>CM056206.1:22751569-25289902 GCA_029692085.1 Gymnothorax javanicus | reverse complement strand
GTCTAGAAGCAGTGTTGCACCAAACTTCTCTGTTCATGACTACAATTGAAGAAATGCCTGTCCATCAAGTCATTGAACAGATCCATCCTAAAATGACCCCGAGTTAGAGTACATACACTGTTATAAATTGACTGAATTCAACAGTTAAATTAATGCATTGTCTCCTTGTTATTTTAACTGTAAGTGGAGTCCTGTGTGCATTTAACTGTGGTTCCCAGTTAACAACTGTGCCTCTGTTATAAACCGATTGTAAAATTACAGTCAAAATACCTGGCATAAAAGGTGCAAGTTTATACCATTGTATACAGTATTATCATAACGTTATACCTTGAGCCCAGAAAAAGACTTAGTGGTTGACAGGAGGCATTTAAAGGAGTGCTGTTAAAATGCTTTGAGAAGTAGTGTTTCTTATAGAGAAACAACTAGTGGGCAGAAGTAGTCTCAAGCTGACGCTGAATACATACAACAGATAAGACACCAAGCATATGTGAGTATTACCTAGATCAGTATTGTCACATACAGTAAAAACGAAAAAAGTGGGGAAAAGTAGATGGAGCATAAATCAATGAAGAAATAACAAAAAAAAACAAAACAAAAATCTTTGTGTCCGAAAGTACGACCACCAG
Source organism: Gymnothorax javanicus (assembly GCA_029692085.1). Classification (NCBI taxonomy): domain Eukaryota; kingdom Metazoa; phylum Chordata; class Actinopteri; order Anguilliformes; family Muraenidae; genus Gymnothorax; species Gymnothorax javanicus. Next base: position 25,289,276 of record CM056206.1, on the reverse strand, counting down.
CTTTTAATTTGCTGGTTGCACTTTGAAATGCCAGACTTGGCTATTAGCACTTCTCTTAGCTCTGATCGCAAGGAAAACTAAAGAGCTGCCTTCAATCTATTTTCTGTGCCGCAGTCTGTGGGGAGCCCCATTGATGCGACTCCAAACTCAGCTACACACTGCTTGTTATTTTGAGCTATGAACTCAGGATCATTGTTTGACTTTACACATTTTATAGTGAAGCCATCACTACAGCCACTTATTGCAATTCTGGAAGGTTTCAATTTGTTATACCCAACAACAAGCCAGACTTTGAGTGGTTTGCCCTTTGGACGAATCTGCCTCGAGAGTGATTCTCTATTACAGACGGATTCAGTTCTGCAGTTAGGCGCCTCACATCATCTCTTTAGACTATAAGAGAATAGTTCTGTTTCAGAGTTTGCCACATTTCACAGCAACCAAAGAGCTGGCTTGATCCCTTCAGTTCCTCAGAAACAGCTGCCTGCAGAGAAGCAACTGGAGTGTATTTACTCCTCCAGGTCGAGCCCAATCTCATCCCGAATCGTCATATAGTGAAGCTGCCTGACCAAGCGCCGATGTACAACAAAAAGGAGGCTTCTGTCGTCGTTATTTGACGCCAGTTTAGAACAAACCCCTCTTACCTCTAACCCTTAATCCAAACCCCAACCCTAGACGTCAAATAAGGACGCCAAAAGCCTCCTTTTTTTGTTGTATATCGACGCTTGGTCATGTGGCGTCACTACATGACGAGTCGGGATGAGATTGTGCTGGGTCAGGCCAGCATCCTGTAGTCTTCTTTATAAAGAGCTACAACTCAATGAAATGTTGTGCTTGATTGCCAGCAAGTGTATCATTATTTCATGCCTGTGGCCCTCCATGAATTACTTTCGGATAACTTCATCCACCACTGTCACTCCAGGACCTGTGGGAATAAAGACACTATATTTGATACGAGGGGATGCACTGCATTTATGTACAATGTTAAAAATTTTTTCTTAATGGTGAATAAAGAGAACAAAGTAATAGATATGCAAGAAAGAACAGGGCTAGTTCATAAGTGTCAAAACCAATCCTAGTCCTATAGCAATCTTTCCACTGCATGTACTATCTTGTGTTTACATTGAATGTTGATTATTTATGGGTAATTACCCATACACTGAAAGATCAAACTAGTGTTGATACAGGGAAAATTTCACTACTGAAAGCACTACCTGGGTTAAAAGGTAGGCAGCTTTGGATAAACCAGAAAATGCACAGCAAATTTGAATGTCAAGAGCAGAAAAGAAAAGTCCCCTTGTTTGGTGGTACAGCTCCACTGCAAACGATACAACGCTTGCGCGCAGATGCGCCCCATTGACTTTGTATTGAATGCGATCATTGAGTGTATACAAGAACTGGGGAGGCTGTCAGAGGATATAGTTGCAGAAACCAATAAGGCAACCACTGTACCTTAACTCTGTTTCCCCATTGGCTATGATGGAAAAACTCCTGCCATTTTTTAAAAATCAGATTAAGAGACATGCAATCATATTTCTTTCCTACTTATTACTAAAATACATAAAAGATGATTGACATGCTATTTTACTTGACACTTTTCAAGGACAAAGTTATAACTTTATGTAGTGGGGTTGTTTTACTCATAAGTCAATGATTAACCCATTGGTAAGTCAACGTATGCCTCACATCTGACTTTGAATGGTTGAACTCATAGCGCTGGTGAATGGTCCACAAGGAACATGGTCGTAAAGCAGTATGAACGCACATGGTTTCTGTACTACTTATGTGTCAGTATGCCATCCTAGCTAGCTAAATAGGTACCTGTCAGGGAAATCCCTGGTATGCCTTATCTACCTCATGGAATGAGGATCACAATACGAATGCATTTGCTTGGTCATTTAATACAGCGATTTTGTAGTAATTATCAGCAAAAGATGCCTTAAACTCATTGAAATGAGTTGGCTAGTATTTCTGATGGTATGTAAAAAGCAGTATAGTGCGGGGCGCCCCGGTGGCTCATCGGTCTAAGTGCGCATATCATAAAGGCTGTGTCCCTCCCGCAGCGACCTGGGCTCGAATCCGGCTCGGGTCATTTGCTGCATGCCTTCCCCCATTCCTCTCCCCAACCTTCCTGTCTCTCTACACTGTATAACCATCGAATAAAGGAAAAATTCCCAAAAAAAATAATCTTAAAAAAAAAAAAAGCAGTATAGTGCTAAATATGCAACTGGTGGTCCATCCATAAGTGTACAAGGGCAGGTGCGTTCAATTTCAATCCCCACCCACTTTATTTCTGCTCTCCAAGAGGCCGTATGCTGTATGCCATATGTGACATATGCTGCTACATAATGCCAAGGTCTGAGGGCCAAATGAGCCAGGGCATAATGAACTACTATTGAAATGCGGGCATAGTTGGCTGTTTCATTGTCAACATTTGTTGATGTTCACTTCTGTTAGGTTATGGCTTTTGCTGTTGTTTTGTGACTTTTGCGTTTGTGTTGTAGCTGTTTGTTCTATATCATTTTGTTCTAAAAAACTTTGCACATATTCTTTGTGCATAAATTAACACAATATTAATGGTAATAGAACAAGACTTTCACTAAAAGGCAAGATACATTTCCTGTTTTTATGAAAATGATTTCAGTGTCTTTTAAAGAGAGTGTTGAGTAAATTTACATGAAGGTAAATGTCAATATAATGATGTGCCCACTGCAATAAAGCTCAATTAGCCATACTGCATGTAAAGTCAGATTTGTCTGGCAAGGTTGATTGCCCTCTAGCACCCTGTCTTCAAATATTCATCTGTTGAATAATAATTCAGTGCCTTCATTAGCTGCGCGTAGTAATTGTCAAGTCTTTTAAAGAAGACACAGTTTTGATGGTTCGCCTATGGTCCTTTGTTGATTAGCTGAAACAAAAATGGCAGTTTTATATTTCTTCAGTTCACATAATGCACTTGCTATGTTAGGCTCTTTATTTTGTTTGAATATCTTCTTTCATGCAGAGATTAATCCTTATGTGACTTCACTGGTCCTTGGGATATTCATTGACTCTCATAACCATGTCCAGTCACTTAATTTGAAGGGCCTATGGGCCTGAGTGGACAGGACACAAAAGTAAACTGAAGACATATGGAATATGCAGATTAGAAGACAAAATATTGGCAGTATCATAGAAAAAAAAATTTGTCTGCATTGATTTTACTTGTGAATTACTCCTGCAATAGTACAATGTTCTTCCTTCAAAAACACAGAAATATCAGAACAAAGAGGCATTCAATAGTGCTCTGTGGCTGCTGCAGAGACTATATGCAAGCCATACACAGTCTTGTCCTCCTTCCACCTGCAAAATATAATTCAGACTGACCCAAAAAATGTCTGGGTCAAACCAGGCAACCTGAGAACTTATATTTCCCTGGATACTGATAGCAAATCCTCTTACTTAAAAAAAATTGTCTTTATCAAAATTGGTAAAGCAAATCAAATAATATGTCATTTTTTGTGCAGTAAAGTCACACCGCAGTTCATCACCACAGGTGAACAGCTTCTTGGGCCATTATTTTTCAATGGAAACATGGATGGTGATGACTACCTACACAAGATCAACAGATCGTCGCAGGAATAGTTGTTGGTCTTGGACATAAAATTGAGTTCCCACCATATTCAGCAGATCTCACACCCAATTTTTTTGGGGATATGTGAAGGGCAAAGTTTATGTTCCACCATTTCCAGGCATTCTCCATCATCTGAGGCAACGAATCATAGATGTGCAGTAGTGCGCAACTATGATTATACACTTAAGAAAATGAAGATAAATCAGAAACCAAGTACTATTTAAGTATTTACTCCAAGTAATTTTGGATCAGATAGATGAACATAAGTATACAGATAACAATATAAAGTAAAAATAAAAAAGAATAATGTCTTTTTGATAGAAAAAGTCAATATCTAATGTCACCACCATTTGCTTTGATTACAGCATTTCATCTTTCATAGTTTTCACATTTTTTTTTTTAATTTCCTCACTTGCTAAACCATTCCATATCATTTAAAGTTCATTCCAAAGAGATTTTTTTGATGTTACAACAGATTTGCTCAATTGGATTAAGGTCTGGATGTCCAGCCGACAAAGTCATAATTTTTATGGCACCAGATGTTTCTTTCCGACTGAGATAATCCTTGCACAACTTAGAAGTGTGTTTAGGGTAACTGTAGCGCCCTGACGAAGTCGGGCGGCTACTATGGATTCATGCTTGCCGTCTCCGCTGGCGTAGACACTTCTTTGTGGACGCTCTACAGGCTGCAATTTTTGACCAATTCCTTTCATATTTGGTATGGACATGTGTTATACGTCACTGATGACACCTGTTGGTGGCCATGCCGACATTATTGGCCAAATAATGCACTAATTTGTGCTGAAACATAGAAACCTCCTTGTGGACTCTGTACAGGCTGTAATTTTTGACCGATTACTTTCATATTTGGTATGGGTATGTGTTATATTTTAGTTATGACACCTATTTATTTTGGTTGCCATGGCGACAGTACTGGCCAATACTGCGCACAAAAGGGGGGAAGCGGGCTTTCGGAGGCTACACCCATGTGGTCGCGGGCAGGCACAGCGTTATGGGTCCCCACTCATCTACAGGTCCACCCTAAACTTTTCTTTAAAAAAAAAATAAAAATTATACATATTGTTTTAAATACATTTAATGATTCAATTCATTAATAATTCAAATTTGTTAATTTTAAAAATGATTTAAAAAGGTTGGTTATGTTGATGCTTTAACCGTGGTCAACATGGCTGCGTTAGAACCAAGGAGAGCGGTTGCGGATGGGTAGCCTATGCACTGAAACGTTAAAAAAAAAAAAAAAACAAAAATATTTAAGTAACATTAGCAACCAAATTCGATATAAAAGAGATAATATAGTAGTAGGGGAGAGCCAGTGCGAAAGTAACGCGGGACAAAAGTAATACGGCGATTTACTCACAGCCATCCGCACTTCGATTCGTCATATTAGGTCAGCATGTGCAGCTCGCGACACTCTCCAGACCCGCGAAAAATCTTGAGGTTTCGACGCTTCCCTGCGGAACGAGACCGGGAAGACCGTTTTCCACAGTGGTGAGTCAATTCAGACAAATGGTAAACTTTTTTGACTTAAAGATTGTCTTTATCGCTCCATGTGTCATATTTATGATGAAGTGATAGGTCATTTAGTTTTGTAACATATCCTGAAGGGTGAAATGTCAGACTTTTTCCACTTCACAAGCAATCCTGGTTCTAATGTTTGGAGTCACTGTCGGGGCGGAAGTAGCAACGGTTATGTTCGTCCCTCTCTGCTAATGCGGCCGAATTTTCTTGTGTTATATTTTACCGACAGAAAATGCCAAGAGTTAGGGTCAGAACTACCCAGAGAGGAAAGGTTGACCAGCAGGTTTACGGAAGGGCCTTTCTTGATGTCCGAAGAGGCGAGAGTATAAGGAGGGCAGCAGAGGTGCATGGCATTTGTCATGTCACCCTGTTCAGGTACTGCAAGAGGAGGGCAGAGGCAGGAGGGCAGCAGGCCAGAGCCCCAGGGTACAGGGCTCACAACAAAGTCTTCACAGAAGAACAGCAGAGGAGACTGCAGGCATACATAAAGAGAGCAGCTGATATATATTTTGGCCTGAGTCCTAAGAGGTTGGAGTAACACTGCAGACAGAGCTACACCACTATCGCCATTTGCCTAAGATAGCAAGCACCTCAGCTCCGGATCTGCCCCGGCACTGAGGTGCTTGCTATCTGGGAATTAACCTCTTTTTTTCATGCTGTTTTAGGTGCGAAAGTTTGCATATGAGCTGGCCGAAAATATTGGCCTCAAAACTCCATGTTCATGGGAGAAAAACCAGATGGCAGGGAAGGACTGGCTCACCTCCTTCCTCGAGCGCAACAAAACCCTGTCCATCCGTCGACCTCAAGCCACCAGCATGTCCCGTTCCACCAGCTTCAACAAGACCAACGTGACAGCGTTTTTTAAAAACCTAAAGACTGTCCTCACCCGCTATAATTTTGAAGCAAAGGACATCTGGAACATGGATGAAACAGGTAAAAATTTATATTTAGATAAATTAAAAAGCAACAGTGATTTGAAACAGCAATAATTCATTTCATTTATTATTTCAGGTACCACAACGGTTCAAGTGCCAGACAAAATCATTGCCACCAAGGGGCAGTGCCAGGTCGGTGCTGTGACCTCTGGGAAAGAGGGACATTGGTGACTGTTGCCTTTGCTGCCAACGCACAAGGCAACTTTGTTCCCCTTACTTTTATCTTCCCAAGGAAGAAGTTCCAGCACCACTTCATCGGGATGGCCCCTTGGCTGCACTGGTTCTGCCAATGGATCGGGTGGATGCAGGAGGCCGATTTCTTGGCATTTTTACAGCATTTTGCAAGACACACCTCGTATGCCCCGAGTCAAAGCTGCTACTACTCTTAGACAATCATCCATCACACCTCTCTGTGGCAGCTATTGACTTTTGCAAGTCACATGGCATTGTACACCTGTCTTTTCCACCCCACTGCTCCCACCGTCTTCAGCTGCTAGACCGAAGCGTTTTTGGTCCTCTGAAGCACTACATTAACAGTGCAGCAGACAATTGGATGCGAATGAACCCTGGAAGAACTTTGACCATCTACAACATCCCAAGTCTTGTGGCTAAAGCTCTGCCCCAAGCTGCGACAGCAAGCAGCATTTCAGCTGGGTTCGAGTGTACCGGTATCTGGCCCTTGAATCCAGATATTTTCAGGGAGACAGACTTTGCTCCAGCTTTTGTGACCGACCGTCCTGCACCTGCACCAGCACCAGCTCCATCCCCAGTGCCAGTGCCAGCTCCATCACCAGCGCCCTCATCATCACCAATGTCCGCTCCATCACCAGCGCCCTCTTCATCACCAATATCCGCTCCATCACTAGCGCCCGCTCCCGTAAGACACCAGCAACCTAGCCAGAGCCCATTTGAGCTGCATCCCCATGAGTCTGCCATTCCTCTAGATGGTGAGAGTTTGTGTCTGTGTGTGTCTTTTAAATGTGCATGTTGAGCCTTGCCAAGCATTTATTATTTTTTTGAAATATTATCCATCCAGGTATGCTTGTGGTTCCAGGAACATCTAGTGGCACGCCAATACAGAGGTTCAGCCCAGAAAACGTTCGCCTATATCCAAAGGCTGGCTCGAGGACAGAAAATAAAAGAAGAGGCAGAAAGAGGTGAGCAGAGTGTCGTTTTTAACTTGTCTTGATTTTCTTGCTTGTATAAAAACAAGCTGATTCTGACAACCATCTCATTGAATGTTGCAGGTCAACAGCAATCCTGACTGACACCCCAGTAAAAGCTGCCTTGGAGGAGGAGACTCGGCAGAGGGGCCAGAAGAAACAGTCCTCTTCAAATGCCCAAAGAAGACGTTGTTAAGCAGATACACTGCAACCACAGTTTCTCGGGGCAATGAGGAGGAATGTCTTGTTTGTGGGGAGACATTTGCCTCATCTTTGCCTGGAGAAGTGTGGGTGCAGTGCATCTTTTGTCTGCTGTGGTCACATGAGGCATGCACTGAGGGTGCAGCACATTATCTGTCACAACTGTGATGAAAATGTTTAAAACAAATGTGTGATTGTTTTTGTTTCTGTTTTAATGTCATTTTTATGATTGAATTGAGTAAATGAGTGCATTGTATATTTACAATTGCATGTTAGCAAAGACATTGTTTGATTTTTTCAAATGAAAAACGACAGTAATTCAAAAGATTCCAGGTAATTTGATCAGGTTACTTTTGTCCTGCCTGTGCGCTTACTTTCATCCCTACTGGAGGGTCGAAAGTAGCAATCATAACTTCCATTGGACGGCAAACTATGCGAAGTCAATATATATTGGGATGATTTAGCACCTGATATTGACAGAGCACACACAAAAAGTAGTTAATCGCTCCAAATTTTTTTTTCGGTCTGTAATGTTATCTTTTAAAATGACGTTTATGTGAAAAATGTTACTTTTGTACCAGGTCTCCCCTACATCAGCTAGATGTTTTTATTAAGTGAAGATTAAAGCCCAACTACCAAAGATTGTTCTGAAACCTGCCAGTTCACTTAATTAGCGGGTTGAAAAAAGTTCAACTTGACTTGTTTCACACCTTCTTCAGGTCTTCTGATGATGTTCTGAAACCTGCCAGTTCACATCGATGCGACGAGATGAAAAGGATGTATCGGTTTCCATAGCACTGACTCTCCATGATCCAGCGCTTCCATTTTCTGACTGATAATTTTGGCCTTTCCCAGGCCTATTTTCCCAGTGTTGATGAGTTTGGTGCTTAACAGTTGTATTTCAGCTATTAAGAAACAGCGAGGACAAACAAAAAAAAAAAAGAAACCAGGGCGATAATTTGGAGCCATCCGTGGCTCTGCTTAGCCAGAACTTAAAACTGGGTGGGCTTTAAACATCTCTTTAAAACAATTATTAGTTCTGACTATCGCAATCATATGCATTCAATCCGATCAAAACTCCGCACTATCAGGTGTTGCTTGTTCAATTTTAATGTCGTTAAGGCAAAACGACAATCGTTCATTTGACGCGCAATTTTGTGCATTTCAATTCAGTTTATTTTTTCTAAGGTCGTCCAGCCAGAACTGAAAAATGAGCGCTGCCACACAACATCGACGAGATTTTTCTACAATTATTAGTCCTAACTTGTTCTCGGTCATTTTCCTTTGTTAAAATAATTTTCCACTCATAAGAATAATCAATTGGCAATTAATGACACGGCTTCTTTCGTGATGCGATCTAGAGCGACTAATCAATAAAACGTAGTTCAGATCAGAAAAATAAGTCACTCATAAGTTGGCCTATGGGCTGCTTTTCGAGAGGTAAACTGCTCTGGAAATTCTGCACTACCTTTCTGTCTCATCAGGCGATCTAGCCTGTGCTTAATAATCGATTTAATTGTTTAAATTGAATCAAAGATCAGATCAAATCAGAGATTTGAAATGCACAAAATTGCGCATCCAAATGAATGATTAACGTTTTTTGAATAACGAGGTGAACAAGCAACACCTGATAGTGCGGATAGTGTTTTTTCGATTGAAGGTAATTAGAAAAAATGATTATGATCGAGTCAGAACTAATAATTGTTTTAAAGGGATGTTTATTACCCACGCAATTTTAAGTTCTGACTGCGCCACTGGTCCATGGGTGCTTCAATGAGATACCGAAGGCGCTGTTGCCAATCTGTGCCAGGAGCTCGCAGCGGTAGACCTGCCCCTTTTGTAAATTTCTCCCGGTTATTCCCGGTGCAGTTCCAACCAGCTGACAGTTTGTAACTAACGTGACCAGCTGAATTCGCTACGAGCTGATTGGCTATTGAGACGGGTTATGTGCTTTAAGTTCTAAAACCAGCCTCTTGCGATTTGAGATGCTGAATCTCTGGCGATGCCACCAGCCGGCTTGAGTCCAGCTGCGACGGGCCAGTTCATACTGCTGCAACTCCTCCCTGTGACGTTCTAAAACAGTCTTGTCTCGTTGCAAATCTTTGGTCTGAACTGGGCCTAAGTTTTATTAAGTGACCCAATCTTTGGAATTTAGGCCCACCCACAATTGGTCTCGCCCACCCCAAACTGAAATCCTGGTGCCGTGCCTGGTCGCGGGTGACCGGACGGTCTTGTTATCTTGTTGAAAATGAAATCCCAGACAAATCAGTCTCTTTTCAGATGGCAATGCGTGCCTCACAAGGATGCTGTGGTACTTCTGTTGATCTATGATTCTGTTGATTTTTATGAGATCACCAGCTCCTTTTGAGCAGACTGAACCCCAAACCATAATATTACCATCTCAATGTTTTACTTAAGGGGTTAAAAAGTCATTTTTGAAACATTCTCCAACTCAATGGCACACATAAGTTATGCGTTTGGGTGAAAAAATTTTGTATTTTGATTCATCAGTCGAAAGGACTTGTTCTCAGTCCATTGGTGTCCAAACCTTTAATTTCTTGGCAAAATCAAGTCTTTTTTTGATGTTGCCAGCCATAAGCGGAGCTACCGCGGGGGCCAAGGGGGCGGCCGCCCCGGGCCCACGGCCAGTGGGGGCCCCACTGCAGCCTCGCTGAGCTGAGCTCTCATTACCATCAAACAGAAAGAACAACCACAATGATTGTAAGACATGCTGTTACTACACATACTCCCCTAACTAAACAGTTAATGAAGCATGATGTTCTATATATAAACCCCCATGTCGGTAATCTAGTCACTATCATGGGTTTTTTTTTTTTTTTGAAAAATTATTCATAACTGTTATATAAAGTTTTCATGCTTAATATACCCACGTTTTAAAGACTATTACTGAAATCAACTATTTTCTTATTTTATTTGATATTTTTCTTTCATACTGATATGCAAATTGTCAAGATGATTGCGGGGTAATGTGTTGCCCAATGTCAAGTCTGTATTTGATTTGATCATGTGACCACGTTAATGTCTGTAACGTCTGAGTTCAAGCACAAAATCTGAACATCATCAAATTTGCAAACTTAGGAGCAGTCATTCCATTCAAACATAAAAGCAGTAGTCAAAAAAGAAAAGAAAGAACTGGAGGAGAGGGTAGCAAAGCTACCAACACTAAGTTCATTTGGCTTCAAGCAGTTGCCGCACCACGGACGACCCTTCCTCAAGCAGCAATGCAGCCAACAGGTAACAGATCAAGATTGGCTAAAGTTTGACCTAAATAATGCTAATGTCCACGGCTATTGTATTAATTTCAAGACAAGACGAGGATTTTGCTCAGCGCAAAGTTTGACGAATGCCATTCAAATACTTTGTAGATGAGTAGGCCTACAAGTGACTTTTCTTTTAGTCCAGAGTCGATTGTTGTATATTTGAGATCTATGGCAGAAATAAAGCAGTTAGTGTGCAGTTAATTGGTCATTTTATGGGATTTATGCTGTTTTGTTGGGCAATTTAGGGGACATTGAGGCATTGTTTTAAATATATTTAAATATCGTTAAATATTGCAGCTTTCATCCGTCTCATTGCGTGCTTTTTCAAGTCACTTCTGCCCTGTCTTTATGTCACCTTTATGTCAGATATTGCACTCGTGCGGTAATTGCACAGAAATGCAAGTCCTCGGACGTTTTAACTGACCCAATTATCACTGTACAGGAATTCTTTCCAAGGTAATTGCCAATTTCGTTTTCTTCCCATAAATTTGACATTCGCTTGTGCCTCTATGAAATATTACTGGCGGTATTAACTGCCAGTGGCAGTTTTTTTTTATTATTCGTATAATGTTTTCGTTTTTCAGTTACCCTGTTACTGACCGCGCTGCCACACACTTGTATTTATGCATGTGCAGGTGACATGGTTTTACTATGGTGCGCACCAGAAAATGGGGCTCCCCGAAAGCCAATCCAAGGGTTCACGGCCGCTTTGTCAGAGTGCCCATGCCTAAAGATCAACGTCATTATCTCACTCTTTGCAGTAATGTAACGTTTCTTTTTATTTTTTTTTTGCTCATGCTTAACTTAATTTCAGTAGTTTCAGAAATCTCTGTTGTTTTCTTTACATGCAGGCCAATAATTTGACCCTTCTGAAACGGTACAACAACACCATTTCCATGGCCACAGGATATGATCTGACATTGTTGCTTAAAAATGAGAAGCTACTAACTGCATCAGTTAGGGTTAAATAACTTGTTACCAGCTGAAACATATTAATCACTGCAGTAATTATCCAATGGAAGGCTCTTACCTTTTTGTTTAGTTAAATCCAAGAGGTGACTTTTTTGGCCGGGCAGTGTTCGAACTCAAGACATGAAATAATTTGCTTCATTTAAACTGTTAGCGTTTTTTATTTATTTAAATTCCTTTTTGATTTGTATAAAGTGTTTTAATCACGTTTGTACCTGTGCAATTAATGATATTCCAGTCTTTTTCAGTCGGAATTGTTAAATCTTTTGAGGGCTAGTGACTTTTTTCTCTCACAAGCTCAACCCGCTAGTGGCAAAAAATGGGAAGATCCAACTTTGCCGACAAATCAAATTAATGAAACTAATATAGTAATTCTCACTTTTACCTGGCCAAAGGCTTGGAATAAATGAAAATGACTATTCTCGTTTAACAGACGTCTGGCAACCATACCCTATATGCTTTTGCTGCCAAAGCACTGGCAACTTTTTTTTTCTCCTTCTGAACAATTTGATTGACAAAGTGGCTTCACTGTATTTTATCTGAAACATAAGTTTGCTTGGCTCAATAAGTAACGATTTGTGTTGGTTAGGATAGAATATAATGCAGACCTATCCATTATTTTACAGTTGACTGCAATGACAATCTGAGGGGCCCCTTGTAATGCTTCGCCCCCTCTGGGGTGAGAGCCTAGCTCCGCCCCTGTTGCCAGCTCTTAGCAGCAACCTGACCAATCAGACCATTTTCACCTAAGCACCTGGAAATAGTTGATCTTGATACTTTGATCTCATCACTTCTGGCGCCATTAATATCATCAAGGAGCTGTCATGCTGTTAACCGCCAATTTTTATAAATATGTATATATTTTTCTTTACTTGTCACACACAGATAACTAACATCAGAGGCACTTAACGTCTGTTTTGCACCTCTGTTGCAACTAGTTTTCAGTGAACCAGTCTCTTTGAAACACTTGATGGTGTTTCTTACAGTGCCACAGTGGCATTTAACGTCTTCAGCATTATGTAAAGCCACAGTACGGCTACGAACAATCTCAGAGACCTCCCTCCATCGTGCCATCATGTTTAACACTGTGACATTGCTTAAAATTCATGTCATCTTATATACTGGAACAACTGACCATCAGAGGAAATTTTGCAGAATAATGTCACCTCAAACCAGTTCAAAAATTTATTAGCATCAATAATTATGGAATGAGCCTTCAAACATGCATTCATGTTTCAATCCCATTTTAATACCAAGAGATATAAACAAGGGATGGAAGAAGGTTTGTAATTTTTTGAATCACTGAGATGGTCATTGGAACAGGCAGTGAAACTAGTTTTTCAAAAAATATTGGCAGGCTATTAAACACTTAAACAAAATATCCTGAGAAAATTCTGCAATACCCATTTTTATTGCCATCCAGGGCCCAATTAGACCACCCTTAGTGACAGGTCTGATACTAAAGTATTCCATGGAGATGAAGAGGCTTGTATGATAATCAATTTGAGCCTTCTTGTCAAATGGAGCTTCACAGAGGTTGTTTAAGAAGCAGCAGTAAATTGGTGGTCAAAACAAAACAAGCTGTTCTTCTGGTTTGATCCTGGTTAGATTACATTGAGAGACCATTTATTGGGATTTAGATCCTCGGGTCCAATTGAGGATAAAAGCGGTGAAATATGACTCACATTTACAGTGCTGCAAGGACGCATGTTTTGGCTTTAGTTCTGAGGCAATTAACTTTACCGACTATAACCAAAACAAACATCTCAGGTCAGCTTCATTCATTCCGATGAAGGCCTTTGCGGATATTTCCATTGTTTTAATGAGCGTAGAAGCATGTTCCATGCTAATAGATTTTCTCAATTCTCTAGAGGCTGAACAGAGAGCATTTCTTAGCAGGAACCCAATTTTACTCTTTCTTTCTACAATCTTAAGCATTAATTTGTTGCACAAACTTCATACACCAGTTTGAGCACAAACATATCCCCCCGATTACCTCCGACTTGATCAAGCATACATCATAGAACAATGATTTGTAGTTTTCACAGCTTAACCCATTAAGACTGGATGCAAGATTTCCATGTTTCTCCTTCAAGTCCGAATGCGACGTTTGCATGTTTTAGGTGATATAATTGTTTTCAAGAAACGTAGTCAATGAAATGCACTGTGATATGCTGAAATATGGGGAAGGCAAAATCCATTATGGGATTTGTATTTAAAAAAAAAAAAGAGTTTCCAAAGCAGTGTAATTTTAACAATTAATTTGAATATTCAGACCCTGAGATATGACTGCTGACTCACTGGCCAAGGCAAAGTGGATGAAACACTCGTTTGAGGAGGGGATGGAGGAGGATTTGAAGGAGTTTGCCGGATTTCATGATGGACTGGAAAACTGTCACCCACGCGGCGTAAGCGAGTATCACCATAAGCCTGAGGTACTGACTGACCTGCCTGACAATGCAACACCGTTAACCGGTGTTTGTGGCTGCAGCTTAAGACGGAGACAAATTCATATGTAGAACAAAGTAGGTGCGAAACTCCGTCCAGCAGTAAATGGATGGCGAAAGAAATGAAACTCAAGGCCATGTCAAGGAACAGATTTACAATGATCTGGCAATAATAATAATACAACTGTAATAATAATAATAAAGGGCCATGTTTATTTGAGTTGACTAAAACAAATGATATACGTTTACCCTCACTAAATCATTCGACTGACCACTGCCATGCCAAAGTGCCCAAGTACATCTAATCGGCAGGTTAACCGCGAACTTGGAACCTCTGGCGTGCAGTCTGAACCTTACCATCCCGATGACCAGGTAGAGGATGTGACAGCCAGCAGTGTGAGCCTGTTACAAACAGAACAGGCACAGGCAAATACTCTGCAGCATGGCTCACAGATGGAGTCTCACGAATGGAAACAGGGCTTCCAGATATGGCTATGTTTGAAAGAGTGGTGGGGTTGGTGGAGTGCTTTGAAGGCTCGATTATGTATTTCAGTGGGTGGAAAGTGGAGGGCATCTCACTGGAAGACCAGGTCTTCATGGCCTTTGTGAAGATCCACCAAGACGACCCTCACATGCACCTTGCACAGCTGCTGTATGTTAGTGCAGTACTGCAGCCGTCAATAATGTGGTGACCACTGTGATCCATCTGCTCCACAAGCTGCCGTTTCAGCAGAAAATGCGCCCACTGCGCCCAGTTAACGAAAAAAACAAAACTCAAAAGAGCAGGCCTGCTTTATTCCAGTCCTCTCTCTTCAACTGCTGAATGATAGTGGACTGCACTGTCGTCCAAACTGCCGGCCCCAGTCAGCTGGACTAAGCGAAGTTCATGTACTCAACACACCGAGGAATGCGCTCATTCAAAGTGCTCATCCCTGTTGCCCCAAATGGCGTCATTAATTTTAACAGCCCACGATTCCCCGACTTAGTGTCTGACAAGTCCATTATGCAGCAGTCTGCCATTTTGGCACGCTTAGTTCCTGGCGACCTCATTTTGGCTGATGAGGGGTTCCTGATAGCAGACATTGTGCCTGCAGGTGTCACTGTGAACAATCGCCCCTCCTCAAAAAGGGAAAGTTCAATGAGAGCATGGTGAAAGCAACAAATCACATTGCGATGGATCACATTAATGTAGGAGGGCGATTGGCAGACAGAAGGAGTTCAGGATTCTGGATCTGATTCCTCTGCATCTGCAGAATTCTCAGAATGTCCAGGTGCAGCTCTATTGTGCATTATCTGCAAAATCCACAAATCAAAGAAATTGCCAGCATCCTTGTTGTGGATTAGCTGGACATGTTAATGCCTCAATTGAAGAATATTCCACTATGTTTTGTGTGTGTGTGTGTGTGTGTGTGTGTGTGTGTGTGTGTGGACGCGCGCACGTTAATCATCCTGCAACAGCCATGAATGTTAAATTTTTTGATACGTTTGATGCAACAAATTAAAGCTACATACCTGTAGATGCCTCCTGAATAGATTAAATCTGCTGAGCGAAGTGACTGTCAGTGCAATTGTTGATATGCTGGCCCTGGAATGACAAGAAAAAACAGTGAAGGCACATACTGTAGACCCCTGGTCCTCAAATTATGCTGCTCGAGGTCCAAAAACTACTGATTTTCCACCCTCCCTTTACCAGTGAGTCAGGTGTCAAGAAAGTCTGGCCAATCAAAATCACTTTCTTACCTGGAACAACAGCAAACCTGGGCTGGATCAAATCCAGGTGTGTTTTTCTTTACTCCTGTCGAATCAAGTAATTAACTGAACAATTCATGCTACTGATTGGCCAGATTGTCTTCACACCTGACTCCCAGGAAAAGCGAAGGTGGAAAGCCAGCAGTTCTTGGACATTGCAGACCGTGAGTTCTTGAACCTTTGCCTAGTGCTTATGGCATTGCCCTATAGCCTGAAACTACAGCACCAAGTCACAACACACAGTAAAGATGAACTGTTGTGGGACATGATTAAGGCAAGGGTATTGAATTTTTGATTGAATTATTAGCTTCCCTGTTTTGTTAACAGGTACTGACAAGAGGTGCAGCGAGAACGCTATTCCAGTGTCTCCCAACAAAATGGAACTTAAACAAGGAATAGGTGAAAATACAGAACTTGTAAAAAATAACTGATTCTGTTGAAAAGAAAAATGTTCACATATTTACAGCCTCTCAACTGGCCAACTCAGGGAGCATGTGCTGAGTGTAGAAGATCTTCAGGAGATGGAGTTGTCTGCACCATGCAGGGTCTTTGAGGATGGAGATGATGACTGCCTCCTTTGTAGTCCAGGCTACAAAGTAACACAATTCACGATTTGTGATATATGGCTGTCCTTGGAGCTGGTGCTCATACAGGTGATTCTCCTTCAGCCTGTGTGACCCATCCTTCTCACAAAGATAGACTGCCTCTGCGATGTCATGTTTCTCTGGCTGTGTGGACACTTCACCTCCAGCACAGCAGACGGCTCCAGGAGTCCATGCTCCAGTAGCTGATGCTCCCAAGAAGCCAGACCCACTCACAAAGAGGCTAGCAACTCGAGCACCTCCACCTACCAGGCCTGCTCAAAAGACTTCACCCCTTCTGCCCCATTGACAACTCCCCAGTTGCCGGCCAGGGCTCTATCCAGTGTGGCGAACTACCAGAAAAGCAGGCACAGACAGAGCAACAGATTGGCGAGAATCCAGTTCATTTATTATTTACAATAATAAACCAAAAGACAATAAACTTTGTGATCCTGAATATCCTTAGGGAAATTTAGCCACTGTCACATGGTGGAGTAGCATCAAAGTGAGGCTTTCTGGAGGGAACATAAATTCGAGATTCCCCCATCCCTTTGCCTTTGTACTCTGACAGAAAAATAGAGCGAGACCCAACGGTTAGTAACGCACTTGCGAAATGCACTCTCAGCCAACCTGTCCTCGTCTGCAGTCTCGCCGGCTTTGTACTGAGCCTTAGTTGGCCATCAGGTGTGTGGCCTTGTGCAAAATTCGCTGGGGGAGCCCTCCAAGCCTGGCTGCAAGCAGAGGGAGCAGTTCAACGTACAACAGCGGCCAGGGGTGCTGAACAGAATCCCGACCAACATGCGCTGTCCGCGGTGCTGAAGGAGGGAGACCATACGGGGAGGGGAACCGACGGCTTCAGGCGGTGTGATGTAGATAGTGGGTGTGTTCGTTGATCTGATTGCCACACTCACCCCCCCCTTAGATTTGCCTTCCCTCTCCCCGGTGCCTGGGCCCGGAGTGCATGCCTCCAGGACAGGGCGTCTGCGTTGTGATGGAGGTGTCCTGGCCGGTGCACCACCAGGAACAAGAAAGCCTGCAATGAGAGGAACCAGCGTGTGACTTGTGCATTGTTGTTTTTCTCCTAGCTCTTCCACTGTAATGGGGTTTGATCCGGCACCAGGGTGATGGGGCATCCAAGCAGATAGTACGACAGGGACTCAAGGGCCCACTCGATGGCCAGGGGTTCTCGTTCTACTGCGGCATACTTCTTTTCGGTGGGGCTCAGCTTCCTGCGGAGGTAGACGATTGGGTGTTCCTCCTTTTGGAACTCTTGGGACAGGACTGCTCCCAGACCAGTCTCCGATGTATCTGTCTGGCGTATAAAAGGCAGGTTAAAGGTATGGTCAGTATTTTAAGATCTGTTTTTTTTAATTGAATTGGTGTTCTCCTTTGTAACCTGCCTCATTTCCTCATTAGTCTGTGGTCTATATATTCTCCCTTTTGTCTGTCTTGTCGCAAGTTTGTCCTAGTTGCTTTGTGTCTTATGAGCCCTTTTTTGTCTGAGTCTGATTTTCTGTATGTGACCTTTTCGTTTCCCAGTTTCTGATCTCTTGATTGCTCTTTGCACGATTGGTTATTATGTCCCTGAAATACGAGTTTCGGGGATATCATGGTTTCGCCCCACCCGCCGCCGCCACCGGGTCCGCAGATTTTAGCCGTTAGCGAGATAACTCACAAAATACTTTACATTGGCTTCTCATTTTTAGCATATGGGTAGATATGGTAGAGAGGATGAACTGATTTTGGGCAAGTATGCATTCCTAGGTTTGCCACCAGGTGGCACTATATATTGAAAAAATCAGTTTTTTAACCATATCTCTGGAACAATTACTTACACAGACCTCAAATTTGCCTCATATTGTAGATCTAGTAAAGGGGAATCTAATAAATGGGGCTTCGAGGATTGGGGAATTTCGGGGATATACTCCTTGCTGTCGGCCGCCGGACAGCGTAGGCCTAGTTGTTAAAACCTGCTGCCTGGCTTTTGGATTTCAACTTCACACTGCGATTTTTTACTGCATTCGGCTCATTTGATTTTATTCTTTGTGCCTGTTTTTGTAATGACGGTGGAATTAATGAGACCAAATGCAGCGACTTTCCAAAGTACAGGGCTGGCAAAAGAGAAAAGCCCAGCCACTGAGATATAAAGAAGAGAGACCCAGAAAATAAAACTCTCACAACCCAGTAATCCAGCACAGCCACTAAGAGGCGGGGCTGAGCGAGAGGGAGAAAACTAGAATAGAACGAAGCCAGGAGCTTCACAAACAAATACGTCCAAACGGACGAGAAAACTCTTAAAACACCAAATAAAGGTGCAAATAAAGGAGAGGGAAAAAGAGAGGAACTTAAGGAAGAACCCCCTAAGAAAATTCTAAGAGTAACTGCGAAAATAGTTCGCTAACAACTGGAGTTACTCTTTCTTGGCTTGTGTGAACTCAACAGATCAGACACTCAAGCAAAGAGGCGCAGCAAACTTCTGGCTTAAATAGAAACCGAAACAGGTGTTGCCCATCTTCAATCAACCAGCTGGTGTAAGGAATTTGATGTCGTCCCAGACGAGAGACACAAAGAAAGCCTAACACCAAACACAGAGTAACAACCATGACAGTTTTTTTTTTTTTTTTTTATTCCTTCACCTGCTGTTTCTCTGCTTTAATCCAACTCTCTAGCATTTGACTCAGCTAAAGTTGGTAACAGCTTCTTTCCAGCCCTGAACTGGGACAACTGTCCTTCTTTTCTTTTTTTTGGGAAACATGCAATTCATTTCTGCGGAACCATTTTGCCAGAGTTGCTCTTAGGTCTAATATGAATAACATGGGCCCTTATTAATGAAGAATTATAGAATAAAAGTACTTATCTAATATCAGCTCTGCCTTCTACCTCATAACAACCAATATTATTTCACGGAGCATGGGAAGCTGATCCTAGATCAGCATTTGTTCTTGAAAAAAGTTTGTGAATATGACCCCTGGCCTTTTGTTTCAATACAAGTGGCATTATCGCATAGCTCTTTGTGATGCCTCAGAAAACGTTTGGTACTTTTCAAAGAAATCCATTCTCACTACCTCCACACAGGCTGCCTATCACTGTTTTATTCCAAATAAGAACCATTAGCTAAACATCTTTCTCATTGAAATTGTGTTTTATATTTGATGCATCTGCCAGCCCACTGTGATTATGCAATAGGTGCCTATCACTACTCCATCGTATTGTGGTCCTCACAGAGTAGCCTTTCAACAGAATGCTGACTATAAATGTAGCATTGAACTTGATTTTTTATTATGGCCCATCAAGCTAAGTGTGTATTTTCCAGAAGCAACTGAGGGGGAGTTCTTATATTAGGTGTTGGACACTGTGCAATTGTGGCTTAAGTAACACGCACTAAAAAATGAATATGAATAAATCTAGGATACAAAACAAGATCTCCTCAGCCCCTCTCCCACCCAATTCTACTCTCGCAAAATCTGTACCCATTTCTATCTGAATAATATCCAGGCATCCTAACGCCATCAAAATAGAGATTATTTAGTATTTTTCCCTCTCTCCATTTTCATGAAAGGACGTACCTCTCTTAGCCAACAGTTGAACACAATTATTATCTGACAAAATAATACCTATGGTTGGTTTAGGACAGAAACACTATGATGCCTTGCATAAAATTACCATCTCAGACCTGGACTAAATCCAAATATCAGCCCTTCAAGCTCATGATCAGTGACTTAGACTGAAGTTCTCCGTGTCATAAAGTCTGACGAATGCAGGGATGTGATTGTAAATGCACTAATGAGCCTAGAATGCTTCCTTTACGTCCTCAATATTTTTGCATTCTTTCTCTGAAGATTATTGGGTAATCACACCGGCAAACACTGGCAAAATCTACAGCCAAGTAGACTCTGAAATTCCGCATAAGCCCCCCTGAATACTTGATTAATTGTAGAATTAGCTAGCCCTTGCCACTCTTGACTTCACGGATGTGCACCTATTAAGAGCACCAGTCTGCAAGTGCGGAGAAGTCTGAACATTTGGATTTAGTCCTATACTGTTTGAGGAGTCTTGGTACCATGAGACTAGGTTCCCCACTCCAGAAGCAGGTCTCGGCCACTCTGCTTGAGGGTTATCAGTGCTGAATGTGGGCAATATAGATTCCTTTGGCTCAGAGCTGAAGTCTATTAAATGCTGCTGAGTGCTTTGGTACTGTTTCTTGTCATGTGAAGATGTTGATGAATCAAAGACTTAAATGATGAAATTAGTGCCTAATTTAGGTTTATTTTTTGACTAGGTTGATCGATTTAAATTGACAGACATTCATAAGTGGAATAAAAACTTTCAAAACTCAACTCCCTTAAATTTGATTATGAATTTTTTTTTTGTTACTTTAGATCACAAAATAAACACTATAAGAAGCTCAGACTTTTTTGTTAATGAAATGCATAACCATTTTTATCATATCTTGTTTTAAGAGGGTAAATAATTGTTCTAAACATCAAAAGCAACTAATTATGAAAAAGGACCAGCTTATTAAAATTATAAAATTACAATTGCAGCTGGAACAAAAACCAGCCCCCACAAGAGCCGCAGGTCTATCGCATAATTTTCTGTAAAATAGCATAAACCAGCATCTACAGAGAGCCATTAATTTATTCTATATGGCCACAGTCATAAAAACTATAAGATTAAACTGAAAATATGTGAAATAAACTATATAAATACAGCCTTATATAACATTTTACAGACAATGCAAGTTGTTGAAAATGCCAGATGGCAAATTATCATCTTGGCGCAAGTGATGAGCGAGAGCCAGAATGTATGTGAAAGTTAACCTTATAGTAAAGCTTCGGGTGTTAAAATTTTCAGATGTAGCTGTCATTTCTGCTTTCTAAATCACACCTTTCAAAACTGGAGCACCGTGTTTTTGGATAGTCTTTGAAAGAGGAAGGCAAGGGCTTTCAGCATTCATTAAATTAATTTTCCCTCCAAACTATTATGTTCTATTAATGGCTCCTCATACCAAACCATTGCAATGCTTTGACGACTCAAAACTATCCGTAGAGTCCGTTGGGAGGGAGGGGGGCACTTGGGTTTGGGGGCTTAGGCTTTGAAGCCATGGCTGGTAAACTGAAGTCTCAGAGCGCCAAAGAGACTGGACGTCTTTGCCATTACGATCAGCAGCTAACTAAGGTTTTCGAGGTGTGTGGATCCTCCGGCCAATGAACTTCATAACTGAAAAGAGTACGCACTGAAATCCTCAGGAACTGATTTCTGACCCTGTGTCATGAAGCCTTGATTGAGCAGGAGAATATAAGATGTAAGTCTGCCAGGCTTTCTCAGGTCACCACCCAATAAGTTTCACCAACTGGCATGCCAGGAGCTCAGAGCTCGCCAGTTATCATGACAAATGAGCGGTGAACTTGTAAGTTTGATCAGAAAACTAGCTGGAAGCTGACCTTTGGTTGGCTTCAGCTGCCACATATGTAAGTATTTCATTAATTAACTAATCACATGCACTTATTAATTTCACATACTTCCCCATCACTCAAGTATTCCTCCTGTCTAAAATCAAATGCTGTCTTTTAGATATGGCAGTGTAAGCTAGTATGTGAACTGAAGTATCTGGAGCCGATCTATTCAGTGCCAAAACAAAATTTTACTCACATAATCAATGAAATGAATGAGGAGTGATGACTGAAAAATAAATCTATGCACTATATGTTATTGCATTCCCAAGATCATGGTAGACAGTCATAAGCTTATAGTAGAGTGAACGCATTCAGTATGCTCTGGTCCCTACATAGTTGAGTCCCAACTGGGTTCAAAATCATATATAAAAACAGGATAAATACATGTAGATTGTAGGAAATAATATTCACTTTTGGCTGCGTAAAACATGCTTTCATAGTGAGAAATAAAATCTTAAATAATTGAGCAGGTGTTGCATACTTGTTTGCTGTGACCTGCAACAAAAAAGAAACTAATACCAGTTACTGAAATACATTTATAATTGCAAGTTAACTTCAATACAATGTAATGTCAACCGGTCAAAATATATGACTGGACTAATTCATCATTCAGCAATTTCACAATTTATTAATTTCCTGTTACTTTACTGTATGTACAAGCCAGCAGGGGAAAGCCCAAGCTGTCCACACACTGTAACCTTGTTCTTCAACACACTGCCTCTGGTTAAAAATTACTTAATTCCAAAATATACACTATGATCCCATAATTTCAGGCCAATTAATCACCCTTGAGGGAGAATGTGATTATTGCTGTCGTTCTCTTCGACCCCCTAATTTTCTTTGGGAAGAGGGTGATAGTGCTATTAAAGGCCAATAACTGCTACTCCTCAAACTTGTATCGGGCTATTTTTATGGTTACCTTGAGCCTTGGCTTTTTCCACCATTTTAAGACAAACCATTACTCTCCCCTCGCCCTTGGAAACTATTGGCATGAGTCTGGGTGTAATGTGAGGCAATTTAATGATTAACTGGACTGAAAGCTTGCCTTTTGGTTGGCAGTGCATGCTGAAGATCCAGATTTCCTGGAAAATGTATGAGAAATGTGTTTTACAAAATATAACCTCAAAGATCAATATGACACCACTAATTACTGTGTATATGTTGACAATGTGATTGTTGCTCAAGATGAAATGATCCAGGAATGAACAAAGTTAGTTTCATGCTGCTCTCAGCCACAAAATAATGAATATTGGGTGAGGAAGTTGCATAATACCTGCCTCAAAGTACAACCCCAATTCCAAAATAGTTGGGACGAAGTGTCAATTGTGGATAAATCAAAATGCAATGACTTTCAGATCACATGAGCCAATATTTTATTTACGATAGAACATAGATAACATTTCAAATGTTGAAACTGAGACATTTTATATTTTTATCCACAAAATGAGCTTATTTCAAATTTTCTGGCTGCAACAGGTCTCAAAAAGTTGGGACACAGGCAAAAAAAAAGGGCTGAAAAAAGCAATTAATATATAAGAGAATCAGCTGAAAGAACATTTAGCAAGTAATTAAGTTAACTGGCATCAGGTGTGTAACATGATTGGCTATAAAAAGGAGAGGCTTAGAGAGGCTGAGTCTCTCAGAAATAAAGATGTCCAGAGGCTCTCCAACCTGTGAAGGCTTGCGTAAAAAAAATATGGAATACTTTAAAAACAATGTTCCTCAACGTCAAATTGCAAAGGCTTTGAAGGTCTCATCATCGACAGTGCATAACATCTTCAAAAGATTCAGAGAAACTGGAAAAATCTCTGTGCGTAAGGGACAAAGCCGAAAACCTTTACTGGATGCCCATGATCTACGGGCTCTCAGACGCCACTGCATCACTCACCAACATGATTCTGTCATTGACATTACTAAATGGGCCCAGGAATACTTCAAGAAACCACTGTCTGTAATCACAAAATAGTTTATCCACAGATGCCACCTAAAACTCTTTCATGCAAAAAGGAAGCCATTGTTGAGCATGATCCAGAACTGATTAGTTCTTGGGCCAAGGCTGATTTAAATGGACTGTAGCAAAGTGGCAAAGTGTCCTGTGGTCAGACGAGTCCAAATTTGACATTCTTGCAAATATGGGCTCGTGTCCTCCGGGCTAAAGAGGAGAAAGACAACCCCAAATGTTATCAGATTCAGTTCAAAAGCCAGCATCTTTGATGGTATGGAGATGCATTAGTGCATATAGTGTGGGACACTTGCATGTTTTAAAAAAGCACCATGAATGCTGAAAGGTATATAAAGGTTTTAAAAACATATGCTCCCCTCCAGACACATCTATTCCAGGAAGGCCTTGTGTATTTCAGCAGGACAATGCAAAACCACATACTGCAGCTATTACAACAGCATGGCTTCGTCTAGAAGAGTCCGTGTGCTGAACTGGCCTGCCTGCAGTCCTGAACTTTCACCGAATGAGAACATTTGGCGATAATTAAATGAAAAGTCCGTCAAAGGAGACCCAAAACTCTCCAGCAGCTGGAAGCCTGTATTAAACAAGAGTGGGATCAAATTCCAATGCCTAAACTCAAGAAACTTGTCTCCTCAATGCCCAGATGCCTCCATTCTGTGTTAAAAAGAAGAGGGGATGCTACACCATGGTAAACAGGTCCCTGTCCCAACTTCTTTGAGACCTGCAGCAGCCATCAAATTTGAAATGAGCTCATTATATCCCTGAAATATTTCGAGATATCATGGTTTAAGGGGTGTCCGCCACGCCACCTCACATCCTTGATTTTAGCCATGATAACTCACAAAAATACTTTTACATTGGCTTCTCATTTTTAGCATATGGGTAAATATGGTAGAGAGGATGCACTGATTAGATTTTGGGCAAGTATGCACTCCACCAGGTGGCGCTATATTGAAAAATGCAGTTTTTTAACTATATCTCTGGAACAATTACTTACACAGACCTCAAATTTGGTAGATATGGTAGAGAGGATGAACTGATTAGATTTTGGGCAAGTATGCACTCCTATGTTTGCCACCAGGTGGCGCTATATATTGAAAAAATCAGTTCTTTAACCATATCTCTGGAACAATTACTTATACACAGACCTCAAATTTGCCTCATATTGTAGGTCTAGTAAAGGGAATCTAATAAAGTCCATAGGATTGGGGAATTTTCGGATATACCACTGGCTGTCGGGCAAACAACAGTCTGTCTTGTTTTGTAAAATTGTAAAATTTCTCAGTTTCAACATTTGCTATGTTATCTCTGTTCTATTGTGAATAAAATACTGGGTGGTGTGATTTGAAAGTCATTGCGTTTTGATATTATTCATAATTTACACTTTGTCCCAACTATTTCGGAATTGGGGTTGTACCTCAACCTTGCTTTAGGAATGATGATACGAAGCAAACCATTGCTTATTATCCTTGAAAAGAGTATGCGGTGCGTTAATAATTATGAATTGTAATTCCAGCACGTACTCCCCATTGATTAATTGAATTATATCAGAGTCCTTAAGGAGGGAATCTTACCCCCAATAATCACGAACTGCTCAGTTGGCCAATCTTTACTCTTGATATAGAGACTCATGTGTTCAGACAGTACCTGACCTAGAACCAACTGTCCCCTCCAAAAAAAAAGTCACATGATCGTACATCGCCACTGGCTAAACTAGCAAGGATTTCTAAATGCATATTTGATTTAGTCATTGTTACGTAGCTGATAAACTGTGATTGTGCAAAGGTCATGTATGCATGCTAAGCAATTTTGAGGGTGGCACTTTGCTATATAGACAGCAAAGCCATATGATTTTAATTCATATTACACATGGAATTCAATTTAAATATGAACAGAAATTCTTGCCTGGGTAGTTACAGATTCTCATTGAAAATAAATTTAAGCCATGCATTCATTGAATTCTCCAGTGCTGGCAGAAAATGAGGACATTTAGCATCATGTTGGTCACTGCAGTCAACGATAGAGCACTTGGTGTTGAAGTCAGTCTTGCTCTGTGACTTTATCCCCAGTTTGTTTTTTTGTCCTGATAACTTACCTAGACAAGAGTAGTCAGATGTAAAGCGGTGGGACTGAGCCATTACAATGGTTTTATGAATATATAAATGTTTGCTTGGTGCTGTTGTGGGTCTAAATGTCCACCTTGCATTAACTATGTAACTTTAACCTAAGCTCAATGGGCGAATCCTCACTGGTTAGTCTTGGGACAGTGGGGTGGGCTGTGGGTGGGCTTATATAATGTTGTGGCATTACATAGTTACAAAAGTCTAAGTGGCTCGTTATAGGGGCACAGTTTTGGAAGAAGGACTGTGTACATTTCTCTTTGGACTGAAAATTTTGATACTTTCACAATAGTTAGTACCCATGTCACGTCTCTATACATGCTATACCGCAAAACTGTGCTGAAATTGGCAGCTAACAATCTGTCACTGGAACATTTTGTCAGTGTTATAAAATTACTACTACATATCTGTGACATTTTAGAGAATTTTGTGCAAGCTTAAAATGTTGTGCTTATGCTAGAAGTATTCCTGCTTCAAGTGTTTCATTATATCGAATTGTTGGTGAGCTAAACCAATAAAACTTCTGAAATTTTTACTCCACTTCAGGACATCACAGGAGTTTATTACACTGTGCTATAATGCCCATCTGTTTACACACTTATTCAGGTGTCATAGTTTGGTCTTTGTAATACATTGTTTTTATGTTGGTGTTTTAACACAAATATATTACACAAATGTTAACATAAATAATAGAATAAAAGCTGCATAGTCTCCTTTCTTTCCTCATAGTAACGATACACTCCAGACTTGGATCTTTGCCAATTCCAACATGGAAGTTTGGTTCTGGGATGATTCATTCCAAAGTTTTTGGGATGAGAAAATGACTAATGATGGACTCTGCACCACTATGAAAAAGGCTGTGTGGAACAAACATGAGGAACTTGCGAAATTATATGGTTTCATGGCGTGCACTTATCCGACTTCCGGAAATGTTGTCTGGAAAGTATGGCCAATACATGACATGCATCTCGCAAACCTTTAATAATATCCACTATATGCTGTACAAGTTTTTCAATGTAGGGCAAGACAGGCAAAGACAAGGCAAGGCAAGTTTATTTGTATAGCACAATTCAAAGTCCTTTACATAAGTTGACAGAGACATAAAAACTTCAAAAGAAATAAAACAAAAAATTAATTATAGAAAGATAATACAGTGAAATCACAATGGAATTTAATAGTCATTTGATGTCTGGAAAGGCAATGTCATACAACAAAGTTTTAAGCCTCAATTTAAAAGAACTGCAGGGTCGCACCACACCTCAAACTTTCTGGAAGTTTGTTCCAGAGCTGTGGTGCATAATAACCTCTGCATATTTGGTTCTGACTCCTAGGACAAGGACCAATCCTGTCCCAGATGATTGAGGGTTCTGGTGATATGTAACAGAGTGCCATATGAGCAATATATTTTTGCCGCAAACCCTTTAGTGCTTTCAGTCAAAAGTATGACTTTCGTTTCAATTCTTTCTCGCCTAGGACTCCAGTGCAACGTTCTGAGAACTGGGGTGATGTGTTCCACTTTTTTAAGTTTTTGTGAGGACTCCATCAAATGTGTGAAGGTCAGACGTGCAATCAACTGGTACAAATGTAGTTTATTGACAGCAATATGGCACAAGATGGGGACAGAACATCATATAATGAGAAATAGTTCAGCACAGTTGTTATTGGCTAAGCTGGGCTTCAGTCGCTGGGAAGCTGCCAGATGTTTTGTCAGCTCCGCCAGCACTGAACTGCTCCAGAAGAGGAGGAGGTAGCTCGAGAGGTTGCTCGTCCCAGTCCTGGACCTGGATCAGGGTTGGAGGCTTGTTCCTGATAAACCTGACAAAGAGAGTAGACTTGGAAGGGTTAACTAGAACAAGCTCCCAGGATATCAAGCTTGTTTTTGAAAACTTGAGTAGATGAACAGGAATAGGCTTGAGTTGAGTTAACTTGAACTCGGTCCCAATCCTGGACCCTGATAAGGATTGGAAGCCTGTGCGATTTAACTGGACAATCCAACTTTAACCTATTGGAGGCATTTGTTCATACTCTTTGGAGAGAATGGAGCTTCTAGTTTTAGACAGAAGAAGCTATTTCATTCTAGCTTAATTATTTATTTTTTTACAAACACAAGAATGTTGATCATATTCATCAAAATACCCAAAATTTCGGACAAAAAGCTGATAAAAGTGTATGGATGTTATTTAACCCCTTTACGCAGAAGCCAAATCAAGCCAATCCTTGCCTATTGTGCATGACCCCTGTTTAAAGCTTTATAACTCAGGATTTGAGTGTCACAGAGACTAAAGAAATAATTTTAATGAAGGAAGACGTTTGTCGCATTTGGAAAAAAAACTAATTTCCCTTTATTTTTATGTAATTTTGGCACAATTGTCGCAAACACAAGCAAACTTCATTAAAATTCAACAGAGAAGTTCTTTTGCACTGAGATATTGAGAAACAAAAAATATCTATCCATTCTCTATACCGTCTCTTCCTCATTAGGGTCATGGGGGAGCTGGAGCCTATCCCAACTGACTATGGGCGAGAGGCAGGGACCCACCCTGGACAGTTCGCCAATCCTTCGCAGGGCGCGCACACACCGTTCACACACCATTCGGTTTTACACTCATACCTATGGGCAATTTAGCGCCTAACCTGATATTCATGTCTTTGGACTGTGGGAGGAAACCAGAGTACCTGGAGGAAACCCACGCGAACACGGGGAGAACATGCAAACTCCACACAGAAAGGCCCCAGGCCGGATTTGTGTGGCAGCAGTGCTAGCCACTCTGCCACTGTATCGCCACAAAACAAAACAAAACAAAGCAAAAAAAAAAAAAAAAAAAAAAAAAAAAGCTTGGAGTTAAAACAATACAATTTCAGGAACATAATCTCATTGAACAGAGGAGTGCTAAATCTGGGAGTCATATTCAGAACAAATTATAATCTGTGATGCCAAGTACCGAATATCCTGCCATGCAACCTCTCCAAACTGCTAAAATGGAGAAATTTATGCTTTGGTGCGAATTGAAAATAATGCAGTCTATTACAACCAACCAACTGTTTAGACGCATGGTACAAACATTTGCACCAAATGCAAGTCGTCCTTATAATCTGTTATTTTTTTTAAATCTTTTTGACAGTGAAAATGAGGGGGCCACATATAGTACCCATCCATTCACTCTTCAAACTAAACAGTAAACTAACTGAAAGTACGTTGTATTTTGCATTTCATAAAATTCTCCCATTTCATGTAATCTGGTCCCCAAAATGGAAAATAATGCAAATGCATCTGCACAGACTCAGTGTTTGCAAAACATACTGACAAACCCATTCTCTGTTGTACATTATGCTATTTAAGCGTATTATCATCACTCCATTGTAATGGCATGACATTTTCCCAAATGTCTCTATTTCAAATCAATCCATGAGCAAATTAACGTTTATTTTGGCCATGACAGGAATTTTACAATTTCTCTGGTGCTTTTGGTGCGATGTTGGTCGCGTTGGATACCAGGGAAAACAGGCTATTCAAGCCTGTAAAATAACTGTTCATAAAGGTGCTTCTTTCCAGTTTTAAAAAGCTTTGAACCATATTTCTGGCATTCACAGTTTTTGAGATTTAGAGCTTTTCATTACGCCGGGCCTTGGTTGGAAAAGGTGAAAGATAGTAGTCCTCTATTCATTTTCATTGTTCCATCACATATTCAATGCAAAGGACTAAGTTGCAAAAACTACAAATATTGTGTCAATTTATGAATAACTAGAAAAGGCTAAATTCTCTGAAGAAAATTTGTGTGCTTGCTTCAGCGAGAAAAGTTGAAGAGGTTGGCTTATAAAATGAAGGTGCTTGGAAACTGAGAGGCAAAGGAAATTGCTGAAGAAATGCTGAAAAACTGCTGAAACGTAAACTCAAGACTTTAAAGCTGAAAGTAATAGTTTAAGGAATTTTGCCGCACCATGACCGAGTCTACTCCGCTTCAACCCAGCTGTAAAAAAAAAAAATGGTGAATTGGAGTCAATGAGGTTGATGCATCTCTCTCTATGCCTCTGTGCGTATCTAGGTCAATGCAGTGCATGCTGAGAAATTAGCTTTATGGTGGAGTAAACATGGGAGGCCACATTGGCAGACTGCCGCAGCTGTTGTTGCTTATAGCTCATTGTCAGTGTCCCACCCAGTCCCTAACTATACAACACTGACCTGGCCAAGTAGTGAAATGCTATTATTCGCAGCTTTGTTCATTTCTGTGCCCTGTGTGTTTGCAAGCTAAATAGCTAATAATTGGAGGCTGCAAGATATCGTTAACACATGTTATGATATTATTCACGGCTCCCTTTTTATTTCTGTGCTATTATTAGCTAGTTAGCTCACGAACACACAGTGCACAGAACGTGTTCGAAACTGGTCGAACTTGAGTTTTGAAACTGCTATCACTGCAGATGACATAATCAATAGCTAGCTGACGTTAACTATTGAACTACTCAATGAGTATGGAAAAGTTACGTCTGCTGGCTTAGCAAGGATGGCAGTTATGGCAATTTTGACCAGTATTTTGCCTGTTTTTGATACGATCATAAATATATCTAGGTAGTGCAAACATTTGCTTGTATATACAGGAATAGGAGCTCAAGCAATTTTTTTCTGCTTTGCAATTTTTTATTGTAACGTGTTCCCATGGACCCGCCCTGCGAATAGACCAGTCTTTGCTACCCTAAATGTGCTCTCTTGGAGCTGGTTTGAGTGACTGTACAAAAAACGATGCCGAAAATTCTTTCACTGAGTTTGACGCAGAAGAATGAGATTTGTCTAACAGTCGTATCAATCTTAATCCGAATGATGATAATGCTGAGGCCAGGAAAAAGTCCAGCAGAGGGCAGAATTGAACTGCAATACCGCTATGCCACAATTTCGCTGAGTCACTCTGAGCCATTTGAGTTAATGGTTAAAGCATTTGGTCCAACGGAGATTTTAGCTAAGGCGTCTCTTACATACTACTGCCTCTACCTCAAAGATAGTAAGTCCCATCTACAAAATGAAGATACCATACAAAAGAGGAGAGTCTACTGAGCAAAATATGTCAAAATTGTGTGTGTAGTGCCAAAAATGTGTGAACAAGAGAAAGTTATAAAACTGTCTTTCTCAGCTTTCAACCGGAATTTTCTGTCTCATTTAATATCGGAGTTAATGGAGTTTTGGTTTGTGCTCCCGTCGCTTTTCGGCTCATACTGCCAAAACCGTCTGTCCGATGGCTTGCATACTTACATTTTCGTGACCAGCACAACTTTTGCTTCAACTTGGATATAAAAATATTTATGTGGAGTGAAAACTGTGAGACTTAGAGCTAGTTTAAGAGAAGACTTCTTGACAATTTTACAGCTGTTTGCCACTATAACAGTGACATCACCACACTGTACACTCAAAAAAATGAAATGTTAGATTTACTTAATAATGTTATGTCAACTGGTTCCACAAAATTGAGATAAATACATTCCACTAAATGTAATTAATTAAACTGGCCAAAAATGTTAGAAGTCAAATAAAGGTTGCACAAAGCAATTTTGTGGAACCAGTTGACATAACATTATTAAGTAAATCTAACATTTCATTTTTTTTTTGAGTGTAATTTCCGAGGATGTATTGTAATAGAAATTATTTAAAAAATTATAAAAAAAATTATAGAAGTTACGAAAAATTTGAACAGTGAAGAAATTATACAAGCTTAACTTAACATTTTGCAGTTTGAATGATTTTGAATTTCTGGCTAAAAGTATGACAGAGTAAAAAAATAGCTGAAAAAATGGCTTGATTTATTATGACCCCAAAAAATGACTTTTCAAATTAAATATCTCAAAAACTGAAAAAGAAAATCAAAAATCTGTACAGATGCAATGTTATTCAGAATAAGCTGATTTTTTTTTTAAAGTTTGAACAAAATCAATATCTTAAACAGTGTAGGAGGAGTTCGTCGGCTAAATTTAGGCGGAAGAAGAAGAAGAAGAAGAAGAAGTAAGAGAGCAGAGTGGCTGCTTCACTGAAGCAAGCACACAATTATGTACTGCAAGCAGTAAATTAAAACAGGGATAAAAACATGAGAACCAACCATGAAAAATGTGTTTTAACTTTGAAATCTCTACACCAAAATAACCAAAGCATCTTCATCCTTGAATCTGCATAATTTCAGTGCTGTTAAGCAGCATGGATCTGCTTAAGAGGTCTAACCAGCTGGACTCTGCTTGAAGAACCTCCAAAGCTTGATGTGGAAACTAACAGAATTTCAAAGGGGACAGGTGGCTGGTGCAGAAAATGCAGGTGTGTTGGTCGCAAAAACATCAAAACTATTTGAGGTATCAATGGGATCTGTGTCAAAAATTCTAAGAACTTCTGCTGAACACCAAAAGAACAGCAAGAGCAAAAAAACAGTGGCAGCAAATCAAAGCTCTTCAACAGGGACAGGTAGGAAAGACCCACAGAACTACTGCCATTAAAAATCATCCACAAAAATGAATCAATATCTTAATCAGCCTCAACAAAAGCATAGCGTTGTTTGTTTCACTAAGCTGCAGGTGGCACGATGGCACAGTGGGTAGCAATGCTACCTCACAGCAAGGAGGTTGTGGGTTCTGTGTGGAGTTTGAATTTTCACCTCATGTCTGCATGTGCACTCCAGTTTCTTCTCAGTCGAGGACATTCATGTCAGTGTAATTTGAGACGCTACATTGCACATAGATATGAATAAATGGGGTGTAATTCCTACACTTGTTTTTTGGTTCATAAATCAAAAAGCTGGTATTTATGGCTATGTTTTCAATGATATTAGTCTACATAAAACTGATGATGATGATTATTATTATTATTATTAATGGAACAGGATTGTGCTTATTTTTATCAGATTTGGAAGAACGATATGTGCATTTCATTCTGTGGTGAATTCTGAAAATCTGATGAAACACTTTGCGTCTGTTATAATCCCTGCCAAGATTATGTTTATGGGGAGGGGGATGGTAGCAGGAAAAAAAAAAAAAAACTTCAAAAGCAAGTTTGCTCCAATCAGATTTCAATTATAGGATGTGTAATTAAAGCATAGTGGCTGTAAGTCAGGGAATGAGGGTATATATAATTGTTTCTTAATTACATCCCTCTACAGCCAACCTTCTGATTGCTCCTCACTGACACCGGGGTCTAAAAATGAACATGGCAATTAAAGCATAGCTTTAGCAATCAGAGTAGAAATCAGATCTGCTGAGCGTCATTGGGTAGGGGTTAAGAAAATGAACAGAACAGAAAATCAAACGCATTAATTAAACATAACATTCGTGGAAGAAATGTTCAGAGAGGACACATCAGAAAATGTCAGATAAATCAGAAATCAGGCCTTTTAGTGGATTATAGCCATCTTGCTTTTGAGTTTTTTTTTTTTTTTTTTTTTTGCTTAATTCCTTGGGCTATACCTAATTGTACCTCATAGGACCAAGGCGGTTATGTTTTTGCCGGCATTGGTCTGTCTGTCTGTTTGTGTACAAGATAACTCAAAAAGTAATGAACGGATATCCCTGAAATTTTGTGGGAGGGTTGCTATTCCACCAGGGATAGACCCTACTTATTTTGACCACGATTGGTCAAATGATGTGGCTGCCACGGATAGTGGATTATTACAGTTCCTTCCCAATGGTAAGCAGAGTGTCATCAACTAGTGCCTTCCAAATCATAGATGTCACGAAGCACATTTTTTCCAAGACCAACATTCCCAATAAACTGGTGACAGATAATGGTCCACAGTATGTCTGTTCTGAATTTAGAAATTTCTCCCAGGACTATGCGTTTGAGCACATGATGATCAGCCCACACATCATCAATCGACTGGCAAAGCCGAGCGGTTTGTGGGTACTGTAAAGAGAACCCTTCAAAAGGCTCTGGAGGGAAATGGTGACCCAGCAATATCTTTGTTGTGCATCAGAACCACTCCATTGGGACTAAATTTGGCATCACCAGCAGACTTGATGTTTAATCTCAAGAATCGGTCAATCCTACCGACGGACATCAAACCCAAGGGCGGAAGAAGTCACGGACAGACTTCAGAAATTCAGGAGTGCTCACCAGCATTACGACTCTACCTCAAGGCCTCTTCCAGAACTACAGCGCGGTCAAAGTGTTCGAATTCAACATCCCGTCACGAAAAAAAATAAGAACCAGCCATTGTGATTGGCCTCTGTGATAACCTCGTTCATACATTGTAGAAGGCAGGTCAGGTTGAGTATACAGACATAACAGAACACACATTCGATCAACCAGTGAGACTTTCAACACTGACCATGACATTGAACCTGCTGCATCTGTTCCATACACATCACGCAGTCTGCGATTGGAGGGTTCGTCAACCCCTGTAGTAATTGACTCTGGAGTCGAAAATAGGGATCAGCCTCAGCCTGTGTCACCTGTAGAGACACCAACCAAGAACTGTGTCACTCGATCTGGAAGAACAGTGAAGGCACCCACTAGACTTGATCTGTGACTCTTTCTGTGAGTACCATGTACCAAACAGGACCTGATCTAACTCTGATTTAGGAATCATTGGGCCTCATGCAAGAAGCGATATGAGAACAAATTTTCTCTTATTTTTGTTCGTATCCCCAATTTTTTTCTTATTTTGTTCTTACCCATTGATTTCTGGGATGCACCAATGTTTTCTTATTTTTGCTCTTCTCTTAGGTAAGAGAAAATTTTACGAGTGGTCGAGAGCACTCTTACCGAGATAAGAGAAAACAGAAAACTGCTATCTCTGTCCACAAATTGCTTGTCCAATGCACGGAAACACAATTTTTAAAACCTAAACATTAAAAATGGATCATATAATCAAATTTTGATTGTTTTATGTTTTTGAGATATTATAGTGATTATAGTATTTAATTCTTGGGGTAAAGAGTTTGGCCAGCTGATCCTTATTAGGACTAAGCTATAAAAACCCTTAGATACTTGATTGCGTTCTGCTTCTGAATGGCTTACCTATTGCTGTTGGACGCTTTGGCCATCCAGGCCTTGCGCAGAGAGCAGGTTTTTAGAGATCGCGCGAATCTGTTTGCTGAGACAGATGATTGGCAACTCGTACCAAATGTGAAAGCAACCATACTTGAGCATGGCAGATTACTGTTACACTACTGGTCAAAAGTTTTAGGACACCCCAATTTTCCAGTTTTTTATTGAAAATTATGCAGTTCCAGTCCATTAAATAGCTTGAAATGGTACAAATGTAAGTGGTGAACTGTCAGAAATTTTAAACAAAAGGTAAGGTTACCCAGGTTTTTTGTACGCTGTCGAGTAGGTGAAAGGATGGTTCCTCAGTGTGTGACATCAACGGTCAACCATGGAGGAGGAAGCGTAATGGTCTGGGGCTGTTTTGCTGGATCCAGGGTATATGACTTACAGAATGAAAGGCACCCTGAACCAAAACGGCTACCACAGCATTCTGCTGCGCCATGCAGTACCCTCTGGTATGCGCCTAGTTGGGCAGGGGTTCATCCTACAGCAAGATAATGACCCAAAACATAAGTCCAAGCTCTGCCAGAAGTACCTTAGGAAAACAGAACAAGATGGTATGCTTGAAAACATGGAGTGGCCAGCACAGTCTCCAGACTTAA
Source organism: Gymnothorax javanicus (assembly GCA_029692085.1). Lineage (NCBI taxonomy): Eukaryota > Metazoa > Chordata > Actinopteri > Anguilliformes > Muraenidae > Gymnothorax > Gymnothorax javanicus. Next base: position 25,253,650 of record CM056206.1, on the reverse strand, counting down.
ACCCCATCAAGATGGTTTGGGATGAACTGGACAGAAGAGTGAAAGCAAAGCAACCTACAAGTGCCACACATTTATGGGAACATCCACAACACAGCTGGGAAGAACTTTCTGAAGAATATTTGATTTCCATTGTAGAAAGAATGTCACAAGTATGTTCAGCTGTTATATCTGCCAAAGGTGACTACTTTGAGTCAAAAGCTTAGAATACATTTTGATTTATAAATTGATTCAATGATTTCTTTTTTAACTTCAACTGTTTATTTGTTCTATCATGTCTATGCTTTTATTCCAGAGTACAATGAGACATTAAACTGGGTAATTTTCAATTAAGACTGGAAAAATTGGGGTGTCCTAAAACTTTTGACCGGTAGTGTATGTATTACGGCTCTCTTGTTCTAACAAATGCAGCGGCGAAAAGATATATCCATTCAAAGGAAGAAATTCAACGCTTGCTCGAAATGTTACAGATGACACACCGGGTTGCTAGGGCATGCGCAGCATATGCATTTGCGATATTAATATTCGATATTAATACTCTAAACCCCCTTCTCAATAATAAAACCCCCCAAAATATATTGGCGCCTCCTTTTAAAATCGTTCCCCATTTAAAACCACCTAGGTGCATACTGCAACGCGCTGTATTGGAATTTTGACATGTATGCAAGTATACTCGGTATGGCACGATATTACTAGTGTGAAAGCTGACCAGCGGGGGGAGAGGGGAGGGGGGACAATCGGACTGCACGCGGCACGTCACCTGTCCTTATATGGTGTTTAGTGGGTGTCATATATGCTAATTTAAAACAAACGGCCATGCGCTTCCAATTTACGATCAAGTGGGATTCAACATTCAGCACAACTGGGTAAGAGCAGATTTGGACGGTAAGAGCGTTTGGTGCATCTGGAGTTTATTTCTCTTATTTTTTCTATTAGCAAAAAAATAAGAGAAAATATAAGAGAAATTTAAGAGAGTGTTGCTGCATGAGGCCCAATGTATATTACTTTATTGCACTGTTCATCATCTGCCAGGTAATATTTTAGTTCTTCATTCACCAGTTTAGATAGATGGGATATTTAAGTTCACTTTGTCACAGGGAAGTTAAGTATCTATATTATAATGATACTCAGTATCCTACACTCCCAATGATATTCTTTTCTTTCTTTCTTTCTTTCTTTTTGTAAAAGGGAGCATGTTGTGAGAGCTGATAGAAAGTTTAGATTTAGTTGGTGCATGCCCATGGTTTTTGCACTTTTATTTTCTTGGACCGGATGTTTTGACAACATTTAGCTGAGCTAATAAACCTGCTGAATCACTTCAATATGTGTGCTTTTTGCTAGACAAAACATAACAACAAGAACAATACATTGCTTAAGATTCCTGATTCAACAATAAATGTATAAAAGTACCATAAACTAAACACATAGCATAGTCAGTTTCAGTTCAGTTTTATAAAGGGGCAGGGGTGGGGATAAGGTTAGGTTAAAACGGGAAGGATAAAATAGAAAAAAAAAAAGTTTTAGGTGTGTGTGTGTGCGCGTGTGTGCATGTGCTGGGGGGCAGGTCCTGCGGGACCTATTTGAGCACATTCTTATTGAGGATGGCCACAGCTGATGGGGTGAAAGACTTTTTGTCTGATGGTGAAACTTTAAGTTCAGGAAAAGCTGAAACACTTAGTCCTAGTTGGCCCACACATTCCCTCAAGACCCTCCGCTTGAGTCCATCTGGGCCAAGGGCCTTGTGAGGGTTGATCCTTTGCAATATGGAGATGACCTTTTCCTCCTGGATAATCATTGGGCATAAGGTCAGTCCAGTGCAGACAGCATCACGCTCCTCCCTGAGGCTCCTTGTGTCGAATCTGGAGTTCAGGTTGTTAGAGAGATTGAGGGGGGTCATCACCCAGGGAAGAGGCTGGTCTCTGCCACCTGCCCATCCTTTTATTCAGTCCTCTCCATGCATCTCTAGCATTCCAAGTCCTCAGTTTCTCCTCAATATTGTTCTTATAGTCTGTTCGTGCTTTTTTGATCAAGCATCTTATCTCCTTAATAAGCTCTTTCATTTTTTGCAAATCAGCCTGAAGAAAAGGCTTTTTTCTCCAGGTTTAGATGATATTTGAGTTCCTTTCTAACCCCAAGGTTTATTATTTGAATAGATTTTGATTTCTTTTGTTTCAAGTTGTAACGGTTTGCTCTGTGCACCGGTTGAGAGTACACAGAAAGCAGGAACAGTGGAACTGGACTCAGGTGCGAAGATGGATTGGGTTTATTATGCCTTCTCGACAATGCAGGAAGGCAAAGTAGAACAAAGTACAAAGGAGCAAGGAAACAAGGTTCCTGGATACTAATGCTAGTAAGAGAGTCCGGCATCTATATCTGAACAAAGGGGTTAATATAATGTAAATGGGTGAGCTACACAAAAATTTTACCTCCCTCCACAGTTTTCATGGAGGGGAAAATTAGTTTTAGAAACCAAAACTGTTTTTTGAACCAAGCTGTAAACATGCTTATTTCCGCTGTGAAGGTGGGCTTTGTAACATGAGGGGCAATGGGGATGGACTCACTTTTGCAGCCAGCCTCAAGTGGGCATTCAAGGAACTGCAGTTTTTGACAATGTCTTGTTGGCCTCTCCATCTAGCCCTGGAGGTTGTCGCTTGAATAGAACAGGTGTGATGAGCACAGGAAGGGAATGCAGAAGGTGGGGTAACAAATAGGGCAACAATTAAATGAATCAATGAACGAAACAAAACTGAAACTAACAGGCAGTTATAAAACAAGGAAAACAATTGACACAAGGAATGGTAAGTGACAGTTTCATAAATTTTGATGTTACCATTCATAAAATACAAAAGCCATTTTAGGGCACCAGAATGTTTGGAACATATTATTGCCATGTTAACGAAAGTAGATATTTGCCTTTTCTTCAGTATATGAAATATATTGATCACTTGAATTCACATAAGATGACAGAAAAACAGCAGTAGTCTTAAAAATAAAAGTAAATAATATAGATGGAAGGCAAAAAGTTCACGAGAGCGAATTTGTCTTGTGTGAAGCTTGGTTATATACTCCCCATATTCACTCATTCCATTTCTAATGGCAGCAAAATAATAGGTTAGCAATGCAGGCATATCACTGTGCTATTGCATAGATGTGATCAGCTAATAGAAAAGTTGATGTCTCAAATGACAGCCCCAGACAATGAATACAAGAATTTAGGAGAGAGCATATGCAAGAGCTTCATTTCTAGTGTTTGCCAAATGATCTCTCAGATATTACGTACTAGATTCAATAAATCTCTCAGAATAGGAGTGGTGATTAAGGGTCAATTATTTCACACTCAGTGAAAGAAACTGCTTATGAGTCTGAAATATTCAGAAATACAATTTATCAACAAAAATCTTGCACAACTTAGTATTCAATTTCAGTGAAAATGTCTTTTCTGTTGACACACCATTACCGTGATCAGCACCGGTTCAATAAAACAAACAAACAAACAAAAAAAAACAAAGTACCACAACAGATTGTCTTTTTAATTCATCACCTGTTTTCTCCTGCCATCAAGAAAATGTATTATTTTCCCCTATCAGGAAGTGTGCACCCTTTCCTGTAAACCTGCTCCAGTTTCACTTAATGGACCTCATTTTTCTAGAGAAGAATTCAAATAAAAGCCCTGTCAAGGTAAGCAAACTCTCATGATAAACCACAAATTTGAAGACTTTTGTTCCACTGGCTGTGTATACTGCACAAGTAATTCAAATAGGTTTGGATTTCGAAGCCAGATTGAGATTTTAATTGAAATTATAGCTGCACTAACCAAACTCTGACCACTAGGTAATCCTAAAAGCACTAACTCTGTTTGTAAATAAACGAAGCCACTCCCTCTACCCCCTCTCCCTTCGAGAATCCTGGGAGCAGTGGGGGACAGAGGGAATCATGGGAGCAGTGGGGGACAGAGGGAATCATGGGAGCAGTGGGGGACAGAGGGAATCATGGGAGCAGTGGGGGACAGAGGGAATCATGGGAGCAGTGGGGGACAGAGGGAATCAGGAGCAGTGGGGGAGGGACAGGGAGGGGGGGACAGAGGGAATCTGGGAGCAGTGGGGGACAGAGGGAATCATGGGAGCAGTGGGGGACAGAGGGAATCATGGGAGCAGTGGGGGACAGAGGGAATCCTGGGAGCAGTGGGGGACAGAGGGAATCCTGGGAGCAGTGGGGGACAGAGGGAATCATGGGAGCAGTGGGGGACAGAGGGAATGGGAGCAGTGGGGGACAGAGGGAATCATGGGAGCAGTGGGGGACAGAGGGAATCCTGGGAGCAGTGGGGGACAGAGGGAATCGGAGCAGTGGGGAGCAGTGGGGGACAGAGGGAATCATGGGAGCAGTGGGGGACAGAGGGAATCCTGGGAGCAGTGGGGGACAGAGGGAATCGTGAGCAGTGGGGGACAGAGGGAATCATGGGAGCAGTGGGGGACAGAGGGAATCGTGAGCAGTGGGGGACAGAGGGAATCATGAGCAGTGGGGACAGAGGGAATCCTGGGAGCAGTGGGGGACAGAGGGAATCATGGGAGCAGTGGGGGACAGAGGGAATCATGGGAGCAGAGGGAATGGGGCAGGGGGGACAGACAGAGCAGGGGGAAGAGGGAATCCATGGGGGACAGTGGGGGGGGGGACAGAGGGAATCATGGGAGCAGTGGGGGGACAGAGGGAATCATGTGAGCAGTGGGGGACAGAGGGAATCATGGGAGCAGTGGGGGACAGAGGGAATCATGGGAGCAGGGGGGACAGGGGAATCCTGGGACAGTGGGGACAGAGGGAATCCTGGGGGACAGAGGGAGTGGGGAGGGGACAGAGGGAATCACAGAGGGAATCATGGGAGCAGTGGGGACAGAGGGAATCATGGGAAGTGGGGACAGAGGAATCATGGGAGCAGTGGGGGACAGTAGGGGGACAGAGGGAATCATGGGAGCAGTGGGGGACAGAGGGAATCGTGAGCAGTGGGGGACAGAGGGAATCATGGGAGCAGTGGGGGACAGAGGGAATCATGGGAGCAGTGGGGGACAGAGGGAATCACAGAGGAATCATGGGGAGCAGTCATGGGGAGCAGTGGGGGACAGGGGAGGGGGGGGGACAGAGGGAATCATGGGGAGCAGTGGGGGACAGAGGGAATCATGGGAGCAGTGGGGACAGAGGGAATCATGGGAGCAGTGGGGGGGGACAGAGGGAATCCTGGGAGCAGTGGGGGACAGAGAGAATCTGAAGGCAGTGATTTGTAAATAATCTTTGACTTGTATAAATTTGAAAACAGTGCCACAGCACATTATTTTATGGTTCATCACATGAATTTGTACAGATTTTTCAAAATAAACTATTTTTGTTATTGCAACATACTTCAGAAAAAGTTGAGGCACTCAAGTATTCACTGTTTTTTTATGTTCCCATTTGTTTTTTGCAACAGTTAAGTCCCTGATTCGGAACAAAGGAAACAAACCACGGGTCTGATAAATGCCCTGTTTTGAGACTGAATACTCTATGTAAATAAGTGTAACTGTTGTAGTCATGTCCCATTCTTCTGCATAACAAGTCTTAGGGGGCGTTCACATTGGCCTTGTTTAGAGAGGTTGAATCCTTAAGCATTGGTTTGGGATGAAGTGAACGCTGGACTCCAACTCTGATGTAGACCAAAGAACCGCTCTGATCCGCCTCAATGAGCTGGTCTCCGGCCGCCCGCTACTGAACTCTGGAGCTGTCAATTTCTGGTGTTTATTAGCATCATAATAAGTTTTATTACCAAGTAGGTTTTCTCTCACAAAGAATTTGCCTGCAAATACAATATACGAAGGGTTTGATGGTCAAAACACAAGATACACCATGCTGGGACTTGTGCACAAACTGGTATCATCTGCTTTAAACTGGCACAAAATTAAAATTAATAAAGTCATGATTATTTGACGTTTAGGGTTAGGGTTTGGGTTAAGGATTAGGGGTAGGGTTCGTTTTAAACTGGCATCAAATAAGGGCGCCAAAAGCCACCTTTTTTGTCGTATATCAACACTTAGGTAGCGTCACTATATGAACAAGTTGGGATGAGACTGGGCTCTTAAATGTGAACCCGCCCTTAAAGGGGAACTGTACCAGCCAGCCATCTGCACCGTATCAGCAGCGTTTCAATTCAAATTGTTTTACGGAATCATTTTTACTTAAGTTTTTCCCGTACCAACTCTGATATCCGTATTTTAAGAGAGCGTTACATACCTCATGAGCCACACCACTAGACCTTTGGTTCTCCGGTGGGGAACCATGTTTGTGATGCCATATCATTGATATGTTGCTGTTTTCGCAAGAACTATCTTGCACAGGGTAGGTTTCCTATGGACTGTCAGCAATCATTTCAAAGTGACAAAGAAACTTTTGACTAAATGTGAACGGAATCGTAATGCCTTGGAACGCAACTTTGACTGCGAGACAGCTAACGTAAGACATAATTAATGGTTATAGCTGTTCAACGTGCAGTTTATTTTAGCTTTTTTTGGCTGCTAATTCAGTGCGTTTTGGTCATATAGCGATAAACCTTATATGGTGAGAATCCATAGTCTCTGCTTTGATAAAAAGTATGGCTTACGCGGAAGAATGAAGTTATGGATTTGCTAGCACCACATATGCGACACATGTACCGTTCATGTTTTCGCTACTAGCTCATTTAGTTTCTTGGTTTTGGAATTGTGTTTTATTTTTGTAAAAACAGTTATCACGATAGCTACGTTTAGTAGTAGTTAAAGTAGTAATAGCTAGTTACAATAGTTATCAAAAATGGTGATCATTTTAGCGAAGTTTCTTCCTGTTAAGTGGGTATGTAATATGACTATGTTGCGACGCGGTTACACTTGTATGGTTATTGTTGTGGGGTGTGCCGTCACCCCACATCCAAACGAAGTGCGGAGGGTGTGTTATAGAACAGCCATATGAGTAAAATATTTAGTAGTTAGATGTAGGTAAACAAAACCATATACGACTAATGATCCCATCCTGCTAGATAAGGGCTGTATGCCTATGTGTGGAATTATGCCAGAGAGTATCAACGAACTGACGTCACATCTGGTGCCGCCATCATGGCTACCCATGATTGTAAAATACATCACTCTTGCCGTTATTCAAAGTTAAATGTGTGTACTGTATATTTTTTTATATTATTTTATTGCCAAAAGGCAATATATATATAAGCACTAACCTTGCTTTTAACTTTTTGAAGACGGACTATTGACTACCACTGTTCCTACAGCACATGGTCTTTATTGTTGGCTTATGCATTAAAAAACGTGCCACATGTTCTCTATTGGGGAGAAGTCGGGACTGCAGACAGGCCAGTCCAGCACCTGCACCCTCTGCGTATGCTGCTATGCATTTCTAATGTGCGCAGAATGTGGTTTTCTGTTGTCTTGTTGAAATATGCACGAGTGTCCCTGGAAAATAGGTGTACTTTTCATCATTATCGGTGCCTTCAAGGAAGTGAAAGTTACCCCTGCCAATGACACAGATACAACCCTTATACCATGACATGATAGAGCATTACTTTGGACCTGTTGCTGATAACAGTGTGGATGGTCCTTTTCTTTAAAAAAAAAAAAGACCTGATATATTGATTTGTCTAACTACGATACATGTTCTCACCATGAGATGGTCCATGAAAGATACCTCCCAACCCAAAGAGAGAATTTGCCAATTTCATAAATAAGCATTTGACTCAGGATTCTTGCATGTGTATCTAGACGTGTTTTGAGCGACGATCATCCAGTGAAGTTTGAGTGCTCAAGGCCAGGTGTCCAGATCACCTTTTCTTTGCATTGTTGCGGTGGAAGAATAAAATGTCTATTTAAAACACTTGTATGTCTTTCCTGGCCTGCTTTCTGACATTTTTTTCTCCCTGTAGGACATCAAATGAGTTTCTTTGAAGACAGCTCATTCAAGGAAAAATTTATCAACCCTCTCTCTGAGTGTATAATAAAATGTATAATAAAATGGTTTGTTTAATGCAATGGGCTGCTTTGTTTATTTTGTACTATTGACAAAACTCTTTTATCGGCATAAATTGAGCAGTTGCTTGCATTCATTGATATCCACTTGACATGTTTACATGAATGTCTTGACATAATATTTAAATGTAATAATGTTGATGCAGAGCCATCCGACTGATTGCAGATTATGGGTATTCATCTTAGGCTAGTGCCCTCGCCCTTTACATGCAGAAATTCCCCCTGATTTCTTGAATCATTTAATTAGGCTGTGCTATGCATTCTAGAGGGTGCAATATCCTAATCCCTTCATATCTTTCTTTGACAAGCATAGTTTTTAAACTTTTTGATTATTTTCTCATGCAATTGCAAGCAAAAGTACGATCCTCTTCGCATCTTTGCTGCTGAGGGAGTCCCATCTTTGCTGCTGAAGGAGTTGGCCTTTAATTTAAAGCTGCTTTTGAACCAAATCATGAGTACAATCACCTGCTGACATCAGTTGTTTCAAATCACCTCATTATTCAATTTTATTTTATTCCTTTTTTTTACCTCATTACTAGTCCTAAAATTCCCCCATCCCAACTTTTTTAAAATTATGTTGCTGGCCTTAAGGGCAGGAGTGGATGTGTATTTACAAAGAAAATGAAGTTAATTTGAAAAAGCATTAGATATTTTGTCTTCATACTTTCTGCAATGAAATACAAGTCAAAGTAAATTAAAACAAATCATTGCTTTCTGTTTTCATGTGCATGTTTCCCCCCATCCTGACTTTTTCTGCATTGGGGTTGTAGATATATTTTTTAAAGAGACTGGTATATACCATGCTGGTATTTATGTGTATTTTCTGCCTGCGTAGTTTGCTGAGCTCTTGGGACTCAATTACTGACTGTACTCTTCAGCCAAAGAGATTTTGCTGTAAATTTTTAATTGTGAGGATCTGTCTGTCGAGAGGCTTTCTGATGAGGCGAGGTCCTTGGCTCCAGGGGCTGGAATTTCCTCAGAAAACATTCAGTCAGGAGCCTCTTTTGTATTCCTTCCCCTCCCCAACCCTCGGCCAGCTTCTTTCCCCCTCCGTTCCCCTTTTAATCTCCAGACCCTATAAGGATGATCAATGACAGCAGTTGCTTTATAAGAGCAATTTATTTCCATAGGCTTTTATTCTACAGAATTTAAGCACGAGGAGCAGTGATTGGCAGGGACACTGCTGAGAACTTGAACAGAGTCTGGCAGACCAAACCAGATCCAGATGCACTCTGGCAATGAGCCTCCTCATACTTCATACTTTAGAATTTCATATTGCTACAAGGCTATCATGGTGTGTTGCTTCTTGATTAAAGGCAGCCACAGAAATGATTTTATATTGTGTGAAATAATTCGCTGGGGAGAAATTTTTGAGTGCAAACTGCCAGAATACACCATCAAAAGGAATGGTTTTAAAAAGATAATTTGACATTTTCATCTTTAAGATTTTCAGTTTAATCTTGCCATGGTGGCACCTGAAATGTGACCCACAGTCATGCTTAAAGAACTGCCACAAGATCATTTACATATTCACCATTACAGTTATGACACATTTAATTACTATTGCTTAAAAGATTTTTAATGTATTTTGTACCATAAATTGAATGTTTTGCTGCAGTAGCATTATCAAGTACATATACGAGGGTATAAATCGTTGGGGGAAAATGCATTGCAATTTTTTTTCGATGTAAGCCAGTTTTTATTGCAATATTTCTCATTTGTAAAGCAATGTCCCAGTTCACTTTTGGCGCTTAACGCCTCGTGTTTTATCAATAAATTGGAGGGAGAAGAGATAGTCGCAAGTTTTGCTTGATATTTCTTTATTGGGAAACCAAATGCTGATCAATGCTGACAAGTTTAGAAGTTAAATTCAGGATGCCAAGTTTCATAAAAGCTTTAATAAGTTAATAATTAATAATATACTATTAAGAGTTCCCTTAATTTTTTGAGCTGTGTATAAATAGGAATGTAGAGGTGAAGAAGGTGGATAAACTATAAGCTATAATCTTCAGTGGACCATTTATAACATTAGATATTAGGGATCGACTGATACGATTTTTTCAGGGCTGATACCAGTGCTGATTATTAATAATCAAGGAGACCAATAACCAATATTTGGAACCGATAGACATTTGCAGAAAAAATGAAAATCTTGGTGTCAAATTTTGGAATGACACCAACACAATCTCCAACAAAAAACTTTGTTTTAATGCCTTTAGGCATATTTTTCATTAAAAAAAGAATTGTCTTCTACAAAAATATGCAGGGAGCTGCCAAGCTGCATTTCTTATTAAACTGACAGAAATTTGAAATAAATAAATAAACAAATAAATAAATAAATAACCACTTTTTTAAAAACATTTTCCTAAGCGTGACGAGCTGATCGGACACTGACGCAGAAAACAATACACACCATTTTTTGAGCAACGGGAATTCAGTAGCTTTGAATTAATGTGGATAGGAAAATGCTTGATTACTATTGCAATGAACAATAATATAAGCTGAGGGGAAATTGACAGTAATTCTACTGATTGATCCTCGCAACTGAATGAATTAACATTTGGCTGCTAATTAGGAAACATAAATGGAAAGGGTTTGGAGGAGTAATGCGCATTAAGGCGAGGTGAGAGCTGGGCAATGATCCCTCCGATGGCGAGTCCCGAGTGAAAGAGGTTATGAAGGACTAAATACAGTCTGATTATTTTGACAAGTGTAGCTGTTAATAGCAATTGCTAATACTTTGTCTCTTCAGAAGATGCTTAAAGGTATATTGAGAATGATTTTTTGGTTGTGGTTTGAAAACACAACATTTGAATGTTTGTCTCTCCTCCACAACTCAACGACACCAGAAGTGTTTTGCTGCAGTGAAGTGCTGTGTCCCGCCCTGCACACTGTTATTGGCTAGGGGCTACACACCCTCTACCCAAAGGCTGATGCCCAGATGTGTCCCATGTCCCATAGAAAGAGAAGTAAGAAAGTTCAGGCAGATGCCAAGGTCTCAGAGGATACAAACACCGCCACATGCTTTTAGCGGGTCATATGCAGTAACTGAAAGGCATTATTTTTGTATAAGTCTGCACATTGCTTTTGAGGGAAGTCCTACTCAGTAAATCTTTAAATGTGCCATGCTCAATACGTCAGCATTGGATCCCATTCGAGACCGGAGTCACATTTCTCAAAGAGCACTGATTATATCTGTTACTCAGAAATGGGTCTTTTATATGCCATGGCCTCCAAAAAAAGGCCATTCATCAGAGGGAAAATATAGCGCTGCACAACATTTCTATTGATTATGCCAGTCATGAGTAATTTTTCACATTCAAATGTGTATGTGAAATCAACATTCTGCAAATGATTAAAACAAATTTCAAGAAGATCTATGAAACCTTTACAGATTGGACCACCTGTTTTATCAAAACCTCAAGTGCATTTATAAAGGAGGGTCTTGTCTGGTTTCTGCTCTCGGTTGTGAGCTGTTAATGCCCACTGAATGTCCTTATATTTTGCCAATCTTTGCAATGATAAACTGCAGTAAAAGCCTGAGTGGTACAGTCTCAAAGGTTAAATTTATGGAAGACTATTTCAGCTATTTACAATCATCAAAGGCTGATCAAGACCATTTTCTGCTAATAATTTGCATCTTCAGCACTGACTTGAGTGATTCCTACAAGAGGGATGTCAGATTCATCATGAATAGTCAGTGTCTCCTGATTTTCTTCAATGTATTTCAGCATGTAAGTGATTCATTTGGGCTGGTGCAGGGTTATATCTAGAGCTTCTGGCCATGGCGCTGCGCCATGCCCGATCCTCTCGTGCCATAGCTGCCCCTTTTCTCATCAAATCCTGCCATGGGGAAGATGATGAAGGCGTGGAAATAAAGTATTAGAAGTTAAAGGTAATAAAGTTATGGATCTCTTCTGTAGGCCTGACACCAATAAACATTTTTTTTCATTTTCTCATTTTCTGTTCCAATTACAATGTAATGTTCAATCAATATCAGGTGGTGGAGTCACTGCTAAAGCCAAGACGGGTAACAAACATGCTCATGGATACAACCCGAGATGGATGCAGGCACACCCAAGCTTAAACCATTGCCTTATTCATAAAAATATGGGTGGCATTCAGGCCCGGTGCCAAGATTTCAGTTTGGGGTGGGTCAGACCAATTGTGGGTGGGCCTAAATTCCAAAGATTAGGTCACTTAATAAAACTTAAGCCCAGTTCAGACCAAAGATTCGCGACGAGAAGAGGCCGTTTTAGAACGTCGCAGGGAGGAGTTGCAGCAGTGTGAACTGGCCCGTCGCAGCTGGACTCAAGCCGGCTGGCGGCATCGCCAGAGATTCAGCATGTCAAATCGCAAGAGGCTGGTTTTAGAACTTAAAGCACGTAACCCGTCTTAACAGCCAATCAGCTCGTAGCGAATTCAGCTGGTCACGTCAGTTACAAACTGTCAGCTGGTTGGAACTGCGCCGGGAATAACCGGGAGAAATTTACAAAAGAGGGCAGGTCTACCGCTGCGAGCTCCTGGCACAGATTGGCAACAGCGCCTTCGATATCTCGTTGAAGCACCCATGGACCAGTGGCGCGATCAGAACTTAAAATTGCGTGGGTAATAAACATCTCTTCAAAACAATTATTAGTTCTGACTCGATCGCAATCATTTTTTCTAATTACCTTCAATCCGAAAACACTCAGCACTATCAGGTGTTGCTTTTTCACCTCGTTATGGCTAAACGTCAATCATTCATTTGGATCCGCAATTTTGTGCATTTCAAATCTCTGTCTTTGATTCAATTTAAACAATTAAATCGATCATTAAACACAGGCTAGATCACCTGATGAGACAGAAAGGTAGTGCAGAATTTCCAGAGCAGTTTACCTCTCAAAAAGCTTATTTTTCTGATCTGAATTACGCCTATTGATTAGTCGCCCTAGATCGCATCACGAAAGAAACCGTGTCTTTAATTGCCAATTGATTATTCTTATAAGTGGAAAATTGTTTTAACAAAGGAAAATGACCAAGAAGAAGTTAGGACTAATAATTGTAGTAAAGCGATGTTGTGTGACCTCTCAGTACGCCACTGATTTGAAATGCACAAAATTGTGCGTCCAAATGAACGATTGTCGTTTTGCCTTAAGGGGTCAAGCCTGGGTTCACTCAATTTAAGTACTTCTAAACACTAAAAACACATAAAAATTGTGTCAACTGAAAAAAGCTCAGAATGGAATTTGATTTTAATCAAATTTAATAAGTTTGTTACCGTGAAAACCGTACATTATTGGCGAAAAATGTGAAATCTTGTGGCAACAACATCTCAGAAAATATACCATATTTTCCTGTAATTCTTTTTTTTTGTTTTGAAGCTAATATCACCAGCTATGCAATGACATACTCATTCTGGGTACTTTCATGGGAAAATATTTTGAAAAATTATTTGGTCATAGAATTTTAGAAATGGGTGGCAGAACCTGCCTGGCAGATGGATCATAAATACACCATGTATCTACCTACCCAAAAATGGCTATGTCATTGTATAGAACATAACAAACTGATGCTATGGTGAAAATTTCAGAGCAATACTTTGAAAAATGTGGATTTTATGCCCGCCACAAGCCTGATAAACTATGAAATTTTATGATCAAGAGAAAATCGCGTTTTTGTCGCTGAAACAATGCACTGGAGGTGTTCACATGATAAAAATCCATTTGAAAGATAGTTTTTTGGTCTTAAAATCACCTTTTATGAATGTTTTGAGAGATTTTTAACAAAATGAAAAAAAAAAAAATTTTTCAAGTCTGAACCTAGTCTTGACCCCTTAACAAAGTGAACAAGCAATACCTGATAGTGCGAAGCGTTTTCGGATTGAATGCATATGATTGCGATAGTCACAACTAATAATTGTTTTAAAGAGATGTTTAGAGCCCACCCAATTTTAAGTTCTGACAAAGCCACGGCCACGGACGGCTCCATATTATCTCCCCTTTCTTTCTTTTTTGTTTGTCCTCACTGTTTTCTTAATAGCTGAAATGCAACTGTTGCGCCTAACTCATCAACACTAGGAAAATAGGCTTAAAAAGCCGGCATTAAAATGGAAGCGCTGAGAGTCAGTGCCATGGAAACAATACATCCTCTCATCTTGTTGCATCGATGTGAACTGGCAGGTTTCAGAACATCGCAGACCGGTGTGTCGCAAGTAGTTGGAAGTTTCAACCTGTCTTGTCGCGAATCTTTGGTCTGGGCTTTAATCTTCAATTAATAAAAACATCTAGCTGATGTACTACTATATTATCTCTTTTATATCGAATTTGGTTGCTAATGTTACTTAAATATTTTGTTGCATTTTTTTACATTTCAGTGCATAGGCTAACTATCTGCGACCGCTCTCCTTGGTTCTGACCAAAGAGGAGCGCTCTGGAATCATTTACGCGCAGGCTGCGCTGCAGCGCATCTCCTTAAAAGCGGCCACGTTGACCCACGGTTAAAGCGTCAATATTACCAACCTTTTAAAATCGTTTTTAAAATTAACAAATTTGAATCATTAATGAATTGAATCATGAGATGTATTTAAAACAATATATATTAGGCTATTTTTATTTTTCTTTAAAGAAAAGTTTAGGGTGGGCCTGCAGATGAGTGGGTGGGCCTAGGTCCACCTAGGCCCACCCATCACGCTGTGCCTGGTGGCATTGATGGAATGGGTGATGTGTTCTTTTGCAAGTTATGCAAAGAGCATGGAGTGAAGGGACCTGGAGGCAGTTTGATTTGGACAGATGAGCCTTTTACAACAGCTAGGCTGGACAGGGTAAAGGACCATGAAAAGAGCCAGCAGCATACCCAGGCATTAAGGAGATCGGCCGCTGTCAAGTCAACTGACACTTTGGGAGGTGTGAATATTGCAGGGTCAAATGACCCGTTCATTCTACATGGTATCCGTGACATGTTTCAAGTGATAGAATATATGTGCTCAAATGACATTCCAATGTCAAAACTTCAGGGTATGATTGACCTGTGTATATCTGTAGAGGTCAAATATCTGCCACTCCTGCAGCAGGTGCAAAATGCTAAATAAACTAGAGAAACAACTGCTAATGAACTTCTACAGATTCTGAGCGGTCAAATTAAAGAGGGAATGTTACAGGACATTGCCAAAGGTCCAGCATTCTCTCTGCTGATGGACAAAACTTGTGATATGGCAATCAAGAAGAACCTACAGTAGTCGTGGCATGTCGATACTTTGATGAAAGGACTGGCAGTGCTAAAAATGCTTTCTTCAAAGACGTACATTCTAGATGGTTCAGCTGAAACCAGCGTTTCCCACTGAATTTTTGGAGAATATGGGGGCACATGTGTGGTGGCAGACCGATGTCTGGGGGGGCCTTCTCATTTTGTTGAGCGGGGGGGAGTGATTCTCATTTTGTTAAGGGGGGATTGCACAAATTCCGCGTCTTTCAGTACCTTTCCTATTTTTCCGTTTTTTTTTTTTTTTAACGTGCGCATGTATGATCAACATGCGCAATTGCGCATATTGAGACTATGACAGGGGTAAATTAGATTATGGCGGGCCGCCATAATCTCGTCAATGTATGGGTAACACTGGCTGAAACCATTTATCGAAATGTTGTAGAGACAATCAATGAAAAAAGACTTGATATCCAGAGACTAGGAAGTGTTGGAAGTGATGGTGCATCAGTGATGACTGGTAGAGCTGGGGTTGCAACTAGAATGAAATCACTGCAACCAGCACTTATCCCAGTGCACTATATGAACCACAGGCTAGCACTGGCCAGCAAGGACAGCTTCAATGCCATGCTCATCCTCCTGAACCTTGAGAAAACTTTGGGAGGGGCTATTCAAGTATTACAGCAGCAGTGCTAAGAAGAAAGGACTGCTGGCAGTCCAAAGTGGTAGAAATAGTAGGTGCATTAATTAGAAAGGATATTTAATTCTTTCCAAAGGGAATGTACATTACCGGTAAAAAGTTTTAGGACACCCCAATTTTACCAGTTTTTTTATTGAAAATTATGCAGTTCCAGTCCAACGAATAGCTTGAAATGGTACAAAGGTAACTGTCAGATTTTTTTAAACCAAAGCTAAGGTTACCCAGGTTTTTTGTACGCCCTCGAGTAGGTGAAAGGATGGATCCTCAGTGTGTGACATCAACTGTCAAACATTGAGGAGGAATCGTGATGGTTTGGGGCTGTTTTGCTGGATCCAGGATATGTGACTTATAGAGTGAAAGGCACCCTGAACCAAAACGGCTACCACAGCATTCTGCAGCGCTATGCAGTACCCTCTGGTATGCGCCTAGTTGGTCAGGGGTTCATCCTACAGCAAGATAATGACCCAAAACATAAGTTCAAGCTCTGTCAGACGTACCTTAGGAAAAAAGAACAAGATGGTAAGCTTGAAAACATGGAGTTGCCAGCACAGTCTCCAGACTTAAACCCCATCGAGATGGTTTGGGATGAACTGGACAGAAGAGTGAAAGCAAAGCAACCTACAAGTGCTACACATTTATGGGAACTTCTGCAACAGAGTTTGGAAGAACTTTCTGGAGAATATTTGATTTCCATTGTCGAAACAGTGCCACGAGTGTGTTTAGCCGTTATATCTATTAAAGGTGGCTACTTTGAGTCAAAAGTTTAAAATATATTTTGGTTTGTTCTATCATGTCTATGCTTTCATTCCAGAGTGCAATGAGACATTAAACTGCATAATTTTCTATTAAAAAACTGGAAAAATTGGGGTGTCCTAAAACTTTTGACCGATAGTGTAGTTACAAGGGTTGCAGTAACCCCTGTCACTAAATTCTCTGAGGAAGAATGAAATATCCTTTAGTGGCTGTGATTTGAAATTTTCATTCATGACCTTTATTTAACCAGACAGACAATTGAGATTAAATCTCTTTTACAATTGTGACCTGGCCAAGTAGGCAGCACACAGCAGTTTGCATATTCAGACAAAACAACACAATATATATATATATATATATATATATATATATATATATTACAAACAATACAAAATAATCAGTCTACCAACCACGAACAATAAAAAATAGTGAGTATTCAATTGAAATATAATACTACAGAACCCAACTGGAAGCGCATGTATACGATCAGCTAAAATCTGTTAATACATAATTAAGACATTGTTACTCAGATCTAAAAACATAATATGCCGAAGCCAAAAGTTTAGACCCAAAATCTAAAGTCTAATCTTAAAACCAATAAAATCTAAATAGCAGCTATAGTGCTATAGTGCAAAGAGCAAAAAGAGAGAGATCATTTGTTTAGTCATGGCAGGTGCAGCTTGTGGTAATGACTACTGAGATTTTTTGTTTAAACGACGATAAAGAAATAAGAGAATCTAGTTTAAGCTGTTTTTGCAGGTCATTCCAAGCCCACGGACCAAAGTAAGACAGACTCTTTTTTTCTAGTTTCAGTTTGTACAGATGGCACTTTGAACTGAAGCAAACTGCTGGATCTGAGGTTATAGGGGTTACTGACAGGCATAAATTTGGAACATATGTAAGAAGGCAATTTCCCAAGAATAGCCTTATATGTTAAAATATACCAATGCTGCATCCTGCGCAGAACAAGCGAGGACCACTAAACATGATCAGGATGCTAGTCTCGTCACTACAGCCAAACTGTGGTACTGACCTCGGGGTTGTCCTGGGTCTACTGAACAATATTTAATCATTTTGAGAATAACTTGGCAAGATCCCCTTGTTGGTCTATGCCTGAGAGGTAAAACTGCTGACTAACTAGTTCATTTTTCTCTCTTTTCAGCTGCATACAGTACTTAAGAATGAGGAAAGGAATAACCCTGTGACAGTAAAAAAGCATCCCACCCAAGATGGCTCATGATGATGAGCGCAACCACTGGAGATGCAGCAGCCAAAGCGAGAGGCCTTAAAGACAGTCTACTGCGGTATAACGCCCTTGCCGGCATTCTGCTGCTCTCCAATGTACTTCCGAGACTTGCCCACCTCAGCCTATTTTTTCAGAAAGGAAAAGGTAAGTGGAAAATAAGCAGGTGTCGTCTACTCGTACCAGAAGAGTCGTAAACAAAAACCCATTTGATGTTGAATTTGATGAATTTGGTTGAATGTTGATGTGCTTCAGCAAAACTGTCATGCAGATGTCCATGATGTAAATCTATCTTTTCTAAGAGAGCTGGGTTTTTGGAGTAGATTCAAAAGCCTGCATTTAGATGTAGGAATTAATAAACTTTAAATCCCATTGACAAAGAAACTGCTCAAGCACTTCTGCTGTGCTGAATAGTCTACACATTCATTTCCAGGTAGATCTGACAATGGTTGATGGAATGATGACATCAACTTTGCAAGCAATCGAGAAAATGAAAGAGACTCCAGGAAGGCATCTTTAAAAGTTGGAAACCATGGCAGAAAAACTTAAAGTGAAAAATGATTCAAGGCAGGATCTCTTGGAAGTGAAAAAGAAATACTTTGATGGCACCCGGGAATGCATCAACAGGCGACTCACAAACCCAGAGGAGGTACAGGCAGGTGTCTTGGATCTCGAAGCTGCTTCTTCTAACAGCAGTCAAATACTTGCAAGTCTCTATGGCAACAGAGAAACTGAGGTCCTTGCTGATCATTTCCATTCCAGCTGGATACTGATGAGGTTCTTGTTCAGTGGGACAAGTTCAAGGATTTTTGTCTGGACACAGAGTCCAGACGTAAATCAGATATGTCTTTACTTGGATGTACACAACATTTATGTGAACACCCAGACATTACCACAGTAGTGTTTAGGTTTCTTGCAGTTGCTAGTACACTTCCAGCGAGCACTGCCAAGGTTGAGAGGATCTTTTCTCATGTATAGTTGATCAAAACAGGGCAGCGCAACCATTTGGGGGAGGAGAACCTCGGCAGAATTTTGATGGTGAAATTCAATCATTCTCTCATAGATGAAAAGCTACTTGAGAAGTGTGCACATGCCTTTCTTACAGCAAAGGACAGAGTACTGATAACATGGAAGGCTGCAGCAATTTTCAGGAGATGAATCTGCTGTGTATTTGATTCACTGTTGAACTTTTTCCTGACAGAATCTGCAATCAATCAATGAATCAAGTCACTCCACAGTGAGTCACTGTGTTCATGGTTTTCATTATTGTTCCATGTTGTTTACTGCTTAGCCATTGTCACAGTGAGTCTTCTCTACCCTGCTTCACCAAGTGAGTCACTTGCTGCCTTGCTGTAGTAAGGCATCAGCTTGAGGGCAGCCTGGGTCTGCCAAGGATCAGTAATACTAAACCAAGAAAACATCAGATTCAGACATTCAAATCAGTTCCACATTTTACTTTTAATTCCATAGACTGAAACTGCCTGTTCCATTGATTAAGTTCTTTGCAGTCAGTATACATATAGTATTAATTAGCAGTCTTCCTTTTTTTTTTTCTGCAGTATCTGTTTGGATGTTGTTTCAGAGAGCTGTGGCCAGCTGGCTGTGATGATTGGCACTGCAGTCAGCCAGTTCCTGGTCGTTTGTGGAATATTCTACTGAAAACAGTGTCACACCGTCATGAAGTTTCCTAGTCCTTGTCAGTTTTCTGTATATTCCTTCCTGCGTTTTGTTTCATGCCTTCAGTTTTTAGCCTGTATCAGTTCCTTGGTATGCTTTTAGTTCCAGCCCATTCTTTGTTTATACCAGGTCATTTGTTACTATCCATACATAGTTGTGTTTGTTATTTTATATACTTTGTTGTTGCTAGATTCATTTCTGTGAACTTATTGTGGCTTTCGTTATTTTTATGTTCATTGTTTGGCTATCAGTTACCACGTAGCTCTTCCCAGTTATTTACCTTATGTTCTCCACCTGTGTATTGTGACCCTCTCTGTATTTATAGAGCTCCCTGTGCAGCTATTCTTTGCTAGGTTGTGAAAGATTCCACTCTTTCAATCCCACGGTCCTTCACGTGTTAGTCTCCTCGTGCATTGCCTCTTTAAGTCGACCACTGATTTTTGCATTGCCTATGATTTTCTCTTTTGCCTATGTTCTGACCCATTATTGTCTTCTGGTTTACGATCTTGGATTGCCTTGGACTGATTTTCTAGTATTGATTTCACTGTGTTCTGGATTTTTTTATTCTAGTTTTCTCCCTGGTACTTTTGCTTCGCTGACTGATCTCCTGTGCATGTTTGACCTCTGGTTCTGCTCCCTGGATTTTGAGATTTGTCTAGCCCTTTTGTACTGTCACTTCACAGACTGATATTTTTGGTTATTGACCCCTTGCCTAGAATTACGGATTCTGAATTTAAGTCTGTCAATAAACTCTGAAGTGGATTGCAATTGGTTCCTTGTTCCGAGTCTTCCTGAACTCCTCACGGACCTGACAAACAGCTGATGAATGGGGTTGTGATATACACCAGTCTTCTGTTCAGTTCAGAAAGGGGGTTCCACTGAAAATCTCAAAGAGTTGACCCTTCCAGTCTACTTAATATGAAGGCGTGCAGACAGACCACTTGACATAAATGGATGCCCTCCCCTTTTAACAGACTTGGGACTGTGCACCTTTTGCTTAAGCCTAAATGCTATGTGCGTACCGTCAGTGACCCCAGTCTACTCTATTTTCAATTTATAGTGATTGAATTATTTTATTTTATTAGTTTTTAAATATACTTTGAGACAGCAGCTACTGGAGGAGAGGAAAAAATCTCAAGCAATGACATTGGTTAAAGGACAAGAATATTAAGTGCACACATATACTAAAACTAAAGCAGAGGGCAGGTAGGGTTACATCCACAAAGCCGCAAAGCAAGGAAAGTGACAGGTGTTAGGAATGAAGGCATGCAAGTTGCCACTACAAATGAACTGCCCTTTCTTTGCAGCCTGCTGCTTGCTTGCCACGACCTCTGTGCCCTTTCTCAGGGCAACCACTCGCTTGACGCAACTGCTGTGCCCTTTTTCATACCCAAGCACCATGCTCTAGGGAAATCCTCGAATTAACACTGTAGTGATAGCTGAAGAGTCAGCCCACCCTGCTTACAACACCTAAACTGGTTTTTGATTGAAAGAAAACAACAAACGCCATGAGAGAGCCCCATTTCTAACCTACCTTTCATTTCCAAAATACTTGAAAAAACTGTTGCCACTCAACTCCACTCTCATTTATCCCAAAATAGCCTCTATGAACAATTCCAGTACGGTTTCCGCCCTCGCCATAGTACAGAAACTGCTCTTATAAAAATCATCAATGACCTCCTGTTGTGGGAATTTTAAATTGTATTCCTGAAAGGAATCAGACTGAGACGAGATGAGAGTAAATAGGATCCAGTTTACTATGTGCCACATAGGGTCTTTGTTACAGGCAAGAACAAAGACAAAGGAATCTCTCCTTTGCTGTGGATATATGTAAAAGCACAAAGTCAGAATCTCCACCCCTTGGGGCTGAAAAACATCATCATATTGGTTCCAGCCGTTCCTCGGCCAGGAGTAGGCATCCCACGTATGACTGACCCTGACAGCCATATCTGCAGTACAGAGGAGTCTTTCTCTCCCCCAATCACCTGTTGCTTATCTCGTGGTTCTGCAGGCTTCGCAGGAACTGTCTCCTGGGAACACATATAACTCAAAATACACTCCTTGGTCCGGCTGGACCTCAAGGTTTCAGATAGAATGAATACACAATAAACACAGTTAATGGCATTTCTACTTGCACAAAAGCTAGATTATATAAGTTTAGCAATCATACCTGACCTAGGCTGCTCAAAGGATAAGCAATTAATAACACAATATTCAATAATAAAGAATTTATAATTGAATTCCACCAACACCTCCTCATGGCATCTGATTCCAGTTTACTCACTATTCTCATTCTCCTTGATCTAAGTGCAGCCTTTGATACAATCTCTCACACCATCCTCCTCAATAGATTATTTTCCATTGGCATCACTCACACCCCCCTAGACTGGTTTCACTCATATCTCTCAGGCCGCTCTCAGTTCATCCGACTCAAGTCCTTCAGATCCCAGCCCTCCCCCATCACTTCAGGTGTGCCCCAGGGCTAAACTGTGACATAACCGAAATCCTCCTCATCAGTACAAAATTTACATTATCCAAAGTTGACAGCTTTTCCCCCAAAATTGACAGTTCCTTAGCCCCTTCCCCTCAGGTTAAGAGTCTGGGTGTCATCCTCACTAGCTCATTATCGTTCCATTCCCACATCAATAATATTACTTGGTCTGCATATTTCCATCTACGCAGCATTAATCGTCTCCGCCCCTCCCTCAGCCCCCACACTACTTCTATCCTTATTAACAGCCTCATCACCTCCCGCATTGACCACTGTAACTCTCTCCTCTTCAGTCTCCCTACCAAATCCGTCCATAAGCTTCAAATGGTCCAGAATTCAGCTGCTCGCATCATCACCGAAACCCCCTCATTTCACCACATTACCCCCATTTTACAGCAACTTTACTGGCTCCCGGTTAAATTCAGAATAGAAATCAAAATTCTTCTGTATACATTTAAGGCCATTCACCACCTCGCCCCTCCTTATTTGTCAGATCTCCTCCACATTTCCACCTCCTCCCGCTCCCTCAGATCCTCCTCCTCCTCCATCCACCTCACTGTGCCCTCCGTCCGCCTCAGTACCATGGGGAGCAGAGCTCTCAGCCAATCTGCTCCTCAACTCTGGAATTCACTCCCACCGGATATCCGAAACATCGAGTCTCGTCCTCCAATTAAATCCAGACTCAAAACTCATCTGTTCAAGTTGGCATTCTCTTTGTAATTACATTGTCCCGTTTTGTGTAACTTTTCTGTTGTTGTATTGTTCCATCTTTGTACAGTGTTTTTGAGTGTTTTGAAAGGTGCTTTTAAATAAAATGTATTATTAATATTAAACCCTTTACTTTTTTGTTAAGCAGCTCAGTATTACAAGCATCATTTAACATGTATGGAATACTGTGGTCATTTGAAGTCTTCAATCTTCAATCAAAAAGGGGACTTCAAAATATAGGGAATGGGGAACCCAGGGAAAATACATACTTGACCAAAACACCGGCAAACAAATTGGTGGCAGATTCAAGCATCGGCATGAACAAATTTTTTGATATTACATTCTGAAAGAGGGTGGGATGTAAGCAAAAAAACTGACCAACTGGAGTTAATTGCTTCTTTTTACGGAACAAGTTATTAGTTTGTCCATTTTGATTTTGAAAACTGAGAGTGTCAAAAAAGGAACCCCTCTGATCCCAGTTTCAAATTTTCAGTGCATTCAACATTCTTTCTCCTGGGGCTAAATCTCTCACGATTTTACTAAGTTGGTTTTTAAACGAAAAGCCAAGGAGGTGGTATGCGAAACAAGTCACTGCTTATTGCCAACTTGACGACCACAATGAATGGTTAGCTGTATGATCGTTGCTGTTTCTTACAATAATTGGAGTTCATTATGGCGACACCTCAAAGCCCCGCAATGCTGCATCTGCAGAAATGGAAAGATTAACCTCTTCCACTCCGGAGTTGTCATCGGAGGGATATCGGCACTGCTTTCACCTCGCATTAAATCTCCAAACTCGATCCCATTTAAGTTTCCTAATTACTAACAAAGTGTTAATTTGTTCTGTTGCGAGGGTCAGTCCGTATCCATTTCCCCTCAGCTTGTTTTATAGTTCATTGACATAATTATCTAGCTTTTTCCTATCCACATTTATGGTGATATAAAACATCAAGGTCTTACAAAGCTTCTGAATTCCTGCAGCTCACAAAATGGAGTATATTTATTTCTGCGTCCGCTCGGCTTGATATGCCTACATATGCCTGGCATACACAGTATGAGTTTAAAAATCGTGTTGTGAGGTACCGTTCTGGAACCAAATGCGAGACCAGGAAGTAGCAGCAAAAAGTGATTTATTGTAGTTGGGGGGGTGAACCCCCACAGGGCAAAAAGCAAACGGTACAGAGTCCACAATCCAAAATCACAATCCAGTAGGGCAGAATCAGAGTCGAAAACCAGGGCAGCAAAAACAGTACTCGTGGTCAGGCAAAAACAGGTTCGGTACACAGACACAGGTATGTCAGAGAAGCAAAAGCCAAAATCCAGTGGGCGTAATCCAAACCGTTACCAGGGCAGCAAACACAAAACTCGTAGTCGGGCAAAAAGGGTTCGTAAACAGATGCAGACAATAGTACCAAAAAGCAGAGCTAAAAATCGAAGGTCAGACGGTTCAGTCAGAAGAGAAACACTATGAGTACAAGGCGAGAAACAAGAGCAGCACAGGTAAACAAGAGAAACGTTCTGACGGGGAACTGCAGTGAGAAGACAGCTTAAATACACTCAAGGGAAGTCACATGCTATGATAGGATCAGGTGATGAGGATCAGACTAATTACAAAGGAGGGAACATGAGGGAGAACCTAATCACATGAAATTGGCAAAAGCCAAAACGCGGACAGGGAACACGAGACAACCTATGACAAAACATACAGCTCCGGTTAGGGAGTTCTAATGTGCACAGATAATGAGAGGTAGGACAGAGTGGAGCAGGTGCGGAGGATCCGCTGAATTGCAGGAGAGACAAAGTGAAGGCAAGAGGCGGAGACTAGAACAGGGCGAGTGCTGAGAGCTTGTTAATCAATTAGTAAGTGCAGCTATACAATCCCTAGTGCTCGTTAGTAAGTTAATATTATATACAATGTTAGTCTGGGTTAGTAACTTTAACAAAAATAACAAACTGTTAGTATTGGTTAGTAAAACAGAAAAGAGAGGCGAAGGAAGCAAACGAGATTGGAAGGAATGTTTGAAACCCAGAAACCATGAAATCACCTAAACCTGTGACACGCAGGACTGGGGAGAAGCTGTAGCTTAACAAAAAGACCAGACAGGGAGACAAAGTGCAATGAAGGGCATGAACAAAGACATGGACCGAATCTAACAGAATAGTGGATTGGGAATGGCAAAAACGAAAACATGGCAAAATACAAAGACTAAACAGAACATGGCAAAACCTAACAGACCTAATCATAAACATAACAGGGACTAGGGAAAACATAACAAGCATGGCAGGAACAATAATGAACATGGCAGAATCATAACAAACATGGCAGAATCAAGGCAGACAGAGCAGAATCATAACACGTGTTGTTAATTCCACTTCACATGACGCTCTGTCACTTCACGCTGGTGCAGTGGGAAAACAAGGCTCTGATATTGGCGAGTCAACTCACGGCTCTGCTTCAACTGTGCGAGTCACTCCCCGAGATCCGACCAAAATTTCTAACATGTCAGAAATTTATCCGATCATCAGATTGTGTGTCGGGAGCAGCATATCGGCCCTCGGTCTCCCCTGTACCCTGCACAACAAACTACGCACGATGAAGCTGGAAGTTGGCCCGACTTCAAAACGAGTCGTGCATCTCGAAAATAGGGTCAAAAATGGGCCGATATCATACAGCGTATGCCTGGCTTGGGAAAACCTTTCTAATCAAAGTGATACTATCATTAACTCCTGGATAAGCTGTTTGTGAATCTTACTGCCCTGGTCTTGCTAACAGCAAATTGATTGATTGGCTGATTAATTTGTGAGTGATGCTGGAGTCTCATCACAGCACTAAGCTTTGCTTATCCAGGAGTAAAAACACAGTTTTTCTGACTTAAGTGTGCATGTTAAGTCTGCTCATGTAACAATAAAACTCTGTTTACAACCAGTGACATGACCAAAATTCAGGTTATCACTCAGCTGTTTTTTAATAAACTGAATTATAGCTGCTGCGCAGCAATGGTCGGGGCCGGGCAATTTTAGGCAAAATTAGGCAATTCTGAGCAACAAGCAGAGTGTAGGAAGATGGAAAAAAAAAGGTGGCATTCTAATGTGCATTTTACATCAGTTGAGGTTTGAACTCACAATTTCTAGCACAAGAGCAGTGGCGGGTCTAGAACTGGGAATTGGGGTGGCACAGGCACGTCCCTTGTAGTCCTGGCAAGTTCTCAATCATTTTCCTTTATTGATGCGTTTTCCAATGATCATAATTGGCAACTGAAGACACAGTTTCTCTCCATATGCGATCTAACAGCGATGAAATCATGGGCTAAATTCAGTACAGAAAAATAATTGACTTATTAATAGGCCAGTGCTTCGCGTTGATTGAACTGGTCCGCGTTCCAATGAAATATCGCCTTTCACTCTCAATATTGCATGGGTTGATTAAAAAAAAAAAAAAACTGGCACTTGGCAGCTAAATAGGCTATAAAAAGCCTGCGGCTCAAGCTATTTGCTTGAGAGTCGACAGGCATGCAATTTTGAACAACGTTGTTTTAAACACAGCAAATACGCGTCCGGATGAATGATTGTCGTCTTATCAAATCAGGGAGAACAAGCAGCACCTGTTAAGTGTGGAGTGCTCTCGGAGTGAACCTTTAGTTAATTATGAAAATGACTGAGAACAGGTCAGGACTAATAATTGTTTTAAACAGATGTTTTGTGCTCCCAATTCTCAGTTCTGGCTTCGCCACTGTAGCCTACTGAATTTAGCCCATGATTTTATCGCTGTTAGATCGCATATGGAGAGAAACGGTGTCTTCAGTTGCCAATTACGATAATTGGAAAATGCGTCAATAAAGGAAAATGATTGAGAACTTGCAAGGACAAGGGACGTGTCTGTGCCACCCCAATTCCCAGTTCTAGTCCCGCCACTGGAAACTATGCTCTATCTCACTGAGCTAATTGGCAAATGGAAATGTCACATGTAGTTTCACTAATTGACTAAGACAAGTCACCTGTGAGCCCATTCCCATCCCAACATGTCATATATTGACGCTACCTGACCAAGCGTGTAAAGGCAGATTTCAAATGGCTGTCAAATATTCAGTTATTAAGACAAAAATCTGAAAATACACAAATTGCATCTAGACAGCATGGAGATGTTGGTAATTTGTTTTTAACAATGATTTATTGGCTCCATAAGTGAAAAACTGATGTTTAAAAATACCATTTTTGCATTGACTCCAATTGTTGGCATGAGAGCGAAATTCAAAATGCTGTAAAAAAGTCAGTTTTTGAGATAAAATTCTTATTTTCCAAACAGCATCTACCATGACTCCAAAATTTTGTAATTTTTTTAATGAACATTGAAAGTGTATTTAGCAAGAATTTGCAAGTATATGTTTACAATACCGTTTACAGTCAAACATTTTGATGCACTGTAGGCTCAATTTTTAATAAATCAAAAATCTGTGTGAATTGTTTGTGTAGGACAGTCTGAAGATGCTCTGTAGCAAGTTTGGTGTCAATTGAGCAAAATTTGTTGGAGGAGATAGGTTTAATAAGTTTTACAGTTTTTGAAAAAAAAACAGAGTGATGGACTTCATAATTTGCAATAGGTTTAAATTTACAAAAGTTTTTTCTGTATTGGGGCTACATTTTAGTGAAAGTTGCAAATCTGTAGCACATTTGGTTGATTTGTTGTGAATTTTGAACTTTAGAGGCTTGCTGTAGCGCCACCATCAGGACTTTTGGCCTGTTTTTGCAGCTGAGGCAATCTGGCATGGGACTGGACCTTTGTGCAAAATTTGGTCATTTTTCGCCCATGGGAAGTAGGATTTCCTCGGAAGAAGAAGAAGAAGACGAACATGCAGGAAAACAAGAGGATCCTGGCAGCTTAGGCTGCCCGGCCCCTAATTAATTTACTGAGCAAATGGGCTTCCGTTGAGCTGTGTTGCCATTAACGATTATGACACACAGCTTTGCATCAACGAGGAAGGCTACAATATGAGATTGCATGGATGGTAATTAAGTGGAATTTTTCCTTTCTCTCGTTTCTTGTTTAATTAGCCTAGATAATTGTCGTTCATACAATCTCATATTGTAGCCTTCCTACAACTTTCCCAGAAGCCGAACTGCAAAGATCTAACGAATGGCTTTGCTATCTTGAAACTTGCATGACATGCATACTAAATGATTTTAAATCCATGCCATGCATCAAACTCTCACGATGCGCTAATATCCAATTTACTAAATTATTCAATGACCAAGGTTCGGCGTAAGAAGCGTCGGTAATTTATTAAATTAACTATTATTGCTTCTCGCTACAGCCAGTGGGCAAGGATGCTTCCTTGCAAATACAACCTATTCTTTTGAACACTGAAAACATTATGATTAAATGCAATCTTAAAAGTCAGCTCGAAAGCAGCGTTTAAGGGTCAGAGACTCATATTTGAAAATCCTGTAACGCCAGCGTTACCGCCAGGGGGATGTTGTGCTTTAGAAAATTAATGACTGTTTCTGGACTATCTTCAGTGGATTCACTGCCTAAGAGTCGATGTTGAAGTTAACCAGGAGGGCATCCATTTATATTTGCACTGTTAAGCTGCCCCTATTTCCAGATATTACATTATTTGCTTACTTGATAACTTACATGGTTTACATTATATATTGTTGTGCTATCCTTTTCATCCTGTTGCATTTATTAAAGCAATGCAATACACAGTAGGTTATTTACCATGCCGAAGGCTGTGGCGGAGTCAACTTATAACCAGCTGCCGGCTGTTTCAATTGGAGACTACAATCCCATTCGTACAGGATTGAGTTGGCTCGGCAGTACCAATGCAGGTGATCTCAATTCCATTTCATTTTGTTCACTTAATAGCGTAAATTTGCTTCAAAGTATTTTTTGGTAAATCTCGATGAGCACTTGAGGACAGTGGCTACAATCCCATCAGCTGAATGTGCAAAGTGGTAATAAGTAGATTTAAGAACGCACAAACAGTATTATACATGGTGTGGACATTGATGCACCATATGATGCTGGAATAGTGGTTGATGTTAAATTGAGTATAATATGCATAAAAATATTTTATTATTTTACAAGGTAATTTTCTCATGAAAGGAATTATGACTGTGGGCATCATGATGACATATAATGCATTAATCTCTTTCATGTGAGAGATCACAGATATTGCGTGTGATTGGAGGGCTCCAATCTGACTGAACGTTTGAATCAAGGGAGAGAGTACAGCAGTATCACTGTCCTTCATAACTTTTGTACCATTTGTCATAGATATTTGTTGACTGGGTTGTTGGAATCTGGAAGGGATCAGATGTTAATGGACTAAGCCCAGCTCCCTGATTGGCTGATATTTGATTCTTCATAAGAAATGAACTGTCTGTCATAGAAAGTTGGGCATTGGCTTTTATTGTTTTTAAAAATTTCAATAAAACAATAAATCCATCATCAGTCAAAAAACAATGGGTAGTTGCATTCATGGAAAGAACATGTTAAATTGCTGAAGCCCTGCCCCCTTTACTCATTCGTTGATATTTAATCCATCGTAACTATTGCATGTTGTGGAGAGTTGGGGATTCGGTTGTTGGACTCAGAAAAGGATCACATGTTGAATGGTGAAACCCTGCCCCCTTTGCTGATTGGTCAATATTTGATCCGTCATAACTATTGAATCATCTGTTGTAGTGTGTTGGCAGCTGAGTTATTGGACTCAGAACAGGGTCACATGTTAATTTTAAAGCCCTGCCCCCTTTCCTGAGTGGCTGTATTTGATCCTTCAAAACTATTTTGCTGTCTGTCGTACTCTTATTGTCTGTCTGCTGTGGCGAACCACCAGAAAAGCAGGCATAGAAAAGGCAATAAGTTGGTGAGAATCCAGCCCACATTGCAGTAATTTTATTTATTTAAAGAGGCTTTCTGGAGGGAGCATCAATTTAGTATTTCCTTGTCTCTTTGCCTTCGGACTCTGAAGGAAATTTAGAGAGAGAAAAGCGGTTAGTAACGCACATGCAGAATGCACTCTCAGTCAACCTGTCCCCGTTGTCCGTTTTGTCGGCTTTATATTGCACCTTTGATTGAGGCAGACGAGGATCAGGTACATGGCCTCGTGCGGAATGTGCTGGGAGAGCCTTTCTCGCAGGCCTGGCTGTAAGTGGTGGGAACTGTCTGTTGCACAGCGGCGGCCTGGGGTGCTGAACGGATTCCCAGCCAACTGCCGCTGTCTGAGGTGCTAAAAGGGGGAGATGCAAAGGGGAGGCGAATTGCTGGTTTTGGGTGGTGTGACGCAAAGGGTGGGCATGTCCGTTGCCCTGGTCGCCACACTGGCTTACTCTCAACTTGATGATTGATTTTAAGCAGCCAATACCTCCGTAGATATATGGAATAGTGCATTTTCAGATCTGATTCACTTTGTAGTGTAATATGGAAAAAAAAAGCCACTAGATGGCAGTATTGACAATTTTTTTGTTAAGCCCAGTCTGGAGCTAGGTTGGGGCATGTCCTGGGCATGCCTCAGAGGGGAATGTCCCAGAGAATGGGAGGGGGCTGGAAAAGAGTATATAGGGAGAAAAATTGAGAGAGTGAAAGGGAGTAGGAGAAATTGCAAGGGGAAATTGTGGAAGGATACATTTGACCAGACCTGTCACTCTTTTCAAGACCTGTGAAGCTTTTTGTGGATTTTTGCCTGTGTTGGAGCATTTTCCTGTCCCAGGACATCGTAACATAGCAGCCCCATCTCAATTACCAAGGGACTGTAACTATCTCTTTTTTTTTTCAATCTTGGTCTGTAGAGTAGATTGTAGATTAGTTCAAAGTGTTTGTTGATTAAATCTGTTAAAGTTTTTAAAATTTTGTCTGTCATCCCTTGCTGTCCGTGACGTCATAACAAATTGGGGCCATAACAAATTGACGCCATAACAAATTGGGGCCAAAACAAATTGGGGGCTCGTCCGGGATAGACCATTGTGTGAGTCATTTATTGAAAATCTAAAATTTCAAATTGTGAAATTGTTTTTTGAATTTTCCTAGATATATGTTGGCAGATCAACAGCAATGGATGATTTCTTGGCATCACCAACCGTAGAGGTTTTGAAGTCTTTTAAAAAGACAGAACTGCTAGAAATATGCAGACAGTTAGAGCTGAAAGATGTAAAACCAGCCATGCGAAAAGCAAGACTGGCTAGAGAGATTGTTGAATATTACATTGATGAAAATGTGTTTGCACCAGGAGATCTGGAACAGTTTCCAGTGGAAAATCCAAATGTGGAAATGGAACTTAAATTAAAAATGCTAGAGATTGAAAGAGAGGAAAAAGAAAAACAACGAGTTTGAGAGAGAGAAAGAGGAAAGAGCAGAAAGAGAGAGACAGAGACAGAGAGATTTTGAGTTACAGAAGTTAGACAGAGAAGAAAGGCTCCAAATGGAGCTACTAAAAATCAAAATGCAAGCTGAAAAACAAATTTCATGCTAGCCAGGAGGTAAAGCTGGTGCCTCCGTTCTCGGAGAAGGAGGTTGATAAGTATTTCCAGTGCTTCGAGAAGGTAGCTAAGAGTTGTCAGTGGCCAAAGGAACACTGGCCTCTGATGTTGCAAACTGTCCTCAAGGGTAAAGCTCAACAAGCCTATTCGGCTTTGTCTGCAGATGATTCCTCTGATTATGAAGTTGTCAAAAAGGTTATTTTGACAGCTTATGAGTTGGTTCCAGAGGCTTACCGACAGAAATTCAGAGGTCTGAAGAAATCTGACAATCAGACTTATGTGGAATTTGCTAACGAGAAGAAGGTTTGCTTTGAGCGCTGGTGTAACTCTATGGAGGTCAAGGATGATTTCAACTCACTAAAAGAGATGGTGTTAGTTGAAGAATTCAAGAACTGTGTCAAGGATGATATTAAGACCTACCTTAATGAGAAGCAAGCACTGAATTTGCAATCAGCTGCCAAGTTTGCAGACGAATATGTTCTCACACATAAGTCCAAATTTCAGTCCAGCAGTAACAATAGATGGTCCCAATTTCAGAAAAAAGGTAATGGTGATACCCAAGATTCCTCACCCAAAGACAAAGACAAATCTGGTGATGGTGCTCAGAAATCCAGTCAAAGGTCTGATCAAAGTGTGAAAGCTGACAGTGACAAAAGTGGTCTAGTTTGCAATTATTGCAAGAAATCTGGTCATGTTACAACTAACTGTTGGTTCCTTAAAGCTAAGAAAGAAAAAGAAAAGGATACCAAACCCAATGCCTTTGTGAAGACAAGGTTAGAAACCCCTGTAGTAGATGACCGATCTGCTAAATTGCCTGCTCCTTGTGAGGCTAAGAAGCCTGATACTGCTGACTTTGTGAGGGAGGAATTTCTTCCATTTGTGTCAGAGGGATTTGTGGCTCTGAATGAGCATTCTCCTCCTGTCCCCATATATATCCTAATGGATACCGGAGCTTCTCAGTCACTTTTGTTGATGGACTCCTTGGAGTTACGTGATGAGACCGCTTCTGGGGATTTCATACTTGTACAAGGTATTGAAGGAGGACTGTATCTGTACCCCTGCGCTCTGTATTCTTGAAGTCAGATTTAGTTACAGGACAGGTAAAGGTGGGACTTATGTCAAGTCTACCTATCAAGGGTGTTTCTCTGTTGCTAGGCAATGACCTGGCTGGGGGCAATGTAGTTCCCCCTGTTCATCTTACTTCACAGCCGAGCACTGAAGATGGCGATGAAGACCCATCTCTGTATCCTTCCTGTGCAGTGACCAGTGCTATGGCCAAGAAGGCTCAAGAAGAAGATGATGTGGTGCCATCCAGCACATTGAATAGTCATGACTCAGGTGGTTCGTCCCATGACTCTGTTCAGCCTACTATGGTTTCTCCGTTTGAGGACTTATCAGACACTTTTATCAGTTCTCTGTTCAGCCAGCCAGATGGGTCTGGTGATTCTGATGTGTCTGGAGACTTGTCTCTGCCCAGAAAGCGGTTGATTCAGGAGCAAACCAATGATCCTGAAATTTGTGTACTAAAGAAGAGAGCCCTTCCTGATGAAGAAATAGACGCAGTTCCAGTTGGGTATTATCTCAAGGATGGAGTGTTGATGCGGAACCCTAACCCTCCTGATATCCCTGCCAATGCAGATTGGGCAGTGGTCAAGCAAATTGTTGCTCAAGGTCTACAGGAATGAGATCTTAACAATGGCTCATAGTTTGCCTTTTAGGAGGTCATCTTGGTGTTAACAAGACTGTTGACAAGATCATGAAACACTTCTTCTGGCCTGGACTTCGGAAAGATGTTTCCAACTTTTGCAAAACCTGTCACTCTTGTCAGGTAGTTGGAAAACACCAGTTAGACCCACCTGTAGCTCCATTGCAGCCTATCCCAGCATTTAGGGGAGCCCTTCTCCAAGGTCATTGTTGATTGTGTTGGTCCATTACCCAAGACTAGATCTGGAAATCAGTACTTGTTGACAATCATGTGTGCATCTACCAGATTCCCTGAAGCCATACCTCTACGCAACATCAAGGCAACTGCAAT
Source organism: Gymnothorax javanicus (assembly GCA_029692085.1). Classification (NCBI taxonomy): domain Eukaryota; kingdom Metazoa; phylum Chordata; class Actinopteri; order Anguilliformes; family Muraenidae; genus Gymnothorax; species Gymnothorax javanicus. The sequence continues at coordinate 25,220,365 of CM056206.1, read as the reverse complement.
CTCGAAGGCTTTGATAAAGTTCTTCACGTTGTTTGGCCTTCCCAGGGAAATTCAGTCAGATCAAGGTAGCAATTTCACTTCCGGATTGTTTCAGCAGGTTGTGTATGAACTAGGTGCGAAGCAGATTCTTTCCAGTGCCTATCATCCAGAGAGTCAGGGTGCCTTAGAGCGGTTTCATTCCACTCTCAAGACAATGATGAGGACTTATTGTTATGACCATGAGAAAGACTGGGATGAAGGTGTTCATTTGCTGTTGTTTGCAGCTAGAGAAGCAGTGCAGGAGTCTACTGGATTCAGTCTGTTTGAGCTAGTGTTTGGCCATGAAGTGAGAGGACCTTTGCTATTGTTTAGTGAACAATGGCAAGAGAAAGAGCCGCATATCAGTCTGTTAGACTATGTTAGCAAGTTCAAGGAAAGACTGCGTGCAGCTTGTGACCTAGCCAAAGAGAACTTGAAATCAAGTCAGGGAAAAATGAAAACTTGGTATGAGCATAAGGCTAGAAGCCGTGAGTTTAAACCAGGAGACAAGGTCCTTGTGTTGTTTCCCTTGCAGTCCAATCCATTGCAGGCTAGATTTCATGGTCCTTATGAAATTCTGACAAAACTCAATGATCTCAATTACATTGTGAAGACTCCAGATAGGAGAAAGCCAAAACAGTTGTGTCACATTAACACGCTGAAGCCTTATCATGATAGAATGCTAGGGGTGCAGCTGTCACTTCAGATCCTCCTATGGCCGAGACTTGTGAAGATGAGGGGGAGTTTCAAGATGATGAACCTAGAATTAAAGCTGAAGTTCTTTCATGTAAATTGTCAAATTCTGAAGTGTTGCAAAATCTTGATGTAAAACTCCAGCACTTAGAACCCTCACAGAAAGATCAGTTTGAGAGGTTGATCAAGAAATATAAAGATCTATTTCCTGATGTTCCAAAGAGAGTTTCTATAGCCTCTCATGATGTAGATGTTGGTGATGCCAAACCAATAAAACAGCATCCGTACCGGATGAATCCTGAAAAGAGAAAGATTGCTGAGAAAGAGGTTGAGTACATGTTAGAACATGATATTATCAGACCCTCTAACTCAGATTGGAGTTCACCCTGTGTTCTAGTTCCAAAACCTGATGGAAGTACTAGATTCTGTACAGATTGTCGCAAAGTCAATGCTGTAACTAGAACTGATGTGTTTCCTGTACCTAGGATTGATGATTGTATCGATAGAGTAGGGCAAGCAAAGTTTCTGACCAAAATTGATTTATTGAAGGGTTATTGGTGTGTGCCTTTAACTGAGAGGGCCAAGAGCATCTCTGCTTTTGCCACACCATCTGGGTTATACCAGTATGAAGTCCTACCCTTTGGCGTGAAAAATGCCCCAGCCACGTTCCAAAGGATGATACAGTCTACAATCGCCGGATTGCCACACACGGGTGCGTACATCGACGACCTGATCACATGGAGTGACTCCTGGGAAGAACATCTGAAAGATGTAGAGACGTTGTTCCAGCGCTTGACCCAAGCTAACCTGACTGTTAACCTGAACAAGAGTGACTTTGGTTGTCCTACTGTCACGTATCTTGGCTACGTCATAGGCCAGGGTAAGGTGGCACCCATAAATGCTAAAGTCCAAGCCATCATGGACTTTCCAGTTCCTGACAACAAAAAGCTTTTGCGCCGCTTCCTTGGAATGATCGGTACTACCGCAAGTTCTGCAAGAACTTTGCTGAGATTGCTCTCAGTCTCACCAACCAACTGAAGAAAGGCGTAAAGTTCACTTGGGATGAAGCATGCCAAAGAGCCTTCGATCGCCTGAAGTCTCTGCTGTGTCACTTCCCCATGCTCAAATCTCCTGACTTCAACAAACCGTTCTCCATGGCGGTCGATGCTAGCGATCAAGCTTGTGGATCTGTGCTCCTACAGAGAAGTGACTCTGATGACATTGAGCATCCCGTGGCATACTTCTCCAGGAAGTTCAATCGCCACCAAAAGAACTATTCCACAATTGAGAAGGAGCTGTTGGCTCTGGTTCTATCCTTACAACACTTTGAGGTTTATGTTTGTACAGGGCAAAAAGCCAATGATTGTATATACTGACCACAATCCGTTAATGTTTTTGAGTAAGATGAAAAACAAGAATCGGAGATTGTTGAATTGGAGTTTGATTTTACAGGAGTTTGACTTGGAAATTAAGCATGTAAAGGGTACTGACAATGTAATTGCTGATTGCTTATCCCGTGTTTGAGTATGTGTATATATATCACGTGTTTATTAGCATATTGTATTATATGTATATATATACAAGTGTCTACTTAACCATTTTTGTATTGAAAAGAAAAAATTTTTGCCTTTATGAGTCAAAATTTTTCCCTTTTTGAATGGAGGTGTAATGTGGGGAAAAAAAAAAAAAAAAAAAAGCACTAGATGGCAGTATTGACAATTTTTTTGTTAAGCCCAGTCTGGAGCTAGGTTGGGGCATGTCCTGGGCATGCCTCAGAGGGGAATGTCCCAGAGAATGGGAGGGGGCTGGAAAAGGGTATATAAGGAGAAAAATTGAGAGAGTGAAAGGGAGTAGGAGAAATTGCAAGGAGAAATTGTGGAAGGATACATTTGACCAGACCTGTCACTCTTTTCAAGACCTGTGAAGCTTTTTGTGGATTTTTGCCTGTGTTGGAGCATTTTCCTGTCCCAGGACATCGCAACATAGCAGCCCCATCTCAATTACCAAGGGACTGTGACTATCTCATTTTTTTTTTTTCAATCTTGGTCAGTAGAGTAGATTGTAGATTAGTTCAAAGTGTTTGTTGATTAAATCTGTTAAAGTTTTTAAAATTTTGTCTGTCATCCCTTGCTGTCTGTGACGTCATAACAAATTGGGGCCATAACAAATTGACGCCATAACAAATTGGGGCCATAACAGTAGCCATACAAGAGCTGCAGTTATTTTTTCTTTTTCCACAGCATCAGTCATGCTTGGACAGTCATGGTAGCATTGCACTTTCATCCATTCACAGTAGTCACCACACTCTTCAAAGATTTGAATAATTACATTGAGAAACTCATCCATGCTGTGTGTACCATATTATTAGCCCTCACTTCTGATGCCTGCAACTGTGTGCCATGAAGTGGCAGTAAATGTACAAAGTTTTTCTTGCCTCCCTTGCCTGTTATTTTACTTGGTCAGATTACTTTCACATTGGTTACTTCCTACTCACAACCCTTTCATACACATACACACACTCTCACACAGACATGCGCAAACAACACTCACAAACATTAACAAGACACATCTGAGCACGCATGTGCGCACTCCAACACACACATCAGCACACAGACTTGTGCATGTACACAAAACACATGCACATACACGCAGGTCCTAAACTCAACCAAAAACGTTGATGCTGAGGTTTGTTACTTGGAACATTTGTGGCGCTGGTTCCAGGGAAAAATTAAGCTCTTCAACCATTTGAATAAACTGCAAGCAGCCACTGTCTTACTACAACAAACTCTCTTATCAAATTCAGCAAACTACATATTTAAATCACTACACTTCCCTCACACATTCCTCGCAAATTACAATTCCAAATAGAGGGTTGTTGCCATTCTGATCAGCAGGAAGGGAAAACTTCACTTTTAATGATTCTATTGTTGATCCAGAGGACCAATTTATAATTATCAATATATCTATAGACAATGTGGACATATCAGTCGCAAGTGTCTATGGACCAAATGTTGACGACCCTTCCTCCTTTCACTCGTTCTTCCATTGTCCAATCACGCTGACACAGATATCACAGTCGGAGGGGACTTCAATATTGTGATTGATCCTCAACTCAGCAGGGCTTGTAACACTGGACACATCCAAAATTGACGATCAATAGACACACTAAAACAGTACAAGGGGGATTTTAGTCTTGACAATAAATGGCACTCTCACCATCCCTCTCTTCATAAATATACAGACCCGTTCACCATTCCTCATTCTGCCTTGATTTCTTCCTAATCAGCCATTCAGATTTTTGCCATATATCTCCGACACTAAGATCCATCCTATCACCAGTTACTGATCATGCACCCATTTTCTTCCAACTAAATAGAAAGACAACAGTGCACCAACCACAAGACTGAGATTTAGTACATCATTACTTAAAGATCCTGAATTTGCCAACTATTTTGAAAGAGAATGGATAATCTTCATGGAAACAAGTGACCGATCAGAAATCTCATCATCCATTCGATGAGAAACTGGGAAAGCAGTCATCCGTGGCAGAATTTTCTCGCACCCTCATATAGGAAGATGAAGGACAGCCAAACTGAGCTGGAGATTGAGCTGAAAATTAACCCTCATCCTACCATGTGGGGTCCGATCAGACCCTAGACATATTGTTTTGTGTCCCACTCAAATATTACATGTCGTACCAGGCTAATATTTTATTAATTTGTTAGTCTATCCTTCTACCACATGTAGCACACAAAAAAGTTTTGGAACATAGCCCCCAAGTCACCCACATCTGGCGGGTCAGACCCGCAAATTAATAGCATAACCCGCGGACCTGCAAGGCAATGAAATAAACCCGTAAAGAGTGCAAAAAATCAAAAGTTGATTTTCCACTGCCCCCCAAAATTTACTTTTGACCAACAAATCTAAATCACGACGCTGCATTACGTGGAAATTGAGTTCTGTATGCATGCATGCAGGGAATAAATTGGGCCAGGGCTGTCCACGAATCAGCCCGGCACGTGGGTCAACATTTTTCTGCTCGGGGCTCCGCCCCCGCAGATGGGTGTACATTATGTGTCATCAGATCAGTTCTCATCGTCAGTTTGTCAGACAGCACAGGTGGATCGTATGAGGTGGAGAGCAGGGCTGGGAGAAATTGGTTAGAAACTGACATGTTTGATAACAGGATGAAAAAACGCTCGGATATTCTGTTTAATGATGTTTCTAATACAAATTGAAGTTTACCATTATTGCGATAAATAAAGCTAGCTAGTGCAGCAAAATGTCAAGCAATGATAGCATTGTCAGGATGTCTGTGGTTTGATCAGAGTATCAAAGCCGCTCAAATTTCATTATGGCTCTATATGTAAAGCGGCTAATTTTAACATTTCCTCGCTATGAAATTAATTAATGAAAAGGAACTAGATAGTGGTTTTTGTCTGGCCTCTCAGGAACAACACTTGCATTAAATGTGTGTTTTGCAGGGTTGCCAATTCTCTCATATTTGCTGTGATACATGTCCATTATGTCCTGTGTCATGTCAGCATGAAAAATAAATTCTGTTTACTTTAGTGTATCTCACGCCTGAAATTACACCAGCTTTGGCCAATATTTGTCAAGCTTACCCAAAGTTTGCCTCAGAAGTTGGCAACTCTATTAGATGTTGCTTAAATGTATCTCCTTTCTATTTCAAAATTTCAGAGGTAGGCTAAATGAATGAAAGGAGTGAAGCAAAGAGGAGGAAGCTGACGTGTTCAAAAGGTAAGTGCCATCAGACAGCTTAGCTAGGAATAATGTGCATTGATGCACTGGCATTCTCTTTGAGTCCTTTTTTTATTACCTCGCATCTTTAGGTCGCTATGTTCGCAAGTTAATCCACTCATGATTTCATTCATTTATAGAAGTATCAAGCTGAATGGCAAGGGTAGTTCAAGTTTATTTGTTGGCACATTTTCAATGTGTTATTTGTGTTATCATGCCATGCAACCAGTGCTTTCAATTTCTGTGAAGTTTTTTCCATTTTCTTTGTCAAGTTGCCAAATTTAAATGCAGGATTGAGTCCTTTGTATGTTTACAGTATTGGCCCATTTGCATACCGGTACTTGGTAAATAAGATGTCAGATTTTGTTGTGTGTGCATGTGCGCACACATGGGGTAAACCCTGAAGCCACAGGGCCCCCCCCTACATAGCAAATCCCAATTTAATCACCGCATATTTATACATACATGTAGAAATATATGGTACAGGTTTTAAATGTGTGTGTGTGTATATATATATAATATATAGATATATATTTATTATTATTATTATTATTATTATTATTATTTTCTTTACTCACACTGATGAGCCAAAACATTAAAACTACTCATGGATGCAGCGAATAATTTTGACAGTGTCAACAGCTCAAGTCAAGGTCTGCAGGCAGATCTTAGCCACGCCCCTGTTGAAATGGCAGTTGGGGGGGAAGGGGTTAGAGGTCAGCATTTACATCCTTCCAACTTGGTGCCTATGCGTACAAGACGAGACTTGAAAGTTACTGAAACTTTTCTTTGCGGTCCAATCGGACTCGGGAGGAAATGACACCCCTCTTCACTACTTTTATTACTCTGAGCTACTTTTAGCAAATTTACTGTATATTGGTGAACAGTAATGATGTACTTCTTTAAGATGAACATGGCTTGACGAGGTACAGTTGCAAGAAACATAGCAGGAGAAGCACTGGGATTTATTTTAGAGGACAATACTGATTCAGAGTTCGAGGACTCAGACATTTCTAGAAATGAAGTGGATCACCTGTCAGAACAGTCTGGTCACAGTGACACAGAGGTTATACCACCTCAGCCTGATAAAAATCAAGTGCACGCTCTGTCCCCAAAACAAGAAAGACAAGAAAGTCCGACTGGAATGGGCCACCTATGAGAAGCCAGTGTGCCCTACCCACAGCAAGCGGCAGGTTCTCCGTGACTGATGTTCTTTGATATCTAGGTCACAATATTTGTTAATACAAAAAAAACCCAAGCATCCTTAAAGAGTGAAAATACTGTATATTACTGGGCTCGTATTCACAAAGCGTCTTCTCTTTCTGCTAGGAGTATTCCTAAGTCGCACTAAAACATTTTATGTAGGAGTAAAATCTTAAAAGTTATTCACAAAGCCGCTGAGAGCAACTTTTAGTTAAGAAAACTGGTAACTCCTAGAATAGGAGTAGCTCTGAGATAGGTGGGAGTAAGTCTCCGTTGCTATGGATGACGTCAATTCTCATGCACGAGTCTTGGGACAATGAGCACGGTGATTGGTTGTTTGGTGACAGGGTGGCCCATTGAAAAACCATCCCACATACAACCCATGGAGGGAAAAATGAGGAGATAGTCCACGTGGCTGGTTTGTCCCATAAAATAATAACATGTTGAGCACTCCTGAAAATGCACTCAGCGCAGTCCCCACATATCACGCTCTAGGCAAATAAACATACATAGGAAAGAGATAGTTGTAAAAACGCCAATAGCATAAAACGAGTCAATAATAAAACGTGTCATTTTCCCCAATAATTAGCAACTTATTACCCAATGAGAATATGTTGCGATCATTTAAATGATGAGCCCTTCAAGTTTGTTTGCCCTAAACTGTCATGGATGAAAGGTCAAAAAGTAAAAAAAAAATCATGCATAGCAGGAAGAGGTACAGCACCAAAGCCACTGTCCCCGAGCAACTGGCATCGCAGGCACATAATGCCTGTCAAATAATTGGCATAAGCTGCTTTCCATTAAAATGCGAGTCGTGTGTGGATCCTGGACATTTCAAGAACAATGTCCAAAATATTGTATTCGGCATCAAATACTATCTGAGTGTTGATGGAATTAACTTTTTTCTATTATTTACAAATACCTCTTCATCTTGGGTCAGAGAAATAATTCAAATATGGATCTCGTCAATAGCACCGATGATACCGCGCATACCTGAGATGTGCATGAATTCAAGTTTGATTCGGCGTTGTTGGCGAATGTCCATTGGAAACCAGATAAACTGTCGGATGATATGGGGTTCACTGAGCGCAATGATTGTTTGTGAATTGAGCGACTGACAGATGACTGCGAAGTCCCTAAGTTGTACGCGTTGCAAAGTCGCATTTTTCCGGTGGCCAAGTAATGAAGTGTTGTCAAACATTCATTTCGGGGCTTATTGGGTTGTTTCTCATGATTGGAGACGTAATTCTCTCCCTCACCAAGTCAACAACAAATAAAATCACTTCACGGTTGATATCTTTTCAACAACTGCGCATCATTCAGAATTTCCAAGTCATTCTGTCTTTCAACAGCAGCAGCCATTTCCCGGTTCTTTATGAATAGGTTTTAGCGAGTTAGGAGTCCTCTTGACTACTTTTAAGCTCTCCCATACTTAGAAGCTACTTTTAGGCCTAAAATGCTTTGTGAATAACACTAAGCAAAAATAATTAGGAGTCCTAAATTTACGACTGACATGCCCATTTTTTTTAGGAGTTTCTCCTTAATCCGGCAATTAGGACCTACTTTTAGCGCTAAGATGCTTTGTGAATACGGGCCCTGATTTTCAAGAAAACAGAAATACTCTCCAATCCTCTCCAATACAGTTGTACTTTCTGCCTCCTGAGTCACACTTTTGTTAGCGTGATTCAGAAGACAGAAAGAAGCATTTTCTAGAAGAAGAATTGTAATTCTGTATTCTAATATTTGCAGAGGTTTTCACTAAATATGTTTGCATTGTACAATCTTCAAAACATTGCTTTATTTGTACTTTATAAGAAAAAATTACCCTGGGGTCTGATCCCCACAGTAAGATTAAGATGCAAAATAGCATGGCTCCCAAACAGAACATGATTCAAATGATCTAAGAAAACTTAAATTTCAGATAAATTAAATCATTAATAACAAGGATACAATTTCTGCAACAGAAACTTAGACTCATAAATTTTGACCATAGTATTGAACATGGTAAATACCTTGCAAATCAATTCAGACTGAATAAAGAAAAAGCAACCATTTCAGTGATTACCGCCAATCTGGGAAGATGACTCAGTCCCCTCATGACAAAACATATTTAAGGATTTCTATAATCCCTGGAAAAAATTATGGAAGCACCACATGTAGAGGATGTTCATCCATGTTTTTTTACTTCATAGAAAATTAATAAATTGCAGATATGACTCAAAACAATTTTTGTTTATTAGCTCAAAATTTAGGTTTCGTGGAACACGCCTCAAATAAATCACATTAAAATATTTCAATTTACCCTTTAAAGTGCAGTCCTTTCTTTAGCAAATTACCTCCCAAACCAGTAGCGTAGCTAGTGGGGGCGCGCAGACACGTCACTTTATGACAACAATTAGTCCTGGCTAGTTCTCAATCATTTTCCTTTATTGGCGCGTTTTCCAGTTATCGTAATTTGCAACTGAAGACACGGTTTCTCTCCATGTGCAATCTAACAGCGATGAAATCATGGGCTAAATTCAGTACCATGGCAGAACTATAACTGAGAATTGGGGTAAACAAAACATCCGTCTAAAACAATTATTAGTCCTGACCTGTTCTCAGTCATTTACATAATTAACAGAAGGTTCACTCCGAGAGCACTCCACACTTAACAGGTGCTGCTTGTTCTCCCCGATTAGGTAAGATGACAATCGTTCATTTGGACGCGTGTTTGCTGTATTTAAATCAACGTTATTCAGAATGGCATACCAGTCGACTGTCACGCAAATAGCTGGAGCCGCACGCTTTTTATAGCCTATTGAACTGCCGAGTGCCACTTTCTTTTTTTATCAACCCACATAATACCGTGAGTGAAAGTCTGCATTTCATTGGAACGCAGACTAGTTCAATCAACGCGAAGCATTGGCCTATTAATAAGTAAATTATTTTTCTGTACTGAATTTAGCCCATGATTTCATCGCTGTTAGATCGCATATGGAGAGAAACCGTGTCTTCAGTTGCCAATTAAAATAATTGGAAAACGCGTCAATGAAGGAAAATGATTGAGAACTGGCCAGGACTAATTGTTGTCATAAAGGGACGTGTCTTTGCCCCCCCACTAGCTACGCCACTGTCCCAAACTAAAATGCTTTCTGTTCTTGAACCACAGGCATAGTCGTAGTCTCATTTGAAAGGTGACACTCAGCAGATTACTGTCAAATTGGCAGAATTGCAGAGAGTTGAGCAACAACATTGGAAATATAAATTTTTGTCTGACTGAAAAAGATTCTATGTTTTCTTCTGCCCCTGTGGCACTGTGACCAAGTCTTATAAATGAATATTTTACAGATTTTTTTTTTCTTGGTTATGTTTGTGCATGTTTCAGCAAAACATTTTGGAGAGTCCAAATTTCTCTGGATTCCTAGCCAGAGTGTTCACTTCTAAAATAGTTTTGCAACTTCTTTCTTTCAGGAGTTTTTCCTCATATGTAGCGGAATTTTCAGTCTGATATACCCTTCCACTTCCCTGCTCTGGTGTGCGATTGAATGCATGTGATAAAGTCGCTTTTGAAATTCCTTTGGTTCATTGACAAAATCCCCCCTTCAGAAATCTTTACAACAATTCCTCCTTGTAGAAATTAATCCCTTGGCTACCAGAGGCAAGAGTGCATTTTGCATTGTCCAAACCCCAATTCCAATGAAGTTGGGACGTTGTGTAAGACATGAATAAAAACAGAATACAATGATTTGCAAATCCTTTTTGACCTATATGTAATTGAGTACACTACAAACAAAGACAAGATATTTAATGTTCAAACCGATAAACTTTATTGTTTTTTTTTTTAAATATTCACTCTTTTTGAATTTGATGCCTGCAACACAATAGTTACACTATTGTATCACTATACAATCATGTAACTGCCTGCATAAATAGAGCAACTTTATGTCCGCAGGTGGACACGTCTGCACAAAGGGGTTAATATTTGGATTAAATAGATCTAGCTCTAATGTTAATAGCTAAGCCCTATCTATAATAAGCACGGACTTTTCTAGTATGTTTTGATAAGTCTGTGCCTATTATAGGTAAGGCCCACCAAGTAACGTTACGGCAAAAAGGAAATCATAATGCTTAAATATGATGATTATTTGTGAAGATTTTCCTTAGCTAACTTTGCTAGCTAGCTAGATTGCTACATAATCTGAAAAAATAATATGCGATCACATACATAGGAGTATACCGTAGTCTAGCCACTATGACATAATCGGCAAGCAAGCTGTTAAGTTAGTCCACCTTTATTGACAGTTTCCATAACTGTTTCATTTTTTTACTTGTTTTTTTTTTTTACACACCTGGACTGTGAATATTCTCAGAGAAACTTCATTGATATAGGACTCCAATATGAGGCCTTTCAGTAAATTAATACTAATTTAATCAGGAATGTGTACACAGAGGCCTATCTGTTTCCTGTGGCACTACCACACCCACTTCAAATGTAGATCATGCCCATTTGGGACATGGAAACTGAAACAGATATTACTGCGCTCACTCATCCCTAATAATTACTGGCTGAGAGACTGCTAAATCAAGACAGCTAACAGTTTGATCAAATTTATTGAAATGTATTTTATCCTGTTATGAGATTATGAGCTGATGTATACAGTTGTTATCATTTTGAACCCAACAAATGCAAAAAACAGTGTGCTACATTAATTTGATTTGAAAAATCATGATATTATCTTTTAGTTTGTGAAATCTTTCTCCAGGAGAGAAGACAACAAAATCCATTTCATAGGCTGAACACATTTCTGTATGATGACATTTCTTCAACGTTTGGGGAAAAAAAACTTAATCAAGCATTAAAGAAAAGGAGGAATTCATAATTAAAAACAGGACATGGAACAGTGAAATTGCTTGTCATATTGAAGACCAGTTTTAATATGCGTTCTGCCGTACCTGTTCAGTTTTTGAAAGGTTTTATCCCAAATTATAGTTATTATTTCCATGGATAAATATTCAGAGCATACGTTTCTATTTGCCTGTGAGGGAACGTGGGTGTCTTCAGTAAACATGCTATTCCCTCTTTTCCACCATTCATACTTTTTTTTCTCCAAAGGCTGCTCATAATTTGCTGTTTCCTGTCAAGTCTGAAAGCTCAATAAATTGACAAGCCTTTCAGAATTGGCTCCGTTGCCATCTGTTACGGGTTTTCAATTCAGTCTTGGTTGTGAGTTGTAGCAGCATGCTATCATCTGTGCAGTACTCATCGTCCGGCCCAGGGTAACCTCTGCAAACAAATTACACACCTGTTCTTCCAAAAGTGTGGCAAGGGCAAAGAGGGGGCATAAAATTGAAGTTCTCTGATTAGAGTTTTCATCTGTTCTTTTTTCATTCTCTCTGCCATTTACAAGACTGCAAAGAGATCTGGGCACTGATTCAAGAAAATAAAAATGTAGAGAAGGAGAGCAATAATAGTAATGTGGATAGACAGCCATCTTTGAAGGGAATATTGAGCAGACGCCCAAAGTCAGTGCTTGGTGAAACTGACAGGGTTGCAATTGAAATTTGTTCAGAATAATGAGTAAATTTTATGCATTAAACACAAAACTATTTGTCCCCCCCACCCCCAACACACACACACACACACACACACACACCCACACAAAATTCTGATATATTGAATATTGAATGTGCTTGTCATAACCTTGAAAAATTGGAATAACTTTTGAAATTGCAAATGAAATGATTTTTTTTTTTCAAATAGTTGGAAATACCACTTTAGTGGTTAGTTTTTGCATCTTTCATGGCTGCTGCAGTTGTTGTTATGTGTGTGACATTTTTAAATGCGAATATCATTCCCCTCAGGCAAGGAATGGCCATTAACATAATTATTCTATTGCAACGGTACTTGTTTTCAAACAAATGCAAGAGCTGGGCCTAACAGCACTACTGGCACTCACAGGGCACGCTCAACACCCACTTAACTGATCTGTTCATCCGAGATATTCAATCCACCTGCACATACACTGTGTTTTTTATTATTACTATTATTATTATTATTATTAATAAAATATTGTACTGCTGGTCATAGTGTGTCAGGTGGTAAAAACATTTTTCAAGGCCGTCCTCTTCATTTTGACTGGTCTCGAAGGTTTCACTTTCATGTTTGCTTGTTTTTGGTCAGTGCCCTGCCAAGGGAATCATCTTTTGTCTCTATAAATTTTATTATGTTGCAGGCAGGCTAGGTAAGATTACGATTAGTACTTACATATTTTCTACATCATTCTACGAAGAACAGCTTTCCTTTGTTTTTTTAATTTACACTCTTCTATAAATTACCACAGGCAATGGGTTGGAAAGAGCTGTTAAACACCCAGCAAATTTGGAGCATAACTTATCTATTGATAAGCTCAACTGAAATTAATGTTTAGAAAATGATCAGTATTCATGGACCTGGGGCGCGTTTCCCAAAAGTGTAGTTGCTAACTAAGTTAGCAACCTATGCCAGGGGTGTCCAATCTAATCCACAAAGGGCCGGTGTGGGTGCTGGTTTTTGTTACACCCCGACACTAACACACTTGATTCTACTCATCGAGGTCTTGATTGACACCCCTGATCAGTTAATGAGTGGCATCAGGTGTTGGGGCACTGGGATACAGCAGAAACCTGCACCCACACCGGCCCTTTATGGATAAGATTGAACACCCCTGACCTATGCAGTTCGTCCATTCATAGTCAATGGGCCCAACTATGTAAGTTAGCATCTGTGATTTTGGGAAACAAACCCCTGGCTAGGCTCCCTTTATGCACTTTGCTCAATCACCATTTCGTCACATGACCTCACGACCTCACTCAGAGGTTCTGTTGACAAATACACAGAGAAGAAGGTAGCAAAAATGCTCAGGTTGAAGAAGAAAATTATTGATTTTGTTCAATCCACAGGTAGATTTGGTGTTCCTTATTTAAAAGCGATGTGAGACGGTAGATCTGCCAGCTCCCAGGCATTACAAAATAAAGCACGTGAGGAAGGAGCGCAACGAAAGTAGCTAGACCCTTGAAAAATGAGGATCCAGACGTTAAGTGACAAGCCTGTGTGACGGTACCAGCAGGAAAAAGCAGCAGTATGGAAATCAAATCGCAAGAGGAGTGGGAGCAACTGCATCATGAGAGTGCTTGAGCTTTAGGCTATTAATGGAGCCCAAAACAGCCAGCGTATGCCACTCGCTACAGTTCTGTACTCTGTTCTGGGCTGCCAGATCTACAATTTTCATGCCTTTAGTGTTCATGATAGACTTTTCAGATTGGTCTCTGATAAAATATCACATTGCTGAAGGTAATGCTTTTTTATGCTTTCATTAGGCTTGTCTGTGTATGGTTTTTGGAGGAGAGCTCTCTTTGACTGTCTCACAGACAGCAATGCTAAGTGGAGCAGGTGTCTGCTATTTATGCTGCGACCTACGCTACAGAACAATGAACCTCACCCCACTCCTCCCATGGCTAAACCATCCTTGGGTGGAATTTCATTGTCTTTATGCTGGGAATTTTCATTAATCTGTTCTAAATTTGTCTAATGTGTGAGAGTTACCACAAAATAAGAGACGCTGAGTGGGGAGGATATACAGTTGCAATCAAAATTATTCTACCCCCATTGCAAATTAGGTTTACTGGCAAAATTTACAAACTTTCAGCTGTTTGCAATGAACAAGTCAAATGAGAACAATTTAACCCCTTAAGCCCTGAGCCTCTTTTTCGAAAATGGCAAGCCCAAAATGAAATGAGTATATGTCCATTTGAATTATCTTGGTATCATAAAGGTAAAACCATTTGGGATTTCTGCCATGGTGTAAAAATCAGTGTATATGTCACTGACTCAGAGTAAATGAAGATGGAACACACTATAAATCAAAGACCTCATTTCGCACCAAACAAAGTTTTACTTATATCCCTTGTAAACTTAATTAGTTGCAGTCTGAAACCTCTAAAAATTAACAGCACAGAATCTCACCATTATCTGTGTCAAAGTTTATTCCAATCAAGTAAATCAGAACAGAAATTAGAGAGGAGTGTCCAGGTGGCTTCTCCAAATTGGCAATAGACCCTTTCGGTTTAAGGACGTGAAAAAGCGAAATTTGGAGTGCGCACAGTGGCGGATCTAGAAAATTTTACATGGGGTGGCAAAGGGGTGGCAAGAGGTCTGGGAGGTGTGGCATGGGATGTCCTCAGTGCGGTTTTAGGAAATCCCCAATTCCAATGAAGTTGGGACATTGTGTAAAACGTGCATTAAAACAATACAATGATTTGCAAATCTCACAAACCCATATTTTATTCACAATAGAGTATAGACAACATATCATATGTTGTAAGTAAAGACAGGCAGAGGTTCACCAATCTGCAAAAAAAAAAAAAAAAACTGCGTCTCAAAATTGGGGAACAATTTCAGAAAAATATTCTTCAATGTATTTATTGTACAGTGTGTCCCAAAAAAAAAGGAAACCAAGAATAAATGGTTAATTCTATAACAATTTCTTAACATTCTTTGATTAAAAATGGCATTTGGTGTTATATAACTATGTCTTCTATCTTATGATGTCAAGTAAATGGAGGTTGTGCACACTCAAATGAACAACAATGACACTTTTGGAGTAATTCAGTAACCACTTTGCACCAGATTATATAAAATGATGACAGGCCTAAACACGGATGAACCTGGATGATCAGTTTCAACTTTTCATTGTCGGGGCCATTAGTGCTTTAGGTTGGGTATCGTGTACTGCTTTAAATGTAAACCCTACTAGCTGCATGACATGTGCACAAATCATGCAGCTGACAACAGAACAATGAGTTCTGACAACAATGCCTGACTAATTTTGTGTTCTTTACATGATGTGAAAAAGTACACAATTGTGTAATTAATAGTCCTAATTAGTTTTATAGATACTAAGTTTCAACAGAATACTTCTCATTTTATTCCCAGTTTCCTTTTTTTCCGGACGGACTGTATTATTATGCCTTCCAAGATGTAGCAGAGTGAATATTTAGGCCTAATGAAATAACAGTACCTCAAAATAAATACAGCAAAAGTACTTAAGTCACAGTCCAGGACTGATATTGGCCATCTCTTTTAAGAGAGCTTCAGACGACGACTGCTGTGCTGTGCAGCAAAACGTCTCACAAACATATCCAAATCTAGCTGTTTTGCACGCTGTTTCTCAATACTGAGAACTGCTAGATTTCCAAGACGATCGTTTGATGATTGTCAGGCTACACAGACATCTAGTCGTGTGGTGGAATTTCCGCCAAGTCGGATATTGCTCCCGCCACGAGTACTTGTGAGCTACTTCAAGAAACGGAATTGTAAGATCTATACAAACATATATACGGTAAAATAATAACAATTATATTTCACGTTTCAATGGAATTTAAGAAATTTTGCCTGGTTCGGCTGACACATGCCAAATTCATTAGGACATACCATCCGTATGTTTGCAACAAGGGCTAACGGTAGTCGGTACGGACCCGCCCGTACCTTTACCTGTGATGGAATGAGACGAGAGGCTAATAATACCGCTGCCTTACCTTTAGCATACAGGCTAGAATTACGAGTCCGTGCCCATAGCCACTGCCCTGACAGTAAGGACCTGGTTTAATTATGCAGCCTCATTGCTCAGATATTGATCACATAACACTGAAACTTAACAGCGACCCTCTGGATTCAAACACGCCTGTTTCTGATATCTAGCTAAATGCTTCATAAACTCTTCTCGTTTTTACTATAATCAAAACTAACCGAAGAGAAAAATGATCCAACAAATCACACGGGAGTCAATCACTTTTGACCAGCGATTAATGAACGCATTGAACCATCGCCTATAGCGTACATTCCATCTATTACAAATTTAACTTAACTTTATTCACCGGAGGAAACTTTTACTTGGAGAAAGTTGCGTGGCTTAGTGGCTTTTCGCTGCACGTCAAACATGTGTCCATGCCAACTGACACACGCCAGCTGCCCAACTCCGTGCGTTTGATGCAGGACCCGTAGCTAAGTATTTGAGGAGCAATATTATATTTACATTTATAATTTTTTGGTGAATTCATCTTTTATTTTGATGCTTTGAGGGGCTTTTAGACATAGTGGAGCTTTGTTTTACAAGTATAGTTTTAAGAACATTAAAGTTAGGGGGCCAGCTACGGGGGCAAGGCTCGACAGTCAGGGGGGGCAGTTGCCCCCCTCTGTCCCCCTGTAGATCCGCCCCTGGCGCATGCTCTTTGCAGACTATGTGGGGCAGAAGATACACGAATCCTATTTAAAAGGTGGGGAATTATAAGTTCTTTCGCTTTCCCCATGGTGAAAGGCAGTTACAGCATGGACTCGGACTATAAACTGGAGTATTTTATGTTCGGGAACATTCTAGGGTGTGCAGTGTACATTTTGTGTCTGGATGGCGAGATTAAGAATTCTGCATTCAACCTACTCCAAATATCAATTGATGTTTGGGTACCCAGAGAAACATTAGGGTGTGAAAACACGTCAAGCGTACATCCAGTTAAGGAAATTTAGAGTTTAGTTTCAAGTGCTGCTATTCTCAGTTGCATGTGATTTTGATCATGTCACTGATGACACACTGGGTTGCTAGGACAGGCGCAGCATATGCATTTGCGATATTAAATATGAATGTTAAATTCTAAACCCCCTTTCTCACTGATAAAACTCCACTAAAACATATTGGCACCCCCCTTTTAAAATCGTTCTGGCAAATAAAAAGCCAGAAAAAAGTGGAGGCTGGATCCAAATTCTTTTCCCCCCGACGATATAGCTTGCCTAAGCTCTATTAGTTTTCTCCTTTACAAACTGAAAGCATTGACTTCTTCAGCGCAACAGAGACTTGAGAGACTATATCGGCGAGATACTGTCAAGGCAAGTCCTTGACATGGTTATTTTCAGCACAGATGAAAATCCAAAATCAAATGTGTAGTGTTCAGTCAAGCAGTAATGATATGGCCTTGTATTTTACATGTGTACCTCCGCACTTATCCATGTTAAGAGGCGATTAGGATCATGTGTGCATGATGGTTGTTTTTGAACAATGCGAGTTAAATTTTAAGAACACTGTTTCGATGACTTAAGCACCCAATCAGAGCTGACCCAGACTGAAAATGTCATATGGCACTAACATTCCCTCTTTGGCTTGATATCTTTTTGCGTAGAGTTTAACATCTACTTAAAGTCGTATATAGCCTATAGGATCGAACGAAGCCAGTCCCTTTTCAAAATGTGGATACAAAAACTGGACACTGCAAAACAATAACACCTTGAAACAACAAAAGATTAAACAATTATTTGAAGATTAGTGGGCCAACTTAAATAACTTATAATATGAACCAGTACCTTAAATATATTTCTCCGATCAGATTGCTCTTTCCTTTTAGCTTGCGTTGGTGTGAGATCCTTTCGTTTGTAGGGAAACACAGAGCAAAGCCAGCATTATTTGGGTCAGTCAACCAGCCCTGACAAAATAGTACTGCAGACTCTAGTGTGATCAATCGGGACAAAGTTCTCCCGATTTATAGCTCGAATCCACGCCTGTCGTTGTCTCTTGCCACAGGGAACACAAAAAAACTTATGTCCCCATCTTTATGATACCCCCTATACGCAACAAATAGCCACTATATTTCCTTTTGCCCCAAATCAGCTATATTGGGCATGCGCGCGCGGACTTCCAGCCTTAAACCAAACTGGTCTATTCAGGTACCTTGTGTGTCAAATCAGATTTCTCAGATATTAAACTGTAAAATTCATCTAATTTCACTTATATGTCACTACAGGCATACATTCCACCCAAATACAACCAGTTTTAAATTTTTAGAATTTATAATTTTTTTATTGTTATTTCTGCCAGTCCTATAGCCTATACAATTTCCCATTCAAAGACAATAAATACAAAGAAAATGAAGTTTGGCTCCACTGGAGCAGATTTATTTTTTTAAAAAAGCAAATTAATAAGATTATTTAAAAAAAATGGGGAAAAAAGTCAACAGAATAAAAACCCCAGCAATTATTTATGCAAGCAAAATGGTACTATCGTCTTACTACAGCGCACCTGACCAGGGACTCAAACGCTGGTCGCCTGTGCTGTAGCCCTACACCCTAACCAGTAGGATAAATCATTTGACAGTGATGACATTCTCAAAATATCAAAGGTAAGAAATTTCTTTGCTCATCTCTGTAGACTGTAAAGTGTATGCCTGCTTTTCTTTGAGTGTGGTGTCGGTTTAAAATGACAGGGCTCATATCGTTGGATTCTGTGGACTTTCCTCTTTCATTTGAGGTATCCTTTTTATGCATAGCACAAATTCAGGAGAAATTCTAGCGATTCAGCGCTGATATGATTTTATCCTATGTTTTGCTACATGCTTATTGACTTGCTTGGTGCTTGAACTGTATTCGGTTGAGGTAAAAATGGTCTATATGAGCTTTTTTGCCCAGTTTCTTCGCCGCCAATGTTGCGATTTGGAAACATGCTGTATTTATTATGCGTAACCATTGCCCCCCGGTACCGGGGCGTAGGGCTTAAGGGGTTAAATGGCTCAACACAACAAATATTACAAGTGGCTTCTCCAAATTCAACACAAAATTCCACTTTTAATGACTACTGCAGGCTCAAAATTATTCAACCCCTTCATGACAAGCATCTTTAATACTTAAAAATAAATAATAGGGTAGAAAACCCTTTAACCTATGACCGCTATGACCTGCTGGAAATGTGATGCATAGGCAGATGTCAGCTTTTGGCTGTATTCCCAAGGAATCTTAGCCCAGTCCTCATGGGCAATGGCCTCCAGTTCACTAATATTCTAGGGTTTGCATCCTGCAACTATGGAGCTAGAACGGTCTCAAAATAGATAAATGCACAGAAAAAAATTCACAAATGTATTTGGGGATATATATATATGACTCAAAACACAAATACATTTTCAATGCACACACAAATATGTTTCATACACAAATACATTTTCAATGCAAACACAAATATGTTTCATTCCATATATAAGTAAAAAAAATCCACAAATAAAAAATAAGATTCATTAGCATATTTTTGATGCACACACAAATAGAAAAAAAATTCACAAATATATGCATGTAAAAGTATTTGCAATCTTCATCAAATACATATGTGGAGCTTGTTACATTCATATATGAACTGTTGGATCTGCATTTACAAAGTGCTTTTAATTTGTAAACTTCGCTGCATTTGTATGCGAGACTTTTGAGACTCCCCTGATGTGACTCTGATCCACAAATGCATTTTTTCTAAGAGGGATCGTCTGTAGCCAATCAGATGTCTCAATCCTTTACAGCAAATCACCTGAATGCCTCCCCACGAGGGGTGTTTTATGACGTCATTAAAACCTGCGTATACAGCCAGAGGCTGGAGGTTTTTAGGAAATCTGCACCTGTGATATCATCTTTAACATACAGGCTGTATCACACCTGGGAAAAATATTTATCAGTGGTAGCAACCATTGCCAACAGCAGCAGGACTTACATTTCTGTACCTTGCTAACCAAGCTAGCTATTGCGCTAAAAAAATTATTCGCGGTCCAGTCGAATCTCGATGAAGTCTCGATTTTACCAATTATGCAAACGATGTTTGCTTCATGTGTTATGGCCCCAATTTGTTATGGCGTCAATTTGTTATGGCGTAGCGACAGCAAAAAGGGATGACAGACAAAATTTTAAAACTTTAACAGATTTAATTACAAAAACACTTTGAACTAATCTACAATCTACTCTACTGACCAAGATTGACATAAAACAAAAATGAGATATTTACAGTCCCTTGGTAATTGGGATGGGCTGCTATGTTGCGATGTCCTGGGACAGGCTAATGCTCCAACACAGGCAAAAATCACAAAAAAGCTTCACAGGTCTTGAAAAGAGTGACAGGTCTGGTCAAATGTATTTCCACAATTTCTCCTTGTTTCTCCTACTACCTTTCATCTTTCAATTTTTTCTCCTTATATACTCTTTTCCAGCCCCCTCCCACCTTCCAGACTTTTCTCCAATTCTCTGGGACATTCCCTCTGAGGCATGCCCAGGACATGCCCCAAAACCTAAAGACTGGGCTTAACAAAAAGAAATGTCAGTACTGCCATCTAGTGGCTTTTTTTTCCACATCACACATGTTTCTGGACCTGTTGCAGGACATTGCAGTCACCTTCGTAGCAAGCTAGCTGGCTGGCTAGTAACGTTACAGGACAACCGTAGCTCTCATTTAGCAGCCAGTGTTTCACGTATCTTGGTGGCTAGCTTGCTTCTAACAGTTAATTGTTAACAAAGATAGCTAGTATCTGTGTTAGCAAAGTCATCATTGCTCTCTGTGTAATGAAGTGCCTCTTGATTAGCAAATCACTGCTTTTCACGCTGTACTAATTTTCCCTGTTTATTGCTTACCATCTGTAATATATTTAATTCTAGACTTTTTACAAGTAATCTCATCACACTCCGTTTGACTTCCAGAAGAGACGATTTGGAATAGAACAAGACGAGGAATGAAAAGGTTTTCGTGGATCTTCCTGAGTAAAAGACACATTCATATATATATATGTATATATACATAATATACATATAATGACTGTTGGAGCCAAGTGAATTTAAAGCCATTTCATAACCTCTGTCTTATTTTGCATACAATATCAGAAATTATCACTCTACTGACCATATTCAATAGTGATCGTAAGATACTGCAACTTTCAGTATTAGGAAAAACAAAAATTATTCTTTGTAAGGATGAAAATCAGTGTGATCATAATAGGCACACTAAAAAAAAAGCCATCTAATGCACGGGTTCTCCAACCTTTGCCTGATTTCCTTCTTAAAATTTGCCTTTGAGAGCTACCATAAAAATAAATAAATACAAAGAGCAAGAGCAACTCTTGTCTTACCTGGCCATGATAACCAATATAATAAAGTTGATGGGATATTGTTTCCTCCGTAGTCTTGAAATGGAAATCAAGAATTGTGGATTTCTACTGCTAGTACTAGTAATAACTACCAATACAGTACAACAAATGCATTAATTCATTATCACAGTCAGATGGTAGTCACTGCATGGAGTCCACACCAAGTATCCTAAGGAAATTGAATCAGGTCAACTAAGCTTAATTATGTCTTAGAAGACGTTTCGCCCCCTCCACAAATGGCTTCATCAGTTCATGCTGTTCACTAGGCTAGACTGGCTAGTCTGCCTATGACCTGAATGAATGAGAATATGCATAGACAGTCCATACTAAGTGTTCTGTAGTTGGAGGGAAATCTTGTTCATCCATGTTGACTTTTTGACAATTTTCAAAACCTTTCAATGATAACATAACACATACAGGCCATTTTTAACACAAGTACAATATACTTCAGACTTAGTTGAATCAATCATGACTAAAATATGCATTTAATTCAGTAACTCAGAAACAAAATACATTCACAAAAATAAAGAAATTACATGAGATCAAAAAGATGCATATGGTCTCCTGGAGCATCTAATATTGTGATCAAATATTGTAAATTTGTTTCCAATGGTATCACTTGAATATTCATCAATGTAAGATGCATATACAGTATACATAAACGCGGTATTAATGCTTTTCTGCTCTGAAATACACATCTCGGCCGTCCGTGGAAATAATTTGCATAACGTGGCCAATATTGCGTTTATGTACACAATATATGCATCTTATATTGATGGACAGTCATATGATACTATTGGAAACAAATTTACGATATCACTTTGATCACAATATTTGACGTTCCAGGAGACCATATGCATCTTTTGAGAAATAATTTTTCGAAATTATTAAAAGGCAGCTCTCCAGAATAAAATAAATATTAAGGACAGAGAATTGGAATAATTTTTAATTGACCAAATTAAGGCACAGGGCAGGAAAACAACAAATGGGAAGAAATGGGGCAATGAAACAAAGTATGGGTCCAACAGGCTATAAAATCTCCAGGTCTTCAAGGTGTTCCAGGAAACATGGGAATCCTATTAATGGACCTAAAAAAAGAACAAGATCGATGGAAAATCAAATTATATAGGTGTCATAATTTTCACTAGTATGGTTTTCACAAGCTGGTTTGAACGCAGCATTTATAACATTACACCTCATAGTAACTTTAGAGAATAACGGGATAAGCTGTCGTTCATGCCAAAAGAGACTGATGATGATCGATCATTATTAGTAGTTCAAATTACCTTAATAACCAGGAACATTCATGCTAAGATAACTAACGTTGACGGTTCCCATGGTCAGCATAGCATGCTAGCATCTACGTTTTAGTTATTAAGCCTATGATGTTATATTAATTATTTAGCATTATTTAAAGCTTTAAGTGAACCAAATAACATCAATTCACACATCACAGAGATATGCTATTAAACTTAATTGTAGCTCAGTGAAACGTTTCGTTCACAGGCATTAAGCACAGTTAGCAAAGATGGACATAGCCGTGTCAATCTTTGCTAACTGCGTTATATCTTAAAATCTGCTCGAAAAAGACAAGCTATAATGTTTTAAATCACACCGTTAGTTCGGTTAAAATATGCTTATAAAATGGTTATCATAATACATTGACCTGCTACTTCTTACCCTTAAATAATCACTTAGAAGATGCGAGACACAGGACTTCTCCACAGCGATACAGTTTCCCAGGAAGCTTCGTTTGGAACTATTGGATGCCTCCATGATCCGCCATTGCAGTGGCCCATTGAAGTTAATGGAGCTGTCGCAACTCTGTTTCTCTATGGGCGTATTCGAATCCCCAACACGAGTCAACAAGAGTGCGAGGTGCGGGGCTTTTTGTTCCAAACACGGAAGTGCGAGTTCGGGTGTTCTCCAGTCTCCAACTCAGGCTAGCCCATGGGGCTGTATATGATGCAGAATAAAACTGAATTGAATTATTGCGATACCGACGGTTTTTACAAAATTTCAGCAAGATCAACCCTAGTAACCGGGCCTGAAAGTCACTTCATGCTTCTATACATAGTTAATTGCCACTGAAACTACTCATTCTCGTGAATAGAGGGCTATTAACAAGATTAATCGGTGAA
The DNA here is from genome assembly GCA_029692085.1 of Gymnothorax javanicus. NCBI lineage: Eukaryota > Metazoa > Chordata > Actinopteri > Anguilliformes > Muraenidae > Gymnothorax > Gymnothorax javanicus. Next base: position 25,196,606 of record CM056206.1, on the reverse strand, counting down.
ATTGATGAAAATTTCACATACGTATCTCCCGCGTCCGCCATCTTTGTTCTTGACAACACTCGTCCCACTCTCCAAAAAGTGGGGAGTGACAAGAACGCGTTCTCGTGTTGGTTCTCGGCTGTTCGAAACTTCATTCCCGTGTTGAGTCAACCCGAGTGTCGCCAAGAACAGGGATTCGAATACGCCCTATGGCTCTGGGATCCATGGCTAAAAACCTCCAGCCTCTGGCCACCTACACGCGTTTTAATGATGTCATAAAACACCCCTTGTGGGGAGGCACTCAGGTGATTGGCTGTAAAGGAGTGAGACATCTGATTGGCTACAGACAATCCCTCTTAGAAAAAATGCATTTGTGGATCGGAGTCACGTCAGAGGAGTCTCAAAAGTCTCACACACAAATGCAGCGAAGTTTACAAATTAAAAGCACTTTGTAAATGCAGATCCAACAGTTCATATATGAATGTAACAAGCTCCACATATGTATTTGATGACGTTTGCAAATACTTTTACATGCATATATTTGTGAATTTTTTTTCTATTTGTGTGTGCATCAAAAATATGCTTCTGAATCTTATTTTTTATATATGGATTTTTTTTACTTATATATGGAATGAAACATATTTGTGTGTGCATTGAAAATGTATTTGTTTTGAGTCATATATATATATAAATCCCCAAATACATTTGTGAATTTCTTCTGTGCATTTATTTATTTTGAGACCGTTCTAGCTCCATATGCAACTGTGTTCTTCAAATCCTACCAGAGATTTTTTATGGGGTTCAAGTGAGGCGACTGTGATGGGCACTCTAGAATCTTTCCCAAACTTCTTCTGAAACCAAGCCTTGGTGGAGGATGAGGTATGCTGAGGATCATTGTCCTTTTGGAAGGTCCAATGATGCCCAAGCGTCAGCTTCCCTACAGACGGCATGACATTTTCTCCTTGGATATCCTGGTACTTGACTGAATCCATCTTGCCCTCCACACTCTGTGTAGTGTACTTTTCAGCATATGCTTCTTTATTCCTTCTGCAGACATGCCACTGATTCATAAGCCTGAAATATTCCAGTTTTGTTTCATCACTCAACAGAACAATATCCCCAAACTTCTGTGGCTTATTTGTATGGTTTTGAGCATATTGGAGCTTGTGCTTTTGGATCATTTGTTGTGTATGTCTTGGAGACCTTCAACGTTTAGTATGTGTCCTACTGTGCAAACTGAAACCTCAGTGCCTCCTCCTCCAAGTCTTGCTGCGGGTCTCCTGCTGTCACTCGAGGGTTTTTGACCACCCGTCTCCTCAGGAATCCGGTGACAGCCATTGATAGCTTCCTCTTTCTGCCACATCCTGGTACTGTAGCCACTCTTCCTTTAACTCTGAAATTGCGAACTATGCTTCCAACTGTATCTCTACGAAAATTCAGTGCCTGTGCTACCTTTTTGCATCCTTTTCCTTGTTTGTGCCAGGCAATGATCCCCTCTATTAGCTTTTTGGACAATTCTTTTGACAGCCATATTTCTAAAATTTCATCAAATGTCACTGCCAACAAACCCCTAGCGAGTGCAGGTATTTGATGTATTCTATCTCAAGCAAACCTGATGCAACTAATTAAGCTCTTGATTAGCTGCATTAGGTGTGCATGAGACAACGCCTGATTTGCAAATATGCTCTTATGAGGGATTCTATTCGGGGGGGTTGAATAATTTTGAGACTGCAGCAGTCATTAAAAATGGCATTTTGTGTTAAATTTGGAGAAACCACTTGTATTATTAGTTGTGTTGAGCTATTTAAAATGTTCTTGTTTAATCTGTTCATCACGAACAGCTGAAAGTTTGTAAATTTTGCTATTAAACCCAATTTGCAATGGGGGTTGAATAATTTTGATTGCAACTGCGTGTGTGTGTGTGTGTGTGTGTGTGTGTGTGTGTGTGTGTGTGTGTGTGTGTGTGTTTACATTTGGTTGTGTAAGAGAATGAGAGATACACAGAACAAAAATTAGAGAAAAAGGATGAGAGAGAATATGACAGATAATGAGAGCACCTAAACTGTAGACATAAGAACTGAAGGCATGGAAGTGGATGAGTCACGGACATATGTAGATTTGGCAAAAATCAAACAAATGGGCAGATGAGACAATAGAATGAATGGAGGGAGAGCAGGTTATGAATATGACGGAAGCTGTGGGGAGTAGACATGGGAATGGGGAGGTTAACAAGATAGCAGCAGGGAGATGGTGAAAAATTCAAAAAGAGCTGACAGAATGATTTGAAACACTGAAGGGGAAGGAAAGACATTGAGGGAAATGAATGAATAAACAAGTGTGTGAATATGAAGACGAATCCAGATGAGGAAGAAAACGTTACTTCTAATGACTGCATGGGCCTGGTGGGAACATACACCCAGCATGTCTCCTGCACTGATGGTCTCGCTCCCCCTCACCACAAACTAAATTAGCATATTGTTAAGCAATGCTCTCTGTTAGCTGTGAAACTGAGAAAACCGGGGGATTTGTCCGGATTTGCGAATCTTATGCAAGCGCAGGAACTTTGCATTTCATTGCAGTCAATTACCAGCTCCAAATATTGAAACAAGACTAAATGAATTGGCTTATACAAAGAACATTACCATCAGTGGACCACTGTAAGGAAACCAGTCCAAGGGAATTGGATATTCAGATATTCAACAACCTAATTCTCTTAAAGCAGGCTTGGATTTGCACTGCTCCATAGTCAATGTGACTACAATGCCTGAGTGGTAGCTTATGCCAGATTTTTCTTGTCCCAGTTGAGCTCATACGTGTGAGAGGACTGCAGGAATTATGCCCTGCTCTGAGTCTGAAATTAATTGTAAAGCATTCATAAAATAGAGGGCCACGTGAAGTTGGCGGTCAGTTATTTCCGGGGTTTGATGTTTAGCTTAGCAGCAAGTGTACCACCAAGCAAGAACCGAACATCCCCGCTTTAATGTTGAATGAAAATGACGGAATTTTAGTTACTCAAATAAAAAAATAAATAAATGAACTTTTTGCACCAGGAGTTTGCCCAGCAAAATGCCATACTTTAAGAGGGAAAAGAAGAGAGGAGTAGTCAAGATACTGCCTTCGCCCTTTGTCTGAAGAGCCTTTAAGAGTGCTGTCATTTAAAGCATTTTAAAGCTTTTAGGAGACTTTTCTGTCTTTTTCCTGTGAGCTGTGCAAAGCAATTAACTCCGGCTTTCATTTCAATTCACTGTAATGCACTGGGAGATGCTGTCAGCAGTGAAACTGCATAATGGAAGCCCTCATTGGAGCTGCATGAATACAGCACTAGTATGCACAAAATGTTGATTTCCTTTCTGCATATGCTGAATCTCATTGTGTTCTCGATCTTAAAAGCTAGTCGATGTGCATATTTATGCATGTATTTGAGAGTAATAGCATCAAAATGGAAGGCAGAGTGAGGGACTCAGTTCGTACCTCATGAAGTGAATGTGGCAAGAACGAAATCAAATTAACACATTTTCAAGAACTGTTCTTTAACAAGCAGATAGAGCTGCATCCGAACCCGATGTGAACATCACATTTTGATCCAAACCCTACAGATTCATACACATTGCAAAAATTCAACTGAGGAAGAAAGAAGAATCTGTATGGTCGACAAACCTGTTTATATACACAGCTGCTCTCTTGAGACAGAGCATCATGGTAAATTGAACTGCTGCTAAGAAATTGGAATCAGCATCAGCGTCTCATGTAATGGTGTGTAGCTTTGTCTCCCAGCTTGCAAAATTAGTTTTCAAAAATGCAATTTAATGTGGTGAACATGCCGACACAAATAGATTACCTCTGAGTTCCTTATCTACCCACCATAGCGAAAATGAGTCGGCAAAATTGAACCAGGAGTCAACACGCCTGATTTCATTGCAAGCTATTTAGCATTGAACTAAAAAATCGGAAGAACTTGCTGTTAATTAAAGAAATCCATGTGTACTGCCAGCTTGCATTTGGGCTGTTTGAAAGATCTTGAAAGTTTAGATATTCTCTTGAGCAAATGCCAGTGCAATCTACTGACAGAATATCTGAACAACTACAGATAATTTAATTTCAGGCAGGTCCTTGTTTGAGTGCCTTGTGTCTCCAAAAAAAAAAAGGGAAAAACTTCAACCAAATATGAACCATCTTGTTCTATGTATATCGAGTGAAGACAAAGAGAAGTCAACCACATTAAAATTAAATTTCAATCAAAACTCAAACTGTTGAAATATGAGCACGTGAGCACATATAAAGTCAATAACACACACACACACACACACACACACACACAGATGGATAGAGTAGATGAAAAAAATGCTCTTCATGCTTTGTGACACTTTACCAATTCCTCATGGGATAAGCATGTTATCTTGAATCAGCTCCTTTCAGGTAGATTAACATACGCATACCAGCAATGGCACAAGTCAAAACAAGGCCATTTCATAAGCTCTTTTCACCCAAATCCCTCCGACTGAGTCATTTGTCCTAATTGACAGATACTAAATGTTCATACACCCTACAAACAGTCATCCTGACACACATAGTTCACACGTGCCAAAGATTAAAAATATTAGCGTCATACTCTTTTGACTCATAAATCTACTGCAGCCCTTGAGAAAAGTGAATAGAGGGACACAAGGGAATTAGAGGAGTGAATCTAAATATTTTTTCAGCCCACTCCACCTTGGAAATCATATTTTTAAAAGTGATTTAAATATCAAAGAGATGAATGATCAACAAGAATGAACTGGGTCATCTGAGTTCAGTAATATTTCAGAATTCATTGAAAGAAGAGGAAGATACTGAATAGCTGACTACTGTGCTGGATGGAAGCTCATTTCTGCTGGTGTTTTTTTTTATACCTAATGCAATCGTTCATTAAGGATGAACCTGGTTTACACCTGATGTTTCATCATTTGTAAAGTAGTCCAGCATCCAAAGGAAACCGAAAAAAGATTTCACTAATACATTTGTGTGTGAACCATCTTTTCAATAGCCCTAGAAATTATGCAAAACTTGGTTTAGTTAGGTTAGAAAATCTATTTTGACATGAAAAAAAAAAAAAAAAATTGAGTTTCCAGTGGGATCCAAGGATATTAACCTGGATTTCACTTAAAGCGCATTTATCAGTGTAAAGGATCTAAAGCGAACTCCAAGCCTGTTATAAATTATTTGACGGTCAATCAGAGCACCTAAGGCTCAAATCTCCATCGAGAATTTTGTTCCTTTGAAGACCTTCAACCATGCCAGCTCCTATGATGACTCAGTGCTTGTACGGTAGTAAATGGCATTTCACCTTTGGAATTTAATGTGGAACCATAAATATCACTGGGATAGGATGTTTAAATAATCCTCAAGGAATGTTTTCTTTTACTACCAGTTGCATTTGCCTCTTGAGTGAACTCCCTCGAGGAAACCTCACATCATGAGAAACCTAAATCATGGGACATCTTTTCTGATAATTAATAGGCCATTGGATCAGCGTTTTATTGCATAATCTGGTAATCCTGAGTTTACATGTCATCTAGTGTTGCTGTTCATCAGCTGTGAGCTGGCTTCAGTAAAATGAACTCTACCCACTTTATATTGGCCATTTCATACTGACTTCAGGAGCTTGCGTCACAGCACATCTTTGTGTTTTCTTGTCCTTTTAGTGAATAAAGAATGATGAGATTTGAATTGTTTTTGAACTTGAGCTTCCTACTCCGTCAAGTTTTTTTCTGGTTCAGCTTGATGAAATTTTATGAAGTTACCAATGTTATTAATTTCTAAACATCACATTTTTTGCCATAACACACATTTCATTGCAAAATACTCCAAGCTTTTAATGACCGTCCTAGCTAAATGGAATGGAGAATTAAAGGCGCTGTGTCATGATTACTGCGCATGGTGTGAACGTACATGCCATGAAAGTGAATCCATTTGACTGCAAGTCAAAATCTGATTCAATCCTTGCCAATCCGTCCTTATTTCGCATTGTGTTTATATATTTTAGTTACTCCGGCATTGTACATTTTATATTAAGGAGTTTTCTATGGAAATTTGAGGATTTCAAAGTGCTATTTTAAGCTTCAGCAAAAGGATACGAAGAATGTAAGCTGGTTGTCATCGCCAATAATCATAAAAGAAGAAAAATACCTTCTGGATTCTGACTTGCAGTAGAGCGGATTTACTTTGTGTAAAGTTGTGAACATGCGCTGTCATGGTTACACAGCTCCTTCATGCTAAAATTTTCAGGAATTTTTCATATAACTCTTCATTGTTAGTCAACAAACTGAACAAGAAAAAATCCAAGAGGTGCTCCTGTGTAACCACCTTGAGTTACTATAAATGCAAATTTAAAAAAAAATTCATTGGATGCTTTCATTGTGAGGCTCAATGTACAGTAAAATCAGAGATTGTGAGACTGAAACTGCATTTTATCTCGTCATGAATAGCAGACGTTTCTCAGTGGTGATTTTTGCCTTCGTTTTCTCACCAGTGCAGCCATCTCTGATTTTCATATGGTGTGTTTGCTTTAAGTTATTTGGGCCATGAGTAGCACCTCCTGATTGAAATTAATTTCAGCTGAGTCTTGAAGGACTGCCACATACCCTAGTGTGGATCTATCCATAAGGCGGTTTTAACACACTTCTGGGGTTTAAATCTAAGGGCGAGACAAAACATCATTCATTTCACTTATCAGTGAGACTGGAGTAACCCACAGGATATTGTTTATTTAACTTGTTTTGAGTTTTGAAGTGAGAAACCAATATACTAATTGGTTTGACTGTGAGAACTGCATTGATATGCATGCAAAATTGTATACACAGTATCTGCCATGCAAAATAAACAAGGCATCTGCAAAACAGATAAATAACCAGGTTTTCGAACTGCAACTCAGGATCCGAAGAGCCTCCTTTCACGGTATTGTTTCGCAGCAAGATGAGGACATCAACAGTCCAAATTAGGTCAAATCAAAAATCCATCTAATTTGTGATGAAGAGTCACCGCACACCTACCATAAAAATCTGATCATCCTAGCAGAAGGCATAAGGATGTAATTGCCATTTTTCACTAAAAGCCCCCTGGTGGCCAAATCATGAACCGAGTCACGTTGTATTTCGAAAGGAAACAGCAAGTATCACCATGACACATGTCCATACCAAGTTGCAGCCATGAGAAAACATGCTGCCATTTTCGATAATCAGCTGACCTGATGCCATTTGACCTAGAAAATGGTGAAAAGTAGGTCAAATCAAAAACCTGTCTAATATGTGATGAAGGGTCATCCCATACACCAAAAACTTTGAGCAACCTAGCTCAATGCATAAGGAACTTATGGCCATTTTTCTTTTTTCACAAAAAGCCCCATAGTGGCCAAAATATGAATCCCAGGATGGCAATTTTTGGCTTGCAAGTTTGTATCAGCAAGACACATATTCATACCAAGTTACAGCTCTCTAGGTCGAATAATAAGAAAACGTGCGGCCTTTTTCAACGATCGGCAGACCTGACGCCATTTGACCTAGAAAATGGTCAAAAGTGGGTCAAATCTAAAACCCGTCTGATATGTGATGAAGGGTCATCCCACGCACCTCCCATAAAAATTTGAGCGTCCTAGCTCAATGCACAATGAACTTATGGCCATTTTTCATTTTTCAGATAACGCCCCCTGGTGGCCAAATTATGAATCGAATCACGCCGGATTTCGAAAGGAAACATTGTCTACCCACATACTATATATTTCCAAATTAGCAAAAAGAAATCTTTTTTTCAAAAACTTGGTTAATAAAAATGAGACAATCTTTCGAATATAAAATTGAAATATAAAATGGAACATGTTGCTCCTTGATGACATTTAGGAAAATATTAAATGGAATGGAAAGCCAACGAGGATGATGCTATGGGCACGCCTTTTCAAAACTGATTAGGACTCCCCTTTTGCCCCAAAAACAGTCAAAATTCTTTGTGGCATGGAATCAATAAGGTGCTGGAAAAATTCCTTGGAGATTGATCCATCATGAAATGATAGCATCACACAGTTGCAGCAGATTTTCGGCTGAAATATCATGCTGTGCATTTCCCGTTCCACCACACTGGAAAGGGGCTGTCAAAGGATTAGATTCGGAACTCAGACACAGGCTGAAAATCAGTTCTGCACGTTTACTAGATAATTTACTAGTGGTCTGACAATGTGGTTCAAAGTCATTCAGTACATATGCAGCACAAGAGGGGTAATCCATATCAAAGTCAAGACACAGTCCACAGATGAGAAGCAAAACTGTAAGATTACCAAAATCAGGTGTGAGTTGCATCATAAATCCAAAAACCAGCCGTTGTCAAAACCAGAGCATTTCAGGGCACGAAGGGCAAAGAAATCTCAAAGAAAATTTGGGACAAAACAGAGTCAAAACCGGAAAACACTCAAGAAATAACGCAGGCTTGTAGTGCTGTGTCAGAAAGGCAAACAAACTTGCAACAAATGAAAGAAAACTGGAGCGATATAAGGGGGAGCCATAACAAATGGGGCGGTGATTGTACGTGTGAGTGCACTGGGAAGCATGGCAAGGTCAGAGGTTAGGCCAGACTTTTTTTATTCCTTGGTCCTTGGCCCGCCGCCATGGAAATGGCCTGAAATAGAAAAAAAAAAAAAAAAAATATTTTGCATGTCCTCAGGCCGCTCAGACAAATCCCAAAAATGGAATTAAAAAAAAAAAAAAAATATCTTCATTCCGCCCGCCGCCTCCTGGAAGGCTAGTGATCTTTATTTTTTATCTTTCCTCCGCTCTGAGCGTATCGCTATTCTGAAAAATAAAGAATCAAGCCATCCAGAATAACCATCGCATCGACGATTTCCATGGTCCATCGCCGGCCATTAGTTGATGACATAAGATCTTGCACGCACAACATATCTTGTGCACGAAGATCATAGAGTGTTTATTGCGAGGAACTGGAGGAGCGGTAACAGTTACCTTATGGGCGGTGTAAGTGATAACTCCTCCAAACATGAAAGCGCATTTGAAACCGTTATAGTTGAAATTCTCATTGGAAAGGAAACTGGGTAGGGGGTACAATTTGAAAAAAAAAAAAAAAACCGCTTGCATTTATTCTGGCTTCGACACGAAGCAGAACTAGAAACAAGATAGCGTAATACATTAGCTTGCTTACAGCTCTATGTTGGGAATCGAGAATGCACTACAAGCTTTCATTTAACATGTTAGCTGGTCAGCCTAGGGTGCGTTTCACAAAAGCTGAGTCGCTGATGATATATCAGTTACTAAGCTGCATAGGCTGAACCATTCGATCATAGGTCACAGCTATGCAAGTTGGCAGCTGCAGCGTTGTTGGGAAATATACCCCAGGTTACTTTTCTGTGTTTCTAAGTTATGACTTCTCGCAATTGACCATGTCAATTTATTTTTGTTTTGTTCTCTTGTTAAAGGCTTGCTTGAGCGAGTGAATATAGCCAGCTAGAATTAGAATTAGCTAAAAGAAATGTCTATTTAACTGCCTGACAGATTCCAATCTTTTCTGCCACTTTGCAGTCTCTTCCATTTTACATGCGCAACTTGACACAGTTTTAAATAATCACGGAAACTAGGGAGCTAATATACTTCGGAGATACTGATATTGCAAATTGATAATTTTGTTGGCATCAAATTAGCCACAAGTAATTGGACTGAGATATCTTCACGAGAAGCATCAAACATTATTGCACAACACTTCCTATCAGATATAAAATTCTGCATTGTCATTGACTACAAAGTTAGATTGGTTACTAGAATTGACATTCACATTGTGACTTAACAGCCCAGTAGCCTGATTACTGGCAGCACCTATTGTAGGCTTCCACCTTATCCACTACACTAGCTTGACTAAATTCATGCCAATTGCTCTTACTTGTATTGAACTTGAGCATATTGGCAAGGATTCTAGCTACAAGCATGTCACATGCAGATGAAAAAAATATTATAATATTGTTGCTAGCTAGTCATTTTAGCTATGGGTATCTTTCCAACATCAATTAACATTTCCAAGTTAACTTGCTGGCGAATCAGTATGTGCAGACCTTTGTAATGTGTGTTTAGCGACCATGCCATAACATAGCTAGTGAACTTGGAATGTAGGTATACCATTCAGACAACATGCTAATAGTTCTTGCTTGTCTTAATGCATGAATCGATATTAAGTCGTTTAAATCTCTTAAAACGCCTAAATACTTTGAATTGTCTCCCCCTGCAGTTGCTGTGAAGCACATGCTGTGGGTCCACTGTGCATTTACGTTTCTTTATTTTAGGAATAAATATTTTTTTTCTTCCTCCTCTTGTACTTGCCAATTATCATTTTGAGGAAGAGGAAAATAAAATTTTATTATTTTTTTTTATTTCGCCCTCCTCTCCTGTTGTCCGTGGAAAAAAGCCCGAGGACCAAGGAATCAAAAAAGTCTGGCCTTACAAACTTGGGAATTGACAGAACTAATTGTCTAACGGAATGGGGAGGGTGAGTGCAGAGGTGAGGATGAAAACAAGAGCAGATAAGAACAGTGGGCAGTGAGAAGAGCAAAGGAAAAATAATGGCAATGACAAAAATGACAATAATAAGGCACAGTATTACTTACACACATGAAATGTAACAAACACAGATCTTAAACACTGACAGGTGCTTCGTTGCAGTGGTTCTCGAATGGAGTTTTGAGGGTACACCATGAATTAGAATTTTTATGGCAACCACAAAATGCAGTTGCAAAAGCTGTTATTTTTTCTTAATTAGTTGCTTTTGATGTGTAGAGGGATTATTTATCCTCTCAAACCACAATATGAATGAAATAGCTTTGCATTCTATGAAGAATTCATATTATTCATATTGTCACTTTCTGAAAGTTTCCTTAACTGTTTTTCCTCACAGTCTTGCCATCTTTTTCTTTGGTTTTGTTTTGTTGTCTTCTTTTTTACCCATCCCCTTGTGTTTCCTCCCTGTGCTCTGCACACTCATTCCTAATTTGTTAAATGTCATCCTGTATTTAAGTTTTCATTTCCCAATTGCTAGGCTGTCTTCCGTCTTTGATGTTTAATTTCTAGCTGCATGGTATCTATTTATTAGGGATTGTATTCCCAGTGCCTGTGGTCCTGGCAAGTGGCGCTTCACCCAGTTTCCTCTTTATCCAGGTCTGAGAGCGTAAATCTGCCTCGAGTGCCCTGATCCATTCGACTTGACACTCCAGCAACTGACCTCAGACCAGTCCCTTCTATTATGCCTGAGATGACCCTTAGTGTTCCAGTTTGCTCCTGCCAGACTGGGACCGTACCTTGATAATCCTCTCCATTTGTGATTGAAGTAGACCGTCCAGTTGGCCGAGACCACATGGGTGTAGCCCCTGAAAGGCCACTTCTCCCCTTTTTTGCGCATTATTCAGCCAATACTGTCGCCATGGCAACCAAAATTAATGGATGTCATCACTCAAGTATAACACATGTCCATACCAAATATGAAAGAGATCATTCAAAAATTACAGCCTGTACAGCGTCTACAAGGAAGTGTCTACGGACGCGGCGGCAGTGGAGACGACAAGTATGAATCCATAGTAGCCGCCCGACTTCATCCGAGGGCTACAATAACTCTAATCTTCTGTTGATTAAAGACGCCCTCCACAGCTTTGATTGTGATCTGCATGTGTTCTGAATTTACGACACTTTAGCCACTTATGGCGCCAGCTGATGACCCTCATCCATCTGAAGCCGTCCGCTTCCTAGGGATCCACTAGGAGCAACAAAATGCGAAATTATGCCGGCAGCATCAGTCTCTCTGAGCCACCTCCAGTCAACTTGCTTCCATTGTAAAGATTTCTCTGGACTCCATCACTGCTGCCCAAGCTGCCAGTTCACTCCAGGAGGTGACACACTGCTCAGGCCCAATCTTTGAGACCCCAGGAACCCAGCTTCGCTTTGTAGGAGCAGGACGATAGCAGTCCATCCTCCTGCCGCAATGTCCTATCGCAGTATTCCATGGTGTTTGACCTCCAGTTCTGCTCCTTTACCATGGAGCACTCAATGAGTTTCATTTTCCATCACCAGCCTGACTGGGCATGCCTGTGATTGGGCTGCCTGCATGCTGGGAGGCTGGGGACACTGCTGTTCACACCTTGCCTGCCTTTGCTAATGAAATGAGGAACGTTCTAGACCATTTGCACTCTGGACATGCTGCTGCATAGCGGCTCTTGCAGCTCCACCAGGGCAACCTCTGGGTTTCCTATTATTCCATTGAGGTCCGTGCACTGGCAGCCTCTGCCCATTGGGATACTCCTTAGTCTATGGTCTCAATGACAGGATCCAATATGAGCTGACCATGTCTCCTGCCACCTGACCTTGACGGAATCATAGACTTCGCTCTCACAGTGGAGGCACGTCTAAAAGATAGATGGGTGGTTGGCGCGCTTGCCTCTGGGCCCCCCCTCTATTGAGACCAGCTGGTTCATCAGCCTCTGCCTTTATTGCAGCAGCATCAGTTCCCTCATTACTGACTGCCCAGTCCGCTGGCCTCAGCCATTTCCTGGGGCTGACATGCTCACTGCTGCTTCCTTCTCTTCTGGCTGCCTGCCTCCTTTTTTAGTCAACTCCTCTGTCAGGACTGTAGTTGTTGGCTAAAGTGCTCATCGACTCTGAGGCAGAAGGCAACTTTGTCCACTTAGCCTTTGCCAGACGTTTAGGGGTCCTTCTGCTCTCCTTCCAGTGCCCATCTGGTCCCAAGCTCTCACAGGAATGGTGCTGCCCAACATCATGGAAGCCACCAGCCCAATTCAGGTGTCAATATCCAGCAACCACCATGAGTATACTGTTTTCTATCTTATGGAGTCTCTTCATGCCCCAGTGGTGCTGTGAATACCCTGGCTTGAGAAAAAATGTGCACATTAAATAGGCCGGTGGCTTATTCACCACCCTTACCTCGTCCAAGGTCCCTTACCACTGGACTCCTCAAACCGCCTCCACCTTTCACCAACTCGAAGACAGCTTTACCAGTGCTGCTGTCCTGGCTCTTCTTGACCTGCAGTGCCAGTTTGTCACTGAGGCGGATGCTTCAGACATCGGCACTGGAGCCGTCTTCTTCCAGCAGCAGCTGATGGCAAGGCCCATCCCTGTACCTTATCTCGCCAGCTGACCCCTGCGGAGAGAAACTATGCCATCGGAGAATATGAGCCGTTGGTCATCAAGCTGGCATTGGAAGAGTGGAGGCATCGGCTTGATAAGGCCAGCATCCTCTTCCTTGTCTGGACTGACTAACGGAACCTTGAGTACTTGAGTTCCACTGAGCGGCTTACTCCCAGACAGGCCCGGTGGTGCTTCTTCTTTGCCCATTTTAATTTCACCCTCACCTACCGCTCTTAAACTAAGAAACTGAAGCCTGATGCTCTGCACTTTCTCACCCGAGATAAGGCTGTCGCCCGAGGTCCCTGACAAATGCCTGCTAGCTGCTACCGAGCTGGAGGTAGAGCATGTCATGGAGGAAGCCCTCCACTCCAGCCTCATTCCCTGGGACTGCCCTGTTAACCAGCTCATTGTCCCGAAAGGGGAAATTGATTTTTAATTAAATCAGTAAATGATTCCACTGGAACATTAATATTGTACAGTATTTCTCACATGTTGTTATTTAGAGTTTCTCTATAAATATATATTGTTAGAATTTTTTAACGTATTGTTTCTGCATTGCCAGTCAGGGGTGCCAGCAATTTTGGAGCCCACTGTAGATCTTGATGATCTGGAATGGAACTTGTTGAGGATGATAGAATTGAACTATAGTCATTTTGGCATGAATGAGCAGTTTGACAGAGTTAATTACAGTTGAGTAATAAATACATTATTCTAGGGAAATTTGTGTTTATTTATCAATTATCAAGTATAAGTAAAAATTTTGACTTCACTGTCGACTTGTCCGGTAAATTCAGGACCAGCAGCTTTCCAGCAGGAACACCCTCTTTTTACAGATGTTGGTCCTGCTGACCTGCATCTTTTTTTGGCTTAGTGACAAACATATTCTAAGCATTTGTGACAAATTTATTTCATTTTCAAGAATTCTATACTTGTGAATCAATGAGCCTCTCAGTGGCTTTATGAAGGCAAGTGTAGTAGTTCTCTAAAAAAATTTTCCTGGGAGGTAACACAAAAATAACAAAGAACAGGTTTTACTTGATTTGCTTTATCCTTGAATTCTTTAAAATACATATAATAAACTGTTAGTTCTAGTGACCAGGTTTCCAGGATTTCACCAATTAGAAGCCAATTTATTATTAAATTTCATCAGTTAGAATTCTTCCCTAGTCATGCAATGAAAAGTAATTTCCAATATATGTAGCACAACATCAATATGGAATTTCTATTCTTTGTGGCATACGTAGTAATTTATGACATACAGAATTGTGGCTATAAAGGGTAAACAGTCCCTATGAACAACTCAGAAGTTACAGATCGGCAATTGTGGTTGGAACAAAAACCAGTGGACACAGTGTTCCTCATGGACAGATTTTGTGAACCACTGCTCTATTGGAATCATATCATGTGACCATGGAGGCCATCGGAGTACACTGAACTGGGCCTCATTCATAAATGATGCGTAGGTACAAAAACAATGCGTACGCCACTCTTTTTCCAGATTTCTGATTTATAAACAAAAAGTTAATCCTTATTAATGAAATAAAAATTGCATGCAGTTTATATTACCCACGGTTTTATAAATTAGGACATTTTGTACAATATGCTGTTTTTTTTTCTTTGAGCATACACATTATTAAGATACGAAATCCTCACAAATTTTTATAAATAAGGGCCTGTGCCAGGTTCTTGGAATCAGCTTGAGATGCTGTGAGCTTCGTGACACAGAATGTTATCCTGTTGTCAGTAGCCATTAGAGGATCGGTCGGTCGTGTCCATACAGGGATGCACACGGTCGGCAGCAGTTCTCAGGTAGGCTGTGGCATTTACATAATGCTGAATTGGTATAACGGGCCTGAATGTGCGCCAAGAAAATATTCTGCATACCGTTACACCATCACCACCTGCCTGAACGATTGACACAAGGCAGGATGGATCAGTGAATTTATGTTGCTTTTGCGAAATTCTGGCGCCTCTGTCTGCATGTCACAGAGGAGCAATATTTTATCAGGTCAGATTATTCTATTTCCAAGATTTGACCGTCCAGTATTCGTGAGTCTTTACCCACTGGAGCCTCAGTTTCCTGTTCGTAGCTGACAGGAGTAAAACCCAGTGTGCTTTTCTGCTGCTGTAGCCCATTCACTTCAAGGTTTGACGTGTTGTGTTTCAGAGAAGCACAGAACTGCCGCTCAACGGATATATTTATTTTTTTTCCCTCCATTGAAACTCTTCAGACAGTTGCCATCCCAGGAGATCAGTAGTGTTCGAGATATTCAAACCACCCCGTTTGGCTCCAATAAAAAGTCCACAGTCGAAGTCACTTACATCAGATTTATTCGCCATGCTGACGTTTCGTCAGAACAACAGCTGAACCTCTTGATCTTGTCTGCAGGCTTTTATTATTGATGCCACTGAGCTTGAATCGCGACCACATGATTGGTTGAGTAGATACAGGCATTAATGAGCAGGGCTACCTCAGAAAAATGGCCGCTGACACGAATCCACGAATCAATAACTGCTTAAATCCATGAACAGACATTTTTATTTCTCTAAAATATCAGCTCAATGTTATTACATTCATCCTCAGCAGAAGGGATTGGACCCTCCCATAAGAACAGGTGGCACGCAGATACAGCAAAGAGAGGGAGTGACTGGACCAGAGGCGCGTTCAGTACAGCAGGAGCCTGAGAGCTTGCGTGCACATGTCTCCTGAATGGGTGTACCCTGCCAAGTGCCCATGAGCTCACGTGTTACCCACTTAGGGGCGATTCGCTTAGCTAGCGAAGATGACGTCCAGCAACAGGACTCCAGCATATGGCTTTGACGAACGTGGATTTGTCAACAAAATACACTTGTTTGTTCCTGGGGCACTGCAAATAACATGTCCTTAAGGTAAACATAATTTTGCGAAGTATTTGAAGCAAAAGGTGTTACAAAATGTTACACCTGTGCCCTGGACCCTCTCCCAACCTCCCTAATTAAAACTCATATTACCACCTTAAGCCCCCTGATCACCTGGACCCTCTCCCAACCTCCCTAGTTAAAACTCATATTACCATCTTAAGCCCCCTGATCACCTCCGTTATAAATCACTCTCTCCAATCTGGTCACGTTCCCTCTGCCTTAAAAAATACTATAATCAGACCACTGCTCAAAAAACACACCCTCGACCCAGAAGTCCTATCCAACTACAGGCCCATCTCCAATCTCCCCTTCATATCCAAAGTACGTGAGAAAGCAGTTGCCACCCTCCTTCAGGACCACCTCAAACTTAACAACCTCTACGAAAAATTCCAGTCCGGTTTCCGTTCCGCCCACAGCACAGAAACTGCACTCGTTAGAGTCACAAACGACCTCCTCATGTCATCCGATGCTGGCTCTCCTTCCCTTCTCATCCTTCTGGACTTATCTGCTGCTTTTGAAAAAGTCGACCATGAGATTCTGTTAAACCGGCTCCACCTCACCACTGGACTCAGTGACACTGCCCTCAGCTGGTTCCAGTCATACCTCACAAACCGGACAGAATACATCTCTCTTGGTCACTCCCATTCATATTCACATACAGTCACCTGCGGGGTCCCCCAGGGGTCAGTCCTTGGCCCCCTACTGTTCATCCTCTATATCATCCCCCTTGGTCAGGTCATTAGCCGTCATGGACTTTCATTTCACTGTTACACCGATGATACACAGCTCTATGTCAATGCCGCAGCTGCAACCCCTCCCTCATCATCATCGTCATCCCCGTCAGAACTCACCACCTGCCTGGAAGATATAAAGGCATGGATGGAGCACAACTATCTCCAACTCAACAGTTCAAAAACCGAAGCCATCCAGGTCGGAACCCCTCACCAGACCCAATCATCATCCATAACCAGCATCACCATTTCTGGCTCTAATATCCCTCTCTCATCAGCAGTCACAAATCTCAGTGTTATAATGGACCCCCATCTCACTTTTGAATCCCACATCAACCACATCTGCAAGACCTCCTTCTATCACCTCCGCAATATTTCCAAAATCCGCCCCCTTCTCTCCCTCTCAGATGCCAAAAAGCTGGTTCATGCCTTTATCTCCTCCAGGCTGGACTACTGTAATGCACTTCTCATCGGGATCCCTCGTAAGAGCCTGCAGAGGCTCCAATACATCCAGAACTCTGCCGCTAGGATCCTGATGAGAGTGCGCAAACATGATCACCCCCATCCTCCACTCACTCCACTGGCTTCCCGTTTCCACCAGGATTGAGTACAAGGTTTCCCTCCTCACACACCAATGCATCCATGGACATGCCCCCACCTACCTCAAAGAACTTCTAAACCCCCCAAAAACAACACGCTCCCTCCGCTCCACTCACTCAAACCTCCTCTTCACCCCCAGAACCAGACTCAGGACCATGGGAGATAGGGCCTTCTGTGCTGCTGCCCCTCGCCTGTGGAACGCCCTCCCTGACACCTTGAGGGCACCACAATTAACTGACTGTTTTAAAAAAGGACTTAAGACATTTCTTTTTAGCAAACCTTTTGGTTCCTCCTCTTAGATTCTTCTCTTAAACTTTTTATCTTCTCTTAAAACCGCTTATCTTGTTTTTATTTTTTCTACAATGAGATGTTTTTCTTGTTTTAACGTATATCCTGTTTTTATATCCCTTTTTTGTGATGTTTTTATTTAACGTGTAGCCCTTTGAGATCCTTGGATGTAAAGGGCACTACAAATAAAATGTATTATTATTATTATTATTATTATTATTTACAAAATAGTAAGGAAACAATGGTTTATGTTTGTTTGGATGTAAAGGAACAGGATTCTCGATTCAGATTGGTTCTACAGGAATGTTATAAATAATGTATCTATGCCACACGCTCAGGGAGAGCCAATCAAAGTATTCTTGTGTCAGTTCAGTTTGGGAATTATAAATTTGCTGCCCGCTGTCATCCAAGATCACATTAAAGGGCGAGTGTGAGCACTAGCGCAGGCGCTTGTGATCTTGAACATGCCTCAGTTTTAAGCTTTTTACTATGATCCGTGCATACAGTGTCATGTAAAAGGCCACAGAAATTTTGCATTAATGATGAAAGCTTGGCAGTGCATTTGTCAGACAGACTGCTTGCCATATTTGTACCAAATCAGCAGTTTATCCATATTAAATTAAATGTGACATTTGATGAAACTATGTAAATGATACCCAGTAATATAGTTTGTGATCATGAAAATTCCACATTACTGATAAGGTTGCAGTTTTATGATGCAAGGATTCATTAAGCATGAGTACCGATGAACTCATGAGGGCAAAACACGAGTCTCTGACTAGATAATCTTTTCCATTAAATCTTGGCACAACAGACTCTCAGGGCCGCTGGGGGCTACGCCCCACTTAGATTGGGCCTGGCACACAGAGAATTTTCCATACCAGCTTAAACATCAAACACATCAGTACCCATTAATTGTAAAGGAGTAAACAGCCTCTAAACATAAAAATCAATATCTTCTACAAATGCTTATGCAGGTTACTCTTTCTTTCGTACATCCATCCATTCTCTACCCGCTTATTCCTCACTGGGGTCGCGAGGAGGAGCTGGAGCCTATCCCAGCTGTCTACGGGTGAAGGCAGGGACCCACCCTGGACAGCTCACCAATCCATCGAAGGACACAATCACCATTCGCTCTCACACTCATACCTATGGGTAATTTAGTGTCTCCAACCTGGCATGCAAGTCCTTGGACTTTGAGAGGAAACCGGAGGAAACCCACGCGAACATGAACATCCAAACTCCACACAGAAAGGCCCCAGGCCGGATCTTGCAAGAAGGCCCATGACCTTCTTGCTGTGAGGCGGCAATGCTAACCACTGCACCACCGTGCAGTGTACATTAAAAAATGAAATTGTCATTGTGGCATGTGCAAATGTTTTGGCACCCTACAAAATCAATATTGAGTAACTTACACATTGGCAGATGTCACAACATGCAAATGCTGTTGGTGGCCAGGTAAAGGGCTTCCAGTTCTGGTACTTTCTCCCACTCTTCCTTGGAGAAGGCTTCAATCTCTGAGATATTCTTTGGCAGTTTAGCGTGCACAGCTTGTTTATGCTTAGTTCCCACTGTCATGCGCTCCGTTACGAACTCCACGATTGGCCATTCGTAGCTGATCGCGGAACTACTCTGAAGCTGCTTTCACACCGGACGTGAAACAAATTTTTTGCACGACAGATTACATTCAAAGTCAATGCAAAGATGCGAATGCACGCGAAATTTCAGGTTTGGATACGAGGTGATGCAATGAACAAGAGTGACAATTAATCGTGTTGATCGTAGGAAATTTTTGAACCGTCCAAAACTTTCCTACGATCAACTCGATTGCGGCGACTGACCTAAAGATCTGATAAGATCTGATTGGATCACCTCGATTACTCCACGATTAAGACCACGATTTCAATCGTGCCGCGAATCATGATAGTGGAAACCTAGCATTAAGATTAACCCGCAGATTTCCAATGATGTTTAAGTCAAGGGACTGAGTGACCTGTTCCAGTAAATTTACACTTATTGAGATAGTCCGTGGTGGACTTTTAACAAACGTTTTGGATCATTGTCTTGTTGTAGAAGCCATCCTCTTTTCACGTTCAGCTTTTTCAGACTATGGGATATTTGCTTCCGGAATTTTCTGGCATTTACTGGGATCTATTCTTCCCTCCAAATGTGCAATATTTCCGGTACCACTGACTGCAGTATGACCACGAAGCATGATAGATCCACCCCCCATGATAGATTTACAGCTGGCCTGAAATGCTGCTCCTTTTTCTCCATCTCTAAACATAGCTTTGCTGATCGAGGGAAGAGTTCTATTTCAACATCAGTCCATAACACTCGTTTCCCAGACTCCCCCGGCTTGTCCAGATGTTTAGCTGCATAATTCAGGCAATGAGTTTTGTGATGAGGTTGCAGCTGGGCCTCCCTTCTGATGACTCTTCCATGAAGATGCTGTTTGTGCGACCATTGCTGCAAACTGGAATGGTGCACTAACACTCCGTATAGGGCTTTTCCACTAGCACCTACTCGGCTCTACTCGACTCGACTCTACTCGGTTTTTACGGTTTTCCATTAGGTGATAGTACCTGGTACCAGGTACTTTTTTAGTACCTACTCGGCCGGGGTTCCAAGCGAGCAGAGTCGAGCCGAAAATGTGACGTCACAAGACAGCAGGCCACTGATTGGCCAGGGAGTGATGCTTGTTATGATGACCCCACCCACGTTGAGATGGTACTCAATTGTAATTGAAAACGACCGAAACAGTGTCGAGTCGAGTCGAGCTAAAACTGTGTAATGTAAAAGCGGCATTAGTCAGCTGAACTTCCCGACAGCCAAACGCGCATGCGTACAAGCAATTCTGTCCGAGAGTTCTTTTGGTCTTGCAGATGTCGACTTAACCTCCACAGTTCCCCACATGTCATGTTTTTTCATCAAATTTCACATTATGGAAACTGCAAGTGGATAACTGTTTGCCATCGTCTGAAGTCCTTCCTCGGCATTGCTGCCATAAATTAGTTTGATTTTCAGAGCTTTGGACAGTTGTGGAGAGAAGCCCATGCATGCTGAGTGTTAGCACAAAGTTTGAAGATGTATTATTTTAAGGTTGTTACAGCCGAACATGCACTGTCACTTTACTGCTGCTTGCAGAACTCTGTATTATCATTGCTGGTATATATTCCTGTAACCTTGAATTACCATTGCTGGTATTTATTTCTGTAACTTTGTTGGTACTCAACAGTGTCATTATTGCTCTTTTTATGGAGCATATTTGCACTTCTATAAGCACTTTAGTAATTTATAATTTTGTGCTCTGTATTATCACATTTCTTTAAAAATATTTATATCCTTTAATTCTTACATTTTTAATTATTGAATATTAGAAAAGAGACCTCAGATATATTATGTGGTCAAAACATCAAGAGCAGCTCGTTAGGCTACTGTAGGAAATATGGTGTCATGCTGGATGTTTGTATGACTTATTGTATAGTGTGTTTTTATGTTTTATGTTGGACTGCAGATGGAAATTAGCTTTCTGCTAAATCTGGTGTGCCCATCTCTTCGTTTCCTGTAAATGATTAATGCAAGCACATGCTGTCCTTAAATAAATTAAAAAAAAAAAAAAAAAAAAAAACACTGAAATTTGCATCAGTTCATTGTTCCTAATGGCAACTGCTGACACGTCTCAGGCCTCAAAATCCAATTAAGGTCTGAAAAGCATTGTGAAGAATGGTAAAAAAAAACCATTTGAAGAATCGGCAACTCTTAAAATGCACAAGCTGCATGAATGTTTGTAGACAATATTTTGTTTTATTTTCAATTAAGGCTGTTTCTACTTCTTTTCAATTAAAAAGAAAAAAACATCTAAATATGTAATTTGGCCAGGGCTGCCTAAACTTTTGCATACAATTGTTTATCTGCAATTACGTGAAAACTTGAATTCAGGAAACTGTGCAGGCAGCATTAAAAAGACACAACTTTCATGCCAGGAACGAGGAGTCACCTGTGTCCATTCAGTGAACGGTAATATGTAAATATACAGGAAAGTATGTTTTATCATATAAAAACAGAAATTAATTTCAATATATTTAGTTAACTCATAACTCAAGAGCTCCATCTAGGGGCCAAAGGTGATACTGCAGGAGGGCCTCCCTACCCATGTTTGCGTTTTGAGAGGTTGACATAAAAAGACAAATTGACGTTTCATAAAATGGCTTCGGGTTAGAACATTTTGATTTAAATTTCTAATTAAATGATGCAGAGGTAGCCTCTTAAAGCTGTATGTCTCCTTCTTAACGAGAACATTTTCAGTACCTTTAAATCAAATATTTCATATTAAAACTACATTGTCGCTATGAAACACTGAAATGGTCAGGAAGTCAGCTTCTGCAAAAAATGCCTGCTATTATTCATCAAAATGAATAAAATGCTCTCTCACATCATAATTAAGACATTCATCTTGCGCTCATACCCGTGAAAACCAACTGCAGATTACACTACAGAAGAACATATGTGAACAATTTTTGAAATGAAATGATAATTACTGGGAGAGTAAAGCCACTAATTGGAATACAGTATTGACAAAAAAAATTTAATAATGCAAACAGCCAGGTGCCTCCCTTCTCATTCAATCCTTATGGATAAACGTGTCAGCCAAATATATCCAGGTACATCATAGTAGTTTGAAATTATGAACATGAGCTCAAACTGCAGACTTATAACTTCAATTTGAAGGTATTTACATCCAAATCAGGAATTACAGCACGTTTTATTTGTGGTGCTCCCCGTTTAAGGGACCAAAATTCTTTGCACATTTGGCTGCTCAGCTGCTCTATAGCCAGGTGTGTGTGTGTGTGTGTGTGTGTGTGTGTGTGTGTGAAAACCTCATTATATCATTTACAAGTAAGCAGATTTAAAGGTCAACAGTTAATTTCAAGAGTGGCATTCTCATTTGGAGTCTGTCCCTTTAAATTCTCAGCATGAAGTCCAATGCGCTATTGCTGCCAGTGAAGCGAGCAATCATTAGTCTGAGCAGTCAAAACAAACCCGATAGAAACAGCAAAAACATTGGATGAGGCCAAATCAACAGAACATTCCTTGAAAGAAGATGGTGAGTTTAGGATTGCCAAAAGGCGTGGAAGACCATGGATAATTACAGTGCTGGATGGCAGTAGAGTTTACTTTCCTGATGAAGAAAAACTTCACTTGACTACATATCTGTGTCAAAGTCACAATCAAGAGAAAACTTCACCGGAGTAAATAAAAGACATTTACTACAAGATGTAAACAATCATTTTTGACAGCCCATAAGTCTGTGCTGACAAAAGCTGAAAATCTTTGAAACAAGCTCATTTTAATTCAATTCACATCTATTATGGCAGCATACAGGGCCAAAGTTACAAAAATTGTGTTACTGTCTGAAAACCTATGGACCTGACTGCAACAGCAATTTTAATTAAAACCTGGAGATAGTGAATTCATATTCCTCATGGGCCTCCAGGGATGGTTGAAATGAATATTAAAGATAATGTGCGCATATGATTATAGCCGAGTAACAGAGCATGGCAATCCATAATAAATTCAAGCCTGTAAGACTAGTGTACATGAATTGTGTAAAACATGTAAAACACGTTTTCATCCCTCAGAATCTGTGCCAGTTTAAGTATACAGAGTGTCTTCCGCATGCACACAATAGCCATTGGGTCTTTGGATGTTTTCAAGTTCAAAAGAAAACAGTGTATATGCCCAAAAATCTGTAGGCCATATCATCAAATAGTTGGTACCACACCTATTCGTTTCTTAGCTTCTTTTTCATGTTATGATTAACCCGAATTAAATATTTTACTGCAAAAATGGAAACATTCACATTACGTTTCCATTGATGTGGGAATCTTTTAAATATTACAGTGATATCAAATAGAGAATCTGATATTAGTACGCGGAGCGCATGAATTATATATAAAATTGCATAACCTTCAGTCTCAGTGGATCCATAATGTTATTGTAGCATAACACCTCACAAATAAAAACTTTCCATTAATAAAATGGTGGTTTTGCTGCAGGGGTTTTTGAAGAAAGCATCAGATGAGCTACGATAAGAAGAGTTAACAGCGCTATCAGTGGCATGGGGGTGAAAACGGTTTCACGTGACACTGGCAATAAAACAAAGTGACAAAAACCAACAGAGAGCAGACGAGGGAATGGATTTTATGGTCTCGTATACAGTGTCAGACATTTCACGAATAAAAAAGGTCTTCCATTGGCCTATCCACTCAATTTCCCAAAGCATTAAACTCCACGGGCCTTTGCGTCTGCAATCTTTATTACCTTAATGTACGATACAGACAACACATTCTATTGTCCCTAAATCCATGTGAATGTATGCTGGCCATTTGTCATGCAGTAGACTACCCTCACCTGAAATTAAAGAGCAAATCACAAATTATTTTACCTCACACAGTGCAGTCTATATACATTCAGGGCACGACGGTGAATGAAAAAGAAAGCCATTTGCAATTCCTCTGTGTTTCACCCAATATAGATCTTAATACCCACAAGATAAAGCAGAATATATTCTCTTTAAACTCATAATTGTTTTCAAATCCAATGTATTGGAGCAGAGCCAAAATGCAAAAGCCGTATCACAGTTCAAATACTTACAGACCGCGCTACATATTTTTAAAATGCAATACCATGAATTGCACAATAAAAAGGATGCTCGCACTGTCACATCCATAATATCAAGAGTATTTTACATGTGTTCAGAAGTGCATTCATGTCTGTGTATGGTATACCAGTGTTCCATTTTGCCTTCAGATTTTTCTCTGCTACTCTTGCTAACGCAGAATGTCCCCTGTGGGGATTTATGATGAAACGTCCTTCTCCATTCCATTATTACTGATATAACACTCTAACCACAGCTATAATGGCTTACCTTTCACCTTTTTGGATTTTTATTCATTTTATTTTTGGGTGTTTTTCCATCTTGATATTGAAATTTAATCTATTTTTATCCAGACCCAGTGGAATAAATCCAATTACATACGGTTGCGACAGTACGCTACAGGCAGGCACAGAGGTTAATTTCACCAAAAGACAATCTTCTGAAGAGCGCGCTCGAGAACGTGACACACATGGCTGTAAGCGGTTACTTTAATAAGTCACAAACGGCCTTCAGACGAGAGCCTCGATTGAGGGAGGCGCCCAATAGCGTCTCGGAGGATTTGCCGACGAATTGCGAGTAGAAAATGAACTCATTAAAAAAGCCCATATCCAACCACCTGTGCAGCGCCCGAGGTCTGCAGGCTGTGTTGCAAACAGGCGCTGCACGGGTTCTTTATGCGATTTCAGTCCCGGTTCTACTCTTGGCAAGATGAGTCAGGCTGGAGTGAAAATAAAGGAATAAGCTTGTTAGGGGACAGCTTGTTGGAGAAACGCACTTAAACAGAACCAATTTCTCCTGAATTTACTTGAAATAGGTTATTTGGCTGGTGACAGCGTGTAATTGTTTAGTCACAGCTTATATCACTTTCCACATTAATATAAAACACGAGAAAGTTTACTTTTATTTTACAGTGGACAGGTCACTTCCCGTTCATTGTACGTGAAGCATAATGCCTGCCTAATGACATGGTGACGCATAGTTTGCGCCATATCATGCCACCGGTCACGCATAAGATAAGAACTGTTCACAAAATGCGTGAGCCATATTTGCGCCCAAGTTAAGCACTGTTCGTGCATAATCTACCACAGTGGCACATATTTTCACTCATTGTCACCCATTTGACGCCGAGTTTACGCTATATTCACGCCTTGTCACATGTTGAAACGACAAGGATGCGCATGAGTGAAGTTGTCGTGCTAACTTTTTAGTCACGACTTGGCATAAACACGCGCAACCTATGTGCAAACTTGTCCTGACCATCAGCGAAAATGCGAACCACTCAGCCTATTGGCACGCCTTCTCACGCAATAGTCGCGCCTAGTTTGCTCATAGTTTATGAACTGCTCACGCAAGTGGCGCGAAAATTAGGTTGTGACACCCAGGAAATTTTTTTTTTTTACATTTTGAAATTCCCAACAAGGCCTGGCACACATTTTTCACCTACCCTGCACTCGCCCAACCACAGTCATGAGTACCTCCCTCATTGGCACGCCAAATTGCGTGCCATGACGTAAACCATTTGTCCTGCAAGAGTCAGGATGGCATAAGGCCCAGCTGTGCACTTATGCTCCAAATCATTTAGGTTACCTCGTTGTTCTTCTGATGCGATATTTGGATGTCATTTTGAGTGTGGTTTCCGCCAGATAATTACACCTATTTGCATGCCGTCATGTGTCACGAGATGAGGGAATGTGGATATTGAGTGATGACGAGCAAACGAGCCCAAAATCTAGAAACTACAACCCAACGTGTGTACCTAAGACTCTTGTTTCTCCTATTGCCACCCTGACGCTTGCACGATTTTTGTCCCCGCAATGCGTCATGGCAAGGCGTGCCATTACGCAGCGGAGCCTTGTTCCAGAAAAGGCACCCCCCTGAACACACAGAAAATTATTCGCACTGTACACGCATTCATTTTCAAGTTACGAAAATTCCACTGTCTACTAGCAATGTACGTATCTGGTAAAAAATTTTAACTTTAAATTTTAACAGTGTTTTCTTTGAAACACTGCCTAACTATGAAGGACTTAAGTCACATCAATGAAATTTGGTACATATAAAGGACAGATACATATAATTCTGTGGTGCAAATTTCATTACCCTGAGTAACTGTTCAAATCAAGGTCAACCGACCCCCTGAAAAGGGGTGATTTTTGAGATTTTTTTTGTGAAAGTCGACTTTGGACCCTAGCCATACCTTTTACTGATTGTTTTATAAGTCTATGCTTGCAGGGAGTTATTTAGCTGTATGTAGAGATTATGTATCAGCAATTTGGGTATCCTCAGATCAATGGTTCTATGGGCACCAGGTAAGCCTAAAAATCGCAAAAAATAATTTCCGCTAGAAAAAACTTTCATTTTCAGGTGCCCATATCTTCAAAAGGAAGCAAGATACACTGTTTTTGATTGCAGATTCTGAAAGCTTGTGTGCAAATTACCCCAGGTAGCAATTTTCAGCTTTGTAGCTTTTTCAAATCCAAAATATGATCATTTGAAAATGAAAAAAAAATCCATTTCATTTTCAGGCGACGGAAAAGAGGGGGGGGGTTCGGACGGCGTAATTTCAAAACGGCTTGGACTTTTGGCCTGAAATTTTCTGTGTGTTCGTTATTTGCATATATGAACATTTTCATGGAGTTTCAGCAAAATCTAAGAGGGTCACCTGGGGACCATTAGGTGATTTGGCATGGAATGACCCATGTAATTATAGATAAACTGAATATACCAACATGTGTGAAATACTTTATTAATGTTTTGACGGAAACAACCAAAATCATAACAATCATTTAATACAAAATACATTTCAACAAAATTAAGGCTTCATAATAATTGACACCCTTCATTTGGTACTTAGTGCAATCACCTCTGTCAAGGATAACAACAGGGAGTCTTTTCCTGTAATTTTTGATAAGGTTAAGGCACACATTTGGGGGGATTTTGGACCATTCCTCTGAGCAGATCCTTTCCACGATCCTTCACATCCTTGGTTTGTGTTTATGAACTACCCTCTTCAACTCAGCCGCCAGATTTTCAGTTGTATTGAGGTTTGGCGACTGAGTTGGCCATTGCAGAACGTTGATTTTGTTGTCACAGAACCATTTTTGTGTGGATCTTGAGGTATGCTTTGGGTCATTGTTTCGTTGGAAAGTTCACCTATGGCCAAGTCCCAGCTTTCTGGCAGAGGCAACCAAACTGTCGGCCAAAATATCCTGATACTTAATGGAATTCATCATGCCATTAAAGGTAAAGAAAACCCTTTTTTCAGCCCTCACCCAATAAAAGTACACTGCCCCTACTATTGCAATATATTCTTGGGTAATTTTTGAAATTTTTTAAGGACAAAATCAGCTTGAGAAGATCAGATTTATATGTTGTTGGCGGCACGCCGTTTGTTGGAATCAGGGTAGCTTGCCGCGTCACCCGAACACCATCACTCTTGAGCGTGCGGAGGTCATAAATTAAATAAAACCAGTGGCGTAGCAAGAACTGAAAATTTGGTGGGACACAGGACATCCCTTTCAAATAGCTATTAGTCCTGAATTGTTCCCAATCATTTTCATAATTAACAATAGGTTCACTCGGAGAACTCTCCACACCATCAGTTGTTGCTAGTTCTCCCCGTTTAGGCAAGACAGCAATCATTCATTTGGATGAGTAATTTGGTGCAATTAAATCAGCATCATTCAAAATTGCATACCTGTCAAATCTCACGCATATGGCGTCTCACGCTTTTTAGCGGCATATCACGTTCTCACGCAGTAGAGAGCAATCTCACACTTTATAACAAAAGGGGTATTTAAAAATTTTAATTTGGAAAGCAAAATTTCTTGTATATTTAATTGCTAAGTCCCACTTTTTAATCAACCCACACTGTACCGAGAGTGAAAGGCGATATTTCAGTGGAACGCAAATCAGTCATTATTCAATCAACGCATATTTATGAGATTATTACTTGGAATTGAAGTGCTTGCGCATGGAAGTTTATCAGTTTCAAATGCGTTTCGCTAGATTTCACCAGTAGTAACATAGAAACACATCGACTCCAGAATTCTCAGGCTTCTCTTTTCACAGAAGTCGGAAGCTATGAAATTGAATAAAGACGTTTCAAATGGTCTTTTATTCCATTTAAACATTTTAAACGATCATGATGTGCAAGCTAAATCGCCTGATGTGTGGAAAAGGCGGCGCGGATGTTTTTCAGCAGTTTGTCTGTCATACAGCATAGGCCTATGTTTGAGTAAATTATTCTCCAGTACTGAATTCAGCCCACTATTTTATCTTTGTTAGATCGCATGGGGAGAGAAGCCGTGTCTTCTTTTCCCAATGGATTATAATTATCATTTGAAAATGTATTAATAAAGGAAAACGATTTTGAACAAGCTAGGACTAATTATTGTTATAAAGCGATGTTCTGTGCCCTCAGCCATGCTTGAATCTGATGTTGTGCAGCCACTGTCTTACCAAGTCAGGCTTCACCCAGGGAAATCAGTGCAGGCTTATGCCCATGGGTAGGCCCGAGTTTCCAGTTTTGTTGGAGCCATCGACAACCGCACAAAGCGGCATTACCACTGATTTTGTCGCTCAGGTGCTCCTAATGATTGGTTATATCGGACCTTGATCATTTGGAAAAAAAAAATTATGGAACGAGAACACATAGTTTTATTGGGTAAGAGCTGAAAAAAAGTGTTTTCTTCGCCTTTAATCTTAACGAGTGCCCCTGGACCTCTTGAATTATAACAGCCCGAAAACGTGGCTTACCTACCATCATATTTTACCGTGGGTATGAGGTGCTTCTCCTTGTATGCGTCTCTGTTTTGATGTAAAACATGCCGATGCTGTATCTCACCGAAACGTGCAAATTTGGTCTCATCTGCCTAAAGCACCTTGTTCCAGTCATAATTTAAATAACGTCAGGCAAACTCCCAAGCGCTTGCTTCTGTGTCTTCTGGTCAAAAGAGGATTTCTTCTGGCAACCCTTCCAAATGGCCTGTGGTTGTGGAGGTGGTGCCTGATGGTGCTTTTTGAAACCTGGTGACCCGAAAGATGCCACCAAGGCCTGCAATTCCTTCACAGTGATTTATTGGGATTTTGTTGTTTTTCCCATCATCATTCTCAGTATCCTGGGGGGCAAAATGCAGTTGCGTCCTCTAACCTAGCGGTTTTCAACAGTTCCACATCTTTGGAATTTTTTAATAATTGCCATGACAGTGCTCAGTGGCGTATTCAATTGTTTGTGAATCTTCCTGTAGCCATTACCAGATTTACGAAGGTATATGACCATCCGCCTCTTTTGAATTGACAGTTGTTTTGTTTTCTTCATGGTGTTGGATAACAACGGGATATTGCATGCGTGTTACCTCATTTTTATACCCTAGTGAAACAGGAAGTGAAGTAATGGCTCAATATAGTTCATTAACACTTAGATAAAATTGAAAAAAAGTGGAATACCAGGTTTAATTTTGGTAGATGTTACTGACAATCTTTAAAGGTGGTGTTAATTGTGAAACCTTGATTTGGAGGAAATTGATATTTAATTAAATCAGTAAATGAGTTCGATTGGTTCCATTGGAACATTAACATCGTACAGTATTTCTCACATGTTGTTATTTAGAATTTCTCTATGAATATATTTTTCAGAACTTTTTAAAGTATTGTTTGTGCATTGCCAGTCAGGTGTGCCAGTAGTTTTGGAGCCCACATCTGTTCTGACATATACTCTCATAATTTTACATTCTTCACTGCACTGGTGACCCCACAACCAGATTACACAACTGACTTGTGAATTCAGTGACATGGCCAAACAAATTTGAGATCTGAAAAACAACTTTATTTCTCTTTAAAAAATCTTGCAAGAAAATACCGTTCAGAAGATTCTTTTCGGCTGGCTTTAGGCTTGATGATCCGTACTTCACTGAAAGCACGCCCCAGTCTGCTTTGAACATGGTGGGCCTGACCCCCGTCCCAGAATTTACAGACCAAGGAACCACCTGGTCTAAGGACCCTCTCAGCCAAATCTACTACTGATAGACACAAAGTCACCAGCCTTTCGTGATCCAGTTCTCTAAAGCCGCTGGCATTAGGGGCAATGTCGCTTAAAATAATATCTGCCCGGGCTTTGGGAAGCAGCTCTTGCAGCTGTGTCTGGATGGCTTGGTCAGTGACATCACAAAAAGACAGGAAGTGGGCTCCATCTAGTGGTGCGATGCGGAGAAGGTCCACCCCAACCACAAAGCCAAGGGGGAATTCTGCATCTTGAGGAGAAAACCATTGTTACACATTTTCTCGGAAGATCCTTCATGTGAAAGATTCAATGATCTTACATTTTCCCAAAGTACTGGAGTCACACAGCTAGATTGCTAGGTATTATTGGATAAGAATTTCACTTTAAGCTGGCTTCTGTACTTTAAGCTGGAGGTGAAATCAGCATCATCCCCCTGAAAAATCCAGACAATACCAGCTGGAGATCGAAGACAAATAAAACAGCGTTTTTGACACTTCCAGCAGGTTAAAGCTTGTCAGTTGCCAGCCATTGCTGGTTATGAAACAGATTATCAAAATGGACGACAAGCAAACTCTCAGATTCTTAGCTGGTGAATAGCAGGTCAACCAGTCAAAACCAGCAAAGAAACACTGATTGAACTGATTTATGTCACTTTGGTTGACATAAAATTCAATTTTTAGCTGGGCCAATAGCCATGAATTCACACTGTCCCGAAATTATTTTACATAAATAGTTTAGTACAGTAAATCAATCCAAAGACAAAGGTAACGGTAACGTAAATAAACGAGTTACTCACTTGTCCCGGCTGAATTGACCTTCTGAACTGCAACCTGACTCCATGCACCTGGAGCAGCTCCGCAATCGATAACACAGTGTCCAGGCTTCAGGATGTTGTACTTGTCGTTTATCTCTAGAAGTTTAAAGGCACTCCTGCATCGATAATTTTGCTTATGAGCTGCTTTCACAAAGGGGTCGTTGAGCTGCCTGACGAGCCATCGCTGATCTGAAGCACTTTTCCCTTTCAGGTTCTGCGGTATCTTTTTTAATGTCCCCGCTGAGGTGTGCAAACACGAGTTTCGTAGCACTGACAAACAGTACATCGCTCAACAGTACACTTTAGTACCGAAAACCTCCCAGTGTATTGAACTCAATTAATCACACAAGCCCGATTTTTTAGGTGAACTGTAAGGGAAATAAAAATAAGCCACGCATGTTCGTTCCTGAAGACAGAATAACGTGCTTTGCCTGATTCCAGTCGAACCACTTTGACTGTAGGACACAGTGCCGCATGGCTCGGGAGTGTGTGGAGCCGAATCCGCGGGAGCGAGAGTTTATTGTCACTACTTGACATAGTTGTTGTCAGTGGTAGCGCCAACAGAACTTTTTTTTGGATATCGCGTTGACTGTGTTGCTCCTCTCCCCCAGATATTTATTTCGTGAGTTCCAAATTAATATTTTGAATACATTGCTCATACTGCTTCATGCTTAATTGAAACGTAGGTGCATTCGTTACCCTTACTGCCCATACGTAGTTGTATCAGCCAATGGACTTAATATTGCTGAGGATTGCTTATAATGATAATACGAAATATTTATTGGCATGTGGCCTCAGTCGGAATGCCGGTGGGTTTTTCATAGAAAAGTTTGATCTTGAATAAATCTGTGCGTGAATATGCGGAATTGTTTTAGAATGGGAATTTGGTCGGCGTCGACATATTCTTTCCAGTGCACATTCAGTTCACTTCTGCCGCATGATCTGCATCATAGATGCTGCTGAGTGATGTTACTTGCAGTTGTTGTGTTGAGTACGTTTGAAATGCATTGCATCTTAAAAACTTGGTCGACATGGCTGTGATAATTTCCCGGCGTTCTCACTTGAAATATCAATTGGCGTGCGTAGCCTTCATTTAAAATGCCTATAAACACTGTATATTCATGTCCATCATCAGCAGGCCATCATGTTGACGTCCAAACTATTGACCCTGGTTTTGGTGGTGCAGCCAGGTCGGGTATTACTGGGTATGAAGAAGAGAGGATTTGGCATGGGGAAGTGGAATGGTTTTGGTGGAAAGGTTCAGCCTGGGGAGACCATTGAAGAGGCAGCTAGACGGTAAGTGGCATTGTTGAGAGAAACAACAATTATGAGGGTGGAACCTTGTAAGGAGATGAAAGATAAGAACTGCTCCCTGCAGTTTATGTCTTCATGGGAATGTCTTGCGAGGTCATCTCAAATAGTTATGCAGTCTTTTGGGTTTGGGGAAGGTGTAAGGACTAACTGATAGATGTGATGCAAAATATATAGTTCTGTCAGCACGCGTCTCATACCATAGTTATGTGTGTTGGACTTCGTAGAAGATAGACTATCAGGAAACTTGAAGAAAATGTAAACACTCATTTTCATATTGAAATCGTACTCTGTATTGCTCATACATCTCATATACTCTGCATTGAAGGAGCTGTGTCATGATTACTGCAAATACCCAGAATATACATCCCAAAAATGTGAATCTGCTTGACTGTAAGTCATATCTGATTCCATCCTGGCCAATGTCATTGTACATTGTATTTACATAGCATTATGCTTTTCATATCAAGGAGCTTTCTATGGAAATTTGAGGATTCAAAGTGCTGTTTTAAGCTTTAGCCAAGGGATAGGAGGAATGTAAGCTGGTTGCCATCGCCAGTAATCACAGAAGACAAATTCGCTCTAGATTTTGATTTGCATTTGAGTGGAATTCATTCAAAGTTGTGAGCATGCACAGTAATCGTGACACAGCTCCTTTAAATTATGTAAAAATAGCTTTCAGGA
This sequence comes from Gymnothorax javanicus, assembly GCA_029692085.1. Classification (NCBI taxonomy): domain Eukaryota; kingdom Metazoa; phylum Chordata; class Actinopteri; order Anguilliformes; family Muraenidae; genus Gymnothorax; species Gymnothorax javanicus. The sequence goes on along the minus strand of CM056206.1, from coordinate 25,163,485 downwards.
AAGGTTCTTGGTTGTTTTGAAGCCTGAGCACCAACATGCATTTATTATTTATACTTAAAATAACAACTTTCCTTGGTCATTCTGTGTGAAATCACCAGTGGTCCCCTGACCATGGTCTCAGAATTGTCTCAAACAAACTTTTTTTTTTTTTGTTGTTTTTTTTTTTTTTCTTCTTGTATTTCAAATGAAAAGAACCATTTATTTCAGGGAAATATTGCTATCCATTCAGAACTTCAGATTTTATAAGGGTTTGAAAAAGGGAAGTGTCTACAAGAATCACTTTCATTTTGTTTTATGCATTATAAGGATGCTATGAAATGAAAACAAATGCCAATTAGGGCTCCTTCTTGCACACTTTGTTCATTATACTGTACACTTTCTCAAACTGTTATCAAACTAAGGTCGAGCCCTTTCTGGCAGATGTCTCAAACTCCAGATGTGGAGTGCTGTAGTGTCAGCTGGTCTTGGGGATTTCCATTATACTTCTTCTTTTTCAGTGATGGGATTTTAAGTAATCATCTTAAGGTTTATTACCGCCACCTACTGGACTGGAGTGCAGAACAGAGGATTGGCAGTCAAAAAAAAATTCTCTTTATCCACCCTATATCTTTTAGGAGTGTTGTTAGCTTGGTATATGTTTGCCAGTATACTTTTCCTAGGAGAAAAGGAATCATATGAGGTGAAGCTTTGATTCTTGAAGTGCTTTGCTACGGCAGAGTAATTATGATGTTCCACCAGCCCATGATTGTGAAGTAGAAGTACCCCCAGTTTGTATTTCCTCCATTATATCCTCTCCCAACCCTTGTGATCACAGTAAACCCTAAGAGACAGTGGTTTAAAGAGATTTTAAAATGGCTTAAGAGTTTTTTTTGGTACAGTGAGGAGCAGAGTGCCTATAAGCTCCTCACTGGTTCTAAAATTACTGTAAACCACGGACTCACGGGGCTTCTTGCTTTTATAAAATGGTTAAAACGTATTAAAAATGGTAAAGACACAGAACTTCATTAAGACAGTATGTCATTAAGCAAAATAATTAAGTGGCATCTTTCCGGTAGAACATGTACTACCCGACAGGAAAAATTATAACATTAAGTTGGCATGCAACAGAAATAACAAGTAGCTGGCAAACATATCAACTGCTCGTGGCCTTTTTGGGTGCACAGTGATGTGTGAACAGGTGTTTTGCATCATAGCTGTTACTATATTGTGTATCTTACCCCAGCTGGAACTGCATATCAACCAATCAACACCCAGGACCTGAACTACCAATTTTGTTTGATGTATTCCAATGACTGAACTTTTTCCTGCAAGCACAGAATTCAGTGATTTAGTCTTCACTGTTATATATTCACTGAATTCAGTTGTTCTTATATCAGCATGAGTAAACATGAATTTATGAGTAAAAAGTGCCTTTATTTTTTCCACTATACATTGTCATTAGTGATTTCTCATTTTAGTGGATATTTTTTGATTCAAAACCAATTTTTTGAAAATGAACACAGAACCATACAGGATCTTCAAAATTGACGATTTCCATTAACTTCTTTACGTTACCAGATACACAGGATTTTTTTTTTTTTTTTTTTTTTTTTCAGCCTTAGTTTCAATTTGTCAGCATTTTAGAAATGCTGGAAAACAACATGCAAGCAGTCTGCTCAGCCCTTTCTTCATGCCCACATAAAATGTGAACTGGTAAAGACATGATTTGCTCACTGCAAATTGCAATCTTAAACGGTAAAAACCCAAGAGCTTATAGCGGCTGATATATGATGGTAGTCTATGCGTGCGTAGTTGCTCTATCATCCTGCTAAAGTGCAACAGACTGTCATCTCTTTATAGGGAGCTACTGGAGGAGAGCAGTCTTACTGTCGACACACTGGTAAAGATTGGGAACATCAAGTTTGAATTTGTTGGTGAAACAGAGTTGCTGGACGTTCATGTGTTCAGGGCTGACTCATTCAGCGGAGACCCAACAGAGTCTGATGGTAATGTATACCAACCTGATTTAATTTAGTTCCCCCTCAAGCCAGTAGACTCAAACTCTTCCAAGACCTCAAAGTCCTCAAGCTCTGCATGGTATACAGGTTTTTGGGATCAATCAGCAGCCAAGTCCGGTTTCATAAACAAGGTGTGTGCCCTTAGCCAATCAAGTGGCTTTAAAAGGCAATCAAGTACCGGAAGAAACCAAATACCTGCAGATGCAGTGGTTCTCCTGGATTTCGGTTTGAAATCTTTGGATTAAATTTTACCAAACCAGAAACACTTCTCTTAAACTAAACTGGTTGTTGACCAGCTGAGTTATTAAGATGGCGTAAACTCTGTCGTTTGTCATGCATAAACAAATTGACCCGTGACCTCTAGCAGTCACAAATATTGACCAAATTTGACAAAACTTAGTCTGAAACCTCTTCATAACATTAACTACTTTGGGATTGCATTTTAGCCCCTCAACTGCAAAAGTGGGTGTGGTACAATGGTCATATTGAGAGACTGAAGTTGTCCAATTTACACCTTTCTAATACAGATAAAGAGCTGAATCTTGGTAAGTAAGTGGTATAAAACGTGTCAACATACAATTGACTGGTTTTAATGATTTCTCAAAAATGGCTGCTTGGTGGCCTTTGACATTCCTTTACCCATTGACACGTATTTGAACGACCCTTAACCTCTACTGGTCACAAATATCATGAAACTTTGCATACAACTTTTTTAGGAAATAAACTACTTTGGTATTTAATTTAAACATTTTACCCCACTCCGAAATGGATACGGCAGAGAGGCAGACCAGTTGAGTTTCAGATTCATTTGAACCTTCAGTTTTCATTGCTTGGAGTATAATTTCAAGTAAGGTGTCTCACTGATTCACCAAATTGAAAGATTAATGCTGATATTACTGAACTTAAAACTGGCATGCTCAGTCGTTTGAACATTGAGTCCACCTGTGAAAGTCATTTGTGATGCATTCCAGGAGCCTCTGACCATGCTAAAGAACGTGCCCATGAAGATAACATTTTTCAAAGCAGTTTTTTCTTTTACAACTTTTCCGTGATTCTCTCTTCAAAAATTGACTTGAATTTCACAGAAATGTACTGCTACTCCTCGAAAGGTTATTGAAACATAAAGGGAAGTACCATCTGGCAGGAGTCAGAATCTTGTTAGTCGAAGGAGGCTGTTGCTTTGTTTGAGTGCCTCTCCAACAGTGAGTCCCTGATGTTTTGCAGAAATGCGTCCACAGTGGTTTGACTTGGAGTCGATCCCCTTTGACCAGATGTGGGCTGACGACCGACTGTGGTTTCCCCTTCTGCTGAAGAAGAAGAAATTTTTGGGATACTTCAAGTTTGAGGGGCACGACCTGATCCTGGATCACAAACTAGAGGAGGTGGATGACATTTGAAAAACTCCTGTGCAACAAGGGGGCTCATATGGAACCTACCACCCTCATTGAATCTGATCATCTGGGCACAAGTTTCTTTGTTGTATTCCACTCACTTAAGTTCAGCTATTGGGGAAAGTGGCAGCTCTGTAGAAAATAGTGGCTGCTGTGTTGATATGACAGCAGGTATACAAGATATTGAGCTATGAGATGAGTGTAAACCACGATCATATGCCTTCATTATCAGAATGGACCCCCACCCTCCCTCAGTTAAGATGGGGAGAACATTCATTCACTGAACTGTTCAGCTGGTCTGACTTTACTCTGCCACCTGCTGTCTGGAGTGTGCTGCACATATGGCAAGTGACAAGTTAACCTTGCTGGTTGAAACCCTCCATTCATTAGCTGCTGTCTTGTTAAAAAAAAAAAAAATGAAGGCCGTTGTAAATCATATTGGGCGCTAAAATTTGCCCCTTTGAGAAAATATCTTGGAATCAACAGTTTTCTAGAAGTCATTACTTAGAATTCATAGTTGCCATTGTTTCTGTGTTTACATTGTTTGGTTTAGAATTCTCTTGTCATGTATTTGTGATCTTAGTTCTGAAAGCAGTTTGCAGGGATCCACTTTATCTTTGAAGAAAATCTGTTTACTTGTGGTTTAGACCTTTGGAATCAGCAAAGTTGGGCATCAAGTGGGACCAAAGCTAGGCAATGAATTACAATGATTTGAGTTCTGTTAATAGTAGATTAAGCTACCACCTCGCTGAAGTTTTTCGTTTGAATACTGCATTACACTGAAAAACCTTCACTAAAATCCTCTTCAGAGTACTGCAGATGAGCAGTCGAAAAGGACATAATTTTTTCTTCGTTTCTTGATGATTTTTTTATGCCTTACCAAAGGTGAACAGGTTATTTTGATTGAGCATCTATCCATACTAAGGGGCAGTAAAAATGCAACAACGTAAATTGTCGACTTTTAAATGGTGTAAGGAATTTTTGAAAATGAAAGCGTAAGCAACAAATTTTAACATTTATATTGACACATTTTTTGAATGTAGACTTGACGGTTTTACAAAATCAAACATCCTCCTGGATCATACGGCAAACGGCACCAATAACTAGTGTGTCCGCTGTTTGCTGCAAGCAGTGCCTGAATCCTACATGGCATGGAGGTCACCTGATAATCAAACTGTCCCTGTGGGATCTGAACCCACTCAGCTAACTGAGCTGCACAGAGTAGAGGGAGGGTGAACCCGATAGCGAACTCCCTAATCCAGAATGTCCCAAAGATGTTCAATGGGTTTCATGTTTGGTGAATAAGGAGGCCAGTCTTAACCCCCTTATGATGTGAATGTCCAGGCAGTGCCGGGTATCCTTGCTGTGTGAGGATGAATGCTATCGTGCATGAAGGTGATTTTACGGTTTTGACGGATGAGGCACAATATGTGCTTCCAAGATCTCATCCACATAGCGTTGGGCTGTCGGAGTTCCATGAACAAAAACCAGGGGAGACCTCCAGCCACACCTTATAGCTGCCCACGCCATCACACTACCGCCGCCGAATCAATCCACTTGCATGACACACTGATCAGTGTACCGTTCTCCTCGTCTCTGGTACACATGTCACCTCCCATCATTGCGATAGAGCAAGTAGCGCGACTCCTCAATTAAAAAAATAATGTGACAGCATTGATGATTAGGCTGATTTCTGTTGGAATGTGCCTGTCCCCAATGACAACGAGTAGCACATCTGCAATCTGTCAGGACCATCCCAAAATCTGCTCGATATGAAGAGATGACTTCATCCCGGAACAGTCTTTGCATCATATGGGAGCTGATATGGTGGCAGCATCTTCCAGGAACCTCGGCAGCGGTCAACGCCGCTGGACGAATGAGGCATCTCACGAATGTGCACGCGTGGTCGCACATGGCTGCCCAGGCCGTGATCGATCTCGGGTGCTTCATGTCTGCCTATATCGCATTTGCAGATGCAAAACTTTGCATAATACACTCCAAAGGCATCAGCATTCCAGTAGCCTGATTCCTGTTTTGTTGTGTCAGTCGTGGCATCATGACTTTTCACAAATGTAAAATTTTTAAGCCAGGATTTTTAAAGCCAGGGTTAGTGTTGAGCAAAGCGTGCAACATTTATTTGCTCACGCTCCTTTTGGTGGATCATTTGGGGAGTGGCTCATATATCGGACTGTTGTTGTCGGCACATGATCTGCTGATTTCCCAATTCATTGGTATTCACCATTTGTGCGCTAATACTTTACTTTTAAGTATCGTTGTATTTATTTTTTCCCTTATTAGATTATTTGTGCAAAATTTTGTGCTTTGTTGCTTGTTGCGTTTTTAATGCCTCTTAGTATATATTAGCCAGTGTGCTGTCAGGGGTATGCGTTGATGCAGTTATGGATACTCCAATTGTTTAAGATTAGTAAAATGTGCATGGTTTAAATGTGCTCTAAGGCCACACCCTTTAGCCATCAGTGGGATAAGTGTCTGAAAAAGTGTTCCAGTATAGTCACTGCGCATCTGTGGTAACCCTTGATAATGTGATTTTTGTTAAATTGTAACTTTGTCAACAGATTGTTTTTTTGGTTTTGCTGAACCTTGTTACATAACTAGGCACTGTAATCGCAGCAATAAACAGCTTTGTGTGGGAAACCCGATTCTGTGAAATGTTTGCCTGCATTCACCTATGACAAACTTTCTGCTAAGCTAATAGATGGAATTTAACCCTTTACTGTCTACTAGGAGTGAAATGTGTACCAGGCCCCTCCTTCCTAAGACAGTTTCAGTTAGTCAGCCAATTTTTACCCTCTCAAAAAGCTCAAAACAGCAAAAACTACAAGCTAAACAACATTATGTTACAAAGAAAAGTTGTAGGGCACATATTGGACTTGCATCTGATCTTTTGAATAAAATTATGAATCATAAAAAGTGTGTTGTGACTCCAGTGTGCTTTCATATTTACCAAAAATCTTCTATTGATAACTCAAAAATTATTTTATATTTACATGCTCTGGTAATTCCTCCGGGTACTCTGGTTTCCTCCCACAATGCATATCAGGCTAATTGGAGACGCTAAATTGCCCAGAGGTATGCGCGTGAGAGTGAATGGTGTGTGAATGGTGTGTGCGCCCCTGCGATGGATTGGTGAGGTGTCCAGGATGGGTCCCTGCCTTTCGCCCGTAGTCAGCTGGGGTAGGCTTCAGCTCTCCTGCGACCCTAGTGAGGAAGAAGTGGGTAAAGAGAATGGATGGATGGATGGATGCTCCGGTAAGAATCCTTCGAAGTTCAATGCGTCTGAATCACTGGTAAATATGTTTTCTGCTATTTTGATTACTAAAAATAGTGGGTCAAAACCTATACATTTTTTGAGTGTTTCTATGCCATGTGATGATTCAGATGTAGTCACTAAAGCTTGTTCTGATTTAGACAGAATAGCAATCAAATGAAACTTAAATGTTTTGATTGGTCCAAACATAGCAACAGGTAAAGGGTTAAGTACTGTAATTATCTTTGCTCTGAAGTTGTGCGGTCATTATTTCACTTTATTTGAAAGAAAGCCTTTAACAGACATTGATGTATTTTCAGTATCAAAATGCCTGGTCCGTCTCTTGCACTGTATGGACACTGATAGTTGAAAACTGCTGAAGGAAAATGCTCAGGTGGCATTTTGGACATTGGGCAGGTTTGCAATATAGACACAAAATTGAATGTAAGATTGAACAATCAGCCGGTGTTTTTTGAAGAATAGATCTGTGTTGTGGTGCAGACCGTAGCGCTGTCGCCTCACAGCAAGCATGTCGTGAGGTCAAATCCGGCCTTGGGCCCCTGTGGAATTTCCAAGTGTTCCCTGTTTCCTCCGGATACTTCGGTTGCCTCCTATAGTCAACCTGAAAGTCGACACAAAGTCGTGTCGCTTCGTCCCTGTGAGGAGCTTTACGTTAGAGTTGTCGCCCCCCTCATTTTATATTTTCAAGTAAGGTCATAAAATAAAACAGTTCTTGGCTTCAGGTAATGGTGAATCCAATATGACTTGAATATCACTTGTTCCAAGGTGGATAAATCATTGCATTCGCCTCAACTGAAGTCAATATAATATCTCATCCTGCTGTCCATTCTGGCAAATTCAAAATACTAGCCCTTCATGCCCGGTGTAGCTGATGCCCGAGGTGTATTCCGCATGGTCAGAGTTTATCTGTGCGTATGATTTTACTCTGGGCCACATTAATTGAGTTTTTGATAGTACTGTAATCCCAAGTTTCCATGTATACACATCACTTTCACATTTTTTTCAGAGAATTCAAGTGAGATTAGATATTTCAGTACAGTTTTAAGCTGAACCTCTTAATTTTATTTATTAACACCCCCCCCCCACGTGTTTGCATGCTCCGAGATAGGAGATGGAGAGGAAAGGAAGGTATATTTTTTCTGAGCAGTGGGATTCACCCCCTCTTCCCGACCTCTACTGCGCCCTCTAGTGGCATTTATAGAACACTCAGGTGATTCACAAACAACAACAAGAAGTCAGACAATTATACATTACTACATTTTAAATTAATTACATTGAATAGTATTTCCTCATTATTGGGCATGAAAATACCATCAGTGTCCGGGCTGGAAGATCCTACCGGTGAAAAGTGAACAGCAGGACAGTTAGCTTCAACTGAATGAAAAGTTGGCAAACCTTTTTGCCCCACCTACTGACTTGTAGGTGGAAGGGAGGAGACACTGTTGCTACCCTCAAAAAGATGGTTCATCTTTGGTTGCAGATGGTTCCATAATTCACCCATCTAGTGGAAGAAAAAGACTTATAAATAAAAACAACACATATGCATTTCCCTTTGCTGTGAACCCTCCAATACCCAAGGGTATTACACAAGCCTCAAAGACACTTGACAAACTGTTGTTTGTTCCCTTCTTTTTCATGTGAACATAACACTCAGAGGCAGTCAAATACTTCAGCTCCCTTAGCAGACACAACTAGAGGCACTCCTAGAGTGAAAACCTCCGCCAAGGCAGCATAGTCCAAATCTTGGTCAGTGGGAGCAAAGTTCAGCTATCATGTGTCATAGGATTTCAAGATGGCTGCCGTGGCGGCCATATTGTTTGACTGATCGTGGTCAAAATCAATAGGGTTCATCCCTGATGTGATAGCAACCCACCCGCAAAATTTCAGAGATATCCGTTCATTACTTTTTGAGTTATTTTGTTCACAAACAAACAGACAGGCAAATAAATGGCACCAATCCCATAACTTCCTGCCAACTTCGTTTGGCGGGGGTAATTATGTAGATTATATTACATATATTGATGGGTTAAAATTATGTCCGACTCAAAAATGAGGTTTTGACCCCCTCCCCCTTTTTGATTGAGGTTAATAGAACATGATCAGCTCAGGATTTTGTGCCAGTTCCTGTCAAGGACTGGATGAAAAGCATTTGATTTTCTACCAATTTTTGTAATTAGTCTGTTTAAAACCTGCAGTATAGTTTTAACCCCAGTGCTATTCTAACCTCCAGGATATTCATATTTAAGATCATCTGACTTCAGTCTGTGCGTTTGCTTAATTAGGATCAATTTGATTCCTGGTTAGTAAGTTTAATCAGCAACAGATCACCCTAATATTTTAGTATCCGAAATATGCCTTGTACGTCAGCACCTCAGTGAGAGAAGGGTAGGTTGGTAGAAATTCTTTTGACCCCTGAGAGAATATGGCTCAGTGCCAGCCTTCCAGAATTTTTTGGCCCCCCTTTCAGCTGTGGGTCCCTCCAACCTACGAACCCCCTGAGCCAGTACCATGTTTTACCCTACATGCAGTGACTTGCTAATCTCGAGGAAGTCTACAAATGTGGCCTGATTTTGATATTGGAGCTTGTGAAAACCTGTCAGCACTAATGTTAGAGGAACTGAGTTTGATGGCACTGTATCCAGGACCAGTGGAAAGGGCATACCTCCCTGTGGCCCAGGATCTGGGAACAGACCAGGGCCTCCAGGATGTGTGGAACAATCTGTAGGTAGGCAAAGACCAGCTGGGTCTCCTGATGCAGGCAGAACAGGGAGAAATGGTTTCGCAGCTCCATGATGTGGATGGCATTCTCTTGCTATGGGAAGGACAGAGGAAAGTGGGGGATGTAGGCAGAGAGAGGGACTCGTGGCAATGGTTTACTAGCGGCCGCAAGAGGGCCTTACCTGCACGATGCGGGATTCGAGCTGCTCTACTGTCGACTGCTCTTTGGGCTGTGTGCTAGCGCCTGTCGTTCGCCGCTTCAGAACGCTGTACTTCTGCACTGCGCGTTGATAATCGCGCAGAATACCCTTTTCATGGCGCTTACACAAGTCCTACACATGCACACGAACGCACATGCACAGTTTAAATTATCTCAGACTGCAGTTTAGACTTGGTAAGGGCATAACCCAACCCAACACACATTTAAATTATTCATTTTTGACCACAGTTTAGATATTATGTGCAAATGAGACCTCTCCCTATATGCTCAGAAATGCACACTGTAATTGAAAATGGCATTGAAAAGTGAATGGTCTCAAATCCAATATTTCAAAATATCAGACGGAATACTTATTATAAGACCGATTTATGGAAGATCCACACCTATTGAAGGCATCATCAATGTTTCATATATTTACCCGGAAAGCAACAGAATTTTACTTGTTTGTCACCAAAATAAAACAGTGCTATAATTGGTATATCTGGTTTTTTACAAATATTGGATGTGTCTATTAGAAGTATTGTCTGCTTTGATTTGTTGGCATCTTGTGTGCTTCCATGATACCTGCTGTCTCTCTTCTCATAGTCACCCCATCTAACGTGTGTTTAGTTAATGGGACCAAGCTACCAATCCTATCTCATGGTCTTCAGGATTGGGACCACGTTCCTGTTTATTCTTTCCCTCAACCAGCCATGGGGCAGTTTGGCTCTGGCGAAGAGCGCACTCCATCTGGGGGTCATCTCAGAAAGCCACTGGCTGGGCACTGACAACGCCCACACTGCTTTGCCCACAACATCTGAACTGAACTGTGCTATTCTCCTCTGAGCTCTATCCACCGTCTGCAGTACTACTATCAATAAACCCTACTATTGGATTGAACTCTGCCCCCATACTTGATTCCTGGTCTGGATCATAGCAGTGACCATTCTGTTTTCAAATCAATTTTTAGTTTTTTTTTTTTTTGACTGCAGTTAGTCTAGTCAAAAGATCATTCTCCACCCCTACACACAAATACATGAACTGACATTTTAACTGTTTATTTGACAATATTCATTTTACTCTGGCATTTAGACTTTAGATTTAGACACAATCCCTGATCTCAGGCCAGCACACATACAAATGCATAGCCCCAAACACAGGCACACAGAAAATGCATCACATCAGATTCAGTATACCGTATGTAAATGCAGACCCTATTTTCACTTGTACTTTTCCCATTGGGATATTGAACTGCATTGATTAAGATTTTCATTAGCATGCGTTGCCAGGCTCTTCCCCTTGTTTAATTCTCCTCGCCTGGAGTGGTTAGATTAGAGCCAGTCACCTCAGTCACGTCTGTCCTTCATGCTGCTGAATAAACTTCTGACTTCATAAACTTTGAATTAAACAGCTTGTTTATTTGCCTTCCAAATGGCAAACGGCTGGCGTTCCACACAAAACAGTCTTTCCCTCAACAAAGGCAAACACACGCTCTCTCACACAAAACTGACTGTTCAGAGTACTTTTTTCTTCCATGTTTTGTCCCTTTATAGCATAACCTTATACAGGCCTATCGAAGAAAACTGGCCAAGCTGTAACAAAAGTTTGTCAGATGTCTACATTTTTCAAAGAATCAGCGACACCCAATTGAAAACTCATTTGGTTTGTCTCTGGGTTTGTTACAGGCTGCGCGATTTTTTGAGTTTCTGATGAAAATGTATCAATTTCAAAATGTTGTGGTGTGAAATTTAGTGGGAATGTGGCATGTTTTCGATTTTATGTTGCTGGTTATTTGAAAAGGGTAGACATCTGACAAACATTTGTTACAGCTTGGCCGTTTTCTTTGGTAGGCCTATCATACATGCACATCCATAAATGAGTCATGAAAGGCATGGTGACAGTCACAATATCATTACACTATCAAACTATTCTCATATGTTTCATTTTAAGAAACATGCTTGTTGTGTTGAATGCTGTAATGTTGGTTGGTGGTCACTGAATTGAACCATCACCAATTTTTGTCAAAGTACATCATGTCCAGACCTTTCTCAAACTGACCTTGTATGACTGCAGCACATCTAGGAAGAGATTGAATATCTCCACAACGTCATCTTCCTCTCGTTTCCCCTTGGTAACAAAAAAAAAAAAAAACAAAAAACAAATGAAACTTTTTTTTGTGTAGCTCTACAATATTCTTAAGAATTATTTGGTAATACAGACAGATGGTATGATTAACAAAGAAAATTATTTTTTATTGTTGCTGGTAATGTTTCTACTTATCATCATCATCATCATTTGAGCTATCATGCATTGGCAACAAGGACGCCAGTTTAAGTCCATGATTTAAACAGAAGCTGTTCTAGTTGTGAAGGAGCTCTGTAGTATAGCGGTTTGAATTCCAGCAGAGCCGATTGACCTTAGGGCTGTCATAACCAAGGCTGTCACGGGAGAGCTATTGTACTGAGCGTTTTCATTCCAAACCAATTGTAACTCGGCTTACCTCATTCAACGGCCAAAGGTCCATACTGAGCTGCTTATGGGGACAGCCGAGTTTATGGTCATACTTCAAATTATGGCCACAGTTCTCCAGGAAAAGGGCTGGTTATCACTGTCTGAGGAGATCGCCATACTCCATACCTGTTCAGCTGCTTTATCAGCCAGCGATGCAAAGGCCCCGGAGAGACCCTTCACAGACTGCTGAAAGGAGGCCCAGGAGCAGTGATCCTCAGACAAAGAGGGAACAGGTGATGAGTCCGAGCCAATCGTACTGCCGGGGTATAAGAACATTTCCTGTCACTATAACGCTTCAATCGGTGTCACAATGCCAATAAGAACCTCAGTTCTCCTGAAAGTGAACACTACAACAGCATGCTCCCAGTCATTAGAATGAGTGTTCCTTATCAGGGTGCGTTATCTACGGACACCTTTTATTTCAAAGCTTAATGCCAAAAGTTTCTGAACATTAGCCGAACTTCTTCAGAAATTAGCACTTAAAGGCACTTTATCAAGGACATTTAAGAGGCTTCAAATTGTTTTGAAATTTGATAAGCAGAATGATTATTATACTATCTCATGGTTCTCTGTCAGTTCACTTAAAGTCTACAACATAGGTACATTATGAAAGACTAGGCAGAAAAAATATACTGGTATGAGGCATCTGTGCTATATAACAGTTTATAATTCCAGTTTTAATTGCCTCCATCTATTAGCTAACACATTTATTCATAGTCAGGGATGAAGGGGGATAGAGCCTATCCCTGCATGCATTGGGAGAGAAGCAGGAAAACACCTCAGCAGTTCGTCAATCAATTGCAGGAATCTCACACTCATACCTATGGGCAAGTTAGAGTCTCCAATTCGCCTAGCATGAACATTCTTTTTAAATCTATTCATTTGTTGTTGTTTTTTTTGTTGTTGTTTTTTTTGACGGGGACAGTGCACAGCTTCTTAGCTGTACCAGAGTTAGCTAAAAGCTCATTTTCATCTGTGGTCCCAGGGCAGGAGACAGAGACTAACATCCATTATTAAGATAATTAACAGTGTAGTTTAAAAACACAATTACAAGATAGTACATTTTCAATGTACAACAACATCAACAGCAACAACAACAAAATTTCACAACATTGACACCACAATATTAACAACCAGATTTCATAACATTAAGACACATCAATATAACTGGGTTGATTTTAGCCATGACTTCTTCTTGAATTTAAAATCAGAAAAGCTGCAGCAGGTTCTCATATAACTGTGGTCTAAAAGCTTGTTGCTCTAACAGAGATGGCTGATCGGCTATACTCAGTCGATCCGCACTGTATCAAACAGTCACCGCTGTCGTCCCACACTACTAGCACCTAAAAACTGAGAAAGTGCACCTTTTTCCGAGAAATTCCTACAAAAACTTAGAACACACCGAAGTTTACTGAAGATTTGAGGCTAACTCGGTAAACCTTGGAAAAATTTTACCGAGGTATCCCAAAGTCTGTCCGGTTTACTTAAGTTTGGACAACACCTCAACGTTCACTTTCTCTCAAGGCCCCCTCTTTTAAAAATTACATTGTGTATCTGATTTGTTTGTGAATTGTTGTTTTTGCAGATTGTATATATTCTGAATACTGAACGTTTTTTTTTTTTGTTGTTCTTAATATAATGATGGTGGTCTGCCCTTTGCCAGTTCCTGTATGCAGCACAGACACAGCAGGCTGAACTACAGTACTGACCATTCCAAAGAACCCACGAAATTCGGCGAATATTCATGTTTTTTCATACATCTGAAAATTTTCGGTCTACCTTGATAAAATTTTTCCGAGGTTAACCGAGTTGGCCTCAAATCTTCAGTAAACCTCGGCGTATTCAAAGTTTTTGTAGGAATTTCTCGGAAAAAGGTGCACTTTCTCGGTTTTTAGGTGCTACTAGTGCTAGTTGTCCTCATGTCATCTGAGTGCAATGATATCAACTCTTTTAATGGAGGAGGAACCACATTATTGACCACTTTGTATATAAAACCAGCATCTTTGGACTATTTGAGGAAACCGGGGCACCCGGAGGAAACCGACTTGGACACGGGGAGAAAATGTAATCTCCACGCAGAAAGACCCCAACCTGGATTGAAACCCACAATCGCCTTGCTGTCAGGCATCAGGGCTACCCAGTACACCATTGAGCCTCCAGTTTTTTGACTCTCAGTAATGTAAATGTCTCTTAACTAAACACTTAATAAAGCTATAAAGTTATTACCTCATGTGATGAAGCCAGTTTTGGTTTGTGGGGTGGTGCAGCACTAATGTATCAAACTGTTTGTAATACCACGGCAATAAGTGAGTGAAAATACAAAAAGAGCGACAGAGAGGACCTGAGCTGCTTCCCAAACATCAGCAGGTTGACGCTGGTTTCCTTGGAGCGTTGTGACATCCTGGATACTCTGCCCCTCAGCTTGCAGAAGCTGTTGAAGATGATCTTGATCAGCTCCCTGCTCAAGGAAAACTGGCCCTGCACATCCGTTGGAAGGTAGTCCTGCAGTCCAAGAGTGAGCCTGCTCATTAACCATTCAGCTGCCAGCGCGACTGGGCAGTTTGGCTTCTTTTCCCAGCAGAATTTAATAAAGGCATTGATTAAGTTATTTACAAGAAGCCATGACCTCAAACAAATACATGTGGATGTAAAAACTAGCTTGGATGAGCTGCTGGCTAAAGGGTCAAGGCTGTTATGAGAGTATTTTTCCAAAACACAAGTCGAGGTGACTGGATGTCAATGTCGAAAAGATTCTCACAGCTCAAGAAAAGCTTAAAATGTGCCAAATGCAGTATGTGTCCATAGCATGAGTTCTTGTACCAGGCCAAATGAGTGAAGAGGGCATTTTGGTATCATGCTAAAACAAACTCACTTTAACCTGTGTGGCAATACTGTTTGTCATAAACTCATCCCCAGAACTCTTGTAGGCCTCTCGTAGTTTCCTTTGGACATCCTGCAGCAAAAAGAGAAAAGCATGTAACATCATGCAAAGTCTTGCCGTGATCACATATATACAGGAAAAAAAAAAAAATCTGAAAGTCTATTAATTTTGCAATTCAGGTCAGAATCTGAATTTCTTCTATTTTCTTACCAAAATTCAGCTGGTCCCAGCCTTGTTATCCAGGGTTGCCACCAGGTGGCACCTTCATGATGTGAAACTTTAAGTACCTTAGGGCCATATACTCCCATAAATAGTTTGGGACACTCCATCAATATTTGTGTGCAGGACTAGGAAAAGGGGTCACTTGGATCATTTTATGAAAATTGAGATGTTCCAACAAAATCAAAGAGTGATCCAAGTTTTTCACAGCAAAGTGTTGTAACTTGACAGTACAGTAGTTTGAAATTCGAGCTTTGCACATGCATTTTTGGTTAAACAGAACAGGTTGAACTTTGACCCCATTAATCTCAGAATGTAAAAAAATCCCAAGTGACCCCTTTTCCTAGTCCTGCACACATTTCCTGCAAACTCATTCAATTTGCCTTGTCTATCCCATTTTGGCAGATTTTGGACCTTGTTTTTTGGACTTCCAGGGGCGCTGTGAGCGAAATAAAGGGTGTCAGACTCTAAAAATTTGGGGTTTTCCTTTTGACATCCATGAATATGTGCGCCAAATTTCATTGAATGTTTGTGGGGTCAACTGCGGAAAGTTCCTGAAAACTGCCCTTTTCTAAGACATTGGCTCTTAAACTAGAAAATGGAAATATTATCACCCTTTTACAGAGTTCAGCCAGCTTTTGGCTCAAAGAGTCTGTGAATGCCTGCTATGGAATACACATGAGAGTACGTTCATATGATTGAGCAAGCCACATACCGAGCCACTGAACGTCAAGAATGTCTGCACCAAAATGTCCTCCGAGAAGAAAGGATGACGTGCCAATATGTTGATATACCTGCGCAGGGCTTGCCGGCGTCCCTCAATGAACTCTCCCTCTGGCAAAGTATTCAGCACTGGTGAGAGCACAGGGCCAAAAACAACCATCAGCAACACGGGCCAGAGAGCAACTGAAGACCACAAAGGAAAAACGATCAGAGTCCAAATTTAGCATTTTTCTATATTTTATATATCATATATTATTATAATATTTATAATAATATATATAGTTTGCATATTTTTTCAGTGCTTTGTTTCTAAGATCGTTTTGAATTGTTAATTCATCATTTCTTCACAACGTGAACATGTGACTGTGACCATTTTTCCATAGTGGTCTTCAACTGCAAACCTTTCATTGAGAAGCACAGCAAAACTAGTGATAGAGGATCAGTTTTGTCTGAGGTTTCTCTTAGCATTAAATCAGAAAACAATTACTTCTGCTCGTGAAATACGAGCCTGTCAGATTTTCAAATGGAAAATTCCTTCTGTTGAAACTTCCATCTTTAAAATGCAATTCCAGCTTATTAAAGCGGCTTTTGACTCATTACTTATTCCATCACAAGGTCAGGCTCTCCAAGTGATGCATACTAGTCATACCCATTTCATTGGCCAAATCCAAATGCCTAGTTTTCTCTGAGCTTTCAGACAGGCAGACTCAACAAATTCATTCCAGCAAAGTCCGCTGTGGCCAGGAGCGCACTTGAACACAGACGTCATTGATCTTGTCACTCACAGTAGGAATACCCAGTATAAAACATCAAGTAAGCAATGCCAGAGGAAAGAAAATACAAGCTCAGCTGAAAAACTAGTGTGGTCCTCTAGTGTATAATTCATATTGCCTAATTCTGAGCTGATTTTCAATTTTGTCTAAGTGGTCATGTTTACAGCGATGAAGAAGGTCTGAAGTTCAGTCTTACCGCGTTTACGATCACAGCCTGGCACTCAGCCATATGATGAACTCATTAACTAATTTGTCGTAATGGTGCAAATCACTTCACTCAGCGTCTCAGTATCCAAGTCTGGGGCAGCCAAGTCAGGAGTACAAACATTTGGATTCAGCCTTTTCTCCATCTCTTGCAACTTTTCTTGAGTCACTATTTTGACCCATAGTTCCTCAAAATGGTGTTCTTGAGAAAGCAATGCAAAGATGGAATGCAAAAATGGCGGAACTGATGCTACATGTGCTAAGCAAGTACAACATCTTTGCTTAGTCAAGTATCAGCTTAAAGTAACATCAACTAGATAAGTACAACCCCAATTCCAAAATAGTTGGGACAAAGTGTAAATTGTGAATAAAATCAAAACGCAATGACTTTCAAATCACACCAGCCAGTATTTTATTCACAATAGAACAGAGATAACATAGCAAAAGTTGAAACTGAGAAATTTTACAATTTTATCCACAAAATGAGCTCATTTCAAATTTGATGGCTGCTACAAGTCTCAAAAAAGTTGGGACAAAGGCCTGTTTACCATGGTGTAGCATCCCCTCTGCCTTTTAACACAGAGTGGAGGCGTCTGGCCATTGAGGAGACAAGTTTCTTGAGTTTAGCCATTGGAATTTGATCCCACTTGTTTAATACAGGCTTCCAGCTGCTGGAGAGTTTTGGGTCTCCTTTGACAGACTTTTTGTTTAATTATGCACCAAATATTCTCAATCGGTGAAAGATCAGGACTGCAGGCAGGCCTGTTCAGCACACGGACTCTTCTACTACTGAAGCCATGCTGTTGTAATAGCTGCAGTATGTGATTTTGCATCGTCCTGCTGAAATATACAAGGCCTTCCTTGGAATAGATGTCATATATTGCTCTAAAATCTTTATATGCCTTTCAGTTCATGGGGTCCCACACCATATGCATGCATCCCCATACCATCAGAGATGCTGCTTTTGAACTGAAAACTGAAACAGGAGGGGTGGTCTTTCTCCTCTTTAACCCGGAGGACACAACGCCCATGATTTCCAACAAGAATGTCAAATTTGGACTCACCACAGGACACTTTGCCATTCAGTCCATTTTAAAATGAGCCTTTTAAAACATTCAAGTGTCCCACTGGATCATGCTCATGCAATGGCTTCCCCATTTTTGCCATGATAGAGTTTTAGCTGGCATTTGGATGGCACTGAAACTATGTTAACAGGCAGGGTTTCTTGAAGTATTCCTCCAATTTTAACCTGGAGAATCATGCGGTGAGTGATTTAGTGGCATCTGAATGTCAAATTTGGACTCGCATCCACCAAAGGACACTTTGCCACTGTCCAACAGTCCATTTTTTTTCCAGTTTCTCTTTATCTTTTGATGATATTATGCACTGTCCATGATCATGCCTTCAAAATGGCTTTTTTTTGCATTAGAGTTTTAGCTGGCACATTGATTTTTAAATGTTTCAGACAGTTTTTTCTTGAAACCTTCATGGGTTTTAGTAATCCTCAATCTTTACTTCTGAGAGACTCTGCCTCTCTAAGACATCCCTTTTATAGCCAATCATGTTACACACCTGATGCCAGTTAACTTAATTACTTGTTAAATGTTCTTTCAGCTAATTCTCCTATATATTAATTGCTTTTTCAGTCCTTTTTTGCCTGTGTCCCAACTTTTTTGAGACCTGTTGCAGCCAGAAAATTTGAAATGAGCTCATTTTGTGGATAAAAATGTAAAATGTCTCAGTTTCAACATTTGAAATGATATCCATGTTCTATTATAAATAACATATTGGCTCATGTGATCTTAAAGTCATTGCATTTTGATTTTATTCACAATTTACACTTCGTCCCAACTATTTCAGAATTGGGGTTGCAAATCCACTGGTGAATTATGAGCATGTCACATCTTTAAAAAAAAAAAAAAAAACCTGCAAACAAAGGCTGGCCTTGACAATCTATTCCAAAGAATCTAAGGATCGTTTCATGATTGGGAAGATGACTGATTATAAAGATGGCAAACCTTGATCAATTTCCAGGTAAAATGAAAACTGAGCAGATAAGTCTGATAAACTGAAAAGCTTGTGGATGTTACCTCATTCTCACCCTGTTCCCCTCCTCCCTACCTCCTTTCAGCTTCCTCTTTGGTGGAAGTGCTGGCACTGCTCGGTATGCAAACTTGTGAAGCAAGATCTCATGCAAGACGTCAAAATCGCTGTACCGCCGAAAGATGGATATTTTGAAACGCTGGAAATGATCAGATAAATCATTCTCAAATTATACTCTGCAGAGACATGCCTCTCTCATGTAAGCAGTTAATGCAGGGAGTTCAAGTCTCATTATGGCTGGTTTTTGTTTTTCAAATTGATCATGGTTTTATCAGTGATGATTGATGCCTGGCAGATCAACGGTGATTGTTACATTTACTGGCAACAAAAGTTTTGTACAGAAACCCAAGTGGCCCTCATATCTATCAAAAGTGGAGGATTTAAGCAGGACAAATCTCCTGTGATCTGGAAAAACCTAGTAAGTTTATCAGTGGCAAAGATCTCGCAACTGAACAAAAATTTTACGTTCTGGACTTTTCCTAACAGAAAAAAATATGATAGAAACTTGATTTTGAAAGTTCAAATGACACTAATTGCTCGTGTTTTAAGATTTTCACCACTCTTAATTACTGCAAATGAAGGTTAAACTCAGTTTCAACAGTTTAAACTCAGGAGAAATGCAGGATTTTTGCTAGGGCTGTAGCAGTACGTCACATTCAAAGTCAACTTAGCCATTCAGCAAATGCTGTCACCTCACCAAGAGAAACTCATAGAGCACTATGTCCACTTACACAAGATAGCTGCTGAAACAATCAGAATGAAAAAAACTGTTCAATGAAATATGCCATTGGTTTCAAAACCTTTTCCTGTTGATTGACATCCATCAGACCATCAATTATTTCACCCGCTAATTTGTGTTAAACGATGGTCCAGGTGAGTAAAATCGCAAATTTGAGTTGTGAAATTTATGCATTAACACACTCTAATGCGCTGTCCAACCCACTGCGATGCAAATAGAGTAAATTCAGACCATGGAACTACCAAACTGGGCGAAGGCAATAAATATGTTGTTTGTGATGGACAAAACTGTGTATAACGTTACTGCTACATGTGGTTCCAAATTTGCAAAGGCACAAAAACAGAGTCCATAGTCTTTAGAATTGCATTCAAATAATAATAATAATAATAATAATAATAATAATTTAATAAATAATACATTTGATTTATTAAAGCTGCATTGCAGTTATCAAAAGCTAAAAACAATGCATGTGCCGTGAGTTTTCAGGGCTTTTTAAGTTTTTAGGAATGTTGTTTTATCTTCATGATTCATATTGTTTATCTAAAATCATAAAGCAATGATTGTTATATCATTGTTAAAATGTTCAGAAAAAGAACTATCTAATCACATATTTGTGATCTCACACTTTATAGGGTTAAAAAAATCATAGCTGTAATCAACAAATGAGTATCTGTTGCCATGATTTACCTGACTGGTGACCTGGTACTCCACGTGCTTAAGAAAAAGGCCTTTCTTCTCTGGGATGAGATCCACCTGCACAGTGTCCCTCTCCAGCAGCTGGGTCAGGCTCTGGGCCACCACCAGGGGGCTCTCCTGAGCTGACTCCATCTTCAGATAACAGCAGGTACGAGCCCCTCTTGACTTGGCACGGCCAGCTCTACCAGGGCACCAATTAACACTATTGTAACTACAAGCTGCAACTCCGACAAACTCCGTGGCGACTCGTACCCCAATGGGAGGTCGCCATTTGAAAAACCTGGGTTTTGCTCGGCCGCGAACGCACATGCCAGGCACTACTTCCAGATTCATAACTCTAACATGCCCTGGTGATTTGTTTACAGTTCGTTGCTTAGTTTTCTTCACTATATTTTTCTGTCAGAATTAACCCTCAGATAATAGTATTCATATGTTTTGCTAGTACATGCCCTGACATACGTTGTACATAATGTATGAGGAACTATCAGGAATAAAACTGTACAGGAGATGGACATATTTTTTATTACTTTGAATCATTCGGCTTGCCTGCACATTGCCAGTTATGATTTCATTGGTAGAGGTGTATTACTCTCATAACGTCCCACCACTGAGGTTTGAGTCAATGTTGAGGGTTGCGGAAACGTGCGAGGATGTTCCAATTGCAATTTACACTCACATGACAGACCGCACACTAAGTGCAGACAAATCCCCCAATGCACCAATGTAGGGGAGCCAGCCAGCCAGCCAGCCACTATTAGAATGATGCTGTATCTGAGCAGCAAGTCAAAAATCAGGCTATGTGACTGGTGCAGAAGAGGAATTACTCATCACCTGGTCTAAATGAATCACAAAATGTGGTTAAAGTCAGGCCTGAACAACAAAGGAATTAGAAAAAGAAAGAAAAATGGATAAATTCTCTCTTTGGGCCAAATGCTTACTCTACTGGTGCATGAATCACACTTTTATTCAGAACTGCCACAGAAAAGCATACTAAGAGCCCTTATGATTCCATTAAGGCAGTACTCAAGTAGCAGGAAAATTTAAAGTATTTTGGGCTGAGTACATAATCAGGCTGTGTAAAATTACATGACTATGAGCTTGGATAGTCTGAGCAGCAAATTTTTATGCTCAGATTTTGATAACCAAACACACTTGCAAACATGGATGAGAATCAAAACATAATTCATTCATGATTAATGTGATGAAATGAAACTTACTTTCCTTACACTTAATGTGAGAGAGGTGCTGTTTAAAAATGTACCCTTAATACTCATTGAAAGGTGTCCCCAATGTAGCTACGGATGTATCAAAGATGAGGTCTGTCTGTTACAAAGCTCAAGCTGTTTGCTGATGTCAGAAGGACACAATGCTATAATAAGGTGCTTTATGCTTGGATATAAGGACTGCAATCAATTAATAACTAGAATATTGGTTCTTTTAATGTACTCCATGGCACTCCATGTACTATTGCACCATTTCATGTACCAACATAGCATTTCGTGGAACTCAGGGTTTATGCATTAGCGGTTTTGTATACCTGCTCTTCAATAATCTCCTTAGCTTTGCTTTTAAGGGACATTCACCTAGAGCAGGGCAATTCAACATTATCCAGAAAGGGCCAGTGAGGGTGCAGGTTTTCATTCCAACCAAGCAGTTACACACCTGATTCTTCTAATCAACCCCAAGAGTCTTGGCTAAAGAGATTGATTAGCAGAATCAGGTGTGTAAGTGCTTGGTTGGAATGAAAGCCTGCACCCACACCGGCCCTTTCTGGATAATGTTGAATAGCCCTGACCTAGAGGATCAGGATGAACTTTCTGAAGCATCAAAAAAAAAAAAAAAAAAAAACAAGATAACTTTCACTGCAACCCTATTCTGGGAAATAGAGAGATAGCCAGAGATAGACATGTAATATGCGGACTGACTTATTTTTTAATGACAGGCACTACCCAAATGCAAAGCATGGCAATTCTGAGGAAACTTCCAGAGAAATACAAGGAAATAAAGTGGCTCTTTGTCTCTGAACATCAGCATTTAAAACATCATTTTTCAAGAGATAACAGTAGTGCCTCCTCTTTATCTTACAGGATATGTGATGAACAAAAGGACTTCACATTTGCATTCATTTTGTGCAAATTCTGTGCTTTTTAAGCCTAAAAGCATCAGTTACTGGATTTCACTTTTTTGAGTACCTGACATTATGATAATCTTACTCAAGCTGTGTAAATAAGTATACAGCAAGACCAACTTTGGACTATATTCTGTCATTGAAAATGCTGGACAAAAGGAATCCCAGATCTTGCATACAACCGAAAACTACTCACTCTTGAGCTCCGAGGGATTATTCATCTATCGGCGATGCAGGTGTTCATTTGATTCTATCTGCAGTCTTCGAATTGCATGGCACGCACCTCTCCAGCACGTTGACTAAAGGTTCTTTTCATTGGCACGCACATAAAACCGATTGCGGGTTTGGTGCAGAGACAGTGGGGAGGTGATTTTTAGCTCATGACTGCACAATCTGCATTACCATTTAAATTACATGGATGTCATATCTGTTCAATCATTATCCACAATGGCCCTGCATAAACCAGGTAAAGGCATTTACTGTAGTTTACAAGTCCGTTAATGTGCAACTTTATATGGACAGGCAAGCTAGTTGTCTTCAGCACACAAAGACCTGTCTCTGGAGTTTCATAACTCCTCCACTAGAGTGGCATTCTACTCCTGTGCAGAAGTTAAGCACCACCCAATTTTTAAAACAAATTTCACTAGCAAGGACCGCGCTTAAACAACTAGTCGTTTTAAAAGTTTAATGAGAATGAATGATAGGGATAGATGGATGAATGGATGGATGTAAAGGGGAGGGATGAAGGCGGGCGGTGGGGGGAAGTCTTCATTAACTGGTCTGGGATGATAACCAGAGGACCGCGTGGAGGGAGACTCAGAGTCGAGCGTGGACTCCGTCTCGAGTGTGGTCTTGCCCAATCTGGTTACAATCCTGAGAGAGTCAGTTAAATGGCTGAGATAAGTGTGAGCTTGACGGACATCGTTGAAATTATTGCAGATGTAGGAAAAGTGTGCCTGAGATGACCAGCGGCTGACAATTTGTATTGTTTGGTCAGATATGCCCATTCTGGTTGCTGTGGATGCGGCACTGATGCAGAGTGAGTGACATTAATTATATCCCAAGTATATGTTGGAAATGTGTAGGATTTGACTGAGGTATTTCAAGGAACCAAAATCAAGTGGCCATTTTTCCATTTTCAGTTAGGAATAGTGGATGTTGAGGTGGTACCTAGGCAACATACCTGTAACTGCAGTATTTAGTCATTGGTCCTAAGGGTTTATATGGTAATTGAGGCAGGACATGTCGATGGAGAGAGAGAATCTAGCTGGTCCATGTTACTCCTTGAGAGTGTAAATATGAGAGCATCAGGGGTGTGGATGGTGAGGTCTGATAGACTGGGATGACAGGATGGATTATGAACGGGTGAAGTTGTTGCGAATGCAAATCACCTCAGGAAGCTGAAAAAAGCCAGAAAAAACATGGATTCTAAGGTTAGGCCGACCATGGGGAGACGTAATGTAGGGAGTGCATGCAAAGCCTAAGAGGATTGAATGTGAGTGGCAGACCTCTGGCTGTGAGAGCTGGTTCCTGTTTTCGCAGGTCTTTAATTAGCATTGAAACATCGAGAGTGGAATGTTGAAGGGCAGTCGTGAATAAGTCTGAATGGCAGAGGACCAGATGGTTTGATTGGAGTGAGTGCAGGTAATGAAATTACAGATGAGCATGACTTCCAGAGAGGGAAATGGTGATTGATAAGAGGCGTGATAAGTTTTGAAACAATTACAACCAGCAAGATATGCTGAAAGAGTGCTACTGTTAAGATTGGTGTTTTGAGAAGCCTTCGAAAGCTTTGTCTGCTGTGAAGCAAGTTGAACATCGTGGCAGAAAATGCTCGGACAGGTATGGGACGGAAATCCAATCATGGGGCCAAGAGTCTGAGTTTCTGAAACGAGAAGCAGGATGATGATGACGAATCGGTGAAGCTGCTGTGGTAACCAGGAGTGTGAGCTGCACGGAGAATGAATCGGTGTTGAGCCAAGATTCATGTGAGTCTGCTCAGGAACAGCATAATGATGGAGAACGAAATAGACCTCTATATAAAATTTCTACGACTGCGGAATTATCAGAGCGGATTAAAATGCACTTTCTTGACCATTTGTGTCCCCAAAAAATGGCAGCCATGACTGTTGGGTATAGTGTATAGTTTGTGGTGCTTGAATGACAGAGAATTGGACTCTGAGTCGAGAGATTTGAATTCTGGAGGCCAGGGAGAAGCAAACCATTTCCTTCCAGAGTAGCCTCTGAAACCTATGGAAGGGTCTGTGCCAGTATAAAGTTGAATGTCTTCGGGATGTGCAATGTGGTCGTTATTGAAGAAGGAAATACTATTCATAGAGGACTGGTGGACCTTTCTGTCAGGAGATAATCTGAGAGAAGCAGAGTGATATGTTGTTATGTTGTATTTTTTTTTTTTTTTTTTTTTCCTGTGGGCAGGGATGCTTGAAGGGAAGGTGAGTCTGGGTTTATACCTAAAAACTTGATAGACGTGCTGGGCTGGTCAAGTGAACTGAAACAAACAGGGCAGTTTGGTTTGAGCTGGTATAAGTAGGTTTGACAGGTGATAAGAGGTGTGTTTGGGGTGTGGTTAAGGTGCGCTCCTGCTCCTGAACTTAACGGCTTAACTTCATTCCAATCAAAGGACTACCTCATCAAAGTACAGAAATGTGGCCAAACTTAAAAGATCCTGGTAAATCTACTCTAATTGATGTTATTATTATGAATAACCCTCAAAAGTATGTAGCTAGTGCAGTTTTTGCATGAGATCTTTGTGATTAGTCTTATTGAATGCGTAAGAGAAGAAAAACTCCCCAAGTTCAAGCCTTGTATAGTTAAAAAGAGGAATTACTAAAAATTTGATGCTCAAGGCTTCCTACATGATTTGTATAATTGTGATTTTCTTTGTGTCTCCAGTACTCCACAAAGAAACGGACCCAGCACAAGAAATTTTCTCCACTGTGCTTAACTCTTGGGCAGATGATCATGCTCCTTCAAAATGTCTGCGAATCAAGGACAGAGCGATTTCCTGGTATTAGTTGGAGCTCTCCCAACTGCTCAGAGACAGGACTAAAGCATGAGCTAAAGCTAGATCTACCCACTTACCCCAAGATTGGCTTTATTTTAGGCAGATTTAAAAAAATGCTCAGTGTCAGAAAGGCAAAATCTAATTTTTATTTCAAAACCCTCGCTGATGCTGGTAGAAATCCAGCTCATTTCTGGAAAACTGTAAATTGCTAGAAAATTCAAGTTCCTCTCCTTCTCTTCCTCTACAAGTTGTTCATAATTCAAAATTGATTACTACTAAAATTGAAATAAGTAATGCTTTTAACCCTTAGAGCGCTGAATAAATTTTCAAGGAATTAAAAATGTGATTATTTTGAGCTGTTTAAAATCTATCATGTGGCAACTTGTTTAAAATAGCTCCCCTGTGGGAGCTCTTTTAAACAAGTTGCCACGTGAGAAGTTTGCAACAGCATCTGATTTTGATATCTTACATCATTGGGTGACTATAGTTGCCTATAGCACTCTAAGGGTTAATCAGCATTTTGTATCAGCAGGCTATCTTTTTTAGATGAATGAAATAGCAGACCAATATTATGTATTGTACCTTTGATATATATACTTATCGTGCAACTCCTTATTTCTTGAATAGTGATACTGTATTTTCTTTTCGTTGCGTTTCAACTGAGGAAGTTTTTGAAGCTCGTAAGAAAATTATTCAAAAAAGTCCACAGGGGATGACATATACCCTTCCTGGCATACAAAATAAGTTTGAAAAGAATTTGATCTTCACCTCCCAGTTCATTAGCCTTTAAGGGTATATTTTCAACACATTTAAAAGTATGGTCTTACTGTCCTTTAAAGATGGCAAAGAGACCTCTGTTCACCTAAAAAAAAAAAGTCCCCTGAAATCAGAACTTTAATTGAAAGAAATCAAAAGAGTATCTGACAAAGATCAAACCTGCTTTCAGAGGTGCCACCCCAATGCTAACATTTAGCATGCGCAGTTAAGTACAGTTCATGACAAAGCCTTTAGAACATGAACTGCATGTGGAATGCATGCTAAAATGTACAGAGTTCAGCACTTGCAAATTTTCTGAAAACTTCATTTTGAATTTGGGGGTTACTTAACTTTTGCCTAGGTGAATACTTGGATGACTTGGGATTCAGCACTTTTGAGATGCCTGCTTTCAAAGGGCATGTATCTTCATTAGGTTTAAAAGATTTTGAAGAGTCTCCCATAATCTGAATATAATAGACGCATAGAGTCATGTTAATTGACAGCCCTTGCTTGTTCTTAAAGACAGCAAGCACTGATGTCCCGCAAAGCACATCAGATTATTATGGTCATGCATTTCAGGAGTAGTGCATTATTGTTGTGATTTCCAATTGTCACATCACTTTTATGCAAGAAGTACAAAAGCCATAGCCACAGACAGTTAAAAGGAGGGGTAAATAGCACGATTACCAACTGCGAAGCTAACAAAAGTAAGGAATGTAATAAATTAGTCACAAACAAATTCATCAAATACCCCTTGGCATGAAAATGCAGTTCTGTAACAGAGTATTTTATTCCAAAGCTTGAGTCAGTTTTAACAGAAGATGATATTATGTAAATTCCATGACAGTGATTCCACTGTTACAGAGAATAATTCACTCATCCGGTGCACAAGTTTTGCATCTCGTGTCATGAGTCACTCACACTAAAACTCAGAGCTGTAAAATTGCATTGTGCTCGTATGCCTTTTAGCACACTTGCAGTAACAGAAGCAATAAGCTTAATGTCTAGCGAGAAGACCTTTATTCATATGTGCAATGATCCAGACCAGGAACCAAATGCGGAGGCAGAGTACAATCCAGTGGCAGGGTTTATTGATAGTAATACGGTAAGACAGAAAGATGGAGCCAATAGCAGAATGACACAGTTCAGTTCAGATGTAACAGGCGAGGGCGCGTGGGCAATCTGTGCCCAGCCAGTGGCCTTCTGGGACAGCTGCCAGATAGAGTGCTCGCTTCATCAGAGCCGAATTCTCATGGCAGGACAGAGGAGTTTAGCAGGAACGTAGTCCCTATCCTGATGACCGTAGAATATTGAGAGGAAGATGAGGTATGGGTAAAGTAAATTCCTAGTTTTGTCCTCTTGTGTGATGCGTAGCTACTGAGACCAACTCCTGTCTGGCGCAGGAATTTATTTATATAATGCTGGTGTATTGTTTCTTGCTGAACCATTTTGCCTACATAAGACAGTCCGCAACTGGATGTGAGTAGCAAGCTAGTGCCAAGGTTTTGTTCATAATTAAAGTGTGCACTGAATTGGAGATTTTACATGAAAAAGAATCTGTTAAATAATGAACAATTTTAGTTTTGCTTTGCTATTAAATTGGGATGGGTCTGAAATGCCTAATATTGATTCTTCTTCAAAATATTCTTAGTGTTCAAACCGTTATCTGACTTATGTAGGAGGTCCGTTCGATTAACTGTTTGTGAATCGGTAGTTAGCGGGCTAGCTGTGTCAAATAACCCATGGATCTCGGTTTCACAACAAAATAGTGGTCTTGCTCAACATTGGAAATGACTACATCATCAGTTTTGAGGATGTTTTTATTCTCAAGCTGGCTCTATGTTCATAAAGTAAAATGTTTGTGACGTTGGCATTGCAACATTAGCGTCGCCATCCTGTTGATGATTTTTGGAGATTGCAGATTGTACCACCCCTCGAGGGTAAACAAGGCTCAACTGGCATTGCTGTTGGTCGGCGGTGTGAATTCGCGTGTCAATCCTCTGACAGGTTGTTCTCCTATAGAAGTGAATGGAATCTTCGCGCGAACTGGGCGGAAAACCTTCAAAGCGAAAAAATAAAAATGATCTCGCGGTCAAACTCCCGCGAATACAGCGAGGAGAAAATTCGTTTCGGCCTCGGGGGTAACGCGGCTTGACACTGCTCAAAGTTCATGTCTCCTTATATACCGGAACAAGTGAGCATCGGAGGTAATTTTTCAAAATAGTGTTGCCTCAAACCAGTTTAAACAATTTTTAGCATCAATAATCATGGAATGAGCCTTCAAATATGCATTCATGAGTAAATGCAAGAGTAAAAAAAAAAAAAATGAAGAAGAAGAGAAAATTATGACACCTTTCAATCGTTATAAAAATAGATGTTTTCAGTGATTTTGTTTATTACCCATATTTTTACCTCAATATACTTGTGGGGATGATTTTTTTTTCTTATTGCCTGCTATAGTATTTTTCAATATATTTAACCAAAAAATTATAAAGAAGTAATATATTGGGACCGCATTTTGATCAAAGTGGTAGTGTAGAATCATCACTGCACACTACTGTATACCTTTGCCTGCATGGACGGAAATTAACTTAAATTTCTCGACGTTTTATCTTCAAGTAGAATGTTGTGCAGTAAATGTTGCTGGAGATTGCTCGGGCCTTATTTAAATCCACATCTGCCTTGCTGAGAACGCTACCAACGGCACCAAGGAACATTCGACGGAAATAAAGTAAATAATATGCATAATTTGCATTATTTCTTTAAAAAATGAAGTTTTTTTTCCACGCAAACTCTCAGAAGTAATGGTAAAATGGAGGTACATTTTGACTCAGCTGACTGTAGCATTGAATGCATTGAATGAAGAGGGTGCTGTGTTCGGTTTTACGGTGGGAGATTTCAATGGAACGTAATTTCAGTTGCAAGTTTTTATGACTGCTTCACGGCCACCTCTGAGAGCTTCTATTTGAAGGAAATGTTCAGCTGCAGTAGACATTAATGCTTACGACCACATTTTAAGATTTACTTTGCAAGTTATCCGTGATTTTTTTTCCTGCATCATCCGGAATATAGTCCATAAATGTTATCTTGTCATGCGGAAGAGGAGATCATGACAAATTTACAAAAAGGAAGATATTACAGCCATAAGGGAGTGGTAAGTCGTGCTCGAAATTGATTGCGTGATCTACCTTTGACCACCAGAGGTCTCTACATGCAATAAGTTCGCTCCGGATACCATTGCCTTTTGCGACCATTGAGAGGCGAAGCGGAGAGGAGACAACTATGACCTCATCAAGCTCCAGCTTTAAGGCACTGATAGTGGTATTCGTCTGAATCGCTTCACTATTTTCGTTGACCACAGCCGTTCGTGAACATACAGAGCTGGAGAAAAGAAACTGATGTCGAACAGGACGCGCTTTGTAAAATATCCTGTATTTGCTGGAAAAGGGAAATCTGCCATCACCAAACAAAGGAAAATCAAGCAGCACCCATCGCGTGTATGAGGGACCAGGATGGCTGGATAAAGCAAAAAAAATCAAATCGGCTCGACTCATGCATCCACCAAATGCTGTATCGTTAGTAGATGAACAGCAGGACTATTAGAGGATCATTCCCGACCAAATACACCAAATGAACCGTTTCAACTGCTATTTGGTCTTGCATTATGGACGTCCCCGATAATTTGCTCCGCTGGAGGGTATGAATGGAAGGGAGAGCATCTGACCTCGCTTCATTGTCGAGAGATGTTCTCGATCTGAAAATATTTCGCGAAAACCAGCGGGCTATCGGATGACGAAATATTATAAAGCCAGCTTTGGCAGCCTTGCTACCCTCTTGTGAGATATCTTACTGGGAACCTATAACGGGGTATCTGTATTTGAGCCAGTTCAGACAAGGGAGCGTGTCGCGGGTTGGGGACATTCCGGTTGTTGCTGGAATTTCATTAACATAAAAATGTGTCTGTTCGGGCATGAATGCCAGACAGTGTAAAGGTTCAGCATTCAGACTTTGGGGACTGTGGAGACACCGAGCACACGACGCAGGGACGGAAGACGGGGACCATCGTCGGATTGTTGTGACTGTCTTCTGTTATGTTAGCTAGCTAGCTGGGTACCCAGGTGTGAATCATGGGCCAGCTAGCTAGCTAGCTCGCAATAGCACTGATTTGCTACCTGGCCACAGGTACCAATGTTTAGTTGGTCGAAACCTTATTTCCAATTTGAGTGATAGTTTTGGGGTCCTTGGATTTGTTCTCGTCCTGGATTGTTCTGTTGGATTCATCTATCGGAATTGCAAACACTGAAGCCGCCACCATGGCAGCAGTAGTTAACTATTCACCCCCCTGGTGGGTGAACCTGCTTCACCGTCTACCCCACTACAATCTGCAGTTCGAGAAAACCAGCAGCGATTTTCGCCCGGATGATTTGGAATACCTGCAGGTAAGAGCATTAAGACGGTGACCCCTGCTCCAATATTGCTGAGGATGAAATGGCTAAACATTGCCCTGTTATTTATCTATTTTTATTTCGGCACACAGCCATAGAGACATTATACAGGATAATGTACAAAAAAGTCAATAAATCAAAAATCAAAAATAATAAACACATGAATGAAAACACACAAAAGATATCACAACTTGAAATCAGATACTTAAAAATAAAATAAAACCACTGTATTTACGCAACAAAATAATTTCACATGTTAAATCTTACAAAAATGAGTCCACACACTGGAACTCAAAGTTGCACATGAATGATTTATTTAATAGCCGTAATGTTCATATAAATGTATGTATAAGTAAATAAGAGGGGTATAAGAGCCTTACTTAGACAGCTTTAACTATTTTTAAACTCTCTTGTGATGTTTAATAATTGTTCATTCCAAAATGTCACACTCTTCCCAAATTGTGGCTGGGAAAGGATAATGTGAACTATAACGGAAGTATTTAAAAATAACGATGAAGGCTAATGGTAAATTCTCAAACCTAAGGGCAGCCCCGTGAGAGACCATTTGACTACATGTTCCGATAAGTATAATTGACCGAACAGTCGTATTCTTTTTATAAACGGGACTACATTGGTTTTATTGATGTGAAGGGCCAAAGCTGAATTACCGTTGGCATCTCTCATCAGAAAATCGTACGAAAATAAAAACTGGGGGCAACACACATTTTAAACAAGCTATTGATTGTATGTTCATGTCATCTGTTGGGTAAAAGGCACTCTATGTCCTGTAGCTTACATTTAGTTTCTTTGCTGACGTCAAAATGCCCTCTTGAGATGCTTTGATTACGTTATCATCATTTTTAGATTGTGTTTGGGTGGTGGTTTGGCTTATCAGTATCCCTGCAATTGAAGATGGGCTACTATGGACTCTACCATCCAACTATATGTGGATTCAGCTCATTGTGTACTGACGTGGCATTAGTTATTAATAGGTTACTGTGTTCTCTATTTTTTTTTTTTTTTTACCAGTCGTAAACTGCGTATTTTACTGGTATTACTGGTATAACTGGTATTGTTCTCACCTTGTTAGTGTGTGTGTGTGTGTGTGTGTGTGTGTGTGTGCGCGTGCCCACACGCATTTTGTGTGTGCGGTTATGGCAAAATCAGGTCCCGGACTGGCCACGGTTGCTGGAACTATTTTGTCGGGTGTTTATTTGTCTGTCTGTGTGCCATCGCAGTAGCATCACACCCGTACTACATGTAGTCACAAAACATCACAGGTATGTAGTTGAAATAAAAATAAAAGCTGATTTAGGGGAGGGTATGGTCTGAGGAAGCGCACCAGAAGTTGGGGGTAGGTAGAGCTGCTGCTGTGATCTCATTGCAAAATGGTCTCTAGTTTTAAATTGTAGCACAATATGACATTCTGATTGCAACAATCTTGATGATACATTGTACAGTATTTTCTGATCGTTGGTGTTGGTTATAACATTGATAATGTATGCTTGCATCAATAGTTTGCTATTCCCTGCCAGGAAGTGAATGGGGATATGGAATGAGGGTTGCCCTTCTGCCTGTCTGTCAGTCAGTCACACTTCTTTTCCGGGTCATAATGCCTGAACCTTTCAATATTTTGCCGCAAAATTTCATATATTGATGCATCCTATTACGCAGATGTGCCTTTAATACCTCTGTCCTCCTGTCCGTCTGTCCATCCCTCAACCACATTTTGTTTCCAGGCCTCATATTGGCCACCCTGTTTTTTCCAGCCCAGAGCTCCTAAACCATTCAGTGTTTCTTGACAGTATATTTACTTTATGGCTCCATCTTATTCTGCAGAAGCACTTTTTCATATGTCCGTCCATCCTTCTGTCTGTCTGTCCATCTGTCCCTGCCGCGTTTTGCTCTTAGGCCAGTTATGAACCATGCCATGGCAAGGGATCTGTGTATTGCATATAATACATTTCTCAGAGAATATGCATCTTATACACGTAAAGTAAATTCTGAGCTTCACACTTTTTTTTGCTAGTCTTAAGTGCTACTAAATTATCTGCAAGCTAATTTATTAAGGAAATCATTGATAAGTTGACATTATTGTTTCATACGTGTTATTGGCCATAAAATTCACCATCCTGCAAGAAGACCTTGGCTATTATGCAACAAGAACTCTTGCCAAATTCTGTGAAATGAGTAAGTATCACGCAGTAAATGGCTTGCTAAGGCAATAAGTGATTCACTGCCCTCTAATCTAAACTGCTCTCAGGAAGCAGAGTACATCAGATTTACTGCTACTGAAATTCAGAGCCCACAACTCTGCAAATGTACTTTGAATTATCATTGCTTTGTTAATCAGTGAAATATGCTTTGAAAAACTTGCTTTTCCTTCAGATGGATTGTGTTCATTTGTAATAACCCCCATAAACCACGTGCCGTTCTGATGGCGATTAATCAGTGAGAACTAATGCATAGGAACCTTTGTCCAGGGCTATTCAAACTGATGGTCCATTGGCCAAACACAGCCTGCGAGACAGTTCAAACTGGCCTTTCAATCACTTCCGGGAAAATTTGTTCTGATAAATAAATAAAAATCTGTCACACTGCGTGCCAGCTTTTAACTTCAATGGTACTATTGTGTTATCTCAGTTTTGCTTCAACTGCAGCTTTAACTCTTTTCCCCATAATGACTACATATGACGCCTATATGTACATCCAAGGACCTTTTCCCCAGTCTCCCCCAGGGTGGTCATTTGTAGTCATTATGGGGAAAGGGAGAGGGGAGTCTATGGCGAAAAGAGTTAGAAGATGATAAAATGCCAGCAAAAGTCACACATATCCAGAGTCATCATAATGGATAAAATGCGCATTATATCACCATTTGGTTGTGGATAAAGATAGTCAGGTTTATTCTGATAATTCTGATTGGCCTGCTGCTGGGCATGTAGTAGAATACAGGGCTAATGTGTAATTTATTATAAACAATTCAACAATGAACATTCAATTCATTTTACAGTGTGATGAAATGAAAAAGGTATAGTCGACACTAAAAAAATAAAGTATATGTGTTAAAGTGTATGCGAATGACCTTGCTCCCTCCTCTCCTTTTCAATTCTCAAAGGTGGCAACCTTAGCCACTATGAAGTACTAAAGGGAGAAGCTGATTTCAGCTCATAGACCGTTTGTAAAAGTTAGCTGGTTTTCCATCCACCACCAACTATATTCATGCAAGTCTGTCATTGCTGAGTTTGAAAGTTGGCCAGCAGGAGATTACAAGGGGTGGTATTCTGTTTGTGGATAAAATGGCATATATCGACACCTAAGGGTGCGATTGTTCATTAACCTTGGTTAAGGACAAAGCAAAATGCACAGGAATATAATCTCCGTGAAAACAAAGCTGCACTGTACCGCTGGCTAGAAAGTTTATTCAGTCTTAAGACGCTTTCGCACCGGACGCGAGACGAATTTTTCGCACGACAGATTACATTCAAAGTCAATGCAATGACGCGAATACACACGCGTTTCGCGTGTATTCGCGTCTTTGCATTGACTTTGAATGTAATCTGTCGTGCGAAAAATTCCTTTCGCGTCCTGTGTGAAAGCAGCTTTCTGGAGATCCATACAGCGTTGTTTGTCTCTGGTGACCCTCGCCGAAAGGAAGTTTTTCTGTTCAAAGAAATTTTTGAAACCATCGTTTCCGTGATCATGTCGCAAAAGTGCTGGGCATGTACCAGTTAATTAAGAGGAAATTCGTTGGAAGTAAGGACGTTGTTGAAATCTTACGTTTATTATAATCTTGTAGCACTCTGCGCTTTGAAAGGCAGAATAATCTAGCATAACTAGTCTGCAGCCCTGACAGGAACCAACAGAATGAGGTGAATGATGGCAATTGAATACTGTCATTTATCAGGCCTGCTGTCAATCATCTTTACATGAACGCCCAAGGACGTGCTCTAATGATTAAAAACGGTGAAATTGTGCTTCAAATTCTGGCGCAAATGGTCGGTTGACCAGTAACAAAAGCAGATTGTACCCATTGAAACCTAGCTAATTTTAAGCAGTGCTTTATGTGTCATTTTAAATTCGCCAAGTGGGTGACCTCTGTTGGACGGCTTTCTGTCCTCTTGCCTCTCTCTGTTTGTAGATGCAATATGCAGCAAATCCTTAAATGTAAGGGGCACACACAGTTTGAATCCATGCATGTTATTTTTTGCTTTTGTGATTTTTATTTTTTGTTTTTTATTATTTTTTTTTTATTTAAAAAAAAAAGCTCTGCTTTGTCTGCCTAAATGGACAAACCACCCCAGATCTTGCCACTGTACAAGCCTCTAGAGGCAGTGTTATGATCTGCTGTGGCTTCAGTTGTCAGATCTAGGCTCAGCAACAGTATGCAATAATTAAGATGAAGTCTGTAGATTACCTAAATGTACTGAATGACCAGGTTCCCTGACTGCACAGGCATATTCCAGGATGACAATGCCAAGATTTTTCAGGCTCAAATTGTGGTTGAGTGACTTAGGTAGCATGAGGAGTCATTGTCACACTTGAATTGGCCGCTACAGAGTCCTGACCTTAATTAGTTTAAAGTCTTTGGGATGTGCTTGAGAAGGCTTTACAGACTGGTTTGACTTTTACTTCATCAGTAGAAAGATCTTGGCCACTGTTGTAACATTGCAATAAATTGTCCAAACACGACAAGTGTGCGCCATGATCAAAGCTAAAGGAGGTCCAACAAAATGTTAGTGTGCAATTTTTTTTTTTTTTTTTTTTTTTTGCCAGGCAGTGTAGTTCATGTGAACAAAAGGACATATTGTTTTTGTTTGTGAAATTTTATGTATGGCATCGTGGCTTTTTATACACTGAACACACTTCATCCTGGCTGGCACAGCACAAGTGGTTTCAGCTGTAAGACTGCACTGCAGAAGTCTGCTCATCATGATGCGTATTAAACCCCCAACTTTGTGGTCTCTATTCTATCTCTCACATATCAGCGTATTAATGGAAACAGATGGGCCCCAGACAGGAAGGAGAAGGGGGCAGTCGGGGCTTGTGGAGAGCTGTCTGCCTATCTCATCTGCATACACACATAACTACTGATACTGACTCAAAACATGGGCCCCATTTCTATTTTGTTCCATCTTCTGTCATAAAATCCAAAACTGGGGTTGGTAACTGCACGATTGTTCAGGACGATGTTGAAGTCTCTGTAAATCGCATTGTATGAGTGTAATTGTTTTTTTTTTTTTTTTTTTTTTTTTTGAGGAGGAGGAGGGAGGTTGTCACTTGTTTAAGCAAACGGTGGCAGCTTCAGTCTCGTCCATGTATAGTGCGCTGAATGCAGTCACTGACTTCTATTCACATGTTTTCAGAGGCACGGACAATGGATGTTGCCACTTTGGTGGTTTTGAATTGTGGAAAAAAAACCAGTGAAAGACTGCAAGGAACAGAGGTTCTAGTGCCGTGAAAAAGTATTTGATTTGTTCTGCTTTGCTCATTTGTCATTTTTAATTATTTTAGATCATCTAACTTATTTTAATGTAAGACAAAGGCGAGGTGATAAACACAAAATGCAGCTTTTAAATGACCATTTTATTTATTGAAGGTAAAGAGTTATTCAAAACCTGTATCACCCATATGAAAAAAATAATTTCTGCTCTAAACCTAATCAGTGGTTGTGCCACCCTTGGTGGCAATAATTGCAGTCAAATGTTTGCAATGAATGAAAATGAGTCTCTTACATCTTTGTGAAGGAATTTGGCCCACTCTTCTAGCATAATTGTAATAATTCAGCCACATTGAAGGGTTTCTGAGCATGAACTAGCCATTTAAGGTAATGCCACAGCTTCGCAGTTGGAATTGGGAGAGGCAGGACCATTCTAGAACCTTTATTTTCCCCCAGCATATAATGCGGGGGGATATATAGTCATGGGTGCAGTTGTCCATCTGTCCGTCCGTCCATCCGTTCATCTGCGAACATTTAGTTTCTGGAGCATAACTTGAAAACCGTTCAATATTTTTTAACAAAACTTGGTGTGCACATTAATCATGACCTGAAGTGGTGCCTTTTGCTAATCTGAAGTTGATGAATTTTGTATTTTTCCTGGTTTCCATGGAAACATTTTGAACTTAGACTTTAAGTGGGTATGGTTTGTTTATGGAGCAGGTGGCATTTTCATTCTTTAAATATGTGGGGCCGGGGGCATATGCCATCCTGGTCATTGCTCATGATTCCCAGTAAGAAAGAAACAGGACGAAAATGGGATCCATGGCAGAGTTGCAAGGCAAAAACCACTGCTGACCAGGAAGAACACAGAGGTTTGTCTCACATTTGCCAAAAAAAACATTGTGCTGACCTCCAGGACTTTTGGGATAATATTTTGTGGACTGATGAGTCAAAAGTAAAACTTTTTAGAAAACATGAGTCCCGTTACATCTTGCATAAAGCTAACAAAGCTTTCCGCTATAAATGGTTTAACATGGTGGTGAAAGTGGCTGCAGCTGCAGTTGTTGTTCTTTGACAGTTCTAAATTGGGGTTGGAGTTGGATAGGTTTTGTCAAACCTGGGGGCCATATCAATTTATTTACTTTTTCAAGTAGATGTAGTGTTTTATCAACTCTGGATGAACAGATATTTTATGGTTTTGCTATTAACATGTAAAAGGTTTAGACTGATAAAGGTGCTGGTTTCTTTATTACTAGTTTTGTTTGGGAAGAATCACAAAAATAGGGCATGGATACCTGAATATACACCAACAGTTTATACAAGCATTGCTGATTTGAGCAGTTTCAGCTCATTCTCGGTCCACACTTGTTCAGCAGAATATATAAGGGTTTTATATACATGCTATTTTTAGGATGAAAAGGCTCTGAAGTCACCATTATACCCTGATACTCCTTTGATCTGGGCATCAGTGAATTGTCATCGGCGACAATCACTGTGATTATCCTACCGCAAATGTAGCCTGATGTCTTTATCCGCTGACAAGCTCTTAATTTGCAAATGGTTTTCACTCTTTTTTTATCCTTCCTTTGCGGCCTCTCATCGGATGCACACTCATCACTGGTTTTTGCCATCTGAGTGTAGAGGATGAAGCACAGCTGCCTGAAATTGCGTCTGAATTACGGTGATCCACCAGCAGCAGCAAGTGTTTCATTGGGAAACGCAGCTGATGGATCTGTGTCCTGAGTGACCAGTACTGGCCGTTGACAGTGGACCAGAAATATCACATAAAGGAAGTGCCATTCAGTATTGATGGAAAAATGGATACAGTGATCATGAAAGATGTCAATAAACCTAAATGACGCAATGTATCCACAAAGAACTATTTTATAATGTGCTCCAGAGATGACGTGGGCCATTAGGTTGACGGCATGATATATTTTTGATAAAACACTCAGGGTGAGTGGTTCGACATTGTCCCTTTCTTGGGTTTTTTTTTTTTTTTTGGGCAAGAGAATGTGCCAGATCCTCACCAAACTTTAGTCATTGATATCCGTCCATAACTATTTGAGATATCCCGTTAACTGTCAAACAAACAAATAATGAACAAACGGACTGACGAATGAGCAAACCACATTTTACCTCCTGGCGGAGGGATAATAAAGTGCGCAAGTTCTTTGAGGTATTGAGGTCAAATATGAATCCAAATAATAAGCAGATTGAATGACTGGGTGTAATGAAATAGAATTTATTAAACTAGCAAGCACATGTCCAAACCTAAATATGGAAAGCGGAAAAGGGGGAAAAAAGTGTGGAGTTGAAACTGTATGGTTCCATGTGTGTGTGTGGGGTTGTGTGGGTGTGCATGCAGTGCTCACTGGCACTTACTCTTGCTTTGATAATCAGGCTAATCAGTTGCGCTAATTGCTTAATTAATTACCTGGGAGAAATGAGGACTAGATTTAGATTCATGGTTCAGATTTTGTGATCCCTACAAGGCTATTACCCTGTGTGGGCAGTACATGCAGATGCCTCTGGAGGCGAGGACTCTGTTGTGATTTTCTTTGTGCATTTCCTTCCTTACGGTTCAGCTTTTCTCTTGGTTTCTGTGGAGTAGTTGCCTGTAGCAGATCCTGATGTACAGGTCCCAGGAAAATAGACCAGCTTTCCTGCTTCCTTGATGTTGTCTTGTCACAGGACAATCGGGTTATTCTATGTCAAGTGGACCAATGAGCCCCACTGGACCATCTAAGATTTTTCTGATATTTTGTTCAGTGGTATCTTTATGTTTGGAATGAACTTTTGTGAAGTTATAGCTCAAAATCTAAAGGCCCTGTCCAATACTGCCGTTTAACGATTCCGTCTGCCTCCGTCTAAATATTTACATCAGATGGTGTCATACGGCGGCAAATTCAGATTTTTTGGCCGTGGACGGTAGATAGAACAGCATGAGTAACGTCTAAATACGTCTGAGAAACGTCTGCTGAAGTATGAGTAACGTCTTCATTGAGCTCAGCTTACGGAACATTGAACGCTTGAGTAACGTCTGCTTTTAAGTATGAGTAATGAACGAATTGGATTGTGTGTAAATAAATGTAAATAAATTGTATATAGTTACAGGATAAAAACAAAGTTTGTCAAATCCCCACAATTTATTTCTCAAACCCTCCAAAAAAGGAAAAACGAGCCAAAGAAAAACTTGAAATAAAATAAATTGTTTTCATTTCAAGTTTTTCTTTGGTTCGTTTTTCTTTTTTGT
The DNA here is from genome assembly GCA_029692085.1 of Gymnothorax javanicus. NCBI lineage: Eukaryota > Metazoa > Chordata > Actinopteri > Anguilliformes > Muraenidae > Gymnothorax > Gymnothorax javanicus. The sequence goes on along the minus strand of CM056206.1, from coordinate 25,123,995 downwards.
AACCAATTTAAAAAAAATCATAAATTGAATGAAAAGAGAAATGAAGAACAAATTAAATGGTTTGCATTAAAAATCACAATTATTTACATTCATTCTGGATAATTTTTTTTTTTTTTTTTTTTTTTTTTTTTTTTTTTTTGGCGGTTTTGTAGGTTTTAGCTGTCCGCCTGCCCAACAGCCATAAAAGTCTAAAAACCGGTAAGATTCTGCTCGAGTAACGGTGAAAACGTCAAAAAAAAAAAAAAAAAAAGCCTGAATAACATGAGAGCCGCCAATCAGTATCCAAAGCTGGCTGTCGGAAATTTTGAACATGTCCAAAGTTCGGAACGGCTAGCGCCGTCTGTCAACGTCTAGATACTTCTGTAAACCAGCTGAAAAACGAATAAAAAAGTCCGATGAACGTTCGCCTTCCTTTTTCAGATGGAATCGTTAAACGGCGCAATGGGACAGTATCTTTAACTGGTTCGGTCAGTATTGAATGCTAAAACTAGGACTGCCTTGTCTTCCGCATTGTTGGCCAAATTATTTTTTCTATTACTCACTAGCTTCCTTTCCAAAACAGAAACTTTTGCAGCACCAAAATTTTTTCTTTGGGGTCAAAATTGTGTGTAGTTAGATTTTGAAAATGCTGTCAGTGGAGCTCTTGGAAGTAGCATGTTTTAAGAAAAAGTCGTCAGAGCAGGCTCCACATTTTGTCTATTTTCAGATAGCCATTCTTAAGTAACCATCGCTCAGGATTTGAAATGTCTTAGAACATCGTTTCAACGCTCTATCAGAACATAAAAAAACAAGCCGCCAACATTAAAACTAGCCCCAGGTATTTGGGGATGTGTTCTTTTCAAAATGGGATGTGTTTCTGTGTTCAGAAATTCTGCAGGTTGATCCACGTTGTCCATTTTGGCTTTTACGAACGGTACGTTTTTGTTGGTTTTTAATCTGTGCCACATTTGGGTGCTTATATCTCAGGAAGTAGAACTGATGGAAACCCCTGCATTGGGACATTTAGTAATGCGTTAACACTACTTTCTATCATGCTAACAAGAGCTCCTCAGGTTGACCAGATCAATGAAGGCAGAGCCAATGATGTAAGCCAGGTTTACTCATTTCAAGGTTATCCAGTGAGGTCAGGAACTTCCTTTATTAAGCAAACTGTATTTTGAAATTCCCAAGGCTAAACAGTATGTTCTTCTTGAGACCGCAAAACTTAAACACAATTTATGGTGCTGTCAGTGTCTGTTTGTAGCCAAATCAGCCATTTGATTTTCCCCCCACATGGATGAGCATCTGGAGCCCTTGGTGGATGTGGTGTCTCCTCTATGGTCCTGACTATTCTGTGCATTCTACCACTTTGAACGAAGCAAAACATGCTGAAGTTCTCTTGCATCTTCAAAAAAATTGAGTCCTTTTGAAAGCTTCCATTTATCTCGATCAGCTTCCCAAGTTTTCTTGCTGACGTTTTTGTGGTGGGAAGTATGTCTGAAGGATTGGACATCCCTTGCAGAAGAGGTTTTTGTGGAGTTGTGTAGTGTGTTTTTCCAGCCCTCCTGTTTTCCTCCCTTGGCACTGGGGTAAGTACAAGGTCATGAACCAGCATTGCTCATGGCCCCTGTGGGCCCTGGATCGCCCTACTGAAGGCCCCAGAGGAAAGATCATTTCACAACCTCCGAGTCAGCAGCTAAAAAACATAGGCCCCACAGCACAGAACCATATACCCTACCCAGTCATATTTTTTTATCTCCAGTTTTCTCACTGGATAGCCCATGAACCTTGGTCAGCACTATTTATTTTCATGTCAAAAGGGGCCAGCAAGAGCAGATGTCTTTTTTTTTTTCTCCCACTTGTCTATTCACATTGTAACTGCTGTCTGAATCCATATTTGTATCTCCCCGACGACAATAGTTTAGTTCCGGGGCCGCCGCGCCAGCCGCCGCTGCCGCCGTGCCCGCGGAGATTTTCTGTTCTGGGCTCTGGAAGTGACAGTTATTACAGGAATTTTTTCTAATTTTGCACAGGCGAAGATATTTATTTGACAATGCTGAACACCGATTTTTGGCAATTTTGGACGTCCAATATGGCTGCCGGCGGCCATTTTGTCAGAAATTTGGGGATCGGGGAGATACACGACTCGGTCCCTGTGGCGACCGAGTTGTCTAGTTGTGCTTTGGGGAGATATTAACCCTTTGAGCGCTATAGGCGACTATAGTTGCCCGATGATGTAAGATATCAAATTCAGATGCTGTTGAAAACCTATCATGTGGCAACTTGTTTAAAAGAGCTAACCTGGGGGAGCTCTTTTGAACAAGTTGCCACATGATAGGTTTTCAACAGCTCGGGATAACATTTTTAATTCCTTAATTTTATTCAGGGCTTTAAGGGTGAAAGTAATTTGAATGTGCGTAGTGAGTACCGAAAATAATGCAGACTTCTGGGCCTCATATGATGCCAGGTTTTTTTTTTTTTTTGCAATTTTCTGACCCGTGAACAGAATTTTGATTGAGCACTGGAATTATACAGTGGACTGCCCACACACATTTTGTTCCATTTTTCAGCATATGAAACAAGAAAGATGCATGTCATGTTCATGATTAAGGTGTAATTTAAATTTTAGTTTAGTTTAGTTCTGGCTTTAAAATGCAGCCTAGCATTGTCACCCTCATGCGAAATGTGATGCTGCACACTGCAACTCCATGGGACAATTAAAAGTACCTGAACTCGTCAGATTTTTCCAGAAGATTTCAGTTTTTCATTTTTGGGCTCCTGCTGTGGGGATTTTATTATTATTTTATTTATTTATGTATTTATTTATTTTGCGGCCTTGGGTGTCAGAAACCATGCTTTTATTTGGCTACACTTTGCGTGCACAAACAACTACGATGTCGTATTAGAAATATTAAAAAGTTCCCAACTCAACGCAGGACCATCAAATGTGAGGTACTCATTTATCCAAACTCACGTGGGATGATTGGAGAATTTGAATATAATTATTCTTAAGTGACCACCTTGCTACCCTTACATAACTTCCACAGTGTATGTGGAAGCTGCAGTCAGTCTCGCACTGGAAGGAGGCCAGAGTTTTTCCCGGTTTCAGGTTTCAGCAGAAATAATTGTTCACTCAAGGGCACACTTCACGCAAGCTGCAAACACTTAGAGCTGAAGGAACGCTGATTAATTGGTTGTGAAAGACAAAGGCCAATCAAGCTTGAAGGCTTTGATTGAACATGGAGATATCTGCCTGGTTCTCATCTGCTTTCAGCACTGAAAGTAAAACACAAATTTCTATCCAGAACATGCTGTGTTCTGCCATAATTAGAAATGCATTGAGAGAGAGGACCTTGCTGAGAAGATTATGAATGCATGGTAGAATTTTGGCCTAGTACAGATGCATACTGTTAATATTAGATGTGTTCACCAACAGGCTTTGCTCATATTATAATTCATTTGTAAAGTTGGATGTTCAGAAAGAAGTGGAGTAATTTTGCCAGTTGAGTTCTCTAGGGATGTGAACTTGTAGCCTCAAAATGCCACTGTAGCCCCGCCTCCCAAACTCCTCACCAATCATTTTCTGCCAGCCCATCCATGCCAATTTACAGCCCCATTGTGCATGAGGGGCTGTCAGGTCATAGGCCATGACTGCAGCCAGGGCTGCTCCAGTACTCTCGATTCTGCAGCTCTTTAGTAGTGATGCTCACTGCATGCCTAACTGTAGTGCTGTGCTGCTGGAAGTCTGCTACTATTTCAGACTGGGTTACAGCTTCTGCATGCACAGCTGCTCTTCAGTGCTCTTCAGTTATTTGATTGTTATTTTCTGTCTTCCTGTTTTGTTCTTATTTTGCCTTGTCTGCTTTGCTGAGGTTTGCTGATGGTGGAGTTAATGCAGCGTGCCTGTTAACCACAATTTCAGTTTCAGAAGTGAAAAGTTTCAGTTTTTCCCAGAACACACCACCACATCCTGTTACAGAGAAACCCAATGTGAAAGTGCAATGCATACTGCTGAAAAAAAAAGTGTAGAAAAGGCTTGGTTTTTGAAAGATGTCTGGTATTGAGTCGGCTGTACTAGGGTCATTACTGTAGGTGTGCTAGTCTGATGGGAGACATGCTCATTTGCTGTCTTGAGGTTTCCTTGTGCGAAGTGTTGCTGCTTTGGCTTTGTTTAAACTTCAGAGAGTAGGCGAAGATCATCCCGGTCTGTACCTTAGTGCCAGCAGACCACGGATTCAGGACTGTGGTTGGAATTAATCAGTACTGTCAGCATGTTGAGTCATTGTGCAAATAAAAGAGGGGATGGCTTATATTGTGGTAATGAAGTGCTATAAAGGTCCTTCACTCAATTGCACTGCATAATTCTTTTGAGAGAGCATTGTATTTCATTTCTTCTGTACTGAAAAACTTCATAAATATCATAGTGTGGATGGAGAGATGTCCCTCCTGTATGGAGGAGGAGGTCAGTAGTGTTAAACTCCATAAATATCATGTTGTGAATGGAGAGATGTCCTTCCTGTGTGGATGAGGTCAGTTGCATTGCAGTCATTACTATAGTGTGGATGGAGAGATGTCCCACCTGTATGGAGGAGGAAGTCAGTAGCATTGCAGTCATTACTATAGTGTGGATGGAGAGATATCCCTCCTGTATGGAGGAGGAGGTCAGTAGCATTGCAGTCATTACTATAGTGTGGATGGAGAGATATCCCTCCTGTATGGAGGAGGTCGTCAGTAGCATTGCTGCCATTACTATATTGTGGATGGAGAGATATCCCTGCTGTATGGAAGAGGAGGTCAGTTGCATTGCATTCATTACCTTAGTGTGGATGGAGAGATATCCCTCCTGTATGGAGGAGGAGGTCAGTTGCATTACATTCATTACCTTAGTGTGGATGGAGAGATGTCCCTCCTGTATGGAGGAGGAGGTCAGTTGCATTACATTCATTACCTTAGTGTGGATGGAGAGATATCCCTCCTGTATGGAGGAGGAGGTCAGTTGCATTGCAGTCATTACTAAAGTGTGGATGGAGAGATATCCCTCCTGTATGGAGGAGGAGGTCAGTAGCATTGCAGTCATTACTATAGTGTGGATGGAGAGATATCCCTCCTGTATGGAGGAGGTCGTCAGTAGCATTGCTGCCATTACTATATTGTGGATGGAGAGATATCCCGGCTGTATGGAAGAGGAGGTCAGTTGCATTGCATTCATTACTATAGTGTGGATGGAGAGATATCCCTCCTGTATGGAGGAGGAGGTCAGTTGCATTACATTCATTACCTTAGTGTGGATGGAGAGATATCCCTCCTGTATGGAGGAGGAGGTCAGTAGCATTACATTCATTCTCCCATTGGGGGAGGGCCAGATGGGGAAGCGGAGCTGGAGATATAGACGGTGCCTGAGCTCTGTGGTTGGTTTGTAATGTGACATGTGGGGGTTGCCTGACCCCGGGTACCTCGACATGGTTTGTTTGGATGCTGGTGCTTGGGAGGGCATGCAAGCAGACGGCAGACTGCATGCCCTGGCCTTGGCAGGTCAGTATGTCATGGGAGCTGGCCAGTGCTGCCTTGCAAACTGCCAATGGTCTGGTACACTTGGAGAGAGCAGGACACATTTACTGTTGAGTACATATTCTGACTAGTATTACAATCTTTATTCTTGGTCCTGGCTGGTTACTGGGTCTCAGTGTTAATTTTGATACCTAATTTTAGTTTAGTTTCAGTCTTGGTTAAATAATTAAAATACATAATAGTTTCATGCATATTTTAGTCAAAGCCTGAACAATTATTTTGGTCAAAAAATGACAAAATTATTATCATTTCCATCAGTTGGATCACTTTCCTGAGTAGTTATCTACCATAGTAAATCCACGTTTTGTTTTTCGCAGTCATTCAAGAGGATAATTTGGTACCGTATGGGGGACACAGAGGAATGCTAAAAACCTGAGCAGTGACTCACCAAATGAGCATACATAGAGCACACAGTCTCCCATTTTTATTTGTAAATCTGAGATGGGTTGTACAAATAAATGAATGTCATTACAGTTTTTAGCCCGCTTGGCCAAAAGGCCCAAAGGGGCTTATGTTATGCTCGGGGTCTTTAGTGGTGGTCTGTCGTGTGTGCGTAAACTTTTGGCTTGTCTGCTCTCTAGCGTCTTCAGTTTTTGACTGATCTTTTTGATATTTTGCACGTGTATATGTGGTCATAAGTTCTAGACCAAGTTCGATTTTGAGCCGAATCGGATCGATACTTTGGCCAATAGGGGGCGTTCCATTTTGCCCATGTTTGGCCACGCAGGCACAGTGGCTTTGCCACAATTTTTGTTTTTTCATACTTAGTTTTTATTCATTATTGTTTATTTACATTTCTGCAGCAGTTTGGCCAGGAGTCACTATGTAAAGAGGGGAAAAAGCCAATTTGATACCTGTGGGTTGCAGGCGCGGACATCGTGGATTTATGTTTACTTTCCCACAATGCACATTGCACTGCAATTTTTCTTTCCTATGTCCCCGTACAATTACAATACCAAACAATGTATTGGAACTCCAACCACAAATATATACTACATATTATTTACTATAATGTTTCAGCTCCTAAGGCCATTTTATCACCTTTGAGTTTCAGAGATGGACTAGCTTACTTTGACTTTTGTGTCATCATGCAAAACATTGGTCCCGGAATATTCAACAGATAGCTTGGTACTTGGGTAGCTAGCTAGTTCTTTCATGAGGCTACCCCCAACTCGCATGGTTTTTTGCTTCATCTCTCTCTAGAGTCTTTACTCCTGACAGTAAAAGGCTGGCTATGCCATTTCCTGTTGGTTCTAGATAAAGGTACTCATTGCAAACCTTCAAAGTAGGTAGCTAGCTAATGTTTTGTGCTGAAGGGCTATGTGATGATATCGCCTGCATCTATTAGCAAACATACTGATATAGAAAAGTGTGAGTCCACTTCCGAGACGATATTTGGGCTATTGTATCACTTTTCCACTACTGTCATTTATTCCCACTTGGCCTGTAAGTTTTGTCACCGTGGTTTGAAGTAGTAGTCAAGGTTTTATATTAACAAAGGTCTTAAATGATTCCTGGTGCAGCAAAAACTGCACATTTTCTGCTGTGAAAGAACCAGAAGCTGGGAAAGAAAAATGGCTGCATACTTTCAGTGGTTTGGCGAATGATGGTACCAAGGACTCAGCCAACCCAGCCTATATACTGGATACTTGGATAGCTGAACAAGTGTGGAGTCACAGACCAAAAAATTGTGGACATTGTAAAAGCTAAATTCCTTTAGAACAATTGGATTGTCTCTATGGAACAATTTGGCTAATTGACTTGTTTCTGTGTCATTTTCTAATATTCTGTTTTCGAAGCTCTCAATGTTGCTTTAAGGGCTTATTGGCCAGTAGGCCTCATTTTTTTCAAGCGGTCACCATCCATCCTATTCATGCGCATGATGGCAACAGTAATGACTCAGACAGGGGAAGTCACAAATTGCCTTAGAATGGATTATTTTTTGAAATGATGAAGGGAAGGTGGATTTGAATTTTAAAATTGATAAAACTTGAACCTCTGGGGTTTGAGCATTGTACAAAGCTTATTGACTAAAAAAAAAAAATTGAATGTGAGTAGATGAGATGAGCCTGTAATCAGATGGTTTTGTAAGGAGAAGTGTGCAGTACGAGTCTAAGCAGTGATCTATTTTACGCTGTTACCAATGAAGAACCGAAATCTTTGTACATATGCAAAATTTATTTGCCATCTTAGGATGGAGTAGCCTGTCACAGGCATTGGAGCCCTTCCCAGATCAACTCAAGGGCTTCGGTCTTTGTACTATACAATATTTTTCGCCTCAAGGCAGCAGTTTTTTCTTATATCTTTAAAATAATTGCGATTCAGGAGACCTTGCAGCCCTTAACTCTGGAAATATTTTTTTCCTCTGTTATTTCCATTAGTATCCTAGATATTGGGCCTTAAAAATGGGTCGTGGCCATTTGAGTATCATAGAGGTTGAGAAACAAATTAAGAAAGCTAGGCACTTGTACCATTGAGAATGCCAACTTTATTTCTGGTTAATTTTCATAACTTTTGGACAAAAAGTACCGCAAATACAAAGAACTTCAGGAAAAATGAACTTGGAAGCTGTTGAAGCTTCGTAAGTTCCCATTGAAATGCAGTCAGCAATGGTAATCAGTTAGCGCGTTTTGGATAATAGACTCCATGACTAATGTGCTACATCTGAAGTAATTAGCGGTGCACATGAGATGCTTGCGAGCAGTTTAGTTTGGAAACTCTTGCCGCAGCTACTTAACAGAATCCAGAGAGCAGGTAACGTCTCAGCAGCCAATCACGTCTGCACACATCACATCAGTAATGGAGTGTGATCTTCAAAAACTGCTCGTCAGGCCAACGCTCCGCAGCTGTTAAAGCTTGCTTCGTTCTGCTACTGCAGCTTCATATTTCCTATGCGCATCTGGTCCCTGCCATCGCTGGTTTGTTGTTTTGCAGGGATTTTACTGTGCAGCTGTCCCAGCACCACCCCGGCTTTCACCTGCCTATAGATACGCTTCCTGTGCTCTGGGGATGTGGTGTCCTCTGTTCATGAGGTAGATTCTTCCTGTTTTCGGAGTCGTGCACGAATATGTGCACCGAGCACCCAGCGCAGATCTGTTCAGCGCCAAACCAAATATAATGTTCCACATCTGATGCAATACGTGGCTTTGCATTTCAGCTGGAGTTGTCCAGACTGAACTGAATATCTCTGCAGCAAATTATAAGCTGTCCCCAACTTATATGAAATAGATAATTGTGCATTGATGTGAATTAAAAAAAAAAAAAAAATCATTTATACTTCCTTGCAGCTTTTTTGACTCATGGCTCTCACTTTAGGATCATTTTATGTAGTTATGATTATATTTTGTCCAATTTTTCAGTTAAAATGATCGAAGTATGATGTGATTCCTGATTGTGCCACATTGTTAGAAATATATTCTTTGTCCTTTGAAACAATGTAAAATCATTTGTTAAGATGAAATATTTATAACACACAAAAAAAATCTAAACAAATGCTGTAGGCAGACAACCACAGGCAAGTCCCCGAAATGACAGCATTCTCCCCATAAGCAAAGTTCATAGTTTCATCGTGTGGCCTGGCGGATAGGCAACAGGAAACCGTGCAGGGTCCAGAAAATCAGAATAGTACTACTCTGGGCTTCAGGAATGTTCACTGCAAAGTTTGGTCATGGCGTGACCAGTATCAGTTACTTTCCTTCTCTGTGCACCAGAAACAATCACAAACAATGTGACTCGATTCCAATCAAAAATGTTTGAGTTATTGTATTCGAAAGTATTAAATTAGACCAAAATGTGGCGCAAAAAGGAAACATGACATAACCACCTCAATCAATTACCTCCTCCTCAGTGCACCAGGATTGTAGAAAGCAGATGCGACCTTATTCCCAATTAAAGCGGTTTGAGTGACTATGAAGCCATATTGTTGTAAAACGTGCTGAGTATGTCTTGGTGTTATCCTGCTGGAACAAACATGGGCAACATCTTGAAGGCATATGTTGCTCTAAAATGCATGTGTACAATTGTGTCTTTGCACATGTGCGAGCTGCCCATGCGGAGTGCAGTACTGCAGCCCCAAACCATGACAGACAGTGGCTTTTGAACATATCGCCGATAAAGATCGGAATAGTCCATCCTACTAGGTTTTGAATCTGCAATCATTCATTATGATAAAAATATGTATTGTGATGTACTGCTGCCACCCCATTTAAGACTCGATGATAACACGGAACCATCGTGCATTCACATTTTACTTAATGCATTTAAAGCAAGGTTCCCTTTTCTTATTGCTCAATAACCTTGCTGGCCTTCCTGGTTTATTTTAGTGGTTGCAGTGTGTGCCTAGAAATCTTTGGAGAAGACTTGATGAGAGCTAATTGAGCCATGTTGGAGTTATACACTTCGGCATCAAGCTTTTCATATAATTTTCATGATGCCTGAATTGAAAGTTTGCGGAACTGTAGATGGTAATTTGCCTAGCTAACCCTTTCTCTCCAGACATCCATTTCAGTGGGTCCAAAAATGTTTTTTAAAAAACTGGAAGCAGTCTTATTAACAATGGGGCCTTATGCACTGATATAAAATACAAAAATTGTTTTGTTTGTGGACTGAAGGGTTTTTTTTTTTTTATTGTTATTGGGCAGCATTTCCAAGATCAGTTGCTTTTATTTTTGGGCTGAGCGGCTGTCAGAATCAATGGACAATTTTTTTCAAGAGATGTCTGTACTGTGACCTAGGATAAGTTTGAAGTTCAGAAATATTGACTTTTGGACATAACTAAAATTCTGTAGAGGTTCTATGTAACATGAGGAAATTTTTTTTTTTTTAGAAAAAAGTATACATTTTGATTGACAGGACTGCTGCAACCAGGACACCAAGATATAACATTATGTCAACTTTATACATCTGCTCTGCTCACTTGTTAGCAACGTGGAAAATTTGAGTTTGAAAGAGTTTCTCTGGAAAACTCAGGAGGGAGAGGGTTAACACATTATTTATTCTGGGCACAAACATCTCGTCCAAATCCCTTAAATGAAGGAGCAGGGAGAAAATGGTTACTACAAGTCAGTGCTGCCCGCCTCTTCTTGCACAAAGAGGACCACAGTCATTATGCGCTCGGACTGCCTGCGTATTCTGTAGTGTGCGGCAGTTCTTTAAATGGTGGGATTAGCTAGTATTAGTATGTGACTATGTGTGCGCACTATTGCATATGTTTTCTGACCGCAGAAACCATTTATAAAAGAAAAATAAGGGTTTTCGAAACCGATAACGTCAAATTTGAAATGTGAAATGGTCATCTGTAACGGACTAGTTTTCAGTTAGGGTCACACTTAAGATGCATTGTTGCTCATAAAGGCTTTATACAGCATGTATAATGCCTTCATAAATGAGACATAATGTCTTCATAAATCATACATAAGCAAATGTCATGGTTTGTAAAGAGTGAAATAACACATCCTTATTCCGCATGTGATGCCAGATATGACAATGACAATGTCACTTAGCTGAAAATGTCACCCTTTACAGCATTTAGCCTTTAGCTAAGTGAAATTGTTAGTTATATCACATCTGGCATCACATGCTGAATAAGGATGTGTTATTTCACCCTTTACAAAGCATGACATTTGCTTATGTGTGATCTATGAAGACAATATGTCTCATTTATGAAGGCATTATGCATGCTGTATAAAGCCTTTATGAACAACACTTCATCTAAAGTGTGACCTGAGTTAGACCCATGGAAAGCGGTTGACTGCTTTGGGTTGTCTATTTTCTACTGAGAGCGTTACAAAGCTGTGGCTGAAAAGCTGACCTCTGCGGACATTGTGCTTGCTCTCCCGTGCGCTGGTGGTCTGACTTTCCCACGGGCAGCCAGTCTCCTGCTAGCACCTCGGAGGCTGTCTGAGGTCATCGTTAATGAAATGAATAAATAAACGGAGGAAGTGAGAATTTGTCAGCGCTGACACTCCTGCCCCACCCCCCTCCCCCCCTCACACCGGCTCGGTGCCTTTTCAACTCAGTGATCGATGACCCAGATCTGCTTCGTCATACTCGCTCATGCCCTTTCAGTCACGTTCAGATTTTATACGACTGACCTCCCTGTACAGATGGGGATCATTAAACCATGTCCTAGGAAAGATGGAGCTCTTTGGGAATCGATGATGGCACATTTCTGCTTTGTGGAAGCAAACTGAATCTTGTTGGCTCTGCATCAGGGAAAATACAAGGAGCTCAACATGGCATATATGTAATAACTGTTTCACAGAACATGACGGAGAGCCTACTTATTCAGAATTGCAAGCCAACTTCATCTTTGAAATGGACCAGGGACTGAAAGCTGACCTTTGCGGAAACTGAATTGCTCAGTTGGACAGTGGCCAGTTTTACACAAGTTGCCACTGTCGGCCAAGTTCATTGTCGTTAGAAAACCACAGCCTTTGTAATCTAATTAATGTCTGGATGAGGACAGAGTCATAGCTTTATATGAGATTTATACTCAACATCACGTGGATTGATTTTTAACTGCTCAGTATCATTCATAATCAGAAATGCTAAAAACCATGCTTGGCTGTGGGCTTTTGGTAGCAGTGTCCTTCACCAACTGTGGGAGTGTTTTTCCTGAATTGGCGTGGGCAAAGAGTTTGCGTTCAGGTGTGGGCTTCGGCTTATGCTAAAGAGCCTATTTATCCAGACCCCTGTTCTTTCTTAAAATTCCTTTCTTCAAGTTCAAACAGTTTGAACTAAAATGTTGACACACGCTGGACATTCGATCAGTTCACTGTATTAATTACAATTATTTAATTGCTAAATTTCGATTTTGCAAATTGGTTTACTTTTTAAGATTGACTGAAGATCCAGATATTAAAAAAAATTAAATATTCTTATTCTTTTGTTAAGAGTAACCAACAAGTAATGATCTCATTATTACACCATAGTTTGGGGTAATAAGATGACATTAATGTATGACAAATATTGATTGATGTGTCCGCGATCAAGTGATAAATGCATCTAAAATTTTTACTTGGGTTCACTGGAGATTTATCGTTCAGATAAGCTACAGTGCCCGTGATACCATTAATTTTTTTTTTTTTTTTTTAATCATCACAAATAAACTGTTTGTTTATTTGTTCAGTCAGCGAAGTTAGGTTTTCAGTGGATCTGCTCCTAAAATTTGGGGTGATGGAGAGTCAAAGCCTAATGTCTTACCTATATTGATGCTTATTGTACGTGAATATCCAGAAAAATAACCTGGGTGCGCTGTACGAAAATAACTTTCTCTTAATTTCTCGTTGTGTTTGCTCCGATGGTGGTCAGTGCCACTGCATTCCTTGGCAAGCTACTGGATTATTGTCAGCTAAACAAATTTAGTATGTTAACAGGAATGAACATGCCCTTTATTGAGATTTTTTTCAGAAGACTCTTATAGTTTCAAGCAAGAAATTTCTCTGTCAGTAATGTGTAGTCTGCAGTCCTGGAATGTCTTGACCTTAAATTAACCCAAGCCTAATCTGCTCGAGACTCCTGACATTGACTCTAATGTACACTGAAGTCCACCATAGCCTGAGTCAACACAATAAACTACTCTTGAAAATTGAAGCCAGAGAATGTCATTTGACAACACAAAGGCTGTGGAGCTACAAAAGCTTGATTAGAATGGAACTGCCAATACAGTGCTTAACCTTGCAAAATTATTATCTGCTATTGAAAAAGAGAGGCCCTCCTTCCAACAGAGGCAGCTTGAGCCTGATTCGGAGCGGATTTCGGCCCAATATTTCCTGACCATAAATTGGAGCAAACTCCTGTATTTTAATATTCCTGGTTTGTTCTTATCCAGTTCACTGGGACTGTTCCTTCCCTGCAGCTTGGAATATGGATATTTTCCAATCAGCAGCCTGAATTAGACACCTACCCAGTCAAATGGGCTGGCTCATTTTCACTGGAATTTTTCAAACCGGTAAATGATTGTGTTTTTGCTGCGTGAGATTTCTCCCATTGCTTGCTGTGTCTCACTCCTTGCAGGGGAGGTTATTTTTGGAAACAATTATTATTATTTTTTTTTTATCTTTGCCTCGGGGACCAGTTTTCTCCCAGGCTGTTCCTGTCGGAGGGAAAAACTGATGGGTTTCTGCCGCTCCCGAGGCAAATATTTAATTTGATGAAAACAGTTGTGACTCCTACAGCGTTCACTACAGATAAAGTTAACCTCGGGTTACAGTGGTGCCACAATCACAATTGGGGTACTGGGAAAACTGCATTTTTAAAAATCTTTACAGATCACTTAACATGCACGAACTTGTGCCTTTTTTTTTACATTGAACAGCATACAAAAGTTTTCAGGATTTGGCATTGTTAGCCAAGCTGAAACATGGGAGAGGAAGTTTACAAACAAAGAGGTTTAACTGAGGTCATGTTTAGTCTCCAGAAAAAGGCAAAGTTCGCACTCCTCTGAGTACGTGTAAAGTGGCCTGATTGCAACAAGAGGTGGATGGAGGAGGCCCAACTAGCATTATAATCTTCTTTCAATTGCGTCTGTGTTTGCACAGTCAGTTCTTGAACTATTTTCAGCAACAAAAGATCCACTCGATGGATCAGACTAGGCTGTGGACTGTGGGGGGTAACTGGATGGGAAAGTGGTGTTCACCATGTCCGGACTCCAATCACTTTATTGATGGAACATCTTACCCCCTCCCACACAGATGTACATGACCACGATTTTCCCAGGAAGTACAGCTTGCATAGATCTGGCTGCGCTTGTTCTTGTGTCTCCAGCAGTGAGGTTGAGAATTTTTGGACAAATGACAAAGGTGTTATTTTAGAGTACTCGCATCCAAATTGGGTGAAAGGTGTTGGAATTGCTGCACCTTTGATAAATGATCCCCCATTTTTATGGGACCAGAAATAACTGGACAGTTGGCTTTGCAGCGGTTCTGTGGACAGATATTTGTCATTCCCTCATTATTAAATTTATAAGTTTGCAGAAAAAAGGTCTAGATTTGATCTGAAGAAATGTGGCATTTGCATTTTGAATCTTTTAACTCTCAGTATGAAGTACTAAGCGCGACTGCTAGTGAAGTGAGCCATCGATAGGCTGAAAAAAACATTTAAGACACCTCTCGGAGAAATGGCAAAGAAGATTAAGCGTGGCCAAATCAAATATTTAGCACATTCTTAAAATGGAAGAAAGCACTGGTGAGCTCAGGAACACAAAAAGCCAGAGAAAATAAAGAATAACAACTGTAGTGAAAGATCGACAAACTTTTTCCATGAAGAAAAACCCCTCACAACAATTGACCGGATTAAGGATGTTAATAGGTCTAATTCTAGGAGCTGTCAAACTGGTGAAGTGTTCTTTTTCATTTTCAGAGTTCATGCTGTTTACCACGCAAAGCACGCTGGGAAAGCAGGCCAGGACTGTGTTTTAAGGCACAGAGGTTGAGTGCGCTGTGAAGGTCAATCGATCACCTGACCTGAATCCCACTGAGCCTGCATTTCCCTGGCTGATGTCTGTTCCCAGTGCCATGGTTACCATTATGCAGGGGACGTTAAAGGGCTCCTGTTTGTACGCATGAAAATCTAGTTATTTGAAGCATTAAAGCGGTTCACTCATTTGACGTTCAGTAAATTTAAATCCTCCGAGAGTGGAATTGACTGCGCGGGAGACCTGTGCAGTAAATTAATGATATTTTCCTTGCTGGCGTATTTCTACAGCCAGGCACCAGCCCTGCTGACCTATATATATGAATTGTTGTCTCTGTGCATGGCCCAGCAGATAACTGCATTCCCACAGACTGACAGTACTCGCTTTCCATTATCTCACTAATGGCACACATGGATTATGACATCATTACAGCCGTCCACTGATGACCTCAAACCATGCTGGTCATTCTGGAATCCGTGAGTCTATCCCTAATCGCATCACTCTGGTTCCTTTAGCCTGACTGCATTTCATACCGGTCCTGTGTGGGTTTTGTACTGACCTGCCTAATTTTCTGGTCTGTATACAACTGTATGCATCAATTGCTGTCCAGTTGGAAAATAAATGTGAAGCTCTTTTATCGCCCTGGACTTTTGACTTTGCCTTGACCCTGACTGGGCCGCAGTTCCCACCGCAGCCAATAAAGGCTTGACGTGTTGACACTGCAGCGGTTTTCTGCTTCCCTCAGACGGTGGATTTTTTGGCCCTCTCTCATCCGCGGCTGTCCAGCGTTGAGTCGTTTGACACAAATGTATAAGAGAGGTTTTTTTTTTTTTTTTTTTTTTTGTACTACTTTTCTTTTCAAGGGTTTTAGCCTGACTTTGAACTTGCAGACACCAGCAGCAGTAGCTCTGGAGGGAACTGCTTTACTTTGGAAATGGACTTATTAAAAGGGAACAATGCAAATGGCTTTTGGCAGCTCTTGGCAGTAGACCTGATTTTATATGCGCAGTTGCATCCTGTAAAGTGCTTGTTTCTTAAGTTTATTTATTTTATTGTAATTTAAGCAGAATTAAACTAAAAGCCTCACAGCTGCAGAGATGGGCCCATTATGTGAATGTGTCTATAACATGCACTCACCTCAGCCCAAATCTCACATGCACAGTTGGCTACACCTGACACTGATTGTACCCATAATGCAATTCAGGCATGGAGCAGTTGGGGACCCGGAGTCTTCTTTCCCAAAAGACTCTTTGTAAATAGCACTAATATACACTACTTGTGTTTTCAAAGATGGCTGAAAATAATTAGGCTTAAAGGTTCTCTTTCAAGCTCACTCCTGCTCTTTGCTTGTGGTTATAATTCTATATCGAGAAATTCAGGTATGACATTTGTTTTCCCTAAAAATGGCTACTTAAGGAAATACTTGAAGTGAACAAATAATCTGGAAACGCCCATAAAAATTTCAGCAGAAATGTTGGGCGATTATGGGGAAGTAGAGCCTCATGCAGTCTCAGTACAGTCTCATTAAAATAACCGTTGAAACAGACTGATCTTGCGGTGTAACCTGGAGATAGCGGGGTCTGGCACCGTACACATTTTTATTCGAATGAGCCTGTAGTACTGCTGTGGCATAGTTGTTGGGCTGTGAGTTCGACGAAAATGGTCTAAAATCACACATTTTGTTTGCCTGTATGAATGTCATTGTCATTATCGAGTGTGAAAAAAATATATTATAGTTTCATTTGAAGGTTGGATTTGATCTCTTTTTTTTAATCAAATAATAAAAAAAATACCAAAAACTTGAAACCTTCTTCACCATGTCAAACTTCCTCTATCGGCTATTGGATGGACGCGCGAGACTTGTTTTAATGAAAATTTGAGCATGCGTATCATAGCATGATGAATAAGATGCCATCGGAGGAGCATTAGTTCTGATGTGAAGAAAACATCAGGAACAAGTAAATTAGTGTCTCACCCTGATTTTCTTTTTTTTTTCAGCAGATCCTTTCTCAACTGTCCTCTTTTCATTCCACATTGCCTCCGTTTCTATCATTATGGTGGGGATGGCCTCTGGTTTTGGTCTTGTTGACCTGGTCATGCTGAAGTCGAATGCAGACTCCACTCAAAAGCTTCCTGCTTGAAGTGAGCGCTGCCTACAACACTGCACTCTCTAGGCCCATCCCACTTTGCCCTTTTCAGTTTACCTTTTGCTGTCCAATTTTTCCTACTTTTTCTTCTTTGGGAAAGACATGACAGTCTTCTGATGTATTACAACATCCATCAACAATGTACCTTTTTGGCATTGTTTCCTTCAAAAGTTTTACAAGCAGCGTGCAAACTTTTCGACACCGCTGAACAAGTAAACACAATACATGTGTAGTACAGTATGTAGCTGAGAAATATAGCACGTATACGCAGTCGGAGGGCAAAATCAAGCGAGCTGATGGAGCCGTCTTCCCCGAATGGTGCACAGATCACGCGACCGGATGTCCACTTTTTTTAAAGGGGCAGGGCTTGTTTCCTAAAAATAATATAAATAATCATGAAAAAAATCAGAATTAAATATGAAATGAAGCAATTTTTATTTTGGGATAAGAAAATGGCAATTAAAATGGAGGGAAAATGGCTGAACAGAAGAGAACCTGTAAGGTTTTAGCTTAAGGTTTGTGCAACATGCTCACATGGCTGAGGTCATAAAAACCAGGTAGGAGGGCAGTTTTGGGCTTTATACTATTGTTATGTGTGCAGTTGAATAAGGATTGTTTGGAATCATGACTTTTGCAACGAGTCTGCTTTTGTCCAAGGGGCATGGTCCAGTATTTATATAATTTTAAAAACGTATTAGACCAATAAAAAAGTGCTTTAGGCTGAATATTAATGCAGTCTCCATTTTGCAATCATTAAAATAATGTGGTAATTTTAGAAGAAATTTGCCAGCGTATAGCCTTTATACGGCGTTTAGAGCGTCTAAATTCAGGGTTTGTATGGTCTGTATGTTCCATGGTACTGAGAGTCAGCTGCACGGCACAGCCCTGCAGATCTGCCCAGCTTCACATGTCACCTCTGTGTCCTGAGCATAACCGAACAGAACTGAGCTCGAATCTACAACTCACTGTCCCAGTCTGAGCTCAATGTCTGCACCTTTGTTGTGTTTAAGACAATGAAAAGATTTTGAAGTGTTAATCCTTGTACAACCCCAATTCCGAAATAGTTGGGACAGAGTGTTAATTGTGAATAAAATCAAAACGCAATGACTTCAAATCACACCAGCCAGTATTTTATTCACAATAGAACAGAGATAACATAGCAAATGTTGAAACCTGAGAAATTTTACAATTTTATCCACAAAATGAGCCCATTTCAAATTTGATGGCTGCTGCAGGTCTCAAAAAAAGTTGGAACAGGGGCCTGTTTACCATGGTATAGCATCCCCTTCTTCTTTTTAACACAGAGTGGAGGCGTCTGGGCATTGAGGAGACAAGTTTCTTGAGTTTAGCTATTGGAATTTGATGCCACTCTTGTTTAATACAGGCTTCCAGCTGCTGGAGAGTTTTGGGTCTCCTTTGATGGACTTTTCGTTTAATTATGCGCCAAATGTTCTCAATAGGTGAAAGATCAGGACTGCAGGCAGGCCAGTTCAGCACACGGAGTCTTCTACTACGAAGCCATGCTGTTGTAATAGCTGCAGTATGTGGTTTTGCACTGTCCTGCTGAAATACACAAGGCCTTCCCTGGAATAGATGTCATCTAAAGGGGAGCATATGTTGCTCTAAAACCTTTATATACCTTTCAGCATTCATGGTGCTTTTTAAAACATGCAAGTGTTCCACACCATATGCACTAATGCATCCCCATACCATCAGAGATGCTGGCTTTTGAACTGAACACTGATAACAGGAGAGGTGGTCTTTCTCCTATTTAGCCCGGAGGACACAACGCCCATGATTTCCGACAAGAATGTCAAATTTGGACTCGTCTGACCACAGGACACTTTGCTATAGTCCATCTTAAATGAGTCTTGGCCCACAGAACACAGCAGCGCTTCTGGATCATGCTGAACAATGGCTTCCTTTTTGCATGATAGAGTTTTAGCTGGCATCTGTGGATGGCACAGCGGACTGTGTTTACAGGCAGTGGTTTCTTGAAGTTTTCCTGGGCCCATTTAGTAATGTCAATGATAGAATCATGCCGGTGAGTGATGCAGTGGCGTCTGAGGGCCCGAAGATCACAGGCATCCAGTAAAGGTCTTCGGCCTTGTCCCTAATGCACAGAGTTTTTTCCAGTTTCTCTGAATCTTTTGATGGTGTTATGCACTGTCGATGATGAGACCTTCAAAGACTTTGCAATTTGACGTTGAGGAACATTGTTTTTAAAGTATTCCACAATTTTTTTTACGCAAGCCTTCACAGGTTGGAGAGCCTCTGGTCATCTTTACTTCTGAGAGACTCAGGCTCTCTAAGACATCCCTTTTATAGCCAATCATGTTACACACCTTATGCCAGTTAACGTAATTACTTGCTAAATGTTCTTTCAGCTGATTCTCTTATATATTAATTGCTTTTTCAGCCCTTTTCTGCCAGTGTCCCAACTTTTTTGAGACCTGTTTTTGCCAGAAAATTTGAAATAAGCTCATTTTGTGGATAAAAATGTTGAATTTCTCAGTTTCAACATTTGAAATGTTATCTATGTTCTATTGAGAATAACATACTGGCTCATGTGATCTGAAAGTCATTGCATTTTGATTTTATTCACAATTTACACTTCGTCCCAACTATTTTGGAATTGGGGTTGTAGAAGGAATGCAGCCTGTAGCAAAGCCAGCAAAAAGACTAATTTTGGTGGCACACATGGAAAGCTATTTCGAGATTGAAAAGCAGCAGGAAATCTTCTACAATTAATTTTGTGCCTCCTTGATTAGATGGCTTGCATATGCAAATCCACAAAAGTAGAAGTTAAGTGCTTCTGATTGCTCTGTTTCGGGAATCTTTTATTTGGATAGTTGAATGCGCAAGCATTCAAAGATTTTGTGAGATGATGAATTTGATATTCATTTTGCAAACTTCAGTTGCAATGCTCTGGTCCGGTTTTGCAACCATAGGAGCTAAAAATAGAAAAACTCATGGAAACATTGACGACTCACTGCTGAGTCCTTTGTCTACATTCTAGTTTCTCAATCAAGATTTAATTAAAATACCATTTGTTTATAAAATGATGATATAATTATTAGTGATATGTAGGCTATGCTGTACTAAGTTTGCTTGAATCTGTAGAGATAAGTTTGGGATTCCAGGTCATAATTTTCTGTCCATCTAACCATCTCAGACATGGCTATATGTGCCTGTGAGAAGGACTCAAGCTTATTGAAAACTGCCCCTTGTTCACCATACGCAAACAGGAACTGCAATCCAGAAGTCGTTTTGAGATCTATGTTTGTTTATTTAGTGCACTCCTCAGATAAGTGCTGTGGAAAAGAGAACCGAATGCATGACTCGACATGATCGTGCAGCTACCACAGGAAGGGATTGGGTAAGGAGGGACAAACCGGTTTATTCTGCTTCCACTGCATCTCCCAAATTGGTCCCTGTGTCAGCCTTTGTAGTGTGACTTCAAACTGCGAATTTCTCATTTTCAATTTTCACTCCTGTGACAGAAACGTAGTACCAATTTACAATTTAGACATCTATTCAAGTTCATTAGTTTGTTTCAAATTCAAGATTTGATGGCCAGTGAAGTATCTACTAATGTGTTCATCCATCTTAACCCTTAAAGCACTGAAATAAATAAAAAATACACATAAAAGCAATTATCTTGCACTGTTGAAAACCTATCATGATTTTTTTTTTTTAATTTTGATATCTTGCATCATTGAGCAACAATAGCTGCAATTAGTGTTCTAAGGGGTAATTTAGTTCACTTTTTTAAATACTGCAGCTGTCTCTGCTGGGCAGTTTGAATAGTTTAAGAAAATGCAGAAAATTTAAAAAAAAAAAGATTTTTGGGAATTTTTGGGGTGGGGGATGAACGTGGTGTGCAGTCTGTATGGGACCTTGGTCAGTTTGGACTCAGTCCCTCAAGTGCTGGTTGTGAGGATATTGGACTGTTATACAAATACCCTTTGTCTTTCCCAGTGAACCAAAGACTCTCTCATGGTCACATGGCGAGTTAAGAGAGACAGTTTTGGCTTCCCATGAGAGGAAGATGAGGGTTTCATCAGTTTCCAGTAGTTTTTAACTGGTCCTGTAGGAAAATTGATTCAGCAGGTCTGATGTGGGTTATTACTGCAGGTCAGTTTGGAGAGTTATTAACGCAAATAAGGGCGTAGCTCCATATCACTTTCGTACAGAGGACAAATTCTTGAAACCGCCTTGATAATGATTAACTTGAATTCCTGTTTAACACATGAGTTGCGACTAAATTTTTCTTGTTTTCAGACTCTGTTATTCCATGTCAACTTGTTTGGAGGTCCACAGGTGATCTCCTCAGAACCAGCTGAAAAAATGTGTATGTTTATCTGTATGAGAATGATTAATATGTAAAATTTTACCTTTCAGTTCCTGTTAGTTTTGCAGAAATGCTTCAAAAATTGTGTCTCAGACTCTCCTCTAACAAAATTGCTAATTTGCATTTTTGCCAAGTTTAGGAGCCTGGGCATCAGGAGTAGTACTGCATGGAAGCTTGAGTCTGCCGAAGTGGATTAATTTATAACAAATATTTAAGATTTTTGCATCAAATTTAGTAAGTAGTGGTTAGTTTTTTTTTGTTTTTTTTTTAATAGGACTTAAAAATCTAAAGGTCTATATCAGCTGAACTGATAGGAATTGAAGACTAAAATTTTGCGTAATTTCTGCTCTTATTTAGATAATGAAAAATTTCATTCAACTGATTCTGAGGGGTCATATGAGGATGTTTTGAGAATCCAGGTGATTTCACGTGGAATGACCCCCAAAGTATTCTAAAGTTGTCTACTGATTGGCTGTGGACTGAATCTGAAGCAGGAATAACAGGCTAAACTGATCCAGATTACTTGTCAATACATTAAACTACCCTTTACGCACATGGCACCTGACTCTGAAAAGTTCTGAAACTTTGCCATGTAAAAGTTTGCATGCGTATGAGAGCTGGCATTGGAACTCTGGAAGTTACTCTTGCACTTTTCTTGCTCAGGAGTAGACGGCATGTGCAGAAATGGTCTGATCCGGTGTGGTCGAAGCATAAAACATGACTCCCTGGTTGTTACCTGGTCAATTATTCATCCAGCTACATTGCTTCTTACTACTGCTACTACATAAATTAAGAATGTATAAAAAATGATATTTTAATGGTAAACTACTAGGTAAGATGTTCTCCGTCATTTAGGCTGGTAGTTAGCTTACCTTACATTTTCAAGGCGTTACGTTCAAATTGCAATGTGATGGTATATGCCAGTTATGAATATATTTCTTAAGCATAGTACTGGACATAAGCAAACTAAAAAAAAAAAAAAAAAAAAAAGTACCCTGTGGGGACCATTATTTCCTGTGTTATCGTAACCTCTTGACATCCGCTTATTCTGAATACAGTTGAATAACGGCGGTTTGGCGGAGTGACAGGGTTTGCTGGCGTGTTCTGTGTGAGATGGTGTTTGGGTAAATGAGGATACACTTTCACAGCCTGTCACCGATTGAACATCGATGCAGCGGAGCGCATTTTGTTGCCTTGCTGCTCGAGCAATTTGCTGCAGAGATGGAAGTTGACAGATAAGGAAGCACATAACAGCCAGCTGGAGAGCTGACTTTACAAAGTTAAACCCAGCTCTAGCTGCTGTCTGTGGTTTACCACGCTTCCTGCAGAGTTTCGACATGTATCAGTGAGCAGTCTTGTTTTTAAACTAAGGAACAGGCTGTATTTAAGATTTCCGGACTTAGAATTTGAGGGGCATTCCGTGGTATTTGCGACATGGCTCCACAATTTTTTTTTTTTTTTTTTTTTCCCAGAATTTTGATGAAATACCTGATGAATGTGTTGACATCCAAATGTTTCTGAAAAATGTATTTTGGCTTTATGGATCATTGCCCTCAAGGCAATAATGCACCGTTGTCGATTTCATGACTGTGACCGGCATCAACATATGGAATTTTCTTTCAATTTACATTTTTTCAAGTTAGTCATGCCAGGCATTGGACTTAGATATGTGCATTTACTTTGTATAACAATTTTTTACATGCTTAGAGATATGAGGCTGTAAGTCTTGATATTTGAGATTAAAATGACATATTTCTTATTATCCCCCCAGCATAAAAATGCGGGGGGATACAGGCATTGCCTTGTCTGTCTGCCGTCCGTCTGTCCGTCCGTCTGTAATCATTTTGTTTCTGGAGCAGAACTCGGAAACTATGCAAGATATCAGCACTAAACTTGGTTCATGTATTCTATGTATAGTCTAGATGTGCCTTTTGCTACTTTGGAAACTTCAGGATTACTTTTTTGCCATTTCCATGGAAACGAATCTGGACTTGGTGCACATCAGGCCTAGTTCGTTCAAAAACAGTTCAATATATCTTACTGAAACTTTGCATGTGTATTACCCACATACTGAAGTGGTGCCTTTTGATATTTTCAGATTTCTGAAAATCTTCTTTTTTTCGTTTCCATGGAAACCATTTGCATTTGGACTCTTTACAGATACGTTCGTTTCTGGAGCACAACTCAAAAACCGTTCATTATATCTTTCTGAAATTTTGCATGTGTATTACCCACATACTGAAGTGGTGCCTTTTGATATTTTCAGATTTCTGAAAAAAAAAAAAAAAAAAAAAAATTTGTTTCTATGGAAACAAGTTGGATTTGGACTCTGTACAGAGAGAGGTTCGTTTCTGGAGCAGAACTCAAAAACCGTTCATTATATCTTTCTGAAACTTTGTATGTGCATTACCCAAGTACTGAAGTGGTGCCTTTTCATATTTTCAAATTTCTGAAATTATTATTTTTTTCCTTTCCATGGAAGCGAGATGGATTTGGACTCAGTTGCGGGGATGGGTTTGTTTCTGGAGCAGAACTAAAACACTGTTCATTAATGACCCTTGTTTTTTTATTGTCTTTGTCAACATGTGGTTCATAGTCTTTGGTAGACATTGCCAGTACATACTTCCAGATAATTCCAGAGGAAAATCACCTCAACATTCTTGTTTGAATTTCTTTGAAGGTGTAGGATTGACATGACTTTCGCAAATAATCAGAGGCCGGGGGAATATGTCATCTTTTGATGACTCTTGTTAAAAGATATGTAGCTGTTTCTCTCACAAAGCAAATGCATCCATACTATTGATCAACAAGTTTTAGTGGTAATTCATTGATATTTATATAGAGTGACAAAAGTGTCCTGTCCGTAACATTTTGCCCTGTCCTGTCCATAACACACATTGACACCAAATGAATCTGTTCAGATATTTTTTTGATTCCTGAATGATATTCCTTTGATATAAGGGTACATCACTGGATGGCTGAATTTGAAGAATATCACATTAATGAAAAGAACTTTTGATTTAACCACTTTTCAAAAAAACCTTTTTCAAATTTTTCAACATTTTTCAAATGTCGCAATTTGTCCTGTCCGTAACATTTTTTCTTTTATGTAATTAAATGTATTAATTACCGTCGATGACATCCATTTTTATATCACCTGAAGTACTCCCAGAGGAGTGAAAATTCAGCCATTCGAACAATTCAGAGGACAAACACATTAGTAGCTGCAATGGAATTACTTCCCTAAATGTCCTGTCCGTAACAAAATGAATACCACGGAATGCCCCTTGATCAAACCATAGTTAACAGTGTATTGCTATTGAACATTTCGATAAACATTTTAAAGTCTCGCAAGTGTCGCTGGTCTTGACCAAACTTGTAGTGTTTTTACTTGTAGTGCTTGTAGTGGCATTTATTTACTTTTTATTTAAAGGACAAGGAAATGTGCCATATGTTGAGACCTAGGTTGATAGATGATTGTATTATGAACCCCGACAAAATACTTTCACACATATTTGGTTTCTTTATGATAAAACTGGGGAGTTTTTGTTTTGCTCTCATAAAGCTACAAGTCAGCTGCCATAGCCTCTGCTGGACCAAAGTTGGGTGACGTCAGTGATTCAAACCCTTTTGGCTTCAGTGCACGGCAAAGTATACTGAGAAATGGAAGAAAGATGTTAGTAAGTTAATGAACTCGCATGGTTACCCAGGTGAAGTCACTGCAAAACGAAGAAATGTTCGAAGAAATGAGTGCAAATGTGCATGTGCTAATAATACATCAGATTTTTATAATAATTACACACATACAGTATCAGTCTTGTACTAACTTCCATTCCTTTTGTTGCTGGGCATATTTAGCATTGGGAACCTCATCCAAACAAGTTTCCAAAATATGTGCTGAACACAAGCGGGAATGGTTGTTGGGAGTGAATCCCTGCCTTCTCGTGTTGGCAAGCCTCTTCTTAAGCATGTTCAGGGTTTTTAGATGAAACGGAAGAACAACCGTGCTGTTCTCCTACACCAGATAAATTGCTGCAGACAACAGCTGCGCAACCAACCATTTTGTTTCTCAGTTGCCAATGAAATTTTTTGGTAGTTTACTCTCTGTTCCTTTACCTGTCTGGCTCTTTATGGTCATTTACACTTGGAAAACGTACATGGAAAGCGATCAATACAATACGGTTCGCTATAATATTGCATTTTCACCCTGACTGTTGCACCTCTGATGTCAGGGAGCAGTCCCATCCAATCCCAGGAATTTTTTGATCGGTTGTAGTTTTGTCAATGGCGGGCTGCTTAAAATCATCGAAAATAAGATTAATTCCGTCCAGCTACTGAAAGTGGATATCTTTCTTGTAGGGTTTTTTTCCCTGGTAAAAATGGGCTACTAATTGTTCATTCATGTAACAGTCTCTGAGACTGTATTTTGACCGTCCATTTCCCTGTCCTTTAAATGTATGACGTATCCTTTACCATGTCCCTCCCTTCATGATCTCAGTGGTACTAATAACAGTTACTGGACTCTTCTTCCCGGGATTTTTAGTTCCCGGACTTTTTGTCCCCAAATTTTTTGTCCCTGGACTTTTCGTAACTGGACTCTTCGCCCCCAAGGATTTTTTGTCCCCGAATGTGCCACCATTGTTGACAGACGGATGGATGAACGGACGACGGACAGATCACCATGATATAAGGGTTAGGGATAGAGTTATAATGCTGGAAGAGACAAAGCATTACTCGGGATGGATCATCCAGGGGCGAATAGTCCAGGAACGAAAAGTTCATGGGGACAAAAGGTCAGGGGACAAAAAGTCTGGGGACGAAGAGTCCTAGAGCCCTAATAACCTTGCTGACTCCTCTCATTTCTTGCGTAGGCTGCACAGAAAGCAAACTTTCCCATTTCGTGAGGGAGATCGTCAGAAACTAGTTCATCGTTTGACAGGCATGTGGTACAGAAATTGGAGTGGAGTTTACCTGCTAATAATATCCCATCAGACATAGGTTGGTAAATCTATACTGAACTTATGGGCAAAACCTTATGGTACTTGTTGACTGACTGACTTGGGATTTCTCATGAAAACCTTTTGTGGTGGTATTAGTGAGGTGATTGGGTAGAGACGGCTCCTGCATTAGCCTGTGAGGGGCTCTCATGGAGGTGCTGATATATATTGGTGAGTGCGAGGTGTCTCGCGCTCTGCTGATGGCTGATAGTCACGGGGCTCGACATCATGTCTCGCCTGTCCTCTCTTACAGTCCCTCCTGCTGCTGGGAGGCGTGGCCTTGGCTTGCCTGGCCCTCGATCTCCTGTTCCTGCTCATCTACTCTTTCTGGCTGTGCTGCCGCCGCAAGAAGGCCGAGGAGCAGCCCAACGCCGACTGCTGCTGCACGGCCTGGTGCGTCATCATCGCCACGCTGGTCTGCAGGTACGTCTGGATCCCACTGATTCCGACCTTCTGTCCCCAAATTGCTGTACATGAATGAATGAATGAATAAATGAACATTGCATCTATATTGCGCCTTCTCATAGACACTCAAAGCGCTTCATTCATAAGGGGGAATCTCATCTCACCACCGCCAATGTGTAGCACCCACCCGGGTGATGGGACGGCAGCCATTTTGCGCCAGAACGCTCACCACACATCAGCTTGAGGTGGAGAGGAAGAGGACAAATTGCATATCATATTAGATCAGGAAATGATTAAGTGGCAGGTTGAAAGGGCCTGGTTAGGAATTTAGCCATGACACCAGGGAACCCCCTACATCACACACGTTGGTATATCCATCTGTCCAACTATTATTGATCGCCACTCCCCTCTCCTAGAGCCTATCCTGGTATTCCTTGCGAATTTGACAGTTTATTGTTCCATTACCAAACAAGAGGAGTAATAAACATGTGAACAAAAATTTATCTTTTGATAAGTGAAATGGAAAAATGAATTTACTGCTGCTCTTACATGTTGTACAACTGTAAGAAATGGGACATTAAATACAAGTGAAATCAAAAGATTCTGCTTTGCATTCCAATGAATATTTCAGAATTGCATCAAGAAAGTGTGAGCTGTGCTAGGAGAAACCTGAGAATCTATGAGAGCTTAGTAATTTTCAGCAGTGTGCTTTTTAATGAGGATGTCTTTCAGTTTTATCCTGTTTCAGGAATCCAACACCTGCATCTACTGGATAGGGCAGTGTTTTCTGTGCTTTGGGATGCACACAGTGCTGTGAGTAATTTTTGACTAAAATGTGATATGCAGCTAGTGATAGTGGCATACTCCTCGCTTCAGGGAGCCTGGTAATTGGCATGATCTTCCCTGCAGGATCCCCACAGGAGCTGTCGTCATTAAATCAGCTCTCACGGGGTACTGCTAGCTGTTGAGGCCTGGTAACACTGATCTTTATATCACAGGCAGGAGAACGACAGCAATGTCAATAAAAGAGTACCAGGGAAGCCTTGGTGTTGAGGGGCAAACTCTTTCGAAGAGTACTTCACTGCTCTCAAACCCTCCAGCGCAACCAGCTAGGGTCGTTGTTCTGCAGTAGGCGTTCCGCCAGGGCCGACCGGCTGGTACGTCCTGCTCCGAAAGCTCCGGTCAGCACTGAAAGATTGAGACGAGGCTGGAAATAACAGCTGACAGTCTGAGACAAGTGTGAGTAAATCAGCAGTCGCTGTGTCCTGACGGATGTGGGCGGAACCCTTGGAACGTTAGCAAGTACGCTAATTCAAGGTTTCACAGGAGACGCTACAAATGGTTATTACAGGCATTTAGCCGTGCTCGTAGCGTCACCAAATCTCTCCAAAAATATTTCCAGGAAGTCCAGATTGCTGGTGTAATTGAGGGGAAAAAATTCCGCTCGCTCACTCTCCGCTTAAAAAAAAATAAATGAAACTGGTTGGTCGACTTTTTTTCTTGATTATTCCTCTCAGAGAGTTTTGTTTTTTTTTAAACAAGGGCAGCCTCATCCTTATTTCCTGAGGGCTGCGCTTTTTGTTTTGTTTTTGCTTATCCCTCCCCCTTCCTCTCCTTGGCCCACAAGACCTGCTCTCAGGGTTCAGTGTAAATGAGAGTGTAATTCTGCTGTGGGAAGGATTGCAGTGCTTTATTTCTTTGGGATAGGCTGCTATTACTTCACTGGAAATACGCTGTAGCCTTGCCATGAATCTGGGGTTGCAAGGGGGGAGGTATTTTTAGCCTTAATCCCCCTCAGCTCTTAATTGCGATCATTGAATCATCAGTGGTTGGGTTTAACTCTTCCTTCAGGGCTTGGACTGGGACTAGCAGTAAAACTTAGCGGTAGAAGACCGCAATGTCTGCTGTAGCATGCGGGGCTGAGGGGGTTAAACTCAAAGACGTGCATTTGTAGAGTGCGAAGAGCAGTCAGCAAGACATTTATATGGGAGCCTTGCATAGAAATGAAACAAAACTGGCCTCCGCTGCATGTTTTTAATTCGGTACAGGGGACCATTTGTGTCATCTTCTGTCATACAAAAATCAAGCACAGTAGCGGGCGAAGATAGAAATGCACTTACGTTCAAATAAGGGGGAAAAAAAAGACGCACGCGACACACACACACACACACACACACGCACACACACAAATGCAGCATAGTCCAAGTAATTAAACAATAAATCGGTTCTCTTTATGGCTTTACTCCGGTACATTGGATTGGAGATTAAACCATGAATATGAGCTTAACCCTTGGAGCGCTGAAATAAATTTTCAAAGGCTTATAAATTAAATTATCTTGTGCTGTTGAAAACCTATCATGTGATGACTTGCAAATTTAATATCTTACATCATTGAGCAACACTATTTGTATTTAGTGCTCTAAGGGTTAAATTACGGTGAATTAAAGCCATCAGTCAACACTTTAAGGATTTTCGCCTGGATGCAGTGAGGCCTCGAAGAATTACTTCTCTTCTTAAACAGGAATTATAAATCTTCAGAGTCCCTCAGAGTTATCAGCATCACTCTCCAGACCATGATGCAGACACCTAGCAAAGCTCCACTGAAATCTATTTGACCTAACAAATTGAACACGGCCTCTGAAGTAATTGCGTTACATACGTCTGTTTCCAGTAAGCTGAACGCCAGCATAAACTGATTCCCTCCCAATAACCTTGAGATATTGGTTTGCATGGCCACTGCCAATTCTGCAAATCTAACTGCAGTTAGCGGACCTAAATCGACCACATACAGACTTGTCTATTTAGTTTCCTTTTCCTTTCATTTTGGACAAAAACAATCTACTATTCTCACCCCAGCCTGACAGAAAAACTGCCATCTTTTTTCCCCAATGACAATGAGAATGTATTTTCTAATGCCGTTTTCGGCTCCGAGTGACACAGTTTATGAATTACGGATACGACTCGCGTCCTGTGTGTTAATGTACTGTTCTACAGCGCTGCCGCTGCAGGCTGGCCTTCACTGATATTTTTAATGGCCTTTTCTGTGGAGAACATAGAGATTTGTGGCCATGGTGATGGCGGTGAAGGAAGCAGGTCTCCACAAGACACCGCTCCAATTTACACTGGAGAGTTCTTTTTCCTGATTGTAGTGCCTGGACGAAGTCGGTGGGATATTATGGATTCATGCTTGTCTTGTCCGCCATTATTGCTGTGTCCGCGTCCGTAGATACTTCCTTGACGCTGTACAGGCTGTAATTTTTGACCAATTACTTTCATATTTAGTATGGACATGTTATACTTAATTTATGACGCCTCTCAATTTTGGTTGCCATGGCGACAAATATTCGCCAAATAATGCGCAAAAAAGGGGAGGAGAGCGCTTTCGGGGGCTACATCCATGCGGTTGCCGGTGACTGGACTGCATAGTTTCCTTACAAATTTTATCTCTTTGTATGGTTGCTTACAGTACGATCTGATTGTTTTTCATCTCTGTCAGAACACAAATGCACTCACACCAGTTTCTTTTAGTGATTTTTTTCGACTGACGTTTTTCTTAAAAGAGAACATGAATTTGAATAGGACTCAAATGTGAAGGCATAAAGTAAAAATTGACATTTCATAACGCTTTGTGATTTTGAGATAAAGGCTGTTAAAGCTGGGCACTTTTTACTTCACGTGTGATAGCGGTTTACTTCTCGCACAATTCTGTTGAAACTCATTGGTGAATCACTCAAATTTTTTGACATCAAACACTTTACAGGTACATACAACAAACTGTAGCAAAAAGTCAAAAAAGTCCAAGTGCCGTGAAACATCAGTTTTTATTTGATCCGTTCACAAATGTGAACTATGTTTGAAAGAAGTCAGTATTCCACAGTGTTGTGGTTTGGGGTTAAAAAGCTGCAAATTGGTTTTAGCAAATTTAAGGGGAATGAATTTCAAATATGCCTATTGTCAGACAAGCAGAAGGCCTGTCCGCTCTCCTCTCACAATGGTGACGCACACGCTAACTTCATTATGCTCATTATGACTGGGCTGAACCTGACCACCTCTGGATTTACAGTAAAACACTCGGGTGAGTTTCCCAACAGCGTAGTTGCTAACTAAGTTATCTACTTACATAGTTTGTCCATTCACAGTCAATGGCTCCAACTATGTAAGTTAGCATGTGTGATTTTGGGAAACGCACCCCCAGGATAGTGCTGCTTGCGCTCATCTTGGCAGTGCGCTGGTGATTCACGTTTGCATCGCGTGCTCTGATGGCCACAGATCACTGATTTATTTCGGGGTTACGCGTGACCTGTGTTTTCTGTGGAAGTCAGGGGAGATGCCGAATCCAGTGCAGGTGCGCGAGACGCATCGCAGGTTTTTGCAGTCTAGCTCTCGCTAACGCCGCACAGCGGAGCTAGCCCCTGTGATTGATGGCGTGCCACAGTCCGGTAAACGGCCCCCAGCGAGCCGTCAGCAGGTTTTTACAGCAGCGGGGTTCACCTGTCCCCAGTGATTACGTTACATCCTGCAAAACTCCCTCGCTGCGCTCACTGTTCCTCAGATTTAAAAAATCCGTCCCTCGTACACTTCACACGAGGAAAGTTTCTTATGATGGAAATTACATTTTCTAAAAAACTTATACAGTAAACCTCAAAAAGTAACAAACTGCCAAGCCATCAGGATCAAGTTGATCAATGATCATAATTCACAATTAAACGACGGGTTTGGCAAATTAACAGATGATTTACTTACAATACATGTGAAGTAAAATGAAATAAGGAAGTGAGTCTGTATTGCAGGTACTGTGTCTGATGTCTGAAGTTTTATTGGCCGGCTGCGGGCGCTGCATGCCCATTTCGCCTCCACATTAGGTTTTGACCAGAGATGGTACAGAGAAGAGATGACCCACTTAAGGTATTTTGAAAAGAAACGTCTGACGCTAGAGATGGCGGTTCATATCCCTCCCCTTCCCTGCAGAAGCCAATCGTCTGCTTAATACAGTTTACCTGAGAAACCTATCTATTTAACCGTGTTGTTGCGTTGACGCTAGCACAAAGTTTCAGATTCACTACTGTTTCAACCCTCGTGGTTTCATCCGATTTGGCGGTTTTTGGTTCCGGTGCTCTGGTGGGATGAGCAGATTGAGTGTATATTATTCAGTTCAGTGGGGCGAGCTGACCTCATCTCATTACAGCACGCCGTAAAGGAATTCTTCTTGTGAAACAGTGCACATGCATAGCAGAAGTATAACCTGGCAGGAAAGATGCTTTTTAAATGGTATTTTCAGGCAGAATCACCTAACTTTTCAAGCAGTTTTTATCAGATTTGACTGGTGAGTCTATACATGCAGTTTCTATGCCCCAGTGGCACTGAAAGTGAAGTTATGGCTCTCCCCATTCATTTAGATAGGAGCCTGGTCTTGTTAGCTGAAGGAACAGCTGTGGAGCGTTGCAGAGATGGCTCCTGAGTGACGTGACTTGCCTATAAAGACCTTGGTTTTGTCCAGCGTTTATGAGAACTGTCCTCAGTTGACTTCAGTAACCTTTGTGTGTTCCTTGGATGGACCTGTTTGCACCCAGTAGAATGATTGACTTGGAACTGGATCTAAGATAACACTTTACAACAAGGGTACAATAATTAACATTAGTTCATTAACTATCAGTTAATTAGCAGCTGGATATCAATGAGAGAAGAGAATTTTTTTTTTTTAAATATTTGAACAATCAACCCCTTTGCCCTGAAAGCACCAAGTGTTTGTGGTTGTAACTCTCCATGAAACCTTCTGAAAATTCTGGAAACAGTTCCTTCCTGTGTCTCAAACTCGCCCTCTTTCATTTGGTTTCACGTAAGGTGTGTTTTTTTTTTTTTTTTTCACTTTGAATTGATATCTACACCAGCATTTCTGCTTCCTGCAGGCCATTGGCAGACGATTTCTCCGCCCCCTCCAGTAGGCCATCTGTCTGCACCAGTGTCCACAGGCCGTGGCACAGGCCCCTCCTCCATACCCCCTTTTGTTGGGAGCAGTGAATCAAAGTGGCAAGCGAAGCCTTTATCTGCACTTGCTGTTAATTGGACTTCTCCAGTATGTGAATCATTGCAGTCAGGCCCGAAATTCTTTTGGGAACCACGAGAGAGGGCGCACCAGCTGCATTTGTTTTTGTGTTCGGTTATTTCAGATGTGCATATATCAATGAGAATCAATTCAGTGATTTATGGGAATTTCTCTCTGTGGATCCTCCTTTTAAAAGGAGGCTGTAACCGTGTTATTCCCCTCGGCGAGTTGGCTCAGTCCATGCGGTGAGCAGAACAGGAGCTGCAATTAGCACAAGAGCTCCGATAAGGAAAAGGGCAGCCATTGAGCTGTTTTGTTTGGGTTTAATGACTTGCAGGGAGAATGCTTATTAGCATCTACAAGGCCTCAGTTAGCTCTCAGAGTTTCGCGGTTGTGTCTTTTAAATTTGTGTTTGATGTTCTGAAAGGTTGTTGTCATTTTTTTTTTTTTGTTTGTTTTAGCATAAAGGTTGATGTGTTTGCTCATAACCACAGCGTTTTTGTATCGTGATTGCGCACTGCAAATTCCTGAGGTTGATATGATTTACATGTTAAGCTGCTTTCACACCAGACGCGAAGCGAATTTTTCGCACGACAGATTACATTCAAAGTCAATGCAAAGACGCGAATGCACGCTAAACGCATGCATTCGCGTCTTTGCATTGACTTTGAATGTAATCTGTCGTGCGAAAAATTCGCTTCGCGTCCGGTGTGAAAGCGGCTTTACTCTGGAAAAAATTCAGAGCATTTGCATGATGGAAACTTTTCTAATGCAACAATGATGAGAGAGTATCAGAATGAGGGTGAGTAAGGTCATGAATATTAATTACAGGCAGTGCTAGCAGAACTGGCCCCGCCCCCATGACCTGTGGTGGTACTAATGTTGTCTTGCTGGTGGTTTTCAGGCTGCCTGCTGGCTGCCTCCCCTTTGATTATTCTCTCCCTTCAAAATGCATTTCCCCCAAACCCTCAGCTTCTTCTCAAGCAAGCATTTAATCTTTCTTCATCGGAGATGCACTAGTGGACAGACTGACAGACCAATTGCTGGTGTAGTCAGACAGATGGACGCTGATGAAGCATTGAAATAATTATACTCACAAATTCTCGTTAACTTGAAATTTAACAGTTTCGTTTTCCCCTACTCAACTGGTCCGCCCCAAGTCCATGGCAACACGAAACGCAGAGCAGCTATTGGTCGGCTGTGACCACTGTTCCACCCTTGCTGTCCATGTTATTTGACATGATTGGCCCATCAGCAAATTTAGTTTGACTATTCTTGGTGTGCTGAATGACAATCTTTTTTTTTCTCATGTACTCTTGCCCGAAATCACATGGCAGAAACTCACTAACCGTCTTTAAACCTCATATCTCGGATTAAGCTGCGCTGAGTTCAGCATTATGCCTTTCTTGCAGTCACTGTGGGACTGTGAGCTTGTACAAAACAAACTTGCACCACCAAAAAAATTGTACGAAAACCATAGAACTTCTCAAAGAAGCGCTCTCATAGGTGGTACGTTTAAATGTGTTAATTCTGATTGTCCGCAGCCTGGCAGTGTTTTTATTTATTTCACTTGCATATGTTTTGAAGCAGCGCCAGAGATAAGTCGGAGTTTGGGCGTCTGGTTCAGCTCAGCTGAGGCCCCTTCGGCGCAGCACACAAAGCGCTGGGGAGAGGAGGAAGGCACGGGCTGCATTACAAGCAGCAGGAGAGAGAACTCCGGAGGATGGGCTGCTCCAGAGGGGGGAGGGGAGAGGAGGGGAAGGGAGGGGAAAGGGGAGGTTGTGTTAGCCTGAAGAGAGCTGCAGATGTATGGAGCTTTTACTCTCTGTGGATGCCGAGAGACAGCAGGTCATCGCACTGCCTCCTCAGAGCAGAGCAGAGCATCCATTATTGAGCGGAAATCCACCCAGTCCCTGTGCTCTATGGTGCCATTTGCTAGGGCAGGTCATGCATGCTACTCTGAGCCCTCCCACTGAGGAATAAGGACCTGTCCCCTCGTACAGAGGAATAAGGACCTGCCCCTTCGTACAGAGGAATAAGGACCTGCCCCTCGTACAGAGGAATAAGGACCTGCCCCCTCATTACAGAGGAATAAGGACCTGCCCCTCATACAGAGAATAATGACCTGCCCCTTGTACAGAGGAATAAGGACCTGTCCCCTCGCACAGAGGAATAAGGACCTGCCCCTCATACAGAGGAATAAGGACCTGCCCCTCATACAGAGGAATAAGGACCTGCCCCTCATACAGAGGAATAAGGACCTGCCCCCTCATACAGAGGAATAAGGACCTGCCCCTCAGCAGAGGAATAAGGACCTGCCCCCTCATACAGAGGAATAAGGGCCTGCCCCCTCATACAGAGGAATAATGACCTGCCCCCTCATACAGAGGAATAAGGACCTGCCCCCTCGTACAGAGGAATAATGACCTGCCCCCTCATACAGAGGAATAAGGACCTGCCCCCTCATACAGAGGAATAAGGGCCTGCCCCCTCGTACAGAGGAATAATGACCTGCCCCTTGTACAGAGGAATAAGGACCTGCCCCCTCGTACAGAGGAATAAGGACCTGCCCCCTCGTACAGAGGAATAAGGACCTGCCCCTCGTACAGAGGAATAAGGACCTGCCCCCCCTGACAGACAGAGGAATAAGGACCTGCCCCCTCGTACAGAGGAATAAGGACCTGCCCCCTCGTACAGAGGAATAAGGACCTGCCCCCTCGTACAGAGGAATAAGGACCTGCCCCCTCATACAGAGGAATAAGGGCCTGCCCCCTCATACAGAGGAATAATGACCTGCCCCCTCATACAGAGGAATAAGGACCTGCCCCCTCGTACAGAGGAATAATGACCTGCCCCCTCATACAGAGGAATAATGACCTGCCCCCTCATACAGAGGAATAAGGACCTGCCCCCTCATACAGAGGAATAAGGGCCTGCCCCCTTGTACAGAGGAATAATGACCTGCCCCCTCATACAGAGGAATAAGGACCTGCCCCCTCGTACAGAGGAATAAGCACTGGACTCCTAAAGCCCCGCACTATCACAGGAACACGCCTGTGGCTGAAGGGAATCACTGTCGGCTCTCAGGCCCATTTTGGGAGTTAAGAGGTCAGGCTTTATGAAGTTGGCCTTGTGTTGTCATGAATATTTCAGAGAATGCACTCTGTATTCTAAAGTGTGTCAGAGCAATGCACATTTCACTTTTTTGATCCAATGGCTCTATTTGTGTCTCGCATCAGACCGCCAACTGTTCAGGCGGCTCTGACTAAAATGGTTATTAGGTTACCTGCTGGGAAAGAAAAGTGCTGCAAGATAGATGACAGATTGCAAGTAATTTTTTATTCGGAGGTTAAAAAAATTGGCTCTTTCCCAGAATACCCAAGCAAAAAATTTAGCCTGGCCTTCCTTACAAAGCAAACCATCTATGAACTTCTGCACTAACTGGCATTAACTGATCGTTGGCCAAGTATGTACCATTTTCAGTTCAAAACGGACATGGCTGTTAGCAGTGTCTGAGCATGGTGAACTATTTCAATTGAACCTCTTCACAGAATTATTTGCATCTTATTAAGGACTTTACTCGATCACTCCAGGGCCCACTTTGTGTTTTAGGTATCAGTGCAACCAATTTTTTTTTTTTTTTTTTGAAGTTTTCCTTCAATAGGAATTGAAAGGAAAGTGTTGAAAGGAATAAAATCATGCTCTTCTGGGACGCATTGGATAGAGTGGAGATGTAACCCAAATTAATATTCTCAATAGATTTCACTTTTTACAAAATGGCCTTTTGGCCATAAACGGTGACATTTGTTTCTGTAAAATAAAAGGCTTATGGATTCATGTTTTTTTTTAAATTTATTCTTTTATTTTTGTTGAAAGCGAAGTGGACTAAAGCAGTTGAACTGTAGCGTATTTAGCCGCGCAGTTGGCCTGTGTAAAATGATAACCCTTGCATTGTTAATCCACTGATAGCCTAGCATTGTTTTATCAATCTGGGACATTTATTCATGGTAATCACGGCAGTTTCTGCTCTACTGAGGATGGGAAGGGCACACAATTCACATTTAGATCCTTTATCTTATCACAAACATTGAAAAGCTTGTGTTACAGTTTAGAAGATGCATTCAAATTACATTAAAAAAAAGGGAAATTGGGTGCTGGGAGTTGAGAACGTTCTGAGAACCACTGACCTAATTACCCATAATCCCCGGAAAAAGCCATTATTGAGATTGCTGGGGCTGGGCTCTGTTGATACATATTTGTTGTGGGCGGCCGCCGGGGGAAAGAGAACTGCTGCTGGAAGTGGCCTCGCCTGGTCAGTGCGAGGACGGCTGCTATTAACCACGAAAAAAATGAGCTCCAGCACAGTGCAGGAAATGCTTCAATGGTCGACTACTTTTAACGCAACATAATAAGGGTGTCGAAGAAAATTCTGATTCCAGATCCAGCTCTCTGACTGGCCAACCGCCACAGACTAACTGGCTCATTCCTACTGATAATCGAGCTAGTGCGCCCTCTCCTCTGTGCTTTATCTGACATTTCACGCTTTTCCTGATAATAAAAATCTTGCATCACCAAGACAGTTCTTACACCTGCGGCGTAGCTGAGGTGAGTCAGACTTCGAGAATGGAGTTTGAATTCCATGAAATGTAACCTAGTACATTCAGCGAATGTCTCCCCCAGTCTGCAAAAAGCAGCCACCCAGATTTACGCGTCGGCCTGCCCGACGTCTGCCCGTCTGTCTTGATTTAGGCTTGTGCGTATACCAAAATGTTGTTATTTTTGTTGTTATGGATTTGTTTACATGTAAATAAATCTTTCAATTTTGTTCTCTGTGGCACTTAAAAAAGAGGCAGTTTGGGCCTTACTAAAAGCCTCTTTTAGTGTTCTACCAACAAAAAATCGTATGCTTTGAATTGAATATTTAAAGTTTGTAAATCCAGTCTTGCGCTCAACCCTTAAATGATGGCACTCGTTCGAAGGAACAGCGTTCTTTTGCTCTCGTAATTGACGAACGGGTAAGTTATTAAAATGAATGTGGGAAAAATTTTCTGATGGATATGCATCATACAAAATGTTGATAACGCAAACATTACTGCCCTAATGTTAACATTGCCTAGCTAAAACAAAAATGATCAACAATCAATACCTCTTGGCTGAGAAAAACAAATTTACGTCTTTGATTTGTATCCACATTGCATGATGCTGAGCTTTGAATTATTTAATTTAATATACCCTGTCTGTTGTTATGCAGTTGTTAGATTTCTCTGCTGCAGTTCCGGCCATTTCATTCACTGCACTTAGTGCTCTGTGGCTGTTTCCTCAGGCAGAAAGCCAAGAGTGTACTCTGTCACTCCGCGAGTTTAGCGCTCTAATAACCAAACTATGCCCAAAAGGGCTTCAAACTTTCAAACGGTCCTGTTTGTGCTGGAGTGCGCTCTGGCGCTTCGAGTGATGACTTATAAACACACCGTAAGATTACGCCTGTAAACCAGACGAGGAGGTTGAGTCTGCTGCCATACATTTAATGTTAAGTGATACTTCCTGATCTTTGATGTGCACACTGTGTTTGGGAGCAAAGTCCCGGTCCTGGAAGCTGAAGGGGGTCATTGGGCAGGGGCTTGTTTTCTCCAGCGGTGTCGGTGTTGATCCGTTTAACCTCTCTTCCTGCGGTCGCTCCGGAGCGAGTGGGGACAGTGTGAAACTGACATCCTCTCCAGCTCGGGTCCTTCAGGCAGCTGCGATTTGAGGGAAGAGCGTCAATGTTGTCTCAGGAAGTTGCCGCTAACTCTTTATTGTTAAAGCCCACTATCACAAAGTTCCTTTGTCTCTAAAGAGTTAGTGTTCTCCATATGGGTTAACCAAACTCCTATTAGAGAGACTAAGCCTGTTACGAGCCTAGTGGCCCATCGGGCCGGTGCTTAACCCCGGTTTCCATGGCATGAAGCGACTAGGAGTATTACTTCTCCCCCTGGATGGGATGCCAGTCCATTGCAGGTACTCCCCCAGCTCTTAGTCAAGTTTCCCTGACTATTTGCTGGTACCCATTTATACACCTGGGTGGAGTGTGGGAGTGAAGGGCTTTGACCAAGAACACACCGCGAAGGTCGTGGCCGGGGCTTGAACTCAGGACCTTACCATCCCAAGTCAAGCCTACTTTCAAGCCAAAGAGCTGCTTTAATTCATCAAAGACTCAGTATTCTGGAATGTTCTATCAAAAGTTATTGTTCTGGGAAAAACTAGTGCCATCGCTTTGAGTTACTTGTCCTGATTACTAACTTAACATTGATATATTTATTGTGGCAGGATGTAATTTAAAAACTAATAAATTGTTGTGATCAAAAAGACATTACTAGCTTATTTGGATTCTCTGCATATGATAAGGGGCCTGAGTTGTTTGGAAATAGAGGTTTATTTTAGCAGGGTGATGAATGGTTTTCACTTTATGAAGAAACCATAGACGCAGTCGGCATGCTTGAGTTGTGAAGGAACACTGAATTTGTTGTGTGGGAAGGTTTTTTTGGATCAGTGTGTTCATTATATATTGTATAGCTTGTTGAGGAGTATTGTGTTTTATTCAGCAACACGACTGCATGTGTTTGAATGCCCAAGGACATAGTGGATCACATTCATGAAACCTCTCAATGAAGAAGCTCTGTACCGTATTCAGTATGATCTGAAGGCCAGAATTGATCCATCCTCGGACAGTGCTCTTATTCTGAAATGTTTTATCAATATGGGCCATTGTGGACTTTTACTGTATAAACCCCCTGAGGTCGACGATGTTGTATACGACATGAAAGCGCACCGTACATTAAATATTAAATATCTCCGGAATGAGGCAAGCGATTGACTTGCTTAGCTTGCGGACAAAGAAAGTATCGCCCCATTTAAACCAGTGCTCTGGTGCTATCGCATCTTTTTAGTAAGCTTTATAATCCAGCCTTAAACTGCACTGTTTTTTGGGGACTTTGGAAAATAAATCCATAATGATTAGTCCAACACTGAACATGATAATTTGATAACTTATCCTATTTTCCATGTTGAAAACAGCTACTGCTATCTTTATCAATCCAATGATCCCTTTGGTTGAGACTGTTGACCAATTGGAGGCTTTCCTCTTTACTGTTCAGCTATCAGTGGCTTTATTTTTTGGCCGACAGCCATAGTTGTTGGTAACACTGATCTGTATCGCATTGTGCAATGGAATAACATGGGACTCTCTCATCCTTAAAGGTCCCCTATTATGCCACCAGGTGCACAGCTAATTAGCCATTATGAGCCAGTTCAAAATCGCCCCTTCCTGACATCACTAGTGGGAGTAACCACCCAGAATAATGAAATCTGATTGACTGCTCTGGTGAAGTTGATCAATTCTTCTTGCCTCTGGTTGGTTGCTTTCCCATGTGATGTCAAGAGGAGAAAGATTTTGAAACGGCTTGTAATAACTAATTGGCTATGCACCTGGTGACATCATAGGGGACCTTTAATATTAACAAATCTATACCATAGAGGACAAACATTCAAAATAATGATGAGAACAGCATAAATGTAGATTCTTCTTTGCGCCATTGGATAATGCTGTAAGGCTTGCTCTACACGCTCATTAATTATTCCATAGACATAAAGCTTGTTTTTATTCAATTTTTACACATTTTATTGGACTTCTTGACATGACAATGGACCATTGTTGATATCAGGTATCAGATCTACCTGTGTGTAAATTTGGTTTTCATTTGTGCATTTGATGTTCAGTGGTTACCTGCTTCACACAGTGCGGGGGATTGTTGGGGCTTCGCTGTCTCCAGACAGACTGTTAGTCACAACACAAATTCAGTTTGGAGGTTGGGGCTACACACAGATATGCAGTACGCTTGCACTGCAGGATACTGTTTGGTGGGCATGGAGAAAACGAGGCGGAAAAATGAAAGGACTTTTAGGAAATAATTTTTGATGTGAGTTAGTTAAAATATTGTTTTTTCCCCCCTTGATTCCCGACACTTGGTAGAACAATTTTTCAAAGTAAAAAAAAAAAATGTTCATTATGGTTATGTGTGAGATTTGGATAAAATTCTGAGATTCCATTTCTGTTTTTTCTTCTCTATTTACGGTCATATGATTATTAATACATTCATGTTCTAGAACCACAATACAAGATATGTTTGAGCTAACTATCTAAAATTACATCGGCACTGGCTAGCAGTTTGTTCAGGATGAGGTAGTGGCCAACTTTGAATGTTGTGTTTACTAACAGCAACGGACAAATCCTTCTTTAATATACCTTTAAGCTTTAGAGAACACACTGCAGTGATGAAGATGAAGGCAATATAACCTTTTTTTTTTTTTTTAAATTCTACCTATAAACTCAGGCAGCTGATTTCACTAATCACTTTTGCCTCCTGGCTGAAGAATTGAGGAATAGTGCAAATTATCAATTTTGGTGACAAACTACTGGAGGGACTTCTCTGTGCTTGTGACTTTTTGACTTTTTTCCTTTGGTATGAATGAGAGATCTCAGTGTCACTTGGCCAGTATAATGGTACCGCAGATAGACCGAATGGCACATGGCTTGGACGATGTGAAAAGCTGTGTGACCCCACTGAACTCAGCAGATTAAATAGCTGAGCAGAGCCAGCGTCTGTTGAGTTTCTCACTCCCATCGAAACTGGCAGCAACAGGACTGTTTCGCGGCATTAGCGAATGTGGGGCTCTTTGCGCTGTGTGACTATGCCATACTACCTCAAGGGGCCTGCTTTTCCAGAACCTGGGGTCAGATCATTGCCAGTTCTGACAGAATCCTGTCCTGCATTGGCTTCAGTGTATTTTATCATTTTCAAAAAATAATGTCACTACAGTGCCCTGAAAAAGTATTTGACCCTGTCTCTATTTGTTCTATTTTTATATATTTTTCACACCTAAATATTTCAGATCATCAGACTAATTTTAATTTTTTGAGACAGATATAACTTGAGTAAACACAGAATGAAGTTTTTAAATGACGTTTTCATTTATTGAAGAAAAAAAATTTATCTAAACCTATCTTGTCCTCTTTGAAAAATGTAATTGCCCCCCTAGTGTCTAAATCAGCCGATTAAATGTCATTGATAATTGGGTACAATTTCACTGGACTCACACAAGCACGATTACTACAGGACCTGTTGAATCTAAACATCACTTAAATAGAACCCCTCTGGCAATCTGACCTGAGCAGCACATAATGCCACACTCTAAAAATATTTCTGGAACAGAAGAGAAAGTCTTTGGCATCTATCAGTCTGGAAAGGGATACGGAGCAGTGTCTAAGACTTTGGGACTTGAGCGACCTACGGTGAGAACAAATGGTGAAAACTTGGAACAGTGATGAACCTTCTCAGGAGTAGCCGGCCTGCCATAATTCCTTTAAGATGGCATGGATGACTCATCCAGGAGGTCACAAAGAACCCAGACTAACATCTAAAGTGCTGCAGGCCTCACTTGTTGCATTACCTAGTTAAAGTGTTCAGATCTGTCAGGGAGTGGGAAAGTGACCAGCATTCTTACCTGCCTTTTACCCGTTCCTTCTTCCTCTTTGGTTATCACCTCTATCAGTCCGGAGCAGAATTGACAAGGAAGGTGAACCGTGGCCTTGTCATATCGGGATGAAAAGATTACATTTTGTAGGTGCCTGGAGGAATGCAGCTCCAACGCTTGCCCTGCCTGACGGGTGAGGTCTTTGTGTAAAAGACATGAGGGGAGTCTTGTGGGGGAGAACTAGAGCTTGCAGGACAAGCTTCCTTGGACGTGACAAACTTTTATAAACTGACCTTTGATTGCTTTGGAGATAAAGTCCTATGAGGATTTCCCGCAGAAAATAAA
The DNA here is from genome assembly GCA_029692085.1 of Gymnothorax javanicus. Taxonomy (NCBI): domain Eukaryota; kingdom Metazoa; phylum Chordata; class Actinopteri; order Anguilliformes; family Muraenidae; genus Gymnothorax; species Gymnothorax javanicus. Next base: position 25,081,235 of record CM056206.1, on the reverse strand, counting down.
CAGACAGTTATTCCAGACCCCTGATTTGGGGAGCTGATTCAATGATGACCATAATTTTGTTGATAACATTCTCAAAGCATCCCAGCGGGACCATTAGCCCTCAGCCTGATGGGAAACGCAGATAAGATTACATGTAAATCTAGATTATGTGGTATCGTGGTGTACACGTGCAGTGAAAATGTGTCGAGGGGCACGTCATCATTCATTCGCAAGTTTCTTGGTGACTTCAAGATGCCACTAAGGCCTGCTATTCTTTTGCGGTGATTTTTTTTTGGGGGGATTTATTTGTTTATAAATACTCCATACTCCTTCCTGTCATGGGGGATGCGGGAGGAGTGGGCAAAATACTTTAGTTTTAGTTTTTAATACTTTAGTTCAACCTGTCAGGTATTCAGATGTTGTCCTGACTGTGCTTAGTGGTATATTTAGGCTTTTGTGCGTCTTTTTGAAGCCACGACCAGATTTATGAATATCTGCAGCCATCTGTGTCTTTTGAACTGCCAGTTCTTTTGTTCTGAACATGGTGCTGGATGCCAGAGGGATTTGGCATGTGTACTTCCTGGTTTTCGTACAGCAGTGAAACACTGATATAATGACGCAGTGTATTTCCTTGAAGCTTAATAAGCATGAGTTTTAATTTCTTTTTTAGTTTGAATTTGGTAGATTTTACTAGCAATTATCTTTAAGGTGCCATTAATTCAAGCAATCGCCAATACAAAAAAAAAAACCCGGAAGTGGCTTTTTCGCCGAAATTTCTTACACTTCCTGGACTGCTGCACTTCCGGTGCGCAGCTTGCATATCGGCATGACAACAACAATTCAGCTATACTTGAGAAACTGCAATCGACATAATCAAGCCAAGAAAAAGTACTGGATGTATGAAGAATTAATACGGCTTCTACGCTCGGTATCATGCAGCCAAGTATCCGTAACTATGCATGCTAATGCAACTTTTCCCCTACAGCTGCGTGAGAGAGGAAGCGACTTGGCTACCAAACTATGCCATAAAGCATCGGAAATGGGGCTTGATTGCAACATCTGGGTGTGTTCTTTTTTTTGTTTTGTTTTTGTATTGGCGATCGCTGAAATTGTGAGGCCTTGATTTGGAGGAAATTGATTTTTGATTAAATGAATACATTCATTTGTTTGGTTCCTTTGATACATTTATATAGCACAGTATTTATCCCGTTGGCATTTTGAGTTTGTCCCCTATGATGCAAAAATGTATTGTTAAAGTTTTAGAGTAACGTCAGTGCTTTTCCAGTCTGGTTCCACTACATGTGCATTTGCCAGTTGAAGTGAAAGTTTCTTGAATTTTTTTTTTTTTTTTTTTTTTCTCAGACTAATTTTTTCAAAAAAATTATCATTCTTCTTGAAGCCTTAAACTATTGTTTTCTATTACCAGAAGTCATGGTTACTTCAGTAGGAGAATATTCAGTGACAAACATTCAAATCTCACATTTGTATTCTGAATCTGTAAGGGGTTTCAGAGCCATGGACACAGGTGTTCATGAAGCATTCTGTTCCTCTGGGCCATCAGCTATTAATTTGCCTCAGGATTTTACCCTCTAAACTCGTATTCATCTCAAATGTAATTTAATGTATTCCCAAACTCCAGTCATATCTGCGAACCCCCAGCTCAGAGGGGTCGAAATCAGAAACGGAAAATTGGCTGTTCTGAACTGCGATTCGCTTGACGCTTTGCCTGTTAAGTTTATAATGGTTTCTGCTTAGAGTTGCAGAAATCGTTAGCTTGCAGCTTGGTGAATAATCCATTGTTTGGGCCGGCCTTGAAAGCATTTTGATGAAGAATTTCGCTTGTCGAATCATTCTCCCGCACTGGAAGATATTGCGGCATCTGCTGGTCAAACGGTGTAATTGCAGCTGGGGTCCGTGGGTCTGGGTGTCCTTGTCCTTGTTTGTTTTTGTGTACATTATTTCATTATTTACGGGAGATTTTATTCTTTGTACCATCCTTTCTCCAACTTGGTTGAGACAAGGCTCAGTGATTCACAGCCCTCCGCTTCTGAGAACCACTTCAGTCCAAGTTTTGATATAAAAGGAATAAAAATGGAAAAATCAAAGAGGGGGGTCAGTATGGTTTCCCAGCACCTCACTTTATTATCATCAAAATTTATCACCGCAACTATACATATATTACAGTGTAATTGATCGTAGTTTTTCTTATGGGGATGGGATCAGGGAAATACAAAAAGAGACTGGGCAAATGCCTTCCATGCCTTTAGACTGCGGAAGGAAACCCACGTGAACATTGAGAGAACATGCAAACTCCTTACAGGAGGGCCCTAGGCTGCCATTTCGTATGAAGCCAAATTGTATGCATGCACGGCTGTACCGTTTGAAAGGGATGTGATTTTAATGCAGGTCAGTTGCAAGGTTCTTCTGCATTATTGCTGGTGGCTACTGTTGTTTTATTGAAAGAAGTGTCCAGACGTTATTGCTTAGAGTGGGCTAAGACACAAAAGCAAACTAAATTTGGACATTAGGCTGCTAACGGACTCAGAAATGATAGGTCCGTCAGAGCGACTTATCGTCATGACAGCACGGATTGTTCTTAGCAACTGGTGCCCTGGGTGATCTAATCTTTCGCACAGGTAAAATCACCGGTGTGAGCATTGAGTTTTAAATTATCTGCAATAATGAAAACAGATTTGCAGAAAATGTATTTCATGGAAGTGGTTTTGCAGCCCATAGTTCGAGAACCTGTGCTCATGATAAATCCTGATTCTGTTTGTGTCTGGAGACGGAAGGTGGTTTAGTATTTTGGCTCTTTGTTCTATATGTTTTCATTTATTTAATTTGCAGTGGCCAAATTCAACCCTGTCACTGTGTTCTACAGAAAGTCTATCCATACAGCCATTAACCCCTTTGTGCAAAACACAAATAATGTACATTTCTCCTGTTTTGCATGAGTCTATTCTGGCTTTATAACTCCGTATTTGTGTCACAGAGACTGTGGAAAATTATTCCAGTGAAGAGAGACATTTGGAAATTCAATTACAGTATTGTTAAGGAAATAAAATCGGGAATTTACGGACGCCTGCGTCTACATCTGCACAGAGGGGTTAAGTAGATTTATAATGCACTTAATCCTCCTCTTGGTCACAGGGAGCTGAAGTCCCAGCATCCCCTGGGCAGTGGGAAGCAGGCAGTAGGCAGTAGGCAGTAGGCAGGGACACTTCCAAGAGTCTTCTGTCCCAGGGGAACCAGGCTGGGTTGTGCCCCTCAGTCACTCACACACACATATCAGGGGCATCTTTAGCCTGTCTGTCTCGGGCTGGGGGATATTGTCCCCCATAACATGGACAATGGTGAACATATGTTCCGAGAAGAGGACCTTTGCTTTCGTGCTGTGCGTAATCAAGCCTACCAAGGAAAACAGCCAAGCTGTAATAAAAGTTTGTCAGATGTCTGCCTTTTTCAAATAACCAGCAACACAAAACCGAAAACATGCCACATTCTCGCTAAACTTTGCACCACAACACTTGGAAGTCGATACATTTTCACCAGAACCAAAGTCAAAAAAATCGCAGGGCCTGTCACGAACCCAGATTTGAATGAAATGAGTTTTCAATTGTGTTGCTGGTTCTTTGAAAAATGTCGACATCTGACAAACTTTTGTCACAGCTTGGCTGTTTTCTTTGGTAGGGCTGGTAATGGAAGTGTTATTCTCTTTGAGCAGGGTAGATGGATGCTAGCGTCATGAGGTGTGGTAGGATATTGCTGCAGCAGGAATGCATTTCTGCCTTTTGGTGAACCCGACTGTGTCTCTACAAAGAATTAAGAAAAGAACGAAAGGAATGTAACTGCATTGTCTAACAAATGTCTGTACAATTAATCTTTGGCCTCACCTTTGTGCTGGTTCAGTTGGGCTACTTTTTAGAACTGGTTTTAAGCTGAAAGTTACTTGCCATGTGTGACTGTTTTTGTGATGTGATATTAACCCTCGGAGTGCTGTCATCAACTATAGTTGCCCAATGATGTAAGATATCAAAATCAGATGCTGTTGAAAATCTATCATGTGGCAACTTGTTTAAAAGAGCTCCCCTGCGGGAGCTCTTTTAAACAAGTTGCCACATGATAGGTTTTCAACAGCTCAGGATAATTACATTTTTTTTAATTCCCTAAATGTATTCAGCGCTCTAAGGGTTAACTTGTGCACAGCTGCAGAGCCGGCACAGTCTATGAATGGTCGGGCAGACACAGTTTAATGTGAGCAGTTGTATGTCAGAGACTGTGAGGTGCCATTGTCCTGCTTCAGTCCGTCCCTATAGTCACCCCCCCCCACTTCCCCTCCTGACTGACAGCCCCTTGTTCAGAGGTGGAAGTCACACCAAAATAATGGCTCATTTTGTTCAATTGAGTGAGGAAGGAGGAAGAAAATGACTGGAAATTGATCCCGTCACACATCCTGCTCTGTGGTTTCTTTTCTCCTCTCGGATCCCTGTAGCTTTTTTCTGTTCCCCAGAGTACGTGCTTCTACAGTGCAGAAACAAAACCTTACCAGGCATTTTAATCTTTTATATATACTATAACACTTACTTCTATTACCTTTCTGGAAACAAAGAACTCTGCCAGGGATTTGAAACAATGTTGACTCATTTCTAGATTTGTCTTTGGGGTGAGGGAATTTCCCTGACCCAAAGGACAAATCTATAGAAATAAGTCAAAATTACTTCCAATCACTGGTAGAATTCTTTTTCGAGCAAACCAAAGGTAATGGAAATAAGTGTTTAAGTCTAAATATGAGATTGAAATGCTTGGTAAGAGTTAATTTCACAGTGTACCCATAATTCAGTGGGTGGGTGAGTGTAGCCCCTCCCAGGTGCCTGCTGACATCATTGGGGGGGTGTGGCCTGCCCACCCCTGTCTCCACATTGCTCCGGAGTCATCCATCTGGCCGTCAGAACACAATGAGCCGGGCCTGTTGAGCCTGTCCGGGTCAGCTCTCTGAGGACGCTGCGGTTCACACAACCAGACTGTGGGGTGAAGCAACAAACGGCACCTCCGTCCCACGGACTCCTGTTCACACTCTATCTCTATCTCTATCTCTCTCTCCTCAGCGCTGGCATTGCAGTGGGTTTCTATGGGAACGGGGAGATGTGTGACGGAGTGAACCGGCTCACGTACTCCCTCCGTCACGCCAACCGCACGGTAGCGGGAGTGCAGAAGCTGGTGAGCGTCTCTCGGCGGCGGAGCCAAAAACATGACATCATTCGCTGTCGGCCAGTTTTGCAACAAGCACACCAGCCTCTTCTTAAATGAGCTGTATTTCCACCGACCACACATACAGGCATATACATACACACATGCACGCAGGAATGCACACACACTCACAAAGCAGACTTGGTAAAACATGATTTAGCAGCTGAAAGTTCGTAATTCTGTGCGTGAGAGGCGTACTCTAGTTACTCAATTGTAAGCTTTTAGTGATATCTGTATGCACAAGTGTTTGTTGTTTGAGCTGGTACTTCTGAACATGTCATCTTCACATTTTTTCAGCTAGTGAGCCACCATACAACTCTTTAACCCTCTCGCGCCTGCATACGGAAATTTCCGCAGTATGCTAATTGACTTCTCTGCCCAAATACAGATTTTTCTGTGTTTTTTGATTGATGGGTGAAGGCTTTCACTCCAGCTAAGCAGTTACACACCGGATTCTACTGATCATGATCTTCAGCAAAGATTCAAATTCAAACTGATTATGTATCTCTGAATATTTGCTTTCGAGATACAAAATCTGCTACATTTTTCTGTAAATAAATACATCCAACTAATGTTTGAGCAACATTTAATTTTACCATCTCATACCATGAAATGCTGAGATTACCAAAGAATTTTCTGAAACATTTTCAACATATCAGAGATCTGGTCTTAATAAACTTGGGCAGGGCAGTCATGTTCGGTGTTGTAAAAGCCAGGCGTCAATCAGCTGCTGAAACTCTGTCTGAACGCCCAGGCACTGAAGCTCATTTAGTGCTGCTTAAGTGCATTGTGTCTGTGTGTGACTGTGTGTATGTGTGTGTCTTTGAGGTGTGGGACAGCAACACCTCGCTGAACCTGACGGTGGAGGTGAGTCTGCAGCAGCTGGAGTCGCGGTACTCCAAGCACACGGACTACGTGTCCATCGTTCAGAAGATCCAGAGCCAGCTGGAGGAGCTGGTGCGACAGATGGGAGAGATCCCCTTCTGGGACAACCACCGCGTCTCCCTGGAGGACCTGGCTGCCAAGATCGAGCTCTACGACTGGTACAGGTGAGATCCTCCCTCATTACATGGTGGAGCCTCAAAGAAGGTCATATACGGGTGCAGTTCAGCCAAAAAAAGAAATTTAGGCACTTGGAAAATTTCTCTTTTTACCCGCTTGGCCTTAAGCCCAATCAGGCGTATGCTGTGGTTAGATGCCTTTATGGTGGTCTCTCATGCGTCTGTAAACTTTTTGCCTCGTCAGCGCTCTGGCGCTTTCAGTTTCTCTCAGATCCTTTTCGTATTTTATATGCGTGTATATGGGATGGAAATCTAGGCCCAGTTCGATTTTTGCCATGTTGCGATTGGCCAAGCGGGCGCAGTGGCTTTGCCACTATTTTTCAGAGTATTTGTCTCATCTGGTAGATTCGCCAATATGTGACAATCTGCATTCATATTTGGTGCGGTTCCTCTGGAGAAAACAGACCTTGTGGCCTTCAAACGAAAAAGGAATTTTTGTTTGCGAAATGAGTTGGTGAAGTTTTTTTCCAATCACAGACACTTGGATGTCAAGAGAATTATTTTCTACAAGATTCTGTCAAACTGGTTTACTTCTGCTGACATGCGTTGACTGTTTTGGTAGCTGACGAATCGATGAAGGGTGGTGGTGACGACAGGATAATGTGGAATTCAGAACCGTTACATTTTTTGGGTGAACTGCCCCTTTAAACAGCCCCAGCCGTAGCCGTATTACGGATGAGCCTGTCTAACAGTTCTGTGGAACTGGCTGGTGTTTCGTACGCCCGAGGTCGATACCAGCAGGGAGAGTGTTGCGTATAATCTTTCACTGTGCTGCAGCTGGTTAATTGCAGAGTAAATGTTCGGGCCTAAATACAGAAATAGATTTTTTTTTCCCAATGTTAACTGGCAAAACATTTAGCTTCAGCCTGTTTATTTTCCTGGGAAAACATACGATGGCTGAGTTACCGGACAGTGCAGTGTACTGTTCTGATTACTGTCCTGACTGTCTTCCATTGCTTGTACTTGCCGGGATGTTATCAGTGCACCTAACTGGAGGCTGTTGTTTGTTTCAAATAGCTGTCTGCTCATTTGCATTCCAGAGTTTGAGCAGGTCTGCCTGTAATGTTGATAACTTTCACCCTGTCATTCTGTGCCTTTTCGCTCGGAGTTAAGGCTGTCTTTTCTATCCCCGTGCTCTGTGAATGGTCAGACTAGATCTGTGTGCTCACGGTCAGGAACAAGTTTAAATCTGACAGTGAACTGCTCATTTTCCAAATCTCTTTCTGTAAGACAAAGGCTGTGCGCGAATCATAATACGAGCTTACGTACGCTTATTTCAAGGGTGGATCAGTCGAATTCTGTCTTTGTCGAAGTCATTTTATGCTGGATTTGCAACACTGTCTCTGACTTGTTTGGGAAATCTGTATGAATTGGAAATAATTGGTTTTGTGCCAATCTTGAGTTTAAAATTTTGTTTTGGAACCAGAAACTATGTGTATTTACACTTTTGGAGACCAATGTACACTAAATTGTACATTGTACAATGTACACTTGTTCAAACAGGCATTTGTCTAATTTTGATTGTAATGTTTCCGGGGGGTTTAGCCTTGTGGTTTTCCTTTGTTTTTATTCTAATGTTTTGTTTACTTTATTTTTTGTAAAGCACTTTGTGACTCTGTCTATGAGAGGTGCTATATCAAATTAACTTTTACTTACTTACTTACTTACTAAATGTTATTTGTATTTGGTGTCGGGTTCTCTACCCGACAAAGGAAATATTTGAGAAATTGACCTATGTGACTTCATGACATTTATAATAAAATATCAAAAGGGCTATGAAAACTCACAGCATTTATTACAAACAAAATCAATTCATGTACTGAGGAAAGAAGCAAGAGAAATTGGTCAGTTTTTGGGCCCTTTCAGGGGCTTTTCATATCTAGCGTATCCAACATTCACTGTATATTATCTGGGTTTTGCAGCTTGTTTTGTGCAGTAGGACGAGACCGCTCAGGTATATTTGGTGACATTTTAAATGTGATTAGTTCTGCAGGCTGGTCTGGACCAGCGCCAGCTTGCAGCGCTAATTTGGGTTTGTTCAAACTTTAACCCCTCTCCCCCACACCTTTGACTGGCAGGTCATACCAAAATAAGGGCTCATTTTGTTGATTGACTGAGAAAGAGTAAAGAAAACTTGACTGTCGGGCTTGGTCAAGGGGTAACGGATGCAAAGAGCCGCTAATTATTTGCCCATGACTTAAGAAATAATTGCAGCAAAATTATAAACTGATGCATCAAAAGATAGGCATTAGTCCCCTTTAAAGCATATTTAACAATGAACACTTGCAATTGACACATATTTTACCAAAAACTCCTTGTTAACGTATGTACTCAAAATTAACACTCCCTTGACCGAATCCAGTTGGTTGCCTGCCAGTCAACCTGTATGCCTGGACCCCCTAAAGCAGTCACTCCCAAAATCGATAGGCTTTGTGACCTGACCACACACAAGGCCCACACTAAATATGAAATGAATTAGTTGAAATTAGAGGCCTGTAGAGCCCTCACAAGCGGGTCTCCACGGATGCAGCGTTGGCAATCGCTGATCCATAGTTGTCCCGACTCGTCGTCCGGGGATACAATGACTGAAAATTGCTTGTTGTAAGAGAAAACCTGTGCTGTGGTTTCCCCTCTCGGATCCCTGTGCCTGTCTAGCCCCAGAGAAAGCGCTTCCTGTGACGAGAGGAGCGAAATCTGAATCGTCGGTTTGAGTGCGGTTTGTTTTGCCGGGCAGATGACCTCCCTTCCCTCCAGCCGAGCGGCTGCCAAACTCCTCCCGCTGGTCGCGGCTTGCCTCCGGGAGCAGAGCATTTAATCAGGATCAATTTTCCCGCAGATTACATCTGCGATCATTATGCTGGCGAGGCCAGCTGTTTCATAAGGGCTGCAGGACTGCGGTCGGACGTGGAGAGACACTGATGCCTTTCAATTTTCTCCACAGGTGGCTGGGTTACTTGGGCCTGCTGCTGTTCAACGTCCTGATCTGCCTGCTGGTGCTCTTCGGCCTCATCCGCAACTCCAAGGGGACGCTTGTCGGGTAAGTTGGGGGGGGGGGGTCACGTAGCAGATCGAGAGGACACAATCCAAAATGGGAGAAGAAGGGCTTCATGGCCAGTGTGATTGACTTACACACCCGAGTCACATTATGATGATCACTGGCTAATATCCAGAGTAACCGCCGCGTGCAGCACGGACAGCGGCTAGACGGGCTAGGAGTGTCTCCGTAAGGTGCTGGAAGGTTCTCAGAGGTATCTGGAGCCATACTGACTGCAGTGTATCTGACAGCTCATGGAGGGCGCGTGGTGGAGGATCCATAGAGCGAATATGATGATCAAGGTGGTCTCATAGATGCTCGATTGGGTTCAAGTCTGAGGAATGAGGGGGGCCAGGGAAGTACTTGGAAATCTTGGTCATGCTCTTCCAACCACTGTCGGACCTTTCTAGCCATGTGACACGTCGCATCATCTCGCTGGAAGAGCCCATCCGGCCCTGGGAAGACACGCAGCATGTATGGGTGTACGTGATGCATGACAGCAAAGTGTAATACGTTTGCAGAATACCTACAGCACACCTTATATACCCACAAAGCCAGCTCACGACACGTGCCTTATTTTCATTGGCTACGCTCTGCTGACATCAAAAGTAGGAGGTGCTCATAATAATGTGACTCAACCGTGTATATGCTCATTGGGAATTAAAATGTAATAAATCGGCTATAAATCTTGCTCAGTTTGTTTTAATATTCTCAGCATTTAATAAGACGAGTTGAAAGAGCTGTAATTGCATTCAGAATGGGGTTCTATTTGCTGGACATCATCTCTTCCTCTTTGCTTTTTTTTGTAGTGCACTTGCCTAAAAATAGGTCGATTTATTTTGATATCTCTTTCAATACCATCTTAACTGAACCAGCGTTAGTTGTTTCCTCCCATGTCTCAAGCCAGCATGACAAACGAATGGCTTTGCGTTGTTTGAAAGGGGGCTCAGAAGTTCAGAGCAGAGCATAGCTCATCTTCAGACTGAGCCAGTCTTCTGAGTCAGGCTGTCCGTCATCCTCTCGCCTCGGAAGGCTAGGTACCGGCTCGGAATATGACGCCCAAGCCTCCAGCGCTAGAAGTCTGTTTTACAGTCTACTATTAATATTATTTCACAGTCGAGTGGATTTCCTCTGTACCAGAGGGTGTCCAGTGCCAGCTTTAGCGCTTGTGTGGTTTGCTGTGGGCGTCGAGAGGTCGAGTGTGTCACGGGTGTACGCGTTCGCGTGCGAGGGCGGTCCTACTCCGTTAACGTGGGAGCTTTGGCAGCAGTGGGCCGACAGCCGTCACGAAGCACCCGCCTCGCCAATCGGAAATGAACAGCAGTTCGGAATCCCCCGCCAACGCCTCGCTCCGTGAGCACGACCAGCGCCACGTAACCAGAGCCAAAACGGAGCTCTTTCGTCATTCTGTTCGACGTGCCGAGCGGAGAGTCATATTTCCGGAAGAAATATTGGCCGGAGTGGTAGTGCGAAGCGTGATTTTTATCAAAAAATTTTTTTGAACACAAGCGTCAATTTTTTTGAGCTGGGTTTGCAGGCCTTGTGTTATTTTTATGTCTTGGTTAAGTTGTCCTCATGAGCAATTAAACTTTAGCGCACACATGAATGAATTACTCAGCACATCACGACAAGCAGATCAGGCCAAATGTCTGCTTTTGTTATACCTCCCTCAGGAGCTAATGTGTTTTCGCTGGCGATTGTTTATTCGTTCATTCCTCAGTTAATGGGATTTCTCAAAAAGTAATGGATGGGTGTCCATGACATTTTATGTGCAGGTAGATGTGGTGCTAAGGAAGAAGAGTTTAAATTTTGGTGAAGATCCGGCTCATGTCCTTGATCCATCAGCTGAGAAAATTTCTTGGCACATTAAGACCACACTGCTGAGACTCGTTTAACGCTCATCCTCAGTGATAATTCCTTCGTCAACGAATTGCTACAAGGCAGAGTTGATGCACTCTCCTCTCGTTTCTGGGTTGAGATGAACCCCAGGAAGTCCAGCTCAAGTCCTCTGGAGTCTGCCCAGTTCCTGGTCAGGTGCCCTAACCGACTTTCCTCATGCCCTCATCACAACTTATATTGATATTACAAAGTAGCCACTTATAGCAGCAATTGGGCATGAAAATGTACATCTTACAGCTCCGATGTATCAAAGAAGGACTGCAGTGTTTCCTGCAGGATATGAAATATCGGAGGAGGGGAGGCAACACACATTTAATCTATAGATCATCAACTTGTGGTCTTGTAGGGCCAAGAACTGCGGATGTCCCATCCTTTTTTTGACCTGAGAGACCAGTATAAAAATAGCCTGGCCAATCAGAAGCACTGAAAGTTCAGTTAAGTCATTAATTATCTGCCAGTACATAAAACCAGGGTTGGATTTGGAGTCGATGTGCCAGATTAGGTGATCTCTGGTTTAACCCATTCATTACCGATGATGACTTATGGCGGCCTTTCGCACTAAGATGTTCTGACACTAAAACTATAAGCTCCATTCATTTCAGTGGCAGTCAATCTCCCAGCAGCACAACTCGATGTGAGTCACCTGCTTCGGTACCGAATGGGTTAGAGTGCATATTAGATCTAACAATTATGACAATTATTTTTCTCTCAATGTAGTGTGGTTTTTGAAAAATTGCTCTAACGTTTATCTGCTAGGAACTGCTCTGCTGCTTCGCCCCTGCTAAAGAAAACATGTCTCTGCCTGCTGTCGCACATCGCTTGCTGCTAGTTGTCATCGCACTTCCTCTCCAGCAGTCACCTGCGGGGTTTGAATATTTCCCTTGTGTGGAGGGCGAGATACCCTGACACTCTTTGCTCGCCTCATCTCCAGATCAGTAGGCCGCTGGGTTTGTCAGGGTCAGAGCCTCAGCACCAAACTCTCCGTTTGTACTTCATTTCACTGTTTACACGTCCGTTGGCCGACTGAAATACATTATTTACGAAACTACTCTCTTTTAGAAGGATGTCTCTCAACGTCTGAAAAATTTAATGTGAACAACTTGGCAGTTGTGCATCTCAGCACAATTTAGCGTCCAGTCCTAGTTTTGGAAGCTCGCTGGCCGTTCCCAAGAGCAGTGAGTGCATCTAGCAAACTAGCTTAGGTCAGACTGAGCCAAATGCTGTAGAGATCTTGTCTTTAGTCAAAAATGAAAGAAGGAGCAGTGGTGATGACAGGGATATAAATTTTATTTTTGACCAGGCTGTTTTTACTCACAATCGAGTCAGCTGGAAAAGGTCAATTTAATGGAGCGTCGCTGTGTACGGAATATAGTTACGTCTACAGTAGCTGGCTGTGTATTTGGTAGCTTGCCAGCCTGGCACAGTTGTTGGTTTTGTTTAAAAATTTAAAAGTCTGTGGCTACTAAAGTTGCAGAATGATTAAAAAAGAGATGCTTAACCAAGTCCATGCTTGCATTTGTGTACTCCTCTTTTTAAATTTCCGTTTTCTCCTTCTGAACTTGGCTCTCTTCAAAAGGGCAAATTGGAATCATGGCGTGCTGTTTTCGTGCAATTGGTAAATAGATGGTGCCACTTTCTCAGAATGATAGATGCTATTAATTATTTAAATGGGTCAAAATATACCTGAGTGGGCTGCCAAAGTGTGGGGCTCACTGGGTTATATGGTTAAGGTGAGCCACCGAGGCCTGGTTACCAGCTGCTGGGGACCCTGGACACTGTTTGGCATTGAAGCTCATGTTAAGGAGAGGTTGCTCAGAGCTGTGATGTGCATGTGGGGCTGGCTCATAGCAGTCAGTCCCGAGGTGGTCTCTCTACTCACCGCCTATGAAACCGGCTCAGCTAAAGGTTTAGAGTCGTGACCGGATGGAAAGAATGGAACATGTTCACGATACTGTCATCCAAATCCTGACTCTGATTCACTTTGGCAGTTTGGGACTGAACAAGAGGGGCTACTGAGGATTTTTAAAGGTCAAAGCTTTATGGGCGATGGCTGGTCATCCTGTTCAAGTTGAGACCCCAAAACTGACATGCCTCTTTCTCTCTCTCTCTCTCTCTCTCCCCCACAGAGTCTGTTTGCTGGGTGTATTTGCGCTCATCGTCAGCTGGGGATCTCTGGGCCTAGAGCTGGCTGTTTCTGCGGTGAGTGTCTCCATGGAAACAACTCATTGTACCATTTTTTTTTTTGGTACATTTTTCTCCTGGAAAGTGCAATTTCGGTTGTACAGAATGTTCCTTTTAGAGCTAAATGTACTCAGATATAACCACCATTCATCCATTTCAACAAAGCGAACACAATCACCCAGCTTTAGCGTATTGACAAAATGACGGTTTATAGCCAGCTACACAGTGTGATTGGTGGATGTGCTTAAGAACATGAAGATCTTTGAAATGCAAATTGAGGTCCAGTAATTGGCTAAATCGTGCTTTGAAAGTCCTCCCTCCGGCTCTCACATTTATGCCGTTTTGATCCTGAGAAAGACGTCATCCAAGGGTGGGTGGGCGTGGAGCCGAGCGGAGAGCCAGTTGGCGGGCGAATGACGTCACGTTGGATGGTTGCCACATACTGGGCAGCGTTTCCTGAGGAGCTACGCGCACCCCCCACCTATCTGCAGCTTCTTCGCAAAAAGAGTCTCAGATGTGGCGTGAAAACCATTATTTAATAAGCTCCAAAGAGCAAGAATTCATCACCCTCATCATCAGTGCGAATCTCACCGGAGTCAGATTGAATTTCACATGTAATTTTGTGGAAATAACAACTAAACAGTCTACATCACGCTTACTCTGTCTGTCCCTCTCTGTTTAATGAGTTGTGAGAGCACACACACTCACGCTCTCTGAAAACTTCATTTCCAAGTTAACCATTTCTCACATGACACTTTATAAACCACTAGTAATAAGAGAGTTGAAACTATTGACGCTATTCGTTTGTGATTACGAATGAGGCCATTAGTTATTTTGTTGATCTAGCACATAGTATGTTAACGTGCAATATCCTTTCGTTCAGTGTTTTCTCAATTTTTGAAAGAATTGGACCTTTTTCCTCTGATTAATCACTTTGTATTGTCAAATGGCAACTATTCCTCCATTTTCCTGTGTACAAAACCATGAAAGACTTACTTTTATTATTTTTTTCCTGTTCTTAATTTGTTATTTATTGAAGAGCAAAAAAATCGCTCAACTGGAGTCATTCTACACTTCCCTTCTCTTTGTCTGCCTCTTACTAGGTGCATTTCCATTGCCCTTGGAAATGCGCAAAATCTTAAAAGCGAAATAAACAGTGGCAATGGAAACACGTGAATTTCGAATAAACTCTCAAATATCGCTCAGAGTTTTTGCACTCTTTTGAGGTGGTTTTTAAGCCGTGTCAAAAGAGCAACATTTCGAAAAAGTTGAATGGAAACAGTTTTTGCGCATTTATAATCACACTCCCTACACGCAGCAGGTTCTGACCCAGTCCAAGAACATCCATCTTCAGCCGAAAAGAGTATCGTGAGACAAGAGTTTATGAGAATTATGAGGTTTATTTGCAAAACACCCTCCAATGGAAACACTTGCAATTCGCAGTTCTGCTTTGTCAAATATTTAGAAATATCGCTTTTATTTTGCGCACAACTGTAATGGAAACACAGCTACTGTTGCCGTTAGTTTCACATCTTCGGTAGCCGACAGGGTGGGTAGTGGGACAGCTGCACTGTTTAGCAGTTTGGTCATTGATGTGTAAATCCCTACCAGAGATCTCCACGCCTGGGCCTCAGGGCGACTGGCATTCGTGTCCTGTGTGAGTCACTGCTCTGGGTCGTATCGCTCATCTGCTGGGGCCATTCTGTGGCAGAAAGGGCTTCAGTCGAGATTCCTCTCTCGTCCTCACCACCCAACACACATGCTGTTTGTACTTACTGTGGTTATCATTCTTCTTCTGGCATGTGTATCAGGTATCTGTCGATATCTCGCTTAGCATCATTATCCCCGGCATATAATGCGGGGGGATTTAGTCATGGGTGCGGTCGTCTGTCCTTCCGTCCGTCTGTGAACATTTCGTTTCCAGAGCATAACTTGAAATCCGTTCAATATTTCTCCACAAAACTTGGTGTGCACATTAATCATGACCTGACGTGGTGCCTTTTGCTAATCTGAGGTTGATGACGTGGGGCCGGGGGGATATGCCATCTCCTGATGACTCTTGTTTATTTATTGCTGACCAGATCTGGCACAGTTATACATGCAGATTAAGCCGATGGACGTTTTCATATCCTACCAGTTAAGTAATTCTGAATAAGATGCGTGTTACGTGGTCATTTATTCACTTAAATGTAACATCTATTGTACCCTGTGACTTGTCAATCA
This sequence comes from Gymnothorax javanicus, assembly GCA_029692085.1. Classification (NCBI taxonomy): domain Eukaryota; kingdom Metazoa; phylum Chordata; class Actinopteri; order Anguilliformes; family Muraenidae; genus Gymnothorax; species Gymnothorax javanicus. The sequence goes on along the minus strand of CM056206.1, from coordinate 25,065,611 downwards.
GTACCCACGCAGTTAACTGATCTTATCATAATACTGAATTGTAATTGACATTTTGAATATTGTTACTCCCTTGGCCGTCCCTATTATGCATATCCTCCAATTACAGTGGAAAATATGTCCCAATTCATGGTATTTGGTATTTTTACTTACGATTCCTCAGATAATGCGCCGCAGTTCAGTTTTTCCTCACTCTAGTAAGCAAATAAAACATAAAGCAAAAAAAAAAAAAAAAACTTGTCATATGCAGTGCAGTTTGCATGGTTCACATCTATTATTTAAAGTTTTGCTTCAAAACTTGCCATGCCAAAGACCTGAGTTCTGGGCTAATGCACTTTCATAGACATACTTTGCCCAAATAAGGTTTTAAACTGCTGTATTGGTTCTCTTGCTGATATGGTGTATTGCTTCCATGCAGTCTAGTGTGAGATGGAGATATGCAGTTGTGCTTTAAAGAAAGTGCATTTTGCGCTTTAGTGCCAAATCACCTGAATATGTATTCGTCGGCCATTTTAAAAACTGCAGGTTATCAGTAATATATGGAAATCTTTAAAAGGTCATTTATAGTTCGCAAAGTGTCCAGTATTTAAAAAACACCCTCATAATGGGGAGGAAGTGAGCGTGCACTTGATTTACGATGCCCTCTCTCTGTGACCCGCAGGGCTCCAGTGACTTCTGCGTCGCCCCAGACATGTACGTCACCAGAGTCACTGAGGAGAACACTGTGGTCAAAAAAAGGTAAAGTACTGCCATTAACTGCATTTCCTTAACTGAGCTGCGCTTTGTTACACTAATGAGGTTCTTGTACTTATGTTGTGCCAATGTTATTTTTAAAGTGGAAGGGGGAGTTGGGAATGAGAGTTGTCCCTTGGTGTGCCCTTCAGTCTATCTGTCTGACTTGTGACTGTCTGTCTGTCTGTCTGACTCGTTTCTTCTCCGGGCCAAAACTCCCTGACCATTCGATATTTTCCAGTAAAATTTCTTATATGGATACATCTTATGTGACGTAACTTTTCATACTTCCATCCGTCCTCCTGTCTGTCTGTCCCATCTCCGCTTTTTTTCCCTTGCCAAATAGCAGCCATCCCACACTTTTCCGAGCTAGAACTCCAAAACCGTTCAGTATTTTTCAACAAAATTTAATATGTGTATGCCTACGTCTTATTTGGTAGATGTACCTTTTCATACTTCCTGTCCGTTTGTCTGTCCCTCTGCCACGTTTTCTTTCCAGGCCACATATCAGCCATCCCGTGGCAGGGGATCTGATGTTTATTATATTACTTAGGAGATAAAGATATTTATGGAACTTGTTTTTTTTGTATCTTAACCGTATTTATTTTCTGTTAGATTCTTAATTATTTTACTGAACTGGGGATGAGGTCTGTTTCTTAATCCCTTTGGCGTCTGGTTCTTACCCCTCAGCCGACGAAAGTCGGTCGAGGGGTATTGTCGTGGTGCGCGGTGTCCGTCTGTCCGTCTGTGTGTCCGTTTGTCTGTCCGTCTATCCGTTAACTTCTCGTTTCCAGAAGATAGCTGAAAAACGCCTCGGCCAAATGTTCTCATTTTTTGGTGGTATGTTGGGGGATGTTGGGGGTGGTTATAGAAAGCTCCCTATCGATTTGTGTCCCACTCCGAACATCAATATGGCCGCCACAGCAGCCATCTTCATTTTCGTTTCCGGACGATAACTGAAAAACGCCTTGGCCAAATGTTCTCATTTTTTGATGGTTTGTTGGGGGTGGTTACAGGAAGCTCCCTATCGATTTGTGTCCCACTCCGATAATCAATATGGCCACCACAGCAGCCATCTTCATTTTCCTTTCCAGACGATAACTGAAAAACCCCTTGGCCATATGTTCTCATTTTTTGGTGGTATGTTGGAGGTGGTTACATGAAGCTCTCTATCGATCTGTGTCCCGCTCCGATAATCAATATGGCTGCCAATAAAGCGCAAGGCTGAGGGGTCCCGCTCGCGACAGAGCACTATTTTTAAATTCTTTCTTCCCACTCTATCATATGCGATATATGTAAAGGCGATCACAATCTCATCCGATATCAGCCAATGGCAGTCGTTCTTCTAAGTATATTTAAACATATGCATTATGCGATGGCGTCAAGTGGGCGAGATATGAAGAGCACCGCTCCATCAGAAGAGGCCATTGACTCAACTCCTATACCGTTCCTGCTGCCCTGTGTCTGAGCACTGGTGTATGCCCTAAAGGATGGTGCACATGTAATTGACAGGTCAAGAGTGTAGCGCATTTTTTATTAAAATTGATGTTAAATTCAAAGAGCAGTATTTGGACAGAGTACCGTTTGTCTATTGATTTTCTATTTGTCTATTGTCTATTGATATGTCTTTACTAGATAAACATGGCATGTTTGTTATCATATTAAACAAAAATAATGCCAAAAATCAAATGTTGTGCAATGTCACAAAAAAGGCTTCATTTTTTTTGACCCCGACCATGTGTTACTCTTGAGTCCACTGCTGGGCTGGAAAGGTCAGCGGCCAGCATTAGTTGTGTAGTTACCGTTAGCCGAGGGCGTCAGGCGAGTGAGAGCCACTGGGGTTCTGCAGCAGAGCGTGAGAGTCCCTTCCTGTACCTGCTCTCAGGTTCAGCTAACATCCACCACAAAGCACTCTCACGTCGTGACTCGCTCGGAGAAAAGCTTGTGACATCCTGGTTTTTATAAGCTTTGCCTTTATAAATGTGACAAAAAGATGCAGTTATTAATCACGTCTCTGCATTTCAGATAAAAGCCCTCAGTCCTCACCACCGGACATTGATTCGTCTTCAAACACTTGCTTTTCTCTCTGATGAAGCATTTTAAAAGGTCCAAAGGTCATTTTCAGAATAGGCGAATGCACCCTTCATAACTCGTGATAATTTCTGCTGTATTTAAGGCGGGCGAGATCGAAAAGGGTTGAACAAATGGAGACAGCAAAATTTTACATTGTACGATGGTTAGACTGCAGTTTCCCCAAATGTGGAGTTTGTCCCATATCACCCCAAAATCAGCAAATTTATATTAATTGCTGATTTTTGGGAGAGGGCATTATAATGGTTCATCGTTACTGTGCAAAGCCGGCTTTGTTTTCTGCCTGAAAAGCGGCTGTTACCGGCAGTCTAAGGAGCTGTGAGCACTACGGAGCACTGTGTGATGTCTGACCCCGCCCATTCCACAGCCCCACCCAAGAGAAAGCCCCGCCCAAAGACCCTGCTTCCACTGGTGGCTCTGAAGTGGAAGGGAAGGGGGTGTGGCTTGTTATGGAAACCGAGCCAAAGCATAAGAGGACTGAATGGGCGGGGCCCGCTCCCTGCCTCCTCGGGCTTATATTACCCATGTCAATCATTGCAGTGCATATTTAAAAAGATTGTGCGTGTCTGTATAATGCATAGCAAAACCATGGCCGGATCTAGGGGGGTGCAGGGGTGGGCTACGCCCCCCCAGATTTTTACCGCACCCCCCAGCGCCTCCAGACTTACTAACGTATATTGTAGATCAATTAAAAGGAGTGCGTAATGCGAATTCAATGAGAATGAAACGCGATTCCCCCCCGGTCCACCACCAGTCGAAGCAGGCTGCAGCCAGCCCTGAGCAAAACGAGAGAATATTGCAGGTGTAGTGGCAGTTGTAGTAATCGTCATGCACTGCAGACACCACTGCAGAAATATCTGGCATTTAGCTTGAAATCTTATTTGCATTTCTTTTCTCGCATAAATAACACAAAAATACTGGCAGTGAGTTGAAACATTTTTTTCTCCTTTCAAGATTTCCCAATGGTGTAAAAACATTTGGCTTGTCAATTCATAAGCTATTTAAAGCAAGTATTTCTTACTAAAAAAGTGTTTTTGAAGAATATGGTTCAATCAGAGAATGAAGGCTATATTTGCCTGTCTCTGACCATTCAGGGAGATGAGAAGAAATTCTTCTTTGTCCAAGAGACGCTCTGTCTCATTTTTGTGGTAAAAAAAGGAAAATCATAGGTCCGTGTCAAGCCCTCACGTATTGAAGTTATGTCTAATGTCTGCAGCTCCTAGGTGTCTGCTTAGGGCGTTGTTGTTTTACGTCATTTTCATCGCTCAAAATGGTCTGCACTTTTAACAGTCAGAATGGCATCTTCTCATTTCGCCGTCAGTCCAACACGTTTCAGCACAGGCCCGTGGTCCAAATGGGCATCAGAGGCTTCTCTTCAGAGCTGTAGCGTACAGCTGGCTGGCACCAGCATGAGACCTCTGATCTGCGTGAAGCTTCATGCTCTATAACAAAGGCTTCATTCTTGCGCTGCTGTAAATCATGGAGGAAAACTGCTCATCTCCCGGCATAACTCAGCGAACAGTCCTTATTGGGCCTTTGGATTGTACACCATCACCATCTCCACCATATTTAGTGTATTAATATTAATTGATGACCCAAGTCAGCAGCATGGTCCAAAGTAAACAGCGGTGTTTGAGGATTTACGTAACTGGTCCAGATATACCTGCATTCGAGGTGTCTTAGTTAAGGGCTTCCAGCCTTGTCTTGTTACCCCGGAAGAGGCAAATATGAAGATGGGTGTTTTGGATAAATCTGGTTTTTGTATTGATCTTCCCTTGATCGTCGCTCTTGTGCTTGTTCAGTGGAGATTAAGAATGAGAGATATTGATCTTGGACTCTCCAGGTATTCATATTACAGCCCTCCTGAAAAAGTTGGAACTTAATGGAAAATGCTGATAAAAATCATAAAGGGCTGATTTTAAAAGTCCATTTTTCCTCGACTACATTTAAGGCAGTGCAGCAATGCAATATCTGATGTCCTTACATGTGGATTTAAGTGCTAATTCAAAATATACATCGTGATGACTGCAATAGTCAGCAGTCAACTTTTAAGCACTGTGTACAATCTGCTATGCACTCTCATTAACCGTTTGGGCTCTGAAGACACCAGGTGGTCCAGTCTGGTGTGGAATTTCCCTTATTCTTCATCGAGCTGGTCTTCAGGTGTGCAACTGCACAGGGGCTTTGTTGTTGTGTATTTTACTTTATAAGGGGCAATACGGTGTCAGTTAGAGACTGCATGCTGGCCAGTCTATCGCCTGCACTTTCTGCTTACACAAGCATGCGCTCGTAATCGCGCTAAATGTGGTTTGGCATCCTCTTGCTGAAAAATCCTCGAACATCCGTTGAACAGATGATGTCTACATGGAAACATATGTTGCTCTGAAATTTGTTGATATCTTTCTGCATTAATGGTGCCCTCACGTGTGCAAGAGGTGCCCATGCCATGTACAATGACTCAGGCATCGGCTTTTGGCTCTGACACTGCTATAACCGATTTGGTTGTTGTTGTTGGCGCGTGTCTTCTTCGGTTGAGTACAGGGTGACTGCTTTTTTTTTTTTTTTTTTCCTTTAAAGAAAACTCTTGATAAGCTGATTCGTTGGAGCACAAAACATGCTTCCAGTGTGTTACTGTTCTTCTGGGCGGCACAGCGGCATGGTGGTTAGCACTGCCGCCTCACAGCAAGAAGGTTGTGGGTTCGGATCTGGCCTGGGGCCTTTCTGTGTGGAGTTTGCATGTTTTCCCCGTGTTTGGGTTGCATGGGTTTCCTCCGGGTACTCTGGTTTCCCCCACCCACAAACATGCATTAGAGGAACACTCCTACCAGTACCAGTACCCCTGACCAAGGAACTGGCTCTCGAACTGGAGTTGGTCCCCGGGCGCTGCTCTGTGGCTGCCCACTGCTCCTTACTATAGGATGGGTTTAATGCAGAGGACAAATTACCCCACGGGGTTCAATAAAGTGTATCTTATCTTCTCAGATGACACCGAGCCCAGAGAAGTTGGCATTTGGAGAGTTTTGATGTATGGCTTTGGCTTTGAATAATAAAGCTTTAATTTGCATCTGTGGATGCAGCACAAATAGTGTTGACTGACTCAAGGTGAAGAAATTATTCATACTGTAAGCCCATGTCATGATATCCATTACAGTCACGATTGCTTTAAGACGCTGACATCTGAGGGATTGGAAATGAAGCTCATTCAGAAGTGGTTTTCAGCCTTGCCCTTTACACACCAAGATTGGACCAGATTCCTTCCATCTTTTAACTGTTTTCCACTGTAGAAGGGGAAATCCAACTGATTTGTCTTTTGGGAACATTGTTCTCACAGTGAGATTATAAGCTTTTGCATCTGCTGGCAAATTGGTGAGCCTTGATCCATCTTTGTTCTTGAAGGAATAGGCCTCGTACTTTCCAAAATATGCCAATATTTCCAGAATTGGGGTTGTGGGTATTATTAACTCTTTACTCCCTAGTAGCTATCTTAGACTGCTGCCCTAGCAGCCACTGACCCCTGGTGCCCTAAGACAATGTGGCTACTAAAAATACCACGACTGTAGTCGGGATTCGCCGGCAGAAGCGATGTGTTTATCACGCCTGTAGTCGGGACTAGCCTGCACAGTGACCTAAATTATCACGACTGTAGGCGGTATCAGGGAGTAAAGGGCTAATGCATTTCTTGCCTTTGAGATTTTGTGATTTTAAGCGTTTGTCAGAGCTCTTGTCATGTACCCGGAGGGCATCTTGTTTCACCTGCTCGCGAATTGTCACTTCTGTCGCTGATTACTAAATTAGCAGCCAAGCTTGCTCTCTGTCAAAGTGTCTGGCACACTAGCACAGAAATTACATTTTCTTTGGCTTAGAAACTGATCTGCTTGCCAGCACTGTATTTGAGGCTCTTTCAGAACACGTCTTTATATATATCTTTTCAAGGAAATACTGTGGTGGAGCGGAATTTTGCTCCAGTCATTCTCAATTATGGGCACCAGTGGAGACCTGGATTGCTGTAGAGACATAGGCTGTGTTCAAATAGTCAAAAAAATTGCTATTGCCTAATTCCTAACCACTTTTCTTTAACCTCAATGGAAAACATCAAGAGGTAAAGGAAAGGTATTAAGGGGAATTCATAGTGGGAAGACACCTGTAGTGCGTAGAGAATCCGACTGCGTGTACACTAGGTGACGTGATCATGCGTCTTTCACCCGTCATTTGTTTGTTTTTGTGATTTGCCGGGTGGATGGTCATCACTTTAAATATTGCTGCCACATGGAATTGTGGGATATCTTTATCTCCTTTGTTTTGGTAAAGGATGGTTCAGTGTACCCCATGCTAAAGATGATAAGTTAGGAAGCATTGATGCACCTTTTCTTCACTGAGAATTCGAACACACCATGGCTGCCACGTAAATACCTCCGGGTCATTTTCTGGGAGTTAGGGAATTTGCTATGCAAAAAAGGCTATTCGAATGCAGCTCTAGGCTTCTTAAATGCCAAAATGGTTGACTCGATGACCGTTGTGGAAGCCTTTGTGTGATTGGGAAACTTGGTCCCAGTGGTAATCAAAGTGGTCATTTTGACCTAACAGTTTGCTTGGTACATCTTGACTGTTCAAAATGGGCCATATTGTAATTTGTCAGAACCTTTAGGCCTTATGGTGTCACCTTATTGCAGTCCAAATGTGCATTTGACAACCCGAGCCTGATTTGCTGTTAACGTTTATGCCTCCTGAGTCTGTTTCGCGCCTCAGTTTTGACACTCTCAGACACACACAACCCCGTTTTTCACATTACGCTTCGCCGATCCCTAAATCGTGTCGAACACCCAGGTTCTCCTCCCGTGTTTTATCGCTTCGCTCTCCCTCTTTTCTGTCCTCCTCATATTTCAGTTTCTTTTATTGCTCCGCCACGCTCCGCATCATGATGGAGTCTTGATTTATAGCTAGCTGCTTTATGTTTGGGGCTGGTCCATTGTTTCCTGGTACAGATGTTCTCCAGGCTCATGAAAACCAGCCGATTAGCCTCAACGAAGACGGATTGCAGGTGCCGTCTTCCCGGGTGTTAAATGCTACGCGCTACGACGAGGGGAAAATTGTAAACCTGCGGCTCTGCCTTTTGTGCTAGGCTGTCCAAGGAAATAATTGAACTACTTTTTATGGCCGGTCGTCAGTGGCATAATTATGCTGTTTATTAAGCGTGCGGTGTACGGCTCTGTGTGAGACTCTGGGAAATGTCTCATCGGTAATGGGGGCAGAAAACAGTAAATCACCTGTTGATGCCTGGGCCTCCCTGAGAGGGGAGTTCTCTGCAATCGAGCTGCGGTCTCACAGACACATCCCCTATACCTGCACAAACACCATGTCCTGGGCAAGTGCCTGCAGATTGACTGGGAATTCGGTGGACTGAAAAGAGCCCTGGTTCTCCATGAGGTGATTTTATGGATGGAGCACTGATGTCAACAGCAATTTTAAGTGTAGGTTTATCGAGTCATACGTGTTAAAAACGGACAAGCCATATTAATAACCCTTTTGCGCCCGCATAAGAAAATGTCCATATCGCACTAATTGACTCCTCTGCCTGAGTTTTTCTTATCCAGAAAGGGCTGGTGTGGGTGCAGGCTTTCATTCCAACTAAGCAGTTTCACACCGGATTCTACTAATCAAGGTCTTCAGCAAAGATTTCATATTCAAACTGATCGTGTGCCTTTGAATATTTGCTCTCGAATTGTAAAATCTGCTACATTTTTTCTGTTAATAAATGCATCCAACTTGTGCTGAAATGCATTAGCAACATTTAATTGCACTATTTCATACCATGAAATGCTATGGTTAACTCAGAATTGAATAAAAACTTTGGGCATATCTAAATTGGATATGAGTGGTTATGTTTGGTTTTGTAAAAGCAGGGTGGTTAAGAACCGCATTGTGAAACCGGGACGTACGATTTGAATTTAAATCTATTCGAGCGATCGCCAATACAAAAAAATTCCCGGATGTGGCTTTTTTGCCGAAATTTCTTACACTTCCGGGGCTGCCACACTTCTGGTGCGCAGTTTGCGTAGCGGCGTGACAACAACAATTCAGCTTTTACCTCATAAACTGCAAATGATATAAATGCTAAAATCAAGCCAAGAAAAAGTACTGAATGGATGAAGAATTAATACGGCTTCTACGCTCGGTATCATACGGCCAAGTATCTGTAACCGTGCATGCTAACACGACCTTTTTTCCGCAGCTGCGCAAGACCAGAAGCGACTTGGTCACCAAACTATCCTGTAAAGCATTGGGAATGGGCCTTGGTTGCAAGATTGGCTTCAGGCGTGCTCCTTGCACATGGTCCTAACAGAAGGAATGTATGTTTTGTCAGATTTCTGCGAATTTCAAATTCATTCATTGATTGAGGGCCCATCGACTGTTGTTCACAGTTTTCAGTCTTTATGAGTGTTCATCTCCCTCGTGTTTCCATTATTTGATTACCTGTCTGCTGGTGCTATATCTGTCAGTGCTCCAGGATTTTTTACTGTTCTGACGGAAACTTCGTGCCTGAAACGAGCCTGTATTGCCTGAGGCGTTTTAGGCCAGAAATGATCAGTATGTTATTTATTTATTTATTTTGGCAAACCCGTTTATCAGAAAAATTTTTCACTGCTGTGCAGCTGGCACTGGTTTGCTGTTAAAACCACCAAGATTGCCTGATGCACAGTCTCCACCTCATGTTACTGCAGTTGTGACTGTAGCACTGTCGTCACTACTGGAGTTTATGCGGACTTGACCCTCTTACTGGTGGCCCTTGCCCCCTCATTCACTGTTTCGCGCCCGCATACGGCAATTTCCGTATTATGCTAATAGACTCCTCTGCCCAAATATGGATTTTTCTGTGTTTTTTGATTCCCTTGGGGTCCTTAGTCTTGTCCAGAAAGGGCCGGTGTGGGTGCAGGCTTTCATTCCAATGAGCCAGTTACACACCGGATTCTGCTAATCATGATGTTCAGCAAAGATTCAAATTCAAACTGATCGTGTATCTCTGAATATTTGCTCTCGATTTATAAAATCTGCTACATTTTGTGGTAAATAAATGCATCCAACTTGTGCTGAAATGTATTTGCAACATTTTTTTCTATTTCGTACCATGAAATGCTATGGTTTACTCAGAATTGAATAAAAACTTTGAGCACATCTGAATTGGATATGACTGGTCTTAACTTGTGCAGAGCAGTCATGTTTGGTTTTGTTAAAGATGAGGGTCAAAGGGTCAGTTGTGCTCAAACCCAGTTCTCAGTGCTGTTTTGTGCTGCCTGGCTACTTTGTTTCAGGCTTATCTAACTGCATTTAAGCCTGAGATTATCAGACTAACTGGCTCTGATTGAATACCATTTGCATGGCTTGCTCCTGCCTGGCTTTGAGCCAGTATAGCTGTGAGAGAGCCTGAGGTTAATAAGTGTTAAATGCAGGCTATGGGGTCAAAGTGGCAACTATGTGAGAGGAATCGACTCTTCAGACACTCCTGTTTACAAAGGAACGTGAAAGCAGACAGAGCCAGACGTAAATAGATGGGTGTTTGGGTAAACATCAGCGCTCTTTTTGTGAAGTGCTTGTTTTTGAGGTGTGGATTTCACAGACACAGCTTTGGCTACTACTGAATTATACCTGGATTCTGTGGCTGTATATCGATCTGAGTTTATAGCGTGTGACAAATATGGATTCTCCCTCCCATCAGTAGAGTCTGAGCCAATAAATTAGAAATACTTTCCGTATGGAAGGCGGTTAAGTGTGATGTTTGAGGGTCGTGCATGCTGCAAGTGCTGTGTTGAAGATTCAGTGGACTGGAAAGAGCGGTGGTCATCCATGAGTAGATGGGTGCAAAAAAATGTCCTGACTGGCTATGGTAGATGGAACATATATATATGAAGACTTGGAATGCAAAACCCACAAAGTCTACTCAACCTCTTTTGTGTTAAATTGAGTTTTTTTTTTTTTTAATCAGCATATTACTCAGCATATTATGCTGAGTAAAAAAAACTTAGAACAAAAGAGGTTGAGTGGACTTTGTGGGTTTTGCCTTCCAAGTCTTCATATATTCCCACATATGTTCAGTCTTAATCACTTTTGTTAACGGAAATCCAAACCAAATGTGGCACAACTTAACACAACAACACAACATGGAAATGGAAAACTAGAAATGTTTTTCTCAAATGTAGGTAAAGAGCAGAGAACCAATCACAATCACTTTTCCCTTCGATGTTGATTACAGACTGCATTGCAGGACAATTGTGGTGGAAAATAACCTTAGTAACTTTCTGTTTATGTGCGGTTGTGCTGTCTTGCTTTTGTTCTTTCAGTACCTTCTCAGAATTGCTTGTATCCCGTCTACAATCTTCTGTGATCTGTGTCAATGCTGCTTTTGAGTGCAGGCCCCTGTGGGAGTGTAAAACCATGCAGTTTCCATATGTACCTATGTCTACCTTTTGAGATTTATCATTTTTGTATCTTCTCACCAGATATACTACAGTATTACCTGCAATGCAACCTTGGCCAGACCAACCCCTTTCAGCAGGTGAGTGTCCCTGTATGACGGCCCTCTCTCTGCCTGATACTAACCTGGGCATTAGATCCTAGAGCAGGGCTATTCAACATTATCCAGAACGGGCCAGTGAGGGTGCAGGCTTTCATTCCAACCAAGCAGTCACACACCTGACTCCACTAATCAACCCCAAGATTCTTTGCTAAAGAGCTTGATTAGTAATATCAGGTGTGTAGGTGCTGGGTAGGAATGAAAGCCTGTACACACACCGGCCCTTTCTGGATAATGCTGAATAGCCCTGTGCTAGAGCCTGCTCTCTTGCAGTGATTCACTTTGAAATGAGCACTCGCGAACGCTCAACAATTCAACAACTCAACTGTTCTTCCCTGCAAGGCCCCTTATGCTTCCTGCCGTTTTAAGCAGGGCTGCTCACCCCGTTTTCGTGGAGATGTACTGCTCTGTAGGTTTCAGTTTTGCACCTAATTTTTCACCGCTGATTCTCCTAATTACCGGCTCTGCACGATCTTTAGCTGCAGAATGAGTTTTATCTGGATGAGGGGGAATGTGTACATGGCCGTATATCTCAGGCACAGAGTTTGGCTGGCCAACCTTTGTGTGAAACTACCATTGATATGCATAAGGCTGAGCTAATGTCCACTTTGTGTTTAAGAGTTCTTGATAGAGGTTATGCCAGACGGGGTACAGTCAAGGGTAGCAAATGTTACTCATGACGCTGTTTCGTAATCGAGGAAACGAGTGGGGAGGCGGGGCCTTCACAGGCAGCGTCATCAAACCCCTTCACTCTTAACGATTTCCTTTATAGAGAGTGACAACTGAGTTTAATGGATTCATTGAGGCTCTGAGGTCAAAATCAACAATCACTGTAGAACGCCTCGGAAATCAATCGCGCTGCACTGGCAGTTAGCGTATCAGTGCCAGTGCTCTATAGCGAGGGAAAGAGTCAGTGCGCCAAATGCTGTCTGAGACCAGGGTTATGTCTGGGAAAAAGAACAGCTTTTGTTTTGTGACCCTTTTAATGACGGCTGTTATAAAACACGGACCAGCATTCCAGAGGGATTCAAATATAGCAGCAATTTGGGTTTTCGCTCTGGGAAATGGGTCCTAATGTCTTGAAGTGTAGCAGAGGCTCAGAATTTCTGGAGGCTTCCCCACAACTGGAGCTTTGGGCTCTGTAAAACTGCCAGGTTCCAATGGGAAAATACAGCGTCAGGAAGGTGAGAAGTACCTACATTCCAGTGGAACAACTGGAAACCAGTCTAGTGTTCAGTTTAACCCCTTTACGTAGATATAGACGCCGGCATCCGTAAATTCTGATTCTGTAATTGAATTTCCAAATGTCTTGCTTGACGGGAATCATTTTCCTCAGTCTGTGTGACACAAATACTTAGTAATTAAGCCTTAATGGGCTCATGCATTACAGGAAAAATTGGCATTATTTGTATTCTGCACAGAGGGGTTAAGTGTCTTCCACAAGTAGTCTTGAGTACTTAAAGTGAAGCTTTGCTGTAACGAGTTTTGTTTGTCCCCGGAGAGCAACCCCTGAGTACGTACATGACTAACGTCATCATGAATGGACTGTTTTGCAGAAGCTGTCTGGGAGTCACAAGGCCCTGGTTGAGATGCAGGATGACGTGGCGGAACTTTTGCGCTCGGCAGTCCGAGAGTATCCAAAGACCAAGGTGTGTGTGCGCGCGCGAGTGTGTTGTGACTTGTTACGAAGGGCATCTGCTTTTGAAGCACTGCAAATCAGACCCTTTGTCCTGTAGACGTGTCCTGTGCATGTTCAATGTTGTGTGGTTGGTGTGATTGCATGTACAAGTCTGTTGTTGATGCCTCTGCGTAAGTTGGAATCAAAGAGCTTTAAAAATCATTCCGGTGGGTTATTCCGAGTGTGTTTTACAATGGTGTTAAATGAAATTTTTGAGCGCTGATGGAAAGCACCAGCGTTCATGCTTGTGTGAGCTGGGATGCGAGCATGCATACGCATCCATGCAGGCCATCAAGCACAAATAATGGCACAGATGTCACCCCCTGGTCTGTTCATGCCCATTTAAGTTTGAACATGTGGCTAGTCCACATTCATAGGCTCACACACTAGGAGGAGAACACAATATAATATTCCATTTCAGGAACAAACCTGATAAACATAGTACTGCACATTTCGTTCCTTGTCTTTTGAGATTGCACAACTGATGTGCAGGACTGCAATAATAATGGCATATTAATAATAAACCCCAAAGATTATGTGTAGATAAACTGTAAGAGATGAAGAACAACAATAAGAGAGCAGGATATCAGGAGTCTAAGATGGTAGTGATTCATAACGGTTTGGGAACGGGGCTGAAATGAGGTCTCCGCTGTTAATTTGTTGAGCTAGGAGCACCAGATTTATGTGGAGACCCACAGCAGTGTAGATCTCCAGGATCTCCGCTGATAACTGCTGCTATGAATAGTGAAGCGAACTTTGGACTCTTGACTGAAAGATTTTTTTTTTTTTTAGTTTATTTTGGGGCAGCACACGGAGGACATTCAGCAAGCATCTTTGGAAGACTTTAACCTCAGAATGGTTTAAAGCACTAAAGGGTTTAATGGTTATTTTTAGTGGCCATAATAATGATGCACAGCAGCAGGGTAGGACTCATGAAATGTCTCGCTTCAGAGTTTCGCCCTAAAAAATTTGATGGATTTCTCCTTGTGGTGTGATTGGAGAGAGAGAGAGAGAGTGCTCCTGCCCTCTCCTGTCTAAAGCTTAAAGTACACATGCTGAGACACTCACGCCCTGTCATCTGTCATTGGACTCAAGCTCCCACAGTTCTGTGCAAATTGACTCCATTTGATCTTTTGTATAAATCGGTGAAAAGGGTAATGATTTCTTTGATCAACCTTTAAATGATTTAAGCTCATAAAAGACACATTTTAAGTTCACATTACAACCAAGACAAATTTGAGCTGGAATTTAAACATGTGATCTTTTATTCACCCAATTTTGCTTCCACTCAGTGAATAGGAACATTGTTTAATTCGACTGTTGGTCAGTGCTGGTGAGAAAACATGGGCATTTGACTTCTCTGGGGAGAAAAATATGCCTTAAGGTAGATCAGAAGCTCTCCACGAAATGGTAATCCCTCCTTTAGCCCAGCGTATGATGGGATAGGTTCCCTTTGACCCCGGTCTGTAATGAGCAGGTTCAATAATGGATGGGTGGATGATAAATGAACGGTTGCAGATGCTTGGTTTTGACCACTATCGTGTTTCTGCCTTCCACTGCCTGGTCTGAGACGTGTTATTTGTTAGAATGACAATAGCCGACACGCTTTTAACGCCCGTGGGCTTCTCTATTGCAGGGGAGCCTGGAGCAGATTCAGGGAGTGTTGAACACCACGGAGATCAGCCTGCACCAGCTCACTGCCCTGGTGGACTGCCGCAGCCTGCACATGGTGAGTGAGCGGCGGGGCGCCCTCTGTCTGTGTGGAGGAATAACCCCACTTCATCCCTCTGCCTCCTTCTGGCTGGAGCATAGACTGTATAAATAGATGGACGCAGCACTCTGATCTGAAAAGTGAAGCCAATGCGGAAATCTCTAAAAATTGCTTACTATTTAATGGCCAGCAGATGGCGACATCGGTGGTTGCAGAAAGAAGTCCAATGCTATAGAAGTCCATGAGAAAATGACCCCACTTTCCCACCTGATTTACTATTTCAGTAATGATTTGCCACATTATTTTATGGTATCTATCGCAAGTTTTAAGTTTCCTTTTATACATCATGTTCATTGTTCATGTTCATGTTCATTTTTGGAAATTGTGGTCCCAAATAGACTATAATAAAGGATAAAGCCAGAATATGCTTCAGGGGCATGGCTATTCTCTGGTCGTCGTCCGATACGGTCAGATCCAGAGCCACGGTCCTCCCTGGATCTTCAATTCACGCTCTCGTCCAATAGGAATCACATACGGTTTCAGAATGACAGAATGGCGCAGTTCAAATTGCCAAAATCGAGGCTTCCTAAATGGTATTCTGAAACCAATGGGTGACGTCACCATTGCCTTGTCCATCTTTTTATTCAGTCTATGGGCTGGAGAGTGAGGAGGGAGGGGATCGACGGGAGTCCTGCTGCAGTGCTTTGCGGGGGCGAGTGCTTGTGCATGATTGTCTGTGTACAGTGATTGTGGGCGAGTGATACAGAGTGGTGTGCGAGTCCGTGACTGCGTGTTGACGTATGTGCGTTTCATTAGCCCTGTCCCCCTTTTGTACGGGCATCCATTTGGTGGTACGAAGGCTGTGCGTTGTTCAACCCGTGCTGTTGGAAGCCTTTGATAGAAGTCGGCACTGATGGCTGCATGTGCATCTAGTGTAATCGGTGCAAACAGGCTAAAAATAGCTTGCGGCTGCAGGAGGACGAGGCGCGAATGCGTTGCGGGGTTACCTTCATGCGCTATCAGCCAGCGCTGCGCTAATGCTCACGCTCGCCTGCACGTGCAGCTGTCCCTCGAGCCCCCCCCACCCTTCCTGCTGAGCCACACAGAGTTCCCTCTCAGCCCAGACCTGCCACATGGCCATGTTTTCTCCTCTATATGGTGTCGCTTTTTACTGGAGGCCAGGGCTGTGTCCCAATTCTCATATACTGTCCTCTCATTCCCACTCTCCTCTCCTGCTCCTGTTTGACACCCTGAGGAGAGGGACACATGTAGGAAAGGATGTAGCATTTTTATTCCCTGCCACAAAGTGGTGCGGGGAATATAGGATTGGGCTCTGTCTGTCCGTCCTTCCTTCCATCCATCCGTCACAATTTCGATGGAGATAGTTTTTGAGAAAACTTATGACCATTACATGGGTCAAATTTTGTATGCTTAATAAGCTGGTCTTTAGTTTGAAAATGGATGTCGAAGCATATTTATTTACGGAGTTATCGCCCTGGATTGTGGCGGGGGATGGTGATGACCGTGTCGTCTTGTTTAAGTGTCGGAACGCACCCCAGGAGGCTCCTCAGGAGTCGCCAGGCACTCAGATTTCTACAACAGAAGGTGTCCTGTTTTAAAATCATTTGCACAGGTACGGTTTGTGGTCCCAGCCGATACAGTGTCTGGTTTCAGCTATTGATTTTTTAGCCCGCTTGGCCTCGAGGCCACTCGAGCTTACGCTGTGGTTAGATGCCATCGTGGTGGTCTGTCGTGCGTCCATTAACTTTTTGCCATGTCAACGCTCTAGCACCTTCAGTTTTTCACAGATCCTTTTCATATTTTATATGCGTGTATATGGGATGAAAATATAGGCCAAGTTTGAATTTGGTCGTGTTTGGCCAAGCTGGCATAGTGGCTTTGCCACTATTTTTAAAATGGGTAGTTTCGGCTTATCGGAGTCTTGGCTGACCTAATTTAATGACCTGGTGATTCAGTGATCCATTCCAGCAGCTAGGGCTCCTGATCTGTGATTAACCCTCCAGCTGTGCATGTGGAAAAGTTTGAACAAATCTGGCAACCATATCCTCTACAAGGGTATAAAAGCCCATATTAAAACTGTAGGCCAGCTCTTAAGCCAGTAAGTATATAAGAAAACTAGGAATACCAGAGTAGCCATAAAACAAGTAGTCACAGAAGGATATAGGGATGGAGAACTCCAAATTTGTGTGTATTTGAGCTTCCCTGAGGTCTGGGTATGACAGCTGCAGCATTAACGAGACCCCTCGAAGGTGATTAAATCCTGATTGGACCAATCGCCGTCATCAAATATTATGACCGTTTATGACTTGAATTTAGCACACTTTTATGACGGTGAAGCGTTACGGCCACCCATGTCTTTTGGCCACAGAGAATGCCGTATTCGGTTTGTAACCCGCTTGAGCGGTACTTGTGGTTCCAATAACATGATTCCCTGTGCGGCGACGTAGAACGAGAACAGCTGTTAGCCTGCTCGGATCGAGTAGTGGGCGTCGTCGCTCTGCTGCTAACGGGCATTTTCACGGCGTTCATATTTTAAGGGCCCTGTAAATATCCTCATCGGTCTCTCAGAGCGTTGAAGGTTTTCTGCAGCTCTAGACTAAGCCTTGCAGCTACCGACACTTTTAAAATGTTTGGCGTTTATTTCATAAGGCCTATACCTGCGGCAGCTACGATACAGTCAGCAGTGGAAGGGAAATGATTGATTTAATGGCAATGGGCAGTGGAATAAAAAATGTATCTTTTCATCCTGTTCCAGTAAAATCAATCTAAATGATCTCGACGGTAAGATGTTGCTATAAATACATAAAAGCATATTCCAGGAGTTCAACTCACACAAACTGCACAACTGAGAGAGATACTTTCTTGGAAAAACTTACTTTTGTTGAAATACTACAGAAGAAGAATTACCTCATGTGATCCGCCTAGACCAGGGGTGTCAAACTGGTCCATAAAAGGGCCGAGAGGCCGCAGGTTTTCATTCCAACTGAGCAGAAGCTCACCTGATACAACTAATCACCTGTGCAGACTGACATCAGGTGATTTGATTAGTTGTATCAGCTGTGCTTCTGCTTGGTTGGATTGAAAACCTGCAGCCCCTCGGCCTCTTTACGGACCAGTTTGACACCCCTGGTCCAGACCAATCATAGCCCAGCTTTTGCACTGATGCAGCATGTAAGCAACAATGGCAACCGTCATGATTGCAGTCGCCCCAGGAAGAGAAGTGGAAATAAAATTGGTTTCCACCTTAATTTAGAGAAAAGCGAAGGATCTGCCCTCAGGACAGCAGGGAGGTGGACTGTGGTCGTGAATTGCTGTAACTCTTGGTTACATTTTTTATTTAACCTTTATTTAACCAGGGAAAGTCCCATTGAGATTGAAATTTGTTTTTCAAGGGAGCCCTGGGGGGGTTGAGGTGGAGAGGAGGAGGACAAGTTGCATAGCCAATTAGATCAGGTGATGATTAGGTAGCAGGTCGAAAGAGCCAGGTTGGGAATTTAGCCATGACGCCAGGGAATACCCTACTCTTGTGGAAGAGTGTCATAGGATCTTTAATGACCACAGGACCTTGGTTTTAACGTCTCATCCGAAAGACTGGTTTAGGGTCAGAGTCGAGAAATCGCTGTGGACATTGAACGCAAAGCATGCTTGATGGAGAGAAATCTTTTTACCGCAATAATTATCAGAAATCTTTTTTACTGTGGTAATATTTATCAGACATTGGTCAAAACATGATTTGTGTACAAGATGATGATAATAAACATGAATCAAGCAGTAACGTGCCGTCAGTAACAAGTTAGGCGTAGGCAGAATCTTCGCCTTTAAACTCACAACTACTCTCAACCTATTACCATTTACTTTGTTTATTAGCTGTCGAAGAAGTGCTTGACTCAATTACAGAGTTTAAGTAATTAAGTGACTCGTTTTATACATTTGTATTACATTATTTCTCATTACATATGAACTTTAAATGCACAGGTGACCGCACAGACTTGCATAAATTTGTTTGCAAGGCTTACAGAGGTCCAGCGTGATGATATTTTGAACGAACGTGGAAACCCTTTCTATGTCGCATTTGTCGGGCCACAGCTGAGGTGTAATCCTTGGGTACTTTGTCCTGTTATTGCTGCGTTTCAGTGCCACCAGTGAAACTAGATCACTTTTACCAGAGCGAGTTACTGTTTCTGGTCATAATCTCATATTTATCACACCACCTATAATGGAGTCCAAAAGGTGTGTTTTTGCCAATTAACTGATTAAGAGTTGACAGTGAAAGAGGCTCTCTGTAAGAAACCTGATGGAATTGGAAATTCTCCTAGTTTTTGCTCCAAGTGTGACATTTTTCCGAAGAATCATCGTCTTGCCTGGGTGTGAATCTGTGACAGACTTACGAAACATGCACGTGCAGTGCTTTACTTGTATCCACTGCTAGGGGCCGCGATGTTGTAACAAATGCATGAGGTCTTGATTGCTGCGGCTCTTTATCTTCTCTTTTTTTAAACAAAATTTGAAGTTCTCCTTTCCTGCTTCGTTCTCAGACTCATTGTTTTTCATGAACAACAGCTTTTGAGAGATTTGTGGTTACTCTGTCATTTCTAGTTTTCTCATTTAGTCACTGGCTCGTAGCTTGTCTATATGTGCAATATGTTTGAGACATGAGGCCATGTCTGCACGCGATTGGTTGATTTGCGGACTGAGAGCCCCTGTTCACGCAGTATGGAGCGGAGAAGCTTTGCAAGGGTTTTGTTCACGGTAATTGGCCTTTCCCACTTTGACCAGGGAGACATGGTGAAGTTTTCAAGAAGGATAAACCAAGCAGTCATAATATGCCAGTCATAAACAATCAAGCAGTCATAATATGCCAGTCATAAACAATCAAGCAGTCATAATATTCCATAGGGGGAAGAGTTCTTGACATCACAGAGGCGGTGGCGGCTTTCCCGCCAACCTAAACTTCCCCTTCATCTGAGCATCATTCACCCCATTGCCTTGTCAGTGTTGTTGGCACTGTTTAAATGATTGAGTGGAAAGGAACATGGTTACATGGAAAATAATGTTTTTTATTGCAGTTTTTCGCATGGAAAGTTCAAGTGAAAAATCTTTACTGTGGTAAAATGAGCTCCCACTACTGCCGAAGTTTAGCATCCTGGAAGAACTGATCACAGGGCACAAGACAGCCACGGTATTCTGTCCTTATTCCAGCATATTGGCTCAGTGTTACGTTGAGAGGCGAGCAGGTGTGCATATTCCCTTAGATGGATATTCGCAGGTGCTGATGTCACCCGTTTCAGGGGGTCCTAACCTAGTAGGCCAACAGTAATGCCTGATTAAAAATGTGGCACAAATTGGGGAATTTGTACGTGGTAATTATACTCACACGGAAGAGGGCATCGCATCGCAGCGACTCGTGTCGTGAGCTCAATCGGTTCTGATGTTGCTCCCTCCCCCTGCAGGACTACGTTCAGGCAGTGACTGGGCTCTGCTACGACGGACTGGAGGGCCTCATCTACCTGGTCCTGTTCTCCTTCGTCACGGCGCTGATGTTCAGCTCCATCGCCTGCAGTGTGCCGCACACCTGGCACAGCAAAAGGTGAGGGCTCCTCTCGGGCGGGGGTGGGGGGCAGGGGCGCTGTCTATGCCCCCCGCCTCCTCCGTTTGTTCGTTTTATTAGTCCACCTCTGACTCTGCCTCGGCCGTCATCCACAACACTCATCTGCAGCAAGCTTGGGTCACACTTTAGATGAAGTGTTTCTCATAAAGGCCGTATGCAGCACGTATAATGCCTTCATAAATGAGACATAATGTCTTCATAAATCATACATGAGCGAATATCATGCTTTGTAAAGGGTGAAATAACACATCCTTATTCCGCTTGTGATGCCAGATGTGACAACGACAGTGTCACTTAGCTGACAATGTCTCCCTTTATAGCATTTAGCCACTCGCTGAGTGACATTGTCAGTTGTATCACATCTGGCATCACATGCTGAATAAGGATGTGTTATTTCACCCTTTACAAAGCATGACATTTGCTTATGTATGATTTATGAAGACATTATGTCTCATTTATGAAGGCATTATACATGCTGTATCAAGCCTTTATGAGCAACACTTCATCTAAAGTGTGACCCAAGCTGCTTCTCCTCCCCAACGCACCAGACCACACGAGCCCTTCAAGGTGTGAGATCACAAATATATGACTGAAGTTCACTGAACAATCCAGTGCTGTTGGGTTGTAATAATCGCTAATGGCCATTGAAAGTAATTTAGGTGTAGGGCACAGGCTTGAAAAATATTTTGACATGTTCTCTTTTAAGGGAAGATATTATAGCCTTAGAGGACGCACTCTTGGCATTATAGCCTGAGATGGATCCGCTGGCAATAGAGAAGGCTAACTGTGGTCCTGCAGTCACAGTAAATGTTAAAATCTCTCTACCAGTACCAACACTGTTGAAGAGCAACCTTTCCAAGCAAAGTGTTGTGATTTTCTCACCTGGGCATTTTGGAAATGGCCCCCTTTCTCGAAGCTTCAGTCCAGTTTAGTTTTAAAGTTGGGAATAGGTTTATCTTGTAATGGACACTGACGGCGCCTTAGCTTCACTACTGCAAAGCAGCAAATGAAACATAATTAACTTAACCAAAGAAAGAACAAGGGCTGATTGTGCCTTCATAGAAGTAGCATTTGTACGTTGGTGGAAGGCTGGGGGAAAATTTAGAGGGCATGAGATGCTGTAAATAGAATTAGAGCTTTGAGCGGAATGCAAGGCCATTCTTTTGGCCCTTCTGTATCCGTATACAAGTAAGACTTTTGGTTTTTTATTGGGCTAGTGCTGTACAGAATCGCTGCAGTTGACAATCTTTTGTTGACTTGGCTGCTCAGTATATGTGTTATTTTATATTGTACTTCATGTTGTAATTGCTTGAGACAAAATAGCTGCGATTGGTGAATTATGCTATTGTGTATTGATGTAATATGTATTGACAGTTCTGTGTTGTAGCTTTTTTGGCATGAAAAAATTCATATGCACATTTTGTATTTTTAAGGAGCAACATGTATTGAATTTTCGCAAGTGTTATGTTGCCCAAATTGATGTCACATATTGGTCACAATGAATTACAACTCTGTCTCCCTCTCAGAGGTTGCGCAGTGAAACATGAAATAAGTAAATCTTTGGCAATTAATAACCAGTTTACTGTGGTCACATACAGCGTTTTTGGTGATTTTAGCGTGGTATTGAGGGTACTATTGATAATTTATATAATCTTAGCAAATTCAAACTGGATAACATTAGTTCCCAGCTAACATTGAGTTGCATCTTACTAACTTACTAATGTTATGCAGCTAATCTCACGTTAGTTGCCAGTCTTTGAGAATTCCCATAACTGTGGCGGGGGGGAAACGCAAAATTTCTTGGCTGAAGTTCGGTTTCTGGTTCGCTCACTTGGATATGTTGTTAATTAGCAAAATACAGTTTAAGAAAGAACCTGCTGTTAACATTGGCCTGCTTTACATAGCTAGCTAACTGACAATGCACTTTGTCATCCAAATGTTACATGTAAGGTAACGCTAGCTATTATACAGTCCTATTTGTAAATTCCTTAGGAAAGGCCTGCTGAGATCCTTGCTATCATATATGGTGTTCTACCTATTATGTATTCTCCATTGTAAAGCTCAGTTGATTTCATTGGGTCGTTCATAAACTGTGGCGGTTTGGAGCTTAGTATCTCTGGTGCCTCAGGATACTCCTTTTGTGAAGATGAATGAATCAAGGTCATTCCCAGAAAGAAAGACCTGGGGAATTTCAGACCGCCTCAGGTTTACAATGCAGTTACTGTAATTTCCAATGCGCTGCCGCCATATTCGGCCACGCAGGTACTGTTGCCCTGTTACACTTTGATATTCATTAAAATGTTGTTGATGTTTAAGTTGCAGGATACAGGCAAAACTAACATGGAAGTCAGATTAAAGGTTGTTGCATGGTTTGTGGGTCATAAAGCATTGTGCAGTTTGGGGATGAAATTTTTCAAAGAAACCATTGGACAAGTTTCATGAATGTGGTTTAACCTTATTCCTGTAGTAATTATAATAACTCAGAAAATAGATTTTTGAATGGAGAATCTCTGTTGGAGATTAAATGTAATATTTCAATGCGAAGCTCTGCCTTTTTGTCTGACGTATCGCAGTGATTATCAGTTGATATGTTGTTCTGGAGTGGTTTTGGTGATCCTGCTAATCTCCTATCGTAGCATCAGGTAGACTTGGGCAAGCCCTTAGAACTCATGGAGGAATTGTATGATGTAGGAATATGGCGGTTGCAGTCTTTCTGCGACCACTTGGGGGAGACAATTTCTACATTGTTGCCTGTTGGTTCATCTCAAAATGATATATTTTTTCTTCGGGAGTTTCTAGTGAGGCTGTTTTCCCCCACAGAGATATTAAGATGCAGAGGAAAAGCAGGTGTAATTGAGGAGGACATGCATTGATTGTTGAAATGGTTTCCTTAATTCTCCTGTGTGAAAATAATTCCCTTCTGGCCTCATTTGAACAGTGTCATGCTCTGTGTTCCTTTCCCTAATCTGCTTTAATTCATACGGCTCAGTGTGTAAATTTATGACAGTTGGAGAATTTATTGAAGAATTTAGAGTGACTTCAGTGTCAGCCATTACACAGTGTCTGGGCTCACCTCTCTTTATTTGTGGAGTAGGGGTTTGTAATGTGTCCCAAAATGCGCTGTAGAACTCCATTACTCTCATTTACTGGGAGTGATTACAGCATCTGCGCTAGAATGTTTTGTTATGAAGACTGTAGTCACATATTTGCGATCACGCCTCGCTGTGTTAAACTAGTGGGAGAGCACTCCCTCTACTGGTCAAATCTGACAATGCTCTCTGATTTTTAAAATGTGATTTATTTCATTTGTTTTTTTTTTCTCTTCATTTATCTGGCTGCAAAGGAATGAGGACGACGCCGAGGAGGAGTCTCTGGCCCATAGCAACCGACAGCCCCATGACAACCTGTACCGTGTGCACATGCCCAGTCTGTACAGCTGCGGAAGCAGCTACGGCAGTGAGACCAGCATCCCGGCCGCGGCGCACACAGTCAGCAACGCCCCCGTCACGGAGTACATGTGAGCCGCACACGCCAATCACACGCCCCACCCTTTCACAGCAACGCCCCCGTCACAGAGTACATGTGAGCCACACACGCCAATCACACGCCCCACCCTTTCACAGTCATGTCTCTCAGTGACACCAGTTAGTACTAATGTTATAGGCACATATGTGCATCGAATGCGCCCTGCCGAATCGCAGCATTCACATTCATCTAAGATGAGTGTGCAGCAACTCCCTCGCATCTGCATCTGAGGTGTTTAAGTCACAGAATAAGAATGTTCTCACCATTTTCAAATTCAATGATGGACAAGAGAAGCTTCTTTCTTAATACTCCATCACTGCAAAAATACTCTCGGGCCCAGTCTCAGGGACAATTTTAGTGGGAAAATCAGTGTATTTCTCGGAGCAGAAAGTAACAAAAAAGTTTTCTTTTTTTTTTTTTGTCATTTCTAAAAGTTTTTGTATTGTGTCATATACACTTTAAGCATAAGGGAACAAATATTAAATATTCTCATTTTTATTTTTTATTCTGGCTTTTTAATTTTATGGATTCGGCTACTTTGTGAAATAAGAATTACCCACAAGGTAATGGTAGTTTTCTGTATAGTTTCATTGTAGCTTCCTCTGTTTGCTGCGCTTATTTTGAATTGATACGTCAGTGATAAATAACTTTATCTAGGTATTGTTCTTGTCTTGTCCAGGTATATCAATAAATCCAGCAACCCTTAATTGTGAAACACTTCCTAAGTTTAATGCCTTGTGACAGTGTTTCTTCATTTGGGATACCTGATTCTCTGAACCAAGAGACCGATGATTAAGATCAGCTGATGAACTGAATCAGAGCTGGAACACAGATGTGTGGGGCTGTTACATTATTCATAGACCTTAACGGTTTGCAGAAATCAAAATCTCCATGGAATTAAAAGCATCAGGGAACCCTAAATACTGAGGGAATCCTTAGCCATAAAGACTCACCTCTTGATTTCTAAACTATGAACTGTTACTCTCTATCGTCTTTTTTCCAGGTTTTGGTCTTCAAAAATCATGTGAAAGTAGGCTGGCTTGAAATGATATTGGGGAATTTGGTTTGTCAAAGAAATCTTTTTAAACCAAAGTCACTTTATTGTGGCATCCTACATAAAGAACATGCTCGTAAAGTTTGCTTTATACAGCTTTATACAGTTAATAAAAGCCTTAAGTGAGCATCTGAATTAGTTTTTGCCCACAGCACAGTGTGTTTGGGAGATTTAATGGTTGACACCGTAAATTACTGCAGTAGACAAATTAGTCCTGTTCACTTGGCTTTGAAAGTAAATGAAGTTCGTCTTTCAACTGCACGCGCACGAATACTGGCACACACTCAACCATGCAGGTAGCGCACACACACACACTCACACACACATCCGCAAACATACACACACACACACACACACCTCACAGTTGATCTGCAGGGCGAGGGAAAGGCCACTGAGCAGTGCCGCAGAGGAAGCGAAAAGCCGTATATGCGCAGTTTAATTTACCGGCTCGTTCCGAGGGAGATAACGGGACGTTCCGTTGTTATAAATTCCCTAACAGCTTCCATAAATTGTATGTAATGGCCCTAGCACTCCTTTGCCGTTTTTTTTACGGGGAGAAACGCACGCTGAGACTTTAGATCTCACCCTAGAGATAAAGCGAATGGCCCTCCTCCATCAAGTCACTCAACAGAACCACCGAGAGGCTCACAGGAGGCTGTGATGTACTCAGGTACACAGCGCATCATGGTGCTGCCTGGGGTAATTAGCCTGTTGGCCCCTTGGGTACAGGAAGCAGTCTGGAATCAATCTGGAATCATTTGTCATTCCGCTGTCATGAACAGATTTTGCTGTTTTTTGGGTTTTTTTTTTTTTTTTTTTTTTTTTTTTTTTTGAACTCTGACCTCTCCCCCACACGCCAGCAGCATCATGTGACCTGTGCTCTCAGAGCCGGGGGCTCATGGTGGTGACTCCTGCCCTGAGGTCTCCTCGTCTGATTGACAGAGAGGGCCCTTCTCTCAGACTCATACGCTTCACAGTCATCTCATCCATCTCCCGTTGAAGCGAAGCGCGGCAGTGACCCGGCACGAGACCTCTCACCATGTGTCCAGATAACATCGAATAGATAGAGCAGTTTGTACAGAGAAATGTGCTCCAGGCAGCGTGGTGTAACTGACTCTGTTGTATCCGTGTCTCATGCAGGACCCAGAACGCCAACTTCCAGAACCCACGGTGCGAGAACACGCCGCTGATTGGCCGGGAGTCGCCCCCGCCCTCCGTAAGTTTGCCCGTCCTCACACACTGCATTATGTGCTGTACTGGCAGTTGTTTTGTCAAAAGAGTAGCACAGACATCCTTTACTGAGTCTCTCTCTACCTGCTAACACAGATGATGGTATTTTAGAGAGGTTAATTCAGGCTCTCTTTGATTCTGATGGAGCGTACGTCTGAGAATTTCGTTTGATTGTTCCTTCTAGTGGAGACGCTTTGCACAAACTATCTATGGTGCAGGTCTTTCAGAATTTCTGTTAAATTAACTTTTGTAACTTTATTTTAGTTTATTTTATTTTATGCATGGATTTCTTCATGAACTATAGCTGGGATGAGTCCATGCATGTGATAGGCGAGTGTGTGTGTGTGTGTGTGTGTGTGTGTGTTTTTTTTCTATGCGTGTATGCATACACTGCAAAAAATGAAAGATGAAAATACTAGGTAAGATGAATTCACTTATTTTAAGACTTAAAACACTTATTTCCATCACTATTTTTCTTAGTAAGACAAAAGATTTGTCCTTGATTTGAGGTAATTTTGACTAGCTTGCCAATGGAATAAGAAAATTTCACTTGTCAAGCAAATAGTAACTTAAAATAAGTAAACAATTTTCATTTGTCAAGCAAATAGTAACTTAAAATAAGTAAATTCATCTTATCTAGTATTTTCATCTTTCTGTTTTTGCAGTGTATGTGTTTATGACTGTGCATCTGCGCGTGCATGCCCGCGCGTGTGTGTGTGTGTGTGTGCATGTGTGTTAGAGAGATCAAGGACAAGGTAGGGAAACACCAGGACATGCCACTGGAAAAACTAAAGCCAGACTGCTCACAATTCACTGAATTTTAAAGTTATTGCAAGTGATCATGCAGAAATGCCCCAACACCATGTTACTTCTGACGTCACTCCCTCCTGTCCTGTAAATGGCAGGGAGCACAAAAGTTCTAGAACATGCATGCAGAGAGAGTGAACACTTCCCCACGACACAGCAACCTCTCTCCTACCTGCCCTATAAGAACAGCCCCTATGCCCTTCCACTCCCCCAGCCCCGCCCCTCTCCCTGCCGAAGGACACACCCCTCTCCCTCACTCTACCTGCTCTTCACTGTGCCTGTGTCCTGTCGCACTCGGAGAGGCTCCACCATGTTTCTCTCTCTTTGGTTGTTTTTTTATTTTTGTTTCTTCAAACCCACGCAGTTGTATTTGAATGCCCGGGACAGTAACAGCCGTCACAGCCGGCAGTTAAAGACGTCGGAAAGCGCAAGATCGTTATGGTAACGGCGTCTTCCATTCCAAACAGGTACTGGAAAATCCCTGCCAAAAAAAAAAAAAAAAAAAGATGGAAAATACCCACTGTCCCTGGAACCTGGCTACACCTGCTAACCCCACCCCTCCCCCTCGTCCACAAATCCCTGACCTCCACCCACAGGCCCCTCCCTCCTCGTCCACAAACCCCTGACCTCCACCCACAGGCCCCTCCCTCCTCGTCCACAAACCCCTGACCTCCGCCCACAGGCCCCTCCCTCCTCGTCCACAAACCCCTGACCTCCACCCACAGGCCCCTCCTCCCTGTCCTCGCGCTAAAACCGCATTACCACACCCAAGAGTATCCTGTTCCCCCACGCTTCACCAGCCTCTCACACCCGGCAGTGTCTCTTACCCCGACACCCCCTGTGTATTTGAGCAGTGCCTGTACCCCCTCTTTGTCCGCTCCCTCTGTGCTTGTGTAGAAGGAAGACCACTGGTTTTCCCCTGACAGCCGTCTCCTTCAGTGTGTAACCGTCCCGATACACGATATTCTGGACCTTCACTGAGGCAGCTGTTGTAGCCTCCACATGTTTATGGCAGCATGAATAATTCATACCCTGAATACAGGATGTTGGTACGCTTGGGCTTGTTATATTTTGGCTGTCCCATTTATCTTGGATGAATTATTACTCCCAGTTGTGGATACCCACATAGGCTGCTCTGGTCCGTACTGGTTTATGAATATATCTGAATATACCGCTGGTCTGACAATAAATTAGAGGAGGCAAAAAAAAAACGACCTTGAACAATTTTTCCTTGAGCAGTTTTCTATCATTTTTCTTGTTTAACATGTTTTCTAATGCTTGGAATAATCCATTAGCATTTTAACACAGCTTTCTTCTTAATGCTGTGCTACAGTCATTGAATGGAAAATTTAATTCAGAAAAATGTTTCATTAATCAAGTACACTTTACTAAAAAAAAATAAACCATTCCACTAACCTTTCTGTAAGAATGTTCTGCTTTGTAGGCTATCGAACCCGCACTTCATCATCTTTTACATTTTTAAAATAACGAAAAGGAAGATTCGCAACATGATTCCACCATTTTGAACAACGTTGCTTGGAGTACAATTTTGCGTCCAAATAATGCGTTTTATCTCTTATCTTACCTGGATGAGGAGAGCCGGCCATCCTTAATGGCCTTGAGTTTTTTTGGAGTTTCTGTAGTACTATTCGAACGATGACTGAAAAACGCCTCATGAAGAGGCAGTCATTTATGGGTACGTTTTCTGCCTCGTCTATTTTCATCGCAACAGCCGCCACTGGTATGTATAAGTGCATTATAGTGAAAGAATTCAAAGGTGGACAGTAATGAAATCTAGGACATACTGCGAAGTACGCAGAAAAAATCCCAGTGTTAATTCAACTCCAGTTGAGTTAATTTGAGTCCAAGATGGCTGGTGAGGTGACTGTGTTTTATTTGATAAGAAAGTATATACATGCGCATTTTTTGAATGAACTGATTTGTATTAATGATACCGCTGATTTTTTTATGTGTAATATTTGTATACTATGGATTTTTCTTCAGTTAAGATGAAAGGATTAAGCACAAGGATGTGCTTTATCTGCAGCTCTGTTCCCTCGCGTGAATGCAGATAAATTCAGCGCAGTTACGACTTTCGCCCACAAGGTGGGGTCTGTCAACAAAAACACGGCCAGCAAAAGAGAGATGAGCCAACTGTTCGGGCACATCTGCCGTGCAAGTGACACGGCACATCCTGGCTTCTCAGAATTGGGAGAGATATTCGCTAAGTGTTCTAACTTTTTCAGTTATTCATGTTTGGAGAGTGCTGTAATGGTCAGCAGCTGTTAATTGCATGGTCCAGTAAATCTCTTGCACTAAAATGTGGGTGGTTTAGGCATCGCTTAGAATTTTCCGGAGTCTTTGTATCTTCATCTGCCATAAATGTGTTGTGATCAGTACTTCTGTTTCGATGAAAATAAGACTCAGAAAAGTGCATTCTATAAATACTTAAGCAGCAACCCTGTTGTTTACTTCTAGTTCTGCGCTCCCGCACATCGGATTTGAAAAAGAAAACATTTGAGGTTTGAGGAAAGATGGTCTGCTTAAGTTGTAGGTATGCACACCCACATCAGGCAGCTTAGGAAGAAATTTCAGGTTTGTGTTGCTGTCGAAATTCTGACAGACTGCACAGTAGATATACACTGCCCGGCCAAAAAAAAAAGTCGCATGCTCAAATATGTAGTTGGAACCCCTTTAGCTTTGATTACAGTGCAAATTCGTCTTGTCATCGTTTTGACAACCATATGCAATGCCAGAACATTTATTTTCGATCAGAAATGCCATAATTTTTGGCCGAGATCTTGTCTTCTCGACATAATGGTTGATCCACTCGGTGGTCTTTCTTGAGCTCATCCCAATAACTTTTAATGTGTTTAAGGTCAGGACTTTGTGGTGGCAAATTTGTCTGTAAAAATGATTCCTCATACTTGTTTTTGTCATTCATGGTTTTCTTCGCTAGATACAGGTCAATAACTTGCCCGTTCTGAAATACTGTAACATCTTTTCCACCATCAAGGGATGCGTCTTCCGACATGATTTTTTAAGAAATGAGTAGCAATGCGCTTCATCAGTCAGGGTTAAAATGATTTTTGCCAGCTGAAACATATTAATAACCGCAATCATGATCCAATAATAAAATTTGTTCATTCATTTCCAAACGGTGACTTTTTTTTTTTTGGCCGAGCAGTGTAAGTCTAACCCTCAAAGTATACAAACGTTGACAATTTAGTGATGACTTCTAGTTTTTATTACTTAAAGACTGAACCCCCTCCTGCTCTGAAGCACTGGTCTGTTCCAATGTTTCCTTTTAGATATTCCCACTAGTTTGTTCAACAGAGTGTGTCTTTGTCTCCTTTCCACCCTGCATAGTGCATGACAGAGTTTTTCCCGGCCTGGTTGATTCCAGTTACCACTATAAATGCCCCTGCAGTCGATCCATCAGAGCTGAATCTGCAGTGGTCACATGTGGAGGGCAATGTTGACAATCAGAGGCTTGTAAATATGACCATCTCACTCACAAGCACTGCTACTGTGATAATCGCTCACTTTAGTCATGGCAAATGTGAAAATCTTCACACATTAATAGGGCTGCTAATTTACTTGGTCTCAATAGCCCTTGAAATCAGAATCAGTCAGAAAAAAATTTGAAAGTTCAATTTCTAAAGTGTTATTGAATTTTGAAGTTTTGTTTCATGCTTAAGTCAAGCTACAGCTTGCAATACAAACGATCAGGAACTACACTGAAAAATGGCTTTAAATTTGCATTATCTAAAGCACAATTACTAACATATATGCAGGCAATTACTGTTAATTTGAATGCTAAGTGGCCGTATTGGTCTGTGTAAAATTGGTCTAACCATCAGTTACTTTGCCTGATAACTCTCCAAAGCAACATGAGGGAACTAACAGCGTTCCAAAGGGGCCAAGTATTTGGTGCCTGAATTACAGATATATTGGTCACAAAAACGGCAGCATTATTGAAGGTGGCAGGGGTACTGGTTGTAAATAAATTCTGACTGCATGTGCCAAACACCAAAAACCAGCTGTAGCAAAAAAAACAAACTGTGGCTTCTGAGCTGACGGAGACAGATAGACACTTGGTTAGGATAGCTGCTTATAACCACTCAATACAGCTTTAAAAATCACCACATTATTGTTGCGATCCATATCTGAGCCAGTCTCCACAAACACCATGCATTGTGAGCGTCAGCGAGCTGGTATTTCTGTCAGTGCTCCAATGATTGGGCTACCTCCTGTATGTGCATTATATCAGATACGTGCATTTTAGAAATGACATCTTTCTGAGGTAAAGACCATGATGTCAAGTTTGTTTGACGGTGAGTGTATGAGAAAGAAAATTTGATATCTGCAGTATTGTAAGTTTACACATGTAAAATAAGGCACACGGAGCTGAAATGCTGAACATTGTATCAAACTGTGGGCACATTAATTCTTCCCCTTTTGTCTGCTTTGACAATGAGGGTCTGTGCAACACAAAGTTGGTGACATTTGTTGCACTGTTGAAGTGTTTGGATTTTTGGGCTCTGGGTTAAATTGGCTCTTACGCACAGAACTGTCTTCATGTTTTCAGGGAACTGGTAGAATACATTCTGTATCTCTGCTGGAAAATTGGCTTTTCAAATTCACTAAACAAATATAAGGAATATATGTGTGAATGTTTGCGTTCTGCCTTCCCAGGTGGTAACGATATGCTGCATCAGAATTAAACTGCTCTTTAATTGCTGTCAAATGACTCAAGCTCAGTCTAAAAAAATGCTTCATTGTCCTTAACTTTGACTCGTGTTGGCAAGCTAGAGCGTAAACACGATGTCTTTTCCGGTGTTTCACAACTGGTGTCGTTAGGTGTGGTCAGGGGAAGTAGCCATACCACAATTCAATCTGCTCCAGCCGCGTGGCTGAAGTTAAGCAGGTGTGGGTTTGGTCAGTACTTGGATGGGAGACCATCTGGGAAAACCAAGTTGCTGCTGGAAGACGTGTTGGTGGGCTGGGAGGTTGCGATCTTCCATCTGATGGAATAATCCCCAATGCCCCAGTGTAGTGATGGGGACACTGTACTGAAGGAGACGCCATCTTTCATATGAGACTTAAAACAGAGGTCCTGACTCATTGTGGTCATTAAAGATCTATGACACTCTTTGACAAGAGTAGGGTGTTCCCCGGTGTCGTGGCTAAATTCCCAACCTGGCTCTTTTGACCTGCCACCTAATCATCCCCTGATCTAATTGGCTGTGCAAATTGCCCTCTCCCTCCCCACCTCAATCCGCAGGGATCCTTTGAAAAATAGATGTCAATCTCAACGGGACTTCCCTGGTTAAATAAGGGTTAAATGACTAAAAAAATAAAGTATCCTTAAGAAAATGGAAAAAGTTGTCTTAATAAAAAAAAAAACTTAAAATAATTAATCAAACTCACAAATTAAATGTTAATTAAATTCATATCGCCCAATGTGGAACCCAAACCAGCATGTTAGCTTACATGGTCTTGTCACATGTACCATGATTTCCTCTTATTTATATATTTTTATTACGGTATGTTTTATCTGGTGTCGTATCTTCACACAAGATGCAGTATAACACAAGGAGACCTTGAGGAAACACACAATACAGTATTCAAACGGCCATTTCACAGAATGAAGGAAGAATCCAACTCTGTCACCCTTAAACACTGCAAAAAGTGTCAATCTTAAGTCATTTAATCTTTATCTTTGTCCTCTCCCAAGTAGAATATATGTGCTTGACAAGTGAAATTGCCTTATCCCATTGGCAAATCTAGAAATAAGCCAAAATTATCTCACCCCATTGGCAAATTTTTGTTTTACTGAACAAAAGGTCATAGAAATAAGTGTTTTAAGTCTTAATACAAGATTAAAGTGCTTGGTAAGGTGGACTTATTTTTCAGTTTTTGCAGTGAAAGAATAAAGTTATCACCTGTAAACTTTACTGGTTGTGCCAGTTTATAAGTAAAGAGTACAGTCAGACCCCATCTCTCGCTGCTGTGGAGGAATTCCGGTGCCCTCTTCTCTGCAGAACTGCTTTAATTACACCTCACTGGAGTGTTTTCAAGCGGCTCGTTTTAGTTTCCGTCGCTCCGTGGCAGAGACTTTGACTGGGCGACTCCACATTCTTTATTTTGTTTGTTTGGAGCCATTTAGCAGTGCAGGTGCTCTTGCTCTTCAGATCATTAGTTTGCTGCTCTGCCCAATTACCCATGAGCTCCTGGTGACAGACTCATATCTACACTCACTTCTTCACGATTTTTCAGTGCCGAGTAAAACTTGTAGTTGCCTGGACCATTTTGTTTTATGTTTTATGTTATATCTTTGTCTCATGGCGAATTTGAAGATCAAGCGTGTCAAATATATACAAATAGAATAAATCAGGAAGGGGGCCATCACTTTTTCACAGCTTTGATTTAGCATGTTTGGGAAATATGCTGCAGAAGAGAAAGGTCTGGGAAATTTGGTTTTAAAAATCTGAAATTCTTGCATTCATTATTCTTAGTCAGAGGTTAGATATAAACTATGGTGTGATGCTCAGTTGCGTTAAACCTCAAAGTAATTTTATATAACACAAACCCAAAGATATAACATTTGCATTTGAATGAGGTGGTCTGTTTGCACCAATGAATGTCCAAAAAACTTTGTGAAAAATCTGTTTTCATTTTTGACCTGTTTGTTTTTTGTTTTTTCTCCATTACTCTCTTGCCTCGGTTACAGACCCTCGTTTTGAGTGTTAATGTGCTCTTAAATGGCTCCTTTTACGTGGTTGTTCTAAGCATTATACTATGCTACGCATTGATGTTTGAAGTTTTCAATGAATTGCAGTGGTTGGCTTGTCGTGTTTATTTATTTATTTCAAGCACAAAGCCATGCATGATTGTGTGAGTTTACTGTGGCATTATGGCTGCCTGGGCATCATGCACATTTATCATTGATTTTGCTATAGCAGGAATCCAATAAAGCAGAATATACCTGTGACAGACATTGATAATGATTGTGATTATTACTGTTTGATCTATGAAGAATTATATATTGTCTTTTTTTTTTTTTTTTTCCGCTAGGGCAGTGCTTGGCATAGCTCTCCTGGAGTACCGGTTGTTCTTCATGTTTTGTATCTCTCCCTGCTCCAGCGCAGGTGATTCAGATGATCAGCTCATCATCAACCCCCTGAAGCTGCTTGATAATGAGTAGATCATTTGAATCACCTGTGCTGGAGCAGGGAGAGATCTAAAACATGCAGGACAGGAGGTCCTCCAGGAGAGGTTTGAGAAGCACTGCTCCAGGTCATCCATTTTAAAATGGTCTCGAGTGGAAGGCGTGAATGAAAATATCTTCAGTTTCATCAAGTCAACCATTAGCTTAAGGAAAACAGTTACTTAAAAATACTATATTGGTAATATTTATGTGAGAAAAAGAACTGTTTTACTCTTTGCTAAAGAATGGAAAATGTAATTATTAGCACTTAGATGCACTCATATCATTCCTAGTTTACCTTAACCTCACTTCCTGAAGAATATGCAGAAATTATGGGTTGTCAGTGTTGCGAGGGCAACGGTCTTCCTGTATCTAGGCCTCAGGCTACTTAATTTCAAAGGAAATAGCCTTTCCATTGATCCCGGATTTGCTACAGCGCACATACAATTCCTCTCTGTGTGTTTGTCTCTGCTCTCTTTCACTGCAGTACACTTCCAGCATGAGGGCCAAGTACCTGGCAACCAACCGGCCTGACCCAAACAACCCAGCCGCTCACTAAGGGCAGCCATTCGCACCTGCGCCGAGGCCCCGCCTGGAAGTGTCCGGCTTCCGGAACATTCCGCCCACCCAACCTTCTCAACGGCACCACCACCCACTGTCACACAGCTCCATCCTACCCCGCACACCCTCGAAACAGACCTGCCCCGTGCTCTGCTTCCGTCGACGCCTGCATGACCAACGACTAGCCTGCGAGGCGTCCACGTGTTGGACAAAAGCCCAGTAGAGAACGTCTTGTAAATAGCCCTCTAAAAATGAAGATTCCGGACACCAGAATTCCTTGTGTTTTCACCTGCATACACATACACACACAGAAACAGTGAAGTGTTCCCCATACTGTGAAGCTTGTGAAGACTCGGATGGTTGGCACATTTACCCAACGCTCCTCTCTTGCTGGTTTTTCTTGCCTCCTTTCTTACTGAAGACTGAGCTGCCCCAATCTCTGGGATCATATCTTCCTGGATTTTCTTCCTGATCATTCCACAATCCCACTTTTTTGGGAAGGCATGTTGTAGTTTTTTTTTGTATTAGCGTTAAACGCAAGCAAATGACATATTGTGTTTACTGCTGTGAACCTCAGCAGTTGCTATGCTGAGTTTACCATAGAAAGTTGCTGGTGGAAGTCATAGGTGTCTGAGCCAACTTCTTCTCAACTGCCTGTCCTTGGCAGGGAAGACGTGAATACATTTTCAACACGGCACTGT
Organism: Gymnothorax javanicus; assembly: GCA_029692085.1. Taxonomy (NCBI): domain Eukaryota; kingdom Metazoa; phylum Chordata; class Actinopteri; order Anguilliformes; family Muraenidae; genus Gymnothorax; species Gymnothorax javanicus. The sequence continues at coordinate 25,030,116 of CM056206.1, read as the reverse complement.
TCATCTTGGCAAAGGACGCTGGATTGCGTATCTTATTCAGTCAAAACCCTTAATGGTCACGCGATTAGCCTTGAATTGGTTGGTTTGGGAACGTCTCACGTATGTTGAGATCTGTTTGTGAAGTTCTCAATACTGAAGAAAAATAATACTTTCGTGCCAGTTCAACTATCAAGGTGCATGGAGTTTGAAACTCATTTGCCAAGGCATCTCATCTTAATTCACGTGTTTTCAGTGTGTTTGTGTCTCATCTGACCCATGAGGAGGGAAAAAAACTACCAAAACTTAACAGGACTTGGGATGATTGACAGTTGTATCTACACTGCTGGAAACGAACAGGAGCAGCTATTGAAAGGATTGGAATTGAGTGGAAGTGGCAGAGGAGGTTTGGATAGATGTGTCTAAGGACTCAAAACCAGTCTCCTGGAGGGATGGAAGATGTAGTGTGTGTGTGTGTCTCTCTCAGGAACACTTGTTCTGCCATTGGTCACATTTTGAAAGGTGCACTTTCACCCTCTGCTGGGTCACGTGCTGGTTTCGGACTGCATGGAGAATGTCACCATGACTGCCACAAGAGCGGAGGTCTTAAACTCTATTAATATTACATGTTACAGAACTGGATAACCTTACACGTGGAATATTTCATACGGAAATGCCTTTCTTAAAGGTTACGGTCTCATTCCTCTGTTTCAAACAAGATTTATGCTGAACTTAAGGGCAGTAATTTCAGTGCAGTTTTGACCTGTTCGTGGTTTATATGACATATCAATTCGCTAGCATGATGACACGTGAAAATGGCTGTACCATGTCTTGTGTTGATCTCAGCAGGGTAACTGACCAATATACTGGAGCCAATGTTGTTTTTATTTTTTTTTTTAAATTTTACTGCCTTTTCTTTGGCTGGTGCTGGCATCTTACTGTTGAAGGAATTTGCACTTCATTTAAGCTTCACTTGGTTTTAGCGCAGCTGTTGGGCTGCTCGTGAGCACTCCTGCGGCGAACTGGACCCAGAACCTTGAGTTCTGAGGATGTGTTGGGTCAGTCGGTCCGGAATCCAGCGGACGCTTGGAGCTGGACTCAAACGACCGTGACCTGCGGCGAAGACGATGTGGGCAAGAGGAATTCTCCAGTTTCAACTTTTTTATTTCCCTCAGACTGAAAAAAAGAAGGAACTCTTGTCTTCTTTTTGACAGGATGTAGTGCAAGCCAAGGAGATGGAGATGGTGCTGTAACAGTCTGGTGATGTGATGGACGGTCAGGTTCTTCCTGTTGTACACTTATAGTGTGGAAGGACTCTCGGATCAGGAAATGATGGATAGCAGTTTTAATTAATTTTCTGTTGTCAAAGACTTCTGGAAAGCACAAACATATTATTCAAGCAAAGGTTGTTCCTCAGTCGAACCCATGTTCTGGAATAAAAGAGAATTGCGTGGAAGCAGGCTCCACGCCCGCTTCACGCCAGAGATGTTTTGTTGGTCTGTAAGATAATATTGCTGTGTATTTCTCCATTTCCTCGAGTTGTAGTGCTAGTATTGGTAATCCTGTGCGTAATGTGGACAGTGTGCTTGCTTGGACGTTTCCTGTTACCTGCATGACCATTGCAAGGATTTCGCCCAATCACCTCCTCCTCCTTCACCCCCCCCTCTCCAGGTCAGCCCGGCCCACAGCAACCATCATGCAGCTGTTTGTCAGCAATACTGACGGGGTTGCAGTGGTTGTGAAGAATTCTCTGGAAGTCTTAATGAGCAAGACCTGGCTTACAAGACTGTGTGCCAGTTTGTTCATTGCCACATCTCAGTTATAATAGAAAGCCTCAAGTAATTTTTTTTTCAGCTTGACTGACCATTAAAATGGAATGGTGCTCTTTGAAATATTATAGCTGTAGCTTGAGATATTAAGGCTGCCATTACAATCGACTGGTTCGCTTCTCGAGCTAGGCAACTTTTTAAAATGTTGTGAAACGAAGAGGAAACTTTTGTATATCCAGGGTGAGGAGGTCTTGGCGCTTACACGTTTCTGTACCTCTAAACTCCGAGTTTTGTGGAAATCCCGAACACTGTGTTTAGGGCCTATAGGCACCCCTGGCACTGAAGGAGTTAATGGAGGGGGCTTTTCAGGAGTCAATAATATGAGGGAGGTTTGCAAAAATTGTGCCAATTGTCGAAGTATAGTTCCTTTTCATTTTGAGTCCACACCCACAAAGTTAACAACGTTATCTTTCCACTCTGAACTTTTCTATATATACATTTCCGGGGACATGAATGACAAAAACAAATGGCTGAGGAAATGTCGCCAGTCTTTTCTATGACAGGTTATTTGCATTATTTTCTGTGCGAGAGCCCATAGTCACAGTGAGACAATCTTATTGTTTGGAATAGTAAACTTTCTCTCTACTCTGCATTTCTGGAACTATGTGTCTACTGTGTAATGCACGAAAAAAGAAATCTGGTGATAAGCAAACTGCCTTTGTAAACACATTTTAACTGATCAATATTAAGGGTTTTTTTATTTTGTTTGTTTTTGTTTTTATTTTCTTTTTAAAATGTTTGGACGCCATTGCATATTTTATGATTATTAGCACCACCTCGTTTCTTAATTGTCAACACACTTGGTCTTGCATTGCTCTGTTTTGATAAACTATATGACTGTAGTTTTTGTTTTCTTTTAGAATTACTAACATATTGTAAATGTTAAACCTGTGGTTTTATTGAGCTTGAATTTGGTGTTTTAAATTCAAATTAAAGTTACTTAACAGAACAGACGGTGGAGCTGGTTTTTGTGATTGGTTCGATGCACGCGTCCCTCTGTGGTCTTGTTCACAGTTAAGGCCGTGTTATAATTCTGCGGAGTCCCTGAAATAACTGGCCTGTAAAGGAGAGACGTGGTAAGTGCAGTGCGAGTGAAGGTTGCTAGCTACGTTGTCTCAAGTGTTGCTCACCTCCTCAGAAATGTTTCTGTATGGGGCGCCCGGTGGCACATCGGTCAAAGCACGCGCACGGTCCATAAAGGCTGTGTCCTTCCCGCAGCGACCCGGTTCGTTTCCGGCTCGGGTCATTTGCTGCATGTCTTCCCAATTCTTCTCCCTAAAACTTTCCTGTATCTCTCAACTGATTATCTATGTAATAAAGGAGAAAATCCCCCCCGAAAAAAAAGAAATGTTTCAGTACGTATCGGACAGCCAGTGGTCGCATCCTCCTCACGGTTGGTTTTCTGCCAGTTTGACGTGAGATAAAGGAACGGTCGCTCATACAATGAATTTGAAGCGACAATTTTAAATTGGAATTAGAGGCCAGGCAAAAGTTTGACTTTGGCTCACTATATTGAAGTAATTACAGCGCTGCAATTCATTGGGCAATAGCGCATTTTTATGTTGGTTCTATTGGCTGTGCCAGTCGCCGGATCTGAACTGAACTGAACGCGCATTTAACAAGCTGAAAGCGAAATGTCCTCAAAACAAGCTGGAACTGACAGGTGCAGTGCAGATCTGGCAGAGCATCAGCAGGGAGGATTCCCCCTGTCTGTTGATGTAAATATGTAGATCCCAGGGAAACAGGAAGTCATGCATGACCATTGATGCCTTCTTAATCATTATGGTGAACTTAGAAAAGTAAATTATGAATGGGAATTTACTTAAATTAGATTTTTCTTGTGGTATACATTTATTGGAACCCCTAAAGAACATTTTTTTTGGAAGAATATTCTAAGTTGAGCTTCAATCATTTTCTTTAAATTCAGGGTGAGATTTTGTTAATATTTTGAATGAGGGATTGGAAATATGAACAGCAACCACATTTTTTTCATTGCCTGTTTAGCTAGGGTACCAACATTAGTGGAGGGCACTGTTCATCCATAGCAAAGGTCAATCTGGTTAACTTGGCACTAGGGCACACAGGGCCTCTGGGATTAAAAGAAGGTTGAGAAACATTTGTCTTGTAGATTAGCCCGAGCATCACTTGTTCTGTTGCGGCAGCACTTCTGTCTTGCGATCACGTGGTTTGAAACCGTGCGTGAGAGACCTACAACAGAAGGTGCACGTTCTGCCTGCTGGACATTATAACTTCTCAGCATTGTTAGAAATGTGTTGAATTAGATTTCTGGTAAGTAAATGACGACACCAGAGGGCAGTTTTGCGACATTATTTCTGTTTTACAACCACAGTATTTGTAGTGCAGCGATTGAGCCTTCGCTGAAGGGTACGCACATTTTTCAGGCTTGACCATTATGATTTCCTTGAGTTCTTTTATTTGTGCGATTGTCCACGAAGTTCAAATGCGTGATACCTGAATTACAGCACTAGGGGCCAGTATTGCTGCATTTACGTCTATGTCTGTGGTGAATGGCAAGTACAATACACTGTTAACATGTTGCTGGCAGCCCCTGACGAGACCGACTCCTAACATGGTTGTGAAATGTGCGTATATTTTCAATTATCGCACTATTTGTGATATGTTGCATATCGAAAAACAGGAAATATTTGTGTACGTGCGCTTTAACACCCCGGTAAAATGGGTCTGTAGTTGTACTTGTGGAAGTTACTCAGGATAGAGTTGGTAATTAAAACATTGTTTGTAGAAGTCTGAATGTGCACTTTGTGCTCTTACTTTACAAATTTTATGTACAAGGCATTAAAAAAAAACAATACTCCATAATGAAGCATTTCTACTATGATGGGAGTGGTCTCTTCTAGTATGACAATGGTCGAAGTACCACAGGGCACAAGGGGTCGCTGAATGGTTTTATGAGTATGAAAATGATCCAAAACATATGGCAGCACCTTTGCGGTCACCAGATCTCAAACCAACGGAACTCATATTGGAGGAACAACATGATTGACAGCGCTTACTGTGACCATCAGCAAAACGCCAAATGAGGGAATATCTCTTGGAAGAAAAGGTACTCCATCCCTCCAGTAAAGTTTTACACTCGTAGACTTTGTACCAAGGTGAATTGAAGCTGATCTGGCAGCTTGTGGACGCCCAACACCTTACTAAGAATACTTACATTCATTTTTCCTTTAATTTGCCACTCGTCTGTATGTAGCTACAAGTGTTCCTAATAAAGTGTTTGGTGAGCGTACAATAAATAAAATAGATTGTAGTGGCAATTAATAATACAAGTTCACATATAAGCCTTAGCGTTCTTACTTCAGTATTTACTGTGTGTGGTGGCTATGACAAAAACAGATGCTGTGGGAAACCTGCAAATTAGAGTAAATTAAGTAGGAGCAGGGCCAACATGGACCCATGGGGTACTCCGAGGAGGAGTATTCAGTTATCACAGGGGACTCCTCCTAAGAAGCTAATGATGTTAGCCAGTAGGCCAAGATTATTGTCAAATGTGAACAATTTCAGCAAGAAAAGATCACTAAGGTATCTACAGATGCGAAAGGGAGATTTAAAGTCAAAAGTAAAATAGGGAACACTATAGGCAGGGAATGGCAACTGTTACACATTCGGAGTGAAATTCTATATTCCTGGAGGGATGAGGTTAACAGATACTGTTTTTTGTGCCGTTCATGAGTAAGAGTGTTTCTGTGAGTGTTTAATGAAATTTTCAGACTTAAATGTAACCTATAGGCTGAGTCTTTCCTCAAGTCAGTCTGACCTGACCAGTTAATCTGGGAGCAGTACGCATGTGCAGGAAGAGGGAATGCCCAGTTCTGCATTTACATTACATTCCCTTGGAAGAAAGTGAGCATTTGGCGCACTGCCTGTGTTTTAAAATTCCTAACTGAATGATAGAAGTAAAAGGCACCTACATTCCGAGAAACTCAAATTGGAAAAGCACTTATGAGCAAAATGCACACACTCCTCTGAAACATTTATAGATGTCACAACTTGATTAATTTCTCCTGCATATCAGAATCATTAATCATACACAGAGGTGCATTTTCTGAACCATGAGTTATGTAAATGCATGCTGCTCATCAAACCACCAGAGTAAATAAATCAGGACTAATCATTTCTTTTGCCTCAGGTTTCCAGGGAAATCTTGCTGGTGTCATTCACCCAGAGTGGGGGTAGGGAGCCTTAGCAAATCTGTCGCATGGCAGTGAATTTCCTCTCTTGGGGATTAGCGAATGTTCGACACTCTTGCCCTGCTACCCCAGCCGCCGCTGGCCAAGGTTTGTTTAGCATCTCTGAGAGACAAGCTGAAACCTTGTGTTGTTTTAAGGGTCTTATTGAGGGTAGTCAGTGCAACAGCACGCCCATTGTCCACTGTGCTAATGGCTATGGCTAAGGCTAATCGCCCCTGAGGTCTGTGTGTAAACTTAAGCGACCTGAGACCCCTGACAGCCTGTTACGTCAGTGGCCTCAGTCCCCACATTCACCTCCGTTGCAGCCCTGCACTGGAATATGCTGTATGCACAGGGAACTCCATTATGTTTGGGACAGGGTTTCTTAATTCCTTCACTGCACTCCATTTATAATTAACCCTTAGAGCGCTGAATAAATTTTCAAGGAATTAGAAATTAGAAAAAAAAATTATCCTGAGCTGTTGAAAATCTATCATGTGGCAACTTGCTTAAAAGAGCTCCCCTGCGGGGGGAGCTCTAACAACAAGTTGCCACATGATAGGTTTTCACAGCATCAGATTTTGATATCTTACATCATTGGTCAACTATAGTTGCCTATAGTGCTCTAAGGGTTAAGCCATTTTAAAAAAGGTGCAGAATCTTCACATTCCTCAGCTTTTATCTATCATGGTCTGGAATGTAGAAATTTCAGGATCTTTCATTCATATCCCCATTGCAATCCATTTCATTCAGGAAATGCATTTAAATGTAATAAAATGCCGACTCGGAAAACATTGGAACCGTTGAGAAATTGCGCATAAAAGCAGAAAGCAGTGTTTTCTTAATTTACTCTGGTAATTGCAGGTAATATAAAGACAAGATTTTTAATGTTTTGTCTGGTCGTCTTCATTCTGCATGTAGATCAACATCCATTCCTGCCATCCAGGCCTGCAGTGCCTTCCAAAAATACTTGGGACGGGGCTAATTGAAGACTTGTAAGGAGGTAAAAAATTTAAATTACATTGTGACAGGAAACGCTGATGTCAGCAATGAATTGTAATCATGTTTTTGCACAAAAGTAACATCCAGGAAAGGCCTAGCCCTTCAGGTGCAAAGATGGAATCATCAATTTGCCCACAAATGCTTAAGAAAGTCATTGAAAGGTTTAAAAACAATGTTTCTCACAGAAAAATGGGAGGGAATTAGGATATTTCACCCTATTCGGTGCAAAGCATAATTAAAAGATTCAAGGAATCTGGAAACATTCCCATGTGTAATGGGCAAGAGCGTAAGCCTGAGCTGAATACATGTGATCTCTGATCACTCAGACATTACTGCATTAAAAACCATCATTCAGCTTTAAGTGAATGAATACAAGTGAATTTAACCACATTGATGCACAATTACTCAGGAAACCTTGGTCAAATATTACAAAATGTAGTCACATCCACAAATGCCTGTTCAAACTTTTTTTTTGCTGAGCAAAAAGGAAACCTTATGTTGACAGTCTCCAGAAGCGCCGTCAACTTCTCTGGGCTCAGAGGCATCTGAGATGGACAATCGCAGAGTGGAAATGTGTGTTGTGGTCAGACAAATCAATATTTCAGGTATTTCTTTCTTGGAAGAAGTGGACGCCGTGTACTCCAGACCAAAGAAGAAAAGGACCATCCAAACCGTTACCAGCGACAAGTCTGAAAGCCAAGTTCTTTTATGGTATTTTGTCAGTGCCCTTGGCAAGGGTAACTTGCACTTGTGAAGGCACCATTAATGCTGAAAAGTGCACTGAGATTTTGGAGCAATGTATGCTGTCAACATCTTCTCCTTGGACGCTCATGCACATTTCAAAAAGACAATACCAAACTGCACTCTGCAAGTGTTGGAAAGACATAGCTGCACAAGAACTGGCTGCATTTTGAAATGCAAAATGCAACGATAAAGACCTTGTTCTGTTGAACAGCTTAAGACTTTTTTTTTGCGGAGAGAATGGGACAAAATTATACATGAAACACTTGATCACTAGGTAGTCAGTTCTGCAAGGTTTATTCGTGAATTCCACACCAGGCCTCATAATTGTTGTTTACGATGTTTGCTGAGCTGAACAAGAATGGGAATTTGTATGGATTTTGGATGGGATGGAGATGAGTCACTAAGACTGTGGCGCGACAAGGGGTAGCCCCATGTAGAGAGACTCAGGGTGGGGATAGCATCTTTTCTTGGAATCTTCATGGCTTCTTTGAGTCCCCTGAAGATCCCATAGAGTGGAAAGAGAAGAAGAGAGGGGAATAGGAGGGAGGGATGTCAGAGGAAACAGACCAGGATTATTGAATGGAGGCATTAAAAATAGACAGGTTGGCTAGGATGTTGATGATTAGAGTGATGCTTTAGGAGTGGTCTGGTTTACTGAAAGAAGAGGTAAGTTTGTTCTGAGCCTTGTGGCTCATCAGGCCAGTGCTTAACCCTGGTTTCAGTAGCATGAATCGACTGAGAGTATTGCTTCTCATCCTGGATGGGATGCTGGCCCATCGCAGGCTACCCCCAGTCAGGTTTCCTGGCCAATTAGCTGATACTCAATTATACACCTGGGAGGAGTGAGGCACTGTGGGAATCAAGTGTACTTGCCCAAGAACATATCGCTAAAGCCGTGTCAAGGACTCAAACTCAGGGCTTTTCGATCCCAAGTCAAGCACACTTAACAACTGCGCTACCGTGTCCCCTTCTGGTTTACCGCCTTGCATTAAATTAACTGCATTTCAGTGTTGTGAGAAGGAATGCCAACATTACAAAGCGGTAAATACTTTACTGTCCCAACTGCCTAACTTACTGGAATCAAAACTGAAATCAGAGTTTATTTTTGAAAATATGGCTGATTTATCCACAGATTACTTTACTGTCTCTCCCTTTTGTGACATTGCTGTTACCAAGGGCCTCAAAGTTCACAATTCAAGTCTTTCTTTTTCTTCTTAATAAATTTTGGTAAAGTCCCCTTTGGCTGTCCTCTTGGGAAGAATAGTCAGAATTTTACATTGCCGAGCTCGCAATGCTAAGCACATTTTTACTCTGCTAAATTGGCGACCCAGTTTGATCCAGTTTTGCAGCACATAATCTCAGCAAAAACAATATATGGCGTTTGACAAGAACACTAGCTGTATGTCTTTGTTTTTTATTATTTCTAAAAAAAAAAAACCTCCATTGGCCATTCATGAAATTGTTCATATTTTTGAACATAAATATTGTGTCCTCAAGAAAATTATTTCCCCATTTCTCAAGAGCTTAAACTTAACTGCAGGGCAACAGTTAACAAAAAAAAAGTGGATAAAAACATCCGATCCAGTGTCATTTACGGGGCTATAGAATTGTTCCAATCATCTGAAATTTGCTCTTGTTGAAGCATATGCATGTCAGGAGCACAAGACAATGAGGTAGTACAGGATTTGAAACTTTCTGGCTTGAAATACAAAGGTTGCCTTCTTCATTCAAGATGATTTATTCTGAAGCCCCTGATCTGACGGGTGATGGTTTAATTTCTCCCAGAACACAGAGGGTGCATGACGCGCCAGAGCATATTCAGCCTCGGTCTGACTTACTTCCCATCTGTAGTTGTTTTGCGTGAATAAATACAGAAAAAAGGGTAGAGAGAATTCAGCCTTTTCAAACTTAAGAAAGCCTTTTCTGATTTGACGTAGAATTTTAATTTTATTTTATTTTTTATTTTTTTGCAGAGCCCTGGAATCCATAAAAGCATCAGAAGTTATTGTATATAAATGAAATGTCACAGTCACTCTCATAGTGTTCTATTAAATAGAAGGGGCACAATTCTTTATTTTCCTCATTTTTAGATTCTTATATATCAGTCGTCCCACCCTGACAGCTCAAAAGTATCTCTAGCTGTTGAATGATCAGTGTTTTGCAGGATTGGAGTAAAAACCAACAGCATAGTCAGCCTTTGGGACCAGAGCTGGTCACTGCTGCTTTGCGCGCTTATAATACGACAGGGTCCACATGACTGTCTTTAGCACCCTGACACAATCAAGGCCACTGCACCTGCCGTCTATGGACTATCGTACATGCTTTTGTTCTGTGTAAGTTTAAAATAAGATCATTTTTTGAGACTTTTACCATGCAACAGATTCTACACATTACAGAGGCCAAAGAGCATTAGCCTGTCCGCAAACTGGTCCGATATCTGCAAAGCAGAGCAGATGTTTATCTGAGATCTCACAGGTTTGGGATCTCCGGGGAGAGTGCAGGAGAGGGATTCCCTTATCTATGTTCCCTGACACAGAGGGTGGCAGCTGTCAGAATGATTTTACTACAGGGATCTTACGAAGTGGGAACCGAGGAGACGGATTGTTGTTTTCTTCTCAATAGGGTGAATAGGGGAGGGGTGGCCATTTTGTTTGTGTTCATCCTCGTATTATCCATACCTATGTGCCCTATAGCTTGCACAGCCACAAAGTAAAGGAACAAATGGGCCAGAAATAAGAGCTCCTAGGAGCGGATCGCTCGGGTGTGTTCCTGATCAGCTCCTGTTAACCAGGGCGCCCCTCCCCAAAGCTTTTAAAAAAAAACAAGCCCTTTTTATAGTGTCAAACTGTGAATTTGGTGATCTGTGTTTGTCCAATTTTGTGAAAAGGATCATCCTTTCACTCGACTGACTCCTTGCCAATCCCCATTTTGCCTTTGACCTTGTTAAAATTGGATAAATACAAAGACCTTCGCAAGTCATTGAGAATTTGCATGGCAGTCTGGAGTTGAACAGGATTCAGTTTTTATCCCCAAACAAGAATTTTATGAGGCATAAAAAGGCATTAGTTTGCAAGATTGGTTTAGAATGTCCCCACTTTCTCCATGTAAAAACAGCGATGACCTTGACAATGTATTTTCAGGAGAGCTAAAAACAGCCCATGCCCGAACAGCAAGAAGTGTTGGCTGACCGACAAAGAGGCCCCTTCCTTGCATCACGGTTTTTGCTTGTTTTGCCATCATTTAAACAGGTATTGTGACCTTTCCTGACTTTCTATCAGTGTATGAATATATATATATATATATATCTCACAGTTTGCGAGACTTAGGGTAACCCTTTTTGGTCTTACCAGAAGTCTGGATCCTGGGCCTGGAGAGGGGCAGCATCTGTTTTGGTTTAAAATCATCAACCAGGTCAAAGACAATAAACTAGTTGCAGTAGATTACCTGCAAAGCAGGGATCTCAAACTCTTAGACCTGGTTAGAAGACCTCTATATCTGCTGGTTTTTATGGTGCTCCTGCACTTGAGGGCTTAATACACAGCACTTCACTGATTGGCTCAGGAGTAGAGAGTCTGAACGCATCCAAGCGAGAATTGAGACTACAGATATTCAAGATTACGTCAATTAATCCATTGATTATCAAGGGACAAGGAAAACCCGTCATGCCTGGCTCTTCAAGACCAGGGCAATAGAAACTGTTATTACTCACTTCACCGAGTCAGGAGTGGGGAGACGTGCGGAGGGTTGAGAGCCAATCAGTAGTAAAGCCAACACAGGGAGCTGAAGAAATCATAAACCAGAGAACAATCAAAGTCCAACCAGAAATAATACACAAGGGGCTAACAAACTTGGAATCACAAGTGGATTGGGAAAACAAAGCAACAGACTTGCAATGAAAAAGAGAAAAAGTGATGAATATAAAGGGTAGCTAATAAAGGAGGTGACGGCAAAACAAGAGTGTGGAGGAGCTGGGAACGTGACGGGAGGAGTGGCTAGAAACAAGGTAACAAGGAAATAACCAATTAAGGTGAGGCATGAAGGTGACGAGGAGGAACCCAAAAAAGAGACACGCTGAGGATCTGACAGCGGGGAGAAAAGGAAATAGAGTGTGTGCATGAAAACCAGGGGCAGGTTCAGGATCGAGGGGTCAAGCGAGGGCTCATGAGTTCTTGCCTCTTGAACAATTAAACTACGTTTGGTCTTGCAAAGACAAGCCAGAACATCTGTGATCAGTCTCACCTTGCTTTTCAAGATGGTGTTCAGTATTGCCGCAGCTTGTTCAATAAAATTTGACGCAAACCTTAGTTGGCAGCCATCTTGGAAAGCATGCAAGAACTCGCAAGTTCAAAATGGCGTCCAATGAGGTTTTGTCTTTCTATTTTAAGCAGATCTCAACGCAATGGGTGCAATGCATGATCACGCTGAAACACGAAAGGTCCTTCTCCAGAAGCGGGGAGACTAGCCTCTGTTGGAAGCAGAGAATCATCTGGGATATAATGCTGTATGCACCACGATTTTGTCTCTGTGGAACAAAAAGGTCATTTTGATCAAACTTCAAGCCTGGAAAATCACTGTCTTATTTTTAAAATCCCTGTTTTGGTCAGACTGGGAGTGATTTCACCCTGCAGTCTTCTAACATATAGATGAATCCCTTCTTAGACTGTTGGCTGTTGTAAAGGCAAAGATGAGACCAACTCCTTATTCATAATCTTGATTTTGCGGGGAGATGTTGGATGAACAGAGTCCTCACACATTTGCTGGTTCAGACCATTTTGAACACCAGCAGCGAGATGCAACTAATTGTGTCCCAAACTTTATGATTAACATTTTTGTACGGGAACAAAAACAAGCACTTAAAATGAGGAAACTGTGTCAAGAAGAGACAAGTCATAGGAACATTATGTGAAGTCTTGAAGGCCTGTGGGGACACCTGGAGAGAGGAAAATCTCAATTCAGCTCTTTAATCCTCTTAACATGATCACGAGTTGTGTCTCTAGTGTGATGAGGGCGAGCACTAAAAACAGAATTTGCAAACTATTGAGCAAAACTTCCACCAAACTCAACTGAAAACCTGTTAGATTGGCAGGAAACCAACAGCAGCACTGAAATCTGCCAGAATGACAGGAAATTTCGTGACAGGTACTCGTGCCCTCGTGTTATTGTTCTCTCTGGACATAACTGGCAGCAGTGATAATTCATGTATTTTCAGAATTGATGTCATTGCAGCATTTACTTGCTGTCCTCAGAAGGTGACGACCTTTATTTTTTGTTTGAATCCAACAGCCATCACCCTTACTGTACCGCCAAGCAGTTCTTTCTTCTCCCAAAAACAAATTTACATATACAAGGAGGCAGAGGATGGCTGAACATCTACCTGGAATGTGTCATAAACTTGTATTTCAGATCCACAGATGCAATTTAACTGATCCACAGATAGTGCACAGAAGTAATTGGAAAAACTAAAAGTCATAAATTGAATTTTCATTTTTTATTATATGTCGCAAATCCTGATGTCTGGAATCAACAGGCGTTACCAGACCCTTGGTTTCTTCCCTGGTGATGGTCGGCAGCATCACAGAAGCTGTCTTTAGTTCCTGCTTGTTCTTTGGGCCTTCATCCTTCAGCAGTATAATAATTAATGCTCTGGCTGTTAAAGAACATCCCACTTCATTGCCTTAAAAAATTATTAGGTTGCTTCCATTGTCTGTTTGGGATTATTGCCCATCTGCACTTTGAATTGCAGTCCAATGAATTTTGAAGCCTTCACCGGAATCTGCGCAGATTAAATAGCCATATACAATTAAAAATTCATCTCACTGCTCTTGTCAGCAATCACAGCAATAAGTACAAGGAGCCAGTACCTTAGCCGCCATAGATGCTCACATCCACACCTGCCCATTATGCTTCACAGATGAGGTGTTATGCTTCGGATCATGAGCAGCTCTACACTTGTCTATACTCTTCCCATAAATCTGTGACATGTTGATCTTTTCCTTATCTGTCAGCAGGATGCTGTCCCAGAACAGGCTGTTTTTTAGGTGTTTCATGGCAGACTCTTGCGTGGTCCTCCTTTTCCTGAGGCTTAGCTATGGTTTCCACTTTGTGGTAAACTGTCTAGTTTAATCTCTGGTTTTTTGAATTTGTCAAAGACAAGCCCATCTCCTGGAGGGTGTTCTTGATCGGGCCCACTTTTGGGAAGCAGTTTCTCTTCTCCAGGGAAAATCCACTGCTTTCATTCACCACAATGGTTATTGTGGTCTTCCAGCCCGTTGGGTGTTCCTGAGCTCACCAGTATGTTCTCTCTTTTTAAGAATGTACCAAATATTTGATTTGGCCGCACCAAATGTTTCTGGTGTCTCACTGATGGGTTTGTTGTGATTTTTTTGCCTTGTGATGGCTTGCTTCACTGGCAGTGACAGCTCCTTGGACTTCATATTTAAAATTAACGGTAACACATTTCAAATGCAAACAAAAGATGAAAAATGAAGCCCTTTTATCTGCTAACAAGTAAATGAGATTATGAAGGACTGACATGCACCGGGTAAGGACACAGCTGAGCCAGCGAATGCGCAATTACTTTTGATCCCTTAAAAAAGGGGGGGGGGCCCATCTAAAAGAGCTGTAACTCTTACACCACTCACCCACTCTGAGTATCATTAAAGCTGGAAATCTGTACTTTGACCTTACATTCATTATTTAATTTCAGCTCAAATATGGCATGGAAGACATGTAAAATTACAATAATTCTGCTAATATCCAAGCATTTATGGACCTGACTTTAACATGAGTTTGGTTTGGCTCATGTTGGTTCCCTACTTTGATTCCCAGTTATATTCATGCTCATTTTTACAACAGCAGTTTGGTCAGGAGCGGCCAAATGAGTGATGGGGCTTGTGGCCTTGTGCTCCAAGGACATGGGGCAACAATGATTGTTTTCAGCATGTCAGCCTGAATAATGATATTTTTTTTTTTTTTTGTACTTATATTATTGCTGAGAGGCGATTCCATTGTTCTGCATACTTTATTCAGTGTTCTTGGCAAATAATCAAACTGAAAAGCAAAGCAGAAAACACACCTTGTACATTTGTAGCACAGAATGAGAACTAGCCTAATATCCTAAATAAGCAGACAGACTGAATACATCATTTTCAGAGAAATTATGAATTAAAAATTCAAAACGATCTTAGAAACAAAGCACTGAAAAAATATGCAAAAAATATATTAAATATTATAGTAACATATTATATATTATTATAAATATTATAATAATAAATAATACATAAAATATACAAAAATGCAAAATTTGGACTCTGAATGTTTTTCCTTTGTGGTCTTCATATGCGTTAGGGAAGACACTAGCACCAAAGCAAACAAAGAAGTCTTTTCGTGCTCAGTGCTGCTTTCTACTTGTACTGCAGGGACTTCTGGTAGTGTGCTATGAGAGCAGGTGAGCAAGTAAAGTCCATCTTTCACGAATCAAAATGGGTCTGAAAAGGGAGACCATTTGGTCGGGAGGGTGCTCTAGCCCCCACTCTATTGGAAACTCGGAGGATTCACTCAGTGCAGTGAACAGTAAGGCCAATCAGAACTCCTGTAACCCCACATTACTTTAGGGTGCATTTAGCCCTTGCTTGGTCCACTCAACTGTCATTTGCTTTTGATAAGAGTGTCCGCTAAATAAATTTAGTGTGGTAGAGACTCAGATGCCTTAACATGACTTATTCATGCACGGAACTGGACAGGAAAAATCTCTATTTACTGAAGAGGCAATTGCCATTTGGAGCTGATGATGGCCTTTGTAATGTTTCATGATAAATCGAATTTGAGTGTTCTTTCAATTCTGTTTTTTAGACCACATAAATCCAGTGTTTTGAATACTTTTCTGGAAACTTGGAGCTAAACAGCCGAAGCTGCGAAATTTTTTGGGATGTAGGTGTATATGAAGTACATTTGGCTTCACAGACTCTCACTGAGTGACTGAAATCTTGCATCCCCCCTCCTCCATTTCTCTGTTCTGGAGGATTAATTTTTAAGGTCAGATATGATTCAGCTGCTGCTTTTATTAGAGGAAATGGCACTTTAGGTGATACCTTCTCACCCATTGTGTTTGCCAGGAACCAGGCCATCACTAGGCAGTAATGCTGTGAAACCCATAGTGCCATTTCCTCTCCCCGAGGCCTTTTCAGTTGAAAGTATCTGAATCTTGGATTCATTTCAACCTGTGGGAAAACGATCAGAGGAAACACTTTACACCATATTGTTATTATCATTTTAATTTGTGACTAAAAACATGGGGAAATTCTCCAGCCCCCAGCGGTTAGCTTTTCAGCAGGATGGAAAAAAAAAAGCAAAAGGTACTTTCCAGTTTGCCAGTTATTGGTTTCTGTGGTTGTGTGTGACTGCGGTATGACAGGATGCAACCTGGTGATGCTCGAAAAGCCCTCGGCAGTCTTGTCCATGGGCAGGAAAAACACTTTAGCACACAGAAACGAGACTAACAGCATCTTAGTCAACCCCTTGTCAGACAGAGTTTGAAAACTGACTCTAAGAGATGGCGTCAGATGTAGAAATGTCACCCAAGGACACCTCTGTGACTAATTTTCTAGTATAAGGGCAGGCTTGCTGCCCTGGGAATTCACAGAAACTGGTATTTGCATTTGAACCTTCATATTAACTTTTCATATAATACAAGGAACGGTGGGACTCATATATTTGCATGTTTTTGAAGGATGTTAATAAGATAGTAAGTTGCTTGGCTGGTAACTGAAGAGTCGCTGGTTCAAGCCACATATACAGTATCTCACAAAAGTGAGTACACCCCTCACATTTCGACAATTAATTGATTATACCTTTTCAAGGGACAATGTTACAGAAATGAAACTTGAATATATTCTAGAGTAATCTTAGTACAGTATGTGTAGCAGTGTAGATTTACTGCACTGTCCAAATAACTGAACAAACAGTCATTATTTCCAAAATAGGTGGCAACAAATTGAGTACACACCCCAATTGGTAATGGTCAACCAAGCAATGAAACGCGTCTTATTCATCATGTTCATGATTTTTTCTGTTCGACTGGGCCATATGAGGTTGTGTAACATGTTGAAGGTTTAAATTGCGGTGCTTTGGGTGCAGTGCTCTCATTCAGTTCACTGGATGGTCAACATGGCACCTCATGGGAAAGAAGTCTCTGAGGATCTGAAAAAGAGAATTCTCCACAAAGATGGTCTAAGATACAAGAAGATCTGTGAAACCATGAAACTGAGCTACAGCACTGTGGCCAAGGTTATTCAGCAGTTTTCCAAGGTGGGTTCTACTCGGAAAAAAGCCTTGTCAGGGTCGACCGAAGAGGTTGAGTCCTCATGCTCTGTGTCAGGTGCACAAGTTGGCTTCAGAAAACAGATGCAGGAGTGCTGGCAGCATTGCTAACAAGGTTGCAGCAGTGGGAGAACAGCCTGTCAGTGCTCAGACCATATGACGTGCACTGCACCAAGTCGGGTTGCATGGCCTTCGGCCAAAACGGAAGCCTCTTCTGAAGCTAGCCCACGAGAAAGCCCCAAAACAGTTTGCTGAAGACAACCAGTCCAAGAACATGAGCCACTGGAACCATGCTCTGTGTCTGATGAGACCAAGATAAACTTGTTCGGCTCAGATGGTGTCCAGCATGTGTGGCTGCGCCCTGGTGAGGAGTACTAAGACAAGTGTGTACTGCCTACAGTCAAACATGGTGGTGGCAGCATCATGATCTGGGGCTACATGAGTGCTTCTGGTCCTGGGGAGCTGCACTTCATTGATGGAATAATGGATTATATTATTATTATTTTATTATTATTATTATGGATTATGCAACAAGCATGTTGCTTGTTACATACTCCTTGTCAGGTTCCTCATTATCTGTTTAAAAGCTGATGCCAGGTCTCTTTATCTTAGCCACGAGATGTTCTGTGAATTCACTCTGCAGTGTATGTCCCAGATGTTTGCTTTCCCTCTTTGCAAACAAACAAGGCACACACGCATGCACGTACCTCATTGTGACGCTTGATCTCTACCCCTCAGTATCTTCCACTGATAAGAAGACACATTTCATACCCTAATGCTTATCCATTAAACAGAATACACTGTCTCAAGCCGAACACCAAACAACCCACAGTGATCTTGAACAATTCACACAGAAAATAAATAAGCATTAATAATTTTTCACCACAATATACATAAAATTATAGAGAAATGGAACATACTATCATGAGTGAAATACTTTCTCAATGTTTCGAAGGGTAAAACCAAAATCATAACAATCATTTAATAAAAAAATAAATTTCAACAAAATCAAGGTTTCATAATCATTGGCACCTTTCATTTTCAAGGTGACAGCATAAAGTTTTTTTTTTACTTAATTTTTTGACAAGGTTAAGGCACACATTTGGGGGGGATTTTGGACCATTCCTCCAAGGAGATCTTTTCGAGATCCTTAACATTCTTGGGTTTGCGATTGTCAACTGCCCTCTTCAACTCAGCCCACAGGTTTTCAATTGGATTGAGGTCTGTCGACTGAGATGGCCATTGCAGAATGTTGATTTTGTTGTCAGAACCATTTATGTGTGGATTTTGAGGTATGCTTTGGGTTATTGTCTTGCTGGAAAGTCCACCTATGGCCGTCTCCCAGCCTTCTGGCGGAGACAACCAGATTGTCAGCCAAATTATCCTGATACTTGGTGGAATTCATTATGCCATTAATCTTAACCAGTGCTACTGTACCTCTTGAATTAAAACAGCCCCAAAACATGACTGACCCACCATCATATTTCACTGTGGGCATGAGGTGCTTCTCCTTGTATACATCTCTGTTTCAACGCCAAACACGCCATCACTGTATCTGACTGAAACGTGCAATTTTGGTTTCATCAGACTAAAGTATCTTGTACCAGTCATAATTTAATTTGCGTTCGGCAAACTCCAAGTGCTTGTTTGTGTTTTCTTGTCAGAAGAGGCTTTCTTCTGGCAACCCTCCCAAAGAGCCTGTGGTTGTGGAGGTGGAGCCTGATGGTGCTTTTTGAAACGTGGTGACCCCAAGATGCCACCAAGGCCTGCAATTCCTTCACAGTGATTCTTGAGGATTTTGTTACTTCTCTCACCATCCTCCTTAGTATTCTGGGGGGCAAAATGCAGTTGTGTCCTCGACC
This sequence comes from Gymnothorax javanicus, assembly GCA_029692085.1. Classification (NCBI taxonomy): domain Eukaryota; kingdom Metazoa; phylum Chordata; class Actinopteri; order Anguilliformes; family Muraenidae; genus Gymnothorax; species Gymnothorax javanicus. The sequence continues at coordinate 25,011,177 of CM056206.1, read as the reverse complement.
CTTGTGGTTTTCAAAAGTTCCATATCTTTGGAATTTTTCAATAATTACCCTGACAGTGCTCAGTGGCATATTCAATTGTTTGTGGATCTTCTTGTAGCCATTACCAGATTTATGACGGTCTATGACAATCTGCCTCTTTTGAACTGATAGTTGATTTGTTTTTCACATGGTGTTGAATAACAAAGGGATACTGCATGTGTGTTACATCATCTCTATACCCTTGTGAAACAGGAAGTGATGTAATGGCTCAATACAGTTCCTTGACACTTAGATAAAACTTAAATAAGTAGAATTTAATACCAGGTATAATTTTGGTCGGTTATTTACAATAATCTCTAACGGTGCCCTTAATTGTGAAACTTTGATTTGGAGGAAATTGATTTTTAATCAAATCAGTGAATGATTTCGGTTGGTTCCACTGGAAAATTAATATCGAACAGTATTTCTAACATGTTATTTAGAGTTTCTCTCTAAATATTATTTTTAGAATTTTTGAAAATATTGTTTGTGCATTGCCAGTCAGGGGTGCCAGTAATTTTGTAGCCCACTGTATATAAACCCATTTCCCTTAGTTATCCACCACCATGATTAAGACAAAAGATAAAAACAATTTTGTGTAAAATTTGTTGAGCCTCAGAAATGTGAAAATGGCTTGAGGAAAATTAGTAAAAAGTTGAAAATACCCTTTTAATGATGATGCCAGAAGCACAATTAATAATTAAAGACTACCACAGCACCAATTTTTTTGCTTTGACAAAAAAAAAAAAGAGAAAGAAATGCAGGAAAACGACTCTTTAAAAGGTTACTTCTGACTTTTTTTCTTTGTTAAAAAAACCCATAGGAACCTTCAAAAGCCAACTAATTTTTCCCATTAATATGATTTAATGATTTTCCCAACAAGTGATACTATGTACAATAATATTGAGGATACTAGAGATCACCAGCTATATTGCCATGGTCGCCATCACTGCAGAGATTTCCTCAAAATTGCTGTGGAGAAAACAATATTTGTAAGACCACGCCTCCAGCCGTCCAGCTCACTGGTCTTCTAAGACCCAGACTGCATTTCTCACATTATTCAATTATCACCTGCACCTGTTTCTCCTTTCCACTGTGTGGCAGCAGTGTGCAAATTTAAGACCGAGCTCCGCACTTAGTCATTGCGAAGTCTCGTCTCCATAAAGCTTAGTTGTATAGTGTTTATTAAGGAACCTCGATTCCTGTTTTGTTTTGTATTGCTTTGTTCGTGTCTTCTGCTGTGCAGTAGGCATAATAAACAACCAAGTCCATCCTTGCACCTGAGTCCAGTCCTCAACTTCCTGTCCTCCGTGCACCTGAACTGTGTGCAAAGCACAACCCTTACAATATTTCCTCTGTCACTTTCAGAACTGGTGTTGACCTCGCTCAAGATGAGAGGAAAAACCTAGAAAGTTTGGAAAAATTGTCGTAATTATTAATAGTTTTAACACTCCATAAATGGATAGGGTTACATTCTTATAAGGCCTCAATGCAAGTATCTCACTGAGTGGCGAATACTTACGAATGTAGCGAATTTTGGATTCATCAACTTTTCTGATGAAAGCTGGCGAAAATCAGGATAGACCTAAGTGTCATTAGCGACATTTAGCAACGTTTAGCGTCAGTTAGCAACATTCGCGTAATTGTTTGTGAAAGAATAGGAAATGGCTTTCTCGAATATGAAAATGAACTCTTTGCGACCCTAAAAACCATTTGCAAACTCTTTTGTGATCTTGACGAAACCTTAATAGTATCCTCACGAAAGCCATAGGCGGAGTTTGAGTTTTATACTAGGGGGTGCACAAAAAAAAAAAAAAAACCTTCAAAGTATACTCGTTGAATCCCAGTTATGCTGGACTACACCACATACAATGCTAAAAATATTACTTAAGTCGTTATATTCAGCAATGACATTTTTTATTAAAATCAAATTGTGCAATTTAATCGTTTAAACTAGCAAATAAATGTAAACCGCTTGAAATGCACCGTATCTATATCCGACAAACGCTACAGTCAATGCTCCAGCAAGCCACAAATGCGCAGCAGATGGCTGCCAAATCATCAGCCCACGATATCCCCCCATCTCTCTGTCTTTTATCCTCTATTAAAATAGTCCACTTTCTGCAAAACACACAAACCTTGCTTGCGAAGGGGATAAATAACAAACATACGCCCTGAAGTTATATTATTACATATTATACAATACTCCGTTCAGTAGGCTAAGGAGAAAAGTGCGCCTGAAAGTGCGCCTGGAAAACAGGAAATGCCATCTATTGGTGAACTGACGCTGCAAAGTGATACGGCTACTGTATTGAACTTTTTCAGTCAGCACACATATATTTGCTCGTGAATTACTTGCATAATGTATAGGCTACACTCCAAAATACTTGAAATTGCAATATTTACACTCATATGTTATTCAAACATATTCATATGGAGAAAAACGTCAAGATACGTATAATATGATCATGTTTTGCAAGAAAAACATTTGAACAGTTCTGCGTTTGGCAGTCACTCACCCCTCTCCGAATGGAAGTATCTTCCACTCCGCTCCTGCTGTGAAAATACCGACAAGCAAAACAGAACGCGGCGTTCCTCTCAACGGAGTACTACACCAGACATGTCGCTTGTAGAAGTTGTTGGAAAATGAACATCATCTTCCTCTGATGGTTGTGGCAGGGAATTCTGGCAAATCTGGCTGCTTCGGTCCCTCATCCTTTTCCCCAAGGTCGCTCGGGCCTATTTCAGTAGGCCTAGCTGCAGTTGCTGTACTGAGCCCACTTGCGCTAGCTGCTATTGCTACCGGCTCAGCATCACTTTCACTAGGAGTAGGCCTAGGTCTGACGATAGCCTCGCTGCCGCTGGGATCGCTAACTTCTGAACTAGGCGGATCACGATATTGCTGTGAAATGGTGTCTGGTAATGGCACCTTTCTTTGTAGAAATCGGCGGATATCCATTTTCTTTTTTGCTAACATTAGCCTACTTGCTAGTCAGAAGCAGAGAAAATCAAACAAGGACTAGATCATGGGCGCGAATTCAGAGGTTCTACTGGGTAAAGTGGCAGGGGGAGGGCGTAGGCTATAACAGTGAGACGATAGGCTTATTTAAATTTTAAATATTTTTATTGGACGTAGACATATTGTAGCGGCCGATTTAGTGATTACACGGTATAAGACGCCTATTGTTATTATTAATTGGTGATCTTTATCTCACAACTTTTTATTTACCGCCTTACTGTATTGGACTCCATATAATGAAAATTCTCTGATGTTTGGGGGTGCCAGGGGTGCCCCTAACTCCGCCCATGACGAAAGCCAATATTCGTCTACATTCGTCAGCATTCGTAGCTCTGTTGTATAGTGGTCACTTTGCGAACCAAAAAGAACTTTAGCGACACGTGTTACAACCGTTTGCAAACGCTTACAACTCTTTTACAAACGTCTGCAACAGTTTGTGAGAAAATAAATTCAAAATTCAAAATAAGTTCAAAATTTCTTTGTGACAAGAAAAACTGTTTGCAATCCTAAACTTTTAGCGAACTGCTTTGCGCCCCTTTTACGAACTCTGACGAAACTCAAAATTCGCTACATTCGTAAGCATTTGCCGCTCAGTGAGATACTAGCCTAACAGATCACAAATGTTGTGCATTTACTCTCAAGATTAGTATAGCATTGTCTGTCAAACTTGCCCATCTTTGTTGTAAAATTTATACCAGTAATAGGTTAAATACAGTAAATGTAAGAAATGTTGTCAAATTTATTTAATATGTGGGATGTATGTGGGTGCAATATAAGGCCATCACTGAAAAAGGCTCACGTTGTACAGTCTATGTCCAATAACCTCATGGCTCGGTTACTTTTACTATAATTATCGTTTATTCATATGAGCACTGTAAATTTTCAGAGCCATGGGTGACCCGTTTTTCTAGGTTAACCCTTTTGCGCCCGCATACGGAAATTTCTGTACTACGCTCATTGGCTGCTCTGTCTGAATATGGATTTTTTTTTTTTTTTTTTACAAAAAGGATACTTCTAATCAGGTCTTTGGCGAAGATTCAAATTCAAACTTATCTCGTATCTCTGAATATTTGCTCTTGATATGCAAAATCTGTTACATTTTGCTGTAAATAAATACATCCAACTTGTGCTGAATTGTATTCACAACATCTAATTTTGCTATTTCATTGCATGAAATGCTATGGTTAACTCAGAATTTAACAAAAACTTTGAGCATATCTGAATTGTATATGAGTGGTCTTAATCAAATTGGGCACAGCAGTCATGTTTGGTTTTGTAAAAGCAAGGATTCAAAGGGTTAAATAAACATTTTATAGCGTATTACTCTCCGTGAACATGAGTGGAGTCGTCCTAAATGTGCAATGTCCTCTAGCACAGCCTAAGTTGAACTTGTATGGTTTTAATGCATACACATGGCACATTTGAGACCTGTATGAATACATAAACGTACATTCCAAGACAAACCACACAAACTCTAAGCAAAATTATTTTGGGTTAGAATTCTCCTTCGAGAAATCCCTCTTATCCCTCCTATAAACAATGTACTGATAAACCAAAAAAAGATGCTGAGACACTGCAACCAAAGCAGTGTTTGGAAAGATAAGAGCACCTGAATTTCCGCTCAGCTGTCACACCCAAAACATCCTAATCATTGAGAAAATCTGAAAAAGCCAAGCTGGAATGCAGCAAACTGTATAATTAGCTCAAGGAGATTCACTGACTATCAGCCAGTTCCCACCCAAGCACTTGCCAGCTCTGTGCATATGTAAACAATGTCCGATGAAGAGAATGCAAATTAGCTTTTGTAGAGGTGGCAATTATGTTTAAAGTCGGAAGTGCTTTGAACATTTGTAGTAAAACCTTGTTCTTAGCTGATAAGTTGGCCACGACTTGCTTTATTTTTCTCAGAGCCGCTGTTAAGCTACCCTTTTCTGGCACTACTCTTAAAACTCTGCAAACCTGGTAAAAAAAAAAAAAAAAAAAGGAGCGCAATTATCCCCATCCTCATCTCATAAATCATTTCAGGGGAACATATACATACTTGTCTTTCGGGGATCTGACAAATATATTGTTTCTGTCACAACCATCGTGTCTCCTTAATTGTCTCCTTCCCCTTTCCAGCAACCTGCTTGTGTTTTGTGGTTTGATCTCTTTTAATTGACCTATTGTCTTGTCTTCCTCCCCACACCCACCTCCAGTATGTGCCCCACTCCTAGTATGTGTGGTCTGTGTATAAATGCTTACATTTTGCCAAGCAGAGTCGCTGGGTTGTAATGCTTTGTCTCTCTTGTGCCTACCAGTCAGCCCTTCTTTTAATATTGAGCAAAGCACTTTTTTGTGTGTTTATTGGCACGTAAATCATGGAGAACGATGCAGTCACTTTTCAGAGTTTTATTAGTAGCAACAAACTCCCAAAGCTTAATATCAGTCTCCAGGATTGGAGCCACGCTCCTGTTAATCATCTGCTCCAGTCTCATCCTCGCAGCCATTTTATTAGGAACACCGCCCTAGCCTTCATCTGTCTCCAGGATTGTGACTGCATTCCAGCTAAACTCTTCAGTCCTGCTTCAGTGAGGGGAATTCATCTCCTGGCTTCTGCCCCATGACAGCCACTGGCCAGATGCAGACATAACCCCCAGCCCTTCCAGTTCACAACAACAGCCAAGCTGGACTGTTCTGAGCTTTGGCTTCACCACTGCTACTATTCCAGTCACGTCAATACATACCCATCTTTGGATTGTACTCTGTATCTGCGTCTGGTTCCTTGAGTGGATCATAACAGTTTCACTCTTATTGCAGTTTTATTTTCCATTTGCTGTAGGCAGTTTATAAGCACACTTGGGGCGGGGGGGGTTCACAAAAACCTTTTCTGTCAATCAGTGGGATTTATAATATCTGGTATTGGGGTGTCTCCCCATGGCAGGTTGTATAGTGACAGTGCGCTTCCCGAGACTGATAATACTAACAGGTGTCTGGAATTACCGCCTTGAAGTTGTGAGCCTTCACCGACCAGTCAAGTTGCAGTTTGCATCAATGTCTGTCCAGTCTCATTCAATATATCTAGTGAAGACTTTGAGGGAATTAAAAAAAGGTATTAAGTGTATTTTTTTGGCAAAATGAAAGTTATCACTGTCCAGATGTGCACAATTCCAGAGAATAATCTTGAAAGAGAAATATGCTCTCTTTGCCTAGAAACTATTTTTGCACAAGAGCGCAGACGACTGATTGACATCTTAGTCACATGCTGCACCGAAAATCATCTGAAGCTCAATCTTAACAAAACCAACGAGAATGAAAAGTTTGTGAACAAACTTTAAGAGTTATCAGTTGAAAGATGCCAACATTTCAAGCAACCCGATCCCCAAATCTCTACAACAAAAAGTTCTGTAGTTATCAAGGGTAGAAGCTAAGTCAATCACCAAAGGTAGCACAGCTTCATTAATTAACAAGTGACTCTTTTCAATGTCCAACAACCGGACCCTACTAACCCCTTCAACACTTTCTATGGTACATGAATGTGCTTTAGGTTTGCACAGGAGAAAAGCTCAGCCAATCAGAAAAGGGGGTGGTGAGAGTTTGTGACCCCTTACTGTGTCCCAAAACCCAACCCCAAACTTTCAGTGACAAATGATTCGATAGTTATGAATGATGCACTATCAGCGAATCAGGAAAGGGGGTGGGTCTTTGTCAAAGCACTTTCCTGACTGAAACAACTCACAACTCTCTTTGACAAATGATTCAAAAATTATGAAGGATAATAGCTAAGCCAATCAGGAATGGGGGTGGGGCTTTAATAATGAACATGTGACTCTCCTGAGTCCAATAACCCAACTCCTCACTCTATGTGACTAGCGATTCAATAGTAATGAAGAATCTAATATCAACCATTCAGGAAAAAAGGGGAGGAAGTCTTTCCTGGGTCCAATGATCAAATCCTGAGGGGCTTCGTCAATTAGCTACTGATGCTTTCTCAAATTCAACAACCTTACCCCCCAATTCTCTGTGACAAATGGTTCAATAGTTATGAAGCATCAAATATCGACCAAACAGAAAAGGGGTTGGGCTCCACCATTTTACATTTGATCCTTTCCTGAGTCATACAACCCAATCCCCAGCTCTTTATAACAAATGATAAAAAGTTATAAAGGATCAAAGATCATCCATTCAGGTAATATGTGGGAATGAAGTGATGAACAAAGGGAGAGAAATGTGTTGTCTGTAGGAGCATGTATTTGGTAGGGGGGGCAAAGATATCAAAATCCATCCTTTGGCTCAGTTAAGTCTGAAGCAAGTTTGCAGGCCTAAGCTACAAAGTTATAAGATTTGGTAAGTGAACGGAGTTTAATGTAGGATGGACAGATGAAAAAAGGAAAAAAGAGGGGCCGAAGACTATGGTAACACCAATATCCATCCATTGGGACAGAGTTAAGCTGTAGAGAAAGTATGGTGGCTCATTCCATCAAATTCTGGGAGTATGAACGTTACTGAAAATGAATGTAAGTCTGTCAAGCAGAAAAAGAAGAGACACTAAAGACAGATGGAAGCCTTGGATCATCAAGAAAACTGGAAAAATGACAAATCTGACCCAACTTGAAGCTGGTGAGTAATTTAAATGTTCACCGTTTGAAAATGCATTAGTATGAGTAGTTTTAATAACTGGCCCATTGTAAGTTTATGAGGACCAAGTATGGAACAAATGTGAGGTCAGCGTGACCTTTGACCAACAAAATCAAATCAGTTAATCTTTGAATCCAAATGAACTTTGGCTTCAAATCTGGAAAAAAATCCGTCCAGGCATTACGGTGACATTGCATTCACAAAACAATGAGACTGACTTGAAGTCACAGCAACCTTCACCTTTGACCACCAAAATTTAATCAGTTCATCCTTGAGAGCACTTGGACATATGTGCCACATTTGAAGAAATTCCCTCGGTGTGTTTCAGAGATATCGCATTCACAAAATTGGGACATACATACGGACAGACGGATGCACAGCCGGACGAACAATGCAAAATTTTATGGCTCTTGCTACGGCTATCGCTGGCGTAGAGGCATAAATGTCATAGTGTTTATTCGCAGTTTTTTGTTAAGTCTGGTGTTACATTGAGCTCATGTTGTATGTCCCATAGAATATAACTGCAGATGTGTTTGCAGCGCTCCGTAGAGCAGCCGACCATTGAGTCGCGTACCGAATGAGTTTCCTTGCACAAGCAGAGTGTTCACCATTCATCACCTGATCCTTTCTCTGTTACCTTCTCCGCTGCGTATACGTTGGGATAAAAAAATAATAAATTCAGTCAATGAAAGGAGGGCTTACTGTGTTCTCTAATATAATAATGGGATAGTGTGGATGTGTACAACCTCTTGCAGTGTAGAGTCCTTGTGAAAAAAAAAAACATCCTGTAAAGTTTGTAGTTTGGATATTGCTCACAATTATTGCACTATCAATGTTTATTGTGTAAATATAGCAATTTGAATAAAGCATGTTTCTTCGAAAATTCATGGCAATGGCATAGCACTTCCTAAAAATACTGACCAAAACACTCTCCAGAAAGGAAGATGTTGCATTATTGACTCCATGGATACCAAAAAACAGCCATCGAGTGACATTTGAAATTAAACCATACTGACATCTCAGGTAGAACAACTCGATTTGTATTTTTATGCATCTGTTTGTAAATGTTTAAATAAGTTTACCTCTGAATGTACGTATTACCCTATCTCATACAGGGTACTATACACAATTTTATACTAATCTCACACGCAAAACATTATCCTCCATGAAACAGGAGGAACATTTGAACACCTTCCCCCCCAGTATCTGCAGTGGTTGATCCAGGCGACCGATGGTGGCTGGGGTGGTGGAGGATGAGTGTAATTTATGCAGTCGCAAGCGAAGCATTCAGAGCAGCTCAGGGAATGAGCTCTGGGGAAGATCTAAGTGCCGGTGAGATAATCCACAGTGAAATGTTCACGTGATTCGAGATGTCAAAATGAGTTATGTGCCATAAGTTGATTGCAGAAATGCGAGTATGTGTTCCTGTTGCACATGGTCTGTGAAGGCAAGAGTTCCTTGATCGAGTTACTTTGCCTAGAACAAATACTGTACATATACGCAAGAGTCATGTAGGAATAGATTTGTTCTATTCTATTCCTCGAGAGAGACGTCAAGACTGCCCATTTTGTCAAAAATTGTGTCATAAACTGTTTTAGGCTTCAGACGTGACCGCCGCGCATAAATATTTCAAGTACGCACTCCAGGCAGCAGCCATAAATCCTAGTAGGATGTCACACTCCATTAGAAATGAGAATTGTGTGCAGTTTCACTTCATACTGGAACTTGTGGGAAACTAGACATGGATCATTTACTAAGTTGTGACAAATCTCTTCCATCTAGCTGAAATCTATTTTACTCTAGCAATAACATAAAGCAAATGTAAAAGTTAGCAGTTTATGCCATTTGTCAATTTTTTTTTTTTTTTTTAATTTGTGCAACATAAAATAAAAATCACAAATGAATCTTATGACTGAATATTTATGATTTATCAATATGACCATTGAAGTCTGTGATTGCCTCCTGGATTGAAAGACTTGGATCTGATAAAAATGAATTTCAGATGTTACTGTACGTTTACCTGCCTTTTCTTTCAGGCCAGCATGAACTTAATCACAGTTATAGGCTTGGGAAACGTGATCAGAAAACACGCTTTACCGTCAATGATGTCCTGTCTCAGCGTAATTTATTCTCTCTTTCCACTTACTGCAGCTTGTCAAACAGAAATGGGCTTTCACTGTCAAACAGGGTTAAAGACTGTGCTGAAAACTGTGGCAGGATTACAGCAGGAGATCCATATACCCACTTCCCCTTGTTTGGCTTATTTTGTAATGTTATAGGCAATTTTGGTTAGCGCTCCGAACTTTGGTTACATTGTGCTGTTGACATCACTCCGCTGGAGCATGGAGAAGGAATTCATTAAAGCTACATTGCACAAAACAATCTATTATGGCCTTACCACGCAGTTCCATACTGTAATCTTGCAGTGCATTTAGACATTCAACACCAAATTCCAAACAATACCACAAGTGAAAATACTGTATTGACAGGATTCAACTCTCTTTGTCTGGCAGTCAGAGAGAATATTCTGACTGACATTAAAGAAAAAAACATCCAGAGCTTTTAAGTCTGTAAACGAATACGCAATTTGACATCACACTGAATAAACAACAGTCTCACATTTACAATGAGTCACTGTACAATGAGATGTTTATGCAACAGCTATATTCTGATTTCTTTTAATGTGTGAGAACTCTGGCCTGCTTCAAACAACAAAGAGGAAAGAGTCCTCAGAAGAAGAATGTGATTTGTTTGCATTTCCTGCATTGAAACAAATGAAATGACTGTTCTATCTGGATGAATAAAAACTGAGTATAACCCCACTTCCTGTTTCACATGGATACTTTAACAGAAAGGAAATGGGGGCCATAGCACTTCACCTAGGTCCTTCAGCCCTTTGACAGTATTCACCTGCAGGCGAATAAAACATGGACTTTAGCCGTCTGCGGCACCAGCTCTGAAAATCCAGCGTCAAAAAAAAAAAAAAAAAAAGAATGAGCGACTTCGCATGTATGGAAAGTTGCAAATCATATATTTACAAATAATCACACAGCAAAGCAGCTAAGTAACCCAATATCAGGAATTTATTGAGTCACTCCTGTGCCTTATTACGCATTGAATGGAATCCACCAAGATAAACAATTGTGCAGGCCAAAAGCTATGGTTGTCTAGCTTGTTTGAATGAAATTAGTCTTTATAAAGTCTTGTTTTAGCAATAGAGAATAGCAGCCATCTTCATTGCAAGCTTGCAGGGAATGATTACTGGCGACTCTCATTTGGGAAGTTTGGATACATCATACCAGTGCTTTGAACACAATTTCATTTGAAAGATTTGTTTAATTGCTGCTATTAGTTCAGGTCTGCAGGGACAAGGAGGGTTGGTTCATATGTAAAAGCAGCAGTCATCTTAACACACTGCTGCACTCAACCTGAACTTTTATGACAATTCTTATTACCCTTCATCTAAACAGCTGGTCATGAATTTTTCAGTTTTTCCCTTTCCCATTTGTTTTTGAAATCTGAAACCTAATTCTGCTCACATGTCCCAGCACCCTTGCCTCCATTGGAAAATGCAAAATTTTGTCCATGAAACAACCACCATTCCAGAAATATTGGGGTACTATGTAAAATGTGAATAAAAACAGAATTACTTGATTTGCAAATTATCTTCCAATATTTAGTTGAAAATAGCACAAATAAATAATAGTTTCACCTCATTAACTGTATTGATTTTGGCAAATATTCAAAATTCCAAATTTGATTCCTGCTACATGTTCCAAAAGAATTGGGACAGGGGGAATGGAAAGACTGGAGAAGTTGTGGAACCTACAGAAAAACAGCCATTTGTCACATACCATTGACAGGTGAATAGGTAACAGGTAATTCAGCTATGATTGGACATAAAATGAGCTGCCACAAAAGGCACAGTCGTTTGCCAGCCGATGGTTCAAGGTTTGCCACTTTACCAGAAGCTGCATGAGCTAACAGTCAAACAGTTTGAGAGCAATGTTTCTCAAAGAGCTGTGGACTGTCAAGTCAATCTTTCAAATGTTTTTGGAAGTGATGGATGATGTGTTCTCAGGACCAAGGAAGAGAAGGACCACTCTAGCTGTTCTGTTCAAAAGCCTGAATCTGGCATGGTCTGGGGCCGTATTTGTGCACTGGACATGAGTAACTTGCACATCTGTGTGGGTGAAACCGACGCAGAAGGGGTCATACGCATTTTGGAACAACTTACTGTATGTGCCATCCAGACATCGTCATTTTCTGGGAGGTCCCAGCTTGTTCCAGCACAATAATGCCGATCCACACTTTGCACATATTACAACAGAGTGGTTTTGTCAGCAAAGTTTGCAGGTACTTCCTGCAGCCCGGACCTGTGTCTCATAGAAAATGTATGGTGGATGGTGAGAAACACATCAACAGACATCCTGGACTATTGAGCAACTGAAATCCTGTAACAGTCAAGCGAAGGATTAAATTATGCTTCCACAATGGCCACAATTAGTGTCCTCAGTTCCAGAACAACTACTGAGTGTTCAGGAGAGCTGATTTTACGCAGTGCTGAACATGGACTTGTCCCAACATCACTGGAAAGTGTTGTAGACATCATATTTTTGAAATAGCGATCATAAAAAAACTAAGTTGACGAGTTAAAACATTTCATCTTTTGTCTTTGTGCTTCTTTCAAATGAGGTTATAAGTGATTTGCAAAGTAATTCTCACTGTCTTCCTTCATGAAGTATGCATTGTTACAATTCATCTGGAATTGCTTTTGCACTTCCTCTAAATGGCATTTGCTGCTTAATTTGGAGCACAGAAATTTCTTATAGCATTTGCTTGGTGAGCAGCAGTTGATCTCGTGTTTGATACCCATATTGGGCTGTACCATTTCAGTCAGTGTTTGCCACCTTTAAGGCGTTAATGGAGTTAGCCGTCCACTTCCTTCACTCTCTTCTTCCTCCTCTGCACAAATGTAGCCTTATAACCACAGCAATATTCAGTGATCAGGACTTTGCCTGAATATGTGTCTTTATTGCTTAATTCAGTCAGGACACTAACGTCAGATTGAATTGTTTATCACAGAACAACATGCATTTGAGTTTGGCGGAGTTTTGACTCTGCTCGAGTGATGCTCTGGTACAATCTGAGCCAGCATGACACAGACAGTCCCTAAAATCACAAACCCCCCAGCAGAGCCTGAGATTCACAACATTTAAATTAATGAATGCAATATGAACGGATGCTGCTCATGATGAACAGTGTTATTTATAAAGGAGGAGGCTGGGGAGGTGGGGGAGATGAGATGCAGAACTGTAGCAGGTCAGAGTAGGTGCAGTGTAGAGAGCACGGAGCCAGAGAAATGAATGAACACTGCCTTGGTTATAAAAGCTTAATTGGGTGGGAGATGCTGAAGTCAAGAATGATTGGACAGAAAGAGCCGTGTGACAAGACCTGACATCTGTGTCTGACTGATCTAAAGCTAAAACTCCATTGCGCGAAAGTGTTTTAGTTGAGAGTACTGTGATTCATGAAGGAAAATGTGCAGTGTGTGAATGCATACCCAATTTGAAGAGCCTGCAAATTGGGAAAATAAAAAGCTTTTGTCATTACTAGCAGCTGATAAGATTTTTTTCTGCCACTTTCCCCATCAGGCACAAATAAGCTGGTGTTACAGTGAATTTTTACACATCAGACGGAGGGCAAACTTAATGTCTTTGTGGGTTCAGATCAGCACCCATTGTTCTGGGCTGAAGATGTGAGGAATACTACATACTTTGCTCAGAAGCCCAGCTGGTTTTCCCTCTGCCTAAACCTCAGTAGGGTTTTTTTAAACCGCGCTTCCTGTTTTAAATAGCTTTTCTGGTGTGAGTTTCTCCTCGGGGGTTCAGGGGGAGAAGCCGTGCTGGAGGCCCATTGTCAGCAGAGGTCATGTGACCTGCACAGTAGGGACCAGCATAAAGTGCAGCTCAGTGACTGAAACTTACAGTCATAATGGAATCACCAGCACATGCTACAAATGAGTCCTTTCAATTGAACATAATACCGTATACAACTGAAAATAAATGTGTTTCAAAGTAAATTTTTTCAGCTGATGGAAAGAGACTTTTTTTTTTACTTTTATGCCTCAACAAAGATATGATTTTGTGAATTAGAGCTATTTATGTCGCTAGATACTTTGGTTGCATCTGTGGGGACTCAGGTTCCTGCAGGAAATAGTTTGTTTTGTTGTTGAAATTTTAACATAAATGAGTATTGATTAAATTGGCTCCTTAACATAAGGGCTACAGTAGTATTACAGCACGAATGACTTAGCTTATTCCAGGGTGTATGCTAAGCAATAATACAGAATCTTTAGAACTGCTGAAGGGAGTAACTTTATACGACAGCGCTATGATCTGCTGAATGGTGTGTATACTGCTATTGGGTAAAATAAAATATTGGCAATAAATGTACTGTATGTGTCAAACAAATACAGCAAATTATACTATAATGGAGTACAGGCCAGGGATCAACTCAGTAGGATCTGCAGAAATATCTCAAATCATTGAGCACTGCTCAACAGAAAACTAACAGGACAGCTACTGCAGCTTCTGTGGAAACAACATCAGATTTTATAGCCCTTGAGATGCATTTGGGTTAATTAAAACATTTTAATTTCACAGTCCAGATACTGGAGCATAAATTACATAAGTGAATACAATTACAAGCGGTAAATGGTCATCATAAATTTTGTCAGAAGCATTTCTGATCCACAAAAGAAAGAACAAAAAGCAATGTACAATCATATTTACACAAAGGTAGAAATTTCGAACAAAAGATACAGTAAATAAGTACTGTAACAATTTAAGATTTACAAACACACCCACTGTGGGTCATCTTCTCAGAGATAAAACCTCTGATCGGGAAGACTTGTACTGCTCTAGTGAAGCTCTTCGTTAAACACAATGGGCTAAAGGCATGATGGGAGGTCAGGCTAACGAAGTGAGCTATGACAGCTAAGATCTTAAGTATTCACAAAGAGATAGCTTTGCACGATCAATTAATCATGTTAAAGTTGACTGAAATCCCTGAAAATGAGCAAGTGGGAGGAAAAAGAGAGTTTTAGCTGCCAACCTTGCCATAGCACTTAGATCTCATCCACACGAACACTAGTTTTTTTTAAAAATGGGGTTTTTCCTCTGTTTCCCTAAAAAAATCTGTTGACACAACGACGCAAAAACACAAGTCCAAATCAACAGGCGGCGACGGTACAATTTAATGGAAGACCATGTCGGCCAGTCGCAAGGCGCACACATTCTGTTGTTGCAACCTAAAAACTGTTTTCCCTGTCCCCACGAAAACAGTGAAAACAGTGATTCCAGAAATTTTCACCCTGTTCGCTGCTTTCCAACAGGTCCATTTAAGTGACCTAAAAAACACTTTGTGTGCGGACAAAAAGTGGAGACGCATAGTAAATGCTGCATTTTCAAAAATATTTGTGTACATGTGAACAAGGCCTGAGGTAATACTCTAAAAGCTTGGGATTCGTTTAACTGGCTGCAGTTCTCACACTCTGCCCAGGCATCGATTTTGTTCCAATCACAATTGTGATCCCAGGACTTAAACAAGCTGTTAATTTGTGTAAATTGAGTTCATTTTATGTTTTGAGGAGTAATTCCCCTTTTAAGCCTAATGTTGATAGAAGTATCTATGCTGTGGTGAAGATGAAAGTTCCACATTCACATTGGGCTGCAGTGGAAACAACTGAGTGAAACTGCGACTGGAACAAAAACCAGAAAACAAAGGGGAGCCCCAGGAGTGAGTTTGAGAACAGTTCAATATTGTGAGTATAGGTAAAAAAAAATTGTTTTCTTTCAATACAGTAGTTTTGTAATATTCAATCTATGTGTCAGAGAGCTTCACTGGAGTCAGTAAAAGTTAATTCAAGGAAGCTGTGCAATTATTCAATTCAAATATTTTCATCAAACACAACATCAATAAAGATACTATTTTATCATATACAATTCTTGACATGATTGTTCCCATTGGAATCAACTAAATTAAATATCATATATTCTTAAATGTGTACATTTTGGGCTAAAATCATTCTTTAGTTTCAGACTCCAATCATCTGAATTTTTTTCATCAAAATATAGAGGGAAAGTGCTTGTCGTGATGTAACTCAGATACGAAAACATCTAAGCGTACATCTATCACTGCCCGCTGCCAGCGTAAAATAAAACTTACTATGATACTGAAAATTTACTACAAACATTTGTTTCAATAAAATCTTCACATTGCCATTTTGTTTCCGGAGTCTACTGAGATACTATTGAAAAAAAGTCTGTATCAACATCCTTAAAACATTGATTACAAAAGGATAAATATGGTCATTCACTTGAAAATAAATGAGAGATGCATGATATAGCTGGCAGAAGGGCGTACATAAAGGCATAGGTGAACTTACATTCTGCGAAATTGGCAACAGTCGTCACAAGCAACATTAACAACAAGTAAAGCACACATTACAACCTGTACAACAATGTTAAAAAGGCCCACCCACCTCCTGCTGTACTCTCTGCCAACTCTCCTGTCTCTTTACACCAGAGGCAGGAAGTCAAGGCTCCAGCAAGGAGGGGGGAAAAGGCTAAATTGTCTGTAAACCGAAACGCGGGCCGCACAGCAGCCCCATTTCTAAAACCAACCTGGGCCAGGGGGACAGGCTTACCGCTGTGGCAAAAACACAGCAGAGGCCGCAACCCAGGCCCGAATACGACATACGACACGGGTCCCACAAGCCCTTCAGATACCGAGGGGAAGCGTGGGACGAGGATTCCACTGAGGTTGGAGGGGGTTTAGCCGCTAAGGGCTAACCGGGAGGGGACACCAGGGCGTGTCTGGGTACAGTAAGCAGTGCACAGACTTGAACCTGTCGACAGAGTGAGGAGCGGTAGGTTAGCTTCACAATGAAGGGAAAGCACCAACAGTGACCGCTGCCCTCATTCAATCACATAAGCATATATGAGCCCCAGAGAACAACAGTGGTCTCACTCCATATTTGTCTTTTTTAAAGTTTTGACCTTAAAATAGTTCCTGAGTGGTCAATCTGTTCAGTGCGATAATGGATTAAATCAGTGTAGTTCCAGCACTGCACATTGAGTGGGTCATATGTTCCACAGTTCAAGAATGCATAAAGTATTCAGTGCAATAGTGGACTAAAATGAAAAATAAAAAAAGTGAGTTGGACCACTCTTGTTCTAAGGGGCATAATTATACTCTGGACCATGCACACACTGAGCAAAACCATTACTTAAGAACGGATATACACATGGGTGCTGAACACGCAGCACTGAAAACAGCTGGGCTATTTGGCCAGGAGCTGTTTGTCCAGAAGTCTCAGCGCCCTCCAAACAAGGAGCAAGTGAGCACAAGCCAGGGTCAAAATGGAAAATTCAGAAGAAGAAAAAAAAAACAAATGAGATAATGACCCAAAGACCCTGTACTTTTTCATCTTTATTACTGTTTCAGGCTATTTTCCAGTCCATTCTCCTGAGAAACATCTCTGTAATGTGCTAGAACATTCCATCGTGTACATGACTTCATTTAATTGGAGACACCATATCACACTCGGCAGCATTCGTTCAGGCCTCCTCACCTCGATGGGTCCTCCGCCGTAGAAAAAGCCCCCTTCATGTTGATGATGTTTCTCTTGTTCTCAAACATTCCATAGCTCAGTGTAACCTGAAAAAGAATCCGAAAATCTGAATCCGCTCTCTTTATTGACAGTGCTTGTTACGATAAGATCATTATGGCTTGAAACTGCAATCCACAGTGTTGCCAGCCGTCAGTAGAGCAAATGCTGATTGCACGCTTGCTAACTTGAGGACAATTTGTCTTGTATTTGTGGACAATTTGTCAAGTATTTGTGGAAGTTAAAAGCAAGTGAATTGACACGCTTTTTTGTGCTGTCAGTATATCTGTACAGACAGACTTGGAGGTTTACTGTGTAATAAAGCCTTTTGATTCCCTACAGCAGGTTGTTCAAAGTACAATAGACGCGTGTGCAGGTTCTGACCTGTTTGTGCAATTCAGACTTGTGCACCTGCTGCAGATTCTCCAGGTGTGAGTGGAACAGGCTGCTGCGGGTCAGACGGACGCCGAGGATGGACTCGATGATGTAGCCGATGGTGCAGTCGTCCGGGAGCCGGATCTTCTCAGCCGTGTTCATAAAGTGACCTCCGCTATGGACACAGGATGACCAGGTCAGAGACTAACAGAGGACAAATCCCAGCCTTTCAGAAAAGTAAGAGTTTAGAATATTTTCTCTTCAAAATTCTAAATGAGTCAGAAAATTTTTATCTCTTCCACCCTGCAATCCCATTACTGGATTCATAAAACACAGTTGCTGTATTCAAACCTGAGGAGCAATATTTAACAGGAGATCCCAAGGTTTCCAAAGATCCCAAATACTGTATGTCCTGCTGAATTACAGGCAAATGTGTATGAAATGATGCATGAGATCAATATATTTCCTATTTGATGTAATGCTGTGGCCATAAAAACATGGTGTGCTGGGTTTGAATATTCCCCTCAATGTAAGTGTGATGTTGCTTTAGTGAAGCGCTGCAACTAGTAGATACAGTGCATGTATGTAAGCACTGTTCTACAATATAGAAAAAAACTTTTCCAGGGGAAATTCAAGTGAAAATCAGAGTTTCTGGGCTAATTCAAGTTCAAAAACTTCCACTGCCAGTAGTGATTGTAACACTAACACTGAAAATGCTCCATTATGAACAATCTATGCTCATATTTGAGATCATACACCTGAAGCAGTAGGGTTTTAGTCCTGAAGCAGTACATTTTTATTCCTGTAGCAGTAGGGGTTTTAGTCCTGAAACAGTAGGGGTTTTACTCCTGAAGCAGTAGGTTTTTATTCCTGAAGCATTAGGGCTTTTAAAGGTTTTTTTTTTGTGTTGGTTGAGTCAGACAGAGCTTCCTCACCTCGCCCAGGGGCTCATCTTCAGAGCTAAGCCACGGCTCACACAGAAGCCCGCCCCGCCTGTAGCAAACCAGAAGTTCACCGGCCTCTGAAAGCACACAGTCCACATTCATGGCAGCTGGTAACTTCCTCTATTAGGCTTAAAATACAGCATAAATGTTAAAATGCAGATATCAGAGGGTAACTTTACAAGTTCTGAAAACTGTGACAATAACAGGAAGCCCCATTTTAAAGGAGAAGACTGTACAAAGATTAACTCTGAGTTTCCGTGGGTTGTTGAGCATTATTATTCATTAATGTGCAATGGGGTGCTGACAATATGCATATTTTCATTCAAAGCGGTCACTTAGCCCACTAATTCTACTAATTAGCCCCTTTGTCCCTGGTTAAGTGATAAAGCGGCAGCTGTAATTTTGCATGAAAATGTGCATAATTTTGGGCCTTAGTGGCACATAATTAGGCGCCAAAGTTGTCAAGCCTTGACAGTGAGAATCATTGTGATACCAAATGAATTAACATTTATCTGTTAATTGCGCACAGCAGGATGGAGGGCCACAATCATTCATCCTAACATTGAACCTTAATATTTCAGAGACCAGAGGTGGTTCAAAAGTAGAAGTCCTGCCATTTGTTTGTCCAAACCATTAACTCAACCAGCTGATTATTTCTAATAACCTCCTCTAAGAATTACGCTAATAGCAAGTCCAGAGTGACTAGAACACAATACTGAGTAAGTCCTCTACTTTCTGAACCTCGATGTCCCCCTCTGACAGAGACGAACACTGACACAAACGACAGCAGCAGTGGGCATCATCCACACACCATTTTGTTATCGGCTAGTCTCTCAGTGGCCTCGATCGGCCGGTCGAGGCTGGGTTTGCCGATGTAGACGTCCTGAGTGTGCGGATAATGAGACAGCAGCTTCACCAGACTCCTCATGTTCACGTAGTTGTCATCGTCCACATGACAGAACCACCTGTTAAGTGCAGAATTCGCATTGTTTGTGACTGAAAGCCTTTAGAAAAACTCACCATTAAAGTTGAATCTGGGCTCATTTCATGAGAGACACTGAGATCCACAATTGTTTGGACAATGAGTCCGTTTACATGCACACGAATAAAACGATTATTATCGGATTATTATCGGAGTTAACGGATTATTCAAGTGGTCATGTAAACGGCAAAGTCCGATAATCATCATCGGATAAAGGCCGTTGTCAGTTTATGGAAATACAGTAAACACACCTAGCTTTTTGCCCAATAATCCGTTTATTCTGTGCATGTTTACAGCAAAAGCTGATTTCTTTCATTTTCTTTTTAAATCTGCGTATGTGCGACTTGCGGAGGGCAAGCAGCGGCAGCAGAAGAAGAAGACGATAATATAAACCAGGTTTTTCCAGATATCAGTTTATTAAAGTGCATGTAAACGCCTCAAATCAGATTATTGCCATTTACGGATTATTCCCTGTTACTGGATTATGATCTGCATGTAAACGCACTCACTGACTCAAATTTTCCTTCCATCTCTGTATGTTCACACACTGGGTTCACCCTACACTTTAAATCAACAACCGGTATGATAAAAATCACCACCCACACTGCAAAACAAAATTTTACCAAGCATTTTAACCTTGAACTTAGACTTAACACACTTACTTCTGTTGCATTCTTTCTTAGAAAAAAAAGTTCTGATGCTAACGCAAGATAATTTTGACTCATTTCTAGATTTTAGAGATAATTTCACTTAGCCCTGCACAAATCTAGAAATGAGTCAAAATTATCTCAGTCAAGAGGGAGAATTTTTTTCTGAGGAAAAAGGTAATAGAAGGATTTTCTCTTGCAGTGCATAAATTAAGACCAAGAAATACATTCCATCATTTTACTCTATGTAAGCATATAGAATTTCTGAGCCGCAGAGAATAATACTCAATGACATAACACTAAAAAGTATCCTGTCTCCTCGAGAGACGCAGTACCCACTTCTTCCCCGACTCGATGTACTTGTCATACTCCACTGCCATCTTGCAGGACAGGGCTTGCCGGCTGTGAGCGGCTGAGCAGTTTGTGTTGATGGCGTGGCTGCCTATGTAGCAAAAGGACAAAAAAAGAATAGTTGAGAAGATGCACTGTGGGCTTTATATGTGCCCGTCAAAACCCCCATCCTGTCACCCCGCAGTTCAACTTGGCCTCTTATCAGTCTGCCATCTGTTAGATAAAACTCCAGTGTATCTGTCCTTCTTCCAGTCTGAGTGGCTGGGTGGAGGACAGATACACACTCCTGTATGAGCACTCAACTCTTCTCACTCCCTGCACACTGCAGAGAACACATAACGGTGAACGTGTCCCGCTAATAATAACTCCACAAGTTTCCTTTCAGCATGTGACTATTACTTCCTCTCTAATGTAAAATGGAGGAATTGTGAACTGAAAAGTATCCTCTGTTTATTAAATAGGACTTGAATGTTCCCCCCTGCAAACATATCAGGACTCAGCGGCAATCAGCAATTGGTCTTAAACGACCACAATCCCCTCACCAAATCATTTATCAACCCTCCAAACCATTGTGAGGGAATTTACTTCCAGTAAAACTGCAATTAGAGGATACAGCGGGGTCTGTTAGTACTTGAACAATGACACAAGTTTGAAGAGCTGAAATTGTCACACAACATCAGCCCACTTGCATGTGTCCAAATGCAAATAAATTGAGGGTATACACATTCCTTAAAGAGAGGACTGTGTATGCATTTTAGCCCTTGAACATTGGGTCATGGTTCATATATTTTGTTAAGTAGTTATGGACTCCAGGATACACGTTTTTGTGATCTAGGCCAATGTCTCTAAACTAAAACTGATCGCTGCTTGACGTGTGATCAGTCGTAATGAAGTTCTGAGATCAAGGGCTCACCGAGTTTCTTCTGCAGTTCCTCATCATCCCCGTCTGTGAAGACGTACGTCTGTGAAGGCAAAAGAAGGAGGAGCTAGTGAGTTTCTCATTGAAGGAAAACTTTAATATAATGTTTGGGATTGTGTCATAGACTGGTTGATCCTAGTCTTGGGCTAAGGTGAGTTTTATAAGGATAGTCTCCACTCCATGTTGAACATAATTGTGAACTCGGCAAATTGTATATCTGCAAGACTGCCTGTCAATGTTTGTAGGATGAAACAGCCAAGCAATGTATACTGATGATCATACTGTGCAAAATATCCACTGGGTTGGCTGTTTTTTTATCTTCCCTGGGACTTTCAGCTGAATGTTATAGTTTCCAGTGCTATAGAGCCATGTACAATTGGTTCCTTTACAGTGGACTCTTTCTGGAGGGATTTAGTGGGGGAAAACCATTTGAGCCAATGTCAGAAATGTCTCAGAATCACTGCCTGAACCCTAAAAGCTAAATGGAGCTCAGCTCCCGGAAAATGTGAGACAACAGTCCTCCAGTCAAGAAAAGCCACTTTCCATCCCTCCGATTGGGATACACTTTTACTTCCTGACATTAAACAAGTAAATCGGACAGCAGACCCCACTCCCCCAGCCCACACGGAATAAAAGCCCCTTGTGCTGAGTTCCGCTCTTTCCATGGTAACCGCCTTGGTGTCCCACGGCAACACAAGAGCCACACAAACTTGGGGAGCGGATTCAGCCCTCGCACCCCGTGTCCTCTACCCCGAACGCCCACCCCCCGATCTCAAATGTTTCAAGCACTGCTGAGACGTGCATGCTGTCGGTTTCCAAAAGACGTTCCATCATTTTCCTCGCTCCAAAGGCCCCCGTTCCTCCCTGGCAATACAAACCGACAAGTGGAAGAGCGATTATGCGGATATATTATATCAGTCGCTCTTTGTGTTTTGTCATGCTCAACTTGAAATAATGAGTCTCATTCATTGCTTTTCCTCGGCTACACGAAAAGCCCAGAGCTGCATGAATGAGCCTGCTCTTCGGCGCTTTAGTAGAGCGGTCGGCGGCGAACAGCGGTTTTAGCGGTTGATAAGTCAGAGCAGGTGCGAGGCGGCGTTGGGATGGGCGTTGGCGGTGGGAGAGGCGCCGTTTGGGGGGGTGACTGAGAGACCGTATCCCTCTGCCCTTTCCCCTTTTGTGTTTTCCCTTATTTTATTTACTTCTGCCTGGAGTGTAACGACACCTGCCTCGTGCAGCCTTATCAGCGCCACGTGTCGCAACTCGCCAGGTGAGGTCTTGGCCTGGGGTGATGTTTGTCTGCATTAAACACACTCCCTTTGTGTATGTGTCTTTTATGAAGTGCAAGTATGTTTAGCCGGTGCTGGTAAAAACAGATACCTTTTGTTACGCAAGCAAAGCTATGAATGCTACCAACGTTTAAATGTTTCCAAGCTATTTTTTTTTTTGCTCACGCACGCAAACACACATGCTCAAATGCACACCCCACAGATGCCAGAATCGTAACATGCGCATACATCGCGCACATACCCTTTGCAAATATTTCGCTCATGTAAACACATGTGCACACACGCAGCATGCAAGCACACGCAATCTACACTCAGATGGACACAATCCACACTTGAATTGAATCACTGAGTTCCCAAAGGGCCCGACTCCACTGAATTAGAGGTCCGCATATCTTATAAAAAAAGGGGAACTTTTTGTAATTTCAACCAAAAGTATCCCAATGACACTCTCTTGTAAAGAAATAAACTAAAAATATATGGGTCATAACATATGGACATAAAAATAAATTCATTTTTCCTTTTCTTGAAAAGGAGTGTTCCTTGGAGTTGGGCTCTTTGGAAACTCAACGATTCAATTGCGCTCCCCCCTCCACACACGTACACACACTTCTCTGTTCCCTTAGACTTCGTCAACACCAATGAGTTTTCATTTTAAAACAGTATTTTAAGATGAAAATGATCTCTGTCCACAATAAACCACAATTCCAGAGTTTTCAAACGAAAAAGGGTGCAGCAGCATTTTCAAAAGTCTTTGTTTTAGGGGTTCAAAAATGCCAGAGTACTGTGGACGCTTGGCGAAAACCTCACAAAGGTTATGCGTCTTAAAATTTTTACATATTAGCGTGGACGTAGCCTTAGTCATGTCTACTATAACACTGCACCGGACATATCAACAGAAAACACTCCGAGCGGATGCTGTGCAGTCGGACAAGGGCGAAGGCCCCCATGTTCATCTAAGAAGGAACGTCCGCGGTTTTTCTCGGGTCAAAAGAACGCGAGACAGCAGTGTTTGCTCAAACTTCCGCTGTAAAGACGGTCTAATCGCCGCGGCAGCTGCACGAGCGGGTGCGGGCCGTGAAGAACGCAGCGCTGATTAATCTGAACTATGTGTGTGGTAACTCACTCAGTCCCTCTTAATCCCCCCTCTTCAAACTCCTTCCCTCGCTGCTGAACAATGGGCTGTGTTTTCAAGCTGGGTAAAATGTCCACTGGGTAAATTCTGAGTATGTTTGCTCTTATTAGCATACAGCTGCAGCAGTTAACTAAGGGGAGAACTTTCAAGGAGGAATGCTTTGTTCTGTATGAATGCCTCAAAAAATATCCCCGCAGTGAATCAGCTCTTTTAAAAGCAGGCATAAAATGCCATGCGTCTGAAAATGCACTTTCTGCCCGCATGTTAACTCAATAATACCAGAGCAGCATAACAGGCCTACCAAAGAAAACAGCCAAGCTGTAACAGAAGTTTGTCAGATGTCTACTTTTTGAAATAAACCAGCAACAAACAATCGAAAACTCATTTGGTTCGTCTCTGGGTTTGTTACAGGCTGTGCGATTTTTTTGAGTTTGGCTCTGGTGAAAATGTATCGACTTCAAAGTGTTGTGGTGCAAAGTTTTGCGGGAATGTGGCATGTTTTCTATTTGATAGGCCTGCATAAACTTTAGCGTAACCTCAGCACTTTTCAGCATTCAGTACCGTTAATATACATGTGTTGCCAGTTGGAGTTTTGAGAAGAAAGGCCCAGTGTGTTGGAATGCTTTTTGGTTTGTCGGCTTTGAAGATGCGCTCACTCTGGAGGGAGAGGTGAAAGTGTACACACGGTCGCCACACTGATCCTACAGCTCGGCACAAGACTACAGCCCCCCGCCCCGTTACAGAGGAGCCTGACTGACTGCCTCCATCTCCCCGGGAAGGAAGCGCCCCGTCTGTCCCCCCACACACCCCACCCACCAGCAGCCACCTATGCCCCGGTTTCCTGACTCCAGCCCAGAACACTCAATCATGCACCCCCACCCAAAAAATAAACCACTCCTATTGCTCATCCATGATTCCTGTAACTCCCCGCCTCAGTCACGATAACACGAATCAACAGTAACTACTCTGGGGAGCGTTTCCTGAAATCACAGATGCTAACTTACATAGTTGGAACCATTGTGAATCGAATGTGAATGGATGAACTATGTAAGTTGCTAACATAGTTAGCAACTGCGCTTTTGTAAAATGCATCCCTGATCAACAGTGCACTCTGCAATATATTTCAAGCTGGTTTCACTTAGAAATAAGAGTTCATCAGCTGCCTTAACCCCTTTGCGCAGAATACAAATAATGCCACTTTTTTCCTGTTATGCATGAGCCTATTTAGTCTTTATAACTCAGCATTTCTGTCAAGAGACTCTGGAAAATTATTCCAGTGAAGCTAGATGTTTGGAAATTCAATTACAGAATCATTAAGGAATTAAATTTTGGTATTTACAGACACCGGCGTCTGTCTCCGCGCAAATGGGTTTTTAAAAATAGGAGTCAACTCAACTTAATGTGAGTTAACTCAACTTGAAGATAAGCTTTGTTTCAACTCACAGTTAGTCAAGACAATGGATAACTTGAAGTTTAACTTTTGAAAACTTATGAATTTGACTTCAACATCTAAAAGTTTTCATGACCAGTTAAGTTAAAGAGAAGAGATAAATTCACATAACTTAATGGGCCTATAATGTTTTTCAGAGTAGGACTGGTCCTTATGGTACTAAGCGATAAGACCAAAGTTTGATTCTACACACCATCACCGTTCACTGCATGTTTGCGTGTGAGACTAAATGAGTGTGAACTTATATGTGCCAGTTGTTTTTGCCTTTATGAGTGTGTATATACGTGTCTTTATGAGTGTAAGACGTTAGACTGAGTGAGTGCGCACTTCTGCCAATGCGTGTGTGTGCGCACGTGTTTGTACGTGAGCCTGCGTGTGTCTCTCAGCTCAAATGCCCTCTGCGCACGCTGGCGGCCATTGCCAGTCCCGATTCGAGTTTCAATCCATCAAGGCCCTCTGCCCAGCTGCGCCTAGCTCTCTCTCGACATTCCTCTGGCTTGCCAATGCACAGCTCCGGGTGATTCGATTAACCCCTGAATGGTGGCAGTCGCCTCTCAGGCCCAGCCGAAGAGAAGGTCCTTGTGACAGCTGTAATTAACGAGCTCTTAATTAGGAGCAGTGTGCATACTGCCGCTAAAACCTCACCACTGGCTCAGACGGACTGAGAATTTGATTAAGGCCCAGACACAGACAGTGTGTCCAGGACAGTCCCATGTCAGTATAGTGCGTGTTGGTCTGGTGCTGCTCACAATGGTGGCCCATTATTTCTAGCAAATTCCGCAGACACAAAGGGCAATGGGTGTCCTTACATGATTTTCATGAGCCTAGGCCCTGCTCTCCATCATTTTCAGTCTCGTAGTTCAGTGCAGCTTGTGGTCTATCGTCAGTCTGGCTGTCGAATGCCAGTTCATCATTTCTATGTTCTCACATTTTCAAGTCAGAAATTTGGCGGTTCCTTCAATTGTTTAAATGACACACAAGACTTTAGATATGGTTTCGAGAGTAGATGAAAACCATGCAGCAAAGCAGACAACTAAAAAATACACATAGACCAAATAAGTCTACGGAGACTTGCTGTACATTAAGCAGCCAAAGAGGTACAATGCATTTTAACAGATTGCTTATGATATGTATATATTTTGATCCAGCTTATTTACCGCTAAATCGCAATCACATGTACTGTATCTCGGGTTCCAAGATGATATTAGAGTGATAATTTTAATCTTCTTTTCCAATTCACAATGTGCTTGGGAGTGAGTCCGTGAATGTTTTTATCTGTGATGTGTGTGTACATGCGCATTTCAGTGCGTGCATGCAAGTGGGCAGGTGATGTTCGTGTGCATATTAGTATGTGTGTGTGTGTGTGTGTGTGTGTGTATGCGAGTGGGTGTATACCAGTGCGCTTGAGTGTCTGAGTGTGTGTCCTCATAATATTCTTTACTCCCTTATGAGCGTTTGCTGTACACCTCCATTGTAGCTTCATTGTTACTCACTGGGGGAAGCTGCATTGTTCCAGCAGGGAAATGTTATGAAACAACGGAAGCCCTAAAGCGGGAACAGAACAAGCCCTGCGCTACAATAGCAGGATACTACTCACAACCGACAACAATTAAGCTTCACAGCACACACGATAGCATCAGTCCTCAGTGATAGATCTAGAGGGCTTATGCATGTGTACATGTATCACTCAGAGACATTTCAGCTTGATTTATACAGTCAATCCTCGCATAATAAGGGAAATTCACTTTTGGTCAGTGAGCACCAGGGCAGCTAAACGTTCCTCTACACATCCTGCAGTGAAACTACAGGCAGTCAATGCTCTGCCATTCCTGCTGAGCAGTGTTGTACCTTCACTACATTAGTTGCAATTCCAAAAACAAAAGAAATACGCTCAGCTCTCTGACATGCACGTAACTCATTTATGTTGACGTCAAAATGGTGACCGCAGTAATGTCCAGGTTTCCTCTTTAACAGAGATAGTCTGAGCTCGGCTGGGATAATAAAGTGTAAAGCACCAGTCAAAGGGAGATCACCAACAAATACTCAGGACACAGGTTTACCTTACACTTCAGATAAGCACCGAAGACAGTCCCTGCTGTAAATTCTAGCCAAGACCAGTCAGGATTCTTAGCTGGTTTAAGAGAGTTTAAATATTCTTATACTTGGTCCACTGGGATGGATAAAATTCCCGCGAAAGACAAATTACCTGAATGAGTTCAATGAAGTGTATTTATATTTTATCTTATCTATGGCTGATCTGTATCCTAACAATGCAAGTCAAAAGTGAAGGAGCTGGTAGAGTGAGCTGGTGTGTATCTGGTGAACTAGCTAACTATAACAGCTGAACAGCTGAAGATACTGAAAACGCATCGTAAACCACCCTGAACAACTTCGGCCTCAAACAGCTACAAGGGTAGTCTCTATGAGATGAGGGTAAACAACGTGTGGGGCTCATGTCAATATTTGCACAACGCCTGCTGCTGGTCCATTCTTGGCGGGAGGCCACTCCAGTGAAACAGTGCGCTGATAAGAGCAACTATCATGCTAGCGGTAAACACTGATAGCATTATTGACGTTGAAAGCAAGCCAAGCTGTTGAGTCTCCACAGTATCAGTTAAAAAAACCTGTGGATGAACTGGCAAGAGCACTGTTATAAACGGACTGAATTTAACAGTTAATTTAACGCATTGTTTCCTGGTTATTTTAACTGTAAGTAGAGTCCTGCGCGCACTTAACTGTGGTTTACACTTAACATACATAGAACATTGTAGTGAACTTATTATAAAATTACAGTTAAAATAAATGGCAAGAAAGGGGCCAGTTCAATTAACTGACAAAAAAGGTGCAAGTTTTTAACAGTGAGGATAACCATCCCGCAGGATTTCACTCAAACCTGGACAAATAACACCTCATATTCCGATAGAGAGACGAACAGAATGATTTATCATCAGGCACGGCTTGAGAGCTCTGCTGCAGATGACTGTGATGTCAGCTGCACTCACTGACAATGCCATGATGCATATGCTATCCATTAAATGTCTTTTGTTCCTCCGCTCCTGACCACCTGGCATCTATCTTCCTGAGTACTCCCACTCCTATTCTTACGGCCTGCGTCTCTTTTTCATGTTTCTCAGTGTTAAAACCAAACAGCTGTGTGGGACCAATCCCCTCCCCCCTCTTACATGTTCATGCAATTATGTACATTTATCCCTCTGCAGTTCGTAAATCTAGTGCTTCAATGGCCTATACTACTCCTTCTTTAGCCCAGGTCAATAGGCTTTGACATGGTTATGTGAGATCGCAAACATTTGATGAATTAAGTGGCATGAGGTTACTCGGATGTAAGCCTGCGCATTCTATTCTTAGTCATTGTTTTAATAAGCAACAGTGAACTTCTTAATCAAACAGACAAGTAAACATTCATACTAAGTAAGTGGGCTATAAAGTGATATGAAAAGTGTTAGTTTAAAGTCTGTCAACAGTCAATATATATATATAAAAATATATATATATATATATATATATATATATATTTATATCAATCAATGAAACAAATATGATAATCAAACTCTGAACAGAGTTTCATGTTCTGAATGTGAGGGGTGGAGCGTTCCACTATACATCTGCAAACTTCAGTAATGTTGGTTCAGCGATCTGTGCACCACCTGCACTCTGCATGATGAGTTACTGAAAACAACAGACACTAATAGATACTGTCAGTCTGCAAAATCTCAGTATCACTTAGTAAGTTCAGTGCGTCCAGACATTTTGATTTTTTAAAAAAATCAATTTCCCTTAAGCCCTTAACAATAAGGTCCTATCAATTTCCCTTAACTTATGACTAATTTATTTACATATGCTGCGGGCCCGTCTTGAAAAATCATAAATAAATAAATAAATAAATCTTTCCCGTGACGAGGCGCAGGCAAAGAGGGGGGAGACCGGGGGAGTTTTTCCTCAGACCATAGAATGAACCTTTGTTAAGCACGAAGCCGCTGGCCCCGCTGTCGGTCCATGGCTCTGATCCATTCAAATGACCGCAACGGTAGCTTATAAAAGACTGACGGGCAGATTGGCAGCGGGAGGGAGAACAGACCCGCCCACCAGTTCCGAGAGCATGCGCTCATGGTTCTAAGGACTTGTCATTCGCGGTAGACGGCAGTCTGACGGGGAGCAGAATGAGTGCAACAGATGGACCCAGAAGTGTCGCAATCTGTCCCCCCGGAGCGCTGCGACACGCTGGCGGCTAAATATTCCCACGCTCAATTAGCGAATGATTAGCATATTAGGCTATTTGCATGAATTGCCTTACCTGACGCAATTTTCCAAAATCCAAAATCAAGGCAATAGCAAAAGAACATGACTCTATTTCACCATGATTATTTTTAACTGTTTAAATGTTTGATTTTCATAACCAAAGGCTTCAGCTACAATGAGTCGCCTTATTAAAACAGTTTCAATTCCACAACAGTCTGGGCAAAGAAAGTAGGTAATCTCACATCATACAGACGCCTGCTGATGAAGTAGGCCAGACTGTAACTACATTTAAAGTAAAATGTGACGGCCCGTCCTTGAACTTCTTGAAGCTGAAACATACTACCGCCAAAATGCTAGCTCCTTGCTCAATTGTGCCCCAGGGAGATCCCTCTTAGTGTGCCGCGCTTTTTAAATACCTTAATTGGCTACATGGAGCTCTTTCTGGCCTTAGGCAGCCTCTCTTGTTAAACTTTAGGCTACTTCCCTCATTTTTATGATAAAAACAATTCTTCATAAAATAACTGACAGCAAAGGAAAAAATAGCGCGACAGTTTCTCAAAATTCCATCGTCAGGATTCTTGGTCTTCATTCTCCTGGTGTTAAAAAAGATTTTTCAATAACTGGATTCCTAACATGTTTAGGTAATGTATGGCTTAAAAAAACGTAAAAAGGATCATTGGTCCAAATGGCCGTTCGAGATCGTACAAATCTCTACATCTCATGCAAATGAAAACCTTGTAAATTGGAATATGTCGGATATTTTTTCACAGTGAACGTAGCCGAAGCGAAATCAAACTTATGCATATTTTAAAAATGTTGTTAAAACTTTGTAGGATGTGGCATCTGTGTCATGAACAATGGACAGAGAAGCTGTCCTGTCGCTACCACTCGTAATTCTAAGGCTGACACGGGCACAAATTGCAACTCGGGGTGAACATAATCTCCACTCATACAGCTGTCAATTCTGTCGCAACTGAATGAAAAGAAGGCTAGAGCACGTCCCTCATGCTAGTTTGGCAGCTTCCAGCTCGCCTCTGCTCACCTGCTGCATATTTCTGGAGATCCAGGTATCCAGAAGAAGGTTCAACCTGGACTGGTGGAACTTCTTTGTTGTCTTAACTGCGATGAAGATGTCATTTGGGGTGATGTCCTCGGATGGGGGCGACTCAGATGCAGATTCGACTCGTGGCGCGGACTTCTCCGAGTCTCTCCTGTCCCGAGTTAACTTAGAGAAATAAGCGGAGAATCCTTTCGAGTTCGCTGACTTTGAATTGTCCGGCATCTGTTTTCTTGACGAACTTTGGTCGCCAGCACTTGTTCCCATGTTATCCAGACTCTGCAGCGAGCGCATCCCAACATCACTTTCCGTCTGCAATTCGGCCACCTCGATGACATGGTGTTGAGCAGCAACCAAGAGTACCACTAGGCAGGTGAAAGTTGCGCCAGCAACAGAAATGAGCAGTTTCCTCCCGCAGCTTTTCAACATGTTGAAGAGAGATCAAATTGCATAGGGTTTATGACACATTCATTTCAGAGATGTTTTCTGCGTGTCGGTGGTGTCTGACTGTCCTTGTTGCGGACTGTTCATTGACGGCACCACATAGGCCAAGCATTCTCATAGTACCGTCTGAAAGCTTTTATAAACTAGCCCGAACAAAGACCACGCCAGATGGGTGGAGCAAGACAGTTGCTGAACTTAAAGAAGGCGGCCTTTCCGTCATTACCAGGCGTGGCCTAGCTCTGAAACACGCCCATAGAGGGAGGGTAAAAGCAGCAAAGAAAAACATTCGCACGCGTAGACCGGCGCAGGCGGCACTTATACAATTAAAAATACAAACACTCAATCAAATGAACATGTTCTTCCACAGCAGATTTAAAACAGATGTCCACAAGATTTTTTTTTTTTTTTTTGCAATACACCTAACAAATAAAAATATTGAGACTGTTTATCCACCGTTCTATTTGCATATTTTCAACCAGATATGTCCTCAACAAAACTTATTTTCTGATATCCCTTAGACCTGATAGAAAATTATATTGACAAGCTTTATCCACCTTTTTTATAGAGCATCTTTGCAACCAGATATAATTTATTTGGTCAATTGAGCGTGATTGAGTTTTTCTTTATTATTAGGCTATGTCACAGAGTCAAAAGCTTGGGGAGCCAATCAACTGTTGAACTTATCATGAATAGGAATTCATCATACTTTTCACTTAATATAATCTTTGTCTGGAGTGTCTCCTGGGTTTCTTCCCAAAATTCAAAGACGTGCACATCAGGTTAATTGGGGACGAAGTTGTCTATGGGTATGAGTGGGCCAGTGAATGTGATCTGTGTGATGGATTGCCAAATTCTACAGGGCACAGGCCTGCTTTTCACTCATTGTAGGCCTATACAGGCACAGGCTCCACACACACCTGACCAGGGATCATCTGGGCAGGTAATGGATGGATGGATGTAAGATTCTAGTTTACATCATCAACCTCTTTCCAAAGACAGATACGATACTTAAAATATTATTTGGAATTTCGAGGTAAAGTATGTGGACAATAATTTGTAAGAAGAATTGTCGGTCCACCGGCGGTAACAAAGCCCATAGGTGACCTCACCTTTCAATGTTTGATTATCTGATCTTGTCGCAGTTTAGTACAGCAAAAGACGATTTGGTAGAATGACTGTCAGATTTGTTTACAATAGCATTAGGCTGTTGTACATTGCATTACAAAGTCATCCGGCGTTTCCTTCTGAATATAAATGACAACGCGAAACGTCTGCTATATTAATACACTGCACACGAGCAGATCCCTTTCAGCTGCAAAGAAACATTCTTTCCTACTTCTTAGAAAATCCATCACTGTAATAATATCACGCCAATGTGCGACCACACATGGCTTTTAAAAAGAATGGGAGGTGACACTGATTGGTTTATTTCATGTTATACCCAAAATATACACTAACGATTCATTAAGAGACAAAGCGCAACCCCTTTGACCCATATGCCTTACTTTGAGCTCAGGTTATACGCCATAAAACTTGCTAAAGTGGCTTTAGGCTCGCCCAAACTGTACCCGCTGCATGCGCTTTAAATCCACACAAAAAGAGTCAACTTCCATAAATCTGGACTGTTTCAGTTGAGCAGCTCCTTTTAATTAAAAGGTATTTGTCTCTTTCTGAAATATGGGTACACAAGCTGCCAAGGGCATGAGATTCAGAGAGCCTGATGTCAAATCAAGGATGGAGCAAATCCAGTTGTATGCTAGCGGACCATACGGCCTCAGGCTTTCCAAATTCTCCAGCACTCATAGCAAAGTGGCCTTTTTTTTTTTGCTTGTCTCCATCGAGGAACCCTCTGTAGTTTTTAATTGAATCTTCTGTGTTTTTGTGAAAGCTCCCAGATTTAACCTTTTACCTGATAAAAAAAAAAAACCCCACTCATTAGACAGGTTTGCCTTATCAGAGAGTGTGTGTAATGCAATAAACCAATCCGTGTGAGGTTATGTTTAAGGCAATGATACTTAAAGGATATGGTGGTAAGATGACAAATAAATCAGAGAGCGAAAAATACGGTTTAGGATTTAGTTTCAACAGTAAACAGCAGCATTGGGTAGGTGGCAGTGATGCGTGCAGCAACCACGCTGAGCGAAAACAATGTGACAGGTGTGCATGTTGACAATTTGCATGCGCTTTGTTCTCCAGTAAACGGTTGAAAAAGTGAATCTTCAGGTTCTACTGATGTTTTTTATGCCCATAGTCCTCATGGAGTGTACACAGGGTTCTGCTGACAAGATAGCTCTACTATTCTTCGGGAGTTGTTTCAAAGGTTTGAGCGAATTGACTTATCTGAAAGAACAATCCTTGAATTTTTCCTGTGTCTTGACTGGACTGTTTCACAAACGTGAGTTTGAATTGTATAGCTGGTAATAAATGCTTTTCTGTACCCCTGTGAAACTGCTCAAAAACAAACACTTCTGAAAACCATTATCAGTGAACACAATTCGTCGCTGCATCCACAAATGCATGCTGAAACTCTACCTCTTAAAGATAAAACCATATATAAATAAGATCCTGAAACGCAGCTGTCTTCTCCGTGCCTGAGCTCATTTAAGATGGACAATGGCAAAGCAGAAAACTGTCCTGTGGTCTGATCAATCAAAATGAGAAATTCCTTTTCGAAAATCATGGATGCCACGTCCTATGGCCTAAAAAGTAACAGGACCATCCGACTTGTCAAGTGCACAGTTCCAGCATCATGATATAATGGGGGTGCATTTATGCACATGGCCTGGGTACCTGCACATCCTTGAAGAAACCATAAATGATGAACAATATATACAGGTTTTTGAGTGACATATACTGCCATCCAGACATCTTTTTCAGGAAAGGCATTGCTTATTTCAGCAAGACAATGCCAAACGCCACACTCTGCATGCATTACAACAACATGACTCCATAGTAAATTAGTTTGGGTGCTAAACTGACTTGCCTGCAGTCCAGACCTGTCACCCAGTGAAAATATTTGGCACATTATGAAACAAAAAAATATGACAGAGGAGGCCACAAAGTGTTAAGCAGCTGAAATCCCACATTATGCAAGAATGGGAAAACATTTTGCTTTCATAACTACCACAATAGGTGTCCTCAGGTCTCAAACACTTACAGAGTGTTGTTAAAAGAAGAGGTGATGCAACACAGTGGCAAACATGCCACCATCCTAATTTTTTTGAAGCGTGTTAATGGCATTGAATTCAAAATGAGCAGATGTTTTTCAGGAAACAAAATTTTTTCAGTTTTAACATCTGATGTTGTCTTTGTGCTGCATTCAATAAAATACATATAGTGTTTAAATGATTCGCAAATTGTTGCGATTTGTTTTACTCTACATTTTACACAGCATCCTAGCATTTTAAGAAACGGGGTTGCATGAAATGGATTTCATCCAAATTTGAATTTGACCTATTAGTCTTATTCTGAGGACAGGACACTTTGTGGGCATGTGAAGCATCAGCTTCAGATGCCTGGAGAATGTCTGCTTTCCCATTTGAAGGAGCAGTAAGTTCACTAGTAGCTGGGCTGGGTTTACATTTCAAAGCAGCCTATGAGTAATGGCCAGAAAATCAGATTAGAGGTGCCAGGTCAGAGTGGCCGACCCCTCCCTGCCTGCCTCATAACGAGGACCTATGAGCAGCATCTGGGGACCCAACTCCCCCCCCAGCCCCATC
This sequence comes from Gymnothorax javanicus, assembly GCA_029692085.1. Taxonomy (NCBI): domain Eukaryota; kingdom Metazoa; phylum Chordata; class Actinopteri; order Anguilliformes; family Muraenidae; genus Gymnothorax; species Gymnothorax javanicus. The sequence goes on along the minus strand of CM056206.1, from coordinate 24,976,284 downwards.
TTCTTGGCTTTCTCTGTCTTTTTCTCTTTGTCTCTGTCTCTCTCTGTCTCTCTCCCTCTCTCTCAAATCAGTTTTTTTTTCAATTAATTTGCTATATTGGCATGACAAGTCAATACATCTTTGTTGCCTTTCTCCGTCTCTCTCTCTCTCTCTCTATTTTTGCTCTCTCCCTTCTTTCTTCTGTCAAACACACATTAAATGCCCCTTTTCACTGAAGTTTAAGCTTTGGGTCTTCATCAGATGTTTGTGTTTGAAATTAGACTGCGGATTCATTTAAAAACTCGCACTGGCCACACTGGAAGAGAAATATCACCAACCAAAACGTTCAAATAAAGATAAATGTCAATTTTACAATTTGACATAACTTTAGGAAAACAGAAAATAAGTTCAGACTCCATAAATATTTAATCTAAACCATTGAAATGTTTCACACAAAGTATTTCATCCAGGATGGAACGGAATACAAATAAAAGAGCATGATATGAAACCGAAATGGCTTGATGTCCATGTGTTAAATAATAATCTGAGTATTGTTGTTCTAATTTTTAAATAACTTTATTTGAGTTTAAGATCTAGTTGTAAGTCTTTGATATTAGGGAGCTTGTTATAATGTACTAAAGGTTAAATCTGGGCCACCCTGTAATGCCCAATTCCATTCACCTTCTCTGGGGCAAGTGAATACAAATGTGAGGGAATCCTATCCCTCTCCCACCCCAAAACCCAAAACCTCCCCCTCCCCCCTTTTCAAATCCAACCCCCACTCCCCCAAATTCCCCAGGTCCCTATGAGCATACCATTGGACTCCACTGAAGCATGATGCAAAATCCATCTGATTGCAGCAAACCACTTCCCCCTGACAGGAATGTCTCCAGACTGTCTTAATGAACACAACAATGCCCGACTCCGTTCGGTCCTGCCAGCGTCTCTGAGGAACTGGTGTTGTCTGTGGAGGCCCCTCTGTCAGATGGACCTGATTAGAAGGCCTGCTATTTATAGCTGCAGTTTACTGTGCCAGGCACAATGGCGACAGCCCTGCAGCACGTCGCTCCTGAAGCCAGACTAATTGTGGGAAGAGTTACTGTATTCAAAACATCGGGGCCGCCTTGATGATCTCAGTTTTCTGCTCCACACAGCCACGTGTGTTGCAATAGGTCGGCAGGTTTGGCGATTGTGGTGTAATGCTGACTTTTACTTCATTCAGGCAGTTTTTTCATTGTGACCTGATGTGGCTGTGAATTGCAGTTTGTAGCCGATGCATCTTTAATGAGAGAAGATATTCCCATCTGTGGTCCTGAAAAACTGCAGAGGCTAACAGTTAGCAGTTAGCATAGCAGGCAATTGACTGAAATGCAGATGACTGTCATTACCTGCCTTTACCTTTCAGTGAAGGTTGTGGGTTTTATGTTGGAAAGAGAAACCAGCCTGTTGGCTATCCTGGATCAAGGTTCCAGGCCCTGAGCTGCAAAAACCAGAAAATAACATTTAGTCAAACTGAACTCTTAGTTTTGTTTTATATTTACTAAAACCATAATGTCTTCTTCCTACCTCAATTTTGCTAAAATATTGCCAGCGAGGTAAGTCTTTAAGACTAATTTCAAGATTTGGCAATGGGAATGGACAATTTTACTTGGCAGACAGAGGTAAAGATTATAAAACATGCAAGTATTTGCTGCATTTTGGTGGGGGGAAATGAAAGTAACATGTTTTATAAAACACACATCTCTGCTGTGTGTGTGCTCGATGCATCAGCAGAAATTGCCAGTCAAAGAGCACTCACATCACATATTCGCATTGGCTTAATTTGACCCTATGGAATGAAGAATAGTTTGTGTTTATGGACTGTAATGTAGAACTCTGTGGGCGAATGGAAAAGTTGATGTCAGTCAACTCATTTCTCACTCACTCTGTTTATTTTCTCTTTTGTATTGCTATTTTTCCCTCATTTACCGGAGCATTGGCTAAAGGTTCCTACTTTTGAATATGTGGTTACTTTTTTCCAAAAAATCAGTTTAGTACAGCCTACAAACTCAGTTTTAATGTTGTGCACTTAATTACTTCTAAATAAGTATGAAAATAATGATAATTTCCAAATTTTAGTCGAGCCGGCCCTGAATGGCCCAGATTTTTTGCTTTCAGCAGTGTTGTGTTGAAGTTGTTATGGTCCAAACACAGATTCAGGGAACAATCCACAAGGGAATATTTATTAACAGGACTACAGCAATAGAAGAGGGGAAAGGCCATAGCCAGGAATGGTAGAAGGGTAGTCCCTTCTGGAGAGGGTAGGGACGCATCCGCACCCAGGCCAGTGGCTGTCTCGGGGTGGAAGCCAGGTGTTGAATCCCCCTCTCAGAAGCAGGACTGCTTGCCAACAGGAGCAAAGGGTTTCGCAGAAACGCTGTCTCAATCCTGGGGACTGATGAAGGCTTGGGAAGTGTTCCTAATAAACCGACTCAGTGGAACAGGAAGGAAAAGAGGATTAACAACATAATGGTTCCAATCCTCGAGACCGATTTAAGACTTGGGAGCTTTTCACTATTACTTAGAATCCAAAGAGGAATTATATTTTTCTTTACCATAAATATACCAAAACACACATGAAGAAAAGCTTAACTCAATACTAGAAGGTAGAAACTGACTGGAATGAGGGTATGAACCATAACAACCCAGCACCCACACTGACACCACAATGAAATCATATAGACAGGACATTCACAAAAGGGGCGAGGCATACAAATAATAACAACAGGGAGCAAGGGAGGAGACAAGACAATAAATCAATTAAAGGAGACAAACCGCAAAAACACATGAGGACTACTGGAACAGGGGAGGAGACAATTAATAACACATGAGGGTTGTGAAAGAAATGCTACCGTTGGTTTGTGAAGAAGTACATCACTTTGGGCCGTCCACAAAACTTAATCAGCTCCGCCAGCTGAAAACTTTGAGTGTCAACTCTCCATAAATGTTATGATTGCATTTTACGGACATTGCATTGTAACTGTTGTAGTAAATTAGCAGCAGTTTAAGCACAGCTGTTTCTACAGTTGGTTACTTAAGGAATTCTCCTTGAGTTGTAATTGTGGACTGGCCTTCATTGAATGGGCCATGTGCTGTGTGTTTACACAAGCTTTTATGTGGATATGGACTCTGGGGACTCTGGGTAAAGTCTGGAAAGCATCTAAGACACTTCCAGCCCTGCAGCTTACCAGTGCTATTGTTTCCAAACATGTTTGCAATAAGCAGGTAATACACAATAAACTCAGGACCTTAGCCATAGCAATGTGTACCTTTCTGTGTCTTTCAGTGTGTGTGTTTGTGTGTGTGTGTTTGGGTAAATCCTTCTTTCTCCTCACTAATTTTCTGTCTCACAATTGTTATTGTTGTATCTATTTGTTTCTAACTTTCTATTTTTCCACTTTCATCCCTCCATCTCATTCCTTCTCACCCTCTCTCTCTCTTTCTCTGGCTCTAACTTAAACACTTCCCATGTTGATCACATCACTGCACTCTCTCACACTCTGTCTCTCTTCCTCTCTCTCTGCCACCGACCCTGGTAATCTTCACTATTTCAAAATCCCCTACACAAGGTCACTGTTTTCCATAACAGAAAATGAAAGCATTCACCCCCTCCCTCCCTTCCACCCCCACACACCCATGGGTATTTTAACACGAAATCTATAACTGCAGCCTCCTGTCAGCAAACAAGCTCTCCCAGGTTGTCTTACCGAGTGGAGTGGTAGCATGAGAGGGAAGATTTCCTTTCACTATCATTTGGTGGTCTCATTTTAAATGATGTTATGGAAAAAAAAAGTTGATTGAGACGCAGGAAAACGACAATTCCTTTTTTTTTGGCTGTTGCCAAAGTCTTTGGCTCAGAGCCTTTGTTTTTGATTCATTGCTTTTTCATTATACATTTATCATGATGTGGCTGTCATGATGGATGTTTTCCCTCAGTCATAGAGTTGTCCTGAAAAAATGGCTTTATCAGTGCAAGAGAGAGAGAGAGAGAGAGAGAGAGAGGAGAGAGAGAGAGAATGAGCACATGAGCACTGAGCTTCACACTACAACGTAACACGGCACAGTAGCTACTAGTAATTCTGATTTGAGTCCCATGATTAAAACACTGAAGAACATTGGGAGAGTGGTATGCTTATGTGTCTTACACAGATCACTGTCTCTGGTGAATTATCATGTATCCAGGTTAGCAACTCACAGCCAGGATGTAAATGGGATTGAGCCCCAGCCCTCGACACCAGCTGTCCCCTTTTGTATGAACTGGGGTCCCACGGGATGACCTCGCTCATGCTGAGAAAGTAAACATAAGCCGAAGCTTCCGAGACGCGGATGTCGCTCTGACCACATGCCACTCAGCATGCCCCATCCATGTCCTCATGGACCGTGAGTGTGGCTTTAGTCATGTGGATTCATAATGTGTAACTCAGGATGAAAACCTAATGTCATTCTGGCTCAGATTTCTACGAAGAACAAAAAGATAAATGCAAATCACCTCAATTTCTTGAATTTCACTTGCCAACGAGTGTGAAAGAGTTCTAAGGTAATACTGCCAGTCAACTCAAATACAACCCCAATTCCAATAAAAAAAAAGTGGGCACATCATGAAAAGTCCAAATAAAATCACAAAGGAATGATTTGAAAATTCACATAAAAACATTGAAAACAGCGCAACGCGTTATTTTATATTCCAACGTGAATTTAGTGAAAATACACTATGTGGTGACTGCCGCAAAGTGCAAAATACGTTAGCTCAGTTGACTGTTTCTTAACTGTGTAACAAACCCAAAATAATTTAAGCATACTCATTAAATATTTTTACAATGGCAAACAACAGCTGGTGAAGTCCAGTAAGTGGAATTTGTCCTCATTCCTCCATTATGCAGGTCTTCAGCTGTGCAATTGTATTGGGCTTTCGTTACCGTATATATTGCTTTAGAATGCACCATACATTTTCGATCAGAGACAAAAGAGGACTGTAGGCAGGCCAATCTAGCACCCACACTCTCAGGTTACGCAGCCATGCACTTGTAATCTGCAGAAGGTCATTTGGCATTCTCTTGCTGGAAAATTCTGGTTCATAGCTAGAGCAGAGCTGAAACTTAGTGATTGAATTCATGCTATTGCGGATACAGATATGTACTTGTTGGACATACATTTGCCAAAAAAGAAGGTAAACAAAGCATTTCAGCATATGGCTGCAGTAGGAATAGAGGTGACTTATGGACGCCATTCTTCTTTTTGCATTTAAAAAGGTTTAAAGTGTTTAGGCACTTTTTGCTAATAAAACCAACATGTTTAAAAACATTATTTTAACCCTCAAAAGCAAAAATAGTCGAAGTGGCAAACCACAAATCATTTCGCTTATGAACAACTGTACCTTTCGTGACTGTTGATTTCTTACCCAATCATGATTGAATCAAATGTGCCAAATGGGTGATTTTTTTCTGAAGATTCCACAACTTTACCAGTCTTTTCATTCCCCTGTCCCAATTGTTTTGAAACTTGTAGCAGATATAAAATTTAGAATTCAAAATATTTGTGAAAATCAACACATTTCATATGGTGAAAATTTCTATTTTTTTCTTTGAGCTGTTTTAAACTAAATGCAGGTCGAAAATAATTTTCAAATCACTTAATTCAGTTTTTTTTCTTACATACTTATATTGACAGCTTTTCCTTGCCATGCTATAAAACTATCTCCCAAATGTTTCACATATGATCTGACTTGTTTCAAATCACAAGCTCATTTCAAAGTACTCCTCTTAACTTACGAGGTATGTTATAGCCTGGCACCGCCCTACAGTATCTCAAAGACCAAGTAGCTCCCAATATTCCACAAAGATTTATCCATTTACACACTGCAGGTTTTCTTTTAACACCAGAAGTGATGAAAATAATAGTGGGGGAAGAGCCTCTTGTTATCAAGTCCCTGCCCTATGAAACAGTCTTCTACTTGATGTACTGGAAGCAGACACCCTCTCACTCTGCAAGTCTAGACTCAGAGCCTAGCTTCTTAGCTAAGGCTGTGGTTAGGCATGGACTGTCGTGGTTTAGTAACCATTATAGAGTCTTTGGTGGACTGGTTTGACTTTGCTGTCTGCCCTTCAACGGCTATTTGCGGTTGTGTAGAGGCTTTTCGACCTGCCCTTATGATCGCGTCAGCTCACTATTTTCCATTCCTTAGTTACATTGCCAAAGGCTAAGTCCACTGGATGTTTTTCTTATGACAGTCAAAGCAACCATTTGTTTCAGTATTTCTGCCCCCCACAATGCAAAGCTTTTGATTTACACTGTTCTCTGACAACCCCCCCTGCACAGGAGCACCATGAACTTGAGGCTATGCAATAATGCCTACTGTTCAGGAGTATTTTGATCACAATGACCATGCATGCCGCATGCCACAAAGAACACTGGACTGCCCTAAACCCCACCTAACCTGGACCTTTTGCCCCACCTGACCACGTCTGAGGCTAGACTTATCCTGGACTGTAAATGGTCAGAGCCTCAGTTGACCCTGAACTCAGTTAGCATCCCAGTTGCCCTCAACCCCTTTTACCCCAGCTTTGCCCTGAACCTTGCCCTAGCCTTCACGCTACCTTATTTTGTATATTAGCTTTGTAAGCTATTTTAGGCTCGCATGCATTTATATCATGCAGTGCAACAGATGGTTCTGCCTTGCCGGCATTTTCCCTTCCCCTGGGAAATGTTCCAGTGGTTCCTTTCTCTCCATCCTCATTTGCCCTCTCCATTACACAGTCTTTGCCTTACCTTTCTCTCCTCATTTCTCCAGGGCCAACCTCCGGCAGATGGGTGTCCTCTTTTTTGGATCTGATTTCTGCCCAAAGTTCTTTCTACTTGGAAATTTTTCCACTGTTTCCTTTGGCTTGCTCCATGGAAGATCAGGCCTTGTCCTGTGTGAAGTGCTTTAAGTCAATCTCAATTTTAAAATGTGCTAAACAAGTAAAATTGAGCTGAATTATAAGCTTGATCTGAAAAATGTCTGCCATCATGCAACATTACTCATGCATTACTTTATTTAGTGAATGCAAGTTACGTAAAAATAAAAATGTTGTAAAACCCTCTGAAAGTATGTTGTTGTATTATCATGGAGAAATAATATAGGTCTACAAGAAGTCACCAGATTATGTTCAGTTTTGGAACATTCAGTGGTTTTGCGGAGATGATGCTTGGACAGTACTCTTAATGACAAAATTGTTGTTGCAGAGTACAGATTCAGACTGAGAAAGTAAATCGAGACGCCACAATTGAAGCATGAAATGGGTCAAGACTGGAGTGCAATGCAACAATGAATATACATTGCCTGTCCAAAAAAAAAAAAAAGGTCACAATGTTATGATATTTTGTTGGGCCACCTTTAGCTTCGATCACAGCGCACATTCATCAGAGTATTGTTTCGATGATCTTACACAATGTCACAACATTTATTTTGAACCAGATTTGCATTCATTTTTGGCTTTACCTCCTTCCTCCAACTGTCAGAAGGAGCCGCTGGGCCTGAAGGGCCTCCCACCATCTATCATGACCTCCGCATGGCATTCACCAAAGCCAGAGCTACGTCACTTCTGCCTCTCGGACCCTACAATTGTGCCGTTGACTTACTGCCCGAAGCATCACCTGCTTGGGGTTGGCTGTACTCCCTCACCAACCAGGAATCCCAAGCTATGAAGGAATCCATAATCAGTCCCTGGCTTCTGAAATAATTTGGGCATCTTCATCACCAGCCAAACCTGCTTTCTTCTTTGAGGCCAAAAAAAAAAATAGTTAGTTACACCCCTGCATCGACTACCGGGGATTAAATGCAGTGACAATCAAGCATCGTTATCCTTTACCTTTAATGGGTTACGAGAAGGTGCTGGTTGTACCAGATTGGCCATAACCAAAAGATCGCAAGCAGCTGCAAAGATTACTTTGGTTTCCCAATTTCTGCTGCCAATTTAACCGGGGATACTTCACTAACTAAGTTGACATCCATGAAGTTTCCTTTCACCTGGAACCCTCAGGCAGCCTCCTCCTTTAACCATCTGACGAGTTTCTATACCACAGCTTCAAACCTCTGGACCACCAGCGCAAGTTTGTCACAGAAGTGGGCACCGCTGATGTGGGCTGCTGGAGCTGTTCTCTAGCAGCGAGTTGACAATGGTAAATTACACCCATATGCCTATTTCTCTCACTATTTGTCTCCTGCCGAGAGGAACTGTACTAGGGCTCCCAAAATCTGGCCCTTGAATCCAAATCCAGTCCTGATTTTCTTTCTGTTCAGGCAATTAAGTGGACAATTAGTGCTACTGATTGGCCAGACTGTTTTTACACTTGACTCCCAGGTAAAGGGAGAGTGGAAAACCAGCAGTTCTCAGCCCTCGAGGACTGTGATTAGGGGAACCCTGAACTATGCCATCGGTGACCGGGAGATTTTGGCGATGAAGCATGCCTTCAGGAGTGGAGAGATTAGCACCTCCCCTTCCTTGTCTGGATGGACCACCGCAACCTGGAGAACCTTGCTGGAGCAAACAGGCTGAATCCAAGGAAAGCACGCTGATCCCTCTTCTTTGCAAGATTTAGTTTCATCTTAACATACCATCCGGTTCAGTCAAGCCTGACTTCTTGTCGCGCCTATATCCTTCCATGCCCAAAGAACGTTCTGAGGGTTATAATTCAAGCGTAAGTTAACATTTATGAAATAAAGCATTTTGTTGAGTTTGAGCTTTCTATCATTAACTATGTGCATTTTATAAAATAATGTTTGAATATGCCTTTGATGCCATTCAATGCTGTGCGTCCACAAAAATACCATATTTTCAAAAATAAAGCAGAACACCATCACAGATTTTGGATATGTTAATAACAGGCATCTAATCTTTTGAAAAAAGTCAATTTGATGTTGGTGGATGGTGTCATTTTTTTGGTATAAAATGTTAAAAATAGCACACTATTTTTTTTTTTCATTTTCAAACATTAATATTTTCTAGATTATTCATAAGAGAGGAGCAGAATTAAAATATAAAATAAACAACATATATGGGAAGCTGTATGTGCAATACCAAATCCCTGTCTTTGACTTTAGGCTTTTTACAGTCCTTCAAATATGCTACCGCAGAGCGCAGAGTAAACTTTTCGAGCAATAAAAAACACCCAAAAATATATGATAAACTGAAGGGACACCTTTCTAAGTCCATATTCCTCAAGTTATAGTAGCAGATTTTCACCCCTGAAAATTTGAAGGACTTACCTGAAATACTTTTCTAGATGTAGCTATGTGAAAGTGGCTCCTCAGAAATCGCTGTTCAAAAAGGGCTGGAACTTAGTTGAAAAATATTTTTTAATGACAAAACTATTAGGAGTTTAGAGCTAAAATTTTGGATTTCTCCAATTAGGAGGTGAATGCACCCGCTAGAATTTTTTCAGCCAAATCTGAGATGGTCAAGTGGGAACCATTTGGACAGTTGGCATGGAATAACCCTAAGCTGCAAGTCAAGAGTGAGGTCGAAGAGGTTTTACAGTCCAGTCCCTCTCCACTGGACACTCCCTTAATCGACTCCTCATCCCCGAGAGAGTTGACAGGCAAGGTCCTGACCTGGGGTCATGCCATCCTGGACTCTCTCGCACCCTCGCCCTTCTTTGTCAGCAATTTTGGTGGCCAACTCTCCAAGATACTCAGTCCTTCATCACTGCTTGTAAGGATAGCGCCCACTCCAAGTCAAGTGATCAGTGTCCTTGTGGTGTACTGTAGCCTCGGGAAGTTTACCATCGACCGTGGGCATGCATTTCTATGGATTTTGTCACCAGGCTACCACCATCTGATGGGAACATAATCACTCTTACCATCATTGACTTTTTCTCAAAGTCTGCCCATTTCATGTCATGGCTCAAGCTGCCCACTACCAAGGAGACTGCAGACCTACTCCTTCAGCACATTGTCTGCCTTCACGGTGTGCCCCAGGAGGTGGTCTCAGACCGTGATCCTCAGTTCTCCAGCCAGTTCTGAAAGTCTTTCTGCTCCTTGATTGGACACTACCCAGTGCCTCTCTTCAGGGTTCCACCCAGAAACCAATGGCCAGGTGGATAGGTTGAATCAAGGCTCTTCGCTGCCTGTGTGAAGGTGGTCTCATCTATTAACTTGGGTTGAGTTGGCATACAGTTCATTACCAGCGGCTGGAATAGGCCTGTCTCCTTTTCTACATTATCTGGGTTACCAACTGCCTTTATTCCAGTCTTCCAGGGGAGAGAACTGGCAGTTCCCACTTCTCAGATCCTGGCTCATCGTGCCCGCCAGGGTCGGACAAGAGCCTGTGTTTTACAACTCCGACACATATCTGCCTTCTAGAAGCAGGGAAACCATTTTTGCAGGCCAGCACCTGTCCAATGCATTGGGCAAAAAGTGTGGCTTCCCGCGAAGGATAACCTACTTCGGCAGACGTCGAAGAAGCTTCACCATCGGCCCTTTCACCATTTCAAGAATCCTGTGTCCATCCGCTGTCAACACTCACCCTGTGTTTCATGTCTCAAGAAATTAAACCTGTGTCCTTGTCTCCCTCATGTCCTTGGGTGCGTAGTGGGTAAATGCATTAAGAAACAAAACTGTTTTTGAACCAGCAAAGACTCAGCATTGTTTGTGATACATCTGTTCTGAATAAATACAATGAATGACTAAAGGTGTGAAAGAGTAAATAAATAAATAGTTTGGCACCAGTTGAAATCACTTTGTGATTTTCATTAATAAACCAATGAAACCTAGCCCATGGTACAAGCTCAAATGAGAGGGATACAGTAATTTTTTATTCATGTAGGTCCTTGCTCACTGTAACTGCGTCCAATATAGTCTTACGCCACTGAGAAATGTTGGTGAAGGGAAAGTGGTGTTTATGGTCTGGTGTTCTCCTAAAAGAACCAAGAGATCAGGGTTAGACACATCCCTCTATTTTATTTATTCCGTTATTTCCCCTGCCCACCCCTCTTCCTGAACCATCTTTTCTGCAGTATCCATTGTCTTCAGTATCCACTCCCTGTCAGACAGGGGCAGGGGTCTCAAAAGTTTTTCGCTTTAGTGATGTCTCAAAATCTGTCATCAAATAAACATTTGAGCAATGGTCCGCTCACTTTAATTTTTCCATTCCATTATTACCCAATGTAGCAGATCTGCCCTTTTGGAAAGATTAAAAATGATTTTTTACACAGTTGGAAAGGTACAACAAACACGAAGTTTTTTTTTGTTTCTTATTGCTTCCAAACATTTGAATTCACATATGAGCAACTTACTATTTCAGAGCAAAATACTTTCACACCATTAAGATATGCAAGTTAGGTGAATGCTTGAGTTCACCTCCAGTTCGTTCTGCATTCACAATAAACGGAACACACAGACAGAATGCTGACTGCGAGGAGCTCTTGGCCTCTCATAATACATTTAAAGTAGTTTAGAGCTCATATTATGTCAATGAAGATGAGTCACTTCAGCTTCAAAATACGCGTGGATATGTGTGTGCAAGAAAGAATGTATCTGTGCATGGGAAATAATCAATGCAATTTTACACGGGGTATTAATTTACAGAATGTGCTTATTTAATCAGTGGTTCATTGCACTAGCATTTAATTAAAACAAGCCTGACAATTTCCTGTATATAACATGGACTCTGTTTCCTGGAAGTGCTCTGAGAATAACATTTGTCATGAAAGCACTTCAAAATCAGTATGAACTAATGCAAACAAAGTTTAAAAGTTTTATTTCTCCTTTGTTTTTGTATTTCACTTTCTGACAGTCATTGAATATAGAGCACCTTTTAAGTGATGATATGTTTATAAAAATACTGTGATATACTCTTGGACCCTGATCAAAGAATAGATGCTATCAATTCTGCATATTTTCTGTGTTGGAAAGGTCAGTTTTTTCATACTGAATGTATTTCCATGTACACCAGGTGCATGTCCAAGGGACCGATGTGATTTGTATTGCATACTGTAACTAAAACAATGGGCATTATGTACCACTGACTTGCATTCAGTTCTTCCTTTTGGGTATGATTTGCATTCATGCTCTACTAAAGTGATAAATGATCAAAAGTATTGTTTTGTTAGTATGTGGGAAATCCAAAATCAACTTTTCAAATTTAAATGGATCTGTTAATATTCTGGTTTTCTGTTATCATAATTATCTCCTCTTAGGAGGGTATGTTTTTGGTTTGGTTTGTTTGTTGGTTTGTTGCGTGCTGAAATTTTCAGGTTTGACAAGCCTATTGGTCAGTTGAGTTTTCTGGCTGACTTGCTTGTATCCACTCAATAGCTTTCACTTCAATACTAATCCTCACCAAAGTTCACCAACAAATTGTCACTTCCTTATTATTATCCTCATTGTTTCCCCTTTCCAGCAGTCCTTTAGTTGGTTTACTGTCTTGTCTCCCTTAATTTTTTAAATTATTGTCTCATTTTATAACCCTCCTTCCTTGTTTCCTTTAGTGCTCCCGGCCCTAAAGTTGATTGACGTCTTGTGTATTTATGTTGCAGTTTCTGCGTTATTCGTCGCTGTATTGCTCTGCCTGAGAATTCTCGCTGGTTCCCACTCCAAGCCTAGCGCTGTCCTCCATGTTTGGTATTGTTATGTAAGAGAAAAAAACAAAACTTGTGGCTTTTTATTAGGGACAGTCTTTCCTTGCTCTCCAGCAGTCTCCATAGCTGAGACAGACCCCACCTGAACACACACAGACTTGGTTCTTCTGTGGATGTTCAGTTCTGGAGGTGCTTCCAATCAGCTTGACCACAGCTTCTGACCCTTGGAGTGACCATTGATAATAGCTCAACATGTTCCCACCCAATCCCGTTTGCACATCGCCTGACCCAGACTGTTCCACTACTGCCATTGTTTGTGCCCTGTACAAAATTGCTGTGTGTTTATTCATCCTTATCGGCATTATTAAAGCACTCGTGCGGCATCCTCAGTGGATCTGCGCCTGGTTCCTCTGATGTAAAACATAACAAACCTAATCCAGCCACCCATGGAACCAGCAGAGCTCCCTCACCTCGCCAACGCCATCAGGTTCCAGGGAATTCGGAACAGGGATTAGGAGGCTGAGCTTCACCAACTCCCCCAATCTATTGGGGCCATTGTTGGCTCAAAACATCTCCCGGGACTCTGTTGCTGCTGTCCAAGCAGCCAGCTCTCCCTTCCAGCAAACCCTGCTGAAGGCTGCTGCCTCCATGGAACCCAACCATGCTCTGATAGACCCCAATAACAGCAACCCCTCCCCCTGTCACAGCTTTCTGTCACTGTGCTCGGGGGTCTTTGACCTCCAGCCATTGTGTTTTCCCAGTTGGATTATACTGCTGCCATTTTGTGTATTCTGGGTTATAGCATCCTTGCTCAATATTGGAGCAATTAAAAAAAAAAAAATTGTCCCTATTAATAATTTAGAAACAAATAGGCTGGGACACATGATTTGCATTCAAAACAACTGGAACTATCTCCACAAATAGATACAATGATTGTTTGGTGCTTAGGCTCTGACTGTGACACACCCAGTGGCCTACTGAGGAGAGGAGAGCAGGGAGTGACAGGATATCCCCAAAACAACATGACTGCGCCCCGTCCCTATCTGCCCCCCCCCCTCCAAAAAAAAAACAGTCCCCACACATAGCTGCCTAACTACAGATACAGAGTCAGGTGCCAAATGCTAATCTTAATGAACAAATCATTGTTAGGCTTAAGGCCCAACCCATCCTATGGCCATTCCTTTATTTACCTAACAATGTGAGGCCTTGGCACCAGCTGCTATGGAGCTACTCCATACAGATTTATACGGCCTAGTTGGCCTGTCAAAAGTGCTATGAAATCAAGTTTGAATATTAGCTTTTGAAATTATTAGCGTTCATATATTCTAATATCGTTTGTCTATAATTCAACAAAAATTAGCTGCCCATGGTCAGGCGCAATATACACGCTGTCACACATTGTGAGGCGAGGGGCTGGGTTGAGTAGCACAGGGTAAACATCACACTAGCTTTTTGTCCTGAAAAAAAAGAAGCACGATTATTGTTTTATGGAGATTTAGTAAAACCTTCTGTAGGGTACTGTTAAAAATGTTTTGAATTTATTTTTGTTTCTTGCTCTCTGCCTACCCAACGCCAGTCAGTAGTTACTGAGGAGATTAGACTGGTGCACATCTCCCTACAAACTGTCTCATGGGCACGGGGCCTCCCCATCTGAAGGGATGGGCTCCATGAGAGAACATAGAAACGCCACACAGAAAGGCCCCAAGCCAGATTGGAGCTCAGTGCCCAGTGCACTTCTGGGCTTCCTTCCCAAAATTAAGTACCTTAATTTCTTCTTTTTCTTGGCCCAAGCAGTCACATGGATGGTTCCAAACAATTTCATTGGCCCTCAGGGCAGCTGTACAGAATTGGTGACCTGAGATGCCACAGACTTGGCTGGCACAGGGTTAGAAACGAGGCCACACGAGCCCGGTGGCCCTTTCCCACAACCCCTGTGCACCTCGGAGGAAGTCATCCATGGCTAAACGTATCTCCTAAATCAGAGCCTGAATGCAGGAACTGTCCCGAAAGTTTGGCGGCCAGGAGCGGCACATTATAGAGGCACATGCTCGCCGTTCACTAGGGGACAATGCGGTTCATTGTCCCAACTCAGATCTGCCTGCTTTGATTTAGAAACCATCTTCTCAGGAAGAACAGCTAAACAGCCAAACCATCTCCAACCATAGAAACCTATCCAACTTCCTGATCTGTCTGTGGGCTACTGAGTGTTGTTGTTTAGTGGGGAAAGTGGATGGGAATTTTCAATGAACAAAGAAGATTTTTTTACAAACATTTTACTTTTTGCTCAATCACAGGACTCATCTAAGTGGAAAAACCATTCAGGGATACAAAGTTCAAAAATATACTGGGAATTACAAGCACAAATGCATTTATTACATCCATTTATTTGTGAAAAATGAAGCTTTAACTTTGTGTGACTGCATGAGAATATCCTGTATTTATTTTAAATATTCAGTAAAATGTGATCTTTGGCTCTTAAAAACATACTGTACTTAATGACAACAAATATGTAGAAACATATTTGGATTTGAAAAGGTTTATGATGGCATTGGTCACACGTCAAATGAGGATTCATTGAGATTTCTCTTGTGAACGAATAGCAGTTGCTCTGTGTTTCTCAGTAGGAGGTTGTCAACATGATATTCTGGTGTCAATGAACTGCCAGCTCAGGTTAGTACTTTTGTAACTTGTTCAATAAACACATTTTCACTCTGGCATCGCTGCTGAATGGGAAGTAACCTCCTTTTTTCTTCAATCAATGAATGGAGAAATAACCTCCTTTTTTATTCTTCAATCATTCAAATGACAATTTCTTTTTGGATGGAGGGCTGGAATGGGGGCAATGGCCAGTGTCTCTTTGATGACTGCTATTCTACTGTAACACAATACTCATTCAAATATCGCCTGACCTACTTCTTTTGGGGATCCAGGTTTGGAACTAAGTATAGAAAAACACCTGGGGCTGGAAAAATGGGGGTAAAAGGAATGCAGTATGGTCCTATCTTACGCGGAGGTTATTTGGGGCGGGAGCAGTGCAGCCTATCCTAGCATTCAATTATGAAGCGCCAAAAAATCAGTGTGTCTCCATGGACAGGTTTCCAAATCCCTCAAACCAGGGAGAGAGGAAGGTCATTTCCGTTGACTTATTCCCATGTATGCCACAGACTTATTTTGTTAACATGGCCGAATACATTTTATTATTTGAACTGTTTAATGGGTATATAGATGCCCCCTTTTGTAATGGAAACTTCAAAAAAAAAAAAAAGAAAAAGAAAAAAAAATGCCCTATGCTTCCAACTCCCTCTCCTGTCTGAAATGAAGCAAAAATCTAAGTAAAATAGAAAAACTCAGCACCTGCTTTTTCCCCCAGCTTTTCAGCAAAACAAGACCTAAATGAAAGATTTTTTTCAGGTAAAAGGAATGCACACACAAGGCTTTCCATGCGATACGTGCAGTAGAGCTTGTGCTACTATCACACCTGAGGGAGATGGACATCCTGTTTGGGCTTTTCTCTTTGGGGCTGGAAAAAAATGCGTAATTCACAGGAAAAAGGCAGTCCTGATTGACCCAGTAGAGCTTCTGCCCCTGAGAGTCTGGAGTTTTATTTTTTGGGGCTGGAAAAAAACAGGAAAAATTCTGATTGACCCATCATTACAAAGAGCTTTGTTTTCTTCCTCTGCCATTGACCTGAATTCTAAGTATCTGCTATTTTTTTGTAAACATCCTTCAAACCTTTGAATCCTACTGTCCCCCTGTCCAGCTCTGTAATTATGGCATTTCACTCAATGCCCTTTTTAATAACCCCATGGAGCTCTCATGTAAGATGGGTCATTTCATCACTGGAATCAAATTAGTAAAGGTTTACCTCCAATTACTTTTATTTGCCACCAACTATAAAGCTTTTGATGATGCAAGCATATGCACTATTACGTCCCAAGTTCTGCACATTTCAATTACAGAGATGGACTGCGACGCAACACTAAAGTCCCTTAGGCATAGAGATTAGAATACAAAAACAGTGATCTCCGAAGAATGGTTTAATAAATACAAAAAAAAAAACCACAACATACAAAAATCAATTGGTGAAAGACAGGCTAAAGCAGGCCGCCCTGAAGACTACAACTCTACATCACATCAAATCAGTCTTCCTCCCGACCAAAAAATTAGGGCGAGTCTTCTGCAGGCTTTCTACTCTGGCCTAAACCTAAACTAAAAACATGCACAAAAAAGAAACAAAAAAACAGTCCAAACACCATAAAAAACACATGAATCAAAGAGTGTGTCAAACAACCTCAAACTTATGCCCACAACAAGCCACACAAATAATCTTCCAGCGTCTTCTCAAACTGCAGCAGGTCCTTTTATAGGGTGCAGACAGGTGGAGTCAATCATCCAATCAGCTGCTGCTTAAATTGGAGTTTAAGTGTTCAGATGGAGGCACAGAGACTGGATGACCAGCGAGGGGTTGAAATGCCCCACACTGTAAACCCTGATAGTGTGGTGAACTCAAATGTTTTGTGAAAACTGATTACCTCAAAAAAATGGAGTATGCCAACTTAATGATCTTGTGTTCACAGCACTTAAAACATGTAAAAAAAAAAAAAAACTTTACCTTATTTTCTTGAAGTTCCTTCCACACAATGCAATTAAGTTGGCCTACACAATTTTTTTTCGAGGTAATCGGTTTCCACAAAACATTGAGTTCACCACACTGTCAGGGTTTGCAGTGCAGCCTGTAACAGCACCTTAAAGCTGAGGACAATGGCCAATGTGTTGCATTTATTTTGACAGCAAAAGCTTGATCTTGAGTTTCCCTGTCATTTACTGGTATGAAAAAGTGTAGAGAACATTTTGCTTGTTTATTTCAGCTGAGATCAGGATTTGGAACATGTACCTTCTTAGCATAAAAATATTATGAATGGCTTCGAATGACATTAGATTCAAAAGCAACGTAATATATGCCAGTTTGCAATACGATTTGCCCAGTAAGTAAAAAATTTGCTGAAGAGCATATTTCAGTAGGTATATATGGAACTTTTTCTGAAGTGTTCAGTCTGCGGTGTCATTGAACATTATCACAGCAAGCTAATCCTATCCCTTTAAGTGAAAGTGACAGTTTCAAGGCTGAACCAAGCCCACAGCTGGAGTAGTGAGCCTCACCTTCCCACTGTAACACACACACACACACACACACACGCGTGCATTATTTTTTATTTTCATAATGAGAACAAGAACAATGTTAACAATTCACAATTTAAGGCCAATCCTGAGAATCAATGTCTGTTAATTACAATGTTATATACTTTTTGAATGTGTATAAAAATACTCTGCCATCAAGTATATAGCATAGCATGTGAATGTGAATGACAATATTACATTTTCCTTTGTAATAAATATAAATTTGGATTAGATTGTGTTTATATAATCCAACGATTGCTTTTAAGACAATAACCTTTTGTGCTAAAAGTGATATAGCCTATTGCTTTATAAAGGCAGACAAAACATTCCAACATAAATGTCTGCTTTAAAACCAGAAATATGCTTTAGATTAAACACAGTGCAAAAAACTGCCTTTTACTGTAAAAGGAGGATTATACAAGACATTTCCTTTATTAAGGATGTGCTCTGCGGGGAATCCAAACTACATTCCTGAATTTCTTTAACTATGAAAAAAGTGAAATAAATTTGAAGACACATGTACCACATTAGGCTGTGGCCTCTTTGTTGGTTAGTTGCTAAAGCAAATATATTTGCCAATTTTGTCTGCAGAAAAGGTCATGAATTTTTTTTAAAGCCAGTCCTGTATCGTTTTTGTTTTTCTTGGTCACTCTCTGCTTTGAACGAGTTTAGAAACATTAGGAGGAGATTTAGAGCTCATCTGTGATTGGACCTGGCATGTGAGCCGCGGATCATTCTTACATTACCTCATGGCTCCTATTTATGTGGTCAGTGAAGTGAAACAACTTAAAATGAACCTGTCAAGCGCACTCATCTTATACTTTACTTACTCAAATCAAGTTATCCTCAGGCCAAATTATCCTATTTGGTGAAAAATAAGCAAAGACAGATTCTGAAAATGTAAAAATGTTTTCTTTGATATATTGGTCTATAGTTAAACATGCCTTGTTCATGGCATTAGACTAATCAGGATAATCAGTTGCTTAGCTGCAACTGTTTTCTTTGTAATTGTTTACAATGAAATGAATTATTTTACAGGACAAACAGGGTTTGGGTTGCCTTAAGCACGGATGTTAAGTTGGGGGTCTTTCTGTGCCATTCAGAAACGATTAGCCGCTGAGCGAGGTTGTTTAAGAGAGGACCTATGGGGGGGAGAGGTAAACATGATTTTAGGAGGAGGTTGTGGGTGAGTCGGTATTCTTCTCCAATCACCATTTTCATTTAAATGAGGGCGATCTATCAGGGACGGTGAAAGAGCTTTTGACCAGGGGAGAAAAGACGGCCTACGCCGGGACCTGCCAGGAGGCTGCCGTACACAAGAATGTATCGTACATCAGGAGGACAAAAAGCTCCGATGACTATTTTCTTTCTCAGAGAGAAACAGCTTTATGCTAATTTTCTCTGAGTGCTAGCAGGAATGCCTTTTCCCCCCTCTTCCCCTGTCTGAACATGACCACAGGCCCTGTGCATTGAAACAGGAGGCTTACTCTTGTTAAGCTTGTATGCTTCATGCAGCCTTCGCCTTGAGCCTTTAAGAAAGAAAAAACACCAAACCAAGACAATGGAAGATGGCCGTGAAGTCAAAACATGGGTTTTTGTCCTTTTTTCCACTTTCTACGTAACTATGATCAAAAAAACTATGAAACAATTTTTCTTTTGTTTGAAGACCTTTTAATGCATCATTAGGCTTTATTGCAGTCATGGTGAATCTGATATGGGTCATATAAAGCGTCCAATTTGTGGGATCGCTTTCATAAGATGAAATGTCTACACCAAGCAAATTAGATAGTGAAGCTTGAGTGGGTTTAATCATTGTAAAAATGAATCAGTCGCTGTCCCCAGGGAGTGCCTCATGTTCGATTAACATAATTGATTTGCAGTTACAAATTGTCGTTCCACTGGAATTATGCTCTCAAATAAAATTTTGGACCATGTCGCTATTATTATATCAAATAATACAGGCCACAGTCAGATTCTACAGCACATCTGAAATTTGTCATAACAGGAAGACTCAAATATCGTATGAAAACTTAAGCATGACAAGTGCTTATAGACAAAACATATTCTCTGAAATTTACAAAATATGTTTTATATCACTGAATGGAAAGACTCAGCACCACAGATCAGTTTTGTGTGATTACACCATCAGTGATAGTCATGCTCGCTCTTGCCAACAATATGTTAAATTTAAGTGCATATGCAGTTTTTTGTTGAGACAAGAAATCCTCTGCAGTTGTAAACAAAGGGAAAGGGGCCTCAGACATGTCTGCAGTGAGCCATCTGTCACAGAGATGGCTCCATTGTCAGCCCAGTGAAAACGTCACAGCCAGATGGGAGAGGGTCCCCTGACTCCTCCAGCAGGCAGCCCAGACGGCAGAGGCCTTGCCCTTCTTGCTCTATCCGAATGCTCAGACACGCTGGACACTCAGACAAGTGCGCTGAGATGTCTGCACACGACAGTTGGCTATGCTGCAGATGTCCAATGTGTTCGCGCATTAGCGATGCACCTCCATTCCAACATGCCATGACATATGCTGTCTAATTTGAAATTTCGGTGCAGAGATTGAAATCAGACTGAGAAAAAAGTAATGCTGCAATTGAATATAGCAGGAAGAAACATAGCAATTACTTGTGGAAAATGCTAAACTAATTTGAAATTATTTTTTCTTGTTTGTTTGTTTGTTTGTTTGATATACTCTAAATGGAAGGCATCTTAACTGTGCAAAGATACAAAAATAAGTCTCTCAAGACATCTTATTTTTGGCTTATAGGCTTCATTTTCAGTGAATTTATGTACTGGCAAGATTTAATGGTTAAATTCTATGTTGCAGGTCAGTGCTTTCAGCAAGGGGAGGTCTCCTCAGCAAGCTCAGATTGTTCATGCATGTTGTGGTTAATCAACACCATATAAAACTGACTAACTGAAGCATTTAATCGAAGAATCTGTAGGTATTCAGTCTTAGAACGGTGGTGATGCACCAATTCTTCACACTTTAAAGTAGTGAAAGCCCTCTTTAAGGATTATTATAAAAATGGTCAAATTTGAAGTGCAATTTACAGCTAATTAGAATTACCTATCATATAACCCGCAGGAGCAGTCATGGTGCGCCACAGTAATCATAAAGCATCATTATGCAGTTCATGGCTACTCTTCCAGTTATGTCCGTCATTTTAGCACTTTTACTCAAAAAGAACCCCAAGTTTCTCATTTTGGCTCTAACTCTTGTTACATGACCAGTATAGGTCCAATAAAGTTCAATACATAAGTCAAACTACCTCACAATGTCAAATGGGCTCTCAGTGGTCTCCAATGTGATGGATGTTGTGACCTTTGGTCTTCAGTCAACAGCAAGACGACGGAGCAAAAGAGCAGGCATCGGCTCCACTTGAGTGGCAGGACAAAAGAGGAGTTTTGTGTCCTGCGATTCCACTGAGCCATTTCACTCCCCACTGCAGCAGGTGCACAGACGGACATATTGAAATAGAGCTTGCATATGCTCTGCCCTGATGCAAATTGGCTATGAGGATGGGTGATAAAATGGCTTTGGTGAACAGATGTTAGAAGTGAATAGGGGAGGGTGACGTGTGCCATACTCAAAGGAAGAACAATGCTGTGCCACGTGACTTTAAAAGCCGTGTATTGAAACTTGAATAAAACCTCTCATTTATTGAGAGTTATGTTTTTTGTTAAATTCTGACATCATCACAGTACATTGTTCACCAAGTATGGAGACACTGAACACATTCTACCAACAGGTCTGACGTTGGAGTTGAGCGTAAAATTTTAGCTTTAAAATTTCCCCATGTCTTTGGAAGTCATCGATTAAATTGTAGGAATGTCCATAACTATCAAAAGTCCTTACATTCCTTCCTTCCATCTGTAGACAAAAATAAACATAGTAATGCTATATAGTAAGTTAACTGTTCCTAAACAAAACAGCACCCTACTAGCAGAGTTTAGGGTAGGATAGATTGAAATGGGTTTCATTTATTAGGAACCTTCCATTTCAAAAGGACAAAGCTGAGTAAAACCAACAATGTTTCCCTTTTTGCTATTGTTAAGAGTCCATAATTTCTACTCTAAGCAGCAGTAATTGATGACTGATTGGGTAAAAAATGTTTTAGCACTGTTATAATAAACATTTTACTTTCTACTTTCAGAATAATGGATTGCCTTCAGGGCGGCATTTTACTGATCTGCTGTCAATAGGAACATTCGC
This sequence comes from Gymnothorax javanicus, assembly GCA_029692085.1. NCBI lineage: Eukaryota > Metazoa > Chordata > Actinopteri > Anguilliformes > Muraenidae > Gymnothorax > Gymnothorax javanicus. The sequence goes on along the minus strand of CM056206.1, from coordinate 24,954,313 downwards.
TTGTCAGCCAAAATAATCAGGTTCAAATTTTAACAATAATTTTCTTCATTCACCAATGTGCAGCTGATCATCATATTACATCTTATTACAGGGCAGCCTTAAGCTCACTGTTTTTTGACCCACACAAAAGGGCATTCACATCTCAAGTGAATTATTTATCCTCATCGAAAGGGAGTGAGCACATTAAGCTTCAGTGAACTGTCCAATGTTCTGGTCACCCCACAGCGGTTAGATGTCCTTCCCTGATTGGATCGTACAGACGGGAGAACTTTGGAATATACCATTCTGCAGAGGCTGGTGGGCATGTAGAAATTAGGCATAGATTAATGGCATGGCTGGTTTTCTTACCTGCTGACAATGATTACAGTCATTTATTATCTTGCTGGAGATGACCAATAAACTGGCTGGACTAAGAGCTTGCAACGTGATGACATACTGACCAGAGGAAATCGAAAGAGGCTGTTTTTCCGTTCCGTTTGATATGTACCCCTTCATTATTTTTTGGTTGTTTTTAATTTAAATTTCACTGTCCATCTTGTTTTAATAAGATGGGAGGAGAATGGTCTGAGTATCTCCACTTGCTTGAGTCACATCTTCAGCCATCTTGCAATCGACTCACATCCATTCCACCTTGGAATGATCCAAGACATAGGATGGCAGTGGTCTTACCTGGAGAAATGCTTTATTAAACCTCCCGTTGGTAAAATTTTTTGTGTTTTACTTGGTAAGATGGCAAATTACCCAGTATGTTATCATTAATTGAAGCAGTACAAGAGTAAGTTACAATCGCTATGTTTTCCCTTGCCTCTATATTCAGGAGTCTAAAAATTCTTCCTCTCCAGTTAGCTTCGACTTATCAAAGTCTCTCTCTGACCTCTCCATCATCATTTGTTGAGGGGCTGTATAATCATGTTCCTGTCTATTATTATTCTTATTCTGATTATTCTGATATCCTGATTATTCATCCCATTGACTTGAATAAACCACAAACTAGAAACTAATGCGAGCAATGGTTAATGGTTACCAGCAGGAGGATTGGTAACTTTACCATGTTTGTCAAGATGATGGATGATGGTGCAATTTGGGCACCACAGACCGGGGCCCATTGGAACTGTGCTAGTAAAATCATCTTGCTTCAGACACTTCCGGCAAATTTCTGCTGGTTCGACCTATTATAAGCAGATGCATGCTGCTAATTGCCATTAAAATGAATAGGAATGACCTGTGTAGTTGCTTTTCTGATTGTGGTTTTGGGACTTCATAGTTAAAGCCATTTCTCATGGGTGATTCCATTTGTTTTCCTTCCAAGATATAGTTTGCTTTGACAAGGCTCACCTTTGCAAGTGTAAAACTTTTGGATGCAGTATTAGTGTTTTTATGATGGTGACGGAGAGCACTGTCTAACACATTAGGCATTTTGAAACCAAACAGGTCTAAGACCTCCCTTGCAGGAACTGCCCACAGGGGAGTTCCCCAGGAACTATACACCTATAAGAACTGTTTTTTGTTTGTTTGCTATCTCACCGTCAGTGGGAACCCCTTGAAATGACGTAAATCGGCTGGCTGTCGGTTTACCAACACCACATCTACACAGGATACATGTACCTTTAGCGGGACATATCCAGCTTCAATAACAACAAAAGAATTTAATTAGGCTACATCGAAAGAAGATGTGCGATTTTGGATTATGCAGCCGAAAAAGTTAAGAGGGCGAGCGAGGAGGCAAGAGGTCCTGCGACAGTTTGCAGTGCTTCATATCATGGCTGTGATTGATTCATGGAACATTCCCACTCCCAAAACACAACTTGATCGCTGCAGCTACTTTCAGAACCGCGTTGCCGCCAGCAGTCTCTCACACAATTGAATGATATTTTATCCCATAAATGATTTAAAATTGATGTAATACAGCCATGTCATACATGTTAGATATTACACACAAGTAAAGCAGCTTTCTCGCGTTGCGATTAGTGCGATTCCATTCTTTGGCAAACATCTTCGCAATGGTAATGTTACCAATCTTGCTGGTAACCGTTTTGAGTTGGTGGTCTATTCAAGTCAATGCAATGAATAATTTGCTAGCCAGCATTTTAATGCTCTTCCCCATTAAAGTAATAAGTTACACATGTAACAGTTGACATAGAAACTTGAATTTATTAATTTAATGGCAAAGAGCGTTAGCATGCTAGCTAGCGAATTATTCATCCCATTGACTTAAACAAACCGCCAATTGGAAGCTTACACTTTTTTCATTCTCATAATACGACACTGATATTTAAGGGATAAACAGGATCTCAGCTAGGATGCCTGAATTATCATAATGAAGCTCAAGTAGGAATTTTCCATTTTTTCTCGCGGAATGGATCGAAGATGATAGAGCGCTATATCATCTTTGGAATGGATGGAGACTGCTGCAGGCAGCCGAAAAATGGGCTGGCTCTTGAGTTTGACCAATCAACATACACTTATGTCACTAATAGTTCCTTTTGTGTTGCAAAAGTACCTGCTCTGAAGTTGGAGCTAAAAAAGTTCCTCTTAACTGAGTTCTAAGAACTACTATCGTTCACAGTTCCTGCGGTGTAAATACCATAAAAATTAGGGTTCTATGAAGAAGTTCCTCCGATCGGAAAACGTCTATTGTTCCAAAGTATGTCACATGAGTTCAATTAGTTTGGGATCTGCAGACTATGAAAGCGGTAGTGTATACTTAAGATCATTTTCATACTCATAATACCATTCAGTGACCTGTTGTGCCCTGTGGGGCTTGGGCCATTATCATCCTGGAGGAGACCACTTCCATCATGATAGGAACGCTTCATCATAGGGTATAAAAGTGATCACACAAAATAACGCTGCATTGAGTTGCTGTGAACCCTCTGCCGTTGAGGGCCGGAGTGGGCCCAAGCCATGCTAAGAAAATGAGCAGGAGCATCTGCTTTTGTTACATTTTCCCACACATTTATTCAGGTTTTTTCCTTTGATATGTTTACCATCTGTATTTGGTTATTTATTTGAATAAATTTTAGTTAAGGTCAAGAATGGTTAATTAAAGTGCAACAACACAGAGCTATAAAACCTTCACATTGGTGTTTTTTCTAAAACTGTATTTTATGTGTGACATGGCTAATAATTATCCCTTCATGGACCCTGGACAATAATCGTGCCCATATTATTCAAATTAAGATACTTGCATGGGTTGAAACTCTAGGAACTGATGTTTCGATTAATATCACAGTTGTTATTAATGGAATCTACGTATTTATAGCCAGTTGTATGGAGACTGTGGAATAAAGCAATCATCCAAGCATCGTTATTGCTGACTGAGGGTACACACAGTGTTTCTGAACATTGCCAGCAATCAATCAAAGCAATTGCCTTGGCAATGACTGGAGGTGATGGAGATTTGAACAGTGGTCTCTTTGAGAACGAACAGCAAGTTCATCCCTGAAGTTTAGCAAGCCAGTGAATTAGAGGCTGCAAGGAACAAAACATTTTTCTCTTCAATGAGCACCTTCCGGTCCACCGTGCCATGAAAGCAGCATTGTACACTCCTCATGCAGAAGGACAGGGGTCTCTTCACCCTTCCAAGACAGCCTGCGGACACTGTTCCGGGGGATGAGGTCAGGGCTGATTATTCGTATTGGACCCATGAATAGCTGATGCACTGCAGGGCAGGGCAGGGAGTGGACTGGGGGCAGTGGCCGAGCGATGCCCCCAGCATTTGCACACAGCGCATAATTCTTGATCTCCCACCTTCAAGGCTGAATCTGGATCTAAGCCCCCCCTCAAAGCCATGTCTACACCAGCTGGACCGTTAAGTTTTTGAACAGCACAAAAGGAGTGCCTTTCATCATTATGGTTTGAAATGTCAAAATCATTCATCATGTTGAGGGGGCAACAGCTGCAGCAGTGCTGTATGGAGTGGGCGGGTCGGTTGAGGTGGGGGCGGTTGGGCTGGTGAAGAAAATGGCGTAACAGAAGAAATGTTACGTCTCAATGGTAATTATTTTCTTCAGCTTTGAACGCAAACGTATTCCGTACGCTCAGTAACACGTTTCCAAAGACTACCCAGCACTCACATTCCCGGAGGTCCTTGCAGCGCGGAGAGGAAGGACATTGTTTTGACTGTGCTGTTGAGGGATGTATCCCAGCAGGCCGAAGCCATGTATGAAGACCTACACATAATGTGTCATTTGAACTGTAAAACCTTTCTCAACGACCAATTTGAGATTAAACTGATGAAAGATAATGATTTACTGAGTGTAGATTTTATTTAAGGATATATCAGAAGTGTTCACGATGGGCTCTCTTTTCTTTTCTTCCATACGGATAGTATTTTTTCAACTGCTCATCTCTCGATTTTCCTTCTTAAATTCAGTTTTGAAAAATGGCTTGTCAGTACCATTGCTAAAGATTGTCTGAATATTTGCTCTCGCTTACTAATTTTCCTTTGTCTGTATGTTACGTAATGTCCCTTTTTCACAAAGCACAGCAGTGTGGATGTCTTCCATGTGCGGCAGATGAAGCGAGTAAGAGCCAAATGAAAACACATTTCTGGCATGGCAAATCAGGCAGCGGGCCCTGGTTAAATTCCCTTCATAGCCCCCCCGCCCCCCTGAACGTAATCTACCATCCTAAATCCAATTACAGTACCTGAATGTGACTGAAAGAGAGTTTTGTTCTTGCGCCTGCTGTTGTCCATCACTCACAGAATTTAATGCAACAGCCCAGTCATGGTATTAAACACATGGCTGAGATGTGTATAGACCTTAAGAATGCAACATCAAAGAGCTTGTGTATGACGGGGCAGCTCATTTAACGTAACTGCACTTTTTAGCATCGTGTTTAAAACGGACCGGGGGGGATGGGTGGCCTGTTCTTAATTTTCAGGATATGGTGCTCATATCAGAGACCTCCCCTTTCTAGTTGTTTGTATTAAATGCTGTTACAGCTCCCAAAGCCACTGCATATGCTGTCTAACATGTTTTGGCTGGTTTTAAAAACAAGTAAGTTAAGGTTGACCCAAGAGAAGGTTCGTCTCCATAGACTGTTACCTGTTCTGTAAAACTAGGTTGCAGTTTCATTTAAAGTTTATTCCATATTTTTATTAGGTCATCTGAGCACAATTCATCAATTTATTTGTTTGTTCAAAATTTGTGTTCATGGAGGGGTTTCAGCCATCATCATGATTGCTAGGTTTTAGTTTTGATACTCAGCAAGAATGGGTCCGTAGGACCCAGGAGCCAAGAAACCCTGTTTGGAGTTTACAGTTAGAAACTGTTTTAATTGAGCATGTAAGTCCACCCTAAGCAGCAAACCCAATATTCGCTGTGGCCCTCCAAGACCAAGGCTGTGAACCTTTAATTTATGGTGACATTTTTAGCAATATTAGAGAACCTTTAAGACCATATACTATCCCTCCGATAATTGTGTACTTACTGAAGTCAGGTAAGTTTCGGTACAGTTATTATCCCTAAACCAGATGAAAAATGAAAATGTGTGCACAATACCAGTTCCTTTGCCATCAAACTTTTTCAAAATATCCTGGGGATACAAACACAAAGTCAGATAATTGCCTGGCCTGCTGCTGGAGTTGTTTCAGATCCGCTTCATTCACAACCTCACAGACAATTTTTAAAAAATGTTAATTAGTTTGCCTCCTTGGAGAAAATTTTTATCACTGTATGAAGACACAGACTTACCTTTTGGAACAGACTTTTCCAAGAGTATGAGTGCCTCTTCACAACAAGATACACAACTGCTTCACTTAGCCTTTCAGCTCTCATAGCTGGGGAAATAACCCTGCTTTTATTTTGAAGTGCCTGAAGTCTCGCGATGGCTTCTGCTCCCCGTCTTTACCTCAGGTGGCCAGTACTGTGAGAAAGTCTTAGGCACATGTAAAGCAATTTTGATGAGCAAACATGCTTGCAAACATCATGAAATTAAAAGTTTATAGTAACTGAGAAATGCCCTATACAGAGGTGTAAAATGCTAAAAACTAAATTGTATCAATATCTGGTGTGACTACACTTTGCCGAAAAATTAGGGACACTGTCCTGTTGTGCTATAGCTTTAGAAGATGATTGGCTTTTCGTTTGTTCTAAACAGAGTGGAAAACTTGTCACTGTTCTTCCGCAGACTGTCTCACTTGAGTTTATCCCTCCAAGTAATGGCAGACAGCCATGATGATGTTGACGTCAGGGCTTTGTTAAGGCTATATTATCTGAATCAACTGTTTTAAATGAAATGAAAACACTTATTTTAAATTAGCATTTACAATTTCAAATATACTTTATGTTCAGCAACACTGATGTGAATAATGAAAAATAAGCATCTAAAGCCAGATTTAAGTGAAAAGAAAAAAAAAGGGGTGTGCCGAAGACTTTTGCACTGTACCTGACAATCCTTTGTCCTGGAATATGTGGGTGTCACCCCTATATCTCTCACCATTATGTGTTCTCCAGCCAGGCTTGTACCCACTTTCTGAATGGAGGCCTTCAAGAGTATTCCTTAATCCTGGATCAGTTATGCTCCTGCACATCAAAATCACTCAGCTGTGAACCTGAAAATGGCCAATTTTCCATGGGGTTTGCCCTCCAATCACCGGTCAGCCACGCTTTCACAACTGATCCAGATCACTCATCCGAAAATCTGAAACCTCTCTGAAGCGCAGGCCTGGTTTAATTTCTGTGCTTTCTTGGTTAATCAATTATAGCATGCATCCTCTGTGTACACGTTTGAGTTTAATATTATGGGATGCGTACACTTCTCTCTATTTCATTGAGAGGGGTAAGTAGGTAGATAAACAGAGGTTCAGAATAGTATTTCAGTACTGATTTTACCTTTTTTCAGGAGCTACTCAGTTGTATCGTCTCTGAACATTTGTAGAAGTAGTTTTGGAGGACTGATTGAAAAGCCCAGTGCTCAAAAGTCACATTTTCTCACATCGTGAGGGAAGGATGGGAAAACATCTTTTGTAGTCACCTAAATTGATTTTCTCAACTTTCTCAAAATAGACATTTTGTGCTTTAAGTACTTTTAGAACTAGGCTCTTTAATTAGTCCAGTTGCTCTCATCTGCCATTGTTTTTTCCGCTAGCTTTCTTTGTGACTTGAATAATTTCTGACAGAACAGAGAACACAAGACAAATCATATTTTTGCCATTATTAGCAGTCTATTTGTGCCTTCACTTCAGATTGAAAGATCATGGCTCAGTAGCTATGCATCAGTCCTATAAAGTAAAGTTCAGTTTGTGAAATCTGTCCTGCCACAACTGTGTTTAAAAGAGATGTACTTAACCCTTTATCCGGCGAGGAACCATATTTGGTAACTTTAGTCAGTATCCAAAGTGGCGCCCCTATGCCTCTCCATGAGGATCACAGGCAGTGACATCAGGGTGCTCGACCAATCAGCAGTGGCCTAGAGCGTCTCAAACTTCTTTTCTTCTCCAGACCTCTCACAATACGGTTGTGTCCCCTTACCCAGTCCCACTCACAAGGACCTAACATCAGAACTCACGAAAGAAAACTGATGAAAACTCACGCATTATAAAGTTGAAAAGGTTTGCTAAAAGTTGTGATAGGTGTTGTTTGTGTAGGATTTCTAGAAATCAGTGAAATTTTGCGTGAAAAAAAAAAAAATTTGGTGGTGAGGTCATATTTGATCATACGCCATTTTCACCTAAGTCTACAGCAAGTGATGGTAAGATTATTTATGGACATATGCCCAACGCACAGTACTTTTTTACACTGTGCTTCTTAGGATATTTTTTAGTGCCCTATAAAGGGTTAAGAGTTTATTCTGAATTTTTATCTCAATTAATCAATCAGTGTAAAGGACAGTTCTTTGAATTTTTTTCTCAGAAAAAAAACAGCTGTTCATATCCAATGTGACTCAGTATAGGGATTACAGGCAATATAGGTAGCAGGACTGTTTACTTTATGGTTCTATAGCAGCAGCAAGCAATGGCTGCAGGAGGATCAAATCGCCGCTTTCTATAGAATATTTTGAACAAATTTGAATGGGATTAATGTGAAAGCAGGACCAAAAATATGAAACCTTTCGCTGTAAAACTCCTCGGCAGTAAATGTTTTGGATCCAAACCAGTCAATCCTTGGTGACTCAGGCCAGCATAAACACATGGATGTTATGACCTATGCAAGGTCAGGGATCCTTTCCTCCACGTCTGCATCTCTAATTACCGCCAATGACTGCCCTCTTCCGACATCCTACTGGGACCAGTTAGGGCCCTTAGGAGGAAAGTCCAGGGGTCAGGGAGCAGAAGTCTGGCCTTGAGTTTCTTCAATCCACAAACATCTAGCTGATTAATTCAAAATCCTTGGCTGAATCATGGAAATAGGAACTTCAGGTGCTTGAAACAAAATACTTGAAGGACTTCTCCTTCCTGAACTTGGACTTTCAATCTCTATTTGGTGAGAATTTAAGGATAACGCAGAGTACAGTATGACCATATATATATACAGTGCCCTCCACGAGAAGTGCAATGGAGTTAAATTTTGCCAAACACTTGAGAAAGTGTATATGAAGTAAGGATGAATTTGAGCACAAATGTACATCATCTTTTGTACGACATGGTACTTAGACTTTGTGTGTTTCACCATATTGAGGAAACAGCTACTTGTCTTCCCGTCTATTCAAAGAGCAACATGATCTTCTTGGAATTTTTTGGAAACTTTGCATGTCATCAGTTCTGATCGTTTATAGCAAGGTGCTGTTTTCCATTTAGTATTGTGAACCCCAAGGCCATTGCTATTCTGTTTTGTGTTCATTTAGGGAAGTTATATTGAGCCAGAAAGTTTTTAGAGCCAACTGTCTATTGCTCAGAGGATTAAAATGCCTTGGGTCCTGACCTTCAAGCATTCTCTCACTTCCAGTTTTCATCAATAAGATCTTCCAGGTTGCATTTCATGCATCCACTTCATTACATTTCACCCCTGTCTCGGTTGAATTTGTGTTCTTTCTAATTATGTTATTTACAAAATTAATAAGCTTTACAACTTTTAATTGGATTTCTCATTTTCCCACTGCTGATGCGTCCTGTGAGCCTAATTTGACACAGTATTGAAATGGATGCACGCTGCAGCCTGTGCTCTTCAAAATATTTTTTCAGTGATCTAAGCAGTGGAATTAAATGTGTTGGGATATGAATTTCAGATTTCATGAGTGAATGAGTGGCGTGTGGTGACTTTTACAGATTCAGGCCCAACAAAGAAAATGGCCAAGCTATAACAGAAGTTTGTCAGATGGCTAGCTTTTTTCAAAGAACCAGCAACACACAATTGAAAACTCAATTGGTTCATCCCCGGGTTTGTTACAGGCTGTGCGATTTTTTTGAGTTTGGTTCTGGTGATAATGTACCGACTTCAAAGTGTTGTGGTGCGAAGTTTAGCAGGAATGTGGCATGTTTTCGATTCTGTGTTGCTGGTTATTGGAAAAAGGTAGACATCTGACAAACTTTTGAGAAAGCTTGGCCATTTTCTTTGGTAGGCCTGAGATTGGTAGGCAGAGCAGCTCCCCACCCCGCAAACCATCATCTGAGAGTGCAATTCAGCTGTATATTACACCAACCAGACTAAAACCTGTCATTTCATCATGTTGTGCTGCCCGTCTTTCCTTTGCTGAAAACCTACTTTGCATTTTACCTGGATATCTTCATCTTCGCATTTCTGCACTCCTTCCTGGCTAAAGAAGCATCAGGGCAGAAACATGATCCACTTGAGTGCGCAAACGCAGAAACTTCAAGCTACGCAAGATCGATTTCATGTGTTGTGGTATTTTGGAGTGCGTCACCTAACAGTCGTTCCACGACGCAAGCACGAGCTGCTGTCTGAGAAGGTGGACCCCTGTTTTACCGAAGTCATGGAAACACTCCGATTTGCTTTATATCACCCCTTGAGGACTGATGTTTGTTACCTCCACTGGTGCATCAGAACACACATAAAGTACATTCACCCTGGGATGCACGTTTGTGCTGGCTGGGCATGATGCTGTCATTTGAGTTCACGTACTTGTGAGGATCATGTTTCTGCCATTAGATTGAGGCTTATGAGTGCTCGTCTTATCTTAATGAGCAGGTCTGGCTACACCTGATGGTCCCAACTGTTTTTGGAGTTCATGTAAAGTCAATTTAATTTAACAATTGAAAACAGGTCAAGACCGATCATTATTTTCAAGGAATGGTCTGAGCTTCACAAATCTTCAGTTCACCAGGCACCATTGTTAAATAACCCCCCAATTTTGCCGACTGGACAGCACCAAAAATGACTTTATAATTATTTATTTCACATCATATAAACATTGCATTGAGTTTCTAAAACGTGCTTCCACCCCAGGCTCATACTATAACAAGCCAACAAATTCTAGCTGCCTAAATTCCAGCTTGAATTTCACGATCTTCTGACAGATCTGATATTTCAGCTGACTCCGAAAACAAAGCATTTTCTCTCTCATCCTCACTACTGTTGTTGGAAGTGTTGTGCATGATTCGTATCGAATTCGGTAGTTAAAAATGCAAACGTTTGTTTGTAGCTCTAGACAAATGTGTTGGGTTCTGCATGCAAAAGCCCCTTCCCCTAACTCTGCTCAGAGCATTGTCCTTCTGGAAATGATGTTACATGGATTATGTAATCTTTTAGGAATTTTTGAGGGGTGTTCCTGAGCAAGGTTTGAATTTGCATTTTACACTTCTCAAAAAGAGAAGTATGAGCAACTAGTGTCAGATTCAAATTCACACGATGAAAGTACTGTAGAAGAGTTTTAAAGCATTTTTTTCAAATTATGGGTGTCATGGGACCTTTGATGTTTGGTTGTTAATAACAAACTGAACCAGTTTGCATCAAGCGTAATCAAGCGTTGTAAGGTGAGGCATCTGAAGGGCCTTTATACTCTCCAGTGGCACATCACAGAAAATCTTCTAACGCCTGGGTTGAAGAGGTTAATGGATGGGAAGATTTCACCCACTAAAGGTCTTGGTTGAGATCGGTATCTGATATAGTGATGGGAAACTTTAATTAGCCTTTAATTTGCTGCCTCCAGCACCGCAGAGGGTTGTCTGCACTGGCAGATGAGAGATAGCCCACTGAAAGGGGCGTGCTATGCTACCTCTGTGGTACCCTATTACAAATTTCCAAAGAAAGCAGTCTGATTAACTTTTCTTTCCTCGAATAAGGCCCAAAAGTCACCATGGTGTCGATGGTGACAATTTTTCTCACTAATTTTAGTACAGCCTGCTTAATAGCAGTGTTTGCTTTTTTTTTGCACATGCTACTTTCCACTTATTAAGAATACCCCCACCCTCGCAGTTTCTGTTTCAGAGGTTATCTTCATCTGTTTTGTAAAATTAATTTTGCATGTAATGAAACATTTATCATGCGCTGCGATACACCCCATATTAGTACAAATTCCCATAATAATGTTAAATGGGTTTGATTACATTGTATGCGGAAAGTGTTACCCTTTCATTTCTTTATTCCATGACTTGAGATACACTACTTTTCTCCTAATGGTGCATTTTTCAGCCGTTGAAAGGATACCCGCACTCTCCTTGTTTCACACTCAAGCAGACATATCAAAAATCACACATTTTATAATTAAGATTGGTTTGAGAAGGCTGACTGTTACTGGTGAGAAATAATGTAAGGGAACACTGCTTATTTTTTTTTAACTGAAAGGTCCATCCAGCTGCTAAAAGTATAATGCCACACCATAACGCATAACCCAAACAATCTTAGTGATTTTTGGATGACGATAGAGGCACATGACGGGGATTTATCTTTCAGAATACAGGAATTTCCACCTCTGGACTGATGAGTAGCGCATGATGGGGGTCAAAACTGTTCTGTTGCTTATTGCAGAGCAAGACATACACAGCCCTGCCAGTAGCGAGTTGTTAAACAGAAGGCCTTGCTGTGACCTGGGTGAGATGATCCCCTTGCACAAATGTGAAATAGTATCACCATTGGGCAGGCCACGACCTCTCGCTTCTCCGGGGCTGTATCCCTCCAAAGATTGGAATTGGGGACTTCGAGAGATTGCATCATCCGCCTGTCTTCAGTGGTGTTAAGGGGAGGTTGTCAAAGTTTGTTTCCTTTGGGTCCAAGCCTGAGGAGATCTAATCTAATCTGTCCTGGAGGAAAAGAAGAAAAGGACCTTGAATCCATTAGAAACAAATGCTAATCGAGTCAAGAAGGGTAATAAATCTCCTCCCATAACAACACAACACTAATCTGCTCTTTTCCCATGACTCTTTGCTACTCTGACAGAAGACATAACCTGGTTTGAGGGCTACTGAGGGCAGAAATCCGAGAGCCAAATAAATCATGTACAGCATCTACACGTTTCTGAATAAAAGGCAAGTGAATTGGCCAGAAAGGTACGAATGTCACTGGAGTGGCATATACGACATACAGTGCCACAAAAAAAGTATTTGAGCCCTTCCACTTCGCTAATATTTTTGCATATTTACCACACTTAAATATTTCAGATCTTCATATAGAATCTAATATAAGCCAAGAGACCCTCAGTAAACACAATGCATTGCTGTGACATGAGTATTTCATTTCATTTCATTTTCATTTTCATGCAAAGAGACTGAAAGGCTAAAAGGTTAAGTGGGCTAAAAGGTCTTAAGTCAATAACTATGCTGAAATCATGACTAATTAAAGAAGAGATGAGAAAGAGATGTATTGAAACATATCAGCCTGGAAATGGTTATGAGCAATGAACCACGCAGATGAGCCACAACATTAAAACCACCACCTGAATATTATTATCTATATTATAATTGCCGAGTGGACTCTGTGTGCGTGTGTGTGTGTGTGTGTGTGTGTGTGTGTGTCCAGCCAATCAGTGTTAGATTCCACCGGGCGCGTATCTGCAGCATAACGTGAGCAACGCTACTTTGCTCCGTCTTGCAGGCGACTTCATGTTCCACTGAGCGCGGAATGTCAGCGCAGCATATTCCCCTTGATAGGTACTTAGTTTTAGTTACTATAAAAACATCCGTCATCTGACAGCCACCTTGGTGTTATGGAAACACGATAGCAACATGATGACATCACAGATGTGCATTTTATGACATCATAATGGTGCATTGTTCACTATAATATAAAGCAAAGTTACAAAAAACAATAAAATTTAAACTTGGGCTGAAAATTAGGCCCCATGCGGGTTGACTCTAGAACCCGTGGATCCCCACGGGCAAAGTGCTATTATTATTATGCCCTCTCCAACTGTATATCCTCTAGGATTGATTAGTTTTAACCCTCTGTTAACCAAGTACTTTTCCAACTGTGTAAAAATCATTTCCCTAGGCAAATATGTTGATTATGGGCCAATATTTGGAAAAATAGTTTAAAAAAAAAAATTTGACCCTTTGGCCCAGCTTTCCAAAATGTAGCAGATCTGCTACATTGGGTAATAATGCGAATGGAAAAATTAAAGTGACGGACCATTCAAGTTATTCTCAAATGTTTATTTGGCAATAAGAAACAAAACCAGCAGGGTGTCCAGGCTGTTAACCCTTTCACTTTATGTAGCAGATATGCTACGGTGGTTAATAGAAGGTTAATACTGACTAGTCCACACCCCGGGCTGCGCGTGCCACAATGACGTGCAGACATCTGGGGACGTCTGTGCCACAACTCAACGCAGATTTACACGTAAGCACATGAAATTTTGCTTATGAATGGCTCGAATTTGGGAAGATGGTAAAATCTGCCTTGTCAGTCCTTGGCTATGCCAATGCTCAATGTCCATGTGCAGTTTCAGATTGATAAGCCAACTGATTGAAGAGAAACATTGATTCAGACAGAAGGATAGATGGATGAATAGACAAGAGTTATCCTCATTTTACAGTAGAACAAATCTGCTTTTGAGGTAGGGCCTGTGGCACTTGAGGTGCTGAGAAGATGTCTGGGCTCTTTTGAGCGGTCCCGTCTGTATTCAGGATACACCAGGCGCCAGACTGTATCCTATCTGGTAAAGGCCAGATAACGGGAGATTTATTGTTCCAAACAGGACCTTCCTACAGACAGTAAAGCAAAAAACGCAAGGAATTATTTCTCCCTCTCAGTTTGTCTCTCCATCTCTCTCAGTTCCCATCTTTTTTCTTTTCGTCTCTCTGCCTTTTTGCGTCTCTGTATTTATTTCTGTCTGTCAATGAAGTTACATCTCTCTGTGACAACCGTATTGATCTTTCAGGAGAATCACACATTCCTGTATATTTGAACCCCTATCATCCAAAACAGTTTGTATATGTTCTTAAAAAGCTAAGCTATATTTTTGCAGGTTGGAGAGAGATATTGGAAGTATGTGGAGATTGTTTCTCAGTTGAAATGATTACTGTTACATTTTTGCTGTCTTTCATGCTGTCCAGTAATTCAGTGATTTCCTTTGCTTTCAATATTTATTTGCAGTCTTTTCACCTGGGTTTATGCTGAAGGGCTGAATTTAGAGTGTTGTGTTTAAGTGATAGATGACTGTATGAGTTGATTTTTATTCTACTCTTGCCCAGTTCAAAACAGACCTGGCTTAAGAGGAAAAGTCAATGTGTTTATACACAAACACATTGAACAACAAATTTACAGACAATGGCCTGTAAATACTTAAGATAAAAATATTCTGAGATTTTCAACCTTTTTGCATTATAACATTTTAATACCCACAATACAATTGATTGAGCGCTGAGTGCTGAGTTCAGATACCCAATGCAATGCAAGAAAAGACCCTGGACTCTATGATGATGATGTAGCCTTGTAATCGCTCTCCGAGGAGTGAGAGGCCCTTAAGCCTGTGGAAAGCTGATCACTTAAAAAGTAAAAAAAAAAAAATAAAATGAAGGGGATGAACAAAATGTGAAAGTTCGCAGCCTGCAACAAGTGAAGCTAAACTATGATAAAACGGGGAAAATTTGTTGAAAATCTCAGAGAAATTGTAATAACTGGATGAAACTATAAGGGAAAAAATAGATAAGAAATCAATCCATGGAAGGAAAAATAAAAACGTGGAGAAAACAAAGCTAACCTAGCCTAGCAATGGGAATGACAAGTGAAATGTATACACCGATGGGAAGGAAGAGCCTGGAAATGAATGCAAAAATTAAGATAGAACTGGGCAAAATTCCCTGAAAACCTGACTCTACAAGGGTTAAAAAAGAGAACATCAGGATAAAAAAACGGACGATAGCTAAATTAGTCTGCAAAAAGGGATGCAACGATTATCAGCTGCGTGGCAACAGACTTCGGCATCAAGTTTTTGAAACAATTGGCATTGGGAAGCCTAAAAATCAGTAGTCATCTCCCAACCTGGGGGATGCATGGGCCACTGCCCCCGCCCCAAGATCCTGCCTTGTAACAGTGATTGAAAGGAGACCATTAAAAAAAAAAAAAACCTGAACTTTTAGAGCCATCATTGATCGATGACTTTCTTCACAGACAATTTTTCGCCTCATTTATCTACAGCACCCAAGTCACTCTACCTTTTATTATCTTACTCTTACTTTCCTGTTCTGATGCCAGTTTCTTTCACTTGAGTGGAGTTATTAAAGGGATATGCGTCATTTGTAAAGAGGAATATATAGGCGAAACTTCATGTAACTTTGAAGTGAGAGCACAAGAACAGGAGCATTTAAATAACGGCACTCTTTCAGAACCTGCACGTCATTTTGCTTCAAACCCTGGCCACATCCTCTCCTGGAAAGTAATCACTCAGGTTAAACAATGGAAAGGCGGGTGATCCGTTGAAGCTCTTCTAATTGGAAGATTTTAACCCAGTTTGAACAAACAAGTTTCTGCCTTTCCTTTAACTCTCTACCCCTGTGGAATCACCTGACAGCTGACAACAATTAACTTATTTACAGCTGTACTTAATATAGGGGCGTTCAATTTTATGAAATTTGGATCGCTATCAAAAATCGATCTTTTTTGCGCTTAACGACACGCAGAGAAAATTCTCTAACTTGACCTACAGTTGACCCCAACGACAGTCTTCGCGTGCGCCCGAATAGACAAGATCGGCAGGCGGAGATGTACTCAGGATAAACAAACCCAAGTGCTGTCACCATGCCTTATTATTATCACCCAGACGCAGGCCGAATGATTGCATTATTTTTTTTGTTCCAAGGGTGGAAAACTGTTGCTCAGGTTCTTTGCATTTCTTTGTTGCTTATTTTAAACATATAAAGAAATTGTTGTTTATTACACTGCAAATTTTTGCGATAATTCCTGAAAAAGCTCAAGACTTCCTGCAAATTTGATCGCGATGCAAATCGCAAAAATAAATGAAATATTTATTTCACACACACAAAAAAAATAATAAAAAATTGAAATTTGCATTGTAATCCAAAAATTGATTTTCAAATCTCACTTTTTCATGAAGGTGTGAACACCCCTTATAAAACCCCAAATCGCATCCCAGTTTTTACAGCCTGAAGATAAACAGTTCAGTTCAGTTCAAGTTTATTGTAATATGCATATTAGTACAGAGTACCACAGCAATGAAAATTAAAATGCCTGGCACTCTCTCAGCGCCAGTCAATAAATAACAATAAATGCAATTGTAAATAACATTTAAAAACACACTCAGTACAGTAAACACTAAAGCTGAACTCGGCCCGCAGCCCTCCTTCCTTTCATTCAGGAGCCTTATTACCTGTGGGTAAAAACTATCCCTGAATCGTGAGGTGCATGTTGGGATGCTCTGCAAATGCTTCCCTGATGGAAGGTAGGAGAAGAGACTGTGTGCGGGGTGATTTAAATCCTGCAGAATGCCAAGTGCCTTCTTGGTGCTGCGTTTCCAATAAATGTTTTGAAGAGGTTCAAGTCGAACCCCAATGATTTTAGATGCAGCTTTGACTTAGCCTGGTAAAACCAGACTCTGCTACTTCGCTTTGCTTCGTACACAGAGTCTGGGTAGTCATCATTGACAAGTGTTTACTTCCTGGTGGGTGGGCGTTTGTCAGAAGTTTAAAATCATTGGTGTACCCGTAAATTAATCACTAACGTTTGGCGATGACGTATGTTATGCGCCGGCTCAGCGGCCTAGTACTTCCGCTGTAAACACAGTCCTTCATACCAGGAATGCAGCTAAGACAAACTGATCAGTACATTAAAGTTAATACTGTACCCATACATATGCCCATCTACCAAATTTTAGCCTTCACTCATTCACTTAAAAGAACCAAAGGTGCTCTTTCTGTTCTCCTTACAAGAAACAAACTGTTGAGCTATTGTTTTTCCTGCAGATACTGCTGCTGTTAAAAAAAAACCTAAGAGACCCAAAACCAATGGCAGAATTGGCGAGAATAACGCATTATTTACATCAGGATGAAATCTGCGTTGACACGAAAACTGAACTGATAACCATACTTACACTAACATCATACCGAGGTCGCTATTTAACTTTATAGCAACACAGTTTGGCTCTAAGCGTTTGGCTATCTCAGACAGCCATTTCATTCATGGATAATGACAACATAACACTGAGACAGCGAATAGGTCTTGTGACATGAACAAAACCATTGCTTTTAAAAAGTTTGCTGCTAACTTAAATAGCGTGAAATTTGCAGGCAATGTAATACTAGAAGCTACAAGCTGGCTGAGGTGGTTCGGCTGTCTCTCACAGAGATGAACAGGGTGCCTATTTCATGATGGCTACTAAGTAGATATGACAATCTGTAGGGAGTAGCGCTACAACATAATTTCCATTCAAAAAACTAACCAAACATTCATCTTGTTGTGGCTATAAGTCGCTGACGCCCGGGATTTTCTCCACGACAGGGCGAATGGCCTCCAATGTATCTATGTCCGTAGCCATTGTTGATTTCAGAGACTACAATTTCAAACTCGGCGCAGCGGCTACATCATGGCTCTCGGCCACGCCTTCTGTTTGTTGGTTGGTCCGGCGTACTTTCTGCCGAGCTAAACGGAGCAGAGCTCAGGGTGATCAGACTGAGTACAGAAGTGAAATGAAATTAAGCGGAAGTACGAAGGCTGGCGGAGTCAGGCTAGCTTTGACTACCTTTGTCAGAAGATTAAGGTCATTTGAAGTAGCCCTGCCAAACCACACTACCATGTTCCCTGTCAGTATACTCTCAATTGTACGATAACAGTTCTGTAGAATGTTAAGGGGCATACCTTATATCTTAAGACACCTGAGGAAATAAAGCCTCTGGTGTGCCTTTTTAATTGCACAGCTGATGTGGAATGACCAAGAGAGGGAGTTGGAAATGTGGATGCCTAAGAGCTTGAAGGTGTTGACAATTTCAACTGGAGTGTTATTTATATGGACAGGTGTGTGTGTGGGTTTGTTGCTTCTGAAATGATGACCTCCTTAGTCTTCCCCACATTGAGGGACAAATTGTTTCTGTGGCACCACGTGATCAGATTACTCACCTCATCCCTGTAGGCAGTTTCATTATTGCTGTCAACACAAACAAAAGTTCAAAAATGTTTGTTGCTTTTAAACGCCCACTTCATACGTATTTTACCTTGTCTTAATTTTATTTTAATATACCTGGGAAAGAAATGTCAAAGTGTTTTTATAAAAATGACAAGTCAGGAAAAAATATAGGGGAAGCCTGACTGCCCTTGGCCTCCAAGAGAAAGCACCACTGATAACAATGACTTTATTTATAAACTAGTTACTATGCACAAGATTTGTTACAGATTACCAGCACTTTCTCCTTGTAATATAAATATTTTTTGTTGACCTTTTGAGAGGACGTTTAACACCGTTAGTAACAGTAATTAGTAACAGTTTGAAACAGGGGTGTGCCCAAGGGGAAGATGGAGAGCTGCAAATGAGGTTTCTGGTCATGATGTACTGTCATATTTTACAAACAAGCCATTAGGTCAGTAAGTATCCACTGGGAGATGTGTCCCCGCCAGCACTCTTTCAGCAGCTCGTCAGTTTAACTGTAGCAACAATTCAGCCCAAATTAGAAAATTTCACTGCACACAGGAGATCAATTTTGATATGGATCTCAGCCAGAATCTCATAGATTGAGAATGAAACCACATCATAAAAAAAACACTGCTTTTGCCTTGGAACAACGTCCGGCCTCTCTGTATAAATAATATAATATTTAATAGCATATTCAATTACTGAATGAAAGCAATCCATTATCCTGATGTTACAAATGTGCTGCTTCACAGCAAGAAAGAAAATTGGTCCATGGAACATGGCACAAAATTAATTTCAGCTCTTAGCATAAGTGATTTCACACTCTCAAAAATGGCACTTTTATGAGCAATGAAACGCGGCTGAAGTTGCGATATTGTACAGTCCAGAGCTAAAACCTTGGGCTAGAAATTCTGCTTTTCACCATTCCATTCGTAGATCCATTTAAGTGTGGCAGGCCGAAGGAGGACCCAGTCAAGGGTTTGAACCCCAGACTCCCGGGTAAGAGTCACACGCGCTGCCCACATCTCCAAAGAGCCAGGCTCGTTGGCAAGCAGTCAGGGTGTGTATACTTATTAGGAGGCATTTCTAGTGACAGGACCCATCAACTGTCACATCTCTCCCCCTCTTGCGGGAGTGTGCCCTCATGCTCCATGCTTTACGCATGCTGCCATCCATTAGCATTCCCTGAATCCTGCCGATTACGCCAGAATGTGGCAGGCTGAAGGAGGGCCCTGGCGGGGTATTGAACCCCAGACTCCCGGGTAAGAGTCAAACGCACTGACCACATCGCCAAAGAGCCAGGCTCGTTTGCAAGGCAGTCAGGGTGTGTACTTATTAGGAGGCATTTCTAGTGACAGGACCCATCAACTGTCACATCTTTGGCTCTTTGACGATGTGGTCAGCGTGTTTGACTCTTACCCGGAAGTCTGGGGTTCAATTCCCCGCCCGGGCCCTCCTTTGGCCTGCCACAGTGTGGTACTTTTTCAGAAGTGCAAATATAAGGGACAAAGACGCTCAGCTTTTAAATTAGTTTGCAAGTTTAGAAAAAACTTGTTTCAAAAAAAAAAATCTCATGACAGTATGGAGGATACTTTGACTTGTCTTTGTCCTTGAGTCTTCATACATTTCAGTGCTAAAACACTTGAGCATGATATTAATGTAGTGTCCAAAATATTTAAAAAATTGTTCACAGAGAAAAAAATTCTGTAGTGCAGAGGAACGCAGAGAACAGCCAACTGCAAAGAACCGTGCATTTTAAGAGAGATCTCTCTGGACCACTGAGACAAAAAAAGCCAAAAAAAGAAAGGATTCTTTATTTAAAGGGAGAGGAAAACCTAGATGAAAGCTGCCAGACAGCAAAAACTGGCAGAGCTACCATGAGTGTGTGTTCTACACACATATGAAATTGAAAATGAAAAACATGGGACATTTGAAATGCATAGCATAGGGAAAGATTCTGAGTGCTGAGCATTGTGGTTCTGAACCTGGAATCCTGTGACTTTCATGGCTGGTTTGCTGGATGTGGGAAAGTGCTGCAGTGCTAGATCCTGGCAGGGAAATGGAGGCAGGCAGGGTTCCTTATCAATGAAAGGCTCCAGCAAGAGGAGAACGTGCAAAACTGTCCAAATGGGAACATGACGTACTGCAGAGCCATCCAGCTAGATAGTACAGCTCCTGGGACGACCCGGGACATGTCTCACTGAGACAAATGACTGATTTAACAGGATAAATGTGCGAAGTAAAACCAGGAATAGATCTTTCTGCTTCCTCATCATGTTTTCTAGGGTTCTAGGCGCTACTCACCACAGTAATCCGAGTGACAAAGGTATCCTGCTTTCTGGATCCAAAAACATAGAATAGATGTGCTGAATTGGTTGGACATGTCTATTACTTAACCATCCCTAATCTGTAATATGGACTGAATTAAAAGGCTGCACCTGTTTTACTCAGCACACTTATCCAGCTAACTTAGTAATCCTGTTTTGCGATACAGGCTCCTGATTATTTGTGAATCTATGTCTCAAGAGCAGGTTGGAGAGAAATGTAGTCAACAGGACCAGATGGTGTCATTTACAACATCCTGCTAATTCAGCAATTCAGGTTTGTGAAACAGGGCTCTCAACAGAAAATGCTGACAGAACTAGGTTGTATTCATGTGTTAGATCCCCTTGCATTCTCAAATTGGAAAAAACCTTATCTGTACTGCCTTACGACCAGGCCAGGAGCATTCCTCATTTAATGTGCACAGACTCCATAAACCTATAATCTATATTTCAGACACCTTTACAATTAAGTATTATGAACCTTACATTTACAACACTGTATTTATACTTATGCCTTTGCACAGAATACAAATAGTGGCAATTTGTCCTGTTATGCATGAGCCTATTTTTGCTTTATAACTCAGTAATTGTGTCATAGAGACTGTGGAAAATTATTCCAGTGAAGTGAGACATTTGAAAATTCAATTACAGAATTATTTCGGAATTAAATTTCAGAATTTACGGACGCCGGCGTCTATATCTGCACAGAGTGTTCAAGCACTGAACATATGCTGGGAACTTTACCCATACAATAATGACAAATTCCATATGGAAATCAAGCTTGCAGCAATCTGGTTATAAGCCATGCAAAATTAGAAAACACTGCTGCGGAAGATAAGGCAACCTCTGTGCTCAATGTAGGGTTTGAATTAAATTTTCCACCTGCAATTTTTGTTGCACTAGACCCAGTTATGACACTTGCATTTAAGACATCCATCCAGTGGCATTCACAGCAATCAGCTGTCCTCAGCTAACTCAAGCTACACTCACAGTAAGTTCAAATACATGTTCCAGAGGCCCTTCACCACTTTAGCACCGCCCCTCCGCCCAACACCAACAAAACTGCTGTGAAAACACAAGATTTGTTTGTACTGACCTTTCGATGGCAAAGATAACGCAGGACTTGGCGAAAGCCCTGAGAAATTTTGAAGCGCAGCGTCTGCATCTCTGATCTCCTAGGTTGTCAGACGCTGACTGATGATACGATCCTCCATCCCCTCCATCAGATGCCCTGCATCCTTTTAGAAACTTTCACTTCACAAAAATAGCAATAGGAAATTAATTTTCACAGTATTCTTGCATTGGTGTGAACCCCAAGGGGCCAAAGGGAGCCTAGAGTGAATTTAAGATTGTGTACAGAGCGTAAGGGAAGTCTTTATAATTCCATATAGCAGCCGGCAGAGCCTTCTCATTGATGTGGTACAAATATTGTATACCATATTGATCGGGTAACACTGGCCAAACAGCAATGAGAAAAAGCCCCATTTTTTTTTTACAATGGTCCATACACACAGTAAATTAAGACTGCAGTGCTATAAGTACAACATACTTCAGTCACAAATCTTCTCAAAAATGGACATTTTTATTCTGTGGACTCAGATAGCTATAAATGTCTTACAATCCTGACCTCAAGATGTGTGAAAATGTGACTTAAGTTCTTTTAGCACTAGGCTCTTTCAACACTGATGTGATGTATCTACAACATACAAGGCATTGAGGTACTCGGCAAATCATGTTTGCCCATGCTCAGTAAAGCAATATAAATGAGAATAGCATTTCTCAGATCTCAATTCAGTACACATCAAATCGACCACAGAATTGAATTCAGTATTCAGTAAGATGACAAAGATTACATTTTTAAGAGTTCAATACCTTAACAGTGCTTGGAAACTTTGTTGTAGGTTTAGAAACTTTTGGAAAAAGTGCAGAGTATTTCATTTAGTTGTTCACTCACTCTCCCTTTCCCTCAGCAATGTTTAAAGGCAACATTGCAGTGCTTAGCAATACTTTGGTCTTAGATTTCAAACATTCCCACAAAGCTGGTTATGTATACGCAGCAGAAAGTAACACTGCCATTTGGCAAGGTTTTATCAGTTAACTCCATAAGGGGAGTGTTTTTGTAATGTTTTTCCCCAAAAAATTTTCACTATTCTGGAACTTTTGTTTTTTAAGAGTGAATTCATAAAAACAATTTTCAGGTAATAATGCAATTTGTTCTTGATCAAAATTTCTTTGAATTCCTGTCATGGATGGGTGAAGAGACCCACTCGCACAGGCTGGTACAACCAAAAAGATGTTTAATAAATATACTTTAAAAACATACAAAAACAGACAGGGGAGCAGCAGCAACACACACGGAGCTAAAAATGCCAGAATGCAGCTGCACTGCCCATTTGGCAGTGCAGCTCTTAAATACTCTACACTTCACCTCCACGTCAACAAGCAACAGGTGTTGCTCGTTGAAGTGGGGGTGAAGACAGCAGGAGGGGGAGGGACTGCAGGGCAGAACCATCACAACAGTTGAAATTCCTAATGTCTGCTGTGCATCAATCTCTCTGTGTCGTGCGGGGTATATTTATACTGGTTTTAGCTCCTCGCGAGACGGAAACAAGCCATCACCTCTTGTGAGAAGCTTGCAAGCTGAGGTGAGAGCTGCTGCAGCCAACGCTGCTGCAGCCAACACTAACACCTGCACTTAAAAGATAAGGGCAGGCTAACTAGCCTTTGTGTCACTGACAGATGCATGACATATCACTTCCACGGGTTTTCTGAGTGCCATGTTTTACTCCTGAACTTGAACTGTGTAAGTGGCCAAACACAACCAAAATACCACTTCACAAAGCATTGGGCAGCGTCAGGCCTTTTTCCAATCACCGACCGCCTCACTGCCTGTCCTGTAAACTGTAGCACTTAAAAGGCAGGTGTCAAGGAAGCAAATGCATGACCGGGGGTGGTGCTCTTAAGCTAAGCACAGAGAATCAATCAAGAGGTGGCATTTAATGGTGCCTGACAGCATTGACAGAATTGGTTGCATAAAGGGGAAGAAGCATATCAGCATTTTCCTCCTGACTGGCAAAAGCACTCTTCACATCTCGCTCAACGACCTCTATCCGTTCCAGCAGAGCTGTGAATTATGGCCTGTTGCTGTGTACTACTTGGGCTGGTCTGGGGTCAGCTGCTACACCAGCATTCCTGTCCACAAACTGAAATCTGGCCTTTGATCAATTCTTTCCTCCAGGGATAGCAGTTTTATCGGGTCGTTCAGGGGTCCACCAAATCATCCACGCCACACGGCCACAGAGAACGCGTGCAGGAAGGTAACCCTCGGCTGTCCGTTTGATCCTGGTGCAGGGCGTGAATATCAAAAGCTCCCCTTTGCCCCTCATGTGTCTTGCTTGATCTGACAGCCATAGGGGCCCAGCCTGGGCAATTGAATTAGTAGTCTCCACCTGAGCTAAAGAGTTTGGGTGTTTGCACAAATCCTAAGGCCAAAACCTACTAACCAAACACTTTTTACAAGTCATAGGTAAATGATCATGACAGTTTTCATATTAGGAAAAACTAAATAAAGACAATGGTTTAGTAGTGACTCTCAATGTCTTCCTGTATGCAATAACTGCTTAAGTAAAAAAAAAAAAAAAAAAAAAAAAACTATTTACAGAATTGTGCCTTGTTAAAGAAATGGATTTATAATGAAAAAAAATCAAAAAGCTTTGCAAAGCTGACTAATCAAAATACACTGAGGATGATAGTTGTACATGTATAACTGTCTCTCCTGTTATGCCCTTGAAAATTCACTGTCTAACAATCATATGTTCTCATAATGTTGCTGTAAAATAGTGCCAATGTCATTAGAATTCCAAAAATATTGTGGGAGCATTTCTTGTTTTCTTGGACCCCTCAACCATCATTTATTGTCTGTTCTCAAGTTGATGTGTGCAGCAAAAAGAAAACTCAGGAAAAATATCAAAATACACATTTTTTTTTTTTCTTTTTTATTTCAAAGCAGAGCTTCCTCTCTACTGTTCAATGGTTCTGTAAAAATAAATAAAAAGAAAACATCTGTAAAAACTGCTGAAAGTCTACCTCATGCTCCATCAAACATTGATAAAATTTTCGACTAGACACTGATACAGACCTCTGAACCTTGAATATGTTTTCACAAGTAGTTTTTATCATTATATTTGTTGCAAGCAACTAAGCACAAGGTATGAACCAAAAAAAAAAGAGACTTAATTCTTCTCATCCAATAAATGGTTGCAACGCTGCATCAGAATTCCCCAGACTGTGGAACATGAAATATTGGAGACGTGTGTGTGTGTGTATGTGTGCATTTGAGCATGTCCCCCTAACTTGATGGCACAAACAGATGTGCGGTGTGACCCCCCTTTCAACCCCTCCACTCGTCACAGTGCCTTGCAAGACCTTTTGTTGCATAGAAATTTACGGCCTCCGCTGACAGACATGAAAAATTAGGCTTTAGATTCAAAAAGTTTATGTGTGCACAAACATTACTACTGTGTTGTACTGCATTTCTGATAAAAAATGCCTGACATTTAACAGAACAATCTGCATTAGTCTTAATTTTCGATCATAACATGCTTTAAATGAAACAACATGCTCAGCGAATTTCAATTTTTTATATCAACATGCAGGACCTGACTGTCCACATGGAATTTAGGCTCTAATCACTGACAAGACATTAGAGGTGAAGGATAGCGGCTTGCTTAATATGAGCACACACTAAAGGCAAGAGCCATAATTCCCCAAATGGTGATGGAATCTGGAGGGCATGCAAAAATTATTGAAGTTTTATTGAGGATTATAAAAGCGTTAACATCAAAAGTGAAATTTTTTGAGGCACAAAGTGAGTACGATATACCAATGAATATGTGAAAACAGTACTAAAGCAGCTGACAGGTATGCGGTGAGGTATCTTATCTCGAGCACAGAAATAGACTGAACAGGAACTTGTGCTGTACTGATGAGTGTGAGCCCTTAGACTG
The DNA here is from genome assembly GCA_029692085.1 of Gymnothorax javanicus. Classification (NCBI taxonomy): domain Eukaryota; kingdom Metazoa; phylum Chordata; class Actinopteri; order Anguilliformes; family Muraenidae; genus Gymnothorax; species Gymnothorax javanicus. Next base: position 24,928,566 of record CM056206.1, on the reverse strand, counting down.
TGACACCAGGTATGAAGTGAGATGACTTTTTTTTACACTCCAGCTGTTCCCCTCCATTTATGGTCTCCTGACACTCCCTGTCCATAATCCTTAGTGGCTGAAATACTGGGTGCTCCCCTCTGAACTCAATCCCACATCGTCATGTACAGATGCTTGAGCAGATACACTGGGCATCACTATTTGATCGAAAAGGTGTCCATTCGCGTCACTTTTGGATGCCACAAGTATCCCCATAGACTCCCATACAAATCTGCTGTGCCTCACTATACAACAAAAAAAAGACCAGAGCAAAAAATTTTGATTCCCTTTTTCCAATCCCGTTTCTGTACTCAAACACAGGATATTCCTGGCCAGCCGAGGCCTGAACACTGAATCTCCTCATTGCAAGACAACAGTGCAACACTGAGCACCCTAGATTGCATCAACAACCAAAATAGCCTATACCTTATTTCCATCCCAATCTCGGATCAAAGTAATCATTTCAAGAAATCAAGATTTCCTTTCCCCACGCACGTTTAGCTGTGGCGTCAACAACACTAAAAGGCTTCCTTTGCATTTTATATTGACGCTTGGGCAGAGCATCACTGAATAGCGGGTTTTGATGAGAAGGTGTTTGAACTATGATATGCTCCATGGTGCTTTGTCAGTGTGTGGCCTTTAAGTGCCAATGGAATGGGAAATGTCAGAAGTTGAATGTCCGCTGATTTAAAGGCTGCAGTAATTAATGTCCATTGAATATTGACAAAATAGTTATAAACCTTCTACTAGCAGTGCACCTTGGAAGCATTTTTGGAAATAATTAAACACAAGGAAATGTTTGACACACTAAACATCATTGATCAGCACTGAATGAATTTACTTGTGATTTATCCAAAAATAGAATTTATTTGGGATTTAGGCCGGGCATCAATCCTAACTTGTCAATAACACTGACTATCATTGCTCAACCTAAATGACTAAGGACCTCGAACCAGGACAAACTGATGAATCACTGCAAGCCTTGGTATATGCCTGCTTAATGAATGGAACTGTGGTCAACAGTATTAGTTAATAGATGGGGAATATTTGGGGGTCAGACCGTTAAAATCTAACCCTATGTTTCTTCCTCCGCTAAACTCAGCTGGTTGATATCACAAATTAGTTTTGCCTCTTGATTATAGAATTGTGAAAATGATCAATTCCAGGTGAATGAAACAAAATACTATCGAGGACTTTTGGTGTTTTTTCCACCTCTGGTATTTAGCTGATCCACAGTGTCAGTCCTCCCGCATGCTCTGTCCCGCACTCAGCCTCTCCTCAATATTGAGCTCAGCCAGCTCCTGCTTCCCCTATTATTTGTCCCACCTGTTGTCCATTTATTCCATTGATTATAGTATTTACAACGCTTTTGTTTAGTTACTTAGCATTAAGCTTTTGTACAACCTGTTGTATGTCAGAGGTCTGTCCTGTGCAAGTCTGAATGTGTATTAGTCCTGCGATCTGTCTGTTTTGATATAATAAGTTTCTATCATTCCTGTTACCTGAACCGTAGTTAAGCTCATTAAAGGCTTACGTTCTTCGCACTTGAATCCTTGTCTTTATTGCTACACTGGTGCCTGCTGCATCAGGGCACCGGTCATTACACGCAGCTTACTTTACACTGGAAAAGACCATTTTCATCCATACTGAACTTAGCCATCACCCCAATAATGGTTGTAATCATACAAACAATCAAATGCGACTTTCATCAAGTCAACTACCCTTGTTATACATTGCTACTAGAAAAATACTCTGTAATTAGGGAGACCTCCTATTGCTCCTGCTTTTAGAGTTGAAATGACCTCGCCAGCATCAAAGTGAGCCTCCTCTTTCAGTGGCGACACAGCTGAGTGTGCAACTGCCCGATCAAGCAGGCCTCCCAGTGTGTGATGGAGAGCAAACATCTGGAGAAGACATTACTTCCAACTTTCTACTGCTGGAAAACTGTTTGCGTGAGCCGACGTCTGCAAACAAACATAAATTAAGACAGCCAGGGTTGCGGTTCTGTGAATTAGCTCCACAGCTGCACCCCTGCTGAGCTACGGCAAGGCTGCTGTGCTCCCCACTGATACGGCCTGTCAGATTTCTAAAGTAACAACTTTCTCAATAGACTACTGAACTCTCAATAACGGCACACTACTGTAAATCCATGCAGCATCACCGCCTCATTTCACCATAATCGGTGGAATAGCATTGGTAATTGGTGTGCCATCAATCATCAATGTGTGAGAAAAATGAAATGAAATTAGGTTTTCTCGTGGATAAGCAAGCAATGAAACCTGATATCCCTGCCCCTTTTGGAATTCAGAAAGCCGCACTAATTGTTTTTCCAAAGAGAAATCCCATTTGAGTATATATTTGGGCTGAGAGCTACGTAAAGCTCTGTTTGTTGAAAACAGTCATGACCACAAGATCCCTATGCACCCCTCCTGCCCCTCTCGTCCAAAAAAAGAGTTTTATATTGGGGGCTACTGGGGTCAGATGAGGAGAAAAATGATAATTCATTTTAAAAAATGATTAATTAATTTTGGCCCCAACTGCATTTTGTTTTTAGGGGTAGAAGGACATAAGGGGTTTCTGTGGCTGGGAGATAATGCTGCTGTATCTGTCAGCACACTGTGTGGCAATGAGGAATGTGGGAGACCAATATAACATAACTGCTCTGGGAGCAAGATGCTGCTCAAAGTTTACTGGTCAGACCAAATTTTCTGGCTAAATTCAAATTTCGGTGTTGGTTTGGTCCTGTATTTGCACCGTAGTAATGCATTTTCCCCAAGCATACTGTGCATGAGCTGCGTGTAGTCTGTAGATCTTAACATAAATGGAATTTTTATGACTATTTGGTCAGTAAGAGCAGAATTTGAACGGCATCTCCAAAAGTATGGACATATTTGCTATGTACATTCGGGGTGGATGGACTGCCCCAACTTGACAGGTCTGTACTGCTGTCAGCACCCAGATTCTTTTTCTACAGAGTCATGTTGTTGTGATGCGTGCAGAGTGTGGTGTCTGGCGTTGTCTTGCTGAAATAAGCAAAACAAGCCATTATAAAATGCATGCCATTATATTCAATATTATTAGCGAAGACTAACAGTTACTGGTAACAACTAATATGGCAAACTAGCTGCAACAGAATGATAATCAGAGGAATGGTGGTAAACAGAAAATAGAGAATAGCTAGATAGCTGTAAGTACCATATATACCACACAACAACAGGCCTATTTACACACTGAGGGGAAAAACTCTCCATTAAAGACTTCCTCCTCCTGAGAATTAATACAATCAGGCTCAAAAAACCCTCCAGTCCGGTTCCATTCAGACTGACTCCCAGTGTCCATGTCCATACTGCTTTTCCATATCGTAAAAACATAACCTGAACACTTATGGGTTGCTTTTCGTCACATTTTTTCAATGCGTTCGCGTAACTCAAATGCACAATGTTCAGAGAATGCAACCTAACTTGCTGTTATGCAAGGGTTTTTTTATACTTTTTTGGAGCCCCAATCAATTTCTTTCAAATATCATGGAAAATTGATACTGTCTGGAATTGGGAAAAAACAGTCAATCAACAGATAATTACCAAGAAAGTTTCACGTGGGAGTGAACTATAGCTGTGCCTTACACAGATAAGCCTGAGCAACCACTAAAATGGGAAGATTGTTTGAGGCATGAAGTGACCACTGAATTCTACGAGGGATTTTGCATGAATCAATGGTACTGTACTGTTTTTTAATATCTGATGGCTATAATAGACAGTAGAATGACATTGTATCAATGCCATGTCAAATTTTTGCCTCAGAAAGCTGATTTTTTTAAAGCACTAAATTGCCGCACCTTTGGGTTATTGTGGATTTACTGCAGCTTGCTGTCACAATGGTGGAAGATATTTTTACTGACTGCTGAATGGATGGTATTGGCAAATTTATAAGGCTGTTTACAGATCAGGCTTGGATGAGGAGCTTTATTCATACAATTCCTGGGCAACAGTGGTGGGACTAATTACGTCCATATTCAAAATACATTTTGTGTCTTAACCGCCATCCAGCTGATATCATAAGGATAGCACAACAGAGCGCATTAGGTGAGCAGTGTCATAGTGTCTGCGTTTACATCGAGGAATTAATATGGCTCTTTCATTGTTGTATGAATATCATCAGATGATAATAAATGGTTTTATTTCAGGCCATGAAACCATTTACATTTTCATAATGTATGGCCCTGTGACTACCTCTGCTATGTGAGCTTTACAAAGAGATGGGACCACTAATAAATTAAGGAATATACAAGCAGTTAACAATGTAAATTAAGCTCCAAAAATGTAATTTTTTATTGACCAAGTTAAAAATGGACTTCTTGATGGTGTTCAGAGAGCTGCTACCAAGCAAAGTTTTCTTATGAGAGGCCTCTTGGGTGAAAGGAATGCAAATGAGTGCTGTCACGCTGAGATTCTGTCTCTGCTGACAGTCACAACACAACCTCAAATAAAAATGTAGCCATACAGCTTGTGTCCCAGGCAGCATGTGTACAGAAATCCATACACAGAATAGTTTCATCAATGGCTCCATTTAAATATTGAAAGTTTTGTAAACAATCAACCATGCCAATTAACCAGGAAAAAACTCAACACTGCGATAGCCAACTTTTTTCATCTGTGGGCCAAGACTTTCCTGTAATGCTTCAGGATGGTGACATTCAAACTGACTGTGCATAAGGGGCTCTAGTTTTGTGCTCAATCAAATAGAAATGCATGTGGCAGTAACATTATGCACAATTTGTCCATCAAAAACGACATATTTATTGCCGGCTTACTTCACTCAGTTTGGTAGTCTTGTGCTCTGAAATAAGGCCTTTTGCTTTCTATGGGTTGAACAGTGGGTGTTTCCATGCATTAAGCTGGGGCTATGCAAGTTACATCATACTGTATTTTAACGCAAAAGTCACTTTATGATAGTTCCATGGGACTGAATCCCAGCCAGCCAAGCTGTTTGCGAATAAATGCATATTGTTCATATTGTATTCCTCTTTTTGATTTTCTCCTTCGTTATGCATCCTGAAGTAATGCCCCACAATGCAAAGCTCGTGCAGCCTGTTAGTAAATTTGCATTTTGCAATATTTCATGGTCAGTTGCAAAAATAGCCCCTTGTTTGGCAAAAAAAAAAAAAAAATGCAATAAGGATTTTTTGATACCTGTTGAATATTTCCTGACCTGTGTATGTAGGCTACTCGAGTAGTCAGGCAGCTCGACTTGGTTCAGCCTATTCGTCAATACTTTTGTTGTTGATGGAAAAAAAATCTTGAAATGGCTGTGGGGTTTAATGGGGGAAACACAAATGATTGGCGTCAGTCTTCCCATAGTTTCAATACAGTGGGTGCCATTTGTATACAGTTTGAATGGCTCACATTTTTTCATACAAAACAGATTACCTGGCAAATTGACCTCTATCCCCCCCAAACCCTGCAGCTGCCTCTATCCTCCTCCTGCAGTGCATTATGTTCTCTCCTGGTTTGAGGGGCGACCGTTGGATGCCCCCCTCCAGTGGATCTGGTCACCTGCCTTCTTGATGCTAGTGTTCACTTTCCTCTTCACCTCACATTGTTGAACTGCTCATTGATTTGAAGTGCTGTTCCCAGAGGACTGCAGTCACACAAGATAGGTGCTTTTTCTCCACCTAACGAAATTGCTAATTTGCCATGGGATTAACACACTGGTTTTATAGGGAATGACAGCAACGGATCTGGTTGATGGAACCAAACCCCCAGCACAGGTACAGGTAAATAATTTGTCTTAGAACAACCCTTTTGACAACATTTCCATTGTTGCACTATCGCCTCCTGTCACGCAATGATCGGAATGGAGTTAGACACACCAGTTTTGATGTGCGATACCATTAGCACTTTCGCTTGTCAGCTGCGTTTGGGTTATCTAATTAGGGCCCGAAATGTTCAATTTTAATGAAAAAGAAAAAGCTTGGTACATTTAATAGCCTTTGCGTTCATAAGATGAAGTAAAATTGAATTAATTAGTGTCCAGCATGTTCACTGTTTGAAGCTGCAGGCCAAGGAATCTAATCTGTACAAAATCAAAGATAAGTGAGGTTGACAAGGGTGCGGAATATATCATGTCCCTGTTGAGTAATTCCCACTGGACAGGTCATCTCTATCTCACAGAGCCCTAAATTATTATAACTGCTGAACTGCAACCACATGCTGGAATATTGCCAATATAATAGTACTTTGAACTGAGAAATTTCTTAGATTAGATAAAAGATGATGTGATTTTAAGAGGAAAACTCTTTTGAGGATGTATTGAGACCTATGTCATTATCTCCCTGGTGCTGAATTGTGATTCCCAGCGGTAATTATCATAACTTTATGATAGCAGTGTCGTGGAAAAATAGCAGAATTAAAAGCTGGTGACTCTTCTGTCCGCTCAATGTGTACGCTGTGCATCCTGTGTTGCAGTTGAGTTAGATTGCAGTACTCATGATACTTTTGTGCATCAAAACTATATTTTGAACCATACCGGGCCATCCCGCACTTTTAGTTAGTTGATTCAGCATGTGCAGTAAACTGATCTACGTTTCCTAAATGAGCCAACCCAATTTGGATTGTTCAAACAAAAACCCCTCTGCCACTGTACAATGCACTCAAAACCATCCTATTATTTGTAGTAAAATGAGGAACTGCTTGCTATTTGATGGTGAAGTGGAAGATTTTTGTCCCCAAATGAATCAGAAGATGATGGTTCTGCTTCAGAAGGAGGTACCTTTCACTTTAAATGAAACAGAAGGGCATCCAAAACCGACATCATAACGTAATTTTACATATCTTGGGTTTATAACATAAGCAGTGTTTCTAGTTCCCAGGTAAGATGACACAGGAGGCTGGCAACTTTAACTAAAATCCAAATTTGTAATAAAGATTTGTAGGTTTTTTTTACTATACTCATCAGTGAACTTGTGAATTCCAACTAAAATCCAAATCTACACTACCGGGTTTTTAGGACACCCTAATTTTTCCAGTTTTTTAATAGAAAATTATGCAGGTTAATGTCTCATTGTACTCTGGAATGAAAGCATAGACATGATAGAACAAATTAACAATCGAAGTTAGAAAAGAAATCATGGAATCAATTTATAATCCAAAATGTATTTTAAACCTTTGACTCAAAGCAGCCACCTTTAGTAGATATAACGGCTGAACACACTTGTGGCATTATTTCTACAATGGAAATCAAATATTCTTCAGAAAGTTCTTCCCAACTCTGTTGCAGAAGTTCCCATAAATGTGTGGCACTTGTAGGTTGCTTTGCTTTTACTCTTCTGTCCAGTTCATCCCAAACATCTCGATGGGGTTTAAGTCTGGAGACTGTGCTGGCCACTCCATGTTTTCACGCTTACCATCTTGTTCTTTTTTTCTAAGGTAGTTCTGGCAGAGCTTGGACTTATGTTTTGGGTCATTATCTTGCTGTAGGATGAACCCCTGCCCAACTAGGCGCATACCAGAGGGTACTGCATAGCGCTGCAGAATGCTGTGGTAGCTGTTTTGGTTCAGGGTGCCTTTTACTCTGTACAAGTCACCGACCCTGGATCCAGCAAAACAGCCCCAGACCATCACACTTCCTCCCTGATGTTTGACAGTTGATGTCATACACTGAGGAACCATCCTTTCACCTACTGGACGGCGTACAAAAAACCTGGGTAACCTTACCTTTTGTTTAAAACTTCTGACAGTTCACCACTTACCTTTGTACCATTTCAAGCTATTCGTTGGACTGGAACTGCATAATTTTCAATCGAAAAAAAATGGAAAAATTGACCGGTAGTGTAAATCAAGTAATTGCTTTCAAATATGGCCAAGACAGAATTTTGGTGACCAACTAAATTTGTTAAAAATGTCTCATTTTAATATTTAAAATATGAGAACAGGAAATGACATGACAAATGAGCATGTCTATGCTATTAGGATGACTAATGACAAGTATCCTATGGCTAAACATTACAGACAGGCTGGTCATGGCAGCCCTAGCTCTTTGAGAGTTATGGCTATTGATGATCCCCAATTCTCGGAGGGGGGGCATATCGGCTAAAACGTCTCTTACAAAGTGAAACCTTTTGGATTTTCCAACTGAAAGCCATGGTGTTTCCAGGTCTCCATGAAGACATTGATTTTTTCCTTTTTTGTAATTCAAAATACAGTATAGATTATGGATCAAAAATGGTGCTCATATTTTGAAAGTTTTTTTTCCTATGGAGACTGTGCTCAATCTTGTATGGTAATGAGTGATGTCATCTCATGTTCATTATCTTGATATGCTTTGCCTGTGTCTCAGAAATGTTTGGTTGCCCTGATGAAGGCAATTATGCCGCAACACGTTGCTGCATTTTTATCCTTGCTATGCATATCTATATATTATTGCTGGGTTTGCGATTTGCATAATTTCACACATCTGTTCCGAAACCACCGTGAATAATGAGTCTGTTTTCCGCATACACCGGTTTTACTGTGTGACAAAGACGATGCGCCAGGTTTCGAACTTAGCTATGAAGTGGAAACTGCATTTTGAAGCCAGGCTGCCTACATTGCATAGAAAAAACAATGCCCGCGCATGTAGCCCGTGCGTAGCACGGGTATCGGCTAGTAGCCGTTTAATAAAGGCTTTAAAAAAAATTTTTCCACCACAAGAGCCGCCTTGATTTTCATTTTTTTGCTTCCAGGATTTGAGACCCCAGTTCCAAAGAGCACCTTGTTGGTTTTTTAAACTTACTCATCTCCAAGAAGCAGTGCCCCTTTATCCATTTCTACATGACCTACATGTTTCTAGGCTACCAAGTGCTGAGAAATCTAAAGTTACTATGCTGTTCCATTTTACCTCAACAGCAGTCTCATTTTACATGAACATCTCATTTGAGTGAGGTATGGGTTCTTGATGTGTTTGAAGGTCGCTAGTTTCAAAAGTACTTTAGTTGGCAACATCATTTGTTCACAGAAATATAGCAGAGATCCATGATAAGTTTTTTAAGTGACACTTATTGGAAGTCTTCAGATTACTAGGTGGTTTTCTTGGTGATCTACGGTATTAAAAGATGTCCCAAATTACCGGTCTTCACCCTGTTTTTGGCTAGTAAAATTGCATTAAATGATCTGGGCTCTGCAGTGGTGTGTTCAGTTTCTTGACAACAAAAACATTGTCTGTCTGTTCTGCACTCTTGAAGTTTTGGCTGAACCTGAGAAAATTATGTAGCCCAACACAATTCAGAATTCATCCTGCAGTGTTTGTTGGCTGACATCAATAAATACAAGAGAACCTATTCCTTTGGCTGCCTTACATGCTCGTGTCTTACCTCCACCATAATTCACAGATGAGGCAGTTGTGGCGGTGCGTTCAGGAACCACAAGCGAGAGAGGGAAATCCAAAAATCGTATGCCTTTGATTGCCAGGTCAGGACCAGTAGACACAACTGCCAAGCCACAAAACGAAATCCAAAAACAAAGTCGACTAGACAGGCCAGGGTCTGCACCAGAAAAACAGAGGTGCGACGGTACATAGACAGTAGGCAAAAAAATCGTAGTCGAAATCCAAAGCAGTGAGTCATACACAGGGCATCCAAACACAGAAGACGTGGTCATACAGAAATGGGTCAAAAATCCAGAAAGACAAAACAAGACAAAAAGGGCTTTGGCAAAAATCAAGGTCGGACAAAACAGTCAAAGAGAAACAATAATCAATTGGCATACAAGAGGCACTGCACTAAGGAATATTGATCAATGTTCTGACAAAGTCAGAACAGCAGTGAGGACTCTAAATAAACACAAAGGAAGTCACATGCTATGCAGGGAACAGGTGAATTGGATGAGAACTAATTACAAAGGAAGGTACACATGAGGAAGTCCTAAACCACAGCAATTGGCAAAAGCCAAGACACGGACGGGATTCACACAGACATCCTATGACAGATAAACAGCTCCGGTCAAGGAGTTCTAAGTGCACAGACCATGAGTGCAGGAAAGCAATTAAGCACGTGTGAGAGATCTTGCAGAAACGTAGGGAGAGACAGGGTAAGCCAAGCAAGGGGCGGAGACTAGAACAGGGCGATTGCTGAGATTGAATTAGTAACAATTAGTAGAGGTGCAGCTTTACAAGTTAACCAAAGTGCTCGTTAGTGAGTTAGTAATATACACATGGATTAGTTGGGTTAGTAGACTATGATACAAAATATAAATGTTAGTCTTGTTAGTAATCTAGAATATCAAGGCGAAGGAAGTAAACGAGAATTGAAGTAATAATATGAAACACCAGAAACCATTGAAATCACCCGAAGCAGGTAGGCACACAGACTGGGAAGACGGACTGAACCAACTAGATCACAAGACAGGGGAGACAAGGGCAATGAAACTTAAAATGGCATGAACTGAAAACCAGAGAATACAAAAACCAAAAAGAATAAAGAAAAGACATGACCATGAACATAAAGCATGAACATAAACACAGAACCATGACAGCAGTATTCTTCATATAATTTGCAATTCCTTCCCTTTTCCATATTCTTCTCCTCTCCCTTTCTGTAACATCTGATCTTTGTCTCATCTGTCTTGTTTTTCGGTCTTACCAATAGTTTACATCTTGCTAAAAATTCACTCTGGTGAAGTCTTCTCTTCATCTTTGACTTTACCAGAGATATGACTACCTCCTGGAGGGTGTTCTTGATATAGGCAATTGTTGAAATGGAGCTTTTCTTTTCCCTGGAAAGAATTCTGTCATCATGCAGAGTTGATATTCGTGGTCTTGGTGACCTTTTCGTGTCCATAAACTCACTAATGCATCCTTTCTTTTGAACAATACACCCAAGGAGTTGATTTGGTCGCACACAGTTTTTATTCCCTCTCTCTCTAAAATGAGTTTGTTTTGGTTTGCTGCACTGGTAGTGATATCTATTTGGACAAGGACGCTTAGCAGCAAAAAGTCTCCAAATATACTTGCCACAAATAAATTCAATTGTAGACTTGATTAGTTGTAAATGAAATAATGAGGAAATAATGTACATCTGGCTGCGCAACAGCTGAGCACCCAGTGGCCCAATCGAATTTGGTCCTTTAAAAAAAGGGACACACACACACACACACACACACATATAAAAAGTGCTGTGTTTCCTGTATGGTTCACCTGATTTGGATGCAAAATCTGACAGTCTGCACTGTGAGCTCGTATTCATTATTGGATTTCCAATATACTATGCTAGACAGCTACAATAACTTTCTCAATGTAGATATTTACGGATCTGACCACATGCATTGTATCTGTTCCTAAAATCAATCCATTCTAACAGAGGAAAGATATTTCAGGGGCTAGTTTAAAACTTGTTTTTTTTTTTTTTTTTTAATCAAATTGCTGGTAACCTAAGCCAATATGCTGTATTATGCAGTGACAAATTTATTTTATTTAGCATTGGAGTATTTGTTCCAACTTTTGCTGAGGGGTTGCAATCTGTTACAAGACAAAGGGCAAGCATACAAAGATGTGCATGGCTACAGCAGAACCATCATGTGTCCCCTCAAGCTTCACTGTTAAATATAATAAATGCAGCAAAATGTTAGGCATATTTCTCACTGCTGGTTCTTGAATCATCTCGAAAGTGAGACACATTCATTCATATACAGTGTAGTGGATGGTGCATGTAAGTATAAAGGTCATTCAATTTAAAATGTGGTAGCCCACATTTCACAAGGTATTGTGGTATGAAGTTTTCCCCTTACATTGCACATTCTGTATTATCCTTGTGGAAAAAGAGCCAAAAATCAGTGTTGTTGGCATTCTATTCAATTTCTCACGACCTTCAAAGAGATCTGTCGACTTTATAATGAGGATGCTGCAGTGACTGTAGCCTATTTCACTCTCTCCTCCCGGGATGATGATGTGTTTTCACAGCTAATCAGATGTAGGATATCAAAAGCTAAAGCTTTTTTACCTTAGTACCAATGTCAGCGACTGCATCACTGCCATTAAGTTTTACACCGCTATGAGTGGAATGATGTGTTGTCAGACCATCTATAACAAGGCATCCACAAAGCGGATAAATAACCAGGTTTTCGAACCGTAACCAGGATCCGAAGATCCTCCTTTCACGGTATTGTTTAGCAGCAAGATGAGGACATCAATGGTCAAAATTAGGTCAAATCAAAAATCCGTCTAATATGTGATGAAGAGTCACCGCACACACCTACCATAAAAATCTGATCATCCTAGCAGAAGGCATAAGGATGTAATTGCCATTTTTCATTAAAAGCCCCCTGGTGGCCAAATCATGAACCGAATCACACTGTATTTTGAAAGGAAACAGCAAGTATCACCATGGCACATGTCCATACCAAGTTGCAGCCATGAGAAAACATGCCGCCATTTTCGATAATCGGCTGACCTGACGCCATTTGACCTAGAAAATGGTCAAAAGTCGGTCAAATCAAAAACCTGTCTAATATGTGATGAAGGGTCATCCCATACACCTCCCATAAAACTTTGAGCAACCTAGCTCAATGCATACTTATGGCCATTTTTCTTTTTTCACAAAAAGCCCCCTAGTGGCCAAACTATGAATCCCAGGATGGCAATTTTTGGCTTGCAAGTTTGTATCAGCAAGACACATATTCAGACCAAGTTACAGCTCTCTAGGTTGAATAATAAGAAAACGTGCCGCTTTTTTCAACGATCGGCAGACCTGACGTCATTTGACCTAGAAAATGGTCAAAAGTTGGTCAAATCAAAAACGCGTCTGATATATGATGAAAGGTCATCCCACACACCTCCCATAAATATTTGAGCATCCTAGCTCAATGCATAAGGAACTTACGGCTATTTTTCATTTTTCAGAAAAAGCCCCCTGGTGGCCAAATTATGAATCGAATCATGCTGGATTTCGAAAAGAAACATTGTCTACCCACATACTACAAAGAAATCTCAAGTCATTCTCAAGTTATCGATCAAAAACCGTCCAACCGACCGACGCCCCAATGCCCCGCCGCCCCAATGCCCGCCTTCGGTATTTTACAAAAGTAATAACTAGGTTTGTTTCAAAAACCTGGTTAAAAATCCCCTCTGTCACACAATGAAACAAGAAAGGGTAGGACATTCACATGCTGTCCATGAAGACAGAGTCTGTAATTGGCCAATAGTAAACTGGACTTGAATAGATATTCTGTTCTCATCTCCAATGTCAAAAATGTGAGTGTGTGTGGGTGGGACGGGTGGTCTGAAATAAGTTGAAAATGTTTATCTTGGCACGTTGTCAATCACAGAAATCTACAGTCTTCATATTGACATTACTTTATTTATTCCTTACTGATTCTACCCAGCTATTTAAGTTTGAAGTGGAAAAAGATGATGACGGTATGGCAAACTTAGATTAAACGGGCCATGTCTAAGAGTCATGCCGTCTTAGGATTTAGAAATGCTTTTGTCAGCCTAAATAAGCAATGCAGGCCATTTCAGTATTATAAATGTATTTTTAAGAACTAGATTCATGCAGCAATTTAGTATGAAAGCTGTTTTTTTTTGGAAGATTTATATGTGTAATATTTGACATTTATAGTTTGTGGACCCAAAGCGGGCTGTTTTCTGAAGGCAATATTCAGTTCACACAACAACCATTGGGGTTTCTCCCTCTGTCCGGAGAACAGTCTGCTATGCGCTCATGAACTCAGTTCTAATGACTCATGTGGAAAAATGTCCATCTACTGCCATGTTTCATAACTGGTGCACTTAATTTAATCGCTTAAGATAGCGAATCAAAACTCAACATAAACAATCTAAGGGTAGGTTTGATATAGCCTTGAAAAAAACACCACAGTACAGAGGGCTGAATATTGAAAGCCATGAGTGACTGTTACGACTCCTCGTGACTAGGGAGATAAGGGCACCAGGAGAGTGAATAAAGGTGGAGAACCCAAATGCACGGACATGAAGTTTATTAACAAAACAAATTGCTAACAAAAACAGAAAGAATAAACTACAGAAGGGATAAAACTGAAGAACAGAAAGGGAGTGCTCCAGACTGAAATATTACTATATGAGGGTACCTGCCTGTGAAGGGGAGAACCAAAGTATAAATAGAATGGGAGATAATTAACTTAATTAAAATCAGGTGTAAACATGAGCAAAGAGAAAGCAGGGGATAATTGAATAATTAGAAAAGGCAAGTAGCCAGGAAACCAGGAATGCCACAGAGGGCATTACAGTGAGATAATGAAATGAATACCAACATAAACTCTTCAGCAATGATACACACTGAAATGCCTGAGGTAATGTTTTCTTAAAATAACAATAATCTGAAAAAATTATTGACTTTTCAGCTGTGTGTTAATATACCCGGTCAAATCATCAAGCGTTGGACTACTTTTTGCTAGAAAGACTGGCACAGGATGTTGCATGTTTGTCCCAACACTGCAAAAAATAAAGCAAGTGATGAGGAATTTTAGTTTAATATTTTGACATACAACCTTATTTCTTCAAAAGAAGCTTGAATTATACAGTATTATAGCTAGTGCTTACATACGTTTTGCCTATGACATGAGAGATTTGGTGTAATATCAAGATTTAGCCAATAGGGTATGACAGCTTGACATGAGTTTGAAATACATGCAGTATTTCTTACTTGAGAGGGGAAAAATGTTGTATGCTCATTATGACTTTCTCTAAAACACTAAAACAGACTTTGGTGCAAAAGACAGGTAAGAGAACCACAGGCTAAAGTAACAGGGTAGATCAGGTTTCCTCAAATTTGGACCTTAAATCCAAATCCAGCACAGGTTTTCTTATATCTCAGGTAAGTAAATGAACACCTAGTGCCTCTGATTGGCCAGACTGTCTTTTTACCTGACTCCCAGGTAAAGGGAGGGTGGGAAACCAGCAGTTCTCAGACCTCGAGGACCATGATTTGAGGGCCAGGGGAGTAGATGTTTGGCCATTACATGTAAAGATTCAAATATCCGAAAGGTTACAAACATTATTACACATTATTAGCCTTCATGTACATAACCAAAAACATGGCTTTAGAAAATGGCCTCAGCCTATTTTAAACAAATTTTTTTTTTCTTTTTGAGAATTTTTCCTTTATTTGATAGTTATACAGTGTAGAGAGACAGGAAAGTTGGGGAGAAGAATGGGGGAAGACATGCAACAAATGACCTGCGCTGGATTCGAACCCAGGTCGCTGCAGGAAGGACACAGCCTTTATGGCATGCGCACTTAGACCAATGAGCCACTGGGGCACCCCTGGTCTCAGTCTATTTAAGACAATTAAATTGCTCTCCACAAATATGTCCACGAGTAACCAAACATTCCAGAGTGAAACATTTACTACGTGCAACAGGGCATTGTTTACATGAAATCATTCTGTTTCTGTGTCTCCTCTCATTATTTTTATTCCAGAGATTAGAAAAAACTAATGCAATTCTTGACTCCCAACAAAACTCGATTGGGATTAAAATGTCGTCTATAAAACTGTTAAGGAAGGAGGCAGTTACTTTTGCAAAGTGAGCCATGTAATGTACATGAGGATTCGGGAAATACAGTCTTTGTGTGAAACATATTCATTCATTATCCATGATTCTCACAGCTTACCTTTTGAACATAAAGATGTTTTGAAAATAAAGTCTAAAATCTTTGTCAAAACATGTATGTTGTGACAGAACATGCAGAGAACATGAAGGAAGAGCTTTATCTCCATCTATGGGTAGAACACAGCAAAGCAGCGTCCGAGCACCATTTCATTTGAGGATGGATTATCTTTGTCTGACGCAAACGGCTCATTCAGTCAAGGACAACATTGGAAAGATTTTTTTCAACAACCCTTTCATTTCTATAGCTGAAATTACTTGAAAATGTCATCTTTTGTAAAGGTGAAAAAAATGTTGGACTAGATGAATTTGGATGAATCTAGATGAAAATGAATTTATCTCACAAGGCAAAATTAAGTCTCACTGGTTAAATGCGCTGCTGGAGAGAAAAAAAATGGATGCAACAATATTAACCCTTAGAGCGCTGAATAAATTTTCAAGGAATTAAAAAAGTAATTATCCTGAGCAGTTGAAAATTTATCATGTGACAACTTGTTTTAAAGAGCTCCCCAGCAGGCAACTATAGTTGCCTATGGTACTCAAAGGGTTAAAAAGAGTAACCCCTTTAAAGCTAATCACCTTGATTGATTTCATTGATCTTGACACATGTAGAACTTTTTAGCTCAGCTGTTGTTTCTCAGTTATGCATTGAATTTTAAATTAATGAATAGGTCTTTTCTTCAACACTATATAGAGTGCATTCTTCTTACACATCTTATTTTGTGGATGATTTCATAAGATTTATAAAAGAAGAAAATAGATCAATGCACAATTATAGGAATGGACCCCCATTTAATGATGAGGTCTTCATTGAGCATTATACTACATATTTACTCATTAAAATTTCAGAAAGCCATCTATCCTTATTGTGTAATTGCTGTAAACACAATGATTAATACAAAAACTGAATTAAGCGTCTCTCAGGTGGTCCACAAGAGGGAGTCACCACTGTCATCCAGCTTATTTTATGGAGCCATGAATTATTTTTTTACAGCACAATATGTATTCACTGATGGGCATGCTGGCAAAAACATTTTTATGAATCAAAAAGCTCTTCGGACCTGCTTTTTTGCCGATTGTATGATGTAATTTTATAGTGGTAAATGAATATAATTTGTTCATTCCATGTATAACAGCACTTCAGCAGTTTTTAAGAGCCCATCATGGTGTTCTTTAACTCTTATCAAAGCAATGTAGGGAACTAGCTTGGCATGCATGTCTTTGGAGTGTGGAAGGAAACAGGGGTACCTGAGGCAAACCCTCATGAACATGGGGCCAACATGCGTACTGCAAGCAGAGAAGCCCCAGCCCGCGATACAAATCCAATTAAAAACCTGCTGAGAGGCAACTGTGCTAACCACTGTGCTGCCCCTGAATGAAAATAATATACTATAAAATCCAAGTGTAATATAGAATGAAGTACAATTGGGAACGTTCATGACCTTGAGATATAGCCTACTCCACAGGGATCTGCCCACTACATAAATGCATTTAATACCAATTATAGCATGCATTTAGTTTGATTTAAAAATAGTAATGGCAACTCGCCTTATTTATTCATCTATGTATAGATTTTATCTGCCTTATGAAGAGCACCACACATCTTCCCTTCCCAAATCACCGGCAGTATGTTTTTATTATCTAAATGCCAATACTCATTTCAGGAAAGAAAATATATACATGGTACAAGACAAAGGGCAATCATTCAAGGAGTTGCAAATTGATTACCCATGTGAAAGACAATTTTTCATGAAGCAGGAGAAGTGAAGAACACTGGATACTGAGAATTGAACCTATTGATTGCGCCTGGTCAATAACAAGACCTGCTTCACCTCGTGTCGTCATACTTTAGCAACTGTGAAGGAGGTTGGGGAGGATGTCATAAAAAACATTGACTGGAAGAATCCAGTTGTTGGGCCTTTTTACCAGGAGGGGAAGGAAAATCGATTCACCCAGAAGCTTGAGAAAATAAGACAGAGTGAAAGGCTTCTTGGGACCAGACACAATGTGCTGTGCATAGAACTGTAGGATTTTAGCTGCCCATTTCATGATTGGGTTACAATCCTCACAAATTGAATACATCTTCCCACACGGAATAATTTGTATGAAACACAGTGCTCTGAAAAAGTATTTGAAGACCTCAATGGAAAAATGATCAGAGTCACATTTTCACGTTGTGGAGAAATGATTAATTAAAAATTCAAAACGATCTTAGAAACGAAGCACTGAAAAAATATGCATAAAATATAAAAAATATTATAAGAAAATATAATATTATTATATATTATTATAAATGTTATAATAATATATTAAATATAAAATATACAAAAATGCAAAATTTGGACTCTGATCGTTTTTTCCTTTGTGGTCTTCATTTGTTCCCTGTTTTTGCATATTTCTCTCCCAAAATCTTGCTAGATTTTTAAAATATTAGATAAGACATGACATGAAGAAGTGTTAAACTGCAGTTTTTAAATGACCATTTAACTTTTTGAAGGAAAACGGCAAACATGTATCATACAAGTGAAAAGGAACCCCCCCATAAAAAACTGGTGGTTTTGGCGCCTTAGCAGGAACAACTCTCACTGAACACTTCTGATAACTGGAGATCAGTCTTTCATATCGATGGAGGAATTTGGCCCACTCTTCTACGCAGAACTGCTTTAATTCGGCCATGTTAAGGCCTTTTCTCACTGGCAAAAATTTTGCTTAGCCCCGGCAATTGGTGAGGCTAAGGCCCCCCTTTAGCCCCACCAATTTCCCGGGATTAAGCTTAGCACCGCTTCTGTTCTCACTGGGTTTTTGGAAAGTGGGCTAGCCCCACCGATAGTACGGGACTATCTAGCACCGCAAATTGGTAGGGTATGTTAAGCACCAAATTGCGGTGCTAAGAAGGCCAGTGAGAACAGAAACAGAAATAGTCCGGGGCTAAGGAATCCGACGAAAACTGGGTTGCGCTGCAACCAATCCGAAGCAAGATGGTCATGAATATTCAATTCCACAACGTGATTGCGATGACATCAAGCAGTATCTTGTAAACAAACCCGCTCTGGTGTAAGTTCGTTGCGAGCGGAAGTAGCAGATTTCTTCGATGGAAATAAATATTTATTGAATTGATATCAGAGATGCCAAGTCTCGCGCATTAGGCGTGAGTCTCTCCTCTTAGTGGCATTCATGTTCCTGTGCCGTAGTCAGCAATTATTCAATCAACGCGCACTGAAGAAAGTCACTCGCGGAATTTAAGTCATTGTGCATTAAGTTAATCAGTTTCATGTGCATTATGGTGGATTTCCCCACTAGTGACATGGAAGTCGATTATGACTTGAGAATTCTCCGGCTTGTCTTTACTGAGGGATTGAAAGCAATGGAATTGCATAAAGACGTTTCAAATGGTCTTATTTCATTAAAACAATTTAAACGATCATGAAACACATGCATTGTTTCCAATCCCTGAGTAAAAGAAGCACGGGAAGTCCGGAGTCATAATCGCTTTCCATGTTACTTGTGACGAGGTGCACCTTTACGCAAGTGAAACTGAAACTTCAATGCACAAGGATTTTAATTCCGCGTGAGAATCTCATTAAGCGTTCAATGAATAATTGCGGACTATGATGAATAAGCCTAAAAAATGTGTGAGACCTACGCCGAATGCGTGAGACTTGGCATCTCTGTGATATTAAGCCATAAATTATTGGTAGATGGCTGAAAAGACTTTTGTAATATTTGTTTTTATTCTATGATTGAGTTTGAAAGAGCGATAAAACGGATACGCAATGAAATAAGATCAAAATGCATGATGTTTTGAGTCGATGTTGAAACGGTGCTGTCATTGACGGCTTGCTTGGACACACGTGTTTTGTATGATGACAAAAAGACATGTTGCTACATTGACCGTACGTGGGCACCTACCCACGTGTACGGCGGGTTATTTGTATCAAACACACCACACAGAACTCGTAATACGTAGCTAGCTACCTATACTTCGTTTGGACTGTCATCAACTCATTTGTATAAAATTTGACAATGGCCGGCAAAAGAAGCAATTGGGAAGACTGTGAAATTAGATTCATGAAGCCTCAATAGTCCGGGGTTAACGATAGCAAGTGAGAACAGGAGCGATTTTTCTTAGCCCTCGTTTTGTTGATAGTACGGTACTAAAAATGCAAGTGAGAAAAGTGGCTAAGGATAGTCCGGGGTTAAGGATAGTACGGAGCTAAGGATAATACGGGGCTAAAGAAAACCAAGTGAGAAAAGGCCTTTAGGGTGTTTTTATGAATTCCCAGTTTAAGTTTCTGCCACATTATCTCAATGCAGATGAAATCACAACCTTGATTAGGCCTCTCAAATTTTTACTTTGTATCTTTTTTCTTGCATTGAGGTGAATTTTATCTTTGTCTTGCAGCATACGACAATGGCTCCTTAGCTTTAGATTATGGACTGAAGACTGGACATTCTCTTTCAGGATTTTTGAGAGCAGGATTCAGGACTCCATCAAATTATAGCAATTTGGCCCCGCCTTGAACTATCAAAGCATCCCCACACCACCACAATAACATCACCAGCATCATGACTGTTGGTATGATGTTCTTATTGAGGAATTCTGTGCATTATGAATTATTTTTATCCACAATGTAACCAGACCCATCCATTATCTACTGCTTCTGCCCCACGAGGGTCACGGGGGAGCTAGAGCCTATCCCAGCTGATGATGGGTGAAAGGCAAGAACACCAATCCATTGTTGGGTGCACACCATTCAGACAATATTCACTCACACTCTCATGCTTATGGACAATTTAGAGTTTTCAATTAGCCTGTCATGCATATCTTTGGATGGTGGGAGGAAACCCAAGCAAACATGGGGAGATCATGCAAGCTCCACACAGAAAGGCCCCAGAACCCATGACCTTCTTGCTGTAGGGCAGAAGTATGCTGTCCTAACAAGACCACGATTCCGCAGAAAATTATCCCAAATTATCCCATAAGGCTTTAGGAGCATCATGGTGTTTTTTGTTCACATTACGCACGCCTTATTGATCCTTTTTGGTTATCGGTATTTATTGCTTTGTAGCTCACCCATGGATACCATGTTTGCCTTGTTTCAGAAATTTTTTAAATGTTCATCTGGGGTCTATTGTGACTTCTCAAATGAGTCACTGACGTGCTAAAGTTTTTTTTTAAATTTGTAGATAATGGCTTTCATTGTGGTTCTTTGAATTTCTACAGGCATAGAAATGGCTTTGTAACCCTTTCAAGACTGACATATTTCAATTATTTATTTGTCACCATTTACAGAGTTTTGTTTGCTCTCAGCACAGTAAGAAACCTTGTAACCGACTTCCCTTTGCTGAAAAGGCTCACCTAAAAGGCGATTTAGACCCTACAAAGCTAACAGTAAGTGAGCCTTGGTGCACTATCCTGACTGAGCCCAATCATTGATCACATTTGGTAAATTACCCATGGGGAAAATTACTTTTTCATACAGGGCCAGCTTGTGTTGGATTACTTTTCACATTCAATCACTTAAATGATAAATTAAAGACTGCATTTTGTGGTCACTCACATTGTCCTTGAAATTAATTTATGTCAGAATATCTAAAAATAAAAAACTTAGTGAGACAAATATGCAGAAATAGAAGAAATCAGGAAAAGGGTGAATATTTTGAGGGCACTGCACCTAATTGGCCAAAGTATTATGATCCATATAAGGAACCGGAAACAGATTCAGAGTGCAATCCAATGAAGGAGTTAACTGATAGGAGTACAGTAATCGCAAGGGAGGGGCCGCAGCCCACAGTAGCATGAGCACAGTTCAGTTTCGGTGGTATAGAGAGGTGAGGGTAAGGGGCGTGTACGTGCCCGGCCAATGGCATCCCGGGACAGATGCCAGATGGTGTTCACCCTCGCCTGAGCAGGACTGTCAGACAGCAGGTTTGAAGGGCTCAGCAGGAACACAGTTGCAATCTTATTGGCTGATGAAGGTTTTGGAGGCATTCCTAATAAACTGGGCTGATGAACAAACTGGAGAGGGAGATTATGTGGCCCAATCATGAAGACCTATAATAAGGCTTGGGATTTTTACCTATGAATAAAGCTCTGAAGAGTAATTACATATTTCACTATCAGAAGGGTTATGATCATTTCCAAGGACATTAACTTCTAAACTTGAAGTAATAAACTGAGTGGTTGCTTAAGGGCGTATAGCATGACAATCCAGCAACTGTGCTAGTAAGGTTATATACACCACAGGAACACAAGGGAATGGGGTATACAAATGGATCACACCTGGATAAGGAGAGACATGCAAGACGCCAAAGCAGTTAAGGAGACAATACCTGCTCTGAAAGACAGGCTGGTTGCTGGAAAGAAGGAGACAATTGGTGAGACACAAAGGTTGTGACTAAAAATATATGAGGTGTGACAAAAAAGATAATCAGAGGAATGGTTTTACATAACTAAGATTATTCACATTGATGTTTACATAAATATTTAGTGATCTGACCACGTTTATGTGTGTCCCAACATGTTATGACTGGTCCACATATTTCTATTGACTTAGATTATAACACATGTACGGTAGGGGAGACTGGGGTCCGATGAGCCATGGGGAATCAATGAGCCATATCACTATTTTGCGATCAATCAATGACAGAGCTGCTTAAAATAGGCAAAATATTTGACCATTGACTGATGAGTCATGGGGATAAATGAGCCATACCACTATTTTGCCTATTTTAAACACCTTTGGCATCGATTGATCGCAAAATAGTGACATGGCTCATTGGTCCCTGTGGCTCATCGGACCCCAGTCTCCCCTACATGTTTCTAGGAATTTTTATTTGAAATCAGTGGAAACCTACTCACACTACAAAACACAGAATACCAGTACGTGGACATGTGCGAGAGTAACTTTAGCAATCAAGTCAAAATGAAAAAAAAAAAGAAATTAAAGGGATAGAAATGAAGTGTCAAACATATTCTGAAGTAATAATTAAAATTCCACGAATTAAACATTCTACTGGTCCCATCTAGAGAAATTTGCGGACAGATTTGTTTCAGATGGTTAATGTGCGCCCAGGTCACAGTTCAAATAGACCTACTCAAACCTCTGAACCAACAGCACAAATAAACTGTGATATGGAAACACTGCGACTGATTTTTGCTGCTGCCTGCTCTAAAACAAATCAATCTTCTCACTGCTCACGAAGGCTTATAGTGAAGACTGTGATTTTCAAATGCCACCTACTGATATCTTTAAATGGCATTTAAATGACACAATGCAAACCAAATTATGGGATTAGAAGCATAATGCTAAAAATCAACAGTGAGGATTGGACCAAGCAAAGACATTATTTTTGCCCCCACAGCAATCCTGTTACTGGAAATACGCTTTGTGCCCTTTGGCCTAAATCTATTTCAAAAGCAAATGTTATTAATGAAGTGAGAAATAAGTGGACTGCATTTATATAGGGCTTTTCTGGCCATACGACACAAAGCGCTTTACAATTACGCCTCACATTCGCCCTGATGGCAGAGGTTGCCATGCAAGGTGCCAGCTTGCACATCAGGAGCAGTGTGGGGTTCAGTGTCTTGCTCAAGGACACTTTGACATGCTCTCTGGAGGAGCCGAGGATCGTAACAGGAACCTTCTGATTCCTAGGCCACCCGCTCTACCTGCTCTGAGCCATGCCACCCCAAATAAGAAACAATTCAAGCCCAGCCCAGATTTGTGCAGAAGATGATGCCTTGATACTCAGAATTTTGTTGAAATGTTAGAGCTCAAAAATAATAGAAAATTAAATAAGTTTGGTAAATTAGATAGGATTTTACAATTTTTCCAAAATATATTTATTTACAGCTTTAAAAATACAGTCCTTCTCACAAATGGGGAACAGAGTCATGTTGATACAGAAAAATAAATAAAATATGCTACATACAGTTGTGAGACATTTCATTAAAAAAATGATCAGAAACCATAGACAAACTTACTAAGGTGCCCATGTTAAGTATACTGGCCCATAATTGCACTAGCCTCATAGTTGCAAATGAATTTGCTGCCACTGAATTGCATTTTCCTCACTAACTGCCCTTTCCTTATTGCTGATACTAAGTACCTCCTTATGTTGAGAGTTTGATGGACTGAGGAATGAATGTGTTTCATAGCTGCTTACATCTAAACTGTAAGACTCTGAACTGTCTGCCAGAGATACTAAGATAATGTTCTCCAAATAAAAAAAGCATATGGATCTCACAAAATGCCACAAGCTAGAATTAACATCATTTAAGCAGTTTTAAATATTGGCCCTAGTGTTTCACCTAAAATCTTTGACCAAATAATAATAAAAAAAAAAAAGTCTATGCGACTTACCAGAGGCACAGCAATAACATACTAAACAACAACTACCGTAAATTTTACAGAAAGGAAGTTGTACCAAACCATAATTACAAGACAAGTTGATGAATGAAATGATAACGACTTAATATCACATGGCTGTCTTATTCAAATGACCTTAATTGTCAAAGAAACTGGCTGTTACCACAAATTACGGCAGATGTAATTTAAATGCAATATCAAAGACAAAGTGACATTCTTATAAGCCTCTACATTCAGTTTGAATAAATTGTTCATTTTCTTTGAATTAATAAGTTCAGCCACACCATTAATCTGTCAACTGGCAAAGACGCTGTCAAACAGAATTGACTCTCCTCTGCTCGAATTTCAAAGGTGTGAATGGACATGCAGTGCTCAATGTTAGGCACAGATTTACTCCTATCTGGTCATTGAACCTCTACCTTTTTCTCTTTTATACCACCTCCTGCAGCCATAATGAAACACAAGGTTGATACCATAAGACATAACGACAATAGAGGTTGCCCATTGTGGAGTCATGGAAACCAAGGTGAACATTCTGATCAAAGGGCCATAAAACCAGCCCTGAATCTTTAACCTCAAAGTCAAACAATTCTTAAATTGAACTGAACTGAATGAACATTAAAAGCAAATACTAATAATTATTACACCCACATTCTTTAAAACTCGGAATCACTGGTTAAAAGTAAATTTCAATCATTAAATTTTTGTTTTCCAGTAATTGTATTATTTTATTCTCAAAATCTAGTTATAAGTCAGTGCCAGTGAAATTGAATAAGTTACTAGGAGATAAATTATCCAGCTGTAAAATGATTCATGAATACATATTCAATAATGCATTAAAAGATTCATTATTCAACAGGAAATTGCACAAGTCATGCTCCCCAGTGCTATGTGTCCCCTCCCCTGCGTTATGATTGGCCAAGGTTTCAGCATTGGTAGATCGGCCACGTTCACATCAGCAAAGATTAATAAGATTAATGGCAGCTCACCTCTGTAAGTCAATGCTTTTACCGTTTCTCAGACAGGTGGAGGACTGATCTCACATGAGGGAAATCATGACCAGCTGCCAGCAATGAAATTCGATTGTGCCATCGTTAAACATATTTAAA
The DNA here is from genome assembly GCA_029692085.1 of Gymnothorax javanicus. Taxonomy (NCBI): domain Eukaryota; kingdom Metazoa; phylum Chordata; class Actinopteri; order Anguilliformes; family Muraenidae; genus Gymnothorax; species Gymnothorax javanicus. The sequence continues at coordinate 24,903,456 of CM056206.1, read as the reverse complement.
TTTCTCATGTAATGCAACAAATGAAGTGGAAAATGTATTTTACTGGATTTGATTAAACTTTGGTTGCTAAGCAACAGGATAAAACTCATCCAAGGCTTTTCTGCCCTCCCCCACCCCCTAAACACACACACAGGCACACACACAAACATACACAGACACACATGTACATATATAGGCTCAGATACACACACGCACAGACACAGACACACATTCCCCCTCCCACTAAGGGATGTTTCAACAAGCCTCTTGTATGGACGCAATGCAAATTCTGTTACTGATCTGATTGTTTGCTCCTTGAGCATAATGTCATCTTACCTGAAATGACTCAAGGTCTCATAGAAATAATGCAATCAGCTTCACTGAGTTGCATACAGCCCAACCACTGAGCATAGTTCAGGGAATTAGTGTGATAATCAAAACCAAAGATTCTTGGCGTCAATGTCAAAATAGTTAAGGAATTCACAAAGCATTTATCCACAGGTTTCCAGTGTCCCATGATGCCTTGCACATATTATGGGCGTTACTTCCGGCTCAAAGTACAAACCCCAACTCCAATGAAGTTGGGACGTTGCGTAAAACCTGAATAAAAACAAAATACAATGATTTGCAAATCCTTTTTCGACCTATATTCAATTTAGTCCACTACAAAGACAAGATATTTAATGTTCAAACTGATAAACTTTATTGTTTTTGGAAATATTTGATCATTTTAAATTTAATGCCTGCAACACATTCCAAAAAAGCTGGGACAGGGGCAACAAAAGACTGGGAAAGTTGAGGAATGCTCAAAAAACACCTGTTTGGAACATTCCACAGGTGAACAGGTTAAATGGAAACAGGTGAGTGTCATGATTAGGTATGAAAGGGGCATCCCCGAAAAGCTCAGTCGTTCACAAGCAAGGATGGGGCGAGGTTTACCACTTTGTGAATAACTGCGTGAGCAAATAGTCCAACAGTTTAAGAACAACGTTTCTCAACATGCAATTGCAAGGAATTTAGGGATTTCATCATCTACAGTCCAGAATATCACCAAAAGATTCAGAGAATCTAGAGAAATCTCTACACGTAAGCGGCCAGGTCAAAAACCAACACTGAATGCCCGTGACCATCAGTCGCTCAGGCAGCACTGCATTAAAAACTGACATCATTCCATAAAGGATATTACCATGTGGGCTCAGGAACACTTCGGAAAACCATTGTAAGTTAACTCAGTTCGTCGCTACGTCTGCAAGTGCAAGTTAAAACTCTACCATGCAAAGCGAAAGCCATATATCAACAACACCCAGAAACGCCGCCGGCTTCTCTGGGCCCGAGCTCATCTGAGATGGACTGACGCAAAGTGGGAAAGTGTGCTGCGGTCTGACGAGTCCACATTTCAAATTGTTTTTGGAAATCATAGACATCATGTCCTCCGGGCGAAAGAGGAAAAGGACCATCCAGATTGTTATCAGCGCAAAGTTCAAAAGCCAGCATCTGTGATGGTATGGGGATGTGTTAGTGCCCATGGCATGGGGAATTTGCACATCTGTGAAGGCACCATTAATGGTACATACAGGTTTTGGAGCAACATATGCTGCCATCCAAGCGACGTCTTTTTCAGGGACATCCCTGCTTATTTCAGCAAGACAATGCCAAGCCACATTCTGCACTTTACAACAGCGTGGCTTCATAGTAAAAGAGTGCTGGTAATAGATTGGCCTGCCTGCAGTCCAGACCTGCCATTGAAAATGTGTGGCCCATTATGAAGCGCAAAATACAACGGAGACCCTGGACTGTTGGGCAACTGAAGTTGTACATCAAGCAAGAATGGGAAAGAATTTCACCTACGAAGCTTCTACAATTAGTGTCCTCAGTTTCCAAACGCTTATTGAGTATTGATAAAGGAAAGGTGATGTAACACAGTGGTAAACATGCCCCTGTCCCAGCTTTTTTAGAACATTTTGCAGGCATCCAATTCAAAATGAGTGAATATTTCCAAAAAAAAAAGATAAAGTGTTTTAAAGTTTATTTGAACATTAAATATTTTGTTTTTTTAGTGTACTCAATTGAATAGGTCGAAAAGGATTTGCAAATCATTGTATTCTATTTTTATTCACGTTTTACACAATGTCCCAACTTCATTGGAATTGGGGTTAAATAAAAGGCTTGGCACATTATTGTATCTGGATATTTAGCTTTCCAAATTAAAGTAATTATGTGGGTACACAACCTCACTGAGCTCAAAAAAGGTAACATAATGATACCTTTACCCTCTATAAGATGGCTGGGAAGATGAGGTTAGGAAGTGGCCTCTTATCATATTCGATAATATTTTCAGTTTTGTTGAGTTCTTATGTTGTGACAGTTAGGCGATGAGCAACTTCAAAAGTTTAGAGGCATACTAATACCTACATAGTAACAAACTTATGTGTTATTTAAGGACGTGGGAAATGATCTTATCCAACTGAAAGCAGACACAAAGCGGAGTCAGAACCTGAATGTATCACATCATAAGGCTTGGGTACTACCATGAAAAGCAGGTGTCATACAGACAGCAAGTTGCTTGTGTATTGCAGGGCCGGGACACTTTTGATGTCATGCAGCAGCAATTCTGTGAAAGTTTAGTAAAGTAGCAACAAAAAAGGCAGAAAATGTGTGATATTATTAATAAATGTTTCAAACTGAATATTCTGCTGTATTAGTGCCATGGGCTATCGCACAGAGGCACTCCTCTCTATAGCTATGCAAAGTCCCCCAGGGCGTAGCAGTATGGTTATTCATTGCATTTATTATTCTTCTTTTATTTTTCCTCTTCTGTTTCAAATTTCAGTTCATAACTCATCCAGAAAAACCCTGGAAAATATATATATCAAAACATGGCTTGATTTGGTTCGCTAAGCATTGTCTTTTGGTGATAATGTCTCAGGGATTGGAGATATGAGTCTCAAAAAAACTGCAAAAAAAAAAAAAAATCCAATTCAAAGTGAATGGGAAGGTGTTAAAAAAGTGATCAATATAGAAAGAATGAGTGCATCAAATGTTTGGATAAGTCAGGTCAGAGTCTGGCACGGATCGACATATTACTGGCAACTATCTTATAATCAATTCTGAATCTGAACTGACCCATGAAAACAGTACCTGGAACCCGTCCATCCCACTTTTTTCATGAAATACTCGACTTTGCATTTCGCTTGAAATGTGCTTATTATAATTACAGTTTGGCTGACAGAGGAAGCAATCATAAAATGCGGAACTCTGAGCATTAATGTGATGGATGAAATTGTGGTCAGCGTCTAATTAATCCAAATATCTTCCACATATCAGACTTGGCCTTCAAGGATGAGATGTCAACAATGTGGCATTCTCCAACAGTTATTTTAGTTTTTTTGTCAGCCAGGTTGATTGATTTTTTTCTTGGTGTCATTGTCTATGAGGAAGAATCAAGTTTGTTTTACTCCTGCTGGATATTATTCAAGGGGTTACAGTAGTGTAATCAAATTTAAATTATTTTTTTCTTTCTCATGTGAAATCACTAAAAATTAAAATGACTTTTTAACCTTTTGAACTGGATAATATCTTTGAAAGTGCACATCTCTAAAATGCAGAGCATTTTGCCACCACAAGCAAATTGATAAGCAAGGGATTAATGAACTTAGGATGGCTTTTGTACTCAAACAGAGACAGGAAATTCTGATGGGCAAGCAGATTCGATAGAATGTGAAACCCAAACAGACCCCTGTGCCGACCAAATAATCCTGTGGATTAGATGATGATAGTGTGGCTTCAAAGCATTGCAGGCCAAACACGCTTATCTCAGCTCCTAGTGCAACTAAATTTTGCTGCAAGCATTTTAATAACCAATTCAGAATATACTTCCTCACCATGGTTTTTCCCTTGGGTCTTTTTTGCAGGTTCATCTTCAAAGCTGTTTCAGAGGTCATAGCTGTCAGTCATTTCCCAGGCCAAATGCGAATGAATATTTTACAGCAAAGTAATAAGAGATGAGTTCCAAACAAGACAAAAATGTGGCCTGCCATTCGAATGATGGTCGGGTAGCATTTTCAGAGTTCCATAGCTACAACTACAGTGCTTCAATACCAATAATTAGATTTGACTACAAATGGATCATACTATTATTCTTTGTGGGTATGGCAAGTAAAGCAAAGAAAGTTTTGAAATGTAAACTACACGTTCGCTTTCTTTATATCTTAAAAAGTTTTAAACTGGTACCAGTTTGCAAAGCCCTGCTGGTTTGTGATTTACATTGTATGCTGCAATTCAGTTTATATCATCATTTGTTGCTTCATTAAACATTAATTAAATAATTAATTTCAAGTAAAGGCTGAAGAAATCCAACCTCAGATGAGGCACCCAAAACCTGCAGCTATTTCGATTTAATTCGGTAAATTTTATTCCTCAGCATGAAAAGCAATATTTTGCGAGTTCCCCATTACTGTATTGCATGAAACATAATGACACTGATAAACCTTAATTAAATTAAATTTAAAAGTAGCATATAGTAGATGACATCTGAACATACTAAAATTGACAAAAAAGACAGAATATGTCATTTTCAAACCGGGAGGGGAAATTCGAGCTGTCCTGTCATTCGCACTGTTTTTCGGGGGGGGGAGTGGTCATTTTGCCCCTCTATTTGTAGGTCCCGGAGGGCTTCCCCATTAATTCCCTTTTCCAACACAGTGGTACAGTAACGCGATTCATGCATTCCAGTACACTCAGAGCAACTGGCAGGTTGAAACCCATGGACATAAATAGGGAAAGTATCCACATTTTATTGCAAACCTGGAATCTGTTGTCACACAAATCAAATGCAGAGTGTTGATACTGCAAACAATAAAATCAGTGGACTGTTTGCAGCAAGGGCTGTAACATTTTGAGTACTGTACTGTCCTCTAGCATGGGCCACTTGCAATAACCGTCCTGCTCCACTAGGGGACTGGCCCGGACCACTGAAAGAGTTTCTCGAGACTGGCTCGAGGCAGTGGCTTTCCATTGCAGTAACTGTCTTGCCCCAATGTCATCAAACATACTGATTGGTTCTAAGCACACAAAAGCACATTACAATCCAGCAACTTGCCACACTAAGAAGAGGGCGCAAATACCCGTCATCTGGCTGACCAGGTAACAAGATGCATCCGGGGAGGGGAGATGCACACATGGTAATCCAATTGCGCAAAACATACACTTAATAGACATGCAAGTTGCTGAACTGAATGAGGCACAAAAGGAATTCACAGGAGGGTTGCAACATTGTCACTGAGTTTTCAGGTCTTTCCCACAGTAATGAATGCCAAAGGGAATTTTGTCTTTCACCTCATATTTATACCCTAGTGACGTCAATGATGACCACCTCTGAGTTCCCAATCAAACAGGTGAACTTCAAAATGTGAAATATGACTGGAAATATACTTCAGCTAGAATTTAATTGTAGAATTTTCAAGGGATACCGATATTTGTGGCACGTATTTTGTAGAAAAAAAAATGCGTATATAATATCAACTTTTTTTTCTTCCAATAATATAACTTCAATGATAAGGTAGGATTTTTGTGAATATTTTGATTAAAAATCCTAGAGTTTAAACAGCAAGGACATTTTTTTCCACTGTCTGGTCTCTCATATTCACTAAGGGTGCCAATAATTTTTGAGGATACTGAACACATATAAACCTGATGCTCAAGCAGAGACAGGGTTCTTTTAAACTGATGCGTAAGAGACTTAAAAGCTTTTCCTTGAGCAAAAATATACAGCCCATTGCACTTTGAAAATTGGCCAGGTGGACATTTTCCATAAATATCACATCATTAATGTCAATGCTAAGAGAATGGAACTATGAAACTGCAGAGCCAAACGAATTGCCCGAATCAGCAGAAGTCATTTCCACAGAAAATCTTTTTATTCAAAGGCACCTCAGACTTGGAGCCAAGGGATGCACTAGACCATAAAGGTAAGACTGACTCCTTCATGTAACGTCACTGATGAAAAGAACAGAGTAGAAGAGCAAAAGTATACCAGCTCAGCAATAATTCTAAAGGTGTTTATTTTCCTTTTTTTCTCTTCTATTCTGTATGTTTGAGGTGAAATTTTGGTTGAAAATGTAGTCATATTCTGACACAAACCACATCGAGGATTGATGAGAGTGTTGACATCCACAGTTCTCATCTGAAGCATACAGTGTCACCAGGAGCTCAAAGTTATGGTGAAAGACCATTCATATTCAACTTTAGGGATTCAAAAATACCCTGGCTCACAGGTTCATAAGTTTGGTCTTTGGGCCTGCCTGTCAAAGCTCTTTTTTGTTCCAGCCACAATTTCAATCGTAGGATTTTTGCAAGCTGTTTTTCTTATTTAGGTGTAGTTCATGTTTAGGGCAATGATTCACCATTTTCAGCCACTTTTTGGAAGAAAGATTGATACATATTTTGAATGATTACAAATCCAGGTACATATTGTTTCCTTAAAGCACAATTAATTTCAGGTTATTATTACATTTTTAAACGGATCAAATTTGGAACAGAGGAAATCAATAAGCACCCAAATAGGTTGCTAAACAAGTATTTTCAGCTTTTGAAAATACTCTGCTTTAACTTAGTAGCACAAGTATGACACGAAAGAGCTCTGACTCTTACACCATTGGTTTGTCTTTGAATTCTTAATTATCTAATGAGAGATTAGTTTTAGTGACCACGTGTCTACAATTTTACAAATTAGAATGCTGTTTCACAAACCATCTTTATCAAGAAACTGATGAACGGTCCAGTATCCAGAATGGAGGCACAGCTCCAACTAAGTCAAACTGCTAGCAATGAGGATAATGGTGCGTGTAGGTGGACGTTCAGAAAGCACATGAAAGTAGTGTATTCAAAGACAGAAACTCAGCTGTCACTGATGTATCTCAATGTTCCAACACAAAATTTGGAGGAAAGTATGATTCCTATCAGGTTTAATGTAGCATTTCCGTGAAGCCCTTAAAATCCTATCAATACTGATGGATTCATTTGCACTGGAGGTCAGATGTTGGACTTTTTTTCAAGACAGTGGTTTTACACCAAAGCTACTCATTTTGCAGAGTGAAACAAAACACCAGGAAGACAATAAAACTATCTTCTCTGCTCTCTGGTTTGATTCAAAAGATGCAGTGGAAATTTTGAAGCTTGTAGGTGTCTGAAAAAAATGTGAACAGCTAATCAAAAAAGTTATTAATACGAGATAGTAACAATGAATGCTCGGTGAACTTCGCATCTTCAAAAATGTGAGTTTTATGTGCTTTGTGAACATTTATCATGCACCCCAGTCTCCTCATTGCAAGCAGTTCGACTTAGAGCTGTGGCTCTGCTCTGATTGCTGGACCATTCTTCAATTTTTTGATAAATATGGTTATGTTCATCAACAAACTAGGTTCCAAGAAGACCTAAATTTCCAATTAAGGACAATATACTGGGATTGCTCATGAACACACTTTGTAAATGTCTTTCAACAGCAATGTCTACCAGTTGGTTTCGCAGACATAAGTCTAAGTGAGATGCTTCATGTGCAGCTCCACAGGTGGCCAGCAGGGGTGTGATCCAGAAAGGCAGGTCAATGAAGGACTCCAGCCGGTCCCTCAGGGGACACTTACTCCAGCATCTCTCTCTGGCCGCGCTGCTGCTTCACGACAAGTGGGTTGTAGGTTTGAATCCGGCCTGTGGCCTTTCTGTGGGGAGTTTGCATGTTCTCCTCATGTTCACGTGGGTTTCCTCTAAGCACTGCACTTGCCTCCCACAGCCCAAAAAACACATGTGCTGGGGTAATATGAGACTCTAAATTTCCCATCGGAATGAGTTTGTGAGTGACTAGTGTGTGAGCTCCATGATGGATTGTCCAGCCACCCAGGGCGTGTTCCTGCCTTTCACCCGTAGTTGGCTTGGATGGACTCCAGCTCCCCTGCGACCCTGATGAAGGAGAGGCAGTTTAGATAATATATGAAGACCACAATGGAAAAATGATCAGAGTCAGATTTTCACATTGTGGAGAAAAGATGAATTAAAAATTCAAAACAATCTCAGAAACAAAGCACTGAAAAAATATGCAAAAAAATATAATATCATATATAAAATATACACAAACGCACAATTTGGACTCTGATCGTTTTTTCTTTGTGGTCTTCATATGGATGGATGGATGGATGGATGTGGTTCAGGAAGACATCTAAAATGTGCTAGGCAGGGGTAGTTGAGGCGTGGGGATGGGGAAAAACTGCTCTGTATGTGGCTGCTAGCTACCTCCATTAGCATGGTTGAGCTTCAGTATCAACAATCATGGGCCATCACAGCATTTATCTGCTCATTTTGATGAATATGAATTTACACATAGCATCAGTTTTAAGTGCTTTATTCAGCATTTTATCATGTTTAAATTCTGTAGTCGTCCTTTATTCTTACTCAAGTCACGAATGGGAGGCTCAGCACCTGTCGGCAGTATCAAGTTCAAGGTTACAAACGAAACACTATTTCTGAATAAAAACTATTGGGTAAGGATCTCAAATTTACATCCCTTATTAATATGTCAGTCAGTACGAAGTGGAAAGACGGAATAATCTGGCGTTCCCCTGGCGTTATCTGTACATACACAGCCCTCCCTGATTATATGCCCCCTTTGGTAAAAATGAGCAAAATGACATGAACAAAATGTCTTTTGTTTGTTCTCATGATCTTTCACTCAGCATATTTGCAAAAATCTATCATTTCTATCTATAATCTATAATAATTGTCAGAAACATTACATTTTATATCATGAAACAAATAATTATGTTACTAGCACCCCTTTATCTAGTGTTATGTGGAACCTCCGTTTGCCTTGATAACAGCTCTGAGTCTTCTCCTATAATGCATGATGAGGTTGGTGAACACAGGGCATTGTATCAGGCACGATTTCTCCATAAAGGATTTCTGCAGATCCAGAGTATGATGCATGTAGACTCCCCTCTTCATTTCATCCCACAGATTTCCTGAGGAGTTTAGGTTTAGGGATTTTAGCGGTCTGGGCCAAACCTTTACTCTGCAGTCAGTGATCCATTTTTGTGTGGACTTTGTGGTGTGCTTTGGATCGTTCTCCTGCTCAAAGGCCCAAAGACAGCCCATTTTAAGACTCCTGGCTGAGATTGTTAGGCTTTTATTTACTTTGTAATATCTGCTGGTATTTTATAGAATCCATGATACATTGTATACAAAGAAGTTGTCCAGGGCACTTGGAAGAAAAACAACCCCAGATCATCTAAGATCCAGCAACATACTTCACAGTGGGTGTGAGGCACTTTTCTGTATGGCCATCTTTGCGTCTACGCCAAACCCCCTTTTATGTTTGTTATATGGTCTCATCTGACCACATAACCCATGCCGTCCCTTTGAAAGTCCCATTAATGTTTGGCAAACTGACGGCACTTTAGTTTTTAATTGATTAACAGCTGAGGCTTTTATTCTGGCAACAAATTGTGTTTTCTGCCAAACTAATGGAGGCATTGCACTGGATGCAGAAACCATAGTGTAAGTCACGTGATCCCTGAAGTAACCCAGGAAGATGGCTTTGATGGGATGGGAATGCATGGATTAATTATTATTTATTTATACAAAAAAATGTATTTCCTTGCTCTGAAAGGTCACATGTATAACCGGATATTGAACCTCAGGTCCAAATGCTCCGCCTTATCCACGACACTCAGATAGACTGGCTAAAACAATAGCAAGCGTAGATTTACCCACAAACAGCTTTTATGACAAAATATCAAAGGTAAGAAAAATTTTTGCTCATCTCTGTAGCATTTAAAGTGTATGCCTGCTGTTCTTTGAGTGTGGTGTCAATTTAAAATGACAAGGCTTATATCGTTGGAATCTGTGGACTGTCCTTTTCATTTGAGGTATCGCTTGTATGCATAGCACAAATTCAGTAGAAATGCTTGCGATAGAGCACTGATCTTATTTTATTTAATGTTTTGCTAGATGCTTATTTACTTGCTTGGTACTTGAATTGTGTTCGGTTTAGGTAAAAAACGTCATCATGAACTTTTTCACGAAGTTTCTTCGCTTTTAAGGATATGCCGCATGACGAGGTTGCTATTAGGAAACATGCTGTATTTATTATGCAAATTCATTGCCCCTGTTACAGGGGCGTTCTGGCTTAAGGTTAATATTTGTATTGAATATATATTTTCCATTAATTTCTTTAAATCTTCACTTTAAAACCAGTTTTCATTGCAACAAAACCGTTGACTTACTTGTGAACTTCTGGTACGTGAAGCAGCTTTTCTCGAAGTGCTCTGAGCAAACAATTAAATGTTTGGTTGGTTTGTAAGGCTTTCCACGGTCAATTCTTCTTAATTTAACTGGCCACTCTTTCAAAAGGGCTTCATTATTTTGTGGAAATTGATGGAAACTTATTTTGCCGTATTTTCCAGATGACTGAATGGCATTATTATTGGTGCAAGCAACAGCAGCACAAGATTTCCCCATTTTCACTATGCTGCGATCAACCTTTGTGTGCATTTTGCTTCGGGGATCATGTGACCACCTACATAACTTGCAACAACCTCATTGTGGTGATATAGGTGGGGTCTGATGGTAGTTTTGGAAACTTTCTGATCCCGAGACTCAATTAATCTCAGCATTCTCCGGCCATGAGCAATTTCCAAGTTAACCATCCTTCCCACGGTGTGTGGGGTCAATATATACACAAGTCCTCTTCCAGGCTGATTCTTTGCATTTCCTGTCCCCTTAAACTTCATAATTATTGCCCTGATCGCAGAAATGGCTTTTATCATCTGAGATTTTTTTATGCCCTCTTCCTCATTTTTGCAGTTAAGCAACTTTTTGTCACACTGTTCTCAAGTTTTTCCCGTAATAATGAATGACTAAGGGATTTTAGGAAGAGTTTCTGATCAAGCTGGTGCAGATTAAAATGTGAAATATGTGGATATGGTTATGTCAATTATTTTGGAGGGCATTTTGCAGTATTTATGATCACTAAACAGGTTTAACTTCAGTCGCTCAAAAGTACAAATTTCACACAAACTGATGGTATTAGCATATCATATTAGCATTCCTTCCATGCACAATTTTGAAGACTCATTTCCAGAATTTTATGCATATTGCGCTGCTTATATTTGATTGCATAATGTAGTTGAATTTCTTCAAGGGAAAATTGGGCTGTCAAATCTTGCCGACAGACATTAAAGATTGGCTCTAGCGCTGGGAGGCAGAATTACTGATATTCCGCAGAGTGTTATGCAAAACACAGAAAGTGCACTTTGCCTCTTTGTAAAAACTATGAAGGGACTAACGTCACTGGCTCCTTGTCCTGATATTCTGAAGTAAAATGTATGAGAAGGGCCTATAAAGGTCAAAAAGCTTGTTGCTATGGTGGTATCCATTTAGAACATGAAACCGTGTTCCTCGCCATTTTTTTCATAATTTATTTTGACCTTGTGTTGCGTATAAAGGTAACCTCTTTGCACCCAAAGAAGATTAATGTTCTTTTTATTGCACATCTGGGAAATGGGTTCCTTAAAGCATAAAAATGTTCCTCTACTGACTCTCTTTTTATGTGAGTGAGGACTGCATTTGACTGTAGATTTCAGCATGTTGAAAGCTGAACAAAATATTTGCAAATGTTGAAATTGATGCATTAGGTATGAATGGGGAAGGCATACCATCTTTCTCTGGGATTAACATCTGTATAAAAGCTGCCCACAGAATGGGGAGGCGCAAATCCCTGCCATGTCCAGTGTATTGAGCAAAGCGCCAAAAGAGTGGATGGACAGGGCTGACAATGAATAGGCAGAGACAAAGGTCTTTGACTGTTCTCATCCCTATAAAGCCAGCCTGTCATGTGACCCTGGCCCATACCTTAAATGGCTCCCCTGGCCTGAGCCAGTGCCAGCCTGGAGATCTGAATTAGGGCGTGCAGAGACCCCCACAGGCAGAATGACTTTACGGGTAAGGAACAAACACCACTCCCCGCACCAGCATGCCGTGCTCTGGTCATTGTCTTGTTCTCATATCCCAAGCTAAGGCGATTTCACTGCTTCGATTTCGCCGCTTATACGCATCTTCTTAAAAGCCTCTGTTCTAGTGATAAATCGCTTTAGGTGACCAGTTGTGATTGCTATGTTACTTAAAATATTTTGTCCTTAACATTCTAATACTAGGTATTTGAGATATTACACGACAAAGGATTAATAGAAAGCTCCTAGACGCTGACATATTTAATATCATGCTCAAAATGTCAACTGAGATTCATTTCTTATCGCTATTTATTGCATTAAGTTTTGCTTCTTGGGCTTAATATTGAGTATGCTGGTGCTCAACCAACAAATGTGTAATAATCATATGATAGATATCACTAGTGCTACATAGACTGGATTTCATAGAGGATTAAATTCAGTGAAGCTGCATTGTGCCGGTGGAGTATATTGGTCTAAAATTCTGACTGTTGCAAGTTGAAAATAGTAGTGGTGCAGTTTTTGTGCAGTGTTCAAAAAAATGTTACATCTATCAGAAACTGACTCAGTTATTAACCCTTTCGCAGGCACAGCGATTTTTTGTCGTTTTAACCAAAAAAGTCTTTTTAAATTCCCGATTATTCCCTTGTTAGTTAACTCATTACCATTGGCTGTCTCTCAGGTCACCCAGCACTGTATTTTTTAAACGAGGGCATGGGATTTCCTAAAAATTGAGACTACTTCCCGGTCAAATTGTGGGACATGTGAACATGGCATCCAAATAGCCGCAAATTTCTAAACGTAAACAACGTGGATGAAGATTGAATGATCTGATGAGTTTGAATATCCAGAGAGCGGGAGTGACTTGGATCCAAACATTTTAGCAATTCTGGAGAGGATTAAAACATAAAAACATCAGTTATGGGAAACTTATTATGAGATTTGGTGTTATTTTATTGTTATTTTGAATAACAATCATATTTTGTAAAAACCCAGAATTAATCCGTCCGTGGGGGGGTATGCATCTGGGCCAAAATTTGCCTGCGAAAGGGTTAATTTGATTATGAAATTTCCCTCCCCAGCAGAAATTGTAAATAGATATATGATAAAACAACAACAACAACAATAATAATAATGATAAATATTGCATCATCGGGATACATTATACCAGCAAGTGATACCAGCAACCCATCTACCACTGTCATTCTATCCAGAAAATGAGACGGACAGTTTCATTATTAGAGTGTAAGTCTGAAGATGCTCAGAAGCAAAAATGTTGACTGCTGAGAATTTTCAGCTAAGATGACTTCTTAATGTTCTTTTTACAAAACTGAAGAATTTATTAATTGGGATGGTCTTGCAGGCTAATTGATAATAGTGCAGCCTTCAAAGGGAAACCAATTTGTCCTCTCAAATGTCTTTATGGAGATGTTTTGCAAAAAGCACGCTTGTAGGCATCTCCAGAGGACTGGTGCTGGACGTTTTTCGACCTCCATCATGTGGAAGTGCCGCATTTCATGTAGTATACTGAAGAAAATGTCTTTGAATGTTATTTTGAAGTTACACCTTTCACCTTAATGAAAAATGGAAGTTCACATCAGTGAGGCTGGCGAAGAGGACGTGTTCTCACAGAATTCTAAAAGCATTTCTGTTTGTTCCTGCAGAACTGAATACGTCACAGATTCAGAAGTGTCATGCCCCAGCCATGGTCAGCCATGAAGGCTATTCAAATTATATATTTTTCTCTGAAACAACCTATATTACTTCTATGATGTCACAGTTCTCCTTTTTTTTTCCCCAGTTTGAAGCGTCCTGTCCTGATGGTCTGTGTCCGGGATGGAGCATTATTCTCAAAGGCGAGCCACCATCTGAGGCCAGCAAGTATGTTTCCATCCCCACACTGAAAGGATTTCATTGGTACACAAAAATATGAGAATAAACTATATTTAAGCCATTACTAACTGTGTTGTACATGCGTATAAAATAGTAGCAAATTCCTGAGAAAATTTTGTAAAACAAGTGAATTGACTTGGCGAACAGTATTATCTTGGAGCGATGTACAGTAGTGTTGAATATAATTTTGATAGGCTGGCCACGATGGCTGGATAGTTTTTTCCTTCAATAAATGATATTGTCATTTAAAAAATGCATTTTTTGTTTGCTCAGGTTATGTTTATATAATATTAAAATGAGTTTATTAGCCTGAAACATTTATGTATGACAAATGTGCAAAAATACATTAAATCAGGAATGGGGCAAATACGTTTTCACAACACTACATCTACTGAAGGAGTGGAGGCATTTTTGCCAAATCATACATGGTAACTCCTCAATGAGGGTAACTGAACAGGTTAAGTTTTAGAGGTTATGAAGTTATCTGTTATGGTTGCATAACTTCAGTTGTATTTGGGGCCAGTAATCAAGTTTCAAGCAATGTTTCCACCAAATGCGGAGCAAAATTTCAACTTGCTTTATTCGCGAGAGTGTGCCCACGGGATCATTTTTATTTTTTCGCTTTGAAGATTCTCCACCCAGTTTGCACGAAGATCCCATTCACTTCTATGGGAGAACGAGCTGGCAGAGGATTGACACATGAATTCACACCGCTGACCAACAGTAATGCGAGTTGAGCCTTGTTTACACTCAAGAGGCGGTACCTCCTGCAATCTCAAGAAATCATCAACAAGATGGCGATGCTAATGTTGCTATGCTAATGTCACAAACATTTTTCTTTATGAACATTGTGCCAGCTTGAAAGTAAAAATATTCACAGAAATGATGATGCTGTCATATCCGATGTTGAGCTAGACCACTATTTTGTTGCGAAAGTGTGATCCATAGGTTATTTGACACATCTAGCTCGCTAACTAGCAAGCTAGGTAGCTTGTATTCCTATTATCTCAAGCAACGGGCTTGTTGATCTCAAGCAATGCAGCTAACTGCAGTTTTAATATGAAGCTACGTAGCCTATCCAATGTTGCTGCTAGTAGCAATGATGCTATTCATGACACTGCTCCACTCACGCAATTTTTTTTCAAGAGCATATTTTAACGAGAAGCAAAATTCGAAATTTATGCATTCGCGCCATTTACACAAGTCATTCACAGTGCATTGTACCGTGTCTCCCGCGTGATTTGCATCACCTGGTGTGAACAAGCGTTTTGAATGCAAAACATTCGTTTTGCATTCAGTGGAAACGCAGCATTAGGGCGTTTGAAGCCATGGCGGGCTGAGGCATAGCAATCAAGGCTTTGCATTTACCTGCACCTCGTTGTGCTTTGTTTCTTTTTCCTTTGTTGTTGAAAGCATAAATGTATGTGTATGTCTATGGGTGAACATAGGTATACAATGTGTAAAAACATGTCCATATTTTCTCCCCATTCTTCTGCCATTGAATCCTAGCAATGTGTGTCCTGTTTGCCTGTCCACTCCGTTCGGTCTATATCTGTTATTTTATCGGTCTGTGTCCTGTCTGTCTGTCCCCTCTAATTGGTTTCTGAGTGTAGTTCTATCAGTCAGTGTCTGGTCTTTCTGTCCCTTCTGTTTGCATGATCTGTGTCTGCCTGTAACTATAGCTACTAAATGCCTTATATGTCATTTTCCTTCTTTTTTGTTTCTTTTTAGATGCATGTTTAACTCAATTCATCTGTAAGTTTTCATGTTGTATGGCCCTGATTGATGATATTTTGCTAAATTTGGGTTTATTTGTATTATCCCCCCATCCTGCTGTTTTTCTTTTTCTGATGCCCCTCCCTCTCAGTACTCTCCTGCAGTACATGATTACTGCGTATAAGCAAATGAGTGCTGACCTCCCAAGAGAAAAGAAAAATTACATTATACATCAAACGCCAAAAAACAGAAACAAAAGAAGACAACTGTAGCCACAAGTCAAAGGTCACTGACTGAGATAGATGGACTCTACGCGGGATAGATGCTAATAACAGCAGAACATTTGTTCAAGAAATTACCAAACAATTAAATCAGAAGAGATTATATATTATAGAGATTATATTTCTCATATGCATGTATGATGTTTTATTCAAAGCTTAAATCCATTTTCATAATTACAGTATTTTAAAGCATTTTTGTAACATGAACACAAATGACATTATAAGGAGATGGATGGAGTCAATCTCCTCTCTCCGTGACTGTGCTGTTACAGCTGACAGTGCTCACTATTCAGTATGACAAATGGGAGCATTGATCAATCTGCACATCGACGCAGCACAGCCGGCAAGGAATTAGTGTTCCCATATACCGTCGGTTGTATTTATCTCAGGTCACTGGCACAAATGGGAATAGTTTCTGCCTGAATGCATCTGACATCAGGGCTGAGTTATTTCAGAGCGCAAATATAAGATGCGTGCTTCCAGCTTACTCTACAGGAAGTGAACCATTCACAATGTTGAGAGAACGTTCTGTGAGCGTGCCCAACGCATATGTCCGGAGGGACGTGATTTTAAAAGATTAAGTCCCTTGAAACGTGTTCATATCTATCTGCCTTCATGTTCATGTCAGGCAAATATCAGGTAATATTTCATATGAATCATAGGACTATGTTTTTCAGCAATTTAACAGTAGCATGTCAAGTAACAGGTCCTAACAAGTGTTTTAAGCAAATGCTGCAAGTAATTATTGATCTCTCCCCAAATAAAAAGTTTTCCTGAGTTTAGGGATCGTGTAGACTCATACTAGGAGCTACATGTTTGATTCCTCATGTGGGTTACCTGAAGATATGACTGCACTGCTTCAGCAGTATCAGCCTGGAAGCTACACTGTCAATCTCTAGGTAGATATAATCCCTTGCTACCAATACAACAGTAAAACAATATTTATCAACAACAACAACAAAAATAATCAGTTTTACATGAAATTATTGTTTGTAAATGAGTGCTGCTGAAAGAGTGGCAAAGACAGGATATATGGTCCCAAATAGAACACATTGGAATACTTGCAATGTAGAAAGCTTAATAAAAATGCAAAATCTCAAAGAATATTGCCCCTGGAATTAATATAAAACATCGTCAATATACAGCAGAGCACTGCTCCATGAGTATTAATTCAGCAGACTTGTGACTATGAGCTGGCTCATGTTTGCGCTGGAGCTGATTAAATTTATTTCATTTCTCATGTGGCCTTCAAAAAATGTGAAAAATGTGATTAATTTCCGTGTCTTTTCGCTAGAAGTAACATACTAACTGTGCAGCTAAACTTACATTAATTTATCTAAGTTCAACCAACTAACTGGAATTGCAATGTTAACATTAGGTAGCAAGTGTGTGAATAACATTAGCATGAATTTAGTTAGCTAGATCAGTTAACTTTAGGTTAGCTGCTCACCATAGGTAAAGTCATGCTTGTTACTCATAAAAATGAATGAGGCAAATTGCCATGAACTACAATACCTACCCCGGAGCTTAATAAAGACAGACCTGCATAACACAATGGACAAAAAGGAATTATTGTCTTTTTAAAAATGTAAAAAATCAGTTGGATTAAAACAAATTTAAAATTAATGAGTTACACATGAGAGTTGGAAAAGGAGTTGGGCAGCCTGTCAATAGCCATCCCGCCAGCTGTGATTATTTCCCTGCAGATAGCAATGACAGTAATGTTAATGAACCCAGCTGTTAACATTCCCTAAAGCGGCAGCAAGCTGGAGTGGTTTCTGGAACTTTATTGAATTCAATCAGAGGATCCAACATTGACTGGCTATCAGCTCTGCACTGAGGCACTGGACATTACAGTCCCCCAAATCTCACTGTTCCCAAGTTGGTTACTTTAGAAAGATACAAACTTAGACGCTAGTCTGATTTTTAAGTTAAATGGGGTCTTTTCATGGTAGGTCCATGGGCAATTCATTGAACATTTTAATTTTGAAGTCTCCTCTAAAATAAGTTAAGTGTTCAGCCATGAAAGAACATTGTACGAGGACTTGTGTCAGGATCTGTTGCATTCAAATTGAGAGATTTTATGAGAAAAAATCTTAATTTTTCAGGCGTATTTTTTTAAGAGTCCCCAGAACATAGTGATGCCATAAATTAGTAGGCATTGAGATTGAAACAATAGCAATATTGAGACTTAAAATTTTCCTTTATACATCAGGGAGCTGACAAATGCATACAAACACTGAGTGCTACCATGCTCAGTGTAATTTACTGTCAAGGCTGTGCCTCAGACAGAACTGGATAAGGTTGTTTGATTTAGCTGCCTGCACCTTATTTTCCTAGATAAACAGATTGGTTAATAAACTCAGAGGCAAGTAGCTGGTAGCATAAAAATGGCAACCTGCGAAAATCTGCAAACTATAAATCAAACAGGTGTGGAGAGAACTTTCTGGACAGCCAAAGATGGCGATATATGTTCATATCTATGAATATGGCCATGGAGTTCAAACAACTATACCGCACACAAGGTGGTAAATTCTGCAGAAGTGCCGCCAAGGCAGTCGCTGAGATGATCCATGATGATGATCAAGTGTGGGTGCTGTTTGTGCTCTTGCCTTTGTACAATTTCCCATGTACCTTACAGTGACAAACCATGAAAGATCAGAAGATGTGCCCGCAATTCACAATCAGCCATGAAGCAGTGGTCTCTGCACAGAAAATGACTACCTTCCAAATTAACAGTGACTTCCAGCTAAAGGCCCTCTAAATTAAAAGGTTGTGTAAAGTATCGTGTTTTATTGGCAATGGAAAACAAATGCTGCCAAAATTGATTTAAATTGATTCAAAACATTGATTTGTAAATTACAAAGCAGAGTAATAGTTAAAACTGCAAGGGGCATTGATTAAATTAAGATGAAGGAACAGTGATGCTGAATCATTGTATGCCAAACAAGAACAGGGAGTTCCCCTGTCCCCAAGTTGAGCGCATGCCTGCTCACCACTTCGGACACTTATTATAACTTAGGAACTTACACTTCTCTTGTGCTTTAATACTCATACTGAGAGTCTTTTTGTGTGTGCACTGTTATAAACTGACTGAATTTAACAGTTAAATTAACGCACTGTTTCCTTGTTATTTTAACTGTATGTGGAGCCCTGTCGTTTACACTTAACATACACAGAACTCTGTTGTAAACATAATGTAAAATTACAGTTAAAATAATTTGCAAAAAAAGGTGCCAGTTAAATTAACTGGTAAAAAAAGTGCCACTTTATAACAGTGTGTCATATGTGCTCCTTCAGGTTTGAGATTAACTTCCTGTGTGACCGTGATGACAGAATAGCCTTCCACTTTAACCCTCGTTTCACGGAATCAGACATCGTCTGCAACTCCTTCATGTCCAACCGCTGGGGGCAGGAGGAGCGGTGTACCAACTTCCCTTTTGAAACGGAGGAGCCATTTCAGGTCATTCAACCTCTATTTCTCTCCTACAGTACACCAATCCGTATAAGTTTTTCTGTTGAGGGATTATAATTATGTGTTATATGACCCAAATTGCTTTCATAGTTAACATTTATTGACTTGTCCACATATGACAGAATTTCTATGTAAGCTACTAAGTAATCACTGTATAATAAACAAAGCCCTGAGAACCAAAACATCATGGCACTTTCAAAAAGTACAATATCCAAACAAATATACTTAATTGCCAGCAATATGTTTGATGTTTCTGAGGTTAACGAACTTGACACAATGACGGTATGGTTAGTGAGTGTCTCATCTTGTCTTTGGAGAGTTGGCAAAGTGATACAAAAATCACACAACCAAAAATAAGTCTTGCCGCAGAATTCTGTGTGCGTGTTATTCTCAGATGTACAATGTTGGCTAAAATCACAAGTAACCCTGGATCAAGTTTTGGGTAAAACTGCATCATATTTCATCAAGCAGCACTACTGTGGTGACGCAGAACTCATTTTGCTTCAGTCTGTGTTACTAATTTGGGAGGGTCTTAGGTTTTTCTCATTGTAGTTATTTCAGTAATCCCAACACATTCTCATCCCGACTTGTCATACAGTGACGCCACATGACCAAGCGTTGCTATATGCCAAAAAAAGGAGGCTTTTGGCGACCTTATTTGACATTTAGGATTTGAGTTAAGGGTTAGGGGTTACGGGGTAGGGTTCGTTTTAAACTGGCATCAAATCCTGTTAGAATTCCAGAAGCCACCTTTTTCATCATATATCGATGCTTGGTCAGGTAGCATCATTATATGATGAGTCGGGATGAGACTGGACTCGCAATCAATGCAACTCTCACCAAAAGACAAGAGATAGGGTCAGAATCACAGAGAATTTAAATGAGTGATCTGAACCCCCCCCCATTTTCTATTGTAGATTGAAATCTACTCTGACAATGAAAGCTTCCACGTTTACATCGACGACTCAAAGATCATGCAGTACAAGCATCGCATGGAAGACCTGAAGACCATCACCAAAGTTCAGGTGGTGAATGATGTTAACATCTCCTCACTGGAGATCACAAAAAAACCTTTTTATTAAAAGCAAAACAACTTCTTAGGTGGCTTCTCTGTCTATGGGAAGAGCTGCATCTCTCTTTGAGATAGTTTTGTTTGCTACCATGTAGATTTATCAGTGTCCCAATTTTATGTGATTGAACCTGTAATAATCATTAGTAATCTCATTTGACAGGTATATTTCTGATGATAATGATGATATTGCTCCCATCACCAATTTAAACAAGGGTGCTGAAGACTATATTTAAATTGTATTATATTGAAATAAACTCGAACAAATGATCACACAGAAAGTTGTCGTGAATTATGTTCCATTTCCACAATGATCCACAGGTGTTACAATGCATGGTAACCCCATTCAACAACCTTTGTCACGCACTGACAAATCTGGAAGACACATGCGCATTTTCCAACTGTTTGTAATGCACAAATTCACACCATCACTCTCCATTATAGATATTATTCTCACGCCATTATTGACAATCCAATCTGTAAACCCGCAATGAACCGAAGGAACCCCTGCCATACTGTTCCTTAACATTCACGGGATTTCATTATTGCTCAGTACCAACATTTCAACAATAATGCACTATGACATGGGGATATATAATGCATAAAATGTATCCCGTTCCTATCCCCACTTTGCCAGAAACCTAGCTCTGTTCCGCGTTTTAATGTGGTTCCGATAGGCCAGAAAAGCAGCAAAAGAGCAAACGCGGATTGCTGTAGGCCTACCTGGTGCCCTGTCAATCACTGCAAATTGCATTATCACTGTTGATTTCTTTACTTGGCACTCATATTTTAATTGTATTGCGCGTTTACTGTCACAAGTGATTCTTACAGTATATGGCTGTACACTTACTGAAACAATTCGGGTCAAGAATGTAAACGGCTCACGGCGACAACCGCAATGATTGAAAGTAAACCAACATGCTTATTTGCTTATCGAGAACGCGAATCAGTATTCATGGAATGTGACAAGAAGATATAAGTAGTTTGGTATTATTTAAACATTTTGTCTTATAAGTGCCATTTGTTTTCCTTATTACTATTAGATTATACTTAATTTACGTGCACATTTTTGGCATGAGCAGGTATTCCTATCCAGAACAAAGGCCGTTTACAATATTCATCAAACAGTGCATTTCCGTATGGGTATTTGCTGACACAGCCCAAAGCAACGCGGGTGAGCTGGAATGTTTCAGTTTCATGATGCTGCTGGTTCAATGACATGTCCATCAGCAATTAATCCAATACAATATGTGCATTGGTATTAATAATATTGAAGAATATCAAAGTTTTTATTATTTAGTTATTTATTTACTGAAGGGGGGCTGGGGGAACCATTTAATTTTACTCATGTCTCATTAACTCCAGTTTTACTCGGAAAATTTGGAGTACCTAAAGCAACGGTCTCAAAATGCAAATATGTGGGGGTTTTTTTTTTTTTTTTGCGACAAAGTATTACATTACGTTCATCCAGCACAAAACATGCAGGTTATTGAATATTACAACCACGTAACTTCATAATGGGTTATGCTTTAACATAGACTACGTTATCCGTAATTCACATAGTTTAATCTAAACCAAACCACAGGTTGACGCACTGTCTCCACTTTTGCAAGTACATCCTCTTCCTCACATATTTTTATTTCATTTTGTAAAATTCTAAAATTGTTCAAACCGTTTCCCTACTGCAAATAGCACACGGGAAATCACTTACCGCGAATTTTCTGTCTCTTCTATGAATGACAGCCGAGGGTATTAGGATCCACTCCTCTCTTGTAGTCTAACATATGAGTCACGTTTGCGCAAGGAGGAAAAGGGAGAATCACTGCTTTTAACTGCAGGCTACGCTATATCGCAGAGGCATCGAGTTGCGCATAAGGAGCTTGCCTCTCCATGCCCAGCATCGGGTTGGGAACTGTCTCTTCGTCCATCAGGATTTAAGACACCCAGCTATTGTCTCAGTTCTCCCAAAATCTTGACAGGGACTGGAGAACAATACTGGACTGTGGGCATTTAAGATGTTATGATGCAATTTTTGTACTGCAACAAGATGTGAAGAACTTGCTGACGTTTCTTCACCGCATCCTCGAAAAACTGCGTTAAATACAATGGGTATGAAGTCGTCCTCTTTTCTTTAAAAATAATGATTATTGTGAATTTATGTAGAGTATGATGTAGAGGAGGGTGTAGGAGCTATGATCAAGAACATGTTTGTTTTAGTGTCTAAGAACCGATTTATTATCACTGAAGGTGGATGAGGAAGTCATTGTTGGAATTCTGGAAGTTAGCTCGCTGAATGACCGGCTTGAAATTGTGCGATTATTATTCCGCCTCATAAAAAGACGCTCGTGGTGCTGTGGCGCTGTTGACCGGTTTCATTTACCAATTTGTTTCACAAATGGTCGTTTCGGCTGAATTTATTGATGTAAAATAACACTTTACTAACCCGACATTGTCGAGAATCACGATACAGCGGAATAATATTGAAATAACGGAATGCAATTTAAAACGTGAAAACGCCCTTGAACCACCGTGACGAATGTTTAATGGACTTTTTAGGAAACTCTTTACAGGAATGATTATACTTTAAAAGAAGTATCGTTTAAAATAAATCCCCACGTTACACACTCAATCAAATAAATAAATAAATAAATTAATTAATTAATGAGCGCATCTCAAGGCAAAGCTTATCTATAACCCAATAAGTAAGCGCTCTAGATTCTGGGGGGGAGAATGTGTATAGAAAGCCTTTCATATTAAAATATGTAGGGAGAAAACCGTCTTAGATAGTATTCTTCATCGTATTTTATTCTTGAGGGATGGAAGTGGAAAATTGAAGCGTGAATTTTCTTTGTTTCAGCTGAGGCATTGGACTTGTCCGTCTTCATTGACTAGTGCGGTAGGCTATAGGGAAGCTGCAAAGGCATCCGCGCAGTGGACCGGCAGGAAGTCACAAGCCTAACGATCTGCAGTCATGGTTTAGTGCAGCGCAAAAAAAAAAAAAAAATAACGGCACTTTTGTACACTCTTCCTTTCATTTAAGTAACACATCACTCGGAGTGGTGAGAAATTGGAGTGCCGACTTTTTCCTGCAGGACAGCGATGAACTGGAGAGACTTTTTCTGTTGACCATTTGGGAGCCCACCACCATCGTCCTAACGACTATATACATTCTGTCCTTTGTTGTGGGCTTTGTAGGGAATATCATGTCAATTAGGGTCCTCACAGGGAGGAGGAGCAAAAGGCTGCGAGGAGTGAGCACCACTAGGAGCCTGCTGATCAACCTAGCTGTGTGCGACCTAATGGTAGTATGCATCTGCATGCCTATCACCCTTGGTTACAAGATCTATAAGGCGTGGGTCTATGGAGACTTCCTATGTAGGGTGGTACCCTTCACCCAGGCCATGTCTGTCTCTGCCAGTGTCCTCAGCCTGACTGTTATTAGCGTCAACCGCTACTACAGCGTGCACAGCCCACTGAATGCCCGCTCTTTCTTCACCCGGAAGAAGATCCTGTGGACAATTATGGTTGTTTGGATCCTGTCCTCTGGTATCTCTTCACCACTCATCTTCATGAACCAGAGGGATGTGTTTCGGCCAATTGAGGGGCTGCCCTTTGCCTTCCCCATATGCAGAGAGATCTGGCCTCAGGCCAGGCTTAAGCAGGCCTACAATGTTCTGCTCTTCATTTCCCTCTACTGCATCCCTGTGGCCTTCAACCTGACCATCAGCTTCCTGACGGGACGAAAGCTTTGGCACGCCTCCCGCCATTTCGCTGAGCTGGAGGCCAGAGGTCATGCCGCCTTGTCTTCCCGACTAAAGGCCCGTAAGAAGATCGCCAAGATGGTGGTAGCCCTTGTGTTGCTGTTTGCGGTTTCCTGGTTGCCGCTCTATGTAGCTGACATTTGGATTGACCACATGGTGGATACCCCTCCCTGGCTGCTGCAGTTGCAATCCTTCGCCCAATGGCTGGGGCTCACCAACTCTAGCCTGAACCCCATTTGCTATTGCTTCATTGGGGACGTATACCGCTCAGCCAAGGTTATCAAGACTAAGTATTGTCAGAGGTTTCTCCCCTTTTTAAGATCCTCCACCACCAACTCGCTACCTAAAATGTTTGCCAATAAACAGTCCGAGTCTACTCAGCACGGAGATATGGCCTGCGGTGAGATGGAGGAGCAGTTTTCCGTCTGGTACTCCCATGGCAGTACATGTGAAACTGTGCAGTGCTCCAGACAGCACGTGCCTCTTCACTTTGTGGTAGCTCAGAGAGATCCTGGGGACATGTCCGATCACACCACTTTCTAGCTTGAAATTGTAATCATACCTTCTAAGGAGGAAGGTGCCATTTTCCATCCATGTAGAATGACTGTCATCAGAGGCCTTTGTGTGGATTAAGGTAAACACCATAAACTGTTGCACTACAGGAAGTGGCCCCTCAAACCTTTTGCTATTGGCCAAATAAGTGAAGCGTCCATACAAAACTTCTGCGAGCTGAATTTTGTAAAGCAACTTTTGGTAATTAGGAATGGACTGAAGTTAATTTAAGCATGCATTTTATAAGTGATTTCAACTGGAAAACATCTTGTTCATGGGAAAATTGTTAAAATACATCAGAAAAAACATACAGACTGGTAAAAACACATCTACTTTGGGAAACAACATTAAATTGTAACAAAATACGCTTTGTATTGCTGTGCAGATCTCAACAGTGGGTAAATTTGGACAAAGCGATCATTGGCTTTCATAATTGATCACTAAAATCATGTTGTTGTTTTTTTTGTCAACAATTAAAAACAAATTTACAGTGTCATTACCATTACAAATTACTCTGTCTATTTTAAGAGAAGCATAAGTCACTGACAATCAACAATATACAGGATATCAAATAAAAAATTGTATTCTATAACGTAGCTGGAGATGGGAAATCTGTGTTTGAGTGCCTGTATAATTTACATTTATTTCAATTCATCTAATTATTTTGCAACCCTAAAATAGGGGACTATGCATAAAAAAGGCTGCAATTCCTACTTGGATCATCTAATATGGAGCTCATACCCTCAGATTACAGAAT
This sequence comes from Gymnothorax javanicus, assembly GCA_029692085.1. Taxonomy (NCBI): domain Eukaryota; kingdom Metazoa; phylum Chordata; class Actinopteri; order Anguilliformes; family Muraenidae; genus Gymnothorax; species Gymnothorax javanicus. The sequence continues at coordinate 24,877,983 of CM056206.1, read as the reverse complement.
CATTGATTTCAAAATCAATGTGATACGCGGGATTGCAGCCAAAATAACCATTGAATTAATGCCCCAGTACTTCTGGATCTGACGGTTTATTTGTGTGTGTGTGTCTGGGTTTGTTTGTGTGTGTGTGCGCCTGACTACAGAGGTTGTGTAGTATACATAGTAATGATCTACATATAACTCTTCGATTCTTCTTGAATATTGCTTCAAGAGGGTAATTCTCTCACTGCAGACACTGTGTCACAGTGTTCAGGAGTTCACCATGCTTCAGATTAAGAGTACAAAAGACTGTGAATCATCAGACATTTCGACTGAAAGAAGAGTGTGCTTTTGTGTTCATGGAGTTGACTCTCTCACAGGAAAGGAACAAAGTGTCTCAGCTGGCTGTTTAATGAGATAGGCAGCCATTCTTATGTCTGGCCAAGGGCAATGCACAGCTAATGTAAAACAAAACTGTATCTGATTAAAAGCAATTTTCCAGTATGGAGCAGGAGAACACCAGAGGCTGTTTGCGATGTGTCCATTTCATTGGAGCAAGACTCCGGAATAATTTGAGTAATCAGGGACTAACTACAGCTAGGACAATTTGCCCTCCTGAACTAATTGATGCCTTTTTCTGGGACAGCTGGTCTCTTCATTGAGTCTTTCATGGACTCATCATCTCGTTAGCGCTTCATTTTTAACCCTGAGCGCGCTTGATGGAGCTATTATTGCTCAATTGCTGCTCCGCAGCTATTGTTGCTCAGCAGGCGAGCTCTTTTAAACAAGACGCCTCATGATAGGTTTTCAATAGCACAAGGTAATAAAATTTATGCTTTTTAAAAATTTATTTCAGCGCTCTAAGGGTTTAAAGGGTATGGCTGGGAGATTGATATCAGGGGAAACGCCAAATCTCACATTCACTAAGGGTCTTCAACAGGACAAAGAGAAATAAAAAAAAAGGTACAGACTCAATGTCACTACACTGCGATTTAATAATACTGAATGAAGTTTGAGTGTTTTGAGGATGTGCTCAATGACGAATCATATCGAATCATAAAATAAGAAAAAAAAAAAAAAATCTACAGTTCAAAAAAAAAAAAAAAAGTAGGGATTAAAAAAATCAGAATATCTGCTTGCATGATATTTTTTAGCTTTTTTTGTGAATGTGTGTAAGGATGAGGAGACAGAGAGAAAAAGAGGGGGAAAATTACAGAAAAATAACATTCTAGAAATGACTCTTGATAATTCTGTTAACTTTTCAAATGAGTGCTGGACTTAACAGAAGAAGAGAAGTAAAGAAGCCTATCCCCTGCCCTCTGTGTCCCAGTGAAGCATCTTACTGAGGGCCTGTGCCATCAAACTAGTGATCCGCTTTTGAAATCTTGAGTGTTATGGAAAAACCTAGAAAGTGACAAAAAGCTGATTCCGAGAAAAAGACAGAAAATTGTATCCCTCTAGGGTTAAGCTCTTGTCCGACAATGAAACTGACATGGTAGTTATTTGTTCATTAAATAATAAGCGATATTTATGGAGGAAATTTTTTTATTAGTATCCCTGGCAATATGACAAGTAATTTTTCCATCTGAAAATATAAAATGTCAAATCTCAAAATGACAGGACAAAAACCTAACGATTATGCAGCTGCAGTGGCATTTGACAGAAAGTTTTTCAGTGTTAACTCCACCATCTGCTTCCCTCTTCAAACCATTTTTCAGTCGTTATTAGCACGTGAATTGCGTGAATTAGAATTCTGACCATGAATGTCCTGCCAATCCAATGCTCTGCATGGGGACTTACCTCACAGATCAGATAATATAGGTATGCTGCTTCATAACTGACCAGGTTTTATCATTAAAAAATTGAAAATTTTATGTGGAATAACCAAGGAAGATCAACTTGCTTGATTTTTACTTCACAACTGATTAAATACCAATGACTTGTTTGGTTTTGCCACAGGAAAACATAGGAAATCAATGATTATTTTCAAATATCTTACTGTACATGATGAGGCAAAGCCTAATAAGTACAAAAATGGTTCTAACTTAGTTTTGACCAAAATTAGACTTGCTAGGTTTTTCTATAACACTCAAGAAATGCACCCAGTAACCTCAGAGAAAAAAAACAACACACACACAAAACACACACACACACACACACACACACACACACACACATTGGTGTTAATGAGATGAGAAATGTAATCAACAACTTTTGTCAGGTGCAATTTGCCTGCTGTGAACTTGTTAGCTTTTTATGCACGTAATGATATTTAAATCTGGATGAGCAAATAACTGAACAAATTACATTTTATATTTTGAGAGCTTATTGCATAGATGCATAGATGAAAGTGATACAGATTGCGGTGATATACTGCCTGACTCAACACCAGCATAGTACGTGGGGTGCACACCAATGATCTTTACAACCCAAGTCTGCTGTCCCTTCACTTAAACACCTGTTTCTATCAAAAAGAACATTTATAACATACTTCATCGAGGGAATGTACATCTACTGTATGTTTTACCCATTTCAAATTAAATTTTGCAGTGGCAACAGCTGAACAGGAAGGGGGTGGCGGGGGGGGGGGCATAAAACAGCCCCTTTCAACTGATGCTTAATAATATGCTGACTCTGTGAAAATTTGACTCTGAGGTGTTGCTGATTTTCTTCATTAAGGTATGATGAGAAATAAAATGCTTCATTTGGTAGTGAAATTTCAATCTTCCTTTTTTCCCCCATTCAAACAATAAGGAAGTTCAGTTTTGATTGTTCAGGATGTGCCGAAAAATAACATGGAAGATCTAGAGTAGTGTAATATCTTTTTCTTTAGCTTACTTGGGAAACTGACTAAAGCTTTTTCTTATTGAAGCTATTATTTAATCACCTTTACATTGCATTAAAAAAGAAGCTGTATGTTTCCAATGGATTAGTCGTATGATTGGAAAATGCATTAATCATGGAAAATGATTAAAAATAGATCAATAATCATCCTTTACAAGGGATTTTTTATGTCTCCCTTTTCCTGTTCAGCAGCCACATCTTAAATTATGACTGCCACAAATTACAGCTTTCATGATGCATTTGCACGAAACTTGGGCGCCAAGCTAGCACATTGAAGCTTGCCCGAAAAATCACCAGATCCAACACAGCTGTACACAAATTAGTGAGGGAATTTTTTATGGAAACAGTTTTGCAAATAATCTCTCACTAATTCTCTCTGGCACCCACTCTGTCAGTTCCTCCCAGCACTCAGGCTTATATATAAGGAACAACTTCCAGATCAATGTTCATTTGCAGATTGTCACTCATTAAGAGGTTTTATAAATACACAAGTTTTGTAACCAGAGCTTATCAGTATAGGGTTCAAAAGCCTGCAGTTTATTTTCTTAATATTCAATCAAGACAACAAAATGGGATTGCTGAAATTCACATTCATATTCACACTTTCATGCTTCACTGATGAATACCCATAGTAACCACTGCTGGGGATTTTTCATGCCTAAGAAACCACATACAATGAAGACAGTGCGTGTTCCGCCAATTTTGTTGCTTTTTGCAAAATTGATTCAAAGGTTCCTGCAGGCACTCTCTTTCATGCATACCAAGACCATTTTTCACAGTTTTTTTGGCTTTGCAGATCTAACATTGCACTTATGACATTCTGCTGAAATACTGCACTTGAGAAGACCGCTTAGCACACATAATGCCCTCCACTAACACTGGTACCATTAGTAAAAATTTTCTAAAAAAAAAAAAAGGCTCAGAGGAAATGTGGTTCCCTACCAGTCTATTTGAATTTATTAAAAATATTAATCAAAATTTAACCTTGAATTTAAAAAAATTCCTGAAGAAAAAAAAGAAAAAAAACTAATCTTATCCATACAGTATATGGGAATAAGTGAGGAGTCGACTTGCAAAACCTGTGAAGTCAAGTTTTGAAAATAAATGAGTTATCTCCCTTAGCCTCTCTTTTAGGCACCTGTGCATGTCCAACTGATAGCTCCACTTTCAAAACCTACTAAATCATGTTATAAATTGTAACAGAAAAAGCGAAACTCAAAACCCGCCAAATCAAGGAGGAAAACTCTGTCAAATTCTGCTAAGTCATCAGCCAATGTGGAAACGTGATCCTGTTTTCATTCGCTAGAAGGAACCAATCAATTTTTCCATTCCAATTTACATTCCACTTTCAAAACCTGCTAAGTCAAAACTTAGTTTTGCAAAATCAACGTCATTTCTTAAAAAAAAAAAATAATGAATTGCCTCATGAATTATGTCTGCAAGGCTAATAGTTTCAGTTTAGTGAAGATTGGTATCGAGGGAAGATAATTTCTATGCATACCAAAAAATCAGATTTTTCTAAAAAAATGGACCAACTTGACTTAGAAGGCTTTGCAAGTGGACTCCTCAAGTATTTAGAAAACTTAGTTCAATCAGGAGAGACTCGAGTGAAATCAAGAAAAATTTTAATATGCGTTAAGCATAAGTAGAATTCAATTCAATTCAATTTTATTTATATAGCACTTTACATAGAGAAAAGGGCAGAGCCCAGACTAATCCCTCATCCCCGAATAGCAGGCAACAAACTCCCTGTAGGGAGAAAAAGCCTTGACCGGTGGTGAGAAAAAACTCCTCATTGAGAAGAAATCTCAGGAGGAACCTGGCTATTCTGGGGAAGCCCATCCTCCGCTGGCTGAATAATAAATTGATGGTAAATTAGCAATGAGAGGATCAGGACAGCAGGAAGACAGCAGTCAGAATTAACATGCTTAAAATCAGACAAGTCTTTGGCGCTTGGACTCTTTGGGAAGACTCGTAGAGCAGGAGCGCGGCTCAGAGCAGCAGCTGGAAAAATCCCCCGAAGAGTCCAGACACTGGTGGCGGTGGTGGCTGAAGGCTGGCAAAGCTGGAGCGGCAGTACGGAAGGTCTGATGGAGCAGGGTGGCGTTGGGGAGGAGGAGGGTCAGCTAACGGCAGCATGAACAAACTAGAGCAGAGAAAAATGACATTTTTTAAAAAGACAGCAACATAACGATTGGCTAGCGATGCGACTGAGGTGTGCCACGGTTGGATGGAAGAGATCAGCTGCTACACCAGCTGACTGCTCAATTGACAGCCCCAGACATTGAGTGCAGAGGTTTATGGGCAAGCATGCGAGTGAATGAAAAGAAAATAAACAGAGTTGACGTGCGCGAGAGAGAGAGTCTTCCTGACTGAACTTTCGCTAAGCTTCATATGACTTACTTCCTTTTTGCCTGGGGTGTAAATAAAAGGTAACACACCAGTCAATTTCCTGTGGTCATCCAGCAGTCCAACACATGGTTCAGACAAAAGACTACAGTAAAAATGTGCAACAAAAAGTTGTTGAACTTCACAGTTCTGGAAATGGCTATGTGTACAGTCTTGTGCAAATTAATTGGATAAAGCAGGCTGGAGTGGGGGGCTTTTTATTATTTCAATTGCATCTACATTCAGCACTCAGTACAAGATGTGTCCTCCACAGTTCTTGATAAGCTGTTCCACCTGTTTTGGCACGGAGCTGAGCAGGTTTTTGCAGGTTACCTTGTTTCTTTGTCCTGATGCCACACCTGGACAACTGCATCAATGATTTTGGCTTGTGCGGTGCAATCCTTTTGCTGCAGCCTTGACTTGATGATGGACCAGAGACTCTCAATGGGATTGAGGTCAGGTGAATTACCAGGCCAGTCCAACACAGTTACAGTACTGTGTTGATATTGCAATCACATTGATTGCATTACAGAAGTCAAGGAAATTAATGAAATGTGGCTAAAAGGTACTATGCAGTGATCTTTGAGGTGGTTATGTAAAATGTCCATCACTTGGCACAGCTATTTGCACGCCATTCAGCTCATTCAATTGACAAGCACCTTCATCCAATTAATTTGCACAAGACTGTAGGTACTATTGAAAATATTGACTCAAAAGATGCTTTGTAATGGCAACTTCAACAAGGCTGATTATTTTTCATTGATGCGGCCCAAATGCCTGTCAGTTTTCAACAACAACAGGATGATTGACAATTTGTTTTTCTTAGTATGCAGAGAAGCCCTTCAATTCTGGTACATAAGATATTTCAAAGAGAACAAGAGCACTCTGAGCTGTGGGTTGCTGGTGCTGACTGAAGACCCTATTTAAGAGTTTTAAATGAATCTGAGCTTGAAAAAAAAAATCATCTTTTAAAAAATGTGAAATTATTTCACCGAGGTAATTCTGAGACAAGGTGCCATGTGGCTATGTAAGATAATGCTGTTTTCCCTTCTGGTGCAGAATTTTTGCCGCCTGCGTAGTTTGCTATCGGATAAATTCGAGTTAGAGCTCAGTCAAAGCTTACTTCAGTCACTTTAATGAAAAAAGCGTGATTATTGGAGTCATCTTTCTCAGTTCCTGATTGAATGTCTGTAAGATTCCCGGCAGAAGTCAATGTCTGACGTTTCAAGAGAGCCACAGAGTCTGGGTAACATTTCATGTTAATCCAAGAAATGATGCGTTTTTACTTCTTAATATCATTAATATTAAATCAATAATATCAAACTGACGTTTGATTGTGGAATTACCCTCAAGACTTATTTCTAAGTTTGTTGATACTCTGCGTGAACAGATTTCTAAATGTGTAGCTGAGGAATGCCATCTGATGTTTGTATACCACTTGTAAATACATTCTTATATATGCAAAGGAATATGCTCATTTAGTCATGTATTTTAAAATACGGGAAAATTAAAGTGCTATCAATAGGCATACACAAAGACCCCATCAATTTTACCTTCACATAATATTTTTGTAACTATGCAAGGAATTGACGGCAAGACCTTCTCACCCTCATGCTTTTCACTACACATCATTCAAGAGAGTAGGGACATGCTGAGAAGCCATCTCATCTGGCTTAAGGTGCCAGACTGGCTTTTGGGAGTAGTAATTACACACATCCTTTTAATCTCGAAAAATATTATTGAGATAGTATTTATCTCACTAGTACTTAGGTAAATGCCCTTTGTACAGAGTTGGTTACATTTACAGTTAGCACCATAATTCACTGGACGGTGTCACATTTTTTGTTGTTCTGATCCTACTGGTCAAGTCCAGTCACCAGATATAGATTGAATCGAGCTTCACTTTACCGAAGAGACTGATGGCAAAAAGTCCCCGGAACTGAAGATGGCTGCAGAACAGGCCTCGTACAGCATCACCAGTGAAAATACCCAGCGACTGGGAAGGACTGTTCGGCGCAGCCGTCAAGCAGTCATTGGATGCAAAGGTTATGCGACCAAATATTAAAAATGACTGCATAAAACTGTCCAATATTTTTTGTTCCCAAAAATGGGGGAATGAGCTACAAAAGGTGCTGGCATTTCTAAATAGTTCATCCAATATGAAAGGAAATACCCTCAAATTAATGCAAATAGTCTGCATTGCCACTTCCAGAGTACAGAACCGAAATAAGGTTTTGTTTTATTTGTTTACATGTACACATTTCAATATATAAAACAGATACATGGAGCAGCCTTCATTGTAGACATCTTATGGACAACCCCAATTCCGAAATAGTTGGGATGAAGTGTTAATTGTGAATAAAATCAAAATGCAATGACTTTCAGATCACATGAGCCAGTATGTTATTTACAATAGAACATAGATAACATTTCAAATGTTGAAACTGAGACATTTACATTTTTATCCACAAAATGAGCTTATTTCAATTTTTCTGGCTGCAACGGGTCTCAAAAAAGTTGGGACACATGCAAAAAAGGGCTGAAAAAAAGCAATTAATATAGAAGAGAATCAGCTGAAAGAACATTTAGCAAGTAATTAAGTTAACTGGCATCAGGTGTGTAACATGATTGGCTATAAAAGGGATGTCTTAGAGAGGCTGAGTCTCTCAGAAGTAAAGATGGCCAGAGGCTCTCCAACCTGTGAAGGCTTATGTAAAAAAAATTGTGGAATACTTTAAAAACAATGTTCCTCAACGTCAAATTGCAAAGGCTTTGAAGGTCTCATCATTGACAGTGCATAACATCATCAAAAGATTCAGAGAAACTGGAAAAATCGCTGTGCGTAAGGGACAAGGCCGAAGACCTTTACTGGATGCCCATGATCTTCGGGCCCTCAGACGCCACTGCATCACTCACCGGCATGATTCTGTCATTGACATTACTAAATGGGCCCAGGAATACTTCAAGAAACCATTGTCTGCAAACACAGTCCGATGTGCCATCCACAGATGCCACCTAAAACTCTATCATGCAAAAAGGAAGCCATTGTTGAGCATGATCCAGAAGCGCAGCCGTGTTCTGTGGGCCAAGGCTCACTAAAAATGGACTGTAGCAAAGTGGCAAAGTGTCCAGTGGTCAGATGAGTCCAAATTTGACATTCTTCTTGAAAATCATGGGTGTCGTGTCCTCCGGGCTAAAGAGGAGAAAGACCACCCCTCCTGTTATCAGCATTCAGTTCAAAAGCCAGCATCTCTGATGGTATGGGGATGCATTAGTGCATATGGTGTGGGACACTTGTATGTTTTAAAAAGCACCATGAATGCTGAAAGGTATACAAAGGTTTTAGAGCAACATATGCTCCCCTCCAGACGACATCTATTCCAGGGAAGGCCTTGTGTATTTCAGCAGGACAATGCAAAACCACATACTGCAGCTATTACAACAGCATGGCTTCGTAGTAGAAGAGTCCTTGTGCTGAACTGGCCTGCCTGCAGTCCTGATCTTTCACCGATTGAGAACATTTGGCGCGTAATTAAATGAAAAGTCCGTCAAAGGAGACCCAAAACTCTCCAGCGGCTGGACGCCTGTATTAAACAAATTCTAATGGCTAATCTCAAGAAACTTGTCTCCTCAATGCCCAGACGCCTCCACTCTCACACACCTCCACACCATGGTAAACAGGCCCCTGTCCCAACTTTTTTGAGACCTGTAGCAGCCATCAAATTTGAAATGAGCTCATTTTGTGGATAAAAATGTAAAAATTTCTCAGTTTCAACATTTGCTATGTTATCTCTGTTCTATTGTGAATAAAATACTGGCTGGTGTGATTTGATAGTCATTGCATTTTGATTTTATTCATAATTTACACTTTGTCCCAACTATTTCGGAATTGGGGTTGCAGTTGGCTTCCTTCACACACCAACATCCGTGCACTGCAGCCAGTTTTTGTGCTCTGTGATGTAATGCCATTGTTCAAAATAAGCAAATCAGAATGCTTGTTAAATGATACTTTCTGGTTTTCCCAATTAAATATTAATAAACAACAATGGTGGGTTTAGAAACTCCTAAAACACTTGTTAATAACGACATTTGTTTTGCATTTATAATAAGAATTGATTCGAAGAAAGAGAAAATACTTGTAACATGGAAAAAGCCAACTCAATATTCCTCCAACAATAAGTTGCGCTCTTTCCACAAATCTTGAGTGTTATAAAAAAACCTAGTAGGTCTAATTTTGACTGACATTGAGTTAGGACCATTTTTGTATGTATTAGGCTTTACCTCATCATATACAGTAAGATACATGAAAAATAATCATTGATTTCCTATGTTTTGCTATGGCAAAACCTAGCAAGTCATCGGTATTTAATCATTTGTGAAGTAAAAACCTAGCAAGTTGATCTTTCTTGGTTCTTCCACATAAAATTTTCCTCTTTATTATGACAAAACCTGGCAAGATGAATTAGCCAATTATGAAACGGCATGCCTATTACATGACCTGTCAGGTCAGACCCCATGCAGAGCATTGGATGTGCAGGACATTAATGGTCAGAATTCATAATTCACATGCTAACAACAACTGAAAAATGGCTTCAAGAGGGAAGCAGATGGTGGAGTTAACACTGAAAAACTGTCAAATGCCACTGCAACTGCATAATTGTTAGGTTTTTGTCCATCATTTTGAGAAATGACATTTTACATTTTCCGAATGAAAAATTTTTTGAGTCATATTGCCATGGATACTGATAAAAAAAAGAAAAAAAGTCAAAGGGATACTGTTTTCTGTCTTCTTCTCAGAATCTGCTTTTTGATGCTTTCTAGGTTTTTCCATAACACTTAAAAAATACTGCTTTGTATTCTTCAAGCGAACTGTTTGTGTGCCATACGGGATGCCACCGTTTCTTAGAAATGTTCTCAAGAATAAAAATAGTGGCAAAGCCACGGCGCCCGCTTGGCCAAACATGGCCAAATCAAACTTGACCTAGATTTTCATCCCCTATACACGCATATAAAATATGAAAAGGTTCCATGAAAAACTGAAGATGCTAGAACGCTGACAAGGCAAAAATTTTACGGGCGCACGGACAGACGCACGACAGACCCCCACGAAGGCATCTAACCACAGCATAAGCCCGACTGGCCTAGAGGCCAAGAGGTCTACTAAAAAGCCACCTGAATGAGAACATACAGGAAATCAAGCGACTTTACCATGATATCGACCGGCCCCGCGTCAAACGTCTAACTACCGAAGCGCTGACCAAAGTGCACTGATCTGTAGCTAAAGAACTCGTGTTCAGGAAAACAACACCAAAGGAACCTGGAGAAATTCCACCTTTTGAACATTTAGCTAACATTAGTGTTGGTTAGCCTCCTTTACAGACGTCTTCTGTGTTTCGCTTACCTCTCACAACGGTATGTGCCTATAGCTTCGAAATTTTAAAGCTTCTCTCTGATTGGTTGAACACAAAACCTGGCTCGAGTGCACAGACATTGGTATGTGAGGGAAGCAAACCACATAAGATGTCTGCAACGGAGGCTAAGAGGCCGCTGGATAAAGTACAAAGACCGCGAGTGCGGGTATTGCAACAAAACCCGTATTCTGAGTTAAGGCTAGTTGGTCAAGCCACCATCCCATAAATCAGAATAACTGTTTTTGATTGGGGCCACATGTAGTTACCCAGGCAATAAAGGTTAATAAGCTTGTGACTAATTAGCCCAGGTCCCCAAAATCTAACTAGCTCAGCCCAACTATTCCACTGTTGTGGAGAGTCTCTGTAGAAATTTCTGTTTAGACCAAATTACATTTAAACTGTGTCTGTAAGCAGGCCTTAAATTAGTATTGCCAAAAGCCCATATGTATGCTGGAGAATTCTTATGAAAAATGTGTAACTTTGTAGAATATCTTTTGTCGAGATAATGCTTGAAGGAAATGGATTGTAACAATGAGTTATCAAAATATTGAAAAGGACAGCCTTATGCATGGCATAATGTCACAAGGTGCTGAACCAAATAGATACATAATAGAATATTGTAAAAGCCAGTAATAGCTTGTGCTCTGAACCGCTCTAAAAATGTGCATACTGGAGTGCAGTTCTGAACACCAGCTATTGCTGCATTAAAAAATGCTTTGTTAAAATTGAATTGTGGTGACTACTATGCATTCTTCGCTACATCACGGCCTATTGTTTGCTTGCCCCATGGTTTCATTGGGCAGCTCGACTTGCTTGAGTAATTTGCTTTTTCTTTGTCAGAACGGTTGCTGTTGAACCTGAATAAAAATGTTTAAAGGTAATTTTTTTTCTGTCTGTGTAATTTATGTTTATTTCAAGCAAGTCATTGCTCTTTGCATTTTGACCAGTCCTGCGTCACAATGAGACAGGCTGTTGTCACCAAATGGCCGAGACAGGCTGTTGTCACCAAGTGGCCATATGAGTTTTTAAATGTATTTTTCAGAGGGTGGCATTTGTCTTTTATGCACCTCCTCATCAGAAATAATTAATATTGACTTGAGGTCTTCTACCTAGAAAAATTCCATGTGTTTATGTGTGTTTTTTTCTCCATTTATTTCAGATTGTCCACACAGGAACAGGAGCTGTCAGACACATTTATCTTGACCCTATGATTTTCTGTCTCATGATTTTTTTTATATCCCTGTTACAAAAATAGATACAGGACATATCCATTTATCAAGAAAAAAAATGTCTATTTAAATTCAACAATTCTGAAAATGTTGGCACATTTTGGAAATTGAAATTAAAAGGCAGTGATCTGAAAAGTCCATTTAAAAAAAAAAAAAGTTCATTTTTGTGAAAACACAAAAAGAACATAATATTTGATGCAACTGTTATGACACAGACCAGGAATCAAGTGCAGAGGCAGAATAGAATCCAGAAGTGGGGTTTACGGATAGTAATGTGGTAACATTGGGAGGGAACCCAGAAGAGTTCAGGACAATTCAGTTCAGTTCAGATGTAGATGATGCCAGGTGACTGGCTCTCTGGGATGACAGCCAGATGAAATGAACACTTCACCAGAGCTGATCTGTCACAGGGCAGAAGAATTAGCTAAGGAGGAATGTGGTTCCAATCCTGATGACCCTAGAGGATTGGGAGCTTGTTCCTAATTAACTGGATAAGGAACAAACTTGTACAGGAATTACCAAGAATGCAGCCCTGAGCCCAGGACCCTGAGAGAGGCTTGGGAGCTTGTTCTTATTAACTAAATAAGGAAGACTGCATTGGTAAATTATTATCATTATAGGCTACATTATACTTTCAACAGATGAAGAGTTAAGCTTGTAAATACTGACTGGGTTTAAGCGCGCAAAGTGAATTACAATCCAGCAACTTGCAACTCAGAAGAGGGGGTTTAAATACACACCACTGGTACAAGGGGTGAGAACTAGGTAACGAGACACAACCGCAGACAAGGCAAGATGCAAACCAATCAAAAAGGGACATTACTTCTAATAGACATGCAAGCTGCTGACTGGGAGAGGACACAGATGGCATTCAAACGAGAATTGTGACAGTACCTTTCAACCCCCAATGGGTGCCACTTGGCAGCCCAGTGGTGGACCCCGGACGCCGACGCCGGGAATCACAAACCAGGGCGGAGTCTAAGATGTTTCGCTCCAGGATCCAGGAATGCTCCTCGGGCTCGTACCCCTCCCAGTCCACCAAAAACTGCACCCTTAGCAGCTGCTTAAAGTGGTTGAAGCAGGATGCCGCCTGAGGGGTCTGGATGAAGAGGATCTTGGTGGACTTCAGCTTGGTTAGGGGAGCAGCAACAGTGGCATACCCTCGAATGAATTGCCATTAGCAGTTGCAGAACCTCTGCAGAACCTTTGCAGGTCTTTAAAATCTTTAGGCTCTGGACAGCCAAATTTTTTTTCATAACCAAGTTTGGAAAAAATTAGTTATGTACGATCTGATTGGCTCACAATTCCAGTTAGGTACAACCTGATCGACTAAAGCAGGGGTGTCCAATCTTATCCATAAAGGGCTGGTGTGGGTGCAGGTTTTTGTCCTAGCCAGCAGTGCTACTGCACCTGATTCCACTAATTAACTAATCAGGGGTTTCAATCAGGACCTTGGTGGGTAGAATCAGGTGTGTAAGAGTTGGACTCTAACAAAAACCAGCACCTACACCGGCCCTTTCTGGATAGGATTGGACACCCCTGGACTAAAGTGTGGCCTATAGCTGAAGCGGTACCACAACACAGTTAAGAAAAAAAAAAGCACGCGTCTGGGCCAACATTCTGGCAATCCATCTCCAAAGCACCCTGCATCACTACAAAGCCCAGGAAATAGATGTTGGTGAGGTGGAACTCACGCATCTTTGGTTTCAGATAGAGTTGGTTCTCCAGGAGCCTTTGGATGACCAAACATACATGACGGGTATGATCCTCCCAATTTTGAGAAAAGAATAGTATATCATTCAGGTAGACATAGATGAACTGGGAGACCATGTCTCAGGGGACATTATTTATGGGGTTCTGGAATACAGTGGGGCATTAGTGAGCCCAAATAGCACCAGCGGGTATTCATAGCAGCCCATGAGTGGGAGACAGTTAAACACTGTCTTCCACTCATCTCCTTCCCACATGCACACCAGGTGGTAAGCGTTGCGTGAATCCAGCTCGATAAACAAGCGGTGGCCCATGACATTAGAGAATGCTGAGTCCATGAAGGGTAGAGAATAATGATTTTTCATGGTAATTGCTTTTTGTCCTCAATTGTTCATGCAGCGATGTAAAGACCAATCTTCCTTGCCCACAAAGGAGAATATAGCTCCGGCTGGTAATGAAGAAGCTTGAATCATTCCGGAGGCCAGGGAATGATTTATTTACTCCTTCATATCTTGGGACTCTTGGTTGGCTCAGGAATACAGCCGACCCCTGGGAGGTGCTGTTCTGGGCAGGAGGTTGATAACATTATCATAGGGTCCGTGTGGCAGACTGATGTCGCTCAGGCTTTGCTGAATGCCATGCAAAAGTTGTGATAAATGGGGGGAACACCCTTCAGGTCTGGCGGCTCCTCCTGGTAGTCGGAGGATGGAGGTGCAGCGAGGCTGGAAGCTGCACGTTGGCAGGACTGTGAACATGATGAACTCAAGTATTGATCCCGAAGGCCAGTCCATTTGTGGGTTATCATGCTCAAATCAGGGCCTCCCCAGCACCAGAGAGGGCATGTGGTGACTCCAGTCAGCACCAAAGTCGATTAAAACTTGGATGGTAGTTGGGCACCCCTGCCACGTCAGGCGAACGGGAAGGCGTGCACCAGTGGATGAGAAAGCAGCACCAGAGAGCATTGCTCTAGTCTATCCCCTGTTCTTGCAGTTGAACATTGATCCTGGGCACCAAATCAGTGAGGTTTTCCAGATCTGTTGGAAGGACACAGGTAGTCAATTCATCCTGGAATAATTCTGCCAAACCGAACAGATTGGCATCATACAGCGACCAGGAGTTCCAGCATATAGATATGGTCAGTGTTAGGAAGTCGATGGAATAACCTGACATTGACAGGTAGATGGCCTCGATGCAGCTGGATCGGCTTCTGGGCAGCGGCGTCGCGGGAGTAGGACCGGTACAGAAAATGGCAGGTTTTGTTCATGAGGAGCAATCGCCTGAGGCAGTATCTGGTGCAGTATGGTAGTGGCTGCTTGAGTGGCGGAAGCGGTGTCCCGAGGATCATCAGTAATGGCCTTAAATCAACTGAAGAGGGAACCGATGATTTAATGTAACTGACGAAGCATCTCTTCATGTTGGCCTGGTGGCACCCCCTGGTACCTCAAAGCATCAACCTGGCTGGGCATCTCCGCTGATTCCCTTCCATTTGCTGGATTGTACTGTTATGATCCAGACCAGAAATCAAGCATGGAGGCAGAGTACAATCCAGTGGAGTTTACTGACAGCAATATAGTAATTGGCTTTCCAGGATCACAGCCAGATGGAGTAAAAGCTTTGCCAGAGCCAAACTGTCCCAGTAGCTTAAGAGGAAGCTTAGGACTAGGTTTAAGCACACAAAGCAAATTACAATCCAGCAACTTGCAACTCGAAAATTGAGGGCACTGGATTAGCTCACTCGGTGCTTTGCGGAGCAGTAGTGACCACCGCAGCCCGGTTTCAATCCCTGGTCATGCTAGTGCCAGCAGTGGCCGGTAGCCTTTTCAGAGCAGAGCACAATTGGTTTTGCACTGCAGGGAAATAAATTGAGAGGGACTGCTATTTGGGATTATAGGAATCCAGCATTGTTCATTGTTCAAGAGTCTCCTGTTGGCCAGTCGGGCACTCGTCTGTAAAATTCTGAGCTTGCACATGTTTGGGTATCCTCCACCCTCATTCTGAGCTTGCAAAGTTTCGAGCTGCGATTATTGTAGGAAAAAACAGCGGATGACAGGCGCGTGCTTTGGAGGAGAGCCGCAAACTATCTCGCTCTCCCAAGATGGCGACATGGGTTTCATGCAAGCAAGCTTGCGTACATAGTTCGCTTATTGGGCATTCCAGATTCGGCTGGGATTGGAGATGCCAAATAAAAAAAAAAGAGGGGATTAAATACACATTACATTCAGGCACAAGGGATGAGAACAAGTAAACGAGACACAGCTGGGGAAAAGACAACATGCTAGATGTAAACCAACAAAAATAGACATTACTTGGAATAGACACACAAGATGCTGAATGGGAGGAGACACGAAAGACATTCACACGAGGTTTGAGACATTAACTTGTGACTTTAATTGTTTATTGAATGCAAATGCTTATTTCAAATGCGAAAAATTGATATAGAGGTAATTTAGGATCGATAATGATTTGACAGGTTACAATAATCAGGTGACGCGAAACGCAAGCAAATCATGTTAATATCTGAAAGGATCCCCCAAAAACATCCTTGTCCCGCAAGAGCAAAGCTCACCAATTTACCAACAGTTATGTAAGCTTATAATCCATCACTTGAGTACAACTTTCCCAAAACACACATCAGTTGAAAAAAAAACAAACTTAAGTAGTTTGTGATGACTCCTGCAGGTGCCATGCTCTAAGATGCACAAAGCTTTCTTCTTCTGGTAGGAATCACTCATAGATCTAAGATCAATTTCAGAATGTCTTTAGTTATGATGCTTTTCGGAAACGCTCAATGAACATAAGAAGCTTTGTAATATGGATTCTGCGGTCGGCTGAACCGAGGAAACAAGGTCCTGGTTAGTGTCGGTCAGGGTCACAGACACGCTAGGGTCTATCTCAGCATGCACTGGGCAAGAGTCAGAAATACACCTTGGACACACCACCAATCAATCTTCGACAAGCAAAATAGGAAACTTCACTTTCATCATAAGAGCAAGACTGAGTTTGGGACTGAAAAATACAGTTCAAAGGTTTCAATATACCCCCTGAGGGCTCCTTTCCAGCAGAAATAAATTCATTGTTTGTGCATGAGGATGGACCTGACATGCCTGGCTGAAGGCATAGCGTGAATGGAGATTAGGTTTCCGCATGAAAGCGGAATTATGGAAAACTATTTATCTGACTGAGGTCTTGCAGAAGAGAGCAGATGATGTTCATTTGCGTTTTATACTTGGAGATGAACAGAATTGCTAACCTCTGACTCAAGTCAAAAAGGAAAAGTCCAGCTCATCTAAAAAATGAATTAAGCCTGCTGATTTGTTATCTGTTATTCTTGTGGTCCAAAAAATTTCACCAATGAGAAAATCCAGGTGGTTCGCATAGGGTTATCAAAATACTGTGGAGGTCTATTGTTTTCTTCACCTGGATTTGGACCCCTGAGCAGAAGTTTGGTGTTAAATTTGACCAATCTATTCTGTTCACCTGACGTTTTGTTCCAAAAACTGACAGCCAGTTTTGTCGTTATTTTGAAAAAAAAAAAAAAAATAGACTAAAGCCTGTTCATTACTTGAAATGCGATTCAAGAGGACTTAATCACCTTGAACTTATGATCTATGAGGGCCCATATCCTTCCATAGAATGCCAAAATAAAACAAAATAAATAAATAAGTAGAAATACTGCAACAAAAATAACACATTTGCACTTCTTACTCATCATATTTCTGTGCCGTCTCACGCGCAATTTACTACCCATTTAAAGAGGCCATATCCCTGACTGTGCTGGAGAATTAATGGGCAGTTTTAATTTTTTAATTAGGAAAGTATTCTTTAAACTGATGTGTATTTATTTTTAAACTACACTTTAAAAAGTGACATCGCGAGTTCGATCCCCGCCTGGTACCAGCTGGCAGTGGTCGGCAGCTTTTTCAGAGTAGCGCACAATTGACTATTGCGCTACAGGGTTGCAAATTGGGAAGGGACTGCCGGGAAGGGAAAATAATAGTTGCCTTGTTCATTGATCAAGCGCCTCCTGTTGGCCAGACAGGCGCTCGTCAGGAAGATTCTAAGCCTGTTCATGTCCAGGTATCCTCCGCCCTCGTTCTGAACTTGCGAAGATTCAACCAATGAGTGTATAAGAAGCAGTGGCTGACAGGCGCGTGCTTCGGAGGAGAGCTGCGAACTGTCTACGCTCTCCTGAATTGGCAGCAAGGGGTTGCATACGAGCAAGCCTTGCACATAGTTCACCAATTGGGCATTCCAGATTCGGGTGGGATTGAAGAAGCCAAATTTATTAAAAAAAAAAAAATTACACTTTAAAAATAAAGGCACATCAATGAATGTATTCTGAATCTCATGAAGTAAGAGCTGAGAAAAATGGGAAGCATTCTCAGGTTCTTATTTGTACAGAGCCAGTTCAAACTTGACTGGAAGCTTTGTTGCTTGCAGCAGTTCCATAAAAAATCACACTCTTCTGAGACAAACACATCTCAGTTATTTCTGTCCATGGGGGTTTGGCAATACGTTTTTTACTATGATGTGGCTTGAAGTCAAAACAATGCATATCACAACTGGACGTTCTTGTGGCGGTAATGGTGGAGAACACAAGTGGCAATTGCAACAGCTCCGCTTCAATAAATCATCTGATCTCTTCAGTGTTATGGCCTTTCTTAGCAACTGCATGCTCATGACATATTTTCAAACGAGAAGTGCAGCATTCTCAAACAGACAAATGGACATTAAACAGGTGCAAAAAACCTGAAAAAGCCGCTATTTCATTGGTCCATGGTGGTTGATGTTGGAACTCTGGATTGTATTTCCAGGAAAATTATCTAAATATTTTTTTTTTTTTGCATGTGTATTGCCTTTGTCTAATCAAAATAATAATCATCTCATTTTACTATTAGATCTTTACTATTGATTGGAATCATGTGTTGTGGTCAGATGAAACCAAAATTCTACCATTCATTCCAGCGAATTCTGCATTTTGATTGGTTAAAACCAGGTATCTATTCACCGGTAAACTACCTCGCACTGGGTCAAGACCTCGTCATGATTACGCCGACAAAATAAGGCTACAGTTTGCGTACAGTCTTACTCGCTAGCGAGCTAGTTGGCTACCTAGCTAGCAATAGTATAGCTAGCGCGCCAGTGTATTTAGCTATATAGCCAACTGGCTAGCGAGCTAAAAAGGCTGCAGTTCGCTTTCAATGCTAACACTTTCATACTTAGCGAGCTAGTTGGCTTCCTAGCTAGCAAGCCAAAGTGATATCGAACTGTGTGTCATAGCTAGCACGCCAATATTTTCATAGGGGTGTTGACAAGAGTCATGGTAGAATGGAGATAAACCT
Source organism: Gymnothorax javanicus (assembly GCA_029692085.1). Lineage (NCBI taxonomy): Eukaryota > Metazoa > Chordata > Actinopteri > Anguilliformes > Muraenidae > Gymnothorax > Gymnothorax javanicus. The sequence goes on along the minus strand of CM056206.1, from coordinate 24,859,083 downwards.
ACATTTTTTTTCGAGCACTCGGTATTTATCATAGGATAGATACCTGGAAATTTACATTTATTTCCAGGTATCTATCCTACGATAAATACCTTGTGTTCGAAAAAAACCGTAGGTTTATCTCCTAGTTAAATTTCTTGGACATGCATATTGACGATATGTTCGGTGAAGGAAAGGTGGGAGTGTGGCAGCCATATGACATGCGATAATTGAACTTCACTCCCAGTGACATCACTCAAATTTTGTGGGCTGATTGGTCTCGCATCAGGGACAGAATCTATCCTTAAATTTCTTATGAGCCATGTTCACTCAGCAAGATTTTGACTGTGCCGCCTTGGCGAAGGTCGGCACTCTCAGAGTGCCCCTAGTTTATTCTGTGTAGGAAAATGGAGGCAGAATGTCCACCGCTGCAAGTCCGCCCAGCTCTACTCTTATTAACACTTTCATTAACACTGTTAAGCAGGGACGTGTGGTCAGGGTAGGCAGTGACTTCTCCTTTTTTATCGCTAGATTTTGTCAACCTGTTTCCACGTTCTATGCCTGATTGTCAATCAATCAATTTGACCTTTTTTCTGGTCAATTAAGCCTGTAATGATTAAGAGGTGACAGTGACAAAAAGATTAATTTACCTTTATGCTTTGATTCGAGACTGCAAGGAAGTAAATCTTAATAATTAATCAGGAAAAAATCTCAACTCTCTCAGTAATTCCGTATATTGTTTTGATCTTTTGTTTATCGGATTATGAAAGAGGACTGAAAATAAACTCCCTATTTTTAAAAATGGCATTAAAAAGTAGGGGAGACCAGGTGTAGTTGTTATACTTTTTCTTTTAACGGCTGTAGAATTGACATTATCAGGTTTTTGTTATCAATATGCACTGTAAAGATAGAAAGTTTATTAGACTACATGACTGATCTGCAGCAACCCCTATATTCTGTGCATGCGTAATGCTGGTGAGGAAAAATAGACTCCTGTCACCTGTAACAAACTACCCCATATATGGGGTAGTTTGTTGCAGGTTGTGGGGCATTTTGTTACACTAAGAATTTGCTTAAGTGAGACCTGTTTCCCTCTTAAGTAGGCAAGTTAAGGGGGATGCCTTGCTACTATTATCCCACGAAGCCACAGTAAGGAACCTCTTGAGTCATTCTCTAATGGCATTGCCACGTTTCGTTATTCGTTTGTAATTTCAAGGCATCTTTCTGAAATACAAAAAAGGTAGAAAGTCATTCAGTGAGGTAATTTGATCTTGCCCAAGTTGTTACAGGTTTTGGGGCAAATTCTTACTGTAACAACTTGGATGTATCAACTAGTCCATCAGCAACCCTTCGCCATTGTCCCAACATTTTGAAATGTTCCAGTGCAATCTTTACATGGGTGTGTCATGACACAGTGGCTAATGTCTTCCTCTCTCATAATCCAGAAAATCTCAGGTATGTACCAATTACACTTGATGTGAATCGAAATCTCCCAAACACCAAGAAAGTTACTTTTTCGAGCATTTTTCTGAAACACTAACCTGCGACTTTCGACGTACGTCCTTCTGTCACGTAAAGACGCGGGTCACCTTCACGGAGCAGCAGGAAAAATTAGAGCCGTCTGTTTTATTATCGGAACTATTTAGAATGTAACAACATGGACGTGTAACAACTAGACCCGGCCTCCCCTATGTGTTTAAGGGAGGAAATATTATCGTAAACATATTGACCACACATTGAACGCCGCATAAGAAAGGTTTCAATATTTCTTAATGGCATTGCATTAGCTTCCTCTAAGCAAATACGAACCAACTTGCTGTCTCGTGAGCATTTTAAGTTTGATGCACTGAACAATAATGTCGTGGATGGAACTGGCACGCCATTCTGCCGTTTAGTCTTGGAAATTAGTTAATCAATGCTCAGATTGCTCATCAAGCAAAGTAATAGAGTTATCGTTTGTTTAACGGTTAGGATTCTGCCTACCCTAACTGACCTCCGACAGCACATCACTGCTGTTAAGCATGGCAACCTCGATCTCTGCCAACCAAACATAAAAATTATGACATGCGAAAATTCTTAATGTTATCCCTATAAAGAACTGGAAATATGTAATTATCTGAATTCAATCTAAATTAGTCATTACAATTACTTGACAATGAAAATCATGTGTACTTTTTCATTAGGAAAATAATACATTACAGATTCTTCCAAACTGAATGCATTTTGAAACACTAACTTACAAAAATGGAGTAAAAGTCAAGCATAAACATAGTCTGTATGAATAGTGCAACAAGGCAGATGAAGCTTATATATTATAATAATGATGAAACAAAATGGGTTGCAAAAGCTCAAAAAAGAAAACAGCAGTGGCAGGGCAATGATGCACTTTCAGCTTGAAGAATTCACCATACAAAATCTAGTCCGTCATCCAATGCCACAGTAATTTAAAGGCAGTTTAGACCTGTTTCATGCTCCTTCAATGAAAACTCTAAGCTTAATGCTTGAAAGGTCCAATGGCTTTTGCGACAGCTTCAGCATTTGAAGACAAATCGGTTAAATTGTCACTGATTCTGCATGAACTGTTACAGCTTGCATCAATTTCAAGGCCATGATTATAGCCTACAAGGCAGTAAATGGAAAGGCTCCATCAAACCTTTAGCCAATTCTCACACCATTCATGCTTACAAAATCACCCCTGTCCACAACCTTGGAGTAGTTTCTTCGCTGTGCGTTCCCTCTCTGGTAAGGGAGCTCATCTCTACTGAACACCCATTAGCAGCAGGAACTTTCCATCTGCAGTGTTCCATACTGCAAACCTCATCATTACCCAAAACAAAAAATTTGGAATTTGATTTTGCCTGTGTGTGTGTGTGTGTGTGTGTGTGTGTGTGTGTGTGAGAGGAGAGAGGTAGATATATTTTTGTACACATTTGTTGTTGTTTTATGGTTATACAGTAAATTCCATCAGATCATTTTGGAGTCCAGCAGTAGTGCTTGATCACTGCTACACTGCCTGACTTGGGGGTAAAATATGTGCAACCCCAACTTGGAAAAATTTGGGATGGTATGGAAAATTCACATTAAAACAGTAAGCATTGATTTCTAAATTTATTTTGACTTGAATTTCACTGCAAACAGTATGTACACAAGATATTTAAAGTTTTGTCAGGTCAACATTGTTTTATTTGCAATTATACATCTATTCTTGCCTTTCAGGCCAGCATTGCATTCCAAAAAAAAGTTGAGAAGGGGTAAATTTGGGACACGCAATGAGGTAAAAAAAAAATTGAATAATAATGTGATGTAAAGAAGCTGATGTCAGTAGGCACACCCCTACCTCCTCCAGTCATAACCAACTTTGCTGGACTGCCATCCTGGGCTACGGCCTTTCTCTGTACTATTACCATATTCCTATTAATAAATACTCCCATGTGGATTTTACCCTGAATATCTATTTGGTTCCTTGTCTGGATTGTAACAGAAAGTTATTCAAATCATTTGCTCTCATAACCTGGAATGCAGTCAAGATAGGAAAGCTCGCTATTTGTGCCATGGTCTGGCATGATGAACAAGGAGTTTTCAATGCAGGGGAAGAACAACAGGTGCACATTCGCTAGTACAATGAGTTCCTTCATAGCATCCATTCATTTCTCAATAGGCTTACCCTCCCTTAAAGGGAGCACCCATGAAATCAGAAAATCAATTTATCATTAGGGTTCAGTGTTAGCTCGATATCATGGTGTCTGTATTGTCATCATCCCCTATTGCACAATGAAAACCATTCCAGAAACCCATTGAGAAACTTCAGAACTAGAGGGGTTTTTACGCTGGATGAACTGTATAAGCCACGAAAGAAAAAGATTTAAGAAGTCATATGAATCTTATAAGCACCATTAAAAACGCCGCGTGAGGTATCTTATTTGAGGCTGCCATAGGCGGGGTCGATCAGTGACAGACAGTGCCGATTTCCCGTTCTCGGACACATAGCCGATTGATTATTGAGGGGCAGTGCAGACTACGCGCCACCTCTCTGCGGCTGAGACCTGCCCGTAACATGCCAATAGCTCCCGTGCAGTAAGCCGTGGCATTTTTTCTCTCTCTTTTTTGACTTACGAGAGGTTACTGACTACACCCAGAGGCTCTGACTACACCCAAAAGAACAAGTCAAGCGTCTCTGTACACATCGCAAACAACTCAATGTTCGTTATTACGGAAGTGCTCGGCGCGTCCACGTGGCGAGCATCGGGATTACAATACCACACGCTCTTCTTTATTACATGCGCCGAAGAGGTTATGTTTTTGCCCGCATTGGTTTGTCTGTCTGCCTGTTTGCGTACAAGAAAACTCAAAAAGTAATGAACGGAACAGACATCTCTGAAATTTTGTGGATGGGTTGCTATTACATCAGGAATGGTCCCTATTGATTTTGACCACGATGGGTCAAACAAGTGGCGTGGCGGAGGTATGCGCTGGACCGAGTGCCCTTCTACAAATATCTCACTGGAAAAACAATAAAAACCGATTCGATTCTTCAATTTGCAACAAATACAATACATACCCCACGAGTCATTTTGAATGGCGCTAAGTACCACTATACACGTGGATTCATACTATATAGATACACACACACATATACTGGACAAAGAAAATTAGGGATCACCCCAATTTTCGAATTTGAAATATTTGATAGTTCAAATTATGTTCCATATCATATTTCAATATTAAAAATCAGAGTGATCCCTAACTTTCTTTGTCTAGTATATTATCCGGTCATTTCCATAAGGGGAGAACAGGGTTTGATTCTATTTTAGTTTGCAGTGAGCTGTCTCCACCTAGTGATCACTGTTGGTCAGTAGTTTGGGGCGGTGCTCGAAAAAGTTACAGCTGCGATATTGTGATTTTTATTCAAAGTCAGTGCCCAAAACTATTGCCACTCAAACCAGCAATATTCCAAGCATTCTCTTGCAGTAAAAATAAATTGGTATCTTCAAATATTATTGCTATTTCCCATACAGCATGCTGCAAAAATGCATTGTTAGACTCATGCATAAAATAAATAATTTGTATTTTAGGTGAGTGTAATGTCAAGCTCGACACTTAATTTTGGAGGTCCCTGAATTGTTCCACTTCAGGATACATTTTTATACCCAAAAACTTTTTTGTTGACATTGTATTCTACACTTAATTTGTATACAAACACCCACGATTCACTGCAGAGAGCAAGAGCCACAAACACATAAACAAGTTGTGCACGTAAGCAAGGCATATTCTGACATGACTGATGCTGGCGCCTATGTTTTCACCTCTCTGCATTGTTTGCTTCTTTCATTTGATCATGCTAGCGAACCTGTGGTAATTAAGAGGGTATAAAGAGCAAGTTACCTCATTTTTACTTTGGTGTCAGCAGTGGGAAGGAGCATTTCAGTAATCAGCATCAGCTTCCGTGGATCTCACTTCTGAGATTAATGTTCCATGTTGCTCCTTCATCATTACTGTACACTCTGAGCCAAGATGTCCTCTTTTGGCAGTGCAAAACCAAACCAGAGAGCATGAAAACTCCTCAAAATAGAACGTATAATACAATGGTACAAGGGTAGCAGCATCTGCTACAGTTCCTTGTGGTGTCAGTGGTATTTAAACCCACTGAAACAATGCCACAATCTCTGGGACTTGCAGAGGGCTTTCTCTCGTATCTCAGGTGCTCAGGATACCAAGCTGGCGTTTACGGTGATACTGCACACCAGTCCTGTTCCAGGGGACATATTGTCCCACTGGTTTTCATTCCAACCACAAATGCTTCCTTTTACAGCCTGAGTGCAAATGGGGCTCTTTATTAACTGAATCAAGGCAAGCAAAATTATGGTTGACAATAAAAACTATGAAATGGTAACAGGACAGGGCGTCCTGGAAAAGGACTGGGATCTCTTGCCCCACACCACATCCGCAAATTTTACACTCACATTTACAAATCAGCTTAGCCGTCCGGACCTTCAGAGGTAATTTGCAGAATAATGTTCCCTCAAACCAGTTAAAACTAAAGTTTTAGCATCAATAATCAAGGAATGAGCCTTCAAACTATGCAATTCATGCTATGCAAGGGTGAAGAAAAAAAAAATGATGTTTTCAGTGGTTTTGTTTATTACCGGTATTTTTCCATCAATATACTTGTGGGAATTTTTTTTTTTTTGTTCTGTGCCTACAATAGTATTTTTCAATACATTTTCACCAAAAAATTATAGAGATGTAACATATTAGGACCCCTTTTAGACAAAAGTGGTGGTGTGTAATGATCACTGCACACTATGGTATATCAACACATTTTATTTATAAGAAAATATCCAGTCACCCAGCCATCTTGTGCCATGACTGCTGAACGTATTCATTTTATGCTCTCAAGGACAATAATATGGTTTGAAAGTTGACAGACAACACTACAGTCCAAGTTCACATGGATGAGCTATACTTGTGGGCCACTTCTTGTTGATTGGTCTGTCCTATATAACCCAAATTACGCTGATTTTACTGCCCTTGGCAGAAAATAATTCACCCATTTATCACTCATTTTTGAATTCTCACTATTCAAAGTCTTACACTATGCCATTAAAGGTTATGTACAAAAATTGAGGCAGCTTATATTTCAATAAAAAATATTAACAAAAATATAACTTCAATTTTTCAAATTTTTTTTTACCTGTATTGTATATTGGAAAAAAAAAGTGTTAGCAAAATTTTGAAATTGCAGTCATTTCCACACAGTGTAATTTGACACCATAAAAATAAAGGAAAACATTTGAAAATGTTTACAAAGAAGAAAATGTAAAAATCCTCCTGTCCCTTTTTGTAATGTAATTGAGCCATCTAACGGAATCTGTTTCACTCCTGAGGCTATTAAAAATTTCCTTTTATGTCCCTCAGTGAAATCAATGTAGATATCAACCTTGAAAACTACTTAAAAAAAAGCCTTTAATTTCCACCCACTCCCCTTCTTTGAGATGTTCTAATCCTGAGGTATGGCTGTGCTATGGAGGATCTGTGTTTAGCCAGTCTCGAGCCAAAATATTATTTACAACACGTTCCATTTTCCTCAGAAAATATACTGAGAAGCATTAAAAACTCATAATAAAATATACTGTTTTAAGCAGTGGTAAATGGTTTCTTTCGTAGTTGCAAAACACGGTCTCGGGAAACTGTGCTTTTGGTAGTAAAACTTATCCTCACTGTTATTGTTACATTGGCATTCAATGCAGCAGTTCTTATGCATTATCTGACATGGCAGAAGACGTTTTATGGAATGTGTTTTTGTGGCGTCACAGATGACGCACTTTGTCGGGGACGACAGCTGACACATCTGGTCATTCTATGTCATCCCTACAGTCTGGATACAGTCATTTAATGGACATTAATGCATCCAGCATCTTTTGAGACTGGCCATCATTCGACATTCAAAATGTTTGATTCTTCATTTGTTTGTTTATGTGTTTTGTTTTTTTTTTATTGGCCCTGATCTTAAACTTTTCATGCGCAAAATGATTTCTCCCAATGTGATTCACGACCATGATCCAGGGAACTGTGCTGCATTTAGATAATCATAATGAGGTGTTCAACCAGGAAAGGATTCAAACCCAGACACTTGACATTTTGCGATGCTTACCATACCTGATGGTCATCATGTCAATCAGCAAAAGGAAAAACTATCAGTTTTCAAATTAGACGATAAAAACCACTTTGCGTTTTTAATGCCTCTCAGTAAATGAAATGCTCATTTCTCTGAAAAGTCAACAACATTCATAAAAAAACTGGACAAAAATAATATTTCAACAAACACACAACAGCGAAAAAACAGCCAGGCAATCCTAGTAGGAGTGCTTTCATTTAAGTGTCCGTCTGTAGTTTTTTTTCATATTGAGAAGAAGGCCTTTTTGAGAGTTCTGGCTATAATATTTTTTGCAGCTTAATCAATTCAACTCATTTGCATTCCCACTGTACATACAAATTTGATTACTGTTAAAAACTAGAGACATAGGTGCGTAAAGATCTGTGATGCTCACACAGAACCCTGTAGGATGAATACAAAAAGATCACAAAAAAAAAACCTTGCAAATTATATTGCTCAATGTTACCACATCAGACAACATTGTCAGTTGGTTTTAAGCAGTCTTATGCCAGATAGGCTACTGCTGCTGTGCACAGTATTTTCAATTCCTCATTTTCAAGTAAAAAGGAACTTTTGTGGCAACCAGTAACCACTACATGATGCTAAGTTCACAAAATAAAAAAAAATTTAAAAATCAAGATGCTTTAATTTACGCTACTGGCATAAAATCCAGGACATATATTACTTTCTGCCCATATTTTGGGAAGTTGTACTCACAAGGCACGTTCTACATAGCCAGAGTCCATAGCTTTCAGATGTTTACCGAGGAAGAAACATTGTGAGCGGCATCAAATGTTAATTTCATTATTCAATGGTGAGATTTTAAGAAAAAAAAAATGCATTCTAATCTCCAGCTATACTCCAGCAATTGCGTAGTGATGTGTAGCTGCAGGACCTCATCGGCTTGAGACGTGGACCATTATTGTTAATTCATCATAAATGCTTAAATTACACAGGATGATGAGTTTCAAGTTAAAAATGTTTGCAACAGAAGTGCTTAGGATTAGGTGTTTATGATTCCTGATACGTTTAAGGATAACCAACTAAGGCTTTAGTGACTAAATCCCTGAGCTTTCCAGGCATAGGCTTTCTCTGCTAACAAATGGCTTCAATTGTAAAATTAATGAAGTAAACAGTGCATTACCATTAAGAGATTATTTTTGGTCATAAGCCAAATCTTTCAGATGATCATTACAAGTACAGTATAAGGGTAGTAATTAAACCCCTATCAAATGTGTTGTTTTCTGTTGAAGTTACCCTGGGTAAACATTTTTGTCTTGATGTCTTATAAAGTCTGCAATCTGTAAATGAACAGTTCATTTGTAAAAACAGATAAAGGCCATTCTTAAAATGAATAAACCAACAGCAATTTGATGAATATTCCTTTGACTTCACAATCAAAAACCACCATTTAGGAAAAGTAAAAAAATTTGAGAAATCTTACTGAAATAACCCAATTTCCCTAGAGTGCATAATTAAAAAACATGGTTTAGGAAAATATATCAAAATGCACGACTGTTTTTGCAAATGAACCCTTCAAAACCACTTTTTGTATTTAACGACTTTGATAAATGATCGCCAACTAATTTAATTCAGTGATTCAGTTAGTTTAAGCCAGGATCATGTATACTCTTCTCCTTGGTATCCAGTCTGTAGTCAGACGCGGCAGGTTACTAGCAACTAGTTGCATTAAGACTACAGCAAATTTGGAGGTGTTTTCTTGCCAAACACCATGCAACAATAAATATTTTTTGCATAAATTTTCCCTAGCCAAAAAGCAGAACGCTAGATAATCTATGAAAAAAAATCAATTGTATATTGTGGACAAATAAACAACCTAATAATACAATGCCACCAACCTCCTGTACTAACATATTCATAATATCATCCTAATGGTGCAACAGTGTCTCAGGCTTGGGGTATCCGAACAGTCTGAAGTCTGGTTCAAAGAGTTTGTACAGCTTACTGGTTAACTCATGAGGAATACTTGAAAACCAGTCTTGCTGCCAACTGCTATTGGTTCTGTTGTGATATCCAGGCGGGAATTGGATGACATTATCTAAGTGAAGGATGCGGAGCAAGTGCTCCGCATCCTCGTCCACAGTCTCCAACTTTCCTATGAAGTCATAGTTGATTTGGCAGGGATGGCACAAACGATATACTTGTCGCCAGTGCTCATTCAAAGGCCTCTCTTTTTCCGTATTGGGGTCCACTAGATACTGAACAAAGTTATAAAAAGATGGACGGACACCAGACCTAAAGGCATCCACAACTGAAGCTGGGGGTTTGGAGTAATTGCTGAATCTCTTCAGCATGACAGTGGAGAACCGTCGGTAGAAATCCTCGTTCGGCTTCTCAAGCTTGTTCCTGAAGGCCGAGATCAGGCGCACAAATGGGTCTCTGACAAACAGGAACTTGGTATAATTCTGCAGCTTGACTTTGATTAGCTGGCGGGAGAACTGGCCGTCGCTCCTCCAGAATTTGTTGAGGGTGAGATGGACTCTGGGGTTGTGAACAAACTCACCAGGCACATCCATAGGGTTCCGGTAGGGCTTCCCTTCGACACGAAGGCTCTGGCTCAGTACAATCATGATACGCTTCCAGTGGCTGCATGCCACCTTCGGCACGTAGCAGTATATTATTCTATGGCGATCATCCACAATTAGATGCCCCAGCTCTTTGCTGGGAATGTCGTCCAAAGTCTTGCTCTTGCCTGGAAAGTCCAGGGTGCTGTTGATGCTGCACAAGTCATGTATCAACTGCCTCCTGAGCCTCTGTTCTCTATCCTTGTCTTCAGGGACTCCATGTCCCTCTAGACTCCCAGCATCCGTGGATGTGTTTTCAAAGGCTGTTGGCGTGACATCATCCGTTTTATTTTGACTTGGCTCTTTATTGGTCCCTAGGAACTGGTTCACAAATGTATCGATGTCTGACAGGAAGGCACTAGGCTGTTCAGCAGCCTTATGCTCTGGTTTGATGTCAGTTATAAGGGCAGGATGAGAAGCTTGATCAGCAGATATGGTAGTGTGCAGGTAAAAATGAGCAGCACCCACATCATCCCAATAAATGATAACCAGCAGGACCATAAACACAGAACCCAGGACGATGCCACTTCGAAGATATCTTGACCTGTTCATTTTATCAAATCCAAGTTGAGGAAATTTCATTCTGTTCACTCCATGTTAATACCCTCTCGTCTTTTCCACAAGGTCAGGCCTGTATTCAACACAAAAAAGAAAGCAATACAACAGATTATTTCCAAAAATATTTAATATTTCTGTCATTTGAAGTATTTCCTAAAAAAAAACAAAAAAAACGATAGCAATACTTTTCTGAACCAACTCTGCCCTGAAACCAATATCACAACTGCCATAGAAAAATGTCAACAGAATGAGCCATGTTCACTCAAATTGTGTTTTTTTTTTTTTTTTTTTTACATTTTTCACTGGATATTGACCAGTTGTAGTAGTAGTAGTAGTAGTAGTAGTAGTATTTATTTTGGTATCTTGTAAAAAAAGTACAGAACATATATAGTAATAAATATAAAACCAATACATGAACATACATTTACAAAAAATACCGAGGATAGCACAATAAAGCGTCTAAGCACTTGTTTCCATTGTGGTCCTCTGGATGGATGGAACATCCAGTCATAACAACATTCTGAAAAGATACATTCTAACACAAAATACTTTTTGATTAGCTGACTGAAGGCATTAAAAGTCTGCAGGAAATGTAACTTCAAACTCAGTCCTGATTGCCAAATGACATATAATTTCTCTGCATCTACTAATTGAACAAATCTAAATTTGAGTCAAACATCAAGAATCAAATGCAGCTTGAGTAAATGTGGACTCAACCACACAGGGGTTCAACTAATTTCATTAATGGGAGAGTATGACTTCAGAGCCAGCCAAAAAACCCAGGGTGCTGGATCCTGCACTTTCACTGTCAACTGCCAAAAATGACAGCTCCTCAAGTAGGCCTTTGTACGAGCACTGCCTCAGTGTAATGGTGAGGGCTTTCATAGCAACCAGTTATAGCAGTGAAGGCGAAAGTGTCTGCAAACTATGTTTTACATACAAAAAGCCACTGGAGCATCATTCGTTCAGAATATGTTCATTTTGGAGATTTGGGGGATGCTATAGCGATCAATGAAGTATGCAAATAACCAAAATCGTACCAAGCTCTCAAGATTCCGTCCTTCATCACAGGTTTATGACTGTCAAAAGGACAGAAATCTTGTGCCTCCTGTCCTCACCAAGAACAAGAAATTCTTTTGGTTCAAACAACCTTAACATACTTTCACAAGCTTGAATAAATGAAGGGTAAAACCTTAATGGCATCTCATCCCACAACAACTGATTTATATTACATTTGGAGGCATGCATTCAATGCATTTGTGAGACTGGACTGATATTTAAAACAATAAAATAAAAATCTTCACAATTAATAATGCAACCCCATTTCCAAAAAAGTTGGGACAGAGTGTAAAATGTAAATAAAAACAGAATGCAATGATTTGCAAATCACTTAAACCCTGCTTTAATTGAAAATAGGTTAGGTAAGATTATAACTACTGTCCTCAATGTGGAAAACTTTGGCTTCATCATGATCAAGATGGGTTATAAATAAAAACAATAATAACCATAATAACAATAATAATCACAGAAACACAATTAACATAGATTGCAAGTGAAAAAGTAGTGATAACAGTAAATTTGGAGAGCTTGGCGTTGAAATCATGGGAATCCAATTACAGTTCAATAGGCCGATTACAAAAACTACAAAGTGCCAACTTCAACAAACATCAGGCCAGTGTGCAAGTTCTGTGAGGGGTGAGGTAAGGGGGTGGCCTTAAATGATCGACTATGTATTCAACAATTTAACAGCTCTTAGCACTAATGATTTTTTGTAGAAGTTTTTAGTAGCTCGTGGGAGCGTAAAACGCCTTCCTGAGGGAAGCAGTTCATATTATGAGTAAAGTGAATGAGACAGATCACTTTTCATGTCAAGATCTTTCTTTCTGATATTCTGAATGTACCCGCTGCTTAGCTGCACCTGTAGTTTATGCATGATTTACTGACTATATTAACCACTCTTGACAGCTTCCACTTACATTTGACATCCAAGTGTCCGTACCACATGATCATGTCAATAGATGAGACTCCTTTTACTAGATTTTTTTGTACACCATTTCAAGAATATTCTAGCTCACCCCCAAGTCATTAAGCTTCCTGAGTACCTATTAACCTCTACATGGCTTTTTTAAAAAACATAATCTGCTTCATCAATAAAATTAAGGTGGCTATCTAACGGGGTTCCCAAGTATTAAAAATTATTAACCTTTTCAATAGGGTGCCCTAAAATTGTAAGGGGTTGACACAAGTCTGAAATGAAGTGTGAGATATTACCATTTCTTTGGTTTTACAAATGTTTATCTCAAGAGCACTCGATTGACACCAGTTCCGGAGGGAAGTTAAATGATTAAAATACTAATTTTCCCTGCAATGTCCCCTACACATAAGAGGCTCAGAAGAGCCATATCATCAACTACAATCTGAGTCTTGGATTCTGAACACTCTAGTATACTTTGAAAGTGATAGAAGTGACAAAATAGTATCTTGGGGTGTAGAGCATCTTGATGAGCCGACATCTGATTTTACTAAAAGGTCCCGTGAAATTGGAACTTGTAACACAAAATAGGTTGTATTTGTTGAAATGTCCTTGTAATTTGTACTATATGGGGAAAAACAAAACTCATCACTTAGTGGGCATCAAACCGCAATGTCTCTAATAAGTCTTCTGTGGTAGCCAAATAGTAATCAACATAATACACTCTACAATTTATGGGTAATAACCACGGAGAGGTGGTGATAGAGACAGATTTCTTCCAGAGGGAGTCATATTGATACATTACTTCCTATACCTCATTCCCAATGGCCTGAATGATTTCATTTCTTAAATCAAAATTTGTGAGTGTATTATGCATAATTAAGTAGTATTAGAGACACCTGTTTGATGCCCATAGTGATGAGATTACCTGTGCCTATATATTACACACCCAGCTGGGGCACCTGTATTTAAAATGGCCAATTCTGACAAGTTGCCATAAGAGGACACTCTCTGTGGTCGATCGGACAGAAAATCTCTGATCCACAAAATTAAACCACCGTTCACCTTTATCCAAAAGAACTTGCAGGAGTATGTGTTTCATCACTGTATTAAAAGCTAAACTAAAATCAACTAGAATTTGTTTTTACTCGTAAAAACGTTGGTCTCATCCCTGGCCCCCCTTCCCTGCCTAACCCACTGGACAGACGGACGGACAGACAGCCTCATACCAAAAGGCACCACTTCAGGACCTGAGTAGTAAGTATGCAAAGTTTCGTTAAGATCAAGCAAACAGCTTGGAGTATTGCTCCGGACAAAAGTTGATGACATCTGGATGGACAGACAGATGGACGGACAGACAGGTGCATACCAAAAGGCACCACTTCAGGACCTTAGTAATAAGCGTGCAAAGTTTTGTTAAAATCATGCAAATGGTTTTGGAGTTACGTTCCGGAAACGAAGTGGGAACGCCGACGTGAACACAAACACAAATGCAAACGCGAATACTAATGCAAACGGGAACCGATGCTAAGGGAGAGAGACAAAATAAATGAAACGGAACCGAAGCCTAAAACAATATTCCAGTCAGGTCCCTACCCCCATTCTTCCCCCAACTCCACACTGGTCAAATAAAGGAAAAAATTCTTTAAAAAAATAAATAAATAAATGAAACTCTGCCTCTGGCTTAGTGTATAGTCAGTTGGAGATGACTGGCCTCTGTTGGAGTTGCATCATCAGTACCTCTTGACTTTTTATGTGCAAATTGGACAGGGTCAAGATGACCAGCTACAGATGATGTTAGATGCTTTGATAGAACCCTTACCATACATTGACACAAAATAGAGGCAAGCATTATCATTCAATCATTTAAAAGTCTAGCCACTGATTTCTTGGATAGAGGCACTATATGTGACATTTCCTGGGAGTTAGGTACAGTGCACTTGTCCAGTAAGAGCTGAAATAATTTAGTGAGAACACGTCAAGTGGGGGGCACAATCTTTGAACACTCGTCCAATTAGGCAATCGAAGTCTGGGACCGTGTTAGGTTTAATGCACACAAACCTAACCACTATTTCATGGTCTTTTAGAGCAAATGGAACAAATATAGGAATGTAGGTGCAAACCATGTGACATTCTTTGTTTAAGTCTCCTAAATCATACCTACTATAAAAGTACTTTAATCATTTATGAGGAAACTGTACAGATGAATATATGTTTGTGTCCTGCAATCTCTGCACATCATGGACTTCAGTCTCCCCACCCCTGCTTGGCAGTGCCCATGTGAAACCGGCTCTCAACCTTGTCTTTGTATTCTAATTTTGCTTTCTTTGTTTCAGACTGCAATTCCCCCCTTTTTTCTGAAACCAGCAACACATTTCAAAAAAGTTGGAACAGACACAACAAATGACTGGAGAAGTTGTATGATGTTAAAAATACAAGGAGTGGAACATCTAAGAGCTAATTAGGTTAATTGGCAGCAGGACAGTAACATGACGGGGTATAAAGTCTTTCAGAAGTAAACATGGCGAGGGCTTCATCACTCTGTGAAAGACTGCATGGGTAAACATTCAACAGTTTAAGAATAAATTTTCTCAACATAAAATTGCAAAGAATTTGGAGATTATCTTTTATGGTACGTAAGTTCATTAAAAGATTCAGAGAATCCACAGAAAGTTCTGTGTTCAAGTGACAAAGCAGAAAACCAGTATTGAATGGCCATGATCCTCAACCCGTCAGGCGGCACTGCATTAAAAACTGACAGGATTCTGCTGTGGAAACCACTGCATAGCACAGGAACACCTCTGTAAACCATCATTAGTGAGTGCAGCTTGTCCCTGCATCCATAAATCCAAGTTAACCCTCTATTAAACACCGTGGCATATCTGCTACATAAAGTGAAAGGGTTAACAGCCTGGACACCCTGCTGGTTTTGTTTCTTATTGCCAAATAAACATTTGAGAATAACTTGAATGGTCCGTCATTTTAATTTTTCCATTTGCATTATTACCCAATGTAGCAGATCTGCTACATTTTGGAAAGGTGGGCCAAAGGGTCGAATTTTTTTTTAAACTATTTTTCCAAATATTGGCCCATAATCAACATATTTGCCCAGGGAAATGATTTTTACACAGTTGGAAAGGTACTTGGCTAACAGAGGGTTAAACTTCTGCCATGTTGAGAT
Source organism: Gymnothorax javanicus (assembly GCA_029692085.1). Classification (NCBI taxonomy): domain Eukaryota; kingdom Metazoa; phylum Chordata; class Actinopteri; order Anguilliformes; family Muraenidae; genus Gymnothorax; species Gymnothorax javanicus. The sequence goes on along the minus strand of CM056206.1, from coordinate 24,843,157 downwards.
TAAACCATCCATAAAAATCCAGAAATCCTGCAGCCGAGGCCAGATTAGGAATGCAGAGGCCCCTAGGCACAAAATCTTGGAGCCCCCCCCACCAGCTAAACACATGCATGGTTCTGAATTATAAGCTTTAAACATCGGCTACTATCTGTTTGAAACGCCTGTAGCCTATACGGGAATCACACTGACAGGCGACAGCCTATGACCACAACCTGAAGGACAATATCGACAACACCTGTAGATATCTTCTATCATACAGGATTTACACCACATGACTGCGGCAACACCTTCCTGGGCCAGCACAATAATATCAAAGCATTAGTCTACAGTGAGTTGCTAAATGGCATAGGCAAGCACATACTGCTCCACCTACACCAACACAGTGCTATGATTCAGATTCTTCCATCAATCATACACACACTGTCACACAACCGCATGCACACACAAAAACACAGAGTAATCGATGCATACTGCTCTGCATGGGAAGACCTATAACTAATAATACTATTTGAAACCTGTATCATACAGGATTTCCACCACATCACACATCCTGGTATAGAGAAGCAATGATGCAATAGCCCAATGTTTTCTAAAAAACAACCAATGCCAACTGCTTCTCAAAGTATAAATGCAACACCTTAGAGAGAAGAATATATATCTTAAATTAGGATAATCCATAAAGTGTGTATTGTATTATATGAGCGATTGATGCATTTTATCTAGATCTAAATTCAGTCTTTGGGTGACTGTATTTGACTACTACTACTGTTATTATAGGTTTAAAATCAATTTTATTAGGGCTACATTTTTATTTTCTTGGGTGCACTCTCAAGACGACACTGACATTTATGGGATAAATAGGATCTCATATTTGTAAGCCTGAGATATCAAATTTATGAGAATATAGCGGTCATTTTCATTCCATAAATTTTAAATCTCCGGCTCACTCATTAGAGATCCTCTAGTTATACACCATAGTAGCCTACCTCTGATGATGGATTTACTGAGCTAAGCGCCTAAGCTTCAACGGGATATTAACACAGGCGGACCTTATTATGCGAGTAATCTGATTAATCAATGTATGTATTTTTAACAGTAGCCTTAGGGGCAGTGTTCTGTCTATGTACCATGTACAGACGGGAGACAAGCCCTCGGCGCTGGAATGAAGTTGAAGAGCTTGTTCGGTGAGAGGGAAAAAAAGGCTCACCGCTTCATCCCAGCCTTCCCCAGCGCTCTGCCATCGCTTTTCTGCCATAGAAAAAATGCTAAATAACAAGCCATTATGTTGTTTAGCCATGCGGTTCAATCAATTAATTTTATTTTAATGAAAAAAAAAATGTCTGCTCGACATTTTTAACAGGCTGCTCAGTCACTTCATCCTGGTGCCTGGCCTGAGTGGTTTTAACAGCTAATGTTATGGCTGAAATGGGTAGAAGTGATAAAGAAGTTTTGGGGCTTCTAAAGTGGTAACCTACCCGCCACTGAGTCGCCTCCAATCGAATCGGTGTCGGGGGCATGTGCTCAGTAGCAGAAGAGTCTGGGGCAGTGACAGCTGCTGTGGCGATACCATCCTCTTCTTAGTCAGCATCGTCTTTACTCTCAAACCATCTATGGATAGCCGGTATTTTTTCTCAGTTCGTTGTCTTGGTTTGTCTTGGTTTTCTTTTTAGGCTTCCAAGCGGAAGACTATTGTTCTTGCTGGGATTATAATTTTCCTGTTTTTTTTTTGTCTTTTCCGTCCCGAATTGCAGCCAAACCATTACAGACCGCTTTGACAGCTTTTGCTTGTTGAGAGGAATAGTTCGAGGCTTGCGAACGGTGTGATGACTGTCATGTTCTGTCACCTAGTTTTTCCGCCATTTTGGCTGAAAGGAAAAATCTTTAAATATCTTCTCCAGAATGGCTGAACAGTTTGCTCTCAAATTTGACATCCACCGTTCCAACATACCCATAATCGCTCGCGGCAGGAGCAGTTTCCGGTTCGCTGTGCACATCACTTCGCATTGCTGAATACCGGAAATCTTTGAGCTCATCCGGTAATTATCATCCGTGATTAAACATTGCTCCTTGCTTTATGAAGTTTCAAACAGACAAAGTGTGTGAGAAAACATTCTTTAGCAACAACATGTGTGAAGAAATATCGACTTTGATGGAGTTTACAAGGCAACATCGATGTGATAAAAACAGCAAAACACACACTGTGAACAAACAGAATTCAGGTTAACTGTGCTGATTAACTGGCTGAGACGATACTGGGTGTGCACTTTACAATGATAGCGATCACTTTGATTACCAAACAACCTGTTTTTTGTATACATGAACTTACTCGTCTGTTTCACTGTTGTCAAGAAAACGTGTCAGGATAGGCACGCGTGCTCTGTTACTGCTTGTCAACAAATGTAATAATTAACTATTAACACAGCATTTTCTTGAAATTGGCAGCCTATCAGGCTATTGGCATTCGAGGTTGATAGTTATTCAAGTGAGAAACGATTATCCTATCTTTTATTGTCTTGAACTCGAAAGTAATGCTAATCATTTTAAAATTGAAGCAATTACTTCAATCATTTTAATGTATGTACTTCAGATGAAGAAGATAAAACTACTTGTGTAATGTCTCTTGCACCCCATAACGAATTTGCGGGTGGGGTTTCCCTCTCCTACCGCAGACGCCATCGTTCTCGAATTTGCCATTCAACCGGAACTGCTCCTGCCGCGAGTAATTATGTGTATTACTTTCAAGTTCAAGACAATGAAAGATAGGACAATCGTTTCTCACTTGAATCATGGTAAAGTGCACACCCAGTGTCGTCTCAGCCGATTAATCAGCACAGTTAACCCGAGTTCTGTTTGTTCAAAGTGTGTGTTTCGCTGTTTTTATCACATCGACATTGCCTTGAAAACTCCATAAAAGTCGATATTTTTTTCACACATTGTTGCTATAGAATGTCTTCTCACATACTTTGTCTGTTTGAAACTTCATAATGCAAGGAGCAATGTTTAATCACAGACGATAATTACCAGATGAGCTCGAAGATTTCCACAATTCAGCAATGCAAAGTGATGTGCACAGCGAACCGGAAACTGCTCCTGCCACGAGCAATTATGGGTAATGTTGGAACGGTGGATACAGCTTTAGCTGAAAAGGGGACACAAAGTTTGAAAAACGGTGAAGTTTTAGTAAAAACTGTAGAAGTTCGCTGTGACTTAATCATATCTTGTGACGTCATCAATTTAAAAATTCCCAAACGGAGTGACAAAAGATATTGCTCTAGGTGTGGATTGACATCAAAAGATCGAATCTGAAGTTTTTTTTTTTCATGACAAACTGTTTTTCCGTTATTCCTATTTAAAATTGAAAAAACTAAACCTCTTTGGCAGTCACGTGACAGAAAGTCATTATCAGTAGAACAAAGAAATTTGGCAGACTTACAGACACTGAATAGACCACTCAATTAAAATAGCGGGACTGAACAAATAAACACTAAAGTTGTGGGGTCTCGAATATGGCGTAAACACAAATTCGTCATGCGTTGCAATATAGTAATATAGTCTTAAGGGTATTGGTCTAGAGGTAGGTCTGTAGGGCACGCTGTAATTTTCTTGTCTGTTGACTTGTCTCTGTCGATGTCTTTAACTTTTTGTTATGTCCACCACACAGACGGTTTGATTGCTTTGTGTTTAATGTCATACTCAGCAATGTTTCTGCCATACGATGGAGGGATGATAGAACAGACAGCGCTGTACATATAGAAAAGATGGACAGCATATAGCAGCCGAACAGCTTCACATTAGGCCGGCCAGCACGCATAGTCACAACAGCGACAGGCTGGTGGAGTCACCTGGCCATGGCTAATATCAACAGCTCTGCGCGCCACCAGCGCAAGTTAGGGAACACTTAAGTTTAAAACCGACGTTAAAAAAAAAAAAAAACACTTTTAAAACCTATCTCTATCTGTCTCCGCCCAGCTCAGCACTTTCAGTTTATCCTGCCTGCACACTCTCAGTCATTGTCAGTGGCCGTTTTATACTGATGTAGGGGAGACCGGGGTTACCTTGTCATGATTTTATATTTGGCTCCATAACTCTTTATTGTTAAAACTTAGAGAAATACCTTTATGGTATATGTGTAGTGCAGAATGTCGTCTATAAAACTTATAGATACAATCTCAGTATAACATATATTTACGTCACAATATTCAATTTTCGATATGTCACAAACATGCCGAAGTAACCCCATACCCGGGGTTACTTCGTCAGATGGGTAGGGTAAAATTGTCATAGTTGGCAATCAGCTGAAGCTGAAAAAGACAGTCCAATATTCACATAACAGAAATGGTGAGAACTGTTTTATTTTTACAATGAACCAACACAAGCAATGATTTATGCATAATCACCATCAGAGTTGCAGTTATGACATATGTAGGCGAGCCCACTGACATTTGCACAGTCCTCATGTGCCCACCCTTTGCATGAAAAGCATTGGACCCACTCCTCTCCACCTTCGGATGATGAGTAAGATCCAAGGCACCAAAAAGGAGCAGGAAACGTTCCCACTGACAAAGGAATGGAATGAAATGCAGAGGCCCCAGGGCTGGCACCTGCCAACCCTAAATACTCTGCCAACACCTCCACCTCCACCCCCACCTGTGGCCCATTAAGGTGGAGGTGAAAGAATGAGAAAGGGGAGGGGCTGCAAGGAGCAAACCCTTACACATTCATATTTGTGTCCTCCAAACAAAGGCCCTAATAGGTCCTCTATCATTAACATAAAATAAATGCAAATATTAGAATTATTAAGACACTATAGGTGTCTGAAAAACAATAAATCGGCTCCTATATTTGACTTTGGAATATTTTAATATAGGCCTAACACAGGACCTACAAGCGGGGCAACCTCAGCACCTGACGAACTAACCCCATGCTGCTTGGCCAGTGTAGCCCATGCGGCTATTTTGGAAATCAGGCCGCATCTCTCATCTCATGATAGCAGCAGGCCTTTATCTTATGTGTTGTTAATAACTCTAATTACATACGTTTATGAAACAGTAAAACCACCGTGGAAATCTTTGTCTTCAAAGAAGCTAGACGCATTTCTTTCAGAAACTTAAAAGTTTACAATTTGGGTCAAAATTCAGTTATTTAGGCAGAAAACACTTACATAACACTACAAGTCCTTCCTCTTTCCAAGAGATGACGTCGCTGAGATGTCACATAATTTGTACATTTTTGTTTTCCCATCAGTGCGTTTCCAATGAAAAAAACTGGGGTGACAAACCTAACCCCGTGGCTGAAGTAACCCCGGTCTCCCCAAAACAAATAAAACCTTCATCGCCATATAGCTGAAATATTGCCGGGTGCAAAGTTAACATAAATCAATCAATCAATAAAACCGGATAATAGAAATAACGTCCAAATTAGTAGAGCTCCAAACATTTCAAACCTTTGTGACATTAACCTACAAAATATTGAGTAGCATAAGAGCGCCACAGATTCCACACATTAGAAGTACAGTTATCTTCCGATGATAAAAAATAAGCCCTGTGTAGCTTTTGAATTTATTGATCGGAATAGTAAGTGAATCTAAACAGTGAGATTTTCATGTTTCATTATATTGTAATCAGTTTGTTAATTCAACAAGCTCCAACTTAATAAATGCATACTTTTCTATTGCTGAAGCTCATGCTACTTGTATAATTGGCTGTCAACGGAGATCTTTTTATTGTATGCTGTTTTTGTATGCTGATGTCCGCAAATAAACAGTAGAAATAAGTTAACGTCCAAATTCAAAGAGCCGCAAACTTTTCAAAACCCTTGCGACGTTACAGGTAGCCTAAGAGTGTTGCCGATACGACATATTAGAAATATGCCTTTCTTTCGATAATGGAAAACTAGGTTCTATGTAACTTTTAAATTTATTGAACCAATTAGTAAGTGAATTTAATCAGTGAGATATGGATGTTTTGTCATATTTTAATGAATTTGGTAATTCAACAAGTCTAACTTAAAGAATACAGACTTTTCTCTTGCTTAAGGGCATGCTGTCAGTGGATAGCTCTTGTAGCGATATTTGGATGTTCTGTCTCAGTTAGCAATGAATTAAGGCAAAGATTTCCTTTTGGGGTTAATGAGTTTACAAAAGAGTGGGGTCCACAAATGGCAATTCATAAAGATGTGCTAAAGGCTCGCAATTCGTAATAATACATGTCTTGAGTGCATTTTTAAATGTCCAGTAAGACAACCTGAGGTCTGTAATTATTCAAAACGCCTATAAACACATTCGTCTTTGAGCTCTGACAGACCAGCCATGAGTAACGTTACAGAATCTGAGTGGAGATTTGATGACACGCAAGACGTGTTACAACATCCAGCAAACACTATGCACTGTCAATTTCATTCCTCACTATGCAAATGGGACTGCCATACCATATCTGGTTTACTGATACAAATAAATTTTAGAATTTTTCTATTGCAGAGGAAAAATGTGATAACTGAATGTCAGTACATAGATCCTAAGCTGATGTCTTCACAGGAAAGCAAAAGAAGCACCTGTTCCCTAAAGAAACCACATGCACGTGCTAACTTTTTAACATTTACTGTTTAATGACTGCTTACACGGTGTTCTGATCTGAATGCATAAACTGAAATCTCGAACAGCAAATGGGCTTGGAAGCCGAGTAACCGCCTGCGGTTTCTAGTTTTTCTAGTTCTTCTTGATTTTTCTTTTTGCTGCTCCAACGTTTATTGAACAAGTTGCAAGGCGCGAAAAGTACAAAAAAGGTCACTACCAGATCACAACACCACCTGACCACCTGATTCATCATCAGACACAGCCAGCAAAGCAACCATAATTTTTTCTTGTAAACGATTGTTTCGTATTTCAACCAATATTTGCAGTCACTCATTCAATTAATTTATTTCATTTGAAGTAATAAATAAATAAATAAATGAAAAAATAGTGGCAAAGCCACTGCGTCCGCTTGGCCAAACATGGCCAAAATGGAACGCCCCCGATTGGCCATAGTATTGGTCCTATTGGACTGAAAATCGAACTTGGTCAGGACCTTAAGACGCTATATACACATATGAAATATGAAAAGGATCAGTGAAAAACTGAAGACTCTAGAGCGCAGACAAGCTAAAAGTTTACGCATGCACGCATGGATGCACGACATACCAGCACGAAAGACCCCGAGCATAGCATAAGCCCGTTGGGCCTTTTGGCCAAGCGGGCAAAAAATTGGAGCATCTTAGCTTGTAGAATAAGGGAGCTAGAGCTGTTTGAAGTTTTGCAGAAAAGGCCCCCCTGGTGGCCAAACCGAGAATCGCAGCATGCCCCAAATCGAACTTGGGCTAAATCTTGGGCCCATATACATGCATATGAAATATGAAAAGGATCCTTTGAAAAGTGAAGGCACTATTGCAGTGAAACAAAATCTGTGCATTTTATGACCTTTGACCTGCATAACCTTTAAATTTAGGTCAAATCAAAAACCCATTGCACATATGATGAACCCCTGGCAGAAAAAAAAAATTGGAGCATCTTAGCTTGTAGAATAAGGGAGCTAGAGCTGTTTGAAGTTTTGCAGAAAAAGCCCCCTGGTGGCCAAATCGAGAATCGCAGCACGCCAAAAATGGAACTCGGGCTAGATCTTGGGCCCATATACATGCATATAAAATATGAAAAGGATCCATTGAAAATTGAAGGCACTATTGCACTGAAAGAAAATCTGTGCATTTTACAACCTTTGACCTACATAACCTTGAAATTTAGGTCAAATCAAAAACCCATGACATATATGATGAAACCTTGGCAGCACAACCTACAGTAAAAATTTGAGCATCTTAGCTCATAGAATAAGGGAGCTAGAGCTGTTTGAGGTTTTGCAGAAAAAGCCGCCTGGTGGCCAAAACAAGAATCGCAGCATGACCAAAATCGAACTGGGGCTAGATCTTGGGCCCATATACATGCATTTAAAATAAGAAAAGGATCCGTTGAGAACTGAGGGCGCTATGGCGCTGAAACAAAATCGGCACATTTTATGACCTTTGACCTATACAACCTTCAAAATTAGGTCAAATCAAAAACCCACGATATATATGATGAACCCTTGGCAGAACACTCTACAGTAAAAATTTGAGCATCTTAGCTCGTATAATAAGGGAGCTAGAGCTGTTTGAAATTTTGCAGAAAAAGCCACCTGTTGGCCAAACCAAGAACGGCAGCATGCCCAAAATCGAACTGGGGCTAGATCTTGGGCCCATATAAATGCATATAAAATATGAAAAGGATCCGTGGAAAACTGAAAGCTGTATCGCGCTGAAACGACGTAACGCACGCACGCACGCACGGACGCACAACAGACCACCACTAATGACCCTAAGTACAGCATAAGCCCCTTGGGCCTGTCGGCCAAGCGGGCTAAAAACAGTGGGTGCTTGGAGGCCCCCTAGAGGTCAGGAAGCCCCCAGGCACCGGCCCAATCAGCTCGGTGGTTGATCTGTATGTGCCTGCAGCCTTCTCTGGGCCTGAGCTCATTTAAAATGGATTATATGAAGTGGAAAAATGTCCTGTGGTATGACCAATCAATATGTGAAATTTTTTAAAAGTCATGGGCGCCACATCCTCCGATCAAAAAAGGAGAGGGACCATCAGGCTTGTTATGAGAAGACAGTTCAAAAGCCAGCTGCATCCAAGATTGTATGGGGGTACATCAGTGCACATGGCATCTGTGAAAACACCATTAATGCTGAATGATATATGGAGGTTTTGGGGCAACATACTGTATACTGCCATCCAGACGTCATTTTCAGAAAGGCCTTGCTTTTTCCAGCAAGACAATCCTGAACACCACATTGCGCACACTGTAAAAAGTGTTACTTAGATAAAACTCAAAAAAAATAAGGCAACATTTTCCAAGCACTTTTTCTTAGTTCTGTGAACTTCTTGTTTTTTTAAGTTGAGAAAACTCAATCATAAAATTTTAGCATAAAGTAAAATTTTTAAGAACAGTCTACAAAAAAAAAACCCAGGAAATTGAGTACAACCAACAGCATACAACAGCATTTTAACTACATCTAACTTCATTAAATTAAGTTGTATTTAAAAGAAAACATGAATTTTTACTTTCATTTTACTTTTTTTTCATATTTACCAGTTCCAAACCTCTCCCAGGGGACCACCTATCCTGCATGTTTTAGATCTCTCCCTGCTCCAGCACAGGTGATTCAAATGATCAGCTCATTATCAATCAGCCTCAGGGGAATGATAACGAGCTGATTATTTGAATCACCTGGGCTAGAGCAGGCAGAGATCTATGTAGGACAGATGGTCCTCCATGAGAGGTTTGGGAAGTACTGTATTAAACTACAAACCCCAATTCCAATGAAGGGGAACATTGTGTAAAATGTAAATAAAAATGGAATGCAATGATTTGCAAATCTCATAAACTCACATTTTATTCACAACTGAAAATAGACAACATATGTTGAAATTCAGACATTTCATCATTTCATGAAAAATACTGGAAATATAAGCTCATTTTGAATTTGATGGCAGCAACACATTTAAAAAAAGTTGGGACAGGGGCAACAAAAGGCTGGAACAGTGGTGCTAGTAAAAAAAAAAAAAAAAAAAGGGAGCATTTTGCAACTGATTAGGTTAATTGGCATCAGGTCAGTAAGATGACTGGGTATAAAAACAGCATTCTAGAGAGGCAGTTTCTCTTAGAACATGGGCAGAGGTTCACCAATCTGCATCCAAAAATTGAGAACAATTTCAGAAAGAGGTTTCTCAATGTGAAATTGCGAAGACTTTGAATATCCCACCAGAGTACAAAAGATTGAGAATCTGGAGAAATGTCTGTGCATAAGGGACAAGGCCGAAGGTGAATACTGGATGCTCGTGATCTTCGAGCCCTCAAACAGCACTACACTAAAAACGGGTATGATACTGCATGGGAATTCACTGCACGGGTTCAGGAACACTTCCAGAAATCATTGTCCGTGAACACAGTTCACTGTGCAATCCACAAGAGCTAGTTAAGGCTGGATCATGTAAAGAAGCCATATGTAAAAATCCAGAAATGCTGCCATCTTCTCTGGGCCAAAGCTCATTTCAAATGGTTAAAAATGGACTGAGGCAAAATGGAAAGCCATTTTAAAATGAGCTTTGGCCCTGAGCAGATGGCACCATTTCTGGATCTTGTTCACATATTGCCTCTCCGAATGATACAGCTTTAACTTGCATTTATCGATTGCACAGCAAACTGTGCTCACGCAATGATTTGTGGATGCGTTCCTGAGCCCATGGAGTGAATTCAAGTGCAGAATCATGCTTGTGTTTAATGAAATGCAGCCTAAGGGCCAGAAGATCACAAGCATCCAATATTCACCTTCGGTCTTGTCCCTTGAGCACAGATTTCCCCAGATTCTCAAGCTTTTCTATTGTAGATGGTGGCATAATCAGTCTTCGCAATTTCACATTAAGAATTTTTTTCTGATTGTTCGATTTTTTTTTTTTTTTTAGATGCAGATTGGTGAACCTCTGCCCATCTTTACTTCTAAGAAACAGTGCCTCTCTAAAATGCTCGTTTTATACCCAGTCATGTTACTGACCTGTTGCCAATTAACCTAATTAGTTGCAAAATGCTGTTCATGGCGAAAGTGATGACAAGCGGCGAGGGAGGAGCATATCTTTAAAATGGATCGGAAAATGTCTACCGGCGGAGATGGAGGCGTAGCAAAGCAAAAAAATGGATTTTCCAGAGCAATCAATGTTCATAGTTTCATAAATCGCTGACGAGTTAACATCGCCTCGGTGAAGATCTAATCCAAACTTAATGATGTGCTGCTTAAATTTGTAGTTGCTGTGTTTGGAAACATATCCAACAAGCATGCGCACAAGCTTGTAAGGCGCAAAAAAAAAAAGACCAGACAGTTGGAGTTTATCTGAGGCATTTTAAGTTATAATTTATGCACATAAGAAAACGCGTCATAACTTTGTGAAGCAACTTAAACAGTGCAATTGAAAATAAAGTGGACTGTTACACTACCAATTAGTTTCAGTAATTGTTGCTAATCAGACAATGCAAACTGCAGCAGGATTAGGTAATAAAACATACAGATGTACCATTACCTAAAGGTCTTTAATACCGCCAACGGACTGCTACTGATTTAAAACACTTTCTGTCGTTCTGGGCATACAATCACCAGCTGAATCCACACCATTTCTGCCTTACTAATTCCACATGTGCAGACAGATTAATCATGACGTCAAACAGCAACTATGAATGGCTGCTAAGTGGACTGAGACTGCTTTGTTGTCAGTTCCTGGTCACAAGACTTAGACCCAATTAATTGGCATGTCTGTAAATGCTTTCACGCCTAACACTTTGCCTTGTGTTCAGTCATTTTGTCTATTTGTCTATGACACTTGTGTTCAGCGCTAGGCGTCAGACACTAATAAGGCTACGTTCGGACAGCAGGTCTTGATGCACAATTTGGATTTTTTGGAGAAATCCGATTTTTTTCAGTGCTCGTTCATATTACACATTATATGCGACTACTATCAGTTTTGAGTATGAACTGAATGCGACCCTGAAGTGACCCGCATGAGCAAAAGAGGTCCTGAGATAACACGTGACCACGCAAGCACGCGCTGTTTGTTGACGGAAGTAAATATGGAGGCATCTCGTCTCGGCATTTCAGTGATGGAAAGGTCGGATAAATGCAACCTGGCCGTTCAGGCAGCAGTCGCATTGCAAAATATCAGATACGTATCGGATTTAGGACCACATATGAAAGTGGCCTGGGTCGGATTTAAAAAAATCGGATTTGTGCTGTCAGATCGGATACAGGTCATTCAGAGTCGAACAAACATATTTAATGATGCTGTGTGAGCCGTAGTCACTGCATGGTTTGTACGTGTGTGAGCATGTGAGTGTGCATCATCCTGAATATATGCCTCTGTATGCTCAAGCATGTTAGTGTAACATTAAATGTGTCTGTGTGTGTGCGTGCACGCATATGTAGTCGCATTTGATAGCCTGAGCCTCCAATGTCTGTTCACTTTATTCTCTAAGCTTTTTCGCCTCTCCATTCCTCTCTGACATTTGCGTCTGACCACGTATTCGTTGAAACGCGTTTTTAGACTGGTAACGCAACAGGGGACAAGCAAGCCCATTGGTCAAACAAATTTCCCAGCAAACCTGCTTTCTGAAACTTTTAGGACGAAAAAAAGCAACATTGAATAAACTGTACATAGATTAAACCCATGCGTCGTTTTTTATTTGCAAGAATACAGTTTTTCGGTCATTATTATATCATAAAGCAAATATACAGATAGATACGAAATAAAATGACCATGATGCAGGATAACCAGAATAGTGAAACAGAACCATACAAAGTGGTATATATAGCTTTGAGTCAAGCCTTGATCATTTTCTGCAGTAACTGACAACTCCATTTAATAGTCTGTATCCACCTTATTCCCACGTCCCATGATCCCTTGCGCGAATTCTGGGCGCAACTTCCGCTGCATCCTGTCACTGAACTGTTTACTATGGTAGCGGCTCACGCGAATCCTCTTTTTTTAAGCGATTGGAAAATAATATATGAGGGAACATCACCTTTTAGCCCTCAGACGGGATAAAGTTACGGTACCGCTGCCTTCTACTATCGAAGAATGGGAGAACGACCTGAAGCAGTGGCCACACTAGCGCATTTGGCTACATTAGCGACTCCGTTGCCACAGACTGCGAAGATATGAACAATCTACAAAGCTCCGAAGCGTATGCAGTACTTTTACAGCAACAAGGTCAGTCGCGTTTTGTTAAAGGAGGTAGTATACGACCTTATGTACTTTAAAACAGATATACAAGTACTTTCTGAGAATATTTATGAAGGAAACACTATATTTCAGTGGTAAATATTGCTCTACATATGAAACGTAATGGATTGGTATACGGAGTAAATTAAGCCATCCGACAGTACGAGTCAAATTAGCTCTACTCCAGCCAACTACATTATATGGTATTAAGTTGCTAGCTAATCCAATAATATAACATGTAAAACACAGTGAATCCATTTTTCCCATATTTTTCATTTTAGTTAAATGAGGTTTGGAGTGCAAGACTATTGTTTGGAACAGAGTAGGCTATTTTCAAATTGTAGTAGACTATTGCTACTTCTATAGCCTCATCTTAAACTGTACAGGATGAAACGTTAGTTACACTGACTGGCATTACCGGACGAATACAACAATTTTCTGTCCTCCCTACACGTGAAATCATACCTTGTGCTCTCCTGGCACTGCTGTTAAAATGCTTCTGAGGACCCGGCGTCTCCTCTGCGGCGGTCTGTCTGAGCCTAGCCATAAAGTAGGAATCGTTGTTTGTTGACATAATGAAATGAGCACCTAATCTTTTCGGGGGTCTTTTCAAATTCAGGTTTTTCAGCCAAATTCTGGCTTCCTCTTCTGTAGGTGGGCGATGGAAACCGTTTCGCTGAACACAAGGACAATCCCCGATGTTCTGGGTGCGTGTTCAAAACACTGCTGATCAAACCATAAATGTAGTTTCCTCTGGTTGTTAGTTCAGCCTCGAACAGCACAATAGGTGCCGGAGCTCTGAAGGGACATTTTAAGAAAAGCAAGTTAATTTGTTAAAAAAACGAGCTGTAATAGCTAAGTTAACTGAAAGAAACGCCGCTGTTCTTGACTAGCCACTTGCTAAAAACTACTTCCGCCGGAAGTTGCACCCATGATCATATCTACAGTATAGGCATGGGCAATACAAATGAATAAAATGACAACATTTCTTGAGTTGCTGAGAAAAAAGTTTTTATTATTTTCTAATGATTTTTTGCAGGTAAGTACAGAAGACACAGACGAAGAGTTTGCCACAAGTCCAACGCCTTTACAGGAAAGGGTCTCAGAGCCACAGGGTCCCAAAAATGGCTGATTTCAGCATTTATCAACAAAACCCATTGTGAAAATTGGGGGGTGAAGCCTGAGGGCATTTTCGAAAATAACAGTCTATTCAGAAATAAACCTGGCCAAATTATCCATTAGAGTACCCTAACAGAAATAATTCATGCTAAAGTCATCAACCCCTTTTCTGAAGTACAGCAGCACCCCCTAGGCCCTTTTTAATGGAAAATGCATTGAATTTCACCCAATTATGTTCAACAAACATTAGGTTTTGCATTGATATTAAAAAATGGTATGAATGGGTTGCCTGTGAAGTTTTTTTTGGATCAATGGCCTGCAAAAATGTCAAAATTATCGGTGGGAGGGCAAAAATTAACGCTACTCGCCCAGAACTATATAAAATGCAGTGAAGTCGCTGATGCCGGCTGTTGTTTGCCCTCCCACTGCTACGAAATGAATCAAACGTTCCCCCTTCAATAACCCGTGGTGATAAAAAAAAAAAAAAAAACCTTTGCACTGTTTTTTACAATGTCCATATACCCTCCTCCCATGATAGTTTCAATGAGCTACTGTGAATAATTAATAGTAAAACACAGTGACGTTCAGTCGGAGGTTAGTTTGGTGAGGCAGAAACCTCCCCTTTGTTTGATTAGCAATCAGACGATTAACTAGTTTAGTAAGACCATTCGGCAGAATGACGGGCCAGTTTGAGTTTCCGCGGCGTTATTACTCAGTACATCGAACCTGAAATGCTCACTAGACAGCAGATTTACGCGTACTTGCTTCCAGGAAGCCGAAGCAATGTCATCAACAAATATTAAAACAGTTCGACTAATGCAGAGTTCAATGCTTAATCAATATACAATTTATTCTCCTTTAAATACGCGCTTTTACACCCAAACAAAAAGCGGGCGCTTATTTTCAGTCTTCTTTCATAATCCGATTAACAAAATGTTTAAACGATATACAGAATTATCGAGAGCCGAGAATTTTTCCTAATTGATTATTCAGATTTCCATCCTCGCAGTCTCGAATTGAAGGGTATAAGAGAATGAATCTTGTGACCGGTGTTCGCGAGGTGGCATATTTTGATGGGTAGCAAAATTTGTCAGAACACTGGTAGGTTTTGAACGCTTGGCGCTGGTTTATTCCTTGGTATATTTTACTGAAACTTCACAAATAGGGTCACAGGATATTCTGTCAACTAACTATGTAGGTTACAGTAAAAATACACTCACCTTTCTTGCTATTGTTGAGAAGAAGTCACGGCGAACTCGCGACGAACTTCAACAACTTCTGTCGAACTTATTTCACATCCCCTGGAGGTCTAGTTTGGACGAATAGACTCGTAATTTTTTTAAAGGAGGTTTCAAACTGGAATGTGCTCCACAAGAGAAAGATCTGGGAGTGATTGTTGACCAAACCCTCACAGGCTCTAGCCATTGTGCCGTAGCAGTTAAAAAAGCCAATCGGATGCTGGGATACATTGCCAAAAGTATTGAGTTCAAATCCAAGGAGGTGATGCTTCTTTTGTACAACACATTCGTCAGACCACATCTAGAGTATTGTGTACAGTTCTGGGGACCATACTTTAAGAAAGACATAGAGGCTTTAGAGAAAGTTCAGAGAAGAGCCACAAAGCTAATTCCGGGTATTAAGGATGAAAGCTATGAGAAGAGGCTGAAGATCCTTAATCTCTTTAGTCTTAGGAAAAGGAGACTAAGGGGTGATCTGATTGAGGTCTTTAAATATGTTAAAGGGATTAACAAAGTGAATTATGTAGGATTCCTTCAACCAAGTGTTGTTAGTAGAACTCGGGGTCACAAATGGAAGCTGACCAAAGGTAAATTTAGCACTGATATTCGGAAATATTTCTTCACCCAAAGAGTAATTTCGGTGTGGAACAGCTTGCCTGACCATATTGTTGAGGCAGAGACCTTGGGAGTTTTCAAGAGCAGGCTTGACTTAAAGTTAGATACCATTGAGTCATTGAGTATCTGAAGTGATATATTCACGATAGTACAAAGAAACTGGCGAGCCTAGTTGGGCTGAACGGCCTGTTCTCGCCATTCATGTTATGTTATGTTATGTTATGTTATGTTATGTAATTTCTCAAATTAGATGGCTGTAAGTCAATCAGGGCCGTAGCTGGGATATCACGTCAGCGCGGGCTGTTTGAAATCTACCTCTAAAATGGATATTTTTGCCACACCGTGCACTTGAAAGTTTGTAAACACGGCGCAAATTGAGGTCACGCATTCATCCAATGGGCGAATAATAGCTCTGTTCAAATCGCGTTATTGGCCGTAATACGCAGAGTTCATGTATGAAATGCGGGTATCCTATTGAAAAGGTTGCTTTTAATCAAACCATGGTGTTCTTTTTGTATGAAAATGGTATTTACATCATTTTTTTTATAAGTTTTCTGAGGCTTGTTTACCGCCCCAGTTCAGCTGTTACGCATTCCATTAGAGTTTATGCAGAGCGTTGCCCATGCCTATACAGTAGCGCCCTCAGGAATAAGGTGGATAGAGTGATTGTAAGCTATTTTAAAAAAGGTATGGAAATTTTTTGTGTAAAGGCGGTAACGCTGAACAAACAAGGCGACACCACTGTGCTATCGCTCACATTAATGAGGGCTACTGACCACCAGTGGGCTGTCTATGCAACTGCAATTTAGGTCTTTGGCCGGACTAGTGCACTGACCCAGCGGCCCACCGGGAAAACTCCCAGTATTCCCGATGGCGAGTCCGTCCCTCAAATATTAATAATCCCTTTTGTTCACTCTTCTACTCCATATTTCACATTAAACAAGGTCTGACTTGCAGATTCAACATGTCTACCGAAGAAATTAAATTACAATGCTGAAATGTGTTCCCCAATTACTGAATGTGGGCGGGTCTTGACAATTTACTTATTGAGTACGTTTTTAAACTAAGTTTTGTGAAATCAGTTTATTGTGGAGTAGCAGGAAATCAAATTTATGATAGAAAATTTTAAGTTACCAAAACATTAACACTTTTTACTTTTCTGTAACTTAAACAGTCAGTAAAAAAGGACAAAACCAATTTATTTTACTAAATATACATTTTAAAATTAAGTAATATGGACACTGCCATTGAAGGACTTTTTACAGTGCATGTATGACAGTAACATGGCTCCGTAGTGAGAGTCTGGGTGCTTAAACCTACCACCCACTGAAAATATTTCACGCAAAAAATTTGACAAAGAAGAAAGTGTTGAACAACTGAAATCCTACATCAAGCAAGAATGGGAACACATTTAACTTTCAAAACTATAACAGTCGGTCTCCTCAGTTCCCAAAGCTTACAGAGAGTTGTTAAAAGAGGTGATGCATCACAGTGGTAAACATGCCGCAGTTCCAACTTTTGAAACTTGTTGCTGGCATCAAATTCAAAATGAGAATATATTTTTTCAAAAAAAATTTTTCAAAATGATCTTAGTTTCAAAACCTACCATTTCCACATGTACCACTTCCAATTAAATATAGAGTTTAAATAATTTGAAAATCATCGTATTCTGTTTTTATTTACATTTTACACAGCATCCCAATTTTTTGGAAATGGGATTGTAATTATGCAACTTGTTTAACCCTAGACATACATCCTACACAGTTCACCCTGCCAGTCACTTCCTCTCACCGCAGTCTGGGCAGGAAACATATTTTGGCAAAAAGCCAATCAGCAAGTGCATGGGTTTACTCTGTGCATACAAGCCGTTAAATATAGGCTTGATGTCCAACAAATTCATCCTGGTTTACTCCCTATAGCTAAAGCAACAAAACATTCTACAGAATGTAATTATAAACAAGCAAGAATTTTTCTTGTTTAGCTGAAAAATTATTGAACTTACAGGACAGCTGAATGCATTGCCATATATCAAGCAGTGTTACTGCCTGACCACAACTTCCTGTTAACAGAAAGTCACAAAGGACTTCAATATCATTTGCATTCAGGGTGAAGACTTGCATTTCATGAGCCAGTGCAGTGAAGTTATGCTTGCTGCTTATGCACTGGTAATGGGCCATGTCTGCATGTGAAAAACACGAGATGCAAAAATACACGCTCTTCTTTTATTAAGTATGTAAAATATTTCATAAAGTCTGATAATGTTAAATACTGAGTCATTTTCACAAATACTGTTTATGGTAGTGGACCAACGGTAATGCAAGTCTCGCCCTTTCTCCCATGTGACTGTGTTATGATCCAGACCAGGAATCAAACGCTGATGTACAATGTGGGAGATGCTGGCAAGACAACATTTTTACTTGGATTATAGTGCCACCTGCTATTTTTTCCATTTGTCACACTTAAACGTTCCAGATCATCAAACTATTTTTGATACCCTCCAGAAGAGCCAACACAGCTGATTGTCAGAAAAGGGTTAAAACAACTGAACCCCACTATATCTTAGCTGCAGCCCAATTTAAAAGAAAAAATTTCATTCAAATCTGATGAGGGCCTATTGAGGTATGCAACCCACAGAAACGCAGAAGTTTACATTTTACTTGCTTTGAGTGCCGACCATACACTTGCACCTTCCCTATCCCACATTATCGCAAAAACTAACTGTAATGAAAGGCAGAGAGAACTAAACTAACTGCAGTTGAAGGCAGTGAAAACCAAGCGATCCTGCTTTCAAATTAAGAGAACTGCCTAAAATACAACAGAATGCTTCTAAGGAGGAAAGAGTGAACTGTATTACATCACGCCTGCTCAATCA
The DNA here is from genome assembly GCA_029692085.1 of Gymnothorax javanicus. Lineage (NCBI taxonomy): Eukaryota > Metazoa > Chordata > Actinopteri > Anguilliformes > Muraenidae > Gymnothorax > Gymnothorax javanicus. Next base: position 24,824,487 of record CM056206.1, on the reverse strand, counting down.
ATCAGTTTTTCCATTGTCTCTTTTCTCATGTGTGAACATTTTCTCCTCCCCTGCTTATACATAGCCTTCCGTCAGCAGGCTCACATAATAGAAACAAGATGGCATCACATTCTGAGTTGTTGCAATTCTCTCTCTCTCTCTCTCTCTCTCTCTCTCTCTACTGTCAATATGTTCAATCCCAGCTGGCAATTTACCAGACCTTCAACGTTTAAATGTTGTTGAAGTAATGTCAATTAAAGAAAAAACGTTATATCAACATCAAAACAATATTGAACATTAACCGGTTGAAGAAGAGTTGAAAAATTACTAACGATTCAATGATAAAATGCCAACTTTGAATGACTTGCTTGTTGAATCAACATAATGTCAGCAACCATCAATAAATTCTACCTTTTGTTAATGTGTCCGTTGAAGAGCAGATGTTATTTCAACATCAAATATTAATTACTGAATAGTCACACCCTCACCTGGTAGAGCATATGTCACATACATTAAAGCTGAGTCCTCACCGCAGCTGCCTGGGTTCAAATCCGCCCGCAGGCCATTTGCTGCATGTCAACCCCCGTCTTTCCTGCCTCTCTCTGTGACTGTCAAATAAAGACGAAATACTTTAAAAATAATGTTTAAAAAATATTAAAACGTGATTTTCATTGATTCGATTTTCAAAATCAACCCAAAAAATTATTAGGCTATTGATTCACCGTTGGCAAATTCACCTATGTTGAAAAATAAGACGTTGAGGTAACGTTGCAAGGTCAAAGTCGATTCACTTTTCAAAATCGAATAAAAATTCAACAGAGATTCAACATTAAATAAACGTTCAAATGCCAGCTGGAATGTTATGGGAGCAGTCCCCCTTCGCAACAAAATTCAGATTAATACTGTGTTTCCATATCTAACCGGGGGGAAATGCTATCATGTATATACAGTATAATGAATAGTTACCAATATATTGGTTCAAAAATATCGTTTTTCCTTAATAACGGCTTAAAGATAGTGTGCTTTTTTTCATTATAAGCTTGTTATGCGACTGATAAAGCACTCTCGTGAACATTAGAGTTAAGTCTCACCATTTTATCATTTTACAAGTTTACATTTTCCTAACTTGTTATTGAGAACAACGCACGTTCTCAGCGTCAGGATGTTCGAAAAATGTTCCCAATCTTCCGCATTTTTAAGCCTCAACGTTCGTTATTTAAAGCAACAAAGTGCAGTAAGACCTGAGTGGGAACTATGATGATATCATGAGTGGGCAATGGCTCCAGTGAAACTCGTAAAATATTATTGGAAACGAGGTCCAGTTCGCTGAATGCACCTTAGGTCCGCGGAAACTGAACATGAATAGTTCGAGAACATTTTTATTTTTATTTTTTTGGTCGAAAAGATATCCTTGCTGGTTGCAGCTCTCCCGCTGCTTCACTCCACTTGCCCATGCTACTACTCAAGCACGTACTACATATGCCAAAGGAGACAACAAATATAGTCCGCAATGACACCCAATACATACCTTTTCAGTAGCGAGCATTCATCCAGGTAGCTAACGCCCTTCCACTAACGTTAACCACCTGGGGTTTTGCGTGCCACTCAAAAGTCTAGCTCATCTTAAGCCGCTTTCACACTGGACGCGAAACGAATTTTTCGCACGACAGATTACATTCAAACTAAGTCAATGCACAGACGCGAATGCACGCGTTTCGCGTGTATTCGCGTCTTTGCATTGACTTTGAATGTAATCTGTCATGTGAAAAATTCGTTTCGCGTCCACTGTGAAAGCAGCTTTACTGTCCATATCATCACATTACACTATCCGTGTCTCTTTTACCACGAGGAAATCTGCATTAAAATCACACTTATAATTCACGTTAATAGCAAAAATGTATCCGAGTGAAGAAAGTGAAAGTGCAAAAATAACACGGAAAAAAAAGTATCCAAAACTAGTTCAGGCATGATCTCTGGCTCGAGATACCCCTCCAGCAAAATAAACCGGTACGCCTAATTTTCTCATATACTTTGCAAATCCCGTACCCTTAAAAGTGCGCAGTAGATAAACTTATTCCTCTTATCTCTACAAGAATCAATTTTGACCTATACAAATAATGATACAAGCTTATTTGGTCGAGTCGTCTCACCTGTCTCAGGTCATCCGCGCTCCCACCCTCATCGGGACCAGTGCGCTGTACAGTAAGCAGGGGAAAGGCTGTCTGCAACAGGGGTATTCGCTGGAGGACGAAAAATCGCGAGACTTGAAGTCCGCAAAAGCAGCAAATGAAATGGGTTGGAACATGAACAAAAAGTGCCGTACTAGGCATGTGAGTGACATAATGAATAAAAATACCTGTTAATCATTTTAAACAAATGATACCACCGTATATGGGCTTATTTACAAATACCACTGTGCTCTAAAAAAAAAAATTCATGTGCATTCCAGGAATTCAAAATTTATTTTAGGATTTGCATAGCCATTTCTGGAGTAATGTGACATTAATAGGGAATTAAGCTTCAGTACGCTCATCATAAACACTTCACGTGATACAAAGCAGAGTTAAAGAATGCAATTCAAAAAAATAAATAAATTAATTAATTAATAAAAATGAGGAGTTTATTTTCAGTCTCTTTCATAATCCGATAAACAAAAGGTCAAAATGATACACGGAATTACTAGCCTGGAATCTATGAAGTTACATGTGTTTACCAAAAACATATTTTCAATTAAAAAAAACTTCAATCAAAAAAACATTTTCAATCAAAAAAAGTGTTTGAATGCAAAAATAAAATTGAGACTCAAAAAAATTGCATTTGAACACTGTTTTTCTTGAATTGAAAAGGTTTTTTTTTGATTGAAGTGAGTTATTATTTTTGGTTGAAGCAACTTTTTTTGATTGAATAATAAAGACACAAATGTACCTTCATAGGAATCCATCCATATCAAGCTTTGGTCGCTCCCAACGGTCACTTGCTTGTATGTCTGGCTTCAGTCGGTAGACCAGCGTTTGACTTTCAAATATTCGCACAAAATCCATGCGAGATCTGTGGCTCACAGTCGCAAGGGTGCCCCGACCCTTTAGACAGACTTAAAAATAAATAAAATACCACAGTTCTGCATTCAACGGAAGTCCTGCCTCCCAGCTCGTGTTTATACGAGTATTCATCTGAGTGGCAGCAGAGTCTCTGGGCAATGAACGAGCTGGGAGGCGGGACTTCGTTGAATGCGCGAGCTTACTTGAAGCATAACTGTGGTATTTTATTATTTTTAGCGAAAAATAGCCATGTTTCTAGAGTTGTGAGGATACGAGCGGACAAAGCAGACTTGGATTATACTGGACGATGCGTTGGACGATGGTTTGAAAGTTTGTCAATGGACGTTTTGTGGAGTTTTCCCATTGCTACCGGGTGACCCCATTTGCTTCCAGCAAAAAAGGAATTTGGATAATTTTTCAAAACTCTCCTGTGGCCATAAAGTTTCACCAGTTGAAGAACAACTTTGCCTGTTCAAGACATCTAATGGTGAGTAATTGATATACAAATTATAGTTTTTGGGTGGAGTATCACTTTAATCTAGCTGACGCAATCGTGCCCTTCGAGCTATGGCTAATGCCAATTACACTGAAATACGTCATGGAATTTGAGTATTATTTAATTTAGCCTTTATTAAACTGGGGAATCCCACTGAAATAAACAAATGCAGATATGGCCAAACATTATCCTGTTCAAAACCTAACAACCACTCCAAGAGTAAACGCAAGCAAGCCGCAATCTAATTTTTAAGCTCATGTCAAATAACATTCACGAATGCCGTTGCTGGCCAGCTAACTCATATTCGATTGGTGGTTCTCGCACCAAAAGGTCGCCCAAGCAGCCAAGAGCAGAAAACATGAATATTCATATATTCACTTCATTAGTGACGTAAGGGGTAAACACTGGCTATACGACTGAGGCCAGACTGATCAGTCAGTGACCGTTGGGAGCGACCAGCACTTGATAAGTATGGTATCCAGGCTACGGAATTACCGAGAGAGATGAGATTTTTTTCTAATTAATTATCAAGATTTCCATCCTTGCAGTTGCAAAGCAAAGCGTAAACGTAAATGAATCTTTTTGTCATTATCACCTCTTAATCATTACAGGCTACATAGGTTAGGTATTGTCCAGTAAAAAAAAAAAAAAAAAAAAAACGTAGGGTAGAGCAGAGTAAGATGCCCCCCTTAAGCAGGAATTTTCATAATTGACGGTAAACAACATGAACTAATTTTTTTTTTTTCTCGAATGGATAGTATGTAAAGTTGGCTACCACATCTCGAAAGATGTATGACATAGTCACTATAGAAATATTTTTAAATGTTTAATTACTTTTTTTTTTTAAAGGTCATCTTACCCCACCCCTGGGGAAAGATGCCCTTCTGGATGGGGTAAGATGCCCCCCATGGGCATGTGTTTTATGTTATCTAGAATAACTTGTAAAGCCTCATACATACTGGTTTTACTGCATTTCACATGAGTAATTATCATATTATAGCTGTCTTAATTGGCAGATACACATCAAACAAAAGATCAACATCTTTTTAGAAATTTCCTTGCTAAAGAAATTGGGAAAGAAAGGGGTATATTCTCCTCAACTTTACTTTTTATTAACTGACTAAACACTAAGGCACAAGTGATGGCAAGGTACTGTTGGCATTAAATGCATCATGGAATAGATGGTTATTTCTTGTGGACTACTAAAAAATATGAGGCACCACCTTAGATAAACATGTGGCGGTATGGAACGTTTATGAGTATCCATGAAAAGTCTTTAAAATTAAGAGTGACCATAATGCATTTCACCCAATATATTTCTTTTTAGGCCCTTATGGGTATTGATGCATTTATGATTCATTATTGTGTAACTCCATATGGCCCTACTTTTAACATGTATGAATATACTTAACTTTCCATTCCCAAGTTCTTTATAAAAATCATCATGTCTGGTATATACTTCCTATAAATAGAACATAATTTTTAGAAAAAACTCATAAAACAGAATGAATACGACTCAAAATGGGGTAAGATGCCTTCCTTCCCTAGGGGCATCTTACCCCAAACCAAAAATGGCATCTTACCCCCAGCACTATCATATTGGTTTTGGCTCATTAACCCCAATTTCTCCTATTATCACCACATAGGACCCCCTATTATACCTAGAGAAGGCATCAGAGAGTTACACCGACATGTCCTGCAGACTCCTGAAGCATTCAAATACTTGTGGCAAAATGATTCATTTGGCCATTTTTTATAAGAAAGACAGTAAAAACACAAATACTTTGAGTTCTCACATGTCATTTGCTCTGTTGACTCATCTGTTGCTCAGGATTTCCCTCCAGGTGGCAATGCATTTATCTAAGTCAAGAGCCACATACTGGGCACAGCTGAAATTGAATTATAAGCAAAGGGCATCTTACTTTCAGGGCGTCTTACCCCACTCTACCCTAAGTGTCTACTAGCAGGGGACCGTAAGGCAATTAGTGTAGTCTAGCCGTACGGGAGGCCTGTCATTCTTTGAGTATGGGACAGTACGTTGCGTATTGGCTTAAGTCTTTAAACTCTCGACTGATGTATTGGTTCATCTGACTAGGCGCTGCAATACGATACTGTAGTGAATATCATGACGCAAGTTCGATCCTCAGTCGATAGCCTTTTCACGGCAGCACACCACAGGGAAATAAATTGGAAAGGGACAGCCGGGATATCAGAATCGGCCGATCCACTAATTCTTAACCATTTTTCTTTAACCTTAGTTGAAAACGTCAAAAGGTAAAGGAAAGGTGTAAAAGGGAATTCCTAACGGCTTAGGAAGACACCCGCGCTAATTACAAAATTCGAATGCACTTACACTAAGCAGCATGATAAGAAGTGCCCTGCCCATCAAATACATTTCTTTACGCGATTGGTCGGATGAATGGTCGCTGCTGCTGCACGGAATTGTGGGTTAGCGTTATCGCCTTTCTTTTTGAAAATGATGGTTCTGTGTACCCTATGCTAAAGGAGATAAATTAGGAAGCACTGAGACACCTTTCCTTAACATTTAAAGAATTTGGACATACAGTACTTATCATGGCTGCCACGTAATTATTTTCGATCCTTTTTTTATGAGTTAGGAACTTTTCAAGGCAAAAAAGACTATTCGGACGCAGCCCTGAATAGTCATCTATTCGGTGCCCATTACCAGAACGATGAAGCATATGTTGATGATTCGATTCTTTGGGGGCAGCTCAATGTCAGTGCAACTAATTTAGACTGTTCACCCTTAAAACCTGTGAGTGACAAAGACAAGGTTGGATACATTAAACGCAAAGTGAAGTCTATGGAAACAGCCACAAAGACCAAGTTTAGTGTAAAAATTGTCAAATATTTTATAGCTTTAAAAATAGAACCAATCTGATACTACGTATGAAACTTGGTATGTTTTATCCTTAAATATGTGCCAATACATGGAAAAATTACAAGGCTGTCATTCACTGTCATCCAGTAGTTTTTGGTGGTGAAATATGGGGTAGTTTTTGGAAAAACGTAAAATGTTCTAATATAAATAGGCCACTGGAGCTGGAAGAAATGGTTATTTAAAACTTCTGACTGCTTGCCAGCATGCATAAACATCAGTGTAGACATCATGAAAAATTTCAGATCTAGATAATGAGCCATTCTCCCTCAGCAGTACTGCAAAGATACAGCATAATTTTGTGAAATCGGCTTTATCTTCATTTTGGGGGGTCAGTAGATGATCAGAGACTGAACACACACATTTTATAAAGCCAAAAATGGAAAATTCAGGAAACATTAACCCTAAATGCATGATTTAAACCCTGCAGCATCATTACTTTGCTGTAAATAAGCATTCAAATTTGGTCAAAAATGCATTTTGCAAAAATAAAAAAAATGCCTGAAAATATAAATGGCCATATCTCAGCAACTACTGCACTTACAGACCTGACAATTTGCAAACATTCATTCCTTAGGTAGTACTTCAATTGTGATTTTTTTTTTTCCAGAATTTTCTGAGACAGTGACCTGGGGACCTCTGGTTGATTTGGGATGGAATGACCCTTTGAGCAATTGAGGAAAGTCTCCTGGTCCAGTGACTCGTTTTCTTTTACATCATGGGCACCGACCGGTTATGTTTACACCAATTACCTGGGGGAAAGATGGCAGTAGGATGCACGGCGGGCAGAAGGCAAGCTTGTAGAGGGAGTGTGTTGCTCTTGCAAATGTTCCGCTGGGAAACCCTGGGTCCAGAAATTCAAGGAACCTCAGTTTGACTGAGCAGTTTTGGTGACACAAGGGGGACAGACGCAATAATAGGCAGGTGGTTTTAATGTTGTGGCGTATCGATGTAATAAAGTAACATACACGACAGTCAAATTGCCTAGACTCTGATGGTCTGAGCCCTCTATGCGTCAGAATACTCGATGGTCATGGGGCCCTTTGTATCCTGCTGAATATGCAAAACTGACTAAAAACTGGACTTATTGAGGTTAAACTGGATCTATAATCATTTAAGCCTATAATTATACCTACAGAAGCTCACAACTAAGAAGGGAAAGAGAATCAAACTTTCAAAAAACTTTACCCACCCTTCTATCAGCATTCGGATGAGTAGATGATGAGTGAATTTTCATTTTTGGGAGAAGTATCCCTTTAAATCTTTCTCAAGCTTCTGTAAAGTGTTTGATCTGCAACAACTAATTACTGAACATACTAGAGTGTTCGTAAATTGCCAGTCTATATCGGACTTGATGTTGGTCTCTGAGTGTGAAAAGCTCTCTCAATCAGGCCTCCTTGATGTTGCCTTTTGTGATCATAGTGTAATTTCTTTGCACTTGGAAGATATCCAAATCACATGCATACACTCTAAATCAGTGCTCTATTCGGTTCAGACGCTCAAAAGAAAACAGAGGGGTTTGAACAACAGCTTTCTTAGAGCAATTGGGATGATGTTTTGAGTTGCAAGGACAAGGCTTGGACTCTTTTTAAAGTGTATTTTATGGCTGCACTTTAAAAGAGACCAGAATTTAACAGAATAGTTCAAATTGGATGATGATGATTGGTTGCTGACCTCTTGGCTGTGCTGTAGCGCTGTTCGTTGGTGTTCATTCTGCTTGAGTTGAGACAGAGGAAGACGTGTGGGATCGAATCTGAAGTTTTACTCTTGTTTAAACGGAGTTATCTGAAACTAATTTGTGTGTTCAGGCTCAAACAGTATTAGAGATTAGACAATTTGCTCCCGAGGTATTACCTTTGTCGCATTAGGGGCAGGGAGAATCTTCCTCCATCTTTTTCCCCTTTTTCCCCCTTTAACAACTCGGTGAGCAAACAGCCAAATTAAGTCGCTAATCTGGTCAAACAAAGGCGACGGGGGTTTTTTGGGGTTTTTTTTTTTGAGGGGGTTTCAGTCTCCCGGGAGCAAAGTAAGGTAAAGTAAAATAAATTTAAACGCTAAATTTAAAGAATAAACTAAACGCCAGTAATTGTCTAACTTAGTGAATTGTGTGATTTACAAAGTAAGTCAGAGTTGTTTTCAAGGACTGAGGTACACTGTCGCCTGCTTTTTCTGTAGCTGATTTAGCTAAAACTATTGTAAGCTCTCAACGCCAGGAATATATCAAATTACCGATATCTAACTATCTGGCTTGGTTTCATACTTGGTCGCTTGCCTTTCATACAGTCTTCTAGCCAATAAATATTGACGTCACGGGTTTTTTTTCCCTTCGCTCTCTATCCTGACCGCATTACGGCATTTCCAAGCTTGAATATTAACGCCAACCGGGTTTTTGTCTTTTTTCATTTTATTATCATCGAAGGGCTCTTCTGATTAAACACATTGCAAATTAAGTTATCTTTGTATTTTCCTCCGGTTGCGTGCCTTGATCAGCTGATTAAAGTTTAACTGCTTGTTTGAGTGCTCAGCGACAGCTTGTTGGGGAGATACTGTATAGTTCGCTCAATGGGCAAAACGACTTGTTTATTCGCCTCCGTTTTAATTAAAGGAACCGAGGCTTTACTCTTATCTCGGTTACTCTTGGTTGTATTTGTGGCTGGCTAGCTAGATAGTTACTGTTTGCTTTTTGGCTGGGGATCTGAGATTTAGTATTTAGTCAATAGGACAGCAGTCACTTTAGTCGTCCGCTCGGTTACCTTTTGAATTTAAACGAAAGCTTTTTTAGTGCTCCGCCTCCTCCCTCCTCCAGTTTCTCCTGGGCGTAGTATAGCCAGTCTTTTATCTGGGTTCTCTGCTAAGCCCTTGAGACTTTTAGGTTAGTATATTCATCGTGTCGGGTCTAGATAAATTCAAGTTGGCTTATTAGGAGTGCTTATTATCGATAGTTTCTCAATTTGGTATTTCATTTCTGTTCACTAAAAACTAAGCCCCTGTTAAAAGAGGCTTATTATCCATTCACATAGTTTCCCCACGGTTTCTATTGTGACTGCTGCTTAGGGCTTCTCAGGTTAATTAATTAATAAATTGTGGTTCCTGAGCTTCTGTCTCGGCATTAGTAATTTTCTTTTGTTATCTAGGGTGAGCGAGGTCATTAGGTAGGGGGTTCAAAATGTGGCCAAAACTATGTGACGTTGCAGGATGATCGCACTTTTGGAAAGAGATTTCCAGGGTGGGTTTTGTCTGTCACCGTGCCAGCTAATTGAGCATCTGGAGAGCAAGATCCTTGTTCTTCAGGGCCAGTTGGCCACGACATAGTTTGTAAAGTAGAGTTCCTAGAGGAACTAAGTAGTATGTCGTTTAGAGAAATGGTCTGTACGCCAAAGCAGGGTGGTGTGGGGACCCCAGAGCAGGCAGGGAGAGAAAGTTGGGTGACGGTAGGACGTCAAGCGCAGGAAAGGGCGTGCACACCGTGCATAGCGACAGCTCCTCCAGTGGTTGAGGTGTCCAACCGATTCCGCCCTTGCAGGAACTCGAATTGGCCCCTGACCCTGAGAGTGAGGGGGACTGATGAGCAGCAGGGCACCCTGTTGGCCTCTACCCCTCAGAAAAGAGAGTTATTGATAGTGGGGACTCAATACTTAGAGGAATAGACAGTTTAGTCTGTTCACAGGCCACAAGGAGTCTCAGACGGTGTGTTGCCTGCCTGGTGCCCAGGTAGGAGACCTCCTGAGCGTGGCGGACAAGCTCCTGGCCAGAGCGGGAGGGGATCCAGTTGTCATGGTCCATGTTGGGACTAATGACATAGGTAAGGGTAGGTTTGAGGTTCTGCAAAGCAAATTTGTTGAATTAGCTGAAAAGCTTAGGAGCAGATCCTCCACGGTAGTGTTCTCCGGGATTCTACCGTACCATGTGCAAGCAGAGGGAAGCAGAATTTTATCTGGAGGTTTAACATGTGGCTACCCTGGTGTAGGAAAGAGGGGTATAGGTTTATGGGGCACTGGAACTACTTCTGGGACAGGGGTGACCTGTTCAAGCCGGATGGGCTACACCTGAACCGGAGGGGTACCTTTGCACTGGGTCAATGTTGAGGGTAGCAGAGAGTTATTTAAACTAGGGACTTGGGGGGCAGGGAGGTTAGAGAGTGTTACACAGAGGGAAATGCAGACTGCCCTGATGGAGGCTGACAGCGTTACATGCACTATTGATGATACATTTTAAAGCAAAAAGCATGGTGAGGGGCTTTGAGCAGCAGGCGATGGGAAATCGAAGGGGAGAGCGTTCATGATAACCTGAAATGTTTTTATCTAAATGCAAGAAGCATTAAAAATAAATTTCCTTGAGGCCGTTATGATTAGTGAAGGCTATGACATAGTTGGGATTACAGAGACATGGCTTAGTGAAGAGGATGGAGATGAATATAATGTAGAAGGTTATAAGCTCTTTAGGAAGGATAGATGTAATAGGCGAGGAGGGGGGTGTAGCACTCTATGTGAACGAAAACATAAATGTGCAGGAAATTCCTGAAATTGAATATTCCGTGCCTTGTGAAGATATCTGGGTCAGGCTCACTGGCAAACACGAGACTGGTTTAAACATAGGTGTATGCTATCGACCACCAGCTTTGGACAGTACAGTCAATGAAATGCTCCTTAAGAGGATTACGGCTTGTAGAGGAGGAGGGACTATTATTATGGGAGACTTAAATTATCCTGGTATTGATTGGGAAATGGTGAAAGGACAGGGTAGGGGGAGGAAGAATTTCTAGATGTCATAAATGATAATTTTTTTGCAGTATGTTAATAAACCTACAAGAGAGAAGGCAATTTTAGATTTGCTGCTCTGTAATGACCCAGATAGAATTAGCAATGTTGAGGTACTGGAGCCACTTGGGACAAGTGATCACTCTACTATTAATTTTGAGGTTTCAAAAAACAAAAATTTTTAATTTTAGGCTAGCAAACTTTGACAGGATGCTGGGAGACACTCCTGGACTGTGAGTCTGTAAATGAGATGTGGGAAAGATTTAAGGGAGTTTTACTTGATTCACAATGTAAATTCATTCCAAAGGTGTCCAAAAGTAAGCTGAAAAAAGCAGAATCCTCAGTGGATGACAGCAGCTATTCGTAGGAGTTTGAGGGAAAAGAGGAATCTTTATAAGATGTACATAGAGGATAACAATGAGATTACTAAGGCCAAATTCTGTAAAATGCGGGCTGTGGTCAAAAAAGAGCTGAGGAATGCTAGAAGACTGTATGAAAGACAAATTGCAGAGGGGGCAAAAACTAACCCTAAGCAGTACTGTAGCAGAAAAAGGAAAGTCAAAGAGCAGGTTATGCATAAAGAATAAAAGTGGATCGCTGCTATATGATAATAAGGATATTGCGGACACCTTAAACGGTTACTTTGTTGAGAATTTTACCTTAGAGCGGGTCTTTATTCGCCAGAGGGCTTGTCCAATGCTCAAGATCATTTAGCAAATTGAGGTTAGGATAACGTCAGATAGACAAGTTGCATCAACTAAAGGCAGATAAGGCGGCGGGTCCTGATGGCTTATATCCTAGAGTGCTCAGGGAAGTTAGTGAGATCATCTTTAAGCCGCTATCTGCCATCTTTAGACGGTCTTTAGAAACTGGAGAAATACCAAATGATTGGAAACAGGGCAATATAATACCAATATATAAAAAGGGGACCGTATTGAGCCAGGTAATTACAGGCCAGTCAGTTTAACTTGCATTGCGTGCAAAATATTGGAATCTATCATAAAAGATGAGCTGGACTTATTTCTTGAACGTAACAATATCTTGAGGGATAGCCAACATGGTTTCCAGAAAGGAAGGTCATGCCTGACAAACCTTCTGGAATTTTTTGAAGAGGCCACCAAGACTTATGACCAGAGCAGGGCTTATGACATCATATATTTGGATTTTCAGAAAGCATTTGACACAGTACCGCATAAGAGACTAATTTTTAAAATGAGCTCCATTGGAGTTACAGGTGGTATTCTGAAGTGGATTCATAACTGGTTGCAGGACAGAACACAAAGAGTGGTGGTCAGTGGTATATCATCTGAGCTAGGTAGGGTGGGGAGTGGCGTCCCCAGGGATCGGTGTTGGGACCCCTGCTGTTCCTCATCTACATTAATGACCTTGATAGGAATATTGAGAGCAGATTAGTGAAATTTGCAGATGATACTAAACTGGGGGGCTTGGCAAATAGTTTAGAGTCCACTAAAGTGATTCAGGATGATTTGGATAGAATCCAGAATTGGGCAGAAATGTGGCAAATGAAATTTAATGTAGCAAATGTGAAGTAGTACATGTAGGTAATAAAAACATTAGACGGGATTACTTCATGGGAGGTTTTAAACTGGAATGTGCTCCACAAGAGAAAGATCTGGGAGTGATTGTTGACCAAACCCTCACAGGCTCTAGCCATTGTGCCGTAGCTGTTAAAAAAAGCCAATCGGATGCTGGGATACATTGCCAAAAGTATTGAGTTCAAATCCAAGGAGGTGATGCTTCTTTTTTGTACAACACATTATTCAGACCACATCTAGAGTATTGTGTACAGTTCTGGGGACCACACTTTAAGAAAGACATAGAGGCTTTAGAGAAAGTTCAGAGAAGAGCCACGGCTAATTCCGGGTATTAAAGATGAAAGCTATGAGAAAAGGCTGAAGATCCTTAATCTCTTTAGTCTTAGGAAAAGGAGACTAAGGGGTGATTTGATTGAGGTTTTTAAATATGTTAAAGGGATTAACAAAGTGAATTATGTAGGATTCCTTCGACCAAGTGTTGTTAGCAGAACTCGGGTCACAAATGGAAGCTGACTAAAGGTAAATTTAGCACTGATATTCGGAAATATTTCTTCACCCAAAGAGTAATTTCGGTGTGGAACAGCTTGCCTGACCATATTGTTGAGGCAGAGACCTTGGGAGTTTTCAAGAGCAGACTTGACTTAAAGCTAGATACCATTTAGTATCTGAAGTGATATATTCACGATGGTACAAAGAAACTGGCGAGAGTTGGGCTGAAATTCATGTTATGTTATGTTATGTTATGTTATGACAGAGATTTTAAAAAATATTACACAATGAGATAAACTGAAAGAAGTCAAAATTGTCTGCTGATTACAACAAATATATTCATTTTAGAAATCGAGCCAGATATAAGACAGAGATGGCAAAGCCCTAATTTTACGTGGATGCAGTCGCTGAAAATTCACACCAACCCAAAAAATTATGAAAAGTACTTAATGAAATTGGTTCCACAGGAAAGTCCAAAACCAGATCTGGTCATATTGGACCAGTCATTGAGAATAAGATGTGTCTTGATAAATGGAAGGTTGCTGGTAATTTTAAAACATCTTTACAACCATTGCTGCAAATCTGTTTGCTAAACCTCAATGTGGCTCAAGGAGATATGGCCTGTCATTTGTGAATTCTTTTTACAAAGACAAGAATGTTGTCCCTGATGTGTTTGAGAAGTCCTGTTTTAGTAGAAAGGGTAAGGACATGTCAGTCTGCCTTACCTACAAATAAAGCAGCTGAATTGGATCATATTAAAACCAGATTTTTAAGAGATAGTGCCAGTGTCATTTCTCACATAGTTACTCATATAATAAATTTATCTATGATCACTGTACATTTCTATGTGAGTTGAAAAGGGTTGGGGTTGTTCCCCTTTCTAAGAAAAATATTTTATGTGGGTTGCTGCAAGGTTCTATTCTTGGGCCTCTTTTATTTATCATGTATGTAAATGATACACCTGCAGCTGTGAAATGAAAACTTTTTTATATGCTGATATCCTTGCTTGTATCTGGAAATGATGTCAGTGAGATTGAAAATGCTTAGTGATGAATAAGAAAGTGTGACAGAGTTGCTCATTGATAGCAAGCTTTCAATTCATTTGGGTAAATCTGAGTCTATTCTGTCTGGAACTAAGATGTTGTTATCAAAAACTAATAAGTTGAAAGTCTGTTGCAATGGAGCTGAAATTGTCCAATAATGTGCAATCTTAATGAGCCAGTCTGAAGCAAACATAAATTACAAAGCCGTTGTTCATATACACATAAAAATATGTATATGTATACATGCTGAAGTATCATAGATGTAAAGCTGATTACTTATGACTCCAAATACAAAAACATTATGAAATAAATTTTAGAAACCTAAGCCAATATAAACTTTAAAAACCTAAGCTGATCTGCATTCACTAGCAAAATGCTAGTCTTCGACAGTCTGAAACAAACTCAAATTATAATGCCACAGTTCGTCGGTACATAAAAAATGCCAGAGTTAAAGCAAAGGTTACTTTTGAATTTATAAACCAAAGTATTAGTTTAAATCAAATGTGCCACTGTTTTGAACAAACTTTGAACATTATATAAAGAGCAGTTCTCATATTGGCTATTGCTGCATTTTGCAGACAAACAACAAAATCTGGCTAGCAGGTTACATTGCATTTTAGGGTAAATGATTTTATTCATGGCAATTTTGGACAAATTTCAAGCAGATGACACCAGTTCGTGCGCAAGTCTCAAAATGGCAAATATTGCGTTTTGCTGTGAAAGGCTTCATGAACAGAAAATGTGCCCAGGACTCTTATCAAACCTGAAGTTCGGGGCAGATCATAATGTTTGAGTTTCAAGAACTTCCTTTTCCGTGGCGAAACATGCAAACTGGCCATCTTGACAACTCAAGGGCGTTCCACAAAACCGCAAAAGCTTTGCAATGTAGCACTGCAACAGTATTTAGATGTCTCACAGTCGCTTGGGTTAAATCTTTACGAAGAATTTGTTAAATTACATTGCCTAGAAATGGTTAAAACAGCACAAAAATTACACAAATTTAAAATGACAGAGTGGTTGAGTTTAGAAACTTTTTTCTCCGTCTCGGGATGTTATGTGTCCCTTCCGAATTTCTCAAATCTTGATGAAATGCACCACAAGGGCTGCTTCGTTGAAATTTTCTAGTGTCTCCTTGCCACACCCTGAGCCCAAGACAGCAAGAGAGACCCCTTCTGATGTGCGTGCCAAGTTTTGTCAGTTTTCAAGCATCAATAGAACGTCAAAAACAGCTTTCTGTTTCATGGTGAATAATGTGTTGCCATAGCAATTGCATTTCACGAAAACTCACAATCTTCACAATAAAGAAAGTTTAGCAACATCAAGGTCCTTTGGCTTTTCTAAGAACATTTGAGGTGGATCTGGACAACCCGCTAGGAACAGTATATCGAAGATATGGGTAAAACGTCGAATGTTGATGTCCTCAGGACGTGTGCATGCATCTGAGCTTTGGCGGGGGACTTTTGCCATTTCTGCACAGTTTGTTAAATAGGGCTTTATCAACTGCTGCGCACATCCTTAATAAGTCCTACAATAAGCTGTGACTTGGTGTGGCAGTTCCATCTTAGTGGCTTCTGAGCAACTTCTTGTAAAAAGATAGCAATGGATAAAACAAGAAAAAACCTCCCCAAAAGAATATATATTTTGTCATTTTGACTCTTAAGCCTAATCTATAGTCGTCCAACTCCATCAATGCGCAGACACGCAGAGCCCCTCTCCGACGTCGCAAACCCTCTCCAACATACTCTCGAACGCATGACGGACACCTCCCAAATTTTCTAACTATCTGTCAAAACGACGGAGACCCCATGGATAGCGCAAGCCTGTGATTGGTCAGCTAACTACATAATTCCCGGAATGCTGCTCAGCCATAATGAAATTGTTGGCGGGTCTCTGAAAAAAACGCTACTCCCCCTATTGTCCTAGCGGTGAATTGCTTTGCAGTACCCATTAAGCAACGGAGAAGTCTGAAAGGTCCACATCTCCGTCGATACAACTGCGTGTCTGCGCATTGACGGAGTTGGACGACCATAAATTAGGCTTTAGATTAAAGGCGCTTAAGTTTGAAGTGAAGCTTCATGATAATCTCGAAGTGGCTTATGTTCTTCACGAAAGGTAAATTGAATTATTATTTTATGTAATTTACTTGAGGCCTATTACATTTTAGTATATGGGTTGTAATCATGACTGCTTATTTTATATTTTAAAATCGTGTATGTGCATATACAGTATGGGCGTTGAAGTTCTACAAAAATCTCCATACTTCAAAAAGTTGTCTTCCCTAGCAGGCAAGATTTGCGCTGTAAAATCATGGATTGTTAATAATTTGCAGTAAGCCTTTATTCATGTAAAAAAAAAAAAAAAAAAAAAAAAACTTGTGTTCCTCTGTGGCAGAGGCAGACCATGCCAATACTGGCTGCTTCATCTGTATGCTTCTGAGCTACAAAGAGATATATGCCAATGACGGCAAGTTCAGTATCTAGGATAATACTGCTCTGTTCAGGGGGGACAAATGTAGATGCTTGGTGGGCAAGCTTTTCCAGACAGCCACCTTTAGCACAAATTAGAAAATTTTTATCTTATAATTGCTCCAAATGCAGTAATATCACTTATAATTTTTTCACTGATATAACTAGAAAAAATTTGATAGACTGTCTGGAACAACACATCTGACTGCATACTGTACCAGTTCCAGTAGAAAACATAATGTGGGAATTTTTATGTCTTGATAACACAATTGAGAAATTTTCCAGGATTAATGGTTAACTCTAAATAATGCGGGATACCTTTCAGTCAAAGCGTCTTAAAATATGTTTCTGTGAGGATGAGTTAAAAATGAATACACTCTTAACTTACAAAGGTCACGCAAATTTTATACAAAACTGCAGTAAGCACTGTTGCAGCACACTCGGACCTCATCTCGGTTTGATTAGTCTGCATTATTGTTGCTATTAAAAAAACAGCCATATGAATTTTGGTCCTTCATGCATTTTTACAAATTCCTCAATACCATAGAAGTAGGATGAGAATGGAGGAAAAAGCTGGAATTTATCATCTTGTTGATTTTTTTTTTGAGTTCCAAATGGCTCATAATCAGAACTACTTCTACTACTGTTTACATGTCATGAACGTTTTTCAACAAAGCTGTATTCAAGCATTTCTTTGCTGGCTTGATGCAAACTTGCAAAGTAACAAAGAACAACCTTCACACAGCAGTTTCATAATTCTTCACGACACCTAGCCGCCACAAAGGTGAATATTTTTTGGTTTACAGGCGTGCTACAGTGCGAACCATGATGTTCTAGTCACTTCCGTGGCAATGGTGGGCAACGGCATGCGGACTAATGAGGTTGTGGTAGATGCAGGCATAGTTTACACCCTGTGGAGCTGACTTCCTCATGTGTTTCACCGTGGCTGAAGCCGAATCATGAGGAAACAGCACTGGGCCAATAGAAACTTTCAACAAACAAAAATGGCTGAAGCCCTTTCTGAAAAAATGGAGTAAAATATTTGTGCCTTTAGAAAATCCTTTCACATCAATGTTCTTTCTTAATCCAACATTAAGATTTGACTATTAAGGCACCAGATATGGGATCAAGAACAAATCATTTCGGGAGTTCCTTCCTCTCATTCCCAGCTTAGTCCTTTATAAGTGTCACGCCAGTCTTTGCCTCACGAGTGGAATGGATAACAACAACTTTGCAGCAGAGTTGTGCATAGGATGATACATGCATCAAATTTCACAGGGTGATTCCCAAGGGGATACTCAACAAATCTGCCTAATTAGTCATTCGGAAATCCAAAGTGTCTGCCAACTTCACCTGCCGAAAATGAAGACTTGACGTAAGTTCTGATAGGCCATGGAGTCAAGCTTGCTAACAGAGGTGCAGCTTCTACCTGAGTGCACATGACTGTCATCTGACCTAGCTGCCTGATTGCTTGGCTGGTAATATGCTACTCTACTTAAGCTCGCCTCGGGAAGCTGCTCCTCAGTGCGCTCGCTCAACAACCCTCCTCCACCCCAGCTCCACCGATCTATTGTATTCATTAACCTGGCTCTCTTTGTCTAAATTTTCGTTCTACAGCAATGTCTCTTTCGTGAGGTCATTACTGCTGTTGGCTCTGTTCCTTGGAGGGGGTTACTAGCAGCTCCCTGCCTTCGGTTCCTCGTTCGGATGGGCAGGGATCTCTCATAACAGAGCCATGTCGCCAAACTCAATGTATGATTGTATGCCTGTATGTTACAATAAATATTTTCTTTTTTGACGAAGTGGTCCTATCAGAAATGATTCTTGTCATAAAAATGCATGTACTTGTTCCATTTGACTGATCTTGTTGTTGATTTCTATATTTTCAAACATGATGGATCAATTTTTTTTTTCTAGTGTCCACACCCTAGAATACATAATTTTCTTATATTTGAGTGATTTTATGACTTTTTTTCTGTGTTTTTCATGGTGTTATTTACCTTAAAAAAAATTGTGGGCTGGTCAGAGATGGAAAGTGCCAGGGCTTAATGCTGAATTGCACTCCCAATAAACCCTTGGTGCACGGCAATGGCCACACCCTAGACCCCATGTTGGCTCATGGGCTAATCAAGGTGACGACAATGCAAAGAATCTCTGTGTGTGATGAGGTTTGTCTAGCTTCAAATTTCAACGTACTTGAAGTCAATGATTGTTGGTTGAGTGTTTGTTTCACATCAAGTCAGCAGCTATGGCCATCTCAGTGCCCTGCTCTTCCCACTGCCCCAATCAATGTCGCACTGCTTCTACGATAAATGGCAGGGGTTTGTTTATGTGCCATACTACATAGACAGAGTGTTACACACTACAGTGGAAGAATCTGCCACGTACAGGATTTGTACTCCAAGAGTAAAGACTTAAGCCCATAGACTCTAGCCAGCATGGAGCCAATGAAATAAAATGCAAGCTCATCACCAATGGTGAGATGTCCTGCTGGCCAATGAACAGGATGCTGCTGTCAATCCTGGCACAAGCAAGCCAATATGGTGATGTAATCCATCTGAGCAATGGTTGCTGAGATGATACCATGTAACTTGCTTCAACACAAGTCACGGTTCAGCAGCGCATTCCATGATGGATGCCTGAAACAGGCGGTCCCACCATCATTTCTTCAGTTTGTTTGCATGATCAAACATGGCGCAGATATCAAGTCACAATTCCAGCACAGATCATCAAATTCTGACCTTGCAATATCAGAGCTCTTGCAGTACAGCTGCTTTGCCAATTACATGGAGGGGCCACAAGTCCACAGGAAGTCCAAGGACTAGGAGACACCTTCTACTGTGTATGCAGGCATGTCTGCCTTTGCGAAGGCAAGGAAGAGACAATTGATTGATACGCTTCATGAGAATGAGCTCAGCATTTGCAATGACAGAGTCCAAGATAATTCAATGCAGCTTGGAGAGGCAGTTGCAGCTCAGTAC
Source organism: Gymnothorax javanicus (assembly GCA_029692085.1). Classification (NCBI taxonomy): domain Eukaryota; kingdom Metazoa; phylum Chordata; class Actinopteri; order Anguilliformes; family Muraenidae; genus Gymnothorax; species Gymnothorax javanicus. The sequence continues at coordinate 24,804,784 of CM056206.1, read as the reverse complement.
ATGGAAGATTGAGTCGTCTGTCCACCAGTCTTGAGGAAGCAGTCATTCACGACTTCAGCCGTAGACAACATTGTTGATAACCCTCCTGTGATTACAGCTAATACATCCTTCCATGGCACCAGTGTGTCCCTCCTCCAGCATCCGAGCCACGAAGATTCATATGAAGAACGTGATCCACTCAAATTCAATGAAGAGGAGCACTCAGTTAGGCCAGTTCTGTGGCTATGTATATCTACAGACATTAGACTTAATTCAGTTATTGACATTACACCTCATGAACATTTGTTATTTTATTGCATATTTACATTTTCCTTTGTTGGTTAGCGGTCAACAAGTTGAAGCATGTGTTCAAAAGAAATCAACAATGACAATCAATTGAAAACTGCATGCAAAAGCTCATGATGGACAACTTGAGTAACAGCAATGGATAGCTATAGTCAATTTTATTTTTAGTGCTGTTTTTGATAATATAGCATTGACCTGAAAAGCTAGCTCAAAGCTGAAAAGCTTGCCCAATTTGTTCTATATAAATCCTTACTTGCCATGATGGAGCTAACTTTAGCCAATTTCATTTCCAGTGCAGTTTTTAGTAATAAGGTCACACCATAAAAACCTAGCTTAAAGGTGCACTATGCAAGTTTGTTGACATCACTTCTGTTGACATTCAAATTGAAACAAAACAGAGGTAGCTCGCCCCTCCCTCCCATAGTTCCCTCCCTCCCATGCCTCCGTAACTGTCAACTCTTGTCGGTGATTGGCTGGGACGGTTTGTTATGTTATGGGGCACAGCCTGTGCCCCTTGTGTTTATTTGCAGTTTGCGATGCCTGTGCGGTCTCCAGAGCCCGGGTTTTTTTTACAGTGAATTTAGGGGCAGGCAGCTAGCGGATCGTGGGGAGATGTCGGCGAATTGAGACAAAAATATAATCGCACAGAAAATAAACAAACTTGCATAGTGCACCTTTAAAGCTAATGTAAATGTTTAAAGTAAGAAGTAAACGTAAAGATTTGTATTTCTTATTAACCAATCAACATAAGATTATTGTTTCCATCTAGTTTTATATAACGTAAATATTTCACGTGTTTATTTGATTGAAATTGTTAATAAAGAGCTTTTCTTGTATAAAGTGCTGTTTTGTTACAATAGTTTTATTGAAAGTGTTCTTTTATGGCAGGATGTCCGATAATATCGTCGGACCGATATTATCGGCCGATATTTGCATAAAAATGTAATATCGGAAAAGATTGTTAAAGGATTTTTTGCCGATAATGAAAACCGATAAAACAAGAGCACTCTGAGAGCACAGCACCTCTGCCACGTCAAGGCAACTCTGTGCATTAGTTATTTTCGTTGGCTGATGTGGGGTAATGTTGCATTCAACTGCCAGGTGGCAGAAAAACCTAAAAGCATGCCGATTGGAAATCTGGCCCATTGGGAAGACTAAATCTCTGCCAGCATAGCTGGATTTGAATTTTGTCTTATATCTCAGCAGTACTTTGGCCTAGATATGTCAAAATTTAATCACTTGCACGTTATTTTAGTCGGTCTTACTTGCTGCACACAGTTGTACTGGTCCAATATTTCAAAATTTGTGAAGTAGTCAAATTGCCTAGGTGTGGAAAGCATTGCAGGATTATTTCAGGGAGAGTGTGATCCAAATTGTTGAGACAAAATTTTAAAAAATAAATATGGCACTTTTTCCATAACTTAAGTTGAAGTAGTTTTCTTATTTTTTCTTATTGTTTACATTTGGAAACCCTTGTTGCATTTGTGAATGCATCCAATGGGGCATCATGAGAAAAGTTGACAAGATGTGTTAATTCCACAACAGGAGATATGTCATGTTGCCTAAAATTAGTTTTGGGGGAAAGCCCCCCAAACTATAGCCCGCATATATCGGTATCGGTGAATATCGGAATCGGAAATTAAGAGTCGACCAATATCGGCATATCGGATATCGACAAAAAAGCCAATATCGGACATCCTCAGGCAGAACCTTTATGAAAATATCCTATAATTATTTCTTATAGTATTACTATAATTTGCATAGTATAACTAGAGTAGTACTACAGCCATCACATCATTATAACTATAGTATTACCACAGTCAACAGTACCATAATATTACTATAATAGTCCACACAACTGTATTGCTGTAGTTTGAGTAACTATAGTATCACTATAATAATACTTCACTGTGGTGGCGAAAATACTATCCATTTACCATTGGATAACTACAGCTTGGAACTATAGTGATTTTTCATAAGAGAAAAGTATTCTAAAGCTGTTGAAACGTGGAAAATTGGATCGATCATGTTTGAAAACATATGAATCCATACTAAGCTCACTTAAATTGACAAAGTACATGCATTTCTATGACAAACATCATCCGAGTCCAAAGATTCCTATCCTCCATGTTCCCGCTCCCTTCCGGAGTTTGCTCTTTTCACCCCTCAGCATCCTGACTGCCACTGCCTGACCTCTGCTTGAACATCGAGTGCCTATCCTGCATAACTCTGATTGCTGGCTGAAGACCCACGATGGTTCACTTTGATAATAAAGCTTTGAATTCTCACATTTCTGGTTCTATGACTGGCTCCTTTAGTTTTGCTGCCTTGAGAGTGATACAATCTTGTTACTAATCTGTAAGATGTGCGAGAAAATTGTGACAGTTTCTTCTTTTATGTACACTATGCAAAAGTGGTATAACTGCAATTGCAGGTTATGGCCATCATTTTCCAGAGTTCCTTGTTAACATGACCTTTGTACAACTCATTACAAATCAACTCCGCGAACCCTATATCCTCTCGTTCTCAATATACAGTTGAATGGTAATTGGTAAACCAGTGAAAATGAAATAAACCACTCATCCCATTGTGTTTTTTTGTCACAGTTTTCCTCCAGCTTTTTGTTCTACTATTTTTGAAGCTTGTTAACCCCATGAAGCAAGCAGTGGCTGTGTAGAATAATTGGGACAGAAAGGCAAAGTCCAGACGAAATTAGCAGTTTCACTTATAACTACAACAGCTTGCACTGCTTAACGAAGCAAGAAAAGAAAGACATGGTATAAATATTTTATACAGAAACAACCATCCATGGGTTACAGAGTTCAAGTTTTCTGTGAAGGATAGCATAATGTTCACTGAAGTGTTCATAGGGATTTTTGATGTTTTTGTTGACGTACTGTTGTTGTTAGGGCCACCAAAATCCTGAGGCAGGCTCTTTTGGTAATCAGTGTCTCTAATCACTAATACTCTGTACAACACTAGTGCTGGACACATCCACATACGTGATGTGCCTTGGGCTCTATGAAGTCATAACAAGTTGCATTTTCAAACACCATTCAGAAATAGTATTTAGCCATGGGTAATTATGACAAGGCAGTTATGAAAATTAGTAGTCAGGGAACAAAATGGAAGTGTTTTTGCTTCCACGCTTGCAAGAGTTTTCTGTCCATGTTTGGAACTACTCACGCCCAGGTCATTCTGAGTGTAGCGATTTTATGGTTTGTATGATGACCGAGGTCGGTCCAAAGTAATAATTATTAGAAGTTGGCCCAAAATAATAAGGGTAGCCAGTGTAAAAAATGAATGCTGCCACCAATTGTACATTTGTTATAACAAAAATGCAGAGGTATTAATTAAACAAAATACAGATTTCAGGTTTTGACAAAAGAAAGAAAGAAAGAAAGAAAGAAAGAAAGAAAGAAAGAAGGGATATCTGACCAGAGCAGGGTCAGCAAGTTCAAACAGAGACTACACCTACCCAATTTTAAAACATCTTTGCTGACATCCAAGCCTAAAGCTAAGCAGGGGAGTTGTCTGGGAATCTTGCTTAAAAAGGTGGAGAAAAAGAAAATAAGTGGCTGATGTCTCAAAAAAATCTGTTTTAACAATAAACAGAAAAAAAGAAAACCAGCCATTGAACAGGCACGCAGAGGGGAGAGGAATGCAGCACATTTAGCAGTGTGCTACAGGCGGGGAAGACAGGAAAAACAACTAGAAGACCATTTTTACACCCAGCTTTTTAAAGGGCCAGGCACGGGAATCAGGAAAGACAATCAACTCAGCACAACTGCAACTCGCAATCAATCAGCTCCTCGGCAGACACCAAGGAGAAAGAGCACAAAAGCAGACAGCCGTTTGTGAGAGTTTGTATCTGGGCGATGTGAACATCTGAATACATGTTCATGTCATGTGTGCATTTCTATTAAATAGTCTCACAAAACAGGAACATTTACCTGATTAACACGTTGACTGCCAACTAAATCACTTGAAAAATTCAGGAAATTATCCATCCCTTTATTGACTACAATTAGTCCTGGCTAATTCTTGATGGTTTTCCTTTATAAACCGCGTTTTCCAATTCAAGAATAATCAAGTGGCAATTGAAGACACGGCTTCTCTCCCCATGCGATCTAACAGCAAATAATGGGCTACATTCAGTTGAGAAAATAATTTAATTATAATTAGGTCTATGCACTGACACTCAGCAACGGTATTTTTTTCCCAGCGAGAGCGGCATTGCAGAACTCATTTGCGAATGAAGGTAATTCTGGTGACAAGTACGTGGTTTCGAACATTTTCAGTCTGACAGCCGTCTATTTTTTTACAGCAAGTTGTACCATGCTGCAAAAACAGGTGTAGGTGCTTGCCGAATTACCTTCATTCGCACATCTGAAAAAAAAAAAAATTTACGTGTTCATAGACCTCATAATTAAATTATTTTCTCAACTGAATGTTTGTTAGATCGCATATTCATTATTCTTGAATTGGAAAACGTGTTTATAAAGGAAAACCATCAAGAATTAGCCAGGACTAATTGTAGTCAATAAAGGGATGGATAATTTCTAGCGCTGGCCCGGACCAGCCATTACGAGTTATCTCGTAGTTGGCAGTCAACGTGTTAAATTAGTGGATTTCATTACTATTACAGTCGGTATGCCAACATCAGTATAATGGTATGCATATACAGGGGAAAGTCAAAGCATCACAAACACTGCCACAAATACCTCCTGGGTAAAGCTGTCAACTTTTTGTTGATGATGGTTCAGACATGGATTAATTGAATTCTGCAGCGATTTGGGCAGCCAGTAGGCTGAATTGCATCAGCATAACAATAATAAATACAAATCTCAAAAAGGGAAATTATCTACATATATGAAACCTGTTTACAACTTAAATCAGTACAAAAATTTGAAAGATGTAAAAAAGCATAAAGATAATAATTTTAATGTCACACATTAAAAATATAATCTAAAAACTAAATACTCCAGAGCAGTAGCTTTGTAGTTACTGCTAAAGGCCTGTCTGTCCCTGTTGGGGAGCATTTAGTTGTTGGAATAGTTTATTTGTTTATTTTTGCTTCGCTTATTTTGATGTTTGGATTAAGTTTTGAAATCACCCTCCTAGCTACCTTAACATTATTTTACTGTTTTAGTGAGCAACACCCCTGCCATTTGGGCTTTAACCATTTGGCCCCATTAGAACTCTGTTAATATCTTCATCTTGTATTTGAGTCTTACAAAGCGATGTACTGTAAGGTAGACCTCTCCTACGCTGACCCAGGCTGCTAATTAGCATTCTAATGAATCTGAACAACCTGTGTATGTGCTCCTGTAACTATGTCTGAGAACAACAAAGTCAAAGCAGTTTTTCGGGGGTGTTTCTGGTATATTGTCCACCCTCTTGTAGGCCTGTTTCAATATTTGTTGTGAGTGGCTCAGGGTCTGGTTTGGAGTTGCTCCTCAGGAACACCCAGCGGTTTAGTCTTCCTAAGACGTCTCAGGTTCTCTTCCACCTGACAATACAGAACAGACATCAGCACCTGCATCTGGAGTCTATTGCGAACGCACACAAACAAGTCTCCACTGACACAAGCTGCAAAAGTTATGTTTAAGCGCACTGTGGCTTTGGGACGTATTCAGACCCCTTCACTTTTTTTGCATGCTTTAGTTCTTAAAGTGCCAAGTAATGCTGAGATTCCCCAAACACAATGAGGTCTGAGTGCCCTATTCTTTGGGGAATTTAGGTGTTGCAAGTTTAATTTGAAAGGGATGAAGTTTTAATCTGCACAGAATAATCCATAATGACAAAGTAACAATATGTTTTTAGAATTTTTGGAAAATAAATTGAAAATCAAAAACTGAGATTTCTCATTTAGATAAGTATTCAGACTCCTTGAACAGCCCTGTTTCCTGAGAAGTTGGGATGGTGTATAAAATGTAAATAAAAACAGAATTCAATGATTTGCAAATCATTTACACACAATATTTATTTGAAAATAGTGCAAAGTCAATGTATCAGATGTTGAAACTGAGTCATTTTAATGTTTTTGAAAAAAATATCTGCTCATTTAGAATTTGATGCCTGCAACATGTTTCAAAAAAGTTGGGACACAGGGAACAAAAAACTGGAAAAGTTGCATGATCGAAAAGAAAAATACACCTTTTGGAACGTCTAACAGCTTATTAGGTTAACTGCCAACAGGTCAGTAACATTATTGGGCATAAAAACAGTATCCTAGAGAGGCAGAGTCTTTCAAGGTAAAGATGATGAGGACTTCACCAGTCAACGAAAGATCCATTAGCAAATTATTCAACTATATTTGAATAATGTTTCTCAACATAAAATTTCTAAGAATTTGGGAATTTAATAACTAGGGTGCATAATATCATCAAAAGATTGAGAGAAGACCCAAGGGACAAGGTCAAGAACAAATACTGAATGGCAGTGATCTTCAGGCCCTCAGGCAGCACTGCATAAAGCACAGACAAGGTTCTGTAGTGGAAATCAATGCAGTGTCTCAGGAACACATCTGAAAAACATTGTCAGTGAACACAATTTATCACTGTATCTACAAATGCAAATTAAAACTCAACCATGTAAAGACAAAACCATATATAAACAAGCATGAAATACCCAGATCTGCTGCCACGAGATGGCTGATATCTGGCCTGGAATCAAAACACGGTGGAGGGATGGAAAGACAGACAGGAAGACGAATTTAAGTATGAAAAGGCACATCTACACGATAGGATCTATCCATATATTGAATTTTGTTGTGAAATACTGAACAGTTTAGGAGGACTGAACAGTTCTGGCCTGGAAAAGAAGCGTGACTGATGGTCGCACAGACAGACATGTTGGACAGACGGGCACGCAGAAGTATGATGCTAATTCCCATATCCTCATCCACTTTGTGGCAGGGGATGACAAGATCCAGAAATGCTGCCACCTTCTCTTGGACTGAGCTCATTTAAGATGGGCCAAGGCAAAGTGGAAAACTGTCTTGGGATCAATCAAAATGCAGGGCCGGATCTGGGGGGGGGTTTCCTGGGTTCTGGAAACCCCCCCCTGCCCTGAGCATGTACCTTCAAAATAAGCAAAAAAAAAAAAAAAAAATCCTCACAGGACTACCCAGCCGCACGGGAAAAAAAAAAAAAGTTATCCATACGCGACAGTGGATGCAGTCTCACAGCTGAGTCAACGGGGAGCACCTACGCAGGGGAAATCACTGGTGCTACGCCAGCCTTGAAAGTTACTTCCCTTCGTTTCACCACTTCCGACCACACGCTTTTTCACCAGAAAAATAACATAGTCTACGAGTCGTTTTCAAATTCAAGTTGCGAGTCCGCAAGAACCATGCCAAGGAAAAAACCACAACGAAGACACAATGAGCCTTTGCTATGTTTCTGTGCTGAAAGACAGAAGGTCAGTGCACATTTTCTTGCATGATCTAATAAAAATCATACTCTCTTTGAACTCAAGGTTTGAAATTTTGTTGTTGATTTTTGATGAGGCTTTTACATTTAGGATATTTTCTCAGTTGCATGGGTGAAGACATATGATCTTGGAGTAGATTTACTGTTAAGCTGAATGGGTACTTGGTTTAAAAGGCATCCCTGTTGGTTATTAGAGACATTTTAACATGATCTATTTTGGTTGAAATTGGATGTAGAATGCCTGGAAATGGCTCGATTTTTGCCTCAGAAATAGCTAAAATGCTGGATTTTTCGGGGGCTTCGCCTCCTGAGCCCCCACAGGGGCGCTGCCCCTTGATCCCCCCGCCAGGAAACCCCCCCTCACAACTCATTTGATCCGGCCCTGAAATGTCTAATTCTTTTAGGAAATAATCGATGCTGCGTCCGCCAATGATTTGCAAATCATTGTATTCTGTTTTTTGCCAGCATTCCATAATCTGTTTATTTTATTTTTCTTTTTTGGCACAAGTTTTCTGTATTTATTTATCACAATTGCCGTTATTTCTGCCTTGCTTTGTTTTATGTTTTTGTTTCCCTGTTCCCATTTTGGTTCCACGTGTCTTTGTTTTCACTTCACTCCCAAACTAGCACTCCCCGTTATTTAATTAGTTCATTCACTCCCTTGTTTGTGACCATACCCCTTGTCACGCTTCCTTGCTCTCTCTGCACCTGAGGTGAGTTCGCCCGCTTGATTTGTTTGCTTTATACGTTCACCATTTCCCCATTCAGTTTGTGAATTTGTTTCTTTCCCTAAGTTACGGACAAGCCTTCTGTATTCTGAAGGCATTTTCCAATTCTGATTTCTTTTTGTCCATGGTTTATGAGTTCACTTAGTCCCTAGTATTGTGTATATTCCTGGTTACAATGTTGGCTGGTTCCTGACTTATGATTCCATCTCCTCCCTGGTTTGGTAATCTGACCATTTGGCTTTCGACACTCCCCCTGTCTAACGGCCCTGATTTGGATGTTTGTCTTCGTGCGGCACTAAACTTGACTGTTAACGAACCGGACTGTGCAACTTCACCTTCATTCTCAATAAAGCCTGTGAAATTGATCCTCTGTCTGAGCCTATGTCCTGCATCCCCTGCCAGTTTTTATTAACATTTTACACAGCGTCCCAACTTTTCTGGAAATTGAGTTGTAGAAACATCTATGACAACAATTATTGCTTTGCGTCTTCTTGGATAAGTGTCTGCAAACCAGGATGTGAGCAATTTCTCCAAATCTTCCAGGCAGATTCAATTAAACTTGAAATTCAGCAAGATATAAGCATTTCTATTAGTGAACTTTAAAGGAGCTGTGTCAAGATTACTGCGCATGCTTACAATTTTGAAGGAAGTAAATCCACTCGACTGCAAGTCAACATCTACCTGCATCCTTGCAAATCCGTCATCGTTTTGCACAGTATTTATATATTTTAGTTACTCAGGCATTATGCTTTATTAAAGAGTTTTCTATGGAAATTTGAGGATTCAAAGTGCTATTTTAGCACTTTAGCCAAAGGATATGAATAATGTAATGGTTTGCCAACTGCCAATAATCAAAGAAGAAGGTTTTTTTTTTTTTTCTTCTATGATTATTGGCAATGGCAACCAGCTTACATTTTTGTATCCTTTAGCTAAAGTGCTAAAGTAGCGCTTTGAATCCTCAAATTTCCATAGTAAACTCCTTAATATAAAAACCATAACGCCTGAGTAACTAAAATATATAAATACAATGGAAAACGATGACAGATTGACAAGGATGGAATCAGATTATGACTTGCAGTCACGCCGATTCACTTTCTTAGGATGTAAGTTCTGAGCATGCACAGTAATCATAATCCTTTAACCCATCAAGATATCAAATCAAAGTTTGTGACTAGAATATTCTTATCTGAACATTTTACAGCTTAGTACCAATTATAACTAATAGATACCACCAAAATCATTGGAGCTGCAGCATAAAGACAAATCAGTTTTCAAAGAAAACCACTTCTAAAAGGGTTATTGCGAGCCTCGCACAGACTGAAACAGGGAATATTTCATGTTTATCCAAAAAGCAGAAGCAATACCAAAGCCACTTCCTCCTTCAGCTTGTTGTATTTGCGCACATCAAAGCCCTCTCTTCTGGCGACTTTGTAAAAATAATGCAGAAATTGCCTGTCTTTGACGTCCGAGTAAGAGAGGTCCTGAGAGGAAGAAAGACAGTAATATTAACAGAGGCTATGCTTAGGTGCTAATAGTGTGATTGGGATTAACACAGCTTAGTCACTATTCCACAACAGTATACAAAACTTCCATTCAGAAGATGGTGTTATAGTCATGCTCATTAAACCTTACTTGGGTTGAAGAGAGAATTAGTGCATTTACCATTTGTTAATGCAGCATTTATGCATGTACCTCTCTAAATTTCTTTTCTAGATTAAAATAAAATATTATTTGGATGGGTGAGCTCAAATGGAATGGAAATGACTTCAAAACAACAACTGAATTACATTAAGATGATCATCATCATTCAGTCCGGGACATCCTGTAAATCGTGATGCAGGTTTACTTGCTGGCTGGATGACTGCAGAGTGAAACCCGTAACAGTAATTTCAACTTCTGCGCAGGTTTTACTTCGTGCAGTTCTCTGTCCTGTGTGGAATTTACTCTCTTAAATCTGTCTGCAAAATGACTACAGAATCCCCCTGGAGGCATACTCAATTACCAGGAAGTTCTCTCTGATTGGCTACTCCTCACGCACACTCTAAAACAGTTTCTTCAGTGGCACAAGCTGACAAACCAGTCTCTTACACTGCCGAGGGTGATTTGTTTTGGTCTTGCAAAGGGCAGGAAATCGGAGAGAACCACACAACTGAATGTACAAATACAAGGGTTTCGTCATTATTTTGTAGACAGAACCTGAGCTCATTCCTAATGCAAAGCAGGCAGAAGTTGTCCTGCTCGCTCCATCATACAACCTTGGAGTTCAATGGCCAATATCCAGAGAGGCCTTCAGTCTCACCTGTTTGGTAAGGATGAAGTAAGAGAGGAACCCAATACTGGTGGTGTATGTGAGGAAGTAAGTTATGGGCTCCATGATATCCCAGGAGTAGACCCACCAGGTGAACCAGGCTAGCAGCCCACCCTGTAGTGACAGCACTGCAAGGCCAGACCACATCGCCCAGGAACACATATGTTCTGCTCTTCGTTCAACCTTGGTTTTTACCTGTGTAACACACACACGCACACGCACACGCACACACACACATACACGCACGCGCGTACACATAGACACATAAACACAGGCACATTAAAACACACATAAATCACACAGGCATACAAAAAAATACACATACACATTCACACATACATGCGAGCACACACAAACACACACATAATTACGGACAAACACGCACTCAATAAGACCCCAGAACACTGAGATGTGCTGTCATTCCAGTATCTAGGCTTGAAACCAAAATAAAACATGAGTTTTAAAAATAAACAGTACCTCGGCATGTGCAAACTCAACCTATTTTCCAAAGAAGCGATACAATCTACAGTATCAGTAATTGCAGCCTGAAGGGTTGGAGGTTATCTCATTTGTTTAAACTGAGTGCATAATAAAGATGAGAGTAATTCCATGCCTAAAGCAAGACACCTAAGCACAATTGAAAACACTATTTATGCAAAACCTTCTCTCAAAAGCAGTCTAATACAAAAATATTAAACAACCTATTACTGTCCTCAGATTGATGGTAATAATTTTGAGGAAGTGGGGCCAGAAGTGGAAAGTCCAGGTCCAAAAAGTACATTCCTCTCCAGCGTTTTATTCAAACACATCACCTGGATTTGCACATTAGACTGGCAAAAAAAAAAAGGCAAAGGGTGAATTTCAGTTCTCTTATTTGCAAAAAAAGGGTGCTTCGGATCAGAAAACTCACGGATTGGATCCTATCGCTTTTAAGTCAGGGATCAGATAATTTCTTTGGATCAACAAAATAAATTGAAAAAGGGGAGGCAATTATATCTTTGCTTTCCATTTTCTGTCAAAAGCGTAAAATTAGGAACTTTTGCCCATGGTCTTTATTGAAAACAACATTAAAGATGTTCAATGTTTCCATAAAATCTTAAAATAGCCCAAATAAAATATTCAATTTTCAATTGTTAACCCTAGTCCTGCCTCTAAGTACAGTAAATGCTTATCAAGGACCGACATACAGGGAAATAGCTACCGGGGAATGATCGACGATCGGCACACAGGGAAACGAGTATGGGTCCTCTATATATCAGTGACCAGCAGGACCAGAGTTAAAATAAGTGCAATGAGAGGCATGACCCTTCCTTTAAACATAGTAAAATAAAAAATCGCCTGTGTCTACATCATAATAAGTAAAAAAAAAAAAAGTTAAGAAAGCAAAGCAGACCTGATCTTTGTCAAATGATAAGGATATCTCCATTGTGAGTTCATTGATTATTTATTCATTTTTTCAAACAACAGACTTTTGCGAGAAGTATGAGTTAGAAAATTTGAATTCGTGATTATACGTGTCCCTCAACAGACATTCAGCACATTGACAGTGCTTCCTCCACAGGCCTCTCTCCTGCCCTTCAGGCACCCGGTGGAGCTTTTACTTTGTTTCCACTGTGATCTGAAAAACTATGTCAAGTTATCTGTAACAGCTTACAATGGATAAGAGATGGAGAACCATAGGTGCGAGCGAAAATGAATGCATTTTATAAAGGAAGGGGTTAATTTTATCTGACGACGGTACAGACAGCCTGAAGCCTGAATGCCCGAGTTTAAAATATTAATTTATCTTGACTATGTTCATCAACAATGTAAAAAACTGCCATGGTTAAAATTTAGGTTACCTCATGGTGTTTCTGGTATTATAAAGCTTGTGGCAGTTAAGCTGTATTTCACACTGTGATTATTAAATTTTGCAATCAATCACCGATTGACAAGACGCCAATCACATTCCAACAGATCCAGCTGAGCAGCGTCATCAGAAACAAACGTTGCTTAATGTGCTGCTTCAGAGGAAACAACGTCTCATTTCTATAAAACATTTCCTCGTTTAGTCTGTCCTCTCTCCTGTTCCCTTGCATCTATCCTTGCTTCCTTGGTGGGAGGGACTAAGATACAAGTGAGAGGAATGAAGATGCATTTTAAGAGAACTGAGATGCACCCAAAGTCCGGCCCGAGCCAAGTGACTCATTAGGCCAGTGCTTAACTCCGGTGTCTGTAGCATGAAGCGACGAGGAGTGCTGCTTCTCCCCCTGGATGAAATGCCAGTCCATCATTGGTTTACCCCCAGCTCTTAGTCAGGTTTTGCTGACGATTAGTCAGCACCCAATTATACACCTGGGTAGAGTGAGGCACTGTGGGAGTGAAGAGTTTTTGCCCAAGAACACCCCACGAAAGCCGTAGCAAGGATTCAAATACAGGATTTCACTCCCAAGTCAAGCAGAACATATTTGTGGAATCAGGTAACTGAATTCATATGAAGAATAATCACATGGTGGGGGTTTTATCTTCTGACCCCAGGACCTAACACAACTTTGAGTGGTACTCAGTGCAGGTTAGTCTGTGCCGCAGGTATGCACCTCCTCTAGGGGCTGGAGATGCTGACTGAGCTCATCCAGTTTCTTCAGAAGCTCCCTCTCCTGTAGCTGCTGGTGCCTGGGTAGATGTAGAGCTGTGTGTAGCGTGTGGACAATATCCTTAATGTCCTCCAGGTGTGTTGTATGCTCGCCGGGAATGAATTCTGCCGTGAGAATGAAAACATTGGATATACCACCATAATTACTACCTATGTATGGCTCACAACATAGTACTCGTTTAGACTGGTTCTCGCATGGATTGAGTCAAGTATGGTGAGTTTAGACTTGTGGCTATGATTCTCTGGCGACTATTCACCCAGGAAGACTCTTTCGCATGATTTGGCCTGTAGTTTATTTTTCTTTCTATCTGTCTTTCACTCATCAGCTGATCACATCTATCCAATAGCACAGCGACACAACTACATCGTAAGCCGATCATCTCACTGCAGTCTTCTTAAATGTGATTCTCTGCATTTAGTTTGTTCGTGCTGCTGTAATGCACTCCCTCCACCTCCTAATCACCGCCCAGTTTTCGCAGATTCATCGGCTTCATCATTGCATCAACCTCATCGTTAGCCTATCAGTCAACAGAGCCATCAGCTACCACCACCAGCAGTGTCTGGACTCCACGGGGGATTTATCCTCCTGCTGCTCAGGGAAAATGCTCCTCAATGACAAAATCTGCCTGTGCAGTCACAGTGCCAAAGACTTTCTGTCGAGACTTTATCATCACATGGTAAATGGTAAATAGACTGCATTTATATAGCGCTTTCTAGTCATATGACATGACCCCAAAGTGCTTTACAATTAGCCTCTCATTCACCCTGATGGCAGAGGCTGCCATGCAAGGCGCCAACCTGCACATCAGGAGCAGTGTGGGGTTCAGTGTCTTGCTCAAGGACACTTTGACATGTTCTCTGGAGGAGCCGGGGATTGAAGCAGGACCCTTCTGATTCCTAGACCACCCGCTGTACCTCCTGAGCCATGCCGCCCCCACATCACATATCATCTGCTAATCTGGACAGTCTGTAATCTGTTATAAATAATTATCTGAAGATCATTCACTTGTCTCTCCTGATTTAAATGTGGTCTCCAGCAGCCATCCCACCAGGTATAGGTCTGTCCTTGTCAGAGAGCTTTGATTACAGCCACAGTTCTTCTTTGCTTTTGGTGTTTTTGAGCTTTTAGTGTTTAATTATAATTTTTGAGCTCCCCTTGCCACTATCAGTAAATTCACTATTTCTTTGGCCAATGTATCTGTAATTCAGGCGGCAACTATCAGGTTGCTTTGGAACTCAGTAACTATCCTCATCTTGCTTTTGAGTTTTCGGGAAATACATGCACCTATTTTGGTCATTTTAGAGATTTCATCATTCTAATGCAAATGAGGGAGTTTTCCTGAATTAAAATCATGCACCAAAGCAAAATTTGCTTGCAACTAAGAGGAAAATTTCAAAGGATGTAAATTAATTACTGAGACTTTCCACCTCTGAACAGTGTGGGATGGCTCATCACATGTTCACAAGCGCTAGACTGATTATGGGGAACAGTAAAGGTCTTTTTTAATGTGAGGAAGAACCTTTTTCAACCCCAATTCCAAAATAGTTGGGACAAAGTGTAAATTGTGAATAAAATCAAAACGCAATGACTTTCAAATCATACCAGCCAGTATTTTATTCATAATAGAACAGAGATAACATAGCAAATGTTGAAAGTGAGAAATTTCACAATTTTATCCACAAAATGAGCTCATTTCAAATTTGATGGCTGCTACAGGTCTCAAAAAAGTTGGGACAGGGGCCTGTTTACCATGGTGTAGCATCCCCTCTTCTTTTTAACACAGAGTGGAGGCGTCTGGGCATTGAGGAGACAAGTTTCTTGAGTTTAGCCACTGGAATTTGATCCCACTCTTGTTTAATACAGGCTTCCAGCTGCTGGAGAGTTTTGGGTCTCCTTTGACGGACTTTTCGTTTAATTATGCGCCAAATGTTCTCAATCGGTGAAAGATCAGGACTGCAGGCAGGCCGGATCAGCACACAGACTCTTCTACTACGAAGCCATGCTGTTGTAATAGCTGTAGTATGTGGTTATGCATTGTCCTGCTGAAATACATAAGGCCTTCCCTGGAATAGATGTCGTCTGGAGGGGAACATATGTTGCTCTAAAACCTTTATACAACTTTCAGCATTCATGGTGCTTTTTAAAATGTGCAAGTGTCCTACACCATATGCACTAACGCATCCCCATACCATCAGAGATGCTGGATTTTGAACTGAACACTGATAACAGGAGGGTGGTCTTTCTCCTCTTTAGCCCGGAGGACACATTGCCCATGATTTCCAACAAGAATGTCAAATTTGGACTCGTCTGACCACAGGACACTTTGCCACTTTGCTGCAGTCCATTTTAAATGAGCCTTGGCCCACAGAACACGGCGGTGCTTCTGGATCATGCTCAACAATGGCTTCCTTTTTGCATAATAGAGTTTTAGCTGGCATCTTTGGATGGTACGGCGGACTGTGTTTACAGACAGTGGTTTCTTTAAGTATTCCTAGGCCCATTTAGTAATGTCAATGCCAGAATCATGCCGGTGAGTGATGCAGTGGCGTCTGAGGGCCCGAAGATCACAGGCATCCAGTAAAGGTCTTCGGCCTTGTCCCTTACACACAGAGATTTTTCCAGTTTCTCTGAATCTTTTGATGATGTTATGCACTGTCGATGATGAGACCTTCAAAGCCTTTGCAATTTGACGTTGAGGAACATTGTTTTTAAAGTATTCCACAATTTTTTACGCAAGTCTTCATAGGTTGGAGAGCGTCTGGCCATCTTTACTTCTGAGAGACTCAGCCTCTCTAAGACATCCCTTTTATAGCCAATCATGTTACACATCTGATGCCAGTTAACTTAATTACTTGCAAAATGTTCTTTCAGCTGATTCTCTTATATATTGATTGTTTTTTTCAGCCCTTTTTTTGCCTGTATCCTAACTTTTTTGAGACCTGTTGCAGCCAGAAAATTTGAAATAAGCTCATTTTGTGGATAAAAATGTAAAATGTCTCAGTTTAAACATTTGAAATGTTATCTATGTTCTATTGTAAATAACATATTGGCTCATGTGATCTGAAAGTCATTGCATTTTGATTTTATTCACAATTTATGCTTCGTCCCAACTATTTCAGAATTGGGGTTGTATTAGTCAGGCTCTTTGAAAAGGAGGTAGTAAAGCTGTGTGGTTTTTAAGGGAACAGACCACAAAATTCATAATTTAAGAAAAATGACATACTGATATTTAAAAAAGCCATAAGAGAACAGACATACAGATTCTCAAGCCGCTGTAGGATTATATCGAACATAGAACAATACACGCATCTTACAGTTGGGTGCTCTAGCCATTAAAAAGCTGAATATTTATTGATGCAGGAATGATTTGAGCCAACAATTTACCTTATAACCTTAACTTGGAAAAACCTGAAACATAACTTTGCAAGAAGGAAGCCTTATATTAGCAGTGTCAAAAGGCGCTGTCGACTTCTCGGGGTTCAAAGGTAACTGCGATGGACAATTACACAGAGGACAGGTGAGACACTTGTTTTTTTTTTTTTTTTTTGGAGGAAATGAATGCCATGTCTACTGAATCAAAGACGAACAGGACCTTAAAGACTGTTACAAGCAACAAGTCCAAAAGCCATGCTCTGCCATGAATCGGGGTTCTGGCGGTGGCCTTGGCAAGGGTAACATGCACTTCGGTGAATTTATGCTGAAAAGTACCCTGATATTTGGGAGCGAGACATACTGCCTTCAAGAAAACAGTTTTTCCAGGACTGGACTTGCCTGCCAGCAGTCCCATCTTGTACCCAGTAAAGACTGGAAAGCAAAATGTGCCAACAAAAACCCTATATTGTTGCACATCTTCAGACTTGTTGTTTGCGGGAAGAATGGGACAAAATGACACCTAAAACACTTAATCACCTGGTGTCTTCAGTTCCCAAACATTTACCGTCATGAAAAGGAATGCGAACATTACCACGTGGAAAGTACTACACTGTTCCAGCAATTTTTGAAATGTGTTGGATGTGTTTATGTATGAAAAATCAATAAAATTCATTGGGTGAAACATAATATAATGTGCAGTTGTATTGTTTTTAGCGTAATAACGATCAACAATAATTTATAATTCACTGAGTTTTAGTCTAAATTTAACATACTGTTCCAACTTTTTCTGATTTAGGGTTGAACAAGAGCATTTATGATCCAGTTGTATCGCACTTCAACCGATGTAAATTTCTGTCTCTAGGTCTTGCATTATGCATTCATGGTTCAAAAAGACCTCTGTGTAATTTCCAGGCTAAGATCTGAGCACACAGTGGTTTACAATCTAGCATGTAGGCAGCTAATGAACACTGCTATGTCCTTAGCAGAACTCACCTCTGCCTGAAGAGTGAACATGGTAGGTGAGGTCGTTGATGAGGATTTGGAAGTCTTTTCTGAGCACTGTTTCAAGGGAAGTAGTAGATGACATCAGCTCTCCCTCTGTGGAGAAATTTTAACGGCACCATAAGGACATGGATCAGTCAGTGTCTGTAGCTGTAATGAGTCACCGTGCAGATTTCTCATAAAGTCTGAGAGAATTCCTCCTTGTCAACAGTACATGAACACTGCGAGCATGCGAGTAACACAAATAAATTACATGATGCTCAGCACACAGAAATGCATACGGGGGCCATACACTTACATAAACAGACGTGCACGTACACGCCCATACACGTCCAATTGCTAAGCCTAGTGCTAGAAGTTCTTAAGTCACACTTGACACACTGTGAGGTTAGGATGGGAAAATATATTTTGCTGTCTCCTAAGTTTACTTTCTCAATTTTCTCAAAATAGACATTTTGTGACTAAAGCACTTTTAGCACTAGGGTCTTCAATTAGAAAAATAGTGTGGGAAACACAGTCCTGAACACTGAGAGAACTGCACACCTTTGTACCATGTTTTTTTTTTATTATTATTATTTATTGTGCACTTACCCAGTGCCAGTAAATGATTATAAGATACATAGGTACTGAGTTACTACTGCTTTTACTGAAACTACAGCCATAAACTGATGAGTTACAGGCCAGGACCTGCACTTAGCACGGCGGCCTCTGTCACTCCGGGATCCTCCCTCTGTATATCCTGGATGAGATTCCCCACGGTCATCGCTAACGGCCTCAGGGAAAAGCGACAGTCCTTCCTCCTGGAGGGCAAAGGGATTGCCAGCATTGGACGACCATGCTTATACTGGACAGTGATATCTAAAACAGGAGGAATCGGAAATATCCCCAATGAAAAATAACGATAAATATCCACTAGATGGTGCAATAGTGTAAAACAGAAAATACTTATTGAAGGGACATTACAGAACCTTACCACAAGGGGGTGCTTTAGTACTGTATAAAGCTACCCTGGAGAGACCCAACCGGAGCCGTAGCCTGGATTGCATCTGAAACACAAACAGAGGCCTGGTTTCTCCTAGGCTGCTTTCAGAGCGTCTCATGATCATTCCGTTTACAATGGAACACTGAGTGGTTATTAGTGGTAGTGCATCTTGTCTTTCACAAGCAAGAGAAAGTCATTTCAGATACTGCTTATAATCAGAGAACAAACACAATCATTAAATTTTGTGAACATTTTTTCTGGTTAACTGTCATGTAATACATCGTTGTTTCAGCACTCTGATGTTGAAAATGCCACTGTCTTCTCTTCCCCAAATCTGTGCCACTTCAAAGACCAGAGGACAACCAGTTGTGGGAAATGAATTTAACCATTAAAACATCATTTGCTGCTTGGATTAATGTCTGCATAAGCAGGAAAGGATGGGTCCTGACATTTACACCATTTGGATTTAAATAAGCAAATACTCAAGAGCCTATAACTGAATTAGGATTGCAGCGATGAATATATTTCATCTGGCAATAATTCTTTTAATCCTGACTGATTCAGTACATGCCTTCTCATTTCTGAAGCTACCATGTCGGAAGACACATCTCATGGTCATTGAAAAGATGTTGCTGTGTTTCAAGAGGGGGAAAATTATTGGCCAACATCAAGCAAAGATTGCTGAAATCACTAGAACTGGACCATGAAATGTCTGACAATTTCTTATAACCTGGAAGGATAGTGGTGAGCTGTCAACTTCACGGAAGAAATGGGTTGGAGAAAAATCACGTGGTTGATCCTTTCCGAGATCAGTGCTCAGTGGAAATGCTTGTTGAAGTCTCATCATAAAAAAGTCAACAGTAGAACTCATAGCTTTGTTTAATTATGAAGGAAAGAGAATCTTCACATGCACGTTGTAACAAGAACTTAGAGGATTGAGACTAAACATCTGCCTGGTTAAAAGGAAGCCACTTGTTAGTGAGGCATTTTGGGAGAAAACAACTACAGTTTGCTATGGAGCAAAAAGAGTGGACTGAGGAGCAATGGATAAAGGCAATGTGGAATGAGTCCAGATTTACCCTATTCCAGAGTGATGGGCACATCGGGGTAGGAAAGGAAGCCCATGAAGAAATGCACCCGTCATGCATAGTGCCCACTGTACAAGCCACTGGAGGCAGTGTTATGATCTGGGGTTGCTTCATTTAGTCAGGTCTTAGCTCAGCATTGCGCTGCAGCAATAAAATGAATTCAGCAGACTACCTGAATATACTGAATAATCAGTGACTCATCAATGGACTCATTAATCCCTGATGGCACAGGCTTATTCCAGGATGACAGTGCCAAGATTCATCAAGCGCAAATCGTGAAAGGGTGGCTCATTGGGCATGAGAAATCATTTTAACCCAGGAATTCGCCATCTCAGAGTACGGACCATAACCAATTGAAAGTCTTTGGGATGTGCTGGAGAAGGCTTAATGGAGTGGTTTAACTCACCAATCATCAAGACAATATCTCGACCGAAAATGATTGCAAATCCGGTCAGAAATAAATGTTGTAACATTTTATACGACTGTCGAAACAATATCATAAAGCATGTGCACTGTGATCGCTAAGGGTGGCCCAACAAAATATTATTGTGGGCGACTTTTTTTTATACAGGCAGTGTACAGGCTCTTCTCATTGAACAGAAAGCACTGCCATACAACAACGGATGAGTACATCTTAAAACAGTCACATCGTGCCCATTTCCTAGTTAGTATGTTCATTTTCATGGTCTATTTACAAACACTTGCATGTTTTTATGGTCAAAAAGCACCAAGTTACAGCTGTACAAGCTGTGTTTGCAGAACCACTGGCTCAATCAGCCTGAAATGGACTGCTTTTGTCTTTTTAGAACAGATAACTTTTATAAAAATAACTTTTCTTATATTTGCTGAAACTGTCAGTCTGTAGTCACGCTGTACTGAGACAGGTAATCTGTAAAAAAAAAAAAATCAGGTGCATTTAGCTACTCCAAGTGTTCCTAATGGCATTTGCAAGAATCCACCACACCTTCACAAAATCAACCAATCAGACCCAGGCGGAGTTTCTCACACAGTGTCCATCACCTCACGACCACATACTGCTCAGCTTTCTCCCATGGTCGTGACCAATATCAGCTGTGCCCAGTTTTTGGAGATTCTTTGAAATAAAATGGCAGAGAAACATCCACCTCCAATAAAGAAATTTTACATCCCTTTATAGTCATTGATGGCAAACACAACAAAAACAAACAAATAAACAAACAAAGTAGTCCAAAGAAAGGCGGAAAAAATGATGAGTCAAATTACACCCAAAGGTTTAAAGGTAACACCTAAGGTGGAAACCGTTAACTAACTAGCTCTGGGATCTGAAATGTTTAAGCTTAAACAGAAGTGCAGTTGTCATGTCTCATGTCTGTTGGACAGGTAATTACCCCCGATTGATTTCTGCTTCATTTGATATCCAAAAACTGTGTGACAGAAGAACATGAGACAGGTAATCTGTGAAAACTACGGGGTACAATTTGGCTCCTCCCAGTCCTCCTAATGGCATTTGCAATGCTAAGACTACTGGTTAGCGTTGCTTACAGTTCCTAGATAGGGAGTTATAACATGAGGGTTCCAGAAAATCTGGTCATGGAGCCATTTTGTTTCCATCAGCTCTGTCTCAAACTGAATGAGTCTTTTTTCTATTTTCTCTTTTCTTGAGTCCAAACATTTTCCCCTCTCATGCTTGTTGAAACCATTCTTAGCTGGTTTATTGTTTCCCCCCGAAATTAATGTTTTACTCTTTTGAGAAAAGAACAAAAAAGTCCAAAAATTTCCATTGTGCAAAATGGCGCAGTTTCATGCAATTTCAATAAATCCCGTCCAGGGGGCGTAGCTATACTCCTGGCTGCTTCATTCTGCAGAAAGTGGGTTTAAGCCATAGACCAGGGGTCACCAACTCCGTCCCTGGAGGGCTACCATCCTGTAGGTTTCTGCTCTACCTCCTATTCGGCACACCTGATTCAACTAATTAGCCACTCAATTGCCCAGCTTAGTGATCTTGTTAAGTAGCTAATTATTTGAGTCAGGTGTGCCGAATAGGAGGTAGAGCAGAAACCTACAGGATGGTAGCCCTCCAGGGACGGAGTTGGTGACCCCTGCCATAGACTGTATAAAAAGATGGACGCTGCACCCAGGTCTGAAAAGTGAAGCCAATGCGGAAAATGCATTCTATTTTATGGCCAGCAGATGGCGGTGGTTTCAGAAAGAAGTTCAATGCTATAGAAGTCTATGAGAAAATGACCCTACTTTCCCACCTGATTTCTTATTTCAATAATGATTTTCCACATTATTTTATGGTATATTTCACAAGTTTCAAGTCCTCTTCGATATATCATGATGTTCATTTTAGTAAATTATGGTCCCAAGGAGACTAGAATAAAGGATAAAGCCAGATATGCTTTTGGGGGCCTGGCTATCCTCTGGTCCTCGTCAGATACGGTCAAATCCGACCATAGATCTACCCCTTGCTCAGCCCTGGATCTTAAATTCACGCTCTCGTCCAGTAGGAATCACATCCGGTTTCAAAATGACAAAATGGCGCTATTCAAATAGCCAGAATTGAGGCTTCCTAAATGGTATGCTGAAACCAATGGGTGACGTCACGGTTGCTTCGTCCATCTTTTTATACAGTCTATGATTTAAGCCCCAGCCTGATGAGCCACTTGGCTCCGGAGATACTATGCCTTTTTCTCGTGAAAATGTTCATTTTTGAGTTCATAAATTCAAGTACTCTAGGAGCGGATCCAAGCGCTACAACTGCCAGTAGTGCCCATTATGAAGGTGCATTTTTTGAATTATATTTCCCATGGTAAATTTCCATTATTTTAGCAGTTCGGCTCGTTTCTGCTGCCTTTGTTAAGAGCTCAAAGCAAGAATCAATGGTTCCGCCTGGCAGCCTGTTGTCGGCAGTTCCACACAAAACATTTCATTTGTGTCTACCAGCGGGAGCTGGTCCCTAATACAGAATAAACCATGCCCAACTGGCAACCTGCGGGAGCTCTACCAGAATACTACAAATAACACCAATGTTTTAAATGAAGTGGAAATGTTCCCACTGTTTGTTTTTTTTGTTTTTTTTGAGGTATCTCTCAAAAATCAATTCTCATATGAACACCTCATGCTTAGTAAATTGTGGGCCTTTCCAAAGACAGCACAGTGAAAGTGCTTTGCTGAATATGAAACATTTCCTTTGTGAGAATATCTTTCATTTCATCTTGATAAGGCATTATAGAATGCAGTGAAGTCAATGAGGTGAGAAATAAAATGCAATCAGAGTTCTTGTCAAAATAAACAAAACAGCACTAAGTCCGTAAACAATGAATTCACATCATAACCATGTCTCTGCCAGGACAAGAACAAGAATGAATTGTCATGGCAACTCAGTGTATTTAATCCTTTCTGCATTCAGGACTGTGAATGACTGGTCTGAGGAAACGTGCCCAGTCAGGCATTAAAACTCTAGATATGTAGGCTGTTATAAATTGACTGAACTTAACCGTTAAATTCACGCATTGTCTCTTTGTTATTTTAACTGTAAGTAGAGTCCTGCACACATTCAACTGTGGTTTACAATTAACATACATGGAACCTCTGTTATATACTGATTGAAAAATTACGCTTAAAATAACTGGCAAAAATGGTGCCAGTTAAAATAACT
Organism: Gymnothorax javanicus; assembly: GCA_029692085.1. Classification (NCBI taxonomy): domain Eukaryota; kingdom Metazoa; phylum Chordata; class Actinopteri; order Anguilliformes; family Muraenidae; genus Gymnothorax; species Gymnothorax javanicus. The sequence continues at coordinate 24,781,310 of CM056206.1, read as the reverse complement.
GGCAAGAAAGGCGCCAGTTAATAACAGTGAATTCAATCAGAAGCTAAGCAAGTTGTTTTTCCAGAATTGTACAGTATAACCTGCTGATGCAATGCACAAAAGTGATGAACTAATTAAACCCCCATTTGACTGTGCATTGATTATTGAACTAAAGTAGAGCTTACTTTTACCCAAATTACACTTCACTTAGGGTGAAGTTTCCATTCTACACAGCAGACAGTCCATTTCCTGTTCCACCAGTGTCTGATTTTTTTCCATTTACAAAAATGGTTCTGCCTAATAGGAAGGCAGTGCTGGAGAGCAGTATTTGATCATAGTGTGTTTGTACTTCCTCCTAAATGGAGCCCTGGCATTCACTGATTTGGCGTATAGCTCTCCTCCTTAACATCAAAGCAATGCTAATAACAGAGTACATGACAACAACCACCCCCATCTTTTCGACAAAAATCCAGCATGGGAATCATACGACCCCATTTCCAAAAAAAAAAGTTGGGACACTGTGTAAAGCCCTTGTGTATTAAATGTAAACCCCGTTTACTCTGAAAACAGAGAATTCAAACGCAGATGAAATGTTCACCTGTAATTTTTCGAAGCATATCAGGCCAAAATATCTGGTTTTTCTTCTGGGAATCTGGAAAATGAACTGTGGGAACATACAGCCACCATGTATCCCACAGATAAGCCATTTTATCAAGATCAGTCCATGGTGGGCCTGGTGTCAAAAATATCCTCACACAGCAAAATTAAACACCGAGAGCTGCTCTTTTCTCCCATATTGGAACCACTCATACAGTCTGTCCTCGTGCTAATGGGTCATAAAATCACAAGGTATTGAGTGTGTAGGTGAGACAGCAGCTTTAAACGGACCTCTTTCCCCGCAAAAATGCGCAGAAATTTTCGGAACTGAGCAGATGGTTTGTTAAAACAGAAATTCCCCTTAGCCAATCTCTCAACAAGCATCAATGTTCTGAGACCATGAAAAAAGGACAAATATGACATCTAATGGTGCCGTAATTTGGCGTAGACTGCAGCAGCCCAGTCTAATCCTACTCATAAAGGGCTGGTGTAGGTACTGGTTTATGTTCAATCTCAGCAATGAAACTTACCAAAAATTAATTTATCAGATGTCAGAGTTCTGGGCTCAAACAAAAACCCGCACCTACACCATTCCATCTTCTGCTAGAAAAGATTTGATATCCCTGGACAAGGCTGTATGTCATGTCACACTATACTATTTCAGCAAATGACAGAGGAAGATGAAATTTCTGGCTTGCTGTTTCAAATACCCACCGGGACCCTTATGTTTTATCTGAGTACAGAATTGAAACTGCATAGCATCGATAAATAGCCAGCTTGGCTCAGCAACATGCATCAGAAAAAAAACAAGCTCTAAATCTTGAACTTTTCCTCTATGGTTTTCCATCATCCTCCTTGTTGTTCTGTCCTGTTTACTGCTCGCCGTGGCTCTTCTCTGCCCAAGAGATGGGGGCTGAGTCTCAGGAGGATCACAGCAAATAGCTAGAGGTAACTGGATGCAATATGAGGTAGAGTTGGTGTGTTTCGGGAAGACATTAGCCACAGACTGTAGGCTGGTGGCCATCTTATTTTGGGATACTATTGGTGGCATGCACGGGAGGTACAGATATAATTCCAAGAGCCCTTCACTGGCAGAGGCCCAAAAGAAAAGTAACAATACGATGTTTTGGGGTGCCTAATAAGAATACTGGATTTTTTTCATGCGGCCCAAAATCGCTCGTGAAAGGCCCGATCTCAGCAGATGTCAATACATTTGCGTTGTGTGCAACAGGATCAGTAGCCAAATCTAGCACTGGAAAAGCTATTCCTCTGTTCCAAGGATAAAGTGTATCAAAGTGGCTCAGGTTTTAGCTTCGAGCACAGCCAAATGCAAACTAATCTGTACGCAATTCAACATACTGAGAGAAATACTTAATAAATGCTGATCTTTTTGCTCTGTGCAGCTGATCATGCGCAAACCCCACATCCACCACCATGATGACACAATGATGAAGTATTTTACTTCTCAATGAATTTCACTGGCTTACTGTGCTATTGGTGGCATTTTTCCACATCTTTTGGCAGGGATTCACTGATCAGACCCCCTGAATCATGCAGGAACTTGACAGGGGCCTTATTTCTCATGAGAGTGGCTTCAAAGGAATAATTTTCAGGTGTGGGCACCATTTAACAGTGTGCAAAACTGTCTTTTTGAAACAAAGAAGTCACAGCCATAAAAGATCACTGAGAGAAATATGGTAAGTGTTATATTTCACTCCTGCTCTAGAGGCCAGCACAATAATTTCATAGATTAAATCACTTGTATTCTGCCTCTAACCTCAGAGACAGAAAAAACAGGACATATAAACAGTAGCAAACAGAGTAAGCAATTGAAGTGATGTTCCAACTGCAGCAATAGTAACATCCTTTCAAACATGACCCCGTTCAAAACGCGTAGTAATTAACTTGGACAAGGGGCAATTTGAAATGAACAGCTGCATTTTTTGCCAAGCAGGCAGAGAGGAAAGGGAATTCAGCTGTTAATTCCAAATTTGAAGTATGGAGGCCCAAACGCACAACATTTGTGTCAGGGAAAGGACAGAGATAATGAACATATGTTCAATCGAGAATTTAATCTTAGTACCACCACAGTCAAAAATTCACTGACTAAACTATCACTCCGAAGTTCTGCACAGCTGAAGTCAAATACACTGTAGTCTCCGCCGCCGATCAACAGTTTTATGAATTAAATTATCAGAATTAGCTTTTGTTTCTTGCCAAACCAGTACACATTTGTTTTGTTTCATTTCTCACGCATTTACACACTGGTTGTAGTAAACAGTGATGGCTGTGCATCTTTGGATGAAGGCTGCAATTAGCATTCTGAAAAACTTCAGTGAAATGAGTGTTAGCGAAATGCTATATAAAGATCTACTAGGTCAGTTGCACCACTGCCATGTTTTAGAATTTGTTTTGTTTTTCCGTGAGTAGTGTTTAAACGGCCAATACGCAGTGCGCAATAGTCCATGGCCCCAGCCAATATGTGATCTCCAAGATCTGGCATGATTCCATGCATTCTCTTCTTTTCCAGAATGGCTCTGTCCTGTTGTTTGCATCAATTTATCTATAAAAACACTGCTGCCACGGTAAAAGGTGGGAGTGGAATTCTTTATTTTACGACATACAATGCAGTTTTGAGATCTCCAGAATTTTCTAATATTTAATCCCTGCTCAATTTTGGAAACAACTGGTGATTGTGCTTTCACCAAGGGTAGAACAAACAACTAACTGCTGAGCCAGTTCTACAGACTCAATGTGAATAAATTACTCTTAAAAAAAAAAAAAAAAAAAACAGGCAATTTTGCAACACTATGCAACAGGCAAACAGCTCACTCTGACTACATAACAGTATCCAAGTATAATTTTATCCTACTCACTTATCTTAATTTTTCAATAAATTCTGGTCAGAAAAAAAAATGAAGAGGGCTTTTGAAAGGCTTAAAAAGATCCTGAGGAATGCTTGAACATTATAAGCACACTCACAACAAACAGCCATCACATTCCATTGGCACTTAGAGTGACTAAGAAAGCATTCAAACCCCTTCACTTCTTCATGTTATGCAGCCTCATACTTAAAATCATTTAAATTCATTTCTTCCCCCTCATCAATCTACACTCCATATCCCAAAATGAAAAAGCGGAATCAGAATTTTTTGCAAATCTATTAAAAGAGAAAAACTGTAAGTATTCAGACCCTTTATGCAGTTCTTATTTGAGGCACCTTCGGTAGTCATTGTAGCCTCAAGTCTTATAGGGTATGACTTAACAAGTTTTGCACACCTGGATTTGAAGACTTTCTGCTGTTTTTCTCAGCAGATACTTTCAAGCTATGGCACGTTGGATTGAGAATGTCAGTGAACAGCCATTTTCAGGTCTCTCTAGAGATTTTCAATTATGTTCAAGGCAAGGCTTTGGCTGGGCCATTCAAGGACATCCACAGAACTGTCCCTAAGCCAATCTGGTGTTGTCTTGGCTGTGTACTTAGGGTCATTGCCCCTGTTGGGAGGTGAACCTTCAGCCCAGTCTGAGGTCCTGAGGACTCTGGAACAGGTTTTCATGAAGGATAGCCCAGTACTTTGCTCCATTCAACTTTCCCTCAACCCTGACCAGTCCTCCAGTCCCTGCTGCTGAGAAACACCCACACAGCATGATGCTGCCGCCACCATGCTTAACCGTTGGGATGGTGTTGGGCAGGTGATGAGCAGTGCCAGACTTCCTCCCAACATGACACTTAAAATTGAGGCCAACTAGTACAATCATGGTTTCAACAGACCAGAGAATCTTGTTTCTGACAATCTGAGAGTCCTTCCTGTGCTTTTTTGCAGACTCCATGCAGGCTTTCAGGTGTTTTATCTTGAGAAGAGGCTTCTGGCCACTCTGCCATAGAGTCTAGATTTGTGGACAACTGCAGTGATGGTTGTCCTGCAAGTTTCTCTCATCTCCACACAGGATCTCTGGAGCGCAGCAAGAGAAACCATCAGGTTCTCGGGCACCTCTTTTACCAAGGCCCGTCTCCCCCGAATGCTCAGTTTGACTGATGGGCCAGCTCTAAGAAGAGTCATGGCTATTCCTCTTCCATTTAATAATAATGGTGGAAACTGTGCACTAGGGAACCTTCAATGTAGCAGAATTTTTTTGAACCCTAAATGCCTAAATTCATTAAGTAGCTGCCATGTGATTGGCTGATAAGATATTTGCATTGACGAGCAGTTGAACAGGTGTAAATGAAGTGGCCGATGAGTATTCACTGACAACTGTAGGCCTGTCTTCATTAGAACGAAGCTTCAAATTAGCTAGCTATTTTGCAGTTTTGAAATTAGCCCAATGTCAAATTAGCTGGTTATTTTCTAGTGAAGATGCAAATAGCCCGCAAATTTGATTGGGAAATTTTCCCGATAAATCTTGGTCTAGTTTGCGAACTAGCCAGCTCGTTTGCGAATTAGCCGGCTATTTGCGTTCATTTCTCGAGCAGAGGGCTTTCAGGCTAATGAAGACGCAAACTCGTACAATCTGGCTAATCTCCCTAACCGCAAAATAGCTGGCTAGTTAACTTTGTTCTGATGAAGACAAACCTTGTGTGTTTTTTCCGAATCATATCCAATCATTTGAATTTACCGCAGGTGAACTCCAGTCAAGCTGTAGAAACATCACAAATATGATCAAGAGAAATGGAAGGCACCTACGCTAAATTTCAAATGTCACAGCAAAGGGTGTGAATAATCATGTCAAGGTGATATTGCAGTTTTTCCTTTTTAATAAATTTGCAAATATAACTAAAATTGTATTTTTGCTTTGTAATTATGGGGTATTGAGTGTAAACTGATGAGGCAAAAATGAATTTAAATGATATCTATATTATAATAGCCAAGTGGACTCTGTGTGTGTGTGTGTGTGTGTGTGTGTGTGTGTGTGTGTGTGTGTGTGCCGTGTGTGTCCGGCCAATCAGTGTTAGATTCCACCGGGCGCGTATCTGCAGCATAACGTGAGCGACACTATTTTGCTACGTCTTGCAGGCGACTTCATGTTCCACTGAGCGCGGAATGTCAGCGCAGTGTATTCCCCTTGATAGTTACTTAGTTTTAGTTACTATAAAAACATCGGTCACGTGACAGCCACCTTGGTGTTTATGGAAACACCATAGCAACCTGATGACTTCATAGAGGTGCATGTGAAGACATCATAATGGTGCATTGTTCACTGTAATATAAAAGCAAAGTTACATAAAACAATAACATTTAAACTTGGGCTAAAAATGGGCCCCATGTGGGTTGAATCTAGAACCTGTGGATCCCCATGGGCAAAGTGCTAGTTTAAATATATAAGCATAAGGCTGAAACAAAACAAATGTGAAAATAGTGAGCAGGTCTGAATACTATCTGAATGCACTGAATAATTTTCTATTTCTGGAAGTCTTTGGGCTCTCAGTGTTATCCTATTGGACCATATTTTGCTGTTGGTCTTTCTGTAATTGATTAATCCAGAAGTTATTCCATGTCTGCTGTGCTCCAGTTGAACAGTTACAGATTTACAGAGAATTCTGGCTAAATCCATGCCTAATTTTCTAGGCAGCTCTAAATAATGCTGAATCAATGCACCTGGATTTTGCAGCCTATTGGATTGTCTTCAAGAGCAGCCAAATGCTACCAAGTTATTACAACACTATAACATACCTGTGAATTCAGTTTGATGACCTGTACAGAAAGAACATTATAAATGGTGCCTCATAAATGTTTGGTACGCCAGTCTGACATTATCTGCCTTGATGAGGGAGAGGGGTCACTGACCATTTCAGGGTTATGTCCCTCCCAAGACCAGCATCCACATGTTCTTTTGAAATAGTGCGTTAATGTCAGCTAATATAAAGCAAACTGTGCTGTATTCCCTTCATGCGCTCTCATCTGTCAAGTGCAGACAGATTGCAGCCATCTCAGAGTTAATTATAATCCAGAGGGCAAGATTAAGTGTCAGTGATCTTCCCTCAGCTCCCTCCTTTCCCTTTTACAGAGTGACAAACTAACAGGAAATTACCCAGGCATTAACAGGAAATGTATTCTGTAATTACAAAGCCCATCACAATACAACTGCCATGCTCACATGGTTAATTCCTGATTTTATTGGCATTTATTGGCATATCCTCAAAAAACGCATAAAAAATTACAGTCTCCATTTCTCACTTGAGTGCATGTTTATTAACACCCACTCTTCATGCTTGTTTCTAAGCATGAGCTGGGGGGTGGGGGCAATACCCTCTCAAATGCTCCATCTGCTGCACCAGACCAATTCAGCTTCTGTTCAGCGTGTTCCCCCTCACACAGACAAAAGTCAGTTGAAGATCACATTAATATCTTTGCAATCGTGACCAGAAAGTACGCTACTGTCTTTATTAATATATCTTGCTTTATAAACAGCATCAAATTCAAACAAATCTCCCTCACAGTGACCAGTATATATTTAACTTTGTAATCAGTCAATGTTTACTAGTTATGTGAATTTGTGGGGGTTTATGTTAGACTTAGATAATAATTTTTTCTTTTTTTTTTTTTTTTGATGGTGGTTCGGCTGCATATTTTCTATTCACGTCATGGAAGATATCCTTCCTCTTACCTTCAATGTGTGGAGACTTATGGGAAATATATGTGACCAATCAATATACAAGTAGGCTATTTTGGTTAGCTAGCCTTGTTCAGTGATTTCCAAGCGAATGCATGAATCAACAAACAAACAGAGGAATTGGAGCAAATAAAGAAAGAAGCAGCGAGGGTTAAACTGCCCAAATTATATTCTCACTTTTTTCTGCACCTGCGATGTGCTATTATGGAACATCTGAAGAACAACAGATGGTGAGCACCTGTTGGTAAGCTGGCATTTACTAGAGTTCCTAGATAGCCGTTAATGTTACATGGGCTAGCCACTGTGCTTGCTAGCTAGCTAATTAACTGGCTACAGAGACTGACTGAGTTTTCTTGTTGAACTGGAATGAGTCTGAAAACTCCAATATTGCCATTTACCCAGTAAAAATGACAACACCATTTGCTGATAATGCAGCGCACTCTTGTGTAATTACAGAATAAATTGCAAAAAGTTTCAGCAGTTGCTTGATTTTGTTAAGGTTTAACGTTATAATAAATGTTAATTAGCTGTGTCAGCAACAGTTGTTAACTTGAATTCATTTTTATTTGATGGATTGCCTGCTAATCTGCATCATAAGATTTAGGGAAGGTATTTTAAATTGGGCTGCTCATTTTTCTTAAAACAGACAGAATCAACAATTAATGCACATTGCACTTTTCCTAATTCACAAACTGATATGATACCTTTATATTCTGTCAGTATATTGCTGTTAGTGGGTGCATTAGTATGCGCAAACTAACAGGATTCGATCAGATGTATATTTTGTTAATGGACTAGACTGGGGAAGGGGCCAAAAAATAGTTATAGCACCCGGGCCCATCACCACATGCTTCCGCCACTGTTCATGCAAAAACTTCAAATGACCTGGTGAGGGTGCATTGAAAAAAGTAAAGACAACCTTTGGACAAAACCAACATTAAATAAAAGAATTAGCCATATGGAATCCAGATATTATGACATGAGTTCTTTGAGATTTTCTGCAAAGTTGTACCACACTTGAAATAAACAAAATTCAACTGAACTAAAACAAAATCTTTCCATCCGTTGAAAAGGTTTAACTAATGGGAGGTCGTGGAACCCTTTGGCTGTCACTTGACAGTGACATTGAATGGTCAGTACATAACCAAATCTGTATAGGCTTAACTCATTTTGCTATACTTGTTTTGAGCTTTTTTGTCGACTTAGATTGGTTAATGCACTAGCTAGCGCTCCCCCTCCCTTTCTGTGTTGGTTGTCTTATAACTGGAGATTCGTTCATCATCCATTTTTTCTCTCATTATAAGTTTACTTCTCCGCAACGTATGTGTGGATGAAACATGAGTTGTCTTTCATATTCATTATATTGAGCAGATATACACATTAGCACAGGTATTGGCATAACTAGCTGTATGTTATTCCTTTTTAAGTTCTGGGATTTGGGAAATTTGCAACAAATTTGATCATTACACACTGCTAGCATGTTTAGCGGACTAATTTATGTCTTAGCTTGTATGGTTAGCCTGGTTGGCATTACTGTTAGATTACAATGCATGTTCGATGGGTAACTTCGCACCTCAAGAGTGTTTGCTTGGTTATATAGCAGAGCATTTGTTGCATTGGTGGATACAACTCCTTATTAAATTGCTGTTTTCCGCTGTTGGGAGTCAGACCACTAGTGGGAAAGCAAACAACTCGAGATACAACGTATATAGAGAGTTCTTTTTATTAGCTCACAGGCCGATAAGCCATGAGCTATTGTGATCAGGTGGCATCCAGCGTCATAGTCGTGATCGTCATCCGTTTGCAAAATTTTTAAACATCTTCTTCTCTAACACTACTTGCCCGATTAACTTCAAATTTGGTTTGGATTTTCCTTGGGACAATGTCTATCGAGATTGTTCACAGTATTGTGAAAAAAATGTGCCATTTTTTATGACTTTTTTTGGATTTTTTTCATCTGAAAACTTCAAAAATCCTCTTCTCCGGAACTACTGACTGGATTTACTCCAAATTTGGTATGGAGCTTCATTGGGACAATGGCTACCAACACTGTTCACAGTTTTGAGATTTTTTTTGTATTTTGTAGGAATTTTTTGTGTTTTTTCATCTGAAAATTTTAAAAATCTTCTTTTCTGAAACTACTGACAAGATTTACTTCAAATTTGGTCTGGGGCTTCCTGTATTAATTCACCATTGAATCTTTGAAAAACATTTCTCAATAAGCAATGAACAATAGGCTCATTTATTGGGCTGGTGAGCTACAGGGCCATTGGTCCTATTTTCTTTTGACCTCTTGCCGTTGAAGAGATGTTGAACATTTGACGTTGTTGTTAAACGAAAGATGGCAGCTTCCACAAATTTTGATCCTGAAGTTAAAGTATTTAAGATTCATTTCAGCTTTGTCTTAAAACTGCCAAAAACATATTTTGTAATACCTGAGGGGCAGTTCATTCTTTTGCAGTTCACCTCAGATGAAAGTTGTCTTTCACTTTAACCTTAAAATTTATTTCTTCATGCAAGTCTTGCAGTCTTTTCATCCTGTGACTCTTCAGGTTATCAACCTTTAGCCCAGAGCTTAAGTTTCCAAAATGAAAGCACAAAGATGAGGCATAAATTGTGAAGCTCAAGCCGTGATGCTGCCAGGCTCCAGTAAGGCTTGGAGGATGCACATGGAGAGCCATCGAGACCACCAGCTGTTTCCCCACACACAGTAACCTTTAAACAGCTGTGGACTCACACATTCACCGTACTGTGCACTGCGGGAACCAGGAGATCCTATTCTGACAGTATTGATATAGCGCCTGAAGAATTAAAACTAAAAGGGCACATAACTAGACAACTGGGGCTGAAGCATGAACACATTGTCAGCATATATACACTAATGAGCCAAAACTTTCTGACCACTCACAGGTGAAGTGAGAAACGGTGATTGTCTCATTACAATGCTGCATGTAAGGGTCTACAAACAGACCTTTGACCTGAAAGTCTGGTCTCTGAGTTGAGGTGTTGGATGAGGGAGAAAAGGGACCTGATCGACTTTGACGAGGGCCAAATCATTATCGCTAGACAACTGGGTCAGAGCGTGCCTAAATCGGCAAGGCTCCCAGTTGCCAGATCAGTGCGCTAATGAACAAGCGTAAATTCACAATAACTGGAACCCTGTATGCCCACGCATTCGCGTGTGCTCGCATTCACACATACAAAATCACAAACATGACCTCTATGGGAAATTTCGTTGTCATACGTAGAACATTACAATTGCTATGCACAGCTCTGTCGATCATTGAACGGATAAATTTTTGCGGACAAATGAACAGATGGAGCAAAAGAACAAGCTACACCGATGGAAAAAGCACAGCACTGAGTCCCATGATCCTTCCCACCACTTTTAACAACAAATGGTTCATGAGTTATGACAGAGGGTGTGGTTCAAGTTTAGGTGGCAGGAGTAACTCAACCTCTTGCAAGGCTCTATGAAAAATGGTTCATGAGCAATAAAAGTGGGGATGACTCAAGTATAGGCTAATCTTCAGCAATGAAAGGAACTCTGAAAAGGAGTCCGATGATGCCTCCCATAAGAATCTGCAACAAAAGTTTCAAAAGTTACGAAATGGAGCATTGCCAAACTTTAGGGGGCAGGGCAAACCGTAACAAATGTAAAATGAACTCCTCTTAATTCAGTGATTACTCCAAAAAAGGGCCTAAAACCAACGGTTAATGAATTATGAAAGGGGGCGTGTCTAAAGTAAGGGGGGGCTTATTCACACCATTGACTCAGGAACTCTCTGCTGAGACTTATGTTGCCTCCCACAAGCGTCCACAAGCAATGGTTCTGAGATTTAAGTTCCTCACCTTCCTGAGATTAGCCACACTCACTGCCAGGCCCTCTTGCAGCCAACTGGCATGATCATAAACACACATCTTCAGACATACACACTTCCACCTCCATGCCCAATTTCAGCCTCCTAGGGTGAAAACTGTGGCCACCAAAGGGTGAGGAAATATTTGTGGACAGTCCAACTGACTGACAGGGTGAGCGATTAGAGCAGCTGGTTGCTGCTAATAAAATAAATTATGAAAAGCTACCAACATTTTGATCTCAAAGTGTACAATATTAACGCAATACAATACAATATAGTTTCAGATATAAATATAGTGCAAGGGGAAATGTAGCGATAATATACTGTAATGTTACATGCTAAGGTATAATAAAATGACATTGATTACCAATGCTGAAGTATGAGTATAAAAAGAATAAAAATTCAGTGCACTATATGTCAGGGTATATCAAATTACATATAATAGGGTTGAAGGAATTTTTTTGATAATTTTTGTTAGTATGCTTTTTGAAGCCAGATAGGGTTGGAATATCCCCCTTTGGGTGGTCATTTGGACTACAGATGTCATGTTATTATGGGACATGGAATCATTGCACTTATCTTTAGAAACTTTAAGATAACCCAGATTTCCTTTTCATAGATTTTAGGCACAAACTGAATCAGACTAATAAACAGACAAACTGCCTCCATCCACTCATTGTGACACCTCATGCACCATTTGTATGTGTTTTTTTGCATGAGTGTCATTCCATGCATGTCAGTTTTACCTATAAAAGGGCTGAGCATTTTTCATTCATCATCACTTTAAATTTGAAGATGGTCCGACAACAATTCAGCATCCAAGACAGGGAAAGGCCATTGGCTGACTATGAGCTGGACAAACTCAGACAACTGTGGTTCGGTGTCTAAATGAAAGCCAAAGCATTATCAGCGGACTCTGGCAGAGGTTCAGGACAATTATTTGTGTTCAGACTTGCCCCCGTCCTGGAAGACCCCAATCGACAACAGCACGACAAGACTGCTTCCTGATGATAACGGCATTGCAACAGTGCTTTGTGAGGCGTGACATCTTCAAGATCAACTCAGAGCTGCCAGAGGCACCAATGTGTCCAACCAGACCATTCGGAATCGTCTGGGAGACTGAGGATTGCAATGCCAATGTCCTGCAGTCGGACCACTGCTACTGGACCATCACAGAAGGGTTCACCGCGATTGGTGCAGACGTCATATCCAGTGCAACCGTGGTCAGTTGGCAGAAACAACATTCACAAATGAGTCATGCTTCTTATTCCTATTCAACGATGGCCGGGCTTGTGTTTATTATCATCAAGGTGAGAGATTTGCTGATGTCAACATTCCTCAAAATCTACCATTTGCAGGAGGAAGTGTGATAGTGTGGGCAGAAACATCCATGAACAACAGAATCCCACTGTACGTTATCAAAGGAAATCTGACTGGTCAGCATTATCTCAAAAATATTGTTCAACCTCTGGTAATGCCACTTCTATAGCGGATAGAATCAAGAGCTTGGTTCCAAGACGACAATGACCTCATCGTGCCAGGGTGGTGACCGACTTCCTGCAGCAGCAAAATGTTCAACACATGGACTGTCTTGCATATTCAACCGACTTGACACCCATTGAGCATGCGTGGGATGAACTTGGACAGGGAGATCGATCACATCACGTCCCTGCCATCAACCTCCATCAACTGGCTCAGTGATTAGTCACAGAATTGCAAGCAATCCATCAACGTTATTTCCAGCGCCTGGTGAACAGCATGCGCAGAAGTTGTTAAGAATGTTTGAATGGTAACGGTGGCTACACCAGTTACTGAAGCCTCTGCATTTTGTGCAAACATCATTTTGGAAGGGTGCATGACTTTTTTTTTTTTTAATCAAGGTAATAAACTACTCTCTAAGTTTTTTGCTTTGTGTGTTCTTTTCTCAAGCCATCAAATAATTATTTTGTCATTACTCATCATTATTTAGCTTGTTACAGATTATATTTACACACACACACACACACACAAAAAAAATACATATTTACACACACACACACACACACACACACATAAGCAAATGTCAATTCGCAATTGCTGTGACCACATACACACATGGAGTTAAGCGTGCAAGCATGCACACACAACCGCACAAACACTTGACCTTCAAGGCAAATTTAGGAGCAGGGCTAACCCCACACCACTGAGAGAGGAACCTCTGCTGAATCCAGTGATGCCTCCCACAGGAGCCCAGGACAAACAGTTAATAAATTAGAGGGTGTTGCTAAAGTTAGTGGCGATGTCTATTGAGCATCTCAAGTAAAACGCCAATTGTTTCGTTGTATTCGAGAGAAGGCAGAGATCTTTACGAAAGACATTTTCAAGACGGCAACTCAAAGCAAAGCAATGTAAATGGATATAAAGCACTACAGGCAAGAGGAAAAAATATCTCAAGTTTGATTTTAGGGTGAACTGCCCCTTAAATGCAGTACCCTCTGTGGGCTCAAAGGTCACGTGAACCCAACACAGGTATTGGGCTTCCTCTGACACGCACTGAGATTGCTTTAGTTTTTCCTAATTTTCTTACTCTTTTCACGACATTAGGGAGAGTCAGTGGTGAGATCCCCAAATTCCATGCAATCAAACCTTGAGAAAGGTTTTTCTTAATATTTTCAACCATTTGCCCTTACAACTTTTGGCAAAATAGAAAATCTCAAATCAACTTGATGGTTAACGACCAAGCTTTTTTTAACTGCTCATTTTATACCCAATAAGTGAACCACCTGTCATCTATTCACCAGCTTAGCTTCTGAATTAACTATTTTTTTTTTCTAGAAGATTCCACTACTTTTCCAGTCACTCTATTCCCCTGTCCCAATGGTTTTGGCATGAGTTTAAGGCATCAAAATTGGAATTTTTGATTGAAAAAAATCAATGCAGTTGATGAGGTGAAACTTCAGACATTTTTTCTTGGCGCCGTTTTCAACTAAATGGCAGTGAAAGATTATTCACAAATTACTTAATTCTGTTTCTATTTGCATTTTACATAACTGTCCCAACTCCGGCTGAAATTAAGTCGTACACCACAACCATACACTATAGCAGTCGTCCTTAACCTTTTTGCTCAACGAATTAAAACAGGTTCCTTATGCACCCTTGCCAATAGTAGCATGGAGCAGGGTCATGGTACCATTGTCTACTCACTCCCAAAGTAATGGATTTTTCCACAGTTTTCAAGTTATTTTATGCAAAAATGAGCACATATCATGGTATCTTAGAGGTTATTCTGATGGTTATTTTAGGACAAACAGGGAAAACTCAATGTTCCAGAACTATAAATACAAATCTCTTGTCATCTGTGCACTCTATTGCAGTTCATTCTGCACAATGAAAAAGACATGAGGCAGAGGCAAAATAACCCAATTATGGGGAAGCTCCACTCTTGCCATCAATCTGACATTCATGTCCAAGATGAAATGGAGCATTTTGAGCCCGCTTAACACAGGGGTTACTTAGAGGTGGCACAGCATTACCACAAAGATTAACCAGGGTGCCAGGGCAGAGCACACAAGTTTTGTATTCACTGACAAAGTTAAAAATCACAGATTCTTTTCAGAAACGCTGTAAACTTCTAAGAGAATGCCTGACTCATTCATGGTTGTCTGGTGTTCCTTGACCGACAGAAAATGTGAAATTTCATTTGAAGTGCATAAAGTAAGGAACAAGGCATGGAGAACCGTTCTGAGGATGACTGCTGACACAAAAATAGCTGGCGAAAAATGGCAGGTTGGAACAATACTGAAAATGCAAGTAGTATATATGATTGTAAATCATCCTTGACCTGTAATAAATTGACAAGTGCAAAGACATGTAATGTTCTTTATTGCTTCTGGGAAATTAATGCTCAGAATTTGATGCCTGCAGCACGTTCCAGAAAAGTTGGGACAGGGGCGTCTTTACTACTGATGCATCTTTTTTTTCTTTTTCTTAGAATAGCCATCTAAGCAACCGTTTGGGGAAGTGTGGACACCAATAGTTCCAGTTTTGAAATATTTTTCTACCATTCTTCTCTGATACATGTCTTCACCTGCTCAAACATCCTGGGTCAACATTGTTGTGTTTTGAGCTTAAGAAAGCATTGTGTATTTTCAAACAGGAGACAGGTCTGGACTGCGAGTAGGCCTGATTCGGAAGATTCGGATGCCTCACCGTTGTAGGCCTAACAGGAGCATAATGTGGCTTGCTGTTACCTTGTTGAAATAAACATCCCTGAAAAGCCATCATCTAGAAGACAGCATATGTTGCTACACACCCCCATACTATGACAGATGTTTGTTTTTGAACCTTACATTGCTAGTTACCAGGAATCTAGAAGAACACAACATCCATTGTAACCATAAACGATTTCAAAGGATGACTGCCCTGACAACAGCATACTACCAATGTGTATCAGTTCCTTTCAGATGAGCACAAGCCCAGATAAGATGGCAGCGTTTCTGGAAATTTGTGACATGTAGCTTCCTCGGTGTTCAGCAGACTTCACTTGTATTTGTGGTTTTCTGGCTTTCCCCCATATTAGTCCAGCCAATGTGTCGGTTTTCACTGCAGTGCCATCTGAAGTATCGAAGGTCAGGAGCATTCAGTATTGATTTTTAACCTCATCCTTGAAGATTTCTCCAGGTTCCCTGAATTTTTTAATAAAATAATGCACTGGAGAAAAGTGTTGTTTTATAGATTTTTTTTTAAAATCATGTCTTTAAACTGCTGGAAAAGTCAGTCACTTTGTTTTCCGCAAAACGGTGAGTATCGACCACCTGTTGCTTGCAAAGCCATGGGCCTGTTCTGGATGCTCAGCATGATCATTTTTACACCTGTGCACCAGTTTGTGCGTTTAAATTTTTTAGCAATCCATCACTTTTCAGGCCTTATACTGCCCCTGTCCTAAATTTTCACTATCCTGTCATGGGAATTAAATTCAGAGAGTGTCAATTTTCAAAAAAAAAAAAATTATAATTTGTCTTGCACAGTTTCCTATCTTACACAGTTCAGATATTATTAAGAAATCACTGCTTTCCTGTTTTTTTTTTTTTTTTTTTTACTCAAATTTTTTTGGAAAATGGAGCTGTAGGACTGTTTAGCAGCTGAGCTGACCACAAAATCACAGAAATTACTCAGGTTTTACAGATTCAGTACCAAAAAGACAATTAGGCATAAAATTGCATCTATTAAAATGAACGAACGAGGACAATATGAAAATGAATAAATTAGCTATGCATAATTTTGTTTAAAAAAAAAAAAACCCGAATACTTTGATTTATTTATAATAGTCTGTGTTTGGAGCTGAGTCTCTACGTTCTTTAAAGGCACTCTCCGTGAAAAAAAATTGTGGAAAAGTGAATATTCTTTTTCTCTATCTGACAGTTTGAAGGACCCATAAATAAGAAACCCAACCCATTTTATATGGCTGGAAGTCGTCTTTTCAGGACTGATGCAGTAGAAGAAGTATAAATCCGCTGTGACGTTTTCATCAACACCAATGCTTAACGGAGAACCTCCAGGTCATCTGACAATTTAAGTCTCCGTCTTCGGGGGAAATGGAAGTTATAGTCTTCCTAATATCACCAATCAATTTTGATGAAGGTTCACTCCACAGAAACAGCGAAATACTTGGAAACCTCGATTTTTCCATGAAATACCCCTTTAACTTTTTGAGGATTTCAGCCACAAATGTTCTTAAAAATATTCATACTTTTTCTACTCAGACATCTGTATAAAATGCCCTCGTCAAATTAGGCTAAACACAGAAAGTTTTATTTATTGGCATTTTTAGCAGCTGATAAAGCATTCTCAAGAACATGACAGTTATGTGACGAGGCTCTCCATTCGATTATCTCGATACAAGTTCCCCATTTCTGTACTCATTCTCAGCCTCAGGATGTAGCCTACTTACACATTCCTAATTTCTGGACACTTTTCAGCCTCGTCGTCCTTATAAAAAAGTTATCATAAAAATAATGAGTATAGCCTATGAAAGGTGAACAGCAACCCTTCACTAATAACCTATGCGTGGCAGCGGCAGGACCACAAAAGATATGCCTATCCTCATCAAGCCTTTAAACAGCAGCGTTAAGTATACTTGAAATACCACCAAATAGGGGCCAAGCACTGATAGACGATTCCCGAGGAGACTTATTACTCAGTGCTGGCTACACTACCCTCGAACCCACTGAATAAATAATAATGATAATTTTAAAAGACAGAGTAACATCCATTTTGCAGGCAGCATGGATGTTCAGAAGACATTCATCCCCATTAGCATTTTCGGAAACTGGACAGATGGCAACAAGTAGCCGAAAATACCAGACGCGGGGAACCACGCGATTAACACCGATTGTGGCTCTCCGACTACTCTGTGTCTATCAGATACCAGAGAACACACTACTGGTACGCTTGCTATACAAGACAAAAAGCAATGGATTAAGATTATCCAATTAATTTTAAGCGAGCACTGCACAGGTTTTACCCTGCGATACTCAAACCTACTAATTCAAACTCCACTAACAGATTAATCCAGTTTCTGAGCGACTTGCAAGTCAAGTGCTAGATAGCATGTGAAATTAATGTAAATTTAACAGTAATTTCTTGAGGCTTTAACGTAACATGACATTTTCACCAGGTTTGACAATATTTATATTCCCTATATCGCAACGTTTCCAACTCACGTGAAAACTATTTCCCGAGGTTGTTTTAACTGACGAGCATGTCAAAACACTCTGGAAAACTCCAATGTGCAGTTTAACGTGTCTTCCGACAGAAGCCATGGCCATCACCATCCAACTTCAATGAAATGGGTTATCGGATCTTGTATATACATCCACTGAGTCACTGGCGTGGCTTCCGTCGCATCTACAGTCTTTACACGTACAGCCCAGATCGGACAATAGCTCAGCCACTGAAACAGCCGAGGGACATTTCCTGTCCATCCATCCTATTGGCCAATACAGTGACAGGGTAGGGAAAATTTTAATAGACTATGTACATTTGTCCAGTGAACGCACTAATTTTAGAATCTTTTAATTTGCAAATTATAACAGATTAAAAAAAAAAAAACACTGGTAGCACTTGCCAGTTACTGAAAACATCTGATACTGCTTTCGGCCCTACAGGCGTATTTATTGCCATCAAAATAAAATAGGGTAGGTCACGCGTTTTTAATGTTCAGACCTTTTCCTGTTTATTAGTAAATAAAATAGATTAAAATTTCACATTAAATTTAAGAAAAATCTTTCCGTCAGGAGTGCGACTTTCAACCAAAGATGAACTGAAAAGCAGAGACCATAAAAGGGCATCAATTCCGTGCACGCCTTACTGAACATAATCGAGAAAAACATGGGGAGCTAGCTGGTGTATCTGGACAGCACTGTAGCACATTGCCTAAATCAGGCATTACTCCAATTCACCAGGTGACAGTGGATAGATTAGATAGAGCCTCAACAGCTTTCACAGGCACTTTGTTCAAATTATAAAGGAATTGCATAAAGAAACCTTTTTCATTCTTTTAATGATTGTATTACTTTTACTGTAGCACCACCACTAGGTGAAACTACACTTCCAAACGCAACACGTCTAACTGTTTTAATATTAATCATATAAACTTTCGCTGAATGTCTTGGCACATAAATAAGCAATCCTAACGTTTTGATAACATGACCCTTCCTGTCACTCAACCTTTAGGTCAAATTGCATTTATGAAAAAGTTAAAGTTCTCATGGGAATAGAGTAAAATTACCCATGAAAATTGCTGAAGCCCAGAGTTGTTCCGCTTCTGATTTCTGGACCCTAAACCCTTTCCTGCAATTCCACCACTAGGCAAAACTGAATTTTGCGAATGGGGGAGAATGCCATTGTCATGGATATACCCAGCAGTTGTCCATCCACAACATTTGTCAAGTTTCTGCATAGGCAATAATTTCTCATGAAACAAAAATTTCACTTATGAAACATAAGTGTATATGCTTCACACTCAATGAAGATCTCAAATCAAATTCAAAATCTGCCAAAACCAAACCCAGCCATATGAAAGTCATGTCTCGTGACATCAGTTTGTGATGCATTATGCAAATCGTACACAAGTTTTTTTTTTTAAATATATATACTCAGCGCCATTAAAAAGGCACAGGTGAGGTATGTACTGTATTTGCAGCAAATTGAGGAATCGATTGATTTTTATTGCTTTTCCAGTGAGGCACGAGAGGAAATAAATATAGGGCATTGGCGGCCCCAGAAGCTCCCGCCATTATGATAAACAAAATGTCAAAGTTTTTGTTGACGGACGCATGCACGGATGGAGCCTGATACCATAGCTCCCATGCCACTTGGTCGGCAGGAGCTAATTAGGAGCCTGTAACTGAAAATGTTGATAAGATAAAGCAAAATGTCGAAGTTTTTGGTGATATTTTTAGGCCAGTGACCTTGAGAAAATAGGCTAAGGTCACCTTTAGGCACGTCATTTGTAGGACTTTATGAAATGCATGTCCAAAAAAAATTAGGAGCCTGTAACTGAAATAGTTGATCAGATAAAGCAAAATTTCGAAATTTTTGGTGATATTTTTAGGCCAGTGACCTTGAAAAATATAGGCCAAGGTCACCTTTAGGCACATCATTTGTAGGCCTTTATGAGATGCGTGTCCAGTAAGAATGAGGAGCCTGTAACTGAAATAGTTGATGAGATACAGCAAAATGTCGAAGTTTTTGGTGATATTTTTAGGCCAGTGACCTTGAAAAAATAGGCCAAGGTCACCTTTAGGTGCGTCATTTGTAGGCCTTAATGAGATGTATGTCCAGTAAATATTAGGAGCCTGTAACTGAAATAGTTGATGAGATGCAGCAAAATGTCGAAGTCTTTGGTGATAGTTTGAGGCCCGTGACCTTGAAAAAATAGGTCAAGGTCACCTTTAAGCATGTAATTTGTAGGACTTTATGAGATGCATGTCCAGTAAAAATTTGGAGCCTGTAACTGAAATAGCTGATGAGATACAGCAAAATGTCGAAGTTTTTGGTGATAGTTTGAGGCCCGTGACCTTGAAAAAATAGGTCAAGGTCACCTTTAAGGCATGTCATTTGTAGGCCTTTATGAGATGCATGTCCAGTAAAAATTAGGAGCCTGTAACTGAAATAGTTGATGAGATACAGCAAAATGTTGAAGTTTTTGGTGATATTTTTAGGCCAGTGACCTTGAAAAAATAGGCCAAGGTCACCTTTAAGCATGTTATTTGTAGGCCTTTATGAGATGCATGTCCAGTAAGAATGAGGAGCCTGTAACTGAAATAGTTGATGAGATACAGCAAAATGTCGAAATTTTTTGTGATATTTTTAGGCCAGTGACCTTGAAAAAATAGGCCAAGGTCACCTTTAAGCATGTAATTTGTAGGACTTGAGGAGATGCATGTCCAGTAAAAATTTGGAGCCTGTAACTGAAATCGTTGATGATATAAAGCGAAATGTGTTGGCCTTTTTGGTGATATTTTTTATACCATAGCTCCCCCTTTTGTGAGTGGCTTGGAAAAAAAAAGGCCGTGGTATTGTAATCCTGAAGCATGCCAAACTTTGTAATAACAAACATTGAGCTGTTCATGATGTGTACAGTGACACTTGACTTGTTGTTTTTGGTGTGCTCAATAGCCTACATAAAGCCAACAAAAAAAAAAAAAAAAAACAAAAAATGCAACTGCATCAAGAAAATGGAACGGCTTGTGACACAGGAGAGAGAAAAGAGCCTTTTGGCATGTTACGGGCAGATCTCAGCCGCTGAGAGGTGGTGTGTCATCTGCACTGTCACCGTTCAACAATCAGTCAGCTGTCTATCCGAGAATGGAACACAGGCACTGTCACTGACCGACCCGCTTAGGGCAGCCCGCAGTGGCGATGGCAGCTCAAAAAACAAAAGCCACATCTGGTTACAGCTTGTACGCGACAGATTCCGGACAGCAACCAAAACTGATCGTGAGATGAGGGGTCGAGGCGATTGAGGGTGAGCGCAAGTACCGTTTGGCGCCATCTCGTGAGCAACACATACGTGCACACGGGCCCTACAGGAAACCAGTTTTTGCCCATTTACGCATGACTGCCCTTACCGTGGTCAGTCAGCGACAGTCCCCGTTTTCCATTCGCAGACAGAAACAGGGAAATAAAGTGCCAAAAAATTAGAGGCAGGTGCCCACAGTCAGAAGTGAAGAGTTCCAACTCCTGTTGATGGGCAAAAACTGGGTTTTCTGTAAGGGCCTTGTGCACGAATGTTTTGCCACGTAGACGGCGTCAAACGGTACTTGCGCTCACCCTCAATCGTCTCAGACCCCTCATTTCATGATCAGTTTTGGTTGCTGACCGGAATCTGTCACGTACAGGCTGTAACCAGATGTGGCGCTCAAGCTACTATCGTCACTCGTGGCTGCCCTAAGAGGGGTCGGTCAGTGACAGTGCCTGTGTTCCATTCTCGGATAGACAGCCAACTGATTGTTGAACAGTGACAGTACAAATGACGCACCACCTCTCGGTGGCTGAGATCTGCCCGTAACATGCCAAAGGCTCTTTTTCTCTCTCCTGTGTCACAAGCCGTTCCATTTTCTTGATGCAATAGCATTTTTTGTGTTTTTGTTGGCTTTATGTAGGCTATTGACCGCACCAAAAACAACAAGTTCAAGTGTCACTGTACACATCACGAACAGCTCAGTGTTTGTTATTACTGAAGTGCTTGGCGCGTGCACGTGGTGCGCGTCAGGATTACAATACCACGCGCTTTTATTTCCTCTCGTGCCTCACTGGAAAAGCAATAAAAATCAATCGATTCTTCAATTTGCTGCAAATACAGTACATGCCTCACCTGCGCGTTTTTAATGGCGCTGAGTATATTTCTTCTTTCGTTCTAATAAGACCAATAAATGTCAATGTCTCATGCTCCTCACTCAAACACAATCACATTGCAAAATCAATTTTTTTTTTGTAAACCCATGAGAAAACTTTTCAATTCAGAAATTTCAGAAAAATGTGCTATGTAGTTGACAAGATACAATTTAATTTTGCATTGAAACTGAATTTGCTCAGATTCAGTGAGGACAGCTATAGAAATGCAGATGGTTCACAAAAGCTTTAGAAAACTCAAAATACGCACCTCATCAGGCACACTGTCAGTAAAAATATTTAGCCACTGTGATATCAGAAATGTGAGGTTGTACAGTGAAATCCCATGTTAAGTGTGTAATATGGAATGAATGGTGGCAAGCAATTAATTGAAAATAACATAACAAACATGATGTATGAGGTAACCCTTGGTTCAACAGAATCTAACTGAAGTAAGGCGCAATTAACTCGAATGTCAGAATTCTTCACTCATTTTTAGATAGATTAAATAAATAAAAACTAAAAGGATATTTTTGATGATTCCTTTATTTTTCAGTGTTTTTCTTCAAAAAATCTCTATGATGCATTGCTTTAATAAGATAAGACAGCGAGACAGACATTACTGATGAGCGTAGAAAAATGACACTGACAACGTACTGTTTTAAGTGTACTTTATTACCTTGTTGCGCATTTAATATCAGATAATCTGAACGGAGGAGGGTAAAGCCATTTGTAGTGCAATTTCAGCACACTAAAATAAATGTTAACCCATCTACTCATCCCAAGTAGCAAACGCATATCGTCCCGTTTGGCCATGGGAAAACAGTTCCCGCCCTGCCGAGACAGGGCAGCTTTTCCTGCTGGTGGCGAAGCTGTCGATAAGCGGACACCCAAGAACAAGGTACAAAAAATTAAGGTGGAAACTCGCGGCCACGGCACCACTGCCAGGGCGTCCCACAAAGAGGCCGCACACCTCCCGGGGTTATAACCTGGAACAGCTGTCAAAAAACCCAACTCCTTCCGCTGCAGTGACCAATATTAAAGGCACTAAATAGATGTCAGACAAGGATTATGCTGGAGCAAGGAATTCCCAAATAAACAAATGAAATCAGGACTTAGCCCAGCCCACAATGCAACTGGTCTCCTCTTCAATGATTTGAGTGCTGTATCTGAAAGAAAAGATAAAGTTCATTGTTAAGTAATAATTAAATTGATTGTTGACATGGCATATCTGACTCCCAAACTGAATTCATGGAAGATGGTTTGCAACCCTTTGATAAGTACATTTTCTAAAAAAAAAAAAAAAAAAAAGTTCTTCTTCCATATTTATACTTCTTGAGGTCCACTATCTCGAGTCAGCAGCAGTAATAATGAAATCAGCATTACAATTACTGTACTCAAATTAATTACTTCACTTCTCAAATGATTAATGACCAATTATCAACCAGATTACTCTTATCCACAAATCACCTGCTGTGGAGACTACAGATCGCCGATGGGAATAATTTCTTCATTGATGAAAAATTCAATGGTCTCCTCCTCCCAGTCATCGACATTGCTGTCGAGCTCATCAGTGTCCACACCTAAAAAGAAAGGAATTCTGATTCCAACTGTAGCAAATTCAGGTGATGTGCTAACAATACAAAACTGAAATATTCTTATTTTGTTTTCCAGAATGGCCCGAACGCTGAAATTATATACATAGGGCAAATCATTTCTGATTTAATCGAGTAATCATAAATAATGTAGCAGCTGACAAATGGTTAAAAGTAAATGTTTGGCAGTAACAGCATAACTCTGAGCTAATTTCAGCGATAAGTAAACAATTCAACTCAATACTCCACTCCAAATCACCTCAGAAACATTTGAATCTTCTCCTCTTTCAGTAATTACACCTTAAAGTGTAAACCTTTGCTCCATTTAAGCATTCCCAGGCAAAGTAGAGCATACCTCCTCTCAGTTCAAGGCGAAGATCCCTTTGCTCCTGGTATATCTGCATCGCCATCTCGCGGTACTTGCGGTACTCGTCCATCATGGCTCGACGCTTATCCACCAGTTCCTATCAACGGACAAGGGGGTGGAAACATCAAAACACCTCTCCTCACAGCAATGCTGCTAAAGGAGTCCGAGTGCAAAGTACTTGGTGCAAATCTGAATGGCTACCAGACAGACAATTACTCAACGCTTACAGTGAATTGGAATTACAGATGGCGTATTGCCAGTGAGCTTATAAAGTCTCGACTTCAAAACAACTTCTGCACGCGTGCATACCAATGCGTCCCAGAGACCCCTACCTTGGAGGCCTTGGACTGACTCAGTCGATCTTTCTGCTCAAAGATCTTGGAGTACTTCTTCAGGTCCTTCTTGATAAGCTATTAAAGAGAAATACCAACATTAAGAAGTGGTTCCTTCCCCCTCTTTTGGTTGGCATGTGAAGTGGGCGATGTGACACTGTAGGACATGCTTTGCAAGGGTCAGGGTTCACCTTGATCTGGTCCACGCTGAGGAGTGTGGGTGGGCGGGGCCTCCAGAGCAGCTGACAGAAGCGGTCTTTGTTGTTCTTCTGGAGGAGGCGTCCCTGGAAGGTCCACAGCCAGAAAGCGTTGTCCACCTAGGGAGCAAGGAACAAAGGTTTGACTTGAGCTCTTCATTCCCTCAAGATGGTTTAGACCTGGCGCACTTTCAAGTTTTGCCTACCAGTCAAACATGTACACACACCTTGTGACTCCACCAAGAGACAGAGGTCACCACATATCGGCCGGTTGGGTCCCACTCGACGTCCGAAGCCATGTAGTGCTCTGCAATGTTCATCATGGTGCAGTCGGATGTGTCCACAAATGCCAGGGCACCATTCATGCTTAAAGAGAAAAAGGGATCATGAAGAAGCAGTTTTTTAACTTACACACAGTTAAGAACATAGTAAAGGAACAGGGAAACTTCGACCCACTGTGGTGATCGTTCACTAAACTCTAAATGTCAGAATTCTTTTGATGCTTAGGGAAAAAAAATGGGTTGGGAAAATGGCTCTTCAACCAAGTTTTTTCAAGGTGTAAGGAGGCATATTGGGTCAACCCAAGCTCTCCAAGGCTTAAGCCAGAGTGACTTCATGACTAAACTTACAAACCAGCTGAAATAATGGCCTGAATTTGTGGGTCATTTTCCATGGGGATATAATTTGTCAGCAGTGACTGCCCACTGGATCATTAGTACATAATACATACAGACACTGGACTAATGTCCAAGATAAGTGTTAACCGGACTCAAAGGGGTATAGTAGCACAAGGTTAATAGCCTCAAGCCAAGGTCTGTGAGTGGGTTGGGGACAAATTAACTGAACAGCGAGCGTACTTGAATTTGAGAGAGTAAGAAAGTGAGCAAACAACACAACCTTTAAGAGCCATATCCATCAATCACGGCAGAAAACAATATCCCCACTGGCACAGCACCTTATAATTAATTAGTGATTTGACAAATGATTTACTACCTTCTCAATCCAGCCAGAACCAAGAACTGCCCCTGCGGACTCCAAAAAATGCTGTTGGCTTGCTGCTTGTCGAACATTTCTGGAAAACAATGCATCATGCTTTCACTACGCTAGCAATTTAAGTTCTAAGTATAGTACAGTCGATGGTTAAGACCTAAAATTTCAAAAGGCTGCTACACCGCAACCAAACAGTCCAAAAATTAAGAGCTTTCAGGAAGCAAGTGAATTGGGAAATGTGCTCTGCTCACTGATCAGTTCGATTTTGCCATTGTTCTTCACGTGGTAGAAGGATGCATTAATTCTGGGAGACTCTCCATGCAGCACGGCAAACTTGCTTCCATTTGGTTCCCAAGCAAAGGCAATGATGCTCTCTGTAAGGCATGAAATGCATTTAATACAATAAACAAGCGAACCAAGACTATCAGCTCAGCTAAAAGACTGAGGACATCGGACATACTAATGTGCCCACTGAAGAATTTTAATATCTACTGTAATGAGCTAGTCCTAGTCTGCCTATCACATGACAAACCACTTTACTTCTACCAAATAGAAAATCTGAGTATTCCACCAAGAGCCCTGCTCACCTTTCATTTCCACAACGTCCACGGGCACCTGTTTCTCTCTCATTCTGAAGATTTCAAAGTTGGTAACAACCCCCTGCGAGGAGAAAGGAAATGACGAATTCCAAAGATACTCCATAGCATTACTGCAACAGAGCAGTAGTTTTGCTTTAATAGTGAACCAGCTCAGACATGAGTTCAGCCAGGAATCCCAGTTCCAACAGGTGCCTTTGGGCTGACCAACTGGCCTCTTGTTCAATGAACAATGATATTGTAAGAGGGGACATATCGATGCTGGACCATGATTTTTTTTTTTTTTTTAAGCACAGTAAGACTACCCATCGCCATGGGGTGTTTAGGTAATTGCATGCCATTTCTTTTTCTTGAAATACACCTTCAAACCTGAAGCGGTTTTAAACAAATGCCAATCAAACATCAGAGGCCATCTGAAATGCTCCAGGGAAGAAAATTTGGTTTAGAAGTCAGCTAATTACCAGTGAGGTCGGGCAGCTTCCATGAGCTTTTAAGGCATAATTAACCCACTTTAAATCAGAAACCGTGAACTTTGCCTACATAACAATCAAGCAATTTATTTAGCCAATCAACTAATACAAACCAATATTTAGAGCATATTGATGGAGAAGAGATAATGAGAGACAGACAGACCCAACAAGGGTACGGTGTCAGACTGAAAGAATACCAATTATCTGAATAATTAGGGGAAAAAAATCTTCCTCAGATTTCCATCTCTCGTAGCATTTTTATCAAATTATTAAATATTAATTGCAAACAAGTATGAAATACTCAGGTCCTCCACCACGGGATGGCAGATATCTGGCCTGGAAACTAACTGCGGTGGAGGGACAGAGTCCAACAGATGGACAGGAGCACAGACGGAAGTATAAGAAGGCACATCTACTCACTAAATTGTATCCACACATTAAATTTTGTTGAGGAAAAGAAAAGTGACGGACAGACAGCATTCACTCCGATACTCCCCTTCCACTTCCTAGCAGGGGATAATGAAGAGATTTATTTTATGGCCCTTGATTTTGAGCGTCTACAAATATACACAAGGTCGGAGGCCTGGACAAAATTTTCAAGTTCAAGGTCACTAGGTCAACGTCAAAGGTCAAGTCCACTAATGACCCTTACCTGGCACACCTAACCCTCACAAGGAACCAGCATATCAAATTTGAAGCTGCTGTGGCAAATGTTTTCAAAGATATGGCCTGGAAAAATTACGCAGCCCATGCCCCCCTGCCTGCCCAGACACCACAGGGTATAACAATACCCCATCAGCCCATTAGGATTGCGGGGTAAAAAAACCAGTCAATCAGTTGCTGCCGGTTGACGTGTATCCCTGGACCCCCAGAAAGCAATTGCTCCCAAAACTTATAGACTTGGTGACTTTAACCCACGCAAGGCTCATGCCAAATATGAAACAAATCGGTGATAATTAGTGGCCTGTAGAGCACTCACAGGCAAATCTCTAGGGACGCGGTGGCGGCTGCGCCGCAATGATCTCTGATCCATAGTATCCCCAACTCCTTGTGCAGGGATACAATTATTAAACAAAGTTATTTTAGTCTTAAGGCCCATTCAGACCAGGGCGAAGCGAAAAAGCGGCACGGATTTGCGGAATATTCGCTGCACGAAAATTCCACGAGACCACGCACACCGGACTCGGTGCGAAATTCCGCTATCTTGCGTTCCAATTTCGCACAACAGACAAACGAATCCGCGGGATATTTAATCAAATTGGACCATGAGAGCAGCAGCAGCGACGATGACATTTTTCTATGTATCTAAAACGATAACCTTAGCCTCACGTCTACTTCTGCGTGACAGACGGTCATCTCCATAGCCACCGAGCGTTTTCATTATTGATGCCCGGAGCTGGTCTTTCAGCTCGTTGTTCAAGTAATCATCCCGCCTCTAGTCATAGAGGACAGGATGCTGGAGAACAATATTGATGAGACGGTCTCCTTTGTTTGTCACCGTACTATGCTATGTACTGAGTTTGTATCTAGTTTATGTGACTTTGCAGTTTGAGGTTTGAATGCTGTAACGTGAATAGAAACAAAGCATTTCATTGGCTAAAAGTCTAGTTTCGCAGACGGATTTTCACAGAAGCTTAAGCCCGTGCGGATGTTTTTTCTGCCACACGAAACTTCCGCCTTGGTGAGCAAGCTTACATTAGAACTCATGAAATAAGCTTCTACAAATATCTGCGCGAATAATCCGCCCGGAAATTCGCGCTTGGTGTGAATGGGCCTTTACACTGAATTTAATCTTATTTTATGACTTTGTAAAAGGAAGTTAATGAAATGAGGGAGTTTTATTCATTAGAAGATTATCAAACTGGGTAAGAAACTGTTGCAAAGCTTAATTTCTACTTGAGAAAAAAAAATGCAAGACAAAGTTACAAGACTGTAACAGTTACTGACAGAATTTAGTAGGGTAGCATGATGGTCAGGTTTTCCAGCACCTAATTCATTTATCAGTCACATGGTCCTTCAGCTAAGATTCCTGCGCACTACATACCTGTGTGCCTTTGGGGGTCCTGTCCACCTTGACGCACAGGTAGTCTCCGTTCTTCTGCCAGTGGAGCTTGCAGTCCACCACGTTGAAGAGGTTCCTCACTCTGATCTCCTGCCTGGAGGGCATCTGCATGAGCGTCACTCTGGCGGGAATGTCCTTATCCTCTGGCACCCAGAATGCAATTATGTTGTCGCCGGGTGACCAGGAGAAATCCCTGCAAATGACATGTTCGATTTTCTGTTAATACTTTTCAGAGGGAATTCAACCAATGCTGAATTTTTTCTCCGAGACAAGCCATTAGTGCACAATCCGCGATCATGACGAAAATGGTCACAATATGCATTAGTTCTACTTTGCCAATGTTTTGTACTCAAGTGGAACTTCATTTCTGAGAACAATCAAGCTAACGAGAAACAGACTGTGCAGATAATGTTGGCGAATCCACACATGGAATAGAGGCAGTAAAGCACAGAAACATACAGCAACAAAGTAAGGAAATCAAAACATGAATTTTTAAATTTAGTGCTCAACACATTTTTCCTGGAGCAAAGTCACTTCATATTCACTCACTTTATGCCTGAAATTTTCAAACTCTTCTTGTCCAGAAGCCCCATTGACTAGAAAAAAATATAATTCAAGTGAAAATCAAAAAAAGTGGATGAACATCCAAAAAATATTTAAATTCACCCAAAAGATGCATTTACTCTATCAATGAAATGAGCACAAACACATACAATACATAACAAGATAACATTTTTCACAATGTATACATTTTTAAACTCGGAATATAAGCAGTCACTGGAGATGATAAGGGTCCAATTTTTTAAATGGCCTTTGGCATTAGACAATTTAGATAAAATTTCATTGCTTACTGGTGTTTCATAGATGCTCAATGTATCTTGAGTCATTCTGGCAAAGAACTTCCCATCATGACTCCATCTGAAATGATAAAATGTCGATCAATTACAAAAAAGAATGACCAAACACAAATCTCACGAAACAAGCAACAAAATTCAGTCACAAAAACAATCATGGATTGCTTTTAAATATTCAGTCATTTTTCATAATCATGCCCAACATAATCTCATGATAACCCCATTATCATTTTGAAATTCAGGTTTTTAATATACATCTTTATTTCACCCAACTTAAGAAAAAAAAAAAAAATAGTAGATTGTATTTAACTGGAATTTAGGATAAGTTACCAGTCAACACATTCTTGCACAACCTCTTCCTGCTGCTCACTTAAAGACCATCTTTTTAGTAGTACTGCAGCACCAGGAAACAACCGAACACTTATTATTGTAAGAGTGTTGTGCAGTTGTGTGGTAATGGTGAAAATACAATGGAATTATCAAATCTAAATGGGAACTATACACTCCATGGAGCAGAGTTCACCAATTCCCAAAAACTTCATCCCAGTCCCGGACTCTACCAAGTCTTCAGGTAGAGTGACGTCAAAGTAACATGGATTCATCAACTCACTTGAAGATTGGCCAGTGAGCAGAGCTCTCACAGTGGAATCCTCTCTTCTTCTGACCAGTCAAGACATCCCAGATTATTATCGCCTGGGGATCATCTTTCGTGTCCATTAGGGGGCTGAATGTCACCACATACCTGGATTCAAATGGGGGGAAAAAAGTTACATCCTCACTTGTCACATCTTGAACAACACTGCCACAGATACCAGCTCAGTGAAACTCACAAAGCAGTTCGAGACAGTTTCAAATATGAACTGCTTCAATTTTTTTTTAAACCTCATTACTCATCCTAAATTGCCCCGTCCCAACTTTTTTTGAATGCGTTGAAGGCCTGAGTATAAATTTATGCATCTTCATAATACGTGCCATCCAGTACAAGTCAAGCAAAGAAATCATTGCTTTTAATTTACAATGTCCATACAGTCCCAACTTAACCCCCCCCCAGAGTTAGGCTGTAATGGCAATGACACATGCAAATTTAATGACATAGAGGCTTCAAAACTGAAGTCATTTTTAAGGGGTGCTCATAATCTTTGACGTTTTGTTCACCCCGCTTACATTTTGTATTGAAATGGTCTCATTTCAAATAACCAATCAATGAATTCCAAGAAAAATAATGCAAGCTGGTTTTCAGATGCAATTCTCAATAAGCAATATATAAAGCTTAATGCAGAGGTAAGACATGGCACCTGTATGATGCCAATATTCCAAGCTGCGGCGGCAGGAGCAGGTACCTTTCACACGGGGAGAAGTCGATCAGCTGCACTCCCTGGTGACTGAACCTCTGAATCTGCTTGAATTTCTCCCCTCCCCACAGCGCAATGCCCCTCTGGTGGAAGGTGGCCAGGTAAGTGCCTTTGGGGGACCAGCGCACATACGTCTCTGTCCATCTCTACCAGACAGAAAACAAGCCTGAGTGAGCACACCACCTTTTCACTCATAAACAATGCCAGTGACAGAATGTTTTAACAGGTTTGATCATTTCAAATGGTTACAACATTGAAGTAACTAATCAATGGTCAGAAACTGAAGAATTCTGACCTTTACTAAGGGATAGCCACTTATTTGGGGTGGAGGGAGTGCATCAATTCAACATTTTCCCCACATTTCCATGGCTTCACCATCACTTCATTATATCCCCGAAATACGAGTTTCGGGGATATCATGGTTTCGCCCCACCCGCCGCCGCGTCCGCAGATTTTAGCCATTAGCGCGATAACTCACAAAATACTTTACATTGGCTTCTCATTTTTAGCATATGGGTAGATATGGTAGAGAGCATGAACTGATTAGATTTTGGGCAAGTATGCACTCCTAGGTTTGCCACCAGGTGGTGCTATATATTGAAAAAATCAGTTTAACCATATCTCTGGAACAATTACTTGCACAGACCTCAAATTTGCCTCATATTGTAGGTCTAGTAAAGGGGAATCTAATAAAGGGGCCTTCGAAGATTGGGGAATTTCGGGGATGTACCCCTTGCTGTCGGCTGCCGACAACGTAGGCCTAGTTTCATTTTGCAATCCTGGAGTGAGGAAGGACTAAAAGTGTTTTCTTGTGCCTAGTCACAATAGTACGTTATTGCAGCATGGCGATACGGAAACTTGAGCACCAGGCATGTGGTGTCAATTTCTAGGTGTGGCCATAGTATTTTTGGGGAAGATGGCAAACTTCACCTGCCACAGTAAATGGCTGTATGTTAATTGACGATTACAGATGCCTTTTCAGGGATTTGCATTGCACACAAGCTTAACATGCTACGTTTAGCACTAAGCGTTTGCGAGGGCGGACAGGTTCTGCTCACAGCTCTCTCCTCAACCGTGATGGCCTCCTTCACATCATTGGAATAAATGCCCGTCCGTTCACCCGCCTCGAAGATCACACTGTACTGGTCACGGCAATCTGGGTCTTCCATCCAGTGACGAAGGTTACCCTTGACAAAGAAAACATAACAGCTAAAAACAGGGTATATAGTCCCAGGCCACACTTAACCACAGTAATATGGTTTAGCCAAGAGGCACTGATGATGCTTTACAGGTTTAAGGACTCACAGTATTTTTGAATTTTATTCCTCCTGCAGTGAGAAATGTTTTATGGGTTTTAAGTGAATTGTGGACTTCACATACTAAGTATAGTCCAAGTCATATTTCGATCCCACCTTATAGTACTTGGTACATGAATGAATGGCAATGACAGGTCCAATGTCAGTCTGAAGAGCTTTCATAAGTGCCCTCTCAAGCCTGGTTTATGCTTGCATGGGGCCCCACGGCACCAGCCTCCGCAGATGGAGTGTGATACGAGCTATGCACTGAGGCGGTTATGCTCAGTGTCGTACGTTCCAGTATTCTCCAAAAAGGCCAGGCAAGGCCACAAACAAAACACCATTTATAAAAACAGTAAGAAGAACAAGAGTATTAACTGCAGAATTTACTGACAATACCCTTTTCCCCATTTGCACCAAAAGTTTCACAAACCTGGCAGTCATTTTTAAACTACGTTTACAAATCCAACTTTTTAAACTAACAAATGTACAAAAATTGGGGAAAATCACTTCATTATATCTACAGTACTAATTAAGAAAGATTTGACACGGCAGCTGAACACTTTGCAGAACTTTTGCGCAGGTCCTGTGAGTTTCCGGCAAAGCCAATTTTGCGAAAATTCAGAGGCGCACAACCTTTGCGCACGAAAAGAAAGACGCGATGACGTCATTTCTGATGCATGCACCCTCGCGCCAGGGACATTGTGGCAACCGTAAATCAGGCTTCAGTGGGAATGAATGATTCTTGACTTTTTTTTTTAAAATCAGAATCCAGACTGCAATCATGTACCAATTTTCAGGTAAAATGCAAATGCTGGACATGGTGAGCACCATAATTCATAGGGCAGTGACACATTTTCTGATAGTTTGGTTTTACTGGCTGAGTTAATCACTGGATCGGAATCATGCATTTTACATGGCAAAGAGAAGACTGAGGCAAAAAGTGCCCAAAACGAGCAAGACCTGAGGATGGTTGCAAGAGGCCTGGTAGAGCATCACCAGTCAGGAGATATCCATGTGTAACAGACTTCAAGCTGACATTGCACCCAAAGGATATGTAACCCAATGTTAATAACTAGACAGTCCGGTCGGCCGCGACCGCATGGGTGTAGCTCCCGAAAGCCCGCTGCTCCCCTTTTTTGGATTTGGCCAATACTGTCGCCATGGCAACCAAAATCAATAGGTGTCATAAGTGAAGTGTAACACAGGTCCATACCAAATATGAATGTATTCGGTCCAAAATAATTGCAGCTTGTACTGCATCCACAAAGAAATGTGTATGTTCAGCCACTAATTTGAATATTACTCGGCCAATACTGTCGCCATGGCAAACCAACAGGTGTCATAAGTGAAGTGTAACACATGTCCATACCAAATATGAAAGTAATCAGGGAAAAATTACAGCCAGTAGAGCGTCCACAGGGAAGTGTCTAAGGAAGCGGCAGCGACGACACACATGAATCCATAGTAGCTGCCAGACTTCACCCGGGGGCCACAATGAAAACTTTATTCCACATTATATGAAAAAGTTCATTATTTTTTTGATGCCCTCAAAAACGGGGACATTATACGAAGTGTGCTGCCATTTCTTGATATTTCTTCAGATGTGGATGAAAATATTCAATTTAAAATGGAGAGTCAGCACTTCAAACTCATTTTCACTGAATTTTACCAAACTCAGTACTAGAGTACAGAATCAAAATAGAAATGCTCACTGTCCAATGAATAACTAATAATTATACAAACGCCAAATTCGATCCAGTTCTCCCTTATACAGCATTGCAAGACTGGCCAGGCATTTTATCTCCCGTATGCGTCAAAAGCAAATTGTTGCCTGATCTCTGAAACATGCGACAGTATAAATACTCACAAAATCTTTGAAAGGCTGTTTCTCAGGCGTTTCCCACTCATCACTGATCGTCATGTATCTGAAGGAAACAAATTGCTCAATGTAATAATAGACACTTTCTGGACCAAAAAAATCCAGGATTTGTTTTGCATTTATTAGAATGTATAAAAACTTTTCCAAGAACAAAAACAAAGTAACAATTCACCCTCTTCGGATTAACCCTCCAAAACCTGCGGGACTGCGTACAAATTCAAATACCATTTTGCATTCAGCACTTCATTCCTCCTAAATGGTTTGTCCAAAAGACATGGTTCTTTTCCTAGTGAACCGCTAGAGCGGTAACGTCGTTGAATTTTAAGATCGGCAGCATTTATGGTATTTGACCTAGAAAACGGTAAAAAACAATAGGTCAAATCAAAAATGCATCTGATATGTGATGAAAAATGATCCCATGTACCTTCAGTAAAAATTTGAGCATCATAGCTGAAATAATAAGGAAGTTATGGCAATTTTTCATTTTTCACAATAAGCCCCCTGGTAGCCAAACTAAGTCGAAAATGGCCGAAATGCGATAGGTTCGTGAAGCATGCGTAGAGGTACCAGCCATCCAAAAATGAGAAACCTAGAAGCAAACCTGAAGGCGCAAGAGCGGTAACGTCATTGAATTTAAAATTCGGCAGCATTTATGCAATTCCACCTAGAAAACAGTAATGAATCGGTGAAATGAAAATCGCGTTTCATTTGTGATGAAGGGTGATCCCATGTACCTTCAGTAAATATTTGAGCGTCCTAGCTGAAATAATAAGGAAGTTATGGCAATTTTTAAATTTGCACAATAAGCCCCCTGATGGCCAAAGTAAGAGCCAAAAATGGGCAGATTTCAATAGATAAGTGAAGGATCCATAGACGTACCCCCCACCCAAAAAAGAGAAACCTAGAAGCAAAGCTAAAGGCGCTAGAGCGGTAATGTCGAAGAATTTAAAGATAGGCAGCATTTACGCAGAAAACGGAGGAAAATAGGTCAAATCAAAAACGCGTCTGATATGTGATAAAGGGTGATCCCATGTACCTTCAGTGAAAATTTGAGCGTCCTAGCTGAAATAAGGAAGTTATGGCAATTTTTCATTTTTCACAATAAGCCCCCTGGTGGCCAAAGTAAGAGTCGAAAATGGCCGGAATTCGATAGGCAAGTGAAGGATCCATAGACGTACCAGCCATCCAGAAATGAGAAAGCTAGAAGCAAACCTGAAGGCGCTAGAGTGATAACGTCGTCGATGGACAGACGGACGGACAGATGTACGGACGGACGGACGGACACCGCAGGGGACAACAATACCCGCCGGCCGAAGGATAAAAACTAATATTTCAATAATGAGCTTTTGTTTCCATCTTGTGGTTTGCAGTGCTGTTTAAAAAAAGAAGTAGGAATTTGAAAGTAGTAAAACCTATCGATAGTCTCCTCATTTGTCCTGAGCATTGCTCATTCCATCTGTATGTATATCGATCAATTCTTCTTCACCATCTTTGTTGGTGAGGTATAGAGTTTAAAGATCATATTTCTTATTAGTGAACTACAGCATTGGTTACAGTGGGTCTGCCGCTAATGCTAAGCAGCACGCACACAAACTAGAGCCTCACAGGACTATTCTCAGGTCAACAGAGAGAGGATAAGTTTGCCCAAGTTTAGTGTTGTCAATAAAACTATACAAATATGGCGATGAACAAATTTAGCACAGCTGAGGCTTTGGGGCTGATTTTTTGAGGCAAAGCTATACCGCTAAAAATGCCTAGGACTCCTGTGCCCAAATAGTGATATTCTGGGGGCGAAAGGAATTATGGCGACACAGTAAATCTTTACGGGGACAAATAAGTAATGCTATGATGAAATCATCCAGATTTGTGATGAATTACATAGACTAGAGCAGGGAGATGTACAACCCCAATTCCGAAATAGTTGGGACAAAGTGTAAATTGTAAATAAAATCAAAATACAATGACTTTCAAATCACACCAGGCAGTATTTTATTCACAATAGAACAGAGACAACATAGCGAATGTTGAAACTGAGAAATTTCACTATTTCATCGACAAAATTAGCTCATTTCAAATTTGATGGCTGCTACAGGTCTCAAAAAAGTTGGGACAGGGGCCTGTTTACCATGGTGTAGCATCCCCTCTTCTTTTTAACACAGACTGGAGGCGTCTGGGCATTGAGGAGACAAGTTTCTTGACTTCAGCCATTGGAATTTGATCCCACTCTTGTTTAATACAGGCTTCCAGCCGCTGGAGAGTTTTGGGTCTCCTTTGACGGACATTTTCATTTAATTATGCGCCAAATGTTCTCAATCGGTGAAAGATCAGGACTGCAGGCAGGCCAGTTCAGCACACGGACTCTTCTACTACGGAGCCATGCTGTTGTAATAGCTGTAGTATGTGGTTTGGCATCATCCTGCTGAAATACACAAGGCCTTCCTTGGAATAGATGTCGTCTGGAGGGGAGCATATGTTGCTCTAAAACCTTTATATACCTTTCAGCATTCATGGTGCTTTTTAAAACATGCAAGTGTCCCACACCATATGCATTAATGCATCCCCATACCATCAAAGATGCTGGCTTTTGAACTGAACACTGATAACAGGAGGAGTGGTCTTTCTCCTCTTTAGCCCGGAGGACACAATGCCCATGATTTCAAACAAGAATGTCAAATTTGGACTAGTCTGACCACAGGACACTTTGCTACATTCCATTTTAAATGAGCCTTGGCCCACAGAACACGGTGGCGCTTCTGGATCATGCTCAGCAATGGCTTCCTTTTTGCATGGTAAGAGTTTTAGGTGGCATCTGTGGATAGCACAGCGGACTGCGTTTACAGACAGTGGTTTCTTTAAGTATTCCTGGGCCTATTTAGTACTGTCAATGACAGAATCATGCCGGCATGTGATGCAGTGGCGTCTGAGGGCCCGAAGATCACGAGCATCCAGTAAAGGTCTTCGGCCTTGTCCCTTACGCAAAGATATTCCCAGTTTCTCTGAATCTTTTGATGATGTTATGCACTGTCAATGATGAGACCTTCAAAGAGACCTTGACGTTGAGGAACATTGTTTTTAAAGTATTCCACAATTTTTTTTACGCAAGCCTTCATGGGTTGGAGAGCTTCTGGCCATCTTTACTTCTGAGAGACTCAGCCTCTCTAAGACATCTCTTTTATAGCCAATCATGTTACACACCTGATGCCAGTTAATGTAATTACTTGCTAAATGTTCTTTCAGGTGATTCTTATATATTAATTGCTTTTTCAGCCCTTTTTTGCCTGTGTCCTGACTTTTTTGAGACCTGTTGCAGCCAGAAAATTTGAAATGAGCTCATTTTGTGGATAAAAATGTAAAATGTCTCAGTTTCAACATTTGAAATGTTATCTATGTTCTATTGTAAATAGCATATTGGCTCATGTGATCTGAAAGTCATTGCATTTTGATTTTATTCACAATTAACACTTCGTCCCAACTATTTCGGAATTGGGGTTGTAATTTTGGATTGCAGATCCATTATATTTATGCGCTAGGACATCCTTTGCGCTACAAGCTATCGAGACAGTATCTGGCGATAATGATAACACCGTTTTCCCAGTAAGCAATGCGGACTATCGTAACAACGTATAGTAAGTACATTTTATATAAAATCTTACGGCTGCGACAGTAGAATAGTATAGGGCGGAAGTAAACTGTACGTGAAATAAACCAAACACTACTGGAAACGATTTTGTAATTTCAATCCCCCCAGAAATGTGCCTTTGTGAGGGTGAACAAGGAGAGGTGGTGTTGGTTGTTGTGAGAAACAATTTAGTTTCACACATTTCTTCTCATATGTTAGTATTGAGTTTAGTCCAGTGGTACTCTTATGAGCGGAGATAACAGTAGGTCATTGCGCTCCCTAGATGGCCTGCCCTGTCAGCATCTAAACCAGGGGTGGGGAGCCTCACCCAGAAAGGGCCAGTGTGGGTGCAGGCTTTCATTCCAACCGAGCAGCGCTGCACCTGATTCTACCAATCAAGACCCCAAGCAAAAACTCTTATGGCTGACAGGTGGAATAAAGTATTTTACCGTTTGGTTGCAATGAAAGCCTGCGCCTACACTGGCCCTTTCTGGGTGAGGTTCCCCAACCCTGGTTTAGATGCTGACAAGGCAGGCCACCAAAGCAGTGCAATGACCTACTGTTAGCTCGTCTCATAAGAGTACCACAGGACTTTTCTCCAGGGCTGATGCAATACAATCAAACACAGGACTGGTCTAAATAGGGGACTGCAGGTTACAAACAGTCCCAAGTCTGTGTGGATGGGGAAATGCCATGACAAATATCATGTTTAAGGATAGACAGTGGCAGAAAAAATGAATGGCAATTCCAGGCATAAGAATGGGCAAAACTCAAACAGAAAATGCTAGAAGCTTCAAATCACCTCTAGAATAATCCAAAGAAATGAGAGAGATTATCCGTATTGAGCTTTTGCTTTTATATCATGGTTTGGAGCACGTTTTTGAATATAAGGAAGCAAAAATGAGTTCCATGTTTTAATTTTTTTGTTTGTTTCAGGGCTAATATCCCCCATTATTGAGAACAGAAGTCTTTACTGAGGGACATATATAAATAGATGACCTTGAGCTATTTCTGAAGGTGCGTAATACTTGACGATACAGTAAAAAAAAAAAAAAAGAAGACATTTTTGAAGGCAAAACACAATGGTATGCTAAAACAGGAAAGTCTTAATGTGGGTCTCAGAGGGGTTTACTCCATGACCATGAAACTGGCTTTTCACTTCCAAGCTGGGAAACTCAAATAAAAGTTATTTGAAAAAAATTAAGGCTTAGAGATAGATATGAAGAAGAAAAATGGTTCTTACTTGTCAAAGTCAGTGAAGACATTCACCCGAAAGGTGTGCTGCTTGTCCAGCTTATAGCCATCGGCATTCTTCACAGCATCCAGGGCATGATTGGGTGAGGCGTACTCCAGAAAAATATACCTGCAGATTCAAACACGCAGTTCTCAATAACAGTGCAAGAGCGATTACTGTCACTCAGCATTTCCTCATGAAATATACTAACCCCTTGGTCTTCCCTTCATCTTCAGGGTAAAACTCGTTGGTGATTTTGCCAAACTTCAAAAAAATCTTATGGATGACATTCTTCAACTTCTCAATACGTTCTGGCCCAACCTGAGGGACATTATCCACCACAATTACGGAGTCAATGCCATCAGCCTCCTGAGGTCGCTCCCTCAAAACGTCTTCGAGAAGCTCTGCAGGAGAAATAGAAGTTGATACAATGTGCGACTAGAATGCACTTTGTGTTGTGAGTCGCTCCGGATAAGAGCGTCTGCTAAATTCCTGTAATGTAATGTAATGTAATGTAATGTAGAACACCAGCTAACTCCAAGGTACCACTAAACCGTTCTCCCGCGAAGTTATAACTACATCACCCATTATCCCAAGAAAACATCACTAATGCATCTATCCAGTCATCCAAAGCACAGAGAACGAACGCATTGACAAGAGTTACAATGATAATGATACTTTGCTGATCGTAGCTGCTGTACCATATGAAATTAGGACATGTGACATGTTCCCACTGCGTACATCCCTGTAAATCCATATCGCAGTATTGCAACGTTAGCCAAGCGCTCCAGTCAGCGGTCGTGCATTTCATGCAACGCATCAACGCTTCCGCCTGGTCTTCACTGTGATCAGAGATTGATCAACACAGATCAATGAGCCCAGTATTGAATAACAAGCCATTAACAGCTACCCGCAGCAAAGAGCACTTCGATACCGGTGAAGTAACACAAGCTAACGGGAAATAAGATGGCTTTACGTAACAAGTGGTGGTAACCACATGCGTTTCAAATAATGGATTTGATGGTTGTTAAAATGTTGCCCACGACCATTTAACATGCACAACTGGAATTTAAAATATGACAGCATCAGCAGAGCAATGCACTCAGTCCATTAATCAAACGAATAGCTACCAAATAGGCCTAAAGGCAAAGCCAATCCAATAGGGTAGTTCCAGGCCGCAAGCCGGCTACTTTCTTCGCTTCACTCACCCTGGTCGCTGATGTCATCCACAAAATCCTCTGGATCACTAAACGAAGGCTCTTCACCCTCTTCAAACTCAGCTTCGGCGTCCATATTCTCTGTATCGTGCATTTAATACCAGATTCAGATCAATTTCTACGTAGGAACAGATTGTTATTAATTTTAAGACAGAAATTCAGAGGATTTCCTTCAGCACGCCATGTGCGCTACGCCCGGCGCCAGCAGCTCGTCAGAGGTAAAGGAATATACCTTACTCAGAAAGTGGGGGAGTGTATCATTGACATTGGATTGTATCACCCAATGGAATTCTGAACAAGCTTATTTAACAGTAATTAAATACATAAAATAATTACTAAAATGTATTAGCACATACCTATCAACGTATTCGTTCGATATGCCAACTTTACGTGTATCTGCTAACCCTACTCGCCTAAATTTTGGTAGAGTCCAAACATGGACGTATACAGAATTTTCTTCCCGCTGTGTAATGAAGGAAGTAGAGAGAACTTAATTCGTTAAAGGGAGTGCTCACGGTCCGTGCAACGCTTAAGTTATCATTTTGAGTAATATTTCCGTAATACAAATCAGACATTGAGGAGGTGTTTTCATCCGTCAAGTGTTTAGTCGTTTTGTTCTCCTTAAACACTGAAATATTACAAAGCGGCCGTTATAAACGTACATTTCATTTTCTATAGTTCACTGATGAACATTTGCGAACGGTTTATTGGTCTAGCATCTCAAAATTTCGCACTGAAAGGAACGAGAAATAGACGAGAAATGAGTATGGATTTCATTCTTCTGACGTCATCGGCCAAGCCATAGAATGTATTCTAGGATACGGCGACCATCTTACTTCCCCAGCGTGTTTTCTCTCATCGTGGTAATACATCGTTTGCGCTGTATCAAGGGTTAACAAAGGCCATAGTTAAAATAAAACCCCGAGGATTATTTCTATTTCCAGTGAAGAGACTTGCCAGCCAAGTGAAAATAGACGAGGGTTGTGGAAACCTGCAAAAATAAGAGAGATAATGTCTCTGAAGTGCAGTCGCGCTATTATGTGTTCAAACAATTTTGTCAACGGCCAGGTAATTATTTTTTCCTTTCAGAAAATGTTACAGGCCATGGTTGGCAAGCTTAAATATCAGGATCCGGTTTTCCAAAGCTTCGTTAACTACAGTGGTTAAGCCTAAACCGCAGCATCTATATTAACTATATCTATATTGTGTGTTTTTGGTGCATTTTGTGGGTTTCCCCAGTTTAGTTTAAGAATTGAAGAGCATTCGCGAGAATCTTATTTCGAGAGCTTAATACGGATTCAGGGTAATGAGCTACTGTACATACGTAATTAACTTTAAGCATTATCAGGGCAGAGGAATACCAGATCGACCGGACATTGAGATAAAATCGGGACAGTATCGATTTTAACAGCCATGTCTCGCTTGGTTCAAGTATGAATTGTACTATATAATAAACAATTTCGTTCTTACATCGTTGTGATTCCTCCTTTTTCTTTTTATCATTATACGCCTTTTGCTAATTGATGTAGATATCATCAAATTGCCTATCAGCACAAAACATTAACTATATTGAAAGTTTTCAATGAGAACGTTTATGTGTGACCTACGAAAGTTTTCCCCAAACTTCTCCTGGCGCACCGCTTGCCCTGCATGTTCTAGATGTACAGTATCCGTGCTCCCGCACAGACAATTTAAATGATCCACTCATTATCAGGCTGCCTCAGGGATTGATGATGACCTGATCCTTTGAATCACCTGTTCTGGAGCAGGGAGAGAGCTCACGCTGACCTACAACAAACAGCATAACCTGCGTACTTCTGCTGAGAGTCAGTATTCTGACTCCTGAAAAACATGCAGCCGGAAACTCACGTGATTTTTTTTTTTTTTTTTTTTTTTTTTTTGCGTGATGCCGCGAAAATCGAAGTAGGCATGTGCGTATTCAAAACTGTATGGTGCAAAAATGCAGTCAGAAGCCTAATGATTTGTTGTCTGTATTTGCTTTTACAGTTACAAAATGCAGTGAAATGGGGGCATCGGGATGTGAAATGGTGCGATGTGATGTGCATTGTGAAGAGGTGCATCAAGATGTGACAATTCCTTTTTCTATTTCTTTCTGCTTGAGGTCATTTTTCCTGAACTGTAGACCACTTGCACATGGGTGTGTATGAAAAGTGAACACCCAGTTAAGCCTTAGTTTAATAAATAGGAGAAAAAAGAGGTTTCACTGCACACTATGTGGTAACTTAAAATGTAATTTATTGATTAAAAGGTTGGCAATGCATTTCGCCGCACGGGCTTCATTAGGCTCATAATAGTCAGTCCATATCAGCTGGTTTTTAAAGGATCCATTACCTGGTATTTACACCCGTTAAAAATAAGTGATTTGGGTCTAAAACATAATGTTTTGCGGTAATTTGCAAAAATTACGCAACGTTTATATTTATTTTGCCCTTTTTATCAAGCCAATATTGCTCTCGCTAGAAAATTTCGAGATTTTGACTTGGCCGGAAGATAGAGGCATGGCTGGGCACCATCCCCTCCCCCCAGGGTGGTGTCTAGATGCAAGGTCTCCAACAGAGGCAGTTGACTGAAATCCCGCCGGAAGTGCGACAAGACTAGTTTTTAAAAAAAATTTTTTTTTAATTAATTTGTAAATACATTACAATCGATACACATTTCTTTACAAAAGTTTCTCTTACAAAAGCTGTTATAACAATAATACGTAACAGAATTCTAAGATGGAGTTAAATTATACAATACATAAAGTTTAAAGCAAGAAAACATAATAAAATTAAACAAATAAATAAATCAATCAAATAAGATAAACAACTTTTGGGGTCTGCTAAATAAATGGAGCAAAATTAAAAATTCTAAATAGTTCAACAGTTTTTGCCAATTTAATATTTCTAAGTTTTAAGCTTTCAGTTGTATTTAAGCAAGTTTTTAAATCAGTGACTTTAAAAATGTAAAAGGAAGACATTCTTTTAAGCTGTATCATTTTATGTATGTAATATTTAGCCAAGATATTAATTAGGTTAATTATGTACATTTCTTCTGCTGAAAAGTTGGGGTTGTTAAAAATCAGAAGTATATCAATCTTAGTTAATGTAACATTTTTGTCAAATCTATTTGAAAGGTACTTCTGTAAATCAAACCAGAACAATGTAGCATGAAAACAATCTACAAACACATGTTCAATGGTTTCCCCTTCACAGCCACAGAATGT
The DNA here is from genome assembly GCA_029692085.1 of Gymnothorax javanicus. Classification (NCBI taxonomy): domain Eukaryota; kingdom Metazoa; phylum Chordata; class Actinopteri; order Anguilliformes; family Muraenidae; genus Gymnothorax; species Gymnothorax javanicus. The sequence goes on along the minus strand of CM056206.1, from coordinate 24,738,102 downwards.
GCATGTTATTAACAGCAGAGAAGTACTTACAGATATTAGCTTTAACAGGGTAATATCTGTGTACAATTTTAAATAGAAATTCTTTAATTCTATTAGGAATTATAAAACGGGTGCTTCCCATCCTTAAATGTGATTGGCTGAGCCGCGTTCCATGCCGGTATAAAATCAGTGTAACCCACTGTATTCTGAGGCAGACCGCAGCACAAAATATCCCTTCGCGCCTGGCCGAGCAACCAACTACTCTGCGCTCAACTGAGTCATTAGGTTACGTTTGTTTCAAGACTTTTAGCTCGCTATTTCAGTGTTAGCGAAGTTTAGCCTTTTAACCCGCTAACCAGTTGGCTATCTACCTAGCTAGCTATATACTTCGATATCACTTTGCTAGCTACGTTGCTAACTAGCTCGCTATTTCAGTATTAGCGATAAATTGTTGATTTTTTTTCTCGTGCCCAATCTGCATTGGCAGGGATATCAGGAGGGCGCCACTTCCGCATCAACACTCCATCCTTGAGATAATACCCAACTGGAACTGCGTCTATTTCTTCATCAGGAAGGGCTCTCTTCTTTAGAACACAAATTTCAGGATCATTGGTTTGCTCCTGAATCAACCGCTTTCTGGACAGAGACAAGTCTCCAGACACATCAGAATCACCAGACCCATCTGGCTGGCTGAATAGAGAACTGATAAAAGTGTCTGATAAGTCCTCAAACGGAGAAACCATAGTAGGCTGAACAGAGTCATGAGGCAAACCACCTGAGTCATGACTATTCAAGGTGCTGGATGGCACCACATCATCTTCTTCTTGAGCCTTCTTGGCCATAGCACGAGTCACTGCATAGGAAGGATACAGAGATGGGTCTTCATCGCCATCTTCAGTGCTCGGCTGCGAAGTAAGATGAACAGGGGGAACTACATTGCCTCCAGCCAGGTCATTGCCTAGCAACAGAGAAACACCCTTGATAGGTAGACTTGACATAAGTCCCACCTTTACCTGTCCTGTAACTAAATCTGACTTCAAGAATACAGAGCGCAGGGGTACAGATACAGTCCTCCCTTCAATACCTTGTACAAGTATGAAATCCCCAGAAGCGGTCTCATCACGTAACTCCAAGGAGTCCATCAACAAAAGTTACAGAGAAGCTCCGGTATCCCTTAGGATATATATGGGGACAGGAGGAGAATGCTCATTCAGAGCCACAAATCCCTCTGACACAAATGGAAGAAATTCCTCCCTCACAAAGTCAGCAGTATCAGGCTTCTTAGCCTCACAAGGAGCAGGCAATTTAGCAGATCGGTCATCTACTACAGGGGTTTCTAACCTTGTCTTCACAAAGGCATTGGGTTTGGTATCCTTTTTTCTTTTTTCTTTCTTAGCTTTAAGGAACCAACAGTTAGTTGTAACGTGACCAGATTTCTTGCAATAATTGCAAACTAGACCACTTTTGTCACTGTCAGCTTTCACACTTTGATCAGACCTTTGACTGGATTTCTGAGCACCATCACCAGATTTGTCTTTGTCTTTGGGTGAGGAATCTTGGGTATCACCGTTACCTTTCTTCTGAAATTGGGACCATCTATTGTTACTGCTAGACTGAAATTTGGACTTATGTGTGAGAACATATTCGTCTGCAAACTTGGCAGCTGATTGCAAATTCAGTGCTTGCTTCTCATTAAGGTAGGTCTTAATATCATCCTTGACACAGTTCTTGAATTCTTCAACTAACACCATCTCTTTTTAGTGAGTTGAAATCATCCTTGACCTCCATAGAAGTACACCAGCGCTCAAAGCAAACCTTCTTCTCATTAGCAAATTCCACATAAGTCTGATTGTCAGATTTCTTCAGACCTCTGAATTTCTGTCGGTAAGCCTCTGAACCAACTCATAAGCTGTCAAAATAACCTTTTTGACAACCTCATAATCAGAGGAATCATCTGCAGACAAAGCCGAATAGGCTTGTTGAGCTTACCCTTGAGGACAGTTTGCAACATCAGAGGCCAGTGTTCCTTTGGCCACTGACAATTCTTAGCTACCTTCTCGAAGCACTGGAAATACTTATCAACCTCCTTCTCTGAGAATGGAGGCACCAGCTTTACCTCCTGGCTAGCCCGAAATTTGTTTTCCCTTGCATTTTGATTTTTAGTAGCTCCATTTGGAGCCTTTTTTCTCTATCTAATTTTTCTAAATCGAAATCTCTGTCTCTGTCTCTCTCTTTCTGCTCTTTCCTCTTTCTCTCTCTCTTTTTTCTCTTCTCTTGCTAATTTTTCTAACTCAAACTGCCTTTGTTTTTCTTTTTCCTCAATTTCTTTTCTCTCTTTTTTCTCTTCTCTTGCTAATTTTTCTAACTCAAACTGCCTTTGTTTTTCTTTTTCCTCCCTTTCGTTTTTCTCTTTCTCTCTCTCAAATTCTCTTTGTTTTTCTTTTTCCTCCCTTTCAATCTCTAGCATTTTTAATTTAAGTTCCAATTCTACATTTGGATTTTCCACCGAAAACTGTTCCAGATCTCCTGGTGCAAACACATTTTCATCAATGTAATATTCAACAATCTCTCTAGCCAGTCTTGCTTTTCGCATGGCTGGTTTTACATCTGTCAGCTCTAACTGTCTGCATATTTCTAGCAGTTCTGTCTTTTTAAAAGACTTCAAAACCTCTACGGTTGGTGATGCCAAGAAATTATCCATTGCTGTTGATCTGCCAATATATATCTAGGAAAATTCAAAAAAACAATTTCACTATTTGAAATTTTAGATTTTCAATAAATGACTCGCACAATGGTCTATCCCGGACGAGCCCCCAATTTGTTATGGCCCCAATTTGTTATGGCGTCAATTTGTTATGAAGTCACGGACAGCAAGGGACGACAGACAAAATTCTTAAACTTCAACAGATTTAATTAAACAAACAGGACTGATCTACACTTCGAACTAGTCTACACTCTACCTCTACTGACCAAGATTGAAATCAAATGAAAAATGAGATATTTACAGTTCCTTTGTAATTGAGATAGGCTGCTATGTTGCGATGTCCTGGGACAGGAAAATGCTCCAACACAGGCAAAAATCCACAAAAAGCTTCACAGGTCTTGAAAAGAGTGACAGGTCTGGTCAAATGTATCCTTCCACAATTTCTCCTTGCAATTTCTCCAACTACTACACTCTCTCGATTTTTCTCCTCATATACTCTTGTCCAGCCCCCTCTGAGGCATGCCTAGGACATGCCCAACCTAGCTTTAGATTGGGCTTAACAAAAAAAATGTCAATACTGCCATCTAGTGGCTTTTTACCACATTACACGGTCTTCTCTATACTGCCAAGTTTCTTTTGAACTGCACCACACTCCATCCAATAGCTTAAGGTAATGTAATGATAACATTGAAATTGGGGGAATAAAGTTGTCAGCTAATGCGAAAGTTGACATTTACAGACAATATTAAAGTGGCGGGTTCCGTAGTGTTGGAACAACTCCTTTTTCTAGCCGAAGGTTTGCTAATCCAGCATTATACTGTCCCAAGTTTGCAAAACAGTCTGGGGAGACGTGTTTGGCGCAGACAAACAGGTGGCTCGCGGGAGCAACAGGAACATTGCCATTGAAAATAAATGTAATCCAACTGTTCCTCAAATCAGCATCACCAGATGGAATGATAAAGATATTTTTATCTGGGTTTTGACAGTCAACAATAGAACAGTTATGTCCTCCACTGCCCGTAGCTCTCGTTTTCTTCGACATGCTTGCCTCTGTTTGGGTTACGCCGGGTAGAAATACAAATGGCGGATTCGCTTCCTTCTCTCCAGAAAACAGTGGGAGTGGTTTTCCCCCCGGCCCCTCCTCGGCTTCTTCCTGATGTCCACAAGAAGCCCAACCTGAAATCGCGTTTTTTCCCCCTCCTACTGAATTCATGGGGGAGGAGGCGAAAGTGAAGTTCTTTGCCCGGAAAACATGTCAGCTTTTGTTAGTGACAGAGAAGATTGAGGTATACATGCAATAACCTGAAAAAAATGGATTTTCCGGTGATGGATTCTTTAAGGTTGCTTCTGCAATCAGTGGAATCAGCAGCAGCTGACCAGGGGCTAGTAGGAGCCAAGTAGCATCAATTACAAATACCTACACATTAGCAGTTAAATCTCATGATTTCAAAATGCCAAAATATCATAGGGCTCAATCAATACAAATATCAAGCTGAACAATATATAAAACATTGTTAAATATACAAAATTCCATACCACTTCAAAATCCTGCCTACTTCTGATCCCTACATAAGGGGAGGGAGGGTAGTGAAAGAGGAATAAGTGTGGGAGGGGGTGTAGTCCTGCCTCTCCTCACTAGGTGGCACATCTGGAAGCAAAAAGACGTGAATATAATAGGCCATAAACTCCAGATACAAATACATTACATTACCTTCCAAATACATTACAATATGCAGATACAAATACATTACATTACCTTCCAAATACATTACAATATGCAGATACAAATACATTACATTACGTTCCAAATACATTACAATAGGCAAATTTAAATCTAGATCATATCATAACATAATACATTATCTTAAAAATACTCAACTCTGTCCCTACATAAAAAAGGGAGGGGGCAGGCGCGGACTTGGGTGAGGGAATATCCCATCTTTTCTCTACACCTACTACCTGTATGCGAAAGAGACAAATGTTAGGGCTCAAGCATATAGGAAAACAACACATAAATTATCATAAATATGAGCTAAGACCTGATGACTCATTAAGGCCATGGGGTTCCATAGAGTTCAAAGTATAAATCCAGTATGCTTCCCGCTTAAGAAGCTTTTGAACTGGATTTCCTCCCCTTGGATTGGGAAGAACCCTCTCTATTCCAATGAACTTAAGGGAAGCGGCAGAGCCATGGTTTCTGTCTCTATAATGTCTAGCGATGGCATAATCCATGTTGCCATTTCTAATGGCAACTTTGTGTTCGGCTATCCTCAATTTCAGATTCCGCTTTGTTTGTCCTATGTATATCATCCCACATGGACAATTTAGCATATATACCACATGTGTAGACATACAATTTATAAACTCCTTGATTTTATACTTTTCACCCGTCTGAGGGTGACTGAACACTTTGGTGTTATGTGTATGGGAGCAATGCGTACACCTTCCACATTTGTAATTTCCGTACACTTCTTGGGCTATTCAATTATTGCTAGCAAGCTTGGGTTCCCTATACATAGAGGAGACAACAATATCTCTAATATTCCTGCCTCTCCTAAAGTAAAATCTAGGGTTGCATTGGGCTAGAGCTCTTAAACTTGGACTACTTAGGCTACTTTTTTGAACTCTTTAATAAATAGGCTTTGGGTATCCTGGATTTGCTGAGGAATGTCAATGCTTATTTGCATCAAATGTGATATGTTTGAGCCAGAAGCCTATCACTTGCCTGAAATAATGATCATGTTAAAGAAAGTAGTTACAATTCTCAGAGAAGAATCGTGAACAAACTTCATATTCAGGCCTCCATGAGCAAAGGACATGGGCCATATCTCTCAATGACAACAACAATGTTATTCGCCATTTGGTCGGAAATTTGGGCTATTTGCGGCATTAAGTGCAATATGTGCACAAGAGCCAATATGGAATTGACAGATGCAGTATGATAGTCCTTGGCTTGGCTAGCTTTCTCATAGACTGTGTCTGTGACATCAGCCTTACGCCCTATCTTGCCAACTGCAGAGATAATCTGACTGAGTAACGTAATTGCTGCACTTGAACATTGCTCAAGGTCTGCCAGCTTTGTGAACTGGCATGTATGGATCTTGGCCTTTATTTTTTACTCCATATCTTGCAATCTGTCAAGCAGGCTGTTCCCTGGTGCTTCACCTCTGAGGAAAGAGAAACGTGCTCATAAAGGGGTTTAATACAACTACATAACTTTGTTGAACAAATCTCTGTTTATAACAATATTCTGTCACAAAAACTATTAAAGTTCTTGGGATCTACTGAATATTGTGTAATATTTCCCAACTTATCAAGAGGACTTCCAAACATTTTTTGAAGATGTAAACCATATTGCTACAGCATTACAGCATGTGCAAATTAATAAATGTCTTAATGATGATGTTGTATGCCTCAGGGACAACATTATTTTGCACAGTAACTCTGCTTGCCTTTAAAAACAATTTGAAGCTGGAGGGCTACAGCGCTGTGAGAAAGTATTTGCCCACTTTCCAATTTCTCCTATTTTTCTTATTTGTCAGATTTAATGATTAAGATTTCAATATAAAATAAAGAAAACCAGAGTAGATACAACTTGCTGCTTTCAAAAAAAATTAATTTGTTGAAGGTAAAGAATTTTTCGAAAACTTTGTCTCGTGCAAGAAAATAATTGCCCCTGGTAACCTAATGATTGTTTGTGCCACCCTTGGCAGAAACAGTGTTTGCGGAGTCTTTTACATTATGGTGGAGAAATTTGGCCCACCTTTCTTTCCAGAATTGCTGTAATCAGCCACATTGGAGGGCTTTCGAGCGTGTACTGCCTGTATAAGGTTCAATTAGACTCATGTTTAGGCTGGGAATAAAGTCACTCCAAAGCCTATAATTAGTTTCTTTTGATCCATTCAGAGGTGGACCAGCTTATGTGCTTTACATTGCTGTCCTACTGCATGTTCCAATTGTGCTTGAGCTTTAGGTCATGAGCTGGTGGCTGGACGTTCTCCTTCAGGATTTTCTGGTAGGGAGCAGATTTCATGGTTCTATCAATTATTTCAAGCTGCTCAGGTCTTGAAGCTGCAAGGCCGCCCCAGCCCATCACACTACCACCACCGTGTTTCACCTTGAGCGCATAGTCTGTATAAAAAGATGGACGAAGCAACGGTGACGTCACCCATTGGTTTCTGCATACCATAAAGGAAGCCTCGATTTTGGCAATTTGAATTGTGCCCTTTTGTCATTTTGCAACTGGATGTGATTCCTATTGGACGAGAGTGTGAATTGAAGATCCCGGGAGGACCGTGGCTCTGGATCTGACCGTATCGGACGAGGACCAGAGGATAGCCGCGCCCCTAAAGCATATTCTGGCTTTATCCTTTATTCTAGTCTACTTGGGACCATGATTTACAAAAATGAACATCACGATATATCGAAGGAGACTTGAAACTTGCGATAGATACCATAAAATGATGTGGAAAATCATTAATGAAATAATAAATCAGGTGGCAAAGTAGGTTCATTTTCTAATAGACTTCAATATCACTGAACTTCTTTCTGCAACGACCGACGTCGCCATCTGCTGGCCCTTAAATATAATGCAAATTTTTGAGATTTCCCCATCGGCCTCACTTTTCAGACCCGGGCGCTGTGTCTTTATATACGCAGTCTATGCTTGAGCACCTACTGACAGTGATCCAAGGAGGGACAAACCATGAACCGGTGAGAGGGTGTTGGGGGGTCAAGGCTTATCGATGCACGAGGGCAAAAAAGGATATCCCGTCACGTCCAAACCGCCGAAAGGGCTACAGTGACACAAGCTTCTTTAATGATTCTCGCGTGAGGACTACGTCACAACATAAAATACATTACACCCTGCAGCATATTGCTCTTTGTAGCTGCAGGCCACTCAGAGTGTACTATTGTAACCCCAGTCCACTGTCAAAAGCATCTAAAATGGGCTAGTGAGCATTGAAACTGGACCTTGAAGCAATGGTAGAAGGTTGCCTTGTCCAGTGAGCACCGTTTTTTTTTTTTTTCCTTTTCCGCATCATGTGAACCGGTCGGGGACGTGTGCATCATTTTACCTGGGGAAGAGATGGCATCAAGTTGCACTGAGCACCAGCTGGTGGGGAGAGTGTAATGCTCTGCGGAAAGTCCTGCTGGGAAATCCTGGGCACGGGACAGGGCTGGACTGGGACAAAAAAACGGCCCTGGCATTTTCGGCCATGGCGGCCCACCCTGATCGTGACGTGACGGCCCGCCATACGCACACACTACGCTGTTACCAAAAGTTAAAATTAAGCTCAATCGTAGCCTACATGCCCTGGAACTCCACACAGAAAGGCCCCAGGCCGGATTCGAACCCACAACCTTCTTGCTGTGTGGGGGCAGAGCTAATCACTGCACCACCATGACAAAGAAGTTGACACACTTGTGCAGTGCTTTGTTGCCGACAGCTCCGCAACCGGTCCCAGCCCCTTACCATCATCAGGAGGAACCACTTTGCAGTTTCAGCCCTTCTTCCTCAACTAATCCTCTGAAGTGGTCCATCTGGAGGTGGTATTGAGGTGCTGGTGTCAACTACTAGCTCTCAAGCCAAGTCTGGTCATCTCTCTTCAGCCAGATCCTGTATGATGTTTTTTCTACTGCTTCTTGCAGTCCGCTGATGAGTTTTTTGATTTCCATCTTTGTACAGCAGAAGCGGTGGCAGAGAATGTTGACTAGCTTCCCTTCAATATATCCACGGGCACCAACCGTTAAACTGGAATTTGCGACGTAGGCGGGCCCTGTGGCTTTAGGGTTGACGCACATACGTACACACAGACAACAAAATCTGGTATCTTATTAACCAAGTACAGGCATAACAACACAAATGACAAATTGAAAAACATAAACTTGTACTACCCCGGCGATTCAACTTGACACTTTAATAAATGAATGAAATCATGATTAGATTAACTTGCAAACAAAGCTACCAAAACATGTGAGGTAATTAAAAATAAAAATGATTTAAAGAGAATGCCAGTGCATCAATGCACAGTATTCCTACCGAAACTGTCTGATTGCGCCTACCTTTTGAAAACATGTCAGCTTCCTCCTCTTTGCTTTGCACATTTTGTTCATTTAGCCTATCTCTGAAACTTTGAAATAGAAAGGACATATATTTATGCAACATCTATCAGAGCTGCCAACTTTCGAGGCAAACTTCGTGTAAGATTGACAAAGATTGTCCAAAGCCGGCGTACTTTCAAGTGTGAGATACACTTAAGTAAGCAAAATTTATTTTCCCACATGGAAAGAATCTATATGAACACATATGCGCATATATGCAACCTATATGCCGCATATATGCCAAATTCAGGTACATATATGTGCTTACAGAGGGCATATAGGTCTCCTATATAGCTCATATACCCAGTGGCAGGTTCTGTTTGTCATACCTATTGTATAGCTCATATCTCACTTTTATAACTGTCATACATGATGCCTAGCTCATATTTTTATTCTCAAGGTAATATCTGCATATTAGTCCAAAGTCCCTTACAGAAATAACAAGAATTTCACACAATAACTTATTAATCGCATGTGAACACGTGAAATTGGCATCACATTTGATCCTAAATACATGTTGACATGTGACAACGGCATGTTATGTGTAAACCAGTCATTATCAACAATGGCAAGTGAGAGGAAACAAAAAGCTATGATATCAACACAAATATCTAATACTATTTGTTACATTTTTTTCCTGAAACATTAACAAGGTCACCAATTCTTTCTTGACCATACTTATTTCCATTCTATGAAGATTGAGTTGAGTATTGTGGAAGAGAAGGAAATGTATAAAAACAAAATGGTTGGATTATGTTTATTTCATCAATTAAGCATTTTTTCAAGTTTAAGTCCCTGCCAGATTCACCACATTAGGTAAAATTGGATTCACATCATTACAGCTCATACACATCCACTGAAAGGTTATACACTACACTGTTACATCTACCAAATGGCAATGTTTTCTATCTTGTCTGTAATGCAGTTTCTAGATGAATATGGCTCCGAGGTCCTTAGTCTAAATGTAGCAAAATAAAACAAAAATAACAAAATAATAGCACACAGATGAACATACATTCAAGTAAACATGCCTTTCAAAAGTAATTTTCATCCCATCTATTTGAGCATTTCACTGTGTTTAATGAATTTGAAGACAAAGTTTACATTTCTGTTCACAGTTTTAATGAGCAGACACTTGTCTTTTATCTGAGATGCTTGTGTGGCAACTAAAGGTCCCAGACTTTTTCTTACAGGGATGACATTACATTCTTAAATTCCCACACGGAAAGAACCTATATAAACATATAGGTTTTAATCCCCGCCCAGTGGTCGGCAGCTCTTTTCAGAAGTAGCGCGCAATTGGCCAATGCGCTACAGGGATGCAAATTGCGAAGGGCTTGCTGGGAAGGGTTATGTAGATTAGAGTTCCCCTAGGCGCGTCCTGTCGGTCAGACGGGCGCTCATAAAATGGATTCTACCGCCAAAACAGGACGATGCGAAGAAGACTTGCCACGAAATAATTATCGAGCGGATCGTTAGTGAAGGTTAAGTTAGTTAACTGGTGGGCTGCATGATGCGGAGAGAACTTTAGTATTTGCACATAATACTGTAATTGCATCTGCCAGATTCAAGCGCGATTGGAAATGCCGAAACAGGAAAAAAAAAAAATTAGTTTTAATATAGGGCCACATATAGGTTTCGGATAGGTACATATATGTACCTATAATATATGAAAACGGCCAATTTTATGTATGTCGCATATATGCGAAACCTATATTTGGCCCTATATTAAAACCTATATGTTTATATAGGTTCTTACCGTGTGGGTTTCACTGACCTGACACGGGACATACTAAACCTATCTCGCATCAAATTAGAGGGCTGCGCGGGCCTGAAATGTCGGCCCCAGCCCGGTTCAAGCCCGTGGCATTCAAGCCCGGCCCTACCCTAGCCCGACGAGTGAAAATTTACTCGGCCCGAGCCAGACATAAGCCCGATGTCAATATCACGATGTGATGGCACATGTAACGCAAACACACCCTCGCACTCTTGATCACACACACACACACACACACACTCACATTGTAGCTTTACAGGAATACCGCTGTCTTGGAGAATCAATCAGGCGAAACGGGAACGAACTTGAGTTGACAATTTAATGAACGAATAGCCTAGGCTATACTGCCCCAGTATCAAAAATATAAGTACTAATAACAAAAAATAAGAAATGTCTCTCTCGCTTAACGGCCAACAATATCAAACAATATCATAGTCTGCAGTGTCCACAAACTGAAACAACATCAGTGTAACTTAAACATACTAGGGGAGGGGGAACACAGCAAACCGAGACTCACCATCTGGTCGTTCGATGAGCAACACTAACAAAAATCTTCGCCAACCGGCAAAATCCGATGATGAGCAGCACAAGCACAAATCTTCGCTAACCGGCTAAATCCAATGAGTAACACAAAAACAAATTTTTAAAAAACAACCAGGCAAAACTAGGCCACTCGCAGTTCATTCCACACTTGTTTATTTGTGTGCACTGTTCAGAATAGAATGGAATCCACCGCTGACGGCTTTAGCGTTGTTCTCCTTTCTTCCAGTGCTCTCCCTGCGGTGTTGAATGCTCGCTTGCTGGAGCTGCTGGTTGCGGGTATGCTCAGCACATAGCGCGCAAGTCTTGCTAGCATAGGCAGGGTTTTGTTGTGTTGTCTCCACCACCCAAGTAAATCTCGGTCATTACCTTCCATTGAGTGGTTAAGGTTGAGGTATATTTGAACTTCATCCACCATGTCATCATCCTCCCGGCGACGTTCTCCCATTCCGATTCCAAGTCTGCCAAGGTTTCTTTTTTTGCCGGGTGCTTCAGCGGCTGCCTCGCCGCTGGCTCCGTGGTGTTAGGGCGATCATCAACACGAGCATAGTCGCTGCTCTGAATCTTGGCGACCCAGCATTTGGCATCTTGGTGGACGGCATCTCTTTCAGCATCACTGAACATCCGCAACTGGCTGAACTTGGGCCAGAGGAATATTGCAAGTTTGTGAAGTGGACAAATCTCAACTTTCTTCCTTATCCACTCCAGATGGCGCTCGCGGACGCTGGTCTGGTATGGGATGTCAGTGTTAATCGGCTGGCAATGACGTGTTAGCCTCCCGTGCCACAACACAACCAGATTCAAAGTTGGATAGCGATCGCCTTCCATCTCCGTTGGGCTTCGTAAAAGGGACGAGAAAGTCGACCAGAAAGTCCAACACATCAGGGGATACGCCGTTGACGCGCTGGATCTCTCCACGACTCTGCAGCTTCTCTCGTAGCTCAGGATATATTGCCTTGACGGACTCAAGAGTGAGAAACTGCGTACTGTAACGTGCCTCTCCCATCTGTCTGACAGTCCTGAATAACTGGCTAGCCAGACCAGTTTGTTTCACGTACCGGACAAGTTTCTTTACAGCCAGTAGCGTTTCCGCCACCTCGGGAACTGTTTCAGCTAACTGTGTCACGTCGAGGGCATGTCGCATTACTGTATTGTAGACGTGATCTTGACAGTCAAGGCGCCGATACGATGACAGCGCAGCAACAATATTGGAGCCCTGGTCTGTAACCCAGACGACCTTATTCATAATGGTGGGATCAAAGTCAAGGACTGACACCAGTTGCTGCTGCAGTTCCATGCGAATATTGGTAGCTGTTTTGGCCTCATTGGAAGGGAACATAGCAGTGGTGAGTACTCTACACTTCAATTTGTAATCTGGAGTGACAAAGTGGCATGTAATCGCCATGTAACTAACTTTCCGGTAGTCATCCGACCACAAGTCAGTTGTCATACCAACATTAACGGAGCCCAGTACCTCTTTTATCTCTGCAACGAGCTTTTCCCTTTCTGTTGCTGCCTTAATGTGACATTGGCGAGATATAGTCGTAGGGTCAGGCAGTCCTTTTTCAGCGGACAAACGTCCATGTGATGCTCCAATGTTAATTAGCTCCTGAGCTAATTTAGTGAATCCTGGTCCAGCCACTGTTCGAAATGGTCTGATGTCCTCACAGCAGAAATCCACACACTTATCGGTGACTTGCGATTTCACTTCAGATGGCACTGGCTTTGAGAAAAAGCTAGACACTGATGGCTGTTTTTGGCTTGTTTTAGCACTAGCCACGGCGCATCCACGGTCAATGTGCCTTTGCAGATGGGATGAGCCGGTTTTCTTGCTGTCGTACGCAAGGATAGTACTGCAGCTTCTGCACTGTACGTGTCCTATGGGTTGCTTCGCTTCATTTATTATGATGTCAAAATTATTCCACAATGCAGCTTTACCGGACTCATTTGGAACTTTAAAAAGCTCTCCCTTTGCTAGCTGTGATTTTATAGTGTCCATCCTGTTCAGAAACTCACCCGCTCTTCTCTCTTCTGTCAGTTTTTATGGCGCTTTTTTAGTCACTTAGCTAGCGGCGTCAAGGTGTGCGCACCTGTGCGTGTTGACTCTCAAGGGCCTTTCGAGTAGGCCTAGAAAACCGCCATATTAATTTTATGTAGGCTAGCCTTTTCTGCGCGCGTGTGTAAAACTAAGCGAGACAGATACAACTTCATTTTCTTTTATTAAAAAGTGCCCGAGCCCGACCCGAACCCCACCTATGCGTAAAAAAACGGCCCGAGCCCGGCCCGTAACCTGTCCATGCTGTCGGGCCCAGTCGGGCCCCGTCGGGCTTGCAGACCTCTACATCAAATACGCGAGAACTGGAAACCCTGCAATATGCACACATTTAATAAAGTGTTGTTTCTGAGAGGCCAGACAAAAACCACTATCTAGCTCCTTTTCATTAATTGATTTTATAGCTAGGAAAGGTAAAACTAGCCTGCATTACCAATTGCCATAGTGTAATTTGAGCCGCTTCGATACTCTGCTCAAAACACAAAGTCCTGAATCGGTCAGCGATGCTTGCCAATTTGCCACAGAACTAGCTAGCTTCATTTACCAGTTACGATAATGGTTAACTTAAATATGTAGCATCGTTTAAGCAGAATATCCGCTCATTTTACGTCCTGTTATCAAACATTCCAGTTTCTAACCTATTTCTCCCTGCCTTGCTATCCGCCTGTTACTACCCACCTGCGCTGTCTCTGGCGACGAGTAACTGGTCTGATATGATAACATATAGGCCCCTTTACACCTGGTATTAAAATGTGTTTTTTTGTGATCGGATTGCAATCGTATACCGCTTTAGTACACGAAAGAACAGGTGTAAATGCACTCAAAACGCAGTCAGGACGGATTGTGATCCAATCTAACAACCCAATACATCCATGATGCCAAGCCAGCGACTATCTGCGAATGCAGACCATTCCGTGGTGCTGGAAGTCATTGAACCATGACGTTCTTTTCAGCACCGTACCTGCTCCATTCGTTCATTTATCACTCCCTGATATTCTATTGTCAACGATCACCAGTGCTACCAGGCTTAGATGAGACAGATATGATTATCCATCAAAAGTTCAACGACACACACCAACAAAGTAATAATCACAGCCACCAAAATTGCATTAGTAAAAAGACTCACATGAGCATGAATCTTAGAGCAAATCCTCGATCCGTAACAAATCGACGCTACCTCATTGGCACAGAACTACAGTACACCCATCAAAACACTGCGTAACTGTAATGATTGAAAAGGCCAACATATTAACATCTCAAACAACTTACCGTGTGATAGGCTATTGAGCAACGTTGCGCTACATCACAGCACATGCAATCAAATAAATTTAATTGATAATCAATACTTAGGCCCATACAGCTACTACATGTAAAAAACTCGTGTTACTTCTTGAAGAGAAAAGTGTTGCTTGCGACCGTGCGCTTATTTTTTATTTTATTTTATTTATTTATTTATTTATTTATTTGCGATTTCATCCGGGTCCCTATTTGTAATTTCACCATTTAGTTAGCTAGCTAGCATTCACATGCCCCAAAAGTATCTAGTAAAGTCAGCAAAAGAGACTTTCTAGCTAGCTAGCTATTTCGCTAACATAGCTAGCTAACAGTTACATTTGGTGCATAGTTTGCTGCTCTAAGGTCTAGCCTACTTAGTTTGGCTTACCTAGCTTGCAAGATGTTTTGCAACTAGGATCAATTTACATAAATAGCCAAGTATCTTTGACCAACGTTAGTTAGCGCAAAAACTCGGTAGCTAGCGAAAGAGCTAACCAACCTCGCGAATGTTTAACCTACCGAGTTACGCGGCTAATTAATGACTACTTGCTAATTCAACACTGGTGAATTAGCGAAATAATCGCGATTCACTTTCGTGGTTTATATGTACCAAAATTAGCTAAATGAGAAGGCGAACTAGATTGCTAGCCTAGCGTATAAGCTATTTTGTCAGTTTCTTTCGTCAACGTTAGCTGGCAAACATTATTTTTCATGCCTATGTATGCCAGGTAGCGGGCTAAATGTTCACAGTTCAATTCTAGCTAAGTTAGTCGGTGAAATAATGGCTATTCACTTATGTTCTTTTGCATTACAAGCACCAAATATGACTGTTAGCTAGCTAGCCCAGTGAACTACCTAGCTAAGCAGGCAAACTCATGTTAGCTCGCTTGCTCGCTAAAAAGCTTGGAGCACTTCCGTTTTGTTGACGTGGATACGCAGCATTTCTGTTTTTGCAACGAGTTTCTCAAATTGGATGTGTTTTTGGCCGTTGCATTGCGTTTTTAAAATCGGAGATGTTTTGGGCTTGGTGAAGTACATACCCCCGTCAGTCACCATAAGTAAATCAGTGATTCTTCATTTCAGCTTGCGCACTGGGAGCATTCACATCCACGGGATTGGCGCTTATGGAAGAAACCGTATTATGACGTCACAAATTTCCATCATGATGTCACATGTTATTATGCTCTGGATGTATAAAGTCCGACAGAGACCGAGAAATTTTCGCAGTTCAAGGAACTGAGATAAACAATCGAGAGATAGCAAGAGAGGTTGGAAGCAGCCAAACAGAGAGCATATTCAAAACATAGGGTAGTTATGGAGGGCAATTTGAAAGTGTTGTGTGCAAAGTGTGAGATTTTTGCACTTCAAGAAAAGCTGAAAGATGTGTCTCAAGAGTTGAAAGCTGCCAATCAGAGAGCAGCAGAAAAAGAGGAAGAGATCAAGCAGGAGCATTTGGACACAGAGAAAATTGAAAATAAGCTGCTCTCCCTATTACATAAAACAGAAAATGAGAGAATGCTCTTACGCAGAGAGTCGGAGGCAGCCAATCAGAGAGCAGCAGAAAAAGAGCAAAAGATCAAGCAGGAGCGTTTGAATATGGAGAACATTAAGAATGAGCTTCAAAAAGCACACAATGAGACCGTGCACTTACGCCAAGAGTTGGAGGCAGCCAATCAGAGAGCAGCAGAAAAAGAGCGAAAGATCAAGCAGGAGCGTTTGAATACGGAGAACATTGAGAATGAGCTTCTTTCCCTATTACAAAAAGCACACAATGAGAGCGTGCACTTATGCCAAGATTTGGAGGCAGCCAATCAGAGAGCAGCAGAAAAAGAGGAAGAGATCAAGCAGGAGCGTTTGGACACAGAGAAAATTGAGAATAGGCTGCTCTCCCTATTACATAAAGCAGAAAATGAGAGTGTGCTCTTACGCCGAGAGTCGGAGGCAGCCAATCGGAGAGCAGCAGAAAAAGAGCGAAAGATCAAGCAGGAGCGTTTGAATACGGAGAACATTGAGAATGAGCTTCTTTCCCTATTACAAAAAGCACACAATGAGAGCGTGCACTTACGCCAAGAGTTGGAGGCAGCCAATCAAAAGGTAGATTCAAAACAGTGGGAAGTTACAGAGAGCAATTTGAAAGTGTTGCGTACAGAGTGTGAGATTTTAGCACTTCAGGAAAAGCTGAAAGTTGTGTCTCAAGAGTTGGAAGCAGCCAATCAGAGAGCAGCAGAAAAAGAGGAAGAGATCAAGCAGGAGCATTTGGACACAGAGAAAATTGAAAATAAGCTGCTCTCCCTATTATGTAAAGCAGAAAATGAGAGTGTGCTCTTGCGCAGAGAGGTGGAGGCAGCCAATAAGAGAGCAGCAGAAAAAGAGGAAGAGATCAAGCAGGAGCGTTTGGACACAGAGAAAATTGAGAGTAAGCTGCTCTCCCTATTACATAAAGCAGAAAATGAGAGTGTGCTCTTACGGCGAGAGTCGGAGGCAGCTAATCAGAGAGCAGCAGAAAAAGAGCAAAAGATCAAGCAGGAGTGTTTGAATACGGAGAACATTAAGAATGAGCTTCAAAAAGCACACAATGAGAGTGTGCACTTACGCCAAGAGTTGGAGGCAGCCAATCAGAGAGCAGCAGAAAAAGAGGAAGAGATCAAGCAGGAGCGTTTGGACACAGAGAAAATTGAGAATAAGCTGCTCTCCCTATTACATAAAGCAGAAAATGAGAGTGTGCTCTTACGGCGAGAGTCGGAGGCAGCTAATCAGAGAGCAGCAGAAAAAGAGCAAAAGATCAAGCAGGAGCGTTTGAATACGGAGAACATTAAGAATGAGCTTCAAAAAGCACACAATGAGAGCTTGCACTTACGCCATGAGTTGGAGGCAGCCAATCAAAAGGTAGATTCAAAACAGTGGGAGGTTACAGAGAGCAATTTGAAAGTGTTGCGTACAGAGTGTGAGATTTTAGCACTTCAGGAAAAGCTGAAAGTTGTGTCTCAAGAGTTGGAGGCAGCCAATCAGAGAGCAGCAGAAAAAGAGGAAGAGATCAAGCAGGAGCGTTTGGACACAGAGAAAATTGAGAATAGGCTGCTCTCCCTGTTACATAAAAGCAGAAAAGAGGTGTTCTTCGCCAGAGTCGGAGGCAGCCAATCAGCAGCAGCCAGTGGAGGTTAAGAATGAGATTCAAAGAAAAAAGGGAAGGTTACGGACACAGAGTTGGAGGCAGCCAATCTGAGAAAGCAGAAAAAAGAGTGGTTCTTAGGTTAAGTCGGAGGCAGATCAAGCAGGAAGAGTTTGAATAATCGGAGAACATTAAGAATGAGCTTCAAAAAAGCACACAATGAGACCGTGCACTTACGCCAAGAGTTGGAAGCTGCCAATCAGAGAGCAGCAGAAAAAGAGGAAGAGATCAAGCAGGAGCGTTTGGACACAGAGAAAATTGAGAATAAGCTGCTCTCCCTATTACATAAAGCAGAAAATGAGAGTGTGCTCTTACGCCGAGAGTCAGAGGCAGCCAATCAGAGAGCAGCAGAAAAAGGGCAAAAGATCAAGCAGGAGCGTTTGAATACGGAGAACATTAGGAATGAGCTTCAAAAAGCACACAATGAGAGCGTGCACTTACGCCAAGAGTTGGAGGCAGCCAATCAGAGAGCAGCAGAAAAAGAGGAAGAGATCAAGCAGGAGCGTTTGAACACAGAGAAAATTGAGAATAAGCTGCTCTCCCTATTACATAAAGCAGAAAATGAGAGTGTGTTCTTACGCCAAGAGTCGGAGGCCGCCAATCAGAGAGCAGCAGAAAAAGAGTTAGAGATCAAGCAGGAGCGTTTGGACACAGAGAAAATTGAGAATAAGCTGCTCTCCCTATTACATAAAGCAGAAAATGAGAGTGTGTTCTTACGCCAAGAGTCGGAGGCCGCCAATCAGAGAGCAGCAGAAAAAGAGTTAGAGATCAAGCAGGAGCGTTTGGACACAGAGAAAATTGAGAATAAGCTGCTCTCCCTATTACATAAAGCAGAAAATGAGAGTGTGTTCTTACGCCGAGAGTCAGAGGCAGCCAATCAGAGAGCAGCAGAAAAAGAGCGAAAGATCAAGCAGGAGCGTTTGAATACGGAGAACATTAAGAATGAGCTTCAAAAAGCACACAATGAGAGCGTGCACTTACGCCAAGAGTTGGAGGCAGCCAATCAGAGAGCAGCAGAAAAAGAGGAAGAGATCAAGCAGGAGCGTTTGGACACAGAGAAAATTGAGAATAAGCTGCTCTCCCTATTACATAAAGCAGAAAATGAGAGTGTGCTCTTACGCCGAGAGTCGGAGGCAGCCAATCAGAGAGCAGCAGAAAAAGAGCAAAAGATCAAGCAGGAGCGTTTGAATACGGAGAACATTAAGAATGAGCTTCAAAAAGCACATAATGAGAGCGTGCACTTACGCCAAGAGTTGGAGGCAGCCAATCAGAGAGCAGCAGAAAAAGAGGAAGAGATCAAGCAGGAGCGTTTGAACACAGAGAACATTGAGAATAGGCTGCTCTCCCTATTACATAAAGCAGAAAATGAGAGTGTGCTCTTACTCTGAGGGTAGGAGGCAGCCAATCAGAGAGCAGCAGAAAAAGTGCGAAAGATCAAGCTGGAGAGTTTGAATATGGAGAACATTAAGAATGAGCTTCTTATCCTCATACAAAAAGCACACAATGAGAGTGTGCACTTACGCCAAAAGTTGGAGGCAGCCAATCAAAAGGTAGATTCAAAACAGTGGGAAGTTACAGGGAGCAATTTGAAAGTGTTGCGTACAGAGTGTGAGATTTTAGCACTTCAGGAAAAGCTGAAAGTTGTGTCTCAGGAGTTGGAGGCCGCCAATCAGAGAGCAGCAGAAAAAGAGGAAGAGATCAAGCAGGAGCGTTTGGACCCAGAGAAAATTGAGAAGAAGCTGCTGTCCCTACACTCAAAAAAAATAAACCAAGGGCATTGTTTGACTTGCATGCTATAAATGTGTTCAAAATAAATAAATTTATTGCATTCGTGTATGGGAAATGATTTATTTTTGCTTGCTGAATGTAAATCAGTGAAAACTTGGATCAATTAAATCAGTACCAGGTGGTCCAAAATAAACAGGATAGATCAAACCAACAACTGACACTGGCCACAGTTACACAATGTTTTTTAATCCGGAATTAATCATTCGGAATTAAATAGTTCGGAATTAAAATATTCTTCCTCGAGTTTACATGGAAATAGTAATTCGGAATTGAGGTTTACATGGAAAACACGTTCAATCGCCCTTATTTAATTCCAGTTAACGTCCAGGGGTCGGGAAGGGTTCTGATTGGACGGGGGGCGCACGTGTTTATGTATTTACGTCTACTGGAAGGAAGGAAACTCCACTCCCTGCTTCTTCTCAGCTCGGCGAGATGGGTTTCTGTGCAACGTCATCGCAGATATGCGCGCGCAGCCAGGGGGCAGAAAGCGGGACATTTTTCATTGTTTTCAAGTGGAGTCAAGCAGCAAAAAGAAGATGACGAGGAGTTGTTGTGCTGTTATCTGCACAAACCGGCAAAAGGATGGATGGAAATTTTATAATATCCCGAGGGGATCTCATCCTTTTGCCAAAAGACGAAGAAGATTATATGGTATTAGGTATATTTTGGGGTGTTGGAGTTTGATGGACTTGAGGCAACTCTGTCAGGTGTCGCTTTGGTCGGCTGAAGTTGATGTTTTTCAGCTTTTGAGGCTCAACCTTTTTTCGGGACATGTCCTTCCAACGATTAGGTTGGGATGTGCAGGCGACCTCCTCCTCGGTGCGTCTGCGCCCTGGCAGTTCAACTTGGCACATGATGGCTGCAGCATGACTGCAACAAGAAGCGAGACTGGTGCGATGCATAGATCTATTAGCAAAAGTAAGCGAAATCATGAGCTCACAATATCTGCTGTGAGACTTACCCTGCCATGCATGTGCAGTTAGCGGTTAGGATGTACCCAAGATCCCTGTGCACGTAGACCCAGGCATCATAAGGTTTTGTCTTTAGTCCCTGTCTCTGGCTGGGCAGGACACCTGCCCTCAAAGCACAAAACCCTGAACCCATGTCATAAAACTTTAAGTTTTGCACATGACTACAAAGCACGTAATTATACGTGTCTGAAGGTTTATATGCACGCAAATTGTCCTTTGTGTACACACTGGGCTTCTCTATGAGATAACTGTATATGTCGGGCCATATGAATATTATAAGGGTCTGGTAATGTCTCACCATTACTGAGGACCAGTTTCTTGAGATAATCGGTGCAGTCTGAGCTGCTTAGGCTGTTGATATAATTGGTCTGAGCCATCTCTGTCCCAGACCTAGCTAACGAGCTGTCAGACATGTAGAGTAACGTATATTTACAGTGACATTGGTAGGGTCTTTTTTTCTTCTAAATGTTGGCAGGCCATAAAGTAGCCTCGTCGTAAACATCTTTACTTTGACTTTGTTAGCGTTCACTAACGTAACCACCATGCTCCTGATATTGTAGACATCCAAAACAACCATCACAACCTGGTAAGTTGAGTGAAATTCATGGACGTTTCAGCAAGTGTTTTTCTGATTTGTGACGCAATGAAAAACAAATTGATTTTTCTATGAAATGACATTTTATTGCAATTGAGTCAGCGAGAACTTACAAACAATACGGCATCTACATTGATATCAGTTCACTCCGAAGCAGTCTCTTGCCCCCTGGTTGCGCGCGCACCTAGTATTGTTTGTACAGAAACCTGTCGATAATAAAAACTGTTTTCGCAGTTTGTTTACTATGGTCTGTGTGAACACTCCTTTCTAATTGGCTGGCAGGTGTTGACTAAAACCGTGGAACCGCACAGGTAGTTCGGCCTACGGTAGTTTCACCGTTTGAAGTTCGAAATTCATCCGCTAGCCAACCTATAACCATAGCAACGTTAGAGCACTGGCATTTGGCTGGGTATAACAGAAACCAAGCTACTCATTTACATACATGCCAACTCTACCGCTTTAGGGGCATTTACAATGGCGGCATTAGACCAGGGCTAATATCCCTCCCTTTATTAAAGGGGACCTATCATGCTGATCCTTCTTTTAATACGTATTAGTAATGTTATAACGTTAATTGTCCATACTCAACCTCTAAAAAGTTTCTAAACATAAGATACAGAGGTTTTGTCATAATCCAAGAACGTGATTTCCTCTCTGAACAGCTCCTCCCGAGATCTTCGCGAGATCTGGGCAAAACCTGACGTCAGGTTGTGCCGTCCAATTAGTCCAGACCTAGCCAGAGCCAATCACGGCGCTGGACCTGCCCACACCGGAAACTATTCTAGCAGGCACTAACAATGGCAGATCATACTATGCCTTGGTAGCATCTACACTTTTGGAAATACAAAAGAAGAACCGCAGATCATTTGAGGTGCAGTTTTGTCAGTATCTCTCCCAAAGCTGCTTGTCCGTTTACTTTTGGATGCGAAGAAAAACAACTATTTATCTTACAAAAGAGGATGCCACAAGAAATCAGTGAGTAGCTTTTTTTGTTTGCTGGCAGCAAACAGCCACGGCCAAAGGGAACGTTAGCTGTTTGTGCTCAGCATTTCACCAAAGACAGCTTTGTTAATAAAGGATAATTCGACACAGGATAAGCGTTTTCAGCTGCTTCAAACCTGAAGCAGTTGCATCGATCAAAGCGCTTCGAGCCACACGCTGTAAGTAACGATATAACAGCAAATAATGTAAGTGAAGCTAACGTGTTACGGGTGGCTAGCAGGACCGCTAGCGATAGTTAGCACTAACAACTGGCCTCAAACGCAGGCTTTGTAAAATATCTGAAGATAAAGCCTGTATTGGTCGCGACTGTCTGTGACTCACAGACACAGAAGCTGTAAGTTGCTTTTACTGCATAAGCCAACCTGACGTGATAGCCAGTTGATTGTGGCTGTAGCACAGCGGCTAACGTAGCCAAGTTACTGTTGCTAATGTTTGTGTCCTAAATATGCAAGAGTAATATCAGGGGAAATTCTACAGAAGGTGTGTGAACATAAACCTCATTTGTAGCTAACTTTTTATACTTGTTTGTAATTTGGATGCTTGGTACAACTGTCCACGGTAACGGAATTTGCAGTCTGTAAAACCTCTGTTGCAAGGGTTTGTCTCTGTGGTTATGACCGCTCGGTTACCAGCTACTGCATGTTAGTTTGCGTGCCGCCGTGCTAATTAAAAATGCTCCTGGTTAACTTATAGGCAGTAATTCTGATCGGTATGCTTGTGTTACTTCAATAAGCATCAGTGTGGCAGTTTCCGATTGTAGCCACTACGGTTGAAGCGGCTGCTCGTGATTGCTTCACTTATCCATGACCAAGATCAGCCGGATCCCTATCACAAATATCTGGACTAGCTCTCTGATTCTACTGTGAAAGCAATGCAAAACGCGGAAGCTCTACCGTGTCTGGTATAACAAAGGATTTCTCTGCATTACCGTGACATAATTTCGTCCCCCTTTAAAAATTATTGTGGGTAATAAAAAGCCGAAAGAGGCAGAGATTAAATAGGTAATTCTTTCCTGTAGAAGTGATCGAGTAACAGAACTTACAGTCTGCAAAACCTGTATTATGTTCATAACATAACCGAGCTCTCTCTAGCTGTCGCGTACTATCCATAAAGCTGCTTTCACATCGGATGCGAAACGAATATTTCGCGGGACAGATTACATTCAAAGTCAATGCAAAGACTTGAATACACGCGTTATGGGCGCGTTAAGCAGCTTTCACACTGGACGCCAAACTAATTTTTTGCGCGACAGATTACATTCAAAGTCAATGCAAAGACATGTCAAATACACCCGTTTTTTCTGGGCACATTAAAGTCAATGCAAAAGCGCAAATCACACCGGACGGGCACATTAGCACTTTTCACACCGGACCTTTTTTTTTTCGCACGACAGATTAGCTACATTCTAAGTCAATGCAAAATACGCGAATACCGCAGCGTTATGGGACGTTAAGCAGCTTTCACACGGACCAATGCAAAGACGAATTTTTTTTGCGCGAAAGATTACATTCAAAGTAAATGCAAAGATAACGCATTGACTTTGAATGTAATCTGTCACGCGAAAAATTCATTTCGCGTCCGGTGTGAAAGCGGCTTATCGCGCCCATTTTCTGCGAGCAAACGCTGGTCATTCCGGCGCAATAAGTAACCATTACCACGGGCAATTTCTGAAAAGGCCGTTTAGCCTGGAGCTTTAAGCCCCTTCATACACACCAGCGCAGAAGCTGTTCGTTACTCCACGCTACCGACACACCACAGCTATGCACACGAACCAGCAGGTCCTTATAATACACACCGAAGCAGTCCATAAGTTGTTGGTCCACTTTTTGCTGCTCCTCACTGTCCATGTTTCCCTCTAAACTCAAACCCACCGGATTTCTATGATCTCCGGTCTACACTTGGGTTTGTCGACCCGTTCTACAAATATGTCTATATGGGGTGGATTCTAGCTTTCCCTCAATCCTTGCTATAGAGTAGAAACACCGGTGTACTCACCGTAGTAGCCGTAGGTAGACAGCAAATTCGAGCTTGAGCTGCCAGACATTCGCACTGCGTCCTCCACTTTCACCGTTGCGTTTATTAGAACAAGTTAATTTCATTAGATCTATACACATGTACTGCGTTTGATTGCGGAATATGCCCGTCGATTCCTTCGGGATACGCGTCTCAGTTTCACTCTGAGGAGGCGGACCCGGAAAACTGCGTTCTGCTGCCTCGTCCCGCTTAGATCCGCCCTCCACAGAGCTGGCCAGTCAGAAGAAAGTGGGCTCACGGGGAATGGGGGCCATAGCGGAAGAGCCATCCCAACGAGGCGTTTCAGGCAGAGACTACAATGGACTACAAATGGGGTTTTTTGAGGATGGCAGTATGAGCTAAATAAGGACCCTGTTTAGGACTTTGAAAGATCAGGAGTACTCTAGGGGAGTCCAAGATCAAAATATAACCTTGGAAATATGGCAAAATAGGTCCCCTTTAAACTCCTTAAATGAAGTGTTTTAACTAATTAGCTATCCTCTTACTTCTAAGTAAATTTTGGACTTTGAGACAGAAACGTAAATCCCTGTGTCAATAAAGCTGAGTCAGATTAATACCTGTCCTAATTACAAGCGCTCATTCAAATCCTGCAGGTCTTTGGAGGCGATTGGCCCCAGTGCAAAAAAATTTTTTTTGTGCCAAAATAATCAACGCTAATCTAACAGCCTACGTTGGACTCAAAAGAAAAGACCACAGCCTGATTTCTCCAACTACCATGCATCCGAAATAGCTTTAGACACAGTATGTCGATAAGCATAGAACAAATAGCCATGAGAAAAGCACAGTGGCTCATTGCATGCCGATACTACTATATTAATGAGGAAAATATTAATTACATACTCTACAATATGAGCATATTTTAAGCTTAAATACTTGCAGCGATCCCCCCAGCGGTTTCACGGGGAGACACCGCTCCGTGCATAATTACGCGCGAGGCACAGTAGTGCAACATTACTGATGATTAAAATCTCCAGACATGCCAACGAGAGGTAACAATTACATGACTATACATTTAAGTGATGGTGAGCTTACGTTAGCCTCCCGGTACACATTAACCCTCCTGTCATGTTCACCCCCCTCCCCTTACTTTAGTGTTCCCAGTCAAATTTGACCGGTCTGTATTAACTGCTCTTAAATTAACACAAAAACCATTAATCACCACCAACTTTTTTATTTAACACTCTTTTTAGCTTTGAACAATGTCTCAGAGTAGTGGTTAACATGAATAACTGCAGTGAAAATACAACCCCAATTCCGAATTAGTTGGGATGAAGTGTAAATTGTGAATAAAATCAAAATGCAATGACTTTAAGATCACATGAGCCAATAATTTATTTACAGTAGAACATAGATAACATTTCAAATGTTGAAACTGAAACATTTAATATTCTTATCCACAAAATGAGCTCATTTCAAATCTTCTGGCTGCAACAGCTCTCAAAAAAGTTCGGA
Organism: Gymnothorax javanicus; assembly: GCA_029692085.1. Taxonomy (NCBI): domain Eukaryota; kingdom Metazoa; phylum Chordata; class Actinopteri; order Anguilliformes; family Muraenidae; genus Gymnothorax; species Gymnothorax javanicus. The sequence continues at coordinate 24,712,658 of CM056206.1, read as the reverse complement.
CACAGGCAAAAAAGGGCTGAAAAAGCAATTAATATATAAGAGCTGAATGAATATATATATATATATATATATATATATATATATATATTGTTATGTATGAGTATTTTGTGTACAGCACTGTATATCATTTGCAAATGGAGATTTGTTAGACACTATTTAAATGCCCATTATGACTGGTCAGCGATTTGTTTATTTTGGTTATCATTTGGCACCCTCTGGTGGTATGACTGTAGAAAAACATGATCTGATGCAATACACTTCTTTGTGAAGAAATAGACTAGTGCTTTCTAGAAGCTTCTGGCATCTTCCTGCCTGGAGGGGGCGGGATTACCCAAGGAATCCTGTAGATCTTTCCAGAATGTTGCTAGTCTATATAAATGCTGTAATTTTGGTCAGTGGGGGCAGAGTTTTTGTTTTGGCAACAGAGTTACATAGTGGCATTAGAGTGTTATTATAAGATTAAACAGTGGATTATTTGTAGAAGTTTTTTTTTCCAGTGAAAAATAAATTTAAGTTGTCATTGCTGGTTTTCTTCGTTGTGATTTTTAAGTCATAACAAATATATATATATATATATATATATATATATATATATATTAGGGCTGTCAAAGTTAACGCGTTAACACGTGATTAATCACAAAAAATTATTGCATTAATCATGTATTGACGCAGATTAATCGCACAATTTATTCTGAACGCACATGCTCCTTTACCTTATCCGCGGATGGTTACCTGAAAGACAGCGCAGGTTGCTATAAGGTCAGTGATCAGGTCAATGCATACGCCAGTGCAAAGATGAGTGAGGAGACTCCGACTGGTGTGCTCAGCGGCAAATTTCGCTTCAAAAAACACCCCGACGGGACTTTAGATAAAACCAAGGTAGTTTGCATATATTGCAGCGATGAACTCACTTTTCATCAGAGCACAACAAGTTTAAAATACCATCTAAAAGCAAAACACGTTTTTGAGGCAGCCGCTAGCAAGAACGCTACTAGTACATTGACAACAAGCAGAGGACGACAAACAACACTGGCTGAGTGTACCCATGGCAATGTTGTCAACAAAAGTACCACAGATAAGTTAAGCAACGCTTTTGTAAAATGGATAGCCACAGCATGTAGGCCAATTAACATCAGTGAAGACCAGGGGCTGCAAAAATCATGCATATCGCCACAGGTGACCCATCATACAAACTACCTTCGAGGGGGACAATTACAACAAGGATAAACGAACTGTACTGCACACATAAGACCACCAAGGTACAACTGCTGGCTGATGCTGAATTAATTTAGCTTACTGGAGACCATTGGACCTCAGTGAGTAATCTTAATTACCTCGGGGTAACTGCTCATCTAATCGACGACAAATGGCAACTACATTCCTTTGCTTTGGGTGTTTTAAAAACCGAAGAAAGACATTTTGCTAAAGCATGCGCTAGTCAGTTCCTCCAAGTTGCTAAGGACTGGAATATTACCGAAAAGGTCCGCACGTTAGGGACAGACAGCCCTCACAACATTGTAGCTGCTGCAAGAGGTTTACCATTTCAACATCTGCCCTGTGTTGCCCATGTTGTACAGCGAGTTATCACCATGGCTTTCTGTGATGGTGGATTTCACGTGCCTTTAGTAAAATGCCGCAAAATAGTGGGACATTTCAAGCACAGCCCCGCTATTACATCAGTGTTGAAAGCACAACAAGTAGCCCATAGCCTGAAGGAGGAGACACTTGTCCAGGACGTACCTACATGCTAGAATTCGACCCTGGCAATGATCAAATGGATCTAGCACAACAAGGAGCCACAGAGAGCAGCACTGGCCCAGCAGAAGGCGCACAACTTAGCTCTGTTAACACCAGCAGAATATGACAAGTTGGAAAAGCTAGAGATGCTGCTTGAGCCTTGCAGGTGAAGTGTTATTGTTATTCTTAGTATTCTAATTTTTAGTATTCACAATTTTTAATTATGTGGTATTTTCTTGTGTTTGTGCATCTTAGGTATATCACAGAGCTCCTTGGGGGGGGGAAAGTATGTATCCTGCTCTGTTGTGCTGCCTGTGCTGTGCCATCTTCTACGTACGATGGAGGTGTCAGATGTTGATCCAGTTTACATACTCTGCTTCAAGGCTGCATTCACAAAGGATCTCAACAAAAGGAAAGAGAACTTGAACCTGGCCTGGTTAAAGGTAGCAACAGCTTTAGATCCGCGGTTTAAGGACCTCCGATGCCTGCCACGGACAGAAAGGGGAGCGGTGTGGCAAACTCTGAGTGAAATGCTAAAAGAAGGTGCACTTGAGCCCAAGGGGCCCATGGATGAAACTGAGAAAGAACCACCACCAAAAAAGATGTCGCTCCTGCTCATGGGGTCAGAGTCAGAATCGGAGGATGAGGGATGAGGCACAGACAATGCTCTTGAGAGGAACAAGGCAGAGCCCTGTGTGAGCATTGACACATGTCCCTTGGAGTGGTGGTCAGCACATAGCGGTGCCTACAGTAAACTGGCACATTCTGCGCAAAAGTACTTAGCTGCCCCTGCTTCCACTGTACCTTGCGAAAGACCTTTTTCGTTGGCAGGCCACATTGTACAGAAAAAAGAAATCAGCACTGTCATCTGAAAATGTCAATAAGCTTGCTTGCCTAAGCAACGGGTTAAAGGAAGAGTAAATGCAGACATAAGTGCACTCTGTTGAGTTATGTTTATGGATGTGTTTAGTACATTATCTATTGGTGTACATCAGCACCTTGTTATTTGCAATATCTTTGCTTGTTCAAAATGTGCACCTAGTTCTTACTATACTGTTACCAAGTTTTGAGCAAATAAATGACATGCATTCAAGTACTAGACATCAAACATTCAGTAGCCTACTTCCACATGACCTTCAAGTAATAAACTTAGGTCTATCGTTCAAACTTTACGTAGACGTTAATATCCGCATCACTGTGGAATTTTCTAAAATAACTACTTAATGATGTGTTCTGCATAACCCTGTATTTAAAATCTGTTTTGCAAAGGAGGCCCCTAGGCTGTTGCATTTAGAGACTCATGTCCAGAAATACCAAATGAGCCTTATTGTATTCAGAATTTTCTCTGCTTAATGAAAGCGAGTGAGTCCTTGGGGTCTTTACTTTTGACAGGAGTGCTTACCTACTGTATATGACAGAAGCTACGAAAAACATTTAAAATATAGGGCACTGGCGGCCCCAGAAGCTCCCGCCGTTAAGATAAACAAAATGTCGAAGTTTTTGTTGACGGACGTACGCACGGATGGAGCCCGATACCATAGCTCCCGTGCCACTTGGGCTGCGGGAGCTAATTAGGAGCCTGTAACTGAAAATGTTAATAAGATAAAGCAAAATGTTGAAATTTTTGGTGATATGTTTGGGCCAGTGACCTTGCAAAAATAGGCCAAGGTCACCTTTAGGCACGTCATTTGTAGACCTTTATGAGATGCATGTCCAGTAAAAATTAGGAGCCTGTAACTGAAATAAATGAGATAAAGCAAAATGTCGAAGTTTTTGGAGATATTCACTGCAAAAAATGATAAGATAAAAAATACTAGGTAAGATGAATTGACTTATTTTAAGACTTAAAACACTTATTTCTATCATCATTTTTCTTAGTAAGACCAAAAAAAAAATTTTGTTTTGAGATAATTTTTACTACCTTGCCGATGGGGTTAGTAAATTTCACTTGTCCAGTCAAATAGTAACTTGTTTAAAAAAAAAAAAACCAGTTACCAGACTTGACAAGTGAAATTTACTAACCCCATCGGTAAGGTAGTAAAAATTACCTCAAAACAAGGAATTTTTTTTTTTTGGTCTTACTAAGAAAAATGGTGATAGAAATAAGTGTTTTAAGTCTTAAAATAAGTCAATTCATCTTACCTAGTATTTTTATCTTATCATTTTTTGCAGTGTTTTTAGGCCAGTGACCTTGAAAAATAGGCCAAGGTCACCTTTAGGCTTGTCATTTGTTGGACTTTATGAGATGCATGTCCAGTAAAAATTAGGAGCCTGTAACTGAAATCGTTGATGAGATAAAGCAAAATGTGTTGACGGACGACGCGCACGCACGCACGCACGCACGCACGGAGGGAGCCCGATACCATAGCTCCCGCACCGCGAGTGGCAGGAGCTAATAATAAAAATGTTCATGTATGGCATTCTGACAATAAAATTGCATTTGTGTCAAAATATTGGGGTCTTTTTTAAAGTTACTTTAAATTCTGCAAGCAAGTAATTAACTGCGATTAATCGTGATTAATCAAAATCAAAAAGTGTGATTAATCTGATTAAAAAAATTAATCGTTTGACAGCACTAATATATATATATATATATCAGCTGAAAGAGCATTTAGTAAGTAATTACATTAACTGGCATCAGGTGTGTAACATGATTGGCTATAAAAGGGATGTCCTAGACAGGCCGAGTTTCTCAGAAGTAAAGATGGCCAGAGGCTCTCCAACCTGTGAAGGCTTGCGTAAAAAAATTGTGGAATACTTTAAAAACAATGTTCCTCAACGTCAAATTTCAAAGGCTTTGAAGGTCTCATCATCGACAGTGCATAACATCATCAAAAGATTCAGAGAAACTGGAAAAAATCTCTGTGCGTAAGGGACAAGGCAAGACCTTTACTGGATGCCCGTGATCTTCGGGCCCTCAGACGCCACTGCATCACTCACCGGCATGATTCTGTCATTGACATTACTAAATGGACCCAGGAATACTTCAAGAAACCACTGTCTGTAAACACAGTCCGCCGTGCCATCCACAGATGCCACCTAAAACTCTATCATGCAAAAAGGAAGCCTTTGTTGAGCATGATCTAGAAGCGCTGCCATGTTCTGTGGGCCAAGGCTCATTTAAAATGGACTGTAGCAAAGTGGCAAAGTGTCCTGTGGTCAGAAGAGTCCAAATTTGACATTCTTGCTGGAAATCATGGGCGTTGTGTCCTCCGGGCTAAAGAGGAGAAAGACCACCCCTCCTGTTATCAGTGTTCAGTTCAAAAGCCAGCATCTCTGATGGTATGGGGATGCATTAGTGGATATGGTGTGGGACACTTGCATGTTTTAAAAAGCACCATGAATGCTGAAAGGTATATAAAGGTTTTAGAGCAACATATGCTCCCCTCCAGACGACATCTATTCCAGGGAAGGCCTTGTGTATTCAGCAGTACGGTGCAAAGCCACATACTGCAGTTATTGCAGCAGCATGACTTCATAGTAGAAGAGTCCGTGTGCTGAACTGGCCTGCCTGCAGTCCTGATCTTTCACCAATTGAGAACATTTGGCATATAATTAAACAAAAAGTCCGTCAACGGGGACCCAAAACTCTCCAGCAGCTGGAAGCCTATTTTAAACAAGAGTGGGATCAAATTCCAATGGCTAAACTCAAGAAACTTGTTTCCTCAATGCCCAGACGCCTCCACTCTGTGTTAAAAAGAAGAGGGGACGCTACACCATGGTAAACAGGCCCCTGTCCCAACTGTTTTGAGACCTGTAGCAGCCATCAAATTTGAAATGAGCTCATTTTGTGGATAAAATCTCAGTTTCAACATTTGCTATGTTATCTCTGTTCTATTGTAAATATAATACTGGCCGGTGTGATTTGAAAGTCATTGCATTTTGATTTTATTCACAATTTACACTTTGTCCCAACTATTTTGAAATTGGGGTTGTACAAATAGGCACTGAAAATGTATTCCAAAATGAACATGTAATGTAAAAAAGAAATGGAAAACCAGAGACCAAACTCCTCAACATGAAGTCGTGTCTGTGTATGTGTTTGTGCGTGCGTGTGTGTGTGCGTGTGCATGTGTGTGTGTGTGTGTTGGGTGGTGTGTATGGGGATGTTTTCTCATCTGATGGATGAATATAATCTGGATACCCATTCATTTCCTCTGGCAGTCACTTTTGACCGGGAACACCACAGGTGTAACAAGGTTGACTAAACCACTCAAAATTCAATGAAAGGGGAGATCATCACTTTTATATGTTCAAGTGCCCAGTGTGGAGGATATCATTAGGCCTTGAGGCAATCAGATGTAAAACACAATATTTATGAGTGTTTTAAGTTGTAAATTGGTCAGATTTGACCCAAACACGACAGGAAGGTTAACATTCCAAGTATTCGATTAAGCAAAAGCACGCGTAAAAAAAACGATCTAATTTAGTAAGTTTAGCACTATACTCGTCCTTTTCCCATTTTTCCTTTCTCTTTCAGGTGCCGCTTTTTTGTTTGGGTTTGCTAAACATTATGCTGCTCTGCTAGGTTTATCATTTACTCAATATAGAACACTTGCGTCTTGCTGTAAGGTTGAGGGGAAATTGACGTGACGTCAATGCAAGTTATTACTAATGACAGGGAACAAGGTCATTGGACAAATTAGCATTTCCCAGCAAGCCCTCTTCCTTCAAAACTTCAGAAGACAGCAAGCAAATCAATTTTGTGGTGGATAAAGATAATATTTATCTTTAATAAAACATAAAGTTTTATAAAAATTTCAGGAAGGCAAAAAAAAAAAACACACACACACACACACACACAAAAAAAAAAAAAAAAAAACTCATGTCAAAACCGTGATAGAGGCCTATATCAAGCAAAGAACAGTATATCAAGGGCTGACTGCAATATTTTCAGATGTTATGTTTTGGACGTATCTACTTATTGCAGTCATCTCTTGAACATATACTAAACATAGCATACTGAGAGGAATTAAAGTTGGAGTTTCCAATATTCCATTGTTCAACAGTTACGCTATTGGTACTATCTCCGTATAAAGTCTAAGAGTGCCAAATCACTAAACAAGAAGAGGTCTACATCGGTTTTAAATTAGTAATGACAATATGCGCCATGCTGGTCATAGCCCTAAATAAAATTAAATCTTTAAGTCCATGTTGTCTTGAGACAGATATTAGTTTACAGTGGTCAAGATCCATAAACAATCATTTAGCGAATACCATGGCTACACCTTCCTCCCCACACAATTGTTGGCCCTGGGAAGGCAAGACCTTACATGAGCAAGAGGAGGAAATTTCGTCTTGATGAAAATGATCCAAGTTATACAACTGCAATCCAAATATTTTCCCTCTTTTTTGATCACGAAAAAGGAAGAAGACGACAAACAAATAAAAGGATACTTGGAATGTTAAGCAATGGAAGGCAACTCTTAGGCTCAGAGAAATGCTATTGAAAGAACAGGCTGTTTGTTGACACTGTGAGGGTAATCACAAAGCTGGGGAAAATTGAATGAAGAAAATTATAACATATAGTGGAACGGACCCGAACGCAAAATAAGATGTAAATCCAGAGGCTACAAATGAAAGTGAGGGATGAAAAAGGAGCAATAAGGAAAGAACAGTGTTCCATAGAGGTTGTAAGATAAGAACAAAGACCTGACAAAGAATGTGTTGCAGACAAAAGGAGGTATTTGCATTAATAGTGATGATGATTAATTTCGCAATGGAACTGAAGCAAAGCAATGGAAAAGGGTGATAGAACGTACAGCTAGAGAAGTTCTGGGGAAATCTGATGTAATAGAAGATGAAATTCCAGGAATTTTGGAGACAGGTTTCCGTGGAAGCCAAAGACAGAGGAGTTTGACATGTGTACTTATTGTTATCTAAGAGTAAGACTATGGGTTAGGGCCGGGGCCAGTGTGAAGGTTATTTTTAAGATAGTTAACAAGATCCTGTGCTACATATTCTGGAATCGTGGGTGGCCGTACGCTCCTGAAGGTTGGTAGTGCAACCGCCATAAAACATAAAGGGGAAGAAGAGTATGAAAAAGAAGACAAAGAAGAAGAAAAATAAGATGTTTTCCACTCAAAACAACCATGGCCGATTAGTTTCAGCTGAGCATGTTCGCATGTATCGGCTTATTTATGACACTTTGTCACCTCTTCATTCAAAAAACAATGCAATTGAAAATGTTCTGAGAGAAATTTCAACTGCTGTCACCACAGATTTAAAAAAAAGTTAAAAAAAAGGCAGGATCCAACTTAATGCGCCATTCTGGATAGGCTGAGAGCGATTAAATACGAGAATACTGTTGCCAAGCAGAAGCAGTCTTTTCTGCTTTCACAGAATACCTTCACCACTTCCTTACTGAGTTTCCAGAGGAAGAAGGAACATGCCTGATGAGACAGATCTCAGTTTGTGCTGTCATATTTTCATGTATAAATGCATGTTTGCCACTGTTCGGTTGTCCGAGTGGAGTTTCTGTCCTATAAATGATTGATGTATTTGCCACCGTCCCAATTTCTTCTGTTTTTCCTTATTTGTCATATCTAAATGTTTCAGATCATCCAACAAATGTTCATATAAGACAATGACAATGTGAATAAATAGAAAATGCAGCTTTGAAATGTTGATTTTCTTGTATTAAAAGTAAAAAGTTATTCAAAACCTGTATCACCTATGTGAAAATAATTGCCCCCATAAACCTTATAACTGGTTGTGTCGCCACTGGTGGCAACAATTACGATCAAACTTTCGCAATAACTGGCAATGAGTCTTTTCACATTGCTGTGGAGGAAACTTTGCCCTCTCTTCTTTGCAGAGATATTTTAATTCAGTCACATTGGTGGGTTTTCGAGCATGGACTGCCTGTTTATGGTCATGCCATAGCATCTCAATCAGATTCAAGTCAGGGCTTTGACTTAGCCTCTCCTTCATTTTTTTATTATTCTTTAATCCCCTCAGAGGTGGATTTGTTTGTGTGGTTAGGATCATTGTCCTGCTGCATAACCCAACTGCGTTTCAGGTTTAGGCCACAAACTGCTGGCCGAACCTTCACATCTAGGATTTTCTGGTTCAGAGCAGAATCTGTAGTTTCATCAATTACGGCAAGTCGCCCACGTTCTGAAGCAGCAAGGCAGCCCCAGACCATTACACTACCAACAGTGTTTGACTGTTGGTATGATGTACTTATCATGGAATGCTATGTTAGCTTTACGCCAGATGTGCCGGGAACTCTTGTCTTCCAATAAGTTCCATTTTTTTTTTTTTTTTTTTTTTTTTTTACTCATCTATCCACAGAATATTGTTCCAAATCTTGGGGGTCATAAAGATGTTCTTGGCAAATGTGGGACAGGTCTTTGTGTTATTTTTGGTCAGCAGTGGTTTTTGCTTTGCAGCTTTCCCATGGATGCCATTTTTACCCAGCCTCTCTCTATGAGTGGAATTGTCAACACTGACTTTAACCCATTTAAACCTGGACAGCATGTGCGCATTTCAAGAACGTGTCGTTGCCGACACAGATATGCGCGTAATTTTGAAAGTACCGTAATTACTGTAAGTTTTGCGCAATAGAAAAAAAATTCCAACTGTTCCTGAAAGCTGAGAGGCTGTGCTTCAGCCCAAATACAGGTTACTATCTGCTGGGATTTTTGCATTAGGCCTTAAAGGGTTAACTGAATCAAGTGAGGCCTTGAGTTCTTCAGATGTTATTCTGGTCTCTTCGGTGCCCTCCTGTTTGAGTCGTCAATGTGCTCTCTGAGGAATTTTGGTAAGCTAGCTGCTCCTGAGAGGGTTCACTACTGTTCTAAGCTTTCTTCATTTGCAGACGATGGCTCTCACCATGGTTTGTTAGTGTCCTAAAGCTTTCCAAATGAATTTGTAATCCTTTCCAGACTGATGGATGTCAACAACTTATGTTTCTGATCTGTTCTTGGATTTCATATGCTGCTTCTTGCCGACTTCACATTGCCAGACAGGCTGTATTTAAGTGATGTTGAACCGAATTATCCATAAAATTTATTTAATTGGTTGATTTAGTATCTAAGGGGGAGTTCTTTTTTTTCCCATAGGGCCAGGCAGGATTGGATAACTTTTTTCCTCCAATAAATGAGAAGATCATTCAAAAACTGCGTTTTGTGGTTCGCCTACCTTGTGTCTTGGCCAGATTTCGGACAGGTCTGTAAACCTTTCTGACCATGAAGAAAGTAGACTTTTGAAACTAGGTTGCAGCATATTCTCGGAGGTGGCTCACTGCCTTTATACTATATCTGGTATCTACAAAGGCAGTCTCACAATCCAAACAGGGCCAGTGGACCAACTGGGAAAACCTGGAACATCGCAAGCTCACTTGGAGGGATCTTTGGGAAATGGAAGGAAGCAGACTCAGCTTCATAATCAGAGCCACCTATGATGTTCTTCCTACACCCAAAGACCGACATCAGTGGATAGGAGAAGATCCAGCACGTACCCTCTGCCGAACTCCAGCAAGTCTAAGGCACATCCTTACTGGCTGCAAAACCAGGTTGTCCCAAGGTCGCTACACTTGGAGGCATAACCAGGTCTTGTGACAACTGGCGATCACCCTAGAGGGAAGACGAACTACCACTAATGCCCTCTCTCATCCAATGCCTGGACTACAAAGCACTATTCCCTTCGTGAGAGCAGGAGAACATCTAGTTAAACCATCAGTGAGAATGAGCACGACTCTACTTGACCCAGCCTGTGACTGGAAGATGCAGGTCGACCTTGACCACAAACTGGTCTTTCCAACAGAGATAATAACAACTACTCTGAGACCAGATCTCATTTTGTGGTCATCTTCGCAGAAGACACTATACATCCAGGAACTAACAGTACCATGGGAAGCTGCAATTGGAGAGGCGTACGAACGGAAGAGCTTAAAGTTCGCTGAAATAGCGGAACAGGCAGATCAGCGCGGCTGGTGTACCAAGGTGTTCCCTGTAGAGGTTGGATGTAGAGGGTTTGTTGCCAAGACTACGACCAGGCTCCTAAAGAGAATGGGGGTGCGAGGACAGGCCTTCCAGCAAGCAGTGAAGGCACTCTCTGAGGCTGCTGAGAGAAGCAGCAACTGGTTGTGGATCAAGAGGAAGGACTGCAACTGGGCTGCGGGATGACCAGTGGGGGGTAATAGCAGAGGGGGGGCACTCCTGGGATGCCAGGTGTTGCTGTCGAGCCCTCTGGAGGTGTCATGGGCCTAAATCAACGAAACACTGAGGAAAGAGGGTGCCCATCTGATGACCCCAATGAAGTATTTACCCCTCCCCCACTCAAAACACCAGACAAGAACCAGTGCTGATTATTCAAGGGATTGTACCATCAAGTCCTATAAGCTCCACTATATCTGGTCTGCTCCTAAAAAAATGTAGATAAAGCTTAAAAAATATGAAAAACTGCTGTATAAAAAACGCTCAATATATATACAATGAGTTAAGAGATGGAGGCTGACAACATTGGCTGAGTGTAACTATATCGCAGTTGCGATGCCTCAGAGGAGTACCCCAAATATCTGTGGATGGTAGAACTCAAGAGGACACTCAAAACGAGAGCACTTTGTTTGCTGGTGTACCTCACAGCACCAGGACAGGAACTTGACCACTTTTAACCCTTTGTTGCATGTTGTTCAATATTTTGGACATAAGTTAAGTCGGGTTTATTTTCTCTAGGCTCATAGATGCCCTGAAAACACAAAATGTACATTTTACTGGACATTTCCAGATAATAATTTCCTCAATAGGTGCCTCTCTGATTAGTCACATGATTTACCACAAACAATCACAATGGCTGCATCCACAAGTAAGAGGTAAGTTGACGAAAGTCAGAAATAGTCTTATATTGTTCAAGTTTTGATCAGATTTTTTTCTGTTGGGGGATGGAAATACATTATATAGCACAAACTGAAAACACATAACCAATGTAATGCATGTCTATTTGTTGGAATACATCTGAGTCTATGCTATTTCAAAAATATTGGACATTATGCATGCCGAGTAAATAGCTCAAATAAGCAATGTCCAGAATACAGATAGATCATCATGCATATCAATGACCAGGTTTCTTGAACTTCACATGATTTCTGTCATTCTGCATGCACAATGTCCAAAATATTGGATGGCAGTGTGCATCCCATAAGCATAATGTCCAAAATAATGGACAGACAGACCACCCACTTGCACCCCCCCACACACACACACACACACACACATATACACAAAATATTGCACCAAATCCCAACAAATGGTCCAAGGCATTTGTATGTACTCTATGCATCAAAGGGTTAACTGTCTATTCCATTACAGTTTATGCCAGAGTATAGCCACCTCATTTATCAGCAATGCAAAAGCTGAAGCAATCGCATATAGACTAGGCATTTGTTGCATTTACGTCGAGTAGGGCTACACAAGCTAAATCTCTGTATGAAATATTTTCAAAATAAAATTAATATTACTAAAGATTAACCAGACTTCTTGTTTTGGACCCAAAGGTTAATAGCAAATGTATCCAAAAAAAAAAAAAAAACATTGGCTGGAAATGGAGGATGTAAACATGTAATTCCCCAGCAGAGGGCAATCAGGGCTAAGATGTGGTATGTGCTATCTTTTCCCACACTTAGGCAACCCAAGGAAACTCTGACCTAGAAAGGGCTCGAGGAAGTAGTGTGACATTTTACGCAAAAAATGTAATTACTTCCACATGGTCTCAATAGCAGCTCGGACTTTCCCCCATGTAGCCAATAAAAATAAATAAAAGTAAGCTTGTAAGTTTTATTTAGTGTTATCCTTATCAAGTAAGCAATTTTCCAAAAGAAGTTTTCCCATTTTAAAGGCCGGTTCGGATGTAGCATTCTGATGAGGAGAATCCAGGCCTGTTGAGCTGTCGATAGGCGCTCTGCTGCCGCCCAGTGATGCGACTAGCATTATACAGGCCGCCCTCAGGTGAAAAGGGAGGCCTCAGTAATTTCCAGCTGAAACGCAGCTCTCTCAACCCCGAAGCCTTCTTGCAACAGTACTCCACTACCCAGCAGCCGTGGGAAGAGTAGTTTAGAAGCCTTTACTCGCTGGCGAGTGTCAGGGAGCGCAAGTGAACCGTTCTTCCCTCTACTCCACCAGAATAGCGAAGCGAACAAGACCATAAATAGGATGCTGAATGGTCAAAATTGGAGAAGACCGAATATTGGGAAAATATTAAGTAAAACGCTGTCTGTCATGGACACAGGGCATGTGGGAACTCTCAGAGGACCTGCAGGGTAGGGAACAACGGCTCGGATTGTTCCGCCCCAGTCTCACCCCGCTGGATCCTTTCGGTAATGTCTCGGGCTGCAGACTGCATTACTAGTTCCCTCCCACCCATTCAGCTGTCCAACTCTGTTACGCTAAAACTGCTTCCATTGATTCTTATTTTAATGGTAGTTCTATAAATCAATTATGCCCAGTGTTTTCTCCGTTCAGGGCAAAGAAATATGAAGCAAATGTAAGAGTTAAAATGATCTGCTCTGTTTTTTAATCTGTAAAATTGAACAGGATATTGTAAAATGAACGGAGTGATAAAATATTGTCCAAACCATAATACTTTCATATTTATTCTTCCCAACAAAGGAATTCATTTCAGAGAATTATAGACCAAGCAAGGCTCCCAAGATATGTTTTTTCCTTTTTTTCCCTCAAATATCTATTTTTTTTAAATCTGTTTGCTAGTTTTGCAACCCATGATATAAATACCAAAAATTGTAATGTATTTAAACTGTCAAACCTCAATGGCCGCTACAAGATATCTTTTAAAATGTAATTTAAATGTTATTAAGGCCATAACGCAACATAACTCTGCTTTATTTTCCATTAAAACTCCCTTTTATATCAAGTAACTTTAGCTCTCCCTCATACATACAGTATCTCAGTGGCTTGACAGATGAGCGTAAAATAGCTCTGAAGATAAGTACAGACACAGCGGAATACATGGAGGTTCGCTTAGTCACCCGTGAAGTACTGTCATATTAGATTTATGCAAAGGATTAAGTAACATAGGTATTACATGCTGATGGTGGGTATGATGCCCTCGGTGTTGGCCCTCTTTGTACTTCCACTCACCCTGTTGTACTGGTTTCTCCCTGTGCGCTTGCGATGAAACAGTTGCACAAACAACTGCCTTAATTTCTTTTCTCATGAAGGAGATTAGTGCTGAGCAAAATTAGATTAATATTCTTAAAGGTGTGTTTACCTTCCAGTTATTTGGCAAATCTGCCCAGTTGTATTCCCACATCTCATTCAGTCCGTGTTGGGATGAGGGTCCAGCACCCTGGAGGAGTGATCAGTTAGATAATCAGGTTTTATGGATAATATTTCTCCTGAGCCAACATTCATAGGGCTCGTGGTTCACGGAGGTCCAGTTGCCCACTATTCCTGCCGAGATGCTCAGCCAGGGAACAACTGCTGTTCATGTTGATGGAAGGTTATTAAATATCACAGTTCTGCTTCGGGTCCAATTAAAAAACAACCTGGAGGAAACATTTGGAGAACAAGAGTCATGAGATTTTACTCGCGTAAATTACTCATGGTTTGTCTGCAGTAAGGGTTTTCGTGCTCTCTTGCATACACACATCTGTTTATGGAAAGGGTATGTTCAGGATTATGAATATATAGTGAGGTCTGTAAATTTTACGCAACTTTTTTTTTTTTTGATTCCAGTAGAAAAAATGAATATGAGGTTACAGACCAAGATCTCCAGCAACTAAATGAGGCAAATTGGGGTTATCATGGGAAGCCTCAGGACAGTAGATCTCCCAGGAGATGGCAGGTTACTACTGCTCTAAGCATGGGTTTGATTTCAAATTTTTGCATTTTAGGGGGGAAATTCAATGTTTAGACACATTCTATGGATTCACTGCGATTCTTCATCATGAATAAAGCCACTGACGTCCAAAACAATTACTTTATCCAGTGTGGCACACCTCTATTAAGAAATGCTGAGCTTTTCCCCCAAATGGACAAGGGTGGGCAGAAATTGGGGACAGTACACATAATAATCATCAGGATGGAAAAAAAAGAAAAAAACTGAAAGTACAACTGTTCTGTAAAGGTTCACGGAGTTGGATTTGCCCATTGATGTTTGTAAACACAATATCCACAGTTGGCCCCTCCTCCGCAGCTTGACCACACGATAAGCGCACGCCCCTCGACTGTAATTCAAGCTGTGCAATGTGCGCCGAGCTAAAAAGCAGCACACTATCATCCTGTACAAACCTTAGGTAGCTACTGGTAACGTAATTTTAGCAAGCTCAAAATCACTCTGTATTGTGATTCTAGACCAATGCTGTATATCACGTTGCTATGTGTTTTGCAATGTAAAAAAATACACCGCCAACAGTAATGTTAGCAATTGTCAGCTAGACTTCGTAACTTACCTGCTCATTACTGACACTTAGCCCCAAGCCTCCCACAATCTACTGTGTGTTAGACAAAAATTGATTCTAAGATCAAACTACGCACTACATACCTGAAGGGTTATTTTCTCAACACTTATATTATTGCATTGGTTGACAGTAGGACTTGGTGTGTATATGCACTGCTTGTATGTGAAGATAAACTGCAAGCTAGCAAGCAACCTTTTTTTTTGAATATAATATGAGTTGTGAAGGAAGAGCTGATTCTTTGGCATGCTAAGGTAACCGATACACATACCTGTCCAACAGAAGACCATCCACCAAGACAATTTCCATCATTGGAGAAGTTGATGTTTTCATACAATTGATCCTCAGCACGAGGGCAATTTCATTCAGCCAGTTTTATCATCCTTGTGTTTCATGTTTTACAGTGACCATAAAAACATGGCATACTTAGTTTTTAATATTTCTCTCAGTATTAGTGCGATGTAGCTCCAGTGGCACGCTGGAACCAGTGGATACAGAATATGTATGTAACACTGTCCTGCAATATGGAAAAAAAGTGCTATTTCGGACTTAGAGTTTACTTCAGGTAAAACTTCTGCGAAAAAGTCAGACTTTATGGGGTTAACCTCGCTCAAATGTCTCTGGAATCAACATAATAAAATACATATCCAAGGTTTTATTTTACAAATTATATATTTTAATTTAAAATTAGTAGCTAATGAATTATACAAGAGCTGCAGCACCTGTGACTCTGCTGCTTTTTTTTAAATGTACATACACCTGGGGTGCTCAAAGTCACACCGGTGCTCATCGTTTTGTTACGGTTTCCGGGTTGAACGACCTGTTTCCTCCAACCGGTGTACAACGGTGCACAACGGCGTTTGAGGTATGTTGGGTGCGTTCGAGCGTGTCTGCAAGTAAGCCGGCTGCGCGAGATTCCCGAAAAATTACGCGAGAATTTTGCCGAAGTTCCGCGATAAGCCCTCCAAACCATGCGATAGCAGCCGGCTCACTTGCTGACGCGCTTCAACGCACCCGTTTTCTCCTGTTTGGTGGGTGTGTCAGGGGTGTTATCCAGTCAGCTGCAACATGAATATAAACCGCGCCATCTTAAAAAGGCAGTGACACAATGAATCCAACGAGGGTAGAATATAAATGCAGCTTTTGCAGCTTGGTATTCACCACGGCTGATGACATCAAACGACATGTTTGTGGTAAGCAGAAGTTTAAAAAGTTTAAAAATCAAACACGAATTTGAGCCTATTTCATCAGGCTCCGAGAAGTCTTCCAAGAGAACGCACAGTATGGCCCTCTCGGCTGCCATAGTTGCAACGCTTGCGTGACACAACGGGGCGTTCAGCGCACGACTGTTGCCGTTTAAATATACGTTTTGCTATGTGTTGCCGACTTTGAACGCATCCCTGGTTCCTGTGTCCACAGAGGATTGTGGGATACATGCGGTTTGAGAAGTAGCCCTGCTCTTCAGTCCTGCCCTCACACCCTGAGCATTCTTATCGGCTGCGAGCTACGCACCCACTACCATAAATTTGACGCCCAGAAACGTCCCGTATGAAGCAAAATAACAAAATACAGACAGACCGGGTCTTGGAAGATACTGACACTGCCGTGCACCCCTAGAGGGTCATAACTGAACATGCAGTGGGATTATTTTTTGTGTGAGTCCATACTTTTTTCTGTTTTCTTGGACTCCATACATCTCAAACATACATAGCCTAAGATAGTTGAACAAAGGCCCTGAGGGTGGTGTGATCTGTGGGTTATTTGAGCGATTGTTAATACAAAAAAAAAAAAAAAAACCAGATGTGGCTTTCTCGCCAAACTTTCTTATACTTCCGGGACTGCCACACACTCGCGGTGCACAGCTTGCGTTGCAGCATGACAACATTAATTCAGCTATACTTGAGAAGCTGCAAACAATGTAAACGCTGAAATCAAGCCAAGAAAAAGTACTGGATGCATGAAGAATGCGGCTTCTTCGATTGGTATCGTGCGGCCAAGTATCCGTAACCATGCATACTGACGCAATTTTCCCCCCACAGCTGCGCGAGACTGGAGGCGACTTGGCCACCAAATTATTCCATAAAGCATCGGAAATGGGGCTTGATTGCAAAATACCGGTATTTTTTTTGTATTGGCAATCGCTCGAATTGGAAGATCTGGGAATTGGTATGCATAGATGTAGGTTACAGAACCTTTGTGACCCAAGTTCCATCATTTGACACAAAGCTCATGTGTCACAATATTTTGAGAAATCAACGTTTTGAATAGGCATGGGCAATACAAATGAATAAAATGACAACATTTCTTGAGTTGCTGAGAACAAAGTGTTTATTATTTTCTAATGATTTTTTGCAGGTAAGTACAGAAGACACGGACGAAGAGTATGCCACAAGTCCAACGCCTTTACAGGAAAGGGTCTCAGAGCCACAGGGTCCCAAAAATGGCTGATTTCGGCATTTTTCAGCAAAACCCATTGTGAAAATTGGGGGGTGGAGCCTGAGGGCATTTTCGAAAATACAGTCTATTCAGAAATAAACCAGGCCAAATTATCCATTAGGGTACCCTAACAGAAATAATTGATGCTAAAGTCATCTACCCCTTTTCTGAAGTACAGCAGCGCCCCCTAGGCCCTTTTTAATGGAAAATGCATTGAATTTCACCCAATTATGTTCAACATTAGGTTTTGCATTGATATTAAAAAATGGTATGAATGGGTTGCCTGTGAAGTTTTTTTGGATCAATGGCCTGCAAAATGTCAAAATTATCGGTGGGAGGGCAAACATTAACGCTACTCGCCCATTACTATATAAAATGCAGTGACGTCGCTGATGCGGCAGTTGTTTGCCTTCCCACTGCTCTGAAACGTTCCCCTTCAATAACCCGTGGTGATTTAAAAAAAAAAAACTTTGCACTGTTTTTACTATGTCCATATACTCTCCTCCCATGATAGTTTCAATGAGCTACTGTGAATAATTCATAGTAAAATACAGTGACGTGCAGTCGGAGGTTAGTTTGGCGAGGCAGAAACCTCCCCTTTGCTTGATTAGCAATCAGACGATTAACCAGTTTAGTAAGACTATTCGGCAGAATGACGGGCCAGTTTAAGTTTCAGCGGCGTTATTACTCAGTACATCGAACCTGAAATGCTCACTAGACAGCAGATTTGCGCGTACTTGCTTCCAGGAAGCCGAAGCAATGTCATCAACAAATATTAAAACAGTTCGACTTATGCAGAGTTCAATGCTTAATCAATATACAATGTATTCTCCTTTAAATACGGCTTTTACATCCAAACAAAAAAGCGGGCGCTTATTTTCAGTCCTCTTTCATAATCCGATTAACAAAATGTTTAAACGATATACAGAATTACCGAGCGCCGAAATTTTTCCTAATTGATTATTCAGATTTCCATCCTTGCAGTCTCGAATTGAAGCGTATACGTGAATTAATCTTGTGACCGGTGGGCTTCAAACGCCTGGCGCAGGTTTATTCCTTGGTATATTTTACTGAAACTTCACAAATAGGGTCACAGGATACTATACCCTACTATGTAGGGTAAAGTAAAAAATACGCTCACCTTTCTTGCTATTGTTGAGAAGAAATCACGGCGAACTCGTGACGAACTTCACCAACTTCTGTCGAACTTATTTCACATCCCCTGGAGGTCTAGCCTGGACGAACAGACTCGTAATTTCTTAAATTAGATGGCTGTAAGCAAATCAGGGCCGTAGCTGGGTTAAGATGTCGACACGGGCTGTTTGAAATCTACCTCCTAAATGGTTATTTTTGCCACGCCGTGCCCTTGAAAATTTGTAAACACGGCACAAATTGAGGTCACGCATTCATCCTACAGGCGAACAATAGCTCTCTTCAAATCGCGTTTTTGGCCGTAATACGCAGAGTTCATGTATGAAATGCGGGTATCCTATTGAAGAGGTTGCTTTTAATCAAACCATGGTGTTCTTTTTGAATGAAAATGGTATTTACATCATTTTTTATAAGTTTTCTGAGGCTTGTTTACCGCCCCAGTTCAGCTGTTACGCATTCCATTAGAGTTTATGCAGAGCGTTGCCCATGCCTATTTTGAATGACTATCCAATGGCTGAAACTTTAGAGCAGGAGGTGATTAAATTCAAAGGATTTTACTTTTTTCCTAAAATCAGATTAGATTGGGGGTGTCCAATCTTATTGAAAATGGCTGCTGTGTATTCTGGTTTGTGTCGTAGCCCACTTCCAATACACCTGATTCTTAACCCCTGAAACTCTGATTTTCACCCCAATTTCAAAGTTCAAAAAGCAGGTTCAAAGTTAGGAAAACATTTTTGCGTTTTCATATTGTAGGACAATGTCACATATGTATACATCCTGTAACTGCTGGTTGCAGCATTTCGCTGAAGCCACATCATACTTATATTGAGTGAAATATTCACATCCATAATGCCACGTTCTTACTGCCACATCGTTGCATCAGAGACGAGATTTTGTGCATAATTTTCTACAAATTTTCTTGTCATATACCAGTTATGTAGGATCGTTAGAAACCTTTGGATCGCCAATATAATTTAAAATAGGCCTAAAGTTCCACAGGTTTGAATAAAGCAGCCGTATTATACAAACCCATGTGGGTCTGTAGGTTTTCAGAGTTTAAGGTCTAGATGAATTGCCTGGGTTAGATGATTAGTTGAATCTAGTGTCCTAGCGTAAAGCCAAATCAAAAACAACACTAACTCTGGGCATTGTATATACAGTATAATCGGACACCTTGGTTTTATACCCAAGAAGTCAGAAGTGAGCTGACCTTTTTCAACTTATTTAATTGGGCAATTATTCACTTTAAAACATGGCTATCCAGACCAAAGGATGGTCACTCCTGCAATGAAGTGCTTGTCTACAATTAGCTACAAAGCCCTAACCAGCTTTTCATTTTGTTCTCAGCTAAAGCAGCCAATGATTAGAGAGACAAGTTTTATTGTCAAATCCACAAGTCTTAAAAGTACAGGGGTTGCTATAACATTTACTCACTGCTAACTGCGTGATTAAAAATATGTATCATAAAAATCAGCCACACAACATAATGTGCATTTGATGTATTTGTACAATTGTTACATACAAAGCAACAGTAACAAAGTTAATTGCTTTCAGAGTTTTACACACATTTACAAAGAAGACACTTCTGGAATCCGAGTTCTACATAAATGAAACACTTCAACACTTCAATGGTAGGTCTTTGACCTCAGAGAGAATTAGTGATTGAGGAAATTAAGTTGGGTAGATTGTCCTGCATAAATATGTAAAAGTCTCGAAAGACATGTAAAGTTCTTGTCTCAAGCATAAGGAAGTTAACATGAAGTATTTGCGATGCCACTGACATTCAAGCTCTGAATTTGAAGCACCTGCAAAGGTCAAGAAAAACAGTAAATGAGACAGTAACAGTTGTATGGTTTTGTCGACACATGGACCTGATGAAAGCCTGCTGCACGTCACCCCGGGAACTTATAATTAGGAAACGGCAATTTTATTT
The DNA here is from genome assembly GCA_029692085.1 of Gymnothorax javanicus. NCBI lineage: Eukaryota > Metazoa > Chordata > Actinopteri > Anguilliformes > Muraenidae > Gymnothorax > Gymnothorax javanicus. The sequence continues at coordinate 24,691,983 of CM056206.1, read as the reverse complement.
TTCACAATATACCGAGGCATTTGTTATTTTATCCAAAATTTATTTAAATTTAAACCATACCCGTAATGTGCTGTAAGAAGCGAGAACTGGGTAATTACTCAAATGCCAGTAAAGTTCAATCATATGGTTCCCAAATGAGTCGTACATTAGTTTGAGGAGCAGATGCTAGCGCTGATAAACAGAGTGCTGTTAAGACGCTCCCATCCACAGGGGCAGCCTCCAGCTGTCAGTGTGCTCTACACCCCTCTGAAACGCCGCAGAGAAGTGTCCACAACAGTGGGGGAAATGCAGCTTAAATTCATGCAGAACATAGTGGTCTCGTCCAAATAACAAAAGGACACGGAGATAAGCACAAGAATGATGTGAAGTTTTTTGAACATAGATACGGGGCCCAGTGCAATCATTATCACAGTCAAATGCCTGACAGTGGCTGACTAACCAAGTACTATCTTCAACTTAAACTTTCATTCCTGAAGAGAGCCATCAACCTCAGGGTCATTCAACATCCGCAAGCAGTTAGTCATGCTGCCCTTGTGCAGCGCATACACAATTCATTTTTCAAAGTTTCAATGATTTCCTTTAAAGGGGAGGTATCGTTAGTTTTACCCTAAAGAGTCCTACTCGAACATCCAAAAAAAAAAAAAAAAAAAAAATCACAGGAGAAAATAAATAGCCCTCCTGTAATTAATACCAGCCTGTTTTTATCAATGAATGAGCAGCGCTACTACCATGCACATGCTCCAGGAGCTGATAATCAGGATGAGGCGGTGAAGTAGCGCGACCCTTCATCCCTCTCGCGGCCACTCATTCCATCGTTAGCTAACCTGCCTCGTGTAATTGGAATTGAGAACGATTTGTTCAATTGTGTTGTTATAATGCCGCACTGTGCTGCCATTCAATATATGAATCAAACAGGGAGACACAATGAAACAGCTGATCATCTGTCAGGAGGAGTATAACTGCACATTTACCCCGACACGGTTTCTGGCTCCAACTCACAGTCTTGGAACATCAGCTATCTGTTCTGGTTCATACATCTATCCTCGAATGCCTTTGTCACCCTCGTAATTCATAATTGAACAGTTTTGGAAATTCAGCTTTTTTTATGTGAGATTTTGTTTGCCTTGTGGCTTTGTCTGTGCTGCATGGAAGTAAAGCTTGCTGCCGGTGTTCTGACAATTTGTGCTGCCAAGTCAAAAAGCGCTACCGTAATGCAAAGCGATCGTAAAGTCTTTTTTTTTTAGATTTTCTCCCTAATATTGCAATATGAATCAATCTATAGTCATAACTTTGTTATTTGTTAGCTGATTATAACATAAGCAGATGTTATAATGAGTTGGACAAGTTTGTTTAAAAAGATATATGCAGCATGCCATTATCATCTAATTTCTGCATTTTCAGGAAAACCCAGCATGTATATATATATAATATATATATATATATACAAGTACAAGAAAGGCGCACTGAAAAAAATGTATTTTTATGATTTTTGAAGATACTTAAGATGTGAGAGAAGAAACAGAGCCCAAGATTTTCGGTTTGCGCAAACGCAGAACCGCGTGAGGTAACAGATTTTGATAGGCAGCAAAAATTGACAGAACACCTGTTCTAGAACACCGGCTGTGCCTTGGAGTTGCAATAAGTCATCCTCGCGCTGAATCCCATGCCATCTTGCACACACTGTGCCACAATATGGCGACATTCATCCACAGCAGAAGTCTGCGATTTACTGAGAGTTTTTACAAAAAATACATCATGCGCGACATTTATGTCATAACACCGAGACAAATACGTTTTTATTATAGCCTAACAAACAGCCTGAAAGTCAGGGTCACAATAGCTCTCCTTTAAGGGTACCTTAAGCAATGGTTAATATCTCTGTATTCATCAGTCCAAGCATAAAATTACTTAATGGAAAGACTCAATGGGTGTTACAAAGTCATAATATTCAACCTTAACAAGGGTCAACTTGCTTGAAATGCCTAGCCGTAAATTTTTGGGTTTCAGGATCTTTGAGGAAAATTGTGAAAAGAAAAAAAAAAAAGGATAAAATCTGCTGACATTCCTTCTTCGGCACAGGAAAACCTACCGGTGTTTATGAGCTATGGTTGGCATGGGAAATTTACATCACCACTGCATCTGCCGAACTGAGCTGATGTTTACACATGCCACACAGAGGCAGACTTGTGCAGGGATATTATTATGAGGTCACAGGTGAGACAGGGCTGCCTGATGCCGTGGAGGGAGGACTGCAGTCTGAACTACACCTCACTCCGTATGCTGCAAGATGGCGACTTAGAGCCTGGAATGTTCTTCACTGAACATATCACTGCTGCAGTGGCACAGCTAGTTGTAGAAACCAAATGTATTCTACAATATTAAACTAGAATTTGGACAAAAACTCCCTAAAACCTAATCTTCAAAGGGTTAAAACCTCACCACAGTTAAATGGGAGAATTTAGCTGACCTGAAATGTACAGTAGCCTGATTCGGACACTGAATTGACTTGTGGCCTCGTTTGCCCAGACAGTTAGCATGTGTAGAACCTTTTACCACACACAAAGTCCCAAACATGTGCAATAATTGGTAATAACTGGATGTGTTTTAGGTGTGCTGAACGGTTCTGAATATGCTAAAGATCTTCATAAGCCCGTCTGTCAGTGCTCCGACTTGTGGCTATGAAAGGTAGGAAAATATCAGGCACTATTTTTGTAAATCACACCCCAAGTCAGATGTCCTGAGTGTAGTATAATACTATCCCACAGTGGCTGGCAGGGTTTTCAGGAAGAGAGCGGTTTAAAAAAGGTTGGAAGAACCGCCCTCCAGGGCAAGCGAGGCAGAGGCGCGTGGTGCTGCGCCAGGCACAAAACCGCCACCTCGGCGTGCAGACCACCCGAGAGATCCACGGACGGAGAGGGCTGGCTGACGATGGAAAAATGAAAAAGCAGATGGACTGAAAAAACAGAGACAGGGAATCCTGAGGGGAGCTTCGGCCGCAGCCCAGCAGCGGAGACACTCCCACAGCTCCTCCCCCTCACCCACCAACCAACCAAACACTGACCACATTCCCCCTCACCCTCCAACCACACACCGACCGCAGTTAGCAGCTCCCATTCATGTAGAACAATCCCTGACCATGGGAGGTCCTCACTCTCTGAAAGTCTGAATATCTCCATCCGAGCTCCTTTGCAAACACAGATACTCCTCTATACTCATTCAAAAATTGGTCTGTTTAAATGTTTTTTCCCCATATCCAGCAACTACTCCTAGTTTCAGCTGGCCAGGTCTGGAAAAACAATCCAAAATCCTACCATAAAAGTATCAATTGATATTGCAACCAACTAGAGTAATGTTGGATGAAATCCTAAATACTGCTGGTGAGGAAATCAAAAGTATTCTCCAAAACTAGGCCTACGCTTTCGGCAGCCAACAGCAAGGGGTATATCCCCAAAATTCCCCAATCCTCGAAGCCCCCTTTATTAGATTCCCCTTTACTAGACCTACAATATGAGGCAAATTTGAGGTCTGTGTAAGTAATTGTTCCAGAGATATGGTTAAAAAAACTGTTTTTTTTCAATCTATAGCGCCACCTGGTGGCAAACCTAGGAGTGCGTACTTCCCCAAAGTCTAATCAGTTCATCCTCTCTACCATATCCACCAAATTTGAGGTCTGTGTAAGTAATTGTTCTAGAGATATGGTTAAAAAACTGTTTTTTTCAATCTATAGCGCCACCTGGTGGCAAACCTAGGAGTGCGTACTTCCCCAAAGTCTAATCAGTTCATCCTCTCTACCATATCCACCAAATTTGAGGTCTGTGTAAGTAATTGTTCTAGAGATATGGTTAAAAAACTGCTTTTTTCAATATATAGCGCCACCTGGTGGCAAACCTAGGAGTGCATACTTGCCCAAAATCTAATCAGTTCATCCTCTCTACCATAGCTACCCATATGCTAAAAATGAGAAGCCAATGTAAAGTATTTTGTGAGTTATCGCACTAACGGCTAAAATCTGCGGACGCGGGGGGGGGGGGGGCGAAACCATGATATCCCCGAAACTCGTATTTCAGGGATATAATGAACTTCTTGCTTAGTACGTCCATCAACTGTATTAATGCTGTAAAAGTAAGCTTTTAAAACTGGATCTCAGGACCATGTATGGAGAGCACAATTTGGGTCTCCAGCAGACAGACAGCAACAGGACAAACAAAGCTAGTCACAAAAAAATGTGCATTCCAGACTTCTGAACCACCCAAATTTTGTAGTGATAATCCCACAAAGTCAATACTGCCATGTTTAGAGGCTGTGGTCGGCATTTCTGTTCCACTTTTTAGTACTCAGAGTTGAATAATGACCAAGACTACTGTTCACAGGGCTTGACCGGCAGTGACGTGCTAATCAGGACACATTACACAGTGACCACTGAGTAATGAGGCACTGGAACATACTCATTTGAAGCAGTGCTGCTTATGTTTGCCTGAAACAGCCAGTTGCATGCTATCTACCTGCTAAGTGAGCTAAATAATATTTTCTTGGTTAGCCGCCCAACCTCTGTCCAGTAGCAGAAAACCATGAGGCAGTTTATCTTCAACTTTAAAATAGAATTGAGTTCTGAACATCTGCTTGAGGAAAGAGAGCTTTACCTCTCATTTCTTGACCAATTTAACAAAGTTAGCGGCAAACATTGTGAATAGTCCAAAGCAATGTGAGAATGAGAGCAATGTGGCTCTTGCGCAAATTTGGTAATCAGGGTCATTTGAGCTTAACACGTAAACACACCCTCAGTAGCCCAGACAGCAATCTGATGAGTAATTTGGCATGCCTGAATACAAGTCAGTGTTCTCATCCGTGAGTCAGATGTGCATGAGCACACTGTTTTCACTCCTTGCCCCAGCTTAGCACAAGGCAATCCAGCAAGATAAGCCCTCGCATTGTAAACCACTCATAGTAAATGCGTCACTCGCTGTCTCTGCCACAGCGTTATCACCGATAATTGCGACCAGGCCTTTTTCCACTCGACTCCAACCTCGCGCCACATCGGGACTGTTGACCGGGAGGCTATTGCATCACTCACATTAGTGTGACTTATTGCATTTCTTTGTCCGGTAAACAATCAGCATGATGGGACTGGTTTATCACAGCGCCCAGGAGGGCCATGCGTCCTCAACATCTACGGAGAGCAGCCGTTTAACTGCCTGACTCCACCAAATGCTTCCTTTAACAGCCAATCTGGTGTTCTCCCATGGTTCTGTGACGTACGAGCGGATTGAACATGACCTTATACTTCAAAAGCCCTACGTCATAGGAGGTCTGTGAGCTCAGTTTAATGACACGGACGATATCAACTTCCTGTTAAAGTACAAGGGGGAAAAAATGCATGTTAGTTACACAAAAGTGCCAAGGGCAGCATGCTTTAAATATGTTTTGCAAGACAGGTTTTTAGTGTTTTTAATAAGTGCCTGTTTTTAATACTTCCAGCAAGACATGTAGTCAGGGTTTTTTAGAGATAGTTAACTCTAAAAATGGTATAAGCCCTATTGGTTTCAGCAGTGTATTACATGTGGAGGAAACGGAAAGTATTCTCCTTGAAGTTTAGTACTTCATATTTTCTGTGCAAAGTGAAAGATTGTAACACAGGTCTGGTAGTGCGGGGAGACACTGATAAATGATAACAGACTAACTGCTTGTATCGAAAGGTTTTCCCCCAAACTTTACAGATGTTCATTTTGCATACTGGTGCAAAGCCTTAGTACAACCTCTGATTTTTAACTATAAATATGAAATATGATCTCAAAATGAGTAAGCTGCAAACAATTTATTAAAGTTTCATAAACATCAGGTGATTCCTGTGGAGCACATGCTGGGGACACCAAGATATCCTTTTCAAGAACTTTCCTATAAAGCATGTCTAGAAGCGGCAGTGTATCTCTAGATTGTTCTGTTTATGTGCCTCTACTGTTGCCTCTGATAAGAAGAAGAAGAAGGCAGAAGAGTTGGTGGCACAGAAGTGGGATGTTGGCAGGATTGTGCCACCTCTTGTTCAGGAGGTCTCACTGCAGCATTATGTCCTTCAGATTCTCCTGCAGAATGGTGTCCTTAACTGCATGAAAGACGAAGCGGATGTTCTCCGTGTCGATGGCGGTTGTGAAGTGGTGGAAGAGGGGCTTGCTGCGGTTCCGCCGCCGGCGGTTGAAGCACTGCACCAGGTAGGCCTGCACATCCTCCAGCCGGTGGGGGTCGCCCTTGAAGTCAGAGAAATGCTTGCGGATGCTGACCGTTCTCACTTTCTCCACCAGCAAGTCCATCTTGTTGAGGAATAGGATGATGGAAACGTTTGAGAAGAGCTTGTTGTTGACAATTGTCTCAAAAATGTTCATGGACTCCACCAGACGGTTGGTGCGCCTGTCCTCCATCAGGACCTGGTCGTACTCGCTGGATGACACCATGAAGAGGATGGAGGTGATGCCGTCGAAGCACTGGAACCACTTCTGGCGCTGGGAACGCTGGCCGCCAACATCCACCATCTTGAAGGGGATCTTCTTGATGACAAAGTCGTGCTCCACAATCCCCTTTGTGGCTTTCCTGGCAAACAGGATGTCCTGTCTGCTTGGAACATAACTCTGAAAATACCAAAGAGAGTCAAAGTCAGTAATATCCTGACTGGTGTTCCACAGTGAATTGATTACAGACTATATATTTTTTATGAAGTAAAAGGAGAAACAATAATAATAGAAGAACCACAGGATTTGTTTAAAGGCCCCAGATCAGGTCATCAAGTGCACATCCAATTGGTTATTACAAGCCAGTTCAAAATCTGTTCCTGTGTGACATCACAAGGGGAAGCCACACCCCAAAGGCAAGAAGGACTAATCAATTTCAGCCAACCATTTAATCAGTTCCTTCATTATTCTGGGTTTTCTCCCCCCTTGTGATGTCACAAAAAAGAAAAATTTTAAAAGGGAGGGCATTAGAGGATAAACAACTGGCTAACACATGCAGCCATTTTTGCATCAGAAGACCTGAGTGCACTTCAGCTTATTTAGAGGTAGGAATGCAGATTTTTCACAAAGCTGAAGTACAATATAGTCAGCCTTACTGAGACAGTTAACTGGAAGCACTTCTGACAGTTATTACCATGGGATCCTTAATGGTTATGCGATGGTTTTGAATTTCACCCATAGTCCACCCGCTGGCTAGTTTAAATGGATCTCAATATGGCTTTAAATCATGTGCTTATTAAATTCAATTGCACCAAATTCATTTGCATTAAACTATCATTAAAATTCAAATAGTGTCTTGCGTAGTAGGAATATATAATTGAGTGAGTGAACAGAGAAATTAATTATCTAGTTCCTGAGGTCTCCTGCTTCACATGCATCATCTCCACTGCTTCACACAGCACTGGATACAAGAATGAACTCCTGAATCATATTCAATATTACAGGTAGAACTGCAAAAAAAGTTTGTTTAAACAACAACTTGATCTAGTAATTGGGCATAGCATCTTGGTTTTTCCCTCACAAGATGGACATGTGACCTTGTTTTAAGCCACGTTCCACTTGTTAAATGAATAATACACTTTTGACTCAAGAAATCATGTCCTTGGCGACGCACTTATATTTATTTAAACGTAAGACAAAATTATGTAAAATGATTGACTTTTTGTTTTCATTTGAGGGGCGATGGAAACAGATTTCCATGCAGTCGACAGGAAACACAGCGGTTATGTTTATAACTCCGCCCTCAGTGTGATGTGTCATTACTGTGGGCTAATACAGTGACCCAGGAAACACAAAGAGCAATAAAACATACAATAAATTGGGACACAACTCAATTTCAATCTTTTAGCGCTTAGCCATCAGGGCCCAGTTGTTCAAAGCTTTGTTAACTTTAACCAGTGATTAAGTTTAAACCACAGTATCTATATCTCTGAATGAAAGCCCAGATGTTTGTATGTTTTTGATGCATTTTGTAGGTTTCCCCTTGATTAGTTTAAGCAGTGAAGAGCATTCGCGAGAATCTTATTTAGAGAGTGGTCATAATGTCAGGTGTTTAGCGCTAACCAGCCGTTCAATTAACGGAGCTTTGAACAACCGGGCCCAGAACCCCATTCTCGTGAGCTCCCAGGCAGACCTTGCATAGGCTGTGCAGCTTCTGAAGAGGCCAGGTTGACATCAAACTCTGGCAAGACTATGCATGCCTTACAGGAACAAAGTCTCCGCCTATTTTGATATTACAGTGGCTATTGTGTGCCCGTTTCTGGGCTAGCTGACAACTGAAACGGCAAAGGAACATTTCCAAGCAAACTTTTCCTGATGAACTTCCCCAAGACGACTCGTGCAGGCAGCAAAGTGGACGTCTTTACAGGAGCGTGAAACTCTCATTACCCTCGGGTGGCCCAGACTCACACAGTACGCAGGAGAACATAGGAGGCAATTAGCATTCACCAGCCATACCAGTGCTCCGCTGGGGGTTGATTGTGACCAATAATCCTAACGAATAGTGACGTCACCCATCGTCATGGTAACGAAAGGCAAAAACAGATAAAATGGCCCAAATTTCAGTAACGGGGCAAGTTGGTTCGATCCCACATGGCGGAATACAGAGGCAGGCTCGTCTGGAACGCATACGCCAGAGGGCGCAAGGATCCGTTGAGCAGTTTGGGAGGAGATACGTTGCAAAGGCAGGCAAACTGAGAATTAATATATAGATTTTGAAGATTAAGTTTATTTAGGCCAGTTAGCCCAAATGGCTCATTCACTGATTTATTCAGCAGTTTGTTCAGTCACATGGTCATACCTGAGTGCTACATGGCTCCTGAACCTGAATCGCTCCGAATCACTGAACACCAGTGAGCCAGATGAGCAACAGTGATGTGCTGGAGCCTGAGGGCTCTGTTTAACAGCTACTCAACAACAGAACTAAGTACAGACACTGATGCAACCTCCATTCTGATTCTGTGGCAAACCAGAGTCTACTCAGCCATGGCTGCGGTTGAATCAGTAAATGAAAGGACTCAAATTGTACACGCCAAAATAGAATGTAAAATCACTATTGTTTACTTGTGGACAGAATGATAGTACCTGTCTTAAATTGACTTTTTGTCAGCTGTAATAATCATTAGGGCTGTAACGGATCACACATCTTGGGGTTCGGATCATCTCGTGGTATTTGAGCCATAGAGCAGATCGCTTTTTGGATTATTAAAATTTAAAAAAAGAAGAGGGTGAATATTATTTTGTTTTCCATTTTCCGTTTATTAGTAAAAGAACACTTAAAGCAAGGAACAACCTTCAAGAGGTCAAATGTTGGAATAATCTGAAAAAAACGGACATGCCATTTTAAAAGTGCCAAAGATGCACCGGGGATGGTACCTGCTGAAATTACAAGTTTTGCAACAAAAAACATGTCTTCTCTTCAATACAAACATTTATTCATTCAAAAAGGAAAAACAGCAAAACTCAAAGTGTAATAAAACAAAAGCACAATACAGAGGCATGATACCCGCTTTGCTTTCCATTATTTAAGAAAACTTAAAAAAATGTCTTTTTCTTAAATCAGATATCCAAATGGAGAAAAAAAAAATCCAATCCTCAATAAATTTAAGTGCACAGGAGGCATGGTGAGCGACAAGGAAAAACGCGCTGCAAAACATCTCCAATAGGAGGAATGCTGTGCAAAAACAGAATCGTCGTATATCCACGTCAACACGACGTAAGTGCTCCAAGCCATGCCAAATATAACGCCTTTTATTTCTGACAGACAACCATAAGTCAAAACTTTGCCATTTAGTTAGCTAGATAGAATTTACAAACTTCAAGTGCAATTAGCCAAGTCAGCAAAAAGGCTTTTTAGTGAGCTAAAATTAGTTTGCTTGCTTAGCTAGCTAGTTCGCTAGCCTGGCTGGCTAACAGTTAAATTGGGTGCATGTAATGTGAATGAAAATAAGTGAATAGCCATTATTTCATTCACTACCTCAGCTAGACTTGAAGCGCGAGCACTTAGCTTGCATTAGCATGCATTGTTTGCCAGCTACGTGCATTTCAATGCTATTGTGCTAACTAAATGGCGACGTTATAGCTATTCACTGTTATCAGGTCAGAAATGAAAGCTGTTCTAGTTGGCGCGGCTCGTAGCACTTGCGTTGTATTGACAGGGATATGCATTTCTGTTTCTGCACCACGTTTCTCCAAATGGAAATTTTTCGGGTGGTTGCAGCGTGTTCATTTCTGTTTTTGCTGCGCATCTCTCCAATCGGAGAAATTTGAGGCCATTGCAGTGAATAAACCATGGACTGTATCTGTCCTTGGCATAAACCTGTCAGCCGTAAAGAAATCAATCCGCGGCTCATGTGACATGCCGCGGATCGGGGAGTGGTCCGTACGTTTCATGGATCATCCGTGAACAATTACAGCCCTAATAATCATATTACAGCAAATAATGTAAGTGAAGCTAAAGTGTTACAGGTGGCTAGCAGGACCGCTAACAATAGTTAGCACCAACAACTGGCCTCAAACGCAGGCTTTGTAAAATATCTGAAGATAAAGCCTGGATCGGCAGCAACTGTCCATGACTCACAGACGCGGAAGCAGCAAGTTTTACCATTTTGTGTTGCTTTACTGCATAAGCCTGCCTAACGTAATAACCTGTTGAATGTGGCTGTAGCGCTGCAACTAACGTAGCTAAGTTACTGTTGCTAATAAATGAAGGAAAACTGAATCACTTGCATCAGTTTCGAATCAAGACTAACGTTTCACTTGCATCGTTTCCTCAGATGACCAAGAGGAAGACGCTTGTGTCTAAACGCGTCTTCCATCTCAATAAACTGATGCAAGAATTCGAGTGCTCCAGTCTGTTCCTTCATTTGTTCTGAATTTGTCCTTTTCTGTGAGCACCGACCTCTGGCAAGAGAGGGGCTGAAGTGCAAGGGGTTCCTTTATTTTGTGATTACTGTTGCCAATGTTTGTTTCCTAAATATGCAAGAGTAATATCAGGGGACATTCAACAGAAGGTGTGTGAACATAAACCTCATTTGAAGCTAACTTTTTATACTTGTTTGTAATTTGGATGCTTGGTACGACTGTTCACGGTAACGGAACTTACTGTCTGTAAAACCTGTATTGCAGGGTACTGTTTGTCTCTGTCGTTATGATGACCACTCGGTTACTACCGTATGTTAGTTCGCGTGCCGTGCTACTTAAAAAATGCTCCTGGTTAATTTATATGCAGTAATTCAGATTGGTATGCTTGTGTTACTTTGGTTAGCATCAAGGTGGTAGTTTCATCATAACATTACCTGACCACAGCCGCATACAGTTAATCTAACCGGAGAAGTGTTGGGCGTGTCTGCAAAGTTGGGCTGATAAGGCTGCAGTTAGACCAGATGTAGGCTTTGCAGAGCTCAGGGTACGTGTTTGGGTTGGTTTACTGCTGCTGTGAAACGATCGTTTTACATGACAGGGGTCAGCCGGGTACTTTGCCGTGGTGTGGGCTAGCTCTCTGATCCTACCGCAGTGAAAGCAACTGCGAAATGCACTATAACGTGTCTGGTATAACAAACAATTTCTCTGCATTGCCATGGCGGAATTTCATCCACTTTTGAAAATTGATCTAGCTAATAAAAAGCCGAAAAAGAAGTGGAGGTCGGATACGGATTTCCGGTGGAAGTTATCGATTCACTAGCTCCACATAAGCAACGCTTACAGTTTGTGTGTTTTTGCTAGGAACTCATTTAGTTGCTTGGTGTCGGAATTGTGTTTCGTTTTGGTCGAAATGGTTAACAGGAGCTTTTAGCAAAGTTTCCTCCGAATAGCTAAGTGGGTATATAACATGACTATATAACAGTACAGCTACAATCACATGCATGCAAGGCGAGACAGTACGAGCAAAACACCAAAATGTCAACTTGCACCTCATCGACATCTTGCTGTAAATGTTGCTGCAATACTTCAATTGCTTCTTCCTGCCATTCGGGGTCGGATTCAAGATCAAACAAGTATGGTCTTACAGCAATAGATGCCACAAAGAGCTGTCCTGAAATACCTGCCATCTTGGTTTCCTGGTTTTCGGGTCTGCGCCCTCCCCTGGAATCAAAGCGGCCAGGCAGCCAATCAGAGCAGCGCCTCATTAGCATAGCTTCCCCGCCCACTCAAAACGGCTCGTGTTTCAGGCCGGCACAGACGGGATGAGAGAAGAGGTCTCACTAGGCCTGGATGTGTGTGGTTTTTTTTTTGTAACTGAATCCTTAACATTATTTTAAAGACCCATTGGACATATTTTAAACAACTAAATACAGCATAATAGGGGAGTTTTAAAGGTGCATTTGGGGTTATACACTTTTTTTTTTTTACTTTTAGTGATTTCTAACTCTACACTGAGTCAATCATCACATTAGTACATTGTCTGAAACTCAGAAATAAAATTCTATCCAGCTCAGATCCGAACATGTAAATCCAATCAGCACAGGGCTCGTCAAGGAGGCGGGCCTCCGCACGCTTCGAGTTTGCAGTATGTTTTTATAAATACTTCAAGCACCTTACATGGACTACAGTGATGGTGGAAATTTCAAAACCACCAATTCTACCAAAGCCAAAAATGACGTACGCTCCCAGATAGCAAGAGATAATAAAGACTACAGGAGAGATCTTTGAAAAAAGAAGCGGACAAAGAGCTGTTCACCAAGCTAGGTTTATAACCTCCACTCGTTTCTTCGGCTGGGCTTTTGTTTGCCAATTTTAGCTCAAACGCAATCCACTGTTGGTTAGCATATTAGCTAACATTACCGTGAGTAAGCCAGCCAACGTTACGGAACGTTAATTTACAAAACTGCGCCGTGCTAGCCAATGTCATAACCATGTGAGAAACCCGGAAAATATGAAATTAAGCAAACAAATCTCATTTGCTTCACCCATAGTTATGAAAAAAGACTGCCCAGAGGCTGGCAACTACTGTTAGGTTAATGTCTGTGGCATAACTATCAGTCAGTATTAACTTGGAGCATATATTTTGGATTATAACGGTAATTTCATAAGACCGATTACTAAATTTGCACATTTCCTGCAATGCCCAATTGGTATCCTGTGGGAAAATTATTGAGACCAACAATTACCTATCCGCACCAGTCTATACACCATAGAGGAATTTCCCCTACATATTTTTGCATCATATTCACAATCATGGAACTACCATGGAGGGAAGGCTATTTCTCTTTTCCCAAACAAACTCCATGTAAAAGGAATTTGTTCCCCACAATGGCAATTGATTAAAGTTCCACAAAGCAAACACAATGAAGTCCTATTTCACCACTCAACTGGAGCCGAAAACATTGTTTTCAGACTCGCATGGCCTTGACAACACAGAAGGTGGTGACTAATCTCAGCTGCAAGCAGGGACTGTGGGCACGCCCAGTGGACACCGTGCCTGGTCTCCGTCTATCGTCACAGACGGGAAAGTTTTTTTTTTTTTTTTTAATACAGAGGGTACAAAGCACTGATAAAATACAGCCAGCAGTCACATGGTAATTTCAAACATCACAGCTGGACCTTCATTTCCGATTCTCTTAAGAGTTTTTGAGAATCAGAACTTAAATTCAAAGGTAAAGAAGTACAAGAACCACAAAAAGCCCTGATGTTACCAATACGACAAACTCCATAATTACTTAGCAAAGACAATTTTTTCCGCTTTCAAAACAGATCTTAAGAATGACCAAGTAAAATCCCTCCCCAACACCAGCCAACTAAGTTCAGGCACTGGGGTTTTTGGGTTTATGTCTCCAGACGGAAATGGCTCCAAGCACAGAGGGAGCCCTTAAAAGGACACACATACTGGGCTGGCACCCATCCAGACTCAAGCAGATAATGAGAACATAACTGGAATTATTTCTCTCTCGCTCTCTCTCTTTTTTTTTTTTTCAAAAACTGACAATAGCAACCAAACCAAGACCTAACAACCTCTGCTGGGTCCAAGCAGAAATGTTCAATGCCCAAGTCAGTGTGTCCATGCAGGATGGTTTCATGTTTAAAAGTCTGCCAGAGTACCAATGGCAAAACTAGGAATAAGATGTCTGCAGCTTGTCTCAGGCTTATAAAAATTGACCAGGTTTGGGAAAAAAAAAAAAAAAATCTTATTTCCGCATCTTGATTTTATTTGAATTACTTTATTCAACAAGGTCAATGCACATCAATGAAAAGATCTATAAATTTATGTTAGCCTGGGGGCAGTTTTTCATCTGTATTCTGTAGAACTCGGGTTACGGGTCATTTTTTTTTCCCAAGGGAGGAAACCAGAGGAAACCCACATAAATGCGGGAAGTACAAGCAATCCACACAGGATTCAGGCTGGCACTGGAACATACAGTATAGCCTGTTCACCCACACTTTGAGTCCTTGGAAACACAATCAAAATTACAGCGTCAACTTGGGAAAAGTTGGGACAGTGTGGAGAATGGGCATGAAAACAAAAAGCAGGGATTTCAAAATTTACGTTGACGGGTATTTCATTGCAGACAGTATGAAGACGATATACTGTATTTATTCTCTCTACTCAACATTATTTTGTTGAAAATATAAACATCCATTCCTGCTCTTCAGGCCTGCGACAAAAACCTAAAAAAGTTGGAACGGGGCAGTTTAGGACTAGCTAGTACTGAGGTGAAAATCAGAAAAATGATGTGACTTGAAGCTGCTGATGTCTGCATCAAGAGCTGTCATTTATCTAGAAGTGAGATAACTGCATGGGCTCAGGATTACTTTGGCAAACCTTTGTGATGTACTACAGTACATTGTTGCATCCACAAATGCCAGTTAAAACTTAGCTGTGCAAGAAAGGAAACCTCAATCTAACAGAGTCCAGAAGCGCTATCAACTTCTCTGGGCTTGGAAGCATCAGCATTTGAGCATCACTCAGTGGAAATGTATATTATGGTCAGACAAATCAATATTCCAGGTCTGTTTTTAGAACAAATGGATGCTGTCTGTTCGGAACCAAAGAAGAAAAGGACCGCCCAGCGACAAACCCAAACCCAAAGCATACTCTGTCATAGTATGGGGTTGTGTCAGTGCCCCTGGCATGGGTAACTTCTCTTCGGTGAAGGCGCCATTAATGCTGAAAAGTACACTGAGATTTGGAGCAAAACAAGCTGTCTTCAAGACAGCCTTTGTACCACAGAGGTCAATGCAAATTTCAACCAGACAATGTCAAAACCACATTCTGCACACACTAAGAAGAGGATGCAGGTGTTAAAATGTCCTGCCTGCTGTCCCCACTTGTCCTCAATGGACAATATGCAGTGCATTTTGAAATGAAAAAAGCAGCAACAAAGATCCTATGTTGCTGGACACATTAAGACTTGTCTTGAGGAGGAATGGGACAAAAGTACATCTGAAACATGTAGTCACTGGTATCTTCAGTCCCCAAATGTTTGTTAAGGGTCGTGAAATTGAATAGAAGCATAAAATGATGAATATTTTACCGTCCCAACATTTTAAAAAATGTTATACAGCCCCAACATTTTAAAAAATGTTGCAAGAATCAAAATTGGAATGTGTTTATTTTGAAAAATCAATAAAACTCATGGGGTGAAACATCAAATAATGTGCTGATTTACTGTTTTCAAACAATGTTCTGAAAAAGTGTTTCCAATAAACACTGCTCAATAAATTCGAGTGGTTTCCTGATACCAGGATGAAGTCATCCATTCTTAGCCAGTAAGCACCTTTGAACCTTTGTGGGATGTTATGAAGCGCAATGTAAACTTCCACCTCCTAAATCCTTTGAAGAATTGGTGGCTTTCCTTCTTGAAGAAAGGACCAATTTGCGAATCATTATTCTAAGGACTAATACATTTCTGAAGATGTTGTGTCGTCCAACTTGAATAGATGTCATCCACATATTGCAAGCCGTTTCCACAAGTACGTCGCGACCCAATGCCTAGTAAATTATCTCCCAAGAATGATTTACCCAGTGATTAACCAAGGCTAATTTACAAATGTTCAGCGTGCCCACTGCTCCTTTGAAACAATACCAGTCAAGAAAAATATCAACAAATTACTGTAAGTTTCCAGCACTGTAATATGGTGGGTAAGATTACACAAGCAATTCAATAATAACATGTTGAAACTGTATTGTGACTCACCAACTGCCCAATACGATCCAAGTTGTCCAGGAAATATTTGACTGCTTCCCCCTGAGGAGATGAAAGAAAACCATATTAAGAAGTGGTCTGTAAAATTCAGCAATGATCTGCAGCTTTACTGTTTAAACAGGAAACGGAGCAGATCCAGTCCATTTCCCATAAAGATGTGGTGTACTGCACTGTGCAACTAGCTGGGCAACATAAGGGCACTGGAAGGTCAAAGTGATTTTTGGGTGGATTGAGGAATGAAAAATAAACCTTGCAACAACTTCAAAAGTCTCTGTATCTCCACAGTATCGTGAAATAACAAATCAATGTACTTTTTGCTACACCACCACAAAGAGTCGGCTACGGTTTTCCAGATGTTAAAAATCACAAAAGGAAAAGTAAAGTCCTCCCATAGCTTTCTACCAACAATCATCTCAGTCAGCTGATTTTACCAATTATCCCTGCCCTTCCTCTCATTTGTAGAATTGTGCTCTTTAGCAAATCCAAGGCTACCCTCGAATCGTCTTTTCTGCTTAGGAAACTTCCTTACTCTTAGAAAATGACCCAGAAGTATTCATGTGGTAGCCATGACAAGCGAGTTTAAATTATTTAAATGTTAAGGAAAGGTGCTAACTTATCTCATTTAGCATATGGTACACTGAACCATCCTTTACGAAAAGAAAGGAGATAATGCCATCCCACAGTTCTGTCCGACAGCAATATTTTAAGCGATGACCATCCATTTGGCCAATCACGAAAACAAACAAACATGACGGGCAAGAGACGCATGTACATGTCGCCAAGTGCATTTGGAATCATTTAGCAGCACAGTTTTCTTCCTACGCCGTTATGAATTCCCCTTTACCTCTTTCCTTAACTTCATTTCATTTTAAATCGAGGTTTAAGAAAAGTGGTCAGGAATTGGATGTTAGGACATCATTTTTTTTTACTACTCAAACGCAGCCCAAGAGCATTGAACCAAAGAACTTCTAAGGACTTTAATTTTCTGAACTTGTATTTTTCACCTTGCCAAGTTACAGGTCAAAGCACAGAGAAAATCCACATAAATTATAGATCTTTTCTATGGGGAACATGTGGACCTTTAAAATATATTCATACCACTCTTTCTAAATAGTGATGTTTCCATAAATTTTGAGGTTCAAACTACCATAGTTGGACACCCACGAATTTCAAGGATGAGCTCTACAAAAATCACCAGACTTTTAGCAACCTATTCAAGCCGAAACTGCCAATATTTCCTGGAAAAAGTTTGATTGACAGCAAAACAGCAGCAAATATTGTGTGGAGCACGGTACAGCCACAATCAGACACGTATATCTTTTTTAGCTGTTTGAGTCTCCGCAGCCTACTAATTTATGCTACTTCACAGGGCAGAGAGGTTATTACGACACTCACACAATGCATTACAGATGCTTGAGGCACTTTCAAGTACGGGCAGGAGGTAGAGCACTTGGGAGTCAGTTTAACAACTGAGCAACCTAATTGCTCGAAAAATCTATTATGTAGGCCACTTTCAAAATGTGCTTAACACACAACCTCATGGTTCATATTTAATTCATTAATTAGACAGCATGGTGTTTACTTCAGCTGCAGATGTCACTGGAGCAGTACAGGAAAGCCATGCTTTACTGCTTCCTCAAGCTGCACAGTCTGAAATAATGTATGTGACTTGCCCATAATGCCCAGCTACAATGAAGGAGAAATGGCATCGGTCATTGTAACCTCTTCCATCCCGGATTTTCAGGGACCAGCTGTCTGAGGTATAAAAGCCCTTCTGTAACCTTGGATTAAAACCCATGATAACCCTACTTAAATTTTCTGATTAGCAACCAATACAGAAGAGACATATATCCGTGCTGGAGAGACGCTGGCCACGGTGGAAAAATAACTGTGAAGAAGAGCAGTCGCACACTTACAGGAGCGATGCGAAAACAGGCCAAATTAATTTATTAAATTACCAACAGGCTCAACGTTAGTCTTCTTCAGGGTGCTGGATCATCCCTCAATGCCCCGAAGAAGACTTACAAAAGGTTGGCAATTTTATAAATTAATTATCACATCGCAGCTACCAGTGAGTGAGTGCCCTTCTTAACATGTATTTAGCAACCAAACATTGATTTGTTCATTTGCAAAGACTATTCAGTGGAATGATACCCCAATTTGTTTTTAGGGAGCATCATTGTTCACTGCATCACAAAGACATAAGGCATTGTCCTATCAACATGAATGATGACATAAAATGTCTATATGTCTGTCGAAGATTCTGGATTCCCGTAGCTCATAAAATGCCAATATTTGTTAGCTATAGGCTTAAAACTGACACTGCTTTGCGCCCGTGTTCGTAATTCGACACCATTAAGAGGATACGTTCCATTTTAATTGTTTTCTTTTTAACACTAAAAACATTTTGAAGAACTGCAGTCTTAAGTTAAATTACCCTGCTGAAAAATGCTAAAATAGGAGACAGACTTCAGAGTAAATTTTGGATTAATTAATTATTTGTACTATTGCCACCCTTGATATCACATCCTTTGCAATTACATTGTCAGTGTAGGCTATTGGTGATCTCTTAATTCCTAAATCAATAAATTCTAAAGCTTTATAGGCGTATGCACTGGACTTGATTATTCAGTACATAAATTGATTATTAATCAGGCGGTCTGAGACGGGAAGAGGTTGGGAGCAATTATGCATTAAAAGGTGAGAGCCTTCCACACCTCTGATGGCATGCCACGGAAAATCAGTCAGAAAATCTGCGGGCGTACGGGTTGAGGAGATTTAAAAAAATGTCATATGTTCGTATATTGATGTGCAACAACTTGTTTTGTTGAAAGCAGTATTCCGATAAACTGGCAAACATGCACACAGATAAAAGATGCCAACTGTGAGAGTGAGGGGACCAAGGTTCCGAATGAAATCTCATCGTTGCATTTACTTCACAGTGAATGCAAAATTTTACAAAATTTTACTTCCATCCCCATTCCTTTCACTGTGTTGAAAATTTATTCTGAATACCCATTCACACTTGAAAATAGCAAAAACTGCATTTACTAAATAGGGCTCATTTTAAACAATTTGAAAAACACAGGTATTTTCATATGAAAGTGTGCAATTTTACCCCCTAAACCGTGTCAAGTCACATTTCCTCAGTTGAGGTGCAGTATATCAAGAGACCTTCCCGCTACTCCCCTCCTCATCCTGTCTACCAGACCTTGACTGTCCAAAACTACTGTCTGCGAAAGACTGTCTGATATTCGGCACATCGATACCCGACACCCGTCTCACTCAGCTCCTCCCACCGCTCTCACACACACACACACACACACACACACACACACACACTACTTACAGGAAACAGCTGTGTGAGAAAACAGATTAATGCAGTGGCTCTGTATCCACAGCTTTCCCTCTGGAATCCAAGTAGAAGACGCCCCGCATGGTTAACGAATCCCGTTCTACCAAACAATGCAGCTATCTCGGCTTGCAGCTGTAATCAAACATTCCTTTACTACACAAGCAAAATAAACCCTTTTTCCGCAAAGGCAGTAAATATTTTACTTGTCATTTGGCTTCTAGAGCTCGCAGTACATCTTCTTTTGTAGCCTAAAACAGTGAGTAAGCTCCACAGAGAAAAAAGTGGTGAAAAATTGTGGCAACTGAAAGCATAAGCTTAACGAAGAATAAATTGTATTTATCAAGAAAATGAGGCACATGCGTGAATTACTGCTTCTAAGACTTTAGGCTATTTTTCAACAAAAACAAATTCTTTTCTGCATGATATATAAAGGAAAAAGCAACATAAAATGTCCAGTGGCTCAGTAAATCAGAAAGGAAATGTGCTGTGCTCTACCAGAAAGACAACAGTACAAATAAAGATACGGTGAAGGGCAAAGCGACAGTTGTGATTGTTATCGGCTTTGTACCATGTTTGGATGGGTCCAGACAGTTTTTGTGCATGTTGAAGAGTTTCTGACGGCCTGTATTGTTTTCAATAGCAGTCATATTGCAGTGCAAATCACACAACTCTGAGGCAGGGTGCAAAGCAATTTTTATGTGACTTCCACAGTTCACCAACTTTAGTAAAAAAAAAAAAAAAAAAATGTCCACGTATATACCATGCACAGAGGAGAATTGCTTTTTGAAACTTTCCATCCTTTGAAAACCGTTCTTGCCCAATTCAACTCTTAGTATATGCTATGACACTCCCTAGTTTGGCAAAATTCATGAACCATTTAAATGAATTATCCATTAAAAAAAAAATTTATTTAACCCATATTTTACCAGGTAGCCCCACTGAGATCAATCTCTTTTTCAAGGGAGACCAGGCCAAAATGGCAGCAGGAAAAAAATTATAATTTTATCATAATAAAAATTACACAAAAAAAATTACTAGAACTGTTAATTAGTAGGAGGTTCGCCAAGTCGGCACATCCTAAAGTGAGTCTCTCTCAGCTTATTTGGCCTTAGTGTTGTCTTGTTAAAGTTAATTTTTTTAACTTGTTTACCTGTTTTTAAAAAGCCATACTAGTAGCCATACAATTGTGCCACCGGACGCTCAACTCACTCCTTTACAAGAAAATACATAAATAAATAAAAACCAGACAGTCCGGTCACTCGCGACCACATGGGTGTATCCCCCGAGTTCCAACAAACCACACGCTGAAATGGGCACATTTTCAGCAAGGAACTGTGTTTTATTCGGCAATTGTGTAGCCATAACAACCAAAATTGATAAGTGTCATGACCTAGCTATGCCCACACCTTGTATCAAGGGAATCGGTTGAAATTTGTGGCTTGTAGACTGTCCACAAGAAAATCTCTGCAGACGCTGCGGCTGTGGCAGCAGAGACGACAGCGACCATGAATCCATAGTACCTGCCTGACTTCGTCCGGGAGCTGAAATAAGACAGACTTCCCCTAAAAAACCTAGTCCAATAGATTCACAGTGCCAAGGAGGAGACATTCTGAATGATTCCCTTTTTGTTCAGGGAGCTCACAGTTTCTTCTTGGAAGGCCTGCAATATTTTTCAAATTCACCAAAAGAGATAAATGGTCTTTCTGATGCCGCCATCTGCGTCACCACATCATACTTTACTGGTAGAGGTTATATTTCTGCAGCAATCAAGGCAAACTTTCAATTTTATTGGTTTCATTAGAAGTCTCTTTGTTCTGGGTCCACACATTCATTTGTTAACTGATGCCATTTCAAAGAGCAACAGCTGCTTACCAGAAAAGCAAAGATTTTTTTACCATCCATTCAGCAGCTTTTTGTTTATCTTTTTAGATGTCCTTTGCATATGATTGCCATGGTGTCGACTTTGCAGGAAAAAAACAAAATGGATGACTTTCTGATGGAATATACCAGTGATTTTTTTCATTCATGGTTCAGACACTTTCTTAATTTTTTTTTTTCTCTCTTTAAATTTGGCATCTCCAATCCCACCCGAATCTGGAATGTCCAATTGGTGAACTATATACAAGGCTTGCTCGTATGCGACCCCTTGCTGCCAATTCAGGAGAGTGTGGACAGTTCACGGCTCTCCTCTAAAGCACGCGCCTGTCAGCCACTGCTGCTTATACACTCATTGGTTGAATCTTCGCAAGTTCAGAACGAGGGCGGAGGATACCCGGACATGAACAGGCTTAGAATCTTCCTGACGAGCGCCCGTCTGGCCAACAGGAGGCGCTTGAGCAACGAACAAGGCAACTGGGCCATTCCACGTCAGATCATCAAATGGGTCTCACCACCACCTTCTCAATTTTGCTAATTTTTTATATGCAGCTGTGTAAATATATATCACTGACAAATCCGAAATTTCAGCTCATTCGGACCAAAAATGAATTTTTGGTGAATTATTTTCTAAGGGTACTGTCCGTCAGTTTTTTTGTCAATTGACATTTTTCTTGTATTTAACATGGCATAACTTCTTTATTATTACACCTATAGCTTTGAAACTTTGCATCTAAGTTAATGTTATACTGCTTAATCAGAAAATACAGTCCGTTTTACTTTATCTTTCTTGGTAGTGGAGCTATGAGGACACCAAAAAAGCCTTTTGTTCAGGCAGTTCCATGTTTAGGTCCCCAAAGCACCCCCAATATAAACCCTAGCATATGTTCTCTGGCATTTTTTCCATTCATTTGTGTCTGCTGAATATAAATCAGGCTGAATTTACCATGAATTCATCACCAACTGCAGTCAGTACCTTGCCAAATGTGAAAAAAATGCTCAAATGCCACCTTTGCAAACCCCTGTATCTCCAGGGGCACACCCTTGAATTTTCTTCAAATTTTTTTTACTGATTCCGCTATTATAGTAGAAAGACCACTCCAAAAATTGTTGATGTGTTTTGACCAATGTCAATTTTGCAGGTGTCTGAACAGGGCTGGGGTAATCTCAAGAATCGCTTAGCATTTTCAGCTTCTTACACAGTGTTAATGATTTTTGAATCGCAATAATTGTAAGATCTCAATTCATCAATGCATGACACATTCACAGAAAGGTCAGTATATGCAGGCTGGTAGATCATGTTGGCAAGGAGAAATCTGAACCAGTTATTGATCATTAATTTCTGATTATTGCTATTGTTTTTCATAAAGCGAAACAAGAGGACACAAGCATTAACATGGTCTTCTTCTGAAAAATGCTGGGTGCCATTCAATAACATTCTCAGAACTGTTCCAACTCCGGATGTCACTGGACCCACAGCCCGGCAGTATAAGTTGGACAAAACAGACAACATTGTTGTGCTCTTTGCTGCATTTAGGAAGCAATAACATAGTTAACATAGCATGGAATACAAAGGTTTAATTTGACATCAGTTTACAAGAATTAGAGTTAGTAAATTTTATTGATGCAAGGAAGTGTGATTCTCAAAAATTGCCTGGCCCCTATTTAGACAGTTCTGAAATGTATGTTGTTCAAGTCACAACAACAATTTTTGTTTTGTTATGTCTACTACAATACAGGAATTCGTACAATGTAGAGTGTGATTGCCTAATGATTGAAAACACTTAAAATGTTGCATAGTTAAATGTGTAAGAAGCTTGGAGTGCCACGCGATTCTCGAGATTACCCCACCCCTATTCAGACACCTGCAAAATTTATATTGGTCAAAACACATCAACAATTTTTGGAGTGGTCTTTCTTCTATAATAGAAGAATCAGTTAAAAAAAAGTAGAAGAAAATCCAAGGTGTGCCCCTGGAGATACGGGGGTTTGACCAGGTGGCATTTTAGCATTCTTTTCACATTTGGCAAGGGGCTGACTGCAGTTGGTGATGAATTCATGGTGAATTCAGCCTGATTTATATTCAGCAGACACAAATGAATGGAAAAAATGCCAGAGAACATATGCTAGGGTTTACATGGGGGGTGCTTTGGGGACCTAAACATGGAACTGCCTGAACAAAAGGCACTTTAGGTGTCTTCATAGCTCCACTACTAAGAAAGATAAAGTAAAATGGACTGCATTTTCTGATTAAGCAGTGAAACATTAGCTTAGATGCATAGTTTCAAAGCTATAGGTGTAATAATAAAGAAGTTATGCCATGTTAAATACAAGAAAAATGTCAATTGACAGAAAAACTGACGGACAGTGCCCTTAGAAAATTATTCACCAAAAATTCATTTTTGGTCCGAATGAGCTGAAATTTCGGATTTGTTCATCACTAATACATATTTATCTGATTTGAAAATATGGAAGCAATCTACGACTACATGGTGACAAATGTTTTGTATATCTGATGATTTGACATGGAATGACCCAACTATTATTTTCCCTCCCTGGCAGTCCCTTCCCAATTTGCAACCCTGTAGTGCAATAGCCAATTGTGCACTACTCTGAAAAGGCTGCCGATCACTGCCGGCTGGTACGAAGCAGGGATCGAACCTGTGACGTGATAGTCACTTCTGCTTCGCAACGCAATGCTTTACCGAGTGAGCTATCCGGCAGCCATGGTTCAGGCACTTTCAATATAAATTGGTTGAATTTTGTTGTTTTCAAAGTCTGTTTCCCTCAGAGTCATTACTCATTGGGGAAAAGTCACATAAAGCCTAACATAAGAGCATTATTTCATTGATCGCTTTGAGTTAGGAGAACATCTAACATAGTGTAATATACAGTGGGGTCCAAAAGTTTGAGACCACATCAGAATTGTGATATTTTTATGTAAAGCTGGAAAAAATTAGAAAGTTTGAGGATGAAGGAAAAGTTAAAAAACACTAGTAGACATGGCATGTAAAATTAAGAAATGTATATTTCTAGATCAGCAATCAAATTCAAGCAAATCAGTGGCATTGTCCATGTTAACTGCCCGGTGCGAAAGGCCAGTTCTCTTGGAGTTTCATCCCCTCTGTTGAAGCACATGTTCAGATGACACTCAGGAGGATCTGACCTTCTCATCGAGACTTGCTCAAGTAAACCAACTCGCAGCTATTGTTCAGCCTTCATAAATACGGCTATGCCTCAAGTTTTCAGCAGACCATTAATTAAAAAGTAGCATTGTGATCGTGGGACTCAAGGGTTCATCTCAGTTCCCTTAAAATGCATCCATGTTTCCCTCATTTTTCCCCGCATCTTTGTCCCTCCTACTGGGGACGCATGGAGAGGCAAAAGGTGGCCATGTTTCTAAAACATTTTTAGAAAAATAAGATGCCCTTTTATCGGAGGCATCACGTAAAAGAACATCAGTCTCTGATGACAATACACAGCTGCATCTGCTGCCACTGACTGGCTTCATGGCTTTCAGCCGAAAGTCCTCTGGGAAGGCTGCTCTTGTGTATCCCCACTCATGGCTCCTCAGAGCTCCCTCTTCCTTGCTCTTCATAGCAGAAATAAGAGCTTTGAGACTGCCGGCAAGATGGCGGATCTGGAAGAACTTCCGGTTCAAGCCATGATCAAGGAGCGAGGTGATGTCAAATGAAAGAAAGGAGATGTACCCATGGCATTAGAACTAAGTGAAAGTATCAGAAGTCTAACTGTTGAAAAGATGGACTTTCTCAGAATTAAATCTTGGCTAGACTTGGCTATACTGGTCGATTAGAGAGCAGTGTTGGTACTCTACAATACTTTGGAGAATCTGAATAAGTTGTATCCTAAGCACAATCAGGCAGACAAAAAGTGGCCACGCCATCACAAGGTCAATATATCAAGCTTTGTTCACTGAGAGAGCGATGCGCAATTTCATCATAGAATTTGCTAAATAAAGAACGTAAGACTCCAATCAGCAAAAGAACAGTCAAAAGACGGCAGTCTAGCACCGGACTCAGAGGATAACTAGCAATCTCAAAACCACCTCTCAGGACGGGAAATCAAGCCAAAGAAGACTGGGACAGATGGACAACCCAAAAGGGTCTGTCCAAGCAAAAGGGCACGGAAGTGTGACATTGCCAGTGTTATTTTCAAATTATAGTTTGTAAGAACTGAACACAGATAATGGAAGCTTATTTTGTGTACTTTCATGACAAAATCATGAGAAGATAACTGTATTTAAAGCAAAAGGGGAATTCCAATGAAAAGTTGAAAACATCCTTATGGTCCCGTATGTGATGTGGACAATAAGAGAAGCCAAATTTTTTCATCAAAAATCATTTAGCTTGAGATTTGAATCTTTCATCATAGAAAACAACCATCCCAACACACATTTAGCAAAAAACCTGCTGGGCAACACTTGAAATGCAAAGATTCCAATCGATTTTAAGTACGTCAAAATGTCCACTCTGGAGGGCAGGACAAGTTATATTTTTCTATTCAAAAAGGGGTAAGCAGCATTCAAAAGAGCTTCATATCTTATTAACACTGCCAAGTTATGAGGTAATGAAAGGCAAACCATTTCATTTAAACTAGGCATAGTGTCCACAGAGTGGTCAACAGGTCACGTATGTGATGCATGTCAAGATGGGTTGTTCCATATGTGATGCTTGAGAAAAAATGTTATTGCTCCAACTTTTTTTTTTTTTTTTTTTTTACCTTTTTTGGGATGTTAGTGGGGCATTTTGAAAATATATGAAGAGCAATAGCGTTGAGCACAAACTGCACTTTTATTGAAACTCACAAACAGTATATATGTTATTTAAAATACAACATCATCGTCGCCAAAATGACGCTGGACAACTTTTGCACAAGTCAACCATCACACACGTAACCTCCATACAAAAAGATCGTTTGAGATGAAATTACGCAAAAACTATCACCAAAAACAGTCGAACCGGCGATCAAAAAAAAGACAAAATACTGAGATGGGTTTCCCATCAAAGCGTACAAGACACTTATTACCAGTTTTCCATGATATATTTGGCGTGACGTGACGATTGACCGCCGTTTCTCGATGTCCAAATCACATAACGGCACCGAATTGGAACACTGTCAAGACAACTTTTGAATCTCGTGCGAAGAATCCGCATGCATTCCAATGCCCGCCATGCTAAAAAGATGAGTTGGAAATGGAAGATATATAATCCAGAATAGTCCTTGAATATTCCACAAAATAACAGAGTAGTGAATCGAACTTTAATTGTACGTGACAATGGTCATGTATGTGATTTTGTTGACGGATAACCTACCTCCGTGGACCGTGTATGACAGCGGGAAGACACCATTGCTGTAAACAACAAAATTGGTGACATCATCATTTTGGGGTATCATCCAATGCTAATGAATTTGTTCTATTTTGGGCGGGCATTTTGAATAGAGGAGCATCCAAAAATGCCGGTCACGTAATGTGATGATTGATAGAATTCCGGGCGGCTGAAATAAGACGTGTTTTTCTTTGTAACTACGCAAGAAACAAACCATCACACCACTTATGTTGCGAGGAGATGAATAGTTTTGAAGCTCAAAACAGAAAAATTACTTTCAAAGCGTTTATTTCATGATATTTGTAAAGAATATACATGGGGTAGCAGATGGACTGAACAGCATCACATACGGAAACCCCCAAAAAACAGCATCAATTTTTTTCTGCTTACACCTAAATTTGAATCTTTGTATGGAATAAAATCTTCAAACACTTATTTTCAAGTAGAAAATAAAGTTAACATGAAAGGAATGCCCTTAAGGTGCTAATAAGGCTTCTCTTTCAACGTACTCAAGATTGTCACAAAAATAAACTGAAAAATTGCTTCTAAACAGACATATTAAATGGGATAACTTTTCAGTGGTTTATGTGAGGGGCATAAGGTTATCTCTGTTATCTCTCTGGGATGTGTACTAAATACCTATCAGCTTAAATTATGCATCTGACCCACCCATTCAGAAAAAATGAGGGTGGAAGTTGGGGGTATGCAAACCTACCCTTTTGCTTGGACAGACCCAAAAACATAATGCCTTTGGCCACCGCTGTGCCAAGTGCATAGGCATAAAGAATGCCTAAAGGAAGCATTTTCACTGGTGGTCTCAAACTTCTAGACCCCACTGACACACACACACACACACACACACACACACACACAACACATCCCCCTTCAGTGGGAGACATCATCCCACACAGCTCTAAAAATAGCTGGCATAGATAAGACGTCTTCTTTTAAACTTTTCTTCCAAAAGACTTCCTCGGAGCTGAAAATAGCATGCCTCACAACAAGCAATCAGATCTAGGACAAACAAATAAAATACTGATCTAAAATCAATTTGGACCAATTAATGGGAAACTTTGGAATGCATATTGTGATTCTTGGCTTATAGATCAGGACATCTCAGTAGTGTTTTGGACAAATGAGCTGGCAGCACAATCCCTGGAGACAGGGGACAGAGTGACTGGGCTAAAAAAAAATGCAGGTGGGGTCAAGACAGACAATGCAACAATAATTCAAGAGATAACAAAGTTAATGGTATTTCTGCAACTCTGTATGTATGGCCCCACTCACTGTCTGAGCCAGAAAGTCACCTAGCTGTGGGTAATTTCATTAACCTGAGCTATGACTGATCGCTTATTATAATTGAAGCAGGCAAATTGAGGCAGCCCAAGGAGGATGGGCTAACCCTATGAGGCCAGCCCCTCCAAAGCTTACTCCTCTTATCCACAGTCTGTCACCAGGGAGTTGTCCTTGTACCATAGCCTGGGACATGCTGTTGTACAGGTCCAAGATTTTAACGAAATAGTTCAACCAAAAAAGAAAATTCACTCATCATCTACTCACCCCAAGGCTAATCGAAGGGTCCATGAATTTCATTTGTCCTAAAAAGACTTTTGGAGTTTCAAAGAAAAACGGCATTGAAGACAAATCCAAATCAACTGAAGTCATTGGTGACTTTCAAGCGTAAAAAACAACATTTAAAAAACAAAAAATGCCTCCATACTGCTCGTGCAGCGTAATCCAAGTGTCCGTAAGACCGGACATTCAAATGTGACTCGAAAAGATGTCTCATTAACATGTTTTTAGCCTAAATGTCCAATGAAGCCACTGTTTAATTTCACAGAATAGGTTGACTTCACTACAGTGGCCAACTAGGGTAAATAACGCTGCAACGGCCCTAAACCTCTCTAATTAGAGAAATGCGCTGCAGTTTTGAATGCTAGCATTCACTGACTGAAGATCTTATTTACCCTCGTTGGCCACCGTAATGAGGTCAACTTCTTCCGTTTATGCTTGAAAGAGTGGTCACCAATGACTTCAGTTGATTTGGATTTGTCTCCAATGCCGTTTTTTCTTTGTAACTCCAAAAGTGTTTTGAGAACAAAAATAATTCACGGATCCTTCGATTAGCCTTGGGGTGAGTAGATGATGAGTGAATTTTCATTTTTGGGTGAACTATCCCTTTAAGATCTCTGCCAAGCCAGGTGTGTTGGGACGACCATTTGCGAAATGCACAAACTTCAATATGATCGCTTCCGGCGAGAAGTCCAGCTGCACTTAAAGCTGGACTATGCTCCAGCACATTGGCATGCTTTGCTGGGAAACTCGTTTCACTGTACAGTTCTGCTCACTTCACCAGGAGTTCAGACAGGACGACGCCCAAAATAAACTGGTCATCTCAGCATTCCCCCCCAACTGTCTCCCTTCTGACCCGGTCCAAAGTACCCTCTACTCCAGCCAAAAAGCCCCAAAATGCCTCTTGGCTGGCGTCCATCATTCCTAAAAACTCACTCCTCAAACGTGACCCCAACCTCCTGCTTGTGCCAGCTCCCAGCGGATCGAATTACATCCCCGGTGGACCTCTCTTCATGTAAACTTGCACACATACGCAAAATCTCGACACTTTCCGCAGGCCTCCATTATCATTCTCCCACTCTTTGTCATCTCCTCTCCCTTCCAACCGTAATGGCGTCTTGCTGTTGCTTTCAAGCAGTCCAGAGCAACAGGCCAAAAAAAGAACAAGGGAAAAAATATTTTGGAAGAATAAAAATGCATCTGAGGGCTGCTCGTAAATCTATTATTTTTTTCCACCCAGAACAGGATCCTTTGGGTTTTGAAATTTAGCATAGAAAAACATGATGCTTGCCATCTGTTTCACAAAGCCTTTTATAGGTTACTGTAATACTGGCTGCAAATCCCTTCGCCCTTTCTTCTCATTTTCCCATGAACATTAAAGCTGGATTAATGAGGCGCGAGAGCTGCTGACAAAACCCTTGTCCAGCTGTTCTCATATGAACGCGTCTGAGACTAAATCCCAAATACCTACTATAGTTTAAACTCTATAGCATGACCCAGAATGGACAGGTGAAGCTCTGATTTTGGGCCTATAAAATTTGTTATCGCCATTATTGAAGGCTCACAAAAGGAAGTTCGCATCAGGCATATGAGCCTCTAGGTTTTTTCAAGTTTGGTTTGTCAAATGAGCAACTGTCATTACAGACTGTCAAAACAAGCCCACTCTCACTCCAAAGTTGTCATATATTGACAGCCTAGGCAGATGCCCAGGGAACACCAAACAATGAAAAATGGAGCCCCCACATTTTTTTGGAGACCGCAACTATTCTCTGGACTTCAACACAAAGCCAACAGCGTCAGTATTTGATGACAATGGTCAACAAGTTAAATCAACCCATTTCACCAGTCCCAAATTGTCATACATCAATGTTTTGGCCTAACTAGAGGAAAAAAAGATTTAGCACATGCCATTCTTGGACCAATACAATAAATGATGATACTGTATCCCCAGTCCTGTGTGTACACACTGCATGGAACACAGACCTGTCCGCACTGGCTGGGCGTTAAATAATTAACAGTGTTAACTAATATGCATAGGTACCGGATAAGGGAGGGCCGGATGCAGATCGACGGGAGATGCAACGGGCACCTGTTAGCATCAAAATCACTGCAAAAACTGGCGTGCTGGGAGACTGGGGCTCAGGGACTTCCCAAAGTGCCAAATAAATAATTTTGGCAGCAAGTGCAAGCTGATACCACAAGGACTGTTGGTGGCAACACACCATAAATAGTGAGGTGACACAGTTGAACTTATTAAAGGTTTGCCAAAGGGGTTAAGAAATGTAAAACTCAATAAGAAATTGCCATTTGAAATAAATAAATATTTTTTGGGTAAAAAAAGCCAAGCACACTTTTTTTATTTTCCATTTTTTTGTGTGCCTGTTGGGTCTTGAGGGATCACTTGACTCCAACCCCTTCATGAAGGTGTCACCATTTATGTTTTTTCTAATTTAACAAAGTAATAGAAATAAGACCAGAAAAAAGGTCAAAATACTGAAATACTTGAGGAGAGTTGTGTTGTGTTGACAAAGACACACTTTAATAGGAGCAAATTGAAGGAACTCGTCAGGAAACAGTGAAATCCTCATGTATCTTCAGCTGAAACTTGATTGTTCCTCCCTCTAATGTCACATGGTAATCAACTACCAGACTGTGGCTTACAGCTCAGTTTTGACACCGAATAAATAACAGTATCCTGTCAAAGCTTCGTCAAAAATACCACCAACATCAGCCAGAGGACTCACACTGCTACAAAGCTAGCACCCTTCTCCTTCCTTTACTGCGGGATAAAAAAAATCTCTTCAAACATGAATTTAGCCGGAAGGTTAAAGAAACAAACAAAAATGAAGAACTGGAAACTCAGGCATTGTTCAGGAAAGCTCAGGCTTCCCATCCTTAAACAGAAATAACTGGGCCATTTATAGAGAGACATCAAATGCTGCTGTCCTTTGAACAAAGGGGCTAAAGGTGAGAACTGCAAATCGCAACGTCCATCAGGGAAAAATGGAGTAAAGAGCAAACCAAAAGTAGACAGTCCAGAGGTCAAACAGTACAAGTTCTCCCATGTTTTACATCCAGCCACAAACTCAGGTTGATGATTACAGCAATTAGCTCTGTCTCTAGATGATCGAATTGAGCAAATTCACCAATTCAAGTGACTGGAACAAAATATTTTTCATTCCTGAACCTCGACTTTCCGCCCCAAGAGCTAACTTGTGCATTTTTGCAATAATCATTGATCGCGCTGGGCTGGGAATTCTGTTGTCTTGCGAAACAGAGTAGATAATGTTGTAGTAGACAAAATAAATTGTGTTGCCGGGAGACGGCGACTGCACTGGGTCATAAAGGATAGGGGAGACTCATGCTAACACAACAGGCATTACAATACGCAGCAACGTGACCAAATATACAATGACCAAATCACTGCAAATAATGGACAATGCAAACACTGAACCTATACTGCCACGAAAAAAGTTACGAATCGCAATTGATTTTCATATACAACCCCAACTCAAAAAAAGCTGGGAGTGTGTGTAAAATGTGCAAGAGGAACACAAATCAATGATTTGCACGTTTTTATCTGTATTCAATTGAAACCCTGATAAGGTAATGTTTGCACTCACTTTGTCAATAAACACTTCCTATTCTACATGCAAAGCCAGCAACACATTCCAGAGATGTTGGAACAGAGGCATTTTACCACTGTGTTCATCTTTTATGAACACTCAGCACACGTTTTAGAACTGAAAACACAAATTTTTTCCCACCATAGATTGCTTGATGTAATACTGGAGCTGCTCAAAAGTTTGAGGTCTCCGTTTCTTATCTTGTGCTTCTTAATGCGTCACATGTTTTCTATGAGAGACAGGTCTGTACTGCAGCCAGGCCGATCTAACACCCGCACTATTTGACAACAAGCTGTCTTTCTGAAATAAGCGGGACGTCTCTAAAAAGACATCATCTATAACAGTGGTTCCCAAACTCTAAATGTTGGTTTCCATTCCAGCAGCAAATCAAATCCCAGAAATTCTGAACACAGTTCATTTTTCTTCATTCAATAACGTGATGTTTCACTCTCTTAAACTGCTTCAGAACAGAAAAAGCAATGCAAATATCTAAAAGCCTAATGTTCATATAGAGATTATTGAATGATATTCCAAATAACTGCATTATGTATGGCAATATGCTTAAACTGATCAAAATCAAGCAGCTGATTCACTGAGGAGATCAGTAAGCTAGCTGCCAATTAGGCTTCTGAATACAGGTGTTTTAATTTCTTCTCACAAGTTTTTTTTGTCTTTCTAAAACTAACCATAATGAACAATGCAACCCTGTCCCAGCAGCTCACACAAAGAGGCAGGGATACAACCTCACCAGTTTGTTCATTCGTCGAAGGGCACACACAGGCAACGTGAAGCCCTGAATTAGTTTGACATGCATGTCTTTAGACAGTAGGAGAATGTCAGAGTACTCGAGGAAACCCACACAGAACTCCACTGAGAGAACATGCCAACCCAACACAGGATGACCCAAGTCAGCCAAGAACCAAAAAACTTCTTGCTGTGCCTTCCAGTACGCCAGCACATGACGCTTTTATATTTATACCAACACAAATAGATTTAACACTCAAATCACTGAAACACTATTGATTTTTCAGGGCTAGTTTCAGAGTTCACAGGAATGTTATTTTTCTTCTTTGAAGTAAATCTGCACAACCTGGCCACTAATCAGGCGGAACAATGCTGTGACGACACCTCCGAGTCCAGCCCTTTTCCAGATCGTCACAATGCACCCCGTCTCGCCCCCACTGACTGCACTGCAGCCAGGTCTCGAATACCAGGACTCCCAGTCCTCCCACGATGGGAATCTGTTGTCCACTCACTCTTCACACCACAGACAAACCGGAGCAGAGGGGCTCCTCTTCCGCAAAAGCAATGAACTGATGCTATCAACAGGTAACAGGGGTGTGGTTAATGCACCATAACAGGAATTGGA
Organism: Gymnothorax javanicus; assembly: GCA_029692085.1. Classification (NCBI taxonomy): domain Eukaryota; kingdom Metazoa; phylum Chordata; class Actinopteri; order Anguilliformes; family Muraenidae; genus Gymnothorax; species Gymnothorax javanicus. The sequence goes on along the minus strand of CM056206.1, from coordinate 24,658,700 downwards.
GATGTGGTAAAATGCACACTCAAACAAGCAGCGAAGTTTGTGTATTCCAGGCCCAAAATCAGTCCAGGCAGTTCCCTCCACTCAGTAAGGCAGGAGAGATTCAGTTCTAAACCAGAGTCTGCATGTAACTGGAGGTATACAATCCAGGTTCAGTAAGGCAGAAGCCATGGGTTGATCCAACCAGTGTTATCGGCTTTCTGAGCTCATAGCTGGAGGAGAAACCCGGCCGGACTTCCATTTTCTGATCCCTGGCATGTGCACTTCCTCCTGAAATCAGTAAGGATCCGATATGCTTAAATAAATAAGATAAAATACACTTTATTGAACCCCATGAGGTAATTTGTCCTCTGCATTTAACCCATCCTACAATTAGGAGCAGAGGGCAGCCACAGAGCAGCACCCAGGGACCACCTCCAGTTCTAAAGCCAGTCCCTTGGTCAGGGTTCTCAGGGTTCTGCCCAAGATGCTAGGAGTGCTGGACGGAAAATTTCTGCCATCTCCTAACCTGACCATTCGCCTTCCACGAGCTACGAAACATAATACACATTATTCACGAACAATCTCGTCAGTGAGGGGCGTAGGTTTAATGCGAGAGTTGGTGGTGATATGTAATGCGAGCACGCTGTGCGTGTGAACTGGAAAAAATTTTGCTACAATTTAAATGCAAATATTGCCTCTCCATCACCAGACACGGAGAGGCAATGGAGGTCTTTGATGTTCTCCATGGTGCATATGCGAGATGCCTCTAATTTTTATAGATAGATGCCATATTCATAAACTTTTTTTTTCTATTTTGTATCCAAATACTTTTGAATACTTTTAAATTTCTGAATATGACTTAACAACTGTAATTTATGTTTCAAACATTTCTAATGAAGCTTAACAAATCTGAACAATTCATAAAACTTTCAACAATTCATAAGTAAGTTAATTACATGATATGTTGTATCATTAACAACATTATAATCATTATTTGGCAGTGGCGGAGCCAGAACTGGGAATCGGGGGGCACTGAACATCCGTTTAAAACAATTATTCGTCCTGACCTGTTCGGAGTCATTTTCATAATCAACAATAAATTCACTCCGAGAACACTCCCCCACTGTCCGGTGCCGCTAGTTCTCCCCGTTTAGGTAAGGCAACAATCATTTATCTGGACGCTTATTTGTTGAATTTAAATCAATGCTATTCAAAATTGCATACCCGTCAACTTGCACGCATATGGCTTGAGTCTCACGCTTTTTATATTTAATTGCTGAGTCCCTCTTTTTATACCAACCCTCGCTGTACCGAGAGTGAGAGGCGATATTTCATTGGAACACGGGTCAATCATGCGTATTTTAGAGATTCTCACACGGAAATGAAATCTCGATGCATGGTAGTTTTTCAGTTTTTAAACGAAGAATTTAAACGATCATGAAGCGCAAGTTAAATCGCCTGATGTGCGGAAAAGGTAGTGCGGAAGTTTCAGAGCAGTTTGCCTTTTATAAAGCATAGGCCTATTACTAAATAAATTATGTTTCTGTACTGAATTTAGCCCATTATTTCATCACTGTTAGATCGCATATGGAGTGAAGCCGTGTCTTCAATTGCCAATGGATTATTACGATACTTTGAAAACGCGTCAATAAAGGAAAATGATTGAGAACTAGCCAGGACCCGGCCAGGATGCCAAGGCGCGGGTCGAAAACGAAAGTTCGCTTTTCTGACAATAAAAGAAGGCGGGAGCATATTTGGGGTCATTTATGTATTGCTTCAAGCGGTTTTATTGGACGCTGGTTGCGCTCATTTTAACTGATCTTTAAAAAAATGGTGCCGGTCAGGAAAAGCTGAGTGGTGGTTGGTGCATTCAGAGTCCTGGACGGGTCCAACCAGTGCCGACCAGCATCGACAGAACCCCGGGGACTGGTAGGAGTGTTCCTATAATGCACGTTTTTGTGGGTGGGGGAAACCGGAGTACCTGGAGGAAACCCACGCAAACACGAGGAGAACATGCAAACACCTTCATAGAACTTTGTGCAATGATCACAAAAATAGACCAGGTCAAGTCATCTATGTGCAGAACCTCCATTGACCAGGACTCTTATCCTTCCAAAAACAAATAATAATAGGTCAATCTCAACAATCAGGCGAACATTTTGGGCTCTAAATTCGTTGACTAGGTGCAGGCGCGGCGAATGGGGGGAGCGCCGCGCCAACGGGGTGTATCCAGGCGTATTTTGCAATTTCGTGCCCGGCGCAAGTACTCCTCTGTCCCGCCTCTGTCCCTCCTGCCGGCGCTAGTGGCAAAGAGGGAGGAGAGAAGGCCTGAGTGGGTTTAACACAGCCGAGTCAAATCTTCACCAATCACATGAGCTCCTCTCCTCAACATGTTGGAATAAAGAAGCCTCCGTCCTATATCTGCATGATGCCTTAATGTTGCATTTTACTTTGCTGCTTCAGGCATGTTATCTGCACGTCTATATTAAGCATTACGAATATGAGTTTGCTGGCTAGCTAGGGCATTCGCGAATTATTACCATTAGCGAACCTGAATGGAATTTCAAAACGAAACTACGTCAGATCATTCAAACTTATGAAGTTGGAATGAAATATGACGGTTGCTCATTTATTTCTTCCGCCTGCATCATTGGAAGAGAAACGATGGATAGTGTGTTCCTATTATTACATCCTGTTGCTGCTTAAAATATTGGGATTAACATGCATGGACAACAATGCAAGATACGTTACACATTTATTTTCAATACGTGATCTTAACTCAGTGCGAGATCATAGCAATCAGGCTGTATTCCTTTCCCCCACTAAAAACGATAAAACCTAAGTGACAATAACAGTATTAAGCCGCTTGCACACTGGACGCGAAACGAATTTTTCGCACGACAGATAACAGTCAAAGTCAATGCAAAGACTCGAATACATGCGTGACTTTGAATGTAATCAGTCGTGCGAAAAATTAGTTTCGCGTCCGGTGTGAAAGCAGCTGAAGGACACATACCCACATAGCCTACACACGCACTCACGCGCCCACATGCACACACATCTCTCTCTCTCTCTCTCTCGTTGCAGACAGGGGTATTTGTGGTCAAAGTCACTGCCGCAAAAAAGTGGCTACGGCTCAAAGCAATTTAATATCCATACTCACTTACGTTTTATAACAGGAGTTCAAAACTTTGATATAACATAGAAAACACATATTTAGAAAAAGTCATGGACGGATGGACTCATATCTTTTACTGACATGAAACACCATACATTACTAACATCAGTGCCGCGGTTCAAGTGTTAAGGACAGAGCTGTGCAGCCAGGTGGTCTCTCCTCTCCCGTGCGCGCTGCTGCTCTCCCTGCTGATACAGCACATGCAGTTCGGCCTCTCTGTCTCAATTCCTGTAATGTCTCCTGCGTGAGGTCAAAGTGACATCCATGGCATACAGCTATGTTGTGTAGCACACAACATGCCACAGAGAATGCACTGACACTCTGAGGGCTGTCAGGTCGAGTTTCCATTACACGTGCCAACTGCCTTTGATCTGACATCAGGACAATCGATATAGATATTATAATTTATGTGATGATTCAGATAGTTACATTAAATAGTGGTTGCTGTAATTATTTATTGCATTGAAATGTGCCTGACATTCTGGAAACCTGCCTGTGAGGTTTCGGTGGCGATGTGTGCACTGTGTGCCAGTCAGCCAAATTACCACTGCACAGAAAGTAAACCAGGTTGGTGCTGGCGAGCTCTCTGTATGCAACTTTCAGCGGAGACTTTTGACAAAATTGTCACTGCGTCATGATGAATATGTGACACCTCCCCCTACTACGCCATCGCACCCATCTCGGCGCACGTCCGTCTACCAAATTGCCAAAGTGGCTGTGCACGGTGTTGCACCGCACGAAATTACCACTGCGCGGGCTGCGCCACGCTGCGCCGCCCTGCGCTGCACCAAGAAATTAGAGCACTTTGATGTTACAAATTGTCAAGAACTGTTTGCTAAATAAGGCAAAAACATCAAAAATCTAATCAGTTTCACTCCTTTCAAGTTCCTCAAATGGGGTAAGAGTATTTCCCACATAAAGCAAATAGTAACACATAATACACTACTATTTTCTACTTGAGGGACAAAGAATATGACTCAGAGGGCGAAAACACTTTTTTCACAGTGATTCTCACTGGATGAAGATCAAAGATTTTCGACCCAAACAGCTTATTTGTACAGATGGTTCAGGCAACTGTGTGTAACACTGAACAGTCAGGCTTGCTGACCTCTTCACTTATCAGCCTGTTTTTTGCCCAGTACAGACCCCCCAAACAGTCCGGCAGCACTTCCGTGCTTTACTCAAGTATGAAATCCAGCAGGATGCAATTTACAAAAGGCTAAATGAAGCATGTCAAGAAAAGCAGCAGTCCATTTGAAATAAGTGATTTTAACACCGAAAAACAAACGAGTCATATCTCTGATTGTCTTCACAAAGATTTGTAGATCCTCAAATGCTAACTGCAGTACAAGTCATTCAGATAATCACAAAGGTCATGCACGTTAGCTGGGACAAAATGATCAGAAAAATTAAGTGTATAATGGAGAAGTTACCTAGTGTATTTTTACCTGTAGCATGGGCTATACTTTTTCACAATATGACACATCTGGTCATTGTGTTCACAATAATGTTTTACGTCATTAGTTTTACATAAGGTAAAAGATGCTGGTCCTCATTGTTGGTTTAAAATCAGGCCCATAGAAGAGGTTCACAGAAGTAGCCCATTTTTATTGGTCAAAGTTTCCAGAAAAAGTGCCTTATCAAAAATTTTGGGTTGTTCGCTGAGGTGGCCATTGTCAAGTAATAGACTAGACCACATTTCCTGAAAAATGAATTGAATTGTCATACAATATTGTTTGGTTAATATTCAAACTGACGGGAAAAAAAACAAAAAATAAAACCAAGAAGGGTCATTCCATGTCAAATCAAACAAATTTTAGGAACTTCCCCACCAAAAAAAATTAATTTTTATTTTATTCCCCACAGTGGAAGATTCATATATCTTGTGTGAAATGGTAAAATAATTCAGCTCAATTATTGCCAGTTCCTGAGATACAGCTTCTTTTAGGGAGGGGGGTCAGTTTCAAGAAAATCGCCACAATTTTGGAGGGAGTTTGAGGGCCTGAGATATGCATTTGCAGAGGAAACAGACCCATAAGTTTCATTTTGTCAGCAGAATAGTTGCTGAACTCTTGGTTTAAGCTACTTTTCTTTTCTCAGTGTGTTTCGTTTACCTGCACTGTGGCCTGGAAAAAGCAAAAAACACCAATCATACTAATTTTTTCTAAATTTAATGCATTTATTATTCTGTAACTAATTAAGATAGAGCCCTGAAGACTTGGTATGCAAACTGTCGAAGATCACAAAAAATATCAAAGTCACAATGGTTGTATTAAATGTTTTAATAACCTTGGAAGTTTGCTTCAGAATGAAAAGTGCGTATTTTGGGTTATTATAGTGGGTATATATCTCAAAAGGGACATAAGTGATCAATGTCATATTTTTAGTGCTTGAAGGCATGGGTCTTGGGTCTAACATATTAAAAAACTGGAGATGTAAAACTGTTCTTTTTACATCACGCCCATCATAATAGTGGTTTGGCATTCGTTTAAGCCTAGATACCATTCGTTGTGACTGAAGAGCACACCAATAAATTTTAATGATCACACCGTTTCATTCACAGAGCAGAGTTGCATCATTATCTACTCTTACCAGCACAGTATTTGACATACAAAAGAATTGTCATTATATACCAGTGCTGCTATCAGATTTGTGCAATAAAGGGAAGCTGGAAAAAAGATATTTTGTGAAAAGATGACAGTGTAACCATGGCAATAATTAATGTGTAAAAAGAATTTTCCTATGATTTTAATACACAAGACCTTTCCAGGGATATAAATAGAACTTTGGAATTCCCCACTTCTATATTTAGCAACATATAAACTGAAACCTCCGATAATCCCAGATTCCCATGTCTAAAATTTTGTTTTTTCCCCGACATGGCCCTATATATAGATAGCAGTGGCAGCTCGTGAACTGGCAACTGGGGAGGCTCAAAACAATCCCTTAAAATTAATGATTGGTCATGACCCATTTTCAATCATTCAGTAGTTATTCTGATGTTTCTTTATATGTCAACATATTTGTAATGTGACCAACATGTCTCATAACAATGCTTATGTACCCATTTCATTATGAAATAAGAGTACTCAGAAAACGCAGCCCCTCCGCCATGCCAAGTCAACTCTGTGCATTAGTTATTTTCGTTGGCTAAGGTAAGGTATTGTTGCATTCCACCGCCAGGTGGCAGCAAAACCCAAAAGCACGGCCCATTGGAAAGACTTGAAATCTCTGCCAGCATAGCTGGATTTGAACTTTGGCCTATATATCCGCTGTACTTTGTCCTAGATATGCCAAAATTTAAGCACTTGTTCCTCTTGTGCTACTCTAACATCCGGCAAAGTTTGGTTAAAATCTATGCGGCCGTTTTTGAGATATCCTGCTAACAGACAGACAGACAAACAAACAAACAAACAAACCAACCAAAAGTCGGCAAAAACATACACCTCCTTGGTGGAGGTGAACAAGCGTATGTGTCACGTTCATCTTTTCACTTACACTATGGCTAAGCTGCTCCGAACATTAAGTTAGACACCTAATATGATTGGCATGCTGTACAGTCTCAAGGAAGAGTTTTACATCTCCAGTTTTTTAATATGTTAGACCCAAGACCCATGCCTTCAAGCACTAAAAATATGAAATTGATCACTTGTGTCCCTTTTGAGATATATACCCGCTATAATGACCCAAAATACGTACTTTTCATGCTGAAGGCAACTTCCAAGGTCATTAAAACATTTAATACAACCATTGTGACTTTGATATTTTTTGTGGTCTTCAGAAAGTTGACCGACAGTTTGCATACCAAGTCTTAGGGCTCTATCTTGATTAGTTACAGAATAATAAATGCATTAAATTTAGAAAAAAATTAGTATGATTGGTGTTTTTTGCTTTTTCCAGGCCACAGTACAGGTAAACTAAACACACTGAGTAAAGAGTAGTAGCTTAAGCCAAGAGTTCAGCAACTATTCTAATGACACAATGAAACTTGTGGGTCTGTCAGCTCTGAAAATCCATTTCTGAGGCCCTCAAACTCCCTCCAAAATTGTGGCGATTTTGTTAAAATTGACCCCCCCTTCCCTAAAATAGGCTAAATTTCAGGAACTAGCAATAATTGAGCTGAAATATTTGACTTCAGTACTGCCAATGCATATCTCTTGAAATGTGCAAAGTTTTATCAAAATCAAAATTTTGATGTGGGAGGCTCTGGTTGAGAATGACCCAGAAAGCAAATAATTTTGGGCCAGGTGGCAGTTATTAATGTAAAGGGTGGGCGGTACCACATTCCTGTATGCTTTTAAATGTACCCCTTGCCACACTGAAAAAGTCTGCTTTTACCTTGAGACTTCATTCAAATATAAAACACAAGCATGCTTTAGATTATTGCTTGTCAGATAAGTAAAACTTTCACCTCACTGGCAAATCCTAAAATTAAAATTGCACCTCAATACCAGTCTTCCCGGTTTTATTTTGTAAAAAGATCATCAAAGCAGAAGAAAAAAAAACTTAATACTGACTTTATTCTTCCCTCGATTTTTAGTTTGTATGAATCGGCCCTGGCAGGACATTAGAAGAGATAGCAAGCAACTCGTACCCCACGGCGCACACTGTGGCTCCGCTGGAATGCATGACTCTTCCGTTAACAAGCGCACGTTCCAGAGCAGCCAGCTCATGTTCCTCAGCGAGACGCCGCTTCACGAGCGCAAATCCTCCCCTCCTCCCGCAGCTGTTTACTTTGGATGAGTCATCTAACATTATCAAGCTTTTCTGCACCAGATTCAACTGCACAGATATGCTTGGCCATGGCGTGCCATTTCCTCAGTATCTACAGTGTTTTAATTAGCCCTTCGGCCCTGAACAACACACAGCAGAGGGGTAGACTGCCTAGGCAAGCAACAAAATGACACCACTTTTGAATTATTTCTAGGAAGATTCCAAAATGCTGCATTGGAGTTTCAGTAATTATTTTAAAACCTCATTGTATGACTCATTTCCTCTTTGCCTATGAAGGGTGGTGGGTGGGTTTGTTTGTTTAACTAAGTAACCACAAAGCAAAAAAGGGTTAAAAAATGTTTAATCCAGCATTCCTTATATTTTGAGCAAGAAATATGTCAGATTCGAGATATAAAAAGAGGATTAGACCCCTTCAATGTGGCTATATCTAGTTTCTAGACTTAGCCTAATCATATAGCCAATCTTGTTGGTGACCCACAATGGCAACCAGAGTCGAAAATCCACACAGTCATAATCACAATCACAATCACAATTCAACGAGCATTTGGCTGGCAGCTAGTGATGAGTTCATACCCTGAGAATTCAGATATACCTAGAATGAGAGGGTACACTCCGAGGCTGCTGAAAGCCCAGCCGTGAATGCCATGACTGTTTTTTGCGCAGGGCAGTTGCAAGGCCTTGATGAAGTTTTCCCCTCCGGTGCCCATGCATTGTGTGGGGCCCTGCTACCCGGATTACTGGCTTAGCCGAAGGAATGTTCAGAAGGACACAGTGGGCTTCCGATGCATGGACAAGTTAAACCAGAGAATTTCAAACACAGAAACTTCCAGAAGCCCGTTCTCTTAGTGGCAGATTGTGGACCAAGGGCCCAACCATGCGGACAGTGGGCTGCACATGGCACCCTCCAGCTAGGCACTTAAGCTCAGCTGCTTCAGTGAATACAGAGCTGTGTTAATGAATAATATGGAGGTATTTAAGCTATGCAGGTCACCCAGGGCGAGGGCGTTTGCCTAGCAAACAATTCTGTTAATTCTTTGAAAAGCATCCAAAAGTCTCTGAGCGACCCCCAAATCACTATTCAGTGCACGCGGATGCTTTCATTGGCAGGGCCTGCAAGCCAAACATTGGAATGCATCTCGGACTGCGCTGGGAAAGGCCTCCTCATTTTCACAGAACAAACGAAACTAGCTTTCAGGCCTACACCTAATTACCAATTGAAAATAATTGAAGGAACTTAGGTTCCTTTAACTGCCACCAATTAAACTCTTATCCCAATTTCAAGACAAAAGAATAGAACAAAAATATGCAGCATTGCTGTATATTACATAATGGGTGGTTCCCAACCCTGTTCCCAGATATCTATTGTCCATAGGTTTTTACTGCAGCTCAAACAAATCAAACTCCATCCAAAGGCTAGAGATCCCACTGAGCTGATACTACAGCAAAATGATCAGAGTTAATTTGACTCTTATGGAGTGGAATTTACTCTTACAGAGTCTATTTGAGTCCAGTCCTGCCAAAGTGGGATCAAATAGACTCTTTAAGAATTGATTTTACTCTGAACATTTTGCTGTGAGAATGAGGAATTGGGTCTGAAAGGAAAATCCAGAGGATTATGGATCCTCAAGGAACAGGGTTGGGCAGCACTTACTGAACAAGACCGCTGTGGTGAGATCATGAAGTGATGTCACTCTTACACAAAAACAGCAGCTCCCTCGGAAAAGTATACAATTCCATGGAGATCTTTAGGATACATGCAGCCCACTGCAGGTATAGAGCAACACGTGATACAAATGAAAAAACCACATGACAACTGTGTGCCCATTCACAATGGACAGCAGACAAACCCAAGCCAATTACACAAACCTGTCTTAAATTGATCTACTTTGTTGTGTCTACAGGGACTAATACAATGATAAGAGTATTAAGGACTTTGTGGCAACCCAAAAATGGTCCCAGTAGCCCTAACAATATTTATGAGAGGATGTGAACGGCTTGTAACTGCTTTTTTCACTTCATGTCAAGAGTTAATAGAAACGGATTCCAAATGCCAATATGGTACTTTAAATGAAATCTACACCTTATATCTGGGTCTGGCCAAGCCAAAGTGAATGTGTGATGAAAATTATATTTCTTTGTAACACAGTGAATGGGCTGATTTGTACCTTAATGTGTCTAGTTTATGGAACTAACGTTGTTTTCTCAATACAAGATGTGAAAAAATAATTACAGCCATTTAAAGTGCATGAAGTTTGAAAACTACAGACACACTCGGAAGTCTATTTTTCACATAATTTTCATCTCAACAATAAAATATATATAACTACATAAAATTTACTTGTTTCTAAATTTAATACCTTTTTACTATCCATATTTTTCAGTATCTGAAACCGTTTTTGCCATATTCAAATTAAAAATGAGTTTTTTAGTGATGAAATTGCTGTCATAACTGACTTAAGTAATAATAATGTATATCTGTGATACAGAATGTTTCTTTTATAATAAAAGTATGTTATGTTACCTATTTTAGTTATTTTCTTGAAGTAAACCTTACTTTTTCTCATGAACATCTAGTTCTGTAGTGACGTAACAAATACAGCTCGTAATGACGTAACCATATTCTTTTCCCTATTAAATCTAAGAAATTCCATATTTTGCTACAATTTTTGCTGAGAACATAGTTTAATAGGTTTATTGCAATATTGAAACCAGGTTGACTCCAATTTGTAATGAGAACAGCATGTTATGCATCTTTGCGTACACCTTTCAAATCTGATGTCCTCTTTTGGTAGTACCGTAACCAAGTACATTTTTGCTAATTTCACATTTAAAAATTATTCCAACAATCCATTGAGTATACCATGTTAAAGTACTTGTAAAAACCTTTAGAAACATGTATTTCAAGTTTATATAAGTTATCTGGTTAAAAAGTCACAGCCCAATGAACATCAAAATTGTAGCGACGGAACCGCTTGGCCAGACCCATCTACTTACTTGTTAGTTAAACCATGGGTAATAAGAAAATATCATACACAAGGCCATGGACCAGCTGAACAGCCAACTGTCCGATTGCATTTGGTCCCCTAAAAAGGTGTTACCACAGAAAATAAATACAGAAATGTCATGCTTCTCTGCAGTGTAAGTCACTCTCAGTCAAGGCATCCATTACATGAATGTAAAAAGTCTTGTATTGTGGACGTTAACTGCACTGTGCTCCCAAAACAAGCTTTGAATTAAAGAGCTGGAGCCAATTCAAAGCCCCAGCTCTCAGGCCAGCACTGTATCCTTGATTTGAAAGCGTTTCTCCTTGTGGCAACACAATCACATCCATCTGACATTCATCTGGAAAAACATTAAACACAGAAATTTGACAGAAACAAGCACAAGGCAAAAAAAATGAGGCAGCTTCTGTTTAAACTGGATTGCATTTGCAGGACTTTATCTTAAAATCTGATCCTTTTCCACTTAAACTTGCAAATGGTAATGCGCTATAATCGGATCTGGTGTTGGGTTTGAAGTGGGTTTAGGAGCTGATTACGGAAAGCATTATACACACGACTCAAAGGCTGACCCTGGCTTACTCAAGTCTCAACCGTGACTTGAGCTACTAAACATAATCATCTTAACTACATCCATACCTCTGTAATCCTCTGTAAAATAAACTCAGCCAGAGGCCTAATCTGAACTGAAGTGTACACTTAAGCAGTTGTCAAACACTCCGTTTAGTGGAGAGAGAGAAGCTGAGGATATTTAAGTAGTTTCACATGAGAAAACCAAATATGACTTATTAATTTACTTTTAGCAACACTTTCAGCTCATTATTTTACGGCTATATCATGTCATCCGTCTCACTAATCTGAACACATGTAGGAATGAAAGCCCATAGTATTCACTCATTTACTAATATTAATGGGCAATTTAGAGTCTCCATATGGCCGAAAGCCCTGTTCACATGCAAGTGATTTATCCATCGCTGAAGTCACTGGCTGGGCATTTCTAAAACAAACTTAATTGTTTACATGTAATGACTGTGCCCACCAGAGAAACAAATTGTCAGCATGATGACAAAACTAAATGAGATCATAAACACACATATAGGATCTCTAATTACTGACTCCGTGATATGAAATTCATCAAAAGAGAGCACTAATTTTTATTTATTCCAAGCCTTTGCTGTATCCAAAGGAATAAATGAAAATTACTACTCGAGTTTCATTAATTTGATATCTTAGGCTCAGAAATTTGGGATACTATTTTTCCCATAAATGTCACCGTCAAATTATTTGGAAAATAAAAAAAAAGAAAAAAAAAACTGGGATGAATCATTTGCTAGCTAGCATGGCAACGCTTTTTGCCATTAAATTGATAAATTCAAGTTTCTAAAATAGCAGTTTCAAGTATCCCTGATTACATTACAATCAACTAAAAACTGCACTTCCCCTCTGAAACGACGCAGATAATGCCAATTATGAGACTCACTGATGCATGTCACATGGTGCAATACATAAACAGTAGGAGGGAACTGACTGCAAGTGAATGAGCTGATTGAAAAATCTGTCCCCAACTTAGCAACCGGCAAAGCCTGATAAAATCAATGAATCAAATGTTTGCACATTAAACCACATCCTGCTATAATCTGACATATGAGAGACATCGCTTGCAGTGCATGAGTGAATACTACGCTATCAGAATGAATCCAGCCATGTCAGCGCAAACTGTGGCTAGCAGCCCCACAAAAGCAGCACATAACTGGATTCTCCTATTTAGCGGTATGGATACAGCTCATTTTGCACACATTTGCTTGACTGCATATCGCATGAGAAACAGTATTTTTCACTCTTATCATGCTAGCTTCTAAGTTAAATCTATTCCTGCTCTCCATAAGATTTTGATGGACATGATTGACTTAAAAGTTACTTGCAGCACTCAGACTAATGTGTTTGTGACACCTTTTCCCACAATCCAACACTCAGTGAGCCATAAGACTCTAATAAACAGTTCTCGGCTGGTCATTGGAGCATAAGCGCAAAATGCATCATAGCCAGTGTAATGCTGAGGCTGGATAGTACTCTTTGAGCATTGGCTAGAACATTAGGGGGGTGTGGAGATGGGGACTGTGTCCCGGGTGGAAAGTTGGCCCGGCTTTTTTCTCATGGCCTGTGCCAGCACATCCCGCTGGGCATTGTGGGATTGATTACAGCTGTGCTGCACCCACGCCGGACAGCTTCTTCGAACCCAAGGCCCTGTGCCAGAACTGCTTCAGAGCAGGTGTACGACACAGCAAGAGGCGGCCCGAGGAGACAGGCTGATGTCCATCAACAAACACGTAACTTACTCCTTTGCTGTCCCACAATCCCACTGAAAATTATAGCTTAAATACCCCAAAGCTGCTCAAACTAGTTTAAGCTAGTTTTCCAAACTTTCTTGCTCAATGACCCCAGCAGCTCACCAGCTGATCATCGTATATTCAGCTAGTTCAGCAGATTGGCCCACCAACAGCTTTAGCAGCTTTTGACTGGCAAAATACCAGCATATGCTAGAAAAATTTGTCAAAAACTGAACTGGCAAGGCTAATGCATACTGCGATTCCTCACCTGAACCAAGCCATATCTGTGCTGAATGACTTAGTGATGTGAATGCCAGAGCGAGCAAATATCACAAGGTGAACAGGAAAGTCAAGACAGCAAATTTAAGAAGCGCAGGCTCAACTGCAAACTTTCCAGGAGGCAGGTGTTCAGTCAGCATCAGAATAATGCCAGTGTCTCAATTCTGACTATTCTGAGAAACCACAGGTACAACAGGAGTCCACAATCTCCACTAATTTACCCTCACGGGCCAATTATCAGACCTCGATGTTACTGTATGTACCCTTTCAGGGGTTTAAAAGGTACATTTACATTTTCAAGGGTACAATATGTGTACCATAGATGGTACTGCCCCAGTGTTAAGCCATTACTCCTAAAGGGGCAATGATGTGCACCATTCATTCTGAGTGTGTATCCGCTGGGTGTAACAAGAAGTCCAATAACATGACATGGAGCTCTGATCTTCCCTCATCATACAATATGCACTGTACTCGCTCATTTCCTGTGAGTTATGCAAGTCATTTTGGATCCAGATGCCTTGTAAAAATAAACGTTTTTTTTTCTTATTGTTATGTAGTTGATTTTTAATTACTGCATTGTCCAGCCAGTCTTTTGGGACAGGACCTGCCCCCCTGACCAATATGCCAGCCCAATAACAAAGCCAAAAATGAGCATAATCCACATGATTCGTAAATGGTATGGCTCCTTACATAAACCAGTGCAAATTATGGTGGGATGCCAAAGAAGTGTGCTTGGAGGAAGAATTTAATGTAAAGATAAGAATGCACACAAACACACACACCATAGTACAAGCATGTATACACCTGAGACAAGAAAAAAAAATACTCGCAAGTTGAGAAACACTGACACACAAGCACAAATTCAGACGCTCCCCGAGTTCCAAAGGTCAGACAACTTTTCAGATAATAACTCCAGGAGCTTCAGTAGCAGAAGATGGCTATTTAGGGACCGGAGGAAAAGGCTGCAGCAAAATCCACGGACCTCATGCTCCCTGATAAGGCTCCATGTTTGCATACGGCAAGGGCTGTCCTGGGGGCAGCTTCACCCAGATTCCAGAGGCTGAGATTTCAGTGGCGGGGGGGAACCCTGACGATAATGACAACAATGACCTCATCGCAGACTGGAGGCCCATCACCCGCACAAGTGGACCCTTGTTCAGGAAGGATACTGTCAGAGAGCCGGACCGGAAAAAAAAGCCTCCATTTCAGAAATTACACAGTCTTGCATTGTGCTGTCAGGCAGACTGAACTAGACACAGATAATCTTTCATTATGGAGTTTCCCCTGCTCTCTTGGCACTGGCTGAGCCCAAGTAGTTTCTCTCTCGTCGGGAGGAAAAAAAAATGACCCGAAAGCCACTGACATCCGCATTTTCTAGAACAAAATATAACAGCTTAACTGTGTCAACAGATTTATCTGTCCCAGACACAGAGCAGGAGGGACAGAGACAAATTCCCCACGCATCATAAGGCAAATACGAAGGACTAAAAAGTTCGCAAAATATTCTTTCTCTCAGCAAATACAGCAATAGGTCCAGATTCTAAAGGGATAACAACATTTTCCATGCAAGTTTGTAGTTTTTTTGCTGTAAAAAGTTAAATGTTGCCAGGGAATCAAGAGGGAAAATTAGGAAGTTCCATTTAACTTCTACATCTCATTCTTTTGAAAGATTTCAGTACGTTTGAACACTTAACCTCTTGCCCTCCAACTCTTCACTTTAGTTTTCCCTTTAGTTGCTTCGAAGTCAGACAAGGCGTTTTTGATATTGCTGAACAGTATTACATATATATCCTGTATCTGCTGGTTGCAGCGCTTCGCTGAAGCTACATCGCACTTATATCGAAAGCCATATTCAAACCCAGGATGCCGTGTTTTTTATGGCCACAGCTGGCATCACATCAAATAGAAAACATCTACAGCTTATACAACCTTGTGCAAATTAATTGAAACAAGCTGCGAAAAACGTATTAAATAACAGATTTTTTTCCTAATTTCAACAATAATTTTATCATAAATTGTATTGATTTCCGAATATTATTATACAGTATAATATGACCTCCTCAGTATTATTATACAGTATAATATGAACTACCAACTGTACTTGCTATGTCCCTGTATGATTTACTTGTGTGTTTGTGCAAAGTCCCGATCTTCGTGTGGTTTCTCGGTGTCACATCCATCGTGTACAATGTCTGATTCACTACTAACTAACCAGGGCAACAAAAGACCACCAATAACCAGGAAACATGCAGTGTAATACCCATTAATGTAATAACCGTGCATGTGGAATTCTGGTGTCACTCACCCAACAAATGATGAAATTACTTACACAGTATGATTTTATTCTACCCTGTTGAAAAAAAAAATGCAGAAATAAAGACAAAAATATTTTTTTTTTTTTTTTTGCTAGAGAACATGAATTGGGATAGATTATTTTAAAAATTGCTGCTTGTTTCAATTCATTAGCACAAGGGTGTACATCATTTTATACACATTTCCCAGTTAATTCAGCAAGGTATATTTTGGATCATTGGAAGCCTTGTAAGATCTCCACTACTAGAACTCAAAATAGGCCTGAAGTTCTGCAAGTTTGAAACCAGCTGCTGCATTTGACAAGCTCATATATGGGTCAGTAGATTTTATGGGGTAAAAATGAATTCTGGGGCCTTTTTTTCCTGCCCTCAAACACGCTCCAGTGGAGCTTGCAATTAAATAAACAATAACAGAAAACAGATTAATCAGTAAAGCAAACCTGCATTCTGGGCTGAAATGGAATTTCCCAGGACAGGGTTACAGTTTAAAGGGAGTTCAGACTGACTCTGGTAATGCCGCAAACAGACATATGGAGATGCAGAAAAGAAACCATCCATCATGTATGGCATTGCTTCAACATAGAAAATAGAATTTAATGCCCCTTTTCTGGCAGGGAACTCCAGCCGGCCCAATATTAACCATCATCAGTCAACAGGAGCAATCTGATATTCAATACGGCACATCGCCAGGCGGATATGATGGCAGAAAATCATGGGTCAAATGTAAAAATGTCAACGAGTGAACTTCCGTTCATATCCGCGCACGGTCGAATGCTAGCTAATATAATGGCGATTTACAGCGTTTTGTTCCAAAACGTGAACTCCGGCTTTGACTCGTTTGTAGCGTTTATTTGAATTTTGTGGTATTTTCATGTTCATATATGTGTATCCACGATGGTATTCAACTGCGAAGCTGCGCAATGCTCATCGCATTTCGTCATGCATGCATTGGCTTGGCGAAGCTGGTCTTATTACCGGAAGTGCGGATGTCGACAAAAAATCCCCTTCCTTCATCTCATCTCGCGATTTACGACAGTTTTGCGCTATATCAGATCGCTCATATTGGGCAACCACTGCGTGGGAGACCACATTTCATGAAAAGAAATTAGTTTATCCCAAAAACTGAATTTTCCAGGATGCTGACGATTCGCCTTGGATGCCGTCGTTGCCACAGAGTCTTTGCGTTATAGCTATAACTAGAACAAATTTTTGATGGGAAGTGCATGAAAGTTCCAGAATTTATTCATACCTCTTTGAGGACAATCCCTACTGTTCCATGTGACCCTATGACCTTTCCTGAAGCCCCACCACCAGGTTAAGCTTTGCAATTCCCAGTGTAATACCTCCAACAGCTGAAATGGGAATCATGTCAAATCCACTTTCAACATTCTTGCTGCATAGCGGAGGAAGTTATTGATTGTTGTGTGGCTCTGCAGTGGTTAATGTAGCACCATTACTCAGCCCAACTGAACATTTCCAAATGCATTAACTCAATCAGTGTTGATGGGAATCACATCAAGCCTGTGATGTTCCCACTGTATAGAGGTGATGTGGGAGACCCTCTGACCATCCCTGTAGCACCACCACAAAGCCAACATTTTCATTTTTAAAAATGCAATTATAATTTAATGGGAAGTTTGTTAAGACTGCTGTCCAAATTCCTAAAGCGCAGAAGAGGAACCACATTGATTTTTATGGCTCTGTTACTTTCACCAAAGTGCCATCGTTGGGTGAAACTACATTTCCAAATGCAAAACATCAGGCTGTTCTCATGGGACTCAGATCAAACTTGCTTTGAACATCTTGGTGCATAAAAGTGCAACCCTAGTTTTCTCCTGATGGTATGACAGGTCCTGAAACGCCACCCATAGGCCAAAATTAACTTTCGCAAACATCCGATAAGTCAGAGATCTCGTGAGAATCTGGTCAAATTTCCTGTGAACATTCCCAGGGCCAACAGTACTTCCCCTACTGATTTTCTGGACCCTGTACCCTTCACTGTAGCACCATCACTTTGCAAAACTATGAATTTTGTTTATGGGGAGAATCCAGTAGTTTCAGGGATATACCCTGCAGTCGTCCACTAACAGCATCTGTTTCATTTCTGCTTGACCTTATTTTTTAGGACTTTACTTGGGGAAATTTTGTACTATTCGGCCGATTCATTACGATCGGCAAGCTTTTATTTACTTTGGCTCAATCCCTTTGCATGACACTTTTAACGGAATATGAAGCCACAAAACTTCACAGCTGGTATTCACTGTACAATTGTCTAGATTGTACAGCTCCTTTTGTTGAACTACATTATGTTTCATGATCTAAAACATCTTTTTTGTCTGAAAATTTAGAACAGAACTATCTGACTACATTCCAGCACTAAAGAGCCAGTTTGTGGTGTATTTCATGTATGCAGCCAAAAATCCACTCACTGGTCCAGAAAGCAATTAATGCAGACTTTAGAATGCAGAACTCTGAAAGGGCTCTTATACAGTATTCAGACAAAATGAGAAAAGTGACAAGCACAAGGCATATTGGGCTTGATAAGACATATTTGCTGATAAAAAAATCCAACCCTCAAATTAGACCGATACGGTTTATAAGACTGACACTGACACTTCAGAATATTACCTTAACCCGAATATGGACCTTAATCGGAATATGGTGTACATGAAAACATAGTCACTGAAAAACAGGAAAAGACAGAATTCAGCTTTGCTGTCAGGGTTTAATCTTAAATGTAAAGGATTTGAAAAAGCAACATTGACAAATCGGTCACAAATTTAAAGGAGTCAATTAAAGAAGAAGAGTCCAATGGACTACTTTGAGGAAATAAAATCTATGGGTAAGGGACTGTGGTTTAGATTCTTGAGGTGGAGAATTTGTTAGTCAGCAGACAGGGCCCCGGAAAACAGCCCCTTCAATCACTCCACACAGACCTTCATAACCTTGATTTATTATTTTGTCTTCATCTCAAGAATAAATCAAAGAGAACCACAGATCTGTCAATCTAACGGGGGACACTGTTCTCGTCCACATCCATCTGAAGCCATAATCAACTCTGCTTTGAGCCTACCACTCTAAAAACACATGCTTGCAAATCACATCCATGTTTATCACAAGACTGTCAAGAAAATAACCAGCTCCCTCCACGATCTTAAGGTCAGCATCCTTTTTCACAAAGTGCTGTATCCTTATTGCAATATCCACTGTTCCACTGGTCACAGGCCGGCACAAACAAATGAAACACAAACTCAATCTTAAAGCATTTGAATAACACATAAAAAGTAATTCCATAAATGTAGGTACAATGGAGGTGCGTCTTTGAGGCAGTCCACAGGAAACAGCAGTGACCTTTATAGCACCGTCCCCAGTGTCACGTGTACTTACTGTAAATCAGTACAGTAACCCCCAGAAGCAATAAAATGAACAATAAAACCCAGGGACAGAACTCTGCTTTGTCTCTCTTGACTCTCAACTCTCTTCACTCCTGGTTCCCAGGCTCGTAGCCAAATCTACCACTCTTGTGACCTCTCATGTGGAGCTCGTACAGTTTCCAGGGGGCGAATTTACCACCAAGAATGGTGCAGACGTCACTAGTCTTGGCCTACTCTCCGCAACACGGAGTCAAGCATGCGCGCACTGCTGTGCTTGCGAACACTCAACACAGCAAATAAACATTTTGAGAGCACGTCTTTAAAGGACTGCAGACCTTGCACTGCTCACGGGAGGAGACCCAGACTCACACAATACTGACTGACTGAAGTTTCCCGCCACTAGCTATAGTTCTGTTTAGTTTTAACAGAGTCTGATGTGAATGTGTGCGTTTCTGGTAACAGTCATTTCTCTTGTCATTTTAATGATTAACGTTAGCTGCTTACATCAGCTCGCCTTGACCTGTATAGTGTATTACCCATGCGATTTCTCCGCTCCCGGCTAACTTTACAGCTAACCCATCTCATCCGCTACATTCCTTTGCTGTCTCACAGACTAATGACTTGGGTACGTGCGCACATACACGCACCCACTCAACCTCGCATGCGTATACTCTCAAGCTCAAATGCACCTTTACCCTCGTTACTTCACCCGTTACGGTAGCCTGTTTGTCTCTTTAATTGATTCTTTTATTAAACCCAGAGTCCGTTTTGATATTAAGTGAAAATGATAGCAGAGTCAAATGGTCTTCCTAAAAATCCTTCAGATTATTAACTCTTTAATTTAGTTATACATTACTAATGATAAATATTGGTTGTTTTAATAATTAATTAAAATTTCACATTTTTGCTCATAATAGTAATTCAATGAGATAACTAAATTTTCATGTTTCCGGCTACACCATATTGGTATCCCGCGGCAAGATTACGGAGACAAACGTCTTAATTATCCGTCCTCGCCATTTCGTAGAGGTATTTCCCCTACACAATGCTAGCAAGATAGCAGGACATGAAAACACCGATCCACAATTCCAAATGAATAAATAGCCCAAAATAAATACAAAAAATGCCCCATGCCAACTTTTTGACTTTTCAACCAACTTTTCAACTCGTCATCCGCCAGTCGTCTCCATTCTCCTCTTCTTCCTTCCAATAATCTACTCCATGTCCCCGATAAGAGACGACTGGAGACAAATCAGCCCCGAAGTAGAATATTCGAGGCAACAAAGTTGTACAAACGAAATTAAAACACATCATTTACAGACATTGAATTAGTTTTTGGTCCTGCATTATCTGCTTTCTGTAAGGGAAAAAGTTGGTAGCATTGTGATCAGGATAAGGAAGCCAGGAGAGCCACGGGTGCTCACCAGCTGGAACTCGCTGCGCCGGCCGTAGGCCTCCTGGATGCTCGCGTCCCACCACAGTGCCCGAAGGGCAGGCACGTAAAGTTGGAAAGTGCACGGTTCCACTGGCACGCCCGCCTTGCTCTCAAAGGACATCACGAACATGCCGTGCTTCTCATTCTCCAATTTCTGCCAGGCGATGCCCAACTTGTCTCGGGCGTCCACCAGCACCCTCATCCCCTAGAGAAGAGAAATACAACCAATCAGAGAGGTGTGTTGGGAAATTGACATTAGATTGGAGAAATATAACCACAAATATTTTTGATGATATTCTGTCACCGACGTACTCAATGAAATAAAATT
Organism: Gymnothorax javanicus; assembly: GCA_029692085.1. Lineage (NCBI taxonomy): Eukaryota > Metazoa > Chordata > Actinopteri > Anguilliformes > Muraenidae > Gymnothorax > Gymnothorax javanicus. Next base: position 24,637,755 of record CM056206.1, on the reverse strand, counting down.
ATTTTAGCAGCAAACAACTGGAAATTTTTAACTGCTGGGCCTGCATAATAAATGACCACGAATAGATAAACATAATAAGGTCCTTAACAAAAACTTTGACGAAGTTATTACCATTTTAACAAAAACTTCTGCTTTCAAATTTCTGCTTAGAGGGTACATCCAAATTTGTACAAAAAATGCAGCACTCTTTACATTTGGACCCCACACTTCTCAAGTGACCAAAGGTAAATGAACAATTGCCTGCTCAGGTCTTCCACGGCCAAGTATGCATTATTCCCTCATTATTTAATTTAAAAGTAAGCAGATTAAAGATATAGAGTTGCTTTCATAAGTGGCACTTGCATTCGGAATAAATCTCAATGTGAAGTCCGAAGAGTTGTCACTGCTAGTGAAGCAAACCATCACAGCATTGAAAAATCTCAGCAAACCCATTAAAGAAACAGCAAGAACATCCGGTGGGGCAAAATCTACTCGGTATATTCTTAAAAAGAAACAAGCCATTGAAGGGCTAAAACGGCTCCAAAAAGCCTGGAAGACCACTAATAAGAGTGGAGGAAGACCAAAGAATCATTCTTCCTTTGAAAACAAACCCTTCACAACAGCTGACCAGATCAAAAATACCCTCCAGGACATAGGTGTCTGTCAAGCTCAAGAACGAGGACAACACTTCACCAGAGTAAATATGGAGGACTTATCATAAAATGTAAACTGTTGACAAGCCTCCAAAGCAAGGGCCTCCATAGTTTCAATGAGTCATCCTCAGAACAACTGGAACAAAAGATCAACTAGCATAATGGGAATATGAGGGCATGGAGAAGGGCAGGATCTGCTCAAGCTCCAAGGCATACTAACTTTATTTGTGTTAAATACATGATTATTTTATGATTTGACAGTGCACCATTTTGAAGGATCTCAGACTTTGGGGAGCCACTTGGATAGCTGTATAATTTGGCTAATAGCATGTAGGTAATCTAGAATGTAATGCTGAAGATGAATTCTACTTGTGGTCAAGGAGTTTATGATCCCAGAAATGTATAGATTTAAGCCCCAGCAGTTTTTCAATTCTCAGTATTATTTTTTTTGCAATTTCAATGGTGAATTCTCATGAAGACTTTTTATGTTTGCAGCCCATTTTCTCTACCAAAATCATGAAAATAAACTGAAATACGATGTAATTCTAAATGCTGTAAGTGTCTTTCCTGAGTTGAGCCACATTTTTCCTCTTTATGAAGCTTAAATCTTGAATTATAAAGCATTAAATTGGGTAATCCATAAATAGCCAAATTTGGCTTCTGCGCAAAGGGGTTAAGATTTATCGCAAACTCTCACCTCGAAAACTAACGACGAATAGGAAAGACGCTCACAATTAATGGGCTTTTGCATGGAGCTTCGCACTGAGCTCTGCTGAAGAAAACTGATGAACCACTAAACAGCTAAACCAGCAAACAAGAAAAAAAGCAATGAGAGCAATCAATGACGTCGAGCAAGACATCGGGGGTCAGCTTCATATGCTTTTATTTTAAATTGGAAACGTAGAAAAATGTTTAGGGTCGGCCCTAATTACGTAGGTAGATCAGGAAACCGAAAACACAAATATTTTTTTATTAGGCCTTACTTCAAAAAAACATGGAACAGAAAAACTTCTATCCCTGTAATGTTGCCATTTTTTCTCACAACACTTAATAAATGTTTAAGGACTGCAGACACCAAATGATTAAGTGTTTCAGGCCGTATTTTGTCCCATGCTTTCAATATACAGGTCTTAAAGTGTCTAACAGTGCAAGGTCTTCTTTGTCACATTTTGTGTTCCCACATGCTCCACATGTTCCCTATTGGGGACAAGTCAGGACTGGAGGCCGGCAAGTCAAGCACCCACAACCTTTCATTACACTGTAATGCCTTTGCAATGAGAGCATAATGTGGTTTTGCATTGTCTTATTTAAATGATCATGGGAGACTCAAAAAAAAAATGTTGCCTTGGTAGGCGACATCTGTCACTCCAAAATCTCGGTGTACTTCTCAGCATTAAAATGGTATCTTTGCAGAAGGGCAAGTTACTGTTGCCAAGGGCACAGACACAACCCCATACCTGGCAGAACATGGTGTTTGACATATTGCTGGTAAGTCTCGATTGTCCCCATCTTCTTTGGTCCAGAGCACAAGGTCCATTTCTTCCAAAAAAAAAAAAAAGGATTTGTCTGATCACAAAATTCGCTTCCACTGTTATGGTCCATCGCAGATGCTCCGAGACGTCAATGGCACTTCCGAAAACTGTTATCATAAAGCTTTCTATTTGCACTGTAAAGTTTTAACTGGCATTTGTGGATTAAACTATGTATTGTAGTACTTGACAAAAGTTTGCTGAAGACATCCTGAGCCCAAGAGGTTATATCACTTACAGGTAAAATGACAGTTCCTGATGCAGTTATGTCTGAGTGATCGGTGATCCTGTGTCGTTAGCTTCAGCTTGCGCCCTTGCCTTTTACTCACAGAAATTCCTCCAGGTTCCTTGAATCTCGTGATTATGTTATGCACCGTAGAGGAAGAAGTATCCAAATCTCTTCCAATCTTTATTTGCTGAACATTGTTTTTAAAACATTCAAAGATTTTCTCACTAACAGTATTTGACAATGAGATTGTATTTAATTAACTGTGTCAGTAATAAACTTTTTTTTACCATCCAGTTCTCTCCAATATCCTGGTTCCAACCAAAACCTGAAAAAGCACCCAGAAATAAAACAGCCCCTTACAGCTGACCTTAACGCTAACAAGTAAAGAATACTGTGTAGTAATATCGGAGATACAACTTATGCTCAAAAATTTCAAACAGTATAACAAGCAAAACATGATCAACAATGATAAAAAAAACTAAGCAATGGGCACTGGGTCTTTCCCAGCTGGTGATAAATGCTTTTTCTCAAGATAATTGATCAGCAAAGCTAGAGATTAAACTGGAGGTCGCTTTGGACTATTTCTCTTTGAGCATTTGGCTCCAGGGAGACTGTTCTGTTGGACTTTGCAAGTAAACCAAAGTTAATTGCCCTGAAAGGGCACATTTAGAAAAATAAACCACCAACCAAATGGTTTTCCCCAGAGGTTCAGTTTTAATAACAACCTAAAATTGCCTGCAGCCAAGTATTGCGATCCAGTGCAAGGATGGACACCCTCGGCTTCACTCCACGAGAGGATTCCTCTGATGAGCACCAGCATCACTGCACTCCTCTCTGAGTCACCTTTGGAAAGGAACTACGCTGAGAAAACTGGAGACAAAAGTAAGGAATCATGGCCTTTCACTTCCAACCCACATCCTGTCTGATGAGTAATAATAAAAAAAAAAAAAAGCGATTACAAAAAACCTCTGAAAATTACGCAAGCAGCAGTTATGGCCGTGGAATAACAATAACACACCATTAAGCACTGAACTGTTCAGACTCTTCCAGTAAATCAGCCATCTTGGCTCCGCTTCCAGAACCCCAGAACAGGCTGTACAAGGCCCTGTTTGCAGCGGATGAAAATGAACGCCTGTTATAAGCAAACAGCTTTTGGCATTGTCATCCATTACGTGTCCAACTTATAATGAGTGACTGCTTTAATGAAGTAGTCTAAAATGACACTGGCACCAGAAGACTGGAAATTGCAGTCTTATTGGTTTCATTTTATTTATATTTTTGCAGCAATCCTTATTAGGACATTGCACTGACTTCCACTCATTGCGAACAGCCTTACCCTAACCATTACTAAATCATGCCTAAATCCAACCTTAACCAAACCTCAACTCGCACCTGACCCCTAACCCTAATCAGGACCTGGGTTTCGCCTCATTAGCAGCGGGCTTCGGTTCCCATGACGACTGCTGATCCTGACAAGGTGTTTATACCGGTAAAGGTCCTAAACAGCTCACAAAAATGCACCCACACACACAAACACACACACAGACCCATGAACGCACCCACACACACAGACACACAAACACACACATACATACACATACACACACGTGCACACCCGCACGCATGCACACACACACACACACACACACACACACACACACAGTCACACAAAACTCTTCAAACGAAAATCGCCATGAGAGACACCAGCAGTCAATCTCTCAAACAGCACAAAGCAAATGACTAAAGAAATTCGCCACAAAGCGAATTTTACCATCAAATCAATACTAAGTTGCTTCCTCTGTTAACAAAACCAGGCTTTCTATGAAGTGCTGCCAAAGGTTTCCCTGCTGCAGCACTGTAAGGCACACAGAATTTCATGAATAAGAAAAACAATGCGCTGGAGTTCAGTTCCCTCCAAGAGCTCAATAGCAGAACGCTCCTCGTCCTCCTCGACTGCGTCCAGTGTTTTCAGTGCATGCAGATCGCAGCTGAGACTCCCAGAGCTGCCATAACCATGTTATTACAGGGTGAATTATGTGCTGGTACCTTGACGGCTCGCTCTTAGCTGCCATTTCCATTTCAGATTTTGAAAAGTGTACTTTATCTGCAAGAGACAGGCTTTTCCAGTGCATTTATGTCCAACTAGATGCAAGGGTTATTCGCACTTTAGACAGCGGTGTCAATCATCTGAATTACACAATCAATCCTTTTCAGAGCTGCCCTGCCAGACCTTTTCAACATTTTCTTGGATACATGGAAAAGTACATTGCCTTCAGTTTAAACTAAGTGGAGTACTAGGCTCTGAACTGTTAAAATGAGTCCAGCAAGCATCAAACAGAGAAATGCTCATCCCCTAAAAAATTTCAGCAGAAAAGACGTGCTACTAGGTGAGAATTTCTGCTGGAAATCAATAGTGATATACTGCGCCATTACGAATTGGACACACTCTCCAAGTTTAAAATGTACGCATTAAACATTAGCCTGGCAATAAATTTTCCAAATACTGTAGCCGAGTTTTAGTTTACTAGGGTCTCCCATTTCTCTAGCACATAAAGCTTTGCTTCCTCATGGAATGCAGAAGCAGCATTACCAAATATACTTTATCACAAGAACCAGAAAAGCCAGACTTTGCCCTGGCCCTTTAGTACTGAATCAACAGTTTAACCCATTATTATTTACCCACAGACAGAGACTTGTTACCTTCTCCAGACAGGAGCACGAGGTGCCGAGAGCCCATCGTGATAAAGGCTCCATTTACACTGGCCTCCACAGCCAGACATTCTAATCAGTCACTGACTGCCCAACACTCTTTCTCAGGCCTGTCCTAAATAACAGATGCAGTGCTGACTCTCCAGAAGTCCAGCTGTTGGGGTTGGCTGTATTTTTCTGAGTCTTCATACATCATTAAAATATGCGTCATCATCACTTTTATCAATCAACAAAAAGAGCCAGAAATGCACTAGCGACTCAGTTATTCAAAATAATCAGGAAAGGGTCGCAAAATCTAAATATTTGCGGGCCGAGGCCCATCTTAAAGTTTGGGGCCCCGCATTTTAGCTGGACTCGGAGAGGAAATTAACAGGGGTGGGAAATCCAGGTTCTGAAAAAAAAAAAGAATCCTCCTCCTTTATTCCATACAGCATCATCCAGTCAGCAGGCAGAACAGGCTAACTGGCTGAAATCAGTTGGTGGAGTTCATGGGTTCAATAAACCCCATGCAGGACCTTGTTATTTTATTTTTTATTTTCGTTTAATTTGGCCTCTCCAATCCCTCCTGAATCTGGAATACCCAATTAGCAAACTATACGCACACAAGCTTCCTCGTATACATGCGACCCCATGTCACCATCTCGAGAGAGCAAAGACAGTTTGCAGCTCTCCTCCAAAGCACGCGCCCGTCAGCCCGTTTCTTTTTACGCTCATAGATCGAGACTTCGCAAGTTCAGAATGAGGGCGGAGGACACCCGAACATGTGCAAGCTTTGAATTTTACTGACGAGTGCCTGGCTGGCCAACAGGAGGTGCTTGAGCAACGAACAAAGCTGTAATTCAATAATCCCAAACCAGCAGTCCCGCCCAATTCATGTCCCTGCAGTTCAAAGCCATTTCTGCGCTGCTCTGAAAAGGCTACTGATGACTGCTGGCTGGTATGACCGGGGTTCGAACCTGGGTCGTGGTGCAAACTGCTGCTCCACAAAGTGGGGCCTTAACCGAGCAAGCTAACCTGGTAGCTCCTAGCAGGACTTTCTGACCCTTGAAATTTTCATATATGACGCAGTGAAAAGCAGTGAGTGGAGAAGAAATTAAACTACTGTGTCTAGCAAAACTGTCATGACTAGAAAACTGAGAAAAAAAATAAACTGAAGCAATTTTTATTCAGCGGTTGTTCTTAATGTTCGCCAGCTTGCAGGTGAGCAGCTATCCAAGAAACGGGCAGCTATCACCATCAAGTGGGTGAATCACAGGCAGCATAGGAGTAAGCTGGAAGACTAGAAACACATATCCTACTGCTAGCATTGCGCTGCTACAATATAGCGACCTGCAAAATCCACTGATCGGTTTTCGTTTTTATTGAACTGAAGTTTTGAGCATCCAGTTTGCCCGTGCCAACTTGATCACGATAGCTACCCGTTTCTTGAACAGCCGAACTGTCCCTTGCACTTTTTGTGCAGACCGAGAAACAGTCCATTATTACGATCGACTCTGATATAACACAAGGTTAATAAGACTGTTACGAACTATGTAAAAGATACTTGACTGGTAGTTTCTGGTGACAGATCGCAATCTAATCAGCTTTAATGAACTTTAATCAAGTTTTATACAGTGGTTGTTCGTAACGTTCGCCAACTTGCAGGAGGGAAGCTAGCTAGCTTGCTAACCAGCTAATTAATGTAACGTGAGTCAATCGAACCGTGTTGGTGAAAAGCGCACACATCAATTGCCCGAGACATATCACTGCGAGAATATATGATTACAATGACATTACAGTAGAATAAAAACTGAAATCAATGAGCTATGGATTTCTCCATAGACATGGGGGAGAAATAGCATCAGAACTGTCTGGCCACTGATTGGACAGTTTGACTTACTGTGACAGTGGGTAACATTATGATTGGCTGTTCAATAGGCAACGTGCTGATTGGCTAATCTACCCTACAGGAGTAAAAAATAGGGTCATGTTTCGTAACTTGAAGTTCGTAAATCTGGTTTGTGCTTGTAAAAAAAAAAAAAAAAAAAAAGGGTTCCACATGAAGGTAGGAAATTTGAGCGTATCCGCAACTTCACTGTCACACAGGAAGGTAGGAAATTTTAACACAAGCACAAAACTATTTCACAAGCTCAAAACTTTTTTGCACACGCACAAAATTTTTTTTACACACTCACAAAACTATTTTTCAAGCTCAAAACTTTCTTGCTCACGCACAAAACTATTTTACAAGCTCAAGGCTTTTTTACTCATGCAAAATATTTCTACAAGTTAAAACCTTTTTTACACGCGCACAAAACTATTTCACAAGCTCAAAATTTTTTTTACACACACAAAATATTTCCACAAGTTCAAAAATTTTTTGTACACGCACAAAACTTTTGGCCCTAATTTGATTCCATACCCCCTCCCAGGTCTGGATTTTAAAAGGGCACCAGATTTTAAGGCCAGATGAAGTAGGCCTAGTCAAGTGGGTGGCAGTGTACTAGGCCTGGTGTGATGAAAGAATTAAAAGGGTTAAAAGGCCAGCTAGGCAGGCATCAAAATTTGATTTTAATATGAGCTTGTCTATACTGTTATTTTGATGTCTTTACCGTAATTCCAAAAGATAACGGTAAAGACGCCGGTAAAGACATATAATGCAGCCCCATGGAAATTTGCAACCAACAACTGATTGAGCATATTTGCTGTTGACCAAATTGTTCATACTGAATCATATGGCTAATGCCAACATTGTTAAAAGGAAGCGCTGGTTAACTCTGGCTACTCCTTTACTAAGCGTCATCTTTGCCCCTGTCCCATTAAAACACTGCTCTCAAAAAATAATCACTGCACAGCACGGATCGAGAGGATAGAGAAAGGATTTTTCCTCCTGATTTCTAACAGCCAAGCCTTTCTCCCCTCCTTGTCTTTTGGAACTGTATGAACAGACAAAGCGACTTGTCCATTGTTTTAAATATTATGCAGGTATGAAATATTGTCCTTGAATGTCAATTACAAGTAGCTAACTAGTTAGCCATCTTGTTCATTTAATTGAATGCTTAGTCAATGCAGTCCCCGCGACGGTAAGGGTACCAAGGTAGCTCGCTGGAGACCGTTATCGATCGCTAGCATTTGCTTAAGTCAGCAGTCTATTTAAGTCAATGGGACGGCTAATTAGCTACCTAGCAAGCGAACGTGATTTTTTCTATTAAAGTGACAAATTTGCCTGTCTACGTTAACTTACGCATGAAACGTTTTATTACAGCCCTTCAAATGACTATTGCTGCAAAAGGCAGCCGCACATCTAGCCATTTTAATGCTCATATTGACTTATTTGAAATTGGCCTCATTAGAAACCATTCATTTTATGAAGAAGTTGGGTGTATCAGTATGGCGGCCGGGTGCTTCACTTTGGATAATGTAAATATGACATCATCAGCAATCTACTGTTCCAAATATATAGATCTGTGAATTGGCCCAGGCCTAGACCCGCCCCGAGTACAGGCTCTGAGGGGCCTCTTGTTTTCAACTTAATTTTCTGTTGGCTCAATTTTGAATGATTACAGTATGGACATTTGCATCATAATCTGACCTTGGATGTCAAGGTCATTGGAATGAGTGTCCCTTTGAAGTTGCTCCTAATAGCAAATATCATGCCCAATATTTCTAGCCCCCAAATGAATAGGAAAGCTAAGTTGTGAAAAAAATGGGTGGACCGTCTTTACCGTAATTGTGACCTTTTCTGTAGAAACACCCTTATGCAAAGCTGTTCCCTTTCCCGAGCGCTCTTTGCATAGTGAGCGCAGCCTGGACAGAATGTCGAGTCATTTCTACACTGAAGTTTAGCATAACAAGATGCAAATCCAACAAGTCTGACCTGCTCTGTTCCTTGTGACTCACAATTTACTTTTGATAAAAATTATGAGGGAGCTCTACTTACAGCTGTCACTACTAATGCAGTTCCTGTTCAAAACATGCTTGGGAAATAGGCTTCGAAAAACTCTTAACCTTCAATAAGTGAAACATTCATTTAAAAGCTCCATTTTGTGTTTAATCACGCTGTCCGTCACAAACTAAAATTAGTTGGATGATCCGAAACATTTAAAAATGACAAAAAAGCAAAAATAGACCAACTTGGAAAGAGGGCAAATACTTTTTCACAGCACTGTAGCCACTAATTGAATGTGTATTTAGGAACCGCAGCTGGCAACAAGATACATGGATAGGAACAGATGAAATGGCTAACAGTTTTTAATGGAATTCAGTTGTGGAAGAATAGTGCAGCCATTCACACAGTAAATGGAGTGTTCGTGGTTGATACTATAAAAATGCTAGCGACATTCCCGGGCCATTTTTATGTTATAGACTGAATTCCCAGTCAAGCTTTGGTGGTGACAGCATGTCGCGCTTATTTGTAAATTTGTAAATATAAGGTAGATGGGTAGATCAATAAAGAGAAACGGTTCTCTCTCCTATGCATTTCAATAGCTTTTTGCCTGATTGGCGGGGATACCGTAAAACTGACAGAAAAAGAGGAGGGCATACTCTGTATGCCAACATATACCCTCCACTACAACACAGAGCATATCATGTAATCATTTTTTACATGACACATGTAACATCCAGTCAAAAGGTTGCATTATCACAAATGAGTTTTCATCTCCTACTTGTGTCTGTGTGTAGCACTCCGGTGACCTCCTACAGTGAAACCAACTAAATTGCTCACGGGTATCTAAATTGCTCACGGGTATCTAAATTGCTCAAGGGTATCTAAATTGCTCACAGGCATCTAAATTGTCCATTGGTATGATGGCGAGTGCCCTGTGCTGGATTGGCAGACTGCGAGGCCGAGGCTGTGTTCCAGCATGTGGCTCAGTGAATGGACTGCAGCCCCCAGACAGCCCTGACTGGATATACCCGCACTTGATAATGCATAGATGGATATTGCATCACGTCTTCAGCTTGGGACAACGACAATGGTTCTTCAGTCGAATAACGCCAACCTTTCACAGCCGGCCATCTGTACGAACCTCCAAGCTCACATGCTGGTTTCAACCTCCGCTGAAACTCCTCTATTACACAGTGCAGATAATCAGAACAATACACACCGAAATTCTTCAGCCTGAATCTCCTATAGGGGCTCCACTAATTTCACCTCGGCCAACGGACGCCCATACCCCCGAGGACACGATAAAAACATTCTCTTCTCACCATTAACAGCATGTCGGTCAAATACTGGACAGAAAACATTTTATGTTTTATAAGGGAATTAATACAAGGTCACAGATACAGTATGATGAGCGTGGCCATATTACTGCAACGCCGCTGACATGAAAAGAAAGTGGACATTTTTAAATTCTAAATCGCACTGCAACTGAATTTAGAATGAATTGGTCAAAATGGGCTGATGGGCCCGCTTTGGTTTCAGGAGTATTTTCATACAATTCTGCTGACAATTTGGAAATAGTTTTCCTCTCCATACAAGACTTGCAAGGTGATGGAAGCCATCCAACCTCGCTGGTAATAATCTGACTACTTTCCATGAGTATTTCAAATGGCCGCTAAAGTTTGATTGCTGTTTGGTTAAGACCGCATCAGGTAATGCTTAGTTCCCACTGTTGTGTGCTCCGTTACGAACGCCACGATTGGCCATTCGTAGTTGATCGTGGAACTTCTCTGAAGCTGCTTTCACTCGGGACGCAAAACGATTTTTTCGCACGACAGATTACATTCAAAGTCAATGCAAAGACGCGAATACATGCGAAACGCGTATTCGCGTCTTTGCATTGACTTTGAATGTAATCTGTCGTGCGAAAATTTGTTGCGCGTCCAGTGTGAAAGCGGCTTAAAATTTCAGGTTTGGATATGAGGTGATGCGATGGTCGCGACTGACAATTAATCGTGTAGATCGCAAGAAATTTTAGAACCGTCCAAAACTTTTCTACGATCAACACGATTGCCACGACTGACCTCAAGATCTGATAAGATCTGATAGGATCACCACGATTACTCCACTATTAAGGCCACGATTTCAATTGTGCCGCGAATCGTGATAGTGGGAACCTAGCATAAAGTAAAGTCAAGTAAAGTCTTATCGCCCATCAACCCTAAGAAAGGGCCATTCATGAAGGGACATTTGGTCTCATCGGCCCTCATTACTGTCCGATAAGTCAGAGGCAGGACAGTGGTTCATAACCCTCAGGAAGGGACAAGTCGAGATTCTGAGTGATTCCTGTTGCATCCCTTATTTTTGCACTGGTTTTTTTCTGTCGCTTCTGTGTAACCATTTGTCCCCATGGAATGTGGGTACAGCTACTGAGACGAGTCAGCTGATCCCCTGATAAGGATCACCAGCAAACCGGCAAACGGAAGCTCCAAGTCACTGAACACAGAACTGTGTTCACAGAGTTCGGTGCAACTTTTGAATTTAGTAGGTTGGATTGTAACTTAGGATTTGAGTTTGGATTGGAACTTCGTATTATGGAAGAACGTATGTTGGTACAGGGAGTCTTTCACATCTACAAAGTAAACAACACGAAATAAGTAACCCGAATTTATCCAGTGAGTGGCAGTGCCATGGTTGCCAGCAGCCACTTGTCCCTAAAGAACAGCACAGAGCATACCCATCAACTAGGGGAAAGAAAAATAATTTGATTTACCCTGAACTCTGTGCTTCAAGTAAATGCTTGGTTCAGTTCGAGAGATTGCAATTAAATGTCTAAACCTAGCTGCCAGTGGCGCTACTGCTATTCTCGCCAAATTTTTATGTGTGATTCGCTGACACGCTGGAAGTTAAAGGAGGTCAATTCTCCATGTCAGAACGTCCACTTCCAGTAAACACAGCTACCGATGCTCTTTGCAAGGAACGCAACGCCAGGTAAGTGTACAATAAACAGCTATTGTATTTGGTTCGCCTGAACATATACGATTATGCCTAAAGATAAAAATACATTTACAGTTCCAAAATAGTAACTGCAAAGGGAAAACCTGTTTTGAGCATTGAAAGTATCGACTGTATAGACTCAATGGCTGAAACCAGAAGTGAGCTCCACGACTCAAATATTCCAACTCCACCCTTACAATCCCTCAAATCTTCGATTCATCGTCTTGAGTTAAGTTTTAGTTCAGTATTGGCTTGCTTTGACCTCTGCTTTCCCATTTTTTTGCCTGTTTACATTTCTAGCAATGTGGCACCAGGCACAACATACCCAGCCTGAGGGAGATGTTTTGGTGCTATTGGTTATTTTGGTGGTGAATAACCTGTGACCTCCCTGACATTCAACCCCTGCCGCTAAAGAGCCTTATGGCTTCACACCAGAATGTAGCATATGATTAGAAGCAGAACTATAAAATCACGTTTTGAACCCAGGTGGATCCAATTAGGTCCAAAATTTAATCAGGTGATCACTGGACCAGTGTGCATCTTCCCTGAAAATTTAGTGCAATTTAATCAAAATGTTTTTGTGCTTAACTGCTGAAAAACGTGTCAACAGACAAACAAACACCACCAAAAACAATACCTCTCCCTCTTCAGGTGAGGTAATGAGCATCATCAGGTGCTTTGTGAAGTGAGAAACAAAAAATATTCACCTGTTGGCAAACTTGGCATTTACAAATGATCAACCTGCAAATAATTAGTTCACAAATAATTTGCCCCATACAGACTGTCAGAAGGTTATCAGTTGATGTCCTTTCAAACTAGCAGTGGTATAAACAATTGCAGAAATTTAAATATTGAGGAATTCTGAGGAAAACTGGCTGCTTTACAGTACAAACAAATTTAACCACAGGGGAATGCATGCTGCATTTTGTTTTTTGACAAAATAGAAGTTAAAACGATTTATTGCAATGTAAAACAAATTTTAGTGTTGGGGTCATTCCATATGCACACAACCCAAGTTAAGGAATCTTCCACTGACACTGACTCAGATTTGGCTGAATTTTTTTGTGAGCACCTCTATGTGTATAATGAACAGAGGCAAAAATTTAGGCCTCAACTCCTAAGGGTTTCTGAGATATGGCCCTCTAAAAATGGGGGGGGCCATGCCAACTTTTTTGCAAATGTGAATTTGTTGGGGAAATCTTGGAAAAAAATTAGAGCTTATGGCTGAAAGCTGCTAAGCAGGGTAATTGGAGCCCAAGCTATAAGAATCGACCATCAAAATTGGTGTACCTCTTGTTTCAGTGTTATTATCCTCTCAAATATGAATCTTTTTATGGGTGGAAATTAAAAATTAAATTTTCAAGGACCTCCTGTCAGTCCAGGATCTCTTACAGAGGGTTATCGATGCTGGACTCCTTTTATTTAAGGACAGGTCTGTCCGCAATAATAATATTGACTATATTTAAGGCTTAATATGGGAGTTAAGAGCCTCTGGAAAGGGTGCCAGCAGAAAAAAAGGCTTTTTTTGCCAAGTTTACCACGTGGGCAGTTACCCGTGCTTATAGATTTTTTCTACATAATTTAATGCATCTTGCCTGTATTTTGCATGAGTTCATTATATATGTAGAGGTACACCCGCGGTTTTTTTGAGCCAAATCTGAGTTAGTGACTGTGGGACCTTTGGTTGAGTTCATGTGGAATGACCTGTGGCTCAAGTGTTAAATTTACATCTAATGTGTTATATACGAATTTGAATACATAATAAAAGGCTGAAAATGGCCAGAAGCCATTTTACAGAGCCACTGAATACATTGTGATGGCATTTGATATGACAAAAGCACACCAAAAATTATGTCACGTAGGCCACCGAAATTATTGCGAACCATGATAATTTTTTTCTGTTTTCTGTTGCCTAATAGCAGTTCAAAACCTTATCAGTGATATTTTTCATTCCCCCCAGCCGAATTCCTGGGCCAGAGGGGCTTTTCTAGGAATCAATCTTCTACCTGCTACACTAGTGTTCTCAGAGGAAATCAGCAAACCACCCACTCGGCAGAAATGAAAACAGTGGCCAAAGGGGGCTGCTTTTGCAGGCCTAGAGCACCAGTTGTGCTTGCGTGGTCACAGGTCAAGCCTGAAAGAAACAACACAATTTAAAGCAAATGCGCTCCAGGCTGCCAGATCATAGAACTGTGCAGCTACATCAAGACTCCCACAAGAGGCACTTCATTTTCTTCCCAAAATTGACACGTACTGAATGGAAAAATAAATTAGGAGCTACTAATCCACTAATAAGGATGCATCAGTGCAATGTACCCTGCAGTCCAAACTGAAACTTCAGCACCGGTATCATTCAGATAGTGAGATTTACAGCATGGGCTAGCTTTCGTTCCCCTCCCATTTAACAACATGCACTCTGAATTTAAACTGGGCACGTGAAAGAAGCTGAAAATCAACAAATTATGGAGCCATCTTAAAGTTCCTCGACTAATTAGACAGCATGCGACAGCATCCAAAATTACCCACTTATATTCAAGAGTCATTACAACTGTTGCGTGGCTGCAGCAGTAGATGTTTTTCTTTCTTTTTTAATGGAGTAACTTTGTAACATTGTCTTGAAGTAGAAATATAGTTAATTAGAAACTAATAAACAAAAATGAAACTGACAACAGGGAAGACGTGGGCACAGTTTACCATGATAGCTTGCCAATGCTTTATACGATTTCCTTATGAAGACTTCATAAAATCCCTGGGAACTATATCATCAGTTCTCTTCCATCTATCTTTTGTCAGACCTTGAGCATATACTATGTGAAGACTACTTTTCCCTAAATAGAGTTACAAATTAAAAGTTTGTCTTACCCAGTGGCTATATTCAAATTCAGGTATAAACTTTTTCATCCCGAGGTGTCCTCACATTGTAGCCAAGTAATCCATCTAACTTCATCAGTTTAGAGCGCAACCAATCACTGCGCTAATATAAATCATCCCCTCCCCCTGAAACCTTCGTTATGGCCATGCCCATGCAGTAAGCAAGAAAGCTCTGATGGGTCTATTGAGCCAGCTTGATCAAATACTGTACTTTAATGCCAGTTTTTTTTTTCCAATTATGTTGTAAAACTTTAAGGGATGCTACAGAAGATATTCAAATTTGAAATAGGACATCATTTTTTAGAACCGATTCTGCGTTCTAAAAAACTTCAGCAACTTCTGATCCGATTAATAAAGAGAGTGTAGAGTGGGTGACGGAGAGGAACATAACTGTGCTCGCGTGAGACGTTCAGTACATTTTTCCCAAGAGACTTTAACCATTTCCTACAGTGAATCACAAATCATTTTCAGCATGGACATGCAACAGAACCATGGGGAAATGGTCAGGTTACCATCTTGAATTGTACCACTGCTGTTCAATAGTGCTCCTAGCAGTCTATCAAAAATTAAAAAAATTAAAAAAAATAGCTACGCTGATGCAAGAAGTACCCCTCAGCCCACATTGAGCAGTATATCAATATGCGACTGTGAGTTTAACACTTACCACCATTTGACATGAATTTCGTAATGAAGACAATTATTTGATGTTCAACAGTTTTGTGGAGCTTTGTAACTTTCTCGTGAACAGGGACAACAAGATGACGTCAATGCAAATTCAAGATGGCGGCTCTTACAGCCATATTGGATACCGGAGCGGCACCAAAATCGATAAGTTTCTGTAGCTACACAACCCCGAAACTCACACCAAAAATGGGGTTGATCGATGAAGGAGTTTGTGAGTTCATGCATAGAATATAAGTGTGGACGGACGGACTGACTGACGGACGCCGTGCGTGATGACAATACCCCTCTGCCCCTTAGTCTGGGCTGGGGGGTGAAAAAATCCAGCTCATGGAAAGGTTCCATAGACCAGTATTCCATAACCTTTTTGCTGCTGTAAAATGCCAAGCAGCACCCAAGAAATGTAGCAGCCAGCCAGCGGAGACAGCAGAAAACCATAATCTGATTGTGCACGCACAAGGAGGCCATGACTCGTGAAAATTCCATGCCCAACTAAGCATGTTCTCAGAGGTTCAGAAAACAAGCTGGCCTTTACCAAGGGACATAAACATAACTCTAAACAGAAAAAGGATCTGCTTTCTCGGGTTAAGAGGACCCTGGAAGATGACAGAGTCCTCTACACTGCAGCTCTTCACCTCATGTACAACATTAGGGTTTAGTTATAAACAGCTAGGCCTCTGTAGCATATAACTAGATATTAGCAACCTGCCCACCGTAAGAATTACCATAATGCGCCGTCTGCTCTACAACGCATATTGCTTCCTTCAGATCGAAGGGAGCAACCCTATGAAGAGACAACTTGACCATTAAATGATGACTCCTCCGCGGCGTGGAAACAGCTAAAGAGTCAGCCCTTACAAGACCTGACGGTCATTACTCCTCTCAGCTTCATGCCTTTTCCGCTATGGAAGTGGCTATTCGCCCCGCAGCGGGGTGAATTAGGGGAAAGAGATCGGCTGTCTGCCCCGCAGCACGGCCGACAAGAGAAGCAGTTCTGCTATTGGCACCGCGGCAGGGCGGATAAGAGAAGTACTTCCCCTATGGTTCCCCTATGGAATGGCAGAAAGGAATGAGACCTCCAAGCCATCATGCCACGTCAAGGCACTCGACCATGTGATGTGTTTTTTTTTTTTTTTTATGGGTGAACTAAATTGGATGAGATAAGACATTTCCGTCTACACTTTGTGAGCACAACAATGATTTCCCCGTTAATGTTTTTTCAACTGATAATAATTTACCTTTAACAATGCAACAGTATATAAACCCCTGATGATCACAATGTCATGAAACAGGCCTGGAAAATTTAAGTATTTTCGCGAATCTTTGAAGAACTCTGTTTTTCCCTTTTATCAGCCCAACCCAAGAAGAAACCCGAACTTTACTTTTCTTATATGGGCCAGGCTCACAAAATGTGCGCCATCACCCCCCCCGGGTACTGAAAAATAATGAAAGTACCCATAGAGCTTAGCTGTGAGTGGGTTTTTAATCTATTGACTAATCCGGCGAAACCAGGAAATTGCGTTTGCCGCCATTGCTGCGGTCCAAACGTCATTGGAAATGAACGGATGTCTATAAAAAGCGCCGGTGGCACTCTATATTTTAGCCCTCTCAATTTACAAGTTTTTCTTTTTCTGAACTCACATGCCGGGAAGAAACTGTTCTGTGTTCGGCTGCTCAAATGGCAGTGGGAAAATTCAAATTTGGAATATGAGTATATATGAAATCCACACACCTTTGGCACATAGTGACTGCCCCAGTTTAGTACCATATTCACCGCACAGATTCCCTGCCAAGGAGGACGATGTTCGCCAGCAGATAGCGGTCCTAAGCTGCTGAGGTGAATGTTTGCGCCACCTGCTAGTGCTGATAACGTGGTAAAACACACAGCTGCATTATTAACGCAAACATTTGAACAGCTAATATGACCATCAACATAAAATAATCCGGAAAACACAAGAAAACACAATATATCATGTCCCCGACCACCCATGCATGTTATCTGACCAAGCTTTTGACTGATTGGCCACCGATTGCGGCCACAGCGGCTGACCACGCCCCGCGTCAGTTTCTGCCTGAGATCCCGGTCCGATGTCAGGCCTCCGACCGACGCCATCGTTATACAACACCAATTCCGAAATAGTTGGGACGAAGTGTAAATTGTGAATAAAATCAAAATGCAATGACTTTTAGATCACGAGCCAATATGTTATTTACAATAGAACATAGATAACATTTCAAAAGTTGAAACTGAGACATTTTACATTTTTATGCACAAAATGAGCTCATTTGTGGATAAATTTGTAAAATTTATCAGTTTCAACATTTGCTATGTTATCTCTGTTCTATTGTGAATAAAATACTGGCTGGTGTGATTTCAAAGTCATTGCATTTTGATTTTATTCACAATTTACACTTTGTACCAACTATTTTGGAATTGGGGTTGTATTTTCGATCAAATCGGCTAAAATACATGTTAACATGTCAAACTAACATGAAATATCATGACCCTGACCACCTGTGTAACGACTGGGGCCACATTTGGCTGAATACGCCCGGTTTCTGCCTGAGATGCCTGGGTTTCTGACTTAGAAATCTAAGGCAGAGACCCTAAGTCAGAAACCGACCAAAATGCTTCGCGCGCTGTAGCTATGTCGTTATTCAGTAAATAATTGATCTAAACAGTGATTTCTACTTTGATTTAGGCCAACAACAATACCTGAATTGCATTTGGCTATATCTTTTACAGTTTTTTAAAAATACGTCTAAGTCAGAAACTTTTCTTAAAATGGTCATTTTTTTGGGGACACAAAAATCCCACTCAATCCCTGTAGGTTGGAGTTTTTTTTTTTTTTTTTTTTTTTGCACCATATATTTTGCTTCATCCTGAAGGATTATTAGGGTATAGGGATCTTTTTTATTTTTCTAGAGTGCTAAATGTAAAATCCAAGTCAGAAACCAGTACCTTGTGGGCAATTTATTAAATGTCACCGCAATACACAAAACGACGACAGGGACGTATGCCGACTGTCAGACATAGCCTACACATGTCTATTATGCACAGAAAAAAAAAGTGAACACACTTAAATATAAAAAACAAAAAGTGAACCATTTCACTTTTTACATGGACATCAAAAAAGTGCCATTTTTGGCCTCTTTTCCAACTTTAAGGGCAAAAAAGACAAGGAAATATTTATCGCAGCCCGACAAAAGTGGGGTATTCCAAGTTGCTCTTGGTGAGCTCTATCCATTCATGGTGGCTCTGGAATGATCTAAGCAAAATATAAGATTTGCTAGCCTGTGGACACATTTTGGGGGGGGGGCGCACATTTCGTGAGCCTGGCCCATATATATATATGTGTATGTGTAAAGGAAAGTTACCCAAAAATTCGTCTGAATTTGATATTCAGGCAATATACTAGTATGTTACTTAGGTACGGAACAATATTCTTGACACTGTAATCCTTTAAAAATAAATCTACAACATGACTCACTTAAAGCAAAACAAAAGTTAGCATAATAGGTCAGAATATCAATTTGCAATGTGAAACTAAAACTCTGAATCTACGTCTAGAACTGAGACTAAAATATTATCAAACAGGATTATCTGCCTTTTATACCACACCCCCAGTAATTCAAAATTCCTGAAACTTGTTTCACGAAGGAAGATCCATGCATCCCACCATCTTCTGTTGTTCATAATGCGCTTAACTTCCATAGCGAGGCCACTTCCTCACCCTGCCGCCATGTACACGCACCTATTGCTTACAGGAGATGGCACTCGCAAACTGACTTGGACTTTTGTGCATAGTGGGCCGTCGGACCTCATCAACTGAGCTGAAAAATGTGCTAACCCGTTGCAGTATGAAGCGAGAGCTTGGATCATGACTCAAAGCATACAAAATTATCTGTCAGAGGATTTCCCGGGGCAGATATTCCCTCTATGGCTCAAAATTTTCGCCCTCAGATTCACCAGCACCTGAATCATCAGATTCTTCAATGTATAACTTTAAATTTCCCTCCTCAGATTCACCACCCTTTGAATCAACCTCACCATTCTCAGATTCCTCAGAATCTGACTCAACATTGCGGCCCCCAGATTCCCCAGAATCTGACTCAACTCAATGCGAACTGATTTAGTCAATGATGCTACCGTAAGACTGTCCAGGAGATGAACAACTTACCTTATTTGAAACGGACTGTTCCATATCCATATGGATAGTTCCATATCCAACCACCATTTATTTCTATGGCTTTTTATTTGCCAGAACGATTTTTTAAAGGGGCACAAATATATTTTAGGAGTTTTCGTTAGTGAGAGGGGGGTTAATTTAATGTTGCGAATCTATATGCTGAGCATGTAATAGTAACCAGGTGTGTCATCAGTAACATGGCTGTCGCCGTTATTTGCTATTAAAACTTATGGCAGCAGTTATCAACTCAGAAACTCATTTCGCGTTGTTACAACCACATTTGAAGTTAATATACGAATTGAAGCATGATATACACTATACTCACACTCGGCTTCAATAAAAATGGTTATTTTATGATGTGGTAGAAAAAAATGGAAAAGTTGGTTTAGCCGCTGACTTCATGGCTGAAATCAACATAAAGTTGTTAATTTCACAATTTTGCTGACCAAATATAATGAGATTTCAAATGTTACATTTTGTGTTGTGACTATCAGATTCTTTGATTGTTACATTTTGCGTTATTGTTACATTTTGCGTTGTATCTGATCCTGCAATATTTCTCGAGTCAGCAATACAACAGGCGGATATCTATAAACGCAGAAATTTTCTCCCAAACTATTTTTCCCCAGATTCCCACACTGTTCGCATAAATTTGGCCATTACACATCCAAGTGACTAAGTAGTCAAAACCAAACAATATCAATACTACTACTTTCACAATTCAGTTATTTCAGTACTTTTGAGCTATTGTATTTTCTTTTTTTTTTTTTTTTATTTGACCTCTCATCATTCGGCTCAATTTTTCCCTATAGAAAGGGTGCTTAACAGCAAACAGGTACTTTTTTTTAATATTGTGGCAAAGTACATGACTTTTGGTAAATGTTGCGTCAAGGAGGCCTTGTGGCTGCCATTCACGCTTCATTATCCCGTCAGCTGGGATATTCCAAAGCACTTCGTTAACTTCGACAAAACATTTCGATATTAAGTTTCCCGTTTAATAGCCTAATAACACAATTATCAATGGACTTATTATTAACGTTACCTTTAAAATGTTCTCGAAGATAGTGTCTCTAAAATCCAGTAATGCTTTCTGATCGAATTCTTTCCCATGGATAATCCTCATTTGTTTCAAAAACGTTGACTTGCCACTTTCTCCAGCTCCAAGCAGTAGTATCTTCACCAAGCGGCGGATAGCCCTTCTTTCACGGGCAAGCATGGCATCGATTTCGCGACTCCGGCGCTTTGCCTCTCGTTCCTGATTAACATCCCGATCCAGGTTTCTCTCCTTGCTGCTGCTTCGCTCCCGACTGCCTTCGGCTGACAGCAGACAGCGGCTGAGGGTGCGCATCACGCCAGCCATCATTGTAAACTCAAAATACCAAAAAGCTTGATCTTAAGTTCCTTTTTTCATTTGAAAGTGCTTCGACTTTCGGATTGTCTGCGGTCAAAGCTTAGTCATCAATCCCAGTCCATGCGGTGCCTTGAATCGGAAAGTTTGTAACTTCATCGACAAAAAATATATCATCCGTTCTCAAGCCAATAATTTGCAGCCTACTTGATGATAACCGTTAGCATGCTGGCTGACAACAGCTAGTCAAGCCAGCTCAACTGCTAGATAACTTTGAAGTACTCGCATGAGCTGGACAATCTACTTGTTAAACCAGCGACCACTGGGCTTAAACTGTTCACAAGCACCAAAAGTAAATGAAGTTAATGCATTCTGACGCAAAGAAGAGTCATGTATTGCTTCTATAATAATTAAACGGAACTAGCGAACTTTTAAGATGAACATTAGCTAACGGGTTCGCTAGATGTTGTCATGCAACCCGAAGTTACATCCAGCTTCAATGATACTTTGTCAACCGCCAAACTTCATCAACCCCATGCATGCTATCCCTTACACCTAAATCAGTTTCTCTGCAAGTGACTCCATGAGGTCCAGAACTTCTGAGAAAATGTGCCAATGTTGCGCAGCGCGCGGTCAACTGTCCCGCTGTCTCCTCTCTTTTTCCCAGAAGCCAGAAACTTTGCGGCGCTTCCCACTGCACGCCTGGGAATCGCCTGAAGAGGGGAGTAGTGGCCTAAATTTAAATTTACAGCGGGCTCTGTGGGTGCCATCAAATGGTCAGATTAGGAAAAAGAGTATATTTTTCATCAGGCCGCATTTTCTCACGATGCGTAGATGGGCAAACGGACGAGCCATCCATTCTGTCTCAGTGTTAAGTAACTTCCAAGCTGATTTTGCAACTGATGCACAAAAATGGATTGGCTACTATTTTACTTGCGCGCCTAATCTGGAAAAAAAGCCATTTTCTATGGGCTTTGCCCTTAAAGTCGGTTTTCCTTGAGTATTCCGCGAAACACGACGCAGCCGAAATAAATAAATTAATGAATTCAATTGACATTAAATGAACACTATGCATTTAGCTGTGGTGTAAAGAAATGCTATTGTTCCGATCGTTCATGATTTTGGACTACTTGGCAATATTCTATTTGCGCAGTCTTGCCATATTGTCATATATTTAGTCTCAGCAATATAATAAATTTGGACGAAATGTGATTCAAACAAATGACGCTGACTCGCAGTATTTTGTTGACTGTAATGATTCCGAATTCCATATTGCTAGACATGTTTGGGAAATGACCGTGGCTAGAGTTTGGGCACTTGAAGGTGTACTGGGAGAGCCAATCCCTGTCGATGCAAGGTGGGTGGCAAGTCTGGCAATAACGGTGGAGGTAATTGTAACATCGTCCACTATTCATTATTTTTTTCACGATAGTTGTTGATTTTTCCCAACAGGGGGCACTATTAGACAACATTTAATTTCCTACGTCGTGACTGCCAAAAGCTGGACTCGGAGTGACAGGAAAAAATAATTATATCATTACTCTAAGGGTGCACTCAGTGCTCCAAACTCATTATGCATTATCTCACATGGTATGATTCATTGCAGGGAAGGGGAAATAGAATGATAAAACTTGATAAACCTTGGACTACATACTGTAGGCATATTGATCAATGTTATGCTTGTCACACACTTACAAATGGCTAAAGCACACTATGTTAAAATAATAAATAATGAAATCCACAGAATTTTTTCTGTGCACATTCTGCTTCCATTTATCATAGGAAATGCATATTAATAAGCATTTGGTCTGACACAATTTTTCTCATTTTGGCGTGCCACCAAAATTGATTTGAAATGAAGCAATCAAGACATGCTTGAAATGTAGACTTTCAGTATTAATTTGGCGGTTTTGTAAAAAAAAAAAAAATTATACACACACACACACACACACACACACACACATATATATATACATACAGTGCCGTGAAAAAGTATTTGCCCACTTCCTGTTTTTTTTTTTTGCATATTTCTCACACTTAAAGGTTTCAGATCATCAAACAAATTTTAATATTAGACAAAGATAACCTGAGTAAATACAAGATGCAGTTTTTAAATGATGATTTCATTTGTTAAGGGAAAAAAGCTATCCAAATCTACCTGGCCTTATGTGAAAAAGTAATTGCCCCCTAAACCTAAACCCACCCTCGGCGACAACAACTGCAATCAAGCGTTTGCGATAACTGGCAATGAGTCTTTCACCTCACTGCAGAGGAATTTTGGCCCACTCTTCTGAGCAGAATTGTTTTAATTTAGCCACTTTGGAGGTTTTCTGAGCATGAATGGCTTGTTTAAGGTCACGCCACAGCATCTCAATCAGATTTAAGTCTGGACTTTGACTTGGCCACACCAAAACCTTCATTCAGTTTTTTTGAAGCCATTCAGAGGTGGACTTGCTGGTGTGTTTTGGATCATTGCCCTGCTGCATAACCCAAGTGCACTTCAGCTTGAGGTCACAAACTGATGGTCGGACATTCTCCTTCAGGATTTTCTTGTAGAGAGCAGAATTCATGGTGCCATCAATTACGACAAGTCGTCCAGGTCCTGAAGCAGCAAAGCAGCCCCAAACCATTACACTACCACCACTATGTTTGACTGTTGGTATGATGTTCTTTTTATGAAATGCTGTGTTAGTTTTGCGCCAGATGTATCAGGACGCATACCTTCCAAAAAGTTTAACTTTGTCTCCTCAGTCCACAGAGTATTTTCTCAAAAGTCTTGGGGATCATCAAGATGTTTTTTGGCAATTGTGAGACGAGCCTTTGTGTTCTTTTTGGTCAGTGGTGGCTTTCCCCTTGGAACTCTCCCATGGATGCCATTTCAGCTCAGTCTCTTTCTTATTATTGAATCATGAGCACTGACTTTAACTGAGGCAAGTAAGGCCAGCAGTAATTTTGGTAGGCCGACTACTCTTGGGAAGGTTCACCACTGTTCTAAGTTTTCTTCATTTGTGAATAATGGCTCTCTTTGTGGTTCGATGGAGTCCCAAAGCCTTAGAAATGGCTTTGTAACCCTTTCCAGACTGATAGATGTCAATGACTTTGTTTCTCATCTGTTCTTGAATTTCTTTAGATTGCGGCATTATGTGTTGCTTTTTGAGATTCGTTAACCTACTTCACTTTGTCAGACAGGTTCTATTTAAGTGATTTCTTGATTCACCAGGTCTGGCAGTAATCAGGCCTGAGTGTGGCTATTGAAATTGAAGTTTGAAAATGTGGTTAATCACAGTTAATTCATGATTTAACAAGAGGGGAAATTACTCTTTCACACAGGCCTGGGTGGGTTTGGATAGCTTTTTTCCCTCAATAAATGAAATCATCATTTAAGAACTGCATTTTGTATTTATTCGGGTTATCTTTGTCTAATAGTAAAATTTGTTTGATGATCTGAAACATTTAAGTGTGAAAAATATGCAAAAAAAAAAAAAAATCAGGAAAGGGGAAAATACTTTTTCACTGCACTGTATATATATATATATATATATATATATATGTATGTATATATATATATATATATATATATATATATATATATGGCATGTACCATGAATGATGCAATTTTAGGGTCTGAAAAGTGCTTGGAAAAACTACCTGTAATGTAATAATACGTGTAAAAAGTACTATAATACCATTCCCCCAATTTGGATGTGATTATCTTCATAGTAAATCTGATAGCCTGGTTTTGAGCTGGTATATTTTATTTATCCTTTATCCTTTATTTTATTTAAACTCTAATAGGTTGTGGTAAACAACAAAATCAACCCTTAGAGTGCTGAATACGTTTTCTAGGAATTAAAAATTTAATTATCCTGAGCAGCTTTGATTTTGATATCTTACATCATTGAGCAACAATAGCTGCATTTAGCGCTCTAAGGGTTAACAATAACCTTGTCGATATCCAAATATTTATGGACCTGACTGTATGTTTCAATCTTCGATTTTCACATTCAGAGATATGTTGATGAATTTGTATTTTTACCGCCTTATATAATACTTTCATTGTACTCGCTTATTTTCGAAAAGACTCAATTGTCTAACTTTGTCAGACTTTGGTGTCCATTTATGGTGCATTTAAATATAAAAGTGAAAACAAAAAATGCATTCTCTTCAGCCCCTCCAACACAGAATGTGACAGGCAGATATGATGAAAACCTTTCGAAATGCATTAGCATATAAATAGCATTACGAATTTTCCTGGCAATCAGTTGTTACACAGCGGCCATAACCTGAGAGCAGAAAGCAGAGTCGACTCTGATTTCAAAGGCTTGGTTCGCTCATTCAAACCTATTAGGAGGGCCGCTTTACAAGTGATGAGCCACGTTTAATGAAAAACCTTTCGAGAGCAGTTTCAAGTACAGCATTAATATATCTGTGCCACAGGCACTCTGGATGAGGAAAACATAACATCAGTGCAGAGCTGATATATTTATATTTTTTTAAGAGGTGGTATGAAAAAAATAATGTAATGCCATACGTGATCACAGCGCAGTGACAAGATACTTTCAAGCAGTGATGACTCTGATTACTACGGATTTGTGTTCTTGCCACAGGTAATGATACCCAATTTTCAGGAAATGAGTCAGCGTCCTGCGTCCCGGGTTAGGTGGGGTGAGGGGGTCAGGGTGAGCCTTCCCGACCCCATCACACGGCTAGCCTACCAACCAAAGAGCTACTCCTCCTTTTAGGGACTTTGTGGGGTCCATACCAGTTTACCTTATGTGCATGCTGGTATATGCACCATATACATATGTACACAGTGCTTAACTAATTTATTAGACCACCACCCAGTGTATGGTTTATGCCACAGCTGCCCTAAATTAACAGTGTTGGTAATTAGCAAAATTATTTTTATGTTTCTGTAATGGTTAATCCACCAGTATGCACAAGCTCTTTAACTGAAATGATATTTTTAATGCTAAAATATAATTATTGTTGTTATCCATGAATTTTCGAATTTACTGTTTTACAAAAAAGCAGAAAAATAGTTAAGCACATTATTATTTTTTGATTAAGATGCCAAATAACAATTATTTTCTTGCATTCCTGAACATTAAAATTAGTTTTAGCGATGGAATGCAAGAAAGCAAGCTGTTATCAAGGCCAAAGGAGGCCATACAAAATATAGTTGTTTTTTATGTGTGAATAAGGACTATTTAGTGGTTTCAGTTCGTTATTTGCCAAAGAAATAACAAAATAATTTTTAGTTTTAAACAAGTTTTCGACAAATTTCATAAATATTTGTGTTTTCTCATTTTTTTATGACAGGTGGTCTAATAAATTTGTTAAGCACTGTATATGTGTGTCAAAACATTAAAATCACCTACAGATGAAGTAAGTAACATTGATTATCTTGTAAGAACAGCACATCAAGGTCTGCAGACAGACCTTCGACAGAAGTGGACAGTTGGCTCTCGTAGTTGACATTTTGCACGTGGGGGAAAAGGGACCTGAGCTACTTTGACATGAGCCAAATAATTATGGCCATACAAGTGTGTCAGAGCACCTCCGATGGGGAGAGGTTTCTGGGGGCCCCTGGTCAGCTGTGGTGAGCACCTGCCGAAAGAGGTTCAAGGACGGACAAACCATCAACAGGCGACAGAGTTTTCAGCACCCAAAGCTCACTGATGCTCAGGGGCAATGAAGGCTATCCTGTCTGGCCTGAACTGACAGAACGGCTACCTTGGCACGAGACACAGGGTTTTTAAATGATGCTTATGTGAGGAATGTGTCACAACACACAGTGCATTGCATCCTGCTGAGTCTAGTTCTTTGCAGCGGCAAACCAGTCGGAGTGCCCTTTCTAACCCCGGTTCATCACCAAAACTGCCTAAAAGGGCTGTGCGAGCACTGAAACCGGACCTTTGAGCAATTTAAGAGGGTTGGCTGGTCCAGTGAGTCCATTTTTCTTTTAAATCATGCGTATCGGCTGGGACCGGTTGGACCAGTTGACCTTCCTCCTCGGCTCCACGGTTCGATTCTGATTCAAGAGTGCCTGTTGTACATACTTTTGACGGTGGACAGGGGTTAGATTGGACACTGACCAGATTGCGGGTACAAAGGCTACACAAAACAGGGTGCAATGTACTGTGTGTTGTGATATCCTCCCCCAAACTAAGAACTGTGCATTCAAACATTTATAATGGCTGGGAAGAAGTCTTTTACATTGCTGTGCAGAATTTTGGCCCTCTCTTCTTTGTGAACTGCCTGTAAAACACCCATAAAGCCTACAAGCTGGTGTTTAGGTTTGTCAAATGCAGCTGGGTCATTCCATGTCAACTCAGCCACCCATGAACATGACACCTCTCATATTTTGCTCAAACTTTGTCCAAAAATACTTTATGGTACCAAACAAAAGAATCCCAAGTTTCATGTCATGATGGAAGCTCTCCCATGGATGCCCTCATGTTTAAATGTAACAAATATGCAAAAATGGAAGAAATTGAGAAGGGGGCTAATGCTTTTTCACAGCACTGAATATTGCTGCATTGGGTAATTCAGAAGTTTCCTAGCTTGCTAGCCACATTCAAGGGAGGATGTGCTCCTTTGCTGTGCAAGGTGAAGGTTAAATGTGGATCTTTTCTGGTACATCACACTTGGTAAAGTAGGAATGCTGGCAATTATGCAGTTGATTATCGATTTTATCCAAAATACTTTGCACATTTAAACAAAAGTAGCAGAGTCGAGGGCAGTGAGCAGTCGATGAGTCCTGTGCACTATGCCCTGAAGTTTTTTGCACTGACAATAGGTCTGCTATATACATTGAATATCATGTGAATCATTTTGGTTGGTGGCATGCACAGTCACCCATAGACAACATTGTCCACAACAGAACCACATTTTTCTGAGTATTGCTGATAGCCAGGTGTGATTGCAATAAACGTTCAATTGATAGAATCCGTTTCCTCCGTTTTTGGAACTTTTGGGGAGCGAGTATGCATGCGCATGTATGCTTGCAGGCGCAGCAACCAACTGAAAATACATTGCTGCACCAGTGTAATTTACCTATGACTGCATTCAATAAATCACAGAATATAACTAGAAAATACTGTTTCCGTGGACACTGCCGTGTGAATGCCAGCAGTTGAAAGGCTGACTCAGAACTGCATTCTGTATCTTGATAGCTGACACAAAACTGCATTGCTGGCCTGAATTTGAGTTGAACTGGATGAATTTGAATAGTTTTAATAGGATTCAAAATTGGGATACCCAGAATGTAAGAAAAGCTGGAAAGGTGGGAAAGGGATGAAGGACGCAAATATTTTGTAACCTCCAAGCTAAAATAAATAGCTATATTGCAGGCTGTTAAAGTGCTGATGCTAAGCTGGATTGCTAGGGTGTTTCGAGGAGGATGCATGAGTGTTCTTAGGTGGTCAGAGGGTGTACGGGGTGGTTATGGGAATGGTTGCAGGTGGATTCTTGAGTGTTCTGGCTGGTTGCAAAGGTGTTTATAAATGGTGTACAGTGTGGTTGCTAGGGTGTTTTTGGTCATCTCTAGGATGTACACAGTAATTGCTAGGGTGCTTTTAAATCGTTGATAGGCTGTTTTTAGGCAGTAGTTAGGGTGTGCAGGGTGGTTGCCATAGTGTTTTAAGGTGGTTGCCAGGGTGTGCAGAGGTGGTTGCTTTGATGCCTCTGGTAGGTTGCAAGAATGTTTCTCAGTGGTCGCTGTGATGTACAGGATGGTTGCTATGGTGTGTTTTAGGTGGTTGCTAGGGCATGCAGGGTGATTGCTGGGGTGTTTTCGAGTGGCTTACAAAGTGATTCTAGATCAGTGGCGGCTCGTGAACTGGCGATAGGGGAGGCTCAAATGATCCCTTAAAATTAATGATTGGTCTTGACCTGTTTTCAATCGTTCATTTAAATTACTATTAGAGAAACCCGAAAACTCTCAACATTATCAGATGTGGCCAGTTTTCATTTATAACGCACACCAAGTACGACTCCGGACTTCTCATGTTTTTCTTCACTCAGGGGTTGGAAGCAATGTATGTGTTTCATGATCGTTTAAATGAAATAAGATCATTTGAAACTTCTTAATTCAATTCCATTGCTTCCAACCCCTCCATGCACAAGGACTTCAATTCCGTGCGAGAATCTCTTACATACGCGTTGATTGAATAATTGCTGACTACTACCCTCCTTCCACAGAGCTTTCTGGCTCATCGCTCACTCGTCGGAAGCAAAGTTTATTTCTTCCAGTCATCCACGGAAAACTATCGTATCACAGGCCAATGAATCCGATTCGTGTTTGTCCACTATCAGGTCAGTGTCCGACGTGTTGGGCGTGATCCAATGAGGCGAAATCGTCCGATGAAGGAACTAGGCTTAGTTCCTTCATCGGACAATTTCGCCTCATCGGATCAAAGAAATCAACTTTGCTTTCGACCAGTGACCGATGAGCCAGAAAGCTCTGTGGAACTGGGGTATAAAGCAGAGGAACTTAAATATGCCAATTAACTCACACCGAATGCGTGAGAGTTGACAGGTATGTGTTATTAATGAAAACTAGCCACACCTGATAATGTTGAGAGTTTTCGGGTTTCTGAAGTGGTAATTTAAATGAATGATTGAAAACAGGTCAAGACCAATCATTAATTTTAAGGGATCGTTTGAGCCTCCCCTATCGCCAGTTCGCGAGCCGCCACTGTTTTAGATGGTTGCTAGGGTGTAAAGCAGGGGTGGGCAATCCCGGTCCTGGAGGGCCGTGTGTTTGCAGGTTTTTATTTTTATTAATTACCCTGACTAATTGACTTAATTGGTTGCATACACAAATGTAGATTTGTCAAATGATTAGATCAAAGAAAAATGTTTTATGGTGGGAGACAAGAACATTCTTTGGTGGTCATTCATGATAATTTGAAGAAATGCACCTGAAATGTCAGATTTCATAAATGGTTTGGCTAATTTAGACAAACTAATTTAAGGCCAGAAGGTGGTGTGAAAACCAGGGACAGATACGGCCCTCGTTGCCCACCTCTGGTTGCGGTGTGTTTTTAGATGGTTGCTAAAATGTCCAGGATGGTTTCTATGGTGTTTCTGGGCAGTTACTCATGTGTTTCTACATAGCTGCTAGGGTGTGCATAATGGTTGCTAGTGTATTTCTATGTGGTTGTTAGAGTGTACAGGGTAGTTGCTATGGTGTCTCTGAGTGGTTGGTTGAGTGATTTTAGGCAGATTTTAGACACGCACACGCACACGCACACACGCGCGCACGCACACATGCACAAACAAAAAATAAATCGAGTGGCTATTCCTCCAACCGTTAGGTAAATAGCAATGGTCTCCTATGTTATTCCCCCAACCACTCTAAATAAAATGCCTGCTATATTTTGTGGCCGGCCTCTTTCAGCGAAACTTCCACGCTCATCCATTTTCCCTGACCTGATGAGTAATGGCGCGGGAATACGCCGATGCTTCCAAAGGACGCAGAATTTGACAACTTCTCGGCATTCCAAGCACCGTTTCACAATGCTGTGAAAAGAAGAATGCCCTATGTATTATAGGCTGTCACAGAACCATGAAAAAAGCTAACAAAAGAATTAGTTTGACGTCTTCACCGCATCACGAATGGTTGGGGCAGTAACAGATCCTGTGCACTGTACTCTCCCAATGGTTGGGGCAATGGCCTCTTCCAAAAATAAATCACATAATCCATGAAGAAGAACACAGGGTGGCTCACTTCGTAAAGACGCTGAATCACGGTGCAGTAGTGACCATGGCTCGCTCGGGTTTGAATTTGAGCAGTGCTGGTGCCAATTGCAGCTGGCAGCCTTTTATCAATCAATAATTGATCAGTCCTTAATAAGATACAAAACATGTCTTTTACCCAGTTAAAGTTTTATTTCAACAATTATAATGGTGCATTAGTAATGTGGTGGCATCAAACTAAAAATGAGCATATATTTTTCAAAAAACAAAATTTCTCGTTTTCAACATCTGATATGTTGTCTTGGTATTATTTTCAATTAAATATAAAGTTTACATCAATGCATTCTCTTTTAATTTACAATTTACACGGCGTCCCAACTTTTTTGTGAGCAGGATTGTACAATAACCCAAATAAACTGACAAAGTCTTCCATTGTGACCAAGGATAATGTTCAATGGGATGTGTATTGTTGTAAATCAGCCATGGCCCACGATATTCTTTTTGATGATATCAGTGGAAACGGCTAAACAATTAGGCCTACTGACGCCCAAAAGTGG
Source organism: Gymnothorax javanicus (assembly GCA_029692085.1). NCBI lineage: Eukaryota > Metazoa > Chordata > Actinopteri > Anguilliformes > Muraenidae > Gymnothorax > Gymnothorax javanicus. The sequence continues at coordinate 24,606,442 of CM056206.1, read as the reverse complement.
ACTGGCAAATAGTGCTTTGTGTGGTGGACAGATTTGGCAATTGCAGCCTCATCAAATGTAGCATAAACACACTATTGGGGCAAATGATGAGGAGTCTTGCTGCTGAAGACATTTATCAAATTCAGAGTTAAGTAAGTGAAAGGTATGCTAGACAATGATTCACTTCCTCTGTCAGCCATAAATATGTTAGCAACTGCGATGAGCTCCTCGTTTCCTCATTCCTATTTGCTGCCTCCGAGCAAAAAAAAAACTAACAGTGGAAAGTTAATTTTCTGTCAGAGCGAACAGTGACGACATCAGATAACCATCACCTCCCTTCCCCACCGAAAAAAAAAAAGTCCTTGTAAATAATTGAGTCATTTCCATTGGTAAATGGAAAATGTAACAACTTTGGTTATTTTTTATGTTCTCATATTATTATGGTTTTGCCTTCATTGTTCAACTTAGTATTGGCAGTAATCATCAGCTACACCACTGCAGCAGAATAGTGTGGGCTTTCAAAAGCAGACAGAGAACATGATGTGGATGTTTGACTGCAAGGGCGTGAGTGGGCAGGTGGTCGAATAATATTTCCTTCTTTCCTGGTTGACTTTCATTCATTCAAAGTTAGAGAATACCACAGGAGGGCTGGAAGCTCCACCAGTTTCAGACATTTCATGTGCAACACACGAAGAAGCAAGCAAAGTTACCACCTGCGAGTCTCTTGCTGTTGTCCCCTGATCTAGACCAGTTCTCAAAACAATATTACCAGACACAGTAAGCTTGTCACGATAAGCAGTTTTTAATTTCACAAATAATGGTAGACTTTCATATTTCAGCTCTCCATGGTTCAATTCAGATTTTAATCAGGTAAAAAGGGGCATTGCCACAATTTTGGGGCCCTACAAAAAAACAATCATCAGTGAAACTGCAACTGTAGTGAAAAGGCATTATGTGGGAATTCCTGCGTAAGTTCAACAGGAGATAAACCACAGCAGAACATTGCCATGATTTGTAGATTTTATAGATTTTGACATTTGTAGATTATGGTATGTGTGTTTACAAACAATTTTTAAACATTTTTCCTTCAATAGACCAAAGAGCATATTAGCGTCCACAGGGCACTTTAAATTTAAATTCAGTGACACACTGACCTAATGTTTTATTTGCTAGCGAGATGGTAGGGTAAAGTGCTGATGCATTTTGTTGGAGGATGACGTAACATTGCTAAAAACAAAAGTAATGTTTGTTATCACTGAGGTAACGTTCTCAAAAGAAAATTACCTATTACCTAGCAACTCGACACATCACACCCATTCCGTCACATAATATTATAAAAGAGCACTTTTATGGTTTTTGATCATTTTAATGTCATAGCGTGAATCATATCGTTTTTATGCACATTTAAAAGGTCTGTGTCGGAAAACAACTCGAAGTCACCTCCAGAAGAAGCGTTCTCTGCCGCAAAACTGACCGCTTCAGAGCTGACTGAAACACCCCAATCGCTTCTGGCCATTTTTTTCACCAATTGGTGATCTCATCATTTGAATTTTCACGCCAAGCAGATAGTTTGGCACGCTCTTGAATCGAACGGTGGACCAATCACAAGTGAGTGATCAAGTTAACCAATCACAGCACACTGGGGTTTTCAGGAGGGCGGGGGCATGACTTTCAATGGAGCGTTTCACAGACAGGCACTGCAGAATTGGCAAGCATGAGAAAACTCAAGTGTTTTTTTTTAACAATAACGCATTTAAACCTTTTTTTCTTAGAGTTCAAGAATATAAGAATTATCAGTGAAAAGTCACATTATAGGTGCACTTTAATAATATTAGCCTTATCTTTTACAAGTACTCCAAACCTGTTTAATCTTGGGCTAAAGGCGAAGATTAGGTCAAAAAAAATTTTGGTTACCCTTTAGCAAGCTTATCCAAGATGCAACAAGACAAGCCAGACTCCCAATTGAAGCCAACAAGACCATGCATCATGTAGGCCCAAGCCACCGCACTCGAGAGTCCCAAGGGAAGAGGAGGAGGGAGGAATGACTTTGTTTATTTACAAATGGTGCTGGTGCTTTTGGGACCTTCTAGAGGTCAGATATTGCTTGGTGTGGCTTTAAGTACTAGTACTGTTCTTTCATCTCAGACCAGAGCAGGTGCACTAGCATTGCCATGCTGGTCTAAAACCATCTGACCAGAGCTGGCCTGAAACAGCCTGATCGGTTACACCACCATGGCCATACTGGTCTCCCATCAGCTGACCAGTTACATCAGAACTACCAACCTAACAGCTCATCTCTAAATGAGCTATGTACAAAACTGGTCAACCAGTTAAACCAGCTTGAACAAGCGAGCCCTCCAAATAAATCTAGCAAGACCAGCTAATGAACAGCAAAGGTTTGGAGCTGATGTTAGCTGTAATTTTCAGCAGACAGTATTGAATCGAGCCAACAGGTTTATTCTTTTTTTGAAGAAGTTGATGACGCAGTTGATAACTCCTTGTTGGTGACACATTTTAGTCTACAAAACCCCACAAAGTGAGTCACAGGGGCTTGTATTTAACTTTCTTAAAAACAAATCAATACGCCATTTATGAGGACAGCTATTTTTTCTCTTCCTCATAGCAACAGCTGTTGTCGCCGCTATCAACTACAGACACATTCAAACAAAGGTCACCATGTTATCAATGTCAGTAATTAATCTGTGACACCAAGGCAACTGTAAGATCAAGTATATTCTTTCTCAAGTAGAGAATGGACCAAATCATGTGCATTATGGGTGCGGAGGGAGGTTATACAAATGAGATGGTTGGACAGAGATATGTACCTGATCTGATTACAGTTGTACGGTTTCACTTTTATGTCACATGTTGTCATTCAACATTTTGTCTAACATCTCAAATAAACACTTTTATAAACATTTAGTGGCCCCTACCAGGCTAGGGCCCTGTGAATCATTCATTGATCCCACCCCTTAAAAAACACCCATTCATGTAGCATATGTTACTACAGAATTATAGATTACACGACTATAGACCATCAGTTTGGTTCTTTTCAAGCATTTACAGTTCAAGCCAAAGTAACGGAAGTGCGATTTTCTCAACAAACCCTGACCCAATGATCCTGACTACGAGGCAAGTGGAAATTCAAACTACGAGAAAAGATTATTTACACCAGTGTTTCTACAACGTAATACATTGTTGCTACATCATTGATTTTTATTCCACCCCATGTAAAGCTAATTACTTTAGTAGACTTACACCTCTGCCAATGTAAATCAGGAATTATGTAGTAATGGCCCCATCTTAGTCAACATACTACTGATTCCACTCTCATTCAGCATAGCCTCCTTATCTACACTGTGCAAACATAACCTATGGCATGATGTCATTTCCTATCTCAGTGCAGGTTTCCGTTTATACTACCAAAACAGTGAGTTTCTGAGAACTGACAGACTGCTACCACAACGCAATTTCAATGTTCTGTAGATCATTGCTGAGCTCCAGAGTTAGAACAATGTCCCCTCAAGGGGCCCCTCCTCCACCCACACAATCTTCTTCTGTTCCTCTAGGATTTTGTCCTTCATAACCTTCTGAAGGTCCTCCACCCCACCCCATGAGTCTGGCTCCACTGTGGCGTACAGACAAGGTAGTGTTTCCAGCTCCCTCTCCTTTAAACGGCACATCTTCAGGAAGTCCGGCTCCGAGTCCACTTTCAGAGGCAACCTTCTGCAGAAAAAGGTAAAGTCCAGTAAAAATGCATGTTTCAGAACAATGCGCTTTTTTATTGCTAATGAGCCAATCAGTTTCCCCTTTCAAACTCTTGTCCGAACTAGCAACAGAAATGTCTATTTTTGTATCCTAATAATGTTTCATAATTACTTTTTTCAAAAAGTACGTATGTAAAAGTTCATATGTACTGTATCTGCAGTTTATTTTCCTTATTTTCAAAACCTGGATTCTCAATTTAGTTGATCTGCAGTATATCAAGAACAGCCTTTAGAAATATGAATTATTAAACTGCATCAGAATTTTAATGAGAATTAAAATGTTTCTGTCTTTAAGCATGAAAAAATTTTGCACTGGAAACATTTTTTAGAAATACCCAGTATGCACTGTCTACCATATGGCCTTATGGGAGGCCCCTTCTCTGTTCAAACAATTTCTGATGACCAAACAAAAGTATCCTGTAAACATTACCACCAGCCAGATATTTTCAGCAGCTTTGACATTTGATTGCTGCGGCTTAGCGTTTTTCTGCACGTAAATATAAGTTTTTTATGCTTGCTGACCAGCTGAAGCAGCTTTCTTTAGATGCTTTTTGTGATTCAGTTTAGTGAAACCTCAAGCACTGTTGTACATGCTGTGTCTCATTTCTGCAAATGTAAATAACATAACCCCCAAAAAGAAAAAAGAAAAAAAAAGAAGAGAGAAAGGTCCATGAAACCTGCGGTCACACATTCTCAGGGTAGATTCAGTCATTTAGGGACTTTCCATACCTAAGTTTCCTGATGTTCTTCTCACACATTTTGATGAAAATGATGATGGGATAGATTTCCTTCCTAAGTAAATCTTTGATGCAGTTCAAGTCGGCTTCCAGCAGGCAGTGTTTGTTCTGTCAGGTGATAAAAAAAAATCCTCAATGAGTAAAACAGAGAAAGTAAAGGCCACGTGTCAAGTTGTGTCACGATTACTGGGTAAGGCATGCTCAGAACTTACGTTCCGAGAAAGTGAATCTGCTTGACTGCAAGCCATAATTTGATTCCATCCTCCCTAATCTATCATCGTTTTGCATTGTATTTATATATTTTAGTAACTCCGGCATTATGCTTTTTATATTAAGGGCCTTTCTATGCAGATTTGAGGAATCCAAGCGCTATTTTAAGCTTTAGCCGAGGGATATGAAGAATGTGAGCTGGTTGCCATCGCCAGTATTCATGGAAGAAGAAAAATACCATCTAGATTTTGACTTGCAGTTGAACAGATTTACTTTGTTCAAAGTTGTGAGCATGCGCGGTAATTGTGACACAGCTCCTTTAAGGCATTAATTGCTGTTATAGGCAACCTAGCTAGTTGGGAAAGGCTCATTTTTAGAGCGAAGTTACAGTCCATTCACACTTTGACTAACAACAACTCTGGACTGGTTTCTTTTCAGAAAATTGCGTAACAAGTGCACAGTGGCTATCAGAAATGCCAAAGCTAAAGTAATATCAGTGGCTATTTACAGTCTGTCTTTAAATGTTTTGATTGACTGTACCGTCCTTGTTTGGCCTGCATTGCTTGTGGTGACTAAATTTACTGAGGACTTTGTTTTTATAAGAATTTTATAATATTTTATGTCTAAGATTATGTTTTATATCTAATTTTTAGGATATTTTATATATATATATGTATTTGTACAGTGAGTGCGTATGTGTAACATTGTGTTGCTTTTGCTGAACTGAGCTGCTGCTTATCTTGGCCAGGACACTCTTGAAAAAGAGATATTAAATCTCAAGAGTTTTTATTCCTTTATTCAAGGTTTAAAAAAAAATTCACAATAGAAAGCGATTGATAATGTAAAGAAAGTGACACAGGCCCTCCTTAAGTTGAGCATATGGCATGTACTCAACATTATTGCAAAGATAACATGCATGCTCGCTCTGGATTCATGTACATGCTTAAATTCAATTTTTCATAATATATGGATTGATAAATACTCCCTTATGTTACCTTTTTGGCCACAGCTTCAATGTTTTCAGGAGTGATGCACTCATAAGTATTGGCTTCCTTTGCTTTAGAGTAGATAATCAGCTCTGTCTTCTTTTTCTCAAGAAACTGCTCCTTTGTCAATATGTCTTAAAAAACAATTTTGCAATCATTTAGATGAATGTAGTTTGAAAGTACTGTATATGCCATTCGAAGCTAAGTCAAATATTCAGAATCTTCTGTAGTACTTTACAAGCCATGTAGTTTGTATTTTAGTTATGTCCACAGTACTGCAATATTCATATTTTTTTGCAAGCAGGTTAGTGTTTTGCAGGGAAAAATAGCCATAACACAGTAATGCAAACAATATTTTCCTTTGTCTTCGATGTTGAAATAAGACAGCTGACCGTATAGTTAACCCCTTTGCACAGAATACAGAATAATGCCAATTTTTCCTGTGATGCATGAGCCTATTTAGGCTTTATAACTCAGTATTTGAGTCACAGAGACTCCAGTGATTCTAGTGAAGCAAGACATTTGGGAATTCAATTACAGAATTGTTTAGGAATTAAATTTTGGAATTTACGGACGCCGGCATCTATATCTGTGCAAAGGGGTTAACATATTACACGGAGGCTATTGTCTACTAGTTCGCCATTACTGCTTTCATCTCTGTTCTCATTCGTACCTGGCTTACACATTGTGAATTCCATCGCTCCTCCTAAGTTGAGAAACTTCTGCATGATGGCTTTGGCCAGAGTATTGGGGGCGATTAGGACAGGTCTCTTTTGTTTACAGTGGTGAGGGGTCACCAGGCTGTAAGGAACCAAGCTTAAGCTCTTGTCCAGATCTCTGACTGAGTCTGTGTCTGAAATATTAAGCAAGAGAGAGTCATTTTCACCTCAACACAATGTGCTGAGACAAAAGCTGAAGCAGTGAGAGGAAAACACTGCCTGTTCAAACACCTCTATGCTGAAACACTGCTCAACAGAGCTACATAATGAGCAAATATGTATGTAAAGCTTTTCTTACAAGTACACACAGCACTTACAGGAACACAAACAAAAACACTTTGTGAAAAAATACAGCAAAAAAGATGGAGAAAAAGGAAAAAAAACCTCAATGTATTGACTCTATAGGACTGAAATCTGGATGAGAGCTGAGGTAAAGGCAGGCACTCTTACCCTCCGTCTTTAGGCACTCAGACCCTTTTGAGATACAGGAATTCCTCTCATTCACAATTCGAACTCTTTCATTGCTGTCGATCCTCTTGTACTTGTTCTCAGTTCTGCTCACAAGCTGAAAAAAGTTGATTTTTTTTTTTTTTTACGCGTTGCTATTCTTCGGTGAGAAATTCGGAAAGGGGAGTCATTGCAGTGACTTGAACAAAAAGAACAATTATTTTCAGAACCTACAATTTTACAGTACACACTCTGAAAAGATGTGTTGTAATGGGCATAAACTGTGTTGAATTCTTACACATCGGTACATGAGTTTAGAGAAAACATTTGTTGTGTTAATTTTGACGCATTCACTGAATTTTTCCAACAGAATTTTGTTCAATATTGACACAAAATGTGTAAACTAGAGTGCTACACATTCTGTGTAATTTTTCAACACATTTGTTCTCAGTATATCTTTTTCCTTCACATTTCTCATTGGTCAGTGAATGTCTGATGCAGTAACGAGTGCATTAGACTTGCAATTATATACAGTGAGCACTATAATTCATTGGACTGTGACAGTTTTTATTTTTGTTCATTAGTCTCGCACTTCAAGTTGAAAGGATATAACAAGGTTGAAATGCGGACTGTCAGGTTTAATTTGAGGTTGTTTACATCCATATCAGATGAATTGTACAGAAATGACAGCATCTTTGTTACATAGTAGCCCCCTCCTTGTCAAGTGCATCAAAAAGTAAAACAAAGCAGAATAAAGTGATTATTTAGTATTTGGTGGCATACCCTTTGCATGCAAAGACTCCTTTATCTGTCATATAAACATCAGTACGCTCTTGGTATCTTCCCTGGTGATGCTCTACCAGGCCTGCACTGCAGCCATTTTAACACGTTGACTGCCAACTACGAGATAACTCGTAATGGCGGGTCCGGGCCAGCGCTAGACTTGAAAATTCGGGGGAAATTATCCATCCCTTTATTGACTACAATTAGTCCTGGCTAATTCTTGATGGTTTTCCTTTATAAACACGTTTTCCAATTCAAGAATAATCAAGTGGCAATTGAAGACACGGCTTCTCTCCCCCATGCGATCTAACAGCAAATAATGGGCTACATTCAGTAGAGAAAATAATTTAATTATAATTAGGTCTTTGCACAGGCACTCAGCAACGTTATTTTTTTTTCCAGCGAGAGTGGCATTTCAGAACTCATTTGCGAATGAAGGTAATTTCGGTGACAAGTACCTACACCTGTTTTTGTAGCATGGTCACGCAACTTGCTGTAAAAAATAGACAGCTGTCAGACTGGAAAATGTAAACGGACGAAACCACGTACTTGTCACCAGAATTACCTTCATTCGCAAATGAGTTCTGCAATGCCGCTCTCGCTGGAAAAAAAAATACTGTTGCTGAGTGCCAGTGCATAGACCTAATTATAATTAAATTATTTTCTCTACTGGATGTAGCCCATTATTTGCTGTAAGATCGCATGGGGGAAAGAAGCCGTGTCTTCAATTGCCACTTGATTATTCTTGAATTGGAAAATTTGTTAATATAGGAAAACCATCTAGAATTAGCCAGGACTAATTGTTGTCAATAAAGGGATGGATATTTTCCCCCAAATTTTCAGGTCTAGCGCTGGCCCTGACCCACCATTATGTCTTATCCCGTAGTTGGTAGTCAACGTGTTAAATCCCTGCTTGTTTCATGGACTTTTTGCTTTAAGCCTCGACAGCATGCATAATGCGCGTTCAACTGGATTCAGATCTGGTGATTGACAAAATAACAAAAAAAACAAACTGCTAATGCCCAATGAATTATAGTTTCACCGTAGCCACACTAAAAAATAAGCTCAAAATTAATGTAAATTTGTTTGGGTTGCCAAATAAGCACAAAATGAGTGGCATGTACAGTTCATGTCTCATTTATGGTGCAAGATAGCTCATTCACAGCAATTACATTGGCAGTCGCTAAATCCTTGTCGCGAGGATGCATACCTGTCGGATCTGACTGATGATCATGTTCGCCCGGGGCAGCCGAGGGCTTGATTTTGGGTCGCGTTGCGGTGTGGCCTCCTCAGGCTGTAAGGCATTCTAGATAAAATATATTAAAAAAATTTTTTTTTTTTTTTTTTGAGCGCATGTTCAACTGCATTATCCGTTTCTGCAATAGCTAATTTTCAACCTTTGACCCTCAGAGCGCTGAAATAAAAAAAAAAAAATGAATTTAATTATCCGGTGTTGTTGAAAACCTATCATGTGGCGACCTTTTTTAAAGAGCTCCCCTGGGGATCATATATCATTGAGCAACAATAGCTGCATTTAGCGCTCTAATGGTCAAAAATGACGATACTGAAAATTTAGCGATTACGGTACATGCCCATGATCTGTGCATTTGAAATGCTGTATAGTTTGTTAGATTTAAGCTGCGCATCCCCTCCATTCTGTTGTATTAAGCTAGGTGGGCGAAGGCCGGCTATTAAAAGTCCCATCATTCCCCAATATGTTGAGTATTATTATTAGTGTTACTATTATTATGATTAATATTTTATTCTCATTATTACGAGGTGGGTATGTATGAGTACGCGTATGTATGTAGGTATGTGTATGTATGTATGTAGGTGCGTATGGGTATGCATATATATTCACTGTATAATTTTTTTAATTTAAATTAATTACTTTTATTTATTTATTTATTTATTTTTGTATTTGATTATTTACTTTAATTATTATATATTTATTTTCATGTATTCATTTTTTCTAACGTACATCTGATCATTTAACTCTTGAGTTTTATTCTTATTTATTGGGTTATTTTACCTTACTTGAGTATTGTTTCTAGGCATGGGCGAATACTGATGTGCAGTTTGGCGAATACTGATGTGCAGTAATATCAGTTCACAACTCATTCATAGCAAGTTTTGGTCTTGTGTTTGTGTTGCTTTTGAGGATCTGACTGTATCTTAGGACTGTAGGCCTCACCTGTTCCATTGGATCAGTTTTCAGTCTCTGTTTGGGGTTGACTTTACTATCTATGTGGGACAGAGACCCCGGAAGATATGGATTGCTGTAAAGCTTCGAGCTATTAAGCTGAGATTTTGTTTGGGCTCGGGGTATAGTTTTAGGAATGGTCACAATGGGATTTTTCTGGTTTGTTCGTGTATGTGTATGTATATGTTTTTCTTTTTTTTTCTCCTTTCTTTCTCCTCTCTCCACATATATCCTCTTTTTCTCTCTCTCTTTCGATTGCATCATTCTTTTTCAGTTTGTTCACTGCGAATTGGCTCGGTTCGGCTCAATATCATATATTTTCCTAGATGGCTAATCTTGGGATGAAGACAGGCGGGGCAGCGCGTCTGATTTCCTGGAACACTAATGGGATTAACAAAGCCATTAAGATTGGTAAGGTACTGACACGACTGCAACAGCTAAAAAAGGACATAATATTTTTGCAGGAAACTCACCTCAAAACTTCTAACATTCTTCGGATTAAAAGGACATGGATGAGCCACTTGTTCCATTCTAAATTTTCAGATAATGCTAGGGGGGCGGCTATCATTATCCATAAGAATATCTTGTTTGAACCGACAAATACTATATTGGATACCAATGGACGGTATGTCATGGTCTCGGGCAGGTTGCAGAACACACCGGTAATCTTGATTTCTATTTACGCGCCCAATTGGGATGACAAACAATTTTTTGTTAACCTTTTTGCTAAAATTCCAAACATTGATGATCATTATTTAATTAGAGGGGGAGATATTAACCTGGTTCAAGATCTGAGTCTTGATAGATCATCCTCTAAACAAACCACCCTGTCTAAAGCTGCTCAGGTATTGTTTAACTATGCATCCCAGTTGGGGATATCGGACCCCTGGAGATTTAAAAACCCCCAGAGCAAGGCCTTCTCATTTTTCTCGCAGGTGCACCACGCATTCTCGCGGATCGATTTCTTTTTGCTTGACAATAATTTGCAACATCTTGTTAATTCGGGTGAATATCATCCTATAGCTATTTCAGACCATGCCCCTATATCGGTCAATATCAGTTTCCCTCATGGTGTAACCTCCTCTGCATCCTGGAAATTCTGCTCCCATTTGCTGTCAGATAGTGATTTCAAAGATTTTGCTGCCACACAGATTCATTCCTATTTTGAATTTAATGATACCCCGGACATAGGCAGTGACACTCTATGGGAGGTTCTTAAAGCCTTTGTTAGAGGGCAGGTCATTTCCTATATTTCTCAATTGAGAAAGGCTGAAAGGGCTAGGCTTTCAAAAATTACAGAGGACCCTCTCAAACTTGATGAAACATATTCTTCCTCCCCCTCCCCTCCCCCGTATAAAAAACGATTGTTACTACATTCAGAATATGATCTTCTGACAACACATATAGTAGAGAGACAATTGAGACAAGCTAAACAGCGCTTCTTTGAACAGGGAGACAGGGCTGGGAGACTCCTAGCTCAACAGGCACGTGCCACTAGTGCTTCTAGATTGATTCCCAAAATTAAATCATCTAGCGGCAGCTTTATTTCAGATCCAGTTGCTATCAATAAGTCCTTTTTTGAATGTTACAATAATTTATACACTTCTGAATGCCCTTTGATTTCCACAGTGACTTCCAATCCTCTTGACTCATTACCGTACCCTAAAGTTGATGAAACAATCTCCAGGGAATTGGGTGGCCCTATCTCCGTCCAAGAGATACAGGAAGCAATTACATCAATGCAAAATAGGAAGTCCTCAGGCCCTGATGGCTTTACAGTTGAGTTTTATGAGGCTTTCTCTGCATTGTTAGCTCCAATCCTAGCAAGGATGTACAATGACTGCTTTCAGGCAGGCCAGTTACCAGCAACTTTATGTAAAGCCTCCATTTCTTTGCTCCTAAAGAAGGATAAAGACCCCATGGTTTGCAGCCGCTATAGACTAATTTCGCTTTTAAACGTAGACTATAAAATACTGACCAAAATCTTGTCATTTCGTTTGCAACGTGTATTGCCTTCTATAATTTCACTGGATCAAATGGATTTCACAGCAGGGAGACATTCCTTTTTAAATACAAGAAGGCTACTTAACATAATTTTTTTTCCCTCAGCTAACACCCCTGAAAATGTGCTGGCACTCGATGCAGAGAAGGCCTTTGATAGGGTGGAGTGGAGCTACCGGTTTTTCATTTTAGAAAAATTCGGCTTTGATTCCAATTTTGTTTCGTGGATTAAACTTGTGTATACCTCCCCAATTGCATCTGTACATACTAATGGAATTCAATCTCCACCTTTTTCTCTCCAACGTGGCACGCGTCAGGGATGCCCACTATCTCCCTTGCTGTCCAATATAGCCATTGAACCACTAGCCATTTGGCTTCGAACGCATGACAGTTTTGAAGGCATCACCCGGTTTGGCCTGGTCCATAAACTTTCTCTATATGCGAATGATCTCTTATTATATGTTTCCAACCCTATGTCTTCCCTTCCCACAATATTGTCAATTTTGGACCAGTTTAGTCGCCTTTCAGGCTACAAATTAAATCTCCAAAAAAGTGAATTGTTTTTTGTTAACACGCTGGCTAAAATGCTTCCCCGATCTGCATTCCCTTTCAAAATAGCACTAGAAGGATTTAAATACTTAGGGGTGTTTATTAGAAACTCACTCAAAGATTTGTTTTCTAAAAATTTCCAATCACTACTTGATAAATGTAAAACAGACTTATGTAGATGGGCCCTACTTCCCTTATTCATTGCAGGTAGGGTCAACCTTATAAAAATGGTCACCCTACCAAAATTTTTATATCTTTTTGAACACATCCTAATTTGCATTAATATATCTTTTTTCATTGGACTTGATCAACATCTGAATGCATTCATCTGGAATAACAAACCAGCCCGCCTTTGAAAAGCAATTCTTCAACTTTCCAAGTCTGAAGGAGGTTTGGCGCTTCCGAATTTTCGTCATTACTTCTGGGCCTGTAATATTAACGGCCCGACTCTTGTCCACCTTGGGTTCACTTTGAAATCTCATCCTCCACTTGTTCTCTACATTCAGTAATTTGCTCTCAGCTCCCCACAAGGGCCCACAAAGTCACAAATAATCCAGTGGTTATCAATACTATAAATACTTGGCTACAGTTGAGAAAACAACGTGGTTTACACAGGGCTTCGACTAATGCACCTATTTTAAACAATTATTCGCCCGTCCTGTATGGACTCTGCCTTTTGTAGCTGGGATGGCAAGGGTCTCGTAACACTTAACAATCTATACGAGGATGGGGTTTTCTCATCCTTTATCTCCCTGTCAGCAAAATACAACCTGCCCAACAGCCATCTCTTCCGCTTCTTTCAAATAAGGCATTCTATACAAAAACAGTTCCCCCATTTTACCAATCGCCCCCCTGAATCAGAGATTGACCAACTTCTCACTCTCAACCTGGGTCTAAAGCAGCTGACATCAGTAATTTATGGTAAAATTGAATCACTAAATCCGATCCTTACTATATCTCTTAAAGAAACTTGGGAGCGAGATCTAGGTGTTAATATATCTGACAGTCAATGGAGCAATATTCTCGGTCTGGTGCATTCTTCATCAATTTGTGCCAGGCACGGCTTACTGCAGTGCAACGTGCTCCATAGAGCCCATTTCACTAATGCCAAGCTAGCAAAACTATTCCTTAATGGAAGTGATGACTGCAACAGATGTAAACAATCGCCAGCAGACCATTTACTTATGTTTTGGTCGTGCCCGAAACTGAATAAATTTTGGTCTAATGTTTTTAAAACTCTTGAGCAAGCGTATAACATACATATAGATTCTAATCCCATGACGGCTTTGTGTGGCATCCCGCCATCTGGTAATATGTCTACAGCAATACAACGTGTCATTGCCTTTGCCACTCTGTTGGCCAGACGCTCTGTCCTTCTTAAATGGAAACATATCTCACCCCCAACACATGACAGATGGATCCAGGAAGTTGTACAATGCATTCAGTTGGAAAAGTTAAGATTCTCACGGAAAGGAAGTCTGAATTCTTTTCACAAAACTTGGAATCCTTTACTGAGGTTTATCAAAGACCTTAATATCACTCCTGATGTTGATGGCGATTCTTGAGCTGAGCCTGTTGGAGAGAGAGCGAGCTTCGTTTATATTTATTTGTCTGTTTGGGTTTTTAAATTTTATTTTGTAGTTTGGTATTTTAGTTATTGTTTGGGTTTTTAAGTGACCATGACCAACATGGGGGAAGGGAGGGTGGGTGAGTATTACGTGTTTTCCTAAATGTGGTTAAATTGTGGTTAAGACAATCTGTTACATCTCCTATGAGAATATTGCCAAAGTCATGCCGGTAAAAACCAATAAACAGATTTGAAAAAAAAAAAAAAAACGATACTGGCGTAGTATAATATTTTGAGCACTTCATTAATTGGATGTAGTACTGTAGAGAAATTAAATCCAGAGTACTTGTTTGAAATTGGTGACCATTGTTTTAGTGTTTGCAGGGAGACTCAAACCAAACATGGAACTCAGATTGAGTTTCTTATGCAAATCGTGACCCCAAATCCTCCCAATTTTAAGCTACTTGACTTTGACTGAATCCATTGATAATTGGATACCTTGCTGCAAAATCTAACTAACCTACAAATTCATTAAAATTCTTCTAGTCGTGTTCTGTACTGCAACGTAAAGTACCATGTCAACCAAACAGCATAGGTCTCTATGGCACTGATTAGCAAATAACACTTAAAACACCAACAAACAGAGCCCTAAACAAGCAGATAAAATAATGCCAAAGAGAATTATTGGCTCCTGACAAAATTTTTAAATGCTGAAGTGAACCAACCATGTAATTCAACATTGAGACACAGCATTTTTTGCTTCAGAAACCTTACATCTTTGTATCTGCCACATAATCCTTACACAAACAATCTGTCATCTTTTTGAAGTTCATGACGTGTATCAGAGAGATGGTTCTGATTGACAGCTATAACATTTAGGGCTCTTCAAGTCGGATTGCGAAATAGTATTGGGATGGGTCTCTTTAGCATTTTCGCCTTAAATATATTATGTGGCATGAGACATAAAGAACCAATCATTTCAAAGATGTTTTTTTGACATTTACATTTTTTTCTCTTCAAAACAAATATAAGGTTTTGATACAGATTATTGAGCTGCATAAAAACGAGGCTTGCAACGTTACATGACCTCTATCAAACTTGTTCATTCAGATCTTAAAGTTAGAAAGTTAAAATGGCCGATATCTCTTCGGCGTGGATCGGTTCATTTTGGCTGCAAGGTATCCAATTGGTCTTTGTGCACTGAAAAAGCAACCAGTTTCTCTCCAAGCATTGAGACTCTCACCCTGAAGCTGTGAACACTGTCAGTTTCATCTCGGCTCCCCCTGCACACGAGCTTCTGGATCTTCACCAGTAGGAGTTGCTGAGCTCTGAGGTGCAGGATGAAGGAGAGAAAAGTCCCCTTAGTCAACCCAGCAATGTCTGACACCTCAGTGATGTCACCTTAGTCAGTTTCACTTGGCAGACCAACCAGACACTCAGCATTTTTGTCCCACTCAAAGTAACAGTTGCATAAAGACTGTTCCTTCCTGGCATTGGATGTCTCATTTTTCCAGGTGGCCGTCAACTGATGGATGATTCAGTGACAAGGTATTTAATCACACTAATTCAGAAGTTGTTTTGAAACCAGGAAACACACTATCAATCACTGTGAAGAAACAAACTGCAATTGTTTTGACACCTCTCCAGACCCGTTTCGCAAGATTCACTTAAATAAACAAAGCATAAAGGCATCACATGGAACAATATGAACATTACTACGGGAATCACTATGGAGGTGGCAGCTTTTGCATTGTTTATTTTGCTTATTTAGTTTTGTAGCTTTTTTTTATTTTCAACAGTTCTAAATGTGTATTCCAACAACAAAGGTAACAGTATGGGATATGAATATACAACAGTTTATTTTTGAGTGAGCCATCCAGCTGATTGAAATGTTTTCATCAGACCAAATCTGAACCAAGCTCTCATTTCTCTCTTCAGACCACCGCATTTGTCTTCTGTTTGTAATTCTAGCAGTAGATTGTCATGGGAGCTTTGTTTACTCTGCCTCACTTGAGGCTGTTTTGAGCACACACGGAAACAAAGACATAATTTCAAAATTATCGTTGAGTGTTCACCAAGAAAATAAGCTCAAATCTTGGCCTCTGGGCAACCGCTTTTTATATCGGCTGGTTCAAAACTTATTTCAGCAACAACTGAGCCTGGACCATCCTGACAAAAAAAGACTAAGTTCCAATTTCTGCCTTCCAAACCAATCAAATGGAAATGGCATTTTCACACTTGTAAAACTGAACCGAGGCAGGTAAATAAACAAGCCCGGTGTCTGGAAAAAAAAGTCAAAATATCTCTACACAGAAAACTCTAATAGTCTGCTTCATTTGCTAAGATGACTGAGCACACAGGCTATTTGAAGCAGATAGCCTGGATTTTATGAATTGCAGGGAGAAATGGATCAGGGGTAAGGTATGTACCTATATAGACATGGAGGGAACAAATGCACTTCATGCAGAAAGGCTCAAGCCGGGGCTCAAAACTTAAGAACCGTTAAGTTGCGCATCGTCAGTGCATCAGGCAACACCAACCTGCCACCTAAAGTACACAGAACCATGCCATGCCATGCCACTGTAGAGTAAAATCAACTGAAGGCAACCTACATTTCTTCGTAACACAAGCAAGTCTTTACAGATGTCGTCAGAGTGCTCACCTGGAGAAATTGGGGATGGTTCCCTTCTCTAGGTCCTTGTTAGTGTAGGTGTTGACCTGTGCACACAGCCACTCAGGCTTGCCCTGGTACCTGGTGTCCAGCACGTGTACAACTTCATCGCAGCAAACACACAGCGAGCAGCCGTCTGACTGTCCCGATATGTTCAGGTTTAGGCGGATGTAAAAGGAGTCGCCCGATACCCGACTGCCCTCAGCCAGGTCCCTCCGCAGCCTCCTATAAGCTGAGAGTGGAAGTCTGGTTTCATTCTAAAGCATAATGCTATGCAGGCGATCTGCTACTTTGCTCGTACCCTTTGTAACAAATGCAGGTCTGAACCAGTGAAAGAGCCCTGCTCAAAGAGATCTCCACAGTTTACCTTCCTCATTGCATCTGAAATGCAGTTGGATTTGTCCGGTGCATCGGCACAGGTTCCAGTGGGTGGCCTCCTGGGTGCTGGCATCCAGTGGGATCATCTGGCTCTCTCCCCTGATGCTGCCTTCCAGCTAGATCACAAATGCCCAAGAGCAGCAAGCCATTTGATACAGATGACACTATTTCAGAGTCTATTATCCAGCATTAATGGAAATCAAACAACCAAGATGCACTCTTGGACCAAATTTGCCCTATTTACAAATATATTTGGGCAGAGCCATAATTGTGCACATGTGTGCAAGAAGTACCTCACTAACAAAATAATACTTTTGAGATTTTGGGGGTCAAGTTTTCAAAACATGTAGCAGATTATGACAATGGACGGTGGAAATGCACCAGTACACAAGACTTGAGTGCTTCTTCGCAGAAATCCTTGGTATTAGATGATGCTCTGGCCATTGTGGCTTTTAATACTGGTGTCAACTCATTTTTTTGCTAAATAAGACTTAAGCGCATCTTGCACACAGGTCTTCAATTTAACATTTCTGTAATTTCCACACAGTTCAATTGGCACCAATACCCTGACGCCTGACCGCTCACACTTTCATTTGAGGGCTTAATGACCCTATGGACTGAACCATGTCAGAATTACAATGCTTTCAAATTTTGTCACTATCCAAATACGTACGGGCCTTACTTTATTCATTTTTTATCAGTCAGAATACTGAAGCACACAAGTTCTTTGTTTTTACCTGGATGAGTTGATGTCCCTCTCTGATGCCAGCCTTCTCGGCGCTGGACCCCGGCTGTACGGAGGAAATGAAGATGCCTGTGGCATTGCCTCCTATGAGTGCGACCTCTGAGAGGAAGGAGTCTGCAGGGAGCGAGGCACACTGCATGGGAGGCAGGATACTGCAGGACCGTATGAAGGAGGTGATGGATGGTCGGAAAGGTCTGTGGGCGTGCAGACACATACACACACAGACACGCACACACACGCACATATGCAAACACAAACACAAACATACGTATTGAGATATGTTCCAAAATATTTCTTCCTCAGAGCCTTATTCATACTTAGTGGCCCTTTCACAGCATAGAATATGACCAATATTACACAATGATTGAGTTCAGTTGAGGTGAATCCAATTATTTATCCACCTAGGACAAGTGACGAAATAACTGAAGTCAATAACTGTTTTATTATACGACCCTACTTGAAAATATAAAATAAGAGAGGGGCGACAACTCTAACGTAAAGCTCGTTACGGGGACGAAGTGACACAAAATATGGACACTGTCAGGAGCTCCTGCGGGGAAGCCTAATCTATTTTTAGCAGGAGGTCGTCGGATTGTCATATTCACCTCTCACGCACTTTGGCGTGGTGAATATCGCTGTTTACAGTGACTGGTGGAGCTCGCCTCGACCAATCAGGAGAAAGTGAATCTTACGTCATACAATAATCGGCTTAACTATTTCACGCAAGGATATACCCATGATATCAAATTTTTTTACGGAACGGGTGGAGATACAAGAGTAACCGCAAAGTGCTGGCGATCAATGCAGAAAAGCCGAGCGCCCAATAAGCTGCACGTTGAAATGAAACCAGGCAAATAGAGGAATTAAACTGCACGTGTAAAGCAGGGTAAGTAGTTTTCATACATTTGTTGCCATCACTGAGCTAAAATAACACTGGATCCAATGTGTTGTCTAACGTCAGTTGGCCATGAGTCAGGTAAAATAACCTAGCTAGACTTTGTAATAAATCATATTACGCAATGCAGCTAACCCTTAAACTAGCTACATTAGACATAATTGAGTTATTAATCTAATGTACGTTATGTCGGCGTTTTCCTCCACATCAATTTCGATGACAAGCTAACTTTACTTATTTCGGCAAAGCAACTGACATTCTGAAGCTGAATGTAGCTAGTTAGCTGGCTCACTACCAAGCCAACTTTTCTCATGTTCAAGTTTCTAAGGAGATTGCATCATGCCATTACAAAATATTTCATCATCCGGCAACATGTTTTATATTATCTGGTGTAGCAAATGCCTGTGCTGCATGGCATGAAGGAATCATGTTCTCAGCAGAAAAGCTGCTGGTTTGTAGCTACAACTGGTATTGCGAGCAGAGGTCCGTTGGGGAAAAACAATACTATATTAACGTATGCATCAATGATGCCATTGGTGTAATTCTGTCTTCTCAGCAAAAACATATGCATGGACTGTAGGTAAATAACGAGCGAAGGCAAAATGGTAAAAAAATTTCACTTGCATACCTTCAAGTGTTATTCACATTGAGTTACGTGTGAGGCTTTGCATATGCCTTAATCCATCGCGAACACTTTTCCAACTGTGTTTTGGCTTCGGAAAAGGATTACTTGAGCTCTCTGCAGCCAGGCCGGGTATCTTTCATCAGTATTACACATTCCCGGAGCACATCTAAGAATTATTTCCGAAAAAGTCAGACATCTTGCCCATTACGCATAGCAACTGACTGCATTGAATGTGGGACAATATGGCGGTGCTGTCGGGGTGGGCAAGAGCGTAGTAAGATAATTCAATCTGATTGGCGGTTATTCTACACTGTGTTGACAGGTCAGAAAGGTCCATTATGAAGTGAAAAGGCTTTGAATGAGTTTTTTTTGTAATTTTAGGCGTTACCCTTAGGGAATCTCAACACAGAACATGCTGTTGCAGTCTTCCTACTAGGCCACAGAGTCCAAATTTTGCTAGGTCATAGAAGCATGCGGCAGTATGGAATGTTATTTCAATGCCAAGGAACATTAATCATAATTATGAGATACATTGCAATGACTGCTGTCTAAATGACAGACATACATGCTGAGACAAAGCAAGTGGTTATAAATTATTACACTTCTGTTAAATGAATTTAGCTACCTCAAAAACTGTTTCTGCTCACTCATTTGTAATAGTATCAGCGCAAAAATGTGTAAGTTACAAATATTCTGCGAATATGAGTGGAGTTTTGGAAGGTTTTATTTGAAAGAACTGCTAGTGGACTAAAAAAACAAACTGCTTTTCAGCTCATTATTCAGAAAAGGAATATTTACCATCACAAATTGTCAAACTCGATGATTAGGAGAACAAAATTTTTTTGCATTGCATATATTGGCACAATGTAGTTTGTAACTCATTAAGCAGTTGGCCTCCACAGTCCAACATCAACTGAGATTTTGGAAGATTTTGAAAGCCATATTTAAACTGGCAAATATTTGTCTGTTTAATAATGCTTTAAGTTTGGAAATCATATGGATTTATTGTTATTCACTTAAAAAGACTTCCACTGAGTTTAAAATCCTAAAATTACCAAGTTCTGAAATCTTCCTTAGGACACAAAAATTTGACAAAATCTTGTCAAATGAGGAGCAGTTGATGTATAGGCATAACTGACAACACGAAAAATAATGTGATGTCATGAAAAAACAAACAAAAAACAAATCTGGCCAAAGAAGTTGGAATTTTGATTTATGTATATAAGTAAATACTTAAGAGCCTATGACTGGATCATTATTGCAGTTGGCAACAATGTTTTAACCCTGACTGAAAACAACCATGTCAGAGGACATTTCCTGTGGTCATGGGAAAATGAATATTTCCGTCCATTCATCAGGCTTCAATTGTGAAATAGATAAAGAAAGCATGAGGAATCATTTTCACACATGAATTGGTCACCACAGAGTCCTGACGTTATCCTAATCGAAATTCTTGGGATCGTACTGGAGTAGACTTTACGGAGTGGTTAGACTCTCCCATTATCAATATAACTCTGGATGGAACTAAATTTTGTGACATTGATTAAGGTTATCGAAACGATGTAATGATGAATGTCACTGTAATAAAAGCAGAAGACATTATGATGCACCCCGAGAACAAGACAAACTTGTTATTTTACACAACCAACAAAGCAAAGTATTCACATACTGCTTATTTAGCCTCCTGACTGGTTTCCCTTAATTAAGGCAGTTCCTTATACAGTATAAAAATTCCTCTCATGTCTACCTTTCCAAAGAATACTTCCGGAAGAAGCGTGTGACTTGTTCCAACTCATAGGTGTCGACGCCCTCTGACGGGTGTGAGGAGGATGAGGAGCACACAGAGGGCGAGCTGGAGGAGAGCCTTTCCGTTTCTTCAGCTGGAATAACTAAGAAGCAATGAGACAGCTTTATTCCCTGTTCATTGGTTAAAGCTCACAACAAACGCAAAATTTACTCAACTCGTTTCATGACTTTCATATAACATGGCCACTCGTGCAAGATCCTCTCTACATGCAAGTAACGTTAGTCCAGTATACACTTCAGAAACCTAAAACAAACATCGCTAGCAGAACTGCTGGTGAAATTGAGCCTTTATCAGGCTTTGATTGAATCGCTGATAATTTTATTCACAAATAACAGCTAGCTTGGTTAGCAAACTAACTGGTAGAAGCAATTTGCAGTCCTGTTGGATCGCACAGGACCGTGCGATGCGGTGCATTTTTGCTCATTGATTTAATATGATGCAACTTCACAGATTCAACCAAATTTTAATCAGCTCATCTGTGCACTATATCTGTTAATGTGCAAAGTTAGAAGTTTATGGCTAGTACCATTCTTGAGATACAGAGTATGCAAGGATCGTCAGTCATGCGCTTGCTCACTTCCATTATGGCCACATTAACCAGCTACCACAGGGAAAACCTAGTGTTTCAGTGTTTCAAGTACAGCACTCTTCTTAAAATTATACTTGTTGTATAACTTCGGTATAAATGCACTTCAAAATTGGACTTAAGTCTTCAAGGTGACACATGAGTGTGCGTTTGTGTGTGTGTATATATGCATACATACATACATACATACATACATACACACACACTCAGGTCTCACCTTTAAGACATACATACTCATGTCTCACCTTTAATACAAAAGTCTAATAACCAGCCACTTCATTAGGCACACCTTGCCAATATTGGGTTGGGCCCCCTTTTGCCTTCAGAATTGCCTTAATTCTTCATGGCATACATTCAACAAGGTGCTGGAAACATTCCTAAGAGATTTTGGTCCATATCGACATGATGGCATCACGCAGTTGCTGCAGATTTGTCGGCTGCACATCCATGATGCAAATCTCCCATTCCACCACATCCAAAAGATGCTCTATTGGATTGAGTACTGGTGACTGTGGTGGCCATTGAGTACAGTGAACTCATTGTCAGGTTCAGTAAAACAGTTTGAATTCATTTATCCTGCTGGAGGTATTCATCAAAAGATGGGTACACTGTGGTCATAAGGGGATGGACATGGTCAGCAACAATACTCAGGTAGGCTGTGGCATTCAAACGATCCTCAATTTGTAGTAAGGGGTCCAAAGTGTGCAAAGAAAATAGCCCTCACACCATTACACCACCACCACCAGCCTGAACCATTGATACAAGGCAGGATGGATCCATGCTTTCATGTTGTTTTTTACGCCAAATTTTGACCCCACCATCCGAATTTTGTTGTAGGAATCGAGACTCATCAGAGCAGGCAACATTTTTCTAATCTTCTATCATCCAATTCTGGTGAGCCCGTGTGAACTGTAGCCTCAGTTTCCGGTTCTTAGCTGACAGGAATGGAATCTGCTGTGGTCCTTAGCTGCTGTAACCCATTTGCTTCAAGGTTCGATGTGTTGTTCATTCAGAGATGCTCTTCTGCAAACTTTGGTTGTTACCAGTGATTATTTGAGCTACTGTAGCCTTTCTATCTGCTCGAACCAGTCTGTCCATTCTCCTCTGACCTCTGGCATCAACAGGGCATTTTAGCCCAGAAAACTGCCGCTCACTGGATATGTCCTCTTTATCGGACCATTCTCTGTAAACCCTAGAGATGGTTGTACATGAAAATCCCAATAGATCAGCAGTTTCTGAAATACTCAGACCAGCCCGTCTTGCAATAACAACCTTGCCTCGTTCAAAGTCACATAAATTAGCTTTCTTCCCCATTCTGATGCTCGGTTTGAAGTTTAGCAGTTTGTCTTGACCATGTCTACATGCGTAAATGCATTGAGTTGTTGTCAAGTGATTGGCTGATAAGATATTTCCGTTCACGAGCAGTTGAACAAGTGTACCTAATGAAGTGGCCGGTGAGTGTATATTCATTTCTTGTTCAGTTTTCACAGAAAAGTCATAACAATCACATAAATTTGAAAGATTTCTTATTAATTTTGTGTACAAAACAGAGGTATAGAAAACTCTTATTAGCCGAAAGTTTTGAAAAGGAATATAGTCATTATTCTTGTATGTACAGAGAAATTAGATTTTCACTGTTTAGCTTGACTTGATATTGAAATGGGAATTAGGCAGTGACTGTATTTTAAATGGGTCAAGATATACCCAAACAGGGTTACCTTTTAGAACACACATGCATTTTCTTCTTTTTCAATATTTATTTTTATTTTTATAGTTGTGCACATGAGAGAAGAATAAACAAAAATAATGAGAACAAACAATAATAAAAACAACAAATTGGTTTATTGGGTTCCCAAGATTTTGCTTAGTGCTTCATCTCTTGAGCCCACGAAATGCTGAATTCATCTGATGTACTGAAAACTGTTGATGTGCTGTATTTATTGTATTTATTTATTTTCATGAATAGAGTTTCTTGTAATGTACTCAAAAACACCACATGCATTCTGAGCAAAGAACCTCTGCAGATGATGAACTGATACTCAACCGCCAAGTTCGATGTTGCCTCCTCTGTAGCAATCACAAGGGCTAAAAACACAGAAAAATTGGATGTCCATTAGTGCCCGTAGACCTTTAATAACTATGCATGGCACTCAGCCCTCAATAATGATAACACACGCACTATCTTTTGGATTGCAAATAAATTTGATGAAGCTTTTGGATCTGAATTTATGGACACACTAAGCTTACGTAGCTCTGTATGGGGAATGAGATGTCAAATCTAAATTTAGTCAAAGTGTGTCAGTGGGACTAAGAAGTGCCAGTGAATTTGGCCCTTGGTGTATAACAATTTGAATTATTCTACTCACATTTCTCCAGGAAAAAGTTAATGATATAATTGGATATATGAGCAAACATAAGCTGGATAAATATGGCTGCTTATGTAAGCAAATGCTGTAATACTGTATATTATAATTACAGCAAATGTTTCTCATACTACCAAAGCACAAATGAAGGGGAAAAGAGGACCAACCTTCTGGGACGGATACACTGTTCTTCCTCCTTATTCCTCCTGACAATAGAGTCAATTCCTGGCGGCTCGGGGACTGTGGACATTATACTGTCATAGCGGGACCTCAGATACTGCCAAGTGGGACAGAGGAAAGAAGGGAACCTCAAGGTCAAATAGCAATCCAAAATGTACACTGTGACGCGCCTTAGTCATCGACTCCAACAATCCTATTACTGGTTGTAATGCCCCTCCCCTGGGCATTCAGGACTTTTTGCTCCTCGTTTTCATTTCTATTATCCAAATACCTTTTCTGTGCTTCCCTGATTAGTACACCTGGTTTTCATTAGTTGAGGTTCATTCCTTTGTCTATTTAAACTTCAGTTTTCCCCTTCATTAGCAGGTAGCCTTAGATTGCGACACTTTTTAGTTATGAGCACTCCCTTTATGATATCCCCGTTTAGTTTTGTGTTTGTGTTATTGGTTCACTTTCTTTATTTAATAAAGTCACGCTCCTGCACTTGGGTCCTCCTTTCTAATCATTCTCCTGGTGCCCTTTTAGCATCTTTGGGTGCCAGGATGTCACACCGGTTCAGAGGTGTTGCAAATATTTTTTTGTTTTTTTTGGGAGGGTGGAAATGTGTAGTTTTGCATGCACCTATGGTGTTGATAAATTCTAAACCTGAAATTCATTACAAAACACCACTGAGCTTAAGAATGGAGGAAAGAAACCTAAGACAGATTTCAAATATCACTGGAGTTAGTGATCTCAGAAAAATCAATGGAATCATGGATTAAATGCTGTAATCAAAGCAAAGGGTGGCCATACTAGATATTTACTTTTTCTCTCAAAAAGACATTATTATTTTTGTTTTTACTGTTAATTGTTATCTGTTCATTTATTTTTATCTATGTGATCCAATACTACACAAAATAAATACTTGAATAGTACTTGATTTCTGATTTTATCTTTATTTTGTTGAGTGTATTATCATCACTGCACACTACTGTATATGTCACACTAAGGTTTCAGATCAAATTAATTTTAATATAAGAGAAAGATGACCTGATCAAACACAAAATGCATTTTTTTAAAATGTTGATTTCATTTATTGAAGGAAAAAAGCTAACTAACCCTACCAGGCCCAATGTGAAAATGTAATTGCCACTTTAGTTACTAAATCAACCAACTAAACAAATTTAATTGAAAACTGGGTACAATTTCACGAGACACACCCACGCATGATTACTGCCAGCCCTATTGATTCTTAACATCACTTAAATAGAACCTGTTTGGCAATGTGTGATAGGCAAAAAGCAGCACATGATGCTGCGATCTAAACAAATTCAAGAACTGATAAGAAACAGCAATTGTCGACATCTATCAGACTGGAAAGGCTTACAAAGCCATTCCTAAAGCTCTGGGACTTCAGCGAACCACAGTGAGAGCCATTATCTACAAATGGAGAAGACATGGAAAAGTGGCAAACTTTCCCAGTTGTGGCTGGCCAATCACAACGTTTTAGATGGCGTGGATCCCCTTACATGAGGCATAAAGCTAATACAGCATCCCAACAATAAGACCATCATACCAACAATCATGATGGTAGCATTATGGTCTAGGGCTGCTTTGCTGCTTCAGGACAGGGCGACTTGCCATAATTGATGGAAGCATGAATTCTGCTCTAAACCAGAAAATCCTGAAGGAAAATGCGTGGCCATCAGTTTGTGACCTAAAGCTCAAGCGCAGTTGGGTTCTGCAGCAAGACAATGAGCCAAAGCTCCCATGCAAGTCCACCTCTGATTGGCTCAAAAGAAACAAAATGAAGGTTTCGGGGCGGCCCAGTCAAAGTCCTCATTTCAATCTGATCAAAATGCTGTGGCATGATCTTAAACAGGCAGTTCATGCTCAAAACCCACCATTGTGGCTGAATTAAAACAATTCTGCACAGAAGAGAGGGCCAAAATTTATCCAAGGCAAAATAAAAGACTCATTGCCAGTATCACAAATGTTTGATTGCAGGTGTTGCCAAGGGTGGCACATCCAGTTACCAGGTTCAGGGGACAATTATTTTTTCACTTGGGTGACATAGGTTTTGATTACCTCCACCGTCAATAAATAAAATGATCTTTTAAAAGCTGAATTTTGAGATTGCTAACATTGACTTTGTCTTACATTTAAATTTGCTGGATGATTTTAAACATTTAAATATGACAAATAAGCAAAAGCAGAAGAAAGCAGGAAGGGGGCAGATACTTTTTCCACATCTCTGTATTTTAGGCACAGAGTATCTTGCAATAAAAGGTCTTAAAAAAATTCAATGGTATCGTCTGCCTCTTGTCCAATTGTCTTCATTGAAGGCCATGAACGGTGTATGGTGATAGTGGGGAAAGTTTCTCAGTGAGTCAAAAGGATAAAGTATAGCAGGATTTAAATGAGTTTAATTAATTTCTCAAGTTGGTTAAAATTAAAGTCAATTTACTCCAGCATCAAATGCATTCTTAAAACAAGTTAGATTGGCTTGATAAAATCAGAACACTCACAAGCCTGTTCAAGATATCACAGCTGCTTGGTGTTCCAGGGGCGCCAGTGCAGCCATTGTTTACAGGGCTGGAGGCTGAAGGCTTGCTGTACTGAAAATCCCCAATGGTCAGCGGATACGATACTTCAGCTGCTAGGAGGAAACAAGCAAAAAAAAAAAAAAAAAATTCACATCAAGCTTGCATTAGGGCCATCCCCTAAAAGATAGAAATGATATGGAAACAACAGCAAATGTCAAGAACACATTACCCAGAAATTCAGGCAGTTTGGATTCAGGTATTGGTGACTTGCTGTTGGTTTGAGGAACCTGAAAGTAAAATTGCAAGAAACAGTGTTTCAAAGGTGATGCCTCCTGCATGGGCCTCAGAAAAATTGGAATATAAATGAATGATGGTCATCGAGCTTAATCTCCAGTCTGGACTGTCTGATAATGCTCATGGTCAGCGGTTGGTAAGACTGACCGTTAATAAGAAAGCAAGTTAACCTTGGGTGAGGTGCTTCTAATACTTTCTACGTCTGGTTCGATGCATGTAGTTTTTCAAGTTGTAGATATAGGGGTATCATCATTTTTACAACGGTGAATTAAATGATATTAAATGTACACTGTAGAATTTTATATATACATACAACTTCAATTCTGAAATAGTTGGGACAAAGTGTAAATTGTGAATAAAATCAAAACACAATGACTTTCAAATCACACCAGCCAGTATTTTATTCACAAATTACACTTTGTCCCAACTATTTCGGAATTGGGGTTTTATATATATATATATATATATATATATATATATATATATATATATGTGTGTGTGTGTGTGTGTGTGTGTATTACACCCAGAAACACACATTTTTGTCTTGTTTTTGATTTTGGCATCAGTGACATCAGAGAGTGTGCACCTCAGTGATTTTGAAGGCTTGTTATTGACCTACATTAAATTATAGCATTGCTGACTGTCAGTTTGGCATGCTCTTCATTTAACCGTTAAATTTTTTTAGTTTTCGTATGGACTGAGAGGAAAAATCCATTTTTTTTAAAACACCTGTGTACGTGTAGACTAGGTCTCATAGTCGAGATAAAAATCCTGTGACATTCCTTTCTGTGGAGGCGGTGAGAATACTTCTGAGTTGGTTCCCCGAGTGCAGCTGATTCATTGATTGGCAGAAGAGGCACACCTGAGATTCCCACTGATATGAGTCTGAAGGAGCAGCAGCGCCAGTCCTACTCCTCTAGCCTACTCATGCTTTCTTGTGACCTCTTTTTTTCTGTCTGCTCGTGCAATATCCTTCTCATGCATGTTTGTCATGCAAATTTGGTGGAGCAGCAAGGTTCTCTCGTAATGTTATGTTGTCTCATAATTTCGCCATATTCAATCACAACAACGCCGCAACACACTCCGCTACAAAAATATTACGGAATGCTTCCAAGGCAACAAGAATGTATCAGTTGCCTTTCATTGCCCACACAAACATGTCCAAGCATAACTGAAGTGCTGAAGAGCGAACACAGAGTGCAAACTAAATATCCACCTCCTTCATCCCATAAAACAATAGTCAGCTCAGAAATTGTATTTCATAAACGATTGTGTTGTATAGTCATACGGTGGTTTTGTGTTGTTGACGCTTATGATATTTTTTCCACCCACAAAACCCCATTTCCAGAAAAGTTGGGTCACTATAAAATGTACAACAACAGAATCCGATGGTTGGAAATCATATAAATGCAACATTTGATTGAAAATAGTACAAAGACAGCATGATAAATGTTGAAACTGAGAAATTCCATTGTTTCTGGAAGAGAATCTGCTTATTTTGAATTTGATGCCAGGAACATGTTTTAAAAAAGTTGGGACAGGGCATGTTGTGTTACCACTGTGTTGCATTATCTCTTCTTTAACAACACTAACAACACTGTAAGGGATTGGAAACTCGAGAGACCAGCTCCTATGATTTTGAAAGGAAAATATTTTCTCATTCTTGCTTGATGTTGGATTTCAACACTTCACAGCCTTCACTGTCATATTTATAGTTTCATAATGCATCAAATTTCTTCAGTAGGTGAAAGGTCTGGACTACAGGTTGTCCAGTATAGCACACAGACTTTTTAGACTATGGCTCCATGTTGTTGTCAAATGTGCAGAATGTGGTGTGTCACTGTCTTGCTGAAATAAGCAAGACCTTCCCTGAGAAAGAACCTGCCTGGATGGCAGCATATGTTGCTCCAAAACCTGTATAAACCGTTACGCATTAATGGTGTCTTCACAGATGAGCAAGTTACCCATGCCATGTGCACTAATGCACTACCATACCATCATGGATGCTGGCTTTTCAACTGTGTGCTGATAACAAGGCACATGGCTCCTCTCCTCTTTAGCCCAGAAGATGCAGCATCCATGATTTCCAAAAAGAATTTCACATTTTGATAATTATTTATTTATATACACACTTACACACACACAATGACAGTTTCTTCATACTTTCTGTGTCATTTTTTTGTTTCAAATGCACTTGTTACAGTATTTTGCCCACTATGGTTAGTAATGGGTACAGTGCAACAACTTTTAAGCTGAGTTTGGGACTCTGACTTACAAGTTTGACCGGTGACTCGACCTCATCACCCGACTCGTCCTCTGGGCAGTCCCTTTTAAGGTTTGGGATACTGAGGTCCTGGGAAATGCTGGTTAGGGATATGTCTCTTGGTAAGCCCTGCGGAGGAAATGAGAGTCATAAGGTTGTTTAAGTACAGGACAACTAAACAACGCTGTAAGACACTGAACCAGGAGTGATAACATGGGGGTGGAGATGTTCTGACCAAAGGGAATAATGGCTCTGGCATAAGAGAGAGGATTTAACTCATTCCCCAATGAATACTTTTATATAAAATTGTCGCGTTTGTATGGAATACTTTTCCCGAAAATCACACAATATAAACACACGTTTAGTTAACAGTCTGTATTTTCAAAAAAGAGGTTTTTAGCAGGTTCAAATGCAAATGTTAAACTAGCAGTGTCATTTTGGGTATTTGTAACATCATTCCAATTGTCATTTTGGCTGCCTGCGACGTGACACTGAGCAGCTCCTCAACTAGGCGCTCGACCACGACCTGTCCTGGCTCGGCCACGGCGCCTCCCCTCCTGTGGTTGAAGTACAGGGGGCCCATCATCGCGATCGTCAACTGATTTCATGTTTTCATCGGACTGCAAATGGTCGAGGTCGCTATTACTGTTGTCAGATTGGTCAGATTGACTCGATACTCATGTATACTCATTATGCATGTTTTCAACGGAACTCCGAATATATCCACACCGCTGGCACTGGCTTACCGTAGAGAATGGTAGAATTCGCCGCTCCGTTGGCAGCGGCTTGCCGTTGGGAATGAGTTAAGGGGCATTAGCTAAGCTAATAGAAGGGAAATCATTTTGATTTGTTCAGAATTGTCACCGATTGACAAGTTGTGGAGGTTTAACAGGCTTCAGAGGCCACTCTCTGCCATCAGTGGCCAAGATTCCATTGAAGTATTTTTGTACACATTTTGAAGTACCACTTAAGAGAAGGTTAATTTGAATTAACTTCCTAAATTTCAAAAAGAGATGTTTACACTCGCTTGAGGTGTTTTTTTCTGCTTTTGAAAAAGGGTTAATGCGCTAAATGGGAGATGGAAACAACTTAGTCAAATAATTTCTGACGTAGCTGACATTTAACTGACTGTTTCCAGTGTGAAACCTCTTTTGCTATTCTGTTTACTCCAGACATGCGAAACACTGACTATGCTGACAACTTTGACAAAACTATGCTTTGCAGAGACTAGTTTATTTGCTGCAAACCAGTTGATGGAAATAGGCCTAATTTGCAGTTCCTTCTTACAGCATTTCCAAAGTTTGTTTAAAATTCATGTAGCAATAGACAGAAACATAATTTGAGTGAAGTTACAATGAAACAGTATTCTTAATGAGTCTGAGGGTTGAAGTATGTCGAGCAGGAAAAATAATAATGCTCAAAAGCTTGGAATCACTGAACGACTGCTGGGTTGGCTTACTTAGTAAAGGCGTAGCTCAGGGATATGAGAGGGATATAGTTGGTTTGCATTCGCATTGATCGTTGCTCAAGCGCTGCATACAAGTGATCCAGGTGCTTATCTGTTGCTCTCTGAACAACTACATGCTGGGGTTTCCTCACTCTTCATTTCCGGTGATGGCTGGTGAAAAACGTGTGACGGCTGACAGGCACCTGTTCTGGAGGGGAAATGCAAGCCTTCTGCACTCCCCCAAGATGGCAACATACAACCATGCTCACGTATAACTCACTGATTGGACAATCCAGAGTCAGGTGGGATTAGATTAAAGATATTAATATTGAAATATTTTTGGAATCACAAATGTTTCTTGCAATTTTCTTCAAAGAGGTGTTTGTATGATGGTAAATTATCTGAAACGCCAACATTTTAACAAAATAAGTCAGGCTTTCAAGTATTTGAGGAGTTTTCATGCGATAAATACCACAGCTACATATTTTAGTGTTTCCTCATCAAATCCCCTGCGAGATGCAATCACTGCTTTGGAAATATTAGGCCTTTGGAACATAAGTCTCCTAGCTTATTATTCTTAATGAATTTACAATTGGGAAGTAACACTTCCCATAAGTGAGGATGGGACACAGTATGATTTTGGTGATCGCACAACAGCTCTCTGACTTTCAAATTAGAGGAGGGCAGGCTACTCTGTATTCCATAATTTCCCTTCCATAAAGTCCCTGCAGAGTTGTGAGTTGTTAGGGGTTGTTTTCTTGGTGTAACAAAGTTTTTTTCTATTTAATCTAAGTGAAAAGCACAAGTGATTCAAAACCTTTAAGTGGTAATGTGCTATATTACTAAATGTACTAAAAATGTAAATCATAGTTCATAAGAATGACCAGTTTTGTTTAACGATGTTCGTAGTGTGCCAATGTTCCACACAGTCATAGTCATGGTTCACTTTAAAAAAGCTTATGGAATGTGAATTTAAGATCACTTTTTGTGAAAGGCCAAGTAAACGCGGCCATGCTGTTCGATAGCTAATGGCGGATATGTTAGTACATGTGGCAGTCAAAAGATGAAGTTACTGCTCCACATAAGAAAATATGGGTTAAATTGTTGGGTAACGTTGCGGAAAAATTTACTGCAGTTGTATATTGTCGCGGTTGTACATTGTCTCGCTTGTGCTGGTAGGGTATTAACTACGCAATTAGAGGTACCGAAACTGCTAACATTTAGTGTATGTCATCTGTTGCAGCTATGTGTGTCCATACGAAAAGCTGTAAATGCAGCGGTACAGAATGCTGTATGAGAACAGTGTTTTTACCAGGTATGGCCTTGCACTTTAATCCATTCTTTCTTTTCGTTCTTTCTACTTTGGAACAGAATGAACTATGTGTGTGCAAACAAGAAGTTGTAAATTTGGTGGTACTGACTGATGTATGTGAACTGTGCTTTAACCAGCCAGAACAAATCAGTCGAGACACAATGTAGATCGGTGTGCACATTTTACTCGGCAAAACCTACCTCATTGGATTTGCATCGCATGAATACAAGCATCAGCTGTCCCTAGTGACCATTAATGGCTTTACTGTTCTGCACAATTCTGGGAGTAAGTGCCTCATTGATGAGCTGATTAATTTACCCAACTGATAAAGTAGTGCAATAATGGCAGCTTTCTGCGAGACAGACACTATAACACAGCTCTTCGCCTGACCCACCTCATTGTCCTTGGAGGCACGCCTCAGCTTTGACTGCAAGTTAACCATTTTAGCTTCCTTGTGCACAATCTCAATATGCAGCTCATCACTTTTCTCCTCCAGCTCACGAATGCGCTTACGATACTTGTCCTTGTCAATCAGACACTGGGAGAATTGGTTCTGGGCTTCGTCTCGGGAACGAAAAGCCTTCGGAAAACAATGAAATGGGGTGAGCAAATCATCCACCAGCCCTCAACTGCCAATCATGGTGTATTAAAAGACATATTCTGATTTAATCTTTCTTTCTGCTGTAAAGGGTGTTTGGCAGTCCTCGGCGACAAATTCGTACCCTCCTGTCCATTGCAATCAACAGTATCCTTTAATGCACTAGCATTTCTTACCTGGTCTCTCTCCTTCTCTACCTCCTCCAACTGAACCAAGACAGTGTTCATGCGATTCTTGTACATTTCACAATCCTTGAGCAGAGTCGAGCACTTCAGTTCCAGATCCTCCTTTTCCTCCAGGTACTGAAAAACCATGACAAAAAACAAACTCAAAGGTTGGAAGGCTGTGGCCAGCAAGAATACTGGAACACAAGCAAGCAAATCAGCTGATCTTTTAGGGCGAAGCTTACTCAATTACATTCTTCGAATTTGCCCCAGAAATATTTTGTCTTTTGCGTGGAACTTGATGCTAAATTCCCATCATAAGTTTAAAAGGCAGTCAGCTTCAACTGTATTGTACCTGTTTCTTGTCCAAAGAGAAATTATGGACAAGAATATTAACAAAGAACCAACGTCATAAATTACACTACTACCCATACATTTCACTGCCAAAATGAGTAGTTTTTACAAAATGAGCCAAATGCAAGGCATGTCAGAGTAAAGAAAAATGGAGTGACTGTCATTCAATGCAAGTAAAACCCATGTGCTCAGAAGATTCACCAGGGGCATGACAACTGACACAAGTGCAAGAAAGCACGACTTGCATGTTGGGTGCAGAAGAGACAATTATTTGTAAATTGTAAATCTTTACGGGCATCCCGTAGTTCCATTGGAAAGATCCATATACGGAGCATTCAAGCAATCTTGACAGTGGTTCAAAGTTTTTTTTATCATCAATATTAATCCTGCAGCATTATTTGTGGAGAAAATTAACCACTTGAAAAAGGACAGACAAATTTCCAGTTAAAACGACAGAATCAGCACATTCTTCTCATCTAAATGTACACCTTTACTTTATTTGCATGATCTTTGAAAAAGACATAAATACCTGCATTTGATGAGGCGCAGTCTAAAATGTGAACTAATGCAGCATCGAAGATGTACCATAGAGTTGTTAGAGACCTAACTAATCCTTCCATGCTGGCACATGTACCATTTTGCAATGAGAAAAGGATGCAATGAAACATAATATATATTGCTCTCTGGCTGTGCTGACCTTGTCCCTGAGATCTTCGGCCTGTCGAACCTCGTCGTGCAGGTTGTAGACCCTGTTCACCAGCTCCTGCCGGTCCTCCAGAGCCTCCTGTCTATCATGCTCTAAGATGTCCAAGATGGCTTTTTCTGAATGCAAAAGTTCCTGTTTTTCAGGCTATGGACACCACCATGGCAATAACAGGAAAGAGAAAAAAGAACATTGGGTCAGGATAGTACAGGGCAAGTAAGATGGCACATTTTGAACTAGAGCAGAGGTATTCCACCTTATCCAGAAACAGCCGGCTTTGTTTCCATTAGATTAGATACACACCTGATTCTACTAATCAAAGTCTTCAGCAAAGACTCTAAGACCCTGCCCACACGTGCATGGGTATTTTTGAAAACTTAGCATTTTCTTTGCTTTTCTGAGCCTTTCATCCACACGCATACGGTGTTGTTTGGTAACTGAAAACTGAACTTTTGGAAAAAATTCCACTATTGAAGTGCGAACCAGGAAACTACAGTTTTTGGCTAGTGATGCGCATGTGCCTAATAGCGAGTTTTACATGGAATTTGATCCATAAATATTTGGACAGACACAATTTGAATTGTTTTTGTTTACTACACCACCGCAATGGATTTGAAAGGAAAAATATATCAAGATATGCTTTAAGTTCAGAATTTCAACTTCAATTTAAGAGTTTTTTTGTTTCAAAAACGTGCCCCAACCATTTATGAATTACACCCATTTTATGCACAGCCCCCTCTGTTTTAGGGGCTCAAAAGTAATTAGATAAACTGCTATAATTAATCAATAAATTGTCATTTTTAATACTTGGTGGTGAACCCCAAGCAGTCAATGACTATTTGAAGGATGGAGCCCATAGATACAGTATCTCCGGATACTGGGTTTCTTCCCTGGTGATGCTCTGCCCAGCCTTAACTGCAGCTGTGTTCAGTTCCTGCCATGTTGTTGGGGTGTTTAGTCTTCAGCAAGAGAAACCCATAGTCAAACCGCCAACTAAATTATGTTGGCATTAAGGGCACAGCGCTTGCTTGGTTTCAGTCCTGACAGATCTTTTGGGAGAATTCTCCTCGTCACCAGTCCCCCTTTCATGTGGTGTGCCCCAAGGGTCAATTCTTGGTCCTGTGCTATTTATGTTATATATGCTCCCCCTGGGTGAGATAATCCGGTGGCATAATATTGATTTCCACTGTTATGTGGATGACACCCAGCTTTATGCTCCGCTAACAGGTGGAGATAAAATTTCTCAAGGCATGCAGGCTTGTGTCTCTGACATCAATTACTGGATGTCACAAAACTTCCTTCAGCTTAATGAATCTAAATCTGAGGTCCTGCTAATTGGTCCTGCAAACATGTCAAATGACTTGAAAAATTAAGTTGGGGACTTAACCACAATGTCAAACACTCTGCCCGTAATTTGGATGTGTTTGATTCTGAGCTTTGTTTCAACAACCCTGTGACTAAGGCAGTGCAATCACATTTCCTCCAACTTAGAAATTGTTTTACTTTTGCAATATTCCTATCTCAAGCAGACCTGGAAATGGTCATACATGCTTTTATAACATCATGGGCTCTAAATTCGTTGACCAGGCCCTGGCGCGGCGCAGGTGTGGTGAATGGGGGGAGCGCAGCGCCAACGGGGTGTATCCAGGCGTATTTTACAATTTCATGCCCCATGCAGCCTGGCGCAAGTACTCCTCTGTCCCGCCTCTGTCCCTCCTGCCGGCGCAAGTGGCAAAGAGGGAGGAGAGAAGGCGTGAGTAGGTTTAACACAGCCGAGTCAAATCTTCACCAGTCAAATGAGCTCCTCTCCTGACCTTTAAGATGTTGGAATAAAGAAGCCTCTGTCCTATATCTGCATGATGCGTTAATGTTGCATTTTACTTTGCTGCTTCAGGCATGTTTTCTGTACCGCTTACGTCTATATTAAGCATTACGAATATGAGTTAACTGGCTAGCTAGGGCATTCGCGAACTACTACCATTAGCAAACTTGAATGGAATTTCAAAACGAAACTACGTCAGATCATTCAAACTTATGAAATTGGAATGAAATATGACGGTTGCTCATTTATTTCTTCTGCCTGCATCATTGGGAAGAGAAACGATGGATAGTGTGTTCCTATTATTACACCCTGTTGCTGCTAAAAATTTTGGGATTAACATGCATGGACAACAATGC
This sequence comes from Gymnothorax javanicus, assembly GCA_029692085.1. Lineage (NCBI taxonomy): Eukaryota > Metazoa > Chordata > Actinopteri > Anguilliformes > Muraenidae > Gymnothorax > Gymnothorax javanicus. Next base: position 24,570,406 of record CM056206.1, on the reverse strand, counting down.
AAGATACGTTACACATTTATTTTCAAAATGTGATCTTCACTCAGTACGAGATCATAGCAATCAGGCTGTATTCCTTTCCCCCACTAAAAACGATAAAACCTAAGTGACAATAATAGTATTAAGCCGCTTAGCACGCTGGGCCTTGAAACAAATTTTTAAGACAACTGATTACATTCAAAGTCAATGCAAAGACGTGAATACATGCGTGTATTCGCGTCTTTGCATTGACTTTGAATGTAATCAGTCGTCAAAAATTAAGCCTCGGCGTCGTGTGAAAGCAGCTGAAGGACACACACCCCATAGCCTACACACGCACTCACACGCCCATACACACATCTCTCTCTCTCTCTCTCTCTCTTAATGCGTTGCAGACAGGGGTATTTGCGGTCAAAGCCACTGCCGCAAAAAGCGCTCTGGCGCTCAAAGTAATTTAATATCAATACTCACTTACGTTTTATAACAGAAGTTCAAAACTTTGACATAACATAGAAAACACATATTTAGAAAAAATCATGGACGGATGGACTCATATCTTTTACTGACATGAAATACCATGCATTACTAACATTAGTGCCGCGGTTCAAGTGTTAAGGACAGAGCTGTGCAGCCAGGTGGTCTCTCCTATCCCGTGCGCGCTGCTGCTCTCCCTGCTGCTACGGCGCATGCAGTTCGGCCTCTCTGTCTCAAGTCCTGCAATGTCTCCTGCGTGAGGTCAAAGTGACATCCATGGCGTACAGCCATGTTGTGTAGCACGCAACATGACACTCTGAGGGCTGTCAGGTCGAGTTTCCATTACGTGTGCCAACCGCCTTTGATCTGACATCAGGACAATCGATTTAGATACTATAATTTATGTGCTGATTCAGATAGTTACATTAAATAGTGGTTGCTGTAATTATTTATTGCATTGAAATGTGCCTGACATTCTGGAAACCTGCCTGTGAGGTTTCGGTGACGTGTGCGCACTGTGTGCCGGTCAGCCAAATTACCACTGCACAGAAAGTTAACCAGGTTGGAGCTGGCAAGCTTTCTGTGCAGTTTCGGTGGGGACTTTTGCTACGAATTTGTCACTGCGTCTTGATGAATATGTGACACCTCCCCCTACTACGCCGCCACACCCATCTCGGCGCACGTCCGTCTACCAAATTGCCAAAGTGGCTGCGCACGGTGTTGCACCGCACGAAATTACCACTGCACGGGCTGCACTGGACAAAATTACTACTGCGTGGGCTGTGCCACGCTGCGCCACGCTGCGCCACCCTGCGCTGCGCCAAGAAATTAGAGCCCCATGTCTCAATTAAAGTAACTCTCTGTACTTGGGACTCAGCCAAAAAGCCATCTCCTGGCTCCAGCTTGTTCAAAACTTGGCTGCCAGACTTCTAACAAAGTCCAAGAGACATGTTCATATTACATCCATACTTGCTACACTACACTGGCATCCAGTTAGTCACAAAATTCAATTTAAAATTTTAATTATTACTTTTAAAGCCCCTCATGGCCTGCCTCCTTCATACATCACTCCATGCTTTTACTTGTGCTGTTGCTCTTATCCTTTATCTTACCCTATCTTGTACAGCACTTTGAAACTATGTTTTTGAAACATGCTATACAGACAAATAAATATAACACAATACTACTGAATTCAAGTCATATGATTGACTTGTCTATGGTAGAGCATTCCACTTCTTTGCCTTAAAAAATCTTGGGTTGTTTTTACACTATACTCCCAAGTCAGTGTTCATCTGTGCTGTTAAGCATTTTCCCAAATAGTTCTGATGCAATCGGCTGAATCTAAGCATATCATATATTCCATTGCAATTCAGAATCAATCTTCCAGCTTTTATTGACAGCCTCAACACCAGTAATTACAAGGGAACCAGCTCAATTAGCAGCTATACATGCTCATACATAACCACTCTTCACAGATGCCTCAGACCATAAGCATTTCTTTCCCCCCTCCATATCATTCTTTTCCAATCTTTCTGGTATAAGTTGATCCTTGTGTTGTTTATCTAAGATGTTGGTTTAGAACTATACAGGCAATTTATATTTTTTTCCCTGACATTTGAACTGATATGCCCACCTCCTTGAGAATGTTCTTGATCAGGGTCAACTGCTGTGAAGGGGTTTTTCTGAACTAGGGAAATAATTCTTCTGTCATCCACCACAGTTGTTATCTAGTCTTCCTGGCCTTTTTGAGTTCCTGATCTCACCAGTTTTTTCTTTCTTCACAAGGACATACCACAAAGTTCAGTTGGACATACCTAATCGTGTCTCTATATCTCTGGTGGGTTTCTTTTGAATTTTTTGCCAAATATTGGCTTGCTTACTGGCACTGACAGCTCTTTGGATTTCATATTGAGAATGAACAGGAACAGATTCCAAATGAAAATGTAACTCTTGAAACCAACTGTAGACCTTTCAGGAGTTTACTTTTTGCATAAACATATTTGAGAATAAAACACACCAGACCAGCTGAGCATACAATTCTCCAAGTAATTTCAGTCTCAAAAAATGGGGAAATCTTAAAAAAATGTATCAATTCCTCCAATGTCCACCCAATTTCTGATGTGTTAACCCTCAAACTGAAGCAGAATATTATCACTTTGAATTCATATTTATTATTTAATTTCAACTCCACTATTCCACATTTGACAGCTAAAACAATAATATCATTCTCAATGTCCAAATATTAATGAACTTAACTATATATCATAGAGGTTAGTTGGGGTTGCATGCTCTTGACAGTGCATTAATAGCTAACAAGTGGATTTATGAAAATTTTGCAGAAGAACAGTATGGTGCACTTATATAGGTGTACCGTTAGCTGTGAAGAAATTGCTTTGGACTAATGAAGTCAACTGGGTTGGCCAGTAGCCTAAATATGAGGAGAATATAGCCACTTGTAATATGCGGAATTATCCGTATTGGGTGATCACAGGAATCCATAAATGGTACAGCATATGTACTGCAAATATAGAGCACTTACTCAGTCAGATCGACAAAAGTAATCATAATTGATATGCTGTGATTTTTTTTTGTAAATAAACTGTCTATTTAATGATCAGCGGACGTAGCCATAAAATCGTACAGAAGATACACTGTAAATGGAAAGATTTTTTTCCATTTTTAAGTTGAAGGAATTGTCCGTAAACACTACTGAAAATGTCCTGGTATTTTGTTTTGCCAAGAAATTAGGTCTATCCATTTTTTTAACCAAATTTTTTCATGAATTTAGAGTTTGTGGCGTGCTCAGTCCTTAAAGTTTAGTTAATTAATGTACTTGGGTGCTCTTTGGTCCAAGGTCAAAAATCTTTGGTGTAGGAGAAAAAGGAGAAAAAATATCTCCCACTGACCAAGGCACTCCAAACTTAAAAATGTCTTTATTAAATAGACATATCCACAGAGGACTTGTTTTAAAAAAATTGCCCACGCATAGCGGCAGGACCTGAAGAAGGTCCTGCCGCTACGCGTGGGCAATTTTTAAAACAAGTTTGGAGTGCCTTGGTCAGTGGGAGATATTTTTTCTCCTTTTTCTCCTTCTACACCAAATTTTTTCATATTGTATATCACATAATGCCTATTACTTCAAGATAGCAAGGCAGAAGATCACATTGTTTGGATATGATTGTTATTTCCGAAGATAATAAATTGATACAGATATTGCTGGCTAGATGGCAATACAATCTTAAGGATAACTTTATAGGCGACACAAGTGCATAGCCTACATATAGCTATGTGACTCAGTCCAGCCACCAACATCTCCTGACTGAGTCCATGAGTGAATGCTTCTTTAACTCATTATTGAATCTGTACTGAGCATTATACCAGGTGCTCTGGTTACATAACGTTGGCTGTTAAAGTGGCTATGTATACACCTTACCCCACAAAAAGAGCACGGATGAGGTCTTGTCTCACTTGGCTTCCTCAAAAAAATTCCTTCCGGCACACCACTGACTTTATGCCAGTTGTAATGGGACAGATGTCCTCCAAAAATTTCTACTTTTGACTCATCAGGCGACAGAATAATATTACAAAAGTCTAGGAGTGTCACAGTCTGCTCTGCTGCTGCCCTCTCTCCCTTTGCTTAGCCGCACCCCTTCTACTGCAATTGCTCTCAGCTGAGTCTCGTTACCCAGCCAGCATGTAAGCAGCTCTGTTTCACTAACTCCTTGCCAGATTGTCATTGCAGCATGCACTACTCTCCAGCCTTTGTCTTCGGTCTGACTTCCTGGAATTGACTCTGCCTGCCTCTGACGACGTCCCCTCCTTCCTGCCCCGGTAAACATGTTAGCCTTCTGCCTCTGACTCCGAGTTCTGCCTGTGTGCTTCCTGGTTCCTGTCTGCCGTCTTCCAAGCCCCTGTCCAAGCCACCCGTTTTGTCACTCCACTGCCTGCCTGTGTGGACACGACCCCATCTGCCGAGCCTCAAGCCAGCCTGCTCCGGTGGCCTAGTAGTAACCCTGCCTGCGGTGTGGGTGACCCGGGTTCAAGTCCCGCCATCGGCACCTGCTCCCTCCATTTACCAGAAGAGCTCCACTCAAGATCTACAAGCTCCGGATCCTGTTCTGCACCAAGCTACTCTGCACTGCATTCTGTTTGCCCCTGCTTTGAAGTCATTAAAAGTCTGTAAACATTCACTCATTCTGATTGTGTTGCATTTGGGTCCTGCCACTCCCCGTGTCAAGGAGGTTATCAAGATGTTTTTTGGCAAATGCTAATCAGCCTTCGTGTTATAATTTGTCAGCAGTGATTTTCGCCTTCTGGCTCTCCCATTGATGCCTTTTTTGTCATTTAGCATCATTGGTCCTCAAATCACTGGTCCCATTATTCATTTATCAGTCACACCAATTCTTCCTTACTGGACTCATCATGACTCCCTTTATAAACCAACCTTGACTGCTTAGTCAGTTGGACGCATTAGATGTCGTTTGTACCCTGACTTTGCTGCAACCGTGAGTCTGCATGTTTACGGTCACCAGTTTTTATTGTGTGCTTGTTCATCCCAATAATTCTGACTTGCAATTACGAACAAGCAACATGCAATCTTACTGGATTGTACAGGACCCTGCAATGTGGTGTCTTTTTGCATCTTAATTAAGTATGATGCAACGAGGCTGAAGTGCTGCTTGTAAACTCAGGATCTGTTCAGAGAATGTAGCTAGCTGGTAATGGTAATCCATAAATTATTCCTACCCACTCAGCATAATTTTACATCTACAGTAGCAAGCTAACTAGCTACAGAGCTACATGAAAAATGGGCTGCTCAAAGCCACGGTTTTCATATAGCTCTCTAGTAAACTAGCTGGCTACTGTAGACGTGAAATGAAGGTATGCGCAAGTAATGCTAGTGCTTTACAACTGAGCCAGAAACACAAAATAAACATTGGCTAGCATGACTATTGGTGAAATCAAGCCTTTATCAGACTTTTACTGAATCGCTAATAATTTTATTAAAGCGGTAGCTAGCTTGGTTAGCAAGCTAACTGATAGAAGTAACGTGCAGTCCTACTGAATTGTGCAGGACCGTGATATGCAATGCGTTTTTGCATATTCATTTAGTGTGATGCAACTTCACGGATTCAACTTTTATTCAGCTCATCTTCTACACTATATCTGTTAATGAGCAAAGTTAGAAGGTCATGGCTAGTACCATTCTTGAGATATTGAGTATGAAAGGATCTTGATTCACTCACTCACTCACTTCCATTATGGCCATATTAGCCTGCTATTGCAGGGAAAATGAAACTGTCATTATAGGTGCTCAATAAGACCACAACATTGAGTATTGTACTCTTTTTCGAGCTACAACAAATGGTCTTCCATATTTGTGACTTAAAGTGTGAAAATGAACAAATCAAGTACTGCAAATGCATAGTCAACCAATGTATGCATGCAAACAATATATTTCTTCAAAGCTGTAGACCCCATACTGGAGACCTCCCTTGAGACAAGCAATACAATAGGCACATCTTGTCAAAAATATCTTGACAAAGTCAGCATGGCACCCCAGGAATCACCTGAATGATAGACTGCAGCTCTTGTACTTTTATCTTCAACATCTCGTTCTCCCGCTCCAGCTCAAAGATCTGCTCTTTGCGGGGACGGCTTTCAATATCGTTCTTCAGTTTCAGTGACTGCCTCCTCTCCATACTGCACTCTTCCTCAAGCTTGTTGAGTTTGTGCTTCAGCTGGTCAATCTGAAACAGATTTTACCGGCTATCATGAGCAACAGACTGAGAAATTTGTGATAGTTTCCATCAAAACTACCACATTCCTTACTTTACTTGCTTCAATGACAATATGATGAACAATTCAATCATTTTGTAACGAACATACCCCAAACATACCACCCAGATATACACAACTCTCATTCTTTTATGTCTAAGATGACCCTGGTATTTGGAAAAACCAAAAAAAATTTAAAAATCTACACTAGAAAAATGTTAATTTAGCAGCATTTATTTCCTCATTCGCACCTATGTTGGCCAGTGAATAATAAATTGCCTGTTAAATGTTTGTTCATTAATTGTTAGTCGATAGTTAATCGACCACTGCTCTATTACTTGGTTGGTATTAACCATGCAAGATTGTGGAATCCCAGAAGAAAATTAAAATGATATCCTCTGAAATACGAAAGTTCTGAATCACCAGCTCACCCTGAGGACCGATACAAATACAGCCTCCAAAGCTGAAAATGTGCTCTTGGTGGTACTTCCCAGGCCAAACATCAGCACTGCCGAGAACAATGACTGGCAGGCAGAAGTCGTAGGTGTGACTGACCTGCAGTTGTAGGTCGCGGCTCCTCATGACGGCCATGTTCTTCTCTTCGCTCAGCTGGGCGTAGCGCATGGCCAAGTTGTAGTTCTCATCTTTCACCTTCATCAGTTCATCGTTACAGTTGTTCCACTCCGCCCTCATCTTCCTATAGCGCTCCTGGAAAGTCAGCAGCTCTTGACTGGTCAGATGCAACTTTTTGTGCTCATCCTGCAAGGTGCGGAGCCGGGCCGCAGTCTCCACCTGCTGCGCGTCCTTCGCCTTGGCCTGCTGCTGCAGTTTGATGATCTCGTTCATCAAAAACTGAGTCAAGGCCTCATGACCTTCCTCCACTATGGAAGCACATGAGCAAAAAAACAGATCCTTTCAATCAGAGGCTGGTTGAGACAAGCGATAGCAAGTTATTATTGAATATGCTTTTTGAGTCACTGTCTTGCTGGACTAGATGCATATGCAAAGCAAGCTCCCCATGAGGCATAGAACGGAATAATCTAAAAATGGTTAATTCACACACACATTCAACTAACGGTCTCCTTTAGGTAATAAGAACCCGAGTAAAAGCAATTACAAGAAATGTAGATCTGGAGTGAATGTCATCCACTCTTTTTAGGAAGTGGGGCTAGTCCAAGCCAGGGAATAAACATCCACCAGTAGGAGTTAAACATAACGCGTTGCTGAATACCTCTCGGCCTGACGTTGCACATCTATGTGTCACAGTGAGTTAGCATACCAAATTTGGTGAAGCTGCGATCATTAGTTGCTGAGTACTGACCCGGACAAGATTTCCACGATCAAGGTCACAGCGCTAAGTTCAAAGGTCAAATCCAGCAAAAAACCTGACGTCGCACATCTATGTGTCATAGTAAGTTACCATACCAAATTTGGTGAAGCTGCGATCATTAGTTGCTGAGTACTGACCCGGACAAAGTCATGGACAGACGACAGACGGCAGAAAGACAGACGGACACAGACAGACACGCAGGTGACGACAATACCCCTCTGGCCAAAATTTGGCCGAGGGGTAAAAATGGTAAGCTCCCTGACAACTACAACTTCTATCTATCTCGACACTTCAACAGAAACGACTTACCTACAATAGTAGAGAACCTGCGGGTGGGCTCCTTCCCTGTGACCCGTTTATAGAGGTCTGGGTAATAAAACTCAAGGCTCTCTAGGAAAACCACGTATCCCCGCTGGCCTTTGGTGTGCAGGATGTCCAATAGACGACCTGAAACGTCACTCAGTCAAGTCACCAGTGCCTCACTTGTGGTTAAATTCTATTCACAGATCTATTTCCAGGACTACCTCTCTGTTGCATCACATTTCATCATAAGAATAACATTATAAAATAATCATCTTTCATCGTAAGTCTGTGCAATAAACTGTAAAGCAACTGAGCATGTTCCTGTGGCTGCCCTGGCCTCAAATGCTCAAAGGCCACTTCCAACACACAAATCATTTTTACCAGCTTTTTTTGAACAAATAGCACAGCGATTATCTCAATGGATACAACACACATAGCCTCGGCCATCTTTTTGTATTGTTCTCGTTACCAATCAATTGCCTTATGCTTTACATTCACTGACTGTATTTACTTATATTGAATCCTGTTGTACATTTTCTGCATATTCATTACTATCTAGGGGATATTTAGCGATGGATAATTAGGAAGAAGCTAATTGTTAGAGATCAGTTTCAGGCTTTAATAGAACAGAAGTTTAGAATTATAACATTTATTTATAGTTTTATTTATATGCACTTTGATCTTTGAGGAGAAATCTAATTTCTAATGCAGACACATCTCCATGTCTACATCTGCACCATACCACCATGCCTCGTACAAGTCACGAATTAATAAGCAAAAATAATGCATACTTAAAGAAAGCATCATATTTATTTGCACTTACATGTAGAATTCATCTACAATGTATTATCCTATGATACTTTAAGAGCAATGTATGATTTTGAGAATTATTACACCCATACCATACGTGCCATTGTTTCCTTCTTAACAAATCCCACCTCATGAGGAAATAAAATAATCGGCCTGTCACAGAGCAAAAGCAGGTTTGGTATATTTTTTATTCATGGATGACTGCACATCATATGGATTTTCCATCTTAACAATATTTTCAGGAGCTGTGGTTCATGCTGGAGTCTGCAGGAAAGTAACTCTCGTACAGCTCAGAGGTTTAAAAGCCACCATTCATTATCATATAAAACAAGTGAAAAAAAAACAGCGAGAGACAAGGTGTCCAAGAACCAGAATAATGGCTTACCTTTACAACTTGCATCTAAATCATTTCTGCGAATTATTTGCATATGTATTATGGTCCACGGCATTTGGCCGCCCCCACCTCCGGGCTAGTTAGCATAACGGTGCGTATGCGAAGGCTCGCTAATGTTACCTGTGCGATTTACTCTGGATACCAGCATGGAGGAATGCAGAACCTCATCCTCGTCTTGCTCGTCGATAGCTTTGCACTGCCTCAGGTAAGGGGTCAGCTTGCTGGGGCAGATGTTCCGGCTCAGGATGTAGCGGTTGTTTTCAACATTTTCCCACTGGTCCTCCTCGCAGTCTTTTTCTACGTTCGTGCCACAGCTCTCCATGTTGCAGGTTAACAGAGCCTGCTAAAGGGGAGACAGGGGTAAACAAGACTAGAGGACAAGAATCAATAAACTTTCATTTTTGAATTTCATATTGGTGCTAAAATATAGGAACAAATGAGTGTGGAAAAAGCTTGTGGAACTGTCAAACCTTTTCATGGAGGAAATAAGTCAAAATGCGCGTTTTCAAGTAAATACCTGTCTGCTTTACAAAGTCATGGTTCTTTATAGGAGCTCAGATATTCCAAAGTAATCCATTTTGACTTACAGGTCATCCCTTCAGCCACAACCACATATGCACTGTTGCCCATAAAGCTGGATAATTTAGACACTTTATCTATCAAGAATAAATCACACTGTCACAATCATTTCATGAAAAGAGGTAAAAAAAAAAAAATTATTCCATCTTTATGAGCAACAGCGTAGATATAAAATTATTGTAAAAGGATAATTTCGTGACAACTTGAAGTGAACCTAAATTATATGGTCATTTAGACATGAAGTTATGTTGTAATTAATTAATTAATTAATTTTTTTACTGTTTTAGAGGAAACATGAGCAGTTGAGAGAGTCACTCAACTCCGAGCAGAGGAATCAACCACGAGCAGTCTCACCCAAAAGAAGCCAAATTATGACAGACTTAAACTGCAAATTGCAGGGCTCCCAACCCTCCCGCATTCAGTGTGAGTTTTAGTGGTATATTCATGTTCCCATGCCGTAGTCAGCAATTATTCAATCAACGCAATGCATGTGTTTCAGGATCGTTCAAATTGTTTAAACGAAATAAGACCATTTGAAACGTTTTTATGCAATTCCGTTGCTTTCAACCCCTGAGTAAAGAAAAGCGTAAGAAGTCTGGGGTCAGAATTGATGTCCACGTTACTAATGGTGAAATCCAACGTCACGCATGTGAAACTGATTAACCTCCATGCACAAGGACTTCAATTCCGCCTGAGAATCTCTTACAAACGCGCTGATTGAATAATTGCTGACATACAGCATGGGAATGTGAATATGCCACTAAATCTCATGCCGAATGCGGGAGAGTTGGGACCCCTGAAATTGTACCGCTGTTACTCAATGAACAACCTGAATTTTGAAGGCATATATTCTGTGAACAGCACAGATAGCTGAGGACTTGTACTGGTTGCGCAGATGCGCACAGGCTTCCATTCATACCGCAATAGTGGGTCCGTGTCTGCCTGGCGCTCCACACACACACATTTCTGGATCCAAACTACATTCCAGTTGGCGGCAGAAATGCCCCGTTCAAAGCAAGCATCCATTTTGTTAGCTGGAGCATGCTCAGTCAACGCGCTTGTTATGGATACAGTCCGCATGGTCACATATTTTGGTCTGAATGCGTATAATATGTGTGCCACAATTATTGGCAGCCCTAAAGAATCCTATGATTAAAATCTAATTGAATAAAATTTTGAGTCCTATTTTACATTTTTATGTCCACCAGTTTGATTAGGAACTCTTAAGTGGTCAGCCATGACTTCCTGTTTCACTGCGGTATAAATCTTAAGTGACACAGGCCAAATTTACAGAGTGATACATCACTGCGGGAATGACGTGAGACCACAGTGTCAGTCAGTATATTTAAATTCACAGTTAAGTCCAGCTACGGTAATAGCTTGATTAGCCAATTTAATCAGACTACTGTCCTTGTCCCAGTATACATGCACGGGATTTATTGACCGAAGCATGTCCGTCTTTGCTACAATAGGTGGCAATATGCCCCCTTTCAGCTTGTTCGTGTTGGACCTTTTTCTGGTTGACCTATTACATCACAGACCAAACATTTGAAAAACAAGTTAGCTGGCGGCTAACTAGCAGCATGTCGAGAGGCGAGAACGTGGACAACTGTACGACTCTGTGCATTTCATACAGGCTGTACGCTATGCTTTTCGTACAATTGAGATGCATGCTATCCCCGATGGTTATGGCGTTAGCCCAAGCTAGGTGGCAACGCCACTATGCTCTACTTTGTGCCCTTTCTACTACCCCAGAGTGCGTTTCCCAGAGGCGTAGTTTCTAGCTACTAATATCAGTCACTGTCTTCTAAGGCGTGCTTTCGCGCGTGCGCACCATAGCACGCCTAAGAAAAAGTGAGGTGAGGAAAAAAGCGCGCACCTCACAAAAATAAAGCTTGAAAAAAAACGTGCACCTCGGAAACTAGACTGGTTCCGTCTCCATCGTTACGCTCCACTGGTAGACATTCCGTATGATACAGAACGGTAGCGCCATAGAGCTTTGCAGCGGCAAAGGTGGGAAAAAGTCTTTGTGGAGACTGGAAAACTAAAAGCGAGAAATACCCGTTCTGTGATTGGGCAATCCGCACGAAGTGACCCTTGCTGAATCAATCACCTCTGCTTCATTTTCGCCTGCGGAGCGGCTGTAGATGCGACCACAGCCGCGGGACATGCCATTAGGGAAGAAACTTTTGCAAAATGGGACATCCCGAAAGGGATTATGTCCCTAGAACAAACAATGTAAACAGCAAGCCCATGTTGGCGGAAGTACATAAATGTTTAACGTCGGGTTGAGACTTCAATGACGAAATGTGAGGCGAATCATGGCTTTCGAGAATGCTTGTCTACAGCAAATATGTGCATAAATGAACGATTCTTGTTCCCAGAAATTAATTTGCTGTGGACATGCATAGTGTTACTTAGCTGAACCGTCACAATGAATGACAGTCACCCATAATTGCAAAGTCTTTGTCTGCAATAGATTCATTTCACCAAATTTCAGATAAAACAAGCAAATCAGTATCAGATGATATTGCCCAGATTTTCACTAGATCTAATATTAAATGAAAACCAGACAGCCTCTGCCACATACAAGCATACATACACATTATATTTAATTATTTTAATTATTTAGGTAATATTAGGGAGTGGTATCGGTCAACTAAGCGCCTATTGGGTTTTTTCCGCTCAGTCAACCTCCAGTATACAGACCAAACAAGCCCAAGAATGGCACTCGTATACAACTGAGAGTGACTTGCAGATGTCACACCATTCCAACGGAACATACCTTAACCTAAAAGGTAGTAAGAAATAAGGTAGACGTCCAGATTAAACTTAGACGATGCCTCATTTGTCTCAAGTTCAACGCATTTTTCAACACTTTCTTCCGCGTTACTATAGTTTGAAATTCAACATTAAAACAAGTGTTGGGAATAACACCAAACAGCGCTTTTTGAGTAGTGTTAAAAATGAAGAGTAGCACACAAATGCAGAGCAATTTCTGTCCGGAAGCTCTTTCTTCAAGCCAAACCACAGTCAGCCTCAGCAGTCACACAAGCTAGTTTTTCCTCAATCAATCAATGACATGCCAAATCATTAAAATTCTTATTTTATCCTTGCTGCCACACAATAAATCAATCCTAAACCCCATCCACTTGGCCAACCTTGGTCTGCTCTGTGAACGTCAGGCCTGAACTTGTTGGCCCCATGGGTCTTTCAATTAATCACACTACACAGGACCAGGTTTTGGGTCCTGTGATATTCAAGGCTACCAGAAAAAGTAGTTTTCATTACAAAGCAGTAAGCAAATGAGGATCTGCTGGTAAATCAATAGAAAGGTTTTATAAAGCTTCACTTTCCTATTGGCAGCCTTTTGTGCTGTCAGGCTCTTGGAAAATACTATTAAAGCTACCATATCATTCTGTATTTTTTTGGCGGGTTTTTACATTCCTGGATGCCAAAAAGGGAGGTTTATGAACTTAACAGCAAAAACAAGGGACAACATGTAACCTCCTCGTGGAAAGGCCGCCACAAGTAAATAAATAGTTCTTTTGGAAATGCTAGCACCAGCAAACATACACATTCGGAGACAAATTCACTCATTCATGTCATACAAGAAGTCACACTCTATTTTACAGTCACTAACTTGCAACACCTTTATGAATGAGGTGATAAACACAGGGAGACAGAATTTTGCAGGTGCAAAGGTACTGTAAAGGGTTTTTTTTTTTTGTCATAATCAATTTTTCTGTATCGAGACTTGGAACTGAAACCCACAGGCGAGAGACTACAACAATTGTAAGTAGAGGCTACAGAAAAATAAATCACATTGCTCTAGAAACTAGTGCAGCACAATAAAAATGAAGACTGGCATATTTTAAACCTCTCCACCAGATTCTGGGGATTATGATTACATCAGCCAAACTGAATAAATTGTCAGGATGTGTGTAAAAATCCAATAATTCCCATTTCCCATTCTTTTTCTCCCCTCCTCTCTCTATCCACCTCTCCCCGTATGACTAACAGTTAAATTTGCCTCATCATGCTGGATTGCAGTTGGTCGAAAGACCGGAAATGCCAACCACACATTCATTGTGCCTGATCTGATTATAGAAAAGCCACAAACCAGCAATGGACCCTCAGCCAATCAGCTGCAGCCCTGTTCCTCCCATGTTCGGGGAACAACAGAGATCTGTTTCCGCAAGCAAAAACATAGGGACCCCTGCAGTACACAGATCTGCGTGCAAAACTGAAAGTGAAACTGAAAACGTGGGAAACAGAAGTCAAACATGAAGCACTGAAGTAACACAGAATGCTGTTTCACAGCTAATCTTTTGGGTTGTGGATAGTTAAACACTGTGTCAGGCAGATAAACAAATAACCTCAAGCAAAAGTTAATATTTTGAAGCACTGAAATAACACAGAAAGCCATTTCACAGCTAATCTTCAGTGCTTTGGATAGTTAAAGAGTATATTAGGCAGTTAAACAAATAACCTCAAGCAAGAATAAATATTTACTCCCCCTCGTTCAACCAGCGTCAGCCCATGCAACTGAGTACAACCCTAATTCCAAAATAGTTGTCAGATGATTGAAAATGTAAGTAAAATCAAAGGGGACTGCGTTGAGGATCATATTTCAATATTTCTCATAATATTCATCAGTAAATCAATTACCGTATTTAATAACCATAATCAATAATCATAATCATTAACCATATTATGCAAGTAGTTCATACACACACAGAGATACAGACACATGCACATAAAACACACACACATACAAACAGTTCACACATGCATGAGCAGTACACACACACACACATACAAGCAATTCAATTCACACATGCATGAGCAGCTCACACACACATAAGCAGCGGGCTTCTGTAGCTTTGATAAGTAAGCAGGCTTCTGTTTAGTTGATCTGAATACATAATCAATTGAATCATTTATGTATCTACTTGTATCCTATTCGTTTGACTGTATTTTTTCACTCTTGAATGTAATTTTCCACTCCTTTTTAGTGTTATGCATGCTTATCTTTTGGTTGTAGTTTTCAAGGCAAGTTTGCAGTGTTTTGGTTAGCCAGTCTGTGGGAAAACCAGTTGTAGCATGAGAATGAGAAGGCGGAAAGACCATATTTGGAAGATATTTCCTGTGATGAAGGTATAAAAACTGGGTGTGAAAAGCAAAATGTCAATTCTTCTTGCGCAAAAAGAACTCGGCTTTATATTTATCAATATGCCTCAATAAAGCCTAATTTTCTGAAGAATCTGTCTCTCTCCAATTGTTTGAGGATGGGGGAACCTCATGATATGAAATGTCTGAATGAAAACCTCGACAACTGAAATTAAATTCTGTTATGAACTGGGCAGAGGGGGAGCCAACTGCAGGATCGACAATGAGCCACTAGGGCGCGTAGAGAATGAGGAGGATGAGGAAAAATGGAAGACTTGGAGAAAATGTTGTTCCTAATAATTTAGTGCTCTGGAAAGGCCACCACGGAGGAGACCTACAATTTAGTGGAAGAGGTCAACGTAGCCCCAACTAATAAAATTATCCAGCCCCAACTGAGCCAAAGCCCGCAACCCATATACAGTGCCGTGAAAAAGTATTTGCCCCCTTCTTGATTTCTTGTTTTTTTTTGCATATTACTCACACTTAAATGTTTCAGATCACCAAACAAATTTTAATATTAGACAAAGATAACCCGAGTAAATACAAAATGCAGTTTTTAAATGATGATTTCATTTGTTAAGGGAAAAAAGCTATCCAAACCTACCTGGCCCTATGTGAAAAAGTAATTGCCCCTTAAACCAAAACCCACCCTCGGCGACAACAACCGCAATCAAGCGTTTGCGATAACTGGCAATGAGTCTTTCACATCGCTGTGGAGGAATTTTGGCCCACTCTTCTGAGCAGAATGTTTTAATTTAGCCACTTTGGGAGGTTTTTCGAGCATGAATGGCCTGTTTAAGGTCATGCCACAGAATCTCAATCGGATTAAAGTCCGGACTTTGACTTGGACACTCCAAAACCCTTCATTTTGTTTTTTTTTTTTGAAGCCATTCAGAGGTGGACTTGCTGGTGTGTTTCAGATCATTTTCCTGGAGCCGAGTGCACCAGCTGGGTGTAAAAAAGAAGGTCTTAACCCTTACGCCGGACTTAACTATGTCCGACGTTGTGACTGGAATTTACCCCGAGTGCACCAAGCCTGGCTGACAACAGTCGTAGCTGCGCCTGGTCTTACGATGCGCGTCCACGTGAATACACGCGAATCGATCATTGTTGCCAAGCAACACCCTTTTACCCAAAGTGCTCTCAAACTTGTCCCAACAAACAAGCTGGAAGAAGAAGAAATATGGATAACACTAATCAAAAAAAAAAAGAAGGTAAATTTTACAGATGGAGAAATTAGGAAGCTAATAGAATTATATTCAGAACATAAGGACATCTTCGCAGCAAGACTAAATAACACCAACACAAACAGGCAGAAACTGTCGGCGTGGAAATCAATCACTGCGTCCATAAATAATGATTGTGATGGAGGACAGCGGACAGTGGAGGAGGTCAGGAAAAAGTGAAAAGATCTTTTGTCAAGAGCCAAAAAAGACTCATTCGTTCTTAAAAACTCGCCGAGGGGGGAGGACCTCCCCCCAAGATATCACCTTACAGCACTATCATCATCGAGCTGTTTGGAGAGGACTCCCCCACCTTCACGGGTCTGAACGGCATTGACGATTCAGAAATGTCAGCAGCAGCCATTGATGTGTGTGAGTCGGAGCGTTGCAGCACATACTATAGTGTGACAGCTGTCAGCTGCTGTCAGAGTGGTAGGTTGTTAACAAAGTAACTTTATACTACAAGTGACTTTTCCCTACAACCATCAGTTCGGCCTATATTGTCTCAACAAACTTTAAATGCAATGTTGCAATTTCAGCGCCGTGTTTCTGTCAGACAGACGCTGCAGTTGAGGGGAGAGCTCTGCAATGAATTCAAACAGCGCTTGTCTGCCAAAACGAAATCTCTCTATCAGCTCACTCTCTGTATATACATCGAGTGGGTTTGTCCTGTCACGGACGAGACTTTCTCGTCTAAATACCCTCTCGTTAAGCATCCGGAAAACAAGACGCCCTGCCATCCTTGTTTCTCTTTTCTGGCTGTGTGATTCCGTTAAAATTACCATAGCTACAAGTCCGAGTTTCCAACTTACGCCTGCTCCACACTAGGCGTAAAAGTTACACCCAGGCGGAACACACACAGGGCTTAAGTCTAACTGGTGCACTCGTCTTAACCTTAAACTGGTCGTAGCTTTCCATCCTAAGTCGGACGTAACGTTACACCCAGGCGTACGCCCAGCTGGTGCACTCAGCTCCAGCTGCATAACCCACATGCGCTTGAGCTTGAGGTCACAAATTGATGGTCGGACATTCTCCTTCAGAATTTTCTGATAAAGAGCAGAATTCATGGTGCCATCAATTACGGCAAGTCTTCCAGGTCCTGAAGCAGCAAAGCAGCCCCAGACCATCACATTACCACCATCATGTTTGACTGTTGGTATGATGTTCTTTTTATGAAATGCTGTGTTAGGTTTTTACGTCAGGTGTATCGGGCCACATACCCTCCAAAAAGTTCAACTTTTGTCTCCTCAGTCCACAGAATATTTTCCCAAAAGTCTTGGGGATCATCAATTTGTTTTTTGGCAAATGTGAGACGAGCCTTTGTGTTCTTTTTGGTCAGCGATGGTTTTTGCCATGGAACTCTCCCATGGATGCAATTTTTGCCCAGTCTCTTATTATTGAATCATAAACACGGATTTTAACTGAGGCAAGTAAGGCTTGCAGTTCTTTAGATGTTGTTCTGGGTTCTTTTGTGACCTCCTGGATGAGTAGTTGATGCGCTCTTGGAGTAATTTTGTAAGGCCAACCACTCCTGGGAAGGTTCACCACTGTTCTATGTTTTCTTCATTTGTGGATAATGGCTCTCACCGTGGTTTGCTGGAGTCCCAAAGCCTTATAATGGCTTTGTAACTCGTTCCTGACTGATAGATGTCAATAACTTTGTTCCTCATCTGTTCTTAAATTTCTTTAGATTGCGGCATTATGTGTTGCTTTTTGACATCCTTTAGCCTACTTCACTTTGTCAGACAGGCTCTATTTAGGTGAATTCTTGATTCAACAGGTCTGGCAGTAATCAGACCTGAGTGTGGCCAGTGAAATTAAACTAAAAAAATGTGGTTAATCACAGTTAATTCATAATTCAACAAGGGGGGGCAGTTACTTTTTCACGTAGGGCCGGGTAGGTTTGGATCACTTTTATCCCTCAATAAATGAAATCATCATTCAAAAACTGCATTTTGTATTTACTCGAGTTATCTTTGTCTAATATTAAAATTTGTTTGATGATCTGAAACATTTAAGTGAGAAAAATATGCAAAAAAAAAAAAAGAAATCAAGAAGTGGGCAAATACTTTTTCATGGTACTGTACACAGCTCAGCCAGGGGCTACAGCTGATTGCACTGAGGGAATAACCAGCCAATCAATCAATTACCAGGAAGAACCCGCAAAACTGCTGGAACAAGGAAAGAACCAATTAAGTAGACACATTCACCCTCTTTAATGCTGAAAACTGTACAACACATCCTTATTTTTATGTTCTAATAAGTAAATTTGATTGCTTATTAAAAACATACAATGTTCAAATTTCAATCCTAAATATACAATTAGAGACAGAAATAGAAAAAAAAAAGTCTTGCCAAAAAGGCAACACCTAGGGTCTATCTGTACACGTGCCTGATGCCACTGCGTCAACCCCCTGAAAGTCAGGCAATTTCAATGATTTTCCTGCTCTGATCCCTTTTCAAACACATGCTTCTGCCTGCCACTGCACTGCATCCCTCTCTGCTGCTGCTAGTAACATTGCCTGCTGGTTCGTAACTCTTCCTTGCTGCTAGTTTAAAATCCCACCTCCACCCCAGTATCCACCCGTGGAATTTCCTCATTCACTTATTCTGAAAAATTTGAGGGTCATTAGCCTTTCTATAATGACCCTTGATCATCCTGATCTAGAAATTATAAGTCAATCTGAAAAACTATTTTTAAAAATATGCAAGCTTTTACATTCATATTTTTTTTGCATTTATATTAATATACCTCAAAGAGCTTAGGACATGAAATTCAGCTCTGTTTTTTATGTGATAAAATGCTACAAAGTACCTATCTTGAACAATTAGTGATGGTTTTAATATCGTGTACTTTACGCAATGTTTAAAAAAACCGCATTTTATCTGCTAAATTATCCACTTGAGGGAACGCCCCCTTTGCCTCAATCGAGAACATTTGCGCTGGGCCAGCTCAGCCACGTGACGTCATAAATTGTACATGGATTGTGTCTAGGTGGTGAGCCGTAGTTTACGACACTGGTCTGGATGGAGAATATCTTAAAGAATGGACCAACAAAAATCACCGAGAGCGAACGGAAAGCGATGTGTAGAGTGGGGATGCAGTGCAACGCATGCATATGGCCATGGAATGTTTCTGTGGCCGAAAGATGCAGAGATATCGAGAATATGGACAAAACAAGTGCAATATACTAGTGCCGACTTTGCTGGCCCAGGCAAGCCCGGTCACTGAAACCTACGCTATACGGCCAACATTTCGAGTATTCATCTTTTTACATATTATATTATTATTATTATTATTATTATTATTATTATTTGCGGAACCCAAATCGTTTCTCTGCATTGCCTGTTCAATAGTCAGCCAACTCGCTGTTCAGTGTGATCTAGCCAGCTAAGTAGTGAAATGATACTATTCACGGCGCTCTATTTATTTCTGTGCACTGTGTGCTTGCTAGCTTACTACCTAATAATAGCAAGCTGCAAAATATGGTTTACATATGTTGTGATATCATTCACGACTCTATATTTCTGCGCACTACATGTTCGCTTGCTAACTAGCTAATAATAGCAAGCTGCGAGGTACGTACGGCTTACACGCATTGTTTCGAGAGCTCATGAAACAGTGCACAGAAATGAGTAGAGCTACGAACATTATCATTTCACTACTGGCTAGATCAGTTCAACCACTAACGCTATTCTTAACCTAATATATTATTAATGGTCTTGTCAGGTAAGGTAGCCAAACGTCAGGTCTATTGAACTCACTTAAGGTTGAAAAGTGAGTAGGCTGGTTATCCAACACGCCGTGCACAGAAACAAATTCAGAACCGGAATAATAATCATTCCGCTATTTGGCTGGTAAGTGTTGTGCACGGGAATTCTTTTAATTGTACCCTTTCATATTCATAAACTTTCTCAGTGCATGTCGTGAGCTCTTTAAACTCTGAAATCAGATATCAGCAGTAGGTATTACTTCAAGCTGCATGGTATCACTGTAGCCTCACAGCAAGAAAATCACTGGTTTGAATCCAGCTCAAGGCCTTTCTGTGGGGACTTTGCATGCTTGCCCAAGTGATGAGTTGGAACAGTGTCCAGAGTGTGTACCTGGCTCTCGCCCATTGTATGCCTCAATATGCTCTAGCCACCTGGTGACCCTGCTCAAGAATACTCATTAGATAACAGATGGGTAGTACTACCTGACTAATAATCAAGACCTTAATTTCACAAACCAAGTGTCTGTCAGGTGTAGGCTGAAAGAAAATCTAGCCATTTTTAGGTAAAACGTGTCCCGATGTTTTGGTGGCCCTGAACAAGAATGTCTAAAATAGAATATGTAACCTACTATGGAAGCCTATAGGGGGCAATATTAAAATGATAACGTAAACTTGAAAATGAAAATGTAATTCCACAATATCATTATAATTTTCCACAGACTATAAGTATGTGTTATTTGAGTAAAATATAAAATGAAAATGCAATAATCCAATTATCGCTTTTATTTTCACAAACTTAATTTTTACAGAAGGAACACATACATAAGTGGTAATTAATATTGTGGAATTAAATTTACATTTCAAGTTTACCTTATCATTTAATATAGACCCCTATATGTTTCCAAAGAGATAGTAGTGAATAATTTGGATGTAATATTATATGAATGTCAATATATGTAAATACATTATTATATTTCAAACCATCGAGCTCACTTGTCTGACCGTCGTCCGTACATTATGCTTTACGGGTTTCCCTCTTCTTTCAGTGAAAACAAGCGTCTAATGAGAACATCTTGCTGAATCTATGCTGATTTATGCATTTTCTGTAATGAGATTCTTCTGTCGAACCTGCTGGGGTTATGGGTGACATCTGTGTGTATCCTCATTTAATCCAGCCAAGCCTGTCTCAAAGCAACTAAGCACTGATTAAGTCCCTCGCATGTTTGGTCACACACTGGAGCACGTTCAAGATTTGGTATGGTAGAAGTTTTAACCCAAGCAATCCTATTTTAGCCGAGGGCCCACTGTTTTAATACCTGCTTTCACTATTTTCCGAGTAAATTTGATTTAAAAATGAATATGAGCCTTTAACTGATATCACACATATTTCAGTCAGTTCATATTCATGTTTGCTTTATGTTGTTGATATGTACTGCATCTGTAAATATTCAGGAAATTCCTAGTTACTTCTCAAAAATTTTCCAACCTTCACTACACTTCTGTAATGCCTTTGCCACAAGGCATACTGTTTCCTGTTTGTCCATCCATCCGTCCATCCGTCAGTCACACATCTTGTGTCCGCAATCTCTATCAGAGTAGGGGAGGAATTTTCGCCAAATCAGACGTGGTAACGGAGGGTACATGAACTTATTAGGATTTGGAGAACATTGGGTCAAAGGCCAAGGATACAAAATTCCACTTTGACCGTCATAAATGTCTTATGTGCACAATATCTACAGTAGCAGTTGAGGTATTTCAACCAAATCAAACACGAAAATTCTCCACTCAGGGTAGCAGACCTGATTAGGGTCAAAGGTCAAGGACACATAAGGTCACATGTTAAATAGTTTTGAAATACTTCTGTTCTTATGTAAAAAGCTTGAGGGTTTTCAGCCAATTCCTGCTATAGCATTTTCAAGGTTGTTGCTTGTTGGAACCATTTCCTAAGTAGAGCCTTAATTCCAGCTCCAAGAACAATATTAAGTGAATATATAATGCTGTTGATGTATATCTCCCAAGGCACTTCACAACATAAATAAATAAACTGAAAACTAAGACAAAAATGCACAAAGAAAAACCACATCTTGAGATCTGGTTTCAAGAGTCATAATCAATGGTTGCAGTGTCTCTAATGTTGCCCAAGATTCACAAATTTCAGTGACAACTCTGTTACATTCACTTCTCAGAACAATTAACACTTATGGAGAGTGCTCCATCTAAGTGCCAAATTCACACATACCAATTCACAGATAAACATCAATCAGTGCAATGTAGATCATGTAAGCAATTCTAGTGCATAGTCAATCGGTAAGGTCATGGATCAAAAAGACAGTTTTAGCTCAAACAATGATAGTGATTAAATAGAGTGAGCAATGTAATTAACTGGAGAGTGGAACATTTTTTACTTGATTTGGTACTCTAGCACTGAGTTTGAAAAGATACAATGACAATGAGGTTGAAGTGCTGTCAGCTTTAATTAGGGACCATTTTCCTCCACATTGGATGAACCGTTGCAAATGACAGCAGCTTTTGCACATATTCCCCCTATTTTTGGGCAGAAAATACTGGACAGTTTAACGAAATGAAGGAAAAAAATGATCATTTTTAACATTTGGTCGCATATATCCTTTGCATGCAATGACTGCTTTAGTTCACTGGGCACCTATCTTCGTGATCCCGCGTCAGGACTGAACTGCAAACATCTTCAGCTCCTGCTTGTTTTGGGAATTCCTTCAGCCTCCTCTTCAGCATATAAAATGCATGTTTAGTTGGATTCAGATCTGGCGATCGACTCAGCTAACAGAACTAAACGACCAAAAAAAAAAAAAAAAAAAAAAGTTGCACGGTCAAATGATTTATGTGTAAAATATGAGTAAGATTAGTGTATGATAAATCCTGTGAATAGCTGGGATCATCTGTACTCAATTCTATATAGGCTTTTGCAGGGTCGTCAACCAACCAGAGGGTGTAATGCCCTGCTCACAGTCAACATAATTGCTCTTTTAAATTGATCCACAATATTCCACCCACCATTGTCTCTTGTCGTGTGAGGAAGAAATATAGACACATCTTGAAGCAATTTCCATGCAATTTTCCATGCAATTTACCAAACAACACCTGACCACACACCCTGACGCAAACTCCACCTGCCCAAGCTGCTGGTGCGATTGAGTGTGGCAGAGAGCCCAGTAGATTTGGCTGGATGTTGAACTGGCTTACAAGTTGTGGCTGTGATGTGTGATATAGCACAGCAGAGCTACAACAATCCAGCACACCACAGGTAAGCAGCACTTCATCGATCATGGCAGTCCAACCAGTGATTGCAAACCAGAACTTACCGAGATAAAGAAGAAAAATTATTATAAAATAGCTATCAGTGGTAAAATTGTGTAGAAAGGAATAAAAGCATAAACAAGTATAAACTGTTCACTCAAGGCCTAAAGTCAGTTCACAGACCTTGGCATGTGCCATGGGTATAAAATAATCAACATTAGTAACAAAATCTGTGAGCAGTTTCAATATTTTGACTCATCTGTTTATATATTACAGTTTACTACTTGTTAAAAATCTCACAAAAAAGGCACCCTTGAACACTTACTACTACTACAAAAAAAAAATGCATTGATTTGGACAGCTCCGAAGACCATAGGGCAAAAAAAAGAAACTAAAAATTGGGCAATAGTGCCACCCTTTCAGCATAAAGGGTTTAAAAATTACACTTTTTTCAAGGCCATAAATGTGCCCCACACATCCTGACTAGACACTCTCACTCAATGTTATTTTCAAAAATGAACTACCTCACCAGGAACAAAAGACTATATTCATTCTCAATTGAGCATGCTCTCCATTACAAAGCACACTTTGGCTAAATTTATTTCATCACGCTGCCTCTACAAATTTCTTATTCTACCATTTTATTTTTAAACCTTATATGGCATTTTCACTTGAGGAGTACTCGATGATGATATCTTACGACAGTGCCGATGTGGGCAAGTGCCAGATGCAGTGGGAACGGAAATAGGAGCATCTAACACATCAAGTGACTCACGTTCTGGTGAGAATACGAATATAAACAGTGCCAGTCAGCAAAGCGTGAGCCAGGCACTCAAGCCATTAATCATCACAGCCAGCTGTCTCAAGGAGCTGCTTTTGCTGTTAAATGCACACAGCTAAAAGGCTGAGGTCTATGTGAGATGGGTTGAAGTGCTGAGACTGGATGCACTATTTTTATGCAATGGGTTCTGCTATTCCTCAGGAGCTGGTCTTCTGCATCTATTTGTCACAATTGCTTCATTCTACTCTACAACTCTAAAAATGCAGCATTTGGGCTGTATGTATTTCAGTAACAGAAATAAGGGCTCCTGGGTGGCTCATCTTAATAAAGGCTATGTCACTGCGCGTGGTTTCGAACTCAGGTTTCGAATCACATCTGAGAAAGAGCCCTGAATAATTCCTGTCCAGAGCAGTACACTTTCTGAAGGCCCAGAACTCGTGGCAATGGCCAGACAGTGCAATGCTCAGAGATGGGAGGGAGACTGTCGCCCGGCATGACAGCATCTCATCGGACCTTTAGTTTGAAACTCCTTATCCTAATTTAAACTTGTCAATATATTGTCACTTTTCTTACTCTCAATTTGTACCCATAGAACATAATTAACCAACCATCCATGTTAGTAAAGAGCATGGTGTCATGGTTCTGGGAGCAGCTCTTGTTATGGCCACTAATTGGCGATCTGCTCTCTGGAATGCCTTCATTGGTAGCAGGTGTTCCTCGTTGCTTCTTTCTCTGGTTAGGCCTCTATTTAAGCACTAACTTCCCCCCAGTCTGTGCGTCTGTGTAATCTTGCTAAACACAAAGCTGGTAAGGTATAGTTGGTTGTGGATGGGATTGCAGAAATGGTGTAAAAAGAAATTGTGAATTCTGTGTCCACTTAGTTGGTTCTATCTTCTGTTTGCACTCCTCCAGAAGGAGTTGCTTTATCTAGGGGTTTCTCTCCTTTTGTTCTGTGTATTGAGTAGTTCTTTCTGGACCTTCACAAAGACCAATGTGGTGTCTCCCCCCACCCCTTATTAGGCTGCGACCCTGCTTGGGACTTTTGGGGTTGGGTTTATTCACTAGGCTGTTCCTAGTGGGGGCTTATTCCCGACTGCGTTCGGGTTATGGATTTTATTTTCAGATGAGCTGCGTCTCACATTCCCTGGTCCTCGGCTTTTGCAACCTCTGCTCTTCCAACCCACAGTCCACCAAGCCTGATTTTCTTCTGGTGCCACTGGGCTGTGTCCCAGTTATTTTTTCCCTTTTTTCATTGTTGTGGCCATTATATACAGAGCCTGTTACTTTTATTTCAGTTTTCTGAGTCTAGTCCAGGGCTGTCCAATCTTTATCCAGAAAGGGCTGGTGTGGGTGCTGGTTTTTGTTAGAACCCAACACTAACACATCTGATTCTACCCACCAAGGTCCTGATTGAAACCCCTGATTAGTTAATTAGTGGAATCAGGTGCTGTAGCACTGCTGGCTCGGACAAAAACCTGCACCCACACCGGCCCTTTACGGATAAGATTGGACACCCCTGGTCCAGTCAGTCTTTATTGCTGTGCCTTTTTTTTTTTTTTAGGTTCTGTTTGCTCAGACCTAGACTCCTGAGCAGTTATTTTGCCTTTTGGCACTGTTGGGAAAAGCTTCCCTATTCTTGTTTACCATTTTGGTTTTTGCTATTTTTCCCCTTTGCTGGTGCTTATTCAGCTGCACTCCTCTTTGAGTCTTTATATTTGCCCCTATAGGGTTGCTTTTTGTTCTTCCCCCTTTTGGTTCAGTTTGGTTTGTCCCTTGTTCTACAGGACCTAGTTGCCAATCAGGTGATTGACTGTCTTCCCTCTATTGACTGTTGCATTTGGTTCTCCACCAAAAACCCCCTTCCCTCACACATGGTACAGATGAAATATAATTGCATACATTTGAGGTTTTGTAACTAATTTGGGTGGCAGTTTAGTCATTAACTATGTGGCATATATGAGGTTCTGCTCAAGCATGGCTCAATCTGAGACATGTTCATTAAAACTGTAGTACATAAATTGAAAACTAGATTCACTTTCTTAATGTCACAGCAAATACGTGACCACTTGCACCATGGAAGCAAATATAATTGCCTATATAAATCATCAATTAGCTTGGAATCTGGGTGAGGGGCTAATTTCTGCACAAAGGCTGCAATATTGAATATGTTTCAGAAGGCATGCAATGAATAGAATATGAATTTCAGTAGGCTGGCTGAGCGCTTTCCTTCATCACTTCTAACAAGCGAAAGTATCACAGGAATCTCACTAATGAAAGGCCAGAAGAATTAGCACAGTTGACATCGAGGCGGTAATTCAATACTGCATCTTTTCAATTTAAAACCAGCCTGAGTGTTTGATTACAGTGGCCTAGAACCCTAGTTTGGGACCACATAGCATTATTTCAGTGACAGTACTGAGAGCACTCAATTAAATCTTTGTGAAGATAAAGCCATTATAATGCATTGGATGTCTTTGACACAATTGCAAACACCACAGAATGAATGGAAAATGTGAGAACATGGAGGTCCCAGAGGCACGTGATACAGCCACTGCAACACAATGCAATTCAGAACCAAAGAACCGAGCAGCAATTCCAGTCAGAACTGCATAAGAGTAAACATAAACCATCATCAGAAAAATATTCTCTCCATCATAAATACATCTCACAAATACACACTGATAGTTGAGTAGTAGACTTCAGTTTAACAGATTTACTTATTATGGGGCACTTGGAAGTTTAATCACAGACAAAGATACACTTTCTAATACAAATTAGCACAACTTCAGGAAAGGCCACACCTACTTCCCTTCATAAATCACACAAACTGACATGTAGTCAGAAAGTTAAAGATGAAAGTAACAACATGGCACTGACATACTGAGGGTTAGCTCTTCTAATAAAAAGCAATCACTTGTGCAATTTACCAGTATATTTTCCTTTTGTCAGATAGTAATAAATCAAACCAGGGTAATGACATATATTATATTATTGGATACTAGAGGCATTCCTTGCTATAAACTGGCAAGGCTGTTTTGTAAAACTACTAAAAGGTTTCCAAATAAAAAACAGGAGCCAGAAGAGACTATGACAGCATCTGCATGTCTGATACAGACACAAAAATTCACTGAATTTGCAGACCAGTGAGGTGTCTGCTTCTTAAACAACAGACTATGATGCACAGCGGATATAAAAAGTCAGCACGCCTTCAATGAAATTACAGGTTTTTGTAATGTAAACCAAGAAGCGAAGACAACATACACACGTACATTTCAGACCATCTTTCATGCAGCTTTCCCACTGACTAAGGTAAAAATCAAGAGGTAAAAAAACATAGTTCATGATTAGTAAAAACCAAAATAAAAACCCCAACAACAAATGAGTTGCATTAGCACACCCATTACCCCCAACCAATCAGATGGAACACTTGAGGAGTTACATTATGAGAGCAGTACAGAGGACATCTCCTAGCCTTTTGAAGGAAATGTGACTTTTTTTTCAAGAGAGAGGGGCTTAAAATTCTGTAATACAGTTGTGCTCAAAAGTTTGCATACCCTGGCTGAATTTGTAAACTCGGTAACAGTTTTTTTAATGAAACATCCATGGCCAGGCAGAACACATTTCTTTTGTTTCTCATTGGATTCATATCCATCCAACTGTAGGTCACGTAGAATGGCACAATCATCAAATAAACTATGGCTATGAGGGAAAAAATGAAATGAACCCTGTTCTAAAGAGAGCATACCCTTAAGTCTTAGGGTGTATTCACACTTGGCTTGTTTGGAGCAATTGTTCCGAAACAGGGAGCGTTTTCCCCCAGAGATTAGTTAGTTTGGGCTGGTGTGAACACAGCAAACGCACTCTGATGCGGAACAAAACAAGCGGGCCGAGATCGCCAAAAAAGGGTGGTCTCGGCTCGCTTCCATTCGAATCCTGGAGCAGTTCATTTTCAGGGAGAACACAATCGTCTCAGCAACCGGCACAACTGACTCATAGCTGTAGTTGTTTGGGTAGTTGTTGTTTCCCCGGGAAAGAAGAAGAAACACCCCTTCCTTTCCGGGTAAGATTTCTGACCAATGAGAGAACAGTTTGTTCGCGCATGGCATTTGTTTTCAACTTTGGACCGGTAGAGATGATTGCCGTGTGAACACAAACGAGCCAAAAGACAAATACAACAATTGTATCATTTTTGCCCCTGAATTGGAACAAAGCTAGCAAGCCACATGCAGGGTTCTGCCCAGGACGCCCGGAGTGCTGGTCGGAGAATAGTTCGTATGCGAGTGCGCGAGCAGGAAATTTTTGCGTCAATTCAAAAGCAGATATTGCCTCTGAGTCACCAGATTACTGTGTTTCTTTGATGTGCTCCTCGATGCGTAGCGAGATGCCTCTAATTTTCATAGATAAATGCCATATTCATAAACTTTTTTTTTTATTTTGTATCCAAATACTTTTGATTAAATTTCTGAATACGACTTCACAACTGTCATTCATGTTTAAAACATTTCTTCAGTGGCGCCCGTTTGACAGAGAACAAGGAGCGCGATAAACGTCTTTAAACTACTTATAAGTCTTGATCTGTTTCAGTCATTTTTCTTCATAAAGGATACTTTAACTCTCCGTTCTCAGGTGAAGCTAATTGTCTTCGTTAAGACGAGAGATAAAACGCGTCAACGGAAGGCGAAAAAAGTGAGCATTTCTTGTTTTGTAAGATGTGGCAAAAGTTAACGTGGAAAATCCACAGTAGGTTTTTTTTCGTGAAGGGTTACCTACTAAGGCATGTGAATTAAACATTTTTATTGAATTTATTATTCACTCGCCTTGCCATTTCATTAAAAGGGAAACTGTGTACTTAACTGCAAATGGATTTTTCATATTGTTCAAAAATGTGTTAACCAAGAACAATGATTAAAATCGGGTCAATAATCTCATCCGTTTCAAGGTATGTTTTCCGCCCCCTCGGTTTTCCGTCCACCGACCGCCACTGTTATTAAACAGCGATAGATTAACATGTAAAGAATGTTACTGTCCTCGACAGAGATTTATTTAGTTTTTGCTGTCCTTTATATAAAAAACTTTTCTCTTGACATGCAAAGTACAGCGCTACAGAAATCAATCACCCTGCCCGATTATAATTGCCTGTCTTTCATTAGATTGAGACAACCGCACCCATCATTTACCCACAGCCTCAGATTCAATTCGCCATTAATACGCAGCACACGCGGGCTCGGATGGCACTCGGTGTTTCCATCACTGTTGGACAGGTTTTTCAGTATTAGTGAAGACCAGCGCAGACGGGGGGTGGGTCGAAAATGAAAGTTCGCTATTCTGACAATAACAAGAAGGGGGGGAGCATATTTAGGGTCATTTATGTTTTGTTTCTAGCGATTTCATTGGACACTAGATGCATTTATTTTAATCGATCATTGAAAAAATAGTGCCGGTCGGGAAAAGCCCTAGCTATCTGAACTGAGTGGTGGTCGGTGCATTCCGAGTGCTGGTCGGCGCCGACCACCGCCGACCAGTATCCGCAGAACCCTGCACAGGTGTGAATACACCCTTAATACTGTGTATTGCCCCCATTAGTATCAATAACAGCATGCAGCCTTTTGTGATAGTTGTTAATGAGGCCCCTAATTCTCTCAGATGGTATTACTGCCCATTCTTCCTTGCAAAATTTCACGAGCTCTGGGGAATTCTTGGGTTATCCTACATGAACTGCACATCTGATATCTCCCCAAAACAGCTTGATGATATTGAGGTCAGGAGACTGTGCTGGCCACTCCAAAACCTTCACCTTTCTCTTCTGTAACCACTGCAAGGTCAACTTGGCTTTGTGCTTTGGATCATTGTCATGCTAGAAAGTCCAAGCAAGTTCCATGCGCAGCTTTTGTGCTAAAGAATGCAAATTGTCTGCCATTATTTTCTGATAGCAAGCTGCATTCATCTTGCCATCTATTTTCACGATATTCCCTGTGCCTTTAGCAATCACACACCCCCAAAACATCAGAGAGACACCACCATGCTTTGCAGTGGGAATGGTGTTGACTGCTCTCCAAACATAGCACTTATGGTTGTGACCATAAAGTTCTATTTTGGTCTCGTCACTCCAAATGACAGTATTCCAGAAGTTGTGAGGTGTGTCAAGGTGTTGTCTGGCATATTTTAGGCATGATTTTTTGTGGGATTGGTGCAATAATGGCTTCCCTCTAGCAACTTGACCATGCAGCTCCTTGTTGTTTGAGTACCTCCTGATTGTGCTACTTGAAATAACCACACCCTCTTTTTCCAGAGCATCTTGTATTTCTCTTGAGGTAGCTTGTGCATTTTTCTTTGTGTCCCGAACAATTCTCCTGGCAGTTTGGGCTGAAATCTTTCTTGGCCTACCAAATCTTGGCTTGGTATCAACAAGCTCCCCATGGCTAAATGTCTAGTCAGATCTGTGCATCCATTCGGGAGCTAGCAAACTCAATGACTATTCACAAACACTAGTTACAATATAAAAAGCCACAGGTGTGGAACCCTTAATAGCCATTTAAACCTGAGTATGTCACCTTCTGTCTACATTACATTACATTACATTTATTTATTTAGCAGACGCTTTTATCCAAAGCGACTTACAGCAAGTGCATACAGTAAGGTCACTGACACTGTAGCCCAAGACTGGACGAGTTTACAATTCATATTAAGCATTAGTCACCTTAAGTCATGAGCATGTAGAGCAAGAACTATACAGAAGGCAGTGGCACACAAAAGAAAAAGAAACAAAGCAAATGAGGGCAAACATTAGAGCAGTTTTTTTTTTAATAAATTTTTTTTAAATATGTCTCCCCTGGCCTCCTTCCCTGCCTAACCCAGCGGTAGGACGAACAGCTGGACAGACAGACAGGCACATACTGGAAGGCACCACTGCAGGACCTGAGTAGTAAGTATGCAGAGTTTTGTGAAGGTCATGCAAACGGTTTAGGAGTTATGCTCCAGACAAAAATTGATCGCATCCAGACGGACAGACAGACAGGCACATACCAACAGGCATCACTTCAGGACCTGAGTAGTAAGTATGCAAAGTTTGGTTAAGATCATGCAAACGGTTTTGGAGTTATGCTCCGGAAACGAAGTGGGAACACTGACGCGAAAGCGAACATGAACGTGAACAGGAACCCGAATGCGAACTTGAACGGGAACCGATCCTAAAACAATATGCCTCCCCTCTCCCTCCGGGGGGAAGACATAATGAAACCTGAACTTTGTAACCACTTACTGTTTAGCAAGAAGAGCCAAGCATTTGCTCATATTAACTTCTCAGAGCTGAAAAAACCAACAACAAAGAGCATCAGCAGCAGAACACTACTGATCAACATTATTTTGATTTCCATTTTCAAGCTTTAATATCTTTCCATATACTAGTGTGAATATGACTAATATGTATTTTAAGTCAATGTCTAATGGTTTATAAGAGGTACTGTACAAAATTTGAGATCTCTGACATAATTAGAGAGCTGTCCACAAGACTACGAAGCTATAATCAAGAATTAGCATTCCAATATATAACATAATTTTAAAAATTCATATTGGGAAAAAGAGAAAGAATACCATCACAATTTTTAGATATATCATTACAAAAACCTGCTCTTTAAGGTACACTTGATTTGGATTTGATACATGGTGTCATTCAACGGGAATATAGCTGCAAATTTGCAGGAAAATGTGTTTTTTCTCATATTTGATCAGCAATATCTCAGATGCTATTTACTTCACATTGGTAATTTTTCAGAAAACCATGTACCTAGTCCAAAAGACACCTCCTACAAAATATCAGCCCCCTGTCATAAAAACTGATGAGTTTACAGGCCCTTAAAAGTGCTGCCACAGTTCGCAAATAGAAATTTTCGACAGAATCTAGGGGCCTATTACTGCATGTTACACATGAGCTAGACTGCTGAAATTTAAATTATGTACAGATGTAGCACCAGATATCTGACATAGAAACTTTGGAGGTCCTAGCTCAAGTATTTTTTAAGATATACCAGCTCAAAATTAGAACTTCAGAAGGAAATGCTAAAAAAAGGCTAAAAATCGCGCAAATCTTTGTCCTTTTAATAATTTTTTGTGGCCAAACTATTGGCAGCAGAGACCTACAATTTCGGGATTATTCTATTAAGAAGTGAATCCACCAACATGAATTTTTTCAAGAAAATCTGAGGTGGTCATGCGGGAAGATTTTCTGAACTTTGGTGAATTGACATGGAATGACCCTACAGTGAAATCTCAGTTTCTATATTTCATCTACTGATCTAACCTTGCATCAGTATTATATTTGTTTTTATTTCTGTCATGGAGCACATTCGCCACACTTCAGGGACTTTAGCAAATTTACACTGCTGCTCAAAAGTTTGGTGATTTTCACTTACATTAATAGAACTTTGTGTTACAGCAAGACAAGAACCAAAAACATAAACTCAAACTCTCTGGAAAGGAAATTACAAATATCGCGAGGCCAGCTCAATCGCCTGATTTAAAGCCTTTAGAGCTGTTGTGGGACTTCTTGGAAATCACTGGAGAATGATACCTGAGCAAAATTAATATCATGAATGTGTAAAATTTGCAACAGTTATTTAATCCCACGATGGATACTCGGATGAGAAAACACTTGGTTACTGTGTTTGAAATCTGTTTTGCCCACAAAAACTTGAAACTAGAATGTGTTCTTACTCGTAAAAACAGACGTCCTCCCCCCAGCCCCCTTCCCTGCCTAACCCACCTGACGGACGGATGGACAGACAGACAGGCACAGACCAAAAGGCAGCACTGCAGGACCTGAATAGTAAGTATGCAAAGTTTCGTAAAGATCATGCAAACGGTTTTGGAGTTACGCTCAGGACAGAACATGATTACATCCGGACGGACAGACAGACGGATGGACAAACAGGCACACACCAAAAGGCACCACTTCAGGACCTGAGTAGTACGCATGCAAAGTTTCGTTAGGATCATGCAAACGGTTTTGGAGTTACGCTTCGGAAACAAAGTGGGAACGCCGACGGCAACGCAAACGCGAACGGGAACCGAGCCTAAAACAATATGTGTCCCCTCTCCCTCTGGGAGAGGTCTCTCATAATCGACGTCAATCAGCATGATGAATGCATCGATTGACGTTACCTAAATCATAATTTCAATTCCACATCACTAAAATTTCAGTGCGTCTTCAATCAATTTGTTTTTAATTGTATTGCTGAATTGTTATGTTAATAATAGTCTCTCATAATCAACGTCTTGATGAACTGTGCCAGCGTGCCAAATCAAAAAAAGTTTAGAAAACTAAATCACGCCACAGCCTGTTTAAGAGTAACTTAACTTGACATCAAACAAAGCAAACCATGTCCAGCTTCAGTTAACTGTAAAAATTAGATGCAAATGAAGCCAATTGAATTTGACAGAAGTTATCAAGAGCTCATTAGCATATCAGGACATTTCATGAAGCCTGAATTGCTTCCACAGAGATGCCATGGTACAGTTATCAATAACCAAATCATAATTTCAGTTGCTAAAAACTTAGTCCTCTTCCTCCACATGCCACTATCAATATTTTTTCCCACAGGTTATATGGTTCATTATGGCTACGTTTTCTTCACACATTTAATTTCATATAATTTCACTTCAATGCATTCACTAACTTATTTTGTTCTGCAGTTGGTGCAGCACTTTACAACTCATACACACTGTCCTAAATGGACGCAACTTATAGATGGTTGACTCAACACTGGCCGTAATGACAGATTTACTTGGCCTGAATTGACAAAGCATTCTTCAAAATACAGCCGAAATGGCCTTGCTCGGTTTCGCTAGATTTTGATGAATTACATTCAATGCGAAAGAACTGAAAATATTATTTCACTGCAAATAGAAAGTTGAAAGACCATTATGTTGCAGATGCAATACAATCAATATTCATTTTAGGCCTACATGCTGGGTAAATTATTCTGTACATACGTAGCCTACACACACACGGACACGCGCCTTCTCTCTCTCTCACACACACACACACACACACACGCGCGCGCGCGCACACACACACACGTATATACACCCACAGTAAACCATCATTTTGTTAGAGACAGCATGCCAACCTATCTTTCTCTTGGAGACTTCATGGCAGATGAAGTCGCTGAACAAACGCAACGACTCTATTCAATTTTGCCCAACAGGAAGTTCAGGACCTGTACCACGAGAAGCGGCCAAGACGAACGCATCGATTTACGTTACCTAAATCATAATTTCAATTCCACATCACTAAAATTGCAGTACGTCTGCAAACAATCAAATTTTTTTTTTATTATATTGCTGAATTGTTTTGCTAATAACAGTCTCTCATAATCAACGTCTTTATGAACTGTGCCAGCGTGCCAAATAAAAAAAGTTTAAAAAACTAAATCGCGCCACGGCCTGTTTAAGAGTAACTTAACTTGACATCAAAATAAGCAAACCATGGCCAGCTTAAGTTAACTGTAAAATGCATTCTCACTGGAAAAGTGTAGCGGTATTCTTTTTTTTATAAATGGTTCAGAAAAGTAAATCGCATTGGCTTCTTACTCATCATGAGAATCTCACCTGTAACGAAGACGGCTTCCTCTACGGGAATAGCAGCCAAACAACTTAATTTCCGAAAAATATTATTCTAAAAACAAATATGTAACCACCTTTAGGAATATCTTAATACATTGATAACCAAAGCAATATCTCCGGGGAGTGCAGTGGACCAGTGGTGTTCGACGGAATGCACTTGACACGGCAGGGTGTCACAAAATTCTCAGGGCATGTTTCTTCGTGCTAGGGAGGAGTTGCGGTTTAAATGAACTGCTG
The DNA here is from genome assembly GCA_029692085.1 of Gymnothorax javanicus. NCBI lineage: Eukaryota > Metazoa > Chordata > Actinopteri > Anguilliformes > Muraenidae > Gymnothorax > Gymnothorax javanicus. Next base: position 24,535,743 of record CM056206.1, on the reverse strand, counting down.
CTGGCGCAAAATGCGTGGGTTATTGAATGAAATTCTTTGCTGCGTTGGCTAGATTTCAGAACGCATTCCATGGAGGCTATTCTTTTTGGAAACTCTTCGCTTGTTTGTCAGGTAAGCTTCTCGTATTTTCACTTAGTGAATACTCGCGTAGGTGTTCTAATAGGCCTAACTGAAACTATACCTTAAAAAATAAAGAAGTCGCCCTCGAGAGGAAAGGTTGTTTATTTTGTGGTTGTAATTGTAAATGAACGGGCTATTCGCCCCGCAACGCTTCGGCGCTAAAGTTAAGAGAGAGGGGCGGGTTTTAAAATGAGACCTCTTATTGGCCCAGCTGCGGGGCAAACAGCAGAAGTGCCTCTCTTATCCGCCCCGCCGTAGTTTGCATTTGACAAATATTTTATTTATAAATTGTGTGTGATTCAAAATGTTCAAATAAATACAATGTACCCCGAGATAAATTTAGGACTTTTTTCAATCAAATCATTTAGTTTGCTTACCAGGCTGCAGATGAAGCAGCTCTTTTGCCAGCTGATCTCTCCTTGCTTGTGCTGCTGTTGGTATCCGTGATATCGGCACTTGCCAAATAAAGTCCTACAGTATGTCCAAGAGACATTCACTATGCATGGAAATGTTATGCGATGTCATGCACAAAGCATACTGCAACCTTCTAAGACGCATTTCCTCTTTTTTACAAATTATTTTTGGGAGTTTTCTCCTTTATTGGATATGTGCAGTAGAGAGAGAGACAGGAAAGATGTGGAGAAGGCATGCAGTAAAGGGCCCGGGCCGGACGTGGACCCATGCAGTCTTTATATGATATGATGCGCGTGCTTTTACCGATTAACAATTGGGGCACCCCAGCACTCTGAACCTTCTTTGTATTTCAGTTTGTCTTTTCGCGTGTTTTCAACTGAACAAAAATTTTTGGACTGTTACAAGCATGATACGGGTGTAGTCAGCCATTTTTTAATGGATAGCCATCTTGTCCTGACACCCACCCCTCCAGCAGAAATCCCCCTGAAAGACTGCAGGAATGGCAGAGTTGGCCAATTTAAGGGAGTCATGGCTTGAGCCAGGATAATTTGTGAATATATGTGTAACCTCACATGTTGCTTCACAAATCACCTGGATGTTGATGGAATGGGTTCTTTTACAGTTCATGTATGTATCCGAGAGTTCACAGCTGATGTGCATGATGTAATAGAATCCAGGACACAATGGACCAGGTTACCATCTTCAATTGCTCCTAGGTTGAGGTCTGATGCTCAAGTACCCATTACGTGCGCTTTTGCTGGTGGGCTGGGGTTAGACGTTAGAATGGGCACTATACGTGCAAAAAAAGCGCTATATGCAGCAGGGTACAGTGCGCTGCATATTGTGATACATTCCTCATGTAAATATAATTTAAATTCTCTGTGACTTGTGTTATAGTAGTCCTTCTGTTGGTTTGGACCAGACAGCGTTTGTTGCTCTTGTGCATTGATGACACTTGGGCGCCCAATAATCTGTCGCCAGTTCACACTTTGTGTCTCCGTGTACAGCTGTTGGTAATTAATCACCACTGCTGTCTGGGAGCACCCCAGAAGCCTTGCCGCTTTGGAGATTCTCTGACCCATTTATCTTGCGCTAACAATTTGACTCTTGTCAAGGTCTCTCGTGTTCCATTTCGCAAGCATCTAGCACATCAACTAAGAGAACTGATTGTTCGCCTACCGCGTATGGTTTGTGTGCAAACCTTTACATGAACTGTTGTTGCAACATAACTGACATTATTTACTTAATCTGTGACTGGTTTTAATGTTTTGACTGAATAGTGTACATATACTCTTTAAACATGTATCCTAGACAAGACAATGACAACTGTGTCAGTCTGAAACTAGCAAAAACACGTCCATTATGCTTGCAACGGCTTTGGGCTAGATGTGAGCTAGAGCCTTAAGTGATTTAGTTGAAAAATAATGCTATAAAAAGTGGCTGCATTTAAAGGGACACTTAGCCAATATTCGTACTTATCTCCATCTGTCTGATTTGGGGATATAGTGTGAAAAGCACATGCAGTTTTATCCAATTTTCTGTTCATCTCAGGGAATCAGCGGCAAAATCTGCTCTACTGCCTCCAACCACCCAAAGTAAAGTTATGCAAAGAAAAATATTATGGTTGGTTTGCTGGCTGCGTCTAATGACGATGAAAGGGGTAGTCAGGTGGTGTCTCGTGACCTGGTGGTGACCTTTTTTTGTGCTTTTCGCGGTTTGTTACAAGTTCTATGAACGGTGGAGCAGTGGAGCAGCAAAAAGAAAAAAACAACAAGAAAACCGAGACAACGAACTTAGAGAAAAATACCGGCTCCCCATAGATGGTTTGTGAGTAAAGACGACGCTGGCCAAGAAGAGGATGGAAACGCCACAGGAGCCGCCACTGCCCCAGCCTCTTCTGCTGCTTAGCCCGTCTCCCCCGACACCGACACGCTTCGGATGGAGGAGACATGGTGCCAGGTAGGTTACCAGTTTAGTAGTCCCACAACTTACCAGAGACGTGCGATCAGAGGAGGCAGTGACTTCTGCTTTTATTGCTGAATTTCGTCAACCTGTTTCCACGTACTATGCCTGATTGACAATTAATCAATCTTTACTTTTTCAAGGAACAATTAAGACCTAGCCGATGTATGATTAAGAGGTGATAATGACGAAAAGATTTATTTACAATTACGCTTTGATTCGAGACTGCAAGGATGGAAATCTTGGTAATTTCTCAGTAATTCCGTGTAAGTTACCGTTTTGACCTTCAGTTTATCACTGGGATTATGAAAGGAGACTGAAAATAACTCCCTATTTTTTTTGAATGGCATTAAAAAGTACGCATTAAAGGGGGGAAACATCATCATAAACATACTGACCAAGCACTGAACGTGGCAAAAGAAAGGTTTTAATATTTGTTAATGGCGTTATAGCTTCCTATAAGCAAATATGAACAAATTATCTGTCTCGTGAGCATTTTAAGTTAGATGCACTGAGCAATAATGTCGAGGAAACTGAAATTGCCACGTCATTCTGCCATTTACTCTTAGAAAATTAGTTAATCAATCCTCAGATTGCTAATCAAGCAAAGTAATGGAGTTATCGTTTGTTTAACGGCGAGCATTCTGCCTCACTCTTCGGACGGCACGTCTCTGAACTTATCTAATTAATCTGCCTATTTCAGCCATAATTTTAACTGTTTCAACCACTCAGGCCAGGGCCAAGATGACGTGCCTGAGCAGTCTATTAAATATTTCAAGCAGGCTTTTTTTCCATTAAAATAAAATGTTTAATTAACCGTATGGCTAAATAACAACAACATAAGATGACAGGGCGCTGGGGAAGGCTGGTATGAAGCGGTTAGGGTTTTTTTCTCTCACTGGACAAGCGCTTCAACTTCATGTCTGCCCCGAGGGCTTATTTCACGTCTGAGAACGGTACGTGGACAGACCACAACCCCTATCAGGCTACTCGCATAATAAGGTATGCCTGTGTTAATATCCCATTGAAGCTTAGCTGAGTAAATCCATAGATATAGGTAGGCTCCTATGGTATAATATTTTATTAACAACTTGGTACTTTTTTCGATAGCCGTGTCCTTAAGCTCAGAGTTGCATGGCTTGTGTGTTAAGTGTATACCATCATTTCATTAATCCATAATTGCATCTTTAACATTTTATCAAGATCAACATAATGATTATTGTATTTTATTTACATCCACTGTTTATTGCTGGGAAAGAATTCCGTATTGAACCTCCTCCACTACCGAATGAAATCAGTACTTTTTTGGCTTACCTGGATGTTTGGTACCCAGGGAAACATTCAGGTGTGTAATAAAGTAAAGCATACATCCAGTCAAGAAAATTTAGTTTAATTTCTAGTGCATAAGACACTAAAATCTTACAATTTTCAAAGGCTTCTAGGCTTGAAAATATTGAAGATAGAGAATATATGTGTATTGACCTCTTATAGGAAGTCATATATGAGCTTTCATTCGGTGACCTTGAACTTTACCTTCGATAACCTTCAAAGGTCAAAATTTAGAAGGAAATAAATTGTTCCAGATAGAGCGTAGGTTTGTATTAGAGACATTTAGAAAGTCGTATATGAAGTCCATTTGGTGACCTCAACTTGATCTTCTGTGGCCTTTAAAGTTCACAATTAACATAATGAATTTTCAATTACTTGTATCACCAAAATGCTTCAGAGCTTAGGATTGTACTGTATTACAGACATATAGAAGGTCTTATAAATGTATATGAACTTTCATTTGGTGATCTTGACATTGACCTTCAATGATTTGGAGGTTAAACTTCTCGTGAAGTTTTCATAACTTCTATCACCGCTATGGGATCGCTTGCCGGTAATCTACAGGGCCCTTGGTCCTATTTTTTGAAAATGGGGTGGTATAAGCTATTGTTAAAAATGAGGTTTTCAGGGTTCAGCACCTAACCAATGAGGGTGAGTCCACATGGTCAGCCACACTGCTGCAGTAGCCTCTGTGGACCAGCACCCGACTGCGTATCCAACTTGATCTCGACCGAGTTCAGAGGTGCATGTGATCATCAGGTGAATGTCATGTGGCTAGACATCCATGATTGCTTAACAGCTGGGTTTACAGCCTTTTCCTGGCATGCACCATAATTTACCCACAATCCGTCAAAATAAACTAAGCCATCCGAAGTGAACTACATCTGCCAAATGTGCCGAAACACAGCAAGAAATTATAAGAGAGGACTGATAGGCAGATGGAGTGAAAAATAAACAGCAGGCATGCAAAAGATGAGTCTTCCTGATTGTAGTTTCACTGGAACTTCATTACCAGACATCCTAATTCTCTTATTGTACACAACTTTATTACAATCGAAAGGAATTAATAAACAATGAAATGCATTCAAGTACAGAAATGTAAATGGTATTGACATGTACTTTCAATAATAAATAAAATCACATTTGCTTTAGAAATACAATAAGTTCACAAACAACCGTTTGTCAATCCACCAGTTTGTTACCCAATCCATTTTTCATGAAGTCAAATTTCCGCATATTTTTACATTGTTTTTCTGTTCCTGCTGAATCATGTCCATGAACGATGTATTACCGCTGTATGAAAGCTGGCCTCAGTGACACCTACTATGTAAATCAATTTCTTCCGAACACATTTATTTTTCTGTTTCCAACCACTGATGCATGGAAATGAAGCTGGAGTGTGCATCAATTCAGAGGCTTTGGGGAGTCATTTGTTTGCTTTACAAGGATCCTATGAATGTAAATACACTGTTTGGCATTTTGAAAAGGCTGTATTGCATTTTATTGTAGTGTAGTGCAGAGTAGTGTAGTGTTGTGTAGCATCATGCAATCTAGCGTAGTGTAATACAGAAAATAATGTGAAGTGTAATGTGTAAGAACATGTTGAGGAAAGAGCAGTTCTTCAGCATAAGAATAGTAGTTTTTGTTTGTTTTTTCTTGGTCCAGAACAACTTAAATTTCAGAATAAATTGTTATGAACTTCAGAAAAGGAACCAGGTGGAGATACTCAAGAGCCTCTTGGTACTTTAATATTGATTTTTTTTTAAGCCACAGTTGGCACAATCAGAAACATAAGGATGAAAAGGGCTCAGGCAGAAAAGTGGTCAGGGGAAGTGCGAGTCAGGATTCAAGCGGATGTGGTTAACCACCGTCAGAGACGGGTCCGAGGTCAGTACCATGAATCAATCGGGGTACAGGGCACACTGGATGGCGCACACTCTCGAACTCCAAGGCTTGGAAGGACCAGCAGATTCGCCAGTCTTGAGCTGCCTGCAAATGGAAACATCTAATAAAATGGTTACTTGGTTTACCTGGTAGAATTAGCATAAGACAGAAGGTATTGAGCTCTAGGCTGAACTGGCTTAGAACACAATGAATTGGAACAATTCAGTGAGGGAAGAACAAGACCTGCAGGAACTTAAATACATGCAACAACAATTAACAATAGGAAATGGGTGAGAGTAGGAGCACATTGGGAAGGGCGATGCTCAAAACAGTAATTAAATAATGGAAACAAATTGGTAGAACAGAGGAAAAAATTTACAAGGATGGCTAAACTGTGGGAGAAATGATAAAGAAAGGCTCAGGACCTGACATAAGCATTACTGGATAAGTTGAGTAAGTTTTTATTGTATCTACCCGACGACGATAGTCGAGAGATACTATGGTTTGGTTCCGGGGCCGCTGCCACCGCAGAGATTTTATGTTCCGGGCTCTGGAAGCCACAATTATTATAGGAATGTTTTCAAATTTTACACAGGCGAAGATATATATATGACAATGCTCAAGACCGATTTTCGTCAATTTCGGACATCCAATATGGCTGCCGGCGGCCATTTTGTCTGAAATTTTTTATGTTCCGGGCTCTGGAAGCCACAATTATTACAGAAATGTTTTCAAATTTTACACAGACGAAGACATATACAGGGTTTTCCCTGGGTTTTTAGAGGTCTTAGGGGGGTGGGCAGCTGAAGCAGCGGGGGCGGGGGGGAGATGACGCAAATGATTGCAAGTAACTGTATCGCTTTATTTTTGGCCCATTGGGACTATGACATTGAATTTTCGTATTCGCATAATCAGGAAGTGGGTCTAACAAGAGAAAAGCAGTGATGGATTTGGCTGAAAACTTGCAGAATGGGAAGTATGACAGTGAAGATATTCTACTGTTACAGTATTTTTCATTTCCTAAAACAGTAAATCAAAACTATTACACAATTGCCAAAATGAAAAAGTAAGAGAAATCTATATGAATCTTTCTGTGGTTTCAAGACTGTCCTTACACTGCACACATAAACCATATTCTACTTCCAAAATGTTCTGATTTCCAATGCAAAATTATGACTAGATGTATCAAGATGGATCTCTAATAATTTTATGCTCTAATGCAGTTAGCGATTATGCTTTTGGGAAACGCATCCCTGGATAGTACGGGACGCTGCAATGCTGCCAGCATAATATCGCCAGCTACATAAAAAACGTCCTGCCCAGCGCAATGATTTTCTAGTAGCTCTGCCTGTAGCTGGCGACTGTAGATGTCAAAGAAAAATATGCACAAGTAACGTTACTGTGTGCCAGAAACACAAACCAACATTGCTCGCAAAAACTATCGGTGCAACTGAGCCTTTGTCAGACTTTGACTGAATAAACTTATAATTTTATTAATGCACTAGCTAGCAAGTAAAGAGGCCTGGTTAGCATTTTGCACATAGCCTAAAGCAGCTAATGTTAACCCCTTTTTAAATTTAAATTCTGTTAGTTGGTCGGTTTGAATTGCTGAATATTACGAAACTTCACCGTCGACTTCAACTTAAGTTAATCCACTTACTTTGGCTATAAACGCCATTTCAAACATTGACAATTCCTCGCAGGCTGGTGCGTGACCAATGCACTCATTCAAATGAAATGCAGCGTACAATACAGCTGCATTTTAGTGAAGGAGGGGCTGGCAGAGACTGATGTTGCGCTCTGATTTGTTGAGCATCTTGGCTTTTGAAAGAGTGGCAGGCAGGCTGTATTGAAAGCAGCATGCGAAAATGATCTGTAGTCTGCGGCGCTACTGTTAAAGCGCTTTTGACTGGGCCTTGAAACAAATTTTTTCGCCACGACAGATTATATTCAAAGTCAACGCAAAGACGCATTCGTGTCATTGCGTTGACTTTGAATGTAATCAGTCGTCTTGAAAAAATCGCTTTCGCCTCTGTGAAAGCAGCTTCAGTCAAATAAATATTTCAATTCAAACTAAGGTGGCGGAACTTAGTTCCAGACCGTTCCGGCCCACTTTAATCCCCGTCTATTTAATGTTTTTTAAAAATAAAACAAAGTTAGCGGATATGTGCTCATAGCTGTGCAACTGATGCAGCGGTGTATACACACCGTGCTTCAACATGTGCTGCGGATTAGTTTGGTCTGAAACATCACAGCAACTAGTTTTGTGGATTTCCACCGTACCTACTGTATGATCAACACACTTATCAATGCCTGCCTGTAAACTCCTCTGCTTTTCTTTATTTGTCTCTCTTTTTATTTCACACTACAGCAGTAAAAGCTGAATAATAATTAATTATTATTTTTAGACACCGTATATTGACTGGGGAAAGCCAAGAAAGAAATGAGAGGAGAAATGGCGTGTCAGCTTGGCTAATGTTACTCACCGGGACTTCTTTGGCGGCGTTCAGATAACAGAGTGAGACGTCTTCTGACCTCCGGTATTTCGTGAAATGCTTTCTACCCCGTGTAGTTGTGGCTCTGAACCCCCTTAGCATTTTTAACGACGTAAGCTCCGTCGCTCTCCCATCCATGCTTTGGGTCACGTTCAGTGCGTCGGTGCAACATTACATCAATGGGATGTAATGCGGCTCTTGTTCATTTTTGCTCACCTGCTCTATTTTTTCTCTTAGGCGGGAGGCAAAAACGCCTAGGCGCCTCGCCTAAGCCGTATAATGGCAGGGAAAACCCTGATATATATGAAAATGCTCAAGACCGATTTTCGTCAATTTCAGACATCCAATATGGCTGCCGGCGGCCATTTTGTCTGAAATGTTTTATGTTCTGGGCTCTGGAAGTCACAATTATTACAGGGATGTTTTCAAATTTTACACAGGCGAAGATATATATATGACAATGCTCAAGACCGATTTTCGTCAATTTCAGATGTCCAATATGGCTGCCGTCAGCAATTTTTTTCGAAATTTGGGGATCGGGGAGATACAAGACTCGGTCCCTGTGGTGACCGAGTTGTCTAGTTTTAGAGATAAACTGAGTGGATAATTCTTGTAGTTAGACAGTTCTCAACTTATTGTTGTATTAATTAAGGATTAAGGACTTAGTCAATATTCTGTGTATTGACTTGTGCAACTCTTATTACTGCATCATATTTATATTCATATTCATCAAATGTCACCTTGGGACATGTACTTTTAGGCAATATCAGCTGTTTCTGTTCATGTTTCAGAATAAAGGTCGATGAGTAAGGAAGCACAGGATAAGGATTTGAAATTTTAAGAAAGCCATAAAAGTAATGGCTTTGAAATAGGTATGGGCAACGCTCTGCATAAACTCAAATGCAATGCGTAACAGCTGAACTGGGGCGGTAAACAAGCCTCAGGAAACTTATAAAAAATGATGTAAATACCATTTTCATACAAAAAGAACACCATGGTTTAATTAAAAGCAACCTTTTCAATAGGATAACTGCATTTCATACATGAACTCTGCGTATTACGGCCAGAAACGCGATTTGAACAGAGCTATTGTTCGCCCGTTGGATGAATGCGTGACTTCAATCTGCGCCGTGTTTACAAATTCTCAAGTGCTCGACCTGGCAAAAATATCCATTTAGGAGGTAGATTTCAAATAGCCTGCGCCGACATGATATCCCAGCTACGGCCTTGATTAGTTTACAGCCATCTAATTTGAGAAATTACGAGTCTGTTCGTCCAGGCTAGACCTCCAGGGGATGTGAAATAAGTTCGACAGAAGTTGGTGAAGTTCGTCGCGAGTTCGCCGTGATCTCTTCTCAACAATGGCAAGAAAGGTGAGCGTATTTTTACTCTACCCTACATATTTTGTTGATAGAATATCCTGTGACCCTATTTGTGAAGTTTCAGTAAAATATACCAAGAAAAAAACCGGCGCCAGGCCTTCGAAGCCCACCGGTCACAAGATTCATTCACGTATACGCTTCAATTCGAGACTGCAAGGATGGAAATCTGAATCATCAATCAGGAAAAATTCTCGGCTCTCGGTAATTCTGTATATCGTTTAAACATTTTGTTAATTGGATTATGAAAGAGGACTGAAAATAAGCGCCTGCTTTTTTTTTTGGGTTGTAAAAGCGTGTATTTAAAGGAGAATACATTGTATATTGATTAAGCATTGAACTCTGCATAAGTCGAACTGTTTTAATATTTGTTGATGACATTGCTTCGGCTTCCTGGAAGCAAGTACGCGTGCAAATCTGCTGTCTAGTGAGCATTTCAGGTTCGATGTACTGAGTAATAACACAGCGGAAACTTAAACTGGCCCGTCATTCCGCTGAATAATCTTACTAAACAAGTTAATCGTCTGATTGCTACTCAAGCAAAGGGAAGGTTTCTGGCTCACCAAACTAACCTCCGACTGCACGTCACTGTGTTTTACTATGAATTATTCTCAGTAGCTCATTGAAACTATCATGGGAGGAGGGTATATGGATATAGTAAAGAACAGTGCAAAGTTTTGTTTTTTTTTAATCACCACGGGTTATTGAAGGGGGAATGATTTATTTCGTAGCACTGGGAGGGCAAACAACTGCCGGCATCAGCGACTTCACTGCATTTTATATAGTAGCTAATGGGCAAGTAGCGTTAATGTTTGCCCTCCCACCGATAATTTTGACATTTTTGCAGGCCATTGATCCAAAAAAACTTCACAGGCAACCCATTCATACCATTTTTTAATATCAATGCAAAACCTAATGTTTGTTGAACATACAGTAATTGGGTGAAATTCAATGCATTTTCCATTAAGAAGGGCCTAGGGGGCGCTGCTGTACTTCAGAAAAGGGGTAGATGACTTTAGCATCAATTATTTCTGTTAGGGTACCCTAATGGATAATTTGGCCTGGTTTATTTCTGAAAAGACTGTATTTTCGAAAATGCCCTCAGGCTTCATCCCCCAAGTTTCGCAATGGGTTTTGTTAAAAAATGCCGAAATCAGCCATTTTTGGGACCCTGTGGCTCTGAGACCCTTCCTGTAAAGGCGTTGGACTTGTGGCAAACTCTTTGTCTGTGTCTTCTGTACTTACCTGCAAAAAATCATTAGAAAATAATAAAAACTTTGCTCTCAGCAACTCAAGAAATGTTGTCATTTTATTCATTTGCATTGCCCATGCCTATTTTAAAAGGGTGCATTGCTCACTACACAAAGACAGGCAGATCAGACAGTTCTTTTCCAAGAATTTAAACCTAGTTGTTATTCCCCACGTAAATGCAAATACATATAGATTCATACCTCCAAGGGTAAAAACAGAAACAGATGTTCTCAAAGAGAAGTGAGTAAATATAAATAACAAGAGATTTTGAATAACCCATTGTTCTCTCATCTCCATCTTAATATACTGCAATTGCATCATTACCATGGAGACAGCTACATGGCACCTGCACTGGAAATTGTTGCAGGTCAATGATGGTCACACCAAAACTGCTCCAACAATCACAACTTCTTCAAAGTCACTGGGGACTCTTCTTCCACTCACATTTCTTGCAATGACAGATGAGAGTACCTTTTCCGTTTCTATATGCTTAACCCTTGTATTATGTTAAAATTAAAAATGATTTTTGGCTTGAGGTCAGTTTGATCCCCGCAATGTAAAACTGCATAAGATATTTGTAACTGAAAGTGTTACCTAATCTCCTCTCAGCTCATTTATGCCTTTCTACTAACCATTTTAATTTCTAAGTAAATAAAACACGACTCCCCCATCCTCCCCTTATACATCAAGTATGAATTTTACATGATAATGGCAAAGACCAAATGTGAAATGAAAGAGAAATTAATTTTAATGTACCCCCAGTCTTAGGCAACACTACGAAAATTAGATCAAAATGATTTCATGAAATAATTGATCCTGGCATCAAAATGACCCAAAAAACACAAATGCTTACAACATGTGTACGGAACATAAAACATTTTTTTTTTAGTTAAATTCATGTTCTACCCATAAAGTTAGGAAAAAAATCTAGTTGAAAAAAGTGTGTTCACCATGTTTTTAGAGACTGTGAACATTGAGTAGGGTCAGATTGACCCGGAACATAATAGGAGGGTTAACTAGCTGCAGCATTTGTTTGAGCCACAAATTGCATCGCATCTACATTCTGTTGCCATACAGTAGTGTGCAGTGATGATTATACACCACCACCTTCATCCTGAAGGGGTCCTTATACTATTAATTCTTTATCATTTTTTGGTGAAAATGTATTGAAAAATACATTCAGTCTTGTTTTGTGTTTTTGAGTTGCTCTCTGAATAATTTCATCTGTCTCTTTGTTTGCTGAATCTTGTATGCACAATTCTTGAGGTACTGACTTGAAATTTTTACTACCAGAAGCCTTACATCCACGGAAGATGATTTTGGAAGGTCAAGGTCAAGCAAATCAAAAAACATTTTGGCCGATATCTCACTTCGCAAAAATGATAGACATAGAATACCAATACTGGAATGTTTGGTCTTGTCTCGTGTTCCAGAATTTTTCCAAGTGTTAGTCTTTAGGCAATTATTTTTTGGTTAGTTAGTAGGATTATAAACAAAGTAATGTATGGGTTTGCATGAGAATTTAACGACAGGTGGATTTTGGCCTGAGCTGATTAGATTTTGTTGCCTGGAATCCATACATATCAAGTGCTGGTCGCTCCCAACGGTTACTGACTGATATCAGTCTGGCCTCAGTCGTATAGCCAGCGTTTAGCCCTTACGTCACCAATGAAGTGAATATATGAATATTCATGTTTTCTGCTCTTGGCTGATTGGATGACCTTTTGGCAAGAACCACCAATCGAATATGAGTTAGCTGGCCAGCAACGACATTCGTGATTGTTATTTGACATGAGCTTAAAAATTAGATTGTGGCTTGCTTGCGTTTACTCTTGGAGTGGTTGTTAGGTTTTGAACAGGATAATGTTTTACCATATCTGCATTTTGTTTATTTCAGTGGGATTCCCCGGTATAATAAAGGCTAAATCAAATAATACTCAAATTACATAACGTATTTCACTGTAATTGGCATTAGCTATAGCTCGAAGGGCATGATTGCATCAGCTAGATTAAAATGATACTCCACCCAAAAACTATAATTTGTATATCAATTACTCACCATTAGATGTCTTGAACGGGCGAAGTTGTTCTTCACCTGGCGAAACTTTATGGCCACTGGAGAGTTTTGAAAAATTATCCAAATTCCTTTTTTGCTGGAAGCAAATGGGGTCACCCAGTAGCAATGGGAAAACTCCACAAAACGTCCATTGACAAACTTTCAAACCATCGTCCAACGCATCGTCCAGTATAATCCAAGCCTGCTTTGTCCACTCGTATCCTCAGAACTCTAGAAACGTGGTTATTTTTCACTAAAAATAATAAAATACTACAGTTATGCTTCAAGTAAGCTCGCGCATTCAACGGAAGTCCCGCCTCCCGGCTCGTTCATTGCCCAGAGACTCTGCTGCCACTCAGATGAATAACACGAGGCGGGACTTCCGTTGAATGCAGAACTGTGGTATTTTATTTATTTTTAAGTCTGTCTAAAGGGGCGGGGCACCCTTGTGACTGTGAGCCAATCACAGATCTTGCATGGATTTTGTGCGAATATTTGAAAGTCAAACGCTGGCCTGCCGACTGAGGCCAGACATATAAGCAAGTGACCGTTGGGAGCGACCAAAGCTTGATATGGATGGATTCCAGGCTATAGATTTCGGGAGTGATCCTGATCAGAGTTTGGATCCAGAATTTTCTGAAAGGATTTTTCAACATTGCAAGTGCGAGCGAAATTCGACATTTCTTTACAAATACATAAAGATTTGATATTAGAAAAAATGAGGGGCATTATCTCAATGATGTCATGAAAATATTACAGATTTATCTTGATCCAAATATTTTTCTGGGTCCAGGTACTCAGCTTATGCAGAATGGGAGTGCGCACACATACATTATGTTGCTATAGTAAAGAAACTAATTGAGGTGAAAACTTTGAACCACCATTAAATTATCGCTGAGATGTAGATTCCTGCTGCATAAAAAAAAGAATCAAGACTCTTTTGCTGGGGTACTGACAAATGGGGGGCTGTTCAGCATTGGCAGAGGTTTGCAATGTTTTATTTTTTTAGTTGTCAATATCTGTATATTGATCTTCTGAATACAATGCCTCTTTTATTGGAGCAATTCTGAGTTCTTATCGATGATAATCCCAAATTATGGTAAGATCTAACTTGTTGTTGATTTTAACCAACATTTCAATAATTTAGCGGATGCCAAGGCAATAGATTTCTAATCTATTGTATCCATTTGACTGCAGTCAACATGTTACTAAGCCCACCCATAATCTTGGCCATTTTCTAGATCTAGTCATTTCCAAGGGCACTGATGTTAATGTTACCCTAACGTGTTACTTAAAGGAGCTGTGTCGCGACTACTGCAGGAGCTCACAATTTTTTTGTTTTTAATTTTATTTAAATTGTTTCAAAAAAATTTGGAATCTCCAATCCCACTTGAATCTGGAATGCCCAATCCGAGAACTATGTACAAGGCTTGCTCGTATGCGACCTCTTGTTGCCAACTCAGGAGAGAGAGACAGTTCGCGGCTCTCCTCCGAAGCATTCGTCTGTCAGCCCCTGCATCTTTTTACACTCATTGGTCAAAACTATTGCAAGTTCAGAACGAGGGTGGAGGATACCCGAACATGAGCGAGCTTAGAATCTCACTGATGAGCACCCGACTGGCCAACAGGAGGCACTTGAGCAACGAACAAGGCAATCATCCCAATATTATGTCTCTGCAGACCCGGAGGCAGCAGTTTCAGGACCGCACTTTCAGGACCGCATTTCTAGGACCTTAGTTTTCCGCGACAGCGCCACCTATAGAACTGGATGACAGCAAGACCAGGAGGCAGCAGTTTCAGGACTGCATTTCAGGGACCTTTGTTTTCTGCCACAGCGCCACTTATCGAACTGGATGACAGCAAGACCCAGAGGCAGCAGTTTCAGGACCGCATTTCTAGAACCTTAGGTTTTCTGCGACAGCGCCACCTATCGAACTGAATGACAGCAAATACTATTGACTGTCTAGCGATAATATTGAAGGTTTATTCTACCCAAATGCCAAAATAATTGTGATTCATCATTAGTTTTAATCGTGATTCATTACTAAAGGTTTATTCCACCCAATTGCCAAAATAATTGTGATTCATAATTAAAGTTTTAATTGTGATTCATTATTAAAGGTTTCTTCCACCCAAATGCCAATACAATTGTGATTCCTGATATTATCCCAATATCATCAAAATATGCAGATTCACACCCGCATTTCCGGGACCGCAGTTCTAGGCCCCTAGGTTTTATAATATTGGAGGTTTATTCCACCCATATAATACTTAATACAATATTTAAGGTACTTTAACTATAATATTGGAGGTTTATTCCACCCAAATGCCAAAATAATTGTGATTCATATTATCCCATTACCATCAAAATATGCCTAAAATTCTTAAAATGGCTCTAAAACATACCAGAAGCATTATACCTTACATTTTGTTCAGAAACATAGTACATGTCTTTTGTGTACAACCTTTTTATTGAAATACACAAAAAAGTTGCAATTCAATTCGCATAAGCGCAGCTTGAAATCTGCACAGCAGGGCAAGGGCAGGGGTTCTCAACTGGTCTCACATTGGGACCCACATTTTCCCAGGGTCATTACATCGTGACCCACTTTCATAGAATCCAAACCAAGCAAACATATTTTTCAAAAACAGCCTTTGAAAACACATACGCCATCTTTTTAAACGTATATGTGCAAAGTGCATTTCAGAGCACTTTATTCAGAAAATGAGGAACATGAAAACTGCATTCGTGAATAACATGCAATTAAATAAAAATGCACAAAATAAATAAGGCCACAAAACTTCATTTCACGTCTATGAATCTCTGCATTCAGAGCACAAAATGAGGAGCAACATGACAATTGCATGTATAAAAGTGAATAAAATATCAAAACTGCACAAAATAAATAAGGCCACAAAACTAAATATTCACGTCTATGAATCTCTCTGCATTCAGAGCACAAAATGAGGAGGAACGTGATAAATGCATGTATAAAAGTGAATAAAATAAAACATCTAAACTGCACTTATTTTTTAAGCATTTTATTCCATAAAACCTGTTTAATTTGAACATATTTCCAGTGGCTGGAGGTGGGATGGTGGGGAAAAGGGAAGGTTGCCTTGCCTCACAAATACTTACAGTGCTGTGAAAAAGTATTTGCCCCCTTTCTGATTTCTTACCTTTTTGCATATTTTTCACACTTAAATGTTTCAGATCAAACTAATTTTAATATAAGACAAAGATAACCAGAGTAAATACAAAATGCAGTTTTTAAATGATGATTCATTTATTAAGGGGAAAAAGCTATCCAAACCTACCTGGCCCTTTGTGAAAAAGTAATTGCCGCCCCCCCCTTGTTAAATCATGAATTAACTGTGATTAACCACATTTTGAGTCCAATTTCACTAGCCACACCCAGGCCCGATTACTGCCAGACCTGTTGAATCAAGAAATCACTTCAGTAGAACCTCTTTGACAAAGTGAAATAGGCAAAAAGATCTAAAAAAGCAACATGTCATGCCGCGAACTAAAAAAATTCAAGAACAGATGAGAAACAAAGAAATTGACATCTATCAGTCTGGAAAGGGTTGCTAAGCCATTTCTAAGGCTTTGGGACTCCGGAGAATCACTGTGAGAGCCATTATCCACAAATGGAGAAAACTTGGAACAGTGGTGAGCCTTCCCAGGAGTGGCTGGGCTACCAAAATTACTCCAAAAGCACATCGACGACTCATCCAGGAGGTCACAAAAGAACCCAGAACAACATCTGAAGAACTGCACGCCTCACTTGCCTCAGTTAAAGTCAGTGTTCATGATTCAACAATAAGAAAGAGGCTGGGCAAAAATGGCATCCATGGGAGAGTTCCAAGGCAGAAACTACTGCTGATCAAAAAGAACACAAAGGCTCGTCACACGTTTGCCAAAAAACATCTTGATGATCCCAAGATTTTCGGGAAAATATTCTGTGGACTGACGAGACAAAAGTTTAATTTTTTGCAAGGTGTGCATCCCATTACATCAGGAGTAAAACTAACACAGCATTTCATGAAAAGAACATCACCAAAAGTCAAACGTGATGGTGGTAGTGTGATGGTTTGGGGCTGCTTTGCTGCTTCAGGACCTGGACGACTTGTCATAATTGATGGAACTATGAATTCTGCTCTCTACCGGAAAATCCTGAAGGAGAATGTCCAACCATCAGTTTGTGACCTCAAGCTCAAGCCCACTTGGGTTACGCAGCAGGACAATGATCTGAAACACATCAGCAAGTCCACCTCTGAATGGCTTGAAAAAAACAAACTGAAGGTTTTGGAGTGGCCAAGTCAAAGTCCGGACTTAAATGCGATTGAGATGCAGTGGCATGACCTTAAACAGGCCGTTCATGCTCAAAAACCCTCCAATGTGGCTAAATTAAAACAATTGTACAAAGAGTGGGCCGAAATTCTTCCACAGGGATTTGAAAGACTCATTGCCAGTTATCGCAAATGTTTGATTGCAGTTCTTGTCGCCGAGGATGGCACAATCAGTTATTAGGATTTAGAGGGCAATTACTTTTTCACATAGGGCCAGGTAGGTTTGGATAGCTTTTTCCCCTAAGTAAATGAAATCATCATTTAAAAACTGCATTTTGTATTTACTTGGGTTGTCTTTGTCTAATGTTAAAATTTGTTTGATGATCTGAAACATTTAATTGTGACAAATATGCAAAAAAATAAGAAATCAAGAAGGGGGCAAATACTTTTTCATAGCACTGTACATACTTGCAGAAGTCTACTTTGCTCAAAAGCATTGCCTTGCAGTACATGCAGTGCCATTGTGGTCGGCAGTTCAAACCACATCTGTGAATGGTATACCCTGAAATATAAGAACATAAGAAACATAAGAATTATCATATTATCAAGTATTTTATAGTCATAAACTTCGAATTGTAACTTACTGTATCAGTAATCTAAATCTGAATCAAGTATCAGGTCACCACAATCAAATTAGAGTATTGATTGATCTAATGGAACTGATAATTAAATTTGGGCTGTTCTCAATGCACAGAAAAATCAAAGTTACATGTTAAAAGACAATGTTTGCAAACTTTACCTGCATGAAAAACTGCTCTGTTGAAATGTGAGTCCAGGTGAGATCTGACCTTGCTGAACTTTGTGGAATGAAACAAAGGAGGCCCACAGAATGGGCAGTGGTAGGCTGTGCAGCATGTGCTGCACCTTTTCAAGTCAGGTAAACACTGGCCTTTTTGGATTGTTACATGCATCTTTAAAGGAAAAACAAAAACAGAACATAATTGTTAAAACTGGACATTTAGATATTATTTCACAAACATAACTTTTCTCTGAGTATAATACAGCATAAAAAAAATCTGCTGTCCTGAATTGAGCTTAATTTTTGCCCATGAGATTTGCAGGAAAGGTCAACGGCAGAGGTTTTCAAAGTGGTCACCCCCTTGGAGAGGGGGGCGCGCTCCAAACGGTTTCACGGGAGGCTCAGTGAATGGAAGTGAAAATGTGTGTGTAATTTGGATAAAGAGATGGTTCAGAGATATGGTGGTTTTGGTGGATTTTACTGTTTTCACACTTTCCTAGAGTCAGAATAAATTCCTTCCGACAGATCTTTTTATGTATTTGATGTAGTCAAGTTATGTAAACAGCAATATCAGATAATCAAATAACAACCACGATCTCATAGGCACCCAAGAACTGCGCAAAACTAACTATACTGAACAACAAAAAAACGCAAGTTAATTAAAGACAGACCGGAAAATAAGTATGCACGTAATTATTACAGAAAATCAAATTTATCACTAGCGCATGCACATTTACACTCGTTTCATCAAATTTTTCTTTGTTTTGCGGTCACTTTCACTGAGTAACCATGAGAGGACATTAACTAGTTAACTTGCGTTTCTTTTCTTGCTCAGTATATTTCTGCTAACTACTAACTATGAGTGGGCGCCTTTTTCCAAGCTTTGTCTCAGGGGAGGCCCACGGTCAGACTTTGAAAACCCGGGTCTACATAATAATAAACTCTTAAGAATGCATATCATGCATTGTCTGTTTGATTAATATGCTGGCTAGAATTATCACGGTCATCAAGTAAACACACCAAGACGTTAAATGGCGCGACGGTTTTATTCAACACCTGCACAAGTTCTTTTGCTATCCTAAACCAACAGATAGCAAGCTGTCGCCAATGCATTTAAGTTACTATGACGTTTACGCACTCATTTCAACTAATGAACGTTACCTTTGCTAATTCAAGACAGCAGAATTGACTTTGAACTTTAAACAAACGAACATTAGTACTCACATTTTTTGATGTCGTACTCGATCAACTGACTGAGAAGGGTATCATCTGACTCGCAGGGTGGCACTAATGTGAAAACCAGAGGGTCCTAGAACTGCGGTCCTGAAAGTGCGGTCCTGAAACTGCTGCCTCCGGTTCTACAGGGACACTCTATTCCAATCATCTTTAATTTCCCTTCCCAGCAGTCCCTTCCCAGGTTGCATCCCCACAGCGCTTTTAGCCAATCGTGCGCTGTTCTGAAAAAGCTGCCAACCACTGCTGGTTGGTACGCCCGGGGATCGAAACCGCACCCAAGTAGTCACTACTGCTCCGCAAATGCGGTGCGGAGCTCGTAACTTTGAACAAAGTAAATTGCGCGACTGCTAGTCAAAATCAAGAAGGTATTTTTCATTTTTCTTCAGTGATTATTGGCGATGGCAACCAGCTTCTTCGTATCCCTTGGCTAAAGCTTAAAATTGCTCTTTGAATCCTCAAATTTCAAAAGGAAGCGCCTTGATAGAAAAAGCTTGATGTCAGAGTAACTACAAAGCAAAACAAAGGCAGATTGGTAAGGATGGAATCAGGTTATGAGATTCAGTCCAGCAGATTCACTTTCTTAGGCTGTAAGTCCTGAACATGCGCAGTAATCCTGACACAGCTCCTTTAAGGTTTCCTGATCATTACTGTTTTTTTTTTTTTTTTAAACTGTTTGTGCTTGACAAAGCTGTGACAGAGTGCGTTGTTTAGCGACGTTATCTGAATGCGTCAGTAGCATCCTTTTCAATATGATTTATGCACTAATGCAGGGGTGTTAAATCTTTTCCCATAAAGGGCCAGTGTGGTTGCTGGTTTTTGTGACAGCCCAACACTTACACACCTGCTTCTAATTATCAAGGTCTTGATTGAAACCCCTGATCACCTTATTAGTTGAATAAGATGCTGTTCGCCTGGGCTGTAACAAAGACCTGCAACCACACTGGCCCTTCACAGATAAAATTGGATACCCCTGCACTAAAGCCGCGTTTCCACGAAACGAGAAACAAATTTTTTCCTTGCTTTATTTGCAGAAGTTTGACTGCGGGATCATTTTAATTTTTTCGTTTGAAGATTTTCCGCCCAATTGGCACGAAGATCCCGTTCATTTCTATGGGAGAACAACCTAGCAAAGGATTGGCAAGCGAATTCACACCACCAACCAATAGCAATGCCAGTTGAGCTTTGTTTACACTCAATGGCCGGCAGTACTTCCTGCAATCTCTAAAAATCATCGGCAGGGTGGCGAGACTAATGTTGCTATGCTAGCGTCACAAATATTTTGCTTTATGAACATTGCGCTGGCTTGAGAATAAAAATATTCACAAAACTGATGATGTCGTCATATCCGATGTTGAGCTAAAGGAGTATTTTTTTTCTGAAACTGTAATCCATGAGTTATTTTACACAGCTTGCTCCCATTATCTCAAGCTATGCAGCTACTATGGTTTGAATATGAAGCTAGGTAGCCTAGTTAGCCAATGTTGCTGCTAGTAGCAATGATGCTCTTCAGGACAGTGCCCTACTCGTGCAGATATTTCGCAAAAGAATATTTTGACGAGGAGCAAAATGCGAATTTCGTGCATTCGAGCCCTTCGCGCGAGCTGTGTGGCGTCTCCCGCCTGATTCGCATCACCCAGCGCAAACTAGATTCTTTTTGCTTGTATTTGCGTCTTTGCATTGACTTTGAATGTAATTTGGTCACGCAAAAAATTTGTTTCGAGTTCAGCGGAAACGCACCATAAAGGTTCTTAATGCCCCTATTACTCTTTCTGAATTTAATGGTGCATTCAGAACTGCACTTGATCTCTGCATGGAAATGTTCCATTCTGGTTTCAGGGTGAACCACTCTACCAAGACTGCTGTATTCCAGGTTCTGAATGATCTTAGATGTTTTTTGGATGCTAAAAATGTCTGTTCTTATTTTTTTTAACTTAGGTGCAGCTTTTGACACAATTGGCCAGAGACCTCTTTCTGAACATGCACCCAAAAGTACAAGCCATGTCTTGAAAGACACCTGGATTTTATGAATAAATGTAAAATCATGGCCATTGTTACACAGGAACTTAATGCAAATATCCAATCAGCCGTTCATGTGGAAGCTACTCAGTGCATAAAAGCATAGAGAGGAAATCTGAAGGAGTGTGGCGGATGCTCACCAAACATGGACAGTAAAAAATAGAAAATATTGCCTGGTCTGTCAAATCTTAATTTCTGATGTAACACCCAGATGGTTGGGTCAGAATTTGGCATAAACAGCATGAATTAACTGAACCATCCTGCCTTCTGTCTACAGTTCAGGCTGGTGGTGGTGGTGATGTCATTGTGTTAGGAATATTTTCTTGGGACACATTAGGCCCGTTTATACCAATAGAGCATAGTTTATATGCCTCATCCTGCTTGAGTATGGTTGCTGACCATGTACAGTTCCTCCCTTTATGTCCACAGTCTACCCATCTGCAAAATGGATACTTTAAAGGGATAGTTCACTTTTTTTGAAGTGGGGTTGTATGAGCTACAAATTGCCACTACTTACATTAGATACAGTAGAAAGCTCTCTGATCTCCTCCAGGTAGCCGCACCAGGGCATAGTGCTGGGTGGAAATTTAGGCGATACACTGTTGTGAACTGAAACACAGAAACAGTGTATTTTCGCAGCCTAAAAGATGTCCTACCTGAAAATAATACACCATTTCAATTGTACGCTATATTTAAAAAAATTACAGCACTTTAGCTGCTCGGAAAAAAACACAGTTGCTCTTGAACTAACCAACTGACGTATTCCTGTGCGAGGCGCATCGTAGTTCACTGCAAGCAGTAGCGATCAGCTGTTTGGGTCAGACTCCGAGCGGTTTGCGGCAGAGCCGGATTTTCAATGGCATAGAATCACGTCTCAAAAAAAAAAAAAAAAAAAAAAAAATACAATAACCAGCACAGCAGATACACAGTATGCGGCTGCGTAGACCCTATGCGATATCAATTTGTGCTGCAATGTTACATTAGACTTTTTCACAGGTGTTTCACTCTTAGATGTGATGCTTGGGTACAGCAGTGCTCTTCAGCGTGCACCGTTGAGATTTCCCTGAATGTAGCCAAACAAAATCCTCTTTGGAAAAATGAATACTGCAAACACGGAGTTCTTTTAGGGATACGGGTGGCGTATCAATATCCGTGTTGAGGCAACTAGCCACAGCTACAAGTCCAATATTCCGCAGAGGAATGCGGTGGAAGCTGTAAGTGCACCAGGATACAGCTTTGCTTTCACGTCCAAGAAAGCGACACACACGGACCATTTTCGAAATATCTGAAAATGTTAAACGGCCGTCCAACCTCGCAACCGCAGTTAAGCCGCTTGCGCACTGGACGCGAAACGAGTTTTTCGCACACAGATTACATTCAAAGTCAATGCGAAGACGTGAATACAGGCGTTTGTGCAAGCAGCTTTACTGACCCAAACAGCTGATCGCTACAGCGTGCAGTGAACTACGATGCGCCTCGCGCAGGAATACGTCAGTTGGTTAGTTCAAGAGCAACTGTGCTTTTTTTCCGAGCAGCTAAAGTGCTGTAATTTTTTTAAATATAGCGTACAATTGAAATGTTGCATTATTTTCAGGTAGGACCTCTTTTAGGCTGCGAAAATATGCTGTTTCTGTGTTTCTGTTCACAACAGTGTATCGCCTAAATTTCCACCCAGCATTATGCCCTGGTGCGGCTACCTGGAGGAGATCAGAGAGCTTTCTACTGTATCTAATGTAAGTAGTGGCAATTTGTAGCTCATACAATCTCACTTCAAAAAAAGTGAACTATCCCTTTAAACAGGAAACTGGGCCATGACACACAGCACACATCATATTAAGCTGGTTCCATGAACGTAACAATGAGTTCAATGTGCAAATAGCCTCGTCAGTCACCAGATCTCACTCCAATAGAGCATCTTTGAGATGTAGCGGAACAGGAGATTTCCATGTACATCTGACAAGTCTGTGGCAACTGCATGATGCATTCATGCCAGCATAGGTCAGAATCTTTGATGCATATGTCTAGGACCTTATTGAATCTGTGCATTTACCCTCCTCAACTCTGCAAGCCCAAAAGTGGGTTTGTCAAATGCGGCTACTTTATTAAAACCTGTAGAATTTTAGTTGTGTGTTAAACTCACACTGTTTTCAAATATCCCAGATATGTCCTGCTGAATTACAGGGAAATGTGTGTAAAATAATGCACCAGATCTGATATTTTCTATTTGATATAATGCTGAGACAAAAATGATGGTGTCCTGGATTTGAGTATTTTGCTTATACGCTGTAAGTGTGATGGAACTTCAGCGAAGCGCTGCAACCAGCAGATACGCAATATGTGTGTGACACCACCTATACAAACATGCAAAAAATGCAATTTTTTATCTTTGAAATTCAAGCAATAATCAGAGTTTCAAGCCTTACCTGGCGGGACTGCCAAATCCCGATATAAATTGAGGAAGGCCATCAAACTTTCCGCGATCGTACTGGAAATGTCCAGAGGAATAGTTCGGCTCCTCAAAGCACATTGATGTGGATCAAGATCAGGATGCAAATATACCCTGGTGTTGTAGTATGCTTTATTAAATAATATGTGTGGGCGATTTTCAGCCTAGTGTGCAAGTAACATGAAAGACACTTTTGAAAAATCAAATCCATTTTTTCCCCATAATTTGGCCTTATTTTGTTTTCTCAGTGAATTTCTAAGGATTCTACAAAGCTGCAATGCAAGAACTATCTTTAATTATGAGAAAATGCATTTCTAATTTTTTCATGTTGTCTTTCATGTTACCGCAGTAACGTGGGCTTGCAAGCTGTTATAGCTGCCCAAGGAGGAGCTACGAAGTAATAGCTGACAGGGTTCCCAAACTTTTGCACAAGGCCTTTTTCCTTGTTTTATTATTTTGAAAGTGTATAATGCTCAAAATAAAAATATTTCTTGCTTTAAAATGTGATGAAATGTGCCATGTTTAACTTTGTAGCATTTAGTGTTCAGGTTTGTCAGTCACTTAGAGATTAATTGTAACAGACCGGGGGTGCCCAAATTTTTGCACCCCACTGTAGTAGGCCTAGGCCTTGTTTCATCAAAACTTCATCAAAATTATACGTCTGTGAACTGGATTTTATTTTTTTTTTTTAATTGTGGCGTCATACCTGTCTTTTGTGTTACCAATTTGTCTTTTTTGTTTCTCAATAATGGTAACAAGAAAGACAAACTACGGTAACATGAAAGACACATTCCAAAAGTTTTTCAGGGTACTGTGGGCACTTGTCCACACTCAAACATGCCTTAATTATGGCAAACTGAAGCAGTTACGCTATTACAGGTCACTCAGTTTTTACCTGGAATCATGCATTATTTTGTGGTAACAAGAAAGACGTGCAATTTGTGAGACACACAGTTTGGAAAAACTTGCAGAGCTGTCTCTTCCTCCCACAGCTCTTCAAATTCTAAAATGCAGCCAAAATAGATTCCTTACATCCTGGTATTTAAAAAAAACCACGGTAGTGACACCTATTGGAGACAACGTTAATTATTGTCCTCAGATGTGATGGTGGTAACATGAAAGACAGTGACTGAACCAAGTTTGCCACATTGCTTTATTGACTAATATCTTTAGAGGAAAACTAAGAAATAGGGAGACAAATCTATCTTAGAGACCTAAAATACAAAGAAACCTGTGAAGTTTTGTAAGTGATAAGATTTCTCAAAGGAAAAAAGAAAAAAAATCAACTTGAGTAAAAGTGACCCCACTTGAGAGAGGTAACAAAATGGACATTTTGACCATAAAAATCCTGCTATTTTTTGTTTTTTTCCCCTCAAACATGACCAAACAATTTTTTTAAACTAGAAAAAAGTGTTCTGCAACATACTAAATTGCTTCCAGGGTGTTTATTTTGTATTAAATAGGTTAAATGCGATAAGACATTTTTTACCACTAAATTGCACACTTGGCTGAAAATCGCCCGTATACAACACTGTTCAATATTATACTTACTAGTAACATACACATGCAATGATCAGTTGCACTGGAATTGATGAATTTTCCAGCTGTTTGGATGCCGAGGCAGCGACTACTCGAAAGCCAGTTTGTATACTCAGAGGCAATGAAAACGCAACATCAGTTTGGATTCAAATAATTTTGTGACTCAAATTTATTTTCTTATTTTAACAATTCAAATATGTTGGGTGGGTTGACTTTGATGAATTAAATTTGTTAATGGGCCGATTTGGACAATAATAAACAGATGCATTAAACATAACGAGCACAAGTTGAAAATGAAAAATCACAACAAGACTGAACGGAACACACAATTAAAAATGAACTCAAAAGAACAGTCAGTATCAGGTGTGACCCCCACGAACATCCACACAGGCAGTACAACGTCTCCTCATGGACCTGACTAAGCGTCTTAGGTTGTCTTGGGGAAATTGTCGCCACTCTGCCGGTAGTGCATTCTGGAGTTGCTGCCTGGTTTGAGGTCTGGGTACTCTTGATGAAAGCGCTCGTCCCAGTTGGACGTACTACACCCAAAAAGTACTGATGCTGGACGTACTACACCCAAAACGGTGAGCCACTTGCCGGGCACTTACTTCCGCCTCTAGCATACCCAGGGCCCTGTTCCGTTGTTCAGTCGACAGACGTGGCATTATGACACTTAAAAATGTTTTTTGTGTGGCTTTTATCATGCCTTTATATAGGGAAGACAACCCCTCCTTCATTTCAACCACTGTACTTGCACAACTCCTAATCCCATATGTTGTACTCAATATGGATTGATGAGAGTCCAACTCACACTGTTGAGTTACATGGTGATCATTCATGTGTAACGAGGTACACATTGTGACCCCAATGGTCACTTAAGAACTCAAATTGGACTTCTCAGGTCCTGAGCAAAAATAAACCAAAATATAGAGTGTTGCGTTTTCATTGCCTTTGAGTATACTATTTCACATTGTTATGGAGGGGCATTTTAGCATTAACTGATTTTGAATTGTGATTTTCTAAATGAAACAAAAACATAGTTGACTAGTTTTACGCATATATTAATTACCTCCGCCAACAAAGTGTTGCAGGACGTTATGTGATCGGTGCCGTTTGTTTGTGAAGAACCTGCAGGATACAGTTTTGATCTCATTATCACCAAAATGTAACAATTGCTAGGCCTCGCCCCAGAATAGAAGCCTATTGAATTTCACCTACGTGGGTCAAAGGTCAAGGTCACAAAAAATTCCTGAAAATTGTTGGCGGGGGTACTTGCGCTTTCTGAGCGCAGCTCTAGTTCTGTATTTTTTTCTGGTTTATTTGCAAGTTATTTTGTGGAGATCTCACCTGGGATGCCATAATTATCGCAATTAGAATCTCTGATGTCCTTTGTTATTGATTTTTCATTGTTTGCCTTAGTTATCCCCCGCCACGAAGTGGAAGGGGGATATAGGAATGGGTGCTGTCCGTCCGTCCATCCGTCCGTCACGCTTCGTTTCCGGACCACAACTCGAAAACCGTTAAAGACTTCTCCATGAAACTTCACATGCATATCAGTCTAGTGGTGAACTGGTGCCTTTTGATGGTTTGGTCATAGTATCTTTAAAGAAGACATTTTGGCGGGGGATGTTGTTGACCATGTCTACTTGTTTTTATTAAATATATACTTGCTTGAAGGGTTTATAATCACTGTAAAACATCTTTAAGTTGCATCTGACTACCTTATGACCATTCCTACCAAGAAATGATAACACTTCTTATCAGGGAACATTTCCCTGGCAGGTATACTGCCTTGATTTTGGTATCGAATGGTGTCGCCAAAAATATGTAGTGTCCGCAACGGTATACTGTCAAGCATATATTTCTGTAAAGACTTGGCCAAGTGGGATTATCCCACCTAAGTTGAATAATGCTCCTAAGTAAGGTTTATATTCCTTAAAATCAATTCAAGATATCGGTCCTTTTGTGGCGCACAAATGAACTCAAATATTGTTTGTAGTGTCCGCAACGGTGTGTAGTGTCCACAAAGTTTTCCCCCACATCCTCTAATACTGCATCAACCATTCTTCAAATGAATATATTCATATAATGTGATTGTTATAAGTTAAAACTAATTACCTAATTAATTAATTACCTAATGACAGAACTAATCCACACCCACTGAAGATATAAAGGGTGCTCAAAAAGTAACAGTGCACTAACATATTTGTGGAGCGAGAAAAGTTCTACTGTGATTTATACAAGAAAATTTGAGATAATAAATCAGATTAATTTGGAGTGTGCCTGTAGTTATGTATTTATGAAGTAATAATGCATGTATTCATGATGTAATAAAACCTCCACTAATTAAATTGATATGCCAGCCATTCTAAGGTGAGAATTTAAGCTGTTGATGTTGTATTGAACAGTGGTTATAATGAGCAATATTTTAGGTATGTGTCACTAATGTGTGAAAAAATTGCATTCTTTTATTATGATGTTTTTATATTATGATAAAAGGTATGTATTTAGCAAGTTTTATTGAATAAAACTTGTTTTTTTTTTATGGACATTTATGTCATTATTCTTATTGCTGTAGTGTCTGCAACGTCACAAAATGGATTTCGGGTGTGTGAACATTTGAGGCCATAGAATTCTTAGTATTTGTGACTAGTCCATGAAATTTGAAGCAGTTATCAGGAATACCATAGTTACTGAAAATAACACAAAATGTAAAATTAGATGCATTTCAATTTTTACCCCCAGTGCCCCTAAAGGCGCAACCTGATCTTGATCCATCTTATCTTATCCTCTGGCAAAATCCTTTGCTTACGATCACGTGCACGCAGCGAACAATGTATCTGCATTGCGACCGGTTTAGTTTTCGCTCATTATCTCTTGAAATACATTGATCGAAATTACAGAAAGTGACACTGCTAAGGAAGAGTTGGACCTAAACAATAATCCAGAAGAGTTTTCTAGCGCAAATTCTTCAAAATGCAGTGGAATTTTGTCTGGAGATGAACTGCCTACAACTTCAAAATATTTTGATGCATTTTTTGTGTGGTAGTGTTTCTCCTTGGCAATTTACTCTTTATTTATTTATTTCATTTCGTTATACCGTTAAAAATATTCAAGAGAACAAATTATACAGTGTAACAGCATAGGCAAAGATGAGAAAAAGATGAAAAGTATAAAACATACACAGTACAATGTAGATATAATAATGAAATGAAAAGGGTGCATCAGTAAAAGCCACGGGGGCTTGACAAGTTGAAGCACCCAGTAACTGATTAAGATAACAATAGTTAAAAATTGAATACAGACTTTTACATGGTAACATGATTATAACATTATATTATATTAATTATATTAATTATAACATTTCATCCACATGTAGGTCAGGTGGGAAGGGTTAGCACAAGAACGGCCGTGAGGTCATTTTGACCTCTCTTGTCTATTAAACTGCACATAACTTTGTTTGAATAACAACACTATGTCTCCCAGTCGGTGACTTTGCCTAAAATGGTGCTATTCATCAACTTATGAGTTTTGGGATTCTGGAATAAAAGAGAAAGAAAAAAATCACTGATTATACCTAGAACGACATGAGGTCATTTTGACCTCCATTACTCCTAATGCAAAAAACTGTAAATGGACCATTTAGCCAGGCTGTATAGCCGGGCTATATAGTCAGCCTGGCTTGGCTGACTATATAGCTCGTCAGATAGACAGCTCAAAGCGCTTGACAGTAGCCTAATAGCTCACATATGCCCATTTATACTAAACATTCATACACTGACAGCTAGGCAAGGCAGTCAACTGCATCTTGGTTGCCTAGCAAGGCATTTGTTACCTTTTGAATAGTGTGCTGGTGCGTATATAAACCAGTTGCTGTCATGACATCAGAATCAGTTTGTTCTCCCATTTTGCAGGTAGAACTTGAGATTGTCCCAGAGCTGTTCTTTTAGTGATTTAGTTTATTCAGTTAGTCGGGTAGGCTTCCAGAAAAGGAAATGGATCAGAGGAAATTGATGAATCTAATTCAGGCTTTGGCAAAGCTTCATGACATGAGTTCTGGTGAGTTGGATGGAGAAGAAATATCAGGGCTCAGTGATGTGTCTTGGTCCAGTGAATCCGACTCTGATTTTGAAGCTGAATGTCATCATGAGCCACCTTGTAACAGGATCACACCTGCTGGGCAAACCAAGCCTCTGCTGCCAGGGAGGTCACCCAAACTTGATATTTATTCACCTCATAATGCTCAGGTTTCACAGCATAATCTCAAGTCCAAAGGCTACGAAACATTTCAAATTAGCCACAATAGCCAACAAAGCCAAGCTTCTATACTTTTCCATCAATATAAACAGGTTGTGGTTCCCAAACATTTTGACCAAGGCTCTCTGTCATGCGCCCTGTGTTCATGTTCATTTTTTATGAGAGCAGAGGTGTATTGTTATTTTAATGTTCAATATTCATGTGCAATGGTCTTTTTTATTTGTTTGACAGCTTCATCAAATTGTATTTTTTCCATTGTTCAATGATACACTCATTAAACACTACAGAAATGAATTTACATTGTTATATTATTAAAATAAAATAAAGCATAATGTGTAAAAATTAATAAAATAAGTTGTCATTTCATTTATTTTACATGCTATTTTAAAATAATTAACAACTGTTCCAGTAACAGACTTCTAATTTGCAATCATAAAGCCCGCAGCGATGGGAGGTCAAAATGACCTCACGGCCGTTCTAGGAGGTACTGCATTGTCGGCCATTCTAGTGTTAAAGGTGTCATATTATGCTTTTTTGGTTTTCCCCTTTCCTTTAGTGTATTGAATAGTTTTGTTAAAACAATTGCAAAGTTACAGCCTTTTCTTCCATAACATGTCTACACCACAATGCAACAAATTGGCAAAATGACCGACCAGCAGCTCGTCTGACACGCCTTCAAACAAGGCTAGTTGGATTGGAGGCGGGAAGAGTTTAGCTAGTGCATCATTGTCATGTTGAGCAGACACTATTTTCTTCAGTGCAAAGGCAAATTCCCTTTGTCTGGATTTCCAATGGAAGACGAAGTGACGAATCAGTGGCTAAAATATATTTACCTCGATTCCTCAGCAGCACAACCCCAACCTCTTGCTGCGTTCCATTCATTTTAATGTTCTGTGATTCCTAACCCACTGCTGGCCAATCATAGCAGAGCTGGCTTTGAGCGCGGGGGCTAACAGCTGTTATGAGGTGCTTTTTACCCATAAAAACATGCAAATGTGGATAAGTAGACCACGATAATGAACATATTAAACTGGGAAATGGGCATAATACAAGACCCCTTTAAGGAGAAAAGAATTCATTCTCTTTTGGGGGCAAACTAGTTGGTGGTTGTGTGTGCGTGTGTGTGTGTGTGTGTGTGTATGGGGGGGATCCTCACAGTTTGAGAAATCTGTGGCTAATAAAATGGCCACTTAGTGCACATTATTTACAAGTATCATTTCCCTTTTCCTTTCTTATTTCAGCCCGTAAAATCAAATAAAAAATTTTATGACCCCTCCAGGTTTTTCTTTTCTTTTGAAAAGCAAGCACTAGAAGTACAGTTTAGGACAGTGAAGCTTACAGTGTGTAGATGACTGTACATATCAGCTTTGACTGTGTCTGTTACTTCTGAGCAGAGGTTCTGCTGCATAATAAAGATGGAAGTCATGCAGACTTGTCTTGCATGCGGAATGTGCTCCAATCTACTAGTCAGCCTTGTGAATTGATTCTGCTCATTGAATTTGACTCAGAAAGTCAGTGCCCAATGGTTTCATTAGCACTTGCTTTTTACCCTTTCTCTGCATGCAGGATTTTAGAGATCCTCTGGATGCAATATGCCCTTGAAGGTTTTTTTTTTAAGTTTATAGATACCACTTAAATTCTAGGAAATTTGTTGCTTAGCCAAACATTACAGGGTGGGACAAAATTGTTCATAAAATAATACAAAACAAAACCCCCCACGCCCAAACTGCTTCAGCAATGCTTCCTATGTACAGTAAAATATTTATTTATGCTGCTAAATAGGTAAGAAGGCAAAGCTGGTAAATGAAACAGAAGAGTATGAACTTGATCATTGTCTTGTATAGTATACCATGCCTACAATTTAATCATACATGTAATAAAAGATGAACATTTGCTATTATTCTTCCCCAAGGAAACCCCTCTACTCGATTAGGCAAGCAGACCTGAGCAACTATTCTGATACTAGAGGTAGGTTTGACAGAATGATAAAGACAAGGCTTTGCAATCCAAATGCCAGATGCCTGAAAGCAATTATATTACCTGATTGATGGTGGGCCCATTTTCATTTCCTGTGCAAGTCAGTGAAAAGGAGGGGGTAGGGGTGGGTAGAAATAAAGGCTCCTTTACTTAAAATAAGCAGCATCACGTCTTAAAGAATTCTGTTGAATGTCAGCAGACATGTATTACCGAAACAGAACACGAAGATTTTTGCATGGTGGTTCCTGAAATATCAGCTGGGGCACACGTACAGTTAGCAGCACAAGGAGAACACTGCGAATTTTTACCACATTATGTCTGGCTCTGCAAAGCCTCCAGTTTTAAATGGAAGAATGTCTTGAGGGAAAATTATGTGGACAAAGGAGGAAATGATCCAGCAATGTTGACTGGGCAAAGTGAGAGAGAGGGTGGGCATGTAAAGAAATAGATAGTAGACGGAGGAAAATGATTCAAAAACAATGCATAATGGTGAATTAACAAGGAGGGAGAGGAGAGGGAAGAGATATCAACTCAAAGGGTAAAATATGAGACCAGTGACAGCTGATACTGGAACCTATCCCAGCATGCTTCCGGTGCAGTGCAGGAATATACCCAGAACTGGACATCAGTTAATCACCTGAGACTTATACAATCCTAATTAAGAAAAGTTGGGGGCTGGTCTGTTAAATTACAGGTAAAAGTAAAAGCAGGGATTTGTAAATTTCCTATGATGCGTATAATACTGAAAACAATGCAACAGCACATTATTTTTTTGTTTCCCCTCATGAGTTTTATTGATTTTTCTAAATAAGCGCTGATTTCAATTTTAATTCTTGAAACATATTTAAAATAAATTGGGAACAAGTGTTTCTGGTGTAAGCTTGTCCCATTCTTCCAGCAAATAAGTCTTATCAATTAAATCTATGAAAGAGCCCAACTCCCCACATTGTCAAAATGCAGGTTTTGAATTCTTTATGCTCTTTTGGTGACGAGGCTCCTGACTGTGTGCAAGAGGGTCCCAACTCCCATGATCAACTGCTTATTCTGCTCACATTTTTCACAGTGAGTTCAAGACTGGCTCAAATCCAGGCATTTGGCCCCTATTGCAGCTAACTTTGCCAGATATGTAACAGAGACTGGCTCAAATCCAGGCATTTGGCCCCTATTGCAGCTAATTTGCCAGACACGTAACAGCTGAAGCTCAGGCTTTTCTTGATAAGTTAGTGGTCAGTGATGGTGAGGGTGGAATGACAAGTCAGATTTTGAGGAAGAGTAGTCCAACAATCAGTGTGATGGTGATTACCGATAGGCTCAACTTAGGGGGCATTTAGTCATTCTAAGAAATGAGAGAGAAAGAAATGCAAAGAAATGAGAGAGAGCCGATTGTTTGGTATGCATTTCACAACAAGGTTAAAATAGAAGTAGCCGGAGGGTTTTTTTTGGAAAGTCAGTGTTTCCTCGAGAAACACTGATTCTGTTAGTGCTGGTTGCTGATTGGCAGTGGGGCTGCCGCTGCAGGGCCCGAGGGCGTGTGTGAGCTGAAGGAGGCACACCCACGCTTTCATAAATTAATCATGAAATCATTCCCAATGTGAACAATATATACAGCTCCATTGATTCGAGTCGTGTCAAACAAATAACAAAATATATAATGTGCTCCATTGTGTTGCATATCGGAAAACACACACTGTGAGTGCTTGATTGCTGCACTGCTGTCCTACACCTCCCTCCTACATCTCTCTCTTCATTAGCTACAGCTGTCCCTTCCTCACCCTCTCTTGCTGCCACAGAAGCACGAGCTGAAGTCTTGAAATATTCAATACAAATTCACTGGCTAATCACACTGGTCAGACTGTGGAGCTTTCCCAAATGCATTTTCTTAAGTTTTTAGGTAGCCCTGCTCTGTTTTGCTAATACATCTGGTCCATAATGTCTTTGCGCCTTTTCAGGACTAGCCCTTCTGGTTACACCGCTTTTCGTCCCCGGATTCTTCATCCCCTAATGATAACATAGCGTGCAACCATTGTTGACAGACGGGTGGATGGACAAACGACAGACGGATCACCATGATATAAGGGTTGGGGTTAGGGTTATAACACAGGAAGAGGGCAAAGCATTATTGGGGACAAACAATCTGGGGACGAAGAGTCTGGAGACGAAAAGTCTACGGGGATGAAGGGTCCAAGGACGAAAATTATTGGGGAACGAAATTCCAGGGACGAAAAGCCTGGGGATAAAAAATTTTGGGATCTTGGTCTCATCAGTCCAAAGAATCTTGTTCCAGATCTGTTGAGGCTTTTTTTACATGTTCATGGCAAAGTCTGGTCTGGCCCTTCTGTTCTTGATTACCAGTGGTTTGCACCTTGTGGTAGGTATTTTCATTCCTGAAGACGTCTCTTGATTGTTGGCTTTGACTAAAGCTACACCTACCTCCTCAAGAAAGCTCTTGACCTGGCCAGACATTGGAGGGAATTCTCTCATCATCGCCCTTAATTGTCTGCTGTGGTCCTCCAAGCCTTTTGGAGGTGCTGAGCTCTACGGTCGATTATATCTTCTTTAGAAGTGTACCAAACTGCTGATTTGGCCACTCCTAAAGTTTCTGCCATCTGTCTGATAGTTTGCCCAAAGATTAGAAAGTAAAACGATTGTGATGAATTTGGATGAAGTAGTCTATAGGCTTCATAATGTTTTTGTCAGGAATAAAACAGTTTCTTAGCTGTGCTCCTCATACACGCTTTCTCCGGTTCATAAAGCAACTTGCCACCTGCTGTGTCCAAACACATCCAGTGCCCTTTAAAGATGCTGATGGTGCGCTCGATGGTGGAGGAAGCGCGTGTGTGCTGGTTATTTTAGCACACCTCCTGGCAAGTCTGAGGGTTAATGACTGCTTTATATATACACACACAGGGGGTGTATCAAAAAAATGTCCCACTTTGAAAAATTGCCCTAAAATTAATATTCTATAAGTTTTGAAAATCCTTTTACATAGGTTGATAGACAATGGTTCAGTGCTTTTTTGTGCAATTGCACGTATTCAACATGTTACAGATGAGTGAGCACAGGCTAATTACGGAAATTGCAATGCATCTGTTTTGCGCGAAAAACGTGCTGGTATGAAAACAGGATCTGAGACCATAGGAAGCAACGTTAGGTATGCCCTTTGTTTATCACGAATTGCCATTACTTTTTAATTAACCCTTTCACATGTCCTCAACACGTCCACCATTTCTTTCCTGGCAGATTTGGGCCCTCCTCACCATATCGTACACTGCATGGTGGATCAAAGCTCTGTCCCTTCTGAGAACATTGACTTCTGCCATTATGCGTTCCTCAAGGTCCTCCAGGTCCCTAGGTGGAAATGTACACTTTTGACTTAAGAGGACCCCACAAGAAAAAGTCAAGAGGGGTTAAGTCTGGTGACCTCGGGGGCCATTCCACATCGCGGTGTTGGGCAATCACTCGTTCTCCGAACAGTTCTGTAAGTTGAACTGAAATGTGTCAAGGAAAGTGCTGAGATCAAGAAAGTGCAAACACCTGGTGTGCCACCATTCTTGGGACATCTATTCATTGATTACATAACATGACATAACAGGACTGTTAGCCGCCTGGAGAGCAAAGGGTTAAAGCAATTTCCTGAAAATTTTTAGGACACTTAAGGGCATAACTAACATTGCTTCTCATGGTCTCAGATCCTGTTTTCATCCCAGCACTTTTTTGCACAAAACAGATCACAATTTACGTAATTCGCCTGTGCTCACTCATGTGTGACATGTTGAGTATGTGCAATTGCACAAAAAAGCACTGAACCATCGTCTATTTACCTATGTAAAAGGATTTTCCAAAAATTACAGAATATTAATTTTAGGGCAATTTTTCAAAGTGGGATATTTTTTTTATACACCTATATAGGAGGTCAGCTTAATTTTTTACTAATTGCTGTCATTAACTAGGCAGCCAGGCCATATCTTTGATCTCATAATAGAACAAGTTATTATAGGAATAGTAGTCCGCTGTTGCAAGAATTTGGAATTACTAAAAGGTACTTACCAATGAGCCATGTGTCTCCAGCAGCTGCTTGTTCCAGGAGCATACTCACAGAACTGTTGTGCAAAATAATCGAGTCGTGTGCACCTCCTGGGACATTGGAGACCGCAATGAGAAGCTGGTTCTAGGAGTCACAGATGAGTTAGACATTTATGGAGTGGTATTGTTTGAAGTTGAGATATGGGAATGGATCTGGTGAGGGTACCTTAATGTGCATGTGCATGCAGTCTATTGCGCCGATGGTGTTGGGTGAACCAGCAATGGAATGGAATCCCCTCTTGACTGGGACCTGCTCAGCTGCTTTATATGGGAGTTTGATGCATTGTGTGGTCATTTGATTTATTCTGCCCATGACTGGTGGGAGTGCACTGATGATGTGCTTGTAATATGACCGCCCTGTCTCCTAGTTCCCTCTGAAATGTCGCAGTGGCTGAAAAGCCCAAGGTGGAGACTACCTGAGTGTCTAGTGGTACAGGGTTGGACCATCTGGTATGTCACAGTGCTGGCTCCGAACAATAAAACAACTCTGTAAGGACAGCTCTTGGTGGCTAAAAATGTCCCAACAGGTAGACGTCACTCTCTGAAAATATAAAATGAATGGTGATGAAAGATGCAATCCCTCCCCAGGGCACAAAGGGCAAAATATTGTAGTAGCAGTAAATATGCCCATGTGCTAGTAGGTTGAGTGTGCAGAAATAAGCCCACTTTGTGCCTATAAATAGCATGATCAATCATTGGATGGTGCAATTCCAGATTAGCTTTGTTGCTGTGAAGTGAAGAGTTAGTGTAGTTTTATTATCTCCGCGCTTCCGAAAAAGCGAGGAGATCTTGTAATATTATTATTATTATCTCAGCGCTTCCGAAAAAGCGAGGAGATCTTGTAATACAGTTTGGCGTCTGTCCGTCTGTCCATCCGTCCAAAACAGTAACTCCTCCTAGGCTGTTACATCAATCAACCTGAAACTTTGGTGTGTGTAAGATAGTGACTTAGAGGGGTGCACAATGCATTTACAATTTAAATTCATTTCCTCCTCTGGTTACCAGGGGCCTTTTTGTGAAAATTGAAAAATGGCCATAAGTTCCTTACACATTGAGCTAGGATGCTCAAATTTTTTTGGAAGGTGCATGGGATGACCCTTCATCACATATGAGACAGGTTTCTGATTTGGCCTCATTTTGACCGTTTTCTAGGTCAAATGGCGTCAGGTGTGCCAATCATTGAAAAGGATGGCACGTTTTGTTATTACTCAACATAGAAGGCTGCAAATTAGTATGGATATGTATCTTGGTGATAGCTACCTTGCATGCCAAAAATTGCCGTCCTGTGATTCATATTTTGGCCACTACGGGGCTTTTCTTGAAAAAAGAAAAATGGCCATATCTACCTTATGCATTGAGCTAAGATGCGCAAATTTTCATGGGAGGTGCATGGGATGACCCTTCATCACATATCAGACGGGTTTTTGATATGATCTAATTTTGACCGTTTTCTAGGTCAGATGGCGTCAGGTGTGCCGATCGCTGCACCGTATGTCCTTTCCTTTCATAATACTCTCATTTCAAAATGAAGAGTAATTTATGACCTCAACAGACACTCAAAAAGTACTCTATCCAGCTAACCAAATATATCACATTGCTATAACTCTGATCAGTATCAGTGCTTTGTCACTGCAACAAGCAGATTATCATTTGTACAGCAGAATGCCGGTTTAGTGAATTGCCCTCTGACACATTACTACTACTCCCATAACATTCGTTGCGGAGCTCGGAGATTTGCGATGACGCGCCATCAACATATGTCTAGCTTATTTTAAAATACCATTTTGCTCTGTAAAACAATGACAATAATTATTAAATATATTATAAACTAGACAGTCTGGTCGGTCACAATCGCTTGGGTGTAGCCCCCGAGAGCCCGCTTCTCCCCTTTTTTGCGCATTATTCAGCCAATAATGTCGTCATGGCAACCGAAATCGATAGGTGTCATAAGTGAAGTACAACACATGTCCATACCAAATATGAAAGTAATCAGTCAAAAGTTGCAGCCTGTACTGGGTCCACAAGGAAATCTGTATGTTTTACCACTAATTTGCATATTATTCAGCCAATACTGTCGCCATGGCAACCAAAATCGCTAGGTATTGTAAGTGAAGTACAACACATGTCCATACCAAATATGAAAGTAATTGGACAAAAATTGCAGCCTTTACTGTGTCCATAAGGTAATCTGTATGTTTTGCCACTAATTTGCGTATTATGCGGCCAATACTGCTGCTACGGCAACCAAAATCGATAGGTGTCATTAGCGAAGTATAACACATGTCCATACCAAATATGAAAGTAATCATTAATAAATTGCAGCCTGTACTGGGTCCACAAGGAAATCTGTATGTTTTACCACTAACTTGCATATTATTCAGCCAATACTGTCGCCATGGCAACCAAAATGGCTAGGTGTTGTAAGTGAAGTACAACACATGTCCGGACCAAATATGAAAGTAATCCGTCCAAAATTACTGCCTGTAGAGTGTCCACAAGGAAGTGTCTGCAGACGCGGTGGTGGCGGCGGCGGAGATGACGTGTGAACATGGACTGTATAAAAAGATGGACGAAGCAACTGTGACATCACCCATTGGTTTCAGAATACCATTTAGGAAGCCTCGATTTTGACTATTTGAACTGCGCCATTTTGTCATTTTGAAACTGGATGCGATTCCTATTGGACGAGAGTGTGAATTGAAGATCCAGGGAGGAGCGTGGCTCTGGATCTGACCGTATTGGACGAGGACCAGAGGATAGCCACGCCCCTAAAGCATATTCTGGTTTATTTGGGACCATCATTTCCAAAAATGAACATCATGATGTGTCAGAGGAGACTTGAAACTTGCGATAGAAACCATAAAATGATGTGGAAAATATAAATTATATATTATTTAATTTAAATATTTAAATTTTAATTATTTAAATAATAAATCAGGTGGGAAAGTAGGGTCATTTTCTCATAGACTTCTATAGCATTGAGCTTCTTTCTGCAACCACCGACGTCGCCATCTGCTGGCCATTAAATAGAATGCAAGTTATAGAGATTTCCGGATCAGCCTTACTTTTCAGACCTGGGTGCTGCGTCCATCTTTTTATACAGTCTATGCTTGTGAATCCATAGTAGCCGCCCAACTACGTCCGGGGGCTACAATGATAAGAATATTACTGGGTCATTCCATGAAATAGAGAGCCAGAGACCCTGCATTTTTTACAGGACTATATGATTCACAAAATTTGATGCCACCTATAGAAAATCCCATGCATGAAGGCCAGAGTATATAAAAAAGTTAACACAGGCAATATAACTGGTCTTCTGAAAAAGAGAAATAAAAAAACTGCATGTCTGAAAAACTTGTGGATAAAAAGTGTCCAAATTTGTGACATTCATTGCCTTCAGACTTTGAATGTAAAATTCTCAAAATTTTTAAATAAAAGTCTGGCTGAAATGGCTTTTGTTCTAAACATCAATTCCAAGTGATTAACCCACAATGGCAATTAACTGGGAAATCCAGATGTATAACACTGCAATTAGCGCTTGAAATATTGTTGTGAACGTAACTCATGGTGTCCTGAAAAGTTACGTTGAAACAGTGCTGAGAAAACCTAGGAAACAGAATATATTATCTAGATTTTTGTGCCAATGTGTAGAGATTAATCCGTTTCATAGCCATTTAAAATATTAAGTCTGAAAATATATGGTTTTTATAAAATTCTTATTTCTGTGGAGCAAAATTTTTTCGCGTCATATTTTACAAGTTACGTTCAACACGCGCCATGCTCGCAACCCGAAATCCTTAGAGTCTCACAGTAGTCACACATACGGATTTCCAAACCTCCTACTTCAAACCAGTCTATCGTCTTCACAGCAGAAGCTGGGCAGGTTAGTATTTTTGCGTCCCCAGAAAGTTACGCCTGTAGTGACGTTCAATCACTAAAATCTTTTAGTAAATCACCGATTTTCAACACAAGTATGTTTTCTATTGGGATTCATAATTTGGCCTGCCGTTTCACGTGTTTTAAGGAGTGATGCATCGTTTTTGATCGGCGGAATAATTTGTGGTTTCTAGGGATGGAACGGTTCAAGTAAAAAATCCGAACCATTCGGTTAAGCTAGTCACTGTTCGGGCGTGTATGTATTGTTTGTTTCAAGGCATCTGCAAAAATAAAAGTGAAACTGAACAGTTAGCGCGGATAAGTGTCGAGTGCAGCGTTTTGTAGGCAATAGCCTATTGGCAAGTAGGCAATATTTGCAAGTTCAGTTCCATCTTTTTGTGCTGAACATACATAACATGTCCAATAGGTGGCAGTAACGCAGAATTTTTGTTCAAGTGACACTTTAACCAATTCTTTCAATTTTTTTTTTTTGGAGAATGTGTGTCATGTGTCAAGTGTTTTGTTCCTAGCCAGAATTTTGTTTGTTGTGAACTTTTTTGCCATATAAATGAAAAGCATGTTGAAATTGACAATGCCTCCCCTCCTGCTGTACAAAAAACATACCGAACCAAACCGAAAACCGTGACACCAAAACCGTGATACATACAGAACCGTGAATTTTGTGAACCGTTCCACCCCTAGTGGTTTCCAATATCAAAAAGGGCATAGGGTGAAAACAGGTGATGCATTTGCTAAGTCGAGCATTTTTCGTGTCCATGTTACATTCGCAACATTTGTCATGTGGTACAATCCAGATGACAAATTTTGCATTTAGCAACTAATCTACTCTAAAATATTTTCAGAGCTGATGTGTACTTACATCGGCTGCCTTCTCATTTATATTTCGTCCAGAATATTGCATTTGTTCCATCCTCAGATGAACATGACCAATGAGCGACTTATCAAAGCCCTGCCAAACATGTTCAGACCTTATTAGAGCACAACTGGGCATTGCCAAACTGCTGGTTTGTTTTAAGTTTGTTCTCTGTTATACTAATTGAACAAGTGGAGACTTTGTTATATTTTGAAAAGAAAGTTTTATTGCATACTTTTGTGTTAGGTTCGTGTCCTTGTTACATCGGCAACGCTGAACGTTCAACATCTTGCCTCTTACGTCCCACAGTAGATCTTGCTATTTAACTTGTGTCACATTTTGACTCATGGGAACGCCAACAAAAGTGAACCAGTACTTCTTGCAAATTCTTCGTTTCAAATTTGAACAGTCATGTCACACTTTTGCTCTTTTTTTCATGGAATGACCCTACTATTATTTTGCTCAGCAGTGGTTTTTGCCTTGCAGCTCTCCTATGGACACTATTTTTGCCCACTCTTTTTCTTCTTGAGGAATTGAGAACACTGACCTTAACTGAGGCAAGTGAGGCCTGCAGGTCTTCAGATGTTAGTCTTGCTTCGTTTTGTGACCTCAGGAAGAATACATTGTGAATACTTCCATAGTTGTGTGAATAAAAAATCTGAATGTTGCTAACCTAAACCTTTCAATCGTGATTAAAGTCGTCATGATTAATTCTGAAAAAGTCTGAGAGGAAGAGAGAGGTATTGGGAATACGCACATTTCTTTTCTCTCTGTTCTTATGGAGCTGATTTTAGTAACTGACAAAATGACAAGAGAGAAGAGCCCGTTTTTAACGCTATCCAAGTAAATTTATGGATTGCTATAAACCTGATTGGTAACAGAGTGAAAGAAAGGCTTGCTTGCGAGCTGCTTCTATAGCAGCCAGCTTTTCGGAACCCGTATGCTCCAAAGGATGACCCTTGGGAAACCCCATTTCCGGACAGTAGCCAGCTGGTCCCATTGCCACCTTGGCCGAACCTGCCCCTTCCAGTGAGAGACCCATTATGCACAGCTAGTGTGGACCATGTCTTCATGACAAAGCCCAGCTGGAAACTACCTCCCCGCTACCAGCTGAGTAGAGCAGCTGTCTGTCTGACCTCGCTACCTCAGACAATTTGAAATTCAAACAGAGCTCAGAGCCACCGTTCACTTAATTAGCCGGACTGGGACTCTGGAGCAGCAGGTGCCAGGTCCTGTGTAATTTTTTATACTCAGAGCTTCTCTATTTACAGTCATTGCGCAGTCTTCAGTTTGAAGCTGCATCAACAGATGAGGTGTTGCACCTTAAAGGTTAACAATGTTCACTTGTGAATTTGCTACAAAAGCACCATATGAATGTATTCAGTGAAAAGTTTTAAGTTCATCTCATTGAACTGTCCAAGCTAAATTACTGTGTTTTTTAAATTTTATTGTCAGTTTTCAATTATTTTGATGCCGCTTTAGCAAATGAAGAATATTATTTCAACATGGAAGTTAATCAGAGGTAATTAATCACATCTGCACCATCTGGCATAAATGTTTTGAAAAATATTAATTTATTCTGTAAACAACAGGTGAACTAGGCAGGCAGAATAGATCCGCTGTACTTAAATCTGAATTCATTGATTCACAGTGATGTGGCCCTTTCATACAGTACATCGTACTCAGTGTTTTGAATAAATGAGAAATGTGGATTTTTTTTTTTTATTCCAATGATGGCCACTGGGGCAGCACAGATGCCTCAGAGCTGGAAGGTCGTGGGCTTGAATCCAGACTGGGGCCTTTCTGATCGGAGTTTGAAGGTTCTCCCTGTGTTTGCATGGGTTTCCTCCCACTGTCCAAAGGCATACAGTACATGACAGGCTAGTTGGTATGAGTGTTTGAATGGTATGTGCACCCTGTAATGGATTGGCAAGCTGCCCAGGGTGTGTCCCAGCCTTTAACCTGTTGGTAGCTAGGACTGGCACCACATCCACCGCAACCGGTGTAAGGACACAGTGGCTTAGATAATAGATGGATGGATAGTGTCCTCTACTTGATCATGAGTGCTTGATTGTCAATTCTTAATGAAGCTCAAGTGTGATGAACATTATTTAGATATACACTCATGTGCAGCCCAAATTTGTTCTCATAAAATACAATACATTTCTTGTGGCCTAACATCAGAATAAAAGATGAGAAAAAAACAAAATAAAAAAAACCAAACCAACGATTGTAATTTTAATTAATTTAATTGATTTAAAATCAGAAAATCTGACATCAAAGTACCCAAAATGATTTTCCATTTCACAAAATGGAGATACCAATTCTTAATATTGTCCCTCTTTCTTTTGACAAACCCCCTTTGCAGTTATCTGACTACTTCTCATATTTGAAAGACTAATAATAGTACAGCATTATCAAGTCACTGTGATTTGTAATTCATCCAGTGAGATCAATAGTTAGAAACCAGATGTCTAAGGGACAGAAATGAGACTTGCAAGCTTCAATTTCTGGCTGGTGCTACCCTCTGTCCTTTGAAGTTTAGGCTGAAAATATTTTGTATTCCTTGATTATCAAAATATCCCCTCAGGTCAGCAAGCATACAGAGGTGCAGTAAAGACCTGCTATCAGGTATCAGGGAGGTCAAACAGTATTCTGCAAATTTACACAACAACTGCCTGCAAGCAGGCTATTGAGGAGAGCGAGAAGAGATAAGAATCAGTTGTTAATATGATGAAGAACAATTAGTGAGCAGTCTTCCCACGAGGGCATTTCTTATCTTGAGTTGCCTTCAGCCAGCTGCCCTTTCGTGCTAGCTGAGAATTGACGACAAGTAAATAATTTTTGCTTTTCCTGCAAAGATAAGATTCAATTGGCAGAATAATTATCCCAGCTGTGGTATAATTCACTAGTTCAGTCACTACACTGCAAAAACTAAATCTTACCAAGCATTTTAATCTTGGGCTCTAAATTCGTAGACCAGGTGCAGGCGCGGCAAATGGGGGGAGCGCCGCGCCAATGGGGTGTGTCCAGGCATATGTTGCAATTTTGTGCCCGGTGCAGCCTGGTGCAAGTACTCCTCTGTCCCGCCTCTGTCCCTCCTGCTGGCACAAGTGGCAAAGAGGGAGGAGAGAAGGCGTGAATGGGTTTAACACAGCCGAGTCAAATCTTCACCAATCAAATGAGCTCCTCTCCTCACCTTTAATGTGTTGGAATATAGAAGCCTCTGTCCAATATCTGCATGATGCGTTATTGTTGCAGTTTACTTTGCTGCTTCAGGCATGTTTTCTGCACCGCTTACATCTATATTAAGCATTATGAATTTGAGTTAGCTGGCTAGCTAGGGCATTTGCAAATTATTACCATTAGTGAACTTGAATGGAATTTCAAAACGAAACTACAACAGCTCATTCAAACTTATGAAGTTGGAATGAAATACGACGGTTGCTCATTTATTTCTTCTGCCTGCATTACTGGGAAACGATGAATAGCGTGTTTCTATTATTACACCCTGTTGCTGCTTAAAATTTTAGGATTAACATGCATGGACAACAATGCAAGATACGTTACACATTTATTTTCAAAATGTGATCTTAACTCAGTACGAGTTCATAGCAATCAGGCTGTATTCCTTTCCCCCACTAAAAACGATAAAACCTAAGTGACAGTAATAGTATTAAGCCGCTTGCACACTGGACGCGAAACAAATTTTTCGCACGACAGATTACATTCAAAGTCAATGCAAAGACGCGAATACATGTGTGTATTCGCGTCTTTTGTATTGACTTTGAATGTAGTCAGTCATGTAAATGAATTCTTTTTCCGCGTCCGTGTGAAAGCAGCTGAAGGGCACATACCCACATAGCCTACACACGCATTCCCGCCCACATGTACACATCTCTATCTCTCTCTCTCTCTCTCTCTCTCTCTTTTTGATCTGACATCAGGACAATCGATATAGATACTATAATTTATGTGCTGATTCAGATAGTTATATTAAATAGTGGTTGCTGTAATTATTTATTGCATTGAAATGTGCCTGACATTCTGGAAACCTGCCTGTGAGGTTTCGGTGACGTGTGCACACTGTGCGCCGGTCAGCCAAATTACCACTGCACAGAAGTAAACCAGGTTGGAGCTGGCGAGCTTTCTGCGCAACTTCAGCGGAGACTTTTGATACGGAATTGTCACTGCGTCTTGATGAATATGTGACACCTCCCCCTACTACACCGCCACAGCCATCTCGGCGCACGTCCGTCTACCAAATTGCCAAAGTGGCTGCGCACGGTCTTGCACCGAACGAAATTACCACTGCACAGGCTGCACCGGATGAAATTACCACTGCGTGGGCTACGCCACGCTACGCCAGGCTGCGCCACCCTGCACTGCGCCAAGAAATTAGAGCCCTTACTTCTATTACTTTTTTTCTCAGAAAAAGATATTCTGCCACTGATCTGAAGTAATTTTGACCCATTTCTACATTTATCCATGGGGTAACTGAAATTATCATACTTCGTGGGCAAATCTTAAAATGAGTCAAAATTGCTTGAAA
Source organism: Gymnothorax javanicus (assembly GCA_029692085.1). Lineage (NCBI taxonomy): Eukaryota > Metazoa > Chordata > Actinopteri > Anguilliformes > Muraenidae > Gymnothorax > Gymnothorax javanicus. The sequence goes on along the minus strand of CM056206.1, from coordinate 24,490,905 downwards.
TCACTGCTAGAATTTCTTTTTTCCAGTACCTTTTTTCTTTGAAAAAGTGTGTAAATCTAAATACAAGATTTCTTTTTTTTTTTTTTTTTTTTGCAGTGTAATCTTGAAATGCATCCCTTTAAAATACAATTTTTCTGGTCCTACGTGCAAAATTTTCTGGTAATAGTTGCATTATGAATGGCCGGCATTGCTGCATTTTCTTGTGAAATTAGTTTACATGCAGCAGTATGCAGTGATGATTATACATTTAACAAAATAAAGATAAATCAGAAACAAAGTACTATTCAAATATTTATTTAATATAATATTGGATCATATAGATGAAAATAAGTAAACAGATAACAATATATAATAAAAACAAAAATAATCTCAATATCTAGTGCGGCCACCCTTTGCTTTGATTGCAGCATTTAATCTTTCAGGTGTAGTTTTCACTTTTTTTTTATTTCCTCACTTGCTAAACCACTCCATATGGTTTGAAGTTCATTCCAAAGTGATTCATCAAGGTTACAACAGATTTGCTCAATCGGATTAAGGTCTGGACTTCGAGCAGGCCAAGTCATAGCTTTTATGTCACCAGATGTTTCTTTATGACTGAGATAATTCTTGCACAACTTAAAAGTGTGTTTAGGGCAATTACCTTCTTGAAAATAAAATCCCAACCAATTAGTCTCTTTTCAGATGGCAATGCATGCCTCACAAGGATGCTGCGATACTGCTTTAAATCCATGATTCCATCGATTTTTATGAGATCACCGGCTCCTTTCAAGCAGACTGAACCCCAAATCATAATATTACTACCTCTATGTTTTACTGAAGGGGTGAAACAGTCGTTTTTGAAACGTTCTCCAACTCTACATTGCATATAAGATCTGCGTTTGGTTGAGAAAATTTCTGATTTTGATCCATTGGTCCAAAAGACTTGTTCCCAGTCCGTTGGTGTCCAATCTTTGAAATTCTTGGCAAACTCAAGTCTTTTTTTGATGTTGCAGCTTTTGGCAGCTACACAACCAATCAGACCATTTTCACACAGGCGTCTGGAAATGGTAGATCTTGATTCTTTCATCTCTTCACTTCAGGCACGATTAATATCATCAGAGTTGAAATGCAGGCAACCGCTGATTTCTTTTACTTGTCATAGCCAAATAATGAAAATCAGAGGCACTTAACTTCCGCATCATTTAAGGTCACAATGCGGCTATGAACAATCTCAGTGTCATTAACACTGCGACACTGCTCCAAGTTCATGTCATCTTATTGGAACAACTGACCATCAGAGGTAATTTTCCAGAATACTGATTGTCTCAAACCAGAGTGAATGAATTTTTTTTGCATCAGTAATCATGGAATGAGCCTTCAAACATGCAATCAGGCTATGCAAAATTTGCGATACCTTTTGATTGATATAAAAATTTATGTTTTCATTGTTTTTGTTCATTATCCAGGTTTTTACCTCAGTGTACTTGTTGGAATTTTTTTTTTTTCTCATTGCCTAAATAGTATTTTTCAAATGCATTTTCACAAAAAAATTATGGAGAAGTAATATATTAGGACTCCTTTTAGATGAAAGTGGTGGTGTATAAACATCACTGCACACTACTGTAGCTAACATCAGTACTTTTCCTGATTGACAATCAATCCTGTTCGTTGTTGAACTTTTTTTTGCACCAAACAATTATTTTTTTAAAAATGACCTAAAAGCTAGTATGAGCTATATATAGCCTGTAATGATGAAGAGATGATAGTTTGACTAGAAGATTCATTTTCCGATTGACAGTTATGCTTTTTTTTACCAAACAATTATTCCTAGGCTATATATACCTGCAAGGATGGAAACAGGAAGATTCATTTAATAATTAGGCTAATCACAAAAAATATCAACTCTTTCAGTAATTCTGAGTGTCGTTTTGACCTTTTTTTCAGATTATGAAAGAGGACTGAAAATAAACTCCCATTATATATTTTTTTGAATGGCATTAAAAAAAAAGTACGTATTTAAGGGGGAAAACATGATCGTAAACATATTGACCACACATTGAATGCGGCATGAGAAAGGTTTTGATATTTGTTAATGGCATTACGTTAGCTTCCTCTATGCAAATATGAAAAATTGCTGTCTCGTGGGCATTTTAAGTTTGATGCACAGAGCAATAATGTCTTTGGCTCGCCATTCTGCCGTTTAGTCTTGTAAATTAGTAAATGAATCCTCTGATTGCTAATCAAGCAAAGTAATAGGGATAATAACATTATACTGTTTGTTTAACGGTGAGGATTCTGCCTCGCCAAACTGAGCTCCGATGGCACGTCACTGCTCTTGATCACCGACTCAACTTCCAGTATTTATGCTTTCACTCCATATACTCGAAACACATGATCAGCCCAGGTGATGTCACGCACTTTTCTGGGAAGAATATTTCCTATTTTGTGATTGGGTGAGTATATTCTGTAGCGGCAATGGCAGATTCTGAAATTTCTAGGATTCTGCGATGTTTGAAAGCAAATCACACAATGTATATTTATAAAAAAAAAAAAAATGGCTTATCGTTTTGGATAGCAGAGATTATGTACTTTATCTGGCAATGTAGGTTTACCATGCGTTTACTTTTCCTTTAAGAATGAAGTATTCTGTGGATATTAATTATTTGCGACAGCTTGACCGCATGAAATCTTGATCGACCAACAGCCCATTAATCAAACAACTGACCAGTCAACCAAATGGGGTCATAGGTTCATATTCCAGTGTTTCCCCTAAGTTTTTTGCTTTTGGGGGGAGCTGGGCTAGATGTGGGCGGTCTGTGGTCCGTGGGTGGGGTCCTCACGGGACCCTTGTGGGGTCCTATGACTCATTGAGTGAGTTCCATTTGCTATTGCTATTGCTAATATGATAAATTTTTATATGTAAATTCATAAATAACTTTTGATTTACCATATACAAGATTTCTTTCTTCGCATTTCATTTTTGTTCTTGGGGGCCGGTGAACTTGCTTGCATGTGGGCTTTGTGAATGCACTTGGCACCATCAGATGTGGAAGCATGACTTTAACCCACCTTATATATTGCTTGCACATTAAACCCAAATCTATGCTTTACCTATACCTGAAATTGTGCTCTTTGTGGTCCTTACACCATTAACTTGTGTAATGGTGATGTCTATATTATCATGTAGAAAAAGTAGAAATTGCCACATTTACTCCATTCTAATAATCCATATAATTAGAAGCAATACTTTTGTCCAGTCTCAAGACTGGAGTAAAAGTGGGAGAGTGGTCACAGGTAAGTACTTGGAAAGCATAATATATACATCATACATGCACCATAATGTCTCCACTCTTATAATGTACTACGACAAGAAAGATCATGGGTACTGAGGGGATAGGAGACGGATAATTTGGGTATGGGTGGGCAGCAGTGGCGGCTGGTGAACTGGCAACAGGGGAGGCTCAAACAATCCCTTAAAATTAATGATTGGTCACGACCTGTTTTCAATCATTAATTTAAATTACCATTACAAAAACTCCGAAAACTCTCAACATTATCAGGTGTGGCCAGTTTTCATTTATAACGCATACCTGTCAACTCTCACGCATTCGGTGTGAGTTTAAGTGGCATATTTACATTCCTCCGCTGTAGTCAGCAATTATTCAATCAACGCATATGTAAGAGATTCACGCGCGGAATTGAAGTCCTTGTGCACAGGAGGGGTTGGAAGCAATGGAATTGCATTAAGACATTTCAAATGATCTTATTTCATTTGAACGATCATGAAACACATGCATTGCTTCCAATCCCTGAATAAAGAAAAGCATGAGAAGTCCAGAGTCGTAATCGATATGCGTTATAAATGAAAACTGGCCACTTCTGATAATGTTGAGAGTTTTTGAAGTTTCTGTAATGGTAATTTAAATTAATGATTGAAAACAGGTTGTGACCCATCACTAATTTTAAGGGATTGTTTGAGCCTTCCCTGTTGCCAGTTCATGAGCCGCCACTGGTGGGCAGTAAAGAAGATTCAGAGTTAAAAACAAACAAATCTTCAAAATAAAAAAAAAAAAAACTCTTGCAGGTCTAGTTATGAAAATTTAATGCAGTGCTCAATCTTTTTTGGGCTAGATCCATAGCTATTTACATTTGTATGAACAAAAATAAATAATTAAAAAAAAAAAACATTTCTCAAAAAGGACGTTTTTACTCTTGGTCACATTTACACAAACGGTGGTAGCATGAACTGGTCGGGGAACAATGGTGGGGGAAACACTGTATTCTGTGGACTGATGGGTCAAAAGTGGCATTTTTGGTACACATGGGTCCCGATACATCAGGCGTAAAACTAATGCAATATTGTGCACTGAGAACATCCCACCATCACTCAGACACAATGCTGGTAGTGTGATGGTCTGGTGCTGCTTTATCACTTCAGGATTTGGGCCATAAGGACCTGAGATTTGACATAAATGATGGGACCATGAATTCTGCTCTCTACCAAAAAATCTTGAAGAAAACATCCAGCCATCAGTTCCTGACCAAAAGCTCAAGCGCAGTTGGGATATGCTGCAGGACAATGATCCAAAGCAGACAAATGAGTGCATCTGAATGGCTCAAAAGAAACAAAATGAAGATTTTGGAACGGCCTAGTCAAAGTCCTGGCCTGTGTCCGATTAAGATGCTGTAGCATGACCTTAAACCGGCACTTAAACCCTTCTAAGTTTAATTCCAAGAATTAAAACAATTCTGCAAACAAGAGTGGGACAAATTCCTCCATAGCAATGTAAGAGATTCAGTGCCAATTATCACATCACATATCTTATAATAAATAAGAAAAGATAAAAAAATGGGAAGGGACAAATACTTTTTCACAGTTCTGTTTGTCTGAAATCATTCCTGATGCACTGTGTAGTTTACCATTTAGCATTTTGGCCGCACTGTTATAAATTGCAGTAATTTTACAATAAATTGCAGGTGCAGATTTGCGGTAAATGCAACGTTCTGCACACCCACGTGCATTTCACTGAAATTTACAGTTAATTTACCCGTAAAAGCGTTTTTTGCACCAGGCATGCATTGGAAGTAAGGACCACAGGCTAAATATCCCAGCCACAATCTGCCTAGCACCTGCCTGCCAAATTTTTCTTCCCCGAAATGATGAAGCAATGGGACAAGTTTATTTTAGGTTAAATTTAGGTTTTGGTTACCCATATTTTGCAGTAAGATTTCATTTATGGCCTCCCGTTATTTTACTGCAAAAAGTTCTGGCACCGCTATTGCCAGTTAAATTAACCGCAATTTTATGTTCAGTTGATAACAGTGCATTTTGTGAGCAATCAAAATCCTGAGTGGCATTCTCATGTCTTTTACTGTATAGTTCAGTACAATATTACCCATGGTGTAGCTTAAATGTAGTGTCAATCAACAGGTAATGACCAGGAAGGTTTAATGTGGGCATAAGCTAGAATTATGCATTTACGCAGTGCAATGTCAGCAGGTACCAATTGGACTGTATATCCAGCAGAGATTGTTTCTGGTGATAACTGACCACGGTTTATCATTAAGAGCACAATCTTTCTATAGATGAAGCTTTTGCAAGAAAAGTAATGCAAACTAATTGTTTTTTAGCCCTCCACTAAGCAATTAAAAATACATGGTCGCTGGTTATATTGAACAGAAAATCATGACGCTAATCAGTTTGCAAAAGTAGTTTTACAAAATAACAACTAATTTACCAGATTTGATGTCACATATCACAAGACAAAATAATTGGTTAAATTCACTTCAATTTCTGATAATACAAACTTTATATAATAATACATGAGAAATACTAAAGCCCTAAGTTGGACTCTAACTCATTACTGTCCCTTTTTTGTATAAGCTAACAGAATGCCTCCAAATGAATTACTGAGCGCTGTGACAATGAATGCTTAATACATGAATAATTAAGTGATAAACAGGCAGCAAATTCTACGCAATTACTGAAGAGGAAAGCTTTGAATTTGTTGTGGTCTCATTTTTGTTGTTCCTGTTACTATAATGTTGAATAGTACTCCTGCTCCAACAGCTATAAATTATGTGTTCCCATAACTACATCAGCTCTTACTGCTGTTGCTGGCGGGAATCACAGCAATTACAATTATAACTGTACTGATCATTATAATTTTAAAGAGGCGATACTATTAAGCCGTGGCAGTTAATGTGATGACTGTCAGAATTATTGTGGTTAGTTGTAGAAGACAGAGGCACAGGTTTCCCTTTAAACATTGTTAGATGGAGAGGGAATCCAATACATCGAGAACAAGAACTGTTCACATACTGTACTGCAATGTGTATTTGTTTTCACACAAATTACCTCCACAGCTTTCAGCAAATTATGATCAGCCATCATCTGAGAAGACCTGACCTTAGGCTTTCAGTTGTGCACTCTAAAGGCCAATGTACACAACCAAAAAGTAAAAAGAAAATTCAGTCACTCAGTAATTTATGTTGCGGCAATAGTCAGCAACCAAACTCTATTTTTGAATAAGATGAAGCAAGAAATTAATTTATAGTAAATGGAGTGGATCACATTTTCACCCTTGCATAAAATCGTCAAGTTGCTGCAAAAGGATAGAAGAAAAGAATAAAACAGTGTTACAAAAGCTATAGTGTGACCTTTAATTCCATCCTGGAAGCCGGTAAATCTGTGAACAGTAAGTCTGTCATTTCAAACTTGGTTGTGTGTCAGTTGGTCTCCCAACAGATGAGGCATAAGTGAATTCAAAGGAACTCGACAGCCAGCCTAATGTTTTACACCTATTTCATATACCTGGGGTGGTTTTGGAATAGTGATGAAGCATAGTGTTGTTGCCCTAAAGCTGTTCATGTAATCCCTGTCAAAATAAAATCAATGACTGAGTAAACTCCATATCGAGGTCGCCCAGGTGGTTTGGCTATATTTAGATAACATATGTGCATGTCATAGGCAATTTACATATTAAACTAGATTCACCTTTTACGGCCAAACGGTACTGGAAATATCTCTCAGACAAATATGCTGTCCCAAGCAGGTCCAGTTTTAATTAACCACCAATAGTAATTAGCTGAGGTGCTTATTTTGGATAAGAGGTAATGTCAGGTGCGCACAACTTAATCTGCTTACATAAAAGTTCTCTTACTCCAAAGTTTTCTTGCTCTAACAAACTGGAACAGCTTCCCATGGGATTTCCTATGAAAACTGTTTCACATTGGCAACAATACCCCATGTTATCTTTTTATTTACGAGCACAATCAATAATCTGATAGACAATTATTAATTTTAAATGGGTCATTGAAAATGGAAAATGTCATTATATTGTTCCCAAAAATTTCTGGCTCTGTTTATTAGATCTCAAAATACTGTAAAATCTTGCAAATATTCCCTGGAAAAAATCCTTCTCTTGGCAGAAACTGCTAACTTCCTCATCTGCTGATTGGTAGCTTGTCTGGAAATTTCCATCAACTTTAAATCTCAGTCATTCAGGAACTTTTTCTCCTTAAGCTTGCTCAAAGATTCTGTGCTCATAGAAACAGCCCTATAATCATTCTGACATGGTGGATACACTTATCAAAACCTGACAGGGGCAATAAATTTTAAGAGTCCTGGTGCGGTGCAAAGTTGAAGTGCTTCCTCACATGTCAAAGAAGTACCCAGGAATCAGTCTGTTATTTTCAGCCTGCTCAAGGTCTGAGCTGAAGAATTCAAAAGCATGCAAAAGCACATTTGAGTCATCCGCTCCATCTCCTTATTTCCCCATTCAATTTTTCAGCGCAGGCAATGGTGAGGATTGAGAATGATGCAAGCTAAACAGTGTGAATTATTCTGATTGTGCCATGGAGCAGTAGCGTCTCAATCCCTGAGATCAAAGTGAACCAATACAAACCCACTTACAAAGGAGAACCAAACATTATCCAGGCCCATGCTTTCTTACTGTACAGTCTGTAAGCAATTGGACAATCATGATATGGAAAGTGCAAGTAATTATTCATCCACTATTGATGAAAATCTCACCCAGTTAAAGGTAATTGATTATGTATTTATAGTTCTATTTCAGTCCTTCCAGACCGCCAGTCGATAGACTAGTGGAATTTCCCGTGCGCTCGCGCATTGGTCGAGAAATGTATAAACTTATGTCATCACATGACCATGCCACCGCGAAGTACAGTAGAAATACCATTACGCGGGGCATGACGGTCTTTTTCCCATTCTCGCCTGGTCTTGAGATTTGCGTTAAGCATTGCTACCGAATTGGAATATTGAGACTTGTGCAGCCACACGGAGTAGCTGATTGCCCTCACAGGCTGTGTCTCGATTGATTCTCCTCAAGTTAGGTGAGTATTGCATTGAGTGGCCGTGTTTTCGGCTCCACTCACTCATTTTTTATTCTTTCTCGGATTGTGAGTGTTCCCAATTGGCACCAATCCACAGCATTGTTTTTTCAGTTGAGTGTCTGTGCATTGGGCTCCACTCGATCTTTTCCATTTGGAATTAGCATTACCAGAGAGTTTCTGTTGTGCCGCTACTTAATTCCACCCTAAAGAGAGTATTTATGTTCTTGTGTCTCTTGAGTGTCCGCGTGTTTTCACTCCACACATAGTCGCATACCTCTGGCGATATCGGTGTTGCTCTGCAGTCGTTTGATTGCCTAGCCTAACACCTGTGTCTTTACGTTACCCACCGCTTAAGGTGACGTTCGCGCCTGAGGCTACTGAGCGCCTGTGTCTGACCGGCTCCACTCACACTATGAACAAGCAAAGCTATTGTTGACGGCTACCGCTTGTATCACTTTAGTGGCGCTACACCTGATAGCTTCCCACTAATGAGCGCAGCTATTGTTGACGGCTACCGCTCACAATCACTTTAGTGGTGCTATACCTGATAGCTATCCACTAATGAGCGCAGCTATTGTTGACGGCTACCACTCACATTCACTTAGTGGCGCTATACCTGATAGCTACCCACTAACAAGAGCAGCTATTGTCGACAGCTACCGCTCAGAGTCACTTTAGCGGTGCTATACTTGATAGCTGCCCACAAACTGAATCTGAACCACCTCACCATGGAGTCTGTCTGGTGTGTTCAGTGTCACACTGCTATGAATGTGCTGAATGAACATAATTGTTGCCCATCATGTCTGGGCGTCATCCACTTGCGTGTGGCACTGACCAACCCATGCCCAGCCTGTAGTCTGATGCCCTTGGAAATGCGCCGCCGGCGTCTAGCCGAGCTGGATCCAGACTCTGATACAACTCTTCCCCCCTCAGGGGTGAGAGGTGACGACAAGAAAAGAAAAACTGCGGAACCACTTAGTGGTAAAGCGAAGAAGAAGAAATCCTCGTCAGACATCGCTCGCAAATTAGCTGAGCTGTCATTTAGTGTCGAGCACTTATAAGCCTTGCTGTCTGCCTATCCAGCTCTTCCTGACAGGCTAGTACTGAGTGGCGAAGGGCAGCATGTTCCACCCTCAGCTCTGTCACAACTCGGCACAGCCTCATTCGCCCAGCCAGATCCAGATGCCGTATCAGTTGCTGCCACTGAGTCCCTGTTCAATGTCGACTCAGGCAGTGATTTCGGTGAGGAGGGGGCGCCTGCTGATTGTAAGGAGGGGCGTCCTCCTCCTCCTCGCTCACTCAGTGGGAGTGGGTCAGAAGCCCAGAGCTCTGCATCAGCATCGAGCTCTTTGGCAGTCCCCATTCAGAATGCACTTAAGGTAGCTTTAGCTCGTCTTAAGCTGGACATTCCACAGGCTACATCAGGAACTTCTAATCTCTTGCGCCGCCCTGCAGGGGCCTCTGATGAGCTACGTATGCCACAGTGTCTGGACTTTACTGGTGTCCTCACTGAAGCATTCAGAATGGCTAGGGCATCCAGACCTGACCGCACTATTCGTGCGCTGGCAGCAATGGTAGAACCTGACAATGTCGGGCTTGGGAGAATGCCCACAGTGGAGCCCTGCATAGCCTCTCTTATCATTTCGCCAGATGAAGCCCTGAGGCAGGTGATTCGCTGCCCAAATGCAGAATGCCGCCGCACAGATGGCCTCCTGGGCAGAGCTTACAGTGCTACAGCATCTCTTGGTAGAGTTGGTAATTCTTTAGCTCACCTGCTGCTAGCCATGCACACTTCTCTTTCATCTACTGCAGACGCTACAGTGAATGAATTGATGGACGCCTCTCTTCAGGCCCTTGGTGCCATCGCCAATGAATGCGGGCGGGCCCTTGGGCTCTTGGTACAGGCACGGAGGCAGTTGTGGTAGGCGCAGTCCCCACTACCGGAGCCCTGTCGAAATAGCTTGAGGGCCTAATCCTTACTCCTAGGGCAAATCTTTGGACCTGCAGCTCAAGAAGCTCTTGAACGCCGCGTGCTTGTTTTGGAGACTCGTAATCGTCTTATTGGACCTCAGCCTGTCTCTAGGTGCCCCACTCAGGTTCCTCAATCACGGCGTCGGGGGCACTCCTTTCACCATCAGGCTGCTCCCTATCGGGCCCCTTTTCCGCGCCCTGCTCAGCCTCGTCCCTTTGCTCCCCGAGGGACACGCGCTGGATCACGGGAAGACTTCCAGTCGCCAGGAGCCATGGTCCTTCAGGCCATCAGGGGCTCAATTTTGTCAGCCCCCCCCCAAACATACCAAAACCGCTGGCCCTCGTCGCTGACTCCTTCGGGTTGATGGCGGGCCGGTTTACAAGGGCCCATCTCAACCGCTGGGGAGAGATTACCTCAAATCGCTGGCTCCTGCACACGCTTTCAGAGGGATATCGTCTCCAGTTCCACCGTCGACCCCCGCTACATTCCACCGTGCAACCCACAGTGGTCCGCAACCCCAGACAAACACATGCTCTTCAATTAGAAATTCTCAAGCTCTTACAGAAAAGCGCAATAGAACATCTAGATCTGCAGGCTCATCCAGACGGGTTCTACTCCACTTACTTCCTTGTCAGGAAGAAGGATGGCAGGTTCAGGCCCATTCTGGATTTGAGGGGACTGAACTGTTACCTCAAAAACTTGCCCTTTCGCATGTTGCGCATCAAGGATGTCAAACAAGCAGTGACACCTCATGCATGGTTCACAGCAGTGGACCTGAAGGACGCATACTTTCACGTGCCCATTGTCCGAGAACATCACCGTTTCCTCAAGTTTGCCTTTCAGGGGAGAGTGTACCAATATTGCGTCCTCCCGTTTGGCCTCACTCTCGCTCCTCGTGTCTTCACACGATGTGTGCAGATCGCCCTGGATCCCTTGCAACACCAGGGGCTGCTAGTGCTGCCTTATCTCGACGACTGGCTGCTGATTGCACACTCTGCTACTCAAGTAGCAAAGGATACTCTTCAGCTGCTAAATCACGTGACCGCCTTGGGCTTTACCGTAAATTGGGCAGAGTTCCATCATTCCCTCCCAGTCGATAGAGTTTATAGGGATGAACCTGGACTCCAGGCAGATGTTAGCCTCCCTCACTCCAACCAGACAGCGTACACATTTCGCAGAGTTGTGTGAGGGCACTGCTACCATGGCAACACAGTCGTCTGTTCTGTGGAGTGCCATTAGGTCCCCCGCCAGCACGACGGGAAGTGGTGATGACAGACGCGTCTCTAACAGGATGGGGGGGGTCTGGAACCACCAAGGAATATAGGGGACCTGGGGGCCGGACCTTTGCTCACGGCACATAAATCTATTGGAGCTGATGGCTGTGTGGCTCACACTTCATCACTTCAAGGCCGACCTGAAGGGGGCGCATGTGCTGATTCAGTCCGACAACGCCTCAGTGGTGTTCTTTATCAACCACCAGGGGGGAACACAGTCTGGTCAGTGTCTGGCCCTGACACGGAAGCTTCTCATCTGGGCGGACAGGCATCTGCTGTCTCTCAGAGCAGCACATATTCCAGGGATTGCAAACTGCACAGCAGACATTCTCTCACGGGGAGGTCTGCGTGCAGGAGACTGGTGTCTGAACAGGGAAGTGGCCGAGATGCTGTGGAGGACATATGGCAGAGCAGAAGTAGATCTGTTCGCCACCCAGCAGTCGTCACAGTGCCTGTCTTGGTTTGCGGAGGCGGACGAGCCAGGGTCACTGGGCCAGGATGCCCTAGCCCAGGAGTGGCCCAACCACCTGCTTTATGCCTTCCCTCCTCCCTCCCTCGTCTGGATGACTCTAACTCGCATACGGGAGACGGACTGCCGATTCTTGTTGATTGCCCCTCACCAACCGTCCAAACCGTGTTTTCTTCTGCTGCTGTCCCTGGTGGCAGCCCAACCCTGTCCCCTGCCATGCAGACACAATCTACTGTCCAAAATGCAAGGGACACTTTGGCATCCCCACCCCGAGAGGTTGAACCTTTGGGTGTGGCCACTGTAGCGGAGCGGCAGCTTATGGATTGTTCACAAGGGGTTCGGAACACTGTTCTGAAAGCCCGCGTCGCGTCGACACGCAGCATGTATAACAACAGGTGGAAACTTTTTTCTACATGGTGTTCAGATCGTTCCCTGGACCCACAATCTTGTCCTGTGTCTCAAGTGCTGGAATATCTTCAAGGTTTTCTGGATTTTCTGGGTTTTCTGCTTTCTTGTTGGGCATAACATCTGCTAAACAGGTGGGTTAAATTCATGCCCTGTCAGTTAGTCCTCAGTGCATGCGTTGGGGCCCTGAGAACAGTTTTGTCACCTTGTGGCTAAATCCTGCCTTTCTTCCTAAGGTCATGTTGCCCCAGTTTGTGAATAGGCCTATTTCTCTATCTGCGCTCAATTCAGCGCCTGAACCTAGCCATAGGGCCTCGTGCCCTGTTCGTGCTTTACGTCAGTATGTTTCTGTCACTGCGCCCTGGCGGGCCTCAGACCAGCTGTTTGTTTGCTTTGGAGGAAGAAACCATGGTGCAGCTCTTTCCAAGCAAAGCCTTTCCCATTGGGTCACAGAAGCCATCTCTGTTACTTATCAACAGGGGCAGACAGCTCCTGCATCCCTGTAAGGGCACTCAACTCGAGCTGTTGCAGCATTGCGGGGTGCTCCCTTGTCTGATATCTGTTCGGCTGCGACGTGGTCTTCTCCTAACACGTTTACAAGGTTGTACAGTCTGAATGTGGCGTCACCCCCACTGACACACATGGCTGTGCTTCCAACTGTCTTGCCTGAGTCTGAGAAGACTTCCTCATGACAAGGTTCGCATACGTCTTCCACTAGTCTATCGACTGCCTCTGGCGGTCTGGAAGGACTGAAATAGAACGCTGGTTACGTATGTAACCGTGGTTCTATGAAGGAGTGGAAGACAGCCAGAGTCTCTGGTCACTCAGAAGGGCGAGAACGTCCATTGAGACCGCGTAATGGTATTTATATTGTACTTTGCGGTGGCATGGTCATGTGATGACATAAGTTCATACATTTCTCGACCAATGCGCGAGCGCAAGGGGAATTCCACTAGTCTATCGACTGCCTCTGGCGGTCTTCCACTCCTTCATAGAACCACGGTTACATACGTAACCAGTGTTTTCTGGGGTATTGGGCCAAAAAAACTTAGATCGCTGTCCGGATACATAGATACTTGCTGAGTGCACCATACATTATTGAAATTTATCTGACCCACAGGAGCCTATACTGCACTCTGAATGATGCATTGAACACAAAAAATAATAATAAGACTTTGCGTATAACTTACACTGGAAAGTGCAGAAAGCTACTCGTACTTCCCCTTAGTGTGAAATTATTTGGAAAACACCAAAGTATACCTAATGAATTCCAGACCACACCAAAAATAGTGGTTAACAATATTTATTGAATTGAATAAGCATGGGAATTTGTACTGATGAAGGACAGGATAGAGTCGAGTAGGTGGAGACCCGTGTAGGATAACGGGAAGCCCTAGGCGACGAGACTCAGGGTGGGGGTCACATCTCTTCTTCGATTCATAAAATAGTCATGAATAGAAGGGAAGGGGAGGGAGGGACATCAAATGAGACAGACGAGGATTGGTTGTTTTGAACGTGGATGAATGGGGTGATATTTTTTGCCTTGGTCTGGTTCACTAACCTAGGTTAAGAAATCCATTTACACACAAATGTTTGCATGAATGCATTGGAACAACCAGCATGAGCCACCTATTTGCCATGGGTGGGGGAAAGTTGGAGCGCCATGTTAGGTCTGGATGGTCCGCTCTTTCTGGAACTCCCAAAGACTTTTACCAGACCAAAACAATGTTGTGAAATTTGCTTGTCTAGTCGATCATTAATTGCTTACTTACTTTGTTGTCATCAGATCCACAAATACTACAGGACATTCAAATTCTATTGTTAAGCAGAAAAAGAAAATAATTAAACAAGAAAAGATTTTAAAATCTTGCTATTTCACCAGGACAGATGTGCAGGTTTAGGCGATATGTCATAGCCATTGTTTGTAATCTTCATGAATTAAAGGGATCCTCAGTCCACATCTTCAATTCTTTCAAGCCTTTAAATTTGCTGTGTGATAGATTGGCAGGTTGTGTAAATATATCCCTACCTAGTTCTTGCAGGCATGGGCTTCGGGACCCCCCTGGACACACATCAGGATAGGAAACAGACAGAGCACTGTACAGAATGGTGAGCATCCTTAAATAGGGTCTGAGTTAGTTTCTTTTTTCCCCCTTTTTTGGGTGACTTCTATGGAGTCCACACTTGAGTCATCAGGAGACTTTAAAATGGCATCTCCAGTCCATGCAACAGATTGGAATGGCCAATCATTTACTACTGTAGCTATAAGCCCCACTGCTGATTTGTAAGACTGTCTTCAACTCCAAACCACGCAGTGGCACCATCTGCTTGTTTTCACACCACAGTGGAGAGTCTCTCATTGGCAGTCCATTAGTAACCAAGCAACCAGTAAAGTTTGGCTTGTAATGAATGATGCTGCATTCAAAACAACTTGGAAGGCAGAACTCAGAATCCGGACATATTCGAGTTCCGATATAGTGCTCTGCCAATACGGGTGGAAAACATGGATGCAAGTGCTCTGACCCGTGCAGAGGGTGCTACTAGCTAGAAGCTTGTCACAACGGGTCTAGTAAAAAAAAAACTAAACGGAAATTTAAAAAAAATTCTTATAAATTCCTCATATTACTTTAATCAGAGGGAAATATAAACATATTTTGCATATTGCATATGTACTTGAAAAATTATGCGTTAAAAATCAACAAATACTATTATCACGATTCCATTCAAATGATGTAGGCTGACATGTTTGATGTCGTCACTGATATCAAGCTGGGTAAATTGGGGTCCGGAAATTCAGAGTGAGTTCTGATGTCATGAGCACAGCATGAGAATCACAGAGTCCTCAGATACCTTGGGGTGATGCAATCGCCAAATTACCCCTTGCTTAGTACAGCTATTGACCACAGTCCACCGTGGCACACATGATTCAGTCCGAGATCAGCAGGCTCATCCACGCACAGCAGCATGATGTCTAAACCAGCTGAACAATCTTATAACCCTGGGATTTTATTTAACATGACTAACGAATGAGTAATATTAACAAAATTTTGTGCTTATTCAATTCAATAAATATCTTTAACTACTATTTTAGGTGTGGTCTGGAATTCATCAGATGTGCTATACAGGCAAGCAACACAATGCACAACACCTTGATGTGGATGGGTGACAGCAGTAGTGACTTTGACATAGTGGCAACTACGCTGGAATGACATGTTTTATATCTCTTTGAAGAGTTTTACAAGTGTGTGAAACATGCTATGCAGCTTCTGGCACAGATCTAACCGGATGACGACATCTGCCTTTAGCTGTGCAGTCAAGAATGAAGATCCACTGATGGATTCTTCTTTTACCGTTTGGGTTTAAGGTGGAATTTCTCCTTCTGCAAGCTTTATTTTTATTGGGAGTCACTCTGGAAAGACAGACATATGTAGATGTGTGCAGTATGTGTACTGGACCATGTCGGGGAAACCAAAATAAATATATTTTTTGTCCATATTTCGCCGGTTTCATGGAAAAAAAGATTATCTCACTCAAAGAAGGAAAAATATGAAAGATGAGATATATAGAAACTGAAAATTAACATCTTTCATCCAGGATTTTATATGATGTGCTGACAGAGGTATAAAAGCTCTTCATAAATCTCACATTAAAATGCATGGTAACTCCACACCATTTCCAATTTACTTTTCCTAATTGGTAACCAAGACAGGACAGAGAAAGAATGCCTACCAGTGTTGAAGAGATTTTCTGTTCCAGGCTCTGGAGGCTTCAATGTTTATAGGATTTTTCGCTAAATTTGCACAGTCAAAGATGTTTATTTGGCAATGCTCAAGATCAATTCTCAGCAATTTCTGACATCCAATATGGCCGGCGGCGGCCATTTTGTCGAAACATTTTTTTTTGCTGATTTTCTGTGGCCTTTGTGTAGCCACATGATGGTCATTCCTGTGGCAATTGGGTTAGCTAACAGTGATTATTGGATTGGCGTAGGCTGTCACCTTGACACTGACTAATCAGAATGGGTTTCACATCTTACATTATTGCTTCAGTTAAACGTGGCATTGTCACAGCAGAAAGGGAAGAGACTGAGACTTTCCATTCCACTAGAAAGCAGTTGAATATAGGACATTGGTTAACTGTAATACTAGTTTAATAAACATACGGCCTCATTTATAAAACACATTTTAGATCAACAATGTGGCGCGTATTGATAAGCATATTTTCAACATGCCTCGATTTGATAAATGAGCCCCCGCAGCTAGTCGTTATAACCTAATTTGCAAATGAATAAAGCACTTGGTCATGGTTTGCCACAACTCAGTATTTATAGAACAACAAATATTCTGCTCAATTTGGTTAACGTCTTAAATAATCCAGTTATCATAATCTTCAGAACACACAGGAAAAGATTGCACAATATCAGCATTTTTACTGCACATGAACCATAAAATGACGGCACTGTTGCCTAGCTGAATTGAAACCCTATCTAACTGTTAGTAATTAACTATGGCTTATCTGCTTCGAGAAAGTCAACTTTCTACTGCTTTAAGATTGAGAGCAATTCCAGTTCAGGCTCACTTGCGATGGGCCTGTTTTCCAGTTAGTTTTTGTTCACCCTTGCAAAGATCGCTCACACTAGTCAAAACTACAGTATTCGTTTTTAGGACTAGCTAAGTAATCTATAACACACCATCCTAACTACTAGCAATATTTATAGCCAGGAAGCTGAATTATTCTTCAATGCAACAGAGGAAGTTAGCTAACGCAGGAAAGGAAAAGACTGTCATGTGCATTAACACAATTTGCGCATGAAATTAATGATAAATTAATAGTTTTCCAGCTGAATGTCATAAACAGGTCAAATTAAACGTAAACATACAAGATGAGATGGGAAAACACTATGGGGCTAACTTCCCTAGACATGATGACATGAAAGAAGAAAAATTAAGAACAGGAGGAGCAGGTTACAGCTGAAGCCTGAGCAGGGGGTCACAATGTCCATCATGCAATGACCGCTAAGCACCCATTACTTAGGCCTTGCTACCAAGAGAGATAAAAATTACCAAAAAGCTCTAAGCTCCATATACGCTGCCCGTTCATAAAAAGTTGCACACTAGAATATTTTGTTGGGCGACCTTTAGCTTTGATCACGGCGGACATTCGTCATGGTATTGTTTGGACAATCTGATATAATGTTACAACATTTATTTCTGACCAGATTTGCATTCATTTTTGGCCGAGATATTGTATTGACAATGGGTGAGTCATACCATTCCTTTAAGCCTTCTCCAGCGCATCCCAAAGACTTTCAATTGGTTGAGGTCCAGACTCTGAGGTGGCCAATTCTGTGTTTAAATGATTCTCCATTCTCGATGAACCAACCTTGTCATCGTCATCCTGAAATATGCTTGCGCCATCAGGGATTAAAACGTCCATTGATGGGTTACTGGCCATTCAGAATATTCAGGTAGTCCGCTGTATTGCATTTTATTGGGAATTAAATTAAGATTAAATATGTTGTACCCCAAGGCTCAGTCCTAGGCCCAGTACTTTTTAATTTATACATGATTCCACTTGGGAACGTTATCAGGAAACTTGGTATCAATTTTCACAGCTATGCTGATGATACTAAGCTTTACATTGCCATGTCTCCTGAGGATACACGACCAGTTGATGCCCTTTTTAACTGTGTTTAAGATATTAAATCCTGAATGGCAGAAAACTTTTTGCAGCTCGACCAGGACAAGACTGAAGTTTTATTATTGGTCCTGAGGCTAAGAGAGAGAAACATTTGTCAAAACTACAGGCATTGTCATTGAAGCCAGTGGAACAAGTTAAAAATCTGGGCATCATTTTTGACTCTGATCTTAGTTTTATCCCTCATATTAAGAATGTAGTTTAAACAGGCTTTTATCATCTTAATAATAAAGCCAGAATCCGCCCATTTCTCTCTCGGGCCAACACAGAGCTGCTCATGCATGTTTTTATTTCTAGCCGTATCGACGATTGCAATGCCCTGCTTTCTGGTCTTCCCAAAAAAAGTATCTCTCACCTATCTCTTCACCTTCAATTGTTTCCAGAATTCAGCTTTAAAAATCACATGTGTTTTCAGGATGAGGACCAGAAATGTCTTAATGGTCTTACACCTTCTTATCTCTCAGGTTTTTAAAATCACTGCATTGGCCCTGTGTGTTTCCTTTTAGGATTGATTTTCAGGAGGTAGAGTCCTTTTTAACGGTTTTTAAATGTCTTAATGGTCTTACACCTTCTTATCTCTCAGCTTTGCTTTTATCTTATGAACGCTTGTAGACCCTGAGGTCCTCCAGCACCGGCCTTTTAGTCATACCTAGAACTAATACAAAAGCATACAGTGAGGCAGCTTTCCAGCATTGTGCCCCACGCTTATGGAACAGCCTGCCGGAGAAACTGAGGGCCGCAGAAAATATTGAAATTTTTAAAAGCAGGCTCAAGACCCACCTTTTCAATTTGGCTTTTAACTATCAGCCCTTTCTTTAATTTTACTGATTTTAATTTATTTATTATTAGTCTATTAGCTAACTTTTTTCTTTTAATTACCGCTTTTAGGCTTTGTAATGTCTTTTTACCTTTTCTATTGCATACATTTTAATTAATTTATTCAAAAATTAATTTTTTTTATTTTAATTGTAATTACTTTATTTAATTTTGTATCTTATTATTTTATGTTATTTTATTTTAACTTAATTTTTTTTTTTTTTTTAATTTGGCATCTCCAATCCCACCTGAATCTGGAATGTCCAAATTGGGGGACTATGTGCAAGGCTTTCGCATATGCGACCCCCTGTTGCCAACTCGGGAGAGTGAAGACAGCTCGCGGATCTCCTCCGTAGCACGCGCCTGTCAGCCACTGCTTCTTATTCACTCATTGGTTGAATCATCGCAAGTTCAGAACGAGGGCGGAGGATACCCGGACATGAACAAGCTTAGAATCTTCCTGACGAGCGCCCGTCTGGCCAACAGGAGGCGCCTAAGGAACGAACAAAGCAACTTATATTACCCTTCCCGGCAGACCCTTCCCAATTTGCATCCCTGTAGCGCAATGGCCAATTGCACGCTACTGCTGAAAAAGCTGCTGACCACTGCCGGATGGTAGGACCGAGGCTAGAACCCGCACCAAGATAGTCACTTCTGCTTTGCAATGCAATGCTTTAACCGACTAAGCTATCCGGCAGCTTTTAACTTAGTTTTTAACTCCAGCGTTTCCTCAGTGAGAGCCCTCTGCGTCGGGGGCGGCTGTTGGCCCTGGCTGCTGCGGCGCTGGTTTGGGGTCTGCTCCCCCCTGGTGGGATGGGAGGTCCATACCATCACGTTATGTGGGCGGTGTTTGGCCCTTCGCCTTGCCTGGGGTCGAGATGTGACTCCATGTCAGCGGCTGCGTTCCTGGGGGCGGCACCAGCCTCCTTATGATACTGTTTCCTCTGGTTCCCTCACGCTCAGTTTTAGCATTTGTCTTATTCTTTTTATATTTCAATTTACATGCAAGCACATGAGCACTTTTGTGTACAGGGAATAGGGGTGGAGGGTCGGGGTGGAAGGTGGGGGGGGGTAGTGGTGGGTGGATTCTACCTTTAATATTTTCAGCACTTTGTGCTACATTTTATTGTATGAAAAGTGCTTTACAAATAAAGATTGATTGATTGATTGATATTGCTGCAGAGCAGTGCCGAGCCAAGACCTTACCAATTGAAGCAACCCCAGATTGTAACACGGCCTCCAGAGGCTCGCACAGTGGGCATTTTGCATGATGGATGCATCGCTTCATTGGCTTTCTCTCTTACCCCGATGTGCCCATCACTCTGGAATAGGGTAAATCTGGACTCATTAGACCACATTACTTTTTAAGATTGCTCCTCAGTCCAACCTTTACGCTTCCTTGCAAACTGAACTTGTTTTTTCTCAAGTAGCCTCACTAACAAGTGACCATGCAGTGGAACGAGAAGTAATGCATTGAATCAGTCAAGATTAAAAGAATTATTGCCAGCTGAAATATATTCATCACTACAAAAATTTTTGAATGAAAAGTCGCCGCTTGCTGTCATCACACTTAAACTACGCCCCGTAGGGCGCTGATTGGTCCGAACCAATGTGGTTTGGACATAAACAGATAGCTTGGAGTCTGTCAAGACGTATACTTGCATGATCATGCAAATTCAGCTGCCTTGCAAGGTTAGGTTACCTGAGGCTTTTGTTAGAAAATACCCAAACATAATTATCAAGGTTTATTCTCAAGATTACGGCCATAATGACGACTACATTACAGCCTCAACATAAAACTCAAAGAAATTCATTTAAACAGTGATCTAACTCAGACAGTACACTCAAAATGCACAGAATAATTTCTAGAATTGAGCAACGGGAGTTGAAAATAACTAAATAAATAAGGAGTAAATATAACTTGTCACGCTTTTTTGATTGTAACTCCTGCTTAGAGATGAGCAGTTATTGATATCGGTCAGCCCATGACCATGGTCGAACTTTTCATTTTTCAAAATTGAAATAACTCAAACAGCTGAAATGGGGATTATTCCAAATCTGCTTTCTTTTTTAAAAAATAAATTTGTCATCATCGATCCCACCAGAATTTGGAATTCCCCAGTCGAGAACTATGTACAAGCTTGCTCATATGCGACCCCACGTTGCCAACTCGGGAGAGAGGGACAGTTCGCGACTCTTCTCCGAAGTACGCGCTGGTCAACTACTGCTTTTTTACACTCATAGGTCGAAACTTCACAAGCTCAGAACAAGGGCGGAGGAAATCCGAACATGAGCAAGCTTAGAATCTCACTGAAGAGCTCCCGGCAGGCCGACAGGAGGTGCTTGAACAATGAACAAAGCTACTATTTTAATATTCCATCCCGGCAGTCCCTTCCCACTTAGTTTCCCAGCAGCACGAAAGCCAATTGTGCGCTGCTCTGAAAAAGCTGCCGACCACTGCTGGTTGGTACAACCGAGGATCGAACCCGCGCCGTGGTTTTCACTACTGCTCCGCAATGCAGTGCCTTAACCAAGTGAGCTAACCCTGCAGCCCCTGCCAAATCTGCTTTGAACAAGTGTGACGCATATTGATTGTGGTGGCTCTATTAAGTTTCCTGTAGTCCCGCCACTTGGCAAATTTAACATTTCCAAACGCGATAAATCATGGAATTATGTCAAACCTTCTGTAATAGACGAGTTTGGTTTAAGGCTGGAAGTCCACGCACGCGCATGCGCAATAGAGCTGATGTGGGGCAAAAGGAACTATGTTGGCTACTTTTTGCGTGGTGGAGTGCACAAACCGGTATCGTAAAGACGGGAGTGTAAGGTTTTTTGTGTTCCTATGGCAATGACAGGCATGGATTCGAGCTATACATCGGAAGAACTTTGTCCCGTATGATCACACTGGAGTCTGCAGCACTCAGTTTGTCAGCGGATAGCCCAAGTTCGCTCTGTCTGTTTCCCAAGAAACGAAAGGATCTCACTCCGACGCAAGCTAAAAAGAAAGAGCGATCTGATCGGAGAAATAGGTACTGGTTGACATTAAATTATTTAAGTTGGCCCACTAATTGACTGAGAATTATTTCATCTGTTGTTGTTTCAAGCTGTTATTGTTGTTGCAGTGACCAGTTTTTGTATCCACATTTTGAAAAGGGACTGGCTTTGTTCGATCCTATAGGCTATATATGACATTAAGTAGATGTTAAACTCTAAGCAAACGAATATCAAGCCAAAGGCGAATGTTGGTGCCATGATCTTAACAGTCTAGGTCAGCTCTGAGGGGCTTAAATTATAGAACTTAGCCCCTCAGAGCTAAGTGTAGGTGTGGTTTTCATTTCGCTGCTTGCAAGAATCATTTGGTTTCCATGTGATTTCGATTTCATAATTACTTGCTATATATTGCCAACAAAGTTGAATTTGTTTGCCAGTTAGTTTTGCGGACGTGGAATAATGTCATTTGCACCACCATTATTGGGTCCCATGCCATAAGTCAGCTAATGGCTACAGTGTTCTTGCGACAAATTTGCATTGCTCAAAACAACCGGCAAGCACACATGATCCTAATCGCCTCTCAACATGGATAAGTGCGCAGGTACACATGTAAAATACAAGGCCATATCATTACTGTTTGACTGAACACTACACATTTGATTTTGAATTTTCATCTGTGCTGAAAATAACAACGTCAAGGACTTGCCTTGACAGTATCTCGCCGATATAGTCTCTCAAGTCTCCGTTGCGCTGAGGAAGTCAATGCTTTCGCTTTGTAGGAGAAAACTAATGGAGCTTAGTCTAGCTATATTGTAATGGGAAAGAATTTTGTATCCAACTTCCACTTTTTTCCGGCTTTTTATTTGCCAGAATGATGTTAAAAGGGGGACGCCAACATATTTTAGGGAGTTTTTATCAGTGAGAGTGGGGTTTAGAATTTAACATTAATATTTAATATCTCAAATGCATATGCTGTGCCAGCCCTAGCAACCCGGTGTGTCATCAGTGACATGCCAGCTGCCGTTAACTATATGCTACTTACACGAATAGCAGCACTTGAAACTGAACTCTAAATTTCCTTAACTGGACGTAGGCTTGACATGTGTACATATCTTAATGGTTCTCTGGGTACCCAAACATCAATCAATATTGGCGTAGGTTGAATACAGAATTCCTAATCCCGCCGTCCAGACACAAAATGTACGCTGCTCACCCTAGAATATTCCTGAACAAAAATCATACCTCTTTGTAGTCCGAATCCATGCTGTAAGCTGCCTTTTACCACAGGGAAAGCAAAAGGACTTATAATTCCCCACCCTTTCAATGCGATTTATGCATCTTCTGCCCCACATAGTCTGCAAAGAGCATGCACACTCCAAATCTCGCTTTTTCACATCCTTAAACCGAAAGGGTCCATTGTTCCTGAAGCACAGAGGTGATGTTGGTGTGTAATGCCTCTCCCAAGGCTTTCTGGACTCATGGCTACCTGCCCTCACCTAATAAATCAAGTATCCCCTCTGTTCTCTCAGTTAATTATCACACCTGGTTTTCCTTAGTTGATTATCATTCAACTGTCTACTTAAACCTTAGTTTTCCCCTCACTGGCAGGTTGTTTTTGTCTGTAACACACTTTTGCTGTGTGAACTCCCTTTTTATTATTTCCCTTGAAGTTTTTTGTTTGTGTTATTTATTCACTTGTTTATTTAATAAATCCACATTCCTGCACCTGGGTCCTCCACTTTCCATCACTCTCCTGGTTCCCTTTCAACTAGGTTGGGCACCAGGTTATTACATGTAGCACTGCAGCACAACGACCAGGTCAAACTATTCATTTTTTTTCACGCGCAGCAACTCAAACTGTTTCATGGGAATCCTGTCAAATCTGTGATTAATATTGCTGGTGGACAGAGGAAGATTCTTATTGATTTTCATGGCTCAATTACTTTAACTGTAATGCCACCATTTGATGCAACAACATTTTTAGTGCAGTAAGTCCTAATGGGAATCAGAGCAACTTTGCTGAGAACATGTTGGTGCAGAAAAGAGCAATCCTATTGTTCTGGCGACACTGTGGCTGTTCCTGTAGAACCACCCTCAGGCCAAACTTTGCTTTTTCAAAAATGCAATAAGTCAAACAGTTCTTATGGGAATCACTTTAAATTTGCTGTGGACATTCCTGGGACCTTGATTAGTTGTCTCCTTGATTTTCTGGACCCCATATTCTTCCCTATAGTGCCACCACAAGGCCAAACTATGAATTCTGCCCATGGGGGGAATGTACAGATTCAGACGCATACCCAGCTGTCATCGACCCAGAGCGTTTGTCCAGTATTTTGACCAAACCATCGCAGTGCATTGCAGCGCACTTTTTGATTTCACTTTAATATGAAATTAATGCTTTCTTGTATATCTTGGCTTTTTTGAGTGGGCAGATTTTCTTGTTTTTGATGGATATTGACTCTACGCTAACACCTCTATCAGCCTGAGCATTATTGTGGCCCGATTTGTCTTCTTATAATGTCCACATAATGACAGAACAGAAGCGGTGGTTTTGGCGCAGTCATTATGTGGAAATGATTGCAGCCTCTGTAAGGCGCCCCCCCTCCCCGCACCACACCATTCTGTCTCAGCCACACTGACTGCCTAACAAACTGCAGCATCCAAACCCAGCCTTTCTGGAGCCATTTTTGCATTATAAACTGCTGTTTGCTCCAGATTCCAGAAACCATGTTTTCAATACAGGAAACATCTATATCATTACAATGGAGACTCCAAAGCCTGGGTCCTTAAAATAAACAGCTCTCTCTTTCTGTCTCTTCTTTCTTTTTCTCTCGTTCTCTCACCCTCTGTCTCTCTCTCTCTCATTCTCTCTCTCTGTCTCTCTTTGCCCGCTCAAAATCTATCTCTCCCTCAATCTGCACGCTGATTTCTCTCTGCCCTCTTTAAATCTGTGTACCTCCATTCACTCTCATTTCCCCCTCTCTCTCTCAGCTCATTCCGACCTTAATTGCACTTCCTGAGGTATAAATGCTGTTATTTGTTTTAATTACATAGTTTACATGTCTAATGAGTGGTAGTTTACCATCTCTCTGGTACACAACCTTGACATCTGGTCATTAAAGTGAAACTATTTGTAGTAAATGAGTTCAAATTTAAGGGAACCAGAAACCAGCCACCTGCATTTTGCTTAAAGTCTGTTTCAAACTTACTGCTGTGACTTGAATGTATGTTTTCAGTAAACTTATTACAAAAGATCAATTTCGATGAGACCCTGCTATGGGATCAGGGTTGAGAACTGATTCGTCAAGAGACTTAAAGAATGTTCGTCTTCATGCATGAGTGTAGTTCTCTCTCTTAACTGAGGAGGGCACTGTGGACTTTTTTTTCTTCTGGTCTCCATTAAATCAGCCCATTCAGGTGTGCACATTTCAAGTGGTCATGCTAGTTCAGTTTCCTCTCCTTGAGTCCAATAGGAAGGATAATAGTATAGATTGAGTGTAGAAGCTGATGGAGATCATAGCATTTCTACATTTTTTACACAGTTAGCTGAATTTGTTCATTTTTAAATAATGTCACTGCTTTCAAAGCAAACCTTGTCATCAGAAAATGCATTACACGACCATTTTGAGCATTAATTAGATAACGCTTAAATGTTTCATGCTGACACACTAGAAAATATCAATTCAAAAACTTCTAAATAAATGCTTCTGAAATGTGCGATAGTGAAATGAAATTACTTCTTGGTTTGTGGAATATCACTGAAACTTCTGCATGTAGTTTTAAATAAACAATGAACTTGACATGGAATCTAGGAAAACATGTACTGCTGTCCACATCCTCTTTTATTTGTGTGACGTGAGAAAAATCTATGCTAGAAAAATTAACGCTCCTCTTATATCCTGTCAGGCTGAATCGTGTTTTTGAGCTCATTAGCACATTTTTCAAGCATAGTTATGTTTTCTACAGAGAGGTGAAGATAACAAAGAAATTGCAGTACAGTGACATCTGCTCTGTAGTTATCAAATAATGTGTGTGGATAAAATCCATTCTGTCGCCAATTTCTAAGCTTTTCTAACTGTTCTGTTATTTTACCTCCTCAGTACAGTCTTTAGAAAAGTAATAGAAGTCTCATTGAACAGGTGAATGATTCCATGGAATGTTTACTGGAATAGACATGAAGATATTCTGGTTACTGAGAGGTTTACTGGTGTGAGTCAAGCCCAAAACTGTCTAAGCTACAATATACAATTTTCGTTATATTTACTACGCACTTCAAGCAATATCAATCTCTCAAACTACCCACTTTAAAAAAATTATATTGTTCACATAATAGCCTGGTTTGGAGTGATAATTGTTTTCCCAATGAAATGCTCTATCCTCAACATCTTTATTCATTTTTCAGTTATGGTGCCTCTTTATTCCGTGCATTCACATTACAGTAAGAGAAGCACCAGAACATTTGGAGAAAAAAAAATGGTTGTGTATCTATGGTGCGTACTAGACTCATGATTGATATCCGTCAAATTTTTGCGCCATTAAATCCCACCTCAACTACTAATTGTCAACAAAGATCCAATTTTTACATCTCTAATTCCCCATGGCCAGCCAGGATGGTAAACACCTCTTAGAGCTACCTTCAAAACAAATAGCAGGATTGATTTATTCTGACAATTTGTTTTATGGACACCTGTGATGAATTGGAAGCACCCGGAAGAGACTGGAACCAGCTCATTAATTAGCAGGGCAGTGCTGTAGTTTGTTCCCAGATCTGGTATGGCTAAGAGGGCTATCACCACTTGCCCAAACATTTGGCCCCTCCCCTTCTCTTTGCACTCTCCCCGCCCCCAACCCTTGATTGGCTCAGGTTACTTGATTGACTTTATTCACTTGCGTCCACCCAGGATGCCACTGTCACTCTCTCCTAAATAACACGAATATCATGATTTATTCATTCACTCTAGCCAGTTACACTATCATATTTCATAGTGAGAATGAGGGGACTAGCAGAAAAGAAACTGTAGTGTGCGGTTTCTCGATATGGACAATTCATTGGGCCTTAGGCAGCGTTCCTAATGTGCATTACTGATGGTACAGGTAGAATGCCAGCCGAGGAATAAATCCTGGGTATAGACGCCATAAATTATGAAACGTGTTTCATCATAGCCACCAGTATTGGTTCATTATCACAATTCTTCTGCTCAAAGGCAGAACTAATTGGTAGAATCCGCCAGCTGAGTTCATGGGTTTAAGAAACACATGGCAAGATTTTGCCCTCTGATTCCTCGACTTCTTATCTCCAGAGGTAAGACATTACTTTACTGCTCCCTTGAGCTTTACCAAAGTGTAACCTAGACCTATAAATAGTTGTTTTTCTTATCTGAGTTGTTAAGGATGGAGAGGCCACATTCAAATAATCGAGAATGATTTAAAAAAAAAAAAAACATCACTTATCTGTGCAAGTTATTCTTCCCACCCCTTGGACTGATAGTTTAATCTGTTATTTTCGGTCCAAAATAGTTTGAATCTTTTAAATAGGCTTCCCTGATTCACATTTGTGTGCCAACAATTGCTTGTCTGGATCTGTCCTGAGGTAGTGCACCACAATGCTACAGTCTGGCACCCTGTCTAATGCTGCCATCTCACATTCATCATTCTTCATTGTTGTCTGTGCAATTAAGCAAGAGGCAAATTGCAGTGCATGGACAGGATCTTAAATAAGGTACAGGCAGCTGAAATCCAGCTATCCAGTGTGGGCAGTGAAATATCTCCTGACTTTTTAGACACAAAGGGAAAGAACTATATTCTGTCAGTAGAACATACTTAAGATTGAACCCTGAAAACAGCCATAAACTAGCAAGCCGTTAAACTTGCTTTATTTTGGTCAAAGGAAAACATTAGCAAATTCTGTCATCTTTTTGAGCCATTTTCTCGCTATATTAAAAATAAGCTTAAAAATTGATAGTTGTGTACCGAATAAAGGAATTTCAAAGTGGCACGAAAGTAATCAGTATTATTTGACACAAATTCCATCGTTTTGTTTGTCTATTTTTGTTTTAAGTAAAACTCTCTCCTCAGAAAATTCTCCTTCTACCCTCCCTCAGTGGAAGTTAATTAGTGTTTTTTTCCTTGCACTGCTTGGACATGTAACTGTTCCAGCAGTATTGGATTTCAGGCATCAGGCCTATGTGAAAAATGTGGGAAGCACAATGCAATCAGTGGTGCCATTACATCCGCACCTGTTCAAGTGTCTGAATGCAATCGGGATCAGAGAAAAAACAACATTTTTAATCAACCACTGAGTCAATAAAATAACCAAGTGGATTCAGACGGTCGAAGAATCAATCAACAGCGAAGAAAAATGGCACAATGTGCATTCAATGCACAGCCGCACCCACACATTGGCTAAAAATGTAATAACACTGCGAGCAACTAAAATAAACAGACATCCAGTATTACAGCTGACAAGTAAATAATTAGCATGTTAAATGACAAGCACATGCACAAATATCCACACATGTACTCCAGCTGAACAACACTCTGGTTGCTTACGCAGAGAACAGATTTATCTCACTGTCACAGCATATTGTGCCATTAGGTAAATAAATGAGCTGCGTCCTCGTGTGGCATAAAATTGTTTTGGCCTCGGCTTTCGAGTCAAACCTGAGCGGGACAAAACGACACCTGTGCACCAAACATAAACAAGATTTATTGGGCTCTTTCATAGACCAAAGTGCCGTCACACCAGCATTGAATGTTTTTGTTCCTCAAATGTGAAGCTGCATTGATAGCATCTACTTACAAAAGCGCATTTGCCAATATTAATTTAGCTAGTTCGATCGCCAAACAACTTCTGTACCAGACCTAGATGCACTCTCAGACAAGTGTGCAGAGATTGACAAAAAGTTACGGATCTGAGATAATTAATGAATAAAATATGAAACTAAAGATGCAAGGCTGCTGAGAATTCCTTTGCCCTGTATGAATATACGACCAATGCCACATAGATCCAGATAACAGACTGAGTGGAGAATGTGTGTAAAAAAAGTAATTTTAGTAGCACATATATTCCATTAATGAATTATTCAAGATGAGTCCGAGGGCCATTTTTGTATATCATTTACAAGAGAAAAAGGGCTCCATCTGTTAAAGTGTCATTTCAGCAAAACCAAAAGAAAGAGGCCTCATAAGGAGTGAAACCCCTCTGCCAGCCAGATGTCCTGCTTGGCATAGACACACATGACCCCCGAGGCTCTGCTTCTCAGCCGAGCACTGCAGTCATCTATGATGAAGCAGCAGCCTATTCTCTCATGGGCTCTTTGCTGAATCAGAAGTTTGAAGGTCATTGCTTCCTCCAACCAGGAACTGGGCCTTCTGTTTTTAATCATTAGTTGTACCTCCCCTATGAGGAATGTGCTAATCGGCGAATCCTGGGAAGGACTTTCACTTTCTGAGCCTGGATGTTTTCACCTGTGTTCAAATGAACTCAATCCTCAAGGCTCAAAAAAAGCAAGGTCAAAAAGAGATAGACCAGTTGGGTGATGCATCAGCTAATCACAGGCCATGTGTTCAAAAGACTTGGTGCTTGTGAATGTTGAGTCCCAGGTGAGGTGGATCTGTTGCTCCCCTAAGCGAAGCACTTAACCGTAATCACTTCAGCAAATAAGACAGCAGTACAAAATGGATGTGTAAAAGTAAACGGCGTAAATCTCCCCAGATTAAAGTCTCTGCAAAACACAATCAATAATGGAAATGAGCCTCAATTCCCCTGACATTTTTTGTGTGGGGGGAAAAGACAGACCACACGATTTCACCTGCTCTGAGGGCTGACTGATTACATCTGGGAATTGTACTTGCTGAAAGGATGGAAATGATAAAATCTGCAGGGAGATTTGCATGCAATCATAAAAACCTTGCAGCGGCATATTTGAGAATAATGAGCCCGGGACGATCCGAGATGAAAGAATTGAAATGCAGTCAAGAGGTGTGATTTTATCCCTCAGATCCTTAATTCCTCAAAGCCCAGAAATGTTTGGCACTGCTCTTACCCCTTAAACTTTTCTATAAAGGAAAATTGGGGCTTTAAATATGGATAACCTGTCGCAGATAATCATCTCACATGATGTTTCATTACTGGGGTCTGTTGAATTGAACATGAAATCTCTTTTTTGTCTTAAACTTGTTAGAGAACTCCACAGATATGCATACTCATTACTCGTTCAAAATCTGATGTATTGTGCAAGATTCTTTGATGTTAGATATATATATATATTGGCACAAAAAATTATTTGTAACACTAATAAGACAAAAGTACATCAAATGGATCTTCAGTTGCATTCATAATATTTGAATGAATGCTGCATGTTTTATGTCTTTTGAGTTCAGCATAAATGAGGCATCTCGCTACTCTAATCGATAAGACATGAATTTGATCAAGGTTATTATTAAATGCTCTACAACTTAGGGTAATCTATTGATGTAGCCAGGTGCTTATTAAAATGATAAAGTAATTCACTTCTTTATATTTATTTACATGACAATTCTAAGTCCACGATGGTCCTTCCAAAATCCATTTTGAGGCTGCAAAATGGCGCAGTCACGTAAGGTACTCCCAATAAATTCTAGGTAGGTCGTTCAATGAAGTAAAATTTAACTTTTCATAAAGGAAGAGGCTATTCGCCCCACGGCGGTTCAGCACGAAAGATCAAAGAGCTGGGCGGCTTATAAAATGAAATCTCTTATCGGCCCAACTGCGGGGAAAATAACAGAAGTACTTCTCTCATCCGTCCCACCGTGGTGCGAATAGCAGAACTGCTTCTCTCGTCGCCAATCTCTTTGCCCCAATTCACCCCGCTGCGGGGCGAACAGCCACTTCCTTTTGGGAAAGCTGGTGAACAAAGTCATTTGATTTCCAGTATAATAAAATTAACACGACTTTACATACTAAGTTCTACTCCAACAAAAGTTGAAAACTGAGCTTCTGTGTCAAACACTGAAATTTACGGAAAGCACCCGCCCCCCAAAAAAAGTTCGTCGGATAGTATTGGCAGAATTGCCCTTTTATGTGCATAGCTGAGGTCAAGATATTGGTTTTATGATCGATCTCATATTTATTATCATTAATGTGAGGTCTGCTGGCAGAAGTTCCTTCCCTAGGATTGGATTTTATGCACCAAGGTTTCGAGTGTGCGTCGAGTCAGAATATAAACTGCATTTATCGTTGTCTGAAGTAACATTGTAGCAGCTTATAGTACTGTTTTTGTCGCAAGCTTTCGCTTAGGCGCGATGTTAGCACTGCAGACTTCGAAGGTGGAAAGCAATTGGCTCTTGCATTAGCCTACGCATTCCTTGTGGCATTCGACACCTGTGCAGCGGAGAATTCGTCGGATATAAAACGAAAGCATATCGATTCTTTTGAATCTGATATACGTTCCTTGACGGTTTTATTTAAGCGAGTGCGTGTCAAGTTAGAGCATGATGATAATGCAGGAATATTGATAGGTTTAACTCAGATCTGACAGAGAACCATAGGAAAAAGAAACCAAGTACACGGTTCCGAGTACAAAGTTGTTGGTATAGTTTTCGAAAATACGAATGGACGGCATATAAACCTCTAATTTTGCGCAAGTCAGACCGCTTGCTGGACAATTTACACTCGAAGAAGTCAAAGTTAGTAAGGATTTCTTTCAGGTTGCTGATTTTATAACTTCAATCCACAGGGTCACGAGTGAATTTGGACATTTATAAATCTCTCTGCTGCTAATTAAATTTAAATAGCCTTTCACTGGAAGCCGGACGACGCGGACAAGGCGAAGATATCAGATTACTATGAACTACATCACCATTGTGACTCAATTTTACTAAAAACACTTTAATTTGATATCTCAGAACGCGATGAAAAGAACGCTACGTCTAGCGTTGCAGTGAAACGTAACTGGCGCCTTGTGTGTAGATTTATATGTTCAGCCAGTTGCTGTGAAGAAGCGCCTGTTTGTGATCCAGGTAACAGCAACGAGAGCGGAAATATAGTTTCCCACGGCTTGATTTCAGCGTTTGTTTTTAACCAAACTGGACAAGAAATACAGCTGAGGAAGCCTTTGAGGACGAATGAAAATCTGGTGGCCCTTGCACGTCGTGTTGTTTTTGGGAAAACGTGTTATGTCAGGCTAAAGAGGAACAGGGTTTCCACGGCGCTTGAAGAAGTACTTGGGCACGATCCATCCAAAATGATTGGCCATATAAAAGAATTTACCAGAAGTCATGATAATAACGAAAACATCACAGAAGACATTACTAACAGCAAATCTTCAGATGACAGCGGGAATGGAAGGAGAAAGTTTGCTTTAAGTGCATGGAGTGTTTGGGCATACTTGTTTCTTAATACCCACGTGTTGAAAGCTCTGGCACAAGGTAAGTAAGGAGTAAGGATGCTATTAAACATGCATGTACGTCTGCGGTCTTGCGCTTATCTGGCGCGAGTTCATATTTACTGGCCAAATGCCATGTGTATTGGCAGTATCCCAATTTCGTTGCACGTATGTTCACCGGCTCTCACTCCGTTTCATAGCGGCACAAACATTCGTGTGCGCACACATGTGCGCGGCGCACTGCGCGCACCGAGAACCTGGTTATGCGATAATAGTAGCTTTTTAGCAGGTCAAAGTTCATGATGTTTTAACTCCGTTGCCCGACTTAATGGAAATTAATGCTGTCTAGCCGATATAGAATTGAAGTTGCGGGGTTGAACTATCGGCGATTCAGATAATGGGAGAGATGGACTGACAGAAGAGTCATTATATGTCATATGATTTAATTTTTTAAGGGATGTCTAATGGAAATAAAGTTTAGAATTCTGTCAGTAATGTTACTTTTTTCATCAGTTGGTCCTCTTGTAATGATGTTGTCACATCTGAGAGAATTCGCGATGTAAAGCGTGAAAGGGAGCTAAAGTCCTATTTCGCCTGGAATATGCAGCGTATCAGTGTTTCATTTGTTTGCGCCGTTTGCCTGTAACTGTAACTAATGACAGTGCGCAATTACTGAACCCATCGTCTGCTGAGAATCATCATCACCTGCCTGTTGCTCTCAGACAGGCAGCGATCCATGCATGCGCTAATGAAGCAAGAATGAATTTCCCTAAGAGAATAATGCAGGTTATTTCAAATATTCCGGCTGCCCTCTTATTTCCAGGCACAATTAATTCATTTTGTCTCTTCGATTTGAATTAGGTACACTCGAGATTATTAATGAAAATTAGCGTCCAGTATAGTTCCGGTAATCAGCCTTTACTGGCACTGCACAACTTTTTCAAAACTGTAAAATTTTTATGTCAAAGCCTCAGTAATTTATTCTTGATGGCCATTTAGCAGTCAACTTTCGCTGAATGTATCCGTGCTGAGGGCAGTGCCATTTCAAATGAATATATATTGTTCTCCTTCTGTGCTTTGAGGATGTGGTAAATGCTATGTTCTTGAGTAAATTTAGCAAAATTACTATGCCTTGGATTGTAAACCCAGGTAGTACTTGTGGTTTAAAGTAACGTCACATCAACAGGTTACCTTCATTTGATCTTTACTCGATACTGGGGGGCATGAGGGTGCGGTGATATATATATATTATATATATATATAGATGCTGTCTTACTGTATTTGGTGGAAATATGCACTGTTGTTTTACTTTCTTCGTATTGTTTTAAATAATGCTTTGCCGGGGGAATGTATGCTTCTGTGCCTCTATAGTCTACAGTCTGTATGAATCTCTTAATAAAATAACTAATTTTCTAAGAACTTCAGAAACCTGTAGTCCAGGTAAACCCATTCCAACAACTTAGGACAAATTCTCTCTTTTGGCCATTACCCACCCTCCCATCTCTCAAATCCTCCCTAGTCCAGTATCAGCACCTCTTGCCATCTCTTTAAGATGACAGAAGACTATCATATTTGCCAAACACTGACCCATGTTTACTTGTTTTGGTAGAACCAGCAGTAGGGTAAAAAAAATGGTGAAACGTTAAAACAGATATGCTCACCTGAACTTTATGGCAAACCAAATCCCCAAGGTACACAGAATGTGATTAGAGTTGCAATCAAAGTCACTGGACTCATTAATTTACACCTGGCTTTCAGTTTTTCCACAGCTACATCACTGTAAAAATAAAAGTAAACAAACTGCTCTGACCGGGTCTGTCAAAAAGGAGTCTATGGACTGTGTGTGTCGCCAACACCATGCAAAGCAACCAAGGAAGTTTCTGGATTTCAGCTTGTTTTCTTATTTATCTATGCTTTGTTACTATGTTGAGTGCGTTTAAGTTGCGTTACGTACCCGTTTAAGTTGCTAGTGCACATCCTCCTAGTGTGCTTCAAGGCGAGCTGCTCATACGTCCTCTGTGTCAGTCATTTTACTACTCATATGTCAAGGAATTTTTTGAGGGATCAAAATTCAACGAAGGCGGAAAATATTGGGAAGCATTGTTTCATTTACAGGGTCAGCATCCTAAAGGAGATGTTTAAATTGGAAACCAGGTGGCATTTACTCTCCACTTTGGCCATGGCCTTTATTAGCTTACCGGCCCTATGGGCCAATAGGCTATTGTCGTGGTGTGGCGTCCGTCATCTGTCGTCTGTCGTCTGTCGTCCGTCGTCTGGAGCATTTTTTATCCTTTTTTTTGGCCTGATGAATTTTGGTGTAAATTTGCAATAACATTCTAATAGAACATATCTCTAGACGTTTTTCTCGGATTTTTGATTGAATCATTTTTGTCCGTTTTATGGGCCCTTGAAGTTTTGGCTCCAATGTTAAAGATAGGACTGAGAAATTTTTAAAAATCATTTCTCAAAAACTGCGTGATAAATTTTTTTATAAATCAGGCAATCAACTTACCTTGGTACCGTCAACGTACAGTGCGAGCGCCATTTTCATTGAATCGACGGAAGTGGGGGCGCTGTACTTTAGGAATATGCAAGATGGCCTGTGGAGGCGAAATGGTTGCAGACAGAGATAAATTTTGTATTACTGACATATAGGTAGTAATATATGACCTATATTTTGGCTGTGTTAAAGTTGACCTCAGATGACCTTGAAAGGTCAAACTTGAGGTCAAGCAAAATGTTACAATTTTTAAA
The DNA here is from genome assembly GCA_029692085.1 of Gymnothorax javanicus. Lineage (NCBI taxonomy): Eukaryota > Metazoa > Chordata > Actinopteri > Anguilliformes > Muraenidae > Gymnothorax > Gymnothorax javanicus. The sequence goes on along the minus strand of CM056206.1, from coordinate 24,455,829 downwards.
GGTTTCTAGGCTTGAAAATATTGAAGATTGGGAACATATGTGAATTGAACACATATAGGAAGTCATGTATGAGCTTTCATTTGGTGACATTTAACTTGACCCTCAGTGACCTTGAATGCCCAAATTTCACAGTGAAATTTCAATGACTTATATCAGCAAAATGTTTACAGATAGTTTCTGTTTGTATTGGAGATGTATAGGAAGTCATGCATGAACTTTCATTTGGTGGCCTTGAACTTGACGTTCGGTGACCTTTGAAGGTCAAACTTCACACAGTGAAATTTCAATGACTTCTACCACCAAAACTATTATAGATAGAGCTTGGGTTTGTATTGTGGCCATATCGGAAGTCATGTATGAAATCGTTACAGATTGAGTGTAGGTTTGTATTGGAGAAGTATAGGAAGTCATGTATGAACTTTCATTTGGTGACCTTCATATTGACCTTCGAAGGTCTAACTTGACCTAGGGCAAATTCAATGACTTCTATCACTGAAAAGGTCACAGATGGAACCTAGGTTTGTGTTGCTGACATAGGAAGTCACATATGAACTTTCATTTGGTGACATTCAGCTTGACTGTTGATGACATTCGAAGGTCAAACGTGACATAATACAATTACAATGACTTGTATTGCCAAAACGGTCACAGATGGAGTCTAGGTTTGTATTACAGACATATAGGAAGTCATATATGAACTGTCATTTGGTGACCTTCATATTGACCTTCAAAGGTCAAATGTGACCCAGTGAAAATTCAATGACTTGTATCACTAAAACGGTCACAGATGGAGCCTAAGTTTGTGTTACTGACATCTAGGAAGTCGCATATGAACTTTCATTTGGTGACATTCAAGTTGACTGTCAGTGACCTTTGAGGGTCAAACTCTACAGTGAAATTACAATGACTTGTACCACCAAAATGGTCACAGATTGAGCCTAGGTTTGTATAGTGACATTTAGAAAGTCATATATGAAGTCCATTTGCTGACCCCAACTTTACATTCTGTGACCTTTAAAGTTCACAATTGACATATTGAATACATATTGACATATTTTAATGACTTGTGTCACCAAAACTACTTCAGAGCTTAGGATTGTATAACATAAGGTCTTATAAATCTATATGAACTTTTATTTAGTGACCTTGACATTGATTTTCATTGATTCAAATGTCACACTTTACATGAAATTTTCATAACTTGTATCATCGCTGTAAGACTGCTTGCTGGTAAGCTACAGGACCCTTGGTCCTATTTTTTTTATTTTATTTTATTTTTATAGAGTACTAGACATTTTTATGGATAGCAATTGTTGCAAATGTTGTTAGTTAAAGTGGGGCTGTATTGGTAACTGTGGCATCAAAAGACCATAGTGGAATTTACACGCAGAAGTTGTATTGCTCGTTTGGTTGGTGGTGACCTTTTTGCCATTATTTGTTTGCCACTTCATTGCCGAATACTGTTTTAATTTATTTCAATATGCGTTTTAAACTCCTCAACTTATGAAAATAATGCTTCAAATATATGTTGTAATTTCATGCTCTGAAATGTCACTCAGCTCTCCTTAGAGATAAGTGCAGAAACCAACTGTTACTTACATCTCCTGTATTGGCACATTTCTGTTTTACACTTAACCAAACGAAGAGCCAGCTAATATTGATGAGGCTGTGCAATGTATATTAAAAGATTTTGCTCTGGCCGCTCTCTTGATATTGTTCTTGATTATTGTACCTTTCTCTGTTAACTAGGAACTCCACTCATGAAAATCCCTAGAAATCAGCAGTTCAGAGATGTTAGAACTTGCAGACATGGCACCAAAAACTTATCAAAGTCTACTCACGTCATCATTTTGGATCTTTACGTCACGACACTGAAACATTGAGACTTTGGATCAAAGTGGAAGTATTTCGTCAGTTTGTTAGATCTAATTGTTTTTTTTTTTCCTGCTGAATTTCTTGTCTTGAACAAATCAACTTTTTTTAGTAAGCAAACCTAATGTCATGATCCAGGCAGGAACTAATTGCAGACTCTGTAGTGGATACAGAAGGTGTGTTTTTTCGCAGGATTATGGTAACAGCAGATGATGACGATGAGTGCAAACGCTCAGAACTAGATGAAGGCTTTATACTGTGTAGAAAATCACATGATAATCATACATCACAATACATGACAATCATAGAGGGAGAACTGACTATCCATAGCCACAGACGTAAGATGATCTGATACAGTCTGAGGACCTACCACTAGTGAGTAGGTACCGGGAGCTTAAATAGGGAACTGATAATGAGTAAAAGGGGCGAGGTTAGTAAACAGCACTCAATAAGCATGCGGATTAATAAGAACTAATAAAGGCGTATAAGTGAGCAACCATGAGTTTTAGACTGAGCGAAGATCTGTGTGATAATACTCGAGGATTGTAGCACCTTCACTGAAAACCCTGACAAGTGTGGTGAAGATTTTGTGGAAACTGATTACCTCAGTAGGCCGACTTAATGATCTTGCGTTCCCAGCGCTTAAAAACGTGAAAAATAACTTTGCCTTATTTTCTTTAAGTTCCTCCTGCACAATGCAATTAAGTTTGCCTACACAATTTTTTTTGAGTTTATCGGTTACCACAAAACATTCAAGTTCACCACACTATAAGGGTTTACAGTGTAATATCAATAGGTTAGATTTAATGCAATTCTCTCCACATAAATTGCAACCCATGATCACTTTTTTCAGTGCATACTTGATTTGAAATGAATCAATCAAAAGTGCTGAAGGGTAGGCTTTCAGGTTTAAAGGTGCAATACATTTGCATTGAGCAATCATTATACCCCTGCCAGGAGGTAGCATGTTTTCACCAAGATTTGCTTTAGTTTTTTTTTTTTTTTTTTTTGTTTGTTTGTTCCTCAGTTAACGGGATTCCTCTAAAAGAGATGGTTGGAGGTCAATGAAATTTTTCGTGTTGATAGATGCTGGGCAAAGGAGGACGTGATTAAATTACAGCGAAGATCTGACTCATATTCTTGAAAAAGAATTTCTATGCATGTAAAGACGGCTCTGTTGATGGTCGTTTAACACTCACATTCAATGATAATTCCTCCGCCAACAAATTTTAAAAGGGCAGAGGTAAGGCGCTCTCTGACTGCCGCCTTGTTGGTCATGTTCTCAGCTTTGCATGTGCTGAAAGGTTTCGCCTGTGCTAAATGTCTTCGTAGCATCCTGCTCATTAACAGCAGGAAGATGCCGTGTTACAAGATTTCTCCTACTCACGTGATGGCTTGCCATCGCTTCCTTCACGCTATGCAGTCACACTGCCGATCACACACTGCTTATGCTGTCAGAGGGTAACACAGTCAGTATACAATTTGCTCATGCAGGTACATGCCTGGCCGATCACGAGTGGCCGCAACAGAGCTATGAATCTAACAAATTTTGACCGGCTTAATCTCTATAATGCTGGCAAGGTTGAGCCAATTGTTGCCTCACCAATGTGGACCTCCGGCAATAGCTGGTATCACGTGGCTGGTAATCGAGTACCCCAGCACAGGGCTCCCAGATGAACGTCTCAGCTGTGAGCCACTGGGAGACCCACGTTCGAATGTTTTATATTGTGAGTTGCTGGCACAATTTCTAATATTGAGGACACGTTGTCTGATGTTGTCTGATGGTATGTTCGCCATCTCTTGTGACCACACAAGGTGCAGGAGAAAGTTTTTGAAAGACCTGACAATTTGGTTTGATCATGCCGCAACATCTGCTAGCTACAAGAGCAAAAAGCCAATTCTGCTGAAGTTATGTTTTCATGCTGCTTTCAATGCATTCAGTGACTAAAGCAAATGAGAATATTTACCCTAGAGATCAGTACCTTAGCTTTGTGATTGATGAATGGGAAGGACTTCGACAGTAGTTGAAAGAAGAATGTTTTGTTTGTTCTTTATTATTGGCTGTGGCATATTTATTGTATTTTTTTCCTTTGAAGCAGACACACCACAGAGTTTTCACTGTTTGCTTAATATGGCCAAATTATGTAAATGATCATAACAAAAGGTCAGACAGGCTGAACCCTAACAAAAGGGAGATAGCAGGTGCCTCCTCATGTTTTTTATTTGCCTCCCCATCTGGCTGATGACTTCAGCGCTCTCTGGTGAACAGTTGCTCTCCAGAAGGCTTGTAGAATTATTAATCAGAGATTCTGCTTCCCTGAAATGGAATTAGCTTGGATGTATGTATGCTTGTGAAGTTTTCACATTACTTTCAGATTCTTGACTAAATTTTGTTTCCACTGCTGTCCTCTCAAGTGCTCTTCAACATCAGGATTGGTCACCTCCATTTAATGACCTTTTTGTATTTTGTAAAAAATAAATGTTAATGTTTGGGTAGCAAAGGTTTAATTTTGGATAAAATGATTACATGCACCCAAACACATACATACACAAGTTTGCACAGCTATCTGTATTGGGACATTGCAATGTCCTCCAAAACAACCAAGCTCAACCCTAACCATAACGAAATGATGCCGAACCATAACCTTAACCCCGTAAAGCACAGTCCTTACTTTTTCTTGAACCACTTTGACTGCACGCTTAATCATGGTCTGGTTTGAAAGGTGATACTCAGTAGATTGCTCTCAAATAGTCAGAATTGCTGAGACTATTACTCAAATTGAGTTACAACATTAGAAATATAAGTTTTTGTCTGACAGAAAAAGATTTTCTACTTTCTTCTGCCCCTGTAGCTCTGTGACCAAGCTTCTTCAGCCAAGGAAAAAATAATACAGCCACAGCCTGACGCCTGAACAACCGTAGGTTCAGATATGATTGTGAAACGAAAAATGAATATTTTATGGATTTTTTTTTTCCTCGGTTACGTTTGTGAGTGTTTCAACTAACAGCTTTGGAGAGTCTGAATTTCCCTGCGTTCCTAGTCACGGTCGAGTTTGCTTTTACAATAGTTTAACAACTGCCTAGCAGCCTGCCCTCGCCCCAATGCTCGCAAAAGGGTTGATATAATTTCTAATCACACCTAACCCGTAACCCTGATTCGGACCTCAGAAATGATGTTTTGCCTCGGTTAAGATGGGGCTTCGGTTCCCATGAGGTCTGCGGGTCCCGACGAGGTCAACGTTTATATTGGAACAGGTCCCCATTAGGTAACGGAATGGGCTCATGCGCACATGCTCATATAGCCATACTTGAGAGGACCTTGAATTGATTTACATCCTTTCTGTACAGTATTTCCTGAACCATAACCATAACCAAATTATGACTAACCCTGACCGTAACCTTAACCTAACCCTAACTGTAAATGTAATGCTAACTTTAATCGATTAATTGTAATCCTCTGTGAGGTCCACTAAAAATGTCCTCCCAGCCCCAAATGTCCTCACAACACTTGTGGTCTCTCCATCGTTAGGGCTCACAAGTTCCATTCAGTGTGGACAGCTCTAACCCTTACCCTAACCATAATCAAATCATGCCTAACTCTAACCTTAACCTAACCTCAATTCACACATGATCCCTAACCTTAATCAAAACCTCTGAAATTACGTTTTGCCCTAGGAAGACTGATCTTTCATTTCAAAGAGGACTTTTTATCCCAACAAGGTCAGTGTTTATACCAGAAAAGGTCCCCAGTTGGTGACAAAAACATGCCCACACACACTGTTTTCCATTCAGTTGTGCACAAATACCCATGCCAGTTTCAATGCCTTATCCTAATGACACATTCTCAGAGTTGGGGGTTTGTCAGATAAAGTCATTTGAAGGTTAATTTAAAAAAATGAAATGACACAAAATTGTTGCCCTGACTTATCTGCTTTTCACTCAGCAATAGTGAGGTCTACCACAGATCTTTCTTTTATCCTGTCAGAACTGATTAGGCCTGCTCATCTTGGATTGTGCTTTAATGTTTAGCTTTTGGATCAGATTTGTGAGCACAAATGGCCATATCTATGGCTGGACTTCAGATTCTGCGTTCAATTATTCATTATCTCAATATTTTTTCAGTTTATATCGTGGCCACATTGGTGAATTGGGTCATAAATTACAATTTGCCCTAACATGAAGTATCTTATTGAGGTGTTATCTAAGGTTAAACCAGTGTGAGTGTATTCAGCTCAATGATGCAGCTGATTTAGCCAGTGTAACTTTTGACGATGAAGACTTCCATACACACAGGCCCTGTGGGACTGAAATTCCCCATCCATGCTTTACATCAGGGTAATGATTGTTTTGCATTGATTATTAGCCAGACTCCTACACCCTGTAAAGGTTTTTTTTATTTTTACTTTTTTATTACAGGTCTATGAATCATGTATGTCGCAAACAGGTAAAAGTACCTTAGCCAGCAGTAGCTGTGGTTGTGCCTCGTATAGTTGCTGAGCTGGTCTGCTGCTTGTGGCCAATTAGCGTCCCATTGCTTTGAAGAATTTTAAGCCAAGTGAGTTTGTAGAAAATTCGAGCACCCAAAAGGAAATCCCCTCACTCAAAAGATTCTTGCTGGGGAAAAAAAAGTCTTTTAGTTTCTTGCACTGTATGCTACAAATCCTCGGCATGGGTACTCAATAACAGTTAATTAAACCCTGCCTTTACTGTTTTACCGAAAATATGCAGAGAAAACAGGGGACATTAGTTCTCTTCAAGCAAGCTGTCCTCTGTCTTTATTAGACATTCATTTAAGACAAATTTTCTTTCTTGATTTCTCTTTCTGTGCTCTTGTCTTGTCTATCTCTTGTCTATTGTGCATCCTACTATAAAGCAAGCAATCTGTATATGTGTGTGTGTCTGTGTGACCTTTGCATATCGTGACAGACGTTTATCAGATTGACTTCAAACTTGGTGGGTACATTGCTGAGGACCTGAGGAAGTCCTGTGTCGAGTTTGAAGTTATTTCGTCGAGTGGTTCATAAGAAATCGTGAAGGCTGCAATCACCAATACTGCTCTAGCAGCAACTGAACGGTCTTTGCACAATACCGCGCGAGCAGCAATTGATCAGGCACTGCGCTAGTCACACTCTCCCATTTTGCACCTACACTGGATTAAAGTATTGCTAACAGCGCATAAGTACACTGTTTTTCTACTGTAAATAATTACAGACTACAAAGCGCTTGTATTTTTTCTCTGTTTCTCTACAGTTCAAGTTAATTCAGATACTGAGCCCAGTGTTCCTAGTCTTTTTTCCTTCATTGTGGATGCCTCCTGAAGTCCAACCGCTCATCCACTTCATAGGAGGTGATAACAGCACAGTGTTTTCTTTCAAGATAAAAAATTCTGAATGTAAACAAGGATATTTTTGTGAGATTGTGATGGCTAATGGGGCTCAGATGCAAAATGGACAAATTTCAAGGCTTTTTAATGGAGAGAAAGCATTTTTTGGGGGGGAGGGGTTTGGGGACCTTTTTGGAGACAATGATGTCACTATCCCCGCCTAAATTGATGGACTCATGCTAATTTCTACTTGGAAATTATTCATTCATATTGAGCTTAATGAGTCAAAACAGCTTATTTGTGTAAAAATATGATTATTTCAGAATGTGACTGTGGAAAATATGCTCAGCTGCATAGAAAAGCCGCTTGGTCAGTGTGGAGAGCCATCTTATTAGGCTCATGGACACTTAGTAATTTTGAATATCATAATTAGACATGGCACACTTGTGGTCAAGGAGCTTCTGATGCCGGCAATCTATTGTTTTCACTCCCAGCCATTTTCCAATTCTGTTTTTTTTTTTTTTTTGAATCTTTTTATGAACATTTTTGTGTGTTTGTGGCCCTCATTCTGTACTAGAATTATGAAAATAAACTGAAATAAGATGGTATTCTAAATGGTACGAGTGTCTTGTTCCATTTAAGCTATTTTTCCCCTCCCTGTAAAGCTGAAATCTTGAATTATAAAGCCTTAAATTGAGTAACGTTAGAAATTTCCAGATCTGGCTTCTGCGCAAAGGAGTTAAGACCCTCAAATATTCCATATTTTATGAGACGTAACTAAGCTTCTATACAAATACTGTGTAGTCATGGCCTTTTTTGAATTGCAAATAGGCGCGAGAGCATTGTTGCTGGTCTACATTGCTGAATATTCTGATTGGAGAGGTGTTTGTACGCCTTATTCCAGTCAGCCCATCTCATTGGCCTTCATGCTTCCATTGTACGCTTCTGTCTTGTCTGGAGGCATCTGACTGAATCCCTCCCTTTCTCATTTCCTTGAATGACTCCCATGTAGATGTGCTTTGGAATTTGACCTGCTGCTTTTCGCGCTTGCATAGGCCAGGGCCATTTATGCTTCATCCGGTTCGCCAAAACAAAGTGCCTAGAATTTAAAGCATCGTGATTGGCATACACGCTGCTGTGTTTCTCAATCTGCAGTAGGACAGTGCTGATTATATGCACAGAAAAAAAAAAAAAAAATCCACTTTTCTTCAAATCATTTGCACTGAAAGGGTGTGAGAACGAGGGTCGTTCTCGTCAGTTCTGTGTTCCGGGAAGGAGGGAGCCCTGTGAGCGGCGTAGCATTGCTTGATGTCCTGCGAGGCTATGCAATCAGCACAGAAAAATTGCTTTAATGATGGCCTCCCTACAACGCTGCCCTGAAAGAAACCGTTCACCAAATCCAGCCATGCATTTACCCTGCATTAATATCATAGCAAACAGCCTCCTGCTTGCATTTCATTGAAATTTTCAAGGTTGATTAAATTTGGCAGTAAAACTGACTATATTGCTAAATGGCATAATTCATTACAAATATGCGAAACAGACTACAAGACTCTCAAAGACAGGTGTTGTTTTATGTCAGCCACTTAAGAGGTATTGGTTCACTTTCAGTGACGCGGATTAAGCCTCTTCCAAGACTAAAATGAGTTTTGCCTGAATCTCCATTCAAAATCGAATTTGGCTCCGAGTCCGGCCTAAACACTGTCTGTCAAAGTGGCCCAGAATCCTGTCGTGGAGAGTGTCGCAATGACTGGCATCAGAAAATCTGATTTTAATAAACATTTGTTCAGGGAAATTGGATTCTGATTGGTTTTAGTGGGTAGGGGTGACTCTGCTCAAAGTAAACCTAAATGATTCCATCAAGACAGAAGTGATAAATCAACATGTTCCGCTGAATGGGGATGGAGGCGCAGTGACGAGAGCTGTCACCGCTTGGGTCTGCATGATTCATTCCTTACCGCCTAGCGCCCATCTCTGAGGAAAACTGTGTACCATCTGTCGCCAGGCCCGGCATAGGAACACCGTTGATGCTTCCTTTCTCAGTGAAAGTTGAAGGCATTTGGATAGTGTTGGAAATCTGGCAATGCTGATTGACCGGGGTTTTTGTCTGCCACCTTTACCTGCTTTCAGGGTGATGGTAGTGCAGAACAGTCATCTGTACTTGCCGCTGAATAGCTGGCTTGAAATTCCTTGTTATGTGAATCAATTAAAGGAAGGACTTTTAGGTGGCCTGTCTTTCTTATCCTTTGATTGAAGAATGGACGCCTTGAGAGCCCTTTTGGCTTCTCTCTGAAAAATTAAAGAGGAAAAGTGTGTATCTCTACAGTTGCAGTTTCTTGTATTTGTTTAAATATTTAAATCATTTAATCAAATTTTATTGGAAAACCAGCAGTATTTGATCTTTGCCGCGTTACTGTTTGCTTGAACCAATGGTTGAATACATTTGTTGTCTTTAAAATGCGATGACATTGAACTTCTCGCATTCATAAAAAATCTTTCTGTAAGCATTGATGTCACAAAACTCAGGCATGCACAGTAGCACTGCATTAACCCATTAATGCCCAAATTTATTTTCAAAGTTAACCCATTAATGCCCAAATTTCTGTTCAAAGTAGAAGTTACATTTTATTATCAGATACAGTGTACAGTGAACGTGTAAAGCTTGAATTCTGGTGAAAAATAATTTCTTTGCCATCGAGAACCCCAAATATGTTCGTCGCATTACAGATGTACACAGACCGTTGAAAGCATTAAAAAAAAATCATTCTGAGAAAAACATATTTAGATAATGTTATAATCTCCAATTTTTGTTCTTAGTGTTGAATAAAAATGAGTCTCAGAAAAAAATGGTGCCCTCGCCATTTAGAGCATCGCATAGTGCTGTTACAGATTCAAGAAATTCATGCAATGGTGGCCCCCACCACTGCTGTAAAGGGAGACCACTCTCCTAAGCACTTTTCCTGGAAGCGAGTTACTTCCCTTGATTAACCTACAGCAGCTTAGCCACAGTAATGCATTCACTTGGGTTACAGAGGTTAAAATGTGCCGCGTCCCAAAAATGGGACAGTGGTCATTAATGGGTTAACTTTAAAAAGTTAGGCAATTTTTTTTCAAGTTCATCACTGGTGGAAATTGCGTATTTGGGTAACCATATAAAGACAAATGTCAAAAATGAAGTTTCATTTGGGACAGTCATTTTTTTGTATAATGTAGGTGGTTTGTCCCCAGCTATATTCCTGTTGGCTGCCATGCTAGACTTCTAAATGTTTTGTAAAAAATTTTTTTTTCTCTTTTACTGTTATGTCTTTACCGTTTTTTGCAAAACGGTGGCAATGTTAATGTAATCTAGATCAAGATTCTATTCCAGTGGGTCAAACGCTGAGAGAGTATGAATGCCTGAGTTCGTAGGGACTAGCGATTGGTGAGATCGTAGTGCCACGAAGAGTGGAGCTTCTGTCAAAATTCATACTGAGACGTTATAATGGACTCCAGGGGCATAGTTCCTCGTAGGCTGAGCATTTCTTCATCAAGCAGCTGCTGGGGTGAGGAGCAAACAAGCTCCTTTTGAATATCAAACTTCATCACTTTTATTTCCATTGTCACTACACCTTGTCTTTTGAGAAACATCACACACAAATACTTTGACCATCTGATGGATGTCAAAAACACTTCTAAAAAATGCGTTTGGTGTGGATTAGAATTCTGGGAAATGAACATCTCCCAGATCAATGCGTGCAAACCAATTGCATTATCAGACACTAAACAATTCATGACTGCGGAACCTGGGTCGGTACGTGCTCCCCGAAAGCTAACCAAGCCCAAAATGTCAGTACCGTTATTGCTGTGTCTTCATCGTTACCACGCATTATCATGGTAAAGATAACAGTAAGAATCCATTTTGGCCTCTAGCCCTTGGCTGCTGCGCAGTGCCCATCAACAGCAGTCAAATTTTACTTCATTTCTAAGCTTTAAGCCGTAATTCAGTTGGGCCCTGTTGCCTCTACATTATTAGCTCACAAAAGAGTCTAACAGTGAGAATGATCGATTTGTGAAGCATTTCAAAATCAGCAACGAACCAGTCGCGCAGCAGCACCAACCTCCATTTGGTGAATGTCTTCTCTCGTTGCAAGATGGCCACCTAGGCCACCAGTGTTGACAACAAGTGTAAAACCAAAGAAAAAAAGATGTTTTTCTTCCAGACCGATAACAGTAAATACATGCTGTATGGTTCACCAGCTCTGGGTCATGACTTTTCAGCAGCAGAGGCTGGTTGTAGAGGAATGAACTGTACTGCCAGCTGTGGGGCAGTTTGACCACCATAAATGCATTTTAGTAGCAAATTAAAGAACAACCATGTTAAATTCCCGTTTAAAATCACGATATGCAGTTTGGACACGATAATGGTATGGACATTTTAGACCCATTTCCTTTATTTTAAGTAAGAAATAATGCTAGATTATGCCTCAGACAATCTTTTCATATCAAATGAAGTGGTTTGCTTAGCAACTAGGCCATTTAGGTACTTGTAGCTGGTTTCTATAGTCCCAAATTCAACTTGGACATTCTGTACCGTTATTTATGCCCCGATTGTATGAATGACCCATTTATATTTTTTGGGGGTTTTTTTGGGGGGTTTCAGTCTCCCGGGAGCAAAGTAAGGTAAAGTAAAATAAATTTAAAAGCTAAATTTAAAGAATAAATTAAACGCTAAATAATTGTCTAACTGAGTGAATTGTGTGCTATACAAAGTAAAACAGAGTTGTTTTCAAGGACTGAGGTACACTGTCGCCTGCTTTTTCTGTAGCTGATTTAGCTAACGAACTATAGTAAGCTCTCAACGCCAAGAATATATCAAATTACCAGGATATCTAACTATAACCCGGCTTGGTTTCATACTTGGTCGCTTGCCTTTCATACAGTCTTCTATCCAATAAATATTGACGCTTCACCGGGGTTTTAGTCCCTTCGTTCTCTATCCTGACCGCATTACGCATAAACGCATTGCCAAGCTTGAATATTAACAACCGGGTTTTTGTCTTTTTCGCATTTTATTATCATCGAAGGGCTCTTCTGATTAAACACATTGCAAATTACGTTATCTTTGTATTTTCCTACGGTTGCGGTGCCTTGATCAGCTGATTAAAGTTTAACTGCTTGTTTGAGTGCTCAGCGACAGCTTGTTGGGGAGGTACCGTATAGTTCGCTCACTAAGTAAACGACTTGTTTATTCGGGTCGTTTTTAATTAAAGGAACCGAGGCTTTACTCTTATCTCGGTTACCCTTGGTTGTATTTGTGGCTAGCTAGCTAGATAGTTACTGTTTGCATTTTTGGCTGGGGATCTGAGATTTAGTATTTAGTTAGTAGGGCAGCAGTCACTTTAGTCGTCCATTCGGTTTGGTTGGAATTTAAACGGAAAGCTTTACTGGAGTGCTCCGCCTCCTCCCTCCTCCAGTTTCTCCTGGGCGTAGTAGCCAGTCTTTTTTATCTGGGTTCTCAGCTAAGCCCTGTGATATTTTTAGGTTAGTATATTAATAGTACCGGGACTAGATAAATTCAAGTTGGCTTATTAGGAGTGCTTATTATCCATAGAGTTTCTCAATTTGGTATTTCATTTCTGTTAACTGAAACTAAGCCCCTGTTAAAAGAGTCTTATTATCCATTCACATAGTTTCCCCACGGTTTCTATTGTGACTGCTGCTTAGGGCTTCTCAGGTTAATAAATAAATAAATTGTGGTTCCTGAGCTTCTGTCTCGCATTAGTAATTTTTCTTTGTTATCTAGGGTGAGCGAGGTCATTAGGTAGGGGGTTCAAAATGTGGCCAAAACTATGTGACAGTTGCAGGATGATCGCACTTTTGGAAAGAGATTTCAGGGTGGGTTTGTCTGTCACCGGTGCCAGCTAATTGAGCATCTGGAGAGCAAGATCCTTGATCTTCAGGGCCAGTTGGCGGCACGACATAGTTCGGTAATCAGTAGAGTTCCTAGAGGAACTAAGTAGTATGTCGTTTAGAGAAATGGTTTGTACACCAAAGCAGGGTGGTGTGGGGACCCTAGAGCAGGCAGGAGAGAAAGTTGGGTGACGGTAGGACGTCAGCGCAGGAAAGGGTGTGCACACCGTACAGTGACAGCTCCTCCAGTGGTTGAGGTGTCCAACCGATTCCGCCCTTGCAGGAACTCGAATTGGCCCCTGACCCTGAGAGTGAGGGGACTGATGAGCAGCAGGGCACCCTGTTGGCCTCTACCCCTCAGAAAAGAGAGTTATTGATAGTGGGGACTCAATACTTAGAGGAATAGACAGTTTAGTCTGTTCGCACGACAAGGAGTCTCGTGACGGTGTGTTTGCCTGCCTGGTGCCCAGGTAGGAGACCTCCTGGAGCGTCTTGGACAAGCTCCTGGCCAGAGCGGGAGGGATCCAGTTATCATGGTCCATGTTGGGACTAATGACATAGGTAAGGGTAGGTTTGAGGTTCTGCAAAGCAAATTTGTTGAATTAGCTGAAAAGCTTAGGAGCAGATCCTCCACGGTAGTGTTCTCCGGGATTCTACCGTACCACGTGCAAGCAGAGGGAAGCAGAATTTTATCTGGAGGTTTAACACGTGGCTCTGAACCTGGTGTAGGAAAGAGGGGTATAGGTTTATGGGGCACTGGAACTACTTCTGGGACAGGGGTGACCTGTTCAAGCCGGATGGGCTACACCTGAACCGGAGGGGTACCTTTGCACTGGGTCAGCGTATGTTGAGGGTAGCAGAGAGTTATTTAAACTAGGGACTTGGGGGGCAGGGAGGTTAGAGAGTGTTATACAGAGGGAAATGCAGACTGCCCTGATGGAAGCTGACAGCGTTACATGCACTATTGATGATATATTTTTAAAGCAAAAAAAAAAGCGGGTGAGGGGCTTTGAGCAGCGGGAACATGGGAAATCGAAGGGGAAGAGCGTTCGTGATAACCTGAAATGTTTTTATCTAAATGCAAGAAGCATTAAAAAATAAATTTTGAGAACTTGAGGCCGTTATGATTAGTGAAGGCTATGACATAGTTGGGATCACAGAGACATGGCTTAGTGAAGAGGATGGAGATGAATATAATGTAGAAGGTTATAAGCTCTTTAGGAAGGATAGATGCAATAGGCGAGGAGGGGTGTAGCACTCTATGTGAACGAACACATAAATGTGCAGGAAATTCCTGAAATTTAACATTCCTTGCCCTGCGAAGATATCTGGGTCAGGCTCACTGGCAAACACGAGACTGGTTTAAACATAGGTGTATGCTATCGACCACCAGCTTTGGACAGTACAGTCAATGAAATGCTCTTTAAGAGGATTACGCAAGCTTGTAGAGGAGGAGGGACTATTATTATGGGAGACTTAAATTATCCTGGTATTGATTGGGAAAAGGTGAAAGGACAGGGGGGGGGAGGAAGAATTTCTAGATGTCATAAATGATAATTTTTTGGTGCAGTATGTTAATAAACCTACAAGAGAGAAGGCAATTTTAGACTTAGTGCTCTGTAATGACCCAGATAGAATTAGCAATGTTGAGGTATGGGAGCCACTTGGGACAAGTGATCACTCTACTATTAATTTTGAGGTTTCATGGGAAGTTAAAAAGGTGTATTCAAAAAAAAATTTTCAATTTTAGGCGAGCAAACTTTGACAGGATGCGCTCATATCTAAGTGAAATAAAATGCGAGACACTCCTGGACTGTGAGTCTGTAACTGAGATGTGGGAAAGATTTAAGGGGTTTTACTTGATTCACAATGCAAATTCATTCCAAAGGTGTCCAAAAGTAAGCTGAAAAAGCAGAATCCGCAGTGGATGACCGCAGCTATTCGTAGGAGTTTGAGGGAAAAGAGGAATCTTTATAAGATGTACATAGAGGATAACAATGAGATTACTAAGGCGAATACTGTAAAATGCGGGCTGTGGTCAAAAAAGAGCTGAGGAATGCTAGAAGACTGTATGAAAGACAAATTGCAGAGGGGCAAAAAACTAACCCTAAGCGCTTTCTTTCAGTACTGTAGCAGAAAAAGGAAAGTCAAAGAGCAGGTTAAGTGCATAAAGAATAAAAATGGATCGCTGCTATATAATAACAAGGATATTGCGGACACCTTAAACGGTTACTTTGTTGAGAATTTTACCTTAGAGCGGTCTTTATTCGCCAGAGGGCATGTCCAATGCTCAAGATTATTTAGCGGAAATTGAGGTTAGGGATAACGTAGTATTAGACAAGTTGCATAAACTAAAGGCAGATAAGGCGGCGGGTCCTGATGGCTTATATCCTAGAGTGCTCAGGGAAGTTAGTGAGATCATCTTTAAGCTGCTATCCGCCATCTTTAGACGGTCTTTAGAAACTGGAGAAATACCAAATGATTGGAAACAGGGTAATATAATACCAATATATAAGAAAGGGGACCGTACTGAGCCAGGTAATTACAGGCCAGTCAGTTTAACTTGCATTGCATGCAAAATATTGGAATCTGTCATAAAAGATGAGCTGGACTTATTTCTTGAACGTAACAATATCTTGAGGGATAGCCAACATGGTTTCCGTAAAGGAAGGTCATGCCTGACAAACCTTCTGGAATTTTTTGAAGAGGCCACCAAGACTTATGACCAGAGCAGGGCTTATGACATCATATATTTGGATTTTCAGAAAGCATTTGACACAGTACCGCATAAGAGACTAATTTTTAAAATGAGCTCCATTGGAGGTACAGGAGGTATTCTGAAGTGGATTCAAAACTGGTTGCAGGACAGAACACAAAGAGTGGTGGTCAGTGGTATCTCTGCCTGAGCTAGGTATGGTGGGGAGTGGCGTCCCCAGGGATTGATGTTGGGACCCCTGCTGTTCCTCATCTACATTAATGACCTTGATAGGAATATTGAGAGCAGATTAGTGAAATTTGCAGATGATACTAAATTGGGAGGTTTGGCAAATAGTTCAGAGTCCACTAAAGTGATTCAGGATGATTTGGATAGAATCCAGAATTGGGCAGAAATGTGGCAAATGAAATTTAATGTAGCGAAATGTAAAGTAGTACATGTAGGTAATAAAAACATTAGACGGGATTACTTCATGGGAGGTTTTAAACTGGAATGTGCTCCACAAGAGAAGGATCTGGGAGTGATTGTTGACCAAACCCTCACAGGCTCTAGCCATTGTGCCGTAGCAGTTAAAAAAAGCCAATCGGATGCTGGGATACATTGCCAAAAGTATTGAGTTCAAATCCAAGGAGGTGATGCTTCTTTTGTACAACACATTCGTCAGACCACATCTAGAGTATTGTGTACAGTTCTGGGGACCATACTTTAAGAAAGACATAGAGGCTTTAGAGAAAGTTCAGAGAAGAGCCACGGCTAATTCCGGGTATTAAAGATGAAAGCTATGAGAAGAGGCTGAAGATCCTTAATCTCTTTAGTCTTAGGAAAAGGAGACTAAGGGGTGATCTGATTGAGGTCTTTAAATATGTTAAAGGGATTAACAAAGTGAATTATGTAGGATTCCTTCAACCAAGTGTTGTTAGTAGAACTCGGGGTCACAAATGGAAGCTGACCAAAGGTAAATTTAGCACTGATATTCAGAAATATTTCTTCACCCAAAGAGTAATTTCGATTGTGGAACAGCTTGCCTGACCATATTGTTGAGGCAGAGACCTTGGGAGTTTTCAAGAGCAGGCTTGACTTAAAGTTAGATACCATTGAGTCATTGAGTATCTGAAGTGATATATTCACGATAGTACAAAGAAACTGGCGAGCCTAGTTGGGCTGAACGGCCTGTTCTCGCCATTCATGTTATGTTATGTTATGTTATGTTATATCATGGTTTATTATAGCCATCCATGGCCGGATTCAGTGGGGTGCAGGGTTGGGCGATTTTTGCCGTGCCCTCTCAGCTCCTTCTGACTTACTGATATATACTTCACCCCAATTTGCTGTATGCTTCAGCCAAAATCTAAAGATCGTTCAATCATTTAATTGCATTTTTCAAATGGATTCCCTTGATGTCTCTGATTGGCTGGTTGAATAATGGCAACAGAGTCTGTAGCCCCACCTCCACAGTCACTAATAAAACTGATGTCAGCCCGAGGATTCTTACCACTCTCGTCTCGTATCAGGTACCTGTCAGCTGTGTTAGACAGCGATCTCATTGACTTTTGATTGTACAATTAGTTTCTATTAATAAACACTTTAATTATACCATACCATAATTTAAGTTTATACCTTTATTTGTACTCTCTTCATATTTTATCGTAGACACAGTCTTTCAGTTAACATAAATAGGTAAGCTTGTAGGTATCCTGTTAGCTTGGTTATCCACAACCACTTATTTGCGTACGTATTTGCGTACGAGTTTGTTCAAAGGAAAAAAAAAAAAAAAAAAAAATCATGCGTCAATTTATAATCACCAAAGCATCTACTAGCTCAGACAAGTCTAATGCAAGACCTACTCAAGAGCAGTCAGAGCGCGCTAGCGTTAGCTTTTATTCCTCTCCTGGAGCGGAGAATAATGCTACTGCAAGTGATATAGTCAGGGAGCATGATCTTAATGACAGCGTTCCAACGCGGCCAGGTTCAAGCCGTACCTCATCCGGATGTTTCTCCAAGGTCCTCAGGCATTCATTTCAAGTTGGCACCGCTTTTGATCATGATTCGAGTACTCCGTAAAACTAGATGCAAGCTTCTGTTTCCCCTGTCGAAAGTTTGTAGCTACAAATGACAAGGACATTACGTTCACTAGACGAGGTTTCACTAATTGGAAAACGGCATTAGAGTCTGACGGGATTCAATTAACATGCCTTTAGCCCAGTGGTTCTCAGACTGGGTCCTCAGGGACCACTGTGTACGCTGGTTTTCATTGAAACCACAATTGCAATCCCAGAATTCTACTAAGCTCTTGATTTGTTTTAATTTGTTGGATTTTTTTTTTTTTTTTTTACCTCTAACTTCACATTATGAGAGAAATGCAATGCCTGCCACGGGAAATGAAAGCCCCATCTAAATACTGTGTTTATATTGCTGCAATACAAGTAATTGCACAAGATCTAATATATTTACTGATCCAAGTCATACAAAAGTTAATTATTGAGCTCCTTTGGGGTGCTGCGCACAAGCTTAAAGTATTTTTTCATACAATATTAACACAAAACAGGTGCGAGTCATTGTCAATTGCTCTGCCTTCTAAGTCCTCATTTTCAAATAAATGGTTCAATTTAGTGACCATGCATCAATAATTATACTAATCAAGAGCCTACTGATATTCTGAAAGTTATTGGTATATCTGTTTTTTTCTCTCGTATTATTCTGCTGTTTCTCATATAGCATGATGTGAATGCGAAACTTTAATTGCTCATAACATGCATAGCTATTTTTGACAATATTGCTTGAAAGGGTAATGAAGTAAGATACTCTTTAAAATACTAGGATTGCATTTGTGGTTGGAATGAAAACGTGCATATACGGTGGTCCCCCTGGCCCGAGTTTGAGAAGCACTGCTCTAGCCATTGCCATGTACAAGTCTCATATTCATGGGCAGAAATTAGAGACCGGCAGCTGGAGGAACTATTGCTCACCTGTTAGGCCCAAACCATACTGAGAGGAATAGATGCAGTACTACATTAAAAGCATAAGGGAGACTGTTAGGTTTCTTGCTGTTAATGAGTTGCCCCTCTCTGGAACCTCTGAGATCCCTCTGTCTATGAATGATGATTTCTCTGCTGGGCTTTTCCTGAAGCTGTTTGAGTACACACTCACAAAGGATGCTAAGCTTAGAGAGATCGCCATGAGTATACCTTAAAATCCAAAGTATACTTCTCATAATTTGCAAAATGAGATTATTGAAACCCTGGCAAATTCGGTGTTGCTTCAGATTAAAAACAAATATGGCCATGCTGACACAAAAGGGTTTTGCCTAAAAAAAGATGGGACACAGGGCAGGTGCAACATGGAGAATAATTAGTTTTTTCTGTAATTCCTTCCACTTTGACTTCACTGCTACTAGCACTACACTTAGCCCTCTCCTCTTCTGGTGATCTGTTGCTACTCTTTCGTTTACTTGTGGTTCTTCATTGTAGCTTGCAAAGCTTTCCTCATTTTATAAGTCGCTTTCGATAATAACGTTTGCTAAAAGTAAATGTATTAGCAAATACTAAACATTTTGAAGAAATGCCATAGTTTTTTTTTTTTTTTTTGCTTGAGTGTATGAATGTGTGGAGGGATGGGTTCGGGGGGTTTTTAAGTCTCAGTATACCCACCACTAGAAACTAGACCACGACTGTGTACCATTACACCTCCCAGAGATTTTCACTGCACCCCCAGTCAAAGCAGGCTGCACCGGCCCTGCAGCCATCCCTGTGCTATTCAATCCAGAAAAAAAATTATTTACTTATGGCAGGATTCACAGAATATTTTGGTTCAGTTTTTTAAACATCCATTCTGTTTATGCTTTGAGATGTTTGTTTATACTGCTATGTCTGGGCATGGAGGCCATCGCCCTGGAATTAGTTGAAGACAAAAATATGCCTAGAAAAAGCAGTGCAGCTGCATTTCCCAAGCAGGACACTGACGTATATCACTCAGCAACATTGTGCACTCTTTGTTTGGGTAGCTGCTAAGATAAATGTGGCAAAAAAAAGTGACTTGGATTGTTGCTAGTTATCTACTTTCTACTTTCTCTGAACCTGTGAGCATCCTCAAACTGCCATGCAGTGTTCCTTTAAGATTTAACCTCAAAAGAAAGATTATTCTCACTGTGACATGAAATCAGATTTCTTGGTAATAATATATCTTTTTGAAGTCTGGACATCTTTTCTACGTATCTCCTGACAGCGTTGCCAGTGGGATATCACACTGGGTAATTTTTTTTCGTGACAGAATGACTGCGGATGGCTGACTCTTGGCCGACTTCGCTCTGTTCGACCTGACACTGTCTTGTGAACAATGGACTGACCTATAATAAGATTTTTATGTCAGTACTAGGTACTGTACATGTAGTCTATGTGTAATTAAGTCTGGCAAGCTCTGTGTCTGATGCTTCTCATCCCAATAGGCATTCAGCCCATTCCTGAGAAAAACCACACTTTGTCCTGAAATTAAGACTTTTCTGCTTATATGGCGCTTGAGATCAAAAAGAGATCAGTTTTGCAAGAAACCTCCTGTAGGTCAGCTTTTATTTGATTTGAGTATGGGAGAATTTTATTGTTCAGAGGCTTCAAAGGCTGGCATTGTCGCTTTTTTGAAATGATACTGCATTTGTTATGAGGTCTTTCGAGTACTGTCTGAAGTACTTTGGAAATAAGATGGAGCATATTTGGCATCATTTTGAAGTACACAGGATATACTTAAACGTAAAAATGAAAAAAGACTAGAAAATAGCCCATGGCCCAAGGAATACCATCTCCCTGATGTTTTTTGGTTTTGTATTTTTCAGCACTAATTTTGATGATAAATATTTGAAAGCAGGTTTCTGTCTGCCTGCTGCACTGTTTTCATAATTCTCGCCCTTTCCCATATCCTCTTTTTATAAATGTTGTGAAATATTGTGGCATGTTTAATATTTATAGGCCTCACTCCCTACTTGAAGCACTGGATCCAATTCTTTTCAAAAGAAAAGCAAAAATAGCAGCATGTTTCCTAAGGCTTATGCTAGTAAGTTGCTTCAAAACCCCTGGCTTCATGAGAATGCTGTATTATTTTAGAATAATAAAAATGGATTTTTGGCCATCATAACATTCAAATTCTGCCATTCAATCCCCTGTTGAGGTTTCATAGCTGGCCATGATTTTGGCATTTTCTTGCACTTAGTGATACATTTTAGCATTCTGAGCTGCATACTGAATAGTCATATAAATAAGGGTTCTGTATCACTGTACCCATTGTCAGGCAGTGTTTCTGTTCTCTATGCAGTTCTCCAACAGAAAAGCGTGATCATTGAGCCACAGGATTGCACATTTTGTATGGCTGTTTTAGGCAGATGCCAGGATTGGCACTCAGGCAGAATGACACTGGGGAATCCCTTCTGGCAACAGCAGGCCCTCCCTCAGTTAAGCTTTTGTCAATCATGCGCCACTCCATTACCTTCCAGTCACACTGGAACAGTCACTATTAATTTTTGTCAGGATTTGATATAATGGCGCTCTCTCGTGCGTTGAGGACTTCTCCTTCAGCAAGATATGAAGCCCTGTAGGACCCGGTTAACCTATTTCTAACATCAAAGATTAGTCTATGAATATTTTAATGACAAAAGTTGAGTATTCCTTTGGATTCTGCTGAAAGCATAATGTTGTAGCATCTCAGTCTCGCCATAAATGGAAATGGAAATAAGGGGCAGAAGAGAAAATTCCATTTAATACATTTTTATTCTCTTGAAAGTCATGTCTCGATCAACTTTACCAAAGAAGTACAACACTAATGCCAAAAGACAACAGCTTTCAGCACAGAGACCAAGCCTGTTTAAGTGCAACAGGATTGGTCCTCCTTCTTGACTTCCGTGGCCCATATTCAATCTCAGTTTATCTTATACTTTGAAGTAGAGATGAGTGCTGTGCTTATTTCCTTACTAATTCAGTTACTCAAGTGATTACTGAACTCGCCAAACTGTGATTAAAAAAAAAAAAACAACTATTATTTAAGGAACTGAGTGCTGAGTGTGATTCGCATTCCCTGTACTATATCACACACACACAAAAAAAAGAAATTCCAAAATGTGGATTAAAAACAACAGTTGATGTAAGTATTGATTTTGTCTGGTTGTAAGATCAAATTATTTTACACCACTGTGGGCTAAGGAAAATGGCTACTATAATCTAGTGCAGTGTTTCTCAGCTGCAGCCCTGGGGACCCACAGCCATACACATCTGTGTTCCAGCGCTGCGATGGGCTGATTCAGTTAATCAACTAATCTTAATCATCGGTCTCTTGGTTCAGTGAATCAGGTATCCCAAATTAAGAAACACTGTCATAAGACATTAAACTTTTAAATTAGGAAGTGTTTCACAAGTAAGTGGTTGCTGGATTCATTCGTCTGCTTTGTAATGACGAGAACAATACCTAGATAAAATTATTTTTTCTTTGATGTATCCATTCAAAATAACCACACCCAACAGAACAAGCTATAATAAAACTATATTGAGAACTAACAGTACCATGTGGGTCATTTTTATTTCACAAGATAGCCTAAGCCATGAAATTTTAAAGCCAGAATAAAAAATAAAAATGCAATATTTAATATTTGGTCCCCTATGATTAAGAAAATCATGAAACTCGATTTTTTTTTTATTAATAATTGTCTCTTTGTATTAAACTTTAATTTTGTCCCCCTGTAGATCCTCTCTGACAGTGTTTATTAACTCAAAAAGTAGCCAAAGTATTATGTATGATTTTATCAACCCTGGTTTATCACACCTAATTCAACTAACCCAGAGCTTGATGATTAGGATCAGCTGATTAACTGAATCATGCCATTGCTGATCTTCAACACGAATGAGTAGAGCTGTGGGACTCCAGGACTGGAGTTAGGAAACACTGATCTAGTTCAAATCACATTCTGTGGGTGTTTATTTGGGTTCTTTCCTCCTGATCTTTTCAATTGCACTGTATAGCTTTTCACCCCTCATCACTGACTTAACAGGTTGAACTGACAATATCATATTCATAATGGGGTAGATCCACCATGCAGTAGGGTTACGCACGTAAGGTAATGTTATGCCTTACGTAAAATAATGTGAAATTTTGTGTTCTTGCTGAAGCTAACTGCAAACCGGTGCATTAGTCCACATAAGATGGCGTCAAATTGAGGGTCTTGTGTAACTTAGCTGATGAAATTGGGCACCCAAAATGTTGTCTTGCATGTTGGAAAAAAGTCAACCATGCAACACAACGTACCGTTACATTAGAATACACAGCATGCAGTAATCTGCTGCCTGTATGTCAGAACATCAAAGGGACACACATCAATATTTAACAAAACAAACTCAAGTTAAATAATTCAATTCAAAAAAAGTAATCCGGAGTGGAATGTGTAGGTTCACATGACTGCAGATCCACTGCCTCATAAGTTTGTGGATCTATACCGACTCTAGCGGAGCGCTACAAATTCGACTTCCATGAGTAGGTTTTTGTAAATTTACAAACCCCAATTCCAAAGTTGGGGTGTTGTGTGAAACGTGAATAAAGACAGAATACAATGATTTGCAAATCCTTTTTGGCTTGTATTCAATGGAGTACACAACAAAGACAAGATTTTTAATGTTCAAAGTGATGAACTTTATTGTTTTTTGGAAATATTACTCATTTAGAATTTGATGCCTGCAACACATTCCAAAAGAGCTGGGACAAGGGCAACAAAAGACCAGGAAAGTTGAGGAATGCTCAAAAAACACCTGTTTGGAACATTCAAAAGTTTGGAACATTTAATTGGAAACGGTGAGTGTCATGATTAGGTATAAAAGGAGCATCCCTGAAAGGCTCAGTCGTTCACAAGCAAGGATGTGGCGAGGTTCACCGCTTTGTGAACAACTGCATATGCAAATAGTCCAACAGTTTAAGAACAATGATTCTCAGCGTGCAATTGCAAGGAATTTAGGGATTTCATCATCTACAGTCCAAAATATCATCAAAAGATTCAGAGAATCCAGAGAAATCTCTACACTTAAGCGGCAAGGCCGAAAACCAACATTGAATGCCTGTGACCATCGGTCCCTCAGGCGGCACTGCGTTAAAAATCGACATCGTTCTGTAAAGGATATTACCATGTGGGCTCAGGAACACTTTGGAAAACCATTGTCAGTTAACACAGTTTGTAGCTTCATCTACAAGTGCAAGTTAAAACTCTGGAATGCAAAGCAAAAACTATATATCAACAACACCCAGAAACGCCGCCGGCTTCTCTGGGCCCGACCTCATCTGAGAATGACTGATGCAAAGTGGAAAAATGTGCTGTGGTCTGACAAGTCCACATTTCAAATTGTTTTTGGAAATCATGGATGTCGTGTCCCCCGGCCTAAAGAGGAAAAGGACCATCCAGATTGTTATCAGTGCAAAGTTCAAAAGCCAGCATGTGTGATAATATGGGGATGTGTTAATGCCCATGGCACATGTAACTTGCACACCTGTGAAGGCATCATTAATGCTGAAAGGCACATACAGGTTTGGAGCAACATATGCCGCCGCCCAAGCGACGTCTTTTTCAGGGATGTCCCTGCTTATTTCAGCAAGACAATGCCAAGCCACATTCTGCACATGTTACAACTGCGTGGCCTCGTAGTAAAAGAGTGTGGGTAATAGACTTCCCCGCCTGCAGTCCCGACCTGTCTCCCATTGAAAATGCATGGCGTATTATGAAGCGCAAAATACGACAATGGAGACCCCGGACTGTTGAGCAACTGAAGTCGTACATCAAGCAATAATGGAAAAGAATTCAACCGACAAAGCTTCTAGAATTGGTGTCCACAGTTCCTAAACGCTTATTGAGTGTTGTTAAAAGGAAAGATGATTTATCACAGTCTTAAACATGCCCCTGTCCCAGCTTTTTTGGAACGTGTTGCAGACATCAAATTCAAAGTGTGTGAATATTTCCAAAAAAAAAACAGTGAAGTTTATCAGTTTGAACATTAAATATCTTTTTGGTGTATTGAATTTAGGTCGAAAAGGATTTACAAATCATTGTATTCTGTTTACACAACGTCCCAACTTCATTGGAATTGGGGTTTGTATGATAAGCCAAACTCGTCCTTCGGAACTTTACCGCATAGTGGATTTAGCCTACAAGGGAAGTAATACTGGTGTTTGATAATATTTGTTCTGTCTGTGCTGCTGGTGACTTTCACCAGTAATGCACTATTATTGGTTGAGCTGTGGGTGTCATTGAGGACACATTTTAAACACGTTTTGGAGGCCTTTGGACCTCATTCTCCCTTGTAGGGTAAATCCACTAAGCAGTGAGGTTATGCATGTAAGGTAATGTTATGTGACTCTCACGTAAATAGAGGATCTTACACGAGTGGGCGTGTCAT
Organism: Gymnothorax javanicus; assembly: GCA_029692085.1. Classification (NCBI taxonomy): domain Eukaryota; kingdom Metazoa; phylum Chordata; class Actinopteri; order Anguilliformes; family Muraenidae; genus Gymnothorax; species Gymnothorax javanicus. The sequence goes on along the minus strand of CM056206.1, from coordinate 24,430,625 downwards.
AATTAATGACACAACCAAGAGTGTAAGATTCTGTTTATTGTATGACTCAATACCATAATTTAATACAACACAAATGTAATTTTCGTTAGCGCCCATTGTATGTTAGTATTGAGTTAACTCTCTCGCTCTGCTAACTTAGTCACTGAGTCCCAGACATTCACGTTTGAACTAGCGGCAGTTTGTAAATTCAGTCATCTGACTAGCAAGGTACTGTTAGCTTGCTAGCTAAGAAATTGCTGTTACATAATGGTTAAGAAAAAGAACTGCGTTCATGCTAGCTAGCTAAGCAACGTTAACTTAGTTATGTGAGTGGCACTTAGCTGGCTTGCTACAGCAGTGAGCCAAACCAATATAACCAACGTTACACTTGGTATTTAGTTTTGGTAAATGCTAACAGTGTGAAGTAATGCAAAGCGATTTTTATCCCCACACTCTCAGCCAATGAAATTTTTGCTAAAGTGATGTGCACCCAGGGTAATATCAAAAATATGTCATGAGCTGGGCTGTAGGAAAAGCTACATGATTCAGCGTTATAGACGAGTTTTCTGGCATGATGGAAAAAGTCCTCCGTAGCGGAATGTGTTGGTTCCTGGTGATTCACGTGACCTCAGATGCACTGCCTCATAAGTTTGCAGATCTTTACTGTCACTTGGGGAGCGCAACAGTTTCGAATACCATACATAGGTTTATTCAAATTTAAGCGAGCCAAACTCATCTTGCAGAACTTTACTGTATAGTGGATCTACCCTATTATAATGGGCCACATTTACCCTCTTGAGAGCCATATCATTTGGAGAAAGTCTTCAGTTGGAGGCCTGGCCAAAGGGAAGAACATAAATAATCCCACTCCGTGAAATGTGTGGTGCTATACAAAAATGACTATAGAACAATGTAAACAAAACAATTAGTGTATTTTGACATCACTGATGCCATGATTTTTTTTTTAGATTTGTTAAAATAACAGAGCACACAAAGGCATTATGAGATGGATGTTTTTGGTTTGGCACAAAATGCTTGCAAACTTGAACAAAAAAAATTATAAAATGATAAAATATTTAACCCCTTGACGCCTATTGTTGCGAATTTGTCGCAAACTGTTTCCATTCAGATCTGCTTGAAAGCAAAAACACAAATTATTTTTTTTTTTTTTTTTTAAATAATTGTATATAAATTCAGGCGTCAAAGGGAAAAATATAAAATTAAAAAGATTTAGAAGATTTAGAAAGGTCATTGCTCAGACAACAATTAAGTTCTTTAAGGCCATTTGCAGAGTCCACTGATTGTGATATTTGCTTCATTTTGGCTCCATCACTGAATAAAATGCAGATCTCTGGCACCCTGTCAGGGATGTCTGGCCAGGAGGCTGTCAGTCCTCAGCAAGAAAAAAGCTAACTGAATATACAATTGAAACTGCTTACCTAGGAACAAAATGGATAAATTGATGATACCAGAATGTCAGGAAATTGCAGATGTAGTACATCTGTATGGTGCTGGCCAAATCTGTCTTTTACCCTGTGTTCATGGCACATTCCAATACATAGTCCAAAAAGGTTCATACTGTCTGTAGTAACTAATTAGCCTTGACGTTCTTATTTTCCGACAGAAAAAAGGTTTTTATCCTACCTTGACATGTTTTGACGGAATACTCCGTCTTCTTCAGAAGAGTCACTGATGTTACAGTGACGTGTCTTATCAGCTGATGTTAGCGGGCGTGGCCGCCACACCTGGAGTGCCATCTTGGAGGAGCGGCGGATAGCAGGAGGCGTGGCTGTCAAATCTGACAGGGCTCAGCTGATAAGACACGTCACTCGTGTCTTTTACCCATGTGTTCATAAGAACGCCAAGGCATTCCAATACATGTCATCTGAGGCCTTGTTTTTAATGGAATTTTATTTTCCATTAATGACTCACATTTATGGTTTGCTGTGTTTAATGAGCTGCAGTGTAAATTTTGTAATAATAAAAAAACGGACATTTACTTACATTCTCAAAGTAAAAATTGTTTTTCCAGCACAAACAAAAAACAGGGAATGATGGCGTGATAGTCTACTGCAGGGCTATTCAACCTTGTCCAGAAAGGGCTGGTGTGGGTGCAGGCTTTCATTCCAGCCCAGCATTTACACATCTGATATTACTAATCAAGCTCTTTAGCAAAGACTCTTGGGGTTGATTAGTGGTGTCAGGTGTGTAAGTGCTTGGTTGGAATGAAAGCCTGCACCCACACTGGCCCTTTCCGGACAAGGTTGAATAGCCCTGCTCTACTGTCTCTTATACATTTGTTATACAGTATTGCCAAAAGTATTTTGACACCTGCTTAAACCACACTGACATGCGTAGAAAACTTTAGTTTTTGAATTTTAAATATCAGATATTTTTTACATGAATTTGGATTAAATTGATCTGTGTGGCCTAATAGCACACACCCTTTTCAATGTAAGTCAATTAGGTTTCAGAGAAGTGTCTATATACAGCGCCCTCCATAATTATTGGCACCCCTGGTTAAGATGTGTTCTTTAGCTTCTAATAAATTCAGTTTTTTTCTAAATAGTATAGGACCACAATGGAAAAAAAGAGGAAAATCCAACCTTCAATTCAAGTGCATTTATTCAGTGGGAAAAAAATCCCACATTAAGAAATAATTCTTTTACATCAAATCATGTGTGCCACAATTATTAGCACCCCTGATGTTAATACTTTGTACAACCCCCTTTTGCCAACAAAACAGCACCTAATCTTCTCCTATAATGTTTCACAAGATGGGAGAATACAGAAAGAGGATCTTCGACCATTCCTCTTTGCACGATCTCTCTAAATCATCCAGCAACCTGGGTCCTCTCCTCTGCACTCTCCTCTTCAGCTCACTCCACAGGTTTTCAATGGGGTTGAGGTCTGGGGACTGAGATGGCCATGGGAGGAGCTTGATTCTGTGTCTGGTGAACCATTTCTGTGTAGATTTGGCCACATGTTAAGGGTCATTATCTTGCTGAAAGACCCAGTGACGACCCATCTTCAGCTTTCGGGCAGAGGCCACCAGATTTTGGTTTAAAATGTCCTGGTATTTCAAAGCGTTCATGATGCCATGCACCCTAACATGGTTCCCAGGGCCTCTGGAAGACAAACAGGCCCACAGCATCACCGATCCTCCCCCATACTTCACAGTGGGCATGAGGTGCTTTTCTGCATACTCATCTTTTGTGTTCCGCCAGACCCACTTAGAGTGTTTGTTGCCAAAAAGCTCTATCTTGGTCTCATCTGACCAAAGCACACGTCCCAGTTGAAGTCCCAGTACCGCTTAGCGAACTCCAGGCGTTTGCGTTTATGATTGTGAGTGAAAAAGGTTTTTCCGTGCATGCCTCCCAAACAGCTTGTTGGCATGTCGATAGCGCCTGATGGTTGTTTTGGAGACTTTGTGACCCCAAGATGCTACCATTTGTTGCAATTCTTTCACAGTGAGCTTTGGAGAACTTTTTATTTCTCTTACCATCCTCCTCACTGTGTGTGGTGGCAAAATAACCTTGCATCCTCGTCCAGGCTTGTTTACCACTGTTCCAGTTGTTTTAAACTTCTTAATGATTCCTCTGACAGTAGATGTGGGCAGGTGCAGGCGAGTGGCTATTTTCTTGTAGCCATTGCCTGACTTGTGAAGGTTGACACACATCTGCCTTACTTGAATGGTGTGTTCCTTTGTCTTTCCCATGTTGAAGAGTGAATAAGAGAAATGGCCTCTGTGTCACGTCATATTTATACCCCAGGGAAACAGGAAGTGATGAAGTACTAATTAAATGTTCCAAGATACTCTGATCAACTTTGTAAACTACTGTAGAAATGACAGAAATACTTCAATTACATTTATTTCATAGGAATTGTTAGGGGTGCCAATAATTGTGGAACAGGTGATTTTATGAAAAATAATTATTTCTTAGTCAGGCATTTTTTTCCCTTAAAATTCACTTGAGTTGAAGGTTACATTTTTCTACAATTTTCAGTGTGAGAGTATGCTTCTGCTATAAAAATTGAATTTATTTTAAGGCTTTTAACACATCTTAACCAGGGGTGCCAAAAATTATGGAGGGCGCTGTAGTGTATATTAAATGCAATTTTTGTATTACTGTGTCGCAGGATGAGGCTGAATCAACATTTTTTTGTATTGAGTGCAATTATTTGGCTACGCAACAAGCAAAATTCAGCAAAACATGGCACTTGCACAAATCCACATATGGTACAGGAAGAGTTGTCCCTTTTAAACTTGTGCAATAATGCTGAAAATCCATCATATGTTGACGCAAGGAAGGGAATCTCTTGACTGCTTACTGTTTTCAACCAGACAACCAGGGTGCCAAATCAACTGTGTGTGTCAGCGTTTGAGTTTTGCTCCCGTTTAATATTATATGTATTTTTATTATTTCCCATGTTGTGTGTTAGTTTAGTTATTGAATGTATTTTACACTATGCTTCACTTTGTCTTTCTCGCACGCCTCTGTTCATTCACCGTTTTCTGCAGTTTCGAGCACGCGTTCTTTGTTTTCATTTCTCCCCGCGGTCAGATTCTCCATGTGTCCTTATTGTATCCCCGGATGACGAGTCGGAGACACTGTGGGTCAGCAATCGCTACGCCATGTGCACCGCCAGCACCTTGTCTCTTTTTGGATTAATTTCAAATTGTTAGCCTCATAGCATAATTGCCGAAGTCATATTTTTGCCAATTTGAGATATTGGTTTTGTTGTGGCTAAACATCCGATTTGTTTGATCCCATTCAAACAATCTTTCCTCACCACTTCTTGGGGTACAGGTGCTCTATCATGACTCGCTTGCAAACATATTCCAGGGAGACATTGTTGAAAGTTGAAGTCGTTGACATTTATTTTTAACAAAATCAAAGTAAAACAAAATATCTTTATTTGTTCAGTTTGCTTTCTTTTAGTTCTAAGTTAAGCTCAGTTCAGTTCAGAAGTTCACATGCACGTTGTGTCGTCATCGTGCGGTCAGTGATGGTATGTGCAGGCACCTGAGCCCTCTCTTGGCTTGGCTTGGCCCAGCTTTATGTTCAGGCCTCCTGACCTATAGAGGGCACACACGCTCAAAAGACATTGAAACGTCCTGATTCTAAGACATTTAAATATAAATGAAATTACCAATAATGTTGATAAACAAAATGAAATATGAACTAAAACAACTGTTATTTCATTTTGGCAAAAAAAATTTGTTTATTCCTTTTTCTTCAAAATTTAAAAAAAATCCATTCTCTTAAATAATAATAAAAAAATTGAGATTGGCAATTATCCGATGAGGCTAACGATATTTGGCATGGAGTTTGTGTGTGGAAAGGTCACAAAGCTTATTGATTTTGGGAGGGATTGCTTGGATGTCAGAGATGCACGTCGACCTGCAGCTGACCGACTGTCTCGTTTTGATTTCTTCCCCTGTCTGCTTTATGATTCTGTCTGCTCCCTGTGTTGGCTTTACGCCAGCTTGGCTTCTGAACCTCTCCACATCTCCCGACTCTGATTGGATTACGCTTTGGCTAAGACAATCTTCTCGGGTGGAACTTACCCAGAACGTCAGATCCCAATTTGGTATTCAATGAACTGACCTACTGTCTTTGCTTGAGTTCCGAGCTCCTGGTCTGCCACTGTGAACTACGACTGGTCTTTGTCAAGTGCACAGCGAGTTCTGGCTCAGATTTGAAATGATAATCAGCCCAGTTGGTTGCTACCTTATGGTAGATGGTGCACCACTATTAAAGGATAGCAAGTTAGATCTGGTTTTGTGAATTATGCTTATCAATTCAATTTGACAGATCTGTGCATTATCTGGTGTTATGTATAGCTTGTAGCATAATTGCAGATCGGCTTAAAGCTGATGGAAGGTAGTGGACATGTACTTGACAGAGGAATACCAAGAGATTCAATAAGAGACATGTAGTGTGAGAGAGTTGTCATCTTCAAATGTGTCCAATTAGCTCTGGCTACTGGCTAACAAGCAGAAAACTGACCAGCTCTGTTTAGATTGTTGACAAACGAGGTCTGTCAAAGGTAGGGGTTGCACTCACAAGTGTGATGATGGTGCAAGAGTTCTACGCTGTATGTACCTCTGTGTGCATGTGTACATTAACATAACTGCATGCACACAAATCTGTATTCACCATACACCTACTGTATTGACTAATGTGCTCGCGCGTGCGCGCTGTGTGTGTGTGTGTGTGTGTGTGTGTGTGTGTGTGTGTGTGCCTGTGTGTATGTGTGCCTGTGTGTGGAGTGAGGTGTGCATGTGTGTGTGCCTGTGTGTGGGGTGAGGTATGTATGCCTGTGTGTGCCTGTGTGTGGGGTGAGGTGTTTGTGTGTGTGTGCCTGTGTGTGGGGTGAGGTGTGTATGTTTGTGTGCTTGTGTGTGGGGTGAGGTGTGTATGTTTGTATGCCTGTGTGTGGGGTGAGGTGTGTATGTGTGTGTGCCTGTGTGTGGGGTGAGGTGTTTATGTGTGTGCCTGTGTGTGGGGTGGGTGTGTGTGTGTGTGTGTGTGTGTGTGTGTGCATGTGTGTGTGTGTGTGTATGTGTCTGTGTGTGGGGTGAGGTGTGTATGTATGTGTGCCTGTGTGTGGGGTGAGGTGTGTATGTGTGTGTGCCTGTGTGTGGGGTGTGGTGTGTGTGTGTGTGTATGCGCCTGTGTGTGAGGAGGTGTGTGTGTGTGTGTGTGTGTGTGCCTGTGTGTGGGGTGAGGTCTTACAAATTTCTGCATGAGCATTCACCATTAGTCCTGATCAGCAAACAAGCTCAAATATTCTTTAAAGTAATTAGTGCCATTTTATTTGCTATCAATCTAGAAAGAAGATTAATCTGTGGTATTAGAAAATCAATACTTTCTGCATCCAAATGGCAGCCAGTCTCACAGTTCCTCCTGATGGATAAAGAGGAAGTCTGTGATGCTCGTTCTTTTGTAGAAGCCACAAGTCCCCGAACAGTCTTTCTGCTCCACTGATTGCTACAAAAATAAATTGCAGTATGAAAACAGCATTCATTCTTAGTGGATTGTAAATAAGTCACTGTTTCATGTGTCATCAAAATAAGTCTCCTATCAGTGTTTTTATTTGTGCTGTATTGCTTGAAATGTGCCAGGTAAATAGAAGTTGTGTATTATGATTTATAAATACTCGTATAGTGACTTAACAGAGTACCTGGGGCTTCATTTAGATGCATATGATGGCAGAGTGTCAAATGGTTTTTCTGTTCTCAAGGCCCAGTCACACTTGCAAATAAACGGTTGAATTTGCCTATCTGTGCAGATAGGGGAAATGGGCATTCCGGTCAGGCTGAACGTGCTTACCGTTAACTGAGCGATTAGCTGACAAAACGTATCCGCATGTAAAATTTGCATGGTTGCCGCGAGCTGCTTTTGTAACTCTCCGGGCTGGAAGCCGCAATCACCCTAATGTTTGGGTATACAAAGTTGCGTTTTAAGTTACGTATTTGACTGCTCCTTAGCACTCGTGGTGCCAGCAGTCACTGCTTGCACTTCCCATTGCCATTGGCCAGTGTATATTGCTTTAGCCTATTCACTGTCCAATGGAGACATGGAAAAACATGGGAACAAAACCAGGTTGGGGAATATTTACATTTAAAATTGTCAGCTGCTAGGCTTAATTTGAATTTTACAGTTTTGTTTATACCTGTCATGTATCTGCCCCCGCCAGTCCCACTGACATTGTTTGTGCAAAGGTTATCAAAAAATTAAAATGACTTCTGACAGTCTCTGTATGTTTTTGCCTAGGGAAAACAATTAGTTAGATATTTGCTGTGGAGCATCGCTGCCATGTTGATTTTTAAATCCTCAGTACAGCCAACAAAGCACCTAGCTTTAATTTGTTTTAATTAGAGGAACAGTGTGTGCCTGTTAAGTCAATATTTAATGGATTTCTAGAGGTTTGCACATTTTGTAAGTTGTGAATTTAGGTAATATTTCCAGCCACGCTTTTAATTTGTCATTCATTCAGGATGGGCGGTCATAATCGAGGTGAAACACATCACCCGTGGCTGTATGTCAATCCATTAGTGCAGCTTTATGTTATACTGGAAAATTTAAGGTCTCTTGCCTGTATTTATTAAAATGTAACTGTGCCACTTCCCCCCTTCTGGGATTGGAACTCGCATTCCCAGGCTTATGAATTCTCATAATCACAAAGCTCTGCCATTATCAGGGTGGATGGAGTTTATTCATGCACCCTGTCTTCTTTACCTCCCAGTTCTTTTAGGTAAAGCAATTTCTGAATGGTTATAATGAGGCTATTGTGCTGTTTGGCACACTGTCTCCTGTAATCAGTTCCGCACAACAGCCGTTTTTATACACGAGGAGACAGTTTGACAAAGTAGCAAAGTCCCTCCCTTGAGATCAAATGCTTGAATTCAACATGTAACCAAGCCCCTGTTTTATTGGATTGCAATATCCGGTCATGTGTTCCATCTTCAGTATTTTCTATGATGAAACTGAGAACTTGAAAGGGATGACATGCCATTTATACATTGCATCCAGTATTTCATTTATGTGGAACAGTGATGCTTTTGTTCATTAAAGTTGGTTATTATTTTTGTTAAGTATTTAGCCAAATGCGTCCATTGCCATGGAACAAACCATCTATGTATTAATTCTCAGTTTGCCCGGACTTTCCGGCATATCTCCTCCGAAATTGCCCAATGGATGCGCTAGCCCTCTAGCATGTGCATTCCAGATGAGCCTCTGTCGTCCGCCATGTGGGATCAAACAACTCGCCCTGTTACTGAAATTTGGGCCATTTTATCCCTTTTTGCCTTTCGTTACCATGACGACGGGTGACAACACTATTCGTTGGGATTATTGGTCATTGTCAACCCCCGACGGAGAAAGGGTATGGCTAGTTCATTATAACTCCAGAAATATTTGAATGTTTCAATCAAACATACAATGGGTATTGATTGTAACTGAAATGGATACATGTTATTTCCCCTCTTAATGAACCAATAACTGGCAAATCAAGTCAGTACATGTTACAATATTGATCATGCAGAACAATGAGCAATTTTGTAGAACAAATGTGCATATGTGAAGATTCCAGAAAGCGAAAATCATGTGAAGTCGCCAATGACGAGTTTTCAGTGAGCTACTTATTTGACTTTACAGCAACACCTGAAATTTGAATGCCACATATAATGTTGTGTTGCCAATGAATTTCCTGGCGGTTTTTCTCAGAGTGTAGACCTAATTCTCTTTCGGCATACAACTCTGTAAATGGACAAACTTTGCTCCCTGTCAAATGAAGGTTGTATTTCACTGAGTCATGCATGGTCCTCTCAAGAGAGCTGCTTACCTTGTGCAGTAACTCACCTCCATTATTTGTTACTGCTCCTTGGCTTGGTAGTATATGCTTGTAATGAAGACCCAAAAGGGAAATCTTTTCAAGTGCTTTGAAGTGCTAGCCTCACCTAAAGCGTTTAAAAATGCCGAGAGAGGGCTTACAACTTTTGCTGCAGCCAGCATATTAAAAATGTGCTAAGTATTTGTTACTTCCATCAACAGCCCAACGTTTTATCCTGAAGACCTAAGCCATCCTGACCAGACCTGCTGTCTTAGTGTTTGATAAAAATTTTTCACAATAATAAAATTTGGGCTCATGCATTTCAGTCCTCCAACAATTGAGTTTTTATCATCTTGTCCCATGTAATGGCTGATTGTGGCTTTTTGAAAGAAAGATGGAGGTGATTTGATACAGTCAAGGTAAACCTGCTCAGTGTCACTTTCACATTTTCTCACAGAATCGAAAGCCTTTTCTCTGATTCATTTTTACGGTCCCTGGATTGAACTGCCCTCACAGAGGATTTATCTCTTTGATTGGATGGAAAGCTGTTGCATGGATTTATAAGAGGTTTTTTCCTCACTCACCGGAGCTCTGTATTACTTCTCCGTGTATTCTGCAGTGGGGTCAAGAAGCTTTCACCGTTAAGAACAAATAATTCTCCCGCTCAAACAGAACAGTTAGGGGCTTCACTGGTCCACTTTTTAAGATGACATAAAACAATGTCTTCAATGTGTGTGACGATGTAAGCTCTAGATGACTTAGGTCTGCACTGAATTAGGCCTGAGCTCTCCTAATCCTGATGTATTTATGATCCAACGGTATTTGCGCTCCAATTTATCAAGGTTGTGTACGAACAAATATGTTACAAAAACAAATACCATACTTACAATCATTTCTGAACAGTGTGCGACATATCGATTTTTACTTATACTTGAGAATGTGCATTTAAGCAGAGTCCTGACAGTGTTAACCACTGCACCATATTGGAGAACAGAGAAAATGTTAACTGTCCACCGTACGGGTGTAAGATTGATATATTGGAGCAAATCAACGAACCGAAAAAGAAAGATAATGTATTTTTGTCAATCTATTTGTGTATTTATTTATTTTATGAATACTTAGGCTCCTAATGGTTTTTGTGGGGGTGTAATCCAATTCATAGAGCCATTTAATTATAATGGAACAGACTCTATGTCAATTGGAAACACTGCTCAAATGATGGTTGTGCTCAATTTAAGACTCCAAACAATAGGTTTCTCCTCTGTTTTGAATAGAATGGCTTGTTTTGCTTCTGCTGAAACTAAAACTTAATTTTCAGCCTCTGAAAAGTTTTTATTTTCAAGTCATTACTGTTTTCTCAAAGTTAGCTCGTTCTCCATGTGTATGCAGAGGTTTCCTGCAGATACTCCGGTTTCCTTTCACGGTCCAGGGACATGCATGTCAAGCTCATTGGAGACTCTAAATTGCCTACAGAGTGTGTGAGTGAATGGTGTGTGAATGGTGTTTGTGCCCAGTGATGGTTTAGCAAGCTGTACAGAGTCTGTCTCTCCCTTTTGCTCATCGTCAGCAGGGATAGGCTCCAGCTACCCCACCACCCTGTTGCGGAAGTAGCAGTATAGATAATAATGGATGGGTGGCTGGACATGTTAACCCTTTGAGCACCATCGGCAACTATAGTTGCCCAATGGTGTAAGATATCAAAACCAGATGCTGTTGAAAACCTATCATGTGGCACATGATAGGTTTTCAACAGCTCAGGATAATTACATTTTTAATTCTTTGAAAAGTTGTTCAGGGCTCAAAGGGTTAAGTGTATAAAATCTATGTATCTAAAACACAACATTTTTGCCTGTGCCAGCCCACTATAATGACTATATTTTGAGACTTTGCCTCCAAAATATAATTAAAGTGCTTCAAAAATGGCAGACAACTTTTTAGCTTTAATGTATCTTCATGTCATAGATGTCAATTGAACAGTGTAATGGCTATATTGACGCCATCGGTGTTAAGATTGGTACTCTATGAGCCTCATTTTCACAATGCAATTCTGTCTGCCACTGTGTACTATCTCCCAGGAAAATTAAGACTCAATTTATGGCACACAGGTGGTGTTTCAACCACTTTACAACCAACAGAGGAAGAGAATCACACTCTGGTTTTCCCCAGTAGCTATTGGTAGCTATTTTATATTCAATTTTTTTATGTTCTGTATAATAATACCTACAATATGCAGTTGAGGTCTAGTGGGACGAGAGGGGTGAAGGTATTTTGCACCTGAGAATATTTTTTATGTGTTAGGGTAAATATAAGAAATAAACTTCAGTCTCATCCTTGTTTTAATACAATTAGTGCCATTTTGTTTACTGTTTAAATAGCCCACATTCATACAAAATCTATTGATGCTAGTTTTCACTTCCTTCATTGCCTCACATCATTGAACCGCCTCTTGCATTGGAGCACAGGTCAGAGGACCGAAGGTGGTGGCGGTCATGCAAGCGAGTGCTTGTTCTTCACCTGACGAAACTGCCAGTTCCGTATGATGTTAAAATACTGGTTCTTTAGGGAATGACAGTGACTGATCTGATTGGACTTCATGGAACCAAATCTCTACTATACCCACATGTAATTAATTTATCTTGGAATAACCCCTTTGACAACAGCGCTACAGTTGCCCTATCACCTCCTGTTACAAAATTACTGGAATAGTCAGACATGCTCAGTTTGGCTCTGCAATACTGATAGAACTTGCATTTGCTGATTGCATTTAAGTAATCAAATTAAGACCTAGTGTGTCAAGTTTTTTGTAATGATCGCTGCCTGTTGGCAAAATTTGCTTCCTAGTGAGCACTGCGTCCTATTTTTCACTTTATTAAGATATTGTTAAAATTGAATGTCATTCCATTCTTTGTTATGAAGCAAGTAAAAAGTGTTGATTTTGAGCAAATGGACTGCCCAGACACATACTAAAGAACCTCTATCTGCCCTCATGTCTTCATGAAATGACTAAATGAGGGAGCAAACTCTTAATGTTCAATGAACATAATTTTTCATGAGTAATTCATTACTGGTTATGAAAAATTTGTATTTCAGTTGTGTCCTATAATATGCATTATATTTTAAATACTTTTTCATTCATTTTATTTCTTAAGTCACTTACTGAAAATGAGGTTGTGTCATGTTCATTTCATAAAGGTCATTAGAAGATGGGAAGTAAGGTCATTTTTTTCCTGTTTCCACTAAGTTGATATGAACTGAAAGGTCTCTCTCAAAGTTCCACTTTTTTACTTAAAATATAGCTTGAAATTTTTTTTAAATGTCTCAGTTCCAGAGAGTAGGTGGGAGGCGAGTTGTTTTCTACTCATCTGTCTGTCTGTTACCCATGTTGTGTGCATTATGTCTAATGAAGGAATTAAAGTATTTTGACCAAATAATACTTTGTAACTTCCCACAGAGGGCAGCAGAGCTGATCATTTTCTGGAATTCATTGGGTCAAATGGCAGGGTCACGCATGGTCAGTTGTATGTGGGGATCTAAGATCAACTTTGAGATTATGAAACTATGGCAGAAGGAGGCATAGCAATCAATGCTTTGTGTTGACCTCTACCTTGTATAGAATAAATGGACAGTGGTTATGTACAAGTTATTTCCTGATAGTAGTAGTTTGTAAGTTATATATATATATATTGTATAGTACTATGTAATAATTGAATGAATTAACAATAGACATAAAATGCCAGGCCCAGGGAATTTTATATTTTGACTGCAGGCAGGAGGGAATTTGGATTGTTTGGATAGCAGATATACATAACCTCAGAGTAAGTTGTCCTTGTCAGTTGAGCTTTGAGCTCTCTTTGATCATATATGGGTCTGTGCCTCCCGGCAATTGGATATTCTATACTGTCAATCAAAATATGGGGTACAGTACACATTCTGTCTGCTAAGAATTATTGTTCCAAACTGGGTGGGTTGAATCAGAAATAATCCAGCAAACATAATTTTTTAGTCTCACTTTCTGTCACGAATGGCATGTTTTGAGTATTTTTCAACTTTGCCCTGGTATGAATGAGCAGTTGAGTTAAGCTGGCTGTGACCAATAGCATGCATGCGCTGCAGTAAGTTATTATTATCAATTCCAAAAGTAAGCCAAAATGGTACAATGAAACTCAATATGGTCATTATCGATAATTTATATCACTAATACTGTTTATTACAGACAGATTATGCTTTTTGGCATCTTCAGGTGAAAGTAGAAAAAGGTTGCATTTCACTTTAAACGTGGCTCTCCCAAGTCATCAGCAAACTGGCTTATGTATTAGAAAGATACCAAATATCGCCTTGCGTGACCTCATTTAAATGACACTCCCACTGGTGTTTTACTTGGAAAACACAGCCCCCCCCCAATAATTGAGTACGAATATTCATCTCTGTGCCCAGTTGTGTGTACCAACATATCACTTTGTCCTTATTGCTGGAGAAAAATTGGAACAGATGTTGATGATGATTTTTTTTTTTTTTTTTGAAGTTTAATTCTTATGAGTTGCAGTGGTAAATTGGCACCACATGACATCGAATTGCCTTCCTGCAGCTGCACAATAGAATAAATGGTGTTTTCTGTGGGGAAGCTGCGAGTGAAATTGCCAGTGATTGTGACGCTGGGCACAAACATTCTGGAGTTATGCATTACTCTCTGCTAGGTGAACTTCATGAGAATTACTGAGAAAGTTGGTGAGAATAAAAGATCCCTTTCTGTATCAGTTGGCTATTTCCACCAGTTTTCCTGCTCTTGAAGCCATAGAAGTTTGGATAGTTCCTGCCTAGCTACTATACATTATTGACTTACAGGCCAGGAAACAGAATTACAGTGAGCAGCGTGCAAGAGTCAACAGTTCTGAGTCTCTGGTGGGAAGTGTGCTAGCGTCAGCGATTACAGGATTACCGTGAAATCTTCCAAGAGAATGGTGCTATTTGTCATAAGTCAGTTTATTGGCCTGCTTGCTCAGGGGATAAAAATGCTTTAAAAGCTGCAAATTACCAGCACAGATTCACTTTTGCATGGCTGTTACATGAAATTAGTACATTTTCAGGGAATGTTCTTGATTCTTTAAAAAGGATGAAGTGTTGAAAGGACAGCAATGGCCACCTGTCCCTGATGCCATCCTCTGGTGCAGACTGAGGGCACATTATTATTTTGATTCATTTATTCAGTCGGCACCCTAATCCTGAGTGACATGTGGAGAAGTATAAAATGCTCTCCAGAATTCAAATACGCAAGTTTGTCTGCAGAGCAGTAATGACCCAAATAGAAGCTTTTGGAACAAATACTTATGTATTCATGAGGTGAAAGCACAATTTAGGAGACTGGTGCAGTGAGAAGTATTATTCCACACTTAACTCAGGCAAAATCTATTATCTGCAATAAGAGTTTAAAGTGGTCAGGCTCTAATAACTGTCACTCACTTAACAGTACCTCAAAAACTGTGGATAGAGATTCATTTTGTTAGGGAATTGGGGATGTTTAATTGAATTATGTGCAATTTTTTTAATTCAGCAGTTTTAACAGACACCCTCGCTCAACCTTCAGTGCTCTGAATACTGAACGTTAGTGCATCAACTGTTAAAATCGTCACTTATTCAACATGTAAAACTAATTAGTTCAATTAAATGCATTAATTATTATCACTGGTACCAGTTAACAAATAAATTGTCGAATCCACTGATTGGCAGGGCCAACTGTTCAATCCACCATTACAAAAAAAGCACAACTAGAATTCAAAATCAGGAAATTTATTAGAATTGAACTTTTCCGAGGGTCTGCTACATCGAGTAAATATGATGCGGATGTAACAAATCTAAGATAAAGACATAAAACACCAAAACAAGGCTCCCAAAATAGTCCCAAGGAAGCTAAAAATCAAAGTTTCAGAATCAAAAGGCAGCCAGACCATCTGATGAAAGCAGCTGATATCTACCCCAAGATATAAAAACTCCTTGTTGAATTGAGTTGGGAAAAAATCCATCTACAGAATAAAAGCTAACATTTTTATGTGGTTACAAAGAGGGAAGGGAAGGCCCCCATCTTCTTGATCAGGGGAAGTTATGCAGTCTGTTGGAGATTTGGATGCTCAAAAAAACGTGGGCTGAGGATTAACTGGGCCTATCTCCACTTTTCATCAAAAATTATGTTCTACCATAAAAATAATTTCAGTATTAACAGGTACTATGTCCTGATGTCATTTTTTCAATGACAGATGGCAGCTGGGAGAAACATCCAGAAAGTGCATAGTTCTTTGTATGAATTTTCAGTTCACTTCAGCTTAAAAAGTTCTATGTCCACATTGTCCAATCAGGGAGCTGGATATGGGGTCCCTGATCAGGATGACAAGATCGCTGAGCAAAGGTTCTATCCACTCTACCATTTCGAAGCAAAATCCCTCTAATATACCAAATTGAAGGTTGTAAGATGATGAAATCTGGGATATTTTAGATAGGTAGGTACTACAGCACTTGAATGAAGTGTCTATGTCTTAAAGCCCTTCATTTGTCTTGTTCCAGGGGGGCCATTTAAGATAGTACTGCTTGATTTTCAATCTTATATTTTATGCATTGCAAGATGCATGTGTATGCACATGAACAAGTACAATATGATGGACATAGTACTCGTTGAAACCAAGCCCATGGCCTGTGTTTGTTTACTATGTAGTGTGCATCATATCTGCATTAAATGTACTCAGATGAACTTGTACTGACTATAGAGCAGTTGACACTGAACACCCTCGAGGCTCCATTGCTCATTTCAGTAGTATATGGTAGTATATCCATAGTAATTCACAAAAATACCATAGTTACCATAGATAACTATAGTATTTTTGCTGTAGTATTTTGTGGTAATTTTTCATAAGGGTTGTCTTATTCCAGGGGGCCATTTAAGATGGGCATGGGCAATACAAATGAATAAAATGACAACATTTCTTGAGTTGCTGAGAAAAAAGTTTTTATTATTTTCTGATGATTTTTTGCTGGTAAGTACAGAAGACACAGACGAAGAGTTTGCCACAAGTCCAACGCCTTTACAGGAAAGGGTCTCAGAGCCACAGGGTCCCAAAAATGGCTGATTTCGGCATTTATCAACAAAACCCATTGTGAAAATTGGGGGGTGAAGCCTGAGGGCATTTTCGAAAATGCAGTCTACTCAGAAATAAACCTGGCCAAATTATCCATTAGGGTACCCTAACAGAAATAATTGATGCTAAAGTCATCAACCCCTTTTCTGAAATACAGCAGCACCCCCCTAGGCCCTTTTTAATGGAAAATGCATTGAATTTCACCCACTTATGTTCAACAAACATTAGGTTTTGCATTGATATTAAAAAATGATATGAATGGGTTGCCTGTGAAGTTTTTTTTTTTGGATCAATGGCCTGCAAAATGTCAAAATTATCGGTGGGAGGGCAAACATTAACGCTACTCGCCCATTACTATATAAAATACAGTGAAGTCGCTGATGCGGCAGTTGTTTGCCCTCCCACTGCTCTGAAATGAATCAAACGTTCCCCTTCAATAACCCGTGGTGATAAAAAAAAACCTTTGCCCTGTTTTTTACAATGTCCATATACCCTCCTCCCATGATAGTTTCAATGAGCTACTGCGAATAATTCATAGTAAAACACAGTGACGTGCAGTCGGAGGTTAGTTTGGCGAGGCAGAAACCTCCCTTTGCTTGATTAGCAATCAGACGATTAACTAGTTTAGTAAGACTATTCGGCAGAATGACGGGCCAGTTTAAGTTTCCGCGGCGTTATTACTCAGTACATCGAACCTGAAATGCTCACTAGACAGCAGATTTGCGTACGTGCTTCCAGGAAGCCGAAACAATGTCATCAACAAATATTAAAACAGTTTGACTAATGCAGAGTTCAATGCTTAATCAATATACAATGTATTTAAATACGCCTGTTACACCCAAACAAAAAGCGGGCGCTTATTTTCAGTCTTCTTTCATAATCCGATTAACAAAATGTTTTAAACGATATACAGAATTACCGAGAGCCGAGAATTTTTCCTAATTGATTATTCAGATTTCCATCCTCGCAGTCTCGAATTGAAGGGTATAAGTGAATGAATCTTGTGACCGGTGTTCGCGAGGTGGCATATTTTGATAGGTAGCAAAATTTGTCAGAACACTGGTAGGTTTTGAACATACTGGCGCTGGTTTATTCCTTGGTATATTTTACTGAAACTTCACAAATAGGGTCACAGGATATTCTGTCAACTAACTATGTTGGTAATAGTAAAAAATACACTCACCTTTCTTGCTATTGTTGAGAAGAAGTCACGGCGAACTCGCGACGAACTTCAACAACTTCTGTCGAACTTATTTCACATCCCTGGAGGTCTAGTTTGGACGAACAGACTCGTAATTTCTCAAATTAGATGGCTGTAAGTCAATCAGAACCGTAGCTGGGATATCACGTCAGCGCGGCTGTTTGAAATCTACCTCCAAAATGGATATTTTTTGCCACGCCTTGCACTTGAAAGTTTGTAAACACGGTGCAAACTGAGGTCACACATTCATCCAACGGCGAATAATAGCTCTGTTCAAATCGCGTTATTGGCTGTAATACGCAGAGTTCATGTATGAAATGCGGGTATCCTATTGAAATGGTTGCTTTTAATCAAACCATGGTGTTCTTTTTGTATGAAAATGGTATTTACATCATTTTTTCAATAAGTTTTCTGAGGCTTGTTTACCGCCCCAGTTCAGCTGTTACGCATTCCATTAGAGTTTATGCAGAGCGTTGCCCATGCCTATTTAAGATAGTACTACTTGATTTTCAATCTTATATTTTATGCATTGCAAGATGCATGTGTATGGACATGAACAAGTACAATATGATGGATGTGGACATAGTACTCGTTGAAACCAAGCCCAAGGCCAGAGTTTGTCTACTATGTAGTGTGCATCATGTCTGCATTAAATGTAGGCTACTCAGATGAACTTGTACTGGATATAGAAATAGGAGCAATTGACACTGAACACCCTCGAGACTCCATAGCTCATTTCAGTGTTACATGGTTTGTTTCCTATTTATTTTCATTCAGGACGCGGCTGCCCATTTTCTGTGATTATTATTGTCAGATACTCTGTTTTTCTTTCAAATTCTGTATTACCTTTTTCCATGAACATGTAATTTGCAGATTTGGGTGGAGTTACATTGTTGTGTTCTTTTTTTAAAAACAAAAGGCAAGACAGAACTTTGTGGCTAAACATTTCTGGAAATTCAAGGAGCTATCTAGGAGATAGAACCATGTAGCTGCAAAATTTATGACATTTTGAAAATTTCAAAGTTCTTTCTCCATTTACATTTTCCTAGATCCCCTATCTGAAATCATTCTACTAAAGGTATAACTGCATGATATTATACCTTTCATTCACAATAACTCACCTGAATATAAATATCTGAAAAGTATACTTGGAGTGAGAAATTATGATGCAGCAAAATTTCACATCCCATTTTCTTCATTTAGTAAAAAGTGGAGATAGTCCAAAAAAAATGAGCTGCTTCCTAACGCAATTTGTGATGGTCAGAGGTGTATAGTAATGAAGTACATGTACTTCGTTACAGTAGCCTACTGAAGTAGTTTTTTTTTTTTTTTTTGAGGATTTGTACTTTACTTGAGTCTTGACTTTCACTTTTACTCTACTACATTTAAAAGATAAAAAGTATACTTTCACTTTGTTACGTTGACATTGGCCACTTCGTTACTCGTTACAAATTGAAATATGTTTGTAATTCATCATAAGGATTATCTGCATTTGGCGCGTTCGAGAACAACGGTGCTCGGCAGGGTATCTTTGTACAGATGTTGATGCCAGCGGAAATGAAGCTGCAAATTTATGCACACAGTTACAATATTCTATTACTAGATGGCACACCAGGATCAGTTATTGAGTATTCACAAGCAAGACAAGCTGAAACACGGTTTTATGGATGAGTTCACTCCTAATTTAAATGCAGGATTTCTACTTTTATTAAAGCATTTACATTGTGATTTTGACACTGTTAGTTAAGTTAATCCTTTGAGTATTTATTGCACTACAGTTTAAATGCTATATTTTAACACGGGACAACTAGGCCTCTTCAACACTAATGATTTCTATAGCTGAATGTGTAAAATAGCAAGTGACTATTCAACTCTGACAACTGTACACTGTCTGTTGTATGCAGTCGTGTATGGACTAACTATAAGACGAGCTATAACGTTTAAGTAGTGATAACAGCGCTATATCTTAGAGTAACGTTTGTGCAAGTGCAACTATCTCGGATACTCTGAAGTCAATGGCAGCAAGTAATGTAAACAAAATGTTTACAAATATCTTGCGCATATTAAGCATCTTGCTCACATTGCCAGCAACCAGTGCTACCGTGGAAAGGGCCAATTCTGCCCTTCAATTGGACAAAAAAATAGGGAACAACTTTTCGAAATTGTATGATGACAGAGGACCGTTTTCAATGCAGAGGACTTTTCAGTACTGCTGTCTATCCACAGGGAGATCAAACTTGATTATGACGAAGTGATCGATATGTACGCCCGTAGATACCCCCGAAGAATGCTCTTCATCAACCCATTCAGTGATAATTAAAAATTTCCAGAAGATGATTTTGTAGCTCTGAACGCCTACTGAATATGCCTAATGTGCAAGTAGGAAATTCACTTCAAAGTGAATTAAATACAAATACCAAAAGAAAACAGCTATAGTTTTGTGTTTTTAATGTTTAATCCATGATGTATCCTGATGGATGCTTTGATCATTTTCGCAGTTCGTCCGTTTCTGTTGGAATAGGACCTAAGACTCTTTGTTTTGATTGTCTTTGCAGAGTCGAGTGCAAACTTATACCTTAAATAGAGATAATTGTTAATGAAAAAAATGCTTTTTTCTGTAAAAACTATAAGACCTTGAATTTTGTTCCCAGATGCCAGGAAACACGTATTCGGCACTTTAATTTTCAAATTTTTCTGGGGGAGGATCCCCAGCCCCTCCTCGAGGCTTTGCGCCTTTGGCGCTCGTATGGGGGCTGCGCTCCCCCTTTCCAAAATTCCTGGATCCACCCCTGAGTGGTTCTTCTGAGAACATTTTAAAATGTGCAATGGTTGTAAGTTGGCGTCATTTTGTGAGCAGTGCTCAGTCAAAAAAGGCCAACTCAAATCAATACCAATGCTGGTACCCTGTCTCTGGGCTCTGATATACGACGCTGAAGAGGAAAGTGGACATATAGCCTAATTGACTGAGCTTACATTTGTTAAAGTGCTCACCATAATTTTGTGGACATTAATAAAGCATCATCACGATTACCTGGGTATCAGTGGCATCATACCCGTGATACAGCAGTGTAAAATATCACATTTCTTTTGCTGTTTTAATAACATAAACTCTATTTTTATTGTAATTCACTGTCTCACAGCTGTGACGGATACGCTTGTTAGTACTGTCAAGGGCTGAAAGAAACATCTGCTACTTTCATCTTAACAATGACTTCTGGACATGACTTGCTTCATCATCAGGACGTTTTAAAGCCCCTAAGTTATCTCCCAAGTGATCATGACCATGACACATAAAACAATAAACACAACTTGTCATTCAAACAAACAAAAAAATACTGCTTGAGTGAGTTCACGTACCGTGATCCAAAACAACTTTTTGGGTAAAACTGTGCTGAAGTTAGATGTATCCACTTGTTTTGCAGTTCTGGTATGTATTGCCTGGTGTATGTGCTGAAAAATGTTGGCACATCAGGCTTGTATGGGCTCAAAGGGAATTGCTGTGTTACTTTTCTCCCATGTTACATTCTGTGTTATGGTTCTGCCTCATGTGTGCTGTTTTGTCATTGTGCTTATTACTTTTATTTTTGTGCTTGTGCTTTTTCTCCCATGCCTTACTCTCGGTTTATTTTCAGCTTTCTTTCTGCCGTCTGCAGATTGATTCACTCTTTCCCAAACTCCTGTGATGTCGTTTGACAGCCTTGAGCATGCCTGCATCTCGTTGTCCAATCACATTTCCTCATTCGGATTCGGCTTGTGGTACTTCATTCATTACTTCCACCTGTGCTTAATTCTGGGTCTCGTTAAACTCTGAGTGAACGCGTTCTCTGATAGGATCATTACTATCCCATACTAACCAGCACTTATTTGAGGGTAATTGTATATATTTATCACGTAGTATTGACCCTAATTAACTCATTAGCGTTTGCGAGCATTTCTAGCTTTTGTAATTTCTTCCTAAGCTTTCCCTGGTTAACTAGGTTTAAGCTATGCTTTCCTTCGCTTCTCTCGTGGTGTTTTTCATACTCGTCACGTTGAGATTACCGTAATCTAAACCATCTAGTTTGATTGATTGTCTCAGCGTCTTGTCTCGAGTCATTATTGTTAACCCGATTCTCGTGAATTTGTTTATTAATCCCATGTGTTTCTGTTTCCTTCTGAGATTCCCTTCCGAGTCCCCGCCTCCTTCTGCGTGTATATCTGTGGGCAGGAGTGGAGAGATCTTCGACGGAACTTTGTCAGCTTTGCGCTACATTGTGAAATCTCAGCTTCTGTGCCTTCCCGAGTATTTCCTTTGTGCGAGAGTTTTTGTGTGTTTTTGCTGCGCCCACGTCTTTTCTCCCTTGTGTCTAAGTCTCCCAGTGTTTCCGTCAGTCTAGTTAGTTTAAGTTTTTGTTTTCTAGTTTGGCCACTCCTTGAGTGTGTACCTTTGTTTCCCCCTGCCTTGGGCAGTGTACCTTAGTTTTTCCCATTTGTTCAGTGCATGTGCACAGTGTTTTGTTTCTGGCCTGATTGCCTGCTTTTCTCATTTAGTGTTTGGTGTTCTAATAAACTCATTGTTTCTGCATCTGATGTCCCCCCGACCACTTCTTGACAGAAGTTCCATCTTTTGGACACCAGCAGGATGGATCCCTGTGATGCCGAGCTCCAGCGCCAGCGGCAGCAGATCCAACACCTGACTGCTGCCCTGGCGGCGCAGCAAACCACAGCTACTGGGAGCATAGGGCAACCTTACCCTCCCGCTGGAGCTGCTGCATCGCCACCTCCTGGTCTAGGACCAGAGCCTCAGCTACCACCTCCCAAGCGCTACAATGGCAGCCTTTGGTCCTGCAGGCCATTTCTGACCACCTGCGAGATGCACTTCGCTCTACAGCCCAGCACCTACACCACAGAGCCTGCCAAGGTGGCCTTTGTTATATCCCACCTGACCGGTCCAGCCCTCCACTGGGGAACCGCCGCCTGGACAGCCCGCCTACCTTGCGTTGCCTCCTTCTCTGCCCTGTCCTCCGAGATGGAGCGGCTAGTCGACCGCACCAGGCGCGGTACGGCCGCCGGAAGGGAGCTGACCTGGATCCAGCAAGGAAGCCGCTCGGTGGCAGAATACGCCATCGAGTTCCAGACCCTCGCTGCCAGTTCCCAGTGGAATTGTGAAGCGCTCCGAGATGTATTTGTGGAGGGGCTGTCTGATCGCATTAAGGACCACCTCATTTTCCACGAGCTACCCAAGACTCCCAAGGCTGTGGCGGATCTTGCCATCCTGATTGACAACCGCCTGGAGGAGACTGCCACTCGCCTGGGGCGACGTCGGCTAGGTCCCTCCAACCCCTCCAATGGTCCTGTCACCCGACCTCCGTCACCAGTTCCTCCCAGTCGAACGTCCGCTCGAGTCCAGCTATCCGACCCGAAACCCATGCAGGTGGGGCGCAGCCGCCTCACTAAGGAGGAGTGCGATCACTGCATGCTATCCAAAGCCTGCCTCTACTGTGGTCAGTAGGGGCACGTCATTACCAACTGCCCGGAGAAAAGCCAACGCCCACTAGTGCCTGGGGATGCATTAATGGGCGTCTCCCACACCGAAGCCTCCTCCAGCTGCTGAACCTGCATTCCGGTGACCATCTCCTGGGGCAACCAGAGCCGCCGCACCTCCGCCTTGGTGGATTCAGGAGCGGAGGGGAACTTTCTGGACGCCGAAGCCGCTGCCTCCTGGGGTTTTCCTCTCTCCCTGCTAGCGCAGCCTCTTTCCATCTTTGGCCTCAGGGGACAAAGATTGGCCCAAATCCAACATCAAACGGCTCCTGTCCAGCTTCTGGTCTCAGGCAACCACCGGGAAACCATCTCATTCCTTCTCATCCAGTCCCCCAGATCTCTGATGGTTCTGGGACATCCCTGGCTCCGCGAGCACGGCCCGGTCCTGGACTGGTCCACCCACGAGGTTCGGGATTGGAAGTCCTCCTGCGCTACCCACTGCCTTCGCCACACAGCCTCACCTGTGCCTGGGTCTCAGGTTCCTTCCGAGTCAGCGCCTGATCTCTGCTGAGTTACCACTGAATACCATGACCTGGTAGCGGTATTCAGCAAGTCTAGGGCAGTATCTCTGCCACCTCACCAGCCCTATGATTGTGAGATCAACCTCCTGCCGGGAGCAGTGCCGCCCCGGGGGCGGGTCTTCTCCCTGTCTCAGCCCGAGAGGGTTGCTATGGAGAAGTACCTCCAGGAGTCTCTCGCGGCTGGGATGATTTGGCCCTCCACGTCGCCAGCAGGAGCCAGATTCTTCTATGTGGCTAAGAAGGACGGGTCGCTCCGGCCCTGAATCGATTGCAGAGGGCTGAACAAAATAACGGTCAGGAACCGTTATCCCTGCCGCTCATGTCCTCCGCCTTCGACATCATCCAGGGGGCTCAGGTGTTCACCAAGCTTGACCTGCGGAACGCTTACCACCTGGTGAGGATATGTGGGGGGGATGAATGGAAAACCACTTTTAACACCCCCAGCGGCTACTGAGAATACCTGGTGGTTCCTTTCGGCCTCACCAACGTGCCCGCAGTGTTCCAGCGACTGGTGAACGACGTCCTGGGGGACATGATCGGCAGGTTAGTCTACGTCTACCTAGACGACATCCTCATTTTCTCGCGCACCCTGGAGGAGCACACGCGGCATGTGCGCCAATTCCTGAAACGTCTGTTGGAGAACCGCCTTTTCATGTAGGCCGAGAAGTGCGAGTTTAACACCAGCTCCACGACGTTTCTCGGCTACATCATCTCTCCTGGGTCACTGAAGATGGATCCTGCCAAGGTCCAGTTTTTCCTGGAGGGGCCTCAACCCAAAGACCGCAAGGCCCTCCAAGGATTCTTGGGCTTTGCCGATCTCTACCGGTGTTTTATCCGAGGGTACAGCTCGGTGGCAGATCCCCTGACCGCGGTCACTTCCACCAAGCAGCCATTACTCTGGAATCCCCAGGCGGACCAGACCTTTCAGCAGCTCAAAGGGCGATTTATATCTCCTCCCATCCTGATGACCCCGGACCCGGCGTCCCAGGTGGATGACTCCAACGTGGGCGTGGGAGCGGTGCTTTCCCAAAGATCTGCCAAAGACGGGAAGGTCCACCCCTGTGCCTTCTTTTCGCACCGCCTCACGCCCACTGAGGCCAACTATGACGTTAGTAACCGGGAGTTTCTGGTAGTCAAGTTGGCTCTGGAGGAGTGGCGCCACTGGCCGGAGGGAGCCACAACACCATTCCTGGTGTGGAATGACCACAAAAACCTGGAGTACCTGAAGATGGCCAGGAGACTTGATCCCCGCCAGGCTCGGTGGGCCTTATTTTTCAAGCGTTTCAATTTTTCCTTGGCTTACTGGCCTGGATCCCATAATTCAATTTAATTTAATTTACTGCACTTTATGGATACATTCAATGATAGTTACATACATGCACAATAAAACAAAACATTGGAACACAATTTAAAACATTACAGAAACTAAAACATTGCCAAGGCCGATGCCCTTTCCCAGCGGTTCGAGATCGGTACCGCTTCCGAGAACCCTCCCGAGACCATCCTCCCTCCAGGCCGTTTCCTCAATGCTATCCAGCTCCCCGTTGAGGAAAGCATACGGGCAGCACTGGGTGGGCAGGCCACGCCTAGTGCTTGTCCCAGTAACTGCCTGTTCGTTCCCCAGGCCCTCCATTCCGAAGTGCTCCAGTGGGGATATGGTTCCCAATTCTCGGGCCATCCAGGGATCAGAAGGACCACCGCCTTCATTCGGCGTCAGTTCTGGTGGCCCGACCTACCAGAGGACTTCAAGGGTTTTGTGAGTGCCTGCTCGGTCTGTGCCACTGCCAAAACCCTGCACACACCCCCCTCTGGTCTCCTTCAGCCACTCCCTGTCCCCAGTCGCCCCTGGTCTCACATTGCCCTCGACTTTGTCACCGGCCTACCACCCTCCCAGGGCAATACCACTATCCTCACCATTATTGACCGATTTTCCAAAGCTGTCCATTTCATTGCACTCCCCAAGCTCCCCTCAGCTAAATCCACTGCCGATCTCCTTATCCAGCACGTTGTCCGTCCCCATGGTATCCCTGTTGACATTGAGTCTGACCGTGGCCCCCAGTTCACCTCCCGCTTTTGGAAAGCCTTCCTGTCCCTCCTAGGCCCTTCCTGTTCCCTCAGTTCCGGTTTCCATCCCCAGACCAACGGCCAGACCGAGTGGGCTAACTAAACCTTGGACACCATGCTGCGGTGCGTGTGTTCCAAGAACCCAAGCTCCTGGTCGGCCCATCTGCCTTGGGTCAAGTACGAGGTGGGGGTCCCCTCTGCTGAGGCCTTCATCAAGCGCTGCTGCAAGACCTGGCGCTCCGCCCGCCGCGCCCTCGTCCGGGCGGGGAAGCTGATGAAGGACGCGGCGGACAAGCGACGCAAGCCGGCCCCCACCTACCGCATTGCCCAGAAGGTCTGGCTCTCTGCCCAGGACATTCCCCTCAGAGTCGAGTCTCGCAAGCTCGCCCCCAGATTCCTCAGTCCCTTCCCCATCACCAAAATCATCAGTCCCACTGCAGTCCGTCTCAAGCTCGCTCACACCATGCACCGCATCCGCCCAGTCTTCCATGTGTCCCGAGTCTGGCCCTCCGTTACCCACCCCCTCCACCCGGATCCCCATCCCCTGCCTCCACCGTGCATCATCGATGGTGGAGAGGCCTTCACCGTCCGCAAGCTCCTGAACTGTCGGCGGAGGGGTAGGGGAATTCAATACCTTGTTGATTGGGAAGGATACGGTGCACATGTGCACAGTGTTTTCTTTCTGGCCTGATTGCCTGCTTTTCTCATTTAGTGTTTGGTGTTCTAATAAACTCATTGTTTCTGCATCTGGTGTCCCCCCGACCACCTCTTGACAGTCCGGGTCTCCCTTATATGCTACTGTATTAATTTTTGTTTTTTCCAAACTTTGTGTATGACTGTATCAATAGATGCGAAATAATCTAATGTTTTAGCTAAAATAAGTTTGATTTTTGATGAATTATTGTGCGTAGTATCAAGCATCAGTATGGATTCATGATTGAAAACTCATGCAATATTGAAATGGAGCTATATTTCTTGTTTGAAGTGACTGTGAACATGCAGTTGTGTAGACTGCATGACGCCCAGTGTAATTTGCTTCCAAAACGCATTTCCGGAATTAATCCATTTTGTAATAATGGATTGAATGGAACTTTGGTCAGGGCGAGTGTTCTTTTGACCGGAGAGGGGAGGGCATTTGGATCGCTTGGATGAAAGATCTCCACAACCTTCACTGTAACTTGTTTCTGATACTCTGATGTGGGTAAGTTTAGAACACTGACCGAAAATGTGTCTCTACCTTAGGGCAATTAGTCAGCCTATTCTACACTTGTTCAATATACGTGGAAGTTGGCATATACTGTATACATTAAAGAAAATGGAAATATGTGAAACTAAATATGAGGTCAAATGCTGTGATTTACTATTTTAATATAATGAGCTTGATGTGGAAACACATGGTTTTGCAATATGAGCTCTCATATGTGCTGGAACCTAACGTAGTTTAATGTGTTGCAAGAACATGTTTGAACATGTCACAACAGAAGATAAGCTGGCACTTACGCAGTGAGGCCACTGTGATCGTGTCCGATTTCACCGGTGTGAACAGGACTCAGGAGAGAAGTGTGAAAAGATGTGACTAGAGAGGAGATTTGCTTGCAGTAAGTCGGAGCCAAGAAGACTGGCTGAGATTCTGGGCAGTGACCGCGGTGTGAGGCTTCATGGGCCCTACAGTGGATGGAGCCACAGCAGGATGAATAATTTGAGCCGTTTTAAATAGATGGCGACCCAGTACCCGCTGTTAAATATTTTGAGTGGCCTAAATCAGTGAAAGTGCTGGAAATTTAGTGATGCTGTGATCCATTGAAAAAGGGTGTCCCAGAGACTTCTCTACAAATCAACTTCAAATTCGCCAAAAAGAAAAATAAAATGTAGGAAAGCGCTCTTACAATCACATCTATCTTGCGGACATACACAAGCACGAAACCGCACAGACCCACAGTGCAGAATGTGCAATGATGGTCCCATTAACTGTCCCTGCTAAACGTCCCTGGGTGAGTGAGTAAGTGACCACATTTCACACGCATAGCCAAAGGCGACAGTTTGCAGCACTGCGAGGGGAAAAAAAAAACTGGTTGCATCAAAAGAATTATTTCTGCTCACTTTGATGACTTAATGAGAAAACAAAACTCCGGACTCATGCTGCTATTAGCCTTTGCAGGCCAGTCGGTGAGACATCCAGCAGCTGCCTGAAATGCTGGCTTCAGTGCACCCACGCTGACTATCAGCTTTCTGAAACACCAGAGTTTGAAGGCATGCACCTCCCTATTAAGTAAAAAGTCTGTGGAATTTGGCACATTAAACTGAATTGACATCATTAAAAAAATGGCTGGCCTCAATCACCTGTGCTAGGTAGCAGTTTAGTTTACCCTGTCATGTTTGTCTAAAGGTAGTCTGAATACTTTGCCACAAAAGATGTGCTACCAATGAAATTTTAATGGACCTAGATGCACTGAGATTCTTTTCTTTGAAAACTTGAGCTGTTCAGCAAATGCTTTCATTGGGCAAGAAGTATATTAGTTTTACATATTTGTCATAGTGATGTCTGGGCTTCTCGGTCTCTTGCAAAGCATAGAGTGACATTTCTTTTTAATTTTGGCGACTTCTGTCAGGTTGAAAATGAATTAACTGGTCTGTTTTTGAATTCTCTACTGCGATTTTGTGCTGAGACTCATACAACGTCCTCACACAGTTCGCATATGAACATGCTGTTTCTTTCCTGTCGCCTCTTCAGCAGCAATGGCAAGACAGTAATTATAGTCCATCTCAACTATTACAAGCAATTGCAGCAATGACTTTTGCATTACAAGTGGTGCTGCGTGGCCTGACTGTCTTTGTGTGCACTGTCAGCTAGACCAGTGAGAATGGTTTCATTTAGCAAGTGTTGACGTTAGACTCTGGATTTCATCCACATGAAATTAACCACTACCTCCCATCTCTGAAAGCACATATACGCGCACAACCCCTTTTCCATCCCTGTGCTGAACAATCATGACCTTACTGATGACAGAGTCACCAGCAGTGAATGAAATCCTGTATTGGCAGGGAGAAACCCATTTCCTAACTCAAATGCCTAGCGAAATTTTCCAGTTCTGATTTCTTTGTCTGTTATCATTAATCAGCTAGGGCTGAGAGCACTTCCTCCTGTGCCGAATATTAAAAATAAAGCTTAAAATCTGGGAGTGCTGGATGCTATAATGCCTGTTTGAATTGGGGAATGTACCATTTGGAATAGGTTGTTTGATCATCATTCCTATATATTGATTTAAATGCAGGTCCCATTTTTTTAAACAAAAAGGCGTCAAACTTTTAATTAATTTTGGTTATTGGTAACTTAAATGCAATAAAGAAAACAGCTTTGTCAAAGTTAATGAAGTAATTGCATTTCTTTGTGTAGAAAGGACATACTGAGTGTAAATTTAAAAGCTGATGCAGTATCTGTTCTGTGTGGGGTGGGGCGGACACTCCTCAATTCCATGAGGCAAGCAGTTCTTCATTGCGTGGTATTTTAAAACGAGCTTTCATCCACTCCATTGTAGTCCCAAAGTCTTAGACTTTGAATCAACAGTTGTCTCTTTACAGGTCCATTCAGCTCATATGGGGCATTTGGCTTATCTGTGTCAGGGCGATGAGGTGCCACAGTCCTCAGTTATTATTTCTGAGGCCAAACACATCGCATATGGGTGTGTTCGAAATCAATATTGTGATCTGCCTTTAACCCTCCAGGGGGTTATTCCATCAACCTAGCTCAGAACATCTAGACTAAGGTGTAATCTTGAGGTTTGAATTAACACCAATTCACAATCTAGCCCCGACCCGTTCCATCAAGTGAAACCAGCTGGCTCCAACTGGCGCTAATTTGAGCCTCATCTGTTGAGCCGCACCCCAGTGCACGCGCCCAGGGAAAAAAAAAGCCCACACTAGTCAAATGCCGAAAATGTCACAAAATGACTCAAAGCAAGGGAATGGAACGAGCAGAGGCGTTCTCCTCAGCGGAGCAAACCCTCCTTATGGGGTTTTGTGAGGATTACTGGGTAATTATCACAAGGAAAGGGGACACTGCTGCCATCAACTGGGCGAGGGAGGTGGCCTGGCAGAATATCACTGACCGGCTAAATGCATAAGTGACACTAAGATCATTCAGTAGGCTGTAATATTATATTATAAAAAATCCCGCATCAAAGAGACAAAATGCATGTAGATAATAACACCTATTAAATATAACAATTGGATGTAGATTGGCTTACTGAAATTCACCAAATGTATTCATTTCTTTTAGAAAGTGATATCACATTTATCAACTGATTGCTGCGTAAATTTTAGATAGTTTGCTAGCCAATTGGAAGCAGAGTAGGTGGGGATGGGAGAGCAATCACATTTTCATGTGGTTTGGTGTACATATCCAGTCTTTTGTTTTTAATGCCTTTGTTTCATTTTTTACTAATTTCTTTAAAGTTAGATTTTTTTCTTTTTTAGTACGATTTAATTTTTTAATAGTTTATGTTTTTCAATGAATTATATTTGTGTTTTAAATATCATTTCATGACAGTTGTGAGTGTGTAAATGCACTGGTCGACCTGTCTCTTGGGTGTCTGTTCCTGTCTGCTGGACATTGTTTGAATGTAGATGGAGCTAATCCTCACCTTAAACCTGCTATAGGGTAGGATTGCCCTGCAGCTCAAATCACCATGGTTACTAGGTTGGGATTCACATTAGCCATCTTGATGGAACAGAAATCTGAGTTTAGCTGGATGTATTAGGCTTAGCCTGAACCATGGTTTTCATGGTTACCGATGTGGGGCTAATCTCAGCCACTTAGATGGAGCTGAACTCTCGTTCACATCAGCCAGACTTGGCTATTTAAGCCTGGATTCTCCTTTAGCCTGCTTGATGGAATGGAGAAGAGTTTTTTGACATTAGTCACTCAATGACCATTGCTGCAGTGCCACCACCAGTTTAAAGTTTTGATCTACTGAAATTGCAATAAGTCAAAAAAGTAACTTATGTAAAATTTGCTGTGAACAATACTGGAACCCATATTGGTTACTCTGTTGGTTTTCTGGACCATATGCCCTTTCCTGTTGGACATCCACTGGTTCAAGCTGTGAATTTAGCCTATGGGGACATTGCTGTCATTTCAGGGATATACTCTGCTGTCGTCAAACAACAATATTTGTCCAGTTTTGGCTAATGATCCACTGAGATAACTTTATCTCCTCTTTTTCCTGCCATCTTTCTCCATTGAGAAATTATTGTAGCCCCGGACAAAGTCGGGCAGGCTACTATGGATTTGCGTGTCGTCTCTGCCGCCACCACCAACGCGTCTGCGTCCTTAGACACTTTCTTGTGGACGTTCTACAGGCTGTCATTTTTGACTGATTACTTTCATATTCGGTATGGACATGTGTTACACTTCACTCATGACATCTATGGATTTTGGTTGCCATGACGACAGTATTGGCCACATAATGTGCAAATTAGTGGCAAAACAGATTTCCTTGTGGACGCAGTATGGCTGCAATTCTTGACCGATTACTTTCACATTTGGTATGGACATGTTATACTTCACTTATAACACCCATTGATTTTGGTTGCCATGGCAACAGTATTGGCGGAATAATGCACAACTTTGTGCTGAATGTACACACTTCCTTGTGGACGCTGTACAGGCTTGTACTTTTTGACCGATTACTGTCATATTTGGTATGGACATGTGTTATACTTCACTTATGACACCTGTCTATCACCTAATTTTGGTTGCCATGTTAACAGTATTGGCCGAATAATGCGCAAAAAAGGGGAGAAGCGGGCTTTCGGGGGCTACACCCATGCATTCGCGTCCAACCGGACTGTGTTGTTATCTGAGAGATGTTCACCTTTTTTAAATGAGCATTAGCAGTATTTGGAGATGCATGGTGGCTTACAGCGCATGAAAGTAAGGGCAGCTCTCTCCAGAGGTGTTACACAGTAATGTGTGCCACTGTAAGTGGATTGGGGCATAGGGACAATGACAAGAAAAGGAACTCTTTTATTCCTACTATAGATGACCAAGGACAAAGTGCTTTTGGGTATTGAATTGAATTCCTACCAACACCTGATGTTTCTGTCAGCAAACAATGCTTTTATGCCCGGCCAGCTGTTTAATGCTCTTACGCATGCTTTGCTGAGTACACTTAGTACAAAAGGCTAGCACAGCCTACAAAATTCTGATTTGTTTTTTATCCATCTATCCACCCTTCCATCTACCCATCATCTAACTCACTAATTCCTTGTCATCAAGGAAGATGAGGGTTGAGTGAAGTCTGCAGCCTGTTCTAGAATTCAGTGGGCAAGAGGGAGAAATACCCCCTCAATGGTCTGCCAGTCCATTGCAGGACACATGCAAGCACAATTCACTCACATACTCATGTCTCCGGCCAATTTATGTTTCAAATTCACTAATTGTGGATGTTTTTGGAATGTAGGATGAAAGCACAGAAACGGCCCGCAGGGCTAGATTTCAACTTTGAACCTCTTTGTAATGAGGTGACATGCTGTGCCACCCGATTATTTTGAGTATAAAAAGGACAAATCGAGGGCTGACTGCAATAAACAGTTATGTCCAATATATAACATCTGGACGTTACTGTTTAATGCTGTCAGCCCTCGAAATGATGAATGTAGTTCTTAAAAATGCATGAGACTTCGTATTGGCAGACTCATTTCCCCAAGAATGCAAAATATTAACTTTTCTCCAACAGGAAGTGGAACATTAACAAGAAAATATCCGACAACGTGTCTTGCTGTTTCACAAAAGCCTGCCAGTAGTATTTGACCAGGGTTCTTTGCAGCAGAGACAGACTGACACCGCTGGCTTCATTAGTTGATGACTCCAGCTTGCCAGTTGCGCTCAATCTCCAATTTTTTTCTTCTTTTTCTCGGAAAGTGATGCTTCCCTCCGGGTTTTCCAGCCTCGATCACCATGATTATCATGGCTCGCCATCTGTTCATACAATTTCGTTCATATTTTTTTTGCAGTTTTTCCCAGATGAGAGTAAACTTTTTTTTATGGAACAGGCCTGACACTCACAAATAGGTTCAGAATTTTAAACTGTCAGATGAAACCGCAGAAAGTCCAGGGCCATAGTCAGGCAAGCAAATTAGGTGGTCGCCTTGTGAACCACCAGCTTAGGGTTTCCAGAAAGGTGAATTAATTTTATTGTTTAATCCAATGCCCCCAATCTATTTGCCAATTTGGCTCTTGGTGTGCCCTTATAATTCTTAAGTGCTCGAACTGCCTTGGCATGAGAAGGACTGTGTCACACCCAGGCACCTGAAGATGTTAAAGGGGCACCAGGGCATGGAGCGGAGCAGAGGACCCAAGTGCAGGGACGTGGATTTTATTAAATAAGGAGTGAAAGTAAAACAAAAATAAACACAAAACTTGTAGGAGAACACAAAGGAAGGGAGTGCACGAAACAAAAAGGGGGAACTGACTATGGCTACCTGCCCATGTGGGGAGAAACTAGGCTTTAGATAAGGGAATGATAATTAACTAAAAGGAAACAGGCAACAATACTTGAGGTGAAGAAACTGAGGATAATTGAGTTATTGGTGAAGGGCAGGTAGCCTGGACTTGGAATGCAAAGGGGAGGGGCATTGCAGACTGTACCTTTTTAAAACTGCCTTTTTAAAAAAAAAGTACCTAATGTCACGCGTGCTACCACAATAAACAACTGCCAATATTTTAAAACTTTTTTTATCCCCCCGGCGTATAATGCGGGGGGATATAGTCATGGATGTGATCGTCTGTTCGTCCATCCGTCCGTCTGTCTGTGAACATTTAGTTTCCGGAGCATAACTTGAAAACCGTTCAATATTTCTCCACAAAACTTGGTGTGCACATTAATCATGACCTGACGTGGTGCCTTTTGCTAATCCGAAGTTGATGACGTGGGGCCGGGGGGATATGCCATCTCCAGATGGCTCTTGTTTATTTTTGAATTCATTTGCTCCCATGTTTCATTAATCATTCACCCATGCATGCTCCATTTTAGCAAAATTTTGGCCAACACACTTCACTGAGTTTTTGAGTGAAACTGGAGGTGGTGAAAAGTTGTGTCCAAATTAGAGTCACATGTGTTACCCTTATCTCACATTTTCACCCCTTTCTTAGAAAGCTTTCACATTGCACAACAATAATGGGTGCAGGTATAAAAGGTGACTAGATATGTATCCCATAAGAGTTCAATCGATGTCCAGCATCATTTCATTAACTCTGTAGAAGTCTGCAAAAACTCTGCAAATGTCTTGTGTGTAACCATGGTATCACCCTCATACAGACAGGTACTCTCCATTCATTGTACTGTGAAATTAGGGAGTGAGAAAAGAGCGGTAGGGATATTTCTGGCTTATTGACATTCATGATGGCACAGTTAGGGCCGATAAGCTGTTGTCGTGGTGTGGCGTCCGGCGTCCGGAACATTTTTTTTCTTTTTTTTTGGCCTGATGAATTTTCGTGTAAATTAGCAATAACATACTACTAGACCATATCTACAGATGTTATTCTCAGATTTTTGATTGAATCATTTTTGTCCATTTTATGGGCCCTTAAAATTTTGGCCCCAATGCTAAAGATAGGACTGAGAAATTTAAAAAAATTATTTCTCAAAAACTGCTTGATAAATTTTTTTCTAAATCAGGCAATCAACTTACCTTGGTTCCATCAATGTACAGTGCGAGCGCCATTTTGATTGAATCGACGGAAGTGGGTCTATTGGGGGCGCTGTACTTTATGAATATGCAAGATGGCCTGTGGAGGCCAAATGGTTGCAGATAGAGATTAAGTTTGTATTATCAACACTTAGGAAGTCATATATGACCTATATTTTGGCAATTTTAAATTTGACCACAGATGATTTTGAAAGGTCAAACTCGAGGTCAGGGAATATATTAAAGATGTTAAAAGATATGACTTGAAATTTCAAAAAATTATTTCTCAAAAACTGTCTGATGACTTTTTTCTAAATCTGGCAATCAACTCACCTTGATACACTTTATGTACAGTGCGAGTGCCATTTTCATCGATTCGACGAAAGTGGGTTTAGTGGGGGCGCTGCACTTTAACATTGGGTCTTATGGAGAATAGGCCAAATTGCCTATGGAAGCTAAATGGTTGCATATAGAGATTAAGTTTGTATTACAGACATATAGGAAGTTATATATGACCTATATGTTGGCCGTGTTAAAGTTGACCTCAGATGACCTTGAAAAGTCAAGCAAAATTTTACAATTTTCAAAGGCTTCTAGGCTTGAAAATATTGAAGATTGGGAACATATGTGCATTGAACACTTATAGGAAGTCATGTATGAACTTTCATTTGGTGGCCTTGTACTTGACCTTCAGCAACCTTCGAAGGTCAAACTTCACATAGTGAAATTTCAATGACTTCTATCACCAAAACTATTACAGATGGAGCTTAGGTTTGTATTGTGGGCATATCGGAAGTCATGTATGAGGTTTCATTGGGTGGCCTTGAACTTGACCTTCGGTGCCCTTCGACGGTCAAACTTCACATAGTGAAATTTCAATTACTTATATCAGCCAAATCATTACAGATTGAGTGTAGGTTTGTATTGGAGACGTATAGGAAGTCATGTATGAACTTTCATTTGGTGACCTTCGAAGGTCAAACTTGACCAAGGGAAAATTCAATGACTTCTGTCACTCAGAAGGTCACAGATGGAGCCTAGGTTTGTGTTACTGACATAGGAAGTCACATATGAACTTTCATTTGGTGACATTCAACTTGACTGTTGGTGATATTTGAAGGTCAAACGTGACATAATACAATTACAATGACTTGTATTGCCAAAACGGTCACAGATGGAGTCTAGGTTTGTATTAGAGACATATAGGAAGTCATGTATGAACTATCATTTGATGACCTTCCTATTGACCTTCAAAGTTCATATGTGACCTAGTGAAAATTCAATGACTTGTATCACTAAAATGATCACAGATGGAGCCTAGATTTGTGTTACTAACTTCTAGGAAGTCACATATGTACTTTCATTTGGTGACATTCAACTTGACTGTCAGTGACCTTTGAGGGTCAAACTCGACAGTGAAATTACAATGACTTGTATCACCAAAATGGTCATAGATTGAGCCAAGGTTTGGATAGAGACATTTACGTTGAAGAAAGTCATATATGAAGTCCATTTGCTGACCACAACTTGACATTCTGTGACCATTAAAGTTCACAATTGACATATTGAATAGATATTGACATATTTCAATGACTTGTATCACCAAAACTGCTTCAGAGCTTAGGATTGTATTACAGAAGGTCTTATAAATGTATATGAACTTCTATTTAGTGACCTTGACATTGATTTTCATGAATTCAAATGTTAAACTTCACATGAAATTTTCATAACTTGTATCATCGCTGTAAGACTGCTTGCCAGTAAGCCACAGTACCCTTGGTACTATTTTTGTTTTTGTTTAATTTTCAAAGTTACATTAGATGAGAGTTTACATGCTTTCTTATTATCAGGCATCTTTCTACTTTGCACCTGCTGTAGCCAGTTCCTCTTGTTGCCCCACAGATACCAAAATCTGAGGAGATTTATAATATGTCTCCAGAGCAATGTAGAACTTATTCGTTTCTGTACTTCTAACTTCTAAAAAAACCAAGAAAATCCTCAGACTGTTAATTCACTGCCATCCATTCAATTAATAATGGAATATGAAATGAAATATTGTTGTTGCCACTATATTCCAGTATTTTTAAAGGTCGCCTATTCTATTTCCATCATTAATTTGAAAGTGTGGAATGTTTCAATGCATTGAGATCACAAAGCCATTTCACTTTCATTCTGGCTGTGAGGAATACCTATTGATTTTCACAAAAGTACAAATTACTTTGTTTCCAGTGTGTTGTTTTTTTAAAATCTCTGAACTGGAGCCCATACAGAAGAGAAAATGAGATTTTTAGATGATCAATTTCTTAAACCTTTTAATAATGAAACTCCCCTCCTCCTCCCTCGGAAAACTCTGCCCTTTCATGAGTCATTACAGATGACAAGAGTAAAATTAACTTGAGCTCAGCAGCAAACAAACATTTTAGGGAAACAACATTTTATATCTGCTGTAGATTATTTTAAAACCATCTCCCTCAGCGCAACCACCATTACATTATCGTTAATGGCTTGTTCAACTAAATATTTACCAACACTGTATATTTACATGAATTCATCATTTAATGTGGGAATAAATTACTCATTTTAGGATTGTTGTGGACACATTTTGTCAGAGACAATCTCAGTTAAGGTTTTGACTCGTGTTTTTGACATCAGCTTACTTTTTGTGTCTGTTCTTCTCTAGTTGCAGATAGCGCAAGCTTTTTTTTAAAAAAAAAAATGTAAACAGTCAGTGATTGAAAGTGGTGACCTGCTCACCTTTTCAACTCCACAGCTCACTAGTTTCTCTTTTTTGATTTTTTTGGTGTCTGCGAGGAGGAATGTTTCTTCAATGTTTTGCTAGGTTTTTTTTTTTTTTTTGGCACAAGGTAATCAGCATGCAAATCTTGAATGTCAAATCTGCTGAAGACCAGTATTTCAGCTTTCAAGACATAAAAATCAGAATGAATCTCTTTGATGTCACACACTGAGGGCTAGATTAAGGAAACTATCCCAGCACAAGAATGTGCTGTGTACATAATATAGTGGAATAAAATCCAATTTACTGAGACTGTTACTAATTACAAAGTCAAAGAAATGAATTGGCCCATTTGCAATTTTGCTGTAGGAGAAGAGCATAAAATGATCAGAAGGCATTTTTACTTGGGCTGAATAGGTGCTGATCTGTTGGAAATTCAAGAAACAGGAACTAAAAGCAGATCACAGACGAGCCTTTAAGGCATGTTTAATAAACAAGATTGCAGATTTTCAAGCACAACAAAGAGGATAATCAGCTGATGGTCCAAGGTCAGTAAGTGGGGTGGCAGGCTGAATGAATCAGGGCACGCTGGGCTGGTGCGCTCTCGGACTGGGACGAAGAAGGTACAAAGGGAACCGCCACTCACCAGGACGGTAGGTACTGGGAAGTATATATACTTGTTTTTCATTTAGTAACTTACTAAAGACGGATCAGATTAATCCAGTTAAGAAGCAGTAGAGACAAGAAACTACAAACCCCAATTCTAGTGAAGTTGGGACGTTGTGTAAAACGTGAATAAAACAGAATACAACGATTTGCTAATCTTTTTTGGCCTATATACAATTGAGTACACTACAAAGACAAGATATTTCATGTTCAAACTGATAAACTTTATTGTTTTTTTAGAAATATTCACTCATTTTGAATTTGATGCTGGCAACAGGTTCCAAAAAAGCAGGGACAGGGGCATGTGTACCACAGTGTTACATCACCTTTCCTTTTAACAACGCCCCATAAGCGTTTGTAACTGCGGACACTAATTGTAGAGGCTTTGTAGGTGGAATTCTTTCCCATTCTTGCTTGATGTACGGCCTCAGTTGCTCAACAGGGTAGGGTCTCCATTGTCGTAATTTGCGCCTCATATTTCGCCAAACATTTTCAATGGGAGACAGGTCTGGACTGCTGGCAGGCCAGTCTATTACCCAAACTCTTTTACTACGAACCACTCTGTTTTAACACATGTAGAATGTGGCTTGGCATTGTTTTGCTGAAATAAGCAGGGACGTCCCTGAAAAAGATGTCGCTTGGATGGCAGCATATGTTGCTCCAAAACCTGTCTTTATGTTTCAGCATTAATGGTGCCTTCACAGATATGCAAGTTATCCATGCCATGGGCACTAACACATCCCCCTCCATCGCAGATCCTGGCTTTTGAACTTTGCGCTGATAACAATCTGGAAGGTCCTTTTCCTCATTAGCCCGGAGGACACGACATCCATGATTTCCAAGAATAATTTAAAATGTGAACCACAGCACACTTTTCCACTTTGCATCAGTCCATCTCAGATGAGCTTGGGCCCAGAGTGGCATTTCTGGGTGTTGTTGATGTATGGCTTTTGCTTTGCATGGTAGAGTTATAACTTGCTCTTGCAGATGTAGCGACGGACTGTGTTAACTGACAATGGTTTTCCGAAGTGTTCCTGAGCCCACGTGGTAATATCCTTTACAGAATGTTGTCAGTCTTTAATGCAGTGCCGCCTGAAGGACCGACGATTATGGGCATTCAATATTGGTTTTCTGCCTTGCCGCTAATGTGTTGAGATTTCGCTGAATTCTCTGAATCTTTTGATGATATTATGGACTGTAGATGATGAAATCCCTAAATTCCTTGCAATTGCACGTTGAGAAACGTTGTTCTTAAACTGTTGGACTATTTGCTCAAGCAATTGTTCACAAAGTGCTGATCCTCACCACATCCTTGCTTGTGAATGACTGAGCCTTTCGGGGATGCTCCTTTTATACCTAATCATGGCACTCACCTGTTTCCAATTAACCTGTTCACCTGTTGAATGTTCCAAACCGGTGTTTTTTGAGCATTCCTCAACTTTCCCAGTCTTTTGTTGCCCCTGTCCCAGCTTTATTGGAATGTGTTGCAGGCATCAAATTCAAAATGAGTGAATATTTCCAAA
The DNA here is from genome assembly GCA_029692085.1 of Gymnothorax javanicus. NCBI lineage: Eukaryota > Metazoa > Chordata > Actinopteri > Anguilliformes > Muraenidae > Gymnothorax > Gymnothorax javanicus. Next base: position 24,391,263 of record CM056206.1, on the reverse strand, counting down.
AAAACTATAAAGTTTATCAGTTTGAACATGAAATATCTTGTCTTTGTAGTGTACTCATTTGAATATAGGTCGAAAAGGATTTGCAAATCATTGTATTTTGTTTTTATTCACGTTGTACGCAACATCCCAACTTCATTGGAATTGGGGTTTGTACAAAACACAAGACAACAGTTAGCAAATTAGGTAGGAATGTGCAAGCACGAGGAAGGAAATACAGAGGGAGGGGGGAAGGTCAAGATTAGAATTAAATAATGAGAACTGATTAGGGAAATGAAACTTAAACTGACCAGGACAGCTGGATTGTGGGAAAAGCAGTAAAGAAAACAATCTGGATATGACACTGATAAAGTGGTTACAGAGGAACATAGCAAACTAGAGAATCACAAGAAAAAGTATGCTTCACAGATCAGGATACATATATAGCACCGTGCAATTGTATTTGCCTTCAACCTGATTTCTTCTAATTTTGCACATTTTTAACTCCAAGATTCCTCCCAGAGCACATCAAGGACTCATCCGCAGAAGAGCGCAAATAACCATCTAAGAAAATGTGTCCTCACTCGCCTTAGTTATGGTCAATATTAATCATTTTGCCACAAGAAAGACACAGGGCAGAAATGGGAGTGTTTGATGGCAAAAACCGCTGTAAGCCAAGAGACATATAAAGGCTCATGTTAATATTTCACCGTTCTGGTTTTCTGTTACATTTTGAATTTGTTATCCTCGTCTTTTTTCCCCATTTACTTAAACCGTTTTCTTCTCCATGTGCTTTGGTTTACTTTTCCTTCCTTTGCTCCATGTCATTCTGTTTCAGTTAATTACAATGTTGTAGATTAAAAAAGGGCTTTGAAGTTTGGACATTTTTGTATTTCTGTGGTGGATTATGGATTAAATAATTTTTTTAAAAATCAACTTGAAAGATTTGGGTAAGAAATACATTTTTAGAGGAACTTTGTTTCTGCGCCAGCATTTTCAGAAATCCAAAGAGCGTGATCGTATATGTGAACACCTGACGTTATTCTGAGACTCAGTTGCACTGTGTGCACTAGCTTTACAGTGTGAAAGTAAGCCTTAGTGCTACATACAGTCACAGAACTGTAGGCTTAAATCGAGCTGTTATCAGAATTGTTCACGTTATGTCTTCATCTTGTCTTCACAAAAAAATCAATAGCAACAAAAGCTCGAAAATACATTGATTTTTATGTTAAAAAAAAAAAGTTTGTGTTGCTGCTGTTGCTACTCAAGTCAGAGTCAAAGTAGAGGCTCTCGAGATGCAGATGGTGCTATCTATTCACACACAAGCACGAAGACATACAGAGAATACAAGAGAAATCAATAACAAATGTTGAGGCTCATGAAAGGCAATAATTAAAGCTGTTCAGAGCATAGACTGTATATAGCCTAATGATTCAGAATAGCATAAGTCACTAAATGATGACAAACCATTGAGGGGAAGAAACTGCAATCACAAAAATTTGAATTAGCGTGCTTACTAGTTAACTTGCCCCCTATTCGGCAAACAAAACATTTGTGTTTTTTAGCATTATTTCAAGCACAAGCAAACTTGCTCATTAAAATATGCAGTTAAGAATATGGGGACTCAGCAGTTGCCTCTCTTAGCGCTGTCCTGAAATGCAGCATCTGAACAGATTTAATTATAACATGCACTTAGTTCTGTACATCGTCAACTCTCCGGTTTTATGGCCAGCTAGCCATATTCGATAAATTCTCTACGGTATTGACTGATGAATACAATATGAGTTTTGTGGCTTTTTGGAGTTGTCATTATTTCTGCAGGTCATCGGTGATGTCACTTGTTTCAGTCATTGGCACAGTAAACGTCTTCACAGTGAGCAAGATCTCACACCAACATTGATAGTGAGATTTTTGACAATGTTCTGTACAGCTCCAACTACACAAGATCGAGGCATTCTATATTTGTCAAATAAAATGTATTAAAACAAACCCAAATGCAAAGCTTTAGCTCGGATATTTCGCACGGAACATACGCACTTGTATAGCCACGTTGAATCGAGAGCTGCAACGAGTCTCAGAAGGACGTCACATGCATAAATTAATTAGCTTTTCGAAAATCAGGGAAATAACATTGCAGCTGGGCTGGTTTTTGATCTTCTTTTTTCAGCACAAATGGGGCCGATTGAGCTCTGTTACAAATGCTGCAGAAAAGGGGAAGGTGGGGCAAAACGGGCTCCCTTAACGTTTAGGCCTCACCTGATCAAAGCTGCGGCAGAAATTCCGACTCATAGTGTTTCTGATCTTTGTAATGTGGAGTTCTCATGGGGTTAAATAGTCAAAATGGCCCCAAGGATATTTACTGGAGAAAGTCTCAGTTAAAAAATAACTTGAGGGGGCCATTTTGGCCCTGAGAGCATGAAACAAAATGGCCCCCGCTTATGGGCCAAATGGCCTAACTAACAGGAATGTGTGGCGGAGCAGGCGAGAACAAAGCGTTTTTTTCTAAATTTGAAACCTAACATATACACATATATATATATATGTGTATATAAAATTAAGCAGATAGATACATTCAGATCACTAAAGGTAACTTTACGCATGTGGTGACTTAATTTGAATGTGGGGTAAAACGGCCCAAGGTTGGGGTAAAACGGACCAGGGGTCATTTTGCCCCTCAACGCATGGGTCGTTTTGCCTCACGACCGACTACAAAATATCTTGACCTCATTAGTCAATGACGTTTCTGTGGCGGACTTTTTGATCTGTCCTCCACCGACCCTTGGAACAGACCATGCGATACACCATAGTAGTAAAACAATTGCCATGCGCTGTCAATACTGACGCTTATTTTCAGACAGGCTGACCGCAAGATTATCTGGTGCAGAAAATTTTATCGGCTTAGATCTTGAAGCGCAACAGCATTTCTCTCGGTCGCCCTAGTGTTATTTGCTTCTCATGCGCACTTGTTCATTCCTACAATGAAACCGATCGATAGCAGCAGCTGCAAAGTACATATTTTAAGGGTGGGCCATATGACCCGTGGGGGCCGTTTTGTACCACTTTCCCCTATTCGGGGAAAGGGTACAACCCCAATTCCGAATAGTTGGGACAAAGTGTAAATTGTGAATAAAATCAAAACGCAATGACTTTCAAATCACACCAGCCAGTATTTTATTCACAGTAGAACAGAGATAATATAGCAAATGTTGTAACAGAGAAATTTCACAATTTTATCCAGAAAATGAGCTCATTTCAAATTTGATGGCTGCTACAGGTCTCAAAAAAGTTGGGACAGGGGCCTGTTTACCATGGTGTAGCATCCCTTCTTCTTTTTAACAGAGTGGAGGCGTCTGGGCATTGAGGAGACAAGTTTCTTGAGTTTAGCCATTGGAATTTGATCCCACTTTTGTTTAATACAGGCTTCCAGCAGCTGGAGAGTTTTGGGTTTCCTTTGACGGACTTTTTGTTTAATTATGCGCCAAATGTTCTCAATCGGTGAAAGATCAGGACTGCTGGCAGGCCAGTTCAGCACACGGACTCTTCTACTACGAAGCCATGCTGTTGCAATAGCTGCAGTATGTGGTTTTGCATTGTCCTGCTGAAATACACAAGGCCTTCCTTGGAATAGATGTCCTCTGGAGGGGAGCATATGTTGCTCTAAAACCTTTATATACCTTTCAGCATTGATGGTGCTTTTTAAAACATGCAAGTGTCCCACACCATATGCACCAATGCATCCCCATACCATCAGAGATGCTGGCTTTTGAGCTGAACACTGATAACAGGAGGGGTGATCTTTCTCCTCTTTAGCCCGGAGGACACAACACCCATGATTTCCGACAAGAATGTCAAATTTGGACTCTTCTGAACACAGGACACTTTGCCACTTTGCTACAGTCCATTTTAAATGAGCCTTGGCCCACAGAACACGGCGGCGCTTCTGGATCATGCTCAACAACTGCTTCCTTTTTGCATGATAGAGTTTTAGGTGGCATCTGTGGGTAGCACGGCGGACTGTGTTTACAGACAGTGGTTTCTTGAAGTATTCCTGGGCCCATTTAGTAACGTCAGTGACAGAATCATGCCGGTGTGTGATGCAGCGGCGTCTGAGGGCCCAAAGATCACGGGCATCCAGTAACGGTCTTCGGCCTTGTCCCTTACGCACAGAGACTTTTCCAGTTTCTCTGAATCTTTTGATGATGTTATGCACTGTCGATGATGAGACCTTCAAAGCCTTTGCAATTTGACGTTGAGGAACATTGTTTTTAAAGTATTCCACATTTTTTTTACACAAGCCTTCACAGGTTGGAGAGCCTCTGGCCATATTTACTTCTGAGAGACTCAGCCTCTCTAAGACATCCCTTTTATAGCCAATCATGTTACACACCTGATGCCAGTTAACTTAATTACTTGCTAAATGTTCTTTCAACTGATTCTCTTATATATTAATTGCTTTTCCAGGCCTTTTTTGCCTGTGTCCCAACTTTTTTGAGACCTGTTGCAGCCAGAAAATTTGAAATGAGCTCATTTTGTGGATAAAAATGTAAAATTTCTCAGTTTCAACATTTGAAATGTTATCTAATAACATATTGGCTCATGTTGTCTGAAAGTCATTGCATTTTGATTATATTCACAATTTACACTTCATCTCAACTATTTCGGAATTGGGGTTGTAATATAAAGTACCTAAAACCGACAAAATCACGAAAAAATCAGGTATGTTTTAGTTCCTCTTTCATTGTCTCCTTTCTTTATGAGCATTCCTCATGGCCTTTTTCCCCACCTATCTCTGGTTTGCTTGTCTGTGCATGTATTTATGCCCTTCCTGTCTTCTGTGCTGTACAAGTTTATCTCAGCCCCTTTTGCCCTGTTTTCCATAAGCTTTGCTTAACTTTGTCTGCATGCTTCATACTGACCCTGTCCGTTTCCCCTGTCTTGATTTTGCATGCTGCCTGAGACCTGTTTGCTAAGCTTGCCCGGTTTTATAATCTTGTCTGCCCCTTTGCCTTGGTTTATGTTCAGGTATTGCATCAAAGCTCTAGTTTTTGACCCTGCCTGTTCTTGACCTCATTCTGGATCAGTGGCGGCTGGTGAACTGGCAGTAGGGGAAGCACACACCATCCCTTAAAATTAATGATTTGTTATGACCTTTTTCCAATCATTCATTTAAATTACCATTACAGAAACTCTGAAAACTCTCAACATTAGCAGGTGTGGCGAGTTTTCATTAATAACGCATACCTGTCAACTCTCACGCATTAGGCATGAGTTTTAGTGGCATATTTACGTTCCTCTGCTGTAGTCAGCAATTATTCAATCATTGCGTTTGCAAGAGATTCTCGCGTGGAATTGAAGTCCTTGTGCATGAAGGTTTATCAGTTTCACCTGCGTTACAGTGGTTTTCACCACTAGTAATTCACCTTTCGCTAAGCCCCGTCGCCCTTAGTTATTGTTGCTAAGTCCGACAAAATTTCAGTTGCAACATGGCGTTTTGGACAGCTCTTCCAGCTGAACTGTTATTGAGCTTTTACAAAGCAGCAAATGCGGTTTCAGACAGGAGTAGTCAGAAAGGGTTACAGTATGTTCATGCACAATGTAGGAAATCTGGACTTGGACCCATAGACTGATTTATACAGTCTATGTTTATACCACGGCATTAACTATAATGTATCAGCTGACATTAGCTAGCGGGACGACTGTAACATTACTTATGTTTTCTAGCTGCTTGACTTAGCTAACGGGTTAGGTAGTTATGAGAGTGTAATTTTAGGTTCAATGTTTGCTCGCTAGTATTTGGGGAACTGTCAGGTCGTCACTCTCCACAATCAATAGTCAGTCGTGATTTGTCGCGATGACTGTGCCCTCTGAGCGGTATTCCTTCATACATGCACACCATCCCGTATTAATCGAATATGAGAATATTTCGATTGCATACCTGTCATGTAAACACATGCAATAACCCGTTTGAGGTCATTTTCCGATTCAAAATATTCCGAATAAGACCCCTGGCATATGCCTGTTTTAATTGGCATGTTGGGTCATGTATACCCCTTAATCGGAAAATGTCCCCGAACAGAATATTCAATGACGTCAGCGTCTGTTCAGTTTGCAAGGAATTAGCATTTTTGGAGGGAAGAGGAGACGACTGTGTGCATAATGAAAGACATTAATATAATGGAATTTATCAATGGGCGAAAGCACCCTAACAATGATATCTTTAAGGTGTGCGAAAAGTGGAGAGAGGCTGGTTTTGTGCGAACTGCCAAGTTAAGCATCGCTGGAAAACTCTGAAGGCGGCATATTCCAAAGCAGAAAAAAAATACAGGCAGTGGCTATTTTTACGTACAGCCCCCCCCCAACCTCTCTGGGTAATGAGTGTCAGTCTTACAAGTGCCCCAGGCACAACGTTTAACCATAACTGTTATAGTCCACAAAAACGAGTGTCGAAAAGTACGAAAATCTGAGATGCCTGCACTAGATTCAATGGAGCGCTGTCATGAAAGAGTCGGAGTTCAGTCGGAGCCAGTTGTTGGCTCCGCTGTGATTGGCCAGTCTGCATTCTAGGGTGGGGCTTAGCGAAAGGTGAATTGGAAACTGATTATGACTCTGGACTTCTCGCGCTTTTTCTTTACTCAGGGGTTGGAACCAATGCATGTGTTTCATTATCGTTAAAATTGTTTAAATGAAATAAGATTATTTGAAATGTCTTAATTGTATCCAATGATCCTATTTAATAAAATTAATTTAACAAGGAGAACTGGCAACACCTGATGGTCCTTAGGATTCTTGGAGTCAAGTAGAGTTAATTTTATTAAGATTGAAAACAGGTCATGACCTATCATTATTTTTAAGGGATGGTTTGTGCTTCCCCTATTGCCAGTTCACCAGCCGCCACTGTTCTGGATTGTCCCTGCTAAACTGAGGTTCATCCAAGCACTGTCCACGTACTGTCAGCGCCTGAGTCTAGCCTTTTGGGATATTGTTCAATGGACTGTTCAGTCAAAAAAGGAACTTTTTCGAAGACACTGGCCCTTTTACATCAGACATGGCAAGGGCAATGTGATGGTGTAGGGATGCTTTTCGGCTTCAGGGCCTGGGTGTATTGCCATAATTGATTGAACCATGAATTCAATCATGTGAAGCTCCAAAACAATAGGGTTGTGCAGCAGAAAGACTGTAAGAAGCATGAAAGCAAGTCCTGACTTGAAATCCATTGAGATATTGTAGTAGGAACTGAAAGGGGGGTATTTTATACCTAAAATCTCCCAGTGGGTCTCAAACAAAGCACTTTTACAGACAGGAGTGGGCCAAAATTCTTTAAGTGATGTGAAAGGCTGATCTCTGGTCACTGAAAGAGTTTTTTTTTTGCAGTTCTTGCTGCTAAAGGTCACAAATGGTTCATTTAAGGGGGCAGCTACTTTTTCACATAAGTGATAAAAGTTGGGACAACCTTTTATTTTTCAATAAAAGAAATGATATCTTTAACTGTGCTTTATAGTGCTCTCCTTGCCTTTTATTATATTTTGAGGACAGATCTGAAATCACTTAGTGTGACAAATGCAACGCTTCTTGAGAAGACACATTTTTGGAATCTCATCACTCACCAAGTTAAATGCTTTTGTTCTAATAAAACAAACCAAGGATGAGAAGGGATGATGGCATGATGCAAGCCAGCATACAAAAGAAAAAACATACTTTTAAATACCTATGAAGACAAAAGACACTGGCAGTGGTCCAGCTTAGTCAAAGAATCACAACACGGATAGAACAACTGGTGGAATCATCTGCGGACAGTGTCGGTACAACGCGCGCATGTATGATCAACACGCGGCAATTGCGCATGTTCAGACTATGGCGGGGGTAAATTAGATTATGGCGGGCTGCCATAATCTCGTCAATGTATGGGAAACACTGCAGTTGGAGCAAGTCAGGGGGATAGAAATGGTAGATGCTGAAAAAACTGTAGCCTGGCTTACAAGCAGACTTTTTTCATTCTGATTGAAATAATTCTGATTGAAGATTTCAGATCAACTGTTCACATGTGAGGTGATCTATTCCGATCTGGTGTTTATGTGGGCCCCGCATTTAATCAGAACAGGCATTTTACAGCTTTGTGACATGCGCAGATTGATGAAAAAAAAAGTATCCACATTTGTTGCTGGACTGTTTATGCTAATGGTAGGCGTTCTATCAATTTCTGCTACAAGTGTTTTTTTTTTTGTTTTTTTTTTTTTTTGTGCACTTTTAGACTTATAGGCAAATAATTGCATCCACACGCTGGCTTCTTCTGAAAATGCCGAAATTACACGATAGCGGCGTGCGGCATGTTATCTTTTAAAAAAAAAAAACTTATTTTAGCATCTGCGCAAGTTATAATGAGCAAACAAATAACAAAGTTGCCACTGTAGGCTGATTCATATTGTAATATTAAGGCAAAAACAGACTTTACGATCACCCTGCATTAGGTAGCATTTTTTGACAAGGCAGCACATATTGTCAGAACACCGGTCTTCAGAGTTTTCCAGTGGTTCTAATTTGTTCGACGTTTCGGTCTATCTCAGCTTCGTTGAGTTTTACGTGGACTTTTTTAAACCATTCACTATTTCTTGTTTTTTCCTACCGTCTAAGTGCGATAATTTTCTTATCCCAGAATTTTTATTTAAAAACAAACACTCTGCGTAGACCAGTTCTGAATTCTGCGCTTGGAAGCCACCCTATTTGCATGTGAAGAAACGTCACTGTGCATTTACGTCAAGACGGAGTATGCGCAGACAGAACGCAACCAGACAACGTTCCGTTTCACCGTTTACATGATAAAATTTGTACTTATGTTCGGTTTGGGAAAAGGAATATTCTACCCCTCTGAAACTGAATGAAATTTCATTCGTTTCGGCCTGTTTATTCTGATTTAGGTGTTTATACGGAGCATTTTTATTCGGTTTGGGCTTCTAAACAGATTCTAATCGGAATATTAGGCTCCACGTAAACCCAGCTTGTGATGTGGCATAGAACTTTTGAAGGAAAATAAGGACTTAGAATTCTTAATTGTGGCTATTTGCTGATGAATTCAACAGGATGATTATATCATTACAAAGATTTGTAACGTCCACATTATATTAGAATATTATACTGTAAGTTTGAAGTGATTAGTAGAAATATTTGCATCCATCAATTCATTCATCCCTTATCTGAAGTGTTCATTCCTTGTCTAGATGAACAAGCAACATACAATCTTGCTGGATTGTACATGACCCTGTGATGAAGGTGTCTTTTTGCACGGTAATTAAGTATGATACAACTTCTCAGATTCAACCGAATTTGAATCAGCTGATCTGCTGCTCTAAATCGTTGAGCAGTCCGCTCTTCATGTAGCTCTGTTGCCAGCCTGCTGGCTACTGTAGACATCAAATTATGCTGGTTGTGTAGCCAGCTGGCTTGCTACAGAGCTACATTAAAAATGGCCGGCTGACTGCCACGGGTTTCATGTAGTTCACTAACTAGTCAGCTGCTACTGTAGACATCAAATGAAGATATACGCCAAGTAACGTTGGGGCAGTATACACTTCAACTGAGCCAGCAACAGAAAACAAACATCGCTAGCAGAACTATTGGTGAAATCAAGCCTTTAACAGGCTTTGACTGAATCACTAATAGTTTTATTAACACTTTAGCCAGCTTGGTTAGCAAGCTAACGGATAGAAGCAACGTGCAGTCCTATTGGATCGCACAGGACCGTGCAATGCGGTGCATTTCTGTATTTTGATTTAGCATGACGCTACTTCACAGATTCAACCAAATTTTAATCAGCTCACTTGCTGCACTATTTCTGTTAATGTGCAAAGTTAAAAGCTTATGGCTAGTGCCATTCTTGAGATATTGAGTGTGAAAGGATTATGACTCACTCACTTTCTCACTTCCATTATGACTGTATTAGCCCGCTATCGCAGGGAATAATCAATGCCTTCAGTACTTCAGTATACCTTTGGTACATTTAATGGCATATGAATGTATTTATTCAGTCTTGTATTTGTTTTTATTTATTTTTGAATATGGCAATTACGGTCTTCCTAAGATGGCTACCTCAATCTGATAAAAGTGAATTTTCAATTCCATCCATTCATCCATTATCTTTACCACGTCATCCTCACTGGGGTGGCAGATGATCCAGAGCCGTTTCCTGCGGGGACACCACCAGGACAGATTGCCAATCCATAGCAGGGTACACACACCATTCCTGCACTTATTCACACTGGGAGAAATTGGGGATAATATGCAAGCTCCATGCAGAAAGACCCCAAAGGCCCACTTTGAACCCGCAACCTTCTTGCTGTAGGCAGCAGTGCTACCCACAGCACCACTGTGCTGCCCTAATCCATATGCCCTGGCATTTGAACATGCTTCAGAAAGACAGTCTGTGTCCGTATACTTTGGATCGTACTGTAAAGATGGCTTGCCCAGGTGCCCCACCAAAGTTTCTTGCCTCAATGTGAATTCATGATTGGGCTGGCAAGGACAAACTGCTAGCCTTCTAGAATTACTCATCTTGCATCTGCTAAAGGGGCAGCACGGTGGTGCAGTGGTTAGCATCGCCGCCTCACAGCAAGAAGGTTGTGGGTTTGAATCCGGCCTGGGGCCTTTCTGTGTGGAGTTTGCATGTTCTCCCCGTGTTCATGAGGGTTAGTTCCGGGTACTCCGGTTTCCTCCCACAGTCCAAAAACATGCATATCAGGTTAAGACACTAGATTGCCCATAGGTATGAGTGTGAGAGCGAATGGTGTGTGAATGGTGCGTGCGCCCTCCAGCTCCCTCGTGACCCTAGTGAGGAATAAGCCGGTATAGAGAATGGGTGGATTGGTAAGGGTTCTTCTCAGAACCGTGAGCTCAACCATAGCATAATTGGCCATGCAATATGTATTTTAGAGGAGGGCTCCAGATTGATTTGACACAAAAGGGTCCCATGGAGAAATGACAAATGCAAGTTGGCTCCCAGTGTACCCACTCTGGCTCTCGCCAGTAACTCAGTTGGCAACCTACTGTGGCACAAGACTAATCCTCATGGGCATTTGTCTAATTACGGCCATGCCGAGGTTTGTTAGTTCACTCTGGCTTTGTCCAGCTCATTAGTTGGCATTATGCTGATTATTTATCAGCCTCAAGTCTGCCTTTCTAATTGCAAAGAATGTGACCCATTCAACTGGCTGTGCTCCCTGCTGATTTACGCAGTTTTTTCTTCATAGGTACTGGTATCCCTTCAACTTCTGCTGCCAACTGCGGTCCCATTTTCCCCAGACACATGATCAAAATGGTTGTACCAGGAATTGCTAATTGAAAGTGCCCATATTAAATGTGTTGTTTTATTTACAATCATCAGATGGAACTTTGATTTCTTTTTTAACTATATTATTAATGTCAACTAGTGGATGGTGGAAATAAAGATAGAAACATTTTTATGTGTTCTGCTATTGCTTGAAATAAATTTAAGTTTAAGAATTGCATTATTGCTTGCTTAGCGCTGACATTTGTTAGTGTTTCCATGACCTGAGAGCTTGTAAGTTTCAGGCGACTGTAGAAAGGTTCTGTTGAAAGTGTCACGCTGAGCTAATGTGTCAAGGGTCCAGTCCTGGAAGGCCAATGCATTTGGTTTTTGTTGTGTTTCAGCACTGAATTACTTACAGTCATTGATTGCTATTGGATCCATGCATTTTGGCTTCCTTGGGTAAACCTCCTGCTGATTGAGACCACAAAAATCTGCCAACACTATGACTGTGCCAGGGTTTCTATTTTAACCTCAGTTGTTGACCTTTTCTTAGACTGAGGTCTCATCCAATTAATCAGAAAACTGAAGTAATTATTGACCCTTGATGCAATTTCATATGTCCTCTTTTCATGAGTGAAATCATGGGTTTGATATGTATTTGCAAGTTTGAGGAGCAGTGTCACTCAGTGGAAAACTAGAGCTTCGCTGCTGTGCTTCTCGGGGTGCATTCCGCTTAACCAGTTTTTGCGCCCGTAAATAATATGACAACTGCGTATTTTTTAATTGAGTCAAACAAATCCGCAAAGCAAGGTAATGAGTTTTGTTATGGCACATTATTTATTGAAGATCAAGGAACAAGTTTTAGTCATTCCAGAGAATTTTGCATGTTACAGAGATGACATTGAAACTTCAGGAGGGCATGAATTACAAGTCATTTGTGAATATCCACTGGGGTTTTTTGGCAGGTTAAAGTTTACTCTAAGGTTGACGCATATTGCTACTTTGCACACTTAAAATTGAAATTAGATATGAGTGACAACAAAAACAATACCGTTGCAGAGGCTGCATATTTTTGGTATACAATGTTTGTTCTGAAATCTCTCTAAATTGCCAGCTAAATTGGGCTTCTCAGTTACTTTGCGGTGACACAGTGTACCTAGTTAATTAATGTGGATGTCAATAGGGAAACATCTTGCACTCCCTTTGTGAAATTCTGAAATAAATGAATGTTTAAGTGCAGAGGTAACACATTTAGCCCAAAATACTGTGGAATAACCCTTTACTGAAACTCACTGTCAAACTCCGAATGACCTCGGCACGCTCATTTTTAGCTGCTGACTTATATTCATGCTGTAGCACATTCTCTGCCCTGAAAGTAATTTCAAAGCAAAAGACAAAAAACCTTATCTCTCCTGGCTGCAGGTTTGCAGAACTTTATAACATTTCAGATTTTCTTTCAGGTTTTCTCCTTTCTTCTTTCAGGTTTCCGTTCTTTCTTCTTAATGGTATAAGATTTTGTCAGAGAGGTGCTGCCAAACCAGGGAGGAGCTCCCTTTGGTTATCATGACGACTGGGCTCAGTTTGGCTTTCAGTGCCTCGCCTTTGCTGAGTTCTGTCGGGGACCACGATCTCAAAATGTAAATAATTAATCAGATATTGTTTACAGTATTTCAACAAGACCATGCAACTGCTTTATTTTTTGATGCAAAATACTCCCCCATTATCCTATTTCAGGATTGTCGTGCTGTAGACTTCAAGTTTTGGCGAGAATGAAAATGGTTTTATTTTTTCACGAGTGATTAATTTCTGATTTATGTGATTTTTTTTTTTCAGTATTTTATCCTCACGTCATGGAGAGCATTTTTAAAGAACTTACCTATTGCACTCTTACTCTGTTTCTCAGATCACAGTCCTCACAGGCTGTAAACTCCTAGTTTCTCTTCCCTCCGGAGGAGTTAGATGTGAAGATACAATGACTAATTAGAGTGAACTGTTTATTATTTCGGAAAAAAGAAAACCAGGGCTGAATTTAGAGGGCTGGATTAATTAGAGTATCACTGCATTAGTAAAAATGACAATATAACAACACTTGTGTACTCATTTTATATTTACTTGTTTTCTCCTGATATTTATTTAGGGATCTAAGATGGGAAGTCTTTGTAATCTTGCTGTTGGGCTGAGATCATTAAATTGGGGAGCCATGCCATTTCAATTGAGATTCCAACTGGGTATGAGCCATATGGAAATTGGGAAAGGGGGGGCTTTTAATCTGAAAGATCCAATCTGCACAAAGTCCTCTGCTCTGAAACCCTTATAATACCTGGCCTCAAAGTGATTCTACCCTCTGAATACCAATGGACAACCTGAGGGGATTTACAAACAAACTTTACTCTTCCTTCCCCTGTACTCTCGCTTTAAATGTCATGGTTTATATTGGCAGTTTCCCTTACAGCGTTTAGCACACGGATAAGCCTCTCTTATTCACTGACGAAACAACGTGCCGACTTATATCTGAAAAAATATATAGCCGGTCACACCGGTCTGTTTGACTGTACGATTAATGCAGTGAGACGAGAAGCTTGCATTTGGAGAACTTGAAATGCATGAATGAATCCACCTGTCATTTAAATTTTGCTCTTAAGAAAACTGAACTCCTACTTTTATGTCTTTCTGCTGCTTCCACGCTTCCTTTTGCCTTAACTGTGGTTCACTGGTGCGCTGTTATTTTGAAACTCTTAATTAAAGTATCGGAAGCGCACCGAAGAGACCATTCTTTTCAGAATATCGTACCGTGTATTCATACTGAATACTGAAAGCAGGAAGGTTTCAAAAGTCAGTTTTGGGAATGGGTGAGGGCAGAGTTCAGGGATCTGAGGGAGGAGGGGCAGAAATGATTCAGCGGGGGGTGGACTGGGACATGTGTGAGTTTTTTGGGGCTGCTCGGTTTAAGCTGTAGATGCGGAGCCTGGTATGATTCTCTTCCTGAGGAGGAACTCAATCTGGTTGTTGAACCAATCAGGTTGTACGTGTCAAGAGGGCATGAATTATCAGTCTCTCCATTTGTCTACATTGAGATTGAACGGTCAGATATTGCTATAATTGATCAATTTCGCCTTGAGAGCCAACGTCGTAATGTCAGACTAACTATATCGGTGCCGTCCAGTCATCTGCAGTAGCTTTGGTGCTTATTCCTTCTGGCAGTATGTGACTTTTAGGACTATTTTACAATCAGTGAAATACCTCATTATTTTTAAAAATCAAATTTGAAGTAATTTTTGAATCACATCAAATACATTTTGATTGAAAACGTGTCTCTTGCATTATTTTCTTGCATCCAAGTTCCTAAGCGGGGATACTTGGAGAGATCTAAGGAAACCATGCAAGAACAGAAGGAAATATGTTTTTAGAGAACTGAGATGTGCATACCTCTGAGGCATCGTCCATTTCTCATGGTGGCATTGGATCAGCTGCCAGGGACTATCGTTACTGATTTGCATCATGGGTTTCAGCTGAAACTGATACAGGAAGGCTGCTCTCACTTATCCATGCTCATGGCTCCTCAGAGTAGAAATAATAACTTTGGGATCACCAGCAAGATAGTGGATCCGGAACAACTTTGGGTTAAAGCGAGTAGTGAGGAGCGAGGAATTATCAATTAAGAGAACTGAAATATACCTAGAGAGCGTCAGAGACCAACTACATCCTTTGGATAAAGTGCTGTGAAAAACTATTTGTTTCCCCCAGATTTCTTCTGTTTTTGCATTCTTGTCACACTTAATTGTTTCAGATCATCAAAGTAATTTTTCATATTCGAAAAGATAACCCAAGTAAACACACAATGCTGTCTTTAAGTTTTGGTTTCATTTATCAAAGGAAAAAAAGCTGCCCAACCCTCCCTGGCCGCATATGAAGAGTAATTGTCCCCTAAGTCAACCGATTAAACACAATTGATAACTGGGTTCAATTTCACTTGACACACCCATGCGTGATTACGGCCAGACCTGCCGAATGTAAAAATCACTTAAATAGAATCTGTCTGGCAATCTGAAGTAGGCAAAAAGTGGCGTATGATGCTGCAATCGAAAGAAATTACAAGAACAGATTAGAAACAAAGTCTCTGACATCTATCTGTTACAAAGGGTTACAAAACCATTTTCAAGGGTCTGGGACTCCAGCAAAAGATGAGAGCCGTTATTAACAAATGGAGGAAACTTGGAACAGTGGTGAACCTTCTCAGGACTGTGTTTCCCGCAAAAATTCGGAGGACTCATCCAGGAGGTCACAAGAGAACCTGCGATAACTTCTGAGGAACTGAAGGCCTCACTTGCCTCAGTTAAGGTCAGTGCTCCCCATTACACAATAAGAAAGTCACTGAGCAAAAATGGCATTCATGGGAGAGCTGCAAGTTGAAAAGCACTTCTGTCCAAAAGGAACACAAAGGCTCATCTTACACTTGCCAAAGAAATACCTTTATGACTCGCCAAGACTTTTGGAATAATATCCTATGGAGTAGTGAATCAAAAGTGGAACTTTTCTCCTAGATGGAACTGAAACTTCCAATGGAATCCGGTACTATAGTTAAATGAGACCAAAATAGAGCTCTTTGGCAATGAACTCTAGAGGTAAGGTTGGCATGAAAACAAATACTGCCATTCTATGAAGAGGCCCATCTGAACTGTGAAATATGGCAGTGGATCTGTGATATAGTGGGCCTGTATGTTTCTTTCCAAAGGTCTTGAAGAACTTGTTAGGATGCATGGTATCAACTGCATCTGCCAGAAAGCTTAAACTGGGCCATGGTTTGATCTTCCAACAGGACAGTGATCCAAAGAATGCACTGAAATCAATACAAAAATAATTCCAAAAATGGTTTTGCTGTGGCCATCCTAGTGCCCAAGTAGAAAATCTGTGGGAGAAGCTAAAGTGGTGATTCCATTGACATGGACATAGGAATTTGAAAAATCAAGAGAATCTGTATTGAGTAAAGGTCTCCGATCTCTTGGCTTGTCTTTTCAAACCTCATTACACTTCATATGAGAAGACTCTGAGCTGTTACCTTACCAAAAGGAGGCTGCAAAAAGTGTTGAATTAAGGGGATCCAATAATTGTGGCACACATTTTTGAGAAAAAATTTTTTTTTTTCAGGATAGAATTGTTTTCTGTCAATAATTGTATTTCAGTTAAAGTTTTATTTTTGTTAATATTATGCAATAGATATCAAGAGAATAAACAATAAAGGCATTAATTCATGGCCATCATTTGTGCAAATTTATCAAGGGTGCCAATATTTGTGGGAGGCACTGTATTAATGGCTTTGTCACCCTTTCCAGACTAACTTTCTATCCCATCTGTTCCAGAATTTGCACAGTATAAGACCTTTTAGCCTTGATCATTCATCAGGGCACCATCCAACAAGCTTGGGGGGTTCTGGTCTAAATTTCTCCAATTATCAGTTAAATTTAGAAAATTATTTGCTTGAGTAATCAAGGGGTTGATTACTTTTTAACACTGGGGCAGTTGGCGTCAGATGACCGGTTTCCTTCAAAAAGTGATGATTGTTTAAGAACAGTACAGTACATTTTACTCAGTACTCTGATCAATGAAATGTGGCATATACTGTGTGCAAAATAGAATAATGCAGGCAGGGACCAAATATGTCGTACTCTCACTGTTCCCCCTCTGTATGAGGGAGTAAAAATTTCGTTTTTTTTTTTTTTTCCAATTATTTGCATGGGTTTCTAAATTGTCTGTTAGATTTGGATCAATAAGCCTCCTTCCTATTCTCAGATGTAACATACCAGCATCTGTATATTCCTCCAGAAGTTTTTGGAAAGCTGTCTAGATACTGTATTTCTTGAGACTTGGTGGAGACTGATATTTTTTTGTCAAATTTGAGAAGAGTGCTTGGCTTCCTCCAAAGCACAGGAGAGACTCAAATCCCCTTCTCCTGGGGATATCAGGAACACTGTTTGGAAGGTTCAGTGACCCCCGAGATGTTGACTCCCCTCGTCTCATCTGCTACATGGACAGATAAAACGGTACAATAAAGGACTTGTTTGATAAAGGTCAAGGCGAATTCATCAAAACTCTGAATTTGGATTATATGCGTACAGCCAGGTTCTAGTGCAAGTACCAGAGACTGCAAGTTTCCCAACAGATTTAGGAGGGTTTGGCCTCCACCTCATTAACCCCTTTGCGCAGATATAGACGCCGGCGTCCCTAAATTCCGAAATTTAATTCCTAAATAATTCTGTAATTGAATTTCCAAATTTCTTGCTTTACTGGAATAATTTCCCACAGTCTCTGTGACACAAATAAAGCCTAAATAGGCTCATGCATACAGAAAAAATTGGGCATTATTTGTATTCTGCGCAGAGGGGTTAAAACAAGACTCGACACACCTCAGGTTTGAGGAATAATGGCATGGAGCCATTTGTGTACAGTTATTTCACATGAGAATCTGGTTCACAAGAGGCTCTGCTCTCATTGCGTTCATATTGATTTACAGGTGGCAACTGTAATGACTGGGGTGCACAGAACCGTTATTAAATATTCATATGCTCTGTCTGTGATGGGCTGAGCAGACATTCAATTGGGAAAAAAATGATGAATAAATATTGGCAATAGCAAGCTTAATAACATGATCCTTAATGAGTGGCACAAGCACTACATCAAAACAAATGGCTGGCATTTGTCCTGACTGCAATATGGCCTACAGGGCTTGTCTTGCTGCTGTGCTGCCTTTGCCAGGTCCCTGAAGATAAACTTCTGGCTCTTCAAGATTAGGGGAAGGAAATAGCCTGTGTAAGCAGATTTACCATGTTTTAATGGTTTTCTCTGCTTGAGTCACCTCAAGAATTATTGGCGTCCTTGGAAGATGACTGGATAAAATAAACAATAAACATAATGACTCAAATCTTCAGCTTAAACATTTGCTGTAATAATTTTACACTTGATCTTATAAACATTTTTTCATGTGAAAACTTGTTTCCGGGAGTAGAAGTACGTTTTCAGAATTGAAAAATTACTGCCACCCCAAAACAGTATTTTCTATAAAACCTGGTGCCTGGGACATATTTTTTTCTTTTTCAAATTTGGTTTTGGTTACCAAAATCTGTGTTGCTGGCTTTTTTGCATTTCTCGTTTCAGGGCTGTTAATCCTTAGAGCGCTAAATGCAGCTATTGTTGCTCAATGACGCAAGATATCAAAATCAAAGCTGTTGAAAACCTATCGTGGCGACTTGAAGTCGCCACATGATAGGTTTTCAACAGCGCAAGATAATTAAATTTATTTATTTTATTTATTTATTTTCGAGCTCTGCTGGTTAATGTGAGGTCACACACACAAAAATCCTTTCACACCCACCACCATGGGAAAAACCAAAGAGATTTCACCATGAAGGAGACATATTGTTGACCATAAATGAGGTAAAGGATACAAGAAAATGAATGAAGAGTTCAAAGTGCCACTGGAAACACTCAAAGCAATAAAAAAGTTTCCAAAGCTTGGAACAGGAGCAAATTTACCAGAAGAAAACTCATATATGCTGCTCCTACACTCAGTGAGGAGAATGGGTGGCGCATCAAAACTAAAACCCTAGGATCACAGTTTCAGAGCTGAACCGTTAAGCGCTCTCCTGGGGTTATCAAGTCTCTCTGCTAGATGCCAGCTCCCTTGTCAACAAGTTGTTAAGAAAGCACTTGGTACATGCCGTGAAATATTGTGCTGGATCATTGATGCCTTGGGGTTATTTTGCTGCGAGTGGTGGAGGGGATCTTGTTAAGCTCAGTGGCGTAGCAAATTCCAATAATCAGGATGACAGATAGATGCTATTGCCCGTACGTGGACAAAATGACCTAACACTTAGATTTTTCAATTATAAATGAGTATAAGTGTTTCAATTATAGCCATAGAGGAATACGCGGAGATAAATCCTGCACAGTGTGGATGGTTT
The DNA here is from genome assembly GCA_029692085.1 of Gymnothorax javanicus. Classification (NCBI taxonomy): domain Eukaryota; kingdom Metazoa; phylum Chordata; class Actinopteri; order Anguilliformes; family Muraenidae; genus Gymnothorax; species Gymnothorax javanicus. The sequence continues at coordinate 24,372,075 of CM056206.1, read as the reverse complement.
ATCACAGAGTTATACAAATGTGAGCAGTGTGCTCGTTCTTTGGACAGATTTTGGTCATTAGCGGCTGTTGTTTGCATAGTTGCTGCAGCAGTTGTCTCAGCTGATTCGATGGGTGCTGTTTACAGAAACAACAACAGCAGTCTTGAGATTGCAAGCCGAGGCTGAAAAATCCCCCATTTGTCAACAACCCCAGCAAAGGATTCCCTGTATGTTTTGTTCTTTTTATGTAGTAGGAACCAGAATCTGCTAACACTCCACTGTATCAACATCATCTCAGCAATAATGTAGAAGTGGCTAGATTTATTATTATTTTTTTATTATTTACACTGCAATAGTGATGTGTATATATGGGCCTCAGTTTCACTCAGTTCAGTCTCTGAATCCAGTGAGATATCAGGATCCAGATCAGTTTGTGATATTTTCTTGATCATTGAGACAATTCAAATTATTATGTATTTGTGAAGATGTGACTCAAAATGTCAACTTTTGCTCTATCCCACAGAGGGGAAGAAACCTTCAAAAAAAAAATGTAATCTAGATTCGAATCCCAAAACTGAACGTCTCAGAGTTGGGCCTAAATCCAGCTTTCGTGAAACTCTCATGCAAATCCATCCTTTAGTTTTTATGTGTAATCCTGGCAACTATCCAACAAACCAACAAACAAACAAATGAAGTCGCTCATTGAGCGTGAAAGCCTCATTATACAAGATTTTTGTTACCATGGAAATGGCCATAGTGACTAAATGGCTTCTCTGATTTTGACCAACTTTGCTTGGCTCCCTCAGGGTCATACTATGTACCATCCCCAACAATCAGGAGGTCAATACAGAAACAAAAAAATGATTGTTTTTACCTTGACCATATTAAGTTTGAACCCTAAGAAGTGCCTGAAACTGATGCAGCCATTTGTATAGGAATATTTTGGTGTTGGTTCCAGATTTCTAGCATTTTGCTCAAGTGAGATTTTGGCCAACATGTGTTTTTGACCTTTTTGATTACCTTGACCTTTGCCTTTGACCTTCCAAAACTGTTAGGCTTCTCTCATGGACATATGGCCTATTTTGATGTAAATGTCAAGTCAATGCATCAAGAATTGTGGATGCTAGAGTGAGCGCAAACAGACGAATAGATGAACATCACAATGAACATACTCGTGAAAATGATTATTTTGGCAAATAACCAACAAATCAACACACAAGATCGACCATGTACTTCTTTACTAGAAGTAATGAGGTCACCATGGTTGTGTATTAACAGATTTTCCTAATTTGCAGTAAATGTATTTGCAGCTTTTCAGAATGTTCTGCCTGCTAGTTGGTTGGAATATGTTCACTAATTGTCCATTAACTGTGGATTAACGAGACCTTTCAGACAGTTATGTATCCATTTTTGCTCTTCAATATAATTCATGTCTGAAAATTACAAGAAAAGATTTTGAAATGTGTGGCGCTTTGTAAAAATCAAAACCTGACCCCTGCTTACAATTAGGCATCTTTTATATTCAGCCCCATTGAATTGAAGCAGAAACCTGAGAATGACTCAGAAAAATACATTTCTCCCTTAATACTTGTACCTCCCTGAATATGTTCATCATTATCAGGTATTTGTTTGATTTCATGTAATTCTGATCATGAGTTTTTTTGTGAAGGTGTTCGTCCATAGAGACAAAGAGAGAAAGTTTATTTGCGGATGTTAAGACCAGGCCCGGCCCTGGGGTTGGTGATGGAGGCATATTTAGATATTGGGTGGACAACCCCAATTCTGAAATAGTTGGGACAAAGTGTAAATTGTGAATAAAATCAAAACGCAATGACTTTCAAATCACATCAGCCAGTATTTTATTCACAATAGAACAGAGATAACATAGCAAATGTTGAAACTGAGAAATTTTACAATTTTATCCACAAAATGAGCTCATTTCAAATTTGATGGCTGCTACAGTTCTCAAAAAAGTTGGGACAGGGACCTGTTTACCATGGTGTAGCATCCCCTCTTCTTTTTAACACAGAGTGGAGGCGTCTGGGCATTGAGGAGACAAGTTTCTTGAGTTTTGCCATTGGAATTTGATCCCACGCTTGTTTAATACAGGCTTTCAGCTGCTGGAGAGTTTGGGGTCTCCTATGACGGACTTTTCGTTTAATATTGTTCTCAATCGGTGAAAGATCAGGACTGCAGGCAGGCCAGTTCAGCACACAGACTCTTCTACTATGAAGCCATGCTGTTGTAATAGCTGCAGTATGTGGTTTTGCATTGTCCTGCTGAAATACACAAGGCCTTCCCTGGAATAAGTGTCATCTGGAGGGGAGCATATGTTGCTCTAAGACCTTTACATATCTTTCTGCATTCATGGAGCTTTTTAAAACATGCAAGTGCCCCACACCATATGCACTAATGCATCCCCATACCATCAGAGATGCTGACTTTTGAACTGAACACTGATAACAGGAGGGTTGGTCTTTCTCCTCTTTAGCCCGGAAGACACGACGCCCATGATTTCCAAATTTGGACTCGTCTGACCACGAGACACTTTGCCACTTTGCTACAGTTCATTTTAAATGAGCCTTGGCTTGGTGTATGCACACACCAACGGGTGGCGCTGAACATGGCAAAATGCTAAAATTTGGCGGATTTCAGCACCACCTGGTGGCATGCGCGGTCGATTGACAGGGCAAAGGTTTGTTGCATAATGAAGTATAGCGGTCACCCTTTTAGTTTATGAAAGCCATTTCTTGGAATAAGGACTACTGTCCATAATAGATGGCGCTTTATTAACAGATGTACTAGTACACGCGTAAAGCAGTATCCACTCAAACTTGCTCATGATTGGGCCAGCTGAAATGCGCGGTGAAAGTACTTTTTGTATGAGATGTCATACTTTTCTCATACTTTTGTATGAGATGTCCTTCACCCTTAAACTTGCAGTTATTGCAAAGGGAACAATGGGATCATGACTACGCAAGTCAATACAAGGGGTGCTAAAATGCTACTTCCGTGGAACATGAAGAGTTGAATGGAGCATACAAGATTATTGTTCATTTGTTAAATTTTGTTCTGAACCACTTAAAAATGAGTACAAATACAATAAAATGGAACACAAGAGCCCAAGCCTAGTCTGCATGCAAGTCTGTCCACCTGCATAAAAGGGGCCTGTAACTATACAAGAAGTTGTTTTGTGAAAAAAAATGGCAGTTTTGTATACAATGGGAATGTTTGTATATTCATCCAAGCCAGTTCTGGCACTTTAAGGGCGTTCAACATACGTGGATGATTCTGGATAAAACCTCAGATTGAAAAAGTGGCTTTTTAATAGTCTGAAACAACGGAGTAAACAGGAAGTACTACTGGTGCCCTCAATCAATAATTGATGTAACTAATGAAACCACACATATGACAAAGATGGTTGAAAAATCAATAATCATTACCTGAAATAAGGTCAAGTCCATCACAGGGCCTGTTCTACTGGGACACACCATCGAAATGCACCTATAGCAGCTTATATTGACATGCACAAAGAATATCCCATGATTTTTGTCATTGGAATTTCATTGATAAAGGCTAAAGACATAATTCATGAAAACATATCCTTGGGATAATGGCTGCGCATTTCATAACTTGACCAATCATGAGCAATTTGGAGCGGATATTGCTTTACACGTGTACCAGTACATCTGTTAGTAAAGTGCCACCTATTATCAACAGTAGTCCTTATCCCAAAAATTGGCTTTCATAAACTAAAAGGGTGATCTCCATACTTCATTATGCAACAAACCTTTGCCCTGTAGGTCGACCGCACACACCAACAGCTGGCGCTGAAATATGTCAAATTTTACCATTTCACCATGTTCGGCGGCACCTATTGGTGTGCGCATACATTATCCCAACTTTTTCTCACCTGTAATGGAAAGTCTAACTACATACCAGTGTGGTGCAACTGTAAAAGTTCTGTGGCACTGATCGCGCACTGAGTATAAGGGGTGCAAACTAGCGACAAAAATGGATTGCAGCCATATTGGAGCGCCCCCTATATGTTGCGTGAAGAAGATCCCAGGCTGAAAATCGCTCTTTCCACTGACCATCCCCCTATAATTAAATTTTCCAACTTTTACTTTGGGATAAAGTTCGCACAGTGAATAAGAGCAACCCAAAAATCAAATTTTGGTAATTTGGCATTTTAGGCCCTATTTCGGCTTGCACTTGATTGACCCCTGAAAACCGAACTGGTGCAGGAAGGGCCATAAAATTTGGGGAATTTTCTAGTTAGGGTAGGGACACAAAACCACCGAAGTCTCAGCAAAATTGAAGAAGGTGACTATCACCACCTGCCTGAACTTTACAGACAATGGACCTTAAAGAGCAAAGGACTGTGGATGGGGCCGGGGCCAACTTCCTCACAAGGTTTCCACTGAGTTCTTCCCATGGAGCGCGGTCCTGAATCAACGAGTTGGTGCTACAGGACAATGGACAGCGGCGGGGATTGCGTCTGGCACCACTACAGTGCTGGTTTCAGGACCACGAACAGCAACCGGAGGCTCATACAGCGATGTGCTCGCAACAGTAGATTGCATTGCCCTGTCATTCTGCAACTAAGGACACAGGTCCCACTGAGGTCTATGCAGATGGTGAAACTGAACTGTCTCTACCATCCTGCCCAGGAATGACTGGAGTCTATGTTGCTTCTGATCACCCTGCTAACTGTTAAGAGGGGCAGGAAAGGCTGAATATTAACGAGGATGTACCACCCTCAGTACATTAATGTCTTTTTTTTTTAAAGACTTTATTTGACAGTTACACAGTGTAGAGAGACAGGAAAGTTGGGGAGAAGAATGAGGGAAGACATGCAGCAAATGACCTGAGCTGGAATCGAACCCAGGTCGCTGCGGAAAGGACACGGCCTTCATGGTACGCGCACTTCGACCGATGAGCCACCAGGGCGCCCCTACATTAATGTCTTTTGTGTGAATTTGTCTCAACTTGCAACTTAAATGTCAAAGTTATGTTTTAATTGTGACTGTATGTTTCCAAAGACAACTTGGACTTGAAAATGAAAGTGATAAGCTATACGAACAGATTGCCCTTAATCAGTTTTCAACAGTCTAACCAGCTCAAAGCATCTCAAAGCAGTGTTTTTATTCATTTGTTTTTCCCTAAATGATCTGCTGGGGAATATTTGTGCAGTGTTTTTAAACCATGATTTCTCTTGTTTTAAAGAGAAGAGTCTGCACTTGCTGATGAGATTTGTTCTGTCGGCTAAATAAGGAGATAGCATAAATCAAGTGTATTTTTCTTGTATTCCTGATTTTCGCTTCATCCTCTCGGGCTACATTCACACTACAAGCGTCATTGTTGAATTCTGATTTTTTGCTATGATTAGATTTGCCCATCTTGACGGTTGACATTCAGAATTACATGTGATCTGTGTGTAACTGTAATTTGAACGCATTTGTCCTCCGAAATGGCATTTGTGCATACATTGATGTTTTTTTCACGAGTCGTAAGTGTCACCAACAACAAAAAACATCCTATTTGTGAAAACATTTGCGGTATTAAAACCTGATTCAAACCGAGAGAAAGGAAGAACATCTGGGTGGAATTTAACCCTGGAAGACGGCAGTTTGTCGGCTGAAAATGATGAGGTCAAGAAAGCAAAAAAAAAAGCCAGAAGGTTAGCTTATGTGGTTTTAACAGCTATTGCTAGCAGAGCTATGACAGCACTCAGCGCATGCTTACAGGCAAAAGCAACATGGATTCCAGTTTTACCGTTCTCATTAATGTTGCATGGATGCTTCTATCCAATTCTATCCAATCTAGGACCTCATATGAAAGTAACTCAATTCAGATCTGAAGATCTGATTTAAAAATCAGATTTCTCCACCCACATAGCTCTGAAAACATCAGATCTATGTCATATTAAGGCAAAAAGTTCAGATTTGAGTCACTTCAGGTTGTGAACGTTGCCTGGGGCTACTGCAGGGTGTAAGCTGTTTGCGAGCAATGGATCAAGATTGATCTGCTCCACATTTCATGTTACACAATTTTGTTGGGTTAACATCAGACTGATGTTCAATCAGTCAAATCAGTCCTGCTATTTCAGAGGATGCGCCAGCAAAATGCTCGATTGTTGAATCTATCATCATTGCTAAACCGGTCATCATCATTAAAATTGTTTTCTACACATTTTAATGTTGTTCATTTGACAATGTAAATTGCACCCGCATAGCAAATATTTTTTGTGCGCCCATTAAAAGTCACATGTGGTTGAATTTCTCTCCTACTGCCTGTGTTTTTTTTTTGATTTGCTCCCTGTTTTGGTATTTTATTATCTGTCTTGAAAACGATGCAGAATTCCACATTTCCATTTGTTTCCCTCAGTCTCACACCCCCTTATATGGGTGTTGCCTGTGGCAACTGCCCAAATCACCGGTGCCAACAACCGACCCTGTATACAGGCTGGCAACTGACAGACAAGCGTGAAGGTTGATGGCATGAACTGTGCTCAGCCATGCTGGGATTAATTATGTAGTAAGACCTGAGGAAATGTTTTTTTTTTTTGCAGTATGAATTAGCCCAACTTATTCTATTTTAAATTCCCCGCATCACCCCAAGTCTTGAAGTGGCCCCAAAGGGTGAAATTAGACAGTGTACAAAAAAGAACCTTCTTCTAGTAGTAGTATTAGTAGTGGTAGTAATAGTACTACTATTATTATTATTATTATTGTTATTAGTAGTAGTAGTAGTGGTAGTAATAGAAGTAGTAGTAGTAGCACTAGTAGTATGCCATGTTTTGGTGTCTCTGGTGGAAAAACGGCAGTGAGTGTGAAACGCGGAAGGAAGCATCGCGTGATGTCTTTGTCAGCTCTTATGTCTGTATGCGTAGCAATGGCCCTGGATTTTGGTTAAGACACCTTTGCATGAGATTTCTTGATGGATCAGTAATTTTTTTCAACACTTCAGTGAAATGCTGCAGTATAGGGGCTTTTGATATGCTGTGGAGATTCTTTGAGGATTTTTGTGATCTTGTGAGGATTACAATCCAATACCTGCGCTGTTTCTATGGTCTTGATGTGCCCTTCAAAAGTATCACCTTAGCTGTATTAATTTGTTGGTGAATCATAGATATGCGGATGATCATCTTTCTGTCGGCGGACTCCCATGTCATTGTTAATTTCAGTATTAACAAGTAGATGCAATGATAATTTGACAACTATGCTCAGCTATGCTATGCTTTGACAGCTATGACCCTGACTCACCCTGAGGTCGACTGAGCTTGAGGAGACGAGCAAGGAGTGTCTGGATATCCCCCAAAACAGCACAACAATACCCAAAACCCCCAACTTCAAAACCCCCCCAAAACAGCACAGTAACCCCCCAAAACGGCACACTGCAGTACCCCCAAAGCAGTATGACTATAGTACCCCCAAAACAGCACGACTACAGTACCCCCATAACAGCATGACTACAGTGCCCACCAAAACAGCACGACTACAGTACCCCCAAAAACAGCACAACTGCAGTACCCCCACAAAACAGCATGACTACAGTAGCCCCCAAAAAAGCATGACTACAGTATCCCCCAAAACAGCATGACTACAGTACCCCCCCAAAACAATGCAAACTATAGTATCCCCCCAAAAACAGCATGACTACAGTTCCCCCCTAAAAACAGCACAACTACAATACCCCCCAAAAACAGCACAACTAAAGTACCCCCCAAAATAGCACTACTATAGTACACCCCCCAAAACAGCATGACTGCAGTACTCCCCCAAAACAGCTTGACTACAGCACCCCCTCAAAACAGCGCAAGCACAGTCCCATCCAAAACAGTGCAACTACAGTACCCCCCAAAAAGTACAAAAACAGCACGACTACAGTACCCCCCAAAAACCAGCATAACTACAGTTTCCCCTCAGAACAGCCTAGCTACAGAGCTAGATGCCAAACCCTAATCTGAGTGAGCCCATTAATGCAAGGCCAGAGCTCCAGCCACTGTGAGGCCATTCCATGCAGGAATATACTACCTAGTGAACCAGCATTAAAGTGGCACTGTCATGAATTTTAAATCCATAAAAGACAATACTTTTTATGTTGAGTTGGTTATAGTAAGCTTTTTTATTCAGTGTATTTTGCCTCCCGTGGATCGGTTTCATATTGCCGGAGGCCATGTTCCGCTTTGTACTCGCTGGCATGCGTGACATCACACCAGTGTGTGCGTGTGTATGTGTCCAGAATGTCAATCACACAGCTGACTTTAACCTTGCCTTAAAATGAGTGGCCCTATGCCTATAATAGGATCCGCAAAGCCAGTTAGACTGTAAATAAATTGTGTGGTTCTTGGCCAATTAACACAATATCACAACATCAACAATTAACTTTATAGTTAGAACGTAAAAGTAGTAGCATGCTGGCTAATTATGGGTCATACTGTGATCTGTGGCTAGCTGGCTAGTCTCTGCTGCTTTCGCATGAACAAGGATAAAAGGATGTCTTGTACAGTAAATCTCGCGAACATACTTTAATGCATTTGGTCTCTAGATATCACGTCCTGAAGCTTATAATGAATCGTTTAGTAAACATCAGTAAGTTGTGGTCGGGGACGTCTAGTGGATAACGCCTTTGCATAGGCTAATAGCTGGGTGGATCACAGCTAACAGTAACCTTGGTCACCCTTTAATTGCTGCGTGGTATCAGTAAATGAGTGTTTTGTTAACTTATTACTTGAACTGACATGGTTGGAACAATTTATCCGTATTGTCCATGGCTAATTGTTTTGCAGCAAAATAATTGATTGTATTAGTAGGGTAGAATTCCGTGTCCAACTTCCACTTCCTCCAGCTTTTTTATTTGCCAGAACGATTTTAAAAGGGGCGCCAATATATTTTGGGGGGTTTTATCAGTGAGAAAGGGGTATGGAATTTAATATGAATATTTAATATCTCCAATGCATATGCTGCACACGCCCTCGCAACCCGGTGTGTCATCAGTATAGACTGTATAAAAAGATGGACGCAGCAATGTCCGAAGTTATTTGCCCCAAAAACAGTCTGCTTCATGACCGTAGACTGTTTGTGACAGGCTCCTATTTGAGGCATTGAGCTGATAAGCACATGCTCATGACTGGAGTACATTGGGGGGGCGTTACCAGTTATGGATGCATGTGTTCAAAGGCAAATGGTTTTATTTAGCTCGCTCGTATCAATCGCTAACCTTCTATCCTGATGGATTAGATAGGATGCGCTCTTCCACTCTAATCAGAAGTTCCGCATGTACATGATTATTCGCGCAGCATATATGAAATCAATGACTGGTTGGTCCGGGTGCAAGGTGATTTATTTCCATTCGAGTACGATAAAGATGAGAAAAGCTGCGGTTCTAAGATTTATAGTCTATTTTCTTTGGTGTTCCGATAATTAGCCAGCAGTCAGTTGAATAGTATTTTGTCGATTGCAGCAGATGTTCAAAATTCTGGTTCAGAAACTTACTGGCAACGTCTAACCAATGTACTTCAGTGAAGAGCATATGCTTATCAGCTCAATGCCTGAACTAGGAGCCTGTCACGAACAGTCTACGGTCACAAAGCAGACTGTGATTTTGAGGCTAATAACTTCGGACATCGCCCTCGCTTTCTGATATCAAGTTGCTCTCTGATCTGCAGTATTAGTCACTGAAGCCAAGGCCTAACGAATTGGTGTAAATTCACACCCCAATCAGTCGTGTTGGAGCAACCAAAAGCGACACCGATTATTCACTTCCTTTTGTACCAGTAGAAGCCGATCTGGGTGCCGTTATTTCAGCAGAAAATACCGAGCAAGACGGAGTGTTTACATTTCCCGCCATTGCTACTCCAGCAAACTCGAGAACCCACAAGATCGACAGCCACCGCATACAGGCAAATACACTGATGTGATGTCAGACGACTGCTCTCTGCCAGGCGGCAAGAGGCACGAGTTTTCGAATGATGGAAATTTTGTGCGGGAAGTTTAAACAGTGATAAATCTATGTATAGTACATCAAAATATCAATGTGCACGAGTGTACTTATGTTTCAGAGATTACACTTATCACCGATGGATTGAAAAATGTCACAGCTACTTTAATATCTAGATTGGACTGTGTGGATGGTTATTTAAACTAAGCATGTTGTGGCACTGCTTTTTGAATTGGAATGCTCCACAGCAATATGCAACCGCACATATGAATACTTTCATTGCAAAACGCAATAAGCACCACTTTCGAAAATTTTGAAGCACCACAGCAAGAAAATCATCATTGGCTGGTGGTCATGCGATGTTCACGCCTCAGCAACAGCGATGTATCCCTGTGTTTAGGATGCTTGATCATTAGCTATCATTCCAAAGCGCAATAAGCACCAAGCCAGTTTTTCCACCAACTGTGATTTATGCGTGCAGCCAATCAGCAATGGGAAGCCCACACAGCCAGCAGGCTCCGAATGTTTGCCAACTCTTGTTTTTGAATAAATAAGAAATATGAGCGTCATTTCTTCATTGCAAGTTCTGCAGAGAGAGTCAATTAGAAGCAAAGTAGCCGCGCACATCCATAGTTAGGGCAGGTGCTGGACTAAAAAAAATCCAAAAGAAACAATAGAAAAGTCCGCAGACTCCAGCTCCCTTTACAATGCATTTATTTAGCACATCCACCAAGCAACGTTTTGAGCCATATGATTAAGCCTGAAGAAGAGCATATGGCTCGAAACGTTGCTTGGTGGATGTGCTAAATAAATGAATTGTAAAGGGAGCTGAAGTGTGCGGACTTTTCTATTGTTTAAGTTCTGCAGAGAGAAAAGATTCTCTAATTTATCCATCGAGAGTGCATTTCCCATCAGTGGACATAGTTTTTGTCCACATTGAGCAGTAGATCTGCAAAAAGGACAGTGTACTACACAAGGAGAAACATGGTAATGTTTACAGAAAGATGGAAATGTTTACATCTCTGATAGTATCTACCAGGCCTTCGACTTCAAATCGCAAATGACAGGTACGCTCCGTGTTCTTATCAAGAATGCTGCAACGCCTGTGTAAACATATTCGAGGTTTTTATTAGTCTGAATAGTTGGTGACAAACATATTTGGCAGATTATTAGCAAAGACTGCAGTGTTGAGAGTCTTTCTCCTTTCGCTGAATGTCATTTGTACATCTATAATTCACGGTAGTTTTCTCATATTGTTGTGTATTGGCTCCATCAACGTTGTTTCTTACCATGACCTCTCCACACAGATGTTTGTCCTCCCCTATATGTTTGACCAATGTGTGTTTTAGGGAGGATTTTCTGAAGTTTTGGTATGCATTTAATATTTGTTAACATTAGAATGGTCTGGGATGTAAAACCATGACATGACATTGACAAAATGAAGTTTTAACACCAGTTTGAAGAAGTGCATATGTTGTATTTTGCAAAAAAAAAAAAAAAAAAAAAAAAAAATCTCTTCTGTGGATTCATTGCGTTTTGACAAATTATCAGAACAAAGTTTACTTTTTCACAAAATTCCTTATTCTTTGATTGAATTTCATCAGGGTATTGTGCTTTAACTTGTTTAGCAACACATATAACAACTAAAAAGAAAGGTCTTCTATGCTTACTTTTCCCAAGACAAATATTTGCATTTTTCAGTTGCTCACACCAAAAATAAATCTGACAATTGAGTAAAATGGCCTGTCCTCAAAAGTTCTGTCTCTCTTCTCATAAGATTGTGAAAAGCAACCTCATCTCCAACTTCTTAGCACGAGTGATAGCCTAATAAATGCCTATGGTGCTATTGTAATATGGGTAATGTATGGGGAGTGCAGTGTCAATCAAGGTTGAGCTCAAATTAAATTGACAAAGAATAGCAAGCTGTTGGTTTAAAAAGATCGATTCAAAAACAAATTTTCATCTTGACCGCAAAAGAGTGCACTTTTGCACTCTTTTGCTGTCAATTATTTCCTGTAATTGCTCAGAGTTGTTAAGTCATAAAAACCAGGTAAAACCTGTGAGCAACCACTGGGCAGTTTCACACAAAAATTTACTGGGGACAAGAACATCTGGGTTCATCAAACATGTAGCAGTAGCCAAAATGCTTTGGATTGGTTTCCATTTTTTCCCGCTCCTTGTAAATTGATGTTAACAAGCATATATCCTGTTCTATTTAGAATAATCCATTAATGTTTGCCCTGAGCATCTGGTTTGGTTTACAACAGATGACTAATCATACACCTGGTGGCTACGGTTTAACATAGCCTGTGGAAAAAGGCAGTTGCTGTACTATCATAAAAGCATTGTAGATGTACGGGTTTGTGTTGCCTGGCCTTTAGCTGATGTGGCATGACCAGCTTTGGCTCAGTATTGGTATTTGTTACTGTCATTGTGCTAAAGGTAAAAGAAAACCCTTTTTTTGTGCTGTCTTTGTACTCACAGCTTCTGTGTCTGCGCTAATTAGCTTGTTCTTGTAAGTAATCACACCTTTAGCCTCAGTGTGCTGAGGTGATAATGAGCCAGTCCTGTGCCGATAGAGTGGTGTCACACATGGTGTCAGTAGATCCAGCAGTGCAGAGGAGCTCTATCTGCAGTTTGTGGGCTCGTTTTGAGTCCACGGGGTTTCTTCCCATTGGAAAATATGTGTTTCTTCACCCTGGAAAATATGTGTGCCTGTTCAGACATGGGCTGATGGTGTGAGCAGAAAAGGTGAAGGCTTAAAATAGTGAAAATAGTAAATGGCTGTCAAAGTAGCTTTTTTTTTTTTTTACAGTTATATACAGCATTTATTATACAGTGGCGAAAAGCGTTTATGAATTCATACTCTATTTCAGTACGGACCAGTACTCAGTAAAATATGTCCAATTGAGTTCTAGACCATATTTAAGTCTATCATAACAGGACTGTGAGTAAATAGGCCTCTCGATCAGAGCTAAGACCACATGAGCCTCCACTCTGTAAACCCTGATAGTGCGGTGAACTCAAATGTTTTGTGGAAAACCATGACCTCAAAAAAATTGTGTAGGCCTACTTAATTGCATTGTGTGGAAGGAACTTAAAGAAAATAAGGTAAAGTTATTTTTTAAATGTTTTGAAGTGCTGTGAACACAAGATCATTAAGTTGGCGTACTCAATTGTTTTTAGGTAATCAGTTTCCACAAAACATTTGAGTTCACCACACTTGTCAGGGTTTACGGTGTATGATAGACCTGTGGGTTAACTAGCCATGCTGCTGATCAAGTATTTTTTTGTTTTTATGATTAGCCTCTCATAGTTTTCAAGAACTTGACTGTTCCAAACAAGGTACAGTTGCACAGAGTAGAGCACCTGCAAATTGTTAGATGCAGGAACTGTCAAGAGGTTAGTAGCTAATAAAAGCCACCGCAAGCAAACAAATCATTTTATTATGGATCCTGAAAACTTCAGGACTTAACCCAGCTGCAGCTTGGTAATTGAAAGGCAGCCATTAGTTCATAATTATGAATTCCCATAATTATCTTAGGCTAACAAGACACATGAACCCATTCATAAAATGTCATCATTAAGTGCTTATCTTAGGACATTAGATTGAGCATTGCATCTTCTTCGCAAGTGATGTGTGAATTTTTAATCTTAAAACCATGGTTTTAATCTTGCCTAATTACAGACCTTTGGTTTTATGATACAAACTCTTTGCTAGGGAAAAAATATACTGTAAGTGCCCACTCCAGATAGTGCCTTGTATGGAATCAGCCTCTTGTTTTGGCAATACAGTGTCCTGTGGTGCAAGTAGGATTCATACCTTTGATGAAAGTGAAAAATGCTCTTTTACCTCTGCCAGCAAAGTTTTGTTTTCACTCCCGTTTGTTTGTCAGCCCATTTGTAAGCAGGATAATGGAAAAAGTTTCAGACCGATTTTGTCGAAACTTTCTGGGAAGGTTGTACACGTCAACAATAAGGGTTGATTAGATTTTCACATGTCAAGGTTGAAGGTCAATATTCCAGTAAAGGTCAGAAGCCATGTTGCATGTGGCAGTATGCATGCAACTGAATGCTTTCATGGTTTGTATAATGTTTTTTATATCTTGTAGGCTAGTATTTTTAATGCAGTTCCAATAATTGCCAATAATTCTTGAACCCAATAATTGCCAATTCTTCTTGAACCCACAATGATTCAGTCTGTTCAAAAATGTATTCATTTATTCTCTGTCAAAGAGGATTTGGCAGTCCTTTTGAAGTGACTTAATGTGGAAGGCCAATGAAAACATAAAAACATAAAATGAAAGTAAATATTTCGAGTTCCCAAGCATAGTGAAGACTGCTTCCAATGAACCGCCACTGCGAATCCGCAGTGTTCTTGAATTGAACTTATGGTCAAGTATGTGATGAGAGCAGATGGCAATGAATTATGCTTCCCAATTATATTAAAAAACAGTATAATGCAGTTTGCTTGAAATTGAATTTAATGCCTAGACTTGGCAGTGGTGCCGTGGTTTTTGATGGTTCCTGTCAGCGGCGGCTTATAAATCTCCGGGCCAATTCACGTACAGTTGTCAGCGGTCCCATATTAGCTGGGACGTCCTGTACGTCAGCCAAAGATTTACTGAGCATATTTTCCAGCATCCTGAAAAGAGCACCTGTCATCACAGAATTACTGTGATAAGCACTGGGAGAAAGCCAGTAGGTCGCACCCTTGTGAGTAGCCTGCTAAATTCAGTGATGTATGGGTACTATGCTCTGCATTTGCAATCATTTTATTTATCTTCGTTTTACCAGGAAACCCCATTTGAGATGAAAATCGCTTCCACAAAGGGGACTCGACATGAATGGTTCATGTATTCTAGCAAAGGGGTCTTGAAAAAAGGGGGTTTTCAAGATGCTCATTCACTAGTGACTTTTCCCAATGTGATTCATCCATTTTGATCTATGATATGGTACTAGATGTATGAGGGGTACAAAATAAATATTTTAATGTGAGCCCTGCCTTTTTCTATAGGGAACAAGGTGGCATAACTGTATGGACTTTACTTGACAGAAGTGACCTCACTTACAGGCTGGTGAAGGCTGTATACCAGAGTGTTCTAAAGTGGCCCAACCAAAACCTATCTGCACAAAAATTTATTATTTATGAAAAGAAATCAATATGATATGAGTTTAAAAATATTTTCTTTGAGAAAGGGTTTAAGAAATGAATAATATGGATCCTATTGAAAGCATTTTTAATTTAGCTCAATACCAGTAACTGACCAATTTCCTTGAATCAATGGTTATATTTATTTTTAGGCCTCTACACAAGTATATTCCCATGAGTTGGAGCTGGGTAATTAATCAGCTGTCATATGTACCACAGCATAACTTTTCCTGGATATTAAAATAATAAATGGTTGGGAAAAACGTCATGATGTTGGACTGGTGATTTGATCCACAGGGTGAAAGACTAAAATATTTGTATCTTGTGACTCTTCAGGCAACAAATTGGCCAAAATAATTTACTCGAGAAAATGGCTTTGCTTTATGTGGTAGCAGCACTAACTGTTTACCCACGTGACTGGTGACTCAGTAACATCAATCCTCAAGCTGCTTTCACACTGGATGCAAAACGAATTTTTCGCATGACAGATTACATTCAAAGTCAATGCAAAGACGTAAGTGTAAGTGTTAATGTAAGTCTTTGCATTGACTTTGAATGTTATCTGAAAAATTTGTTTCGCGTCCGGTGTTAAAGCGGTGTCAGACAGAAGAACAGACACAGATATGGAACTTATCAAGAGACGAACCCAAATGAAATGAAGGTAAATGAATATAAAACTAATAGAGATTTGCCTGTTTAGTAACGGTTACTGTCGGACAGGAAATGTATTCAAGAGAAGGCTATATTTTGTGGAGAAAAAAAGAAAGGCGCACTGTCTTAATGCAATTAACTGCATTTATGCACTGAAGTGGCACTTCATTGTTTGCTTGTTGCACGCAGAAGAAACTACCCAAACTTTTTCGCAAAGTTTTAATCTAATTTTTAGAAAGTTTTCCTCTGTTTTGCAAAGCCATTTGGGTAAATTTGATTATGGTGGCTTCAACGGAGAATGATTTCAGCATAATTATTTGTGTTTCTGCTGCAGCTGACATACACCTACTGAATTATTTTCTGCATCAAAACTGAACTAGATCAAAACAAGAAGTCTGTATTGTATGCAGAACAGAATAATGCAATATTACTGAGCAATGCATTTGGTAAACAGTGTTTGTCGGTGTCAGTATTCATATAAAGCTTTATAAAATGATGTTCTCAGAGGTGATTAAGTTTTTATTGTCAGAGCTAAAAACCTTGGTGAAGCAATGCTATTAACAAGATTATTCATTCTTGGCTCAGAAATGGCTGCTTTCTGTTCTCTAATGTCCTAAAAAATCTCTGTATCATAGTTGTTAGCTGTAAACAAATACATTAATATAAACAAATTGAGTTTAATTTTGCTTGTTGATGTATGCTGGTATGTATTGTTGAAGAGATTAATATTTCATTTGAGAAAGGAGTACTACCTGTATAAATAATTTACATTGATGTATCATAAATGGGCTGACCTGGGACTAAATCATCTTTTCAAGAAATTTTTTTTATGTCAGATGATAATTACATTTTATATGATGCATATTGCTATTTTTTTCTCCATGCTGATGGGTTCTCTGGGAAGGCGAGATCAAAAAGAAGTATAAAAAGAAAACTAAAATTATTCCCTTCAATGATTATGACTGATATATTTGGTGGGAGGCTATTGGTGCAAAGCACAATAATCGCTAATTAGTTTTTCTGTGTTACTTGAATCAAGAGGCAGCAGAGTTGCCTGTTCAGCCCTGCTGAAGGCTTAATCAGCATCAAATTTTGAGCACTAATTAATCTGAGCTGCTGGAGTCAAAAGGTTTTTGTTACTCGTCAGAGCCAACTTTAAAATCGTGGCCTCTTTTTGTGGAATTCATATTTGAATTTGATTTTTACATGCGTCCAGGTAGTCTTGTTCAGATTCCAGACTAGTCCAAAATACAGCAAAATGGAAAGAATACATGTGCAAGACCATAATTTGCATTAGTTTATGCCTTTCCCAAGGAAAACTATTTTTATTCAAGACAACAGAGATCTCAAGGTAGTTTTGTATCCATGTGTTTATTCATCAAAACAGAGCAAGATCATTGTACAGTATTTATGACCTGTTGGCTTCTGGACAAGGCACCTGAACAGGTGCTTTCAGACAGTATAGCTCTCTATTCACGAACAAAAAATATGTTTGAAAGTGTCCTTCATGTAAAGTTATCTTGAAAAGTTCATAAGTATTGCACGCTTTAAAAATTACGCGCATCTATAGTTTATCTGTCTACCAAAAGATCTGGAAGAGTCTGTGTGTATAATACAGAATCCCCTATTCTGACTGACTGAGGCTAAATGCCCCTGTTGTTGCTCAGTACGCATGATGCAGTACTAGGCAGATGTGAACTGACTCATTGTTAGCAAACTCAGGCGTTCCTTGCAGTAAAGCTTTTGAGCTGGCTTTGTGCTGAGTGCATTTTAAAGCTGAGAGTTTCCTCTGATGTCATCAAACATGTTATAGGATAGTCAGATCGTTTTTAAATACAGATATTGCATATGTTTGCCTAACAACAATGGCAGGCACTAGGAAACAAATAGGCGCTTATAAACTGGCAACCATCACGGAATGTTAAAAGTTTGATTTCAAGCCAGTGTGAATGTGCTGGTTGTTTAATCCACAGGGTGTAGGACTAAAATGTGTATACCCACTGAACCTACAGTCAACAAATTGGCTAAAATAATTTAGCAGAGAAGATATCATGGAGATACTTTTCTCTATCTGGTAGCAGCACTGACTTTTTACTGACTTTTAAGTGACTGCTGAGTCAGTGACATCAATCCACAGCTTGCTGCCTGCTGTGGAGTGAGGGGAATAGGCAAAGATGGATTACAGGCCTATGAAGGCCTACCCCCCCCCGCACACACTGATGGAAGGGGGGGAAAAAATATATAAATGCAGTCAGCCTATTTAGCCTATATTTGTGTGTCAATATCTTTTTTTTTTTTTTTTTTTTACTAAATTTGGCATCTCCAAACCCACCCGAATCTGGAATGCCCAATTTGAGAACTGTGTACAAGGCTTGCCCGTATGCGACCCCCTGTTGCCAGCTCAGGAGAGAGAGAGACAGTTTGCGGCTCTCCTCCGCAGCATGCGCCTGTCAGCCCCTGCATCTTTACACTCATTGGTCAAAACTTTTGCAAGTTCAGAACGAGGGCGGAGGATACCCAAACATGAGCAAGCTCAGAATCTCACTGAAGTGCGCCCGGCTGGCCAATAGGAGGCGCTTGAGCAGCGAACAAGGCAACTATTTTTAATATCCCTTCCTGGCAGTCCCTTCCCAATTTGCATCCCCGCATCGCTATAGCCAGTAGTGTGCTGCCCTGTAAAAGCTGCCGACCACTGCCGGTTGGTATGACCGGGGATGGAACCCGCGCCGTGGTAGTCACTACTGCTCTGTAAATGCGGCGCCTTAACTGAGTGAGCTAACCCGGAAGCGTGTGTGCCAATATTTTTAATCAATTTTAGAAAAACTCTTGCTCAGAAAAGACTACAATACAATTTAAGAATATTGTTTTTTAGAGGCAATAGTGCCCTGGTATGGGTTCTAGAGGAGCTGGGGGGCTGTATGGGTTGTAGAAGGGCCAGGGGGCCCTGGTATGGGATGTATATGGGATGAGGGGCCCTGATAGAGACTATAGAGTACCCAGGGGGCCCTGGTATGGGTTGTAGAGGAACCAGGGGGTCCTAGTATGGATTTTGGAGGAGCTGTGGACCCACGGTGGTTAGAGGGCACCTGGAGGGCCTCGGGAACCCTTAGGCCTTGAGGCTCCTAATGGTCAGAGGCCCTTGGGCACTGGCCCCATTGGCCCAGTCAGTAATCCGGCCATGGTCCACAGACAGAAAACCAGACACTGATAAGGGGCTTGTCATGAGACAAACGCAAGTGAAATGATGGTAAACATAAACTAATAGCAGTTTGCATGTAGAAAGAAATAATTGGACAATAAATAATTGAGGAAAGAAATTGCTAACCAATCTAATGCTGTACCTGTATTTAAAAATCATCAGACCATTCAAAAATGTGTTTGATCATGGATAATTTAATGTTTATTTATCTGTAGTAGATGCTATTCTGTGAAAAAGTGTAATAAATCTGTGAATTGGCTCGGCCAGTTAGGCCACATTTGGTTATTGACTCTACCTACCTACCTGCATGTTTGTTTTGTGTAAGACAGGAGACCTAAATAAATTTTGCTTCGCAAATTGAAACTGTAGTAATTATAGGTATAAAATATATACTTTTTCAGTCACACAAGCATGTGTGGCCCATTTGGTGATTCATTTAAATTTAACAAGTAACGCAAAAAGTAATTACAGTTACTGTGATAGAAATTAGAATACTTTAAATGAGTGGTATTATGTAATATATTACTTTTTCATGGTAACTTCCCCAACACTTCACATTTTCATTTTGTGGATCTTTCATGCAGAACAGGGAGCTGCCTCTACTTCTCTTTTTTATGGCAGTGTTTAAAAAAATCTGCTCAATTTTTTTGGTAAAATGAGGACAAACATTTCCTGTTGTAACAAAATCCCTTTTATGTTTCAACATGATAATTCTGTCTTACGTTTCACATCATAACTGTATGCGACGTTTCATTTTTATTAAAAACTTTTCTCAAACTGTAACATCAGCTTATCTTGTTTACAAAGGAAACTTCCCCATTATTATAAAGAACCAGCATTTTTTTGAAACAAGAAACTAACATCATGTTGTTAAAACAACAAACTTTTCTTGAAATAACATGATGATATGTAAAGGAGAGGCGAAAGGTTCCTGTGCTATGCCCCTAACAATATAAAAATTTGCTTTCGCAAATTGCACTCCTTATACACCCTCGGGCCCATTTATATTAACATGCCTGGCTACATAATTGGGTTAAATACCCTCTCAATGACTAAGTCCTCCTCGAGGAGCAGTTTTGCTACTTCTGTGTAACAGCACTGTTCTTTAAGCATTACACTGCATTGGCATTCATCAGGGGATTTCTCATACATGAGGATTTATTATAGAAAGACGTCAGCATTAAAAGTTAGTCTCACAGCAGCCTCGGATTAAATCTTGCCCATGCAGCTGTGGTCTGCAGCCCTGCTGGGGCGGCACACAATTAGCTCTCGGTGCCCCTGGGGATATACGGGAGGGATTCAGTCAATGGGTTCATTAGTTCATTCAGTTGTGTTCATCGCACCAGTGACCCATGTCGCCTGTCTGGACATTTGTGGCTTATTCTCAGCATATGTGAATAATTGGGTCTATTCTGCGCCCGCTATGTTGTGCGAAAAGAATGGGCTCGCTTGCTCTGCATGTTTCGGAAGAGGAGCAGCAGTTTGTAAACGAGCAGAAACTGGAATGGTTTGTTTTTGTTCATTTTCAATTCAGGCTGGGATGGGAGACACACCCTCATTTTTAGGGAAATAAAAGGACTCAGATAAATATCACTCACAGTAAAAAAGCTGACGTGACATACTGAGGGAGGAGGCTGAGGCTAACTGGTCAATTACATGCCGTCCATGGGAGATGTGCCTTGTAATAGATAGACACCTGTTATTTTCATATGATACCAATGAATTCTCTTATTTACATCATTTTTTTATTTATATATTTTTATTTAGGGTCTCATGGGCATTTTGCAAAAAAAAAAAAAAAAGAAAAAATATGATTTATTTTTATTTTTAGGAATGATTTAATTTCGATTTTCTGTAAAAAGCCAATATAATCAGATAAATATTGAATAAAATGCTCAGTCTAGTTGTACAAGTGAGCTCGTGTTCAAATTTTATTTTTTTACATTTTGTAATTTTTTTTTTGTTTACCCCAGCAGGGAGATTACATTTTCTCTTAAAACAAACTGGAATGGGGTTTTAGCCCATGTCAGAATTTTAATGTTGCGCCCATTATTTCTGAAATGGCTGTCAAACTCACTCTCTGAGCATCTTGAGCACTTCAGGTGAAAAACTGGATGGAGTTTGCACAACGTCTGTGAGCGAACAGTTGCTGTAAGCCTCATCCATTCTCCTCAAGCGAACTGGAGGAGATCTTCGATCAGACTCATCATTGGGCCATTATAATCGCTTAGACTGCAATGCTGGGAAGGAATTGGGACATTCAGGGACCTATTTATGGCCATTTCCACAAGTAAAATGAAAAGAAATTCATCAAATGGTATTGATGGAGCAATAAGAGTTACTAGCAATTTGTCTTGTTTCTTGTGAGCATTGCATGACAGAACAAAAACACATGAATACCTCTTAAAATTCATTAAGCCTAAACTGATCACGTACATGAAGCCACATTATTTTGTTGCAGTATCATGTCATAACTATAAACAGAACTTAAAATGTTACAACCCCACTGATGAGACTTTTTGCACCATTACTTTTGAAGTTTATTACAGCATACTTGAAACTGAAATGTGCGGAATCTGTCTGCAAGTCTGAAATGATGCACATTTCCAGGTCCTGGATGATGCCTTGTGCCTGCTGTATTCTACCTTCTCATCCAATTTCACAGATAGAATATTCATAGCTTTACCACTAACTGAGATACACAGACATGCTTTTGTATTTTTGGGATGGCTGGGTGAAATTTAGGTTTATGATCTTGGCGGCTTATTAGGAGTCTAATACTTGGACTGTCATGCATGAACTCCTGACATTTCTATGCCCTTAATAAACTCAAATCAGTCTTACATATTTGCTGTAGCAATATAGACCAGTTGGATGTAAGACTTAGAAATCTGTGAGGAGTTCTTTTTACGGGTAAACAATTTTTTTCTTGGCAAAATTTTGCACAGCGAACATTCATAGCTGATGCCAATAGCCAGGTTGTCTGGAGAGGAGGCCAGAATGAGAACAAAGATGAATGAATGAATGAAGTTGTCACCACCCTCGTGTGAATTTCTTGTGTGTCTTTGCTCAATTCTGCGGTTTACGTGTATATTAGGTGTATGTCTCTTGTGATTGGTCAATGTCTTGTGCGTCCCCCCCCACTCTCAGCTGTCTCGTGTTCATGTTTATCCTCTAATAGACATGCGATGGGTATTAAGCCCTCTGCCAGATTGCAGATCTCCATTTGTGCTGACAATAGTCAGTATTGCAAGTGAAAACTCTTCGTCTGTGTTTAATGCAATGTGTACTTCATTGACAGCAGTTCCTGGAAGTCTTTCATATTACTTAGTTAATTCAAACAAGCCTCCAGTCCTATTCAGGGCCTAGGATCGGGACTGCATTCAAGTTAACCCAGCTGAAGTCAGTTTGTCCGTTCAGTTTAATTGGAACAAGCTCCCAAGCCTAAGCAGGATCCAGGATTGGGACCACACTCTTGTTAACTCTTCCAAGTCTGTTCCTTGTCCAGTTTGTTAGGAACAAGCACCCAATCCTTCTACAGTCATCAGGATTGGAACTAAGTTTGCCTCAGGCTACTCCATTCTCCTGTTGGACAGTTCGGTGCTGGTGAAGTCCACTCCACTCGGCTGTTATCCTGGAAGCCACTGGCCGGCGACTGACAGCTCAGCTCTGTTTATTACATCTGTACTGAACTGTGCTCTTTCTGGGGTTCTGTCCCCAACTCTTCCTCAGGGTTTCCTTTTCCTAAATTACGTTATGAAAATATGAACAAACTACCTGTTGGACTGTACTCTGCCTCCACACTTGATTCCTGGTCCGGACTGTTACGGAACTATTATTATTGTATCATGTCACACAGTGACCCATCCCACATGGGATTATAGAACATCATCACAATATAAAGATAAGGTTTAAGTTGAGGCCTGAGTTTCTGACAGAGCCCTCAGACATTTCAACCAATCAAGAATCCTCCCCTAGAGCAGTGGTCTCCAATCCAGTTCCTGAAGGGCTTTCATCCTGACAGTTTTCTTTCTGTCCAAAGCAAAACACACCTAAGCAGCTAATTAGCTAAATCAGATGTCCTGAATTAGGGTTGGAGTAAAAACCTACAGGATGGTAGCTCTCCTGCAAACAGGGCTGGAGCCCACTGCCCTAGAGCTACACCAGGCACAAATACACCGTAACACATAAGCGAAGCGTTGCGGCTCTTTCTAACTGCCCACGTCAGCTCCCTTTCTGTTCCATGCGCAGCATGTGCTGTACAGCCGCAGACAGAGACAAAGTTAACACAACAGTGAGTGAGTGGAAGTAGGCTAGCATACATCACTCACCTGTCAAGCTCATTACAGGACTTTGTTTTTCTGCTTTTAACTCAGGTGAAAGTAAATGCAAAAAGCAATCATAATTGCTCAATCAAGAGCAGGGTTTATTTAGAAACAATTTTTTTTTAAAATAAAACAAGTGGAGTATTAGCTAAAAATGATATTTGAAAAGTATGTCACTCTCCTGACAGTTCAACAACAGAAGATATTTCCATCCAAATGGCACTTCTCCATTATCCTTGTAAAATCTGTTTGCTGGATCATAAAGTTCTGGATGTTTTTTTTCTTCATTGATCAGCATCATCTCGTCCATCAATCATTTATCTGTTCTGCTGCTTCCTCACTAGGGTCGCAGGGGAGCTGGAGCCTATCCCAGCCGACTATGGGCAAAAGGCAGGGACCCACCCTGGACAGCTCACCAATCCATCGCAGGGGCGCACACACCATTCACTCATGCAAGCATACCTTTGGGCAATTTAAAGTCTCCTCTTAGGCTGACATGCACCCATGGGCACATGGGGAGAACATGCAAACCTATCCCCAGATAGGCACCAGGCTGGATTTTAAAACCACACCACCCCACATTGTCCATGTTATCTGCTAAATAACTGCCTCAAACAAAACAATTTAGCCACGTAAAAATCGAGACCTGCTGCGGCCGCCTCATGCCAGTGATGCAGCTCATGTGCCTGGTGTAACAGGGGGGTAAAAAGCAACACAAAATTTAACACAACATAAGCCTGTTTTACACTATATAGCAAGGATTTCCTAAAATTTCGTTTGAAGATTTTGGTATTAGTCATTGCATTAACACCATCGCCGAATTCACTGTATCGAATAACTGCCTCCATAGTTGCACATAACTTGTACTATGCAAAAGAAAATGTGTTCTACAATGTTCAGATTACACAATTTAGATGACATCTCTTCAGCAACTGTTCCCCCAAAATACCCTGCATCAATATGAAGAGGTATTCCATATCTAACCTCGGCACACAGTGACTTTTCTTCTAAGACGACTTTTTTTTTCAGTGCACAATTAATTCTTTAAACAACCAAAAACTTTGGAGTTTTGGCTTAGCCCACATATTAAAAGTCCAAGCCACTTTAACTTTCCCCCGATAATAATCTTTATCCTACCAGCATCATTTTTTTCTAAATAAACATACAGATCATTGCAACCTACATCCACACACAATCATTGCATATTCTTTGGCCCAAGATCTGTTAGTTTCTTAACCCCCCAAAAAAAAAAAAGATGTTTTAGGCAAGCTTACTCTCAAGCTTGTTTGATAAATGCTTCCAACAGACATCCCAACTCAACTCTCATGATGGTCATGGTTATGGTGGTCATAATAGACAGTATGTAGCAGTTAAAGGTATCTCTGTCTCAGTTTTCAGTTTTTTCCTGACGCAGGCACTCTTTCTGGCTGTTGTCTTTCTGACTGATACGGGGTGTTAAAATGTGCATGTGTGGTGCATTACCTGCTTGCCCTACAGATAGTCCTGAGTTTGTGCACTGTCATGCTGCCTAAGCAGGAATAGCAGTGCAAAACCTACTTCCACCTCTAGGTGGTGTGGTGTACGAGAATGCATACCTCCGTTCTATGTATACAGCTGAAACTGACAGAGACCAATGTTGCTTCCATTAACTGCAATAAAAATGATAATGAGTGCAACGTTGACTCTCACCTTCACCATTGTCAAGATACTTCTCAACAAGTCTATGAGGCAGTACCAAGGTACACAATCTGCTCATAGAGCCATGACATGATTGCAATAGAAAATTAAAAAGAGCGCTTTGATTGCCTCTGGGTATACAATGTAATTTTTTATTGGAGGACAAAATATGACTTTGAATTAAAAAATGCTGAAGAGGTTTCAACATTCATTTCAAAAATTTGAAGTGACTGCATTATTATGGTCATTTTAAGTTGGCTGATGGTTCATGATTAATAAATTCTCATAAAATTCTTTGCAGTTGATGGTCGTGCTTATTGCCTCTCTCAAAAAATGGTGCTGCCCTGTTGAATGGAAGGTGAGATGATCTTGGCTTGCATGTGCTGAAGCTGATGTGGTCTGGGGAGAGTATTATCCATAGAGCTGCTGGGAAACAGGTAAAATACCATTGGGTGGCATTATATTTACAAGATTATGAAGCATGCAACAAACACTTTCTGGCATTATGGAGCCATTACAAAGGTCAGACAGTTTTGCATTGTATGTACACAGCAAACAGCTAGTATTTAGCCAATGTTTTTTAATCCCCGTGAACTGCTGTGCTGTTTTAAGGCACACATTGGCTCATCTTTATGCACCGATTTGGAAATTAAGGCCAGATTTACCTGATTTAATCATATAGTTGGCTATTTATGCCTGTAAAATGGAGAACGGCCCTTCCTCTTGTGAAATATGGTAAGGAAAGATTTTAGTTGCCCAACTATAAAGCCAGTAGCAAAAGAAATACTATGCTTTGTCTAGTTAGCGTTATGAAATGATCTCAAACGTTAAAAAAAAAAAAAAAAAAACCCTGCTTATTTGCATCTAATAAAACATTCACTGTCTTTATTTGCATGCCTTTCAGTGGAACCAGTTGTTTTTAATCTCCTTGAATTTCTGTTCCATTTCATCATCATTTATCAATCACCTATCTTTAAATGCTGTATTGGGAATTAAGGCAGCATTTGCCTGTGTTGATTACATTCTGTAGGTGCCTATTAAGGCCTGGTCTCAGGAGAAATAACAATATAACAAGTCATTCCTCTTAAAAAGCTAGCTAGCTGGCTAATTTGAGATCTAAAAACACTGACTGAATAGGATTAGGTACATTCTATTAAAACGGATCATGAGGCCAATGTCAAATGGTAAATCATGCCTTGTTCGGTTGACGTTCTGGAAAGGTCAGTAAATTCTTCTTATATGTACCAAATAAAGTGGTCACTGAGTTATTTTTAGCCTCTGTAGCCTCATGATAGGGTAACTGCGGTCTTTCTAAGGCAAAGTCTGTGGCTTCCTAATGAAAGCCTGACTGCTTCACTCCCATAGTGTCCCTTCGCTGCACCCACAGCGTTTCGCCCAAGCTGAGCTGGGCTCACGTCAGTCTGCAACACAAGACTGGAACAACCATTTTTATTATTATTTTTTTTGTCCATGTGGATGCCTCAGCACAGGACAGTGGCAAAAGTTTAATTGGCTACATAAGGACATACAGTAATGTATTTCAGGAAAATGCTTCCTTCTTTTAGCGATACCATTGATGCATTCTCTCACAATCATAAGAGTGACAGAGGGCCTTCCTGCAGTTCATCCCTATCTCCATTTAAAATAAGTCATGCTTTAACCTTGGTAATGCGTTAGAAAGTTCCCCATAACTTTTATGATGGCAGGTCAAATTTGACCCAAGACTTCACTCAGTTCAAAACACTCAAAAAACAATTATTATCCTCCAATATTGTTTTGTTTAGTTTTTTTTTTTTGTTGTTGTTGTTGCGCATAACTAACTTATTTTTCATTTTTAACTGTACAACCACAGTTTTACATTTTATGTTTTTAGTCCCGAGACCATTTATCTGAGAATATGAATATAGCACTTATTTTCCATTAAAATAGATTTATATTTTGTCACTATTTCTTTCAGTGAAGACAGGGGGTAATTATGTTATCTGACAATAACAGACTATTAGAACACACTTCCTGAAATAAATTGCCTGTGGGTTTTCTTGAACCTTATATCATTTACCATGGCAACATCTGCTGTGTTTTTGGGTCAAAGCTGACTCATGTAGATTTAGGTTCGAAAAAAGGTAAAAGGTCCTTTATTTTTCATAAAATCAAACCTTATTTTGTTCAAAATAGCAGATGCAAATTTCTGTGTGTGTGTGTGTGTGTGTGTGTGTGGCCATATTCTGTGAGAACAGTGTTGAGTTTTTTTGGAAGTAGGGGTGCCAACAGGCTTGGGAGTACATAACTAAACATGCCTTGAAAGCAAAAATACAACAAATTTGTAAATGAAATAAAGGACATGGTATAAAATTTAAGACAAATTGAAAACAAATTTGGGAAGATAAGGTTTAATTTACATTAAACAAGTTTGTTTGTCTCCATCAGTTCAAAATATTTCTCTTTTGAACAATTTTTGTCTCTTTTCAGCCTTAGCGGTGAGGCTAAGCCATAAGCACAGGATTCCATTTTAATGTTTACTTTTGCAAAACTCATTCTAAAAGCTCCAAATCAAGAACCAGGCAACACCTGGTCTGGCCATGCCCACCGGGTCAACCAAATCGAGGGAAATGTGCAAACCTTAGGCTGTAAGAACTATGTCTTATTTTATCTCCCACAAGTGTTGGTTCTCTTGTAAATCCAGCTCTGATCTCGCTATTTATCTTCAATAGCTCAAGTGTGCAGCTTAAATTAATAGTGCAGCTCTATTTTGTGTCATGCTAATGTACTCCTGTGGTCCAATATGTGTTTGCTAATTTTCTCCATTTGCTAAGTGCTGAACGAGATCTTCCCCCTCGTTTATTGTTTTTATATGGCACTTCTAATGCTTTATGACTGCTTAATGTTGGGAAGTTTATCATTATGGCTCAAAGGCATTTTTAATCATTGCTGTCATGTTCCAAGAATTGTGGAGATCTTATACTCGATAATGTTAACATTTCAGTGAGTTGTTTTAGTTGAAGTTAATGAGTAATTATCATTGTAGAGCATAGTGCTTCAAATAAATGAGGCAAGCCATTAGAGGAAGCTGGTAATTTCTTTTTTTTTTTTTTTTTTTTTTTTTTTTAATATACAACTTTTCACATTTTGTGCATAAATATTGGCAATCTTTCAGAGCTGACACTGCCAAGGGTTATGTTGAGTCATTGAATCATAACAGGCAAATTTTGGACCAAATGTTTTAGTCAAGGAGGCTGCATTCTTTCAATGCTCATTCCATGAATTTTATCAGAAGGGCAATGGAAAAAGATAACAATGCTTGGATGCCAATACATAGCAGTTTTATCGTGATTATTAGTCATGTATAGCAGGTAATCAAAAAATATCAGATTCTACCATTAGTGCCATTTAAAATCAATGATTATACTCTCAAGTCTATTTAAAATGAGAAGGAAATGGGTTCGTGTAGTTCTACTCTGACCAGACAGATTTGCTTTGATGTGTTTTGATGAACAACTGTCTATGTTCATTTTGAATGGGGCATCTTTACAGAAATGGCCAAATGTTGTGACATTAATTGAATTTTCTTGAGTACCAGTTCAGTGTGTTACATTTTGATAGACGACAGCAAATTAGCCTCTTTGTAATTTTTTCAATGCAGCTGCCTTCTGTCATGGTTTGGTCCCGCCGGATGTAACCTGCAATCCGGCGGGCACTGGGACCAGGAGCCCAAAAGCAGGAAGATGGGACCCACACGCACAGGCTGATACAAAAATAAAAGAACTTTTAATAAGTATTAGAAAAAGACAATCAAAAGATTGGGGGACCAGCAGGGCTAAAATCTCAGAATGCAGCTGCAATTGCCAACTGGCAGTTGCCGCTCTTAAATACTCTGCCTTCACCTCCACCTCAAGGAGCCACACCTGTAGTTCGCTGAAGTGGAGGCGAAGACAGCAGGAGGGGGAGGGACTGCAAGGCAAAACTCTTACACTATAATCTGCATTCTATGACATAAATTCAACTTTTTCAGACAAAGTGAGATTTTTCAAATATTTCACTGTGCTCCTTGAAGCTGTTGTAGTTTTTTGCTGATGAGAGTGAAACTTGGTGTGGTCTGTGCTGTCGTGGCCCGTTCACTTTTCGGTTTATTTGTTCTGCGCTCCCCTGCATAAGATGGCTATTTGAATAGTGTTTCCCCGCTGTCAGCTTAAACCAGTCAGGCCATTCTTCCCCGACCACTTTCATTAACAAGGCATTTTCACCCACTGGGTGTTTTTTTTTTTTTTTTCACCATTCCCTTTAAATGCGATACTGTTGTGTGATAAAATCCCCGGAGATCAACAGTTTCTGAGATACTCAGACTATGTTTGGTCCAGAGCAAGTGGTGCAGAGTGGCACGCAGAGCAGTGGCAAATTTTTTTTGATCAAAGTATGCAGGCAGACGCAAGCCAAACTGCTCCATGGTTTACGCGTCAAACTTCTGCATTATGTATTATTAGGTTCTATTATAAATATTATAAATGAACTGCTACATATTCAAATTACTGTACCTGTTTTGACAGATCCTTGGCTTTTTTTTTGTCAGTCATAGGAAGACTAAAATATATCCACACCCAAGATTTGGCAGATCTTGGGGGTAAGAAGGGCTTAACGTCCATTTTGTTGTGGCAGAAGGGTCGCACACTTGGAACAATCTTGAAAACATGCTGCTCCTTTACTGGTCACCATCGCCATCCTCTCTCATGATATTGCTACGTCAAAAAATGTATGAATGCATTTACCCGTACATCTGAGAAAATTTGAGGGATATTGGAGCACGATTGCAGTGCCTATGAGTGGGAGCAATATAGGAGTGGAGTGGTAACTTTTGAAGGGAGCATCTTTTTTATGACATATAAAAACCCTTTTATCATTCTAAGTGCAGAAATTTACAATAAAAATGTTCCCCCTTATTTTGCCATTTTGAATATAAGGTTATAGTCTTATGTCTTTTGATGAAAAATATTTTTGACTTAAAAATGCCAAAATGACTCTTATTCAAGTTATTTACTCTTTAGCATGGTAAATCATGGCTTTTTCGATCATTTTAATTGAAGAAAACAACGTTTAAAAATTGTGAAATTTTTATCTCAATATTAGACATTTTTGACCAGAAGTATGCCAAAAAGACTTGAAGAAAACTTGTTTAAATTTTATCTTGTATAAAGACCCCTTTGTCATTTTAAGTGAAGAAATTGACAATTAAAATTTTTGACAAATTTTTGGGCTGGGCTGAGCAGCGGCCCGGCCCCTATAAAGGCGAATGTCGCTGAGTGAGTGAGTGAGTGAGTGAGTGACTGTCTGAGTGAACAAGTTCAACGATTGGCTGGCCGGTGGGGAAGAAGTTCAGTGATTGGTCGGCCGGCGGGGAAGAACTTCAAGGATTGGTTGGCTGATGATTGGCTGGCTAGCTGGCCAGGCGATGACGTCACTCGTATTTACTGGTCTGCGTATTTGCATTATAAATACATGGGTCTCGGAATTTCGGCACGGTAATTAAAAAGTGGAATTGAACGTGCCAACTCATATTGGCATGTACTTATCCCGTACTTTCTTGTTATGTTCTTTCAGATCGACTGGTAATGTTAATGTTAAACATCCCTCAGTCCAACATAGGAACTTACATGATGTTAGGAAAAATTGAAAAACAGTTACTATGATTATAGCTGGACTATTTACGTACACGGTGGAAGTGGCGCCGGCACTATTATGTTTCAGTATCTTTAAGAATACCGGTATGATGCTCCGACTGGTTTCCAAATTAACTTATTCCCTTGTGTGTTCATGAGTTGGTTCGCTTGAACAGAAGCAGTTGTGGTGGCCGCTTTGTTTGTATCTATGAGAGCGATTTTAACCAACACCAATGAAAACAATAAATTTAAGAAAATATTACGTTTAAAAGATGGCGGCAAGCTGGATTCGACACCCCATGATTGAGGTAGCCACATCTAGACTATGTTCTTGTACCCAGTACATCACCATATTTGAATCCTGTCTAGCAATAGACTGCAATAATCAGGCAAATGTACTGTTAAATTAAAACACATTTTTGTAGCTACATATAGAATGTTCACAATGTCCAATTTTTGACGCGAATGAATGTTTCTTGGTGATATTGGTCGCCATTTTACAAAAATTAAAGCGTATTTTCTTCTAATGAACAGCAAAAGGTGGATTAAATATTAATATAGCAGATGCATATGCTGCGCTTGGTGATGTCACATCCCCGGTTAGTGCAACTGTAACGATAACTTTTTTGTTTCATTCCGATTCATGAACATGCATACATACATACATACTTTAACAGCTATCTACATCTGCTGCTGCTGTCTCTCTCAAATTGACGTTCACAAAATCAATAACGGTTACCCTTACTCTAGCTCTTTGTCTGTTCAAATGTATAGCTTGCTTTTGATGTTTTCCTTACTCAAGACCCCCCCCCACCTCCCACTCCTTCATTCACTCTCACTCACTCACTTTCACACTCACTCACGCTCTCACTCTCACACTCACTCACACTCTCACTCTCACACTCTCCGACTCTCCCCACACACTTTTTAAATAATTTATCAGCTCCAGCTCATTACTAAACTTGCACTTCATATAATTGCCTCATTTAGCACCCTTTTCTTGGGCCCAAATTCTCATACAGCACTTGGCGGTCCAGCCATATACTAGGTTGCACATAGTTTTGTTTCACTTTTCATGGTAATCATCAAAACTCAGCAAAAGCGAGCTCTGCGTATTTGTTTTTCCTCTCATTTTTCATGCATCATGGTTCAACAATAAGGATAGCACAATTGCTTCGGACAAGTATAATGCCTCTTTGGGCCAGTAGAATAAATATTACAATTATGTAAATATTATTTTGAGTCCCCGGGTCAAGTGGCCTGGCAGCTATTGAAAAATGTTGTTTTTCCATTCATATAAATCCAGTAATTTTCATCAAATATGAATTAAAATATGACAAAGCACATTCTGATAGTAAAGAGAGGTTTATCTCATGTAGATTGAATATTGGAATTATTTGGGTTTTGTTTGAGTCTCTGGGTCATGAAGCCTGGTAACTACTGAATGAGGTATTATTTTCCATTGTATAATTTATTACTATTTTCATTAAATATTGATTAAAAAGCTGAAAAGGGTATTCTGACATTACATAAAGGTGTGCTCCATATGGGAATTATTTTGCATTAGCATCCAGTCGCTGGCTCAAGTGGCCTGGGGGCTGTACAAGGCAGGATTTGAGATTACTGAGGTAACTTGAGGTTTGACCTTGGCTTTTTAGGACTATGACGGTGGTGCACTTCTTACTGGGGTAAACTACCATGGTAACTTACGTTGAACCTGCTTGAGAGAAGGCTAAGTTCAAGATAAGAGATCAGTGGGTATAAAGCAACACCCTTTGACCAGTAATTCATGACATCACCGTTCATTGAGGATAATGTGGAGTTCGGTGCGCAGATCATGAGAGGGTCTCTGAGGAGGTCAGAAACATTTAGGGACCAGCAAAACCCATTAGGTTTCCGTAATGATTATCTCTATGAGAGATACCGTTTCTTGTCTGAGGAAATAAGTTACCTTTTTTTCGTCTTCTTTAGCTATTTGTTGCCAGCACAACACGTAGGAATTCTGCCCTTACAATCCCACAAATTGTATGGATTGCCCAAAGTTATCATTTATTTATTTATTTATTCATTTATTTAATTTTTTTTTTTTTTTTTTGCCCTTGGTAGTTTTCTGTATGCTGTTTGTGATGCAGAGAACTTGAACAAGAGAACAGCCTGCATGGCAATTCATAAGGGGGCACGTGTTCCATCAGAGCTGCTGAGTGCCATTGTAGTGTTCCCTGGCCAGTGGCCAATTAACCACACAGTCCGTAAAAGATAGCAGGTAGACCTTAACTCACGTGACTATTTTGACTATTAATGATAGATCCTATTATGTCTACTGTTGTATCTTAGATGGATATCCTTTAATAGGGTTCCCCCCAGCTGGGGTTGCAGCTGATATAAGTGGGTAAAAGTTGTCTAACACACCATTAGTACAAATCAAAGCAATTTAATAGAATACGTGTTACAGTGTGATCTACTTGTTCCCTAATGAAGGGGCAATGTTATTGTAAACCCATGAACTTACACATTCACACAGTTATAATTTGCACATGTGTAAGAAGTTTTGTAACAATAGAAATATTTTGTGCATGTGTGAAAATATTTTGTACGCGGATATAATCTTCATGTATAAAAAGTTATAGCTGTAAAAATAGTTTGTGTTGTGTTCTTAAAATTTGTGATGGAATATTTTCAACAGTGAGGCTTCACAAAGTTCAATATGCCAATTTCCTCAGGCTAACAAATTACTAATTACAATCGCAAATTTTGACCCAAATCTGACAACTTCGGCTGACAAGCCAATCATACGTTGCCCACTGACTTGCCAATCAGCTCGCTGCCCACTGACAATCCAATCAGTGGAAGTAAAACCATTCAATCAGGGGGTAAATGGTTCAATCAAGTAAAATAATCAGAACTCAATTTTTCATGGGATTCTTATGCACAAATCTGCGCATTGGTTCGGGGATAACCGGAGCAGCCTGTTGAAGCTCATGTAGCTGGGAGTTAATTGAAAGGACCCTTTTGATTCACCCTCATCTTTTTAATTCAGTCAGTTAAAAATGTGTACACTTCTTTCAAATGTTTGCAGTAGATTATGATTTTTATCCTGTATGGCACATAGCTACAACCATTTTGGACAATGCGGCTCAGGAGGGTAAATAGGACCGAATTAAGAAAAATTTACAGGTGTTCAAAACTGATTTCAAGTGTGCTTGGAACAAAAACCAGCGATCAAAAACAGGAACAAAAACAAGGGGTCCCCAGAACCAACATTGAAATCCATAGTATTCTTTGTGGGTAGCATTAAGTTAATTGGGTTTCTGTCATAGTCTCTGGACCATTGGCCACCTCATGTAAAGAAACTCTGGCTCAGAGCTATTATTTTAAATGGACTTTGGTGACGCTGTCATTCAGGCTCTCACTAGATTCTTGCGGGAAATGAGTCACACATGACAGAACTTGGATCCTTTTTAGCAACAACAGCTAACGAGTGAGACATCCTTCCTTCCTGTCCTGCTGCTCATCGCTGTTGAGAGTTGCACATAAACAGTTCCTGGGAGAAGGGGGTGGAATTGCAAAAAGGTTTGTTGCTTTATGACTGTGACACTGCGTTTATGTTCTGATTAATTAAATAAGGATTAAACAAGACAACTTTATTCTTTGTTGCTTTTCAATAACTGCAAATGCATAAAAGGATTTATATTGGGGCAAGTAAAAATTAGTTTTGGGCACGTTGATTTCTGACCTACATGCTTGACTGGGGAAGTGAAAGGGAACATTTACGTTAAACCGTGTGTACAGCATGTTTGACTTTCATGGTTACATGAAGTGGATCAGCTATTTTTGGCGCTGTCCACTAGAACCACGAGGCAAACTCTTAAATTCTTTTGTTTTCTTAAAATAATTCTGCATCATGACACTGTTTTGATTCTTCCCCAGAGAGTCTGCAGTGGTGCGTCAATCTGTAATGTATTCCTGAAATACTGATTGATTGAGTCTACTGAGTCCCAAGTCTACTCATATTTCATCACAACGGTGTAGTGGTTAAGTGTGTTTGACTTGGGATCGAAAGGTCTAGAGTTCAAGTCTTTGCCACAGCTTTTGCGGTGTGTTGTTGGGCAAAACACTTCACTCCCAGAGTGCCTCACTCCACTCAGGTCTATAATCGGATACCGGCCAACTGTCAGGGAAACCTGACTAAGAGCTGGGGGGACTAGCATGATGGACTAGCATCCCATCCAGGGGGAGTAGCAGCACTTTTAGTCACTTCATGCTACAGATAGCAGGGTTAAACACCAATCTGATGAGTCAGTTGGCTTGGGACCGACTTCGCTGCTCATCTTAAGGCGCTGTGGGCTGGGTTGAGGCATGGCTGTTTTTTTGATAAAACCTTTTTTTGAGAGCTAGCTGCAAGGCTAATTCAGTCCTTTCCCTCTTTACAAGGAGTCCATTGGGCTCAAAAATTTGAGGTCATCCTGGATTTCTCCATTAAACTGAGCCAAAGATCAACTGATACGTGTGGTCTTTATTAGGTTGTTGTGGGGAGAAAGTAGCCTCCAATTCAGTCAAGCTTTAATACTTTCTTACCATTGCACTCTGGATCAGCAATAATTCCTGCTCTCCTGCTTTTATCCTCAGAAAAGTTTTGATTGATTCTGTTAAATTTGCAGCTCAGTGTCCTGTGTGGCCGACACTCTGTTTCATGGCTCAAAAAAGTAGTCCTCTACAAGCTCACAATCCCCACTATCTTGACTGAAGCGTAACCAACAAAGTTTGGAGAATGGAAGCCTTAAGTGAATTTTTCAGTCAAAAGGCTTGATTACTGATTTGGGTGCTGTAACTCCTGTCAAGTTTAATGGATGTGAGCGCCGAGGAGAGAGGAGACCAATTTAATGCCTGTATTCCCATGAAGCTGGTGGGGGTGTGAGTTTGGGCACAGCCTGAGGATCTAAGGCCCAGACCTTGTCTTGTTTTCAGGAGGAAGCTTGATAAAACCTGCTAATTGTGGTCCACATGGACTTCACACTTGATGCATGCCACAACCTGCCTTAATTTCCTGTGATAATGCTCCTGCGGTGTGCTTTTCCCCACAGAGAAACTGATAATTACAGAGCTAGACATCAAAATAGCATTGTTTTTACAGCAAGCTCAAAGCATTAAACATGAAAAACTAGAGAACTCTTTTACATTCAGAGGGGTAAGAGAAATAAAAATACAGTATGCTTGATCAAATTACTGCAGCAAACAACAAGTTGCTGAAATATCACACTGAATGCATCAATAAACAGGCCAGGGGGTGAGTAAGTAAGTCAAATAGAATCAATTTTTCTATGGTGGAAAAAAACCTCACATTTTTTATGTATTTAACCACTTTGGCTCCTTTAGGAGGCTGTGGAGGTTTTGAGGTAACTATTATTATTCATTTAGGGCTAGAAGAGTCAAGTGTTTCTGGAAAAAACAAATGGACATGGGAAAATTATGAAAATTGAAAGCAAAGGGGCCCTGGGCAGCCAGCCAGCCAGGAGTCGAATCTCTAGCCAGCTTAACCCTATAAAACCTACGGACCCATATATGAGTCTGTAAATGCAGCTGCTGTATTCTAACCTGTGGAACTTCAGAGTGATTTTAAATTCTTGTGGAGATCCCAAGGTTTCCAATGGTCTCAAATACCATATGTACTGGTGAATTACTGGGAACTATGTATGATATGATGTATACAAGATGTAGATTTTTTCCATTTGATGTAATGCTGTGGCCTTAAAAACATGATGTCCTGGGTTGAACTATTTCTGTCAATTAAAGTTTGATGTTGCTTAAGTGAAGCGCTGCAACCGGCAGATACATTGTCATTGATACATTCATCACAATGTGATGAAAATGAGTTTTTTTCTGACTTTGAAGCCACTTAAGGGAAAATGTAAGTGAAAAATGAAAGTTTAAGGGGTAAATGCAGGGCAACAACGCTAACCTCTGTGCTACCATACAACCTTATTTTTGCTCTGCAATCAATTAGCTGAGCTAAACTGTAATCCCCTGAGTGCCCAGCTCCTCAGCTCACACTGGCACTCGGCCGATTGGCAGCTGATTGGCTGGAGTAGGCGCTAAGACGGGTTGGGGAAATCCCTATAAATTGATTCCTTCTTTTCGATGGAAAGAATGACCTCATTGTGTGTTGCTCCATTG
Organism: Gymnothorax javanicus; assembly: GCA_029692085.1. Taxonomy (NCBI): domain Eukaryota; kingdom Metazoa; phylum Chordata; class Actinopteri; order Anguilliformes; family Muraenidae; genus Gymnothorax; species Gymnothorax javanicus. Next base: position 24,335,328 of record CM056206.1, on the reverse strand, counting down.
GACTCCAAAATGAAGTTGGCACAGGAATGGTTGGTGTAGGCAGTGTAGTGTTACTTCATCAAGAGTGGTTTGAGACACAATGACCAGGGAGGCTGCTGTGGCGCTTTACTTGCTAACAGCATAATAGATGGTTTATAAAATTCTGCATAAAAATAGCAAATAGCAGAAAATACTGTAACAACCTCAATTCTGGAAAAGTTGGCACACTATAGAAAAAGCGAATTAAATTGAAAAGGGTTTGTTATCCCTCTTGCCATATTTAAAACACCACAAGAGCACAATAATTCATTAACTAGTGAATTAATTTGCTCTGTGAAAATATATGCTTCTTTCAGATCTGATAACTGCAACAAACTGCAAAAAAGTTGGCATGAGGGCAACTTAGGAATCATAAAAATGTGAAAAGTTGCAAAAATGAGGAGTTATGTCACAGGTGATGTTAAACAGGTGAGATAATCATGTATGAAAGGAGACTCCAAAAAAGTCCTAATCCCTCAAGACCAAAGACAGGTTGAAGCTCACTAATTTGCCAACAGATGCTTGAGGTAATAATCCATCATTTTGAGAATGAGAATTGAGAATTCTACCAAAGACAAGTTGGTAGAATTTTGGCATTTCTTTGGGATTGCCCTATGGTGGATGATAAAATTAAACAACGGAAAGAATTCAGCCAAATCTCGGTGCGTAATGAGCAATGCTGAAAGCCACCTGAATATATGCGCCTAAGACATCACTGTCTGAAGAACCGTCATGCAACTGCAATGGATATTGCAACATTGGCTTAGAAATACATTGGTAAAGCTTTTGCAGTCAACGCCATTCACTGCTGCATCCACAAATGCCAACTAAGGCTATACTATGCAAATTCAAAGCCATACCTCAACATAGTTCAAAAGTGCCAGCAACTTCTTTGGGCTCAGTGTTATCTAAGATGGACGGTCGCACAGTGGAAGCATGTTTTTTGGTTTAACAAGTCAATACTTAGAGTGGATTTTTTGGGGGGAAAAAACAGTCACTGTGTTCTCCATACCAAAGAGGATAAGGCAACCCAAGCTGTTATCAGCATCAGGGCCAGAAGCCGGTGTCTGTCATGGTGTGGGGGTGTGTCAGTGCACATGGTGTGGGGTGTGTCAGTGCACATGGCATGGGCAAGTTCCTCATTTGGGAGGGCTCCATTAATAAGAAAAGATATGTCTCAGCAACATTTGCTGCTTCTAGATGTCTGCTGTTCTCCAGCAAGACAGTGCCTAATCACATTCTGCACAGAATTCAAGTCCTTGGCTGTATAAGCACAATTGCACAGCTGAACACCTAAATTATGGAGAAACAGGGAAAATGTCACTTGCTAGAATTGACCAACTGATGTCTTCAGTGCCTAATGCTTAATGTGTGCGAGTAAAAAAAAAATGGTGATTTAGTGGCCATCATTTGGCTATGTCAATTATTTTGGACTTTGTTGCAGTCATTGAATTGATTCCTTTCAGTGACCAATTTAATTCTAGTTAGAGCATCAAATAATGTTTTACTGTTTTAAATATGGAACAAAGTGAGTGGAATTTTTAATTCTGACCTTTTTGATTTTTTTTTTTTTTGTGTATTTCATGGTATGCAAACTTTTTTTTGGAATTAGGGTTGTAGCTATTGGGTACGCTTCCGCATCTGAGCGGGGTGTGATGCTACTCTAGACTGTTCTAGTATCTATGTTTTCACTCAATCAAGGGTGGCACTGTGGCGCTGTTGAGTCCTGGTCAGCTGATTTCTCTCTGCATGGAGTTTGCATGTTCTCCCAGTGTTAGTGCGGATTTACTCTGGGTACTCCAGTTTCTTCTCACACCAGAGAACGTGCATTGATGGAAAAATCCTGCGATTGCCCCCGTCCAAGGCTTCAGAACTGTAGTTGGTCCAGGGCTGCACTGTAGCTGCACAGCTTTCATAAGTACAGTGGTATGAAAAAAAAAATTTCCCCCTCTCAGAACCCTTTTTATGTTTATCACCTCAAATGGTTTAGTGTGTTTATGTAAAATGTCCTAAGGAAAGGATACATATGGAAACTAAAAATGCAATTTTAAAAATAGACATGTCATTTATTGACGTGAAAACATCATCCAACGCATCACACATCTTATAAGTAATTGACACCCCCACCCCCAAGCTGTTTGTGTCGTCTATAGAAGCAACAACTACAATGAAACATCCGATAACTAGAGATTATTCTTTCTCGTCGCTGTGGAGGAATTTTGGCTCACTCTTTTTTGCAGAATTTAATTCAGCAACATTTGAGGGTTTTTGTATGGTGGCCGACAGGGGCAAACACGCTGCGACGGGCCAAAATATGTCCAGTAGGAGAAACGCGCTGCAAAAACAGAAAAGATGCTACCTCAAAACAATGCAAACCACAAAAGCAAATGCAAGAGAAAAACAATGCATATCCATGTTAACACAAACGTGCAGCAACGGCGCAAAACAGCTCCAAACGGAGGAACGCACTGCGAACAGAAATGATGCAAACTCAAAAACATGCAAACCGCAAAAGCAAATGCAGGAGAAAAATGCTGCATATCCACATCAACAGAACAGAAGTGCTCACAGCCACTATGGAGAGTGCCAACTAGAACAGCTTTTACTTTTGACCTGAGCGAGACTTGCTAAGTTAGCTAAGTCGGTAAAAAGGCTTTCTAGCTAGCTAACATTAGTTCGCTTGCTTAGCTAGCTAGTTCACTGGCCTAGCTAGCTAACAGTTATATTTGGTGCACAGAAGTCAATAGAAAATAAGTGAATAAAAATTATCCATTATTTCGCTATGTCACTTAGCTAGAGTTGAACCGCAAGGATTTATATTATACCAAATATAACTGTTAGCTAGGTAGGCCAGCAAATTAACTAGCTAAGCAAGCAAATTAACGTTAGCTAGCTAGCTGGCTAGAAAGCCTTTTTTCGACTAATATAAATCCTTGCGGTTCAACTGTAGCTAAGTGAGACAGCGAAATCTTGGATAATTTTTATTCACTCATTTTCTATTTGACTTCCGTGCACTAAATATAACTGTTAGCTAGCTATACTAGCGAACTTGCTAGCTAAGCAAGCAAACTAACATTAGCTAGCTAGAAAGCCCTCTTGCCGACTTAATACTAATCCTCGTGGTTCAATTCTAGCCAGAGCATCTTAAATCGGGACTTCGGCTGGGCTACTCCAAAATCATAATTTTGTTTTAGAGCTTTTCAGAGGCAGACTTCCTCTAATGCTTCGGGTTGATGTCTTGCTGAGGAACTCAGTTGTGCTCTAGCATCTGGTCAGATTAAGATGATTCTCCAGGATTTTCTGACGAGAGCTGATTTCATTGCATCTGCAATTATGCCATCATACTTCTACTGCCATTTTTTACTGTTGGTATGATGGTCTTAGTGTGGTCTTTACTCCTGATGAAACGGTACCCATGTCTTCTAAAAAGTTCTACTTTTGACTCATTTAACCACAAGGACCTTATCCCAAAAGGCTGGGGAGTCATTGGGGTACTTTTTGGCAAAATTAAAGGAGTCTTTAGGTTCCTCTTGGGTAAGAGGATTTCACCTTGCAACTTTTCAGAGGATACAGTTTTTGCTCAGTGTCTTCCTAATGGTGGAATAATAAATCTCTGAGGCAAACAAGGCCTCCAGAGTTGCCTTCCTTCAGTCTTAATTTGGGGATTTTTGGTGAATTTGCTGATTCATTTTTATTTTTATTAGTCTTTATTTAACCTGGTAATTAGCCTATTGAAGTCAAGGATCTCTCTCACAAGGGAGACCTGGCCAAGAAGGCAGCAACACACGACAATAACACAAGCTTAAAAACAGTTAACATAACACTGAGAAGCAAAACAATGCAAAGTACAGAGCAGAAATACAAATAATGAATAAAAATCATATCAGGTGCAAATTTTGTGATGGCACTGATAACAATTAAGTGCAGCAACACTGTCCAATGGATTCACGCTCAACGTCCCTCAAAACCAAAGCGAAGGCATAAGAAATTAATTCTGGCAATTTTTAAATCTTTTTGGAGGGTGTAGCATGTAAAAGGGGCTGCAAATTTGAATGTTTTTTTTTTTTTCCATCTCAGTGCGGACACATGTAACAATCAATTGAAGAGCGGAGGCCATATTGGCTTTGGCTTCTAAGGATATATGTCCACAAATAAATAGGGACCAGCCCAAGGAGATTTTTATAAATAAAACCTAACTAATGCCTACGTCTGCATATATAAAGAAGGCCAATCAGATTCTGCATACAAAATACAGTGATGGGTGAGACATTTACATCCAGTGACAAATCTTAAAGCACAATGATACACAGAATCCAATGATCGTAAACACTGGGCAGAAGCACCCATGTACGACACATCCCCATAGTCTATCAAGGTTGATGATACAAGATGTTTTCTAGCTCTAGATGAAAAGCAGGATCTGTTTTCAAAATAGAAGCCTAATTTCACTTTGTGCTTAGAAACCAGGGCCCGTATTCACAAAGCATCTAATCTTACCGCTAGGAGTACTCCTAAGTCGCGCTAAAACATTTTATGTAGGAGTAAAATCTTAAAAGTTATTCACAAAGCCGCTGAGAGCAACTTTTAGTCAAGAAAACTGGTAACTTCTAGAATAGAAGTAGCTCTGAGATAGGTGGAAGTAAATCTCCATTGCTACGGATGACGTCAATTCTCATGCACGAGTCTTGGGACAACGAGCACGGTGATTGGTTGTTTGGTGACAGGGCGGCCCATTGAAAAAATATCCCACATACAACACATGGAGGAAAAAATGAGGAAATAGTCCAATTGGCTGGTTTGTCCCATAAAAAAATAACATGTTGAGCACTCCTGAAAATGCACTATGCGCAGTCCCCACATATCACGCTCTGGGCAAATAAACATACATAGGAAAGAGAGAGTTGTAAAAACGCCAATAGCATAAAACAATTCAATAATAAAACGTGTCATTTTCCCCAATAACTGGCAACTTATTACCCAATGAGAATATGTTGTGATCATTTAAATGATGAGCCGTTCAAGTTTGTTTGCCCTAAACTGTCATGGATGAAAGTTCAAAAAGGACGCGAAAGCCCAACTGGAGCTACGACCAGTTACTGCTGCTGGCCCAGTTGGTGCTGGAGCGAAAGCAAGGGAATTTTGGCTCGGGGGTGAACAGCAAATCCTCGGAAGACAGACGACTGCGAGAACTGTGGTATAGGCTGCAATCGCAGGGGAGGTCCGAGATTGCAGCCTATAAACGGGCTATCGTTTAAACAGGAAAGCATACTAAGCTTGGTTTGTAATTTATAGCCTACAATTTAAATATGTATACAAAATATGACATAGGCTGATATTATTATGATGATCTATTAAATGTAACCTTCACTCATAGCCTAATAAAATAATTCACGCATAGCAGGAGGAGGTACAGCACCAAAGCCACTGTCCCCGAGCAAGTGGCAGTCCCCGCGTCATCCCACAGGCACATAATGCCTGTCAAATAATTGGCATAAGCTGCTTTCCATTAAAATGTGAGTCGTGCGTGGATCCTGGCCATTTCACAACAATGTCCAAAATATTGTATTCGGCATCAAATACTATCTGGGTGTTGATGGAATTAACTTTTTTTTTCTATTTACAAATACTTCTTCATCTTGGGTCGGAGAAATAATTCAAATATGGGTCTCGTCAATAGCACCGATGATACCGGGCATACCTGAGATGTGCATGAATTCAAGTTTGATTCTGTGTTGTTTGCAAATGTCCATTTGAAACTGGATAAACTGTAGGATGATATGGGGTTCACTGAGTCCAATGATTGTTTGTGAATTGAGCGACTGACAGATGACTGTGAAATCCCTAAATTGTCCGCGTTGCAAAGTTGCATTTTTCCGGTGTCCAAGTAACGAAGTGTTGTCAAACATTTTATTTCGGGGCTTATTGGGTTGTTTCTCATGGTTGGAGACGTAAGTATCTCCCTCACCAAGTCAACAACAAATAAAATCCCTTCGCGGTCGATCCGATATCTTTTCAACAACTGCGCATCATTCAGAATTTCCGAGTCATTCCGTCTTTCAACAGCAGCAGCCATTTTCTGATTCTTTGTGAATAGGTTTTAGCGAGTTAGGAGTCCTCTTGACTACTTTTAAGCTCTCCCAGGCTTAGGAGCTACTTTTAGGCCTAAAATGCTTAGTGAACAACACTTAGTGAAAATAATTAGGAGTCCTAAATTTACGACTGACACGCCCATTTTTTTTAGGAGTTTCTCCTAAATCCGGCAGTTAGGACCTACTTTTAGCGCTAAGATGCTTTGTGAATACGGGCCCAGATTGTCAATGTGAGACTTAAAAGATAACTGTCGATCAATGACAAAGCCCAAGTACTTATAACTGGATACCAGTTCAATTACTTCTGTTTGAGCGGTCAGAATGTTTGGGAGATTTGACAGTAATTCAGGAAAGTTTGAAAACATAAGTTTAGTTTTGTCGGCATTTAAAATAAATTTTACTTTCTGTAAGCCAAGCTGAACAACATCAAATGCAGATTGTAATAATTCAAAGGCATGCACAAGAGATGAGAAACAACGATAAATAATAGTATCGTCGGTGTAAAAATGGTACGTTGGTACGTTATTGCAATCTTAGGGGATTTTGCCCTGTCACTCCCGGGAGGATTCACTACTGTTCAATGTTTTCCCAATTATGACTATGTTACTCCATTAATGACTCTATTGTTCCATAAATGGTTCTCAGTCATATATCTAGTCTAATGTAATCAACTTATCAATTAAATTTGGTAAGTTAAATAATTTAGTAACTAAGGAGGAATTAACGACCAAATTTGTGTTAACAGGCCTAATTTCTGGTGGATTACTTTTTTCCTTTAATAAATGAAATAATCATTTAAAAACTGTATTTTGTGCTTACTAAAGTTGTATTTGTCTTCTTTTAAATCTGAAATTATTCAGCATGACAAATGCAAAAATATCAGAAATCAGGAATGGGCAATAACTGTGCACTGTAATTAGACTGCCTCAGATGAAGAAGAAAAATTACAATGGGTTCAATTAAGCATATCAGATTTTTGTGTTTTCCTCAGTGCTCTGTTTCTATGGACTTGATGCACAATTGTATTGATATGAATGAACAATTAATATCAGTTTTTCCACTAATTTGTTTAATTCAGAGACTGATTGATTTTTTATCAGGAAGAAAATGGTGATTGTGTCTCCCGTAAGTGATTCTGTTGCCCCCCTGTGTACCATGGGGATAAATATGACAGCTATCTTTTTAGTAAGACTAATTTTGGCTGATTTATTAGCACAATGCATCTTGACACTCACACATTCTCTGCACGCTGCTCCGAGGCAGTGGCATGGAAACAGTCAATATTTGTCCTGTCAGGAACAGCAGACTAAACCTACCTGTTAGCCGCAAAGCATGGTGTCATCTCAGGGTAGATGAATGCTTTGGCTTGTAATGCTTTAACCTGTAATGGTTAAGTACAAGCACCTGTTTTCCCTGTGTGTAGTCCAGGCGTGGAATTAAATTCATGCCTTGTGTTTTTCCAAAAGTGTCACCATTTTAGCAATCATACATGTAAAAAAAAAAACCACAACAGCAAAACACTGAATGTTAGAGCCCCTTTGAATTGACAGGGGTACCACGTAATGTATCAGACAAGTAGAACAACATCATGTGATCCCCCCCGTGGAAGTCAGTCTATCCCTGAGCATGTGGCCCAGATTGAACCTCACAGTCCACAAAGGCTAATTTTGTACATAAAAATTGCACAGTGAAGGGGTAAAACACCACATTTTTGAGAATTAATTTATCAAAAATAAGGGAAAATGTTGATTGCATTCTGTCTTGTCTCACTGCGGATTTTTCTCTATATACTGTTGATTTAAGTGGCCTCTTTGATAATTAGGCTAGTTACAAGACTTTGCTGTGCAGAATGACAGTTATTTTTCAGTAAAGGTTTTACTACAGCAGGATAGTTTAACAGCTGCTGAAATGTTGTGGACAGTAGTGCCGGCTTTTATTTTAGAAAGCCAAATCTGAAGCCCTATGTTATTCAACTAAACCAACTTAGTTGTACAGGCAGACCTCCAGTGTGCCAATGCTGTTGGGCATTTCCTTGCAGAATGAGTGACTGTTGCCCGGAGAAGTGCCACAAAGAGATAGTATTTTGTCACGTCCGATGTCGCCATGGGACTGTGAACGCTTGGCGATGGCACATGTGCCTGAGACGGCTTTCTCAACTCTTAAGTTTTTCATATGAATGCAGCCTTCAAATTCGATTCACTGGTTTTGTTTTTCTAAAACTTCACGTTAGCACATCAACATTTATCGACATATTTTAGGCCTTTTTTCATATGGAACATCTATAATCAGCTCGAAAGTCAGAACATGGATAATGTAAAAATTATTAAGCGTGGAAGCATGTTTGACCTTGCGACAGCTTATCAGTGGGCAGCCCAAAAAATATACTTACTTCAGATATATTCTCTCGGAAATCTCTGTAGGGTTCTTTGTTGGACTGAACTGGCTTCTAGCGTACACTAACTCCGCAGGCCTCTTGCTTCCGATGTGCACTCTGCCATTTATAAGCCAGGTCTCCAGCTGGAGAGGATGAACATACTGGTGATTGATACTGACCACCAGCTGGGACCTGGACTTGAATGGCCTGGCCCAGGTCAGGCACCCTCTGCAGGAGGTGAATGCTGTTTCTGACCAACAATCCATTATCTGAATCAGTGCTGCTGGAGTAACTCCAGCCCTGCTCTTTTTTGGATTTCACCCAGATTTATCTCAGCTGATCAGCTCATTAGAGCAGTACTTGATGAGCTGAACTGGGGGTGTCAGATCAGGGAAACATCTAAAATGTGCAGGGCAGGGGTACTGCAGGAGCAGGGTTGGGAAGGACTGATCTAAACCACTTCCTCCTCACCAGGGTCACATGGAAATCTGGAGCATATCCCAGCTGACTATGGGCGAAAGGCAGGAACACAATCTACATCGCTCAAAAGTCCATCACAGGGCACACATAGCATTCACTCACATACTAATACTTAGAGGGAACCTTTGAGACTCCAGTTAACTTGCCATGCAGGTATTTGGACTGGGGAGGAAACCGGCGTACCCAATGGAAACCCATGCAAACTTCGCACGGAAATGTCCCAGGCTATAGGTGAACTCACGACCTCCTTGCTCTGAAGCAACAATGTTACCCCTCTGCACCACCACGCTGTCCATGCATCTGACCACAACTTTAATTTGGTCTCATCTCACCATTGCACCTTGTGGTCAAATGACTGCGGTTGGTTCTAACCAGATGGAAATCTGGCAACCCTGGGGCAACATTATGGAAAAAAATTCCACCATTAGGCTCTTGGATTTTTGTCCAAAGCATTTTATGGTCTGGATCTGATTTCACTGCTGGACTTATCAGCCTACGATCCCTCTTGATAGCTCCCATCAATATTGACGGTGTTTAGAAATCAAGTGATTGTTTAAAGGCAGAAAAATAATGACACCTATGTTCTAGACACTGGCCACTGGGAGTTGTGGGGCCACATTATTAATCAATTCTACTTAAGTATTGCCTGCCAGGACTATATTTCACTGTTACGATAATCTACCAATGCGACCGAACCTGCAGGGAGCTGTATGAAGGTTATATTTACGTTTTTTTTTTTTAAGAAACAAAGCAAACATGACATTTTGTCTGCCCCAGAGTGAGAAATGGCGAGAGTGCTTTTGCTGTTCGAGTGAAACATACATCTCTATCCCTCATCCTGGCCAGTCTTACAGCAGATGCCTTGTACTAACACAACAATATAAAAGTGCTTTGACTTCAGAACAGGAGATTTGTGCATGCTTTCAGAAGTGCCAGGTCTTGAGAGGACTAAACACTGCCAAGGATTATGGCTACTGTCATATTTTCTATGGAGAAATTGTAAACTGTGGTGCATAACTCATCAGAAACACAGGGATCTTTTTCCAGCTTGTGTTCAGCTTAAAGCAAAAATTCATTTTGCTCTGTTAATTATGGAGTGGGACCCAAAGAATGATATTCTGCTGCCAAGTGTTATAATTCAGACAAGGCACCAGATGCAGATTCAGGATACAATCCAGTGAGGGTATTTATTCTGAGGAATTTGGTAATAACTGGAGAAGGGCTGAAGCCCAGAGCAGGATGAACACAGTCCAGCTTAGGTGGTGTATAGTGGTGAGGGTAATGGGCGGGTCTGCGCCTGGCCAGTGGCGTGCCAGGACAGAAGCCTCATGGTGTTAACCCCCGCCATAGCAGGACAGGTCAGACAGCAGGTCTGAAGGGTTTAGCAGGAAAGCGGTCCCAATCCTGGACATCACTGAAGGCTTGGGAGTTGTTCCTAATAAACTGGTCAGAAGAAAATACTGGAAAGGCAGGTAAATAGGAACATGGTCTAAATCCTGGTGAGCGATACTAAGGATGTGGAGTTTTTTCCTATTAATGAAGCTCAGAAGATTAATTATGTATCTCAATGTCATAAAGGTTATGATAAATTCCAAAAACGGAAATGCACTACCCAACAAGAAGACGTAAACTGACTGCTTGCTTAAGGGAATATAGCGTGACAATCCAGCAACTCCGCTAGATAGAAATAAGGCTTATTTACACCACAGGAACACAGGGAACAGGGAACACAATGGTTCGCACCTGGATAAGGTGAGGCACGTGAGATGCCAAACCAATTAAGGAGACAATACCTCAAAAAGACACGCAGGTTGCTGGAAAGGGGGAGGACACTATATTGCATACTCAAGGGTTTTGAAAACCAGGACCATATTGGCAGTGGTTACATAACAAATATCTACTGTTTAGTTCCATATTTTTATGGTTGATCAAATTTCCTGTAAATAAAATACATTGGTAAATTTTGTGTAATTTACCTCCAAAACTGATAATGTAGACATAAGAATTGCGTTGTATTGCATCAGTGGTGTTTTCAGTCCTTATTGCTCAGGCCTGATGTGATGTCAATGTGCTTATAACAGCAAACTGACATCCCTCTGACAGCAGTGTACTTTTTTTCCTGCTATATTATGTTAGTAAAGTGAAAGACCTTTCTTTCTGCCTGCCATAATTTGAATGAATAAAAATCTGTTCTGATTAAAGGATAACAAGCACTCAGCCAGAGAACGAGCCCAAAATTTGCATTCATAAGTCCAACATAATAATTAGAAAAACTTAAAGTGTTTTGTTCTCTTTAGCACCACAAATGGCGATATTCAGTGATTGCAGATGTGTTTTTTGGACCCCACTGTCTAGAGATCTGAACTGTTTCGCCTGTGTGACATCAGTCTCTTGTAACCATCGACTCAAAACATAGTCAATGGTTGGAACTTGGTCCGAGCCACCATAACAATTTGAGTTCACACGCTAGTACGCACAAAATGGAATTATGTCTTCTGAGACAACAACTATTACATTTACTACCTACTGAATTTAAAACAGCTGTTGTAAAAGTAAACTTATGCACATACTCATTCATTGTCTGATATTAGGCTAACTTATTCCGATTATTACAACATATTCATGAACTTGATGGAAATGTAAATGACATTGCATGTTATGAGCACCATTTCTGTAATGATCAGTAAATTAAAGTGAATGTTTCCAAGGTCGGTAGGGTTAGCTAGCGGTTTTTTATAATTGTTAATCACTAGCTGACATTAGATTATGTTAGCTACACTAGCTGGCAAGCTTACGGAATATTACTTCATATGAAAGATGGCTACAATGAGCAATGTTTGCTGTGTTTCAAAACCTAGTGTGCAGCCATGTTTCTACTGCCTACAAGATCAGCTGTCTGCATAGTGTTTTAACTGAAATTGAACCTTGCAAGACTCAGTTATGGAGACAGTAAAGAAAGATAGCGATTTCATCGGGAGCCATTCCCCTGATAGATGATGGAAACCGCACCACTAGTTATGCGCTGCTTGAGATTTTTCATGGGAATTTCGCCACAGACACCTAGCTAGTTGTTTACGTAAGTAAATAATGCAAATGCAATGGCTTTCATCAGAAGGTGATAGGCTGAGTCATCATTGTGTTACCTTATTTGGTGATTTGGTGAGCGACTTGACATACATTTATTTACCTAAATGAAAATCTTTGAGATTGTTACAATAAATGGTCACAAATGATTTCCTTTTTCACTTTGGTATTGAAATTTGTTGAGACACATGCCAATATCCATTTAGTATTCGCTACCATGTTGAAGGCAAATGAGGACAGCAAGGATATCTGATTGAAAAATATTTGAGCTGCACAAATGTGGAAATGACTGCAGGGAAATGGCTAAAAAGTTGAAAATACCAAACTTAACAATCAGGGAAATTATTAGAAAGTTTAAGGTCTATGGCAATGTCTAACATCTATCTGAAAAAGGACGTGTGCCTATTTTCAGCGCAAACACTGTCAAGAGGATGTTTCTACTCGTAATGAAAACCCCCAAGGACCTCAGTGGGAGAATTTCAGGTATTAATTTTGCATTGGGGCCTGAAAGTCTCCAAAACCAGAATCTGATTCTATCTACACAACTTCACGACATTTGGCAAGGTTGGCAGGAAAAAAAGCCTCTGTTCTCAGCAAAAAACAGGCTCCTCAAGAGCTTACAGTTTGCCAAGAATTATTGGAACTTTCGATTGGGTCAGGCTGTATGGTTCAATGGCACCAAAATAGAGCTCTTTGGCAATTAACACCAGTGTTAATCAAGCGGTAGTCAGAGTGATGGCATGCATTTCCAGCAAGGTATCCACAAACAAGCCCTGATATCATCTCCACCTGTAGGGGAGACTCAAAACAAGCACGATTCGACAAACACACCCTCAAAGACACAAATACAAAAGCAGTGGGAGGTAACACCATTGGACTCAATCAAAAATAAAACATCCTTGAACGCTGGCAATAAACAAAAAAAATTTTGTATGATGGATAAGATACTGTAAATCACTATTAGCTCTTAGTTTAAATAGTGCTCCCAAGGAACTGTGATTATATACACAATCAACTGGAAAAGGTATGGGTGCGAAGAGTGAATAAATGGTGGTTTATGTGTCTAAATTGCCATCATGACGGAAAACACTGTATTTTTTCCCCCCTGAGAAGTCTGTTTTTCTGCAGGGGTTTGGAGAAGTTTAAAGCTGACTAAACTACAATGCTCAACTCAGGGGTTTTTATTGTGCTTAATGCTATACTTCTGGCCCAGAGGAGAAGTCTTAATTAATGTTTTGCTGGAAAAGCAGCTTCAGTATATTTATTGTGCAATTTATTTATCTTACCAAACCCTCACTGGGATTCATTTAATTGAACATGTGGCAAAAAAGTACTTCGCAACACCAAATTGTTTAGCATGAAATTGAGCTCTCATGAAAACTTGAATGATATTTGAATATATTTTTTTCTTGAATGCTTCATTTCTATTAATCATTACAGCCGAAAACAATCTGATGACCAGAACAATTTATGCTGCAAACCTTATGCTTCAGTGCACGGAAGAAAAACATTAAAGTGCCCCTTCCATACATATCCCGACATTTTGTGTTAATCCCCAATGCCCTGCCATCATATTCATACCATTATTTGTGAGAAAAGTGCCTTGGATCGCTTATTTGATGACCTTTTTAACATCACTGAAAGGCAGTCTGAGAAGACGGGCGAGTTCCCTCATGAATATCCAGCGTTTAAATGAGCTTCGCGCTGATTGGATAGTTCAGCTACATTCAAGTATATTCAATATGTAAACAGCCCCAACGCCCTACTGGCCCAGAGCCTAGCTAGCTACAACCATAGACGGTGAAAGACAACAGATTTTACAGGTGGCATAGTAAGACTTCAGCCAAGCAATGGCTTCACAAAGTTCACAAATATTGCCATATACATATACAGAGGTGCTTGAAAGTTTGTGAACCCTTTAGAATTTTCTATATTTCTGCATAAATATGACCTAAAACATCATATTTTCACACAAGTCCTAAAGTAGATAAAGAGAACCCAGTTAAACAAATGAGACAAGTCATTTGAGGAAAATGATCCAATATTACATATCTGTGAGTGGCAGAAGTATGTGAACCTTTGCTTTCAGTATCTGATGCGACCCCCTTCTGCAGCAATAACTGCAACTAAACGTTTCCGGTAACTGTTGATCAGTCCTGCAAATCGGCTTGGAGGAATTTTAGCCCATTCCTCCGTGCAGAACAGCTTCAACTCTAGGATGTTGGTGGGTTTCCTCACATGAACTGCTCGCTTCAAGTCCTTCCACAACATTTTGATTGGATTAAGGTCAGGACTTTGACTTGGCCATTCCAAAACATTAGCTTCATTCTTCTTTAACCATTCTGGGGTAGAACGACTTGTGTGCTTAGGGTCGTTGTCTTGCTGCATGACCCACCTTCTCTTGAGATTCATTTCATGGACAGATGTCCTGACATTTTCCTTTGGAATTCGCTGGTATAATTCAGAATTCATTGTTCCGTCAATGATGGCAAGCCGTCCTGGCCCAGATGCAGCAAAACAGGCCCAAACCATGATACCACCACCACCACCACCTTTCACAGATGGGATAAGGTTCTTATGCTGGAATGCAGTGTTTCCTTTCTCCAAACATAATGCTTCGCATTTAAACCAAAAAGTTCTATTTTGGTCTCATCCATCCACAAAACATTTTTCCAATAGCCTTCTGGCTTGTCCACGTGATCTTTAGCAAACTGCAGACGAGCAGCAGTGTTCTTTTTGGAGAGCAGTGGCTTTCTCTTTGCAACCCTGCCATGCACACCATTGTTGTCCAGTGTTCTCCTGATGGTGGACTCATGAACATTAACATTAGTCAATGTGAGAGAGGCCTTCAGTTGCATAGAAGTTACCCTGGGGTCCTTTGTGACCTCGCCGACTATTACACGCCTTGCTCTTGGAGTGATCTTTGTTGGTCGACCACTCCTGGGGAGGGTAACAATGGTCTTGAATTTCCTCCATTTGTACGCAATATTTCTGACTGTGGATTGGTGGAGTCCAAACTCTTTAGAGATAGTTTTGTAACCTTTTCCAGCCTTATGAGCATCAACAATGCTTTTACTGAGGTCCTCAGAAATCTCCTTGATTCATGCCATGATACACTTCTACAAACATGTGTTGTGAAGATCAGACTTTGATAGATCCCTGATCTTTAAATAAAACAGGGTGCCCACTCACACCTGATTGTCATCCCATTGATTGAAAACCCCTGACTCTAATTTCCCCTTAAAATTAACTGCTAATCATAGAGGCTCACATACTTCTGCCACTCACAGATATGTAATATTGGATCATTTTCCTCAATAAATAAATGACCAAGTATAATATTTTTTTCATTTGTTTAATTGGGTTCTCTTTATCTACTTTTAGGACTTGTGTGAAAATATGATGATGTTTTAGGTCATATTTATGCAAAATTATAGAAAATTCTAAAGGGTTCACAAACTTTCAAGCACCACTGTATATATTACCCCGAATCTGAAAAGGAGGCCGATGCAATGCAGGAAATGTTATCAACGCGTGAAACAATGGACGTTTCATAGTGGTGATTTTACTAGCCTATGTAACAAATTAGACGAAATGTCTCGCAGACCTCTCGATTGCAGAGCTGCCAACTCCAACGCATTCGGCTCAAGTCTCACGCTTCTTAGTGGCATTCGCGTTCCTGTGCTGTAGTCGGCAATTATTCAATTAATGCGCATATAAGAGATTATCTTGCAGAATTACAGTCGTTGTGCATTAAAGTTTATCAGTTTCATGTGCATCACGGTTCATTTCCCCACTAGTGACATGGAAATCGATTATGACTGGAATTCTCACGCTTTTCTTTACTCAGGAATTGGAAGCAATGGAATGGCATAAAGACATTTCAAATTGTCTTATTCCATTCAAACAATCTAAACAATCATGAAACGCATGCATTGCTTTCAATCCCCAAGTAAAAAAAGCGCAAGAGGTCCAGAGTCGTAATCGCTTTCCGTGTTACTATTGGTGAAATCCACCGCTACGCTACTGAAACTGAAACTGCCATTTACAAAGACTTCAATTACGCGTAAGAATCTCATTAATATACGCGCTGATTGAACAATTGCTGACTTCGGTGAATATGTCTCGAAAATACGTGAGACCTACGCCGTATGTGTGAGAATGTGAAGAAAGTTGGCAGCCCTGCGATT
Source organism: Gymnothorax javanicus (assembly GCA_029692085.1). NCBI lineage: Eukaryota > Metazoa > Chordata > Actinopteri > Anguilliformes > Muraenidae > Gymnothorax > Gymnothorax javanicus. The sequence goes on along the minus strand of CM056206.1, from coordinate 24,319,093 downwards.
AGGCTGTTGATTTTTTAAACCATTCTAAAAGTGGCCTAGCTCTCGGAATAGCCTACCCGGATGGGCTTTCGTGTTAGTAGCCTATGCAACAAGCCCCCATGCATCATCCCAAACGCAACGAGACGGATGTCTCGTCATTTGCAATTGCCAATAGGTCACCTATACCCCTGCCTGTGATAACCCAGCTAAAGTCATCTTCTGGTGATGAACAGTTTTTTTTTTTTTTTTTTAATACACAAAGTCATTCTACATCATGTAAGGAATATTCCGTGAAAGAATCTAACAGATATCTCTAATATTGACTGAGTAAGGTCATTTCAAAGTTTTGGCAGGCATGACATGTCCTCAAACTAGGCTGGTAAGCTTCACAAGACGTTAATCTACAAATGCAAACGCTTCATTTCTGAAATTTCCGTGGTGATACGACGCAACCCGTGGAGAAATCCGCACCTGGTTTAAATTGAAACTCTTCTGCCGTGCCTTCGACTGAACTTCTTTACGATGGTGCGCATTAGCGTCTCCATTCATTTCCAATGGTAGAAAAGAAGTTCCTTAACTGAATGACACCCAAACTATCAGGCGTTCATCCGCCGAAGGTAAACTAAAAGCCGATTGAAAACATAATAGACTGGGCTTGTGGAAAGCAACTTCCGCGTAAACGAAGTGTAAATAAATTAATTAATTTTAATATGTATTTATTTCGAAACCCCAATATGTAACCTATCATTTACAGCAATGAACTCACATCTCATTTTTGTCACGTTTTATCACTGGAACTACTTGACGGTCTTTATCTCAAAATTAGATCAGGCGAGTTTAGCCGTGTTTTCACGGGCGGGGTCACAAATATTAAATGCTTTTTTTCAGTGTCACAGTATCACCCCGATCTCCAAAATAAGCGTTATTTTGTTTGAAAGAAAAAAATACATTTAAATAGCCGTTATTATTTTTTTCAAAGCTGCAGGGAGCCACTGTGGAAGGGCTGAAGAGCTGCACGCGCCTCTACAGCCGCAGGTTGCCGACCCCTGCTGTAGACTGTGGATGACAGTTGGCACGTTGCTTGGAATCTTTGTGTGGGCGGTTACACTCCAGAGTGGGCGAGAACCGGCGAGAATATGAATATTCAATTTGCGGTGTTTCGTAACACTGCAACACGTTTTTAACTGACGTAAATTCTCCGCCTATTTCCTTTTATTCGCGAAAACCAATACTTCAAGTGGTGTTGGTGTTCAAGAACCACGACATGTCACAAACTGATTATGGACCTACCATATTCAAATACTAACAGATAAAGTCCATTTCCTCGAGCAAATGGACTTAAAACAGCTGAATTGTCACCAAATTAACCCTGCAGTTTGCCTTCTCCACAGTACAGAATGAAGCGAGAGTGTGATGATGTTTATTGCTCAAAGGACCCAATATAATTTAAAATGTGGTGGTGTCCACAGTGTCTAGCAGGCCAAAGAAGAGTGACTTTGAAGAATCCCCAGCTTTACCATTTGATCCTTTCTGTGTACCCCCACAGTTTTGGTCCATCTCATTTTTTCCCTTGTGACATTAATGTTACTTTTTCACGCTGGTAAACAACGGCGTTCCAACTGCAGTTAATCCACATCTGCTTGTGCCTGCTTACATCAGACTGCTTTTTTGAGCAAGAAAATAAAAGCACCAGATTCATTAAAGATTGTTACTGAAGGACAGCTGAAGGCCATCCACACTTGTATGACCACTGCATGTCGCGTTTGATTGTGTATGTAAGTGGCATCCTCAAAGATGCTCAGCCTGCACACATTACATAATAGTCGTTGTGTAGTTTACTTCTTGATCTGTTATGAAACTGGCTAGTTTTGCCCGGGGTCTTTAATGTATTAGTCCCTTTCCATTCATGTACAGCATACAGGGCCAGTAGCTGTACAAACTGGCCAATCAGAGCAGAGCTCATTATCATTGTAATAACCTACTGCCCAACGGTGTAGAAAGGGCTTCAGGGGAGTGATGGAATGCAAAGGATGTTGGTGCAAGAACGTGGATTTAATTAAATAAACAAGTGAATAAGTAACACAACCGCAAAACTTCAAGGGAAATAATAATAATAAAAAAAAAATTGCTCACAACAACAGCGTGTTACACACTAAGGCTACTTGCCAGTGAGGGGTAAACTAAGGTTTAAATAGACAATGGAATGATAATTAACTAAGGAAAACCAGGTGTGATAATTAACTGAGAGAACAGGGGGGATAATTGATTTATTAGGTGAGGGCTGGTAGCCCTGAGTCCGGAATGCCTGGGAGAGGGGCATCACAATCATAAGGCGTATGCCTGCTCTAAATGGTCTGTTTTTCAGAGGGGAGAAAAGGACAGGAAGTGAATGGCTGTCAGACATTATGTGTTTTTATGGGTAAGTTTATAAACCTCCCTTTTGGACTTCCACAAATATAATTTTTGTCCAAAAAGCTTGCCAAAAAGTAGCATAATATGGTCCGGTCTTTGATACTGATCTGCTCTGTAGTGTAGTCCCCACAGGAATTAAGATGGTAATGCCCTGGGAATCAGAGCTTCAAAGCCCGAACGCGTTTCCTAAAAACAAATTAAATTGGTACATTTTCTGCAATTAAAGCCCATAAAGAAGACATCAACATTTAAAACCAGGGTGATTAAATGGTTTGGCTTATCCCATTAACGTCTTTATTGATCTGTGTGGGCTGTATATTTTTGGTAGAGAGAGTCAATTTTAACAATCAGTAGAAGCAGGATAAACAGAAATGTTTAGAAAAATCTGACAAGATATATGTGCTCGCAAGCCCTAGAGTGTCATTTTTCCACTTGTTGATGCATCAAAAGAGAATGGCTGCTGTGGTAATTTTTTTTTTTTTTGTAATTTTTCTTTTCATGCTATTTTTGGTCGAGTCAAATATGGGTCAAGCTACATAGTGTGGATGTGATGCACTGATAAATCTATATTGTCACCGAATTAGCCCCGCAGTGTCTATACTTTTGAGAAGGTACTGGGATAAAGAGACCTTGGAAACAGTACTGCTTTGCTTCATGGCAAAAATTGATCGATTTGCATGGAGTGCAGTTGTCGTCTAGATATTTGAGAGTTGTGAGTTCGTTCAAATTTATTGATATCTTGAAAATCTGTGTTTGTGATCCCAGTTTCTCAGAGTTTATGAAAGTCATAACCAGTGTGCGGACTCCTTTATTCCATTTTCATATCAAGCATCAAGCTTTCAATGTTAGCGAGCCGTATAATATGCACTACAGGGTATGGAAGCACACACTCACCCGGATTCATACTGTGAAGTGTGTGTATACAACTTACTGTTGCCTCTGCTCTTTGATACAGGTCTGCTCTGTGGTGTAGTATCTATAGGAATCAAATGGAGGAGCTTTGGGAGCAGGGCTCGAAAACCCACACAGAGTTATTTGAACTCTTAACTAAATGGTTAATCCTTTTTCTGTGCAGCAGCAGCTAGATACGCACAACCAATATCCTGTGTACTTTTAATTGATTATTTGTGTTTGCTCTTATAGCCGGTTGTGACTTAAATATATATTGGCTCATTAATTTGTCTGATTCTAAGAACTGTAATAAGAAAGGCTAGCACATTGTGCTGCAAGGAAACAAGCAGTTTCTCTTCATTGCACTGCATGTTACAAGAACCCAAAAGTCCTCTTTTCAGGGGAATTCCAAGTTCACCAAGGCTCAATGCTTTTTTCAGTTAGCCTGCATTTTTTACCAATTTCCCACAGTTTAGAAAGGTTTTTCTCACAGCAATGATTAATAGCTGCGGGACAGACCAGTCACAACAACTGCTTCAGTGATCTTCCAACAGCACAAGAACCCATTTATCACTGCATCCTACCAGTGCAGCCCCCACATATTTTCAATCTACTGTTTGTGAATGCAACAGCTGCATCGGTAGACACTGTGTTCGTAGCTGACTTGGACTGAAATGCACCCGAGCAACCAGAGGGGTCGCTCTTGAGTAATTTTGCGAGACCAAGACTATTGCGTGCCTAAATCCTGTAGGTGACATTAGGCGATACCATGTGGGGCCAGGAATGTCGGTGGGTGCAGGGAGAGATTGTAATCTTACATCTCATCATGGAGCTGAGACAGCATTGCGAACCAGTGCCTCAGCGTGAAATGTCAGCTGGAAATCCAAACTGGCCTCTGTCCGGAAATTTCAGTTGAATTAGGTATGTGTAAGTAAATCAGATATATGAGGGATGCTATCCAAAGAGAGATGACTTTGGACTGTGTAGCATTTCTGAAGTAGAAAATGAACAAAGGCAGTATCCTCCATTCCTTTCCAAAAAAAAAAAAAAATCCCAGGATAAGATTGAGTTATGGAGCTAATGATAATTACATTCGTGTACAATTTAATTTTGTTTGTAAGATCATTTTTTTGTCAAAGATTGTAGTTTGCTTTATAAGTGTTGTGGAAAATTGTATAGGAAATTCCATTAAATGTGCTGTATTGATCATCGGCCACAGCGCGGACATGCCAATCATTTGCGCTTGTGGTCACTCTTCAATAATTTTGTGAACCACAAAGCATTCAACATTGTTGTACGCCAGGGGTAGGGAACCTTCTCCAGAAGGAGCCACTGTGGGTGCAGGCTTTCATACCAACCAGGCTGCTACACACCTGATTCTACTAATCAAGGCCCTTAACAAACATTCCAGAGGTTGAGTAGTACAATCAGACGTGTAGCGGCTTGGTTGGTATTAAAGCCTGCACGGTACATAATTTCACTGTATACCCTATAAATATCTATATTTACTCCCATGTACATTAGTCTTTATTTTACTGTGCATATATAGTGCACACATGCTGTATATATATGCGCACTCCCATGTACTTTACCATTCGCTCATGCTCTGATTAGATGTGAGCTTAAATTGTCAAATTTTGTCTTTTTTTTTAATTGTTGAAAATAAAGTTTATAAAAAAGATGCACATTTCTTTCTGTTATGCTCTGTACCTGTACTTGGCAGAATGACAGTAAATTTGAATAATGTAATCTAATATTAACAGTTTCCCATTTCCCCTGAAGCTGTCATCTGCCCCTTTTGCCAGTGAGAATGGGACAAATAAGCACTCAGTTGGTTACAGTTACAGTTCGCACTGAACTAACTACTTTGCTAACAAACTTTGATCAAAATCCGCCATTGCTTAAAGTCCCAACTGGATTTGACGGCTACAGCATCAGGAGAAATTTATTACCGGGTGCCGTAGCCATTGCAAAATCCGCCATTGCTTGAAGTCCCTAATCAGCACGTATGGGTGTACGTGATACATGACAGCAAAGTGTGATATGTTTGCGGAATACCAATAGCACACCTTACATACCCACCAAGCCAGCTCATGACATGTGCCTTATTTTTATTAGCTACTCTCTGCTGACATCAAAAGTTGGAGGTGGTCATAAGAATGTGACTCAACCGTGTATATTATGAAGCGTAACAATATCGAACAATTGAAGTTATGTCCCAAACTCCGCCCATTATATTTGCAAGGCCGGATTAAGGAGATGCAACACAAAAAGTCCCTAAGGCCCTAAAAAAAATATAATACAAAAACAGATCTCCAAAATAAGATTTAAGAAATCATAACAAAAAAACCCCAAAAAACTCAAGTGGTGCTGGACTAGCCAAAGCAGGGCCCCTGAAGACTACACCCTTGATGTTACAAAGTCAATCTGTCTCCCGACCAAACAAAAATTAGGGTGAGTCTTCCGCAGCCTCCTACTCTGGCCTAAACCTAAACTAAAAATGTGCACAAAAGCTGTCCAAACACCAAAGAAATACAGGAATCTAAGAAAGTATCAAACTATGCCACAGTCTCTTCCCGCCACCTCCACCCTTCAGGTCCTTTTGTAGGTGCATCCAGGTGGAGTCAACGAGGTAATCAGCTGCTCGTTAAGCTGAAGGGCCAGATTTCAGTCAGGTGCAGAAGCTGGATGATCAGCAAGTGCCTGAAGTTTCCCGGCACGTAACAAAGTGCACTTCCCAATTTATAAGTTGCTACATTAAATGATGGAATATTGTATATTTGCAAATGTTAAAATCATTATTCAGTAATTTATTAGCTACCTCTAGCTAGCCAGCTAGCTAGTGATCTAACGTTAGTTACATTCTGATGCCAAGCATACAATTAACAGCTGTACAAATGTGACTTGTTAATTTCTAGATCGGTTTCTGTGTAGCCCAAACAACCCACATCTTTGCACATAAGTTGGATAAGTTTTAACACTAGGATTTTTTAAAGAAGAAAACCCACTATTTGGCATTTTCATACCATCCCAATTTAATAGTTTCAAGCAAAAGACTCATTTTTCATGATAAATCACATTCTTGTAGCCAAGATCTTAAACTTCAGTCAAAAACAGGTGCTTGCAAGGTACTCACATCTGACTGTCTTGTGAAGGCGAAATGATCTAGCTTAAAACCAAACCAGCTGAATGTAAAATGTCCCACACCAAAGAACAGCAGTTATGTTAGTTTAATTAGCTAGCTAGCCAGATAGCATTGTGGCCAGCTGAAGTAACGCCATCTGATTTTCCTCGTGTTTTACTGCTGCACATCGCACAAGCAGACAAAAATAGCACAATACTTCAGGCAATATTACCCTCTCTTCATTGTCCTCTCTTTCTTTTTTATCCCATTTTGTGTTTGTTCTTTGATAACAGCATTTTTGTGGAAGTCAAAATGATTGGTCATCATACTTCCCATAAATCTCCACAAAAAGAAAACAAGTGGAAGGATATTTTCCATAATAAAAACAGAAAACATGCAGCTTTTCCACCATAAATTTAAATAAATTATCTAACTTAGATCCCTGAATACTTACACGATTATTGAACATTGTTGGATTGAAATCTTTAAAAATTAACTTCCCACGATTGAGATTTATTTGGCAAATGCATTTGTGTTACGTGATGTAGGACAGGTCAGTTCATTTATGTGGCTGCAAGCGGCACATTCATTAAGGAAGATTTTGTGTCAAACGTTAATTATGTAACACTTAACTGGCGACTTGCGTTGCAAATAATTATACACAGAGGGACTCCACCAGGCAGCGCTCAGAAAATTTCACTAGCACCTCCACTTGTATTGTGCACATACTACATCTGTACCTGTTTCAGGAACATCTTTTTTTTTTTACTTTTTTAATTGGCATGGATCCAAAAGTCGACAGCACCGAAAGTAAGTAATGACAGTTTATGTACATTTTTGTAGAAGGTAGTAGTTAGAGAGAAAATACGTACACTCCTAAACCTCATCTTCAGCAACCCGAATATTTGTTCTAATAAACTGCGAGTACATATGAGACTGTACATTCTCTGGGCTCTTGTCTCAGGATGGAGCACAGGGGTTCAGAGATATCTTTTCAAGGCAAAGCTTGTATAGGAAAACAATTAGAAAAAAAAAATAAAATGATTTGCAAATCCTTTTTGACCTACATTCAATTGAATACAGCACAAAGACAAGATGTTTAATGTTCAAACTGATAAACTTTGTTTTTCTGGAAATATTCACTCATTTTGAATTTGATGCCTGCAACACGTTCCAAAAAAGCTGGGACAGGGGTATGTTTACCTCTGTATACATCACCTTTCCTTTTAACAACACTCAATAAGTGTTTGGGAACTGAGGACACTAATTGTAGAAGCTTTGCAGGTGGAATTCTTTCCTATTCTTGCTTGATGTATGACTTCAGTTGCTCAACAGTCCAGGGTCTCTGTATTTTGCACTTCCAAATGCGCCTCACATTTTCAATGGGAGACAGGTCTGGACTGCAGGCAGGCCAATCTATTACCCGCACTCTTTTACTACGAAGCCATGCCATTTTAACCCGTGCAGAATGTGGCTTGGCATTGTCTTGCTGAAATAAGCAGCCATGTCCCTGAAAAAGACGTCGCTTGGATGGCAGCGTATGTTGCTCCAAAACCTGTATGTACCCTTCAGCCTTAATGGTGCCCTCACAGATGTGCATGTTGTCCATGCCATGGACACTAACACATCCCCATGCCATCACTGATGCTGGCTTTTGAACTTTGCGCTGATAACATTCTGGATGGTCCTTTTCTTCTTTAGCCCAGAGGACAAGATGTCCATGATTTTCAAAAACAATTTGAAATGTGAACTCGTCAGACCACAGCACACTTTTCCACTTTGCATCAGTCCATCTCAGATGAGCTCGGCCCCAGAGAAGCCAGTGGCGTTTCTGGGTGTTGTTGATATATGGCTTTCGCTTTGCATGGTAGAGTTTAAACTTGCACTTGTAGATGTAGCAACGAACTGTATTAACTGACAATGGTTTTCCAAAGTGTTTCTGAGTCCACATGGTAATATTCTTTGTAGAATGATGTCGGTTTTTAATGCAGTGCCGCCTGTGGGACCAACTGTCACAAGCATTCAACTGGTCTTCACGGCGTATTGGTCTTCACCTGGCTAACAGACAAATAATTTGTGGTTGTCTGCGAGGAATTCCGTGAATGACCGAACAGCCCTGCACACTGTTGATCGTGAAACATGCTGGGAATCACCAATAAGTGAATGCAAACCCCCAGATGCGTCATAGCAGAGAGCCAGACTAACCTAGAAAAGCAAGCTTCTTAAGAAGCAGGTAATAGATAACATGAAAATAACTATGCAGCTTATTCTGTTGTATATCAGTGACGTTTTCAAACACAATACTATGGAGGTAGGGCTGTCAGGTTAAATAAATGATGTACTATGATACTATGATCTTCAAATACAGATGGTATTAGAGAGCAATGACTATGACATAAATCATCTACTTACATGTTCTCTATGGGACAAACCACCACCATATCTAGTGCCTTGTGTGGAAAAAGGCGACCTTCCATACTGTTCAGCCAGTTTCTCTATTGTCGCCATATCCAACCGATATTGTGAAATGAATTTTCATGGGGTGTATTCCTCAAAGGGATTTTCGCGGGGCTGATACACTTTCAGATCTTTTTCATGAGGGCCACCCCAGCGACGTCCTTCAAATTCCTCTTCCAGAATATGTGGATTTTGGATTGCATTATGCCTGTATGGCACTTTCCTAGCCACCATATTTGTTCATGTGATCAATGTTAATAATGTTTTAATCAACAATATTACACTCAAACTATCGTTAATTAAGGATAAATCACTTACCCACCATTTAACGCGCACCTTTTTTGTCCGCACTAAAAGAGGGGCGCTCAACGCTTCAATTACGCAAAAGTTTGTTATAAAATGCCTGCATTTTTAGTTATGCAATGGTTCTGTGCGTTTTTCGTTAATTCAAGCATTTAACACCCTAACAAGCGCGCAGAGTTTGTTATGAAATGGGCCCCTGGAGGGGCCCCGCCTTTAATTCCAGCACCCAGTGCCTGCTTTTTCAGTCAATGATATTCCCGTTTATTTATTTATTTATTTTTTAAATTTGGCATCCCCAATCCCACCCGAATTTGGAATGCCCAAAGTCCCGAGAACTATGCCCGAGAACTATGTACAATGCTTGCTCGTATGCAACCCCCTATTGCCAGCTCAGGAGAGAGAGACTGTTCACAGCTCTCCTCCGAAGCGCGCGCCTGTCAGCCCCCGCATCTTTTCACTCATTGGTCGAAACTATTGCAAGTTCAGAACGTGGGCAGAGGATACCTGAACTTGAGCAAGCTTAGAATCTCACTGACGAGGAGGCCAACAGGAGGGGCTTGAACAATGAACAAGGCAATCATTTTTAATTTCCCTTCCGTGCAGTCCATTGCCAATTTGCATCCCTACAGCGCTTAAGCCAATCGTGCGCTGTCCTGAAAAAGCTGCTGACCACTGCTGGTTGGTACGACCGGGAATCGAACCCGCGCCGTAATAGTCACCACTGCACCGCAATTGCGGCGCCTTAACCAAGTGAGCTAACCCGGCAGCTCTGTTTTTTTTTTTTTTTATGTAATTCTGAAAGCATCTAATTTCATTTTTTCTGCTTGGAGTATTACACTGACAGAAGTTAGGAAAAAATAACATGGTAATTTGAACATTCTATACCTGAACTAGAAATATGGTATCTTGGCGAGGTGAAAACACTCTGAAGGCTCTATACATCTTCTCATTGTTTTCCGACAAAATCCCTTTTGTGTTTTATTTGAAGTACAGCACTAATGTTTATTTCTGACGGGACTATTATTGGAAAATGAGCAATGAACCTTTTTTTTTAAATTGAGTCAGTGCATTTAATCAGGAGCAAAATCTCTTGAGGCAATTTAGTTTTCACAACAAAAATAACTTTCCTTCACTTCAACATTTCCCTCCACATTTTCAATTAGCAGTGTAAAATGCAGCCTATTAGCCAGCATTTGCTCTCACAAGGTAGCAATAGTACTGAAAAATCTTGGTAAATGATGGGATATGGATCCCCTGGGAGTAGGGGAGTAATTTAAGGGGGAAACATAAATAATTGGAACCCTAAATGAATCTCTCTCTCAGTCTCTCTCACACTTAGGGAAAAGTTGTTTCAAGGTTACTGAATTCTTTAGTATTTGTGTTTGTTTCATTTGACTGTCAGTACAGTAAACCTATTTTTACACTGATTGAGGGGGACTGTATAGTTTTCTGATGCTTTTTTTTTTTTTTTTTTTTTGATTGCATGTCTTTAACTCTTATACCCGGGAGCTTCAATGACTTGCCATTGGAGTTTTAAAAAATCCTCAAGTAACCTCCCCCCACAATGTCTATTTACTACTCCAAAGCGGTCCTCATTTACTTTTCCTAATTATCAGCCAAACATTAATTTGCTCACTTGCAAAGACTAATTGGTAGAATTAACGGCCACTTTGTTTTTAGGGGTATTATAGGACATTGCATCACTTAAGCGTTTCAGGAGTTTTTCCATCCACATTAATGATGACATAAAACCGAAATATGCTTTATGAAGATTCTGAATTATTTTGGCGCCAATTTTTCATAGGCCTAGTGTTTAATAAGCCAAAGAGGATGCTTCCCTTTTTAAATGTATTCTTCTTTACTAGATTGTTGAGAGAAGGAACACACACCAAAGTTGGAGAGTTGCTGACCATGGTAAAATTACAAATGTAAAAAAGAGCAGCCGCACACTTATTGCTACTATGCGATAACTAATATACTAAATTATTCAATTACCAACGCTTTGACGTGAAAATCGTTGGTAATTTAATACATAAATTACTAGTGCCTCGCAGCCATGAATGTACGACTGCACTTCCCCGCAAATGTAGCTGATTCTTTTGAACACTGAAAACATTTTGATGAAGTGCAGTCTTAAAATACATTCAGCTACACTGCTGAAAAAAAAAAAAAGTTAAAATGGGAGATGGAATTCAAAGCAAGTTTTGGATTAGTTAATCATTTGTATTATCCTTTTCCTTACAATATCCCTACAGAGTACAGTATACATTGTCAGTGTAACCCATTGGTGATCTCTGTCATTTTTAAATAATTTCTTTATCATTATAGGCTTATATATTGGTCTTGATTTGTCAGTAAATAAATTATTTGATTATAATCAGGCGATCAGAAACAGGAATAGGTTGAGAGCAATTACGCATGTAAGGGTTAGAGGCTGATGGCACACTGCTGAAAATCCTGTACCGCTAGGAGCACATTGGGTTTAAAGAAAAAACTACAAATTTTCAGGAAAGGTGTGCAATGGTACTAGGTGGTTGTGTGATGGTTCCGAGCTTCCCAGCAGCTTTAGGACCAGGGTAACTTGCCATGATTTAATGAAACATGAATTCTGCTCTCAACCAGAAAATCTTTAAAGAGAATATTTGGGCATCAGCTTATGATTTAAAGCTCAAGCGCAGTTGGGTTATGCAGCAGGACATTGACTCACAGCACACAAACAGGTCCATCTCTAAATGGCTCAAGGTTTAAGGGTGTTCTAGTCTAAGTCCCACGTGAATCTGATTTGAGATGCCAGCTCACGCTCAAAACCCTCCAATGTTGCTGAATTAACACAATTCTGCAAAGAAGGGTCGGCCGAATTTTTCCGCAGCCATGTAAAAGACTCATCGCCAGTTATTGCAAACAGTTGATTGCATTTGTTGCCACGAATGGTTTCAAGGACAATTATCATTTCACATGGGCGATATAGATTTTGAATAACTATACCTAAAGCTGCATTTTGTGTCTAATCATGTTATCTTTGTCCTATATTAAAATTAGCTGGACGAACTGAAACATTTAAATATGACAAATGAGAAAAAATAGAAGAAATTGTGAGGGGGACCAATATACATATATTTTTTCACAGCACTGTTTGCAATAAAGCACAGTTTTTTCTTTATGGTAAACATTTGCAAAATGGGTTCTCATTTGGTGAATTTGGTGAATTAATAGGTTCCTAATTGAATCGGTGAACATGTGACAATAGGCTCCTTTGAGATGAACTGTGCCTTGCCTGTGTAGTGTTAGGTGTAACGATTGAATCAAACGGAGGCTTCGCATCACTTTTATTAGCCACTGAACATTGCTCGAGTAACCAGGTCACAGCGATCAGTTCCACGCCAGACGCATGACGTTTTGTGTAACCCTACGCCGACTGCGCATAAGGGACAGCTGCATTTCAATACTGCCTGGAAAGTGGACGAGGCAGCAGCTGGGGGAGGTGACAGAAAGCTACAGTCAGGTCAAATAGTTTCTAGCAGCTTTCTCAGAATATCACTGAAAAATTTTATATCCTGTTAGATTCATCTGTAGGCTACCTGTCGCTTGCAGACCACATTTGTATAGAGCTGTATGGCTGAAGATATCACACGCGTTTATAATCAACTGCAGATTTAACTGGGAGTTGGGGGGGACGGAGACACGGCCTTTATGACAATTAGTCCTGGCCAGTTCTCAATCATTTTCCTTCATCGACGCGTTTTCCAATTATCGTAATTGGCAACTGAATACACGGTTCCTCTCCATATGCGATTTAACTCTACTCTTTAAGTGTGATTTAACACTGAACTTTTTGCTGTCCATACTGAACAGGTGCTGCTTGTTCTCTCCGATTAAGTAAGACGGCAATCGGTCATCTGGATGCGTATTTGCTGTGTTTAAATCAACGTTATTCAAAATTGCTTACCTTTCGACTCTCAGGCAAGCAGTAAATTAATTTTCTGAACTTAATTTACCCCACCGTATCATCGCTGGATGCTGTTAGATCGCATATGGAGAGGAACCGTGTCTTCAGTTGCCAATTACGATAATTGGAAAACGCGTCAATGAAGAAAAATGATTGAGAACTGGCCAGGACTAATTGTTGTCATAAAGGCCGTGTTTCCGTCCCCCCCAGCTCCTAGTTAAATCTAAGCCCCTGATCAACTGCACAAGATTTGTTGGTCGACCGATTAAACATTCATTGCACAACATGAGACTGCTACAATCTAGTGTTAATTATAAAAGTTGTTCAGAATTTTCGAAATGTTTATGATATTTATGATGAAAAATAAGAGTCAATCAGCTCTTTGATTGGGAAGGAAAGCTTTGATTTGGACGTGGCTAGGTTGTCATCCTGATGCCCAGAAAGCTTAAGAGTCACATAAGGCACTGACTGTCCTTTCATTTAAAAAAAAAAAAAAATATCTGAAAACATAGACTAAAACCCTACTTACCTTGAACTTCAAAGATGATCCCTCTCTGTATGTCAGGACTCAAAGAGACTTACTGGCTGTTACAATCAATGACAGAAACTGGAAAATAAGGCTCACCATTGCTCTTATTTTGAGTATTTATATAAGATTCTCTGCATTTTCAAGATCAGCCATATACTTTCCAATTGGCCTGTAAACAGACTGTTCAGACTACCATTATGATGGGGCTTTTCTCTTATATTTGTCTATAACTGCTAGCGAAAAATCCGTTGGTCAGGACTGTAGCTCCACCCTTGCTGTTTAGCGGCAATGAGCCATTGTACCTCTGTTCATGCTCCAATGACCGATATTCCCAGAAACTTTGGTTCCCCAAGAATGTTCCAGAACTGACTGCTGAAAATTTTGATAGTGATAATGGTGAGCTGCACATTACATACAAGCATATTTCCATGAATGCTTTTCGCATTTGTGCAACACCTGCACTGTTTCTGTGATCTGATGCTGAATTTTCGCCATAGTTCAAGGCAGTGGTTCCCAACCCAGTCCTCAAGGATCCCCTGTCCTGCAGGTTTTGTTGCAGCTCTACTTTTGCACACCTTATGCATTTAAGGCCCAATGCACCTTCATGCACACCCTGTTCAGGTAGATTATTTTCAACCAATCAGCATGAAGCCCTTAAATGGATCAGGTGTGAAAGAGTAGAGCTACAGCAAAAACCTGCAGGGCTGGGGGTCCTTGAGGACTGGGTTGGGTTTGGTGGCCCATAGTCACTAAGTAATTTTAGATGTTTTTGTGGGTTGGGCCACCCAAGTCAAAATGTGGCCCTGACCAAAAATTTACAGACCAAATGTCCAAATGAGCAACTGATGTGATCCAAGTGACTTTGACCATGGAATCATTGTTGATGCCAGACGGGCTGTTTCGAGTATTTCGCAAACGGCTTCTACTAACTGCTTTGTCTCTATAACCTATACCAATTCATTGTATAGTGTTGTAGTATCCTGTCCTCCTGATTTTTTTTTTTTTTTGAAGAGGTACAGTTTGAAGACCCCCTACCATGTTGTGTCACTGGTACTAGGTTAAAGCATTGAATTGTCTGTTTTAGTGGTTGTTTGGACATTGGCTGTGGAAGATCTTGATGAATTGTTTTATTGATGCATTTTGTTCCGCAGTTATTTTACAGAGTCCTCTTTATTTATTGTCTTTTCTGGTATTTGAATCGTTGCTTCCATCCTAGGTTCTCTGCAACTTTGTTCAAATATGCTTTGTTTGTATTTCACTCTGGATAAAAGCATCTGCAAAATGACAAACATGTAATTTAATCTGTGAAATGTTCTGATGGCTACATCCTGCAAGACACCATTTCACAAAGTATGAGTTCAGTGTACTCGCGAATTTGCGAACCCTCAAGCTGCGTTTTCACCCAATGCAAGACGAATTATTCGGCAGCCAGATTACATTCAAAGTCAATGCAAAGACGCAAATAGTTTGTGCCTTCTCGCGTGTATTCCCATTTTTGTATTGATTTGGCATATAATCTGACCGCGCAAATGATTCGTTTCGAGTTTGGTGGAAACGCAGCGTAAAATGGCAAAGGAAGGTCCTGCCTTCACCACGCCCCCGAACGAATTTCATTGGTTGTTCGAACACCACCTTCTAGTGTGGCATTGTAAAATGACATTGCGAAATTTGTTCGCGGGGCGTGGTGAAGGCGGGACCTTCTTTTGCCGTCTTACGGTTCGCAATTTTGCCTCCATCAATATAGACATACGAAATACAATAGAACATCTTTGGAATGCGGTGGAACCTGAGATTCATAGCATGAAAATGCACTTCTCAAATCTGCAGCATCTCCAAGTTAAATCCATGCCACAATAATTTCAGCCTGTTCCAGCCAAGGGGTTCCAACTTAGTAAATATCATGTTCTTAATGGAGTGGGCAATGATTGTATGTCTACCTGAGTAGTAGTTTCAAAAAACTTTTTCATCAAAATAGCCTTCTTTTGCCCCACCTCTGCATCAAACGTTAATTTTAATCATAATGAAAAGTTTACAGTTCATTAAAATCAAAAATGCATTGCCGTGGTCTGAGATAAAGAATCTGTACCCGAAGCTTGAACAGAGGGAGTATGTTCCGCGGTCGAGGCTGCAATCATGGAAGAAATATAAGTTCCAAGCCCTCTAATAATAGGTGTAATGGCAATCGATACACTGTTGGCTTTGCCCACAAATTGAGTTTTACAAACAAACTTGCAAGCGCTGAGGGAGTGTCATTGTGTTTTCTGTTTTCAGATACTGTTCCCCAAACAACAGTCGAGATGCAATCTTCCATTTCCGGATATTTAATGTTAAGATTTGCAGGCTTGCCTATGGCCAGCTCACCTAATTTGTATTGGGCTCTAACAAGAATTTAGGGATGGGAGGCAACTTCCACATTTATCTTTCTCAAAAAAATAACTGTCTAAGAAGTACCTGTTTGGACCAGAAGCAAAAAGACTCCTTGTTTTGTGCCCCCTGCTGGGCAGCAGGGATGGCGTCCTTTGTGCTGTGCTTGGTCTGCATGCAAGAAGGGGTGCCTCTGTGGGTGCTACAGTTAGGTTATCTTTTGAACATGACCATGACTGTTTTTGTGTGGAAGAATCTCTGTTCTCCTTCAATGCCAGTTCTCTTGCTGTTTCTGTAAATCATTGTATTATATTTTGCGTATAAGTGGGGTACACTATTATTATATTTTTGTGGGGGAACTAGGTGCAGATGACACTCTTTTGAGTTACAGTGGTATTCACTGAGGATTAATTCCCCGTCTACATGTCCCCTACTAAATTTTCCCATTAGTTTCATGTTCTCTTCCACACTAACCATTGCACATTCAAAGTTACTGTTTGCATGCCTGTCAGAACTTCAGATACAATCTACTGCATAGACAACCCCAGTTCCAAAATAGTTGGGACAAAGTGTAAATTAACACTTTGTCCCAACTATTTCGGAATTGGGGTTGTACATTGAACACTGTATTGACTCAGTATACCAGTGGCAGGATTATTTTTCCACTAGGCCGTAATATAGAATATTTGCTGTTGGTTTCTCATTATAATGCTTTTCAATGCTGCTTTCAGCTTCTTGCTTGTTTTTTAGAGGAATTCATCAAGCAAGCTCCAGTTCATTTCAACCATCACCAACACTTGCAAATGCAACCTTGTCTTGCTTTTTTTATTCTATGTCTATATAAGCAAATTATTTCTGTGCCTAATGCGGATTGACAAAGTGCTTCCTGTGGAATTGCCAGGAAGCCGTGTGTCTGTGTTGTTCCCTTGTGTTTGAAGAGCTTTGCTGCCTGAGCAATGTTCTCATATTTTCTGTCAGGTTCTGGGAAATGTGGCAGCTTGTTCAAGACATCTGTCTTCAAATCAACTCAAAAGATAACGTCTCGTGAAAAATATGAGAGGGTCCAGGTGGATCCTGTATGTGCCAGTGAATTTGTATATATGAAAGCATATGCTATGATTTATGCATCGAAGAGCGCTTTTCTCAAGCTGGTGCTTTGGAAGATTTTCTCGTATGCAGTTTCCAAAGGCGACAGAGCGTGCCTGTATTGCCTAATAGCCGTGGATGGCTATAACAGGTGTCCACATAGGCCTGTTGAATGGATGAAAACATTCAAATGGGATTTCTTGATTTGAAAATCATAAATTCTGGGAGATAAACACGATAGAATATACTTTTGAGTACTATGGGAAGGGCCCTTAAAAGCAGCATTACTGAGCTTGTTGGGAATATGAAATGGAAATACAAGTTTAAACCACTTCAGTTTGGGTGGCAGATTATCTAATCATAACATTAATGCACCAAGCCTGCCCTCACAAGAAAAATTACCAAATGAGCTGTAAATATGAGTGCCCAAAACTGCCTATTTTAACATTTAACTAGGGAAAGAGCAAGAGCGAAAATCAGACTACCTCCTTATATTTGGACAAAGTCCATGTAAGAAGCTGGTCAGCCAACAACACAACAGCCTCTCCCACGGGAGATATGATTGATTCCCACTTCCAGCCACAAGTTTAACATTTGCTGCTGTGAGTCACGACTGCCTTTTTAAAAACAACAATTGGCTTTACTCTAATACTGAACCATAACCTTCACCTCACCCTAACTCTACCAAGATAGCAGACAATGCCGGGCTGGATGTGTGCAGGAGTCTGCTGGAGCTGGTGCGGACCAGGCGCAGATACGAATCAAAGTTACTCGCTATACCATAACCTTCACAAAGTTACTCGCTATCTGGACCTTAACCTTAAGGAAGTAATAACTTTAACTGAGGCCATGATGTTTTCCTGACCATTTGTTATGGAAGGCGCAGTGCTGTCGGTACCTTCAGTAATTGCGGTGGCACTTCTAAGGGTTGTATCAGAGGGTTGGGAACAAACAACCTGTACAGTCATTTGGGTGTGAACACTGGTTTGAGCAGCACAGAATTTCTTAGCTATGGGTTGGTGCCTAAAAATGTGCTGCAGGAATTTAGCCTACAAGGTGGGTCCTTGAATGAGTCTGTTGTCGTCCACTGGGCAATGATTGTGTTTTTGACATAGAGAGCATAGATCCTAATCAAGACTAGATTTGACGGTGCTTGGCAGCAAGGCCTTTGTCTCCCTCAGCGAATGACTGTAATTAATCTGAGCCGCTTGCAGAGATATCCTCCTGCTCAAGCCGACAGTTTGTAAAATATAATGTGACCATAATAAGTGCATCTGGCAAACAGATGAATAATGTAGGTGATGCTGGTGTCGCTTGGGGAAGCAGGTGGAATGTTGTTTTCTCCGTGGGCTGAACAGAAGAGGCGTCTCTTTGCAGTTTTATGCCGCTCACGTGAAGTGACGGCAGTCTGTTTCCTCTTACGGTTAGCGCAGTAGCTTTGCTTTTCCTTTGCTGAATAATCTCTCTGGCGGGGCTGGTGTGTTTTTTTGCGGATAAGGTTCGGCTGTCACAGTCACAGGTGGCCTGTTCCTGGGAAAAACCATCTGTTTTGATGTTTCTACATGGCAGTACCTTTGTCTCCTCCAGCGTTCATCCCTGTTGAACTTGAGTTCTGGAAATATTTAACTGCACTCTGTTCCGCCAAGTTTTACTGTGAAAGTATAGTCATTTATACAACATGGATGATTTTAGGTGCAAGCAACAAGGGTGCTCTCACAATCTTGGGGATAACAATCAAAAAATTTATTGAAAAAAATCTATGAATTGCATTCCGATGGATGCTGCAAGTAAAACGAAACTTCAAGCCCACTAATCTATTTCTGCTGAGAAATGGTGAACTTTTAAACAAAGTTTTTTTGATTTCTGTGTGCTTAAATCATTCATTGATTACAAGTGGTTTTCATTACAACTTTTGAATAGGTTTTTGGTACTGTAGCTTGTGAAAGGCAGCTAGTCAACAATTAGGGCCCTATTTCAAGGATCTCAGCAAACTTTCTGCATGGAAGCCTGATCACAGTGATCTCCAAAAATGTAATAAATATTTTTGAAATATTGTTCAAAATTATTCTAATCATATTCAGATGTTAAAAATCATAACATTGAATCCCCAGGGCTGCATTTGAACTTTACATTACATTACAACTTGTTCACAAGACGACCAAAAAAAAAAAAAAAAAAAAGGTTTTAATTAAGGGTCGCCAGTTTAAAAAAAAAAAGTGTTAGTGGGGAACGACAAAGAAATTAAAATATCTGAGAAAAACTGCCAGCAAGAAAGAAACAAAACTAAAGCTATTTTGATACCTACCATAACCCTTGAATAATATCCAACAGGAGCGAAAACAACTTGCTTCCGCGTGACTGACAATTGAGGGTCGAATCAGATATAGGCCTATGGAGGAAATTCGGATTAATTATAGACGGTGACAACAATGTCATTCATTACTTTTGCTGCTACTTCGAAGTGCCACTTTTAAGAGCAACTTTGTTTGTCAGCCAAACTGTAAATAATAATAAAGCCATTTCAAATGAAATGTGGGGTTTTGTATTTGATGATAGAAGCGGGACAGCAGGCGCCATATTAATGGATCAGGTCGGATACAAAATTGGTTTTTCAGATAATTGCAGGTAACGAGTCGACCCATGCAGGATTTATACAAACAACTAAAGCGCGTTATCGGCACTTCAAACATTATTTCAGTAGCAGTTTGTGCTTCCTGTGGTAGAACGAAAATCCATGCAGTGTTTTAAACATTTTATGCCATGTATGTAATATTTTGGCAGACCATTGTCACTGAACAGCCACCCCTTCAGGGGGAATCCTCTGGAAGACAGCAGGAGTTCGCCAGTGTTAAGGAGTTGTGAATTCATCCAGCATAATTTCGCCAAGTACTGCAGATGTTCTGTACATACAGTAGGCCTAGGATACTTTGTCCAGTTGTTGTCATGAAAAACATTCACATTGAAATAAAAATTGAGTTCATTGGCCCACCCATAAAGACCGCAATTATATTCATTCAATATCGTGCCGCCAATGTGCCTGAGCACTTTTTACAGTGAAGTAATCAGACCTGGCAGCTAGGCACGATAATTGATTTTGATTGCCAGCTAGATAATGTTGGAAGACAAGTACAGCGTGGAATTAGTATGGTATGAACATTATTGACCTGAGATATGAATGTCATAAGGGTTTGGGAGAAGAAACATATGGAAATAGTAATTTGTCATTTCACAAATAGGCAATTTTCAGATCCAATGCACTTTCCTTACACCATAAGAAAAGTTAATGGCAAACAAAATTGTCTTTATGTAAAACCTTTTTGTATTATTTTGGGGCTTAAGTGCAGGAATAAATGCTAAATAAGCTGATGCTGACTGTTAATGACAACAAATAGAGAAATAGTGGATTCATCAAATGTGTGTTCTCCAAAATGGTTTGCATAAAGTAATGAATATTTCTATGGCTAGTGGGCAAAATATAATCTTCTTGCATAAACATTATGAGTAATTGACACCCTGCTGAAAAAAAAAAAAAACTGCGTATAAATGTTACTGATGCCTCTTTTGAGACAAATATCCACCTCAAGCAATAAGCAACAATTACAAATTCAAAATCAAATTTTTCAAACATTACTTGACACAAATTAAGTCAAGACATTAAAAGTCAAAAATATAAAAGCTTACGTCAAAGGTCCTGGAGACTGGTAGGTCTATGAGGCAGTGAGAGGGCAGAAAGTCGGCAAGCACAGCTGCAGCGAAGTTTCTAGATGTATTGGCAACTTCTGCTCTTAATTATCCCAGTCTTATAAGTAGACTGACATGTAAGGGATATGAATTCAGTAGCTATGCCTGATGATAGTTATTGGATGCCCATCAGGAGTATTTTATTGTTGTGCAAGTAAAATAGCGATGATGTACAGTATACAGTGCAAATAGTTGGTAACCAGTTAAAATCTGCTTTCACATTATTATTTTGGCTAAGTACTCATCTCCAGTTTGGTTCCTTTAGTCTGTACCTCTTACAGATGGGGTTTCCGCGGCTGCTTCTACACACTGTGTTTGTGTCATGTCAAATCAGAAATGGTCTCTAACAACGTTAATGTGTTCGATTGGGCGTTTTAGAGCATCAAACCCATCTACACATACACTGCCCGGCCAGAAAAAAAGTCGCACACTCAAATATTTAGTTGGAACCCTTGTAGCTTTGATTACAGTGCATATTCGTCTTGTCATTGTTTTGACAACTATATGCAATGCCAGAGCATTTATTTTCCATCAGAAATGCCATAATTTTTGGCCGAGATCTTGTCTTCTCGACATAATGGTTGAACCATTCGGTGGTCTTTCTTGAGCACATCCCAATAACTTTTAATGTGTTTAAGGTCAGGACTTTGTGGTGGCAAATTTGTTTGTGAAAATGATTCCTCATACTTGTTTTTTGTCATTCATGGTTTTCTTTGCTAATTACAGGCCAATAACTTGCCCGTTCTGAAATACTGTAACATCTTTTCCACCATCAAGGGATGTGTCTTCCGACATGATTTTTTAAGAAATGAGTTGCGACGCGCTTCATCAGTCAGGGTTAAAATGATTATTGCCAGCTGAAACATATTAACCACAATAATGATCCAATTATAGAATTTGTTCATTAATTTCCAAACGGTGACTTTTTTTTTGGCCGGGCAGTGTATTTTGCCCTTTCCAGATAACAAATTTATGGTTTAATGAATTGTGCCATTACGAAATTATGTCTTTAGTCGGCCATAGTTTGTGTTCCTTTGAGTGCTTACTGATAATCTGGGTAAGTACATCTTGGTAGGTTTTCATGATGATGAAAAAGATTAACTATAACCTCAGCCATCCAGGTACTTTGGCCTAATAGATGAAACATTGAACCCAATTCATTTCAGTCACTACAGCTAAACAGTTGTTGCTGGAGCAACCTTTTCTTGTTAGATTGTTGGCTGATTTATTTAACTTTGCCGTATGTTGGCAGTGCAGAAACTTTGTCTCCACTCGAGTACAAAAATGCTTGTCTGTTCTTATTTTTGCTCAGCGAGGCAAATAATATTCAGACAGACTGCTGTACACATGGAATACTTTCTCTGGAGCACCCAAGTGCACTCACTTCTGCAGTGCCTTGTTTGCAATGAAGCGTGCCAATTAGTATCTGATCGTGGGATTTCTCTCTGCATTACTCTACACCACACTATAATGCCTAATTTTAATCAATATGCAATACATTGGAGGGAGAGTTTGTTGTTGGGAGAACAACTGCAGTAAAACAGATGCCAGGTCAGTTAGACTACATTCTTTCCTGATCAATCCCGCTTTCATTCAATTTGCTGTTAGCCCCAGGAAAGTTGGACTTGGAACAGCTTTTCTCACTTATAACCAGTTTGTCAGGTCAAAAAAGGTCCAGATTCAGTCTAATTGCAATATGGCGTTAAGGCCAGCATGAGGTAATGTAATATGTCTTGCTATTAAACCATTGATCCCATGCAGGTGTTGTTCTAACTGGAGGTAGAGACTGAAACCTGAAAATTTCTGAAAGGATCAGTTTCATCCCTCGCCACCCAAATTATCACTGATTACAGTTGCTGGGACCAAACAGATTGGGTACGCTTAAAGGCAGGCAATTTATCAAATTTTTAAGAGGTATCTGAGTTTAGTGAAGAATGAGAGAGTGGTGATAAATATAGTTTTTTATGGGAAAAATTAGACAGACTGAGGGCTGATAATGAGCCAAATTTAAAAAGTGGATGAAATGGAGGAAATAAAAGATGGCAGAGTGGAGAAAAGGGAAATAAAATAAAAGTTCTCAAAAAATGAGAATGAGCTGTGGTAAGAAAGCACCTGAAATTGAAATACTGTGGAATACTTCGGAGAAACGTTGGATGCAATGTTGCATATAGACGGGGATTACTGTGGGTAAACATTGTAGCATTGAGGAAATACATATGTTATGCACTTTCGCTAACACACTGCTGTGATCTGGAATGTTGATTATTGCTGCCGTTAGTTATCGTTTTTTCACTGTTATTACTGTATAGTCCAAATTATGATTTTACTTCATTTATTTATTCATTCAAAGAGGCTGTGGCAATTGTTGTCCTCTAATAAAATGGCAATGAGATTGATTTATAAATGGCAGAAGGATTATGGGAGAAAAACCAGTTTTACATGTGAGAGCTCACAAATACAAGCATCACTGCCGTTCTGTGCATGATGCTGGCCTCCTTCATTTGCGTTAGCTTGCATTGTTTGCTTTTAAATGTTCATGT
Organism: Gymnothorax javanicus; assembly: GCA_029692085.1. Taxonomy (NCBI): domain Eukaryota; kingdom Metazoa; phylum Chordata; class Actinopteri; order Anguilliformes; family Muraenidae; genus Gymnothorax; species Gymnothorax javanicus. Next base: position 24,295,721 of record CM056206.1, on the reverse strand, counting down.
GTCCGGACCTCACACTTTCTTACTGGTTTTCTTTCTCTTTCTTTTTTATGGCTGATCTTCTGGAATCTAATCTGGTGCAGGTGAGTCTCTTAATAGCTTTCTCTAATATTAACCAATATTCATGAGCATTTATTAAGTAAGACTTCATATGGGTAGCTTCAGTAAATATTGTTAGCTCTCTCTGGTGGAAGTCCGTGGTACTGCATCATAGCCAAGCAAATTATTGAGTTCTTGGAGACAGGTCACTGTGCAAGGTCAAAAATCATTCAAAACTTTTTCACAAGCCTCAACACATTTAAGGGAAATTATGCTTCTTTGTAAGCACGTTGACTCAACTCAAAAAATGCGTATTAGGTTTAATATCAGTCAGTGATATTTCACGATTTTATTGCACTTAGTGAAAAGCCTCATTTATAGCAACAATGGCATGATCTGATATCATACGACTGGTTGGGAAATTCCCTCCTGGCAGCTGTACATGGCTTAACTGGAAGTGAAATGATTCATTTGCAGGCTAATCTGCAGAAGTCAACGTATCTTGCATTTATTTTGTTGCACGCCACTTGACATCTTTCTGCTTTGGGTAAATTTAAGCTTTGTGCTTTGACAACATGCTATACCTGTTCTGTTGGATTTAGCATGGTATTCTCTGAATGTACATTTATCTACAAGCACCAGAGGGGCTACAGGTAAATCACATGCTTTTAATTTCCCTGGGATTGATGCTGTGGTACGCTGAGGTGAGCCCAGAAGCTGCTTCTGCAGTGTATGCCATGCTAGTCCAAGGCAAAGGAGCTGCTGCGGACTCCATTTCAACAGTAGTTTTCAACGGCCTCATCAGACTGGATGAGTATTGGGCAGAGGCTGCACTGGATACATGGAGAATATGCTGTTTTCAATGAAGCTCATGAATGTTGTGTCTGTGAGAAGGAAATGTAGATATTGGACAATAAGCCTGAGTATTTATGCTGTTAACTTCTCTAACAGTCTAACCCCCTGGATGTTTTTACAGCAGATTATTTTAACAAGTGGAGTAGTCACTCATGCAATACACAATTTGTCCTTATCCAATTCAAAACCATTTCATTACGACAATGAAGTGCTCTTGCAATTTCTTTCTTCATGCACCCTGCACTGGCTCTATCCTGATTCTACATTTGAATGTCCTGCTTGGTAAAACCCATTTATACTGATGTGATAAGAGAGAATCTATCAGAGGATTTAGCACCGGGACTCTGTAATACATTTAAAGTCCGCCCCTGTCCCTGCCCTTTCTCCTACGCCCCTTTCAGGGCTCCACTATCCCCTTCCCCTCCTGTTCCCCACCCTCCCTCCAGAATTCTCCGGAAACTCTGAAATGAGTCAGCGGGGGGAGCCTGGTCCCCTGAGCCATGTGTGATTGACAGGGCCACTGAAAGTGGCTGACTGTGCCCATCCATTAGCGCTCCTCGCAGGACCGCTGCCTGCAAAGCATCATGGTCATTTTTGGCAGATAAATGCGCTGCTTTAGGGCCTCTCCTAGGTTCCAGAGGACCTCATGAGAAACTGACTAATACTAAAACTACAGCAGGTCTTTGGAGCATATTCTTGTTATTTTTTATTTTATTTTGAATTACATTTTTACTTTGCCTGAAATGAAAGGATACCTTCAATGGCATTATGCAGTAAATGACAGGAATAACCCTTACTGGCTGTGTATACTTTTATCAGTTAGGGAAAGATGCGACCTGATGCTGAAAGAAGGTAGAATGTTGTGGAGACTCTGTGTTATGACCTGTCACTGTTGAACAGGCTCTAAATTGATTTTCTTTGTGACCATGTATCAATCTCTGCACAGATTAAGAGGTAAAGTGCAAGACATCATGAATTAAAATAGGCGTGTGTGTGTGTGTGTGTGTGTGTGTGTGTAGATTGTTTTAATACAGGCTTGAACCATGTCAAAAGAGTGGTCACCTGTGCTTGTTGCCACTACCTCCAAGAAATGTACCAGTTTTTTATTTTTTTATTTTTTTTTTTTATTGTCAAGAGATTCATCTTGCAGCCCAGCAGAACTGAACTTTTACTTTTCAACTGCAAATCAACAGTTGGAATAGAAAGGTGATGCAACAAATAGCACATCCAGATAAGATAACATGCTGAAACGAGGATCTGGCTTTCCATGAAAATATACTATGGTTGAGTTTTGAGGTTTAACTTGGGGGGGGAGACTTGTCGTCTATGTACTAGTCTAATACAATATTAGCTACATGCTCAGTTCAGTGCTCTTCATATCAATATTAAAAGGAAAATGCTACACTTTTTTAAGAACAGTGCCTGAATTTCATGTGAAGACAAGTGTTGGCGCCATCAATGAAATACTCTCTCACCTTGGACTTTATTAGAGATACCAGTACACCTGCTTATTCATGCTTCTATCCAATAAGCCAGGGGTGTCCAGTATAATCCATAAAGTGCCAGTGTGGGTGCAGGTTTTTGTTTTAGCCCAGAGCTACAACACCTAATTCAACTCATTAACTGCTCTGGAGCTTCAATCAAGATGTTTGATGTGTAAAGTGTGGTACTGTAATGAAAACCACCACCCACACTGGCCCTTTGCGGATTGATTGGACACCATGCAATAAGCCAATCGTGAGTCAGCAGTGCAGCGCACAAGATAACACAGATGCGGGTAGGAGCTTAAGACAATGTTCATATCAAACATCAGAATGGGGAAAAATGCTAGTTCATAGAGTATATACAGAATGTTGCTAAAAGCAATTCAGTCAGGAAAACTCACGTTTCAATAAAATAGAACAATTTATTCATGGGTATAAGCATTACATTGTATTTTGGCGGCGGTTCTGCTCTGGAGGAATGTCCTACCTAGGCACAGCAAACATACAAACATAGTCATGAACAGAAATCAAAATCCCCCCCGATCTGTGCAGAACCAAACAGGTGGAGGCTGGGGTGGAGGAGGCAAGCAAAGAACCAAAGAGCGTGTTGCATAGCATGAAAAGTCATTGCAAACAGCAGCAGAAGTGAGCGAGCTTGACGTCTTTCAAATAGACCGCTGTATGACCTCGTGATGTGTATCCTCCAATTGTGTGCCTGCTGATGCTGACGTGCTGGTAGCTTACCAGGCTGCTGTCAGCTGATGTAGCTCTTCTCGAGTTTCCTGCCTGAACTAGTTACACTCATAAAACATCCAGTGAGCAGCAGTTCTGGGGACAGGGTTGCCGTGGTGATGACGGAGGTCAGAGGAGAACGGCTAGATGGGTTGAAGCTGAAAGAAAGCCTACAGGAACTGTGAATCACTCATGTCGGTCGGGAACAGAAATCTGAGTCTGCATTGGGCTCACCAAACCTGGACAGTTGGAGATTGTAAAAACAGCGCAGGCTGATTAATCTCTATTTCTGCTGTGACACGCAGATGGCAGGGTCAGATTTTAGCTTTCACAGTATGAATCCACGGACTCACCATCCCTCGTGTCAGCAGCTCAGGCTGGCGGTGGTGCTGGTGCAATGGTGAGGGGAATGTTTTCCTGGCAAACTCCAGCCTCTTTATACCAATCAGTCATTGTTTGAATGCCACAGCCAATCTGAGTATTGTTGCTGATCATCACGTGCATTTCTTCTTGGCCACAGTCTATCCGTCCTCTAATGGGTACGTCCAGCATGATAATGCACCCCGTCACGAAGCAAAAGTAATTTCAAACTGGTTTCATGAACATGCCAAGGAATTCAATATTTCAGCGTCCTCTCACTCGAGTCACCACAAATGCAGCGCCTTTGGGATGTGGTAGAATCGAAGATTTACAGCCTGAGTGTGTAGCTGACAAATCTGCAGAAATTATGTGATGCAATCATGTCAGCATGGACCGTAATCTCAAAAAAATGTTTCCAACATCTTGTGGAATCGATGATATAGCGAATTGAGGCTTTTCTGGGAGCAAACCAAGGTCCTACTCAGTTTTATTATGGTTCCCAGTAAAATGGTTGGTGTGTGTAGTATTTTAAAAATAAATCTTGACTGATTTACCTTCCTGTTGTGAGCAGACTGAAACACAGTATTTGGAGTGGCAGAGAGGGAATAGCTTAGAGTCTGTATTTCACAGGAACCAGCTTACAGCCTCTAGCAAGATGAACAAGTAACCTATCCTCAATCGCGGCTAAAATGATTCTGCCCTAAAACCATTAGTGGGCATTAATGAGCAGCCCAGGAGTACTTCCTACATGTTTGCACCCACTGAGGCTGGCATTGTAAGTGCACGCTGGATCATGGGATCAGCGTTGTGTCACTGCCCAAATGTACTGATACATATTCTTTCTCACATTATTTTTTCATGTAACTGAAGGCAGAGGAATGACTTTTGCACAGGCACCTCAGGGTCATGCGTGAGGGGGGGTCATGGGGGTATTTTCAGGATCCTGGCTCTCATCCGACACACATTTTGCCCGAGCCTCCTCCCCTTTCCACCTCCCATTAAAATGCTCCAACACACTTCCTGATCAGGAATTTTTTATAAGAGACACCCAGCTCTAACTTTTATTTAAGAGGTAGTTTAGGAGGCACCCAACATTAGCTTTTATTAGAAATATGTCTTTTTTGAAAGGTTTATGTCTCTCGTCTAATCCCCTCTCATTTCATTGTTACTGCTCTAGTGACGTGTCTGTATATCCCCTGCCTTGTGCGGCAAGTTGCTGGATTGTAATTTGCTATCTATGCTTAGAACCAGTCAGTATTCCGAGTGGAAATGTATATTAAGTGTAACATAAACTTTAATGACAGCAATTCCATGAATCTGTCCACTTTACTCGGTTAACTAGAGCAAGTTACCTGTGGCATGGACACTAAAGCACCCCTATACCATTACTGACATTGACTCTAGTCCTTTGATGATGGTGGGGATGGTCTTTTTTCCGGTTTTGCCCAGAGGATATGACATGATTCATTATTTCCAAAAACAACTTGTGGAAGGAGGGTTTACTTGTCTGGTAATTATGCATGGTTTTGTTTTACCTTAGTCTTAGTTCAGCTCAATCCCAGAAGAGTCATTGGTATTTCTGGAGGTTGTTTATATATAATTTCCACTTTACATAGTAAAGTTGTATTTTTCTCTAAGTTCAGTGACAGACTGTGTCTGTTGAAAATGGTTTATCAGAGTTGTCTAGAGCCAGCGAGCCCCAAGATAGGGGGCAATTGGTATAGGTTTTGGTATTGCCCTTTATGCATGGAGATTTCTCTGGATTCTTTGAGTAATGTTGTGGACTGTAGATGGTGAAATCCCTAAATCTCTTGGAATTGAGCAAGCCCTCAGATTGTTGGGGTTTTTCTCAAAAAGTTTTTTGCAGAATGGTGAACCTTGATTTACCCGTGCTCAGTGCTTGAATTGGAATAAAAAAGGTGCCAGTACTCTGAATCAGCAGCTCCGAATAACCTAAACCAAACCAGAACCTTATTAGAACTGCAGTACACTCCGCCCCAACCCCAACCCAGCAGCCACCACCGTATATCTTAACTAGTATTACTTAAGCTCCCATATTCTCAATTTACAAGTAGATCTTTGATAATTTCATGAGAAATTATGAATTTAATACCAAATAAATAACATTCATGTGAAATATTTTATTGGCGAAATTGAAAAATTTTGCAGAAAAAAATAAGACTAGCTACAACAGAACTACAGCTTTCTCGAAACGGTTGTCATAACGGTTTATGGTATGAGAATATTCCACTCAATAGAATCTTTTTTTTTTGTAGTGTATAATGCTTTTACAGAAATCAGGCCATTTCCAAGCAAGCCAATTTTAGGAAGTGAACCAATATGGCCATTCGTCGGCCGTAACAAAGGGAAGCCAAAACCTCGCCCTTCAAAGCTTAATGACTTAAACCTTTTGCAGTTTACTTTTCTTGATCAGCAGTTGCTCATACGAATTGGTAGGACTGTCAAATTTATATTCGATAGCATTGTTATACATTGCACCACGAAATTGAGGGATTTTCTTCACACATAAAATACGACGTAAATTACCATAGGCCTACGTCTTTATAAATTCCGCGCTCAAGTAGCTTATGAAACGGCATAAATTCGCAAATTGATTAGTGAGGCTCATTAAGGAATAAGCTGTGCAACATCGCATTCTTTACTTCTATATTAAGATTGTAGAAAACGGATTCTCGTGGCTTCTTGCGAAAGAAGCCTCGCAAACTAATTTATAAAGATGTATTGACAATTTGCGTCGTCATTTGCTATCGAAAATAAATTTGACTGGCCTTCTACCAATTCGTATGAGCAACTGCTGATCAAGAAAAGTAAACTGCGAAAGGTTTAAGTCATTAAGCTTTGAAGGGCGAGGGGTTTGGCTTCCCTTTGTTACGGCCGACGAACCGCCACTGGTAAAAACGGGAAATGCTGAGTGATTTATTTATATTGGGTGGGTGTTTTGGCCGAGGGGTACTTACGGCAATGCGGGGAAAGGGCACGGCATTCTACTGCGGTGAACTGGGGCTTTTATAGGTGGGCAGCACGGCAAACAGGTAGGATGCCGTCGTGAAATTCGAGCCCTGGTAATATAACGTACACTGAATGTAAGTGACTGCTTGATAAAAATTTGCAGTGTGGATTGTGACCTGATTTGACAGGTGGCATGAGCTGTAATGTACTGTAATATACTGGCAATGATTATGTTGCTGCAGGCAAGGCAGGATATGTTCTAGGGATAGTACTGCCCGTTTGCTTCTTTTCTGTTTAAAATGGGTGAAATGAGCATTACTTTTCTCTCTTAAAATACTTCAATCAAATTTGTTTGAGGTGTGCTTCATGAAGCCTTAATGTTAAGCTAATAAATGAAAATTGTTTTGTATCATATCTGCAATTTGTTTACTTGCTATGAAGTAAAAATGCTGGATAAACATCATTTGACTGTGGTGATTCCATCATTTTTGCCAGGCTTTGAGCAATGACCTGAGATTTAAGAAACAGCCAAGCTGAAAAAGCCTGCTCAAGCATCCCAGAACCTTTAGTTTTGTTTGGATTTGGGGGTAGAACTGATTCTTAAGGCTTTCGCCCCACGTTTTTTTCAAAGAGTATCTCTCCATGAATCCAACGGAATAGAGCGCTGGAGGTAACGGTCTTGTTGAATTCCCTCATAATGTTGGTTTCATAATTGTCACCTTTTTTTCTTTTTTTTTTTTTTTTCCTGCACTCAACCGCGGTCGTATAATGGAACAGCTGTTCTGACTGCAGGAGGCCAGCTGCTCTCTTCAGGTGCCATTAGTTTCGTATTTTATTGGCTATGCTTTTAGGCCTTTTTTAGCACGTTGTCCTGCTGCCAGCATATGTACAATAGCATCACACAGATGCTTTGTAGCCAATAAGCATTGATTCCGATTTCTGCATTATAATGGCGGTAAATTGGTATTTGTGAATGTCCAGAATAATGAAGGGCGGTCTGTGCAGTAAGCACACAGAATAAAGTCCATTTGTCCTGTGGAAATTGAGTGCTTGAGCCATGAGCCAAAAAATTCACATACTGTGCAAAGTTTTCTAGGCCTTTTTTTTAGTGCACATTAAAGCTGAAGCATACAGATCCCCCCAGGTGTCCATCATAACCAGCCTGTACATTGTAATGGTGCCTTTCAGGATAACTGGAATTTTAAAGTGCATGATCTGGTAAAATAATGAAAAGATTTCGATACAGTTGTATCAGAGGAAGAAAAAGATATGATTTTAGAAAGACAGGGAGATTGGAATTCTCAGTTAAAGGCATGTTACACACAATTAAAAGAGCTAAAAGACTTTCCTCATAATGTGTGCAACTCAAATTCTTACTTTGCTTCAGCAATCCTTTTTTCCTCTTTTAACTCCTTCAACCCCACAGCCCTCTACAGAGGGCTGACCAACATATTCCCTTCAACCCCAAATTCCTGTAGGGAAAATTCAAACAATCTGACTAATTGATTGGAACATATCAGGTTACATTTAATGGGATTCCAGAGATAACAGTAAGATACAATGTCCAGATAATGACCAGCCCTCTACAGAGGGCTGTGGGGTTGAAGGGTATAGTGATGCTAGAATATCTGGGGTTGAAAGAGTTAATTAACCCTTTCAGTCCTGAGCCATTTCTACTTGTTTATCACTTCCTACGTTTCCCAGCTCCTGGAGCAGCATTTCTCACCCTGGCTGTCAGGGGTGCACAGAAAAGGAACCACTGGCTAACTCAGAAATAACGAAGACCTAGAAACTTTAATCAAAGCCAACAGTTCCAGATCAGAGCCAGCAATCGCAGCAATGAGGGGAAGAGCAGTTTGAGGTCAGTCCAGGTCTCGGGCACAGCGTACAGTGATGAGTGAGACAGGCAAGCTGAAGTCAGAACCAATGAGTGAGATGGGAGAGGGAGAGGGATGGAGGCAGGGAGCTGAAACTTGAGAGATAAAGCAAGAAACTAGTGAGGATGGAGAACAAGAAAAGACAGGAGCCAGGACTGAAGACACTGTGAAAGAGCTGAGGAAGACAGGCAGGAGATAATCTGGTAGGGATGAACTGAGGAGCACAGGCTGATGTACATGGAGATAGTGGAGATAGACAGAGGTGCGGGAACGGGCTTGACGAATGCACTCTGGGCATCAGCGGAGATCATGGGACAATCAAAATCATTCAATAAACTAAAATAATCAACGGAAGGGGCCAGGAAACATGCAAACAGCCGAAAAACACAAGAAACTTCATTTAAAACGACATTGGAAGCCAACTTAGACATGTCAAGTCTTATTTCTTCAGGTGCTATAATTTTGCGTTTGAATAATAATAATTTTTATTTATATATGACCTGTTTTCAATCATTCATTTAAATTACCATTACAGAAACTCAGAAAACTCTCAACATTTTCAGATGTGACTAGTTTTCATTTATAACGCATAGCGATTACGACTCCGGACTTCTCACACTTTTCTTTATTCAGGGATTGGAAGCAATGCATGTGTTTCATGATCGCTAAAATGAAATAAGATCATTTGAAACGTCTTTATGCAATGCCATTGCTTCCAACCCCTCCTGTGCACAAGGAGTTCAGTTACGCCCGAGAGTCTCTTACACACTCGTTGATTGAATAATTGCTGACTGCAGCAGAGGAATGTAAATATGCCACTCAAACTCACACCAAATGCGTGAGAGTTGACAGGTATGTGTTATTAATGAAAACTGGCCACACCTGATAATGTTGAGAGTTTTCGGAGTTTCTGTGTGTGTGTGTGTGTGTGTGTGTGTGTGTGTGTGTGTGTGTGTATATATATATATATATATATATATATATATATATGCAAATGTACTTCTCATGTGAGAAAAAGTTACACTGCTTAATGCATTGCTTGACATTTTTTAGGTTGTTTGCCTGGACATCCAACTGTTCTCAAACTACCACTGATATCTTTGTATGGACAGAAAGAAGAGCTTCAGCGCAACCGTTCTGATGGGACTTTTCCTACCGGACCTTTGATACCTATATCTGCACTGTTGAAAAATGTGTTCAAAGTGTTTTAAAAAATGTGGAGTGTAGAGTATGGACATGGACAGCTCCAGTACGTAAATAACCAGAGCGGGTTAGGTAAGGTCTGAATCTGTGAAATAACCAGAGCGGGTTAGGTAAGGCCTGAATCTGAATCTGTGAAATAACCAGAGCGGGTTAGGTAAGGCCTGAATCTGAATCTGTGAAATAACCAGAGCGGGTTAGGTAAGGTCTGAATCTGTGAAATAACCAGAGCGGGGTAGGTAAGGTCTGAATCTGTGAAATAACCAGAGCAGGTTAGGTAAGGTCTGAATCTGTGAAATAACCAGAGCGGGTTAGGTAAGGTCTGAATCTGTGAAATAACCAGAGCAGGTTAGGTAAGGTCTGAATCTGTGAAATAACCAGAGCGGGTTAGGTAAGGTCTGAATCTGTGAAATAACCAGAGCGGGTTAGGTAAGGTCTGAATCTGTGAAATAACCAGAGCGGGTTAGGTAAGGTCTGAATCTGTAAAATAACCAGAGCGGGTTAGGTAAGGTCTGAATTTGTGAAATAACCAGAGCGGATTAGGTAAGGTCTGAATCTGTGAAATAACCGGAGCGGGTTAGGTAAGGTCTGAATCTGTGAAATAACCAGAGCGGGTTAGGAAAGGTCTGAATCTGTGAAATAACCAGAGCGGGTTAGGAAAGGTCTGAATCTGTGGGGTGCTTTTCCCAAAATCGCAGATGCTAACTTACATAGTTGGACCCATTGACTGCGAATGGATAAACTATGTAAGTTGCTGACTTAGTTAGCAACCACACTTTTGGGAAACGCACCCCAGAGCGGGTTAGGTAAGGTCTGAATCTGTAAATAACCAGAGCGGGTTAGGTAAGGTCTGAATCTGTGATCCCTGCCTCTTCAGGATAATAAAATAATTATCTTAGTTTGCACTCAAGTATATCGACCTACACTTTATACTGAGCCGCCAAGGAAACTAATTTCTTGCTCTGTGTTTGCATCTTAGTATAATTTTCTTTGTGGTTTGTTGTATATACACAGTACTCTCAACTAATTTTAGCACCCTTAGGAAATTAAGAGTTGGAATGCAAACCCACAAAGTCCACTCAACCTCTTTTGTTTTAAATTGAATTTTTTTTTTTTTTTTTTTACTCAGCATATTATGCTGAATAAAAAACTCAATTTAAACAAAAGAGGTTGAGTGGACTTTGTGGGTTTTGCATTCCAACTCTTCAAATATTAGCTAAAAATGCAATGAAAACTTAAGGTTGCTGTTAATCCTCCTTTTTTTTATTCAAAATATTAAAAAAAAAAAAAAAACCTCAGAAAATAGAGAAGACGTTTCAATGACCTATTTTGACTAATAGCTCAATAATTAAGAATTAAGATTCATGGCAAGATTAGAAATCAGACTTATATAGGAAGTGTGCCTATTTTGAATCCACACACTGTGAAGTGGTAAAGGAGACTGTAAAGAACTGCAGAGAATTAATTTTGTCATGGGGTCAGGAAGTCCCTGAAACTATGATCAGATGCTAGGTTGACCACTGCATGATGTTTGGGCGCATTGCCTGAAATGAAGGCTCTGTTATCTCCAAAAAACAAATTCACTCGCCTACAGTTTGCCAAATAGTCCAGTGAGTTCTTTGGTTAGATGACATTAAAATAGAACTCTTTGGCAATAAGCACCAGAGGTTGGTTTCATATAAAAATAAAGATAGCCTCACAACATCAAAGACTCATCAAGTTCCAACAGATTAGACATGGGTTCTGACTCTGTTGGCTGTGTTTAATGGAATATCTACAAATGCAAAATAAAGGCCCCTTTTTAGCAACCATCAGTCCTCTGTTGTAATGGCACATTGTGTCAACTAATCACAAGTTATCTCGTCGAATTCTATAATAATAATAATAATAATTATTATTATTATATATATATTTTTTTTTTTTTTGCTTATAACTTCACCATTGTGAGTGCTCACCTTTGGGAGAAGTCTTTGTGAAAGACAGGAGTAATTACTTAAGGAGCTGTGTCACGATTACTGTGCATGCTCACAATTTTGAATGAAGTAAATACACTCAACTGCAAGTCAAAATCTAGAAGGTATTTCTTCTTCTACTATGATTATTGGTGATTTCAACAAGCTTGCATCCTTTGTATCCCTTGGCTAAGGCTTAAAATAGCGCTTTGAATCCTCAAATTTCCATGGAAAGCTCCTTAATATAAAAGCATAATGCCAAAGTAACTAAAATATATAAATACAATGCAAAATGAAGACAGATTGGCAAGGATGGAATCAGATTATGACTTTCAGTCAAGTAGATTCACTTTCTTGAGATGTACGTTCTGAGCAGGCGTAGTAATCGTGACGCAGCTCCTTTAAGGATCGAAACGCACACCATGCGGGGATCTCCTGCCCATAGATTTCAATTCAGCTTGTAGGAGGTCCCTTAGTACCAGAAGTTCCAATCTACTAAAATCAAATAATTGGGAAAATTTTCATTTTAATTATTTTAGAAGTGAATTTGTTCCTAATTTAATATGAGGAGGTCAGGTTGCAACAGTGGTCACCACTTGACCCATTATGTATTCTGGTCACGCGCCATTTTTTTCTGGGAGTTAATGGTTATGCCTTTAGACATGACCGTGGTACAGTATATTATACACAAATAATTACTTTGGAATGGAACCCTAAGCTAATTATTTAAAATTGTACCACTTGATTCCAAAATGACTTGTGCTCTCAATAATTGTGGTAACTGTCTCAACCTTATGTGTAAGTAGAATGATTCCCCTTTTTCTTTCCTTGTCTTCCTCAATCCTAAAATTTTGATAGCTTTCATTTAGGCCAGAACAAACGTTCAATTAATAATTTAATTACTTTTTTTTTTTTACACACCAGTAGTATTTCTTGTGTGGACTAGTACTTCCACCTATATTCTGAAAAATGCATTCATTTGTAAGCCTGTATCCAGTCCCTGAATTTTTTTGTCAAACTCCCAAGGATCTGCTGGAAGGTTTTCAAATTGGCATCAAGGGTTGTAGCTCTCTAAATTGGTAATACTCTAATGCGCAATCTTTCTGACATGACTGTTGGAGGTGCTATGCGCAGGATAATTCTATGGGTGTCAAAGTTTTTTGAGATTCTGGAATCAGGGCTTTTAATATTCACAAGAGAGAACTAAACTAAGTGGGCTACATTTAGCCTTTAGAAACCTTCTGTATTAATCCTTTTTGTCCCAATACTTATGTCATGTTTCATTTCACTTGTCTTCTTTCAGTATATTTTCTGTATTCACTCGGGCTTTGTTTTTCCTGGAGGGTCACATCTGCATCTGGATTTTGTCTCTCACTGTCACCTTGGTTCACTTCATGAAGTACAGTAATTCAGAAACCCTGCCCTGCTCCTGGGCACAGGAAATCAAGTAAATTAAACTTAAGGCCAGAGTAAATCATCAATTAATTGTGATTGGAGACCTCTTGCATTTGCTGTAATTGACTTGGACTTGCTATGATCAGCATTAGATTGTAAATATATGGTTCTCTGTGAGGCTGAGCCAAGAGTGGTGAAAAAGTGATGAACATGCTGCCTTTATCCATTTTATATTGGTTCCTGTATACATGCACAAAAATAGCTTGTACTGTTGTATCCAAATGTACCATTTCCATTGACCCAAAGTGAAATCACTCAGGTTTTGGACTGGCTCACACTTTCCATATGTCATGAGGCATTTGTAAAGATTTTAATCTAATTAATGAAACATCAATACCCAGTGGGACTTGGAGTTTCTATCTGGATCTGTGGCCCAGTATATTTAGGGCCCATCTTTGATGAATGCCAAGTATATCTTTAATTAGACTTCCTTACTAATCACTTTAATGAGCCCAGGAACCTTTTAAACTGTTTCCCAATGGACACGTTTCTGCAAAGTATGTGATTAATTTTTGGCGGCGCATTTGGCTTACTGTATGTACTTTATTTAAAGAAGGCAATTTTGAAATGTTTTTGCAAGTCCTTTCAACCTCAGAAAGCAGTTAATGTGATCCAAGTTTAACTTTCTATTGATTTATTTATTTTAACCTGTAATTAAACAGGAAATAACTCATTGATTTATGGATTGGATTGAATGAATCCATGATTTTAGCCTTCTTGCTAACAGGGGTCACAATGTAGAGTAAACTCACTGAGGCAAAAATGTATCTCTCATATTTATGAATGCTTAATCCTGGATTGGCATGTATGAATGAATCTTGTCATATATTTTTTCTCCTATTTATTGCTTGGCAGGAATCATTCTCACCATATCTGTCAGGCTCTGTTCTGCTGGGGGTGCATCAGGAGAATGGCATTTTTGGTATCCAAATTAACTGCATACCACTCACACTCTCTCATTGGCCTAACTGTACGTTTAAATGGAGGCATTATCAACAAATCTGTCAATCGCAGCAATGCTATATCATGGCTTATCAGTATCAATTGTCAGCTCTCAGCCTTTGGATGTAAAGTGCCTCCCTAATCTGAAATGGATTCCAGTTTGTGTGTGTGTTGCGATTGTTGTGTTCCTGCGCAGCAAGCAAATGTGGTTAAGCTGGTGAGGATACTTACTCCATCTCCTGTGTATGTTCATGCCATTTATTTTCTGACTCCTTCTAGACTTAGACTGCCCACAAAATCCAATGTGATTTTCAAAATAAAAATTCTGACATTTGTCAGTGTTCTCTGAAAATATAATGTCTTCTCTCCTTTCAAGCCTGTATAAATATTCATGAGTGTTCCTAGTCGCAGAGTCCCGGCCTTAAGAAAAGTACACATTAAATTACCATGTGGCAGCAATTCGGCAGAAATTGAAGCTTTTTGCAATGCATGTAAGAGGCATTTAGAATTCACATGAAAGACCAGTAAACTATTCTTTATACAACTTTGTTTGAAGCCATCGACTACTTATGATTGATGCCGATTTGATGCATTTTTTTTTTTTTTTTTTGCTTTAGCATGCAACCAGTCAGTGTACTGATTTACAATGGGAACTCATTTAATCTTGTAAAACTGCAGGTCTAAAGAGAAAAACGTATGCTATAAAAAATGCATGGCGGTTTCTAATGATGCCTCCTGTCATAAATGGAAACAGTTGGTAAAATTACTGAAGGCTCCAGGATTGTTGACACCCCAGACTGGAAATGCTCTAAAATACTATAAAAATAAGTAATGTTATGGAGAGACACTCAAAATTCCAACATGTGAGAAATACTGTCCTTCATTGATGTGTCACTGGAACCATCCAAATTTATTTATTCATTTAATTGAGAATTAATTTTCACCAAATCAAGGTTTCATTATTAACGGCACCCCTGGTTCAGTAACTGGTGCAACTACCTCTGGTTCCAAGGTGAAAGCGCACATTTGGAGGAATTTTGGACCATTCCTCAATTCAGGTGGTTTCAAGATCAGTTACAGTCTTGGGTTTGCCCGTATGAATTGCCCAGCTCAGTTCAGTCCACTGGTCTTCGATTGGATTGAGTAGCCACTGCAGAGCTTTAATTTTGTTGTCCCAGAACTAATTCTGCCTGGATTTTGAGCTGTGATTCAGGTCATTGTCTTGTTTGAAGTCCCACTTTTCTGGCTGAGGCAACCGGATTGGCAGAATTTCCTGATACTTGATGGAATTTATTAAAGGTCCAGTGACCCTGGACCTTTGCAATTAAAACAGCCCCAAACATTACTAATCCACCACCAAATCTCAGCATGGCTGAGGGGTCCCCTTCCCATACATGCTTGTGCTGCATCTGACTATATCATTCAATTTTTGTTCTCATTTGACTTCAGTACTTTGTGGTCAGATGATTGTAGTTGTCAGTTGTCTCTTGATTTCAAATCTGGTTGTCCCCGCCAAAAGGCTGAGAGACTTGGCCATAGGTGGATTATAATACATTATAATTATTATTTATTCATGTGTAATATATTGTCTCACATAGCTTAAGTTTTATATTGGAGTACAGAAAACCTTTGAGCTGCAAGTGGCTCCTTTAGATCTGTGTTTGATTGAGGGCTCAAAGGCATATGCCATGGGATGATTTCTGTCTCTAGGTCCCTCTTCTAATGATAAATCCACCAAAAGTGTGCCAGATATATCTGGAGATAGCTCGATGTCACTTGGACTTTGCCGATCAACTTCAGTACATTCTGCCATTCTGCTGTAGGCCTATATGGACATCTGGGAACTACAGTTCCCAGCATCCAACTGGTGACGACACGGCCTGAGTGCATGAACATGGTGGAATACAGCAAAGTTTGGCTGGATCAGAAAATCTGCTTTTCATTCAGTTCTGGCTACAGGGTGATTGCATTTCGATGGGAAATACCTATAGGGGTATCAGACGAATATTTTCAGCTGCATAACAACAACTGATTTTATTCCCCTTTAAATATGGCCAAGCCTACCACCTGAAAGATGCAAAAAGTGTTTGCAAAGAGACAGGACATGACAATTGTGAAAATCGAACAATCAGTACATACATGTTTTGCTTCTATAAAGTCCTTTCTTAAATCGAATGCGAAGTTCGTATGCATCTGAGGACTATCAAACCCTCAATCTAAATGCATGATGTAGTGAAGGTTGTCGTAGCCTTGATGATTTGGAAGGAATGGGCAGCTCAGAAGCATGAAGCCAGTCTCAAAGCTAGCACAGGTGTTGAAAATGAGTAGAAAAATGGGGCAGATATTCAGTCATTTGCTTGTTTCTTTATCCCCTATGCAGATGCGTAATGAATCAAATTAGTCAAAGCCAAGTTGGCTAGCTGATTAGCAGAAACTGAAATTTAAAAAGATATTTTTGACTTAACTTTTAAGCACTTTGCAAAATTCATTCCATGAAAAATCTAAAGACCTTCAGCACCTGTGTTTGCTGAATTTGATAAACCACTGGGATGCTGCTGCCTGTCTGTGAAATGGTTATGGTATTCAGCAAATATAGAGATGTCACATGACCTAAACTTGATATTTAAAATGTGCCAAACATCTGGTCAAACAAACAAACAATCTACCTGTGACCTGTTCGCAGATTTGGCAAATAAACTATGATCTAACGAACAAGCCACCGCTAGCCAGCTAGCTAAGAGTTGTAACGTTTCCAGTACGGTTCGCTTACAGTAGGAAATGCAAACGGACTATCCAGCGAACCAGAGAGAGGAAGTGAACCAAAGAGAAGTCCTGGCCAATCGATGAGCCGGGTTTTCCTCTTCCTCATGCTTTTTTTCTTCGTAGTAAGTGCTCATTTTGGGCAATACTGCCCCAAACGAGCAGCTGTTGTAACTGCATGACGTTGTCCAGACGGTTTGGTCCGCTTTCAAAAGGCAGTGTGAAAGTTAACCAAACCAATTGAAGGTGAGAAATTTTTCGGCATTCCCTGCCCAATCGAACAGAGTCCCCTGGACTATTCTGGTGTGAAAGCGCCCTAAGATCACTACATACTAATCGGTGGTATTAAATAACACAAACACATTCATATTCAATATATTAGTATGTACAGTGCTGTGAAAAAGTATTTGCCCCCTTCCTGATTTCTTCTTTTTTTGCATATTTGTCACACTTAAATGTTTCAGATCATCAAACAAATTTTAAAATTAGACAAAGACAACCCGAGTAAACACAAAATGCAGTTTTTAAATGATGAGTTCATTTATTAAGGGTAAAAATCTATCCAAACCTACCTGGCCCTATGTGAAAAAAGTAATTGCCCCTAAATCCTAATAACTGGTTGTGCCACCCTCGGCGACAACAACTGCAATCAAATGTTTGCAATAACTGGCAATGAGTCTTTCACATCACTGTGGAAGAATTTTAGCCTGCTCTTCTTTGCAGAATTATTTTAATTCAGCCACATTGGAAAGGTTTTGAGCATGAACGGCCTGTTTAAGGTCATGCCACTGCATCTCAATAGGATTTAAGCCCGGACTTTGACAAGCTTTTTCAGCCATTCAGAGGTGGACTTGCTAGTGTATTTCAGATCATTGTCCTGCTGCATAACCCAAGTGCGCTTGAGCTCGAGATCACAATCTGAGGGTCGGACATTCTCCTTCAGGATTTTCCGGTAGAGAACAGAATTCATAGTTCCATCAATTATGACAAGTCATCCAGGTCCTGGAACAGCAAAGCAGCCCCAAATCATCACACTACCACCACCATGTTTGACTTTTGGTATGATGTTCTTTTTATGAAATGCTGTGTTAGTTTTACACCTGATGTAATGGGACGCACGCCGTCCAAAAAGTTCAACTTATGTCTCGTCAGTCCACAGAATATTTTCTTAAAAGTCTTGGGGATCATCAAGATGTATTTTGGCAAGTGTGAGACGAGCCTTCGTGTTCTTTTTGGTCAGCGGTGGTTTTCGCCTTGGAACTCTCCTATGGATGCCATTTTTTCCCAGTCTCTTTCTTATTGTTGAATCATGAACACTGACTTTAACTGAGGCAAGTGAGGCCTGCAGTTCTTCTGATGTTGTTTTGGGTTTTTTGGTGACCTCCGGATGAGTAGTTGATGCGCTCTTGGAGTAATTTTGATAGGCCGGCCACTCCTGGGAAGGTTCACCACTGTTCGAAGTTTTCTCCATTTGTGGATAATGGCTCTCACCGTGATTTGCCGGAGTCCCAAAGCCTTAGAAATGGCTTTGCAACCCTTTCCAGACTGATAGATGTCAATTTCTTTGTTTCTCATCGGTTCTTGAATTTCTTTAGTTTGCGGCATGACATGTTGCTTTTCGAGATCTTTTAGCCTACTTCACTTTGTCAGACAGGTTCTATTGAAGTGATTTCTTGATTCAACAGGTCTGGCAGTAATCCGGCCTGGGTGTGGCTAGTGAAACTGGACTCAAAAAATGTGGTTAATCACAGTGAATTAATAATTTAATGGGGGGGGGGGAATTACTTTTTCACATAGGGCCGGGTAGGTTTGGATAGCTTTTTCCCCTTAATAAATGAAATCACCATTTAAAAACTGCATTTTATATTTACTCGGGTTATCTTTTTCTTATATTAAAATTTGTTAGATCTGAAACATTTAAGTGTGAAAAATATGCAAAAAAGTAAGAAATCAGGAAGGGGCAAATACTTTTTCACGGCACTATATAAGTATTTGTCGGCCAACATCCGCTGAAGAAGCAAGCCAGCCGGGAGCCCAAATGCAGCGGGATGAAGCAGAGCACCAGGGTGCACCAGAGCCTGTGGAAGGCTCAAAAGGCCACGAGAAGAGCACTCAACAGTCGTGTGAAAATCAGAGTTGATGTTATTATTATCCGAAATGTGTTTTTTAGCAATGTATCTGATTGAATGAAAGGGAATTCATAAGAACTTTTCACTGATATAGCCCACTTTAGGTTCCTCAATTTTCATATTCATGTAATGGACAATTTCAATCATTATGCCTCAATCATTATGTAGTAGACACTGAAAGCACTGCACCACGGGGTTTGAGTAACAGGTAACAGGTTACTTTGTTTGTACCCATAGGTAGATTTGCTTGCAGCCAGTGAGATAAACATCCACATCCAATCCACATACAGGAAAAACACTATCACAACACATATTTAACATAAAATTATGTTTACAGATAAAGTACTATTAAAAGAAATAAAAGTAAATAAATATAAAAAGTAAAGGTAAAAGTGCTCAGGGTTCCAACAAATCCAGATATTTAAAAAGAAGAAAACAATCAGTAAAAATCATAAAAACTGCCACTTAGTATGCCCCACTAAAAGCGAACTAAAGACTGAAATAAATAAATAAATAAATAAATAAATGTGCAATGGCTGCTACTGCTTATTCAGCTCAATGATAGCAGTGGGAACAAAGCTATTTCTGTTTCGCTTTGTTCTACACCTTGGGACTAAAAACCTCCGACCGGAGAGGAGAAGCTTAAAATCGCTGCGCAAAGGGTGGGAGCCGTCCTTTAAAATAGAAGAAGCAATCCGCTGTAGTTGCTTCCTGTATAGGGACGCTGGATAGAGCTGTGACTCAAAAGTCACAAATGGCTCTGCCATACTTCTGCTGGCATGACCTGCACTGTGTGCCAGGGGCTCAGAGGCACTTGTTAAAAACACCAAAATGGCAAGTGCATCATTGTACCCCCTCCCTCACCTGAGCAGCTTCCATTGTCCAATGTCCTAAAAGAGTTTTTATTATTATTATTATTATTATTATTTTAAATCTGCTTGTGTGCATTTGTGTGCAGTTGAGGCAGGGCATAGTGAGGTGTGGTGGTGGGGGGTTGGGCAGGTGGTTATCTGGAAGAAAATGATGTGGTATATTTATCTGAAAAGAAATTGGCACACAAACTGCCTATATTTATTTTTTTTTCAGAATATCAATGCTAATTGAGGGCACAATATTTGAGAATTGTAGAAGAGTGAGAGTATTGTGTTTGTGCAGTTTGATTTATAGTCATTTTAACATCAAAATGCCTTGTCAAGTGTGGCCTACATCTGCAAAATAAAAATCAAAGTGCATTTGTGTAACTCCTCCCCCATGGGCACTCCTGGGAATTCCTATTTTCCCAGTCTACCTGCCTAATCTTAATTATCCAGTTATCCCTCTGCTCTTTGTTGATTGGTCACACCTGGTTGCTATTTGTCAATTATTATTCCCTTTCTATATATACCTCAGTTCTCCCTTTCACTGGCAGTCTTACACTGTAACACCCTCTAGTTTATAGTACTCCTGGTTGGTACCTTAGTTACTGTATTCCCCTGAGAAGTTTTACTTTCTGTTTCTTATGCACTTTGTTTTTAAGTATCATGTCCTTGCATTTGGGTTCTTCTTTCTTATTCACAGTCCTGGTGCCCGTACGACATCCCTGGGCACCAGAAAGGCTACAATCTGGATTGTCCTTTCCACTAACAATTGTCATTACATCATGCACAGAATCTTCTAGCATAAAGATTCAAGGAAAGGAGGCCATAATCTTCCCGTCAGATCAGGGTTTGGATTTTAATGGTCAACAAAGGAAATCAGTCAATTTTAATGTAAACAAGCATGAAATACTCAGATCCCCGCCGCGAGATGGCTGATATCTGGCCTGGAAACAAAATGCAGTGGACGGAAAAACAGATTGACAGGAGGACGGCCAGAGGTACGAAAAAGGCACATCGTAACAATCAGCAGTAGCCTTATATAAAATTTTGTTGAGAAATATTGAACGGTTTTGGACTTCTGGCTCAGGAAAGAACGTATTGGCTGATATCTGGCCTGGAAACGAAATGTGGTGGACAAACGGACAGATGGACGGATGTATATAAAGCCACATCAACACAATAAGATGTATCCATATAAAAAGTCTTGTTGAGAAATACTGAACAGTTTAGGAGTCCTGGCCCCAACAAGAGGGGTGACGGATGGACGGAAGGACACGTGGAAGGACAACACTCATTCCTATATCCTCTTCTACTTTGTGGTGAGGGAATATAAAATTAGCAGGAACAACACGATAGTCGAAAGCTGGATCGTATGATTATTGTGGTATACATCTCAACCACTCCAAGATTGATTTGTATTCATATGAAGGTTCAGATTGGTTCATATTATGCTCTTAAAATGCAGGGTTTATTTTTCACTGAGTGCTCACAGTATTCTCAACAGATTTGTAACCATGTTTGTGCGATTGTTTTCATGAATCTTTTAACAATAAAAAGTCTTAAAAGTCTTTTATGGAAGCATTAAAATGTAGCTCAGCTGTGCTGCAAATGTAGCTGTTGAATGTCTACAATGACTCAGCAAATGCAGTTTGTGGTAATGTTTGTCATATGTATTCATAACAGTGTGATCTGAGAGGTACAACCACAAAGTGAACAAAAAGTTAATATCAAGGCTCAGTCAAACAGTGTTTGTGTGGAATGAGTAAAGGCTTTTAACGTGGGTCTTTCACAGCATAAAAATACAAAGCTGAAGTAAAACAGTTTAATCCCAAGTTTCCCTTTCAGCCATTGCTGATCATGCGGCAGTAGATCCTAGATAAAAGTCAGCCTTCCCATAATTTGCATTGCAGTGGAGAGCACAGTTTTCTGTATGTGTTCATTCACTGTGTGTTTGTGAGTTTGTGTTCATCCACTGAAATCATGTTCCATAAAAGTGAAAGCTGCTTGATATAGGGTTAGCCACGTGTGAGTCACTTGATCCTGACTAAACCACATACAACGCTGCAAGTCACGTGAAAATATTTCAATTATTATATAATATGTAATGCAATGAAACGTTTTGACGATAATGAAATGGAAATACTTGTAGCGTCTTTTCCAACCTCATTACTTGCCAAAGGTGAAAACTCAGAGATGGTGTCTTGGCAATGTTTTCAATGAAGGAAATCCCATGTTTGTGGCTTCCAATTATTGTACTTTAAATTAAGGTTTTTTGTTTTGTTTTTTTTTTTTTAAATAAATATCAAGCAAATTTTAAAACATTTTCAGCTTTTGCATTTGGACATGCGGTTAACATTGACTGACCAGTCTCAGTTTATATATACTCTGACCCTTAATAAAATTACATCAAATTTAGGTTCATTCAAATGTTGCATTTATTACTATCATGCCTCATTATTTTACATTGTTCATTTTAGTTAAGAATTAAAACATTGCCTAATTTTTATGATCCAGACCAAAAAACAAATGAAGTTCAGATCATCAGAGTCACATTTTCACATTGTGGAGAAAAAAAAAAAAATTCAAAACAATCTTACAAAGTACTGAAAAAATATGCAAAAAATATAACGTATTATAATATATTATATTATTATTATAATATATAAACTATTAATATGCAAAATTTGGACTCTCATCATTTGTCCTTTGTGGTCCTCAAATGCAGAGGCAGAGTATACAATCCAAAAGTAAGGTTTATTGATAGTATATATACGGTAAGACAGAGCGATGGAGCCTTGGCCTGAATGACACAGTTCACTTCAGATGTAACAGGCGAGGTTGCATGGGCATATCTGTGCCCAGCTTTCTGGGACAGCTGCCTGATAGAGTGCACTCTTCACTGGAGCCGAACTGTCAGAAGGCAGGACGGTGGAGTTTAGCTGGTAAGCAGTCCCAATCTTGATGACAGCAGAAGGCTTTGGAGGTTGTTGCTAATAAAGTGAGCAGAGGAACAGCCTGAGGTTTGGGTAACAGGATCATGGTCCCAATCCTGGAGGCCGAGAGTAAAGCTTGGGAGCTTGTTTCTATGAACTGAACTTGGAAGAAAACTTCCGTATATTAATGTCAGTAAAGGTTATGAATAATTTCTGAAGACAAAGAATTTTACTTGCAAATATTGACTGGTTGCTAAAGGGCAGATAGCAAGTAACAATCCAGCAACTTATAAACTCAAAGTAGGGGGGTGTAAATATGTCAGCACGCGTGAGGAAAGGGAAACATGAATAGAGCGCAGCTGGTGAGGAAAGTACGCAGGACGTAAACCAATCAAGAGAGACAGTGCTTCTAATAGACACGCAAGCGGATGGATAGGAGGAGACACGATTCATACGAGGGTTGTGACACTAATTATGCACATGCCAGACACTAGATCACTTACAATTTCTTGAATCTGTTGTGGCCAAAAACCTGAAACCCTGAAACCCTTGTCAATTTATATGCTTAATTTATTTCATTCATTATAACGGCATAAGAGGTTTTTTTCTGTTGTTTTTTTTCTTTAAAGTTTAGCTTCAAATACTCTGTAAAGGTACTGATCAGAACTGACGGGGTAAAATTAAATTCAGCCTGTGACCTCACATTTAGCCTGAAAGTGAAGCATACCTTGTCCCCATGTTTGCTACTCACTGAATGCATAGGAAATGGCAAGATGGATGCACAAAGGATGAAACTGTCAGCATAATGTTGGTAAGCTGTGCAGGCTCTGTGTATTCTACTTGTAACCAGAGTAGGGAGTGAATATGAGTGCTTTGAGTGCTAATGAAAGCAGGGGTGATCCGATACTGAATATGTTTACTCAAGCAGATTAGCACCTCTGGCGAGGTATTTACACAATACTGGAACAACTGGAGATTTGAAGTGCAAAGAAAACTATGGTAATCAAGGGGTACACATTACAAAAATAAATAATAAAAGAAAAAAAACAGCAGTTCCACCTTCCTCTTGTGCCCACCTCAGGGGTGAGATGGAGGGAAGTAGTTTTGGTATTCAAATTGACCAAAACTTTTTTGACTTGGCGAATTCTAATTACCATGCCCATATGCGGCCACCTCACAACCGGTGCCGGTGTTGAAAAGGAGCCACTGCCATTGATGGAGGGCGAGAAGATTGTGATAACAGTTGCATGTATTGCATTAACTCAGGAAATTGGGCCATGAAATGTTTTATTGTGGGTCTCTTTCCAACTCCTCAAATTTACAAAGCCGTCTATGGGAGCAGTCTAAGCTAATTTAGACCACCCTGACATGCATTCTCGTGAAAAAAACAATGAAATGCATTTGGAAGTGGAAATTATTTACTTTTACCTATAGAATTTAACAATTACAACAAGCAATGGCCCTCATCTCAAATTCAGTTCATCATAATTGTGACAGGAAGTAATTTAATCATACGTGAGTTTTTTGTTCACTGTTGTATGCCTCTGCCTTAATCAGTTTGTTTAACTCTTCAGGGATAAAACAAAGGCTTCGTTCATATTTTGTATGTCAGAAAAAAAACAATACTGATAATCTGGACAATGCGCCACTTACTGGCTGTGTTATGCATCTAAATACTGAAGAGGCTTTGATCACAGTTTTATATTTCAAGGGCTTTGGACACACAAAAGAATACAGATTTTTGGGGACATCAAATAAAATGAAGCCCCCAGGTTTTCAACAATTAAATCAGGTTCATTTAAATTAAGGGGAGAAATGATGTCCCTTTGGGGGACAGAGC
The DNA here is from genome assembly GCA_029692085.1 of Gymnothorax javanicus. Lineage (NCBI taxonomy): Eukaryota > Metazoa > Chordata > Actinopteri > Anguilliformes > Muraenidae > Gymnothorax > Gymnothorax javanicus. The sequence goes on along the minus strand of CM056206.1, from coordinate 24,271,339 downwards.
ACAGAGAAGAGCCGTTTCATATTTATGTGAAATTTGTTGTGATTGTTTGTTTATTCTTACATGTAGAAATGCAAAACGTTTTTGGTCTGAAATCGCTGCAGGCCTTGCAGTTTCCTCATATTTTCCATATAAATATGAAGGCATGGGAAGCGTTTTTCAAAGTACAAAAGAAACAAAAAAAAACAGAAAATCAAGAGAGTGTGAGAGAATGTTAATGTTCATAGTGGCTCAAGGCCGTATATGTTCATCAGTTGAATGTATAGTCTTGTAACATTTCATTTAGCTTTAAAAGGTACCTTTTCATATTGAACTGTCATTGAAGAAGTGGATTTAAACAATAGCACTAACAGAGGGAAAAGCTAGATTCAAATTGAGAATAGCTAAACTGTGCCATGTAGAAGTATTGTGATTTTTTTTTTTTTTTGTTCCCTGAGTGCTGATGCTGAGCTGGAATCGTTTTTTCTTTGTGTTGTAGCATCGGCACAAGGGCAGAAGTTGTTAGCAGCCCATCGGCATTTCAATTCCTGTTTCTCAGTGTTTCGCATTGAGGGTGGGAGTGATGGTCGCAAGGGGAAACCTGCTTAGGTCATTTACACTATGGAGATCAGAGTGCAAGCTTTTACTCCTTTAGGTTTCGTTCTTGCTGATGGACCTTGTAAGATTGGAAAGTTGTGCTGAAGGCAGGCAAGATTTAAGTGCTTTGATTTTGCTCATGGAGGCTTTGAGCTCATTCTACTTTCACAACTTTTCCTCCTTCCCCCTGATCTTATGGGGATGTCCTTCTCAAGAATAATGGTCTTATTTTATTTTATATATTGATGTTATGGCCCCAATTTGTTATGGCATCACGGACAGCAAGGGATGACAGACAAAATCCTTTAAGTTCGACAGATTTAATTAAACAAACACATAGAACTAATCTACACCCTACACTACTGACCAAGATTGAAAAGAAATAAAAAAAATGAGATATTTACTATTCCCTGTAATGGAGATGGGCTGCTCTGTTGTGATGTCCTGGGACAGGAAAATGCTCCAACACAGGCAAAAATCCACAAAAAGCTTAACAGGTCTTGAAAAGAGTGACAGGTCTGGTCAAATGTATCCTTCTTGCAATTTCTCCTACTACTACACACTCTTGATTTTTCTCCTTATATACTCTTGTCCAGCCCCCTCCCATTTCTGGGACTTTCCCCTCTGGGCATGCCCTGGACATGCCCAATCTAGTTTCAGACTGGGCTTCACAAAAAAAAAGTCAATACTGCCATCTAGCGGCTATTTACCACATTACACCTCCATTCCCAAAAGGGGAAAATTTTGACTCATAAAGGCAAAATTTTTCTTTTCAATATAAAAATGGTTAAGTTGACACTTGTATATACGTACATATAATAGAATATGCTAATAAACACAGGTGATATATACACATATTCAAACACGGGATAAACAATCAGCAATTACATTGTCAGTACCCTTTACATGCTTAATTTCCAAGTCAAACTCCTGTAAAATCAAACTCCAATTCAACAATCTCCGATTCTTGTTTTTCATCTTACTCAAAAACATTAACGGATTGTGGTTAGTATATACAATCATTGGCTTTTGCCCTGTACAAACATAAACCTCAAAGTGTTGTAAGGATAGAACCAGAACCAACAGCTCCTTCTCAATTGTGGAATAGTTCTTTTGGTGGCGATTGAACTTCCTGGAGAAGTATGTCACGGGATGCTCAATGTCATCAGAGTCACTTCTCTGTAGGAGCACAGATCCACAAGCTTGGTCGCTAGCATCGACCGCCATGGAGAACGGTTTGTTGAAGTCAGGAGATTTGAGCACGGGGAAGTGACATAGCAGAGACTTCAGGCGATCGAAGGCTCTTTGGCATGCTTCATCCCAAGTGAACTTTACGCCTTTCTTCAGTTGGTTGGTGAGACTGAGAGCAATCTCAGCAAAGTTCTTGCAGAACTTGCGGTAGTACCCGATCATTCCAAGGAAGCGGCGCAAAGCTTTTTGTTGTCAGGAACTGGAAAGTCCATGATGGCTTGGACTTTTGCATTTATGGGTGCCACCTTACCCTGGCCTATGACGTAGCCAAGATACGTGACAGTAGCACAACCAAAGTCACTCTTGTTCAGGTTAACAGTCAGGTTAGCCTGGGTCAAGCGCTGGAACAACGCCTCTCTACATCTTTCAGATATTCTTCCCAGGAGTCACTCCATGTGATCAGGTCGTCGATGTGCGCACTTCGTGTGTGGCAATCCGCCGATTGTAGACTGTATCATCCTTTGGAACGTGGCTGGGGCATTTTTCATGCCAAAGGGTAGGACTTCATACTGGTATAACCCAGATGGTGTGGCAAAAGCAGAGATGCTCTTGGCCCTCTCAGTTAAAGGCACACACCAATAACCCTTCAATAAATCAATCTTGGTCAGAAACTTTGCTTGCCCTACTCTATCGATACAATCATCAATCCTAGGTATTGGAAACACATCAGTTCTAGTTACAGCATTGACTTTGCGATAATCTGTACAGAATCTAGTGCTTCCATCAGGTTTTGGAACTAGAACACAGGGTGAACTCCAATCTGAGTTAGAGGGTCTGATAATATCGTGTTCTAACATGTACTCAACCTCTTTCTCAGCAATCTTTCTCTTTTCAGGATTCATCCGGTATGGATGCTGTTTTATTGGTTTGGCATCACCAACATCTACATCATGAGAGGCTATAGAAACTCTCTTTGGAACATCAGGAAATAGATCTTTATATTTCTTGATCAACCTCTCAAACTGATCTTTCTGTGAGGGTTCTAAGTGCTGGAGTTTTACATCAAGATTTTGCAACACTTCAGAATTTGACAATTTACATGAAAGAACTTCAGCTTTAATTCTAGGTTCATCATCTTGACACTCCCCTCATCTTCACAAGTCTCAGCCCTAGGAGGATCTGAAGTGACAGCTGCAACCCTAGCATTTCTATCATGATAAGGCTTCAGCATGTTAATGTGACACAACTGTTTTGGCTTTCTCCTATCTGGAGTCTTCACAATGTAATTGAGATCATTGAGTTTTGTCAGAATTTCATAAGGACCATGAAATCTAGCCTGCAATGGATTGGACTGTTAGGGAAACAACACAAGGACCTTGTCTCCTGGTTTAAACTCACGGCTTCTAGCCTTATGATCATACCAAGTTTTCATTTTTCCCTGACTTGATTTCAAGTTCTCTTTGGCTAGGTCACAAGCTGCACGCAATCTTTCCTTGAACTTGCTAACATAGTCTAACAGACTGATATGCGGCTCTTTCTCTTGCCATTGTTCACTCAACAATAGCAAAGGTCCTCTCACTTCATGGCCAAACACTAGCTCAAACGGACTGAATCCAGTAGACTCCTGCACTGCTTCTCTAGCTGCAAACAACAGCAAATGAACACCTTCATCCCAGTCTTTCTCATGGTCATAACAATAAGTCCTCATCATTGTCTTGAGAGTGGAATGAAACTGCTCTAAGGCACCCTGACTCTCTGGATGATAGGCACTGGAAAGAATCTGCTTCGCACCTAGTTCATACACAACCTGCTGAAACAATCCGGAAGTGAAATTGCTACCTTGATCTGACTGAATTTCCCTGGGAAGGCCAAACAACGTGAAGAACTTTATCAAAGCCTTCAAATTGCAGTTGCCTTGATGTTGCGTGAGAGGGATGGCTTCAGGAATCTGGTAGATGCACACATGATTGTCAACAAGTACTGATTTCCAGGTCTAGTCTTGGGTAATGGACCAACACAATCAACGATGACCTTGGAGAAGGGCTCCCCAAATGCTGGGATAGGCTGCAATGGAGCCACAGGTGGGTCTAACTGGTGTTTTCCAACTACCTGACAAGTGTGACAGGTTTTGCAAAAGTTGGAAACATCTTTCCGAAGTCCAGGCCAGAAGAAGTGTTTCATGATCTTGTCAACGGTCTTGTTAACACTAAGATGACCTCCTAAAGGCAAACTATGAGCCATTGTTAAGATCTCATTCCTGTAGACCGTCGGAACAACAATTTGCTTGACCACTGCCCAATCTGCATTGGCAGGGATATCAGGAGGGCGCCACTTCCGCATCAACACTCCATCCTTGAGATAATACCCAACTGGAACTGTGTCTATTTCTTCATCAGGAAGGGCTCTCTTCTTTAGCACGCAAATTTCAGGATCATTGGTTTGCTCCTGAATCAACCGCTTTCTGGACAGAGACAAGTCTCCAGACACATCAGAATCACCAGACCCATCTGGCTGGCTGAATAGAGAACTGATAAAAGTGTCTGATAAGTCCTCAAACGGAGAAACCATAGTAGGCTGAACAGAGTCATGAGGCGAACCACCTGAGTCATGACTATTCAATGTGCTGGATGGCACCACATCATCTTCTTCTTGAGCCTTCTTGGCCATAGCACGAGTCACTGCACAGGAAGGATACAGAGATGGGTCTTCATCGCCATCTTCAGTGCTCGGCTGCGAAGTAAGATGAACAGGGGGAACTACATTGCCCCCAGCCAGGTCATTGCCTAGCAACAGAGAAACACCCTTGATAGGTAGACTTGACATAAGTCCCACCTTTACCTGTCCTGTAACTAAATCTGACTTCAAGAATACAGAGCACAGGGGTACAGATACAGTCCTCCCTTCAATACCTTGTACAAGTATGAAATCCCCAGAAGCGGTCTCATCACGTAACTCCAAGGAGTCCATCAACAAAAGTGACTGAGAAGCTCCGGTATCCCTTAGGATATATATGGGGACAGGAGGAGAATGCTCATTCAGAGCCACAAATCCCTCTGACACAAATGGAAGAAATTCCTCCCTCACAAAGTCAGCAGTATCAGGCTTCTTAGCCTCACAAGGAGCAGGCAATTTAGCAGATCGGTCATCTACTACAGGGGTTTCTAACCTTGTCTTCACAAAGGCATTGGGTTTGGTATCCTTTTCTTTTTTTTTCTTTCTTAGCTTTAAGGAACCAACAGTTAGTTGTAACATTACCAGATCTCTTGCAATAATTGCAAACTAGACCACTTTTGTCACTGTCAGCTTTCACACTTTGATCAGACCTTTTACTGGATTTCTGAGCACCATCACCAGATTTGTCTTTGTCTTTGGGTGAGGAATCTTGGGTATCACCGTCACCTTTCTTCTGAAATTGGGACCATCTATTGTTACTGCTAGACTGAAATTTGGACTTATGTGTGAGAACATATTCGTTGCAAAACTTGGCAGCTGATTGCAAATTCACTGCTTGCTTCTCATTAAGGTAGGTCTTAATATCATCCTTGACACAGTTCTTGAATTCTTCAACTAACACCATCTCTTTTAGTGAGTTGAAATCATCCTTGACCTCCATAGAAGTGCACCAGCGCTCAAAGCAAACCTTCTTCTCGTTAGCAAATTCAACATAAGTCTGTTTGTCAGACTTCTTCAGACCTCTGAATCTCTGTCGGTAAACCTCTGGAACCAACTCATAAGCTGTCAAAATAACCTTTTTGACAACCTCATAATCAGAGGAATCATCTGCAGACAAAGCCGAATAGGCTTGTTGAGCTTTACCCTTGAGGACAGTTTGCAAGAGGCCAGTGTTCTTTGGCCACTGACAACTCTTAGCTACCTTCTCGAAGCACTGGAAATACTTATAAACCTCCTTCTCTGAAAATGGAGGCACCAGCTTTACCTCCTGACTAGCCCGAAATTTGTTTTCGGCTTCTATTTTAATTTTTAGTTGCTCCATTTGGAGCCTTTCTCTGTCTAATTTTTCTAAATCGAAATCTCTCTGTCTCTCTCTTTCTGCTCTTTCCTCTTTCTCTCTCTCTCAAATTGTCTTTGTTTTTCTTTTTCCTCCCTTTCTTTTTTCTCTTTCTCTCTCTCAAACTCTCGTTGTTTTTCTTTTTCTTCCCTTTCAATCTCTAGCATTTTTAATTTAAGTTCCAATTCTACATTTGGATTTTCCACCGAAAACTGTTCCAGATCTCCTGGTGCAAACACATTTTCATCAATGTAATATTCAACAATCTCTCTAGCCAGTCTTGCTTTTCGCATGGCTGGTTTTACATCTGTCAGCTCTAACTGTCTGCATATTTCTAGCAGTTCTGTCTTTTTAAAAGACTTCAAAACCTCTACGGTTGGTCATGCCAGGAAATCATCCATTGCTGTTGATCTGCCAATATATATCTAGGAAAATTCAAAAAAACAATTTCAGTATTTGAAATTTTAGATTTTCAATAAATGACTCGCACAATGGTCTATCCCGGACGAGCCCCCAATTTGTTATGGCCCCAATTTGTTATGGCGTCACGGACAGCAAGGGATGACAGACAAAATCCTTTAAGTTCAACAGATTTAATTAAACAAACACATAGAACTAATCTATACCCTACACTACTGACCAAGATTGAAAAGAAATAAAAAAAATGAGATATTTACTATTCCCTGTAATGGAGATGGGCTGCTCTGTTGTGATGTCCTGGGACAGGAAAATGCTCCAACACAGGCAAAAATCCACAAAAAGCTTAACAGGTCTTGAAAAGAGTGACAGGTCTGGTCAAATGTATCCTTCTTGCAATTTCTCCTACTACTACACACTCTCGATTTTTCTCCTTATATACTCTTGTCCAGCCCCCTCCCATTTCTGGGACTTTCCCCTCTGGGCATGCCCTGGACATGCCCAACCTAGTTTCAGACTGGGCTTCACAAAAAAAAAGTCAATACTGCCATCTAGTGGCTATTTACCACATTACATTGAAATCTCATCAATGATGTCAGAAACCGGATTGGTAAACCTTCATTTGACATCTCTCATTATGCCACACCCCTAAATTTAATGAATATCTTTAAAAATCTTCTCCAAAACTACCTGACCTAGGACACTGAAATTTGGCATGCATGATCCTAACTATGAGTACATCAAAGTTTGTTCAAGCTATGCTGATCCAAGTTCAAATATGGCCACCATGGCCTATCCGCTCGTATTTTTAGCCACAAATAAATGAATTTGCATTATTTTGAGCAGTTTTAGTAAATAGCCCATTATAAGCTTATGGGGAAGAAAGGGATGAAAAACGAGTAAAAAGAAAAGTGAGTAATCCATTCAAAAAGCACAAGCAACCTGACGTGGTATATCCTGAAGCTACCAATTAATTTCTGAGTTTGTATCCTCAAAGCTGTTACTTTGGAAAATCTGGCGCAGAGTAATAATGATAACTAGACCATAAAAGCCACACTATCATCATCAGAATGACGCTAACATTTCAAACAATCCGATCTGTACCCTCTACAACAAATAATTAAATAGTTATTAGAGGCAAAAGCTAAGCCAAACAGCACAATGGGTAGGGCTTTATCATAGTCTGTATAAAAAGATGGACAAAGCAACAGTGACGTCACCCATTGGTTTCAGCATACCATTTAGGAAGCCTCGATTTTGGCAATTTGAACAGCGCCATTTTGTCATTTTGAAACCAGATGTGATTCCTAGTGGACAAGAGCGTGAATTGAAGATCCAGGTAGGAGCGAGGGGTGGAGCTACGGGTGGATCTGACCGTATCTGACCACAGACAGTATAAAAAGATGGACGCAGCACCTGGGTCTAAAAAGTGAGGCGAATGCGGAAATCTCTGAAAATTGCATTCTATTTAATGGCCAGCAGATGGCAATGTCGTCGGTTGCAGAAAGAAGTTCAGTGCTATAGAAATCTATGAGAAAATGACCCTACCTTCCGACCTGATTTATTTCAATAATGATTTTCCACATAATTTTATGGTATCTCTCGCAAGTTTTAAGTCTCCTTCAATATATCATGATATTCATTTTTATAAATTATGGTCTCAAATAGACTAGAATAAAGGATAAAGCCAGAATATGCTTTGGGGGCGTGGCTATCCTCTGGTCCTCGTCAGATACGGTCAGATCCACCCGCAGATCCAATGGGTGACGTCACGGTTGAACGGTTGTCTATGTATCTGACAAGGACCAGAGGATAGCCACGCCCTTAAAGCATATTCTGGCCAGAAGTTGTGGTCCAATATCTAGAAATCTGATTTTGCTCTCTGGGCTTTAGAGCAGGATTTGCCCCCCCACCCCACACCCCCACTCCCACTTTGGGTTTGGAGCAGGGTCCAAAATTAACTTTTTGGCACTTGGCTGGTAGAGGGAAAAAAATTACCAGCCTATCAGATTTTTTTTACCAGCCAAAAATATAAATGTGTTTTTATTATTGGAGTTTGCTATTATTACAGTATAGAGTGTCATCCTGGTCTCATATGCAATTCTCAATCAATATTATAGTGTAAAGTAGTAATAGAAGTAACTTTAACTGTAGCCTACGCAGAAATATTAATACAATGTTTTCAAGACTGCCAAACATAATTCATTTGAATTAATGAATTCAGTGGTATTTGTCTTTAAGTGGAACAATTAAAACGATCATGGAAGAAAGAGGGAGTTTAGAGTTCAGTAATCTGTGGTGAAGAACTGCAAAGAAAAAAGAAACAATTAGCTAATGATATGATTAGCCATTGGTAGCTGTCGTTACCTAACTGGCAAATAAACCAGCTAGATAACATTACTAGTTAGGTACTGTAGCAGCTGTCGTTAACTAGCTAGCTAACAAAACAATGAAACAAAATTAGCAAGGAAAGCTTTTTGGTGGGTAACGTTAGCATATTATAAAGCACGTATTAAATCAACTTACTCGCGCATCCATACGAAGTCCGAATATGGTCTAGCTTTCTTTCCAATAGCGGATGCAGTCCGAAAAAGGATAGCCATCTTCCAGTGGCGGCTCATAAACTGGCAACAGGGGAAGCTCAAACAATCCCTTAAAATTAATGATTTGTCATGACTAATTTTCAATAATTCATTTAAATTACCGTTACAGAAACTCCGAAAACTCTCAACATTATCAGGTGTGGCCAGTTTTCATTAATAAGGCATAGGCCTACCTGTCAACTCTCACGCATTCGGTGTGAGTTTAAGTGGCATATTTATGTTCCTCTGCTGTAGTCAGCAATTATTCAATCAACACATATGTAAGAGATTCTTGCGCGGAATTGAAGTCCTTGTGCATGGAGGGGTTGGAAGCAATGGAATTGCATAAAGACGTTTCAAATGATCTTATTTCATTTAAACGATCATGAAACACATGCTTAGCTTCCAACCCCTGAGTAAAGAAAAGCGTGAAACTTTTAAGCTTCCCATATTGCCAGTTCACGAGCTGCCACTGCTATCTTCTTAGACAATTTTACTTCATCAGACAATTTTTCGAGGGCCCTGACCGATGGCGTAGCCTGGAGGGGCAGAGCTTGAGCCCTGGAGTTTGATGCACATTCGAGATGAAGTTTCGATTTCTCGTGAAACACAATGTTCTCCACCTTCATAGGAGTATTCCCAATGACAAATGAATGGCCTTTTCTTTCGTGTGGAGACGACACCCGGTACAAAACATAACCAGAATCTCAAAGCAGGTTGGCTGTGGGCTTTCCTTCCGAGCTCTCAGAGCGGCATCTTTTTTATTACGGAGCCCTGCGCTAAGAGCACGCAAGGAGTCATCTGGGAAGCTGAAATGCCTGACGCGTTATGTAGCAGCCCCCAGCAGCTTTCCCCAGCGCAATTTCCCCTGCCTGCTCTTATTTTTCCTGCCAGCCACAGTTGCGGGTAGTCTCCAGAACGTACTCACCAGAGCTAAAATTTACCCGCCATTGGTGACTGGCGAGTGTTAATTTTGGACCCTGGTTTGGAAGCTCTAGCCTACAAATTGTGGGAGTATGAGGGCTTTTAAAAATGAATGGAAGTCTTGGGAGCTGAAAAATACAAGATAAAAAGAAGGGATGGAAGTCGGGGATCATCAGAAAAACTTGAAAACGACAAATTTGACGGAACATGAAGCTATACAGCTCGTTTGATTATTCTAGCTATGAAATTGCAGGAGTATGATCAGTTTTCGTTGTTTTGGGTTTTAACCTTGTAATATTTAGTCTTAGTTTTCCAGCAGTTTAAATCTGTTCAACGTTTTGGTCTATCTGGGCTTGGTTTTCTTAGTGGACTAGTTTGATGATTAGGTCTTTATTTTTAATTTTCCCACCATCTGGGAGTCAAATGATGTTCGGTCAGAGGATCTGTTAAAAACAAACTCTACAGATTGACCCGTTCTGCGTTTTACGTCAAGACACATACGCATGTGAAGAAAGACAACAGCCAGAAATAAATCTGCTTAATTAATTGAAATACTACAATTGTTTATTTTGAGCAGTTAATTAAAATTGTAGAAATTTGCAAATGGTTTAATTTGTTTATTCTGACTGAGGTGTTAATATGGAGCATCTTATACATTTAAACCCCTTAACTGTCACTGGGCCCTAATTAGGGCCGGGCCAAATGTGAGAAAATGCAGGTGACAGTTAAGGGGTTGAGTGATTCATTTTAAAGTGATTATAACTGGAATATTAGGCTCTATGTAAACATACCTGGTGTAGAAAGATAGGGCTGGCAGGGGCAGTGCCGCAGCAGGATCGCTGTCTTTCTGGACACCATGCGTATACCAGCACAGCAGGTCAGCGACTGCAAAGCACTGCTCAGGCAGGCAATGAAGCCAGGGCATTAGGATTTGCAGTTTAGTATATACAGGTACGTCCCAAAGCCTCATCTGATGAACTATTTTTTTTTTTTTTTCATGGTAGAGGCTTGCATATGATTGGCTTGGCTTAAAATGGGGGGTGGGGGGGGGGCATGCACTATGAGGCACAAGCAGTGGAAGGGAAATGGGGTGTGCTACGGGTGCTTGTTAAGAGAGTAGAACCAAATACGTCATGGACTCGCTGCATTATCCACAGAGAAGCCCTTGCATCAAAAACAGTTGAGCCCGGAGCTCAAAGAGGTTTTGCCTGACGTCATTACCCCAAATAACTGTATCAAAGCAAGACTACTGAAAGCCAGACTCTTCTCAGCTCTCTCAGGAGACGGGAACCAGCCGCACAATGAGGCCAGAGGGCTCTCAGGCGGCAAGGTGATGTCCCGAGCATTCGAGCTCCGAGAGGAAACTGGAATCTTCCTGGATGGAGAGGGAATGGCTGAGCTTGCAAACAAGTTCAGGAATGGAAACACTGTGATCAAACCAACCTACATCTGTGATATTTTCACAAAGAAGAATGAATATAATTTGCAGCTGCAGGGAAAAGCCTAGCACGTGCCACATCTGACTGTCAACATCAGTTCTCTCTTCAGAAAGCTGCTGATATGGGGCAGGGTACTCAACGTGCTTTTCCCATTTTTGTCGTCAAATAGGCAATTGCAGGTGCCTCGGTGGCTCATCGGTCTAAGTGCATGCACCATAAAGGCTGTGTCCTTCCCACGGCGACCTGGGTTCGATTCCTCAGGTCATTTGTCGCATGTCTTCCCCATTCTTCTCCCCAACTTTCCTGTCTCTCTCCACTCTATAACTGTCAAATAAAGGAGAAAATCCCCCCAAAAAAATAAAAAATAGGCAATTGCAATAGAATAAAAACAAAAATCAGAAAACAACTTGTTTTTTGCTTTTATTTTTATATCTATATGAGCTGCGCCAATGGCTTCTCTAAGTATTATGATTTGCTATGCTTGCTATAGCCATGATAGATAGATAGATAGATAGATAGATGCAGCAGTTATAGATAATATAGATATGACAATTAAAGTGAAAAACTAGTAGCTTTCTGGTTTTAGGTTAATTTCTTTTCCAGTAGCTGTTCTGAAGTCGAAAATGTGAAAAGCACACAGATTTCTGTGTTTTTACTTTAAACAAAAAAAGGGAAAAATGAAATTATGCATTGTGTATTGGTTAATCTTGTCCTCAAAACAAGTTGAACACCGATTTAGATGGAGGGGACATGGACCACTTCAGCACATGCAGATGTGTTTTCTCAGAGGAAGCATTCTTTCTGACTACTTGGAAATTTGAGACTAAAATAGCAAACTGCCAAAGTGCCAGCACATCTGGCTTTTATAGGGAAAGAGAGATAACACTCTGATTACTTCATTTCATGCAATGCCCACAACAAGCCTATCATGCACTCGTGGCACGCATTTCAGTTTGTACGATTAGATTGTTAAAATGTAGTGCATTAACTAATTTGAGAATCTGGGAGCATTAACTGAAACCAACAAACTCCACAGATCATGATTCCATGTCTCAAGGATCACATCTCTGCCTTGAGGAGGCTTTCAAAAAATTACTGGCAAACAACAGTTGTCAATATGACTGAGTCAGAGACCCACTCAGCACTGAGGCCCTGTTAGCCTGGCATAGGAGGGCACAATGACTTGGTCCAGGTTGTGTTTTGACTGCGACAAGGAGGATGAGTGCCGTATCTTTCTAGGACAAAGACTCCAAGTCCTTTTTCTACAAGTCTAAGTACTGCTTCTAGTGGACAACCTGCCTGGGCAGGTTCAGTGCCTCGCAGACCTCCTCAACCAAACTCGTGGGAGGCCATGCTCACGTGTCATCTGTCCCAAGATGGTGCAGAGCCAGTTCGTGCCATTTTCTATGGCAGAGACAGCTCCCGCTATAATTTTACTTCTGCCCCCACACTACGAACAGGGCCCTGCTTACCTAGCCAGCTAACTGCTGCCATTCCTTCCTGTGCACAACCAGGGCCTGGAATGCAAGGCAAAGGGCAACGTTCATACAGTGGTTACCACTGATAACGCTATACCGACCCTCTGTGGTGGAAGTGTAGCACTCACCCTTTGGTTCCTCCCATGTCGCATCGGTAACTAAACAGCCCAAGGTTAAGCCTCTAACCCCTCCTGCACCCCCAGGTTGCACCATTAGTTTTATTAGCCCTGTTAGCCTTCATTACAACTTACTTTCATCTGTAATTGCAAGTGACAGTGGCGGTGAGAGCCATGTGCAAACCTTCCAAACGACCATCACGGCTTAAACACAAAATGGCAACCGAAACACTACAGCTGCTGGGCAGTGTTCCTGGCAAATTTGCCCACAGCCCATTAAAGTGTGCATTTCACCATAAAGTGGAGAAAATGGAAATGCGATTATCGCTCTCCCTCGGCCTTCTCTTCACGAGCAAACCTTCCCCATTCCTCAGCCCTGGTGAGTAAGCAGCTCATGGTTGAGCCATTAACCCCTCCAGTGGTCCAGTTAGCACTACTTGCCCTGTTAGCTGCCACCATTTTAGTTTGGCCTCTTTCATGAAACATCAGAGGTGAGAGTCATGTACTTATATACCAGCTGCCATCGCGCCTCATACGCAAGATGGCAGCCAGGCAATGTTCTTGGTGCACTAGCCCGCAACTTGCTAAAGTGAGTGTTTCTTCATCAAGTAGTCTAAGAAACAATGGTGTGTGAGGGATCCTTTCCCCTGGTCTTCTTATCTTTCCCCACATTAGCAGGTAATTGGCTCATCATCTGTAGTTGGCTAATTAATCGGTGCCACCCCTTGCTGTGAAGGACCTGATCCAGCTATATGCAGGTGCAGGCAGCACTATTCATACTGCAGTTACTGCTAATAATGCCATGCCACTGGCGTTGTTGCGGAAATGCCGGTTTCAGCCTCCCATTCTTCCTCATCTTGCCCTGGTGAGTAAGTTGCCCAACACTGAGCTGCAGACCTCTCTGGCACACCCTGTTAGCACTGTTAGCTACCGCATGGTCTCTTACACAAAATGTTGACTGAAGCACTATGGGGACCAGGAATGTTTTCTGGGTGAACTAGCCCGCAGCCAGCTGAAGTGAGTGTTCTGTATTAAGTAGTGTAAGGGAACGGAGGTGTACAAGGTCTGTATTAAGTAGTGTAAGGGAACGGAGGTGTACAAGGCCCGCTTTCCCTCAGTTTCCACTTCACGAGTGACCCCCCTCCCCCCCCGCTAGCTGGCCATTTGCCTCCATTGCTTGCCACTCAGGGCCAGAGTGGGCCTTATATGAGCTTGTGGAAACCGCACCATTACAGCTCGGCCACTTTGGTGTTTACATGTGATGGCAGAAGTGAGAATCGTGTGCTAAACTTCCCTGCTACTGTCGCAGCTCAGGCTGGTATTATGGGTATTTCACGCTCTACAATGTGTAATAATATAATGTAATTATAGAAAGAATCGGGTCAAATCTCTGAACATAAATGGCAAGTTCAAAAACCATTTCTGCGTATGATCTCTGACATCACTTTCTTAAGGACTAGCATGCGACTGCATTGGATGTCACAACATGAGTTTTGAAATGCTTTGATAATCCTTGGTCAGTCAACACCTTTTCTCGCTGCATCCACAGATGCAATTTAAATTTCCATTTTACAATGGAAAGCGGAAGCCAAGCATGAACACTGTCCAAAAACACCACCGAGTTCTCTGGGCTTCTTGTCATCTGAGACGGACAGTAGCACAGTGTGTCTTGTAGTCAAAACATGTTTTTAGTGGTTTTTAGAAAAAAATACCCACCCGGTTCTCAAGATCAAAGACGTCAAGGACAATCCAAGTTGTTATAAAGTCCAAAAAGCCAGTCAGTTCCAAAAGCATGCATCTTTCTTAGTGAGGGGTTCAGTGTACATGGCATGTGTTGCTTGCTGAAGGCCCCATACAGTTGTACAGTTTGAGACATAATCGGGAACTGGGGAAAATTCTGTGTGCTAAACTTGACCAAATAGTGCCCTCAGTGCCCAAATGCTTATAAAGTGTGATTAAATGACATGGTGATGTTATCATGTTACACAGTGTTAAACAAGCAACGGTCCCTACTTTGTGAGGGTGAATGGACTTTTCAGATTAGTCCTTTATGCTTTCATTGTCATTTTTTCATTATGTTCCCTCTGGAGGAAGTGGGGCTGAAAACCAAGAGACTGAATATTTACAGCATTTGATACACAATTGAATTTTAAACACAGAGACTGGACAAAGTTGACCCATTTTCATGTTTTTTGTCTGTTATTTAGAAAGGGAGAAAGCAGAGGATAGATTAACAAGGGAACCAGTATTATGAAGTGCAATGGCAGGGATCAAGCCCTCTACCCTTTCCCAGGGGAGTGACATGTCTGTATCAGTCAGGTCAGCTTCTTTACGAACTACGCTGCCCTCCTGATCAAAAACGGGATACTTTGCAATAACATACCAGTGCAGCATGAATTTACAGAATGTGCAGATAACCAGTACAGAAAGAACATTTGAAAACTTTGATGCAATGCAGTAACCTATGTTGGCAGTGCATGTAAATTATGCTCTCAGAGCTTATTCTCTGGGAAAAAATATCAAATTGGCATTACATGAATAAAACAACTTTTCTGGAAGAGTTTTGAAATTTTATATTAGCAATCTGGTGACAGGCAAAAGGACTGGCTTCTTGATGAATATGCCAGCATCACAGTTTTGAATGCAGAGTCCCAAGCCCTGCCTTGTTATTATTTTGTCAGGATGTGCAGGCATTTCAAGCCTACAGTAAATTAGAGTTCTCCGACGGTGGAAATACTAAACGTTGTTTCTGTCAGTTCAAAAAGAAATGTGTTTGAATGCCTGCAGTCACAAAGCTATTGATTTTGTTATATTTTTCTAAGATGGAACTATCGAATATCACCTTGTTTGAGTTACAGGTAACCATTCTCAAGGATTTTATAGCAAGACAATAAAGGATACTTTATGCAACCACATAATTCTTAAAATTTTGAGAATCTTCCACATCTAGACTCCTATGTATGTACTGTCTACAAACATTCCAGGAAGGTGTTAATCATGTTATGCAGATTTTAAATTCAAGTAGAAACGGAATTTTAATTGTGAATACAGATACATGTTATTTTACTGCATAAACTTGCCATTTTTAATTATTGTGCACCTCATATACTTTCATTTTGAACAAATAAAATGTATTCTCTGAAGTACATTGCCATGTCTGGAGAATTCTGTGTAATGACCGAGTGTCTGAAACTGCAAAATATCCTACATAAGAATTCTGGGAAAACATTTCCATCATATGAGTGATAAGGCTATTTCAGAACAAACACACTGTGAAATTTATGAAAAATATTTGTTGCAACCTACATACTGCAGTGGCCTCCAGAATTATTGGCACCCTTAGTGAATATGAGCAAAACAGGCTGGGAAAAGGTCTTTGCTGTTTATCCACTAGGGCTTTCATTAAAATTATTCAGAAAAATCTTAACTTTTCATTGACATAATAGCATTGAAAGGAAAAAAGAATGTTGACATTAAAAATATTTTTCTTCAAAACATGTGGGCCACAATTATTGGCACCTTTAGAAAATCCTAAGATTGAAATATAACTGTCCCAACTGTCGATTACGAGAACCTAATGTACAATTACTGTCTAAAGTCTGTCTGCAGACCTTGACATGAACTGTTGTTTTGAGATAATGAACCATATTAGCCTCATCTGTGAGTGGTTTTAATATTTTTGCGCATCAAAGCATGAGCAGTAAATTTATGTGAGTGTTTCATGCACATCACAGTGTATATTTTTTCTGTCTTGCAGTAATTCTTGCCACATTATGCAATCAGCAATTGAATTAACTGATGACATGTGGAAATTGCATATTTAAATAAAATATAGCCTGCTATCTCACAGAATACCTAGTCTGATTAGCATAAGGGTGACTGATGTTGCAACCATTTACATATGCAAATCAAAACCCTTCAGCAGGCGATACAATCCGAAGCACAGAAGAGAAAACTGATTTTTCTGTGATTCGCTACAAATAACTTGATAACATCATGCATGTAAAATGGCTTCAGTGCTTCCCTTCTCTGATTCAGTGATCCAAATAAGCACAAAAAGTAAGGCATGTGCTCAAGCTCATCGTGGCCATTTTAAGCAGACTTTTCGCAGTAATTTGGGTAGGAGGGCATGTAAGAATGTGGGGGTGTGAGGGTTTTCACATGTGCAGGGAAGGGTTACATTGCTGTGAAAAAGTATCTTCCTAATCCCGGTTTCTCACATTTTTGCTTCTTGATCATATTTAAATGTTTCAGATAATTTTACTAATCTTAATGTAGGACAAAGATGAAGTAAACACTAAAGAGGTATTCAAAACCCATATCATCCATGTGAACAAATAAATGCCCCCCCCAAAAAAACCAAAAAACTGGTTGCAACAACCTTGGCGGCAACAACTGAAATCAACCATTTGTTTTCAAGCATGAGCAGCTGTTTAAAGTCATACTACAGCATTTCAGCTAGATTCAAGTAAGAACTTAGCCAAGGCTGCTCCAAAAGCTTTATTTTGTTTCTCTGGCGATATTATGAGGAGGACTTGCATGTGTGCTTCAGGTCAATGTCCTGCTGCATCACCCAACTGCACTTGGGCTTGCATTTGCAGGGAAGTGTAGTTGCACACTGGTTGCTGCACCAAGTGAAAATAATTAATTTATTAAATTACCAATGCTTCTTACGTGGAAGCATTGGTAATTGAATAATTTAGTAAATTGGTTATGAGTGGATTGTGAAAGTTTGACACATGGCATGCATTTAAAATAATTTAATATGCATGCCATGCATCCTACTTTCAAGGTAGCAAAATCATTAATGAGATCTGTACTGTTCAGCTCTTGGAACAGCAATTATCTTTTTAAATGAAATCTAAACCTTATCTAAATACCACCTTCAGCATCATTTACTACTTAACATTCTTCTTCAAGATGGATTTTTGAGAAATTTCAGTTAATTGCTGCACTCAACTTTTGCCTTTCTCATGGACGCAAAGCTGTATGTCTTAACCTTTAATGGCAACACAGCTTATTGGAAGCCTATTGGCTCAGTGAATTAATTCAATCTAATACCCAATTCTTATCGGAAATAGTTTGAGTGTTAACCCGCATTATTGCAATGTCACTGGTTGCAGACAGAGTTTTATTTTTACACAAGCAGCCTTAACACGTAGATCTGAGTCGGCAAAACCGCATTTTTATAAATTTTCTTAGGCCTATCAAACTGATCAGGCACAAACGCAGAAAAGAAATGAAAATAAAATACAGTTTTGTGAGCTGCAGGTATACAGAAGTTTTATGTTAGGTCTACCATTAATGTGGATAGGAAAGTGCTTGATAATTTTGCAATGAACAATAATGCAAGCTGCGGGGAAATGGATACGGATTGATCCTTGCAACTGAACAAATTAACACTTAGTTGGTAATTAGGAAACGTAAATGGGGACAGGTTTGAAGATGTAAGGGCTTTAAGGCGGGGTGAGAGCAGTGTCATAATCCCTTCGATGGCAAATGGAAGAAGTTCATAGCTAAGGGGGTAATTACTTTTTCTACTTATGTTCAAGTAGGTTTAGTTAGCTTTTTTCCTTTTATAAATTAAATCATCATTTAAATTTTTCATTTTTGTGTTTACTCAGGTTATCTTTGTCTAAAATAAAAAGTAGTTTGATGATCTGAAACATTTAAGTGTGAAAAGTGGGCAAAAAGAAATCCGGAGGGGCAGAAATACTTTTTCAGAACATTGTGTAGTTGCAATGATAAAATAAAGGCTTTTCAGATAACAAGTGCCAACAAGAGCAGTTCTGCCACGATGCTAGGTAGTCACAGTAGCTGTCTCTTGGACAGCTGTCTCTCAGATCACACCTGCTTTAATCTCATCCAGCGAGGAACAGTCAGTGGGGTTAGGGAGCAGATGGCAGTAATAGCTGCTATGCGAAGATCTGTCTAGACCCATTGAGAGCTTGAAGCTTCTCGCATTCATAATGCAAGCCATGCAAGAATTGCTGGGTATAGGAACTCTGATTAGTTTTATTGTCACTTTAGGGGGTTCCATTATGAAGCAGACATGAATCGATCAATGAAACTGATTAACTTGTCTCTCAGTGCTCATGGTCTGTTCACTCTGAACATTAACTTCAGGAAAGTTCCGTATCTATTAAATGCTGGAGTCTACATTGAGCAAACTTTGGGTACTTTTTGGAAAAGGCATATTGTAATTAGTGTATAATTTTAAGATAATTTCCCTGACCACTTAACCATATGAATGTGAAAATGATACCTTTCTTCAAAATTTGGGCAACTTTTCATTATATATTAATGTCATATTGTTTATAAACAATAAAAAGGCCCTTTACAAAAGTTTTGGAACCCTTGACATTGACATTGTGATCTAAATGCTTTTAGCACAAGGTTCTTCCGTTGAGTTATGAAGTTACAAACATCAGAAGGCCTACAGTGGACAATTCAATTCAATTTCATTCGTACGGCGCAAAACTGCGGTCACAAAGACACTTTAGAGGATAAAAATGGCCACAGCCAAGCCAAATCCCTAAAATTGCGATGGAGGTGTAAAAAAAAAAAAAAAAAATTTTTTTTTTTTTTTAAACTGGAAGAAAAGGTCCTCAAACAGTGGTAAGAAAAAACTCCCGAGCGGGAGATGTCTCAGGAGGAACCTGGCGATAGAGGGTGAAGCCCATTTTCCACTGGCCAGCTAATTAGCAAAAGATGCATTAAAGGCTAATGAAAACTCTGATGAGAAATCAAGCAGAAGTGTCTGTAGCTCGGGGAAGCGGCGAGTCATGAGTGTGAAGCAGGGGTAGAACCAGGTGAGGACTGAAGCAGCAGCACTTCCACAGTGAAGCACAGGGCTGGAGTGCTCCATGGCCTCAGGGTGAGGGAGGGAAAGGATCCCCAGGAAAAGACACAACGAGGGAGATTAGGTACTGTATACATCAACAGCTCACTGAATAAAATGTTGTCTTGTGTCAGATTTCAACTTACGCTAAAGAGTAATAACCCTGAAGCAGCTAACCATAATCATCCAGTCAATAAACGGTTTACCCACCTCCATCACCTTATTGTGCCTCAGATGCTGTGCACTTACTCCAAACTATATCGCTATACTTAACACTTGGCACCAATATCATGTGGACTTCCCTGGCACCTTTAACGCATCCTCAGTGCCACCGGATGCACATAGATTTACTTAACACCAGCCATCACTATGTTGACCTACCCAGAGTCTAAGGCTGTTGCTAACGCAACTAGAGCCTGCTTAGTCTCAACAGCTCTACAGAGATTCACATAACTACTTATAGGTCACTTAAATATAGGCTTGACTAAAGACGGATGTGTTGAGCATAGTCTTTAAGACAGAGGGCCCTATTTTGACGATCTTAACGCAGTAAGCAAATGCAACTGGTAATGGTATCGCAGATCAAAACTGGGCGCATCTAACTCCATTCCAGTAATACTGTGATACGAGGCGATGCAACCGAGGTGCTGCTGACAAAGTGGAATTAATTACCTGTGTGGGTGTGGTGGGGGTATGGCTCCATTAAGGCCAATCAGGTATATTAACAGAAAACATGCAGCGTAACCACGGTCAATTTTCAATTTAAAAAAAATGACTCAGGTCTAATGCAGGCCCCTACATATCTGCATGAGTATTAGACATGGAGTGATTAGATATTATAAAATTTTTGTCACCATGAAGAGGTTTGTTTGACTTCGGTGCTGTTTATAATAAGCTGTTGTCTTCAGATCACAGCGGTGACATCACTGATGGAGAACTCGTTAGTGCATAGGATTGTGTTAATGATAGTTTTGATTGCCATGTGCTTACGTGTCAATGGGCCCATGTGACATGCTGGAGAGGGTGCAGCTCAGGTGTTTTCGCCTCTGGACAAGCAGCTCTGCACGGCTGGTGGTCTCAGAACAGGAATAGCATCTCACTGTGATGTGGTCAATGCTGAGTTGACTGTAAATGACCTTGTTATGCTCAAACAGTAAAATTTTAGGACAAGTATTTGAAAACAACCTTCAACCTTTGGCCTGTAATTCTTCATGACTTAATGCCAGTTGTCAGGGACCATTCTGTGGCCTCACAATTTTCATAATGGAGACTGAACAAAGGACAATCAAATTAAGTAGAGTTTTCCAGCGTGTGTTTTGCATTGGTAATATAATTCACTGATGAAGATAATGAGAAGCAATTATGTTGCTACAACATAAGATGGTTATTATATGAAAATCATCTCCACATGATAATAGTCATGATTGAAGAGGGAGCAATACTCTCATTTCATTTTCTTCTGGATAAAAGTTCCTTCCATATTTGCCATCGACCTATCTTAGTAGTATGAAATACATTGGATATCATACATGGTTCTTAGGATAATGAAAATGTTCACTGGTATGTGATCGGTTTGATAGTAAATTCTATTTAACACAATGCTTGTGTTTGCCGGTCTAAAAACTGTATTTACAATGGAAGACCAAATTTATCTTTGTTTTGCTTAAATTCAATTGATGACTGTGATACAAAGACAGCAAGACTAACAGGTTAAGTAAAGGATTTGGTCATGACTTATGTAGTTCTTTTTAGTGGCTGGCAGAACAGTGTTACGCCTGAGGGGCTGCTTTCACACCATGCTTGGATCACACATAACATAAATGACAGTTTGCTTTGTTTTCTCTCAAGAAATATTCAATTTTGCTGATTTGTCATATTCGCTGTAAATATTTCAGATAATTCAACCAATTTTATGATTAAACAAAGACATGAGTAAACTCAAAATGGAGCTTTGAAATTATCGTTTCATTTATTGAAGGTAAGGAGTTATTCATAAGCTGCATCACCCATGTGAAAAAATAATTTCTCTCCTAAACCTAATAACTGGTTGTGCCACCCTTGGGAGCAACAACTGTAGTCAAATGTTTTCAATAACTGGCAAAGAGCTTTTAATAGCGCTGTGGAGGAATTTCAGTCTGCAGAACAGTGATGTTTTTGGCAGCCATTTTTGATTTAGTTTTAGTCTTAGTCTTTTGGACGAAATGCTTATTGGTTTTAGTCACAATTTAGTAATTTTGTACCATTGAGAGTTTTAGTCTAGTTTTAGTCAATGAAAACTAAAAGGGTTTTAGTCCAGTTTAAGTCATTAATTTTACTCGAAAAAATAAAGCTTATCCTGTTGCTATGTGGCTCGGGAACCGGAAGTTCGCAGGCCAGCGAGCCAACCCACTAACATTTTCGTCTCGTCTCCTCTCGTCAATGAAAACAGATACGTCTCGTCATATTTTCTTCATCAAAGAGCTATGTTTAGCTCGTCACCGTCTCGTTTTAGTCATGAAAAAAAGGTGTGTTAACGAAATCATTTCGTCATCGTTAACGAAAACAACACTGCGCAGAATTGTTTTCATTTCGGCACACTTCAGGAGGTCATGCCACTGCATCCAAATCAGATTAGAGACCGGTCTTTGATTAGGCCACTCAAAAACCTTACTTTTTTTTTTTTTTTTTTTTTTTTGCCGTTTAGAGATGGACCTGCTTGTGTGCTGTGAGTCATTATCCTGCTGCATAACCCAACTGCGCTTGAGCTTTGTGTTTCTAAGTCCTCTTCTTCTTCTTCTTCCTTTTTTGAGTCCTCCAAGTAACGGAACTTCACTCTTCCCGAGGAAAAAAACATGGCTCCTGGCTAAGTCGCTACATTGGACATTTAGGCGAAAAACATAGTGAAAATGACGTCTTTTCGAGTTTAATCATAATGTCGGGGCTTGCAGACACTTCGAAAATGTCACAAGCAGTATGGAGGCATTTTATGTTTTTTAGCGTTGCTTTTTTAAGCTTGAAAAAGTGGCCACCATAGGATTCCATTCATTTGGATTTCCTTCAATGCTGTTTTTCCTTAAAACTCAAAGTATTTTGAGGACAAAAGAAATTAACCGACCCTTCAATTGGCCTTGGGGTGAGAATATTATGAGTGAATTTTCATTTTTGGGTGAACTTTCCCTTTAAGTCACAAACTGATGAATGGACATTCTCCTTCAGGATTTTATGATAGAGCACAGAATCGATGGTTCCATCAGTTTTGGCCAGTTCCCCAGGTCCTGACATTGCAAAGCAGCCCCAGATCATCACATTACCACTACCCTGTTTGATTTTTGGCATTATGTTCTTATTGCAGAATACTGTGTTAGCTTTACGCCAGATGTAATGGCACTCATATCTTCCTGAAAGTTCCACTTTTGACCCATCAGTCCACAGGATATCATCCCAGAAGTTGGCTCATTCAACGTAACCAGCAATCTACCAGACCAGCGATCTACCAAACCAGAATTCTCCCCAACCTGTTTTCTACCGGACCCGCATTCTCCTTGACCAGCTTCTCGCTATGTTAACTTTTTTTCTTGTTTGCCAAACAAAGTTTCAACTTACCTTGCAAAACGGATTCCATAATCAGAGCTCCAGCTCAACCATCAAATGCAGAATTCATCTCTGACTTGTCCAGTTGAACCAAAGTATTCCAACAAATTCTCTGACACCTCCAGTTCAGATGCTGTCCTTGTCCCAGATTAGACTGACCACCTTCCAAAATGACGGATTAAAAATAGCTGTTCCCCATGTCTCACTGGGTTTCCTTCAGGGCCAAAGCTACAACTTCAGCAGCTCCAGTCAGCTTCCCTGCCCACCGGCGACTCCTTCCAGCACGCACTTATAGTCCCTTTCAAGATCTTCTACAATTGACAGTCGTAACCAACACGCTCTGAATTAAAGTACTTTTCATTTGCTGAGGTTGTAGCAAATTAAACTACTCTCGCTAGTCAGCCATATACAACATGCTCTGGATTAAATACTTTTCATTTGCCAAGGTTTTAACAAAGCAAACTAAGTCCATTCCTCAAGGCAAAAATCAAAAAAAGGCCTAGAAGTTGTACAATCCTTGGACATTGGACAAAATAGCACTACTTCACAGTTCCTGAAAGTTTCAGAAAGTGCTGTCTCCAAGTGAAAATTTTTCCTTTCCTTCAAAATTCTCAGTCAGTTTCAGCTAAGTTGAATGTTCATAGTGAAGAATTAACACAATTACCGTTAACTGCCAAATATTATATACGTGGTCAATGAAGGAGAGACAAATTCCAGCATGTTGTATATTGTAAGCTTTATTTATCCAAACTGGAAATATGGAGATATAAAAAGATAGCACTGAGGTCGCGATTTAGCAATGACTTTGAGTTTAAATCTATTTGAAATTCGCAATCAGAGAACACATCAGCTGAACTGAGCTGCAGCTGCAGGTCACATGACCTGACTAATGCACTCTGATTCACTAAACAACCTTATCAGGTTCTGTTCACAAACAACAAGGTGTTTAACATTTTTTGCTGTAAAACGTCAATTTGCAATCCATTTAAAATGGACATTAAAGGCCTCTGGGGCTAAACTGATTTATGGTTCATTAGCTGTTTCGTGTTGAGAATAACTCAGGACAGTCAGTTCATTTTTTTGAAGAATGGCATCTATTGGTTTTTGCAAATTAACTCTTCACTTCTTCACATTGGGACAGGTAGGGTTGGGTGGCTTTTTTTTCCTTTGATAAATGAAATCATCATTTAAAACCTGCATTTTTTGTTTATTTGGTCATCTTTGTTTTATATTAAAATTAGTTTGATGGTCCGAAACAGTGAAGTGTAACTAATATCCAAGAATAAAGGGTAATGGGAAAGCAGGCAGATACTTTTTTCACAACAGTGTGTGTAAAAGTCCATAAAGCATACTGCGCTCCAAGATGCTCCAAGACTGTGTATAAAAAATATATTAAAAAAATGGCTTGATTTCAGGAGCACCCCATGCAGGCCTACCTTTGGTTTAACTGGCCTGGCAATTCTCAGACTTCTTTCAAGACTGAAAAAACTTGTTGGATTAATAATTTCCCAAAATGTTCAATCAACTGCATATAAGCAAAGAGGCAGTCAAGAATTATGCGCATAATGCCACACTGTCTAGTTTGTTATTAAAATCCGTGAAACTTCATTGTGAGTCACATATCAATGAGGTATGATAAATTTTGAACACTAAATATTCTGATTAAAGCAGTCCCCTGAAAGTTCCATATCGAGCCTTTTCCTGAAGTTGAACTATGTTAAAGAATACTTAATTTTCTCCAAGGGATGTGCTGGACTTAACAGATTAAAAACAGATCTGGTGTGTACATAGTGTCTCATGGCATGGAAACTCGTATGACAGAGCTGTTATCAGCAGCTCTTAATAGTCTCCTGAATTATGGCATCATTTTGCATTTCTTTAGCTCAGTCTTTCAACGCAACCAAGAATGCAATATTTTTAAGCACGCTAGCACAGAGTGGTTGATGGAAGCTGGGAGAGGTGATAGGTGCCATCTACAGGCCAGTAGAAGAACAACACTAACTCAGAGGAAGAAGTCAGTACAGAATGGAAAAGCAGTGCTTTATAAATTACTTTTGAGTTGTATTTCATTGCAGATGACAGGGTATTTAATGTTTTGTCATGTCAACTCAATTTTATCTGTAAATAAGTGCGACATACTCCCAAAAAGTTGGGATGGGGGCAATTTAGGACTTGCAATGTGATGAGAAACAGCTGATGTCAGCAGGTGATTGTAATAATGATTTGTTTCAAAAGCAGCACCCAGAGAGGGCTTTGTCCTGCAGGAGCAAAGATGAGCTGAGGAAGGCCAATTTGCTGACAGATGCTTGAGAAAATTATTGCATTGATTTAAAGACAGTGTTCCTCTAGGAAAGGTTGGAAGGGATTTTGATATTTTACCATCAATGGTGCAAAACATGATTTAAAAATTAAAGGAATCTGGTGAAATATCTGTACGTGCTGGGCAAGGGCACAAGCCAAAGATGATTGCTGTGATCGCCGATCCCTCAGACAACACTGCATGAAGAACCCTCATTTATCCATGAGGGGCATAACTACATGGGTTCTGGATTACTTTGGCAAACCTCAGTCAAGTACAACAATGCGAAATTACATCCACAGATGCCAGATAAAAGTTAATTGTGCTAGGAGGAAGTCTCATGTCAACAGTCTCCAGAAGCGCCGTTGAATTCTTGGGGCTCAGAGGCATCTGCCATGGACCATCACACAGTGGAAACGTGTATTTTGGTCAGACAAATTTAGCATTTCTGGTTTTTTTTTTACATGGTCGCCGTGTGCTCCGGACCAAAGAGGAATAGTACCATCCAGACTGTTTCACAAAATCCAAAAGCCATGCTCTGTCATGGCATGCAGTTGTGCCAGTGCCCTTTGCAAGGGTAACTGGCACTTCTGTGAAGGCACCATTAATGCTGGAAATTACCCTGAGATTTTGGAACAATATATACTGCCCTCAGGATGACATTTTTTCCCGGCACCCCCATACATATTTCAACGACACAATACAAAGCTGCATTCTGCATGCATTACAAAGGCATGGCTACGTAAGGAGATGATTCAACTGCAGGGCTGGCCAACATGCAGTCTCCACTTAATCACTGTCCCTATTGAAGCCTGGTTATTTTGAAAAATCCATAAAATTTATGTGGTGAAACATCACATAATTTACTGTTGTATTGTTTTCAATGTAATCCAGGTCAGAGATGATTTAAAATTTTCTGCTTTGCTTTCATTTTAACCCATTTAATCCCAAATTTTTTCTTGCAGTGTAAGTGCATGCCTTTTACCCCTTAGTCGACCCTAACACATAAACTGTATATTTTTTGATTTCATGATGATTAACTTAAGTTCAAAGTTGCATTTTTTGCCCAAAGCCAACAACAACACTCTTAGAGCTTCTAGAAGTTAAAAAAAAAAAAAAATTGGTCACAGCTGTGACCACTGGGATTAAACAGGTTATTTTAACATACTGTCCCAACTTTTTCTGGTGTGGTGTTGCACTCCCTAGCTGGCCAAGCTCTCGCCTGAAGGGTAGAGACTGGGGGGAGACCAGCCGCATTGCAGGGAGCATGTATGCTGGATAGATAAAAAGAGTTTATTGTCATTGTATTTTGCAGAATACAATGATATCAAAAGCACTTCTCCTGGTTGGTGTATTACACAATATGAACAAGTTGGGCACAATGAGAACACATTGAGCTCCATTAAGGTAGAAAAAAAAACACATTGCACATTGTTACTGAGTACATAAGGAGTAAATAGATATTAAAGTGCCGCAGTGATTGTATTGCACAGTCAAATGAAAATAAAATAGAATGAGAATGTGATTTTTTTTTTATTTTGTGAATTGATTGAAAGGACAGAAACTGCTCATGAGTCTGTTGGTTTGAGTTTTGATGAACTATACCGCCTCCCAGAGGGCAGAGGGTCTAACAGGTGTCCAGGGTGAGAACAGTTTTTAACAATGTCTCTGGCTCTGGAAAGGCAGCTGGTGTTCGCAGTGTTTTGAAGTGTGGTAAGAGGGCAGCCAATGAATTTTTGTGTTGCGATGATACCACGCTGTAATGTACCACAGTATGTTAAGATGCTGTCTGTTGTGGAGAAGTGAAAGGCCCCCTGCAGCTTTTCATTCAGGTTATTCTGTCTCAGGACTCTCAGGACATGCAGACACTGCTGTGCCTTTCTGACTGCAGCCGCGGTGTTGGTGGACCAGGAGAGGTCGTCTGATATGTGGCTTCCCTGGAATTTGAAGCTGTGAACACTTTGCACACAGTCTTCATTTATGAAAATACACTACAGGCCAAAAGTTTGGGGCCACCCGCAGATTTTTAATGGTGCACCAAGTGCAATGTGACCCCCTGGTTTTGGGGAAGGCATTTATACAGCATGCCTTCTTGTTACATAAAATTGTTCATGTCCTAGTGACATAAAATCACGTAACACAAAGGCATTGGAACTCCATTATAAAACATTGTGGTCAGTGATCAATCAGTCAAGACAGCTTTAAAATGTGGTCCGAGGTCTGGAATTCACCCAAAACCTATTGGCTTCCTATATTTTATACACTGAAGTAATTTAATGGGCAAAAAATAATTTTTTTTTTTTTTTTCTGAGAGTGGTCCCAAACTTTTGACCTGTAATGTAGGTAGGGGGTGCACCCTGCACGTCCTCAAGTCTGTGATGAGCTGTTTTGTAATTGGCATTCATTGTCAGGTTGTTTTCTGAGCACTACATTAACAGTTTCTGGACCTCTTCTCCGCTGGCAGACTCATCTCCTCCTGAATTGAGTACGAGCATAGTGGTGTCATTCACAAATTTAATAATGGAGTAGTTTGTATGGATCAGCGTACTGTCGTCAGTACGTTTACATGCACACCATTATTCCTGTATTAATCAGAATATGAGTATATTCCGATTGCGTACCTGTCATGTAAACACGTGCAATAACCCAATTAAGGTCATTTTACGAATCAAAATATTCCGAATAAGACCCCTGGCATATGCCTGTTTTAATCGGAGTATTGGGTCATGTAGCTGTACACCTTAATCGGAAAATGCCCCTGAACAGAATGTTCAATGATGTCTGCGCCTGTTCAGTTCGTAAGGAATTTGCATTTTTGGAGCGATGAGAAGACGACTGTGTGCATTCAGATAATGAAAGACATGAACATAATGGAATATAGGCTATCGATAGGTAAAAGCACCGTAACAACGATATCTTTAAAAAGGTTTGTGAAAAGTTGAGAGAGGCTGGTTTTGTGAGAACTGCCGACCGAGTTAAGCATCGCTGAAGGCGGCATATTCCAAAGCGAAAAAACAAAACAATACTCTAATTCTCCAGTTTAATTTTTTTCGCGGCCATGGATTAAATTCTGGGATAGAGACCACTGGCGATAGCAGTTGGCCAAAAGAGAGGAGTCGATGTCTGCTTTGAAGCGCTAACCGAAGGCAACCAAAGCCATGACGATTACTTTTGAGCATTATATTTGCTGAAAACCCGATGCTGAGATTCGGCCAAAGTGGTGGATATATTAACATATAAACGGGAATATTCCCATAGCTCAGCGCATATAAACAGTTTATTTGGAATATTACCCTTACCCCTAATATGGACCTTATTCGGAATATGGTGTGCATGTAAAGTGTGAAGTGAGAAGAGTATTGGGCTCAGTATCAAGCACGGATTAACCACCGGGTCGATTGGGCCGATGCCCGGAGGTCTCTGACGTCTAAGGGGCCTCCAACCACCCACTTTTTTTTCATCAAATCAAATAGATTAATTGAGTGAGTGTGTTCATACAGTGCCGTGAAAAAGTATTTGCCCCCTTCCTGAATCCTTACTTTTTTGCAAATTTTTCACACTTAAATGTTTCAGATCATCAAACAAATTATAATATAAGACAAAGATAACCCGAGTAAATATAAAATGCAGCTTTTAAATGATGATTTCATGTTTTAAGGGGAAAAAGCTATCCAAACTTACCTGGCCCTACGTGAAAAAGTAATTGCCCCCCCGTGAAATCATGAATTAACTGTGATTAATTTTTTTTTTAACACATTTTTTGAGTCCAATTTCACTAGCGACACCCAGGCCTGATTACTGCCAGACCTGTTTAATCATGAAATCACTTCAATAGAACCTGTTTGACAAAGTGAAGTAGGCTAAAAGATCTCAAAAAGCAACAAGTCATGCCGCAAACTAAAGAAATTCAAGAACAGATGAGAAACGAAGAAATTGACATCCAATCAGTTTGGAAAGGGTTGCAAAGCTATTTCTAAGGCTTTGGGACTCCAGCGAACCATGTTGAGAGCCATTATCCACAAACGGAGAAAACTTGGAACAGTGGTGAACCTTCCCAGGAGTGGCCGGCCTACCAAAATTACTCCAAGAGCGCATCGACGACTCATCCAGGAGGTCACACAAGAACCGAGAACAACATCTAAAGAACTGCAGGCCTCACTTGCCTCAGTTGAAGTGAGTGTTTATGATTCAACAATAAGAAAGAGACTGGGCAAAAATGGCATCCATGGGAGAGTTCCAAGGTGAAAACCACTGCTGACCAAAAAGAACACAAGGGCTCGTCTCACATTTGCCAAAATACATCTTGATGATCCCCAAGATTTTTGGGAAAATATTCTATGGCCTGACAAGACAAAAGTTGAACTTTTTGGGAGATGTGCGTCCTGTTACATCTGCTCAAAACTAGCACAGCATTTCATAAAAAGAACATCATACCAAAAGTCAAACCTGGTGGTGTTAGTGTGATGGTCTGAGGCTGCTTTGCTGCTTCAGGACCTGGCGACTTGCCAAAATTGATGGAAGCATTAATTCTGCTCTCTACCAGACAATCCTGAAGGAGGACGTCCGACCATCAGTTGGTGACCTCAAGCGCACTTGGGTTGCAGAAGGGCAATGATCCGAAACACACCAGCGAGTCCACCTCTGAATGGCTTAAAAAAACAAAATGAAGGTTTTGGAGTGGCCTATTCAATGTCTGAACATAAATCCGATTGGGATGCAGTGGCATGACCTTAAACAGGCTTGGCTGTTCATGCATGAAAACCCTCCAATGTGGCTGAATTAAAACAATGTTGCAAAGAAGAGTGGGCCAAAATTCCTCCACAGCGATGTGAAAGACTCATTGCCAGTTATCGCAAATGCTTGATTGCAGTTGTTGTCGCCGAGGGTGTCACAGCCAGTCATTAGGTTTAGGAGGCAATTACTTTTTCACATAGGGCCAGGTAGGTTTGGATAGCTACTATCCCTCAATAAATGAAATCATCATTTAAAAACTGCATTTCGTATTTTCTCGGGTTATCTTTATCTAATATTAAAATTTGTTTGATGATCAGAAACATTTAAGTGTGACAAATATGCAAAAAAAAAGAGAAATCTGGAAGGGGGCAAATACTTTTTCACGGCACTGTATATCTGTTGAAATACGAAACAATCAAGGCAAATTTATGCTAACAAGAAAAATATTTTGGTTGGTTCGCTGGCTATGTCTGATGACGATGACTCAGGTGTTCAGGTGGTGTCTTGACCTGGTCGTGACCTTTTTTTGTACTTCTCGCGCCTTGCAACGTATTCAATAAACAGAGGAGCAGTGGCGCAACGAAAATAAAAAGGAAAACCGAGACAACGAACTGAAGAAAAAAAAAATACCAGCTTTCCATAGATTGTTTGAGAGTAAAGACAATGCTGACCAAGAAGAGGATGGTAACGCCACAGCAGCTGTCACTGCCCCAGCCTCTTCTGCTACGGAACACATGTCCCCGACACCGATTCGGTCAGAGAAGACTTGATGGCGGTTATGTTATTAGTTTAGTTGCCACACAATTTATCTATTACTTTTGCCTATTTCAGCCATAATATAATGTTTCATCCACTCAGGCCAGGCGCCAGGATGAAGTGGCTGAGCAGGCGGTTAAAAATTTTGAGCCGACATTTATTTTTAACTGAACTAAACTAATTAGGCCTAGTTTAATTAGACTAAACCGCATGGCTAAATAATAACAACATAAAGACTTGGGTCCATATAGCGTTTTTCTCCGGCAGAAAAGCGATGGCAGAGCGCTGGGGAAGGCTGGTATGAAGCGGTGAGGGTTTTTTCCTCTCTCACCGGACAGGCGCTTCAACTTCATTGCAGCGCCGAGGGCTTGTCTCCAGTCTGTGAACGGTACACGGACAGAACACAACCCCTAAGGCTACTGTTAACAATAAATACATTTATTAATCAATCAGGCTATTTGCATAATAAGGTCTGCCTGTGTTAGTATTCCGTTGAAGCTTAGCTGAATAAATCCAGAGATATGTTGAGATCTCTAATGAGTGAGCCCGAGATATCAAATTTATGAAACGACAGTAGTAATTTTTGTTTATTCAGAGACCTCGGAGAGGAAGAAGCGCAAATTACTTCTCAAGTTTCAAAAATTTGATATTACGGGCTCACAAATTTGAGATCCTATTTGTTTCATAAATGTCAGCGTTGCATTATTTCTAAAATTAAAGAAAAGCATTAGCCTCTAGTCGGCAGTCTATTCAAGTCATGGATAATTAGCTAGTTATTATGCTGACGCTTTTCGCCATTAAATTTATCAATTCAAGTTTATACGATAACAGTAACTCTTATAACTTATTACTTTAATGGCAAAAAGTGTACAACTTTTTGTACAACATAAAGACAAATAAAACCAGTAAGAGGGATAAAACCATGATGATGATGGTGATGATAATAATAATAATAATAATAATAATAACATTAAATAAAATTGAATAAAAATTTACAACAGAAACAGGCCAGAAAGAAGACCGTCGCATGAGGCAGGCCATCTCTCATATTGTACACACATTATGGACTATCCTAATTTAAGATATGCATTCTTCCCTACAAGGTGTTGTGTTTATACAATGAGAAGCAGTTGACATTGGTTGTTTGTAGAGAACATGAGGCTATTGTATCATTGCTTCTCTATACCTGGATGTGTGATGTGGTAGAAATCTTGTATGATACAGGTTACAAATGTTATTATATGCCATAGGTTTACCTGTGCAGAGCAGTATGAATCAATTACTATGTATGTTTGTGTGTGTGTGTGTGTGTGTGTGTGTGTGTGACAGTGTTTGTGATTCATGGAAGAATCTGAATCATAGAACTGTATTGGTGGAGGTGGAGCAGTACGTGCTTGCCTATGCCATTTAGCTACACCTTGTAGGCTGATGGATTGATTTTGTTGCGCTGGCCCAGGAAAGTATTGCTGCAGTCATTTGGTGTAAATCCTGCATAATAGAAGGTAACTACAGGTGTTGTCGATATTGTCCTTCAGATTGTGATCATATGTTGTGGCCTGTCAGTGTAAATCCTGTGTAAGCTACAGGTGTTTCAAACAGATGGTAACCTTTTTGTAAATCTTATAATTCAAAACCACAAACGCACACAAGTGCTCGGTGTGGAGCTGGTGTGGGGGCCGCCAAGATTTTGTGCCCAGGGGCCTCTGCATTCTTAATCCGTGCCTCATCAGTACGCAGCCTTTTGGGGGGCCGATTTAAGTGTGAGAGTGGAGGAGTGGCGGGGTCCGAGTTTGACAGTTTGTGGGCGGTTCGTTAAACAGTCCTTAATTCAGATGCAGGTGTGAATGGGGAGGTCCAGATTAATTTTTCTGCTAATGAGAACATCTGGGACAATTGTATTGAATTCTGGCTGTAATCTATGAAGAGCATTTGTACATGCCTCCCTTCATGTTCCTGGTGATTCAGG
Organism: Gymnothorax javanicus; assembly: GCA_029692085.1. NCBI lineage: Eukaryota > Metazoa > Chordata > Actinopteri > Anguilliformes > Muraenidae > Gymnothorax > Gymnothorax javanicus. The sequence goes on along the minus strand of CM056206.1, from coordinate 24,238,444 downwards.
GCTGCATGGAGAGCGATGATGATGACCTGTTTGCCCTGTACACAAACTGATGTGGGTCAAAGATAGGCTTTAATATGCCTCAGTATCAGTATCGTCATTGACGTTGTGTCAACCACTGTTTGGGATGGGAATAATAGTGGCTGACTTTAGGCAGGGTGAGATAATGACTTGTGCCAGGGGTAGGTTGAAGATGTTCATGAAGACAACTGTAAGCACACTCCTTGGGTACTTTCCCGGGTTCTCCATCAGGACCGGCAGCTTTCTTTGGGTTCACTGATCTGTGCACTCGTCTCACTTCATGCTCCTGTACAGAGGATACCTGGGTGTCTGTGACCGGTAGAATCGTTATGTTTGACTTTGGTGTTTCATATTACATCATACAAAGAAATGGTTAAGCTGCTCCGCCAGTGAGAGTTCTGTGCTGGAACTCGTGGTGGAACTGCCTTTGTCATTTCTGATGTGTTGTATTCCCTGCCATACCCGTCTTGGGTCATTGTTTGTGAAATGGTCCTCCATTCTCCTCCTGGTTGCCCGTTTAGCATCTTTTGATGCCTCTCTTCAGATCAACTCTAGCAGTGCTGTACAGAGCCCTGTCCTCTGACTGGAAGGCAGCATTGCAGCCTTTGAGGAGTGTGTGGACTTCTTCTATCATCCAGGGTTACTGGTTGGGAAAAACCCTGACGCACTTGTTCACCAAGACGTTCTCAGCTCATCTTGTGATGCAGAGCAAAACTGTTTGTGCGTATTCTTCCAAACCTTGATGTTCAAATAAATCCCATCTCGGTTGTGCAAAGCTGTCCTGTAGTTGGGATTGAGCTTGCGGAGACCAGATTTTAATAGTCTTCACGATGGGCTTTGTTTTCCTCCTGAGGAGGGTAGAGGTTGGGATGAGTTAAAGTTGGTCTATCTAGCCCAAGTGAGGAAACAGCACTGCTGTGTAGGTATGCTGATACACATAATTGAGTTAATCACTTCCCCTGGTGGGATATTTCACATGTTGAGTAAATTTTGGAAGTACAGTCCTTAAGCATGTTTGCTGAAGGTCTTCAGCTATGATGTGAACTCCATCAAGATATGCACTCTGATGACTGTTTGCAGTGTTGTATGGGTGGTCACTGGCTGTGCTAGCTTCTGGTGATGTAAACAGCTGCCACAAGCACAATTGTAAGCTCTCACAGCAAGTGGGCTGTCCTGCACGTGACCGATACAGTCTCTGTATCTCGTGAACAGAGGCAGTCTATGATACAGCTGTGTAAAAACTAGTCATTGTGTTCATAGATGCAAAGTCATCCTCGTCTGCTCTTACGGGAGTCTTTGTTTCGGTCTTGGCGGTGAATCGCTTGGCGGGATCACAGGGTGAACCCAGATCTCTGTAATTATCATCATGTAGCAATTTCGGACAGAGTTGTAGGCAAATGTCAAAAACTCCATATCATCCATTTTATAAGGAATGGGCCTAACCTTTGTGGGGAATATGCTCAACAGAAGAGGTTTATGTGGTTGTGTCCTCAACCTAGCAAGTGGGCCTGACGCCTAGCCAGCATCCTCGCTTAAGCTTCCACTGCCTGCACCGTCTGTGCTGCTTGTCAGGCCTGAAATCAAGACCACCCAGGTCTCCGAGGATAGTGATGTCCCCAGGGATGTTGTGAGCCCATTGGTAGTCCGTTGTGATGACTGCTGCAATGTTCTTTGGCGAGACGTGTTGGTGAAAATTACTGTGGCCTTGTTAACACTCATCTGTGGTGAAACTGTGTTGGAATGTGTATTGGAATGTGGATGGCAGTATAAGTCTCATTTTCACTATATCTTGGCTTTGGCTTCTTTATTTAATGGACCCTGTGATTGGACTGGTGCCGCTAGTAGTCAGCCTGGATTTCCAAATGCATGGGCTGAGGCCGCTGTTATCTCAGTGAGGGCAAGACATCTCTTTTAAGCTCTTCATTTTGTTCAAATTATGTTATGGAGCAGGAAGGGGAAACGGGGAGTTGTTGTTCCCATGGTGTTCTTGAAGACATGACCTGTCTCCTGGCCTCGGAGAGAGCAGCTGTTGTTTTGTTTCCTGTCGACTAATTGCTGTTACCAAATTGTTGGAGAGTGGTCTGAGAAACTCAAATGTATGGAGAGGGATATTGGTTATGTCTGAAACTACACACTTACACGCTGTGCAGTGCTGTGCTCCCAAGTGCATACTCGAGCCATGGCTCGTGAATGCTCACTCGGGAGTGTGGAAGTGCCATTGCACAGTACATTGTGTGCACTCACACAGTGTGGTCACATTTGACCCATTACCTTTAATATTTGATTCTTTTTTTGATGACACTGGAGTAAAGCTAAGGGGACAGTGATTAAGTTGTGGTGAAATTATTCAGTATATATGGACATGTAAATATAATGAGCTGGTATAGCCAGGCAATAAACCCTTTAATTCCTTTTGTATCATATTTGATACATGATCTTCAGTGACCTCAGTGTCATCCAGATGATCAGTACTTTTCTATCCATGGACTATCCATGCTTTGCAGGCAGTAGAGGTCCATAGAATACAAAATTAAAGATGGCTGCCCATTCACCAACCTGCGGGGTTTTTTCTCATGGAAATCTTAGATAATTTTGACAAAATTATGGTAAGAACAATTTTTATATTGTTACTAATATTTCAATATGGATATTTACTGGATTGAAGCAACTGGATAAGTACACAACGTTTTGTTTCTTATTTTACAGTAAAATCGAGTTGAAAATATATTTATCAAATGTGATACTACAGGTATTTAACTCTAAGAGATCTGCAGGAGCGCCAGTGATCTCTGCCAAGATAACTGTATTTATGAGGCTCATTTTTTAAGTTAACACACAGGCAGTGGCATCCTAAGAAACTGGTAGAAGACCTAATGCCATCCTTTTGGTTGAAAAAGCACCTATGTCATGGTGCTATTAAATGGATAAGGTGTGCAAAAGTAAAGCTGGAACAAAAACTTGGTCCTTGAGGGGGTTGGGAACCAAGTAATTTGGTAGCACCTCATGCAAAGTTAGGCTAAATGTTGATGAAGGAAAAACTGTCATAGCCATTTTCACGGGGGTTCTTTGACCTCCGACCTCAAGATATCTGAATGAAAATGAGTTACGTATACCTTGGAGTTTCCCCCTTTCAGACCTGCTCTTTTAATGATAATCCCATGCAGATTTGAGCAAAAAACATGCACTTTTTGAATACAGTATCAATGTGTTATTTTGTCCTATTGTATTCAAATGTTGCTGCACACTGGGGTCCCTAAACAGTCTTGGACTTTCATAAATTGTGTATGACTGGAAAACTAAGACTCTTGAGAATTCAATGAGCCCAATTTTATTCATATGTGATGACGTTACTGCAATCCCCAAAATAGCTATTTCGTTGCTGTGAGACCAGTTTTTGAAACTTGACCTCACTGCATAAAAATATCAGATATGACACAAATTAATTTCATAAATTCTTTTTTTACATTATGTTTAAAGGTCCAATAAATACAGTTGTACTTCAATTTCAAAAATTTTGAATTTTCTGGCTATTATCTCATGGATCAGGCTTTACTGGGTTAAGTTGAACTCTCAGATGAGAACACCTGGATATTCATTGCATTTTTGGATGATTCATGAACAAGCAACATGAAATTTCTTATTGAGCAACAGTTGTGAAAACTGGAAAACACAAGACAAGACTGAGGACGCGCAAATTTTCAAAAATTATTTTCAATGGCGCCTAATGTTTTGTTTATTTTAATTTTAACATCTTACGGTTTGTCAGACCTATCATTTGACAGATTAAACATTAGATGATACTTGCTCCACATTCATTAAGGAGGTTTGGTTAAAAATGCAGATACTCTATGATAGGAGATAGGGATTTTCATCGCCATGGAAATGGCCATAACATTTGAATGGCTAATCCTATTTAGACAAAGTTTTGGGAATTTACCTTGGGCCCTATAATCAATCATACTTGAAAATTGTCACAGAATTGGTTGGTAAACCATAAAGTCAAAATCTGACCTTGAACTTTGGAATTTCAATGTCAATGTTTTACCGGAAGTTGAAATCGTAGGGGAAAACGACCCGCTAGAAAGGGCCAACCTGCCAGAACATTTTGGCTGTGGCCTCATGTCTCTTGCTTGTCTTGGACACAAGATATGAACCTGAATGAGATTTTCATGTTTTGGATGACCTGGAGCTTTGACCTAATTATACGAAAAATGCAAGTTGGAAGACAAATCGATGCTGTATAGTGTTCTGGGGAAATCATTGCTCCAGGTGTCTATTTAGATTTTCAGTCATTAGAGGCGGTGAAATATGCCCCAATAAAAGTATGTATTTTTGTTGCCATAGAAACGGCTTTAGGGTTGAAACAGCGTGTCTCATTTACTCCAAATTGGCAAGCTCCCTTAAGGCCATGATTTTTACCATCCCTAACAATTAGAAGGAAGTCGATACAGAAACAGAAAATGTCCTTTTTATTTGCCATCTGAATTTTGACCCCCAAAAATACCAAAATTAATGTTGTATCTCCATTTTGGTGCACACTTTCCAATAGGCAGGCTTAAAGAAACATTTCAGCATTGGTCTCATGTCTTTGATTTTTCTCAAGCAAGATCCGGTGCCCATCTAAAAAAAGTAACACACTGTAAAATTTTGTTGGGCCACCTTTAGCTTTGATCACAGCACACATTCGTCCTGGTATTGGTATTAGAGAAGTTACATTTATTTCTGACCAGATTTGCATTAATTTTTGGCCGAGATATTGTATTTTTGCCATTTGACCTTGAGCCAAAAGGTCAAGGTCAAATGGCAAAAATGTGCTATAACTCTCTTAATACAGCATTTAGAGCTTAGGTATGTATGAGGCACCTATAGGGAATCAGGTATGCCGAACATTGTGCCTCAGTCACATTTGACCTTTGGCCTCAAGGTCAAGGCCAAATGGCAAAAATGTGCTATAACTTGCTTAAAATGACATTTTGAGCTTAAATATGTATGAGGCATGTAAAGGGAATCATGTATGCCAAACATTCTCGGTTAGTGGAATATGACCTTGAGCCTCAAGGTGTAGGTAACATGGGAAAAATGTGTTATAACAGCTTGATGTGGCATTTAGAGCTTAGGTATGTGTGAGGCGCACCTATAGGGAATAATGTAAGCCAAACATTCTCAGCAAGTTGAATATGACATTGGGCGTCAAGGTCAAATGGCCAGGGGTGTAAAGTGAAAATCCTCCCCAGAACGTTATTCCAACCACCTGGATTTACTTTGGACAGGAGATAGAGCCAATATGAGTGATCAGCTCATTCTATGGGAAGGAGAAAAACTTGGCAGGACTTTTACTTTCTGACCCCTGGATTTTACACCTCTGCAAATGGCAAAAATGTGCTATAACTTGCTGAATATGGCAATGAGAGCTCAGGTATGTTTGGGGCACCTATAGGAAACCATGTATGCTGAACATTCTTAGGTAATGACAAAAACAGCCTAAAAGTCCTTTAATATTGGCTTTAGATCTTCGGTATGTATTGGATACTAATGACAAATTATGTATGCCGATCAAACACCCCATATTGGATTTGACTTTGGTCTTCAAGGTCAAGGTCATGTGACAAAATCAATCTATATATTTCCTTGTTTAATAATGTCTTTAGAAATTAGTATGTATTAGGCACTAACCCATTTTTAATTAAAATTTTAGCGGGCATTGTAACCGCACGATCAACCTCTTTCGCTATCAATTGCGGAAATAAAAACTGGTCAAAATCCATTTTTGGATGTTTGTTCCTATTAGCATCATGGAATTGAAAGAATAATACCGATTAGACCCACTCGGTGGCAGTGTTGTGTAAAAAAATTATTGTCTGAAAGCAGAGCAAGAACCAGAAGTGAATTGGGAAGGTGGCGCCGCGTCACAAATTGACAGCAGATTTACAGTAAAAGTCCAGGTAAGAAATAAATCTAATCGGATTTCATGATCTAGACTTCTTAAAGATTATATTTTTGCTAAATGGCAGAAACGTGACAAAAAAATGTTGCTGTCTGTCACTCATAAAAAAGTGTGACTGTTCTGTCGACTTGCCAAATAATGGTAACTACGTTATAAAACCCTTTTCTCACTGAGCTGCATTGGCCCGCGTAAGTGTGCGGATGAAACAGTTCTCTTGTTTCGCAGAGAAGTGCACATACACCGTGAATTGATTTGCAGTGGTACGGGACCGTTCGCCATCACCGCTGACAGGTTTAACTTTTTCGCGGATGTCCGAGCTGGAGCTTTTTAATGCTAGTATCGTGTATACATGTCGCTTTCGCAAGAATTCGTGTTGGCTTCCTGCTGAATCCGCGGACTGATGCTAGTTACTTTTCTCCTGTTGGGGCTATAACTGCTGGTAACCTTCAGGGCCCTCGGCACTCTAGTTTATAGTCCTGTCACCTCCCTTTATTTTCTGCTTCATCAGGCTGGGTTTATTTGTTTTATTAGTTAAAATGTACCAAAATGATGATGCTTCAGGGATAGGGCATACAAAAAGAAAACAGCAAACTGTTATGAAACAAAGCAGAAGAAGAAGAAATCCAATGAGATGAAATGAGTCAAAACATTTTGGGGGAAAAAAAATCAGAAAAAAATACGGCAGATTTATGTTAGAGATGGGGAAGGTTGTGGAGAAAAATGGAACAAAAAACAAACTGATTGGGCAAAAAAGAAGGAAAAAGAATTGACAAATTAAATCAGTCATCGGTAAAAGATTGTGCATATATGAACTAGCTACTCATGATCCTGAGAAAAACTAAACAGTCTGGTCGACTGCAACTGCATGGGTGTAGCTCCCGAAAGCCCACTTCTCCAGACTCTTACTGCATTAACAAGGAAATTTCTACATTTCACCGCAAATTTGCGCATAATTCAGCTAATACTGTTGCCATGGCAACCAAAATTGATAGGTGTCCTAAGTGAAGTAAAACACATCTATACCAAATATGAAAGTAATTGGTCAAAAATTACAGCCTGTACAGCGTCCACAAGGAAGAGTGTATGTTTCAGCACAAATTTGCACATTTTTGGCCAATACTGTTGCCATGACAACCAAAATTGATAGGTCTCATAAGTGAAATATAACACATGTCCATACCAAATATGAAACTAATCGGTCAAAAATTGCTGTCTGTACTGCCCTCACTAGGATTTGCCTACAGACGTGGCGGGACGGAGACGACAAGCATGAATCCATACTAGCCGCCTGATTTAATCCGGGGGCTACAATAAGTGTGATGATGATGATAGTAGTAGTAGTAATAGTAGTAGCCTGAAATAGAGTGGGATAGGGGCTGAGGTGTGTTCATTTTCATCAAGTGAGTGTGTGTGCATAGTATTCATAAGGTATTACTGTGTTATCGTCACAGTTCATAATTAGCTGTAAGTTTAAAATGAGAGAGTAATTCTGAGTTCATTTAGTTAATAACCGGGTTTTATATTGTATTTGATGCATTTGGTTCAAGAATGAGGCTGCATCAAGATATAGTGTTGTGAAAAAGTATTAGCCACGCTCCTGAAATACTGTACTTTTTGACTAATTCTACCATTATTCCAGCGAATTCTGCATTTTGATTGGTTAACACCAGGTATGTATTCAGCGGTAAACTACCTCGCACTGGGTCAAGACCTTGTCATGATTACGCCAACAAAATAAGGCTACAGTTTGTATACAGTCTTACTCGCAAGCGAGATAGTTGGCTACCTAGCTAGCAATAGTATAGCTAGCACACCAATGTATTTAGCTACATAGCCAACTGGCTAGCGAGCTAAAAAGGCTGCAGTTCGCTTTCAATACACTGTCATACTCGTTATCGAGCTAGTTGGCTTCCTAGCTAGCAAGCCAAAGTGATATCAAACTGTTTGTCATAGCTAGCACACCAATATTTTCGTAGGGGTGTTGACAAGAGTCATGGTAGAATGGAGATAAACCTACAGTTTTTTTGAGCACTCGGTATTTATCGTAGGCTAGATACCTGGAAGTTTACATTTGAAACCTCGCGCAAGCTCTCGGTTTCAAATGAAATTTCCAGTTATCTATCCTACCATAAATACCTTGTGTTTGAAAAAACTGTATGTTTATCTCCTAATTTTACTAGGTGCCTTTAGATTATCAGGTAATTTACCGTATGCAATTATAGGTAAGGAGAACATAAGGAAACATGAAATACAGTGTTTGAATTATCATTTTATCCATTGAAAGGACAAGAGTGTCCTACACCCAGGGGTTAAATTGGGCCGGAGCCCACCGGAGCTCAGCTCCGCCTCCTTAAGTCCAAATCGCTCCTGGCCGGAGCTGAGCTCCATCTCCTTTAGTATTATATACTGGACAAAGAAAATTAGGGATCACCCCAATTTTCGAATATGAAATATTTGATAGTTCTAATTATGTTCCATATCATATTTCAATATTAAAAATCAGAGTGATCCCTAACTTTCTTTGTCCAGTATATCATCACACTCATATTGCACTTATATATTTTGTTATTCTCCCAGTAAACAACAGCATCAACCTAAGTCATTATACGTAAATAATTGTCTAGACAAAAAATAGATATTTGAGGCTAATTTTACACCCCAAACCATCAATGCCCAAAACAATGTAAACAACAATGATCAGAAGTCATCAAACATGCCTCGGTTCATTTGGTTTTGTCTGTCATAGTATTTTCAAATTCCATCAAATTGCTTTTTTCCACGGTAAGTTTCAAAAGTTCAACTCTTAGGTTCTTAGTTAGCCAACATTTTATCTATTTACTAAGCTGCCTGTTAAGCCATTAACGTTTTGTGTTGGCTTGGTAGCAGAATTGGTTGCTAACAAACTATATTGGTATCTAGGCCCTGAAACAGTAAACTTTTCCACACTCATCACACAACTAGCACCACCATTTTTAAACAAGTTACAACGGCAGATTCAGCCACTGGTTTAGTGTTTGAAGAAGAGACTTAATCGGAGCCCTTTCTTCGGAATTCACATTCGAGCTCTAATGAAGATCCTTCTTTACACTGCTTTTGTGCACAGAGAACCAAAGCAAAGGTGGCATAAAAGTGTGTAATTTTAACATCATTTCGGGCTTTTCTGTAGGTTTTTGCCCAGAAAACAAGCAAGCCGTCTGTCAAGGAGTTGTGTGAATTTCTTCGGCCTTTAAAACCCAACTGTTGTGAAAGCAATATGTTTTATTTCTGGTTCACTGCTTCAGAGATGCAGGTCTCATGCATTGGCGTGACGTCTCACGCCCTTTTTAGGCTTATTCACCGTGATCCGCAATTATTCATTGAATGACAATGAGATTCTCATTAAAATCCTTGTGCATTGAACTTTCCGTTTAAATTTGACTAAAGGTTCACCTCATCATAAGTAACATGAAAGCGATTATGACTCCGGACTTCTTGTAAGACATTTATTCAGGGATTGGAAACAATGCATGTGTTTCATGATGATCGTTTAAATTGTTTTAAATGAAATAAAAAGACCATTTGAAAGCGTCTTTATGCAATTCCATTGCTTTCAATCCCTCAGTAAAGACAAGCCTGAGAATTCCCGAGTCATAATCAATTTCCGTGTCACTGGTGGGGAAATCCACCGTAATGCACGTGAAACTGATTAACTTGATGCACAAAGACTTAAATTCCGCGAGTGAATTTCTTCAGCACGCGTTGATTGAATAATTGCAGACTACGGCACAGGAACGTGAATGCCACTAAGAGGAGAGACTCATGCCTAACGTGTGAGACTTGGCATCTCTGCTGTTTTGTTCTCCTGACCAGCGCTGTTTCGCTCTCTATTCACCCTGCACCTCACTTGACCGACCACTGCTGGTTTAATTTCTTCCTCTTCAACCTCTTCAAACGGAAACTTGCTGTGCCACGTTCCCCCAGCACACTGCAGCCAAAATGGTGCGTCACACTATCAAGACTGCTCTTCAACACAACAGCTAACGTAACTTTTATTTATTTATTTATTTATTTATTTTATTACGAGCTGCAGTTACCAACACCCACTTTGTTAAGGCTGCTGGCAACTGTCAGTCATAAAATCCCTGAGTCCCAACCACCCAGCTCCTTCTCTTCAGTGTTACAGAAAAACCAAATAAATCAGATTTTGATCGAAACTGAGTTAGGACGATTTTTGTGCTTACTAAGCTTTGCCTCATCACATACAGTACGATACAAAAAGAATAATCCCTGATTTCTCATGTTTTGCCATAGCAAACCCTAGCAAGTCATTTGTATTTATTCATTTGTGAAGCAAAAAACTAGCAAGTTGATCTTATCGGGTTTCCCACATTCAATTTTTTTTTTTTTTTTTTTTTTTTTAATGGCAAAACCTACTAAGTAGAATCAGCCAATTATGAAGCAGCATACGTATAACATGATCTGCTGGGTCTGTTCCCATCCAGAACACTGGTTGTGCAGGACATTCATGGCCTGAATTTATAAATCACGATTCACATGCTAATGACTGAAAAATGGCATCAGGAGGGAAGCAGACAGTGGAGTTAGCACTGACATAACTGTCAAACTTCACTGTAACTACATAACTGCAAGGTTTTTGCCCATTTTGGTAAATTACATTTTTGAATGGAAAAACTTAAGTCATGATATTGCCATGGATCCTGACAAACAATGAAAAAGGTTCTCCCTGAATATTGTTTATTATGCAATGAATATATAACTGCCAAGTCAGTTTCATTGTCAAACAAGACATTAACCCCAAAGGTATACTGGTTTCTGTCTTTTTCTAAGAATCTGCTTTTTGTTACTTATTGGGTTTTTCCAAAGCACTCAAGTTCTGTTCTACCTCCCAGGATTACTTCTGTTATACTGAAGGTGATCAGGCACTGATACCTCTCTGATACCCCCCCTCGCTGTCATGAGATGTAAATAAAGATGATTTGAAAAATGTTGGCCATTCACAGTAGTGTGTAGACAAGGGCTCCCCCTCTTAAAAAAAACCCAATTTAACCACTGCCTACACCTACCGTAATATCACCCACATGGAAAAAGTATGCCAGCCTAAACTGAATAACTGGTTGTGCCACATTTGTCATTAATATCTGCGGCCATTCACTTCCAGTGAATGAAGATCATTTTTTCAGATTACAATGGAAAAATTTTGGCCCACTCTTCTTTATTCCATCCTTTAATCCAGCCGTTTTGGAGAGTTTTTTAAGCACAAACTTACTGCAACGGCATCTCAGTGCGGTTCTGTTGGGATTTTGGCAACGCCATGCCAGAATCGTAATGCGGTGTCTTTAGAGCCATTTAAGCCAGGGTGCATTTGGTTTTGTGCTTAGTATTTAAAACTTGCTGTACCCACCCAGTTTTGCTTGAGCTTCTGTGCATGAACTGATGGCTGCATATAATCCATCAGGATTTTCTGATAGAGAGCAGAATTTGTTTTCTCAAATATAGCAAGCCATCCAGGCCCTGAAACAGTAAACTGTTTCCACATCATCATACAACTAGCATCACCATTTTTAACTCTAGTTATTGTGTTATTCTGGAGTTTAGTCTTTAATTGAGATTTAATGGAGCCCTTGTCTTCCAAAACATTCCAATTCTGAGTCCACGGAACGTTATCCTGAAAGGCTTTGGGGCAAGCGTCTCTCAAATATTAAATGAGGCTATATACCCCAGGGTTTCCCCCAGAAAAGTTGTTAAGCCCGGTGGCAAGTATCTTTTGAGGGGGTCCGGTGGCCCACCAGCACCCCACCCACAGCCAAGTGCCGTTTTTTTGACGGGGCCCGACACAGGCCGGCAACTGGCTGACGGCAGGGCCCTATAGGTAACAGATTCATGATTGGAGTAGTAGAGTTTAGACAGTGTGATTTCATAGGGCCCTGCATTGAATCGGCGTTAAAATTTGACTGGAAATTTGAAAATATAATGACGTAATCATGTGTTGTTGTAAAACATTTATTCAAAAATATAAGCATCAACTATAGCAAATTCTTACAAACTGGTGCAGTCTTGAAATGCTGTTTTTAACAACCACAAAATAAGTACAATTAAAGTAGATAATATCAAGTGTTCATACCAAAGAACTTGAATAAAGTCCCTACAGCAACTGAATCTTAAAACAAGCCTTAAAATTCTGATCACATTTAACAACAAGATATATTGTAATAAATAATAAACGAAGGGCAGTGGATATTTTGCCGTGCACCGGTTTTTTATTTCTGCAGCTATTTGGCCGTGACTTTACATGCACAGTTGTATCATTTTCGGACTTCTATCCTTTTGTCAAGGTGATCTGCCGGCAAGCGATTTTTGTCGCTATTTAACCGTGAACATACTGGCAGGACTGCCAGCTAAACAGTACGCAAGCTATTTTACCCTGAAGACGTTGCAGCAGTGGCCAGTTGTTTAGCTCATCTCTGGCAATATTTTATAATGAGTGCCGGGCATGATCTAGGTGGTTTCGGGGATCTATTAGATTGGGAAAACTGGTGTTGTTTACCAGCAAGCCTATCTGGCGAATTGATAATTGACTTTGTGTATTTTTGTATATATAGCAATAAGGAGTGGCCAAATTATGCAGTACTTTTTAAGGTCAGTTTGACCTAAAATGACTGCTGTAAATGATTTCTCTATATAAACAAAAGTGCACAAATAATTTGTGTTAATGTGGTACTTGATGAATCACTCATAACTTCTTCGCTCATGCTGCAGTACTGCATAAAATTGATTTTAAAAGTAAGAGTTTACAAATATACACCTGAGCCTGTATCAGGCGTATCATTTTCAACCATTCATTGGAAAACTTAAAAAGATCTGGTCGGTCATTCTCAAAAATCATTTAGCTAAGAACAAGTAATGGTATGGCAACGAAATCGCCCACACGGACTAGGCTACTTTAGTTCGGTGAATAACTGTCTGCAGATCATACCTACAACATCATTTTGACTCTATAAAAACGGACACAGCTCTAAAACGGAAGTTATCTAATGCTAAATTTAATAGCGGCGTTTTCGTGCTAAACTAGCATAAAACTTGCGCTTACTATAATATTTTTCAATCGCATAAAACAGGTTAATGCTCACCGTATTTGGTCTTGTATAGCCATCCGCTAAATTTTGGATCAAGCAGACATTCAGAATTGAATCCACTGATTCAGTGTTTACCACCTATGTTCGCCGAAATACTCGGCTGCGCTGCTGGGGAAATCATGCCAATAGCCGTGCTAGCCGGCTGTGCCTCATTGAGCTGCACCCCGGTTTAAACAGTTATTAGTCCTGACCTGTTCTCAGTCGTTTTCATGATTAACAAAAGGTTGACTCCGAGAGCACTCCACACTTAACAGGTGTTGCTTGTTCTCCCCGATTAGGTAAGACGACAATCATTCATCTGGACGCGTATTTGCTTAATTTAAATCGTTATTCAAAATTACTCTCGTTATTGAGTGAAAAAAAGTCGCACTCGGCAGTGAAATAGGCTATAAAAAGCATGCGGCTCAAGCTATTTGCGCAGGTATGCAATTTTGAATAAAGTTGATTTAAATTCAGCAAATACGCGTCCAGATGAATGATTGGCGCCCTACCTAATCGGTGAGAACAAGCAACACCTGTTAAGCATGCTCTCGGAGTCAACCTTTTTTAATCATGAAAATGACTGAGAACAGTTCAGGACTATAATAATTGTTTAAAACGGATGTTTTGTCCACCCCAATTCTCAGTTATACTGAATTTAGCCCATGATTTCATCGCTGTTAGATCGCATATGGAGAGAAACCGTGTCTTCAGTCGCCAATTACGATAATTGGAAAACGCGTCAGTAAAGGAAAATGATTGAGAACTAGCCAGGACTATCCTAATTGTCATAAAGGGACGTGTCTGTGCCCCCCCAATTCCTAGTTCTAGAACCGCCATTGCTAAGCATGTTCCCTGTCACTAACCGCACCAGCGTAACTGGAATTTGAAAACCTACTAAAAAATTAAATAAATGCACAAATAAACAATCCCAAGGCTGGGGGGGGGGGGGCGACTGTAATACACTGGAGGAAACCCTGCGCCCCTCTTGGTTGGCAGTGGTTTTTCCATCGCAACTCTGCCACGGATGCCTTTTTTGCCCAGTATCTTTCATACAAAATTCTGAAGGAGTCATAAATTATGTCCTTATCTCATGCATGTGAAGCCTGCAGTTCCTCAGAAGTTTCTTTGGGTTCTTGTGTGACTTCCTGGCTGAGTACTCAATGCGCTTTTAGAAGAATTTTGGTGGGCCAGCCACCCTTGGGAACATTCATCACTGCTCGAGTTTTTTCCATTTGGAAGTAATGACTCTCACTGTGGTTAGCTGCAATCCCAGAGCCTGAGAAATGGCTTTGTAACTTCTTCACGCTGATATATTCCAATAACATTATTTCTCATTTCTTTTCTCGTTTACTTTGATTTATTTTTATTGCAGCATGTGTGAGACCTTTCAACCTACTTCACATTGCTGTAATGGTTTTATTTAAGTGATTCAGATTCAGCGCAGCTGGCAGTATTCAAGCCTGTGTGTATCCAGTGTAATTTATCCATATTATGAAATTAACATCAATCAAACCTGACTGTGTAACTAAGGGCTAATTACTTTTCTATGCAGGCCCTGTTGGAAGTGAACAGCATTTATCAATAAATAAATAAAATGATCACTTACAAACTGAATTTTGTGGTTATTCCGGTTGACGTTGTCTTAAAATAATTTGAAACAATTAAGTGTGACAAATGTGCAAAAATTGAGGAAACAAGGGAGAATATACTTTTTCAGGGCACAGTTCACTCATTGAAGAGAGTTTTATGAGCTGTGACTATCATTCCACTATACAATACCATCGTGCAATCAATACAACATTCCTTTCCCGAAACTTCAGCAATTGTTGTCCTCACTTCCCAGACGTTTACTGTTGTTAAAAGAAGAGGGGATACTAAACAATGATAAACATGGCCCTATCCCAACTTTTTTGAGATGTGTTGCTGCCATCAAATTCAAAATGACCTAATATTTTTCATGAAATGGTGAAATGTCTCACTTTCAACATCTGATATGTTGTCTGTGTTCTATTGTGAATAATATGAGAGTTTATGAGATTTGCAAATCATTGCATTCTGTTTTTATTTACAATTTACTCAGCATCCCAACTTTTTTGGAATTAGGGTTGTATATATTTTATGCTGAGTCTCGTAGTTTGCGTAAAGATGAGGTCATTAGAACAGAGCAGCACAGTAGTGGGGCTCAT
The DNA here is from genome assembly GCA_029692085.1 of Gymnothorax javanicus. NCBI lineage: Eukaryota > Metazoa > Chordata > Actinopteri > Anguilliformes > Muraenidae > Gymnothorax > Gymnothorax javanicus. Next base: position 24,223,181 of record CM056206.1, on the reverse strand, counting down.
TGGTTAGCGATATCCTGCCAGAAGTGATGAATGGGTCTGCGGAGTGGCACTGGAGATTGTTGCCCACAGGGGTCAGGGAGCAGCATGAGCAAATGTCCGAGTCCGTAAATCCCATTTCAAACGGTTTTTGTTTATTCAGGTTGAATGCTTCAAGATGAATGTTGGCAATGTTGCTCATTCAAGAGATACTATAGATTTGGGTCGGGGACACTGGACCTGGGGAAAATGTTTGTGATGTAAAATATTTCCTCATCCACAGTAAGCATCTGTAATTTGTTTTATGTAATATTTATTTTGCATTTTTTGATTGAATTTAGCGGGCAGCGATGGAGATATTGTTCTCCCAATGCACTGAAAAAAGTGATCACGGGTTGCTCTTATATGCGAACAGAGAATTGTATTTAATCTAACCCAACAAAATTAGGTTTCTGCGCTTTCTTACCAAAGTTGATTTGTTCAAAACAAAAAAAGTCACCTGAGAAAACTTCAAATAAATGAATGTAACAAATTGATGCAATATTTTCACTTTGATCCAATGTCTCAATTATTGCCAGAGTACTGGAATGCAAAATGTTTGAATTTTTTTTTCCTGAAGATATGCCACAATACCCCTTTGTTTCCTGTTGACAAAATGAATGGGTTTCGTATTGCACGTAATGTCAGGGTTGTACCAAAAGCTTCCAAATGGAAGCCCTGTGGATCCCTATAATTTTAGGTCTTTTTGCATGTTCAGTAAATGATAGGGATATTATTTGTGTGCATGTGTTCCCAGCAACTTGCATTAAATAACCGTCTATCATCTCAAAGCAGGTGTCTTATTTCCAATGAAGTTTCTCAACAGAAAAAAAACAGCACCAGTGTACCACTGTGTTCATATGTGGGGAAACAACTGAAGGCCACAAGAACAACTGCTTACACGTGAAATAAACACAGTTTTGCCTGAAATGTAAGAATGAATTTCACTGTAAAATAGCACCAGAATGCTCCAAAATTTCCCATAGAGGGTGCACACTCCCCAAACACAACCCCTAGGATGTTTAGTCTTTTGAATCTCTGCTAACTCTCATCCAAGCATACGCAAACAATTCATCGCATTTCGGCTCTAACATATGGGCTGCCCACTAATATTATTTTATATTATTATTTTAACAATAAAGAAAATCGGATTGAGTTTATTCTTCAAAAGTGCTTCAAAATTATTGATGCAGTTTTATTTACATATATATGAAGACAGATGTGTGAAGACATCACTCCTGCAGAGGATAACTGCACAGTATCTCTTCCTGTGATTTCTGACGAGATTGGTGAACTCTTTTGACTGTAGATCGTAGAATACTCGATGCAAAACATTTCAAGATGCTGGAGGTTCCCAGGTTTGCATTTTGTCATGCCATTCCAACCACTGGATTTCTGAACTGCACCGTACCCGCACAAATTTGTGGCATCCTGAGTGAATATGTGCAAAACAGGCTGTGAAAAAATATTTTCGCTTTTTAAGAAGTTTAAAGTGACAGGACTTGTTATGAATCAGCCTGAAAGAGAATGTGTGTTCACTGACCCCAAGCTCTGGAGGAGGATGGTTTGACTTGCTAAAGAATATTCAAGGTTTATTGGGTCTTAGGGTCAGAAAGTCTCCAAAACTCCCATCAGACCCCACCTACATCACCACAATAATTTGAAAGGGTTGCCAGGAAAAAAAAGCCATAACTGTAAATCAACAACAAACTGAAGCGCCCACAGTTTGACATTCAGTGGGGCTGGGTTAAATGGTTAGATCAGACCAAAATAGAGCTTTTTGGTGACGAACACCAAAGGTGGATTTGGAATATAGCCATATCGAAAAGCATCTCATACCCACTGTGAAGTATGGTGAAGGATTATTCATGTTTTTGGGCTGTTTTTCTTCCAAAGGCCCTGGACATCTTGTTCCAATACATGGTATCATCATGAACTCTGTCAAATACCTGTAGATACTTAAATAAAAATGTAACAACCTCTGCCAGGAAGCTTTAAATTTTTATTTTATTTTTTATTTAACCTTTATTTAACCAGATAAAACCCATTGAGATCGAGATCTCTTTTACAAGGGTGACCTGGCCAAGAGGTCAGCAGCACACGTCATAATAAATAATACATTTCAGTGCCAGATTATAACAATAAGTTAAGAACAAACAGTACTTTTGGAAGTGCATAGGTATTTGCAGATAAATGTCTGGAAAATGACTCCGAAACAAATTTATAGACACAGGCACTGTTCCATGGTCTCACAATGTCTGCCATTTAAGACCGAACGAAATGCTCCAAGTGAGATAAATTCAGACAGTTTTAAATCAGACTGGAGAGTATTCCATGCAGAGGGGGCAGCAAAACTGCAGTGTGGTTGGACCTTCTCACAGGCCAATCTGAAGCACATTTCAAAATCTCCACAAAAACGGTTCACCGATGGCAGGATGAATGGTTTTCCATGGCCATCACAGTCCCACTGACCTAAACCCCTAAAGGAAATCTGTTGGATGAACTGAAGAGGAGAGTCTACAAGCGTCTGGCACAACCCTCCTGTGAATTCTGCTTGTGTCTCCTCTCGTTCAGCAGCTTGTATGTCTATTAGAAGCCCTGCCTCTTTTGATTGGTTTATGTCCTGCATACTTTCCTCACCAGCTGTGTTCTATTCACGTTTCCCTTCCCTCACGTGTGTTGACAAATTTATATCCCTGACTCAGAGTTTCCAATTTGCTGCATTGTTATTTCTATATGCCCTTTAGCAACCAGTCAGTGTTTGCTAGTAAAAGCTCTTCATCTTATCAAATTATTTGTAACTAATGATTGTAATATACGGAAGTTCTCTTCCTTGTTCAGTCAGAAGGAACAAGCTCCCAAGCCTTACTCTCAGTCTCTGGGATTGGGACCCCGTTCCTATTAATCAAACCTCGGTCTGTTCCTCTGCTCAGTTTATTAGGAACAACCTCCCAACCCCTTAGCGGTCATCAGGATTTGGACTGTATTCCTGCTATACTCCTCTGTCCTGCTGACTGACAGTCCGGCTCTGGCAAAGCATGCACTCCATCTGGCAGCTGTCCCAGAAAGCCACTGGCCGGGCACAGGATATACCCACACTACTTCACCTTTTCCATCTGAACTGAACTGTGTTATTCTGCAATGGGCGTAGTCCTTCTGTCTTAACTTATCACCATCAAGAAACCCCACTACTGGATTGTACTCTGACTCTGCGTTTGGTTCCTTATCTGGGTCGTAACAACGTCGCCATCGACTATGAAATCGAACAGATCAGAAGTTAGTCTGTATGGAGATACTCAGATCCCATGCCATGTTTTCACCAACCTCATCACGCATCATGGGAGAAAACTCAGAGCTATTATCTTGGCAAAGGGTGGCTGCACAGAACATTAAATTAATTTTTATTCACATGTAATTGTGGAACACATATTTTTGAGAAAAGTGTTTGATAATAATTTAATATTTCTTTCAATTATTTTACTTCAATAAAGGGTTCAATATTTTCTGAATATTTTGAATGAAAGATCATGAGGCTAAACAGTAAAGACATTTTTTTAGTATCATGTTTTCCCCATTTTTACTAAAGGGTGCCAGTAATTCTGGAGGGCTCTGTACATGTCTAGAGAAATAGATAGCCATTGCAAAATTTTGAATTTTTGTTCCCAAAGTCATTTCTTTGTTGATTTAGATGTATGTTTACACTCAATATTTATGCTGAAACATTAATTCATATCTCAACCTCAGGGATAAGATCAGGCCAACCATCAGGAAGAGAGTCATTTCAACAGACCTTGCAGAGGGGTGAAAATATGGATGTAAAAAGAGCGATCCAGCTGGTGTCTCTTCCACTACATCCTTCTTTCCAGTAATCCTGATGAATGATTGGATAGAATACATTTTCCTGGTCTGACAAATGCAATGTAATCAGCACTAGCAGTTCCATGAGGGGATGACAGCTTTCAGTATTATTTACTTTCATCCCTGCAAAATTAGTATACTCACTGAAGCTGTAAGGACAATTTCCCAAAGACTCAAGCCCCTGTTTTGTAAGATCTTATTTAATTGGCAATAAATTGGTATCAAACGGGTATTACTTCTGCTCTGTAAGGAAACAATGGGGTGTACTGTATTTGCTGCCAAGAGCAAAATGTGAGGCAATATAATGAGACTTCACAGCAATGCAATCTCCTGTTTACTTTAACTCGATCTCGATTACTCATCATTATCACTTTCTTGCTGCATTATTCACTGCAATCAGCCATCATTGAAGAAATGACACAGTTTTTATGTGAGTCAGTCTGTGGTTTGCTTTTGACCCCCCCCTCGTTCTGCTAGCTAAAGTCCAGCAAAGTGTTCTCAGAGCAATGGTTGCTAATAAGTGCAGTGATTTTTGGACCAACTTTCATGACAAGCAAATCATGGATGGAATAACGTTAGGCTCCGTCTGATGCCAAATTTTAAATCATGGAAAATATTCTTCTGTAAACATTTAAAGCACACAAATAACCATCTGTTTAATCTGTGTGGAATAGCTTCTAATTCACACATTTTATGTATTGATTTTGGGATTTTTGACTACAGGAGGAAGCCAGTTGATAATTGTGAACCCAGCAAACACTTGATCAAAACTTTGATCAAATCTTTCCTCATTTTAGGACCTGCCTATGACACCATCATTTTAATTGTAAGGAGGAAACTTGTGAAGAATCATTGCTACTGGCTTATTATCATGACCAAACATTTTCCAACATGGTGATAGTTTTGTTTCTTTGTAGTGTGGGTCTATTTGTTGTTGTTTTTGTTTGTTATAGCCAAATGTCAACAGGTGGACAGTATAAACCATGCTTCAGATTCTGAGTCAATTCAAATTATCTATTTTTTGGATTTGTACATAATTTTGTTTTGTGCAAAAATACTGATTTTTTTTTTTTTTTTTTTTTTTTGCTGAATGGGCCTGCTGAAGCTCTCTCTTAACTGAACTGAGACAGGAATTCTTCATTTCTGATTGAGCAACAAATATTTTTTTTTTGTATGACAGACCAAATAGGCTCTGGAATTGAGGTAGCATTTTGTTGTGAAGCTTTTCACATATCCTCTGTGATTCTGGAGCCAGCGCTTTCACTCAGTGTGATGGAGTGATTTTTGTGATTTTCAATCTTTGTGATTTTACGCCGCAATGCCTGGCTGTAACCATGAGATTCAAAAATAGCACTGGGAATAGCAGTTCACCATCTCAAAAGAAACTCAGTATATTGAGTGCCACTTGTCAGTTGTAAGAGAGGTAATACAGTAAATTCTCAACAGTTTACAGAGCCCTTACACGTATTCTTCAGTTGTAGGGGATATCATTAATCTTGTACTTCTACTGCCCAAATAAACAACATAAATTCTTACCTATTTTACCTACACAAATGCCTTCACGCATGCACACACACACACACGCACACACACAGTAGATACACTAACACACAGTGAAAGAAACATCCAAGATAGTATAATGTTTGTTTTATCTTATCCTCAATGAATGAAACAAATTCAATTAATTTTACAAGGCTGATTGTGAAGCGAAACTTAAAAGTGACTCACTCATGCTTTTTTCTTTTTTTTTTTTGCAAAAAAATGTTTTGAGGTAAATCATCTAGAGCAGTGTTTCCCAAACCTCTCCTGAAAGCCCGCCTGTCCTGCATGTTTTAGATCTCTCCCTGCTCCAGTACAGGTGATTCAAATGATCAGCTCGTTAATCACCCCCTAAAGCTGATTGATGACAACCTGATCATTTGAATCAGTTTGCATAAACAGCTAGTGTACCTGCGCCAACGTAAGCACCCGTGGACATGTTGGTCTTAAAATAAGGTGTGGTCAGGTGCATTGTTGGCATGTTGCTATCTTAAGGCAGCAGAAAGTGATTGCATGATTGACTAAAAAAACTGGTCGAAAGTCAGATGTCAGAATTTAGCTGCTATTTTAAAGGTGCATTTTTATTGTGGTAATGATCGCCTTTGTAAACAAGTGCACAAAGTGCATACATTCTGCTTGTTAAACATGCAGGGACGAGCAGCAGCGCACATACATGCAAATGATTAAAATGAAAAAGATTACAATGTGAAAGATTATTATTGTGGGAAACAAGATATTTAAAAAATAGATGTCATAATGGTGAGTGTGATTGACTGCAAACCCTTGCAACTGTGTGCCCCGAATGTTCGATATATTTAAATCATGAGGGAATGTAGCCCGTCAACATCCAGGCTATTTGCAAGATTGCACATTTAGGTATTCATAAATTATTCAGGATAAAGCCATAACTCCTGTATACTGGAAAACTCTGTCATTTCTGCAGTCTCCGAGGTGATTCCCCCCCCGGGGGTAGTCATTAGGGGACCATCAAAGACATGAAATATTGCGCCTAAAACTGCGTTAATTTCCGTTGAATTGAAAATATGTACAATAATATACTGGGCAACAGAGGGAATGGAAGTTAGTGAGTAAGTTAATGTACTCCCATGGTCACCCAGTCGAAGTGACTGCAAAACATAGAAGAGTTTGAAGAAATCAGTGTAAATGTGCATGTGCTAATAATAAATAAGATTAAAAATAAGTACACACAGTCTTATTTTCCGGTCAGACTTTGATTAACTTGAATTTCCGCTGTTGCTCAGTTTAGATGGAGTGTTTGGAGCGATTTGGAAATTTTGGGTAAGTCAGGTCAGAGTCCGACGCTGATCGACTTGTGACCCGCAATTATCTCAAAATCAATTCGAAATCCGACCTGATCCATAAATGCAATATCTGCAACCCACTTCTGTTATTAAATAGACAATAAAGTTTGGCTGATAGATAATAAACGGCGGAACTTTTATCATGCATTCAATGGAAAGTCGAAATCATGATCACCGTCTATGATCCAAATTTCTTTTATACATCCAACTTGGCCTTAATGGATGAGATGTCAACAATCTGGAATTCACCTGCTGTTTTTTTCCCTATGTCATCCTGGTTGATCCATTTCTTTCCCAGCCTCTCTTAATATAACAGAAGCAGTTCTCTCCTGCTGGATATTATTCAAGGGGCTACAGCAACGTAATCAAAATGCCATTATTTTTTGTTTCTTTCTTTCAAGTTGTTTTTTCTCACTCATTTTAATTTCTCTAGGTCATGCCTCACACACACAATTTTTTCTTTACCCGCGACCCTGAATTAAAACCTTTTCTTTTTTTTCCATTTCCTTGTTTTTTGCAAGTGTGCAATTGCCCCCCTGGGATTCACTGTGTTTGATGACTTTTTTCATCAGAATATGATTAAAACGATTTTGTATTTGTATAATGTATTTGTTAACATTTTTTGGATTACAGTGGTCAGGTTTCCGTACTTTCAGCACTGGTTTGCGAGATTTATGATGGGGGGAAAAATGCAACAGGAAAAAAAATGGAGCCTTAAAATCTTAAAATCTTACAATGTAAAATTGTAAACTATTTATACGCTAATGGTCTTTTCCCCTTATCTTTTGGTTAGTAACATGTTTGGGTGAAAACGCTTGATGATTTTAAAGAGTATTCACGATGTATCAGCATTTAGATGAAAACTAATAATGCCATGTATTTTCTAATCATTAGAATTATTTTCCTGCACATTTTCTCATGGAAAATGTTGATTATTTTATTATCTCTCACAGCATCATAATGGCTCATTGTTAATGACCAATATGTCTGCTTTCTTTTAGATGACGTGGCCCCCTATTTCAAAAATGAGCCAGGACCAACAGAAATCCACTTGGAGGGGAATCGGTTGGTCATGACCTGCCTTGCTGAGGGAAGTTGGCCCCTGGAGTTCAAATGGATGCTCAATAACACTGACATCACTGCCTTTTCTCCTGAATACAAGTAAATACCCTCATCTCATATTGCCTTAGGGTTGGATAAAAGCAGACTGAGGTCAATGAGAAATAGGTCCACGGTTATCCACCTGAGACGCTGATTAGGATTAAGCTTTATATTTTATATTTCTTCCCAAAGTTTGGAGAGTCAATATGAGTATTACTGTGAATCTTAATTTGTGGTGGTGAGCTCATGCTTTACTTTCTGCACTTCACTGTTTTGTCACATAATGTCAAGGTTCCTCAATCCTGTTATTTTTTTTTCATTTGTATTTCTTTTGTACTTCTTCCTCTTGTGATCTGTGCCTTTGTGTCAGTTAACTGGTTAATTGTCCTTGTGCTCATGTCTTCATGTGCTCATGTTTGCCCAGCCTTCCTCTTCATTATCTTGTGCTTTTGTTTTGTTTGTTTTTTCTTGTTGCTTCTATTTCGTGTCTGCCAGGGTTTCCCATGACCATATGCTGCTGTTAACCTTTCTTTGCATGTCTAGTCTGCATCAGTTTTAGTTTTTTTTTTTTTTGATTGATTGCAATTGAAAACCATAAAGGAAAAAACAATTAGAGTCCAAATTTAGCATTTTTGTATATTTTAAATATTATTATAATATTTATAACAATATTATATATTATTATTATATTTTATATATTTAATATAAATATTAATTATATATTTAATAATTATATATTTAATTTTTTGCATATTTTTTCAGTGCTTTGTTTCTACGATCGTTTTTTATTTTTAATTTTTAATTTCTCCGCAATGTTAAAATGTGACTGATCATTTTTCCATCGTATTCTTCAGTTATTGTCTTGTTTCTTGCCGCTTCATGCTTGCATTTCTCTCGTCCTGCTCCACATCTGGGCCCTGTGTGCTCGGTTCTCCGGATGCATTTAAATTCCTGGTCTGCTCTTCTTTTCCAGTTTGTCTCAGTTCAAGTCGCTCAAGTCTAGCATTCAGTGTGTCTGTTTTTTGAACTTCGCCTGTTTTGTGCCATCGCTTCTGCCTTTTGTCTGTGTATTGCAGTCCTGTCCCCTGGCTCTGACCCAACCTGTTCAACCTTTTATTTGCCTCATAAACTTCGGTTTATTTTATTCTGGCGTCCACGCTTGGTTCCCATCATCTCCCTGATGCATCAATATTTGTTTTTGTGGGCATGATGCTTGAAATTTGGCAACATGATAGACCATACTGTCAAAATATATTTATTCTTTGTGTAAGACATTTTTAGCCAAGGTTTGGTAAATGTCTATCATTTCATAGTGGGTGCTCAGTGAAAAAATTTAATCAAATTGTAGTTATTTAAAACTACCATTTACTCATGTGCACATTGCAATTAGATGACTTTGCTATTAAAAAATGGAATGACAGCTTATTTAAAAAAACTCATTCCATTGCAATTAAATGCCCTCTTATTAACTGGGACCATTTACAACTAGATATTTCTGTTTTTTATCTCAAAATCAAACCTTTGGTTCTTTTGCAGAAGGATAATGAAATGAGTGAATGAGCGTAGAAGCTGTATTCAAGTTGTGCAGAGTCACGTGTCAGGGTACGCTGTAGCATGCATTACTCCGGCGGGATGTTTGAGATAATACCCAATCTGCTTTCAGTGCTGGGTCAGGTTTTTAAGCCTTGACTGCAGTGACCCAGCAACAGTGGAGTGCTGCATTCGCGACAATTTATCTTGCAGCACCCATCTTACAAAAAATGTCAAGCTTATTTCCGCGGCTGGGTAAAATCATACAATGCAGCATTTGACCATTTCTGAACAGGCCTCCATACATTATACCAGTCACCGCAATCATTCTGGCCTCAAGAACTACAGGCACCCCTGATAGGAAGTGCACTAAAATGATCATAAGAAATGAATAACATTGTAAAGACAAGAAGGGCATCTGGTAGAGTGCAAACCTCTGCTTGCACCCTTATTTTTGACCTTATATGCTATGCTGACCTTAATCTTTGACCTTGACTTGTGAAAATCTGACGATAAAATGCAGTTTTTAAATGACCATTTCATTTATTGAAGATAAAGGCATTCAAAACCTTTATATCACCCATGTGATGAAAAATAATTACCCCCTCGACCTAATAACTGGTTGTACCACCCTTGGCAGCAAGAACTGCGATCAAACATATGTGATAACCGGAAACGAGTCTTTTTTGTTCATGTGGAAGAAATTAACACACTTTTCTTTGCAGAATTGTTTTAATTCAGCCACAATGGAGTATTTTTTGAGCATGAACTGCCTGTTTAAGGTCATCCACAGCATCTCAATCAACTTCAAGTAAGGACTTCAACAAGCCACTCCAGAACCAGTGTGTTTCATTTAAGAAATTCAGAGGTGGGCTTGCTTGTGTGTGGCAGATCATTGTTATGCTGCATCACTCAACTGCACTTGATCTCAGGTCACAATCTGCTGTACTAATTAATTAAAATAATAAAATTAATAAATTAATAAAATTCCATGCTCTGCACTTGGGTCCTCCATTTTTATTTCACTGACCCGGTGCCTCCATTCCATCCTGGGGCACTGGGTATTACATTATTAGATTTATGAAGGCCTATAACCATTTTTCTCTTTTGAACTGCCAGTTCTTTTGTTTTCTTTGTAGTTCTGGATGACAGAGGGATTTTGAATTCATGTTGCCTAATTGTAGCCTCTGGATGAAGTAGGGGCTACTATGGATTTGGCCTCGTCACGAGTCTGCCGCCATAGAGATTTCCTTGTGGACGCTCTTCAGGCCACAAATTTAATGCTATTTCTTGTATATTCGGTATACGGCCAGTTGTTAAGACACGGCGCCTATCAATTTTGTTTGCTATTGTAACATAGTTCACTAAATAATAGACAATATTGTGTCAGAAATGAGCCAAAATGAAAAATGTGGGCGATCGGGGGCTACACCCATTGGTCACGTGCGACCGACCATTTAGTTTTTATACTCAAGTAAAACAGGAGGTAATTTAAATTTGAGTCATTTTAGTTAGTTCCATTGAAACAATACTGAAGCACAGTTTCTCTCACATGTTGGCATTTTGAGTTTACCTTTTTTACATTATTATATTTATTTTGATGCAATCCTGATTCCAAAAAAGTTGCCACATTAAAGAAAGTGCAATCAATTATAAAAATATTCTCTCAGATAAAATCTAATGGCTGTAACAGACTCCAAAAATGTTGAAACAGGAGAAATTAAGGACTAATGATGTGTTAATTTGTAATCATGGATTATTTTAAACAAAGGAGCTTATTGTGTTATAGTATAAATGGAGCTGCAAAAAAAGGCCTTATTCCTCAAGGGCAAAGATGGGTTGCAGCTCATTATTTGCCAAGAGAGTCATAAGCCTATAACCCATCACTCTAACCACAATTTTCAGCAAAGACAGATAGGTGGGCAATAGGCATTGAGTATTTCACGCCCTCCAGTGCATATTATAACTAGAGGGCACTCCGTAGAGTGCATACCTCTGCCACGCTCATATATCTGTTCTTTTGGTTACAGAGTATGTTCTGGATCACTTTCAAAATTAAGGCAACTTTTCCTTGGACTACCACCTATCATCCTGCCAAATTTAATACCAAATTGTTTGTAACTTTTTGAGTTGTCTAGTCAGAAATATTTCACAGACCCGCATTACACAGACGTATTTTAATTCTTCCAGATCCAGAATTCAGCAATGTTCCAGATCATTCCTAAATTAAATCAACTCTTCCTTGGACTACCACCTATCATCCTACCAAATTTCATGCCAAATCGTTCATAAGTTTTTGAGTAATCCTGTTAACAGACAGACACAGACAAACAAAGAAACAGGGGTGAAAATATTACCTCCTTGGTGGAGGTAATCAAAAGATGGAAGGAATCGGGTAGAATCGTGGTGTGTAAAGGCTAAGAAGTGTTTAGTGACTGTTATATATATATATATATACATATATATATATATATATATATATATATATATATATATATATATATAGTGAGGTATCGTTCAGGAACCAGTCGCGAGAACCAGGAAATGCAATGAATGTGATTTATTAGGCGAGGGGGGTAAACCCCCGCAGTATCGAAGGCAACAGTACAAAGTCCACAATCCAAAAATCACAGTCCCAGGGGCAGAATCCGAAGTCGAAAAAACCAGGGCAGCAATACAGTAATCGTAGTCAGACAAAAAGGGTTCGATACGCAGGAGCAGATAACAAAACCAAATCAGAGCCAAAAATCGGAAGTCGGACGGTCCAGTCAGAAAAGCAACACTATGAATACAAGGCGAAAACGAGAGCAGCACAGGTAGACTAGGCAAACGTTCTGACAGGGATCAGCTGTGAAAATACTGCTTAAATACACACAAGGGAAGTCACATGCTATGATTAGGATCAGGTGAAGAGGATCAGACTAATTACGTGGGAGCAAACACAAGGGAGAACCTAACCACATGAAATTGGCAAAAGCCAAAACGCGGACAGGGATCACGAGACAACCTATGACAAAACATACAGCTCCGGTTAGGGAGTTCTAACGTGCACAGATAATGAGAGGCAGGACAGAGTTGAGCAGATGCGGAGGGTCCGCTGAATTTGCAGCAAAGACTAAGTGAAGGCAAGAGGCTGAGACTAGAACAGGGCGAGTGCTGAGAGCTTGTTAATCAATTAGTAAGTGCAGCTATACAATCCCTAGTGCTCGTTAGTAAGTTAGTATTTTATACAATGTTAGTCTTGGTTGGTAACTTTAACAAAATAACAAACTGTTAGTATGGGTTAGTAAAATAGAAAAGAGAGGCGAAGGAAGCAAACGAGATTAGAAGGAATGTTTGAAACCCAGAAACCATGAAATCACCTAAACATGTGACACGCAGGACTTGGTGAGAAGCTGTAGCTTAAAAGACCAGACAGGGGAGACAAAGTGCAATGAAGGGCATGGGCAAAGACATGGACCGGAATCTAACGGAAATGTGGATCTGGCAGGGCAAAAACAAAAACATGGCAAAGAACAAAAACTAAACAGAACATGGCAAAAACAGAACAGGCATGGCAGAAACATAACGGGGCATGGCAAAAAACAGAACAGACATGGCAGAAACATAACAGACATGGCAGATTCATAATATAACAAAATTCACCACTACATTTACCAATGCAAGTTAAAGCTTTACTGTGCAAAGCTGAAGCTGCATATTAACATACTGTATGGAAAAAGCTCTGCCGACTTTGCTGGGCTTGGTGTCATCTGAGATGGACAGTAACACAGTGTAAGCATGTTTTGTGGTCTGACATATTTTTGGGAAAAAAAAAACAAAACAAAGAAAAAAAGTGGACCAATATCATCAAGGAAAATCCAAGCTGTTATCAGTGTGAAGTTCAATAACCAGCATTTGTCACGGAGTGGGGGAATGTTAGTGCACATGGGAGGGGTGATTTGCTCATAAGCATGGGCACATCAGTGCAGAAAGATATGCCCAATATGCGGAGCAACATATGCTGCCATCTGGATGTCTGTTCCGGGGATGTCCCAACATTTTCCATCGGGAAAATGCCAAAAAAAACACATGGCTGTGCAAGCAGAGATTGCAGGTCCTAGGTTGGCCTGCCTGCAGTCCTGAATTGAGAATGTATAAAACATTATGAAGCAAAATATACAGCACCCAGAATAATGGTTGCCTGAAGGCCAGTATAGTGGACGAACTGGGGAAATTCTACTTGCTAGACTTGACCAACTGGAGTCTTCAGAGCCCAAATGCTTAATGAACATTATTGAAAGTCATGGTGACACTGCGCAGTGGTTGACAGTCAACAGAGCTGACCTTTGGACTGCTGCAGTTATTGCACTGTATTTGTTTCAATTAACAATTTAATTTACATTAGAAGATCTAATAATATGTTTATATACTGTTTTGAATATTTTAGAAGTTCAAAAGAATTTTCCAATCAGTCCTTTTTAATGTCTTTCCTGTCAGGGGTTATAATTCCAGAGCCTACTGTATATTTGGTTGTTCTGAATATTAATCTCCCAGTGTTCAGAAGTAAATATTGTTGCATTCAGATAGTCTTTATAAAATACATTTTAAAAGCTGGTAAACAAAATAAGAGAGGTAACCCTTGGTAACTGGTAACACAAAATTGCACCAAATGCATTTGCATTGTTTGAGAAAAGCCTCAAAGGAGGATTGATTTATGTTGGTAGTTTTATGATTGCCATGAGCACAGATGAATTTAGCAAAACATTACAGGTACACAAAAATAATATATTCCCTCTTGCACTCTTGCAGATCCTACTTAATACATTTCTTATGGATCATGTCCCTTAATTTTCTTAAATATCAATAGCATACTCACGAAAAGTCTATTACTTTTGCGGCTAAATGCTTTTTTCGGTTTGATATTCTGTAACTTCTGGCAATACACTTTGAAATGAAAACCTGGAATATGATAGATCTGTATTTGCATTCATTCTGAGACTCAGGCTCTCTTTAACTTCAGCACAGGTATGTCAATACAGATATTCCCCTAAAACAATTTTCCCAGGCTCCAGAAGGACAAGGCCTGAGACTTTGGAGAAAACCTTTTAAAGAGAACATTAAAAAGCAGTATTCTGATAGTTTCCTGCAGGCAAGGATTAATCAATTCAGGATTGTGAGCGTTTGCTTGGTAAGATGTACTGTGTATATACTTTAAACACACGACTGCGATATAAAATAAAATGTATATAAATTAATGTACCTGATAATGTATTGTGGTTAGTTTGTTTGATCTCATGACAGACTTCATGCCTCATGTAACATAACACTGAGGCCGGAGCACTCCAAGTGTATTTGCGGTGTTCAGCCCTCCCATGTAAAAGAATGAGTTTTGAACCTCAATTACTCCAGCTTCTGAAAAAAATCTCAAATAACTCTTTACATACTTTTTTTGTTATCAAAAATTTGCCACGTTACTATGTGATGGACATCTCCAAAAAGTTGCATGAAAAATGTTTACTTTTTTTCGCAACAATATCACAATTTAAATTTCACAAAGTCTGTCAAACCCTACATTTAGAGGATTTGTGCTGTTTCTGTTATGTTCAGAACTGTACACCTTATTAAATTTAAATGCAATTTCGAATTCAAACTTTTGATGAATTTCCGATGGACCTAATGTGGTGAGACAAATTGCTAACCTACGAATCTGAGTTATACAGCAAACAAGCATAGCAGAAGAGAGTGATGAACTCATGTCCAGTGCCTTCGCTTCAGGTTGTAGCTAATCATCTGTTTTTATGATGCAGCTGGATTCTGCAAAGTCGGGACAAAGTCAGCTGGCAGCTTTGTTTATGTGAACAATTAGGGAGGGTAACATTGTTGTTTTGTTTTAAATCAGTCCGAGAAATAAATACAGCTGTTTCAGTGAGCAACAACAGTATCATCAGGCTACCTAACTTGCAATATGTGTAGAGTACAAATTGCTATTAAGTCTCAGAAATATAAATCAAATTTTCAGCTAATAACTGCAAGCTATATGGTTATATCATAAACATTGATTGAATATCTTTTTGTAAAACAGCGAACGCGCATGATATATGACATCTGTGTAGTGTGCACAGTACTTCTTTATGACTGAGCAGATAGACATTTTATATGAATTATACCTCATCTGATCAGTTACGTTGCCGTTTCAATGACCTAATTCTATGGATTTACGGTGGCGTGTTGTGGATAAATGTGTCTACCAAATGAAAGAAATATGATGGAATGAACAGCAGACTTTTGTTTGCGTTGCAGCCGGTTAAATGAATTTCCTCATTTATTGCTGTCAGCAAATACAATATTGGCTAAATTGAAGCATTATGTTAATGTGTGGCATGTTTGTCCCGCCGCAAAGATCATGTGGTGAATGATGACGACCTCAATTCTGCACAAATTGGGACAGTAAGTAAAATGCGAATTTTAATAAATGTAAAATATCTTCTATTGACATTTAGTTGAAAACTGAAGAGAAAAAAAAAGTTTCACCTTTATAGTTTCAACTGTAATGACATCCTCCTCTATGGTTCAGGAGTGTTGAATGCAGATTTGACATGATTCCCAATTAAAGCTGTTTGAGTTATTGCAGTTTGTGAGAATGAAAACTTTGGGCTGGTGGTGATGCGACGTCAAAGGTAATGGGGCGACCAATATGAATTACAGCTGTCCTCTATGCAGGAGAAACAATCAGAATTCAACATTAAGGCCTGCCCGCTTGCCCAGGGCAAGTAAATGTTCCTCTCAGGCAAGTGAATCTGTCCCTCCGCTCACCTGACTGTCAAGTGTTTTTGAGAGCATCCAATTTGATATGTTGACCATATTTTGCGGTAAAATGCTTAGCAGAACTGTGTCCAAGTACGGCCACTCTGTTAAGCACTATTCCAAGGTCAGCCACTTCCTCTTTGTTGCGATTTACCACCGTCTTGCTTGAAACTTTGCCGCTTTGTTGCAGAGAAGAAAGTTATGTGAAATTATACATATTTTAAAAGCTATTTATCAGATTTCATGAGTATTCACTGTATCTTTGCATATCTGCTCATAAATCAATGGTAGCCTAATATGTTTATTTTACACCTGATGGCCATAAAGGTCAGTGCAATGACGTATTAATACCATGTTGAATTTTTGCTTGAGAAAGCTGATTTTTTCGCTACTAAATTGGCATACCTTTGGACTTTTTTATTGAGGCATTAACTTGCTGCTATGATGGAAACCAATTTTTTTTTAGTCTTTTATCAACTGCTGGATAGATACTATTGGCAGATATGTAAGGCTGTTTGCAGATCAGGCTCAGTTGAAGAGCTTGATGCATACAATTCCTGGGAAACATTGATCGGACTTAAAAGGCTCATATTCTAAATCGTTTGCAGGTACCACTTCCTTGCGAATATTCGATATACATTTTGGGTATATGCCACATTAATAGGATACTGCAACTGAGTGCATCATTTGAGCAGGGGTGCATTTCCCAAAGGAGTTGCTAACTAAGTTAGCAACTGACATAGCTCGTCCATTCACAGTAAATGGGTCCAACTATGTAAGTAAGCATCTGTGATTTCGGGAAACGCACTCCAGTTCAATTGACGCAAGTGTCTTCGATCTGCATTTCTATGCCAATTGATTAATAAACTGGAGTTTGTTTTGGCAGCTTATAATTCTTCCGCCTTTTCAGAGCCTATCTGCAAAGGTAAATTAGATTTTTAATTTCTGTTTTCACAGAATATTAGCAGCAATTGTATGTGCATTGGATTTACTGAATTTCCTCAGAGATCCAGTGTGTTATTAAAGATGGATAAACATATGAAATAAATATGAATTTGATTTGAGGTCTTTCTCTCAATGCAAATAAACATGTTGAGAGCATACATTCTTTATTTGGACAGGCTATAACATTTAATTCATAGCATCTGTTCATAAAATATGTTTGAAAAAATGTTATTTGGCTTAAGTTTTAAATCAATCACCGTAAGCCAACACTGAATCATCAGCCTGCAGATTCTAAACGAATTTTAATTGGTCACTCCAATATACAGGTTTGCAAAATTGTTGTTCTGCCATTTGAGGTGTTCATTTTTAATCCAAGTTGTGTCTATGGGCGGGACATTTGAATGAAAAAATAATTGGAAGAATTTCAGTTGTATCAACCATTTTTTTTTCCCTCTTGTTATTTTATGCTGCTGACTCTAAAACTATTATAATGAAGCTGGGAAATTGTTAACATTTGGAGATATATAAAGAAAGAGTTGAGACTAGGTGTACTATTTGCACCCAAAGGTTTCTTCGCACAGTACAAGTTAAATGCACCTGAATATGAATGTGAATTAATCATAAATAAATGTGCACAACTTTATCCTATCTGAAGTTGAGGGTAATGAGGGAATGCAAACTAGGTTGGATTCTGAAAATGAGGTTACACCGACTTTTTCATCACTATGTTCACTTTTCCCTGGTGTTTTTTTCTTTTTTTTCTGCAGGTATATCATCCGGTCTTTGCAACGCTCACATATTGGATTTTACCAGTGTGTGGTGAGGAACAGGATGGGTACTCTTATGCAGAGAAAAGCAGAAATACAAGTTGCTTGTAAGTACAAACTGACTTCTGGTTTGTCATCTCTGCCTTTGCTATATGTTCCAATATGCTCAATCTAGTAGTGAGCACAGCACTAAATGTAAGCATTTCTGTCATTTTTCAGCAAACCCCATTTTGAAATAATTTGTTTTCAGCCTGATAATGTGACTGTGTAATGCATTTTATTTCATACATTTAATGAAATATTTACATCAGAACGAAATTTCTCATGAATGGATGAGAAAGGGGTACATATTCGGCTAATCTGATGAATCATTAATGTATCGACCTCATCTTATATTTCCTGTCATTAGTTTAACGACAAAGACTGATCACTTCTTTACTTTGTTGAGAAGTGGGTTTTGGTTATTCTGGACGCTGAAAACATTTAGTGTTATGTTGGTACAATGAGCTGCCTCTGACTGTGTTCCTCTTTCCTCAGACATGGGGAATTTTATGGAGTCTGAGCAGAGGAAGACGGTGATTCAGGGCAAAGCAGCCATCCTCAACTCCGCAGGAGTCAGCTGCTTCCCCCAGCCGCAGGTCACATGGTTCAGAGACGGGTCCAAGATCATCCCCAGCAGCAGAGTGTGAGTGGGCTACTGCGGCCCGGTTCTGCAGTGTCGTTCAGTGGTGCCCTTATGGATGGGTGTTGAAACATACACTGTAAACCCTGATAGTGTGGTGAACTCAAATGTTTTGTGGAAACCAATTACCTCAAAAAAAAAAAAATTGTGTAGGCCAACTTAATTGCACTGTGTGGAAGAAACTTAAAGGAAATATGGTAAAGTTATTTTTTGATACGTTTTTAAGTGCTGTGAACACAAGATCATTAAGTTGGCAAACACATTTTTTTTTTTAGGTAATTGTTTTCCACAAAACATTTGAGTTCACCACATTTGTCAGGGCTTACGGTGTAGGCTGCCTTCACTTAAGGAAGATTTTGCGGAAACCGGGGTTGTTTTTTCACGGTCTCCAGACTCATGTCCCCATGCACAGAATGTAATTTCTCTCAGCATGCACCTGTTGGCCCTTATAGCAGATGGTCGTGATTGTGGGGGATTCTTGATTGGTGCAAAAGATGTGCTGATTTATCCCTCTGGAGAGACGCTGTGGTCAAAGTCACACATGAGTGTGGCGAGCCCAGGCAGGACACAATGCACCTCCCCACCTGACTCCTCATCAATGAAGTGCAATTAACGGCTGTTCCCTCACTATAATCTCATGGGCTCAGTGGAAATAGTAGCTCTCACAGTCAGTAACTGTTAATGCAGTTTACATCACTTCTTCAAAGTCTCTTTAATGTAAAGAGAAAGCAAATTACTGACTGCCTGTTTTGATTTATTTATTTATTTGTTTAACACAAAGCCTATTATCAGCAGCTGCACTGCACCGTTATTGGAATATTCTTGAATCTGGAAATTCATGAGTGGGCCTGTTTAGTGCCGTTTTTAAAAAGTTAAATGACTTTCTGTGATTGAATGTTAAAATATATAACGTAGTACAGCATAATGGATTTTCTGTCTGTCTGATGGCACAATCAGCTGTGCTTCAGAGAAACTAATGATATATAAAAACAAAAGGCAGATCAACCAAGTGCCTCTGAGTTCATGAAAGGGACACTTTGTCACTGTCCAACTTTATCTCCATTTATCCAAATTAGGGATATAGTTTGAAACGCATGCATTTTTTGCTTGTGTTCTCTAAAATCAGCTGCAAAATCCGTTCTGGGCCTACTCCCCCATCCCGCATTGTCATTTGACATGTATAGTAAAGTAGTTAGTAGCAAGGAAGATATACATGCTATTTCTGCTTGGATTTCTAGTCTCTCTCTTAGGGTAACTTGTAGGAATGTTCAAGATGCCACTTGAAAGCAAAACTTCCTTGATGTCTTTGCTTGTATTGCAAGCTAGCTGCATTTCTAACCGCAAGAATGGGAGCCCAAAATATGAACATAGGAACGTGCGCTACATGAACAAAGGAACATGTGCTAACTGCCTAATCCTCCGAAGGTACAGGCATGGTGTGATTAGTGGTGTGCCAGCGATGTGTAAAGAAGCAAGGGCCAGTCATCACGTGAGTCAGAGAAATTCTATCACGGCTTCCTCGTCCTGAATCGATGGGAATAGGTCACTGCGATAGACTAAACTGTTCAGCTGCGTTCAGGTTGAGGGGAAAAAAAAAAAAACACGATTTGAAAATCATGCTGGATATGTGATTCAAAGTTATTGGCCGACTGCAAATAAGGGGTTGATAATTTTAAGTTTCAACATTTAGATCTCCTTATTTCAAAATTACAGCAGTCATACTTTATTTTGGATACTAGTGGGGAGTTGGATTTGACTAATTGTCATGTCTAGTCCTGTTCTTTCTTGCGAAAAAATAAAAATGAGAGGCAACACAGCTATTTTTAATGCTGCTGACAGTGTCTTTTGAACAAATCCAGCCAAATGAAGTCCTACAACAGAGTCTGAACTTGTCAAGGGAGAGCCCCTCTGATGGTGTAAATAGTCTGTTTACCCCACATAAACTGTGCGCTCACAGACTTACAAACACCCCGGGTGTTAATTGAGCCTTGTTATGTAATCAGGATACCTGCCAGGCCCATTACAAAGAAATTGGTTGTGATGTCACATTCTCCATTGTTCAGTGGAGGCGGAGAACGGAGCAGCACAATCACCCTGGTGGGATAAGAGGGAGCGACATACGGTCTAAATCAGACCCCTGTGGCAAGGAATACAGTGTACCAGAAATTATAATTATGTGTGTGTAATAAGATGATGAGGTGAAAAGTGCGTGCAAGACACATTGGTCAGGCAATTTGGCCTGAATTCAGTAGCCATTTAAAATACCAAAAAGATCAGTGTTATTTCCATTCCAAACTTCGGCTATTGGTAGGAAATTTTTATTACCCCGCCCCACCCGAAGGGTGAGGGAAGGGGTATTATTTTCGGTTCGTTTTGTTTCTGTGCTTGTGTGTTTGTGCATTTGTTTGTTTCTGTGTTTGTTTGTTTGTTAACACTCTAGCGGCAAAATTAATGGCCAGATTAACCCTAAATTCGGTTTAGGGATTGCCACTGACCCAGAATAGATCCATATTGAATTTTGTACAAGTTGGTGAAAGTATGTGCGAGGGGCGGGTTTGTTGTGCCTGGCACCACTTGTTTTATTTATTTAACCTTTATTTAACTAGGGAAATTCCATAGAGATTGACATCTGTTTTTCTAGGCAGCCCTGGGGGGTTGAGGGAGAGGACAAATTGCATATCCATTTAGATCAGGGGATGATTAGGTGGCAGGTTGAAAGAGCCAGGTTGGGAATTTAGCCATGACACCAGGTAACTCCCTACTCTTATCAAAGAGTGTCATAGGATCTTTAATGACCACAATGAGTCAAGACCTCGGTTTAAGGTCTCGTCCAAAAGACGGCGTCTCCTTCAGTACAGTGTCCCCATCACTGCACTGGGGATTATTCCATCAGAGAGAAAAACGCAACCTACTGGCCCACCAAAAGCAATTTAGTTTTCCCAAGTGGTCTCCCATCCAAGTTCTAACCGCACCCACACCTGCTTAGCTTTAGCCACGCAGATTGAGCAGATTGAATGGTGGTATGGCTGCTGGTGGGAATGAGGGGAATTGTGCCGCAGTACATTCCTGTTTTTGCACAGCAAGAATGCATTTTTTCATTTCTTTGCGAAAACATTGCCTGTTGATCTTCATTCAGCTGTGGAAATGGGGAATCAATCGCTCACAGAGGGCTACCTCGACCATTTATGGATAGAGCCACTTTGATACTGTGTACAAAGTCAAGCGAGAGGAAACAGTGAATCTAAAACACAGGTCGAATATGGACTAATATGGAATATGGTGCTTCTTGGCAGCTTTGAGAAGTTAGCAGGTCAGCAGATTTTGTGCTTATCTATTCCTGTTGTATACTGAAAAGTTTTATTTTTTCCATCCTTCAGATTAATGTACTGTCCTGGAACTTTAAAAATATGTTGGTGTTTTTGAGCAGGCATGGCTTTACTCACTGAAGTGATGAAAATCACAAATTACATGTGAGAATTTTGTTATATTTAGATGGAAGGTTGTGTTAGATACTTACTATTAACTTGGCTTTGAGTATTCCTCTCACTAGTGTTGCTTCCTTTCTAGTAGACATATTGTGACATCCTTTCACACACAAAGCAGGCAGCTCTGTTCAAGTGTATGTGAGAGAGTCCTCTCTACACACTCATTTCCCATGCCTGACAATCGGTTAAGAGCCAGCCTGAAAATTTGTCTGTCACTACCTTATCACAACAAACTTCAAACTGCTCTAACTGTCATGCTAGATAATAAGCTTGTGTGATTTCTGTAATCAGAGGTGCTCATGCACCGAATAAAAACTTGTTATGTCAAGACATTGTCTTAATTCACTGTGATAATTTTACTTTATGAGCTGGTATCTCCCGTTCTTTTTTCTGTTTACGTTTTATTATCCTATTGTAAGTGATATAACACTCTTCCAACAACTTATTCAGTTTGCTACTCTGTTGCATTTCAGTTAAGATTGAAAATCACACGCATCATTAAATTGACTGACCTCTCATGAGTGCACTGGTTTACTGATAGAGGCTTCAGCTTGAGTCTCCCGTGGCAGATTTAATTGTGTCCTCTGTAAAAAAAAAAAAACTCAGTAAATATGGCTAGAAATCGCTGGGAGTCTTTTCCCTGTAATGCTCTTTTCAAATTTCACCATGCAGGCAATTAATTTCTGATATACAGTAAAAGCTGCAAAAGAGGATAAGTCATTCCTCAAAACATGAAAGCATGGGCAAACTAACTGCCTGTTAAAGTGCTAGTTCCCACAGGAATCAGAATTCATATTCCCTCAGGATGCTCACAACTGTACCATTTCAGCACACCTGAGTGAACAGAATATGATTGAATAATGGCTGATTAGTAATTAAAAGTAAGAATCCAAGAACAGTAAAATGCTTTTTTTTTTTTTTTTTTTTCTGTCAATGCACTTTGAAAAAATTTAGTAAAACAAACTACTCTGATTTCATATGTTTCCTTGTAAAACAGCTTGTTATTTCGCACCCAGACCTGTACTTTGTCTGATATTTGTGGAACCTGCATTGGATGATGTTTGACCTCCCTGTGCAAAGATCCTGCCAAACTGGGTTTACCCGGTTTTGTTCCCTGTTATACTCTGAATAAAGATAAATAATTTCACCTGACTGCGTATGAAGTCTCTGAAAAATGTCCTGGAAAGCTTTGGAATCCTCAGCCACATACAGTACTACACCACTTTAAAAAAAAAAAACAGGCAAAAAATGTTGTAACTGCAACACATTAAAGACCTGAGGTGTGGAAACAGCAGCAGTTACTCTTTGTGATGAGCTCTACCAGGAATGTACAGAAAGTCCTGCAGTGACTGGGGTTCAGATGAGAAAGGGGGCATCTACTCTGTCACTATGGAAGAGATGCGCCATGATAGCATTGCAGTATATTTCTGAGAAACAGTCAGAGGGCCAATTCATTTAATACAACAATGAGTCTTATTATATCATCTTTAAGGACAGGTAACTGAGAAAGAAAATCAAACAAAAGGTAAAAAATGGCTCACTTTATTTCTGGGTGACAGCTGTGTGAAACCCAATAAAAGTAAACACGTATGAACAAATGTCCTTCAGATAACTGCCACATAGTAAACTGTGCTGTTGTTTCACTGCCAGGAGTCACTGAAACAGCTTTCTTTCTGCACCATTTTATGACTTTGAGTGATATTTGTTCAAGCTCTCAAGTATAATTTCAGTTTCTCACTTTACATTTGCTGAATTTGCATACACAAACCAAACCTTTTCCCGAGTCGGGCCTGTTGGGTGGACATATGAAACCCAAGCTGTAGGGAAAACACAGATATGTCTGCATCTGTGCAGCTCGCCTCAGGTCTGTGGGCTGTGGAAATGTGACCCAGCATTCAGTCAGAATATTTTGGGTCTGTGTTGTATATTACATGCTTCTGCATAACTTGTGCTGGATATTGAATGTAAATTCCAGTGGGCCTACTAATAGTACAAGAGAGTAACAAGTAACTTACTTTAACAATTTTGAACACACTCTGTGTTGAAGAGATGGAGAAGGAAAAGACAGCTTGCCATTCTCACAATATTGTTGTTTCAGTACACGATCAACAAATTGATTAGTGTGTGTGCATATGTGTGTTTGTGTGTGTGTGTGTGTATAATTTACATACCCCTCTGAATATGCCTGAGCACTGCTGTGTCTGACAAAGTGTGCTTAGATGGGATATTTTTACTCAAGCCTATAATACTGGCTAATTTAGAACAAGTAAGTTTCCTTTGTTTCATGAGTTGCGGTATTAGGTTGTAGTTGAACCAACAGCAGCATGTATAGGATGGAAAACCCCTAGGTCTTCCTGATAACGTGATGCTGCACTTCTTTTCTTTTAGTCAGAATGGGTTTGATGCACACTGAGTGCTGAAGCTGATTGATATTCTGTCCTGTGATGTCATGACTCTGCGCTCATATCCGTGTAGAAAGCAGGAAGGAAGCAGCCCGTATTTTCACCCACTCTCAGGAGAGCCAGTGTGAGCTGGGCATTCGTCTGTTGTTTGCATGGTGAGCCCTCTTTCAAACCGAATGGAATTTGGAATTCATCCCGTGCAATAAATTCTCTTCCTGTTATGGCTCCCCTCCTCCTCGGTTGGAGAACTCAATAAAGCTTAAATTATTTCAGCAATGGTATCCATGTATTATGCAGTCTTTATCACTTATCATTCTTTACCATTGAAATTATTTTACCAAGTAGAAATACTTGAAAATGCACTTTGTGGTCAATGCATTAATTTCAGTGAGGGAAAGTTTCATTTTACAATAATTTAATACAACGAGAGAAAATATTAATACATTTTTTAGCATCTTCAAGGTGGTTTTGTGCCAATGCTAAACTCTCCGGAGCAGGGATGGGAGAGTTGATGCGCTCTCAGTACATCGTGAACTTGCCTGCTTCCAAGCTGAATTCACCCTGATAATTGAAATGTCCCTCTGGTCGCTTAATGTAGCGTGAAATAACAGATTGTGTGGAGTAGCAGTACGGCTTTCTGTACCAGAAATGACAGCTTGTGGTTCTTATCGATATCCCACACTGCCCGGGCAGATTTTCATTTCTCTCTTTTTCTCCCATGGAATGTAGACTCTGGTTTGGTGATTCATCATTCACTATTGGCCCAAGCACTTCCCTCAACAGCATGTCAATGTCTGAACAGAAGTGTTTCAGCAAGAACATTTACTGTCAAAAAAAAAATAAAATAAAATCTACACTGTGGGAAACTGGTTGATGTCTCCTTGTGATGTATCTGGATTCAGAAATAGCATTTTCAGGCCAGCTGTCCAACCTGAAGTGCCCTTCAAATGACTCATAAAGTTACGTGCCATTTCGAGGACGATGTTTTCTATTAAGCAGCTGCAACAGTGGGTAACATTCTGCCCTCTAGCGCAACCAGATGCTAGCCATGGCATCACGTAAATAGTTGTGATTGCTTGAGTTGCATTAGATAATAGTTGCTGTGGTTAATTCTGTATGATTGATTAATTTCTAACTGTCAGTCATGTGACTGCCTCTGGTTTACCAGTTCTCATCTACATTAGTTAACTTTACCATGCTGTGTGCTGCATCTTCGCAGTTTGTCTCCGTAAATGTGAACATCTCACTCCTCCAGCTGCGGCAATGAAAAAGCACTTCTCTCTGTTAGCTTAGCTTTTTTTTTTTGCTTTCTACATTGCCATTCTGCCTCAGTGCATCAGCCTCGGCTCTTTATGTGGCCCATGGTATGAGCGGGTTACTCCCCACAGTGGTGAAACGGTTCACAGCTAGTTCTGTTTGATTTAATCCATTTAAGCCATTTCTGTCTCTGTTGGTAATGCAGCGGGTGGCGTCGAGCACCCCTGCGATGTTAATTACGGCCACCCGTCATCAGTCAACAGGACTGCTCTGGCGACGAGCCTGACGGTCCTTCCCCTTCTCCATAGACCTGCCTCCGCAGTGCTCAGTAACTGCTCCCTGTGCTCCTCAGTAATTGAGTCTCCTCTCAGCGCTCAAACTCCTGGTGAGGCTATGATTAGAGCTGTAATGACAGTTCTGCCCCGGCCCCCTGGCGCTAATGTGATGGGCAGATGTACTGGCTCTGAAGCTGCGTATTGTTAGAGTGCACCCCAGCTGTGCAAAAGCACGTGACAGATGTTTTTTTTTTTTTTTGGACACGGTCTGCATTTGCAAATCGTTAATTTTAGGGCCTGCGTGTACGGGCGGAAGTATTTGTCACTAAAACTGAATTTGAATCATTTACGTTTAAATTTGAATCGCTCAACTTGAATAATTGTATTAAAGACTATATTTGAATTGTGTAATTTGAAATCAAATTTATTCATTTGGAACTGAATGCCAATAATCTCGAAACTGAATGTAATATTATGAAATTGAATTCAGCTGTTCTGAAACTGTATTTGATCCTCACTGAAAATTCACCACTCTACATACTTCCGCATTCATTTATCACAAGTGAAATTCAATTCTTGCAATTCACTTTCAGTTTACCGAGGCTCATCCGGGTTGTTGAGGAAGAGCCATCGAGTACAGATTCGCAAAACTCCTTTTCACATCCTGCAGCGACTGTAGACCAATATTAACAATGCTGCCCGTGTTCACCAAGTGGTTGCAGAGCGCTTTCCAAGAGTCAGTTGAAGCGTATGGTGTTTTGCTAGTTGGAATATCTGCCCTCGCCATGAGAAACCATCAATATTTGCAATCAGAGGTCAGCAGTTAACAAGAAAACCAGTTGCTTCATGCCACTGGTCATTGCGGTAGGCTAGATAACTTCTTGAACGTGGCAGCAAATGACATGATTGTATCAAAATCGATAAGCCTTCATCTTGTATAAACTATATGTTTTGTGTGTTGGTAGGTAAGCGTGCATGTGACTATTGAAGTTGGGTCAAACCCGCATTGAAAAGACAGAAAGGATGGGGGTTTTGTTTTTTTGGTCCTAACTGCATGGGTAAGCTTGACCTACAGACTTAATTTTTTCTTGAGATGACAAAGCGCAGAGATAATGACCGCACTGAATTCTCGTAGCCTGCTAGTTTATTACCAGGAAGGACTGCCAGAGGCTCCCAGCTGTTACAGTGTACAAAACACCATACCCTTAAACTGAGTCTTGCATGGCTTTCTGCCACCACCCGGCTACTTACATAATGTTTGTAAACATTAAGATTAGTCTATAGCCGTTATAGTGCGTGAAAAGGAGTTCAGTGAATCTGCGCTCGACTGCTAATCCATTAAGACCCGGGTGTGTGTCTCAGTAAATGGCAACTGAATTGCAAGGTTTGAATCTGAATTGCAAGAAATTAATGTGGAAGTATGTAGAGAGTCGAATTTTCTGTGAGGATCAAGTAGAGTTTCAGAGCAGCTAAACTGAATTTCATAATATTACATTCAGTTTCAAGTTTATTGGAATTCAGTTGCAAATAGATAAATTCAATCAGAAATTAAGCAGTTCAAATTATTTTTTTACGCAGTTATTCGAGTTAAACAATACAAATACAGGTAATTCTAATTATCTGATTCAAATTCAGTTTTCTAATGCAATTTTTCAAGTTGAGCAATTCAAATTCAAATGTAAATGATTCAAATTTAGTTTCTACAGATACATATTTCTGCCTGTATATGTGCTAATGGCTCTCAACATTTTGGAATAAACAGTCATAATGATGCTCATCACAGCCTTCCCTATCTAGTCAGGAGGGTAGAGACAAGCACTCTCTGCTGATAATGCGATGACAGCACCTGGTTCTCTGCACACCAAGCTTTTCAAATTAGTATCACACAGAGGTGAGTCCACCACCAGGGGTTGCCTCTGTATGAAAAAATGCTGTCATCCCAGCTGACTAATGAAACCTCCTGTTCCAAGCCATTGCAGAGCTATTTTTCTGTTATCTTGCTCACTGCCAGCCATGTTCAGAACTGGCATCATCCATATTTGATACTTGACTGCAGTGCATATCTAAACATTGGAACCGTGCCTTTACGGGGCAAGCCACCCAGCAGCCCTGACTAGTGACTTGGGAATTTTTCGTGCTCTTACTAGAAATCATGCACTTTCATATTTCATTAAGCGCTTGGTCCACAAGTTGAATGAAAATTATGGTATTATAATTAGAAGGCTTCTTTGAAAAATGATACTATCGAATACATTTTCATCTGAGACTATATATTTGCCATCTGTGAAACAGGCATCTACTCAGGTCCTGTCGGCCATTAAACAAGACTTGAGTAAATAAGACTGGCATATACTGTCTTTGTTGCCTGAGTTGCTCAGTGGGTGTTCTGTTGACCAGCAGATTATGGCGGTAATTATTGCAGCCTTGGTAACACAATCATTCTGGACATAGGCTTGTGCCTCAATGGCAGGCGACCCTAATTTCCACTTATGCACCTCATTGTCATGAAGAATATGTAAAACTGAATACCATAATTAGGCTGCTCAGAAAAAAAATATATATATCTGAAACAATATGCAGTAATGTGTGTAATAGCTAATTCCCAGCCCTTTCTACTAGATGTTATAACATTGCTGGGTATTTGCATCCATTCCAACTGCAAAAACATTCGGAAGTTTGTGCAGTGATGGCAACAAACCACGTGTGCACCTCTGAGCAAGAGGAAATTGTAATGCTGTGACAAGAACAGGCTATGAGGAAAATAAAGGTACTGTATGTGTATTCCATTTCATAAAATAAATGAAAATATTCAATTTTATTGAAAATACCCCCAGCCGATCACTCAAGTTTCTGTGCAGATGGTATTACACTGAGACAGCCTTCAGCTCAGGCACAGAGCTAGTGAATCTGTACTTTTTTCTTTGCTGGATACTGAAGGAATTAATTGTTAAGTGCTAGTGAGGGTTTGCTAGCAAGGATGTTGGGTGAGTTTCTTGATAGGATCATAAAATGCATGGTGTAAAAATAAACAAACAAACAAACATATATATTTGATTACTTTTATCTGATAAACATTGCAGACTCATTTGTGAGGATACAAGCGTTATAGCAGTTCTGAAACTGAGCAAAAGCAAGGGATCGCGGGGCTGCCTTGCACATGAAAAATTAGCTGAAGGTGTTTCCTTATGCGAAAAACAAAAAAACTCCCTCTAACAGTTTGTCCTAGTACAGGTTACTTTTTGGATTGTCTGTAACAAGGTGGCTTATTGAAAAATGAGTATGGTGCATATCTTTAGCGCGGGTAAGCGGTTCGCAATTTTGAGCAATTTGCAAATTACTACCAGGTAATTGGCAAGAGGAGAAATCATGACCGCACTTTTTTAAAGTACTGCAAATTGAACTGAAAAAACTTTGGGAGTTTAAAAGGGATTTTTGTGAAGCAAGTGTAAGGCAGGATATTTCGTGTACAGGGTCGTACCTTGCACTTTTTAATACATGCATATAATATTTGCCTTTAGAAGAGTTCTTTCAGGACTTGAATAATCTCTGCTGACCTGACTGCCTGGTATTTCTAAAGCAGAGCTCTGGGGATTCGTTCTGTTAGAACCTCAAATATTCTCCTGGGATTGCAAAGTCTAAGTAATAAAAGTAAGAAATATAGGTATCTCTTACAATTTGTCACAGTTCCTCTAAACCTCATGGGACTTGTTCTTTGGTGACATTGATCATGTTTCTTTATGTGCCATAGTTTGTTTTCCTGGTTGATGTTTTGTGTGGTCTGGCACCCAGCCTTGCTGCTGTAGTTTGAGGGAGTCGGGGCATGTGGGCAATTTTGTTTGAAAGGAACAATTGAGGTCTTGATTTCAGAGTGAATGCCTTAAAGTGCTGGAGGCCATTTTATTGGCAGAAACAGCAGTCATCCTACTGTCAGGTTCAAAGGATTGACCTTATTGTAGCCGTTAGGCTGGCTGGCTCTTTGTGATCATGAGAAATATAAGCAAGCACCTCATTAAATAAGGAACTGTAGCTCCTGCGAGTTTTTACTTTAGCTTTCATTTATTACCCTGTTGAAATTGGCGATATTCCATAAAAGTTTGTTACTCTTTCAATGGCATTAAATGAGAGTGAGAATAAGAGGGAGGAAGCTATGAACGTAGTGAAAAAGGAGGGGGAAAAGTGAAAGTAGTTAAAATAACATTTATATTTCAGAAAAACAATCGTTGGAGTAAGGAATGGTTTCGGTTGAGCTGGACACTTGTATAGAAACCAAAACAAAAATAAATAAAGTGAAATCTGTTGTTTTATTGCAAAGATATGTAGTTTCAGACCAAAATGTAATTCCTCAGCAGATTTAGCATTAGCTATTAATTACAGCAATTAATCTAAGTATTGCCACTTATCAGGAAACTAAATTATCTGAATTATGTGCACAATGAAAAACACATGAATAATTCATTTTGTGCAATTAAAAAGGGTCAATTAAGGGTCGATGACTATCAGCTATGACCAAAAAGAGTGAATAACCTGTGACATGGTGTGGTGGAGTTTCAATTCCATCCGCAGTCTGTAATCTCATGCATTTTTATGAAATGTGTAAATAGGTCTAATATTACTGGAACTGGTAAGTTTAACTTTTTGTGGGGTTTTGCAGAGTGCTTTGCAACAAATCAGTTTTTGGAGAAAGCAAAGTGTTTTGTCTGGACCATGAGGCCTGAACATTTGCAGTTTAAAATTTTATAGTGGTGCCGGCCCAACAAGTATTGCATTCATAAAGCCTGTCATATCTTCTCGCGCTGCTTGA
This sequence comes from Gymnothorax javanicus, assembly GCA_029692085.1. Taxonomy (NCBI): domain Eukaryota; kingdom Metazoa; phylum Chordata; class Actinopteri; order Anguilliformes; family Muraenidae; genus Gymnothorax; species Gymnothorax javanicus. Next base: position 24,192,416 of record CM056206.1, on the reverse strand, counting down.
CAAAAATTTGCAACCTCGTCCAGCGCACTTATTTACCTCCGTAATGGCCGGTAGTATACGGAGGCCAAGCGCAACGACAGAGAGAAAGAGAGTAGCACGAACACAGTACAAACACAGAGAATAATATAGACCAAACGCAAATACTCGTGCTTCCAAAGGACGTATAATAGTCCGAACCACGGAAGCAAAGCGAGATAGAAAAAGGGAGAAGAAACTCCAATAATAAGAAGATAGAAAGTCATACAAAACCTGACTACAGATATCTAAACACAGACACTCTAGCGAAGGAGGTGTGCCGGACTTCCTGCTTATATAGATTCTGGGAAAGCACCGCCCCAGCTCAATCAACCAGCTGGGTAAAGAATTTGATGGCCCAGGAATTCGATATCTTCCCGGGACGAGAGCCGCAAAGAGAAGTCCAAACAACACGCACACCTCACAAACCATGACAACCGTGCTACATATGTGTCACAGATGGGGGAAAAAGCTTCCTGCGAGTGGCTTCTAACACTAATTGCGTACTTATTAGACTTTCTCACGAAAGAAAAAAAAATATCAGATGACTGATATAGAAGAGGAGCAACAGTTTTTTTTGCCCAGCCTTATTGATTTGAACCAGAATATATACAAGGAACTCAGTGTGAATGAACATGAAAGCGCAAGGCTGAGTGTGTGCAATCGTAAACTTCTTTTCAGATTTGCACTAAAAATGGTGTACAGGGTTTCCTCCAGGATTTTTTTTGAAACTGTGGCGGAGGGCTTCCGCGTCGGGTCAAAACTCAGCCCTATCAGGTGTGGCCAGTTTTCATTAATCAGCACGTAGGCAATGGAATAACTGAAGTCTATGTGCACGGAGGTTTATCAGTTTCACATGCGTGACGGTGGATTTCATATATAATATGAAAACCGATTATGACTCTGGACTCCAGAATTGGAATTAAATAATCATGAAGATACAATTAGGTAGAGCAGGATGTGCTCACAGCAAACACAGATGTTAACATCGTAGTTTATTGTTTTTCAAAGTGAACAAAATATTTTTTTCTCTAATCTTTGCGCACATTGCATTAAGAAGAAAGCAGCGTGTTTTACTGCCGATGGCTAATTTTTATTCATTGGAAAATGTGTTCATCAAGCAAAATGATTGAAAACAGGTCAAGAATTAGTAGCGCTCATTTTAACTTAACAGTGAGAACTGGCGACACCTGATTGTCCTTAGGATTTTTGGAGTTTATATACAGTCATTTTACGTAAGCTTGGCGGCTTTTATTTTGCCGTGGCAGTGCGCCACAATCAATTACATGTAGCAGAAACCCTGGATGTAATACAGGCCTTTTCCAGTTACAGTGCCATACTTTCACTTTATTAGACTTGGATTTTGCAGCTGGAGCAGTATTGAGTAATTTCATGGTAATCTTGGCAGTTCTATGGACTTGAATACTCAAATGAAAAAGTTTTTGACAACTTCAGTTGTCTTCGAAAAGGCTGCTATGGAGTTGTGCTGGAATCCTCGCATTGTGTTGTCGGGATTAACAAACTTAACCAATGTTTCAATTGGCATGGGGATGAGTAGATGATAATAAAATTTTCATTTTTTGGCAAGCCCTCCCTTTACTCAAACCAAACCCTCACCATACCCACATGTAATTCATTTTTCTTAGAAAAACCCTTTTGACAACAGCAACTCAGTTGCACTTGTTGCCTGCTGTTATGAAATTACCAGAGTGGCGATATTCAAGCCCAGGTCATCAATTTAGGGCCCATGTATGTGTTAACCTATCTGTGTTAAAGTGTTTTAACAGGAGTCTTTTCTAACTGATGACACATTATGTTGCCTATAATACTGTATAGTCTGGGTTTTTCCATAAGTGTGTGTGTGTGTGAGTGTGTGTGTGTGTGTTTATGTAGACTCTGTTGCTCCCTGCTAATAGTGGACTGGAATAATGTTTAGCTACTTTTTTATGATGATGTGTCCATTTTTATTCTGAGTAAAAGACATTTTGCAGTCACAAAGAAGTTATTGTGATTATATATCTAAGTATTAACGGGGTATAGACAAGGATCGCAATCGTTAGTGGAATGCGTTTTTCAAGTGGACAGAGTGAAAATTATACTATAAGTGGTTGTGATTTGCTGTGTGACAAGGCCAAAGTGAAGATCACTTTTGTGCTGACGTGATGAGAACGGGACTGGAGCGCTTATTGTCACAAAAGAGGGAAATCTCTTTTTCTGCCTGTGCAAGGACCTGACGAATTAATGGAGGGAGAAAATACAGATACATAAAATTCTTTGCCAGTCGTTTTGTGCCCTATAAATAGCCTTTGTGTTTGGTGGTACACTGTAGGTTGGGAGGTGAGTTGAGGGCGTCAGGTGTTCTGAAGCCTGATGCTTCAATAAAGGGAGATGCGGGGGGGGTGGGGGGGTGTTTGTGGGGCAAATGCAAGACAGAAATCAATAATGAAATAATGAATCAGCTCCTTAATTATTTGTCACTGTGCTGTGAAAAAAGTCTGTGTAGCCCAGCCTCATTTCTTCAACTTTTGCACATCAGTCATACTTAATTCTTTCAGATATTCAAAAAAATGATATGAGACAAATAAAGCCTCAGTAAACACAAAAGCGTACTCAAATTAATTTTATTAGAGGAAAAATCTAAATCCTGTGGTGGTGAATGTTGTGGTGAATCATTTCAGGTGCGGCTGACCAATTGAAGTATCACCTGAAAAGAATCCAGTGTAACATCTAAGGAATTGCAAGCCTTGCCTCAGATACAGCCATTCTAATCCTGACTCTGAGGCAGAAATGGTATCCATGGTCAGGGTTCTGCCCAGGATGCTCGGAGAGCTGGTTGAAGAATTGTTTGAATGTGATCGCGCACAGCGCGCGAGCTGGAAAATTTTTGCGTCAATTCGAAAGCAGATATTGCCTCTGAGTCACCAGATTACTGTGTTTCTTTGATGTGCTCCTCCGTGAGTAATGAGATGCCTCTAATTTTCATAGATAGATGCCATATTCATAAACTTATTTTTCTATTTTGTATCCAAATACTTTTGATTAAATTTCTCAATACGACTTAACAACTGTCATTTATGTTTCAAACATTTCTTCAGTGGCGCCCGTTTGACAGAGAACAAGGAGGACACTAAACATCTTTAAACTGCTTATTAGTCTTGATCTGTTTCAGTCATTTTTCTTGATAAAAGATACTTTAACTCTCCCTTCTCAGGTGTAGCTAATTGTCTTCGCTAAGACGAGAGATAAAATGCACTAACTGTAGGCAAAAAAGTGCGCATTTCTCATATTGTTGATCTTTCATATTGTTGGAAAACATGTTAACCAAGAACAATGATTAAAATTGGGTCGATAATCTCATCCGTTTCAAGGTATGTTTTCCGCCCCCTCGGTTTTCCGTCCACCAACCGCCACTGTTATTAAATGTTGATAGATTAACATGGAAAGAATGTTACTGTCCTGGACAGAGATTTATTTAGGCTAGTTTTGCTGTCATTTATATAACAAGAAAACTTTTCTCTTGACATGCAAAGTACAGCGCTACAGAAATCACTCTGCCCGATTATAATTGCCTATCTTTCATTAGATTGAGACAACCGCACCGATCATTTCTCCACAGCCTCAGATTCAATTCGCCATGAATACCCAGCACACGCAGGCTCGGATGGCACTCGGTGTTTCCATCACTGTTGGGCAGGTTTTTCAATATCAATGACGGCCAGCGCTGACAATTCCCGTGAATTGGCCAAGCCGCGGCGCGGGTCGAAAACGAAAGTTCGCTATTTTGACAATAACAGAAGGGGGGAGCATATTTAGGGTCATTTATGTTTTGTTTCTAGCGGTTTTATTGGACACTGGATGCACTCATTTTAAGTGATCTTTGAAAAAATAGAGCCTGTCACAAAAATTACTTTCTGGGCTTAGTGGTGGTCCGTGGATTCAGAATGCTGGTTGGGTCCGCCCAGCGCTGACCAGCATCGGAAGAACCCCGCTATGCAGAGCAGTATGAATCCAATGCTGCACGTGGTTTTGTGTGTGTGTGACAGTGTTTGTGATTGATGGAAGAATCTGAATCATAGCACTGTATTGGTATAGGTAGAGCAGTACGTGCTTGCCTATGCCATTTATCTACACCCAGTAGGCTAATGCTTTGATATTGTTTTGCTGGCCCAGAAAAGTATTGCCGCAGTCATGTGGTGTAAATCCTGTATGACAGATGTCAACTACAGGTGTTGTCTTACTGTCCTTCAGGTTGTGATCATAGGTTGTCGCCTGTCAGTGTAAATCAAACTACAGCTGTTTCAAACAGAAAGTAGCCTATGCTTAAAACTTCAAATTCAAAACCACTCACGCACACTCAAGTGCATGTGTGGAGCTGGTGTGGGGGCCTTCAAGATTCTGTGCCCCGGGGCCTCTGCATTCTTCATCTGTGCCTTTCTTCGTACCAGCTGGCAGTGGTCGGCAGCTTTTTCAGAGTAGCGCACAATTGGCTATTGCGCTACATGGTTGCAAATTGGGAAGGGACTGCCGGGAAGGGAAAATAATAGTTGCCTTGTTCGTTGCTCAAGCGCCTCCTGTTGGCCAGACGTCCGCTCGTCAGGAAGATCCTAAGCCTGGTCATGTCCGGGTATCCTCCGCCCTCGTTCTGAACTTGCGAAGATTCAACAAATGAGTGTATAAGAAGCAGTGGCTGACAGGCGCGTGCTTCGGAGGAGAGCCGTGAACTGTCTACGCTCTCCTGAATTGGCAGCAAGGGGTCGCATACGAGCAAGCCTTGTACATAGTTCACCAATTGGGCATTCCAGATTCGGGTGGGATTGGAGATGCCAAATTTTTGAAAAAAAAAAAAAAAATCTGTGCCTTTCTCCTTGTGTTGTGTTGCATTTTGCATCAGAATCTCTAAACATTCAGTGCCACATGTCACAAATATGCGGAAATTGAGGAAATCAGGAGGGTATATGCGACAGTTTATTCTACATGTAGAGTAGAACCTCAGTCTGATGTCATGGGACTGGACTTGATACGATCATGTCACTCAGACTGATGACTGATGGAAGTACTGTCACAAACATCATGTCTCACCATGCTCTGATTTACTGAATCAATACAATGAATCAGATTTTTCTTTGGTGTTTCATCTTCCCAGAGCCATTGCTTCATTCTCGCAGGTGGTTCGCAGGTGGATGAGTGAAACAATCTCGTTTTTTTCCCCGTATTGAGCAGAAAAACCATCCTGTGCAGCCAGTGGCCTCTTCACCACTTCTTGGACAGCTAATATTATTGCATTGTATATCCGAGCTATGATACTCTGCCCACTAACACCTCTCTATCACGACAGATCTCAAGGCTCCTGCAGGAAAGGCCATTTAGTGAATATCGTAATGAAAAATAATTTGCATTCACAAAGCATAATGTATTCGAGCATGATGCTGTAAATTCCACTGATAATGACCCTTTGGGTGGAAAGAGTGAGTCTTTGGACCCGGCTGGGCATTCATGCCTATTATAGGTATAAACACTTAAAAGGCATCAGCGGGAGACTTAAATTATACCTCGGAAGTTCTTGTACACTTTTTTTACTTTAATGTTATTTCATTATAATGCCTGATTATAAGACCATGATGCGACTCTTACAGTGTGGCTGATTACCTTTTTGACTGAAGGGGCACTTAATAACGCCTGTAAGGCACAGTCCCACTTTAGTGAAACTTAGTTCCTTGTAAGCTGCAAGCCACTTAAGTTTCACGAAAGTTTCACCACGTAAAGCCAGCCTAATACAGTAGTTATTGTGGAATTGGAAATCAACCTTAACTATCTATGAGGTTTATAACAAATAACGAATAAAATTTCTGGTACTTGTGTAAACTGTGGAACTGAGGTATACGGCTTATAACAGTGGACATCTATGTGGCATGAATATTTTGCTTTGTTGTTTGAAAGTGTGGAAGACCCCCTTCTTGACTACTGTGACTGCATTTTTATCGATTTTTTTTCTTTTACCAAACATCTTTTAGACCTCCCTATATCCTTATCACCGTTCATTTAAAAAGGTTTAACAATTAAAACCAAAACTCTGAGCCCACAAGTGTGTTGTGCTCATTTGAAGTACCGGGCCTTGGTACGGTGATGTGCCTGAAACATAATCCCAACCGTGTAAGTTTCTACTGTTTCCCAAAGTCCCGAGGGGCTGTACCTGATTAATGTTCGATTCAGACTGGCCCAATCATGAGGATGTCAAAGCAAAGGGTTTTCCGGTTCTGTTAATTAAGGTTGAACCCTTAGGGCGATAGGTCATCTGTAGGTTGCCATTGACAGCAGTAGCTAATGCGCGGCCTGAGGCTATGACTGTGCACATAAACTGGTGAACTACAGGGTACTGAGAAACAACAGTCTGGCCTAACAACGGTTCTGCCTTGCTGCATAGAATAATTTATGGTCTTTCAATCCCAAAATATTGCACTTACTCTTTGTTTAGCTTTATAACATTCAGGGTCTTGGTCATTAAGATATGAAACTGTCACACTTCTGCTAATTATTATTCATTGGGGTATGAAATATTAATTATTAGAGGCAGAAGTCGTCTGCCTTATAAATAGAGTATAAATATGGAACTTGAAAGAAATAACACTGTTACTGAAACCAGGCCTTCAGCAAATAGTCAATGCTGAATCATGGAAAATCGTGCAGTCGCTTCATCTTTATCTTAGTAAAGCAGTTGAATTTTTCTCATTTTTAGTTTCACAGTTTAAAATCACTGCAAACCCACAGTGTAACAGAAAACTTTGTTCAGTAATACAAAAAGGAATTAACAAATAATTTGATGCCAGAAATGGTGAACTAACGCTTACAAAGGATTCTCTCAACATTTGTTTTCAACTTCGACTCATTTGTTTTTCTCAAATACAGTTCATTGGGTTATTAACAGCCAAAATGAATTAACTATGCGACTGATTAGAAAAAAAAACACTTGAGTTTACCTGTGAGTTGCTATAAAAGGACAAATTTTAATTAAATTTAAATAAATATTTTTAGGCCGGTGACCTTGAAAAAATAGGCCAAGGTCACCTTTAGGCACGTCATTTGTAGGACTTCATGAGATGCATGTCCAGTAAAAATTAGGAACCTGTTACTGAAATAGTTGATAAGATAAAGCAAAATGTCGAAATTTTTGGTAATATGTTTAGGCCAGTGACCTTGAAAAAATAAGCCAAGGTCACCTTTAGGCACATCATTTGTAGGCCTTTACGAGATGCATTTCAGTGAAAATTAGGAGCCTGTAACTGAAACAGTTAATGAGATAAAGCAAAATGTGTTGATGGACGCACGGACGCACGGACGTAGCCCGACACCATAGTTCCCGCACCCGCTTGGCGGCGGGAGCTAAAAAACTATACGGCAACATCACAAAACTTCACCACTCTCTACACCTGAAGATTAGGATTTGCAGCGCATTGCTGGAGTAGAAAAGAAGTTGTTCATGATTTGCTTCAGTGGGAACCAAAACATGGGAAACGTTCAAGAGGATGGCCATGGATATCATCGGAAAGGGCTTACGAAAAACAACTGAACATTTACCTGCTACAATGGAAAACAGTGAACGATGGAGACTGATAGCTGTGGGAGCCAGTAAAAAATTCTGACTGGGTGGTAAGGTATGTAGTATGTTTGCAATGACCCTACCGACACACTGCAGAGCCCTTGTGTATTCTGTCCCTCCAACCAAAATGGGAGAAAATCCCAAAGTGTTTAACAGCAGAAGCAGTGGTGCTTTGTCTTGAATAACCGCTGTTGCCAAAATCTTTTGAGATCCAATTACTGTATTGTCCACAGCATTAAGCTGATCAACGATTACAAATATTTACAGTGAATAAGTTTAAAGGTATATTATTCAATTAACTTTTCAGGTGAAGCAAATTATTTTGGGAAGCAATTGAAGAGCCTAGTGCCAAAAGCACTTAATTCACGTTTAGACACACTATGAGGTAAGGGTGGGAAATGTCTTTTGTAATGACCAAAGTCAGTTTTCTCAAAATGGAAATTTTGTGACTTAAGTACTTTTAGCACTGGGGTCTTCAATTTAGACTGTTAAAGAATTGGTTATTGATACTGAATTCTGAAAAACAGATCCTCAAAATCAATCAATTACTCTTCCTCGATAACTTTAACTTTGGTGGTTTTAGGAAAAGTTTAAATTTTTGGGGGGTGAAATTTAAGGTGAAGGTGGAGGCAAAATTTTAACTAGCAGCAAACAAGAACGCTGAGGCATCAGGTAATGTTATTAGTGGCAACAGGGAATGATGCAGTTACTGTCATTTCATTGCTTCATAATCTTAGGGCCCTATGAAATCCGTTTAATTTTTATCCAAATTCCATTTTATTTTTTCCCAAATTCCGTTTTTTCCGTTTTAATTTTTTGGAATTCCGTTTTTTACCAATTACACCAATTTTACCATTTATGTTAATGAATAAAATGTCCACTAATTAAATAGAAATAACCTGAAATTAGTTGATGAAACGCTCAATTTTCCTCAGTACTTAAAGTCAGAACAAGTACTGCATAATAACGCAATATAACCTAGCACTGTGATGAAAGAAAAAATAATTTTTTTAACCTAAAATAATACTACAAAATTAAATTAAAATGAAGTGTAAGCTACAGTCAAAAAGGCAGACAACGGCCTTATTCTGACTGCCCCTTTTTAATCATTTATAATCTTATTGTGTGTGTGTGTGTGTATATATATATTTATATATATATGAATGTATGAGAGCAGCAGTAATGACACTCAGTTTCCCCCACGGATCAACAGTTGTCTGATTCCGATGCATCAGCTATATTTAATTTATTTTTTTACTTTTAAGAAACTTTTGTTAAGTAATCCCAATACTATGTATTACGTACTACGACAAAATGCTCTACAGTAATGAATAAACATGAACAAACTGACACAAAGATGCATCAGCTATTATTTCACCACTGGGGGACGACGTTACGTCATAATTTTCATGCACACAATTCACTAAAAGTAGACTGTGAAAGGAAATAATGTGGGCTATTTAACGGTTATATAAGTTGTTAAGTTAACGTAAACTGACCAATGACGATGTTTAGGACCCTGCAATCCCTGGCATCAGTGGTCTCGTCTAAAACAATGAAAAACTGCTTCCCACAGATCTTCTGTAGCACCGAAGAGATGTGTTGTTCAAACACTCGGGACAGGTGAATTTGACGAAGGCTTCTCACATATCCGCGTGCTCTCGCGTCTTTTCATTGCCTTTGAATTTAATCTGGTCGCGCGAATATTTTGTTTAGCGTTCGGTGGAAACGTGGCTTTACAAACAGCATTTCAGTCAAATCATGTCAATTTCCGCGAAATTCCGCATTTAACAATAGATTCCGTTTTTATTGGCCAATTCCGCAATTCCGTCCGCGATTCCGTGATCGCGGAAATCGTAGGGCCCTACAATCTGTATCAGATTTATTCTGTGACATTACTGTGAGTGTGATCAATTTTGCTTTTAATTAGTGATTTATTTTTCTTTCATTTCGGGCAAAACTGGACAAATCCACTCTCATGAATTTTGGAATTAAAAGGAAACATTATTGTTCTTCTTAGGCTAGTGTATGACAATCATACATCCATCATAAATCTTGGCATCCAGTTTCACTGTCAGCAACCAAAGACTGCAGTATGCCCCAGTATACAGTACTAATCCTGTTTGTTGCTTGAGCACTGTTCTGTCAATTAAGCATTTTTGGACCGCAGTGAGGATGGACGGATAAGTGTGTCCAGGTAAAAGGTTAACGGTTCCTCTAATGTCTGACTGTTTCCAAAGGTGCCCTGCAGTCACGGACACTGCTGTATTCACATCCCACAAAGAGCTGGGTATCTTTGCTCAATAACGGTGTTAATCCACATCCTTAACCTGCCAGCAGAATCTCTGTTTGTGCTGCATCACACTGAGAAGTATTGGCAGATGGGTTTCATAATGTTAAGGTGACGGGGTCAGTCAATTTCACCCATCAGTCTGTTTCAGGGAAGAGGGATAAGGCAGTTTGAAGGATTTGTTTGTTCGACTCTCACTGTCCTTTAAAAATCTTTCACTGTGTTTGTGCTTGTGTTTGCTGGAGAACTTCTTCTTTCATGCCTCTGCTGTGATGGACTGTACAACATTAGCACTGAGTTACCAGCAAAGTATGAGCTTACGATCAACACTTAACAATGCAAATCTGTTTAAAATGCTGCTGATGGGATCCCTTTGAGTTCTCTATCCTGATTTTTTTTTATTAGCCTTAGATTTGCAGGGAAGAAATGCTACACGCAAGAAATTTCCTACCCTGAGAATCAGTGGACCTCTCACTGGATTTGTATGCCTGTCATCAGATTACCATCTGCAGCAACCATGATGATGGCAGCATACAATACCAGTATTATACTTCATAAAATTTTGAATATTGTATCATATGTTCTTCATATAATTCGTAATAAATCAAAATGGTGTCAAACATTGTTTACTACCATATAACTGATCTACCACTAAGTTATTGAATGCACTTCAGCTGGCTGTTTAGCCCTGTACTTGTATGAAGAGCCATATGGGTCAGAATTCAAACCTCGAATACATACGACAGAAAATTATACCTCTAACACATACTGCTGAAAACCTCTCACGCATACGACTAAAAATGAAACCTCTCACACACACTTCTGAAAATTAAACCTCTCACACATGCCACTGAGTATATCACTCACACACTACTGAAAATTTAAACTTTCACACACACACACACACACACACACACACACACACACACACACCACTAATAACCTCTCACACACCCGACTGGATACCTTTCACTCATACTACTGAAAATGTGACCTTTCACATTTACTACTGAAGACTTCTCACAATCACAAGTGAAAACTTTGCACATATGCAACTGAAAATTACACCTTTCACGTACACTACAGAAACTTTCTCACAGACTACTGAAGCCCTATTGCATAGACTGCTGAAAATCTCTCACTCCTCCCACACGCACCTGAAGACTGTTAATCTGTGAACATAAGGAGATGTATAGAAGCACACAATAATAGATAATAAAATTTATAAAAAGTCAACTTAAAGCTGGGAATAATAAAAGTTAATCACAGGCATTAATAAAGGAATATGCTGATGCATATGGCTGCAAAAAAAAAAAAAAAAAAAAAAAGGTTGTGACCACTCTGAGTTATCTGCATTTCTGCATAAATGGCTCCTAAAGTATAGTCTGATCTTTATAATGGTCAAAATAATATCTATATAAAGTGTGTTTCACTAGGCAAACTCAAAAAAACTTCTGCACATCTTTGCTGAACATTATCCTCTAACACTTAAAAAATAACATAGAAAAATGAACCTCCGGGATGATAAACTTCCTTCAATGGGGGAATTGGGGTCAGATGCTCCAATGATGTGAGAGAACATTCTGGTGAGAGTTAGAGATGCCCTGTCATCTAAAACCCAGAAAGTTTGCTTTCCAACAAAGTGTTACCATCAAAGCAGAATTCTATTGCAGTGGAATATGCCCCGGTCAAAAGAAGCTTCAGAAGAGCTCAGGAGAAGAGTTTTTGAAAATCCCAAGGCTGGGACAAGTTTTAAAAGCATTTCCACAGACGCGGTCCTCCTTTTGTGTACAGTCAGACAGAGACTGTATACAGATGGAGAACTTTCAGCACCACTGCAGCTCTCTCTTCAACTGAATGTCCAACAAAGACCAGGTGAGAAAGAACTGAGAGGCAACAGCTAAGGAGCTGCCGGAATGTGTTACACTTTGTAATCTGTATCCATTCGTCCACAATTAGAAAAATGCTAAACAAAAGCGTGTTCATCGAAGGATACCACAGAAGAAGCCTGTGCTCTTTTAATACTGGTGTGCAGTATATTTCTCCCTAAACCTTGCGCTGTTGAAGTTTGTCTGCTATGACCAGAAAACATAGTTCCAAATGTATTGTGGAGGATCCTAGATGGGTTTTTGCAAACTTGATATGGGCAGCAATATTCTTTGGAGAGCAGAGGCTTCCTCTGTGGGAGACTTTAATGCAGAAACGCAGGTAATTCAGAAGGGTTCAGAGTCTTTTTCTTGAAACTGTAAATTGCATATTTTCATGAATTTTGCTTGTTTTATAGTCTTTTAGGCCCCCCTATATCATAAAAAACATTAATTATCATAGAAAATCTCAAACCATTTATGAAAAGACTAAGCTGATGCATTTTTTCTAATTTAGTTTTTTTTTTTTTTTAGCCTTCTCAAATAAATAAGCCCATCTAAATCATAAGGAATGATAATTTCTGACGCATACTATGCTGTAATCTTCTGAAAAATAAATCCTAATACTTTCAACATTTTTTTTTTAAACAAGCCTGCAGGCCTGTGGTCTGCAGCCAGACCCATCTCCAAATTTCATTGGTGTATTAGAGTGTATCTCAGTAGTCTATGGGTAAGTGTATTTCAGTAGTGTGTGAGGGAGTTTCAGTCCTGTATGTGAGAAGGAAGAGATTTCAGTGATGTATGTTAGAGAGTTTCAGTAGTTCAATCAGAACAGACAAATGAATTGCGTAAAGGTAATCATTTATTACAGATTACAGAATGAACAGATTAATGGCTGCGATGATAGCCTTTAAGTCTTTGGCGCTTGGACTCCACGGGGAGATTTTGCAATTGAGGAGCCTCCGGCCTGAGGCGCTGCGGGATAAATCCCCCATGGAGTCCCGACACTGGTGGTGATGGTGGTTGATGAAGATGAGGCAGATGAACCTGCAGAGGCTGGGTGGTGATGGGGGGGTGGAAGGTGCGCACAACAGCAGCCTGATATACTAAAAGCAGAGAGAATCATATTTAAAAAGACAGCAGCGAGAGGACAGGCCAACAACATAGGTGTTTCGCAGTGGTATTGGATGGGTGTGATCAGTTGATGACTCAATTGACAGCCCCGCATGATCGCAGCTAGAATTATGAGAGCATGCATTAGAGGAGTGAAAGCAGATAGAATGAAAAAAAAAACTAGCTGAAGCATGAGAAAGAGAGTCTTCCTGACTGAACTTCTGCAAAAGCTTCTTTATACTGCCTGTGAGAGGTTTTCAGGATTGTGTGCAGACAGTTTCCAGGAGTATATGCATGAGGTTTCATTGTCAGTAGTGTATGTGAGAGGTTTTCAGTTTTGTATGTGAAAGGCTTAATTTTCAGTGGTATGTGTGAGCGGTATTCTGTAGTATGTGTGAGAGGTTTACCTTCAGTAGAGGGTTGGAGAGGTAAATTTGAATTATGGATCATACATTTGCTATGCGCACTGTTACACACCATTGTGCTGATGTCATTTTGCAACTTACACAATTACTTTTTTCTTGTAGTTAAATTCTTGCTCATATGTGCTACGCACTTTGTGGTCAATAATGATTTCTGGAAGTTTTGTTGGATTAGATTTTTTTGAAATATTGTGTTATTTTTCTTTCTACTTGATGAGGGGATATGTGTTTCTGACAAACAATATTCAGTCATACAAGTTATGTAAGCCTTATTGGTATTGAAATATTGCATTTTTGGCTGTGCTAATATGTCATGGATGCATTCTGCCAAGAAATAAAAACGCCGCCTTGGTGGTTTCAGAAGGCCGGACTGTGGCGCCATGGGTGGTGCTGGGGCCTCGCAGTAAGAAAGTTTTGTTGTTCAAATCCAGCCTAGGGCCTTTCTGTGCTGAGTTTTGCAGGTGCTCCCTGTGTTCGGCTGGGTCTTCTTGAGGTACTCCTTTTTCTTCCCACAGTCCAAAGACATGAACGCTGGGTTCAACGGAAACTCTAAATTGCCCATAGGTATGAGTGTGAGAGTGAATGGTATGTGAATGGTGTGTGTGCCCTGCGATGGATTGGCAAGCTGTCCTGTGTGAGACCCTGCCTTCCACCCATATTCGGCTGGGATGGGCTCCAGCTCACCCATGCCTCTAGTGATGAAGAAGCGGTAAAGATAATGGATGTATGGATGGTCCTTTCAAAAGAAGGTGGTCGCCACCTCTGGTAACATGAATAAATGTGCTGCAGAATAATGTACTTCATGACAGTGTTAATGTGAATGAAAGTGAATTATGCTTAAAGGTGCTATAAGCTGAAATATCCAGCTAATACGGACAAACTAAACCCATTCTTAATCTGAACCATAAATCATAATGCAAAGTGTGAGCAGTGAACCGGATTATTACTCCAGGTGTTTTGGGTATGTTGGAATGTGGTCACATTTGGGTTTCTCAGAAATGACCAGAATGTGTCCACTCAAAGGACAATCAGAAATTTTTTTCAGCTTGCTGAAACGCAGTATCTTTTAATCCAAAGGGCTGTCATTCCACATCCTGTCTGTCTCTCCATATTGTCACAAGCTGGTTGTGGAGTGAATTATGGTGACGGATGTAGTACAGTAGGTGTGAGTAATCTGAACTTAGTTTCACTGGACTTATTTGATTCAGCACTCTGAAAGTCCTGACCAGAAGGAGGAAGACTTTAGTCAGGAAACACCCGAGCAAATGCTTTTAAAATGATAGGAAATCCTCTGCTGGATTGCAGAACATTGAGCCCTATCAAAACCATGGACATGGTTTTTTCATTCCAGCAGTGGGGCTTATTTACTGCATTCCCTCACTTCTCATCATGAAATGTTACCTTCAAGGTCAAGACCTTCTGGCATGATGGTAAGCGCCTTAAGATAAAATTAGTTTGTTGAAGAAGACATCTGCAAATGCACCTTGAGCCAATGCCCCTAATATTCTTGGATCTCGATCATAGAACAGTATTTATCCCAATAAGAGGGCGCAAAAACATTTTTTGCCTCCTAAGATGTTGCACATAATGTTAGCTGGAAGCTAAGCTGTTTGCCGTCCTTCGAATACAGCCCTGTCTGACAGCTACCTGGCAACCAACTCAACTGAATGTGATGGATGTGGGCGTAGTGTTAACGTCGTAATTCTACTGGCTCAGAGCATTGGTGGAGGCGGGAACCCAAACAGACTGAGGAAAACGCTAAACTCAATTTCAGTCTGGACAAAAAAAACTTTATTATGGTGAATTTATCCATCCCATCCATTCATGATCTAAATCGCTTCTTCCGCACTAGGGTCGCGGGGCATCTGGAGTCTACAAAAAAAGTATTTTCCCCCTTTACGATTTCTTCCATTTTTGCATAGTTGTCACAAAACTACGCATAGTTTTGCATAGTTTCAGATCACCAAACTAATTTTCATAGTAGAAAAAGATAACTGGCAAAAACATAAAATAGAGTTTTAAATGATTTCATTTATTGAAGGTAAAAAGCAAACCAACCCTTTGTGGCCCTTTGCGAAAAAGTAATTTCCCCCTTAATCAACCAATTAAACAATTGTACTGTATCCTGGATAACTGTGTAAAAAAAAAAAACAAAAAAAAAACAGGGGAACCTGGACAGCTCAACAATCCATTGCAGGGCACACACACCATTCACTCACAAACTCACACCTACAGGCAATGTAGAGTCTTCTATTTATGTGATATGTGTATCTTTTGGGGAAACTGGAGAACTCAGAGTCACCCACGTGAAAACAGGGAGGACATGCAGCCTATGCACAGGGAGGCCCCAAGCTGCATTTTAACTCACGATCCACATGTCATGGGGCAAAAACTGCACCCGCTATGCCACTGTGGGTGCCCTGATAAATTCAGACTCAATTTCTTTGTTTTGTTTTGTTTTTTTCAGGGAAAAGTTATACTTTATACTTTGTGCATTCCAGGAAGATCTGGGGATGCATTTTTTTTTTTTAATTCTCTTTAAACAAAAAATTTGGTGCATGCAATCTTTAACTTTGTAGCCTCTGTGCTATTTCTCACTGCCATCTTCATCCTACCGCAGGAGTTTATAAGGCCATGGTAGAAAAATACGCAAAACTTGTCAGTCACGACATGCAGGAAGACTCCAAAATTATTTGTTTGCTAGATTTTATTTGATACCACCCTCTCAGTTTGGAAAAGTAATTTTTAGTTCACGGAATGAGTACTGTCGCCTGCGTTTGTGTCGATTGACTGAGTGTAAAATTGATGATAGCTTGGAGGCAGAGATGCATTCACAGTCAAAGAGAGTTCTGTACTCAACCAAAGAGAAATGCTGGAGACATCTTTCTCTGAAGGAGGTGGACATCTGTTAGCCAAGTGATCCAAATGCCCTCCCTGGTAGAAAATTAGAGAACATACATTTAAGTTGGTGAGAAAGCCCATCCTCTTCACTCATATTCTGTGTTCATGATTTCACAAGTTGTGTTCCAAATGTTTTTTTTTTTCAACTCAGATATGTAACTATTTGAGTTCAGCAACTCTCTAACAAATAAAATTGCAATTATTTTTTGTTTTAGGGGCCTATAGTTCCCTTGCATGATTAAACTACCTATACAAGCTCTTGTTCTATGAATATTGCTGATAAAAATGGAAACAATAATGAATTCAGTATCAAGTCCCAAGAGTTACATGAGTTCATTGAAATATACAGACCCAGCCTACAAACAAATAGGCCCCCAAAGGCCAATCAGCAGTTAATCTACTTCATGAATTTGCTTTTAATATGAACATTAATCAGTTTTACCACCATACTCATTAGTATGCACTGACTGGGTCGGAAGTTAAATTGTTTCCTGTTCACTCTCAAACTGATGGATGTCAGTCATGCAGTGATAAAACCTCATTAACCCCTTAAGGCCTGAGCCTGTTTTTCGAAAATGGCAAGCCCAAAATGATATGAGTATATCTCTGCTACTATTTGGTCCATTTGAATAATCTTGGTATCATAATAAAGGTAAAACCATTTGGGATTTCTGCCATGGTGTAAAAATCAGTATATATGTCACTGAGTCAGAGTAAATGAAGATGGAACACAGTATAAATCAAAGACCTCATTTTGCACCAAACAAAGTTTTACTTCTATGCCTTGTAAACTTAATTAGTTGCAGTCTGAAACCTCTAAAAAATTTACAGCACAGAATCTCACCATTATCTGTGCCAAAGTTTACTCTAATCAAGTAAATCGGAACAAAATTAGAGAGGAATGTCTAGATGGCTTCTCCAAATTGGCAATTCAGGTACCTTGTGCGCCAAATCAGATTTCTCAGATATTAAACTGTAAAACTCATCTAATTTCACTTATATGTCACTCCAGGCATACATTCCACCCAAATACAACCAGTTTATAATTTTTAGAATTTATATTTTTTTATTATTTTTATTTCTGCCAGTCTTATAGCCTATACAATTTCCCATTCAAAGACAATAAATACAAAGAAAATGTAGTTTGGTTCCACTGGAGCAGATTTATTAAAAAACAAAAAACAAATTAATAAGATTATGAATACAATGGAAAGGTTAAAAATGGAAAAGTAAAAAGACCAAAAACCCCATCAATTATTTATACATGAAAAAATACTATCTTAAAATACCCTGACTAAGGATTGAACCCTGGTCATCTGTGTCATAGTCTGTCATCATAACCTCTTCACTACATCAGTTGACAGGAGCACTGTTGTTAAATTGCCCATATAAAGAATGAGTCGAGAAAACAAGTCACTCACCTTGTTTGTACTGTTGTGCCCTCAGTATTCACGCGAAACGACGGTTGAATATTTAGCGAATAATTATACTGAAAATACCACAAACAAACCTCTTAAATAGCGCGACAATATAAACTCTTAAGTACATTCGAATGGCCCATGGACTCGGTTTGACGCACTGGGAACAGCATGGCTTTGTGCGATAAAGCTGGTTCAGGGCTCGCTGGAAATGTCAGAAGCTATAAAATCAAATGGCTACCGGCAAACTTTTACTGACAGCATCACAAGACGATCACAGAGAAGAAAATATATTGCAAGCAAGCTGAATGCTGAGGAACTGAGATCTTTGAAGCAATGCTCGAGAAGCAAAATATGCTGGGATATTGGAAGATCTAGTTTTGTTATAACACGGACACATTGAGCTAACAATAGCAAGTGTGGATTTACCTTCAAACTGTTTTTTATTACAAAATATCAAAGGTAAGAAATTTATTTGCTCATCTCTGTGGACTGTAAAGTGTATGCCTGCTGTTCTTTGAGTGTGGTGTCGGTTTACATCGTTGGATTCTGTGGACTTTCCTCTTTCATTTGAGGTATCGTTTGTATGCATAGCATTAATTCAGGAGAAATTTTAGCAACTGAGCGCTGATATGATTTTATCCTATGTTTTGCTACAAGCTTATTTGCTTGCTTGGTGCTTGAATTGTGTTCGGTTGAGGTAAAAATGGACAACATGAGCTTTTTGCCTAGTTTCTTCGCGTAAAGTGGATGTGCCGCATTACAATGTTAGGATTTGGAAACAGGGGTTAAAGAACTTCGAAAATAAAGTGTTCCCAAAGCATGCTTTGATGAAGAATGCTAACAGTCGTAATTTTGAGCTTTCTTGGCTGTCACTCGCTAACTGAAATAAGTCCTAGGCACTCAGTCTCAGTGTATAGATGTTTTTGTATGTGATGTTTGTGTACACATTGTTGCAACCTAAAGAGGACCAGAAGATGACAGAAACTCAATATTTCATAGGGATTGCGAAGTTTTTCATGTACTGTAGCATTTACGTTTGTATTCTTGATATGAGTGGGGAAAGACATCTCTTTCATAACTTAGTAAAGTTTATTTCATGGGGTATCTGCTGTCTTAGGCAGTCACTGACACTTCATTGCTTACAGACTTTAGTACACATTTGAAATAACCAATTCAAGGTAACTGGAGGAAAAATGTAAATCTGCCCTTTTGCAAGCTTTGATTATCTCATTTTTAAATGATCCGTCAACACAGTGAGACAAACATACTATTAAATCCATGGTTATAAGACCACATTCAATTGCTGCAGCCAAAAGTGAATCCTTATCAATGCAGTAAAATCTCATATCAGCAAACAGAGCCTACACTATTGATAAAGTCAATATCTGAGCTCAAGGCTGCACAATTATTTATTCATTTTATAAAATCTAATGTAAGATATTGTGTTTCCGTCATAGTTCACGTTCTATTTATAAAACTGCTGGATGATATCTTAGTATTTGTATTTCTGCAACTTTTCAGTCATGACCCCATATTCATTCATGTCCTCCAAAAAAAAAAAAAAAAAAAAGATTTGGGCAAACAGTCTCTCAGCAATGCCTAGAACATTGTTAAAAGGGAAGTCTGCATGTATAATTTCAAGGGAAAGGTTCTGTTTCATACTGAATGGGAATGCAGGAGTGCGATGCTGAAAAACTGGTTGGACATTGTGCATAATTTCTCATACCAGATAATTCACTATACTGTAGCCTGTATTTTTTTTTTTTTTTTTATAAATAAAGGTTAGCTGTAGGTTCAATTTTGAGGCAAATTATTTTAATCAGGCCCTAGAAGTCTACCATTATTAGTTATGGAGAATGTCTTTGAAAATGCAGATAGCATATGCTCTGTACCACTCCATATAGATAGGGCAAGTAGCGTCCAGTCTTCCAAAGCTGGATCCAGGTCACTGAAAGTGAAATATCCAGGGACCAAGGCTTCAAACAGATCTTGTCCATGTAAACTGTGTGGCTAAGATTGCATGTATTTCTCAAGCTGGCAAAGTTGAAGCGGAGGCTTTGCTGGAAAAACACAGAAGGGGTTGAAATTTGCAAACCCCATGAACTGCTGGACCTACCACACTGATGTAGGAACTAGCCACTCAGTAGTGCCAGAACTTTCTTATGGTCAATCTGTACCTGGCCTCGCAAAATAACCAATCTCAGAAAGCAGACAGTGCATGCATGAAACTCACACTTTTTTGGCTTGGCTTACAGATGGTTCCGCAGCAGTCTTTAGATTTGCTACCCAATCTTTTTTCTCACTTTTGTAATGGGGTAATAGCACAGACTGTATAAAAAAGATGGACGCAGCACCTGGGTCTGAAAAGTGAAGCCAATTCGGAAATCTCTGAAAATTGCATTCCATTTCATGGCCAGAAGATGGCGACGTTAGTGGTTGCAGAGAGAAGTTCAATGCTGTAGAGGTCTATGGGAAAATGACCCTACACTCCCACCTGATTTATTATTTCAATAATGACTTTCCTCATTATTTTATGGTATCTATCGCAAGTTTCAAGTCTCCTTCGATATAGAGTGATGTTCATTTTTGTAAATTATGGTCCCAAAAAGACTAGAATGAAGGATTAAGCCAGATATGCTTTTGGGGCATGGCTATCCTCTTTTCCTTGTCAGATACAGTGAGACCCACCTGTAGGTCCACCCCTCGCTCCACCCTGGATCTTCAATTCACGCTCTTGTCCAATAGGAATCACATCCGCTTTTAAAATGACAAAATGGCGCTTTTAAAATTGCCAAAATCAAGGCTGCCTAAATGGTATGCTGAAACCAATGGATGACATCATGGTTGCTTCGGCCATCTTTTTATACTGTCTGTGGGTAATAGTTGATCCCACTTGCCAAAAAAAAATTTTATACCTATATCAAAGGTGCCATTCCTGTCAAAAATTTTGGAGAAGGTTGTCTTTTACCAGCTTTCTTCATATCTTAATCAACATGAAATCACTGACAAGTTTCAATCTGGTTTTAGGTCTTTACACAGTACAGAGTCAGGACTTTTGAAACTGGCTAATGATCTGTCACTATCTCTCGATTCAGGGTCCTGTGTTGTGCTAGTATTACTGGACCTCTCCGCGGCCTTTGATACCATTGACCGTGGCATTCTGTTGGACCATCTTAAATTTGGTGTTGGTATTCAGGGCACTGCCCATGATTGGTTTGCATCATATTTAAAGGACTGGTCATTTGCTGTACCGATGGGAAATTTGTCCTCATCCTCAGCTGCAATCTCCTGTGGTGTACCTCAAGGGTCCATTATAGGCCCCCTCTTGTTTTCCCTGTGTATGCTCCCACTGGGCTCTGTTTTACAGAAACACAAAGTTCTGTACCATTGTTACGCTGATGATGCTCAGCTGTACTTTTCTCTGAGACCCGATCATACCTCCTGCTTGCAGCCCTTTGTTAATTGCTTAAATGATGTAAAAAATTGGATGAACAACAACTTTCTCCAATTAAATGAGCGAAACAGAAGTTATTATTTTTGGCCTTCCTGGTTCGACTGAAATCATTAAAGAAAAACTTGGTCCCCTCTCTGTCAACACACACTCTTTATTTAAAAATCTCGGTGTCCTTTTTGATTCTTCACTCAGTTTTGAGAGCCAAATTAGTGCAGTAGTTAAGAGTAGCTTTTTTAACTCCGATGTATTTCCAAACTAAAACCTCTACTCTCCCAATCAGACCTGGAGACTGTAATTCATGCTTTTATTACATCTCGTTTGGATTATTGTAATTCTCTGTACTTGGGTGTCTCACAGTCTTGCCTCTCTCGACTTCAGTTGGTTCAGAATGCTTCAGCTCAGCTCTTCACTGGGTCAAGAAAGAGGGACCATATCTCCCCTGTGTTGGCAGCCCTACACTGGCTACCAGTTAAATTTTGAGTTGATTTTAAAGTTTTATTATTTGTTTTTTAAAACTCTCCATGGTTTGGCTCCAGAGTACATATCAGACCTAGTCTCACCCTATTCCACTGCACGGTCCCTAAGATCCTCTGATAAATTGCTTCTGTCAGTTCCTCGGTCGTACCTAAAAACCAAAGGTGACCGCGCCTTTTCAGTTGCAGCTCTAAACTGTGGAATACACTACCTCGGGAAATCAGGTCTTCACCTTCTATTGCCATTTTTAAATCACATTTGAAAACTTATTTCTACTTTCTTGCTTTTTAATCCACCTGTTCGTTTGTTTTTGTCATGCCAAGTTTTTTATTGTGCTGTTTTCCTGTTTTGCTTTTATGCTTTGTCTTTTAACTGTCGCTTTTAATTGCGCGCACTTCATGTTGTCTTTATTTATTAATTTATTTACTTCTGTTTGCTCTACATTTACATTATTTTATTGATGGTGATTTCATTTTACAGATTTATTGATTTTTATAGATGTTTTAGTTTCCCCATTCTATTCTTTGCCAGTTATCATTATACAGCACTTTGGTTCAACATTTGTTGTTTTAAGTGTGTTTTATAATTAACTTGACTTGACTTGAATACAGTTCTTGGTGAACGCTTTTTGGTTGTGTGTGAGATGTAGTTGGGTGATGGGTGGTCTCATTACTTGAAACAGTGTTAAACTATGACCTGTCCCTTGTAATGAGACCGAGATTAACAGAAAGCTCCAAGAATGAACTATCCATGTAAAATATCTGAATTTTTGTGAATGTGTTTTAATCTTTTTTATTGTAGCCCCCGGACAAAGTCGGGCGGCTACTATGGATTCACGTGTGTCATCTCTGCAGCCGCCGCCACGTCCGCGTCCGTAAACGCTTCCTTGTGGGTGCAGTACAGGCTGTAATTTTTGACCAATTTCTTTCATATTTGGTGTGGACACTTGTTACACTTCGCTCATGACACCTATCAATTTTGGTTGCCATGGCAATAGTATTGGCCGAATAATATGCAAATTAGTGACAAAACATAGAGATTTCCTTGTCGATGCAGTACAGGCTGCAATTTTGGACCGATTACTTTCATATTTGTTATGGTCATGTAATATACTTCACTTATAACACCTATCGATTTTGGTTGCCATGGCGACAGTATTGGCCAAATAATGCGCAAAAAAGGGGAGAAGTGGGCTTTCGGGGGCTACAACCATGCGGTCGCAGCCGCCCGGACTGTCTAATTATTATTTACTCTGTGCTCTTGCACAACAATTTCTTTCATCATTTTTGTTATTATATTGATTCAATGAAAGAACAGAATGTGACACATTGATTAGTCAAGCACCTGTTACACGGGAGGGAACCACTTCCTAGTCAAAGTGATGACCTCATTACCCTCAGCCAAAGGCTTCAACTCTCAGGATGGTGCCTCACAGCACAGCAAGGCAATGACCCAAAGCGTATTGTGAAAGCAACCAAAAGAAGCCAACGAAGTGACATATCCTGCACTGGCCAAGCCAATCACCTGACTTGCATCCATGCATACATATTGAGAAGGCATTACACTTGCGAAGGAAAAACAGATGGCAAAATAGCCCGAGAACAAGGAAGAACTGAAGATCTGGCAGTGAATCTCCCAGGAAAAAAATAGAAAATTAAAGCTGAAATTAAAAATTAAAGCTGAACGTCTACTCTTCAAGCAAAGCTGCTATATGAAGTACTTTTTGATTAAAGCCATGGAGGACACTCCAAAATCTATCAATCATCCTTGAGAGTTCTTGCTAAAGATGTTGATTGGCAGAATCAGGTTGTCAGTTGGTTAGGTAGTTAGTTTGTTCATGATTTATTTGTTTTATTCTAAGTTCAGTTCTGTTTATTGTGTTTTTCTTCTGTTCCGTTCCCTAAGGAAACCACTTGCAAACTTTAATGACTGCTTACACTGAGTTCTGATCTGAATGCATAAACTGAAACCTTGAACAGCAAATGGGCTTGGAAGCCAAGTTAACCGCCTGCGGTTTCTAGTTGTAAGTTTAGTTCTGTTAATTATTTTTATCTTCAGTTCCTTATGTTTCCATGCCTCCATGTGTCTGTTTATCTGTGTTTGTATTCCGCTCTCACTCTCCCCACCCCATTTCCATATTGCATCTTGTTTCCTCGTTTGCAGTCATACCCCTCTCTATGCTCTGCCACTCACTCTCACCTGCCTTGTGTTCAATTGGTTATTGTGTATTTAAGCCCTCAGTTTGTGTTTACCCATTGCAAGTTTGTCCCAGTTCTTTCTGGTACTTGCGAGCCTTGTTCCGAGTTTTGATTCCCGTGTTTTGACTTTGTGTACTGTTTTGAGTTTTGATTGTTCTTGTGTCTGTTTACTTTTGGCTTGGGTTGTTCCATTCATTGTGACTTTGTTCCTGTACTGCATTCTGCCGTGCCCTGGTCCTTGATTTTCTGTCTTTCCTTCAGCATTTTATAACTCCCGCCGCTCGCGGTGCAGGAGCTATGGTATCGGGCTCCGTCGGTGCGTGCGTGCGTGTGTGCGTGCGTCCGTCAACACATTTTGCTTTATCTCATCAATGATTTCAGTTACAGGCTCCTAATTTTTACTGGACATGCATCTCATAAAGGCCAACAAATGACGTGCCTAAAGGTGACCTTGACCTATTTTTTCAAGGTCACCGGCCTCAAAATATCACCAAAAACTTTGACATTTTGCTTTATCTCATCAACTATTTTGCGCAATTTCATCTCAAACGATCTTTTTGTATGGAGGTTACATTTGTGATGGTTGACTTGTGCAAAAGTTGTCCAGCGTCATGTTGGCGACGATGATGTTGTATTTTAAATAAAATATATGCTGTTTGTGAGTTTCAATGAAAGTGCAGTTTGTGCTCAATGCTATTGCTCTTCATATATTTTCAAAGTGCACCACTAACATCCCACTGACATCTATTCCAGGGAAGGCCTTGTGTATTTCAGCAGGACAATGCAAAACCACATACTGCAGCTATTACAACAGCATGGCTTCGTAGTAGAAGAGTCCGTGTGCTGAACTGGCCTGCCTGCAGCCCTGATCTTTCAACGATTGAGAACATTTGGCGCATATTAAACGAAAAGTCCGTCAAAGGAGACCCAAAACTCTTCAGCAGCTGGAAGCCTGTATTAAAGTGGGATCAAATTCCATTGGCTAAACTCAAGAAACTTGTCTCCTCAATGCCCAGACGCCTCCACTCTGTTATAAAGAAGAGGGGATGCTACACCATGGTAAACAGGCTCCTGTCCCAACTTTTTTGAGACCTGTAGCAGCCACCAAATTTTAATTGAGCTCATTTTGTGGAAAAAATTTTAAAATTTCTCAGTTTCAACATTTGCTATGTTATCTCTGTTCTATTGTGAATAAAATACTGGCTGGTGTGATTTGAAAGTCATTGCGTTTTGATTTTACTCACAATTTACACTTTGTCCCAACCATTTCGGAATTAAGGTTGTATATGGCACCGCTTCTTATATCTGCAGTAAACTGCAGAACTCCATTCCTATCTGTGATGTCCTGTACCCTTATCGTTACACAGGTGTGTGACTGCATGGTTGAAACAAAAGCCTGTACTCACACTGACCCTTTCTGGATAAGGTTGAATACCTCTGCACAAGAATCTCGACCAAGATGGTCAAAATAGTTCACTCAGAAAAACAGTCCGCCCTTCATTGGACCTAACTGGGGAGGTGTTTCGGACACAACCTGTCTTTTATCCTTTATTTCTTGCCGCATGTGTATATCAGCAGTGTGTGCGTTTCCTTGCAAAATTAGACAGGATTGGAATGTGCTCTGAGTGGCTGCTTTGTTTGTTATGAAGATTTTTAATTGGACTTCAGACAGAACCTTGTACTGCCACACACATAGGGGGATGTGTAGATAAAACTTAGTTTTTGTCTATTTTTTTTGTTTTCAGTCACTGCTTAAATATGAGAACCTGAATATTTTATCAAAGAGCCTGCTTCTCTGAGCAGTGAATCATTTAGCTGCAACTCAATATGTCAATCAAACTGACTTGCTAAAGTAATATCATGTTGTTTGCCTGAACATTAAAAGAAGCAAGATATGAAATATCAGTGAATTTGATGATGGTGTGACTGTTGATGGCTGATCTTTACTCTGAGTACAGAGTATACAGACTCTGATGCAACAAACAAAAAATTTCCTGTTAGTGCTATACGTGACCATGACAGTGGCTTCTGTTGACTCCAATGACATGAACAGACTTTTTCCAATTAAGCACACATCGGATGAGGTGCCATGGGTTGCAGCCAAATGACAAACATGCAAAATGCTATTGCTAACACTATTGAGTCAGCATGCACCAAAATATCTGATGGTTATCTTATACGTACTTTATACCAGAGCCGGAAATACCAGGGGTGCAGGGGGTGTAGTTGCACTTGGGCCCATGTGTAATCGGGGCCCATTGGCAAGTAAGCACATGCCTGCGGCAAAACTGTTATTAAAGCTAGTATCTCACTGAGCGGCGAATGCTTACGAATGTAGCGAATTTTGAGTTTCGTCAGAGTTCGTAAAAGGGCGCAAAGCAGTTTGCTAAAAGCTTTTAGGATCGCAAACAGTTTTTCTTGTCGCAAAGAAATTTTGAACATGTTCAAAATTTCTTTGTAAATTTATTTTCTCACAAACAGTTGCAGACGTTTGTAAAAGAGTTGTAAGCGTTTGCAAAAGGTTGTAACACGTGTCGCCTAAGTTCTTTTTGGTTCGCAAAGTGACCACTATACAACAGAGCTACGAATGCTGACGAATGTAGACGATTATTGGGTTTCGTGAGGATACCATCAAGGTTTCGTCAAGATTGCAAAAGAGTTTGCAAACGGTTTTTAAGGTCGCAAAGAGTTTATTTTCATATTCTAGAAAGCCATTTCCTATTCATTCGCAAACAGTTATGCAAATGTTGCTAACTGACGCTAAACGTTGCTAAATGTGGCTAATGACACCTAGGTCTATCCTGAATTCGCTACATTCGTAAGCATTCACCGCTCAGTGAGATACTAGCTTAAAGCAATCCCATGCATGAAAAATAACTCTAACAATGATGACAAGTGATCAGTAGACACTTATTTCTGAAGCCATCAGCATTCTCATGTTAAAAACAGCAACAAGGTCAAAAAATCTCTATCACAGTGACAAACAAGTTTAAAGTAGTTAGTTAGTCTATGTCTAGTACTCATGCAAATATGTACAGCCCTATGTTAGTTAGTTAGTTAAGTTATGACTTTTTAAAATTACAATTGAGCCAAAACAGACCAGAGACGTGACCAGGCACTACTGGAGCGGGCAGGGAGAAGTTCCAGTCATCCTCTGGTGGCAGAATGGAGATGGCTGGCAGATGTATAAGGTCTGGCGAACTTTTAAAGATAAGCTGGGGGTATCCCCTTTGTAGTCCATTGTGCCAGCACAAATGATTTAACGTGATGTAGGAATTTCTGCGGCGTTTGAAGATCGGACGAGTTGCCACATTCTGGATCAGCTGCAGGGTAGAGACCAGAAGGCTAGCTAAAAGGGAGTTACATTACTGTCGTCCAGGGGGAATGATACTAATTCCTGAACCAGAAGCTGGATTGAATAGATGATGAGTAGGGTTTGGATTCTGAGGAGGGACCTGTAGGCTCGGCTGACCGCTGCCCTGTTCTCATGGAGGGACAGTCAGTTGTCCGTCACCATTTCAAGGTTCCATGCACAAGATGACGTGGACACCTCTCTTTTTCCTGGGTTGAGCTTAATATGCTAGTCATCGATGCTGCTTTTGTTGTCCCTCAGGCAAGCAGAGATGCTAGCAGAACCCACATAAGTACAGTGACTGTTGAGCGGCTGGGTCTGAAGCCAGACTCATGTGGATCCAGCAAGTTATTCTCGGCTGGGATAGAAGAAACTGTGGTTAAAAGCAGCATTTTCAAGAGTTTTAGACTGAACAAAAGGAGGAGAGAAATGGGATAGTGGTTCTGCATCAGGGAGGGATCCAGAGTGGGCTTCTTAAGGAGTGGGCTGACACGGGCACACTTGAAAGAAGGCTAACATCTGGAAGATAAGGAGAAGTGTACGAATGTCAGGTGTAATGGCTTGGAGGAGAGATGAAGGGATGGAGTCAAGGGCACAGGTAGTTGAGTGGTGGGAGAGCAGGAACTGGGGGGTGTTGGGGTCAGTCAGGGGAGAGAGAGAACAACAGGGAGGGAACAGAAGGAGGGGAGACAGGGAAGGTGGGGATAGATGTAAAGGACGAATGAATCTCTGCAACTTGCTCGTCAAAGGAGTCCGCAAAGTCCTCAGCAGTGAAAGAGGACTGAGATGAAGAGGGAGCGATGCTGAGGACAGACAAAAAAAAGGAAAACAGTTGAATTGGGTTCACAATGGAGTTCAGAATTTTCGTATGAAAATGATTGATTTTAGCAGAGGTGATGGTTGATGCCAGAAGTTCACTGGCCACAGGAGTGAGAATCTGTGCGCCTGAAAACAGGAGGACAGAGTGAATCTAGGGCTGAAGGGAGAGAGGACAGCAGGCAGTGAGATGGAGAGTTAGTGGGAAGTTTGGAAAAGGAATCCAGAGGAACCAGAAGTGGGGGGGGGGGAGCAGTGACTGTGGAGGCGAAAGAGGAAGGTGAGAGGGAGCGACTGTTAACGAGAGCATTTAGGGTAAGAGAGGAGGAGATGAAATGGTGGTCTGACTGGTGCAGTGGGATCGCTGTGAGCCCAGGGGAGCTGCAGGTGCTCATGATAACGAGGGCAGGAGACTGCCAGCCTTATGGGCTGAGGGTGAGTGCAGCACAGAGAGGTCAAAAGACTGGAGTAAAGGCAGGAAGGCAGCTGACTGCAAGGCTTCTCGATGGATGTCAGAGTCACCCAGGAGAATCAGTGGGATGCCATCCTCAGGGAAGGAGCTCAGCAAAATATCGAATTCATCAAGGAGAGAGTCTCAGAGCGTCTGGGGGACAATAAACAACAATGTGGAATTTAATGGGGAAAGTTATTGAAACAGAGTGGTATGCAGAAGTGGAGATGTCACATCAACAGGGCGTTTGCATATGCAGAACTTCTGCTCACCGGAGGTATTTTAGCACAGCTTTGTGTAAATTCTTAAGTTTTTGAGTATGAAAACCCGGGAGATACAGCATTTTCAGAAATTCTTAGACTAGTTTTTTTCCCCCATTGTGATGTTTGATGTGAACGTTGCTTGATAATTGGTGACCAATCTGCATGATTTTATGCATTGCTCTATTCCCTTGCGACGGGCTTATTGGATAATTGCATGACGCGAGGAGCATCTGTACACCTGCTTTATGCGCTTGGTGAGTGTTTACCGAGTTGCAGCTACATTAGCTCTTTAGGTTCGCAATTTTTGCATTAAAGTCCAGGTGTGCCCAATTAAGAGGCTGTGAGTGTACGTGAATGTGAGAGCGGCATCAGTCAAAGATAATAAATGTGAATATAAGAATCTTTCTTCAAATAGCTCTTTCAGTGACAGTTTACTCCCTCAGAAAACAATTTTTGGATGGGGTATTGTTGTTGTCATGTCCGACTGTCTGTTTGTGCCTGTGTGTGTCCATAACAAACTGACAAAACATGCATCCGTAGTGCAAATCCTGTTTGAGCCACTGGGGGCAGCAGTGTCATAACAAAAAGTGTATCGAGGGGGTCATAGAAGTCCCTGATCATGTAATCAGGAGCACAGCCGATTAGTCTGTGCAAGCCATTTCAAAATCTAAGGAAGGAAAAACGCACCTCAGCTGACAAACAGTAGCCAAATCGGTGCCTCTCAGAATAGGGGATAAGTAATCAAAGTCAAAGAAGGAGATACTGGAGCGTACGATTTCTTAGTCACCTGCACCATAATAAATTGCCTAACGTTTCGACAGAATGTCTTCTTCAGAGTCAAACTCTGATTCTGTTGAAACGTTAGTCACGTGCACTATAATAAATTGCCTAAGTAATCGTGTGCTCCAGTATTTCTTTCTTTGACTTCCATTTCAAAATCTGTTTCTTTATGACATCATATAGTGAAATGACCACCCAAAACCAAGATGGACTGATCAACATCAACCAACCAGGTAATCGGTTCCTTCATTATTTGGAGTGATTCCTCCCTCTCACAATATCATGGAGGACAGATTTAAAATGACTTGTTATGGCAAAATGGCAGTGCACCTGGTGACATGAGAGGGGATCTTGAAGTGCCTTGGCAAGTTACCTTTCTAAGCATTTATTCACTCAGAGCAGAGCCTTGCATTGCGTGCAGATTTTATAAGGCTGTATGTTGTCATGTGGATACATACTACACAATCATGCATAAGAATAACAGAAAATTGACGGCAAAATTATTAATTGAAATTATTGACGGCGCATACATTTAATTTATAACTTAAGAACAGTGACAACATTCCCATTTGACTGGGAGCATTCTTCCCAGCATCTTTGCTTTGAAGTATCCCCAAAGAACAGCAACTAAGTCAGCCTGGCCATCACTCATTACATTATTAGGCACCAGCATGATGAATCTTTTTTCCTCAATGTGCTTGTCTGGTATTTGTTTCCCAAATACACATTCCCGTGTGTTTCCCGTGCTCTGGTATATCTCTGAGAATGTGTGCTCTATTGCGCTCAAATGTGGCTTCCATAAATCCCTGCGCAATTTGTTCAGATTCAATTAGATTGTATATTCATAAGACAAGAAGCAATGTCACTCAGTCACACTCTTTAAAGACCTCAAGGAAAAGCTGGTGATGACATCATTCAGTGCCTTTCAAAAGTTTGGAATCACCCAGGAATTTAGACATTTCTTAAATAAAAATGTAAAACAATTATTTTTTTTTTTAATCAAGTATATGTGTAATAACCCCATTCGTACTGTACTGATTTTGTTATAATATCATCCATGCTAGCTAGCTAGCTATCTTGGTTATGTTTCCAAGGGGAATGTATTTTTGCGAACATTGTGTCGTGATTGGTTGAATTATTTAATTATTTTATTATTGGTTGAGTTTTTTCAATGGAAGAGGAAAGCTTCTTCTCAAATTTTAATGGGCTGAATTACAGACTTAGTATCTATGTAGCATTTGAAGATTGTTGAGGGGATAGTCTGGCTTGAGAGACATTTTGCCGCGTAACTGTTGATTTGTTTACCTTAAGAAATAATTCTTGTGTCTGCTAATGCCATGGGACGTCCAAAGGCCAAGACCTGGCAACTTACCATTTAAATCTCATTGATGCGGCTGCCATATTTGATTTTATCGAAGGGGTTAAAAATTTCTCACAGGCCACAACCACAGTCCATTTTTCAAGTTGCTCAGGATGATCTTTAGGCTACGCTACTCAAACATTATCAGATGGATTTTAGATTTTTCAAACCATTTGCCAGTTACAGCCAAATCTTGGTTTAACCAAGTCTTTACTCAATTCTCATAAAACTTCCTGTCTGTGTTTTCGCCAAACTTTTCGCAATGTCATATCAAGGTGCCATAGCGACTGCCCTGCTGCACTACTTATTGCTGCTGGCAGCCACATTTTCATTTTTTTAAATCTCTCTTCCTCTGCAATCACAGGAGGACTCTATGAGCAGCATTTGTACATATGCACTGTCTTGTTCATAAATACCTTGATACATCTCTCTCTCTCTCTCTCTCTCTCTCTAGTTTTGGCTGCTCGGCTGAACAGAAACTCAGCATTGCAACCAGTAGTGGAGCAAACAGCTAGAGTATTCCTTCAAGGAGATTTTGATGCACTTCTGCCCACAAGCTCTCATTTCAGCAGTTTTAAATAAGACACCA
The DNA here is from genome assembly GCA_029692085.1 of Gymnothorax javanicus. Lineage (NCBI taxonomy): Eukaryota > Metazoa > Chordata > Actinopteri > Anguilliformes > Muraenidae > Gymnothorax > Gymnothorax javanicus. The sequence continues at coordinate 24,161,058 of CM056206.1, read as the reverse complement.
GTTATCAGTATTATGAGGGATGATACAGTATTATTGTATCTCCCCGACGACGATAGTCGGGAGATGCTATGGTTTAGTTCCAGGTCCGCCGCAGAGATTTTCTGTTACGGGCTCTGGAAGCGACAATTATTACAGAAATTTTTTCTAATTTGACACAGGCGAAGACATTTATTTGACAATGCTCAAGACCGATTTTCGGCAATTTTGGACGTCCAATATGGCTGCCGGCGGCCATTTCATCTGAAATTTGGGGATCGGGGAGATACACTATTCGGCCCCTGTGGCGACTGAGTTATCTAGTTATAATGCAAGTTAGGTTGACGCAGCCCTGATTGCTCGAGCCGTGATTGGAGTTAGACCACGTTGTTGCAACTTGTCAGAGGGTCTTTCTGCCCTCAGTTTTGTCATCAGTAAGTGGAAAACCATGCTCAGTTGGGTTGAGGTCAGGTGACTGACCTGAAAATGGAAGAATATTCAAATTTTTTGCCTAGAGAAGCTCTTGGGTTGCTTTTACAGTACGTTTTGTGTCATTATCCTTCTGTACTGTGAAGCATTGTCTTATCAGCTTTGTCACATTAGGCTGAATCTGAACAAATAGCATAGCCCTATTCACTTCAGAATTCATTCTGCTACTTCTATCAGCATTCACATCATCAATGAATACTGCTGACCCAGTTCCATTGGCAGCCACACAAGCCCATGCCATAGCACTGCCTCTACCATGTTTGACAGATGATGTGGTATGCTTTAGATCATGAGCCTTTCCCTTCCATCTCCTTGTAGTAAACCCTCTGTATTTACATTCATGAAGGTGTCTCTTGATTGTAGATGAACTATGAATAATAAGCCGACCTCCTCAAGAGTGTTCGTGACCTGGCTAGATGTTGTGGAGGGTTTTTTTTTTTTTCCCAAGGAAGAATTCTGCTACCATCCACCTTTTTGTCTTCTGTGGTCCTCCAGGTCTTTTGGTGTTTCTGAGCTCTTAAGTTCATTCCTTATTTTTAAAAAGGCACCAAATTGTTGTTTTGGCCACTCTGATCGTTTTGCTGTCTGATGCGAGGCAGATAACTTACAGCTGTGGTGAACATTAAAATTTTGCTTTGTATGAGTGAAAATAAAACCTTTTCTACGCAACTTTGATATGTTAGGGCCCTGGGTCTTGGGCAGAGACAACTGATAAATGTGGCCACGCAACAGATAAAGCTCTGAATACGTAAGATAAGAAATAAAAAAATTGCTTCCCTGGAATATGGCCAAACAGGAAGATATCATTTAATAAATACTTTTTTAAAAATGCACTGCATTTCAGGGATTCCTGACAATCAATATGACAGTGTTATCCTTATGGCCATTTAAGCTGTCTTTCCCAATATTTTGTGCTTTAAATGCAGTGTAGGTCCTGGAGAAGCTCAATCCAGTGCGAGCAAATGCTGCAGTTTCACTACCACCTCTTGTCTTTTGAATTGCTGCACAATTCATGTATTTTTAATGTTGTCAGAGGTGAAATTCTGTGAAATTTCCAAGCCCTCATCCACATACTGCAGCATGTCTGCAATCAATGGTGTTGCATTACAATGATTTGCTAATTTGTAACCTGACAGATATGACTTTTTCACCTGAATCTGTGCATTGAATAGAATTAGTGTAACAAAAAGGACATTGCCTGTTTAATGCAATACGTATGAGGGAATATTGAAGCTGAGTGTATTTGCAGTGTGTAGTGTAAACATTTCTTTGTTACATACGGCACAGGCCATGTCATGTCCCTTGAGTCCCTCACCCATTATCTATGCTTCCTCACTAGGGTCGCGGGGGAGCTGAAGCCTAGCCCAGCCGACTATGGGCAAAAGGCAGATAACACCCTGGGCAGCTCACCAATCCACTGTAGGGTGCACACACCATTCATACACACAAAACACACACACACACACATAGCAATGACAAGTTATAGCCTTTGACATGCATGTTTTTGGATTGTGGGAGGAAACCAGAGTACCGGAGGAAACCCATGTAAACAAGGGGGGACCATGCAAACTCCTCATAGAAAGGCCCCAGGCCAGCTTCAAACCCTCAACCTTTGTGCTGTGAGGCTACAGCACAGCCCATTGTGCCACTGTGCTGCCCCTTCTCCTATTTATGCATTTTCTGTTCAAGTGTGTTCCTACCCTGCTTTGTTGCTTTCCCTAATTCTCTGTGCTCTTCTTTTTTCGTTACCTTGAACGCTTGCGACAGGTATCTGGAGAAAACTGTATACCAGTCTCAAAGCCCACCAGTGTGTCCCATCTTCTGTTTGTCTGTCCTTCTTTTAGCACAGCTTTGAAACCGCTGTAATGTTTCAAAACTCCCTGCCGGGAAGAGCGCACATAAAAATTGGAAACTGTGGCTGCTGCTGCACTAAGCACGGTGGTTCCTTCCCATCTGTGGAGTATACAACCATGTTAAAAGTGGCTTTCTCTGACTTTTCTCAAACCCAGGATTTTTTTTTTGTTTAGTTCATGATGCAAAAGGCAGAAACACTGGTGAAGAAAGAAGAAACTAAAAATAGGGGCAAATCCGTTGAGTGAGGTGAGATTAACCTGATGTTTGCCCAGGGAGATTAGAGCAAAAGTAATTTCCTGAATTCCTAATCCTTTGAGGAAGTTGTAATCTAGTAAAAGCTCTATGACCTGGAATCCATTATTGATCTTTTCTGAACAGTGCAGCATGTGACCATTTAATGTTTTTGACATGCAGTATTTTCACAGGTCCAATTAAAACTCTGTTTTAGAAGTTAATATCTTTGAGTTCATATTAAGCTGGAGCTGGACTCGCGAAAGCCCATACCTCTGCCAGCATAGCTGGAGTTGAACTTTGGCCTATATCTCAGCTGTACTTTGGCCTAGATATGCCAAAATTTGCTCACTTGTTCCTCTTGTGCTACTCTAACATATTGCAAAGTTTGGTTAAAATCTATTTGGCCATTTTTGACATATCCTGCTAACAGACAGACAAACAAATAAATAAATAAACAAACGGAAGCAAAAACAAAAACAATAAGTAATTTTTTATCCCTTATTATCTTGTTTTTGTGTAGGCCAGCTCAACCAAGTAATCTTGTGATTTTAGACCCTCAATTTCTTTTAAAAAATTTATGAGAAGTTTTAGTTATAACTTTGTAGTCTAGAAAAGGACTATTTTTGCAAAAAAAAAAATATATATGTATATATATTTCTGCCTATCCTGACATAAGACGTAACATTTAATTGACATTTAATTTTGTTTAATTTTTTGTAATTTTGTATTAACTATTACTCAGAGTGATCCATAAATATGGGACCAAAGGCGTGTCGAAGACCAGAAGTTCTCGTGCCAGGTCTCGCGAGGGGAAGACAAGTTCTGAGCAACAGCAAATTCTTGCCTGTTTTCCAGCATGGCTGCCAACAAGTTTTTTTTTTTTTCCTTGACTCTGGACCAAACATAGTTTAATCATTCAAAGGGCTAAAACCTGTGAGCTGTTTCAACAACCTGTGATCTAGAAAATGCTTTCGCTGGGTTGTCTTTGTTGTCAGATGATACTAAAAATAATTTGGTTGTGCCCAAATTTTTTTTAGGCAAACATTTCTACAGTTTTTTTTGGGCACAGAACAATCATAGCAAAAACTGACCACGTTTGAGAAATTGTCGTCTAACGTTACTTTTTATCTGGGTGCTTGGAACAGCACTTATATTTCACTGTGTAATGTTATCGTCATCTTTTAAACTGCCTCCCCTTTCAGTCCTTGCTCCACAGAGTCTTCAGGGGGTTTATTGAGTGTGGGATAAAAATGTTTCCCACCCACTAGTATCAATGTGAGATTTTGCTGTCCCTGGATGGCCTATGAGAATATTTCAACTTCCTCTCTTATTTAATGTCTGCTCATGATAATAAAGATTTCACTTTTTAGTTAATCAAGGACACAAGAATCTTTGCAATAACTTTAGATATTTCAGGAGATCGGAACTCAGACTTGTTTGAAAAAAAAAAATTCAAACTCTGCAAATACCACCTTTTGGGATCACTTTTTGCACTTGTGATTGGTGTTATATTAATAAATTATGAGAGTGAATTATTAATTCAATACAGACTGGAAGAATGCAAATAGAGAGAAATGCATGTCTGTTGAGAGTTAGAGTAAGCTTGGGCCTTGGGCGCAGCTGTAAAGTTGGGGGTTACAGCCTTAAATAATTCTTGGCTGTCAAACTGTGAAGACCTGTCTACGGCATTTTGAATTTCACTTCTGAGGTTTGGGTTGCAACATGTACCTTTTGGTTATATCTATATGCATTGGCTGATATCACATCTTCTGTTCTCTGTGACTCTGTTGCTGGGTATAATGCTTAATATCATTTTGAATTTATTTTAACTGGTCAGATTGGCGTTAGCGTTAATAGACAGCATTTTTAAGCTGAAATATTTATTACCCATCTTTCCGAGTCAAACCATACTTTTATACAGCATACATACTTAGCGCCATTAAAAACGCAAAGGTGAGTTATCTATCGTACTTGCGGCATATTGAAGAATCAAGAGATTTATATTGCTTTTCCTGTGAGATACGAGTGGAAATAAAGAAAAGCGTGTGGTATTGTAATGCTGACGTACGCCAAGTGAAGGCGCCAAGCATTTCAGTAATAACAAACATTGAGCTGTTTGTGATGAGTATAGTGACACTTGACTTGCTCTTTTGGGTGTGGTCATTAGCCTACATAAAGCCAACAAAAATGAAATGAAAAATTCTATGTCATCAAGAAAATGGAACGGCTTGTGACACAGGAGAGAGAAAAAGAGCCTTTGGCATGTTAGGGGCAGGTCTCAGCCGCTGAGAGGTGGTGCGTCATTTGCACTGTCACCGTTCAACAATCAGTCGGCTGTCTGTCCAAGAATGGAAAACAGGCACGGTCACTGACCGACCATGCTTAGGGCAGCCACGAGTGACGATGGCAGCTCAAGAGCGCCACACCCAGTTACAGCCTGTACGTGACAGATTTCGAACAGCAACCTAACCTGATCATGAGAAGAGGAGTCTGAGACATCTGAGAGTGAATGCAAGTACTGTTTGATGCCGTCTATTAGTGCAACATCAGCATGTACACAGCCCCTACAGAAAACCCATCTTTTGCCCATTCACGCACAGGCTATTGACCACACCCAAAAGAACAAGTCAAGCGTCACTTTGCACATCACAAACAGCTCAATGTTTGTTATTACTGAAGCACTCCCTGCCTTCACGAGGCGCACGTCAGCATTACAATACTACGCAATTTTCTTTATTTCCACTTGTATCTCACCGAAAAAGTAGAAAAAATCATTTGATTCTTCAATTTGCCGCAAATAGAGTACAAACCTCACCATTGCATTTTTAATGGCACTAAGTAAAGATGATAAAAAGAGTAATGGGCAAATCCGTAGTGATGTCAACCTGTAAATGAAAGGTTAAGTTATTTACTCCTCAAATATGATTAATATTTTTACCTGTATCCTTAGGTTTTATACTTGTACATTTTATTGTACAAGTTTCATTGTACATTGGAGTGTACATTTCATTGTAAAAAGGAACTTACAAGTTCTTTCTGCTACAAAATTGGATGAAAACGGTAATAAGCAAAAATAAATGAATAAAGTCCCTTAACACAGAAGTGTCAAATCCATAGTGCTGCTTTTTTCACATTAAAATGAAAATAAATTGTATTACAAATACGTTCAAAATTGCTATTTTAATGTTCAGCCAAGCCCATTACATTATGAGGATATCAAATTGTCTGCATCAGACTTTTGCAGAATTCTTGGAAAGTTGTCTCCCAAAATGTCTGTCTTTTTATTTCCACAATAACACAGGATATACTTCCACAATAACACAGGATATATATATATATATATATATATATATATTTTTTTTTTTCACTGAACAGTATTTTTGTAATTATTTTCTACACCTTTCCACTTGCCCAATTGGGTGCTATGAGAATATGCAGTAATACTTTTTATAATATCAGAAGAATAATTTTCCAAGGTGTTCGTCTTGCGATTTTGTTTCCAACTGTCGCATCCGTAAAGATGGAATTGCCCCACTGCACAAATAATTATTCCTTGCATGCAATAATGTTTGACCTGTCACACCTATCCAAGGCTAATCTTCCTCCCACCAGAACAAATAATTTGAAGCCATCTTTCCAAGCAAAACTACTATCACAATTTACATGTTTGCTCCTTGCCCTAGTAAGACATCTGAGCACCCTTCTTCACTAAACTGAAGTTAGTCTATCAAAGTTTTAGACTTAGGTTAGATTTGGCATCTCAGGCTTGTATGCGGCTGTCTTGAATTTTCAGCCCTCTTTCCTTTCAAAGTCTGCTTTCAACCTTTTGGGAGTATTCAACTCTAATTAGTGTTATTAATGTCCGTATTAAGCAGGAATAAATATCTGTTCTGTTCTGTGAGTTTGGCACACCTCAGAAAATATCCCTGCCAAATTTCAATGATTAAAAAAATCGCAAAGTATATAATTAACTTTTGAATATTGCAGAAAAGAATAAGCAGTATTCTCTGTTCTGAAACATTGGGGGCATGTGCGTTGAAGGCGTTGAAACCACGTCCAATAGCGCAAAATATTGCGACGTAAATTACGGCCTTTTGGCGACTATTTCACTGTGCTTTGCACTATTTTGGATGCACAATGCTGTTACGGTCCAGGCCAGGAATCAAGCGCAGAGTCAGAAGCATGATCCGACTGGTAAATTGTTGACAGCAGTACGGTAGAGATTGGAGACAGAACCCCAAGATAGGATAGCGGTGACAGAACCCTGAGGAGGACGGGCAAGTCGGCACAGTTGTCATAGGCTACGCTTGAGCTGCAATCGCCGGCCAGGCTTCGGGGACGCTGCTGGGTGTTACACAGGCTCTGCCAGCACTGAACTGCTTCAGAGGATGGACAGCACGCTTGAGCGGAGTGCGGTCTCAGTCCTGGATCCAGTTCAGGATTGGAAGCTTGTTCCTAACAAACTGGACAAAGAGAGCAAACTGGATGGGTTAGCAAGAACGAGATCACAGTCTTGGACACTGATTAAGATTGGAAGGTTGTTCTCAATAACTTGAGTAGAAAAACAGGAACAGACTTGAATTAACTTGAACTCAGTCCCAGTCCTGAACCCTGATTAGGATTAGAAGCTTGTTTAAATCAACTAAACAATTCAGTATGATTCCTAGGGAAAAGGCTATCACTAAAGCTCTTTTTGCATTAGATGACAATGAATGAGTTTTAAACTGAACATTGACAAAGATAATTTGCACGAAAGCGAGTTTATAATCCAGCAACTTGCACATGACCCAGAGAGCTTAAATACTCGTCATGCCGTTGTAAAGCGGACAACCACATAAAGAGATACCACTGAGGGGGAGAGACGCACGGGACGCAAACCAATCACAGCGAACACGCTCAATAGACACACAAGCTGCTGAACTGCAAAGGGACACAAGGGAATCATATGAGGGTTGTGACACAATGCATTAAATTTCTGGCAAATTAACCCCTTTGCGCAGAAGCCAAATCAGGCAATTTATGCTTTCCCCTATATAAGGCTTTATCATGCAAGATTTGAGCATCACAGAGTGTGGGAAAATAATATAAATGAAAGAAGACACTTGTAGCACTTCGAATTCCATCTTATTTCAGTTTATTTTCAGATTTTATTACCAAATAAAGGATACAAACACAAAGAATCTTCATGTTAATTCAACTCTGAAGTTCTTTAAAAAAATACTGAGAGTTGAAATATAGCTCAGAGGTAAAACAATACATTTCCTGGATCATAAATTCCTTGACCCACAAGTGTATTGCATCTGAGTGAGATTCAAAATTACCAACTGTCCGTGAAGCCAATTAAGAGTGCTCTCAAAATGCTTTTCCAAATGGCAATCTATTTATAAAATGATCATATTTTACCTTGGGCTGGGTGACATGGACAAAATCTAATATCTCAATTTTTTTGTCCAAATACTTTGATATCGATATTTTGCCGATGTTATCTAGACAGATGTTGGTGCTTTCACAAAATATTTACACAATGGTATTTTTGATAACCATTTATTAGTAATGTTGAAATGACGACCAAGCAAATGCAGTCAACAGCTACAACAGTCTAGATTGAGCAGAAAAATGTAACCCTTTACTGTAATGCAGCTTTTAAAACCAGAAAAGCCAACTCTTGTCTCATATCACGATATTACGATATCCAGAATTAGTGACGATATTTTACTTTGCTTCATGATATTGATATAATATCAATATATTGCCCAGCCCTAATTTTCCCACATATCAACTGTTTTGATTCATGCACCATATGACTGAATTATTTTCATGAGGGAATTAGCTAGAGTCCATCAGTGTTGGTGGAGATGGACATCAATGGTCTCCAAAACCCCCCAAAAAGAGGCCAATCAGCCGGCAAACATGCTCATTTTAAGAAAATTTGTTTATTCTACTGTGTTTATTCGTCAAAATGTTTGCCCAGCAAGGAAACCATGTGCTGTTACCATACCTTATGATGTGAACGAGGGGTTGGACTTTTGCGGGGCATGCAAAATGAGGAAAGAAGTGAAAACCTTTTACTAAGAACACCAGGCTGTGTCGTCAGTCCTGCCTGCTCAACTCCACTGCCACTTGGTCAAGTCATGCCACTCGGTCAAACAGATGCAATCTGCCAAACTTCGGAGAGGGACATTACAAGAATGACACTTGTGCAACTACCTTTTCAGCATTTTCCTGCTGCGGCAAAGCATGCAACTCCTCCTTCCCTCAGTGGCCTTTTCACGTACGATAGAGGATCTCAAGCCCATGACTTGGCCCCATTTAGCTGCTCTGCTGATATTCACCTGGCACACAAGCAAACAGCAAGCTTGTATAAACTCTTTCCATGCCCTATAAGGAGCAGGTTTAACTCACTGACATAGTAGAGTCTGCAATATACTTTAAATGTACAAAAATGTACATAAAAATATTATGGAGCATCCGCATAATAAAACAGTGTGAACGTATTGACAAGCTTTTTATTTCGTTGAATGTGGAATAGATTCTAAAACAGATTTGTGGCATAGAGCGATGTGCCGCTATATTCAGTACTATTAACAAAGGCTAACGGTCAGTGATAATAACCAATGTGACTAGCTATAACAGTATCAAAATCATAGCAATGGTGAAAAACTGAAAGACTTTGTTGCTAGTGAAATAAATGAAATATTGCAAACAACAACATTTACACACTGAGGAGACAGTCTCCCCCATTGTGTGTGCCCTCTGGAGTCCCTCCCAGTGTCCATGTCCATAACATGGCTATATGGCTTCTCCATCTGGTAAAAGTAACATGAACACCCTTAGGTTGTGTATGCGCAAAGTTGAGATGTGACCTACCTTGCTGTTACGCAAGATTTTATATACTTTTTCTTGAGGCCCAGTGAATTTTTTTCAATCATATTTGGAAAGATAATCCTGTCCTCTCTTGGATAAAACACTTGGCAATCAACGGACAATGACCAGGAGAGTAATGTGGGTGTGGCCAACAGCTGTGCTTTTTGCAGCACAATGTCAGCAGTAACTGAGCAGGCAGTATTACTCGGAGAAACTGTTTGAGGCAATAACTGACTACGGAATCCAGCGAATGACGTATCTTTACAAAAAATCGATGGTAGGGTAATATATATATTTTTTATTCTGATAGCAATAATGGACAGTAGAATTATGTAGTTTCAAAACTATTTTGAAATTTTGCCTCAGAAAGCTGTTTTTTCATTATTAATTGGCATACCTTGGGCTATTTTAGCTATAGCTTGCTGCTATGACAGTAACTTGTGAGTGTTGTGTCTAGTGTGTGTGTGTAATGTGTGATATATATATATATATATATATGAGAAAAAGTAGTAGCCCCGTACTGACTAAATCAACCAGATGAACAAATTTAAAAGATAATCCCCTTTTTTTGCAAAAACATACGATACACTGGCAGGCCAGTCCACTACCCTTGCCATCTTCTAACATAGTCATGCCTTTTTAATATACACAGAAAATGGTTTTGCATTGTATAAGTGATCTATGCATGGGCAGTCACGGGGAGTGGCGGGACCCAAATGCAACACAATGAACACGAGTAAAGTTTTACTGGTTTTTACTGATCTCAGAGCAGGGGTAAACAGAATGCAGAGCAGGGTAGCTTGGTGCAGATCAGGATCAGGAACTCATGGATTGTGAGTGGAGCTCAGCCAGAGACTCGGCGCCGATGGCAGGATTCGAACCCGGGTCCTCCACACGACAGGCGGAGAATTACCACTTGGCCACCGGGGCAGACAGGATAGTGTTTTCGCAGGCAGGCAGTGGAGCGGCAAGACGGGTGGCTTGGAAGACGGCAGACAGGAACCAGGAAGCACAGAGGCAGAAGGTTATCAGGTTTACCAGGGCAGGAACGAGAGAACGTAGTCAGAGGAAGGCAGAGTCGATTCCAGGAAGTCAGACCAAAGACAAAGGCTGGAGAGTAGTGCATGCTGCAATGACAATCTGGCAATGAGTTAGTGAAACAGAGCTGCTTATATGCTGGCTGGGTAACGAGACTCAGCTGAGAACAACTGCAGTACAAGGGGTGTGGCCAAGCAAAGGGAGAGAGGGCAGCAGCAGAGCAGACTGTGACATGGGCATCCCTGGGAAAATGTATCATTCAATGCAGCATAGGACGAGGAGACAAGAGTACCCAGAGTAAACTCATGAAAACACAAAGAACCTCAGAGCTGAAATCAACTGTTCCTATTAAATGCTGGTTGCGCCACAAATCTGAGGGGAAAAAAATAATGGAAATCCCTGAAAGGCGCATTCTTGCGGGTTTTCATAAGGCAATTTAATAGTTTTGAAAAGTCGTTCTTTTTCTGACATAAACCGGAAAAATCCCGCCAAATGGTTTGTCACTTACGCCTGTAATGAATCATTTCAGGGGGATTGTGTCTCTGCTTTCATTTCTGACAAGGGCAACAAACAGATGGGAATGTCCTGATTCATCATGCATCATACTTACAGAAATTCTTGACTTCAGAATACAGAAAAATGACTTGGACTGAAGTCAAAAATTTGGTCAAAAATGATCCAATATTATTGATACACGAATAAAAAAAACTTTGCTTATTTCCGTCCATTGATAGTTTCCCTTTTCTGCTAATTATAAAAAAAAAAAAACACAACCTGAGCCTTTGAATTACACAAATGCTGTCATTTCTGAATCAATATGTTGTTTGATTTTCTGTCCCTGTAAAATTGAGGGAAAATACCACACATTTACCAGGCCTTGGAGGAACTCATCAAGTGCAATGCCTGAAGTTGCACTACTGCATCAAGTAGCAGTTAAAACCACAAATGCACTCCAGTTCAGTTTCAGGGTGCCTTTGGTGATTGAAATATTACACTTTCATTTAGCTGAAACTCTAGCTGATTACAGTCATTGTTTTTGAGTATAATCCACTTACATGGCTGGATATATTTGATGAAGAAATTCAAGGTTGCTTAAGTGCTCACCCCTTCAATGTCAGTGCCCACTCTGGGAATCTAATCTGCAACCACTTTTAACATCACAAAGCCCAATTCACTCATATTGCTGTAACTCAAGAATTCCCAGCTTCTGCAGTGCCACAGATGTGCTCTGCAGTGTTTATATGTCATTGAAGATTTATTGCTGGTTCCATTAGCCAGTGTACTCAACTATGATATCTTCCCTGTCTGTCAACGCCCACAGTGCCATAACATTGGACAATCAGCTGGTGGTGCTGTCGACATCTGCAGCCGATGCTGGGAGGTACTACGTTCAAGCAGTTAATGAAAAGAATGGGGAGAACAAAACAAGTCCGTCCATCTACCTGAATATAGCAGGTGAGTAAGGAGACGTTTGTTCTACATTGTGCCCCTTTTGTCTTTCCCTGGCAAGGCAAGGAGATCTGGGTGCAACCAATTACCAAGAGCTGGAACTGAAATCCTGCTCTGCTGCTCTTTGTTATGGCTTCGTCCTTGAATTATTGGCACATTCAATAAAAAAAAGTACGTATATGAATTGATGACAGATATGTTTAATGAAGTTTTATTCCTGATTTTAACCTCTTCAGTTCCACCGAGTGTGCTACTTACTGAAGTGGTACTGGCAGAAGCTGAAGCAAACACATGCACTTCCCTCACAGAATGTGACATCACAGCCTGGAGGATGGAAATGAGTTCAATTTTTTTCTCTCAGAGAGTAATAGTCGGTCTTTAGTTCAGCATGCAGATTGCATCTCATTTTGCTATAAGGTTATGTGCACCCCAGGGGCCGCATTCATGTCGGGACGTTTCCCGCCTATCGGGACGACAGATCATGACGGCCCTATTGGTGCAATTCATGAACGGCTGTTTGGCCTTATCTGCCGAGCCTATAGGCAGACAACTTAGAGCACCGAATTCGGGCTGATAGACAGCATTTACGGCAGTTCTTCTTGTCACACCGAAAGACGACGTGATTTTTTCAGCTATAGTTTCCCAAACGTCTTCTTTTTTCTTGTTTGTTATGCGAGCAACAGGCTTGGGGAGTAACGGAATACATCTAACGGCGATACGTAATTAGGATAGGCCTACCAAAAAATGTAACTGTATTCCCTTGGGGTTACACACAAAAAGATGTCATTAATTTACAGTTACATTCTGTAAAACAGGGGGATTACTGGATTACCATTGTAATTTAGTCTGTAATCAAGAAGAACAAGACAGATGATCCTACTATCTTAGCTAACTGACCAAATTTACCTGACCTGTAACCATTTTTTTCCGAATGAAAATAGTTTTGGTTTAAAGTGTGATGCTGGTGAATGGGATGGTGTTTGGGTAAAACAAGCTCCAGCCTGCTATAAATAGCTGTTTTTGACTTGAAGTTTGATTATGAAGTGTTTTTACCATTAGCTACGTAGCGTAAGCCTCATGAGCATCACTACTTCTACTGGGGAGTGGCCGCTTTTCCGACAGCCCAGTAGTCCGTGATATGCCCTCCGTCAGTGCGTTAGTAGAAAACAATGAGATAAAGATACAAGAAACCAATTTAGTTTTGTTCCGCAGATAAAGCAGTTTTTGTTTCATCTTTCCGGAACCTTCAATCAATTGTTCTCAGATGGAGATAATAGTAATATTTTCTGTACTGGCTGCTTTTTATTTTCAGTTTTTTTACTTCCTTCAAGTGAAAAATTGTGACTATCCGCTGCTCAGTCTTTGATATTTCGTGCATCCAAAATATACAACGGTACATGTCGTTACACTTTAATTCCAATAGATGGCAGTCTAAGACCATAAATCATGACGCTATGGTTTTGTAGGTTCTTTAATGCCGATAGTCGCTATTTTTTCGGATATGGTATACATGGCACATCTTAACATCAGTCTTCACATCAATACAGTGATGCTTTAATTCGTTAGATGTCCTATTTATATATTCTAGTTCCATCTATTTGGGCCAGCGCCAGAACTGAAAATTTGGGAGCAAAGATACATTATTTTATAACAATTAGTCCTAGCTAGTTCTCAGTCTTTTTTTTTCAACGCAAATTTCCTCGAGAAGTAAAATCATCCCTCCATGCTGCCAATTGGGATCCCTAACTCTGCTTTCCTCATTTTCTGGCGCTTTTTGTTTTTGCTTGAAAGGGATATTGTACAATAAGAGCGAAAAACTCGCTTAACCTGCCAAGAGACAAACAAATCACTCATCAACACACCAACGAACAACACGAACTCCCCGCTTCGAAAACGAGAAAGGTAGATAGCCGTGTCACTGCGCATGCACCCCTCATCAACACTTCATATTCCAAAATTAGACAGGCCATCAACTGGTGGCCTGCGTAACTAACGTTCATGAATACCGCTTGGCGCCGCGGACTTGTGGTCCGTTAGCTATCGGGAAGATAAGCTTTATCAGCCCAATAGGTAAAACTCCCGACATGAATACGGCCCCAGGCCTATATAGTTTCATACAGTCAGATCCAAAGGCAATATCTCAGTTGGATGTACCAGTTTTTTTTTTTCTTTCAAGAAATTAATTAATTATTTTAATTTTGCCTCCAATAACTCTAAAAAGGCAGTATGTTTAACTATTATTGGTACAAGAAACATGGCAAATTTTTGGATACCCTGATGTTGCATTTGTTTTAAATATCCCAATACCTTGAGTTGCATGTAAATACTAAAAGAGCGACAATGGACCAAGCGGTTGTCCTAATACTTTAATTTTTTTTTCCACAAAAAAAATGTTGGCCACAATCATTGGATCAGATATAAATGTAAGATTACACACATGGCAACTTCCATCATCATGGTTAAGACAAATGATTAGCAGTAATGTATGACAGAAAGTTGTTCAGCTTCACAAATGTGGAAATGCCAGTAAGAAAATGGCAAAAAAGCTCAAAATGCCTATTTTAACTATCTGGGCTACAATGAAGAAATGTTAAAAATCGTCACTATTGTGTGGATTATTGAAGTAGTAAAGGACACATTCAGTGTCACTGTCAGAAACTTGGAGATATGAATTATGCCTTGGGGTTAGAAAGACTCCAAAACTATGATACCCAACCGAAAGATGTTTCGGAAGGTTTTTAGGAAAAAGCATCTGTCGCTGTCAAAAAACAAACTTGTACACTTACTATATGATAAACAGTATAGACACTCACTAAGGGATTGAGCTCTGTGGTCAGATTAACTCAAAATAGACCTCTTTGGCTATGAACACCAGACGATGATTTGATGCGGAAATAAGATGGCCTTTGATTAAGAAACCTCATCTCTATTGTGAAGTATGGTGGTGGATCTACAAAACCCAAAACCAGTGTCATGGGGAATACAATGCCATTCTTTACAAAAGGCTGTTCGAACAGGTAAACAACATTGTAGTATCATGATCTCATCAAGTTGCAGATGATATTTAATAAAATATTATGGCTGGATTGGTGAGCAGGATATTGATCCAAGGCATACATTGACATCAGCACATAAATCGTTCACAGACCACAGAAGCCAGGTTTTTCCTTGGCCTTCAGTATCGTGATCTACACCCCCATAGAAAAACTGTTGAACAAGCTGAGGGATAGAGGCCATTAACATGGACCTGGGCATTAAAAAAATCTTGAGGGATTCTGCATTGATGAAAATTATTTGCATGCATTCCTCATAATCAAACATATTAAATTGTATAGTGTTGAAATAATTCTGTTTGTACATTCACCAATGCCTGTAAGGGAGCTTGTCAATATACTGAACGCATTCAAATTTGAACAGGCGTTCAAAAATGAACGAGTCTCCGTTTGTGTACAGCTAAAAAACGAACAGCAGTGCGTTCAAAAATGAATGAGCACACGTTCATTTTGTGTTCAGAAATGAAAAACGAACAAGTATGCGGCCATTAACATGGACCTTTAAAAAATGCTTCAGAAATGGAGCATGCGTTCATTTTGTGTTCAAAAATGACATTCGAGCATGCGTTCATTTTTGACCGGACGGCATCCAAAAAATGAGCAACGCAGCAACCCCTCTCAGCATTACAAAATGAATCTGTTCTCCAAAACTTCGCAAAAATTTACACCAACATTTACACCAAATAATTTTCCTACTTACGAGAAAAAAATTCCGCCTCCGGGTCCTGCAGAATTTAGAAGTATATTGTAAGGTATATGCCTATTAAACAACAGTTTTCACATCGACTAAAAAATCCAACCAAGTCTCCAGTTTCGAGATTATATCTTTTCCGACCGTCAATCTTCCGCTATACGCTTACACTTTTCATCGAGTGCGATAAGATGCTTTAACACATTCCACACTCAAGACCGGAGATAAATTGTGATTCACTGGTACCGGGGTACGTTCAGTCAGCCAAAACATTCAAATGTTGCTGTGTGAATACTTTACTGGAATAAAAATCACTTCCGTGTGGTGTCAGTATGCCACTTTTTCCTTCTCATATAAAAAACCATTTCAGAATTACAAATCATGATGTGAACCGCTAGGCAATTTGTATGCGAAAGATTGTAGTTTTTTTTTTTTTTTCATTTGCAAGATCCAGTGCTGATTAAAATGATAGTTTACGCATTGTATCACATCATCTGTGCGACAGCCCTAGTTTAATTGTACTATTCTGTGAGTGTAAGAACTAGGATAACTTGGTACCGCTCATATCAAATTGCAAAATTATCCGCGATATTAATCCTTTCTTTTTAAACCTGTGAACGCGCAAGCCAAAAAAAATGCCACACTTTACAGCCCACTACGTACACGATGAGTTCTGCAATGATATTCAGATTTTGGTCCATTGATTGTCACAGATTTTGTACCATTTGTCATATTATATATTGTTCTAATTTATTGTACAGTATTTTTTTCAGACTAAAGTCACAACACATGAAACTGCCGCTCTGTGGGAGCTGCCGACGACAAGTCCAGGTCTAGATAAGCAGATGAGCCAAGTAAAACCTCTGCATGTGCACAGTATTATAAAATCAGTATGTCTAAATGTTAATAAATATTTATCCCCCCCTTTATGAATATAACCCTTATTATAAGGGTGTTATCAGTTCAATTAATGAATAAGCTTGATTGCAAGATAAACGACTAAGTAGTCTTGTGATGCCATGGGGATTAGCTGGTTCAGGGATACGAGATCACGGAGTGAGACCTGAATTCATGCGACACGCAGAAATACCGGTGACAAGACTTTTGGATGATGTGCACGATTAATGCTTAATTTGTTCAGTCGACTAAGTTTAATATGTTTTTGCTTCGATAACCGGAATATAATTTGTTCAGAGAACAGGAGTAGGTCGCATATAATCCCATTCCTGAAGTGTCACCTAAATTGGCAAGTGATCTTTAGCAGGCGGATTATACCCGGTATATGAAAAAAACTAACAATGACAATGAGAACAATTTCATTTTATATGAAAAAAAAAAACTAACAATGACAATGAGAACAATTTCACTTTAAGGAACTGAGAATTTAAAATAGGCCTGTACCAGCGTTTATATAATCCATCATCCATATTCAGTCGTCGTTCACAGAAGAATATCCGCGCCCATAATCTAAAAGCTCACTTCACACATAGATGAATGCATCAGGCCTTGGGCAGGCATCGGAGAATGAACGCATCGGAGAATGAACGCATCGGGAAATGAACGGAAGGGTGTTCATCATCGACCAGGTTTGCAGCCTCGAACGCATCCAAAAATGAACAGGCGTCCGTTCAAAAATGAACGCGTTCACTGTTCAGTATATTGACAAGCTCCCTAAAGACAATGTTTTTATCCATTTATGTAACTTGGAATGGTCTTAACCCTATCCAGACTGGGGGGGGTTATGCCCGCGCCAATTTTCATGTCGTATAATCACTGAACGGCTTGGGCTAGGACCACCAAACTTGGTGACTTTTCCTAAAACTTGTCTGGGAACAATTTTGTACCAATAAGTCAAGTCCACCATCTTCGCTGTTTCCATGGCAACGGTTTTCTAACAGGTTTGTCTGACAAAAAACCGCTGATTTCGGTTTCATCAATGTAGTTTCCAGATTTTATTTTTAACATATACTTATTCCATTATATTTACAATATCTTACATAATTTAAGTTTGTAAGAGATTACCCTATTATGCCAGTTTTAGGCAATAAAATCAAAACATGACGTCATAATGACGTCATAATAATACCAAAATGATTGTAGTGACTTAGTTTTACGTGTACATCATCCCCTGCAAATTTGGTCATTCGCTATGTCGTTTACGAGTTACTGGGGGAGGGCATAAAAAGCCCACCCCCCGGCCCCAGATAACCCCAAAAAGCCCGGTCTAGATAAGGTTATAGTGAATGATCTAATTTGATTCAACTATGCATCTTCTGTATTTAAAGGCCCACTTCATGCTCTCTCCCAGCTTGCTGGCTGATCCTGGCTCATATTTGAAGAACAGCTGGATCACACCATTCAGCAGGTGTATGCTCGCATACATAGCCCTCCCCTCTACCTCTGAGCCATTATGCCTGCTGCTAAACAGCTTCCCAGAGGACACTTTTTCTCTACTTTATTGCAATAGTGTGAGTTGAGAGAGACAAATCACAGTTGTCATGCAGGCTCGACTATATTGGCTGTGTTCGCTTTTGAGTGTGCTATCCAGTGTGATTAAGCTGGTCTTTCTTGAATTAAATTGAGAAATAAATAACATATTGCTGCTGAAGAAGGCCTATTTATGTGGCCAACCTTTTAAATACTGTTTCGGACCACTCTTTGCCCCCGAAAAGGCATGCATTCTTCGCAGCTCGCATTCAGGGTGCTCGAAACAGTCCATGTTGATATGATAACATCACACAGTTACTGCAGATTTGTCAGCTGCATGCTACAAATCTTACGTTCTTCCATTCAAAGGTGCTGTGTTGTATTCAGATCTGGTGCCAAACAAGGCCGTTGACGTTCACTGAACTTCACTGAGGACCTTTGACTCGTGACTTTGTGCATTATTATGCGGACAGTTGCCAATATAATGTGGGTAAATTGTGCCCATAAAGGGATGCACATGGTCAGCAACTATGCTCAGGTACGCTGTAGCATACAAACAATGATTAATTGGTATTAATGGGCACAAGCCGTGCCAAGAAAACATTCCCTACACCATTACACCATCGTTATCAGCCTGAGCTGTTGACCCAAGGCTGGTATAGTCAATAGATTTGAGCTGTTGACCCTAAATTCGGACTCTAACATCTGCTCGTCACAGCAAAAATCATGATTATTCAGGCCATTACACATTTTTCTGTTTTCAGCTGCCAAATTTTAGTAAGGCTGTGTCCACCGCAGCCAGATTAATGTTCTTGGCTGACGAGAGTGGTACCGTACATGGTATTCTGCTGTTGTAGCCAGTCCTCCTCAAGGTTCGACGTGTTTTACTTTCTGAGATGCTTTTCTGCCCACTGCAGTTGTCACTGGCAGTTGTCATTATCTGAGTTACCGTAGCTTTAAGGCTACACGAGCCAGCCTGGCCTCCTTTGACCTCTCTCAGCAACAAGCCATTTCTGTCTGCTTAACTGCCACTCACTGGATGTTTTTGGTTTTTACACCATTCTATGTAAACTGTTGAGACTGTTGTCAGAGACAGATTGCTTGTAGAATATCATTCCTTGGCAGCTGCTTTTGTCGTTTGACCTCGACCAAGAGGCCTCCAGAGTGAACACAGGAAAGTCTATTTGATAGCTCCAGCGGCCTTTTCTAAGAAATAAAACTCTATAATTGGCTGCTTGGCTCCAGGTTAGATAAGAAGTCTGTGAGTTGTCATTTCCTCACTACGTCCGTGGGCCTTTTTAGACTTTTCACTGTGTCGAGGGCAAGTGTGGTCCGCCAGAGCACTCTGCTAATAGTGAGTTCCATTTTTTTATTCAAATTGTAATCACTGGTCCTCTATCCACCTGCCTGCTTTGGGCTTTGGGCATTGTGTGGATTGACTGTCTGTAGCAGCAGGCTTGTGTGACTTCAAGTTGCATGATTTTGTGAAAAAGGGACCCACTGCGACTCAGCTAGTTGCGGGTATAAAAAAACATCACATTGGCTTTCAATTTTGCACCTGCCTGAATTTCACATTAAACGAGATTTTCATTTTATTTGGTGCAGTTCTTTTGACTACACATTACAGATGAACACTTGTACTTCACAAAATTTCTCCCTGGACCCATCTGAAGACCACAATGGAAACATGATCAGAGTCACATTTTCACGTTGTGGAGAAATAATGAATTAAAAATTCAAAACGATCATAGAAACAAAGCACTGCAAAAATATGCAAAATATATAAAATATAGAAAATATAATAATAACATATTATTATTTATTATTATAAATATTATAATAATATATAATATATAAAATATACAAAAATGCTAAATTTGGACTGATCTTTTTTTCTTTGTGGTCTTCATTTTCTTTTCTCTCCATTAGACTTTCTCTCCATTTGAAATGCACAATACAGGATCATCTATTCACCACATAGTCAGGTGTGGGTCAGTATTTTAGTATTACATTCAGAGCGAACCACATGATTGCAAAAATCATCTTCATTAAAGGGAATGCCTGAACCTGCATATTGCGAGGACATTCACCCACAGCATTGTTTTAAGACTCAGCACCAATTAGTGTCTCAGTAAAGTTGGATATAGAAATGCTCTCTTAACACCAGCCACTTCACTCTCATCAGTAAAATTTGTGTTAGAGTCAGTGTTGTTGCCTGTTTATTTACTTCCAGGAATTGTATGGAGCTGGAGTGCGATCATCTAGAAGAAATGTACTGTTAACATTACATGTGCTTAAGTTGCTAGGTCCCAGTACAACTGAACATAACCCAGAATGATTTGCAAGTTAGACAAAAATTGATTGTAAAGTGGTCTTTGCTCTAAAAATGTGCTATCATGTACTGTTAGCAGCGATGCTACTGTAGTAAGGTATAGCGAGCCAGCTAGTTTAGCAACTTTTTATAGGTCACTGTTGACGGCAATTGAAATCAGTGGTAAAAGGCTCTTTACTTTGAACATGGCATGATGTAGGTACTGTTCGCAATGATGCTACGTCAGAGCAAAGGGCTTTCTACAATCAATTTTTGATGCTAACATAAGTGACCCAGAAACCAATAGCTAGCTAGGTACCTAACTAATGTTAGTAAAGGGTCTTCCTTTGTTACCTAGGCAGCAAGCTATTTAGAACTAACATTAAAACCCATGACAGTGGGAGTCTATGCACCCATGGACTCTATTTACCTTATTTTTGAGGGTTTGCTAGCTTGGATTTTGAAATGGGTTTGCATGATTTGGGCAGCTGGCTACTTATCCATAGCCAAGGTTTTGGCTAGCTAGTTAGTATCTGACATTGGTTAAGCAACGAACCACCAAGGACGAGGAAAACAGCAACCATATTTTATTGTCATACGACTGTACTTGGAAAAGATCCAAACTATTGAACCCTTTAAAAAGTAGTCAGTTGTAGCAGAACTGGTCTGTTGTCTGAGCACAACATGTAGCGTTTACGGCTTATAAAAGAAACCAGTGTGACTCTATAAAAGGTTCAGGGGATGTGATTATGAGTAGGTCGGGTGTATGGGCGGGACCTGGATACAGCGGCTTAACTCCCTGATCACTACTGCGCAGACTCTAGCTCCAAATATGCAAGATGGCAGCATCTGTATGAATTATATTTTGGCTCCATTTTTGTACAGAGTTAGGAAGTGAAGATGCATCGTCCATTTTTATATACAGTCTATGATTGAGATTGAGATTATTTTAATACATGTAACTAGCTTCAGTGACAGAATCAAATTTATTGGTTATCATAAGTAGGCTGGCTAGTTACATAGCTCCCAAGTGACCCGCATTTGAATAGCAAAATCCGCAGACCCGCAAGCAAATAAAAAAACCCGCAATTTGCACATTGCGGGATATACACGTTATCTCTCCGCCCACGCGTTATGATGTGTTTTGAATCAACAAAATTAAATGCAAATTCCACTACCCGGTCAAAAAAATGATAAGAAAATCAATCGTTTTCTACCCCCCCACTAAAAATGAAACGGAATCTCCCCCCCGCTCCATGGAATGAAACGCTGTTGTAATGGACATTAGTTAGCTGGCTTGCTAACTGACATCTTATTTACTGTTTAAGGCTGTAACATAACCTTGCATTCTAGATGTTATTCTTACCCATTTTACTGCAATCCCTCTTGAACATTATGCGCGCATCTCCTCCTTCTTGGCAAAAATCAACATTCCATTTGTTTATACTAATTCAACTTGCGTAATTTTGAAGTTTTTATATTAATTTTGACCAAAGTTTTGTACCGCATTTGCGGTTTTTAATTGATGTTAATTCCAGATTATGTTTGCTTTTAGTTATAATTATGTCTCCCTCCAGGAGGGAGGGGAGACTTATTGTTTTTGTACGGTTACTGGTCTGCATCCGCGTTTGCGTTGGCGTTCCCACTGTTTCCGGGCTGTAACTTGGAAATCATTTCAGATATTTATATCAAACCTAGCTCTCTTTCAACATTGTATGTAGATGTGCCTTTTACTCTCTGTGAACATCAATGGGGGGGGGCGCTGCATTGGGGTGGAGGGAGACATTTGTTTTTTGCCTTAAAAACAATCTCTAGTTATGTTTTATTTTGTTGTATTCTCCAAGAAAAACAATCATTTGCTGCTCGATCCAGTTTGGTTGGCTCGCCCTTTTCGCCTCCATTTTAACCCCTTTGGGCAGAATACAAATGTTGTGGGAATTTTAATTTTCATTCCTATAAGAAATCACACTGAGACAAGATGAGAGTAAATTAGGGGTGCAAAGACTCATCGACATTGTCGACAAAATTCGATAACAAAGTTCGTTGTTGACTAATTTATTCATCGATAATTTGTCGTTACGTCATTGCAAACGTATTTCACGCATTGGAACCGGACTAAACGTCGTTTCTCAGGAGCTGGAGATAAAGGCAGCTGCAGAGTGAGCCATCTGACTTAATTCACAGCTCTCAGTTACGCCAGCGCAAATGCGACCGGTGGGAGGAGAGAGGAAAGCGACAGGATAATGCGGATTTGGAGCTGTAAATTTATGCACGCAGTTACAATATTCTATCACTAGATGGCACTCCAGGATCATGTATTGAATATTCACAAGCACGCCGAATACTGAATACCGTACTTCTCATTCACCTGAAAATTGATTTAAGAGCACAAAGAGAGAACAAAGAGTGGTTGCTTTTCTTCATTCTATGCGTATTTATGAAAAAAAAAAAACTTTGTACTTGTACTTGCACTTTTGATACTTAAGTATATTTTTCACTAAATGCTTTTGGTGCTTAAGTAAATTTAATGTGAGCTACTTTAAGGCTTTTACTCAAGTTATTCTCTTATGGGTGACTTCAACTTTTACCAAAGTAACTTTCAGTCATGGTACTTCTACTTTTACTTAGTTGTTTTTTTTTCCAGTGCTTTATACATCTGTGGATAAACCTGGTTTAATATCAAAGACTCTAGACCAAAGAATGTTGTTCACAAAATGCAGATTTTTTTAATTGAAGGAAAAAAAACTTTTTTTTTTTTTTTTTGCTGCTGCTGCTGCTACCTGTCCTTGGTGAACAGAAAAAGAATGTATTTAATTATTTATATTCGCACTTTACCTGACAACAGTTAAAAAACTTGAATTCTGACTTGAATTTTTGTTTATCTTTTGTCCACAAGTAGCCTAATGAGCAGCAAAGTTTAATAAAACATTTTTGGAAGAAGTATTAATTTTTATTGTTAGTTAGCACATGGCTAAAATGACCTCAAGCTAAATTGAAATGCTAATTGCTAAATAACTATTGCACTGTGCGAGTCAATCTGACTAGTCGATTAATCGTTTCAATAATCGCTGACGAATCGACAATCAAAATAATCGTTAGTTGCAGCACTAGAGTAAATAGAATCCACTTTACTATTTGCCACATAGGGTCTTCGTTACAGGCAAGAACAAAGACAAAGGAATCTCTCCTTTGCTTTGGATATATGTAAAAGCAGAACGTCATGATGTGCGCCCTCTGCGTCAGCTGCGTGCGTGCACATCCCACGTAAGTCTGGCTCCAGTAGTCCTAAAAAGTTTCTCCCCCCGCAGAAATTTTTCGTTTCCTCGGGTCTTATCTAGAACACTCCAGGCTCAGAAGGAACACACTGTTTCAGTAACACACTTCATGACGCTTCTACAGTTGCAATCACGCATGGCCTAGGTCACCTAGGCCACTTGAGAACAAGCAAGGATAAACACTTAATGACTGAATAAACAAGTAAATCAATACTAAATCAAGAGCAAGCAAGGATAAACAATTAATAACCAAATAAGCAATAATAAGGAATTTATGACTGAATTCCACCAACAACAAATAATGCCAATTTTTTCCTGTTATGCATGAGCCTATTTAGGCTGTATAACTCAGCATTTGTGTCACCGAGACTGGAAAATTATTCCAATAAAGCTAGACATTTGGAAATTCAATTACAGAATTATTTAGGAATTAAATTTCGGAATTTACGATCGCCAGCACCTATATCTGCGCAAAGGAGTTAATGGTTGTAAAATGGTTGAAAGTAAGTTTTATGTCGCTGCTGAAAGAAGTTAGGCTTGTATCCAGTCTCTATGGAAATGGTGGAGCCTTTCTACTGCAAATCATTTTTTCTGCAGTGAAAGATTAACTGCAGCTGTAAAAAGAACCATTTTTCTTACCTAAAAGAAGTGTTTTACCCCATAAAACCTACAGACCTATGGGTCCATCTAATACAGCTGATGTATTCAAACCTGTGGAATTTCAGGCCTATTTTAAATTCTAGTGGAGATCTCAATGTTTCCAACAATCTTCAATATGTCCTGTTGAAATACAGGGAAAGGTGTATAAAATGATGTGCAAGAGCTAGGTATTTTCCATGTGATGCACTGCTGTGGCCATATAAACATGGCGTATGGGGTTATATTTCTCTCTATGTATGTGTGATGTAGCTTCAGTGAAGCGCTGCAGCCAGCAGATACAGAACGTGACATTGTCTTGCAATATGAAAAATAATGCGTTTTCTATTGTTGAACCTATTTAATGGAAATCTTAAGAGAAAGAGTTAAAGGGGTTAAGGAATACTGTGCAGTGCTCTTAAACGGCTAGATCTCTCAGATGAGGAGAAATCATTCATTGTACGCCATATTTAAGATGCTCTGCTCAACCAGCCCCTGATTTTATAACTGCAATGTTGTCTGATAGAATTACCATGCTCATAATTTAAAAACAAAAGCTGTGCCTTGATTTCAGCTGTATTTTCTCAGCTTACTCACAGAGGAAGAACTGACAGAATATCTTTCTTATTTTCTTGCTCACACCACGCACATCAGTGTCTGCCTGGAAACGAAACCACTGGAAGGATGTTTTGTTTTAAGTCAGGATTAACACTGTTCGCTCATGCATAACTCTTGCACATCTGTGTCAATCGCCGTGCGGACGAAGTGTGCGGCTCTGCTTCTCTGCATGATGCCCTGCTGTCGCAGAGGAGAGCTGACGCGGAGAGAGATGTGCCTCTTGCTTACATGGCGCTACTAGCGACTCACTTCCGTGAAAGTAGTCAAGGTTTACCCAAAAAGTTGCTAGATTGGTCACCGGGTGATTATTTGAAAATATGTTCCTAAAGGGGCTTGGAAAGTCGCGAAATCTAGGGACAAAGTTGCTAAGTTGGCAGCTCTGGTTGGAGTACGACGTGTTGCTATGCCAACTGTACAGGCACAATTCAGCTGACTTGGAGATGGCCCTCAAAGGTGACTTTTGATGGTTGGCTGAATGATCCGCTTCAGGGCACATTAAGCCACAGGAATAGTAGCTTCCAGATCCCATTGACGCTCAGAGCCGCTAGACGTCCTGCATGCCCAGCTGGCGCTGGGAAAAAGCATGCAAGGGAGGATTAGCGGGGTCTTAGCGGTAGCTGAACTGCGACAAGCAGATGTGCGTAATTATTGTGGATCTTAAGGTGTGTATTGTTCCATGAATATTGGATGGCAGAGGCCTAAAAGAATCGCGGGGAGTCATGTGCGTTTTGGCCGCAGTGCCAAGATGTACTTGCTGATCAGCAGGTGGACTGGAGGCTGGAATTTTTCACTAGTGACTGTGAGAGAGTTCTCTGTTTTTCCCCTTTTCTCAAAGAAAAGTACACATTTAAGTGGATTGTTAAATAAATCGCCTTATTCATTTATATGGAGGACCCGAGAAAACATTTGATCTTGAACGGTCTCTCAGGGAACACCTTAGTGATACGAGATCAGGAAGGCACCAGACGCAAGATGCAGGGAACGGGGGTTTATTGAAACACAAAGAAAACAGGCACGAGGGCCAACGAAAAACTTGGCCCAAAGGGTTGCAGAAATCCAACTAAGAAAAAGCTACACAGAGCTAAGTAACAAAGGATCCAAACGACAAAAACAAAAAACCACTGGAAACTCCAGGGAGAGTAATACAAACAAAAGAATAATCAGGAATATATATAAACCAGAACTAGGCTTGGCTAAGAAGAACACAAAAACTGCACTGAACACTAAACACTTGGTGATAAACTTGGCTAGAAACTCAACAATGAAAACTTGGTGGTAACTTGGCATAGAAACTTGAGACTCTGTCTGCCAGCCAACTTCCACCGCCTCCAGATAAAGGGCAGAAATCAGAACACATGAGGGGCAACACCTGGAGAAGAACAAGAGGCAAGGCAAGATCAGGAGACAGAGACAATAGGTGGACATGACTTGCTCATTAAGAAATGAGCGTGCTCAGCTTAAGTACCAATGAAGCATGCAGGTTGGAAGGAAGCATAAATGTTAACAGAAAAGCACAGCAAGATCTTGAAATAGCAAAGCAGGAATCATGACAATAAACTCCCTACCTAAATTAGTAGTATTAGTAATGTGCCTGTCTAAGAATTACACCTTCCCGTGACTGTTAGTAAATGTTAGTACTAAAAAACAGTTAATTGCCAATCAAGATTGGCAGCCCTGAATCAATCGCACAGAAGGAAGGGGGAAATACCAAAAGCCAACCAGAGCTCTTCAACACGAAGATATATGGCTGGGCAGACCTGGCAAAACAGAAAACCTGGAAAATAAAAACATGAATGAACATGAACTATGAAATGGGAAATCCTTATACAAGAAACTGTTAAAACCATAAATATGTCCTGGCCAAAGGCCCAGGACCCTGGAACACAACACTTAGGGTGCGTTCACACATACACTACCAGTCAAATGTTTTTCACAACCCAATATTTTCTGTAATTGTTACAATTTTTCATAGTTTGTTCTTGTGTAATAGTCTCATATTGGTTGTATGAGAAAGGTAGAAAAACTGAAGCCCAATATATAAACCATGTATATGAAAAAACCAATTAAGAAAAACCAGTATCAGTCATTTTGTCAGTATTTAAGCAGATCAGTAACGATGGTCTAATCCAGTGCTTCTCAAACCTCTCCTGGAGGACCACCTGTCCTGCATGTTTTAGATCTCTCCCTGCTCCAGCACCGGTGATTCAAATGATCAGCTCATTATCAAGCAGCTTCATTTAGTACATCACATGCTGGATTCCTTATGGATTTTTCTTGTAAATGTATTATTTGTAATAAACAAGTATTGGGTTCCAGTGATTTCTTTGTTGTAAACATACATGTAAGAAAAAGACTTGACAAGATCTTAGGGTGTGCAAAAACTTGTGACTGGTAGTGTAGAAAAAGCGGCACTTTGTACTTGGTAGCAAAAGAAATCTCACTTGGGAGCGCACGAGTAGCATGAATAGTTTTCACAGAAACGGGTCACTCCTTAGGTTGCTTGATTTTTGTGTCTGTTGCTGCCCATTGGGCTTAATTTTTTGAGTATTTTTTTTCCAACAAAAACTCAAGTGTTTGCGAGTATGTTGATCTTCATGTTTGTCTGTCTGTTCATGAGCACCCTGGCGTCCACAATTCTTGAGGCTTTGTCTTGGAATTTATATTGCAAGAACCCTTATGTCCAAGGGGGGTTCAGTTTTGCTAGGTCAAGGTCACGGCCGTCGAACCACATTTTGGCCAAGATCTTGCTTCAACAAACTAATGGAGACATGGAGTCAATGCCAAAATGTGCAGTTTTGCCTTGTTTTTGTACTTTCTTTGCAAGTCGCTCGAGGAGGAATTTTATTCAGTCTATGTATTTGTGCTCACTCTAAAATACATCATTCTTGCAGTATTGACTCGAAATGGTCTCATATTTTTAAGTTTTTGCAAGTGTTTCTGGTGTGTATCAGCATAAAACATGTTACAGAAGAGGCTGTTTGGCCCTTGATTAACTATTTTCTCTTCTGGTACTTTCAGCTCATCTTCGCTGTCATTGTGATGAGTCAGTTGCTCAGTCTGCTCTTCATCATGATTGGCTTGAGCAGAGAACGGCGGTTGATGCCACAGCACTTTTCAAAAAAGGTCCATTGTTCTCAACCTTCAGGAATGAACTTTTCCCAGCAGAAAAGGCACTGCCTCCTGCTCTTTTAAAGAGTGGTCACTTCCAGTTCACAGTACGTTTTCATGTAAAATGAGAAAAGCACTCCATGTGAATGTGCTCCTGGAGAGGAGAAAGGAATTGCAGTGGAGCTTCCTGCTTCTTTCACGTCCTGTCAGAACACAGGCGTCACACTCAGTGCCAGGGTGCAGGGCGAATGGGGGTGGGGGACAGTCTAAACAATAAGACCTCAATTCCAGCGACTGCTTTTTATTGCATTAATTAAGCCAGGTATTTCCCCAGCTTGCTGTTTTTTTTTTTTATTAAAATGATGAATTCACTTCAAGCTGGCACATGCCTTGTACTGAAAGATCCGTAATGATTTGGTAACTGCAGCAGTTTAAAGTTAAATGTTTCTCATAAACGAATAGGGCCAGTTGGTGCAGTACTGTGCAAAAGTCTTAGGCACATTTAAAGCAATTTTGTAGGGTAAATATGCATGCAAAAATAATGAAATTAGGAGTTTCTAATCACTGAAAAATGTACTATACAGAGCTGTGAACTGTTACAAACTAAAAAAATGGTCACACTTTAGATGGTGTTGGTCATAAAGGCTTTATACAGCATGTATAATGCCTTCATAAATCATACATAAGCAAATGTCATGCTTTGTAAAGGGCGAAAAAGCACATCCTTATTCGGCATGTGATGCCAGATGTGACAATGACAATGTCACTTACCTGACAATGTCACCCTTTATAGCAATTAGCCTCTAGCTAAGTGACATTGTCAGATATATCACATGTGGCATCAAATGCTGAATAAGGATGTGTTATTTCACCCTTTACAAAGCATGACATTTGCTTATGTATGATTAATGAGGACTTTATGTCTCATTTATGAAGGCATTATACATGCTTTATAAAGCCTTTATGAGCAACACTTCATCTAAAGTGTGACCAAATAAATTATAATATTTGCTGTGACCACGCTTTGCCTAAGAATTTTAAGACACTGTCCTGTTGTGTTACAGTTTTACTAGATGATTGGCTCCCATGAATACCAGTTTAGCTCTGTCCATTTCTAATGGTGGAATCATGAACACTTACCTGCTCTGTGGCGATCGAGGCCTGCAGTTACTTACATGGTTTTATAGCCTCTTTTGTGACTTCCCTGATGACTCCTTAATACGCTCTTGGAGGAATTTGGTGGGCCTGCCGCTCTGTTCTAAGTATTCTCTGTTCATAGATAATGGCTCTTACTGTGGTTTGCTGGAGTCCCCAGCCTTAGAAATGGCTTTATAATCTTTTCCAGACTTATACATTTCTCATCTCTTCTGGAATTTCTTTAGATAGAATTTCTTTCCAATGGTGGCTTGTTTATCGGTGGTAAATTTTTGGCCATTAGTTGAGTTGTCAAATCAAATCATTTCAGAATCCCTTCATGACCCTCATGAGTTGCCTCTACAAGATACTGTCCTCCTCCACAGCATTGTTGCTTTCTGTAAATTGCATTTTCAACATGTATTGAACTGCTCATGGGACATCTCTGAGGCCAATCAAAGCACTGTTGCTTACCTCAAGCTGGAGATTTTAAAAAGTGATATATGGCGAAAAACTTGGCATCAATTTTAGATAAATTCCCCACAGAGGGTCTTCAGGGGCTATTCCGAAATGGCAACATCCAAAAGTGTACATTTCCAACTCCGAGATCTTATGGTGTGTTTTTTGTTCTGGATTCAGAAATAATCAGTCTCCAATGTGGGCTGTATTCAGTACATGCTATTTACTCACAATCACATGCTGACTCCTTTTATCCCAGAGCATAATTCAGAACGTGTGAGTCATATTCTGTATGAGTCCTAGATGAAACTGTATTCAGAGAAAATAATACGCCTCAAAATAAATCTTTTATTACTTCCCTTTTTGTATTAAAATGTACTGTGATTCCTTCTTTTTTCCCCTAATAAGTGGTTTGGATATGCAGAGTTTAGATTAGTAAGCAATTATTTTTTTTTTTTTTTTTTTTTTTTTTTTTGACAGATGTCCTTGTCTAAGAGGATTTTTTCCAAGATTTTCAAGGGCTAAAAATAGCAGAAGAGGCACATTGTCACCCTTGAAATTAATGGGCCAGGTCACGCAGTAACGGAGTAACAAAATTGGCTATTTTGTTTTTTGAAGTGCTTGGGAGGACCTACACAAAGCCATTTAAATTGTCACTGTATCTTACTTAGTTTTGGAGCTGTGATATAAAATACACCAATTTTGTAACTCCGCTACCTCTTGACCTGGCCCTAATGTGCTAAAAGATTTTTTTTTTTTTTGCCATTAATAAATTCTTCCTTGTTTTTATCTGCATCGTTGTATATAAAAATTTGAAGTTTGTTCTTCCGCTGTGTCTGAAACCAGGGGACATTTGCTCTTCTTCTGCTCCTCTGTATTAGGATCAGTCTGCTGTCTTCTATTGGGCTGTAAACTGTGCTGCAGTCTGGGAGAAATCACCCTGGGTTTAGTGCTTTCTTATAGAGGCTAATGTGTGCAGTGAACCTCAACTCTGTGCTGTGCTTTTACAAACCAGCAGACTGTGGATCTGCTGACATCACAATAGGCAGAGGATAGTGCAATTTTTCTCCTGTCTCTGTGACGATGATTATCTATTTGTGACCAGCAGGGGGCATTATTTACAGGTCACAAGTGCAAACTCAGACTGTTACACCCCAATTAAGCTCGAGCAATGGAATCCACCCCAAGAGATTCAAATACTGTAAATGAATGGGGAAGATTGCCACTTTACACAAATAGGACGGAGAATTAATTTTCTGCCTTAAATACACACAAGGCAGGGAACTTAAGACAGCCCCAGTACAGTAATGGGTTATAGGCACACGGTTAGGTCACCAAAGTAAGCATACATAAATCATTTGATGAGAAATTAATCCTTTGTAAAGTAATATGAGCATGTAATAAGTTGGCACAACAACGAATATACTCACTTTGAATAAATCCCAATAAATAGGACTGTTATTCGGAATGAGCCGTTAATGAGTTGACACAGCGCACGGAAATACATTCTTATACAGACCCAAAACCGAAATGGCTGTCATAATGGCTGAAGGCACAGAGCTAGCCCAAGTGAGTAAGATTGGTGTAGATCAGGGGTTCCCAAACTCGGTCCTGGGGCCTCCCTGTGTGTGCTGGTTTTTGTCTCAACCGTAATTGCCATCATAGGACTTTAACAAGCGGTTAATTTGTCCAAATTGGGTGCATTTTGTGTTTAAGTATGTTATTTTCTGTTTTAAGCCAAATTTTAATAGAAATATCCATTTGTTCCATGAAGAATAAAAGACCGAATAAAAGACCCTTGCATACAAAGTTTGTTTTTTTTTTTTTTTTTTTTTCCGTGTGGCAAGCAATTTCAGGTAATAACATTTTTAAACAGATCAAATCAGGTACTGAGAAAATCAGTAACCTCCAAATTAGGTTGCCGAAGACAGGTGATTAGAGTTCTTTCAAAATAATGTGCTTGCACTCAATCACAAAAACATAACATAAAACAGGTTTGACTCTGTCATTTGCTTGTTTAGTAAATTGTTAGTTTTTGCAACCATGTGCCCCCAGTTTCACCAATTAGGAACCCATTGAGTTTCTTCCTTCGATTGGGTACATTTTTTCCCTCTTTTTATGCAGTTGTTACTCATGTATTGCAATACGGATGCCGAATTTATTCCTCACTGTTTGTGTGCATATCTGTCAAAATACTGTTTGTCAAGAGAGGATAAATTGCTGCTCTGAACAAAAATGCACCTAATTAAGATAAATTAACAGCTTGTTAAAATCCTATGATTGCAAACCAGGGTGGAGCAAAAATCAGCATACACAGGGAGGCCCCAGGACCGAGTTTGGGAACCCCTGGTGTAGATCACACATCAGGAGTAAGGAGCATAGGGGGTCACACAATGATCATACAAGGACAACAAGAAATGCAAAAAGAAAGAAAAAAGAAAACAAGGTACCTACAGACATTCTAAGAATTGGCTTTGACACTATGATCGAATATGAAAAATACTCAAATTGAATCCACCTAGAGTGGATGAGCGGATATTGAACAGTATGGGAAACAAATATAGGCAGGAAAACACAACCATGATGCCTTGACCCTATTTACAGGCAAAATCATTTAAAGCATCAGCAGTGGGGAATCTGTGCTAAACAAAACTGTTCATGTGCTGCTGTTATACTAAAAGAAATCAAACTCTGCAAGTCTCAGTCAGTCAGTAAGGTGTTTCTCCCATGGTAACAACAGCACGACAACCAGCTCAGGCAGTTTTTTGACAGATTTCACATAGCTTGATTCAATCACAGTCACATGTGAGCAGCACCACCAGTGATGGCCGCAGAAAAGGGGGTGGGGTGTAAAATGGCCCCTTTAAAATGATTATTTGTCTTGACATGTTTTCAATCATTTCCCTTGATTACTGCGTTTAAAATGATGCAAATAATCCATTGGCCGTTAAATGCACAAATGCACAGCTTCCTTTTTAATGCAGTATAATGGCAATTAAATTATAAATTCAATAAAAAAATATATTTTATTCATTTGCCTAATTGGCTGCACTACAAAAGAGAAAAATGACTCTAAATCTTCCATATCACCTTCTGGCACATGCAGCAAAGCAGGTGATTAAATCTGAGTCATGGAAATGAAAAAAAAGGAAGATTGAAATGCGCAGAATTTTGCGTCCAAATAGTGTGTTTTATTTCTCATCTTAACGAAGTGAATTGTCTAAATCTGAGAGAGTCTAATGTTGAGAGAGTTAACGTATTATAAAGCAAGGAAAATGAGTGAAAACAGATCAAGACCAAACGTCAGGTTGAAATGAGTGAAACCAGATCAAGACGAATCATCAGGTTAAAGGGGCTATTTTATGCCCCCCCCATGTTCAGTTTAGACACCACCGACTGTAAATTTGAATTTTTTTTTTTTTTTTTTTTTGCCTTGATTGGGCTTGAGAATGGACTTGGTGGGGCGGGATGTCAGCCATGTGGTTTCCACAAAAGTTTTCAATTTCCCTTCAGATGCAAATTGCAAAGTTCCAGTGTTCTCATCTCACGTATTCTTCTTTAATTCCTCTCTACATGCAAGAGTTCAGGTGCTGCATGAGTCTATTCTAAAATTGGCTACCATCCTAAGAGTTTAATATTTAAAAGGGATGCTTGTGGTCAGACTGGACTGCCCTGACCTGACTGTAGCACATGGGAAATCTGGAGCTAAGGTTCATCATCAATCAAGGCATCACTAGAATATTAAGTTGAGCTCACGACTTAAAATTCTTTGGTAGTAACGCTGGACAATAAAGTTTTTCACAAATCACAGGAAGTATAAATATGCTGAACTTGCAGTTGGCCGGTAAGCATTAGATTCCATCCACCAAAAGAAACTCGGTAGAGAGAGTTAGGGTTAGGGGATCATAAATCGGGATTATTTTCATAATCTGTTTTATGCGAGGCGATCCGCCTAATTTCTGATAATCTCGTGTCACTAGTTCTAATTTATTCAGAAATCTATCTCAGGCTCGTGCTCTCGGTGGATGGAATCTAATGCTGACCCAGTTGGACTGGGTTCCGTCAGAATTAGCCTGGTGTTAACATTTGACACAGAGACCTATCGTGAGCAAAAAAAATAACTCATGCAGCCACTGCACATATTTCCTGCAATATTTCTGGAATAGTGCTCCATTTAGTTAGTTTTGCCATTTATTAGCAACTTCTGAAATTAGGAAAAATTCAGAAATGCTCTCAAAAATAGAGAGAATAGAGAACTCTGTGTTAAAGTTCCACGTGAAAGGCAATTAAGCAAAATACTGCAAATGGAAAAGAGAGTCACACTTTGATTTTTTGCTCATAAAAGTTTCATACAGTATACAGTGAAACAACTTAGAAAATTTGAATGAACTTGTGGATCAGCAAAAACACAAGCGCATACATAATTATATGTAAATCAAGGGCATCAATCTCAAGTCCAGGAGTACTGTCTGATATGCATGACCAAAAATTTATGTCAGGCATTTATTTTTGATCGTCCACACTTAAAGTAGTCACTGGCTGCTGAAAGGAAACCATAACTACCAGCAAATGAAGCAGCCCTACCCTCAGCAGTAGCTTCATTTGCTTGTGGACACCAGGGGGCGATGTTCTGCGGAGGTATTCTGATTTGTAAAGTTAGGGCAGTGTTTCCCAGACCTCGCCTGGCGTACCCCCTGTCCTGCATGCTTTAGATCTCTCCCTGCTCCAGCACAGGTGATTCAAATGATCAGGTCCTAATTAACCCCAGAAGCTGCTTGATAATAAGCGAATCATTTGAATCACCTGAGCTGTAGTAGGGAGAGACCTAAAGCATGCAGGATAAGGGGTATGCCAGGAGTGGTTTGAGGAACACTGAGTTAGGGGGTTGTGAGGGAGCCTGAGAAAGGATGCACAGTACACACCTGTGCAAGCAGAACCCACACTTTTTGCCCTGAGTAAGAAGGAGGTTGATTGTGGTCAACCTTCAGGAACAGAACTGTTTAAGTGGCAGCCTCCCTCAAAGAAAGAAATACTTTTTATTGACCCTGAGCTTGTGGAAAAGAAAAGCTCTGACTCAAGGGAAAAAAGCCATTCACCGTGTGTTAGCAAAATGCTGCCAGTGGGTATCTCTGAGCATTCACACGTGACACCTCAGCTGCGCATTGCATTTTAACTGCTGTGATTTATCATGCTAATTCAAGCAATTGAAGACAAGGACAGAAACTGTCTGCTTAAGAAGGACTGATGAGGTTGCCCTCTCATAAGATGTTGGCTCATATTATTCAGCTGTTAGAGTGATTTGGTGAGTATGAACTATTAGTTTAAAAGGTCTTCCCTCATAATTCTTTTTATAACTAAACTTAGAAAAGTTCTGAAGAAGCACCGAGAAAACAAAAAGTCTCAGGTGTTTTTATAGGGGTGGCTATTTTAGCCCTTAGCCGTACAATGGTTGGGCACTCTTATGGGTTCACTCTTATTGGCTCAAACCTGCAGTTTCGAGCTCTTGCTCTGGTTTTTGCCCTATACAGCATTTCTGCCAGCTTGAATCAAAGCAAGCCAGTTCATAACTTAAGGGAGTTAAGGACTGTTCACAAAGATGGTGTAGACCAAGCATGTTTCCATCTCTAATTTCATTAATTTGCTGTTGTTGGATGCACATAAATTTATTATTGGAGTCGTACAGTAATCTTTACGGCCCTGGTCAACGTAACTTCGAAGTTCAAATAGGACATTTGTGCTTTGGGCAGCCCATATGCCACCACTTAATCAACAGGAAATTGATCAGAAACGAATTTTGTGTGTCAGAGATTTTGCCCACTTTTCCTTCACTGTTTATTTGTTTTCATTCGTTTTCACTGCGCTGTTGAGTTGCTGTACGCCTGGCTGCCCTAAGCGGGGTCGGTCAGCGACAGTGCATGTTTATGTAGGCTATTGACCACACCCAAAAGAACAAGTCAAGTGTCACTATACACATCACAAACAGCTCAATGTTTCTTACTACTGAAATGCTTGGTGCGCTCAGGTGGCGCGCATCAGGATTACAATACCATGCACCTTTCTTTCGTTTCCAATAAATATCGATTGATTCTTTAATTTGCCGCAAACACAGTACATACCTCACCGGTGCGTTTTAATGGCGCTAAGCATAATAGTAAAAACAAATTGCAGGCTGTTAAAACAGCTGACTGACAGGAGGGTTTTACTTTTCCATTGTCAGTGTGTGAATGAACTGGTAGCTGGAAAGCAGAGCTTTTTGACTGCATTCTACTGACTGAACAGCACGATCTGAATACAGAGACTATCGGCCCCCTGATGCACAACCCTATGATAGCAGTGGGTGTAGTGCCTGCAGACAGAGTTAGTCACACTCAACCACTAAGCAGTCAGCTCTGGTTGCAAAATAATGGTGATTGACAATGGCTCTGCTCTTCTCTGTGTAGGAAGAGCAGCAGGAGACCGTGTCAATTGCTCTGAGCTCACCGTGGCAGCTGTGTTGTTTAGAATCTTCTTATCCAGCAACATTACATCACATCCTATTTTCATTCTACTTGGAGCAGCTACAAACCCCTTTTTGCTGTTTAAGCAGGCTGGTGAACACATTGTTTGTGTGTGTAGTATCGTTCAAAAGTTTAGAATTGTCCAACCATTTTTATGTTTTTAAAATACGTTTGCACAGGTTTCACTGTGTTGTTTGTAGTCTGGAGTAATGGGGCTCAGCCGTCATGTGAAAATATAAGTTTAAAAATATTATTTCAAGCAGTGAACATAATTTCTGAGTTTATCTTTAGATTGACTGTTTTTTTAATCAATTTCATTCAACTTCAATGAATAAAAAAAATGAAAACATCAGTTTCTTTCAAAAATGTAGAAAGTGTGGAGTGATTTCAAACTTATGAATGGCACTTTGTACTAAAAGCATTACAACCATTATACCCATAAACATGCTGTATGACATTCTTTTTCCAATGTCTTATCTCATAATCTAGTTCTCACAGGTGAAACCACCATATTAATAATATTAGTGTCAATCATAATGGTTAGGGAACCGTGCTTGCAGTTGCAAAATAACAATTCTTTAGTTTCCTCAACTGACATTAAAAAAAAATAAAAAATTTTACCTGCAATTTCTCTTGATGTCAAAAGACAATCTAATCTGATCCTCTTGGGCTCCATCATATTTTCTGTTAAACTTTATATTCATTTTTCAGTGCTAACTATATTGTTGGCGCAGTGTTTGACACAGTCCAATTTGAAACAAATGAAGGTCGTCAGGTAGTATCCGTTTCTTAGGGAGCGGGCTCGTGTGTGGAGGCAGTTAAACCTCCAGTTTTTAATTCCAGTTGCGAGAGCACTGACTTAATAAGTTGTTGGAAATCTTTAGTCAAAGCTGGTATTCTCCCATCAAGCATTAGATTCCTTTTATTCACTTTCTCTGATAATTGGTATTCATTATTTATTTTGTCGAAAGGCTGCTTTTTCCCCTCATTTTAGATCTTCATCTGTATTCATTTGTATTAACACATCTTAATTCAGTGCTACTTGGTGCAAAATTTAAGTTCAAAAGTCTGGAAGACACGGCTTAGCTGTTAGTCGCGACTGAATCTGGCAGAATCTATCCATGTTCATTGACATCCTGTAATCTTTTTTTAAAACTTCTGTTGTCAGGACATTTGTTATTCTATTATCATGTTTATGCTTTTTAAAAAAATATATAATTTTCCCTGCAGGTTGACTAGATTTGATTTCTGTGTGCTTTATGAAGAATGGTGGTGGAATGCTGCAAACAGAGTTTGTGAGGGTATGCCTTTGAGCGCCTTACACAATCTGTTATGTGGTTTTTAATATAGAAAACAGTTGGCTGTCATGTAGTCTGTGAAAATGCATCCATTTTCTGTTTCTCTGAATGGATTTCAAGTCAGTACTTTGAATCATGGTTCAAGTGCACGATTCTGCATATAGTACTCTGAGCGTCAGAGCAGATTAAGAGTCTTCGGTTTGCCTTGCTTCATGGTTTATGATGGATGAATGTAATTCTGGCAATTCTTGTGGCAGATGGTTTTCCTCAATGTATTCAATTTTTCTCTCATGATTTTCAAAATGTGGACACCAAGTGAAAACAGCTTTTTTTTTTATTTTATAAACATGGCACAGTGACCCTGCAAATGTAGTATTTTCATGCTGTTGCTAGATTTATGTTATGGGCTGTGTTTACACACAGTGGGACTGAGGTGGATTCTTTTAGCTGTGGGCTTTATTATGTGGTGGCGAGTGCTTGGAATCTCAGTGGAAACCCCTTATTTATTTACATCCAGGCCTTTGTGTTTCCCTGTTGATAATGGGGGTCAGTATCAGAGTAGTGTGGCTAGGAATCCTGAATCAGACTCACAACAGGAAAAAAAATGAAGAGTTTGCTTCAAAATGCAATATATCCACTTTACTCATTTTGAGTAAATCAGCCTCTTCTATGTTGGTGCCTAATGCATTTTATAGAAAAACACAAACTTTGACCGTGAAAAAATAAACCTTATAGTATGAATTTCTAAAAACGGGTTTTTGCACCATGTGTAAGAAGCACAGGGCTATCGCTCTATGGTATCATCTCAACTTTTTTAATGTTGGCACTTCTAGCGCTTTGGAAACAAACTTTTCAAATATTCGTGAGAACATAGTTGGTTTTGTGAAAATAGGACTTTGTTGAATTAGTGAAGAATACACAGTATGAAAAGATGAAAAATATGCAAATGTGAACTAAAAGTGGATAATAAAGAAGTGGGAAATGACAGAGAGCTCGTCTCAAGTTATGAAAGGAGGGTCTGCCTCTCTCATGCAGTTGACCTCAAAGATGCTGGAGTGGGAGTAGCTATCCAAATGAGTTTGCATCACCAAATTGTCTCCGAGCGGGGCTTCCCAAACCAGCCACGGTGCAAATAGGCTCAAAATACTGAGACAAATCTCTTGGTGTGACGGACTGGCCATTTCCAACAAAACAGGGACCCAGCTGAGCACATTTATACTGGATGTGGGCGTATCAATACAGGAACATAAAAGGAAAGCATAAATATGTTCATTTTATGTATGAAGTGAACATAATTACAGGTCCGGGTTATACAGTCCTGGCCCTGAACTGAAACTGATGCTGCTCGCTTTTAGAATCCATCTAAATCCATAAGTGCACAGTTTAAGCATTGCTGTGTGTTCTCGGGGCAAGAGAGGACATTTTTTGTTATTCCATTTAGGCAGTGAATATTCAGGCCGCGTTGCTTACTAATCCATCAGAGATGGAATAAAAGCCCAAGGTATTAATATCTCCACTGGATCAGGTTTGCCTACCTGCCTGTGCAGTACAATCAGTTGTAAACACCGGGCTGAGATATTTATGACCTAGGGTTGTTTTTTGATTTACGTAAGCACCCTTTTATTTTTGGGCTTTATTTTTAAAAAACCTATGTGATTTACCTATTCAGTTTTGTAACTTTTGTATAGCACAGATGCAGCCTATGATCTTACACCCAAATGGTATGAACATTCTTTCATCATGCAACAACTCAGTATATCAGAGGATTGTCTGCACTTCTATTGTGCAAATGGCACAGAATAACTGTCATTCCAAACAATATAAACATTCAAATGAATGAATCCATTAGTGCATGAATTGATTAACCAATTGACAAATGAAGACTCTCAAGAGACAAAGGGAGCAACACCTCAAATAAGTCTGTAGTGCTAACATTGCAGTGACGTGTAAAAATTAAAATCTGAAAAAGCATAAAAAAAACATTCCCCCATTTGCCAAAAAGTAACCCTTTAGTAACTTGGAAGTTATTATGTGAAGTTTTTGTTTGCATAATGAAAATATAGCAATGTGGCATAGGCGTGGATGAGGACCCATAGTGGGACTAAGTTTATTCATCGGGTGCCCAAGGAGTCGCAATGGCCACTTCAGGGGGTACACAGACTGTGACAGAAACCCAATTAACTTAATATTAACCCCAATACTATGGTTCTCCAATGTCGGTCTTTGAGTAATGCTTGTGTATGCTGGTGTCGCACAAACCACGGCTATAATCAATATTTAAAACTATTGCTTTATTTTCTCAATTAGGTCTTTTTCATATTTAAATGGATTTATCCTCTGTTGCCACATTTTTCAATACAGCTGTAGCTGTACTTAAAATACCATTGATTGATTGGCTCCATGATGTCAAAGAATGAGCACTCAAGTATAAGCTCAAAGATGTAGTGTATCCAAATTCAACAGTTTGTATGATAGCTTACAAAAACTTCTGCTCAATGTTTTTTGTGCATAATCCTATGAATTTTCAGCAACACATGATTTGTACAGGACAATCATGGTTTTCACAAGCGTTTCCTCAATTACTGTGAGTAACAGTGGCACTGTGCCTTCCAACCCAAACGCTTAGGAAAACATTGTTACTTCAGTTGAAGTTGCACTGAAGCCACAGGTTCACAGGTTGAGAACACTGACTGAACACAAATGAGCGCAAGCCTCATCAGTTTTACTTTCGTCAATATTTACTCATCTGTGTTTACTACCAAACTGAGCTTAGCGAGAAGCATCACCTCTTGTAATGTTTTGTTTAAACATTCCTCTGGAAGTCACCAGGTCACTGAACAAACCAAAACATCAGGCCAACAACAAAGAAAACCACGGCTTGAGATAAACCTATTTGCCCAAGCCGCCTATCTACTTACAGTGTTGGGCTGATTACTTGAAAAAAGTATTGTTTGCTAAAAGAGAACAAACATTCTTTGTTATTTGGCTGGCAAGGACTAACGTAATCGGTTGCTACATCGTTCCACTTAAAAGATTTAATTCAAAAAATGAAATTAATTTTAAACCTCAAGCTGTTTTTGAACCATCAAATGGAGGATGTTACATCACTAAGAAAGCGCTTTTATCGTGGAAGTCAGTCCTACACAAGTGGGCACAAATGCAGAGTGCAAATGCATTTTTGAGAGAACCATGCTGCAGTGTGATTCTGGTCGTAATCATTTTGAGCTCTCTCGCCGACGTTTGCTGCTTGAATGTGTTTCAGAAATGATTGCCTGTTGAAATGATAATAAGGGAGTTGGCACTGTGTTTTGCCAGTCCTGAAGAAGACAGCCATTTTCTGAGCATTTAACTCATGTCTGAGGCATGCTTCTTCAGAGTTATGTACCTTATCTTTGGATGACTACAATGATTACAGTGACCATTTTAGCCCTTCACTTAAAGAATGAATTTTTATTTTCCTCAATTCTATTCATCAATTTGAACTTGAGAAAAAACGTATGGTGTTTCCATGCATTTATTTGTAATTTAAAGTGAAGGGCAGCAGATGATTGTATTAAAAACATAGAATAGTGTGCTGAACTTTCTTCCCCATATTGTGCATTGTGGTCACATTCTGCACAGGGGGAGGTTATTGCCAGAGATTCTATTCTGCCTGCTTGTAATCCTGCCTTATTGAGAGGTGTGTGTGTGTGTGTGTGTGTGTGTGTGTGTGTGTGTGTGTGTGTGTGTGTAGTGTGTTGAAATGGGCTTTCGGGCCATCTCGATATCTTGGCAACCTAGCGCATAAACTAAAGACACAGGAACAGGAGTGGGAAATGCAGCTTGAAGAATAGCAGCCTGAAATGAGTTTCACCCACTCCCAGCTTTTTTAGTTTATTCAAATCTTCTTGCTGTTGAGACCTCAGAGTACCTCTCGGGAGGTAAGTTAAGGTGAGTTGAAATGAGGGTAAGCACAGAGCCATATTAACAGGGCCTTTTTTTTTGCCTTAATAGCTGTTTAGTTTTGTTCTTCCATTATCTCTGTGGATTATCGGCTAACTATTTTGGATATTTGCTCATTTGTTGCCTTAGTTTGTGGCTGGCATTTCGAGAATTTTTTTTCCCAGTACGCATTGGACTTGAACATCGCGCGTACCCTTGGCTTGTTACGAACGGAGACGAGCAGCAGTGCGCAGACATGCAATTGATTAAAAATAAATAGATTACTCTGTGAATGATTATTACTGAATAAAGATATTTAAAAAATAAATTTCATAATGCTGAGTGTGATCTTTTGCACGCCCGTGCAACTGTATGCGTGATCACTGAATGCTCTTTGAATGCACTAATTTATTTCAGTCATTAGGGAACGTAGTCCATCAACATCCAGGTGATTTGCGATTCAGCGTGCAAGATTACATATTTAGGTATTCGCAAATTATTCAGGATATCATATCATATCATGCCTAACCTTGAACTTCAGTTCAATCAAGAAAAGGGAAACGCAAGTTAGTATAGGTACTCGCATGGTCTCCCAGTAGAAGTGACTGCAAAACAAAGAAATGTTTTGTTGCCAAACACACTACTCAGTATTTCATTTGAAATGTGCTTATTATAATTTGGCTGACAAACAAAGCAACTGTAAAATGCGGAACTTCATCAGCATTAAAGCGACAGTTGAATAATGAATCCAAATTTCTTCCATACATCCGACTTGGCCTTCAACAATCTGGAATTCAGCAAGAGTTACTTTTGTTCTTATGTCATCCAGGTCGATCCATTTCTTGCAAAATGTTTTGAAAACTTTGACTGAGGAGGCACTTGCACACAGGTCTTCAATTCATTTCACTCCTGCTTGATATTATTCAAGGGGTTACAGTAGCATAATCAAAATAACATTATTTTGTTTCTTTCTCCAAAGAAATTGCTAATTTCAATTTCTCTCAGTCATTGCCCAGTCTGTACATAATAATGTTTTTACTAGGGGATTTGATTCGATTACGATTCAGAGGGTCACGATTTGATTATTACACGATTCTCAATGCTTTCAATTTCAGATTTCTGTAAATGGTTTATTTTTCCCCATCAATAAAAACTCAGGTGAAATTAAAAGCCTTTTATTTATACATTTTTGTAACAAATAACTTAACATGAACAGCTGCCCCTTACAAATAAATAAAATATTCATCTTCCAATCCACCTGATAAGACTGAACATAGTTTTCAAAAATGGTAAAAATTAAACTGCATTCATCGTGCATTACATTTTCATACATCAAAATCAAACCGATTTACAATTAAAAAATAATTATTTAGCGGCTGTATTATGTAATGCACATTTCTTGCATTCAGTAAACATGTGGCAACAGCTCCCCTTCCTCTTTCACTCTCTTTGACTTGCACTTCTCAATGACTTCATTACCTGAGCTTTGGTGTCGTGCTAAACTTGAGATAGCCGCGTCTGTGAAGAATCACCTGGACGGGACATTGTGCCTCGGTTCCAGGGTATGCAGGAGAAAATGAAAGCCTTCGCTTTCCACGATGGAATAAGGGCACAGATCTTTAGCAATAAAACTGCCGCAACAGTGGCAAAGGGCAAGATAATTTCTCATATTTGTTGTGTTGCCAACGTACTTGATCTTTGCGTTATACATCTTGCAAATTGCATAAATCTTGTCTAGCTCTGTTTTTTTTTACCATCGACTTCACATAATCCAAAGTTTTCCCAAACAGCAGCTTTTTAAAAAGCCGGCGGTGCTAGTACCTCTTTCCACTCTTGCACCCGCACCTCTTTCACGCGATCCGGATTGTAAACACGGCACACGTTTTGCATAAAAGACACGCCCCTCTGGAGCATTCAAACGCTTGGATTGGCCAGCTGTTCAAGCGGTCGGATTCCAATCCTAGAGCTGAATGGCTGGCTAATCCTGGCGCTAGGTTGACTGGCCAATCATAGCACTTGAAAGCTCTGGAGGGGCATGTCTTTGCAAGAATATTGAAGGGTGCCATAATAACATGTAACTCTCAAACTCCGGGAGAGGCAGTACATTGAAAATTGCATTGATAATCGATA
This sequence comes from Gymnothorax javanicus, assembly GCA_029692085.1. NCBI lineage: Eukaryota > Metazoa > Chordata > Actinopteri > Anguilliformes > Muraenidae > Gymnothorax > Gymnothorax javanicus. The sequence goes on along the minus strand of CM056206.1, from coordinate 24,117,596 downwards.
ATAGACTTTCCTGCATCGATGCTGAATCATTCAACAAAGCATCGCGATGCATTGTAGAACCGATTATTTCCCCCACCCCTAGTTTTTACCAACGAACCTGAATAGAAAGTTTTTTTTTATATGTTGTTTCTTTGTTTTATGCACTCGTTCAAATGTGAGCCCAGGATTCGCGGTATATGAAGACGTCCAGAACACGCTGATGATTAATTAACAACTTACCTACGACCCCTTTGAACTATGCGCCTTACTTCGTGCCCTAATAACCTGCAGTTAAACTTGAAAAACTGGATTTGGACATGCCCTAAATGCACTTGTGCCACACACTTCAGACCATGCACTGAGATCGTAAAAATAGAGCCCGAAGTGTTTTTACTACAATTAGGATAATCCACCCTTACAGTAGCAATCTGCTATGGTGCAGGGACATCTGCCTTTGAAAGGGCATGTAAGATGACACTCTGATGGGTTTATTTCATGTTACTCATAAAAGATGCCTATGATTAATTAAGAAAATGAGTACGGCCCACTTGAACCTTGCATCTTATTTCACACCCTGATATCCTACCATTAAACTAGAACAAATAGATTTAGACACGCCCTAAATGCTCTTGCTCTGCGTGCTTCAGACCATAGGCTTAGATTGTTAAAACAGGGCCCTTGGTCTGCTACTTTTCATCATCTAGTTGGTTTCGTCTCCTGTATGTTCTGCCTCCCCTGTGCTGGGATGAGATACTCAATGCACTTAAAACAGCATAAAGCCAGCATAGCTTTCTGTCTGTGATAAAGACCTGCCTCTTTATTTCACTGTGGCTTCCTTACCCCCTATATGCACATTTTCTTTTTCTCCTCGTTTTCTTTCTCTCTTCCTTTTCTGGCATTTCAGTCTGAATAATGTAGGATTTGTAAATATGGATAGTCTGTCTGATTGTAGTTTTTTTTCTTTCTTTTTTCTTTTTTTTTTAACAGAACAAGTTGGTTCTAGGGGTGATATTACACTTCATGATTATGAATGGGCCACTCTGATTTTTGGCATTTTTATGTTGAGAGTAACAGTGGAATGCTCTCCAATAATGTGCATCCCTCTGGCAAATGAATGCAATGCTGCAACGAAATTCAATATAATTTATGTAGAAATACTTATATACTATCAAGTCACCTCATGTTTTGAAGTGATTTTTATTGCGCAAGGCATGCATAAAACATAGCACTGCATTAAGTGTTGGCCTGTTGCCAATGGCAACCAGATTTACGTGATTGGCAGCCATTTTGCTAAATCTGATTGCGGCCCCTGGCAGAAGTTCTTTCTGTGGTTTTTAAAATGGGTAATTCTCAACTCCCAAATGGCATCTGAGCCTTACATTTTGTTACCTCAAAATTTTGCCACACCTGTTAGCATGGGATTCAAAGTCAGTGTGTGATACTGCTGAGATGTTGCGCAGTGTTTTTCCTCAAATGTAAACAGGCTGCTTGTTGTGCATTGTCCTTGTGCCAAAATGTGTTGATGCAATGAATGTTTAATAATTATTTCATGCCATTGTTTTAATATCAAAATATAGAGTGTAAATACATATGATCTTAATTTCTACAAAATATCAAAGAAGACAAATGAAACTCAAAATCCGGGACATTCAGTCAGAAGTATAACACTATATGATCTTAATTTCTCTAAATGAGGGCATGTAAGGCATGGTTGCCGTGATTTTAGAATTGATTAAGCATTATTACTGTCTCAAAATGACGAACACATGACAAGACCAATGCATGGCATGGAAAAAAAGCACCAAAATAATCTAAACTGGGTGAATCAGGGTCAAGGTCAGGCAACAGCATTGTTTGGTGCAGCAAAACCACAAGATTCGAAATTTGTTTGTGTGTTTGTTTTGTTAACACTATACAGTTAAAAACGTTCTGACAAGAGCTGGTTGTGAAAGGCAAAACTAATGGCCAGATTCACCCCAAATGCCTATAAGGGATTGCCAAACTGACCCAGAATAGATGCCTATTGAAAATTTTAAACTGGGAAATTTTACAATTTTAGGTGAAAATATGTGCTAGGTCTCAAAAAAGGGGACAGGGGTTTGTTGCATCCTGGCACTATAAACAATGTTTTTCTTTATTTAGCTGTCAATATTATGCATTATTTTGAAGGTTTATTGCTTTGTACAGTTTATTTTCATTTACATTTAGTCTCCTTCTTTTCCCTCTTGTTTTCTTGTGTTTTATCTCTCTCTTCCTCCATTCTGTCCTTAGTTGCTTTTTAACCTACTGTTTCTGACCACGCTCTTTCCTCACCTGCATTGTGTTTTCCTTGAATAGCGAATTATTCTATTCAGCCCCCTGGAATAATTTTTTATTTTCTGCAAAAATGTCAGTTTAGTGCTTTGGTTTTGAGTTTATTTTTTTATATTTTATTTTATATTTATTTTATTTTTCCCTTGTGTCTTGGTTCCCCCTTTGTGTCTCCAGCCTCCTCTTTTTTATGGTTTATCCTTGTGCTCTGTCTTCATTAGTTTTTTTCAATCTTTTTCTATTATGGTCTTGCTTCAAAGCCTTTTGCAATTTTTGAGGAACCCTTTTTTTTAATTACTTTTTTTATGCAAGCCTTCAATGTTCTTTCAGCTGATTCTCTTATATATTAATTGCTTTTTCAATGCCCTTTTTTTCCTGTGTCCCAACCTTTTTGAGACCTGTTGCAGCCAGAAAATTTGAAATAAGCTAATTTTGTGGATAAAAATGTAAAATGTCTCAGTTTCAACATTTTGAAATGTTATCTATGTTCTTTTGTAAATAACATATTGGCTCATGTGATCTGAAAGTCATTGCCTTTTGATTTTATTCACAATTTACACTTTGTCCCAACTATTTTGGAATTGGGGTTGTATTTTTATTAATTGGTTAAGTATGTTGTGCTATCATGACAATATTATGACTATGACTTCTGAAGTACGCAACTTCAAGACTCATTAAAGACCTAAATGCTAGGTCCGCGACTGTCGTCTGCTTCTCTGAAGAGAGCGAATGCCACACTTGCCAATGGTTACTTGTGCGCGTGCTGAACTCGGCCAATACAGGTCGGCCAAAACAAGGTGGACTGGCAGGCCGTTTTTACTGTATGCGGGCAATGACATAGATAACCAATTAATAATATACAGAACAAAGGCTGTCTTTAGTGAAATATATCATGCCTGCAAGCGGGCAAACAGTGTCTGATACAAAATCTTTGGTAATGTCCCCCCCCCCCCATTCAGTACTAGATGCTTTACATGCTTCTGATAGGGAGGTCCACTAACGGTCCCAATTGGTTAGAGCACAAGTTCATGCTTGATCAACGCATGGATCCTCTGCATTAGAAGTTTGTGGAATCATGTTAGGACCAAGTGATGAGTTCTGCCGAGCTTGTCAGAGGGAAAGGAGTTCAGTATAATGGGCCAAAGAAAAGCTAGATAATTTCTCTGCATGCACTTTACTTTCCCTGCACACAAACAGTCAATAGTTTTCCTTTATTTTCTGCTCACAGTTTTACTTGAAAATGAGCGTACATGCAATCTAAACATATAATTATAATGCAACGCAGGGATGATTATACATTCAATCGAAGAAACATTATTCATCCAATTTATGAATGATTATATCGTCAACCAGGGAATGATTAATGTTATATATTCAATCAGAGAATGATTATAATTGCCATTTGAGAATGATTATAAGAGTATTATCCATGACACAAGTTAAGACTTGCATGCCTCTCTCAATGGGCTTCACTGCTGATAGGCAGTATCTTACACTTTCAAATCCACCTTCCAAAACACTAAGCAGGTAAGATTATATTGTTACATGTACATCTAAGCTGGGAGGTTGGCAGTTTAAAAACAGGTAGAATACAAATTGAGTACTTCATTAGGGTTTTAAAACAGTTGTTAAGGACAACTGCCAGTTTTGGTCTGTTTGACAGCATTTCAGTAAATGTGTGGAAAAAAATGCCAAAAATGATTGACTGTACAACCATATGAAAACGTGGCCTCAAGGGCAGGACAAAAAAAAGATGTAACGGACAATTAATTTAGTGTCTTGCTTGGAGAACACAATTGACATATTCACGCTGGTGAGACAGAGTAAAAGTTTTCTCCTTTGAATAGCTGCCCAGTCTTTTAGACTCACAGAAATGAAAATGAATCCATGGCCAATAATAGTTTTTCACACCAAGAATGAAAGAATACATTTCGATTCTCTACAACTTTCTGGTCAGTGATGCACAGTTGTGGAAAAGACGGTCAAATTTCTTTTCAGTACCTGTGATGATAAAGTACATTACAGATATGCAATTGCGTACTGTCTTTCTGTGACAATTTATAATGCAAATATGCAGTAATAATTAATAAGTTTATTATACATATACCGCAACTTCTATTCCTAAAGAATTGGGATAATGTGAGCCGTACGAAGACAAAATAAGAAACGTTTAAACTCCTGAACTTTGATGTTTTTTGAAAATAATAGCTATTTTGAAATGCGATGCCTGCAACATGTTGGATCACCTCTTCTTTAACTCTAAGTATTCATTTTGGAACTGAGGACATTAATTGTTGAAGTTCTGAAAGCAGAGTTTGTTCCCATTCTTTCCGGATATAAGACTTCAGGTGATCAACGCCCTGGGCTCTCTGTTGCCTTATTTTTTACTTCATAATCTGCCACACATTTTCAAGCAGAGACCGGTCTGGGCCGTGGGCAGTGCCCGCACTCTGTGACTGTGAAGCCACACTCTCGTAATATGTGCGTTATCCTGCTCCGACAGACCGGGGTGTCCCTGAAAAAGAAGACATGTGGAAGGCTTTCGTTGCTCTTCAATGCCTGTGTACCCTCTCGCATCAATTTTACCCTCACAGTTGTGCAGCTGCCCATGCGGAGTGCAATTATGGTTGGTCGTCAGACCATAGCCGGTGGTAGCTTTTGAACAAGTTGCTGATAAAAGTCAGGATGGTTCTTCTCTTTGGCCCTGAGAGCAAAACAATGATTCTTTCTTAGAACTATTATGGTCCAGATTAAGAATCAAACACAGATTCAGACAACAATCCACAAGGGAGTGCTTGTTAATGTAAACACGGCAATAGAAGAGGGACAGTCCTGCTAGGCTGGTAATGAGTGGAGAGGGTTGGTATGTGTCTTTGCCCCAGCCAGTGACCATTCAGGGACAGAAGCCAGGTGATAAATAACCTTCGCTGAAGCAGGACTACTTGATAATGGGACTGAGGGGTTTAGCAAGGAATGTGTTCCAAATAAACTGAATCAGAGGAACACATAGGAACAAAGGAATGACAAGACCACAGTCCCAATCCTGGTGACCAATGCTAAGGCTTGGGAGCTTGTTCCTATCAATTAGATTCCGTGGAGTATTTACATTCTTTTTTTATCACTAACATAATGAAACACACGGAAGACGAGCTTAGCTCAATAATAGAAGACATTAACTAAGTGGAAGGTTTAGTAGAGAATGAACCATGTCAATGCAGTGACCACACTGACAGCAGAATGATCTTAGATAGACAAAACATTCACAAAAGGGGCGAGGCATACAAATATTAACACCAGGGAGCAAGGTTTGTGACCAGACTATAAATCTCCTGTGATCTTGAAAAACCTAGTGAATTTATCAGTGGCAACTGAACAAAAACCTTAGATTCTGGACTTTTCCCAACTGAAAAAAATAATAAAAACTTGATTTTGACAGTTCTAATAACTCTAATAGCTAGTGTTTCAAGATTCTTACCACTCTTAATTATGGCAAATGAGGTTCAAACTCAGTTTCTCCCAAAAGTGACATGTACTAGGTTTTTCCAGATCACAGGAGAAATCACTTTAAGCAGAGAAACCGGACAAACAAACACTGACTGCTTGAATGGGGGAAGGGTCAATTAATGATGCACAAGGGTTGTAACAATAAACAATTTGAAAGTTGGACTCATCAGTCCACAGCGCTCGTTTCGACTTCCCTGTCAGTTAAATTTAGATGAGCTTGAGCCTGGAGAAGTCAGCGCTGCTGTTGGTCGATATTAATATATGGCTTCCTCTTTGAGTAGTAAAGTATAAACTCTGATTTGATGATGCAACAATGATCTGTGTTCATTTAAACAGGTCTTCTCAGCTATTTACAAGCTGATATGGTTATGTTCATTCCAGATGCTCCTTGGTTCGTAATTCAGTGGCGTCTGACAGTTTAAAGGTCACGCACATCCAATATTAGTATTCGGCCCCAACTTTTCAGCTTTGAGATTGCCATCGTTTCTCCATTTCTCAGACTCTTTTCATTATATCATGGACTGTGCATGGTCAGATGCCTAAATTCTATGAATCTGCACACTGATAAATGTTGAAATTAAACTTTTTGACTATTTGTTCATGCAACTTTTAGTAAAATGGCAAATCTCAAACCATTCTGCTGGTAAACGTTTCCACAACTTTTACAGTTTCTCCTTTACCTTCTCCCAGGTTTTTTTTTGGAGGGTGCAGAGGGGATCAAATTTTGAATTTGTGCGAATATTTACTAAAATCAATAAAATTGATAATATGAACCTTCAGCTATTTTTTCTTTGAGTTGTTTTCAACAAAATGTAGCAAAAAGATCCTTTTTAAATCGCTTAATTCTTTTTTTTTTTTTGCATATTAGATACTGTCCCAAGCATTGTGAAACTGAGATGTAGTTGAATTGGTTGAATTGTGTTATAGGTTCCTCTGCATTTGTTTGGTCTGACCATCCAACCACAAGAAGAACTTGTGTCTTGTGGGATTTCAGTCAATGGTGTGACTATATCAATGTCGTACTTATTTATTCATATTTTTTTGCTCAGTCACTCAGGGGAATTCGACAGGGTGCAAGTTTATAATTCAGACATTTTGTTTGCAGTACATGACATCAAACTATTTGTCTCTCTCCTCTCTTTTCCTGTAACCCCTGCTGGACAGTAAGCAAGAGGAATCGAGGATCTGTAGGTAAGACAATTTACACCAAGGGCACTGTACTGACCTATTTCTTTAAATATTTGTTTTCATATGATAAGATGTGTTTGTCTACTCTGCTAGGATCAGTGTGTAATCAATTATTGTATTTGATACAGAGTGCTTTGAAGAACTGTTTCAAAACTGTAGGTTTGCAGAAGGTTTTAATTAACTAAGGATGAAAACAGGTGAGAAAGGCCAATGAAGTTAACCCTAATGTGAGGGTTTGTTTTTATTTTTTTGTGGCCAATACCCTTGACAAAGCACTGCTATATTGTACGACGTCCTTTCCAAAGAAGTTGCGACTCTGTGTAAAATATAAGTAAGAACAGAATCATTTGCTCATAACTGAGGAGGATTTCAGCTGCTTAACACTTTGCAAATTCCTCTGTCTATTTTTGTTTCATAATGCACCAAATATTTTCAGTGGGTGACACATCTGGACTGAATAGAGATCAGTTTATGCCCAGACACTTTCCCTTCAGAGCCAAGTTGTTGAAATATGCATAGAATGTGGTATTTGGTGTTGTGTTGCTGAAATAAGCAATGCTTTCCCTAAAAATGATGTCTGGATCGCAGTATATGTTGCTCCAAAACCTGTAAATATATATTGTTCAGCTGGAATGGTGTCTTTGCGAATGTGCAAGTTACTCATGCCATGTGCACTAATGTTCTCCGATACTATCTTGATGTAGGCTTTTGAACTGTGCACTGAAAACAAGCCAGATGGTCCCTCCGCTCTTTAAGTCCAGAAGATACGGCATCCATGATTTCCAAAAAACAATTTCACATTTTGATTGGTCAGACCATTGGACAGTTTTCCTCGTCGTGTCAGTCGATCTTAAATGAGCTTGGGCCCAGAGAAGGCAGCAACGTGTCTGGATCTTGTTTATACACATGGTTTTGTCTTTACATGTTAGACTTTTAACTTGCATTTGTGGATGCTTCATTGAACTGAAAATGGTTTTTCAGAAGTGTTCCTGAGCTTGTGCAATGATTTCTGCTACCAAATCCTTTCTGTTTTTAGCACAGTGCCACCTGCAGGCCTGAAGATCATGGCCATTCAACATTGGTTTCCAGTCTTGTTCCTTGCGTACAGATCCGAAATTCTTTGCAATATCTACATTCAGGAATGTTATTCTCAATTTGATCTCCTCTCCTGAGCACGTAAAGCAAAGAGAAGAGCTTCAAAGATGGAGGAAAACCGGGACTAGAGCACTGCTGGGACCCTCTGTTTTATAGCTCTGTGGTTCAACACCCCAGCGCAAGATAGACTTCACCGGAATTACAGAAATAAAGCAATATGTGAGAAAATCGCCAACATTCCAACTATGAGGAAACAATAGCAGCAGTAATCACTCACCTCTGCTGCTCTCTCTCACCAAAGCACCAAAGTCACTCACTGGCCCTGTCATTGTTATAAAATAAACTAAATATTAAGGGAAGAAAGCTCCTCTTGCACAGTGAGCCATTTTGGGCCGTATTTACACAACCTGGTAAAAGTGACCCAAGTCTGATTTTTTTGCTCACGTGACACGGATCAGATATGTATATAAATTATTAGTAAACTGGAAAAAAGAGCATGGAATGGGAAATTTGCACATCCATTTTGGGCCTCAATCCTATGTGGAAATAAATCAGATACAATCAAATATCTGCCAATGCGACTGTCATCTAAATGGTCAGATTGGATATTCCTTGTGAATTGCAATCTGCATGTAATTGAACGTGCAATGGTTTTATGTTTTTTGCATTTAAATAAGGAATAATGTTAGTGAATGGGGATCACTTGTGCTCAAGCCGTGTGGTGCTCAACAGAACAGGACTGCAGAATCAACCAGGACTGGGCCACTTCTTTTGACTAAACCCAGGATGAAATGGAGCAAACAAAACCTTTCATTTGAGCATTTATTGGTGCAAAAAAGGAGACTAACGTTTCGACGTACCAACGTCTTCTTCAGAGTCAAACAGTAATGGCCAAGGTGTACGGAAAATAAAAAGACTTCACCCCACCTACACCCAAAAGCATTGGTTCATTATTGGGTAGGTGTGGTATCTCAATAGCCAGTCCTGTGTCAGCACTCACAAGAAACATAGAGATACAAAGTATCACAAAGCGTTATCATAAAGCACCATTACAAATAAGTCATTCATAAAATTACAGATGACATACAATGCTGCACAATATTACAGAAAACATGATAGGCATAATTCTTCATTAAGTCCATTTGGTTCTACAGAGTTAAGGGTATACATCCAAAATGCTTCTCGTCTGAGAAGTTGTTTAATTATATCCGCGCCTCGTTGAACGGGTGGAATTTTTTCAATGCCCCAAAATTTAAGTGAGGCCCCTTTCTCGCGTCGTTCTTCGTCGCCATCTTCCAATGGTAAACATCTGATTTTTGGTATCAGCTTGTTCTATTTTTGGCCCAAGACAGTTTTTGTCCCCCTCAAAAAAAAAAAAAAAAAATACACTTCATGCGTCTTTTTTCAGATATACCAATCAAACAATTTAATTGAAGATGCAGATCCTACATTGTCATTTCAAATGATTTAATGTACATCATAATGCTCGATAAGTACACAATGGATGTAGCTGTTTGTGAAAGACAGCAGCTGGTGCGGAGTGCACTAGCAGGGCGTAAAAAGGATGTTTTAGTTCTCAGGCTGGTCGTAGCTACGTCCGACTTTGTGATTTGAATTTACACCAAGTGCACCTGAAAGAGAGTAGTCATAGCTGCGCCTGGTGTTTTGAATCTCAACCATGTGAATACACGCGAAGCAAAGGTCGTTGGCAAGCAATACCCTTTATTTAGATCGCTCTCTAACTTTGTTGGAACAAGCTAGCCTAGAAAATTCTCTAACAAGCCAATGGATGATGCAAACCCAAAGAAGAGGAAAATTTATTTTACTGATGGTGAAAGAAGGAAACTTACAGAGATGGGTTCAGAGAATAAAAACACTCTCACAGTTAATTTAACCACATCAACACTGAGAAAAACTGCTCACCAATAACGTTATAATTGTTTTCGTCCGATACACGCTGAGGGGAGAACTCATCGATTTAATCAAACAGGGCTTGCTCTCCTAAGTGAAACCTTGATCAGCTCACAGTCTGAATAAAAGTCCAGTAGGTTTTCCCGGTCGCAGACCGCTTGTCCTTGTCTCAATGCCCTTTCCTGCTCTAAACAAGATGTGCTGCGATTTCAAAACAAATTTGCCAAAAATGCAGATTTAGAATCGAGATGCATGCCCAAAAAATTCCCTTGGCTGTGCAAACTAGCACAAAAATACCTGTGCAAACAAACAACAAGCTCTGGATCAGAGAGAGCTTTTAGCCCTCAGTAATGTTGTATGGTCCCATTGCTCCTGCCTGGAACAAGACAAGGTGACTTGCGGCTAGAGACAGGGCGTCATCCTTGTACGAAATGTTAGCAAGTTAGCTTACAGATAATCTGTGTCTAACAGTTAGCTTGTCAATCGCTTAGCATCTCACATCCATTTGCACTGAAATTCATTAAAATACCAAATAAAAAGTGACGATTGCATTGATAAAACAGATAAGAAAAACAGGTATGACTAATATGGGGTAGCAGGTAATACATTTTAGTTGTGCATTGGCAATCGGCAAGCTAACTGTTTATTGTGACAAGGTGACAAGTGACAAGGTGGACATGCTGGTTTTTTGGTAAAGAACCTGAAGTGATAGCTGGAACCTTTCTGAAGATATGGAAGTCCAGCTTGATAATTCAAAAAAATGTACAATCAGACAAAAGTTTTTTGTGGTTTGGGTTCGATTGAGTTAACAACCAACAAGCATTCCATTTATTTAATCTCCAATCTCATTCTAAGAAGGTGCTGTTTGAAGTAGCCTATTGCATGCTGATTTTGAAACTTTATCACTCATTTTTGTGCTACACCCTGCATTAATGTCCGTGTTTGTTTGGACATTCAAATTTTTTCATTTAAAGTTCAACTTTCTCCTATATTGGTGCATTTGTTTATTGTAACATTGAGAAAAGTTTATAGAAATACTTTTATTTTGACGTTTTTGTTTATTTGATTTAGTAAAATACTGAGTTATTTTGAAGAATGTACTAAGTTTTAGACTGTATATTTGATTATAGAGATACACATTTCAAAATCATCAGTAATCTGTGTATTTTCTTAAAGTGCATATCCTGGACCAAATTCGTCTTTTTTTGTCTAAAAGATTGTGCCTTTATACACCAAATCCTAAGGGTTATTTTGCCAAGGGTGGTCCGTGTATAGAACAATTTTTGAAAATTACCAGAAGCGTCTGGAAAAATCCTCAGGGAGTCCATAGCCATATTGATCCAGATTTGTGATGTCAGCTGCGGTTCCCCCATATCCAGGGCGCTGAGAGACCCAATGCCTGCATGGATCAGTGCGCGGTCACCGACATTTACCGATTTCAGCTAAACAACAGTGCATCTGATATGGAATTGCCGTCTGTCCATGACATTGTCTCGGAATACCTCAAATACTTCAAATATCACCCAAAATCACAAAAATGAACACCATAAACAATAACGCAACTAATCAACTATTACCACTCTTAGAGAATGTTCATCCAGCTTTTTTACTTCATAACAACTAAACAAATTGCAGATATGACAGAGAACTATTTTTGTTTCATAAATGAACAGTCTGGCTTCATGAAGCAGATCTCAAACAAATCAGATTAAATTATTTTAATTCATGGCATATTTTTTTTCAAGTACAGGAAAAAAATGTGGAATCACTCCATGGTGAGGAAAAAATAGGACTCATCCACAAAAAATCCGAATTGGTATTTTGTTGCTCCTCCTCAGGCTTTAATGACAAAAGATATTTAATGTTTAGTAAGGTTAGCCTCATTCCTGCCATTCAGGCCTGCCATTCATTCCAAAAAAAAAAAGTTGGTACGGGGGAAATTTAGGACTAGTAATGCGGTAGGAAATTTGAATAATTATGTGGTTTGAAACAGCAGGTGATTGTAATCATGATATTTTACAAAAGCAGCATCCAGGAAAGGTCTAGTCCATCAGAAGAAAAGATTGACAGAGGCTTGATTATTTGCCCACAAATGTGTGATGACAAATCTTTGAGGAGCACTGTTTTCAAACCTTGCAGAGAAAGATAGGAAGGGATTTAGTGTAATTTCTATGCGTAAAGGGCAAGGGCGCAAGCCAAATATCTGTGATCTGATCACTCAGATGGCACTGCATCAAGAACTGTCATTTATCTATAAGTGTTCTAACCACACGGGCTCAAAATTACTTTGTCAAGTGCTGCAATATGTTGTCACTTTCAACAATGGCAGTTAAAACTGAATGAAAGGCTTATTTCTTGCACAGTAAACAGTGTTCAGAGGCACTGTCCACTTCTCTGGGTTCAGAGGCATCTGCGATGGACCATCACACAGTGGAAACAAATCAGTATTTCAGGTCTGTTTTGGAATGTGCTCCAGACCAAAGGAAAGGACCATCCAGACTGTCAGCAGGAAAAATTCAAAAAGCCACGCTCTGTCATGGTATGGGATTGAGCCAGTGCCCTTGACAAGGGCAACTTGCACTTAAATGACGGCATGATTAATGCTGAAAAGGACACAAAGATTTTAAAGCAACATATGCTGCTTTCAAGATGACATCTTTTCCAAGGACATCCATATTTTAACTAGAAAACGTAAAACTGCATTCTACATGCATGGCAAAGGCATGACTGAATAAGAAGCGGGTGCTGGTCCTGGTCTGACCTGTCTGCAGTCCCGAGACATCCCAAAGAAAGAAAATGTGGCGCATTTTGAAATGCAAAATGCGACAAGTTAGGACCCCACACTGCTACACACCTTAAGACTTGTATATATTAAGAACGGGATAAAATCACACCAGAAACTCTTGGTCACTCTTGATCAATTGGTGCCTAAATGATTTTTAAGTGTTGTGTACAGGAACAGCAAAATTAAGTTGTAAATACTTATCTGTCCTGTCTTTTTTTGCGAATTATGTTGCAAGACTCAAAATTTAAATGTGTTTTTTTTTTTAATCAATAACATTCATGTGGTGAAACATCAAATAATGCACTGTTGCACTGTTTCCATCATAATGTAAAAGATAATAAGCAGATCACTACTTTCATGATCTAAGGTTTTATGTATGAGAATTTTATGTTCAGCACTGTATATCATTTGTAAATGGAGATTTGTTACATGCTGTTTTTGCTGCCTTTCTGGTCAGCTATTTATTTTGTTCATCAGCAACCTCTGGTGGTGTGTCTGTAGCAAAACATGATCTGATGCAATACCACTTCTTTGTAATGAAATAGACTAGTGCTTTCTAGAAGCTTCTGGCATCTTCTTGCCTGGAGGGGGCGGGATCACCCGGGATCCTGCAGATCTTTCCAGAATGTTGCTAGTCTATATAAATGCTGTGATTTTGGTCACCAGTGGCAGAGTTTTTGTTTTGGCAACAGAGTTACATGGTGGCATTAGAGTGTTATTATAAGATTAAACAGTGGATTATTTGTAGAAGTTTTTTTTTAATCAGTGTAGAATAAATTTGTTAAAGTTGTCATTGCTGGTTTTCTTTGTTCTGATTTTCAAGTCATAACAAATGCTGCAGTTGGAAAGATTGAGAAGAGAGTGCACTTTGCTTATGTCTCCCACTTTCTCTCCGCTGCGCTTCAACTCCGCCTCCCAAGCCCCTCCCTGTATGCACACACATTGAGAGATGCACTCTCAGACCAGCAGAGATAAATATTTTCACTATTAGAACTGATCTAATGCAATTTCCATTTTGCAAAATGACTTGCAAACACTCATTACAGTGCTGTGGTGTTTGATAACAGAAACTGCTGTATATTATAGCAATAACTGAGCAGAAAAACACTGGTGGGAACATTTAGTTGTGAGGGACAGGGACACATAAATATCAGGACAAAATCCAGGCATTTCACAAAGACAAAATTTTTGGGATTCAAAATTTATTCCTCATATAATAGGTAAAGGGTCAACATGTGCAGGACTCTGGACTTATCCAGACATCTGAGGCACATTTTCAGCGCTACAAATATTCATTCTATCATAGTTCATGTTTTGTGAGAACAAAAATCTATGCACTAGTTTAGACTTGATATGCCATGTATTTAATATACAGGCTAACTTAACAGTCCCTAACAGCTACCCCTCTCCATCCTGTGGATGAATGCAGGAATGATAGAGTTTGCTAGTGTAATGCAAAAACCTACATGTGCAACCTCACACGTTGAATCACAAATAACCTGATGGAATAGGTTCCCTTACGATTCAAGTAACCTTCATCAAAGCATTATGGAATGGGGGACGTCAATTGGACTAACTGTTATGACATATATTTTTAAAAATATCTGGACAGTAATCTTTCACATCGTAATATTTTTATTTTTAATTGTTTGCATGTGTGGGCGCTGCTGCTCGTCTCTGTGTTTTGGCTGTTTTTTTTATGATGCGAGCAGGGTGTGCAAACATTGACCACTTCCCTACTAAGGTGTATTATACCATTTCGTAGTGCGCCCTCAAAATAGCAGACAAAAACTGACAATTGACCGTAGGTTTTTGTTGGTCAATCCTGCATTTGCTTTCTGCAGCCTTAAAGGGGACCTAGGATGCTATATTTCCAAGGTTATATTTTGAACTTGGACTCCCCTAGAGTACTCCTGATCGTTCAAAGCCCAAACAGGGTCCTTATTTAGCTCATACTGCCATCCTCAAAAAACCCCATTTGTAGTCCATTGTAGTCTCTGCCTGAAATGCCTCATTGGGGTGGCTCTTCCGCTATGGCCCTCACTCCCCGTGTACCCACTTTCTTCTGACTGGCCAGCTCTGTGGAGGGCGGAGTTGGGCAGGACGAGGCTGCAGAACGCAGTTTTCTGGGTCTGGCTCGCCAGAGTGAAATGCGAGACACGAGACACGTCTGCAATCTGATAAGGAAGCGGCGGGCAAATTCCGCAATCTAACCTTATACTTGAATATAGATCTAATGAAATGAACTTGTTCTAACAAATGCAGCGGCGAAAGTGGAGGGCGCAGTGCGAAAATCTGGCAGCTCAAGCTGAAATTTGCTATCGACTACAGTTTGCTACAGCGACAGTGGTGAGTACAGCGGTTTTTCTACTTTATAGCTAGCATGCAGGGAAAGCTAGAATCCACCCCATATAGACACATTTGTGGAACGGGTCGACATACCCACCTGTAGACCGGAGACCGTCGAAATCCGGTGGGTCTGAGTTTAGAGGGAAACATAGACAGTGAGGAGCAGCTAAAAGTGGACCAACAGCTTATGGACTGCTTCGGTGTGTATTATAAGGACCTGCTGGTTCGTGTGCGTAACTGTGGTGTGTCGTTAGCGTGGAGAAACGAACAGCTTCTGCGCTGGTTTATGACGGAGGGGCGAAAGCTCCAGGCTAAACGGTATTTTTGGAAATTGCCCGTGGTAATGGTTAACTTATTGCATCGGAATGACAAGCGTTTCCTCGCGGAGAATGGGCGCATTATGGATAGTGTGTGAGAGCTAGCTAGAGCTCCGGTTATGTTATGAGTATAATACAGGTTTTACAGACCGTAAGTTCCGTTTGCGTGAACCGTTGCTTATGTGGAGCAAGCGAATCGATCACTTTTACAGGAAAGAATTTAATATTCAGTCGCCGATTTAATATTCAATCGACAGCAATGCAGAGAAATCGTTTGTGATACCAGACACGTTATAGCCTGTGCTTTTCCCTATTGCTTTCACCGGTAGCATCAGAGAGCTTGCCCAGACATTGGAGAAGTATCAGGCTGACCCCGGTCATGGATAAGTAAAGCAATCGTTTCACAAGTACCCAAAAACGCACCCCAAGCTTTGCAATACCTACGTCTGGACTAACTGCACCTCTCCGGTTAGCTTCAACTGCAGTGGCTACAATCAGGCAACGTTATGATGAAACTGCCACATTGATGCTTACCGAAGTAACACAAGCATACTGATCAGAATCGCTGCATATAAGTTAAACAGGGGCATTTTTAATTAGCAGAGCAGGGGAACTAACATGCAGCAGCTGATAAGCGGTCATGACTTTCAATGTAATCTGTCGCGCGAAAAATTTGTTTCGTGTCCGGTGTGAAAGCAGCTTGACGTGCCAGTATTCGCGTCTTTGCATTGACTTTGAATGTAATCTGTTGCGCGAAAAATTAGTTTCGCGTCCGGTGTGAAAGCTGCTTAATGCATCCATAACGCGTGTATTCGCCTCTTTGCATTGACTTTGAATGTAACCTGCCGTGCGAAAAATTAGTTTCATGTCCGGTGTGAAAGCTGCTTAACGCGCCCACAACGCATGTATTCGGGTCTTTGCATTGACTTGGAATGTAGGCTAATCTGTCCCGCGAAAAATTCGTTTCGCGTCCGATGTGAAAGCAGCTTTATGGATAGTACGCGACAGCTAGAGAGAGCTTGGTTATGTTTTGAACATAATACAGGTTTTACAGACCGTAAGTTCTGTTAGCGCGGACAAGTTGCTTATGTGGAGCAAGCGAATCGATCACTTCTACAGGAAAGAATTTCCTATTTAATCTCTGCCTTTTTCAGCTTTTTATTAGCCACAACAACTTCTAAAGGGGGATGAAATTATGTCATGGTAGTGCAGAGAAAACATTTGTTATACCAGACACGGTAGAGCTTCTGCGTTTTTCATTGCTTTCTCGGTAGTGCCAGAGAGCTTGCCCAGACATTTGTGAAGCATCCGGCTGATCCCGGTCATGGATAAGTGAAGCGATCACAAGCAGCCGTAAACAAACCCAAACACGTATCCCAAGCTCTGCAAAACCAACGTCTGGTCTAACTGTGCTTTTCAGCCCAACTTTGCGGACACATACAGCACATCTCCGGTTAGCTTCAACCATAGTGGCTACAATTGGGCAAGGTTATGATGAAACTGCCACATTGATGCTTACCGAAGTAACACAAGCATACCGATCAGAATTACTGCATATAAGTTAACCAGGAGAATTTTTAATTAGCACGGCACGCAAACTAGCATGCAGTAGCTGGTAACTGAGTGGTCATAACAACCACAGAGACAAACCTTGCAATACAGGTTTTACAGACAGCAAGTTCCGTTACCATGGACAGTTGTACCAAGCATCCAAATTACAAACAAGTATAAAAAGTTAGCTTCAAATGAGGTTTATGTTCACACACCTTCTGTAGAATTCCCCCTGATATCACTCTTGCATATATGGGACACAAAAATTAGCAACAGTAACTTGGCTACGTTAGCCGCAGTGCTACAGCCACAATCAACTGGCTATCACGTCAGGTTGGCTTATGCAGTAAAAGTAACTTGCAGCTTCTGTGTCTGTGAGTCACAAACAGTCACAACAGATCCAGGCTTTATCTTCAGATATTTTAGAAAGCCTGCGCTTGAGGCCAGTTGTTAGTGCTAACTATCGTTAGCGGTCCTGCTAGCCAGTAGCCACCCGGAACACGTTAGCTTCACTTACATTATTTGCTGTTATATCGTTACTTACAGCTTGTGGCTCGGAGCGCTTGATCGATGCAACTGCTTCAGGTTTGAGAAGCAGCTGAAACGCTTATCCTGTGTTGAATTATCCTTTATTAACAAAGCTGTCTTTGGTGAAATGCTGAGCACAATCAGCTAACGTTCCCTTTGGCCGTGGCTGTTTGCTGCTAGCAAACAAAAAAAGCTACCCACTGATTTCTGGTGACATCGTCTTTTGGAAGAGAAATAGTTGTTTTTCTTCGCGTCCAAAAGTAAACGGACAAGCAGCTTTGGGAGAGATACTGACAAAATTGCACCTCAAATGATCTGCGGTTCTTCTTTTGTATTTCCAAAAGTGTCGACGCTACTAAGGCATAGTATGATCTGCCGTTGTTAGTGCCTGCTAGAATAGTTTCCGGTGTGGGCAGGTCCAGCGCAGTGGTTGGCTCTGGCTAGGTCTGTACTAATTGGATGGCACAACCTGACGTCAGGTTTTGCCCAGATCTCGTGAAGATCTCGGGAGGAGCTTTTCAGAGAGGAAATCACGCTCACGAAATCACGTTCTTAGATTACGGAAAAACCCCTGTATCTTATGTTTAGAAACTTTTCAGAGGTTGAGCATGGACAACCAACATTATAACATTACTAATATGTATTAAAAGAAGGATCAGCATAATAGGTCCCCTTTAAGACAAGAGCACTCAGAGAGCGCAGCACCTCCGCCATGCCGAGGCAACTCTGTGCATTAGTTATTTTCATTGGCTGATGCAGGGTGTTGTTGCATTCCACCGCCAGGTGGCAGCAAAACCCAAAAGCATGCCGATTGGAAATCCAGCCCATTGGAAAGACTTCAAATCTCTGCCAGCATAGCTGGATTTGAACTTTGGCCTATATCCCAGCTGTACTTTGGCCTAGATATGCCTAAATTCAATCACTTGTTCCTCTTGTGCTACTCAGATCCTGCAAAGTTTGGTTAAAATCTATGTGGCCGTTTTTGAGATCTCCTGCTAACAGACAGACAGACAAACAGATAAACGCCGGCAAAAATATACACCTCCTTGGCGGAGGTGAATAACTTTACACCATCAACACTCCTGACCACATCTCATTTTAAGACCAATGCAAACTGGGCACTGGATGGGAAAACAACTGTGCTGGTCATAAACTAGCAAAGGAACTTGTGTCACGTTTGGCGCTGCTCTGCACTGGGGGTAAGCTAGAGCCCCTACTGTTTGCTTTTTTTTGTCGTGTATACTGTTGCTGGCAATGGAGGAAATGTCTTCATTCCAGGCGGTTATTCTCTTCCATTCAGGTCCCTCCTGAAAATGGGTGCATACGACATTGGTCTTGAATAAGGGAAAGCACGTGCGCGGAGTTGGGAGGCTGGTCAGCGCGTGCACGAGAAGTGATTGACACTGCGTTAGAAAGTCCTACTGGCTCTCATTGGTTAATTTTGCTGGGGTGATGTGTATTCTTGCAAAAGCCATTAGGAGCACCAGTTTGAGCCAAAAGTACCTGATTTTTTCCTGATTACCCATCTCATGTTCTACCGTCAGTATAGAGTGACTGTTTCAGCAAATATGTAAAAATGTTATCTGTATAAAAGTTACTCACTGCAGATTTAATTTAAATTACATTCCAATCTTTTCAGATTTGGGGATTTAGTGGTAAAGTGCTCTAGCTCCCTCCACCTCAATAGTCATGAGCCCTCAAACGTGCAGCCATGACTCAGACATCCTGCATTCCACCCTGGTTGTGCTCATCCTGAATCCTTGATGCATGTTTTCATAAACATATTGAGTCTTTTTCCACATTTGCTCATATTTGAGTTGTCATAAGCCCTCAGAAACCGTGATTGCAACAGGTCCATCTTGGAAACTGTGGAAAGTTGAGTCTGAAGCAGACAATAGTAGATGTGTTTATACCTGTTTTTCCTAAGAAACCTAATTAACATTTTTGGTTGTGAAAAAGAGACTTGCATCCACTTATGTGCTTACACCCATGCTATCCTGGCAGAATTTACCGGTGGAAAACTATTAAGGCAAACTTGGGGAACCAGCTAAGTATGAAAACCTTAATTTGTCACTATAGTTGCTCAGTAAATGCTAGTGTGATATTCAGCCAAAGTGGGTGAGTGCAAACATGCTGAAAAAATAGGTCAAAGTATATTTCCGGCTACCTGCATTGAGGCCGCTCGGGTGAACACAATGTCAAGAAAAGCAATTAGCAAGTAAAATTAGCCAGACATGCAAAAGAAGTGGAGGATGTCTGGGTCAACAGTTTCCATACTATTACAGCCCGTCCTCATAGAAAAGAATTGTCTCTGGCGGTTTGGTTTGAATTGCGAACCTGTGAAGGCTCTGCGAAGCACCGCAGAGAGGAGTCAAATAAAATGAACTGTGCAGGTAGTGAGAGGGAGGCCTCTGAGGCTAATCCCCTCTGACATGCTATCTATTGTAGCTGGCCTCTGCCTGCCATGATGAAATCTGAAAGCAGATTTCATCACAGCCTGTGCTTTCCTGAGAATTGTTCCATTTTCTTGCCCTAGCTGAAACCTGTATCACCCTAGAGAGGGTGGCAAAGCCTGTAGGTTTATGAATAGCTATTTTTGCTTTTCTCCCACACAACCAGCCTACCTGGCTCAGGGTCACTGGCTTGTCAGGCTAGTTTGCAAGCCTTGGGAAAGCTCTCTTTTCCTTCTCTCTCTCCTCTCAATCTACTCATTTCAATACGGTGCCATCTGCTTCACTTACCCATCTTTGAAGTGAAGTGCATTGCTATCTTCTTTTTGAGCATGGGACTTCATGCTTAGTGACTCAAATCCTCACCCAGATGGTACCCCGACTTTAATTTCTCCTTCTCTGTTAGGCTCAACACAGTCCTTCCTTTCGTACCTGCCCAGCTAGCTCATAATACCTATTCGCTCTTTTCTCCTCACCTACTATCTTCTCTTTCCTGCCCTAACAGTCATCCAAGATCGCCCTCTCCTTTATATTCCATCTCTGTAATCTCCGTTATCTCCTTCCATGGGTTCACATAGCCTTTGCTTGTTGTCAGTTGTCAGTTTTTCCCTACTTGGCGCACTGACCATTTCGGCTTATCTGAAGGACGTTACTGGATGATGAATCGTCTGAACCTGTTGGATTTCAAGTGCAGTATTGATTGCTTCAATTTGAATACAAATGGGAAGGATTGCAGTCTACCAGGACACAAGGTTGTGATACATCTTTGGGGTTCAAAATGTTTTCCATGAACATGTTCAAATAAAAGCCATGGGCATTAGGAGAAGTCAGAGACGTATGATGCTGCGAGGAAGTGTTTGCCCCATTGCTCGATTTCTGCATATTTCATGTACCAAATGGTTTCCGATTTGCAAAGAATTGTTATGTCAGACAAGCTGACTATGAGGACATGTAGGATTTTGTATAAATGATCAAAAGAAAAGGGTTATCCTACACCTAGATCACCCATGGGTGAAAGTAATCGCCCCCTAAACTTAAGGTAGATTACTGCTATAAAAATACAGATTTTTGCAAAAAAAAAAAAAAAATCATTTTTTGATTTGTAATGTTTTTGATAGTTTTTGTTCTGTTAAATTTGATTCTGCAATTATTTTTGCTCAAAAATCATTATTTCATCCTTAAAAAAGCTTCATTTGCATAATTACAGTGATTAAAATGACCCTAGCAACGGTTTTTAGCCTTGGATACCATGAGATCTAATAGTCCCATCCAAAAAAATTGAAAAAGCACCATAATCCAGACACTCCACAGATTCAGCCAATCATCGCTCTTCTTTCATAGAGCCATGGCAAGATATAGCACTTCCCTCAGATTCAAATCCTTGGTCTGCAAAGCTGATGGTCAACAGAACTTTCAATCCGCTACTATCCTGATTAGATCAGCCCATCCACCAACAAAACCCCCCAAAAAGGTGAACTGTATATTCAGTTAGCCACAAGAGAGGTAGGAAAGCTAAAAAGAGGAAGTATCACGGAAATCAGTTCCAAACAAAAATCCAAGATGGTGGCCCCCATGCTGAAAACGAAAACACAGACAACACTGCAGGCGAGGGACCCTCTAATTTTTCTGCCTCTGCAAGGAAACTAGGACACAATACCGTCACTAGCAAGCCTGAGAACAGTTACAGTGGAAGGGATGCGTACATTCCAATCAGTACTGACATTTTATTCAATTCCATTGAGGCAAACATGCGGTGTGTGGAATGCTGTGCATTTTCACTGCAGTGCATTCTGTGTTTGAAACTCAAACAAGGTTTCTGTCACCAGATCAAAGTGAAATGTAAAGACTGTGCCTGGGTTGCACAGTTTGACACATCCAAAGACATTGCAGGTACTACCAGTGGCAAAGTGAGGGGTGCACGACCCAAGGAAATGAACCTCAGGATGGTCGCATTTGTTCGTTCAATCGGTCGTGGTCACTGTGCTCTAGAAAATTTCTCTTTGTATGCAAATTGTCTGCCATCAATAACTGCTAAATCATACAGGAGTTGCTTCAAAAAGCTACTCAGTGCAAGTAAGACTGTTGCAGAAGAGAGTATGGTTTCTGCTGCTGATGAGATTAGAGGGGATGTACCACAAGGGGAAGTTGTTGATACTGCACTCTCCTTTGATGGGACATGGCAACGCCGTGGCCATGCGAGCCACCATGGTGTAGTAACTGGCATTTCTGTCCAAACAGGGAAATGTATTGATGCAGAAGTTCTGTCAAATACATGCAAAGGATGCAAAACTTGGGAGAAGAAAGACAAGAACTCAGAGCAATATAGACGTTGGTCCCTAAACCACATTTGCAAAGCCAACCATGGTGGGTCAGCGGCTTCGATGGAACCTGTCGGTGCTGTTTGCATCTTTTCACGGTCAGAGGAAAATCGTCGGCTGAGGTACACAGAGTATCGAGATGGGGAGACTGCGTCCTACAAGAAAGTAAATGAGGCCAAACCATATGGTGACACAGAAATAAAAAAATTGGAATTTGTGGGTCACGGTCGTGGGGCCTGTATTTTCTTTCGTGAGGCTCTGTTCGTCAACAATCGCTTCAATCAGTTCAGCCTTTTTCATTCCCGCACGGTTTATGTTCAGATCCTCACACATCTGCCATAATTCTTGCACTTTAACCCATGAAATTGCTTATTGCTCACTAAAAAGGTTTGACAGATGCTATGACACTTCTACTTGCCATAAAAACTTCGTCTTACACATACGCATAAAAAATCTTGTGCTTTCTCTGAAACGGTCTATTAACCTTGTTGCTTTGTTAAAAACAAGTGGATTTTGCGTTGAATCTTTTGATTTTGATTAACTTTTGCAGTGTTGTGGTGTATAATAGACCCTTTTGGCTCACCAGGCTTCATTTGGGACCATTTTGGGCCAACTTAGACTGGACTCCACTTTCACGATTTTTCCATAATGGTCAACTTTTAGGGTATTCTGGGCCAAAATTTCACCATTTTGGGTCACCAGTGGTCATTTGGCACCATTTCAGGCCAACTTCGACCAGACTCAACTGTCATACTTTTTTTTTTTTTTTTTTTTTTTGGTCAACTTTTAGGGTATTCTGGACCAAAATATCACCATTTTGGGTCACCAGGAGTCATCTGGCACCATTTTGGGCTGACTTCAATCCAGCTCAACATTCACAATTTTTTTATTTGAGTCAACTTTTGGGGTGTTTTGTGCCAAAATGCGAACATTTTGGGTCACCAGGGATGATGTGGGAGAATTTCCGGCCAACTTTGAACCGGGTTCACTTGCACAAATTTTCAATTTTGATCAACATTTTGGGTGTTTTGGGTCAAACTACAACCCATTTGGGTCACCAGGGCTCATTTCGGGCCAACTTCGATCCAGTCCCACTTTCACGATTTTTTTTATTTTCAGAAACAATTTACAATCCTTTTCAGTTACCAGGGCTTATTTGGCACCTGTGACCATTTTGTGTCAACTTTGATCTGCCTTCAGTTTCAGAAATCTTCAATGCCTGTGAACATTTTGGCCATTTTCTGCCAAAGACTCTTTTGGATCACTAGGAGTAATATTTTTACCAATATATTTCACATTTGCGTACCAAAGAGTTTGAACATTTTGAATATTCTTTGCAGTCTGAATAGCCATGTAAGCTACAAAGTCTGTAGACTTTTATTTTGGTAACATTTGATTAAAATTTCCCTTAAAATTCAAAAATAAATGATTGCGCAATGTTTTCAGTCGATTCAACGGTACTAAAGTAAACTCTGATTCCTTGACCTTCTAACCAGGTATTGTTTTAATCATTTACAGGAGATCCCAACATTGTTTACTCCTTGGTGAGACCTTTCACAATACTTAACATCACTGGAAAGGTTCAAATTAATTGGTTTTGCCCATTAAAAGTTGTGGGTGAGTTTGGTTACCTTCATAATCGTTACGCAATAAAGGGTTAAGACTCAACTGGGTTGATCAAGCCCACAGTAGTGTGTCTTGTCCATGTGAAATTATTTACCTATTACATTTGTTTAATTTTGAGACTGAGTAACTGAGAGGGTGATGACTTTTTCCACTTTGGGTCAGGTTTAGCTTGAGAATTATGAAAGAAAAGAGGGAAGCCTAGGAAAAGGCAAATACTTTTTCATGGCACTGAAATATCCACTCCTCTAAAGTTTTGAAAAAACAGTCAGAAAATTATATCTTTGGGTATTGCAAAGTACATGTATAATCTCTCTCCACTTGAGTTGGCTGTCACCATTATTCAGAACATTATCTTTCAAATCACATTTTTCTTCATTAGGACTTCAACTGTAGAGGTTTATTTTTCTTTATTGTGTTTTCTTTTCTGTTACTGTTGGTTGGACATCTTCCTGCTTGTTCATTCAAACAAATAAATAAAAAAAAATAAAAATAAATATATTTGGACTTATTCCAATAGAATGTTTTTATCTGTCTTAACAACATCAGATTGATTTTTTTTTTCACCATCAGACAGTCTCTGGCATTTCTCCAGAAAAATTCATGCTTTCATGCTCAGAATGAGGGCACCTCGATATACACCTGTTAAGCACTGATTTTTGCAGGGTATGTTGCCTGAAGCCAGCTCATTTACATGCATTCCTTCAGTTATTTGTTTCTGGTGATGACAATACAGATTTGAAATGTGCTTGCAGTGATTTAAAAAAAATGCATAGGCCATGGCCTGATTGATTTATAGAGGGTAAAGAAAAGCAGTCAGTTTATTTTTTAATTTGTTTCATCCATGCAGATATAGGCACAGAGGTGAATTTAGCCATGCATTATAATGTGTGTGTGTGTGTGTGTGTGTGTGTGTGTGTGTGTGTGTACAACCCAAGAATCAGAGAACGTATGTTAAATTGAAATTAAAACATGAAAGAAGTGATTTGTAAATTATCTTTCACTTGTATCATATTGGAAACAATGCAAGATGTTTTGATTTGATGTTATTTGATGTTTCACCACATTAATTTTTTTTGATTTTTCAAAATGCACTACGTTCTCTATTTGGGACAAGCTGAGGCTCCCGGCAGGCCAGTCTAGCACCCACACCTTCTCTTTATGCAGACACGCCTTTTCTAATGTGTGCAGCTTGTGGTTTCTTGTTGTAATATGCATGGCGTCCCATGAAAAAATGTTAAATTAAAAGTAGCACATTTTGCTCCATCATCTTTGTACACTTTAGAGCATTAATGATGCCTTCACAGAGGTGCAACTTACCCCTGCCACGGGAACTGGCACTACCAGATACCATGACAAAGCATAGCTTTTGGACTTCTTTCTGATAAAAGTCTGGATGGTCCTTGTCTTCTTTGGTCTGAGCATTCTGCATCTATATATCCCAAAAAACTTGAAATATCAATTTGTTTGACCACAATACGCCTTTCTTGGAGAGATGGTTCATTGCAGATGCCTCTGAGCCAAGACAAGTTGACTGCACTTCTGAACGCTGTCAACGTAACGCTTCCTTCTAGAACAGTAATGTTTTGGCTGGTATTTTTAAATGTATACATACATATCGATGGCTGAAAGTCTAAGTATTTTGCTTCAAGAGCAAGAAATACAGACATGTCATTAGTTACAGGCAGGCCTCTGAATTGGCTTTCTTTTCACGTGTGACTTTTGCTACACTTCCGCTGTGGCAATCTGCAAATGCGTGTGGCCATCTGTAAATGTGTATGGCGATCTGCAAATGCATGTGGAGATTTGTCTACAACTAGCAACTGTTCCCCCCTGAGCTCAGGCTTACGCTTTCATATAATGCACATACCACCAGTCGGAAATAGCGGTTGCTATAATTTTCTGTGTGACATTGTTGGTCTGGGTCGTGGTTGTTGGCCATTGAGTTGTACCGATGCATTAGGAGCAGAGTACTTATTCATTTTTTTTGCATTTTGTAACATTGACAATCTTAGTAAAAAAATTAATTATTAATCTTTGAACAAGGCACATTTGTTCAGCTTTTGCGTCACTGAGCAAATGGATACATCAACTTGCTGCTCTTGCCTGTTATAGATGCACATCTCATTACATCAATTTATTTATTTATTTATTATCATACGTTTAACCTACACATGTGTGCACGTACCTTCACTGTGATGCTTGATCTTTACATCTCAGTATCTTCCACTGATAAGAAGACACATCCCGTACCCTAATGCTTCTCCATTAAACAGAATACAATGTCTCAGGCAGAACACCAAACAACCCACTGTGATCTTGAATAGTTCACACAGAAAACAACTGAGCAATAATCATTTTCCACCACGTTAGCGATTCTTTTTTTTATTATCATAATTTTTTTTCCCGGCACTATTGCCTCACAGACACCAATTTTAATGGACTAATGTGTTGTTCAGTTTATATCAAAAATTATTATGGTTGTAATAGATGGCTGAATATGAATCGGCTACGCACCAAACACAAAATAAAGAGCTGTCATTTGCCCTCGGTTTTTATGGCAAACTTTGACTTCCCAACTGCTAAAACTGAGATTTAATGTTACTTAGAATAACAATAGATTTTGTGATACTGAGATTGAAACTACTGATCATCTGTTTTTCCATTGTGTACATTCTGTTGTGAGGATTTGCAGGACTGGCTAAAATCACACGACTTGCTCTTCTCACAAGAGAGAATATTGTGTAGTGAATTAACGCAAAGCGACTGGCACTCTTTGGTTGAACAGCCTGGTACTCCTGGTGAAATTTTCATCCATGCATCTAAATAGAGGGACCTTATTAATGCCTTAACTGTCTCAACCTTTTGGTAGAGCACATTCTGAGTCACTGCATCTAATTGAAAGATGTGTTGAACTTTTACTCAACGTGATTAAGCCATCTCTAACTCTCAGTTGAGGTATATCATGCTGAAAAAATCCAGTCAATTTACTTTGTAGTTCAACACCTTTCAAATTGATGCAGTGGCTCAAAATGTGCTCTACTGAAAGGCTGAAGGCTGTGGTCCAGATTTACCCTTTTCCAGAGTGATGGGCGCGTCAGGGTGAGTAAGGAAGCCCATGAAGCGATGCATCCGTCATGCATAGTGCCCACTGTACAAGCCTCTGGAGGCAGTATTATGATCAAGGGTTGCTTTGGTTGGTCAGGTCCAGACTCAGCACTGTTCTGCAGCAGTAAAATTAATTCAGTCGACTTTCTGAATAAACTATGACCAGTGACCCATCAATGGACTTTTTAATTCCTGATGGCACCAGCGTACTCCAGGGTGACGGTGTCAAGATTCATCGAGCCCAAACTGTGAAGGAGTTGGTAATCTAGCATGAGGGATCATTTTCAAAGATGCATTTTCCACCTCAGAGTCCGGACCTTAACCAGTTGAGAGTTTTGGGAAAAGTTTAACGGAGTGGTTTGACTCGTCAATTCAATATCTCAGCCAAAAATTAATACGAATCCGGTCAGAAATAAATGTTGTAACATTGCATAAGATTGTTGAAACAATACCACAACGAATGTGTGTTGTGATCAAAGCTAAAGGTGGCCCAAGAAAATATTACAGTTGTATGCAAAAGTTTGGGCATCCCAGATCAAAATTTCTGTTTCTGTGAATAGATAACCAAATTAAAGATGACTGCTCTCCAAAAGGCATGAAGTTAAAGAGGCCAGCTAAAATTTTTAAATTCTGGTTTGGGGGATTTTGCCCTTTATTCTTTGCCAAAGGCATCTAGTTCTGTGAGATTCTTTGGCTGCCTTGCATGGACTGCTCTTTTGAGGTCCATCCATAGATTTTCAATGATGTTGAAGTAGGAGACCTTGAGGGCTGTGGTGAAACCTTCAACTCGCACCGCTTGAGGTAGTCAGTTGTGGATTTTGAGGTGTGTTTAGGATCATTATCCTGTTGTGGAAGCCATCCTCTTTTCATCTTCAGCTTTTTTACAGATGGTGAGAGATTTCAGATTGCTTCTAGAATTTTCTGAAATTTAATTGAATCCATTCTTCCTTCGACCAGTGACATGTTCCCCGTGCCACTGGCTGCATCACAAGCCCAAAGCAGGATCGATCCAACCATGTGCTAGACAGTTAGAGAGGTGTTCTTTTCATGAAATTCCTCATCCTTTTTTCTCCAAACATACCTCTGCTCATTGCAGCCAAAGACATCTATTTTTTCATCAGTTTACAGGATTTGTTTCCTAAATGCATCGGTCTTGTTCAGATGTTCCTTAGCAACCTTCTGACGCTGAATTTCATGGTGAGGATGCAGGAAAGGTTTCCTTCGCATGACTCTTCCATAAAGGTCATATTTGAGCAAGTGTCGCTGAACCGTAGGGCAGTGCACCATGACTCCATGGTGTGCTAAATCTTGCCAAAGGTCTTTTGTTGTCAAACGGGTGTTTTGATTTACCTTTCTAGCAATCCAATGAGCATTTTTCTTGGGAAGTTTCCTTGATCTTCCAGACCTCAACTTGACCTCCACCGTTTCTGTTGACTGCCATTTCTTAATTATATTATGAACAGAGGAAATCACAACCTAAAAACATTTTGCTATCTTCTTATAGCCTTCTCCTGCTTTGTGGACATTAATTATTTTCATTTTCAGAGAGCTATACAATTGCTTAGAGGACCCTGTGGCTTCTGATTGTTGGGCCAAGGTTAGAGGAGTCTGGGTATTTATAAACTTCAAAATTTGCATCACCTGGCCTTTCCTAACGATGACTGTAAACAAGCCATAGCCCTAACAAGCTAAATACGATCTGAGACTATAGTCAAAGTTACCTGAGAGCTCAAATCTTTTCAGGGTGCCCAAACTTTTGCACGGTGCTCATTTCCTTTTTTTCACTCTAGAATTGTACGAAACAAAATAAACTAATACTGCTTATAATATAGAAAAAAGGTGTTTTATCTTTAAATGTATGCCATTCAGAGATCAGTTCATCTTCAACTTGGTTAACTATTCTCAGTGACAGAAATTTTGATTAGAGGTGCCCAAACTTTTGCATACAACTGTATAGTGTGCAATTTTTTTTTTTTTTTTTTTTTGATGGGCAGTGTATCTTTGATTTTGCTGGGGTTTCAAGCATTTTAATACATACCTTCATCGGTTATCCAGCCTCTGCTCACCAGCAAATCAGACAAAACATCACCAACTTTGCTGTAAAATTAACCATACAAACAAATCCATGCTTGGATTTTGGCAAAAATTTTATGCCTCAGTTTCACACTCAGTGCATTTAATCAAGGATTTGGCAAGGCCAGGTAAGGATCTTGCGAACAGCGCTGCTGCACACAACGTTATTAACGGCTCTCATCCCAGTTATTGATCCAGGTAGGCCTGACGTGCTGATGCTGGGTTACCTACGATAAAAAAGGGAGCGCGAAAGTCAAGTTGTTTGACTGACAAGCACAAAAGCTTACCCCTGACGGCTGAAGTATGGACTATGTACTCACATACAGTGTATCGCATTGGTTGTATTTTCTGTCCATCATCCTGAGCAGAAACACGCTCCATTGACTGAACATTGTTATGCTGCGCATAAAAGGCGGCGGGCCTAAAGTGCCAACAGTCCAATCAGAGTCATTAGAGGCTTAACATGCCTCAATGCAAAAAACATTAGTGAATTACACTTTTCATTTCATCCATCTCTTGTAATTTATTGTGATTCCATGTCAATTTGTAAGGTTTTTTTTCAACTATTTTTTTATCACGCAGTGCATAATCTGCATAAATGGACAATAACTGCTCAAAAATCGAGTGACACTTAAATCATATATCAGATTTTTAGCCCCCGTTGCACCTGTTGTCACTTTCATTTTGCTCCAAGGCAGGGAATTGATTCACAGTCACTTGTGCTTCCTAAATGGACAGATTGATACCTTTGAAGTTGAACTGACTTGGTGTTATACTTTGATGATTAAGTGTTCCATTAATTTTTTTGAGCAATATATATGTATATATATTTATATATGGCAGCTAACTATGGTGAGGATAAAAAAACTGATTACCTTTGTTTACTATCTGTTTACTGCTCAGGTATTCTTGGAATCACTTTCTTACTTTGGTGAGAATGTTGGTGTGTTTTTCAGGCTTGGTTCGTTTCTTTTAAGAGCCATACAAATAATGAAAACTCGGCAAAAACGTCCGAGATGAATTATTGTTTGTAATGAAAACACTAGCAGAAACTTTCTCTGAAAGCGAGCATACCCTTAACTGCTCCAAACAATCTGAAGCCAGTTCTGCTACATTCATCGATCTGCTACCCAGCATTTATGCTCTTAGCTCCCTTGTACTGAAAAGCGGGACCCCTGCCAAGTAATCTATCCACAGTTTAGTCTGCTTGCAGTTCTCAAAGATTCCCTGGATCTTGGGAGAAGAGGACACTGAAGGCATTTGTACTTGGTAGAGCATGGCTTCAACAGGCTGTGAACTCAACACAAGCTGTGGCAGCCTGTTTTAACAATTCATGTTCAGGAATCTAGCATTATATTCACTGTAAGACTCACACCTGTTTGATTTTAAGTGCCCTTGCCAACTCTGTGACATGGGCGTAGTACCGCTGACCTTTTTAGAAGTTTCTGGTTAAACTGGAATAAGAGATGGCAACTTTGGTCCTGCCCGCCCACCGGTAATTAGGTTGATAATGCTCATTAAATTGTGCGTGTTCTGTGCATGTTTCTTGTACTTGTTTAATTCCTTCAAACTGACATGTTTGTAGCCTGCATGTTTCTTGTACTTGTTTAATTCCTTCAAACTGACATGTTTGTAGCCTTAATCAGTTTTCGCTCGGATCGACAGTATATTTCAGCTTGGAATGCTCTTTGGCACATTTTCAATCATTTTAAAAGTGGCCATCACCACCTGGCGCAGTTTTGTAAATAATGTAGCAACACATTTCTACATGAAACTATTAATAGGTAAAAGGTGCACTTAGCATTTTTGCAAAACTCTGCACTATATTTTAATGATCCAAGCCCTCAGCCTAATGCCAATGGTGCAAGTGCATTTAGGTCACGTCTAAAACTACTTTTTTGCGTGGTTTAAAGGGGTTGCACTTAGGCCTAGTCCACACGTACACTTGTATGTTTTGAAAAAACTTTGGGCTGCACGAAGATACAAAAACACAAATAAAGTGCTGTTAAGAGCAGGCCTAACCAATGGGCTGGAGTTAAATAGTCTAATGTTTGACCATGTAGCCCAAGCACTAGCCTTAAAAACTTGATTTAATAAGGTATACACACTCTGACGTTACAAGTCAAAAACTCAGTTTTTCCGGTCCATGCTGAAATATTGAAAATAGTGTTTCTATAAAAGGTTCGTTTTCAGTGGCCAAAAATGCAGTTTACGTGTGGATGAAAGGGCAAAACTAAGAAAAATGCTAAGTTTTCAACAATACCTGTGTACGTGTGGACAGGGCCTCAGTCTCTTAATCAATCTTTGGTGTGTTTTGGGTGTAACATGTAATTAACCTCTTTCACCCGGGACTTTCGTTCAGAGGGATAATATTCCTCCTCTCATGTTGCCTTAAAGTGCATTACTTCTCAAAATTCGTTCCCATTTACGTCTTTTAATTAGCAACAAAGTATTAATTTGTTCAGTTGGGAAGATTGCTGATCAGGTACTGTCCATTTCCCCTCAGCTTGAATTATTATTCATAGCAATAATTATCAATCATTTTCCTATTCACATTAATAGGCTATAGTCTCTCATTTCCTTGTAAATTGGCAGATTACTGTTTCAATGGCAAATTTTCCAAGTAGTGGGAAAAAAATGCCTCTCTGCAGAGGAAATGGATCTCCTCATCCGCAAAGTGCTTTGTGTACCCTCTGTCCTAACCTGTGTTCAACTTGTTTGATGATAGGATAAACAAATATACAATGCATTATATTGTTTTTTGTTTGTTTTTTTATGTGAATGAAAAAAAACTGAAATTCACATACTTTTTCTATTTTCATCTGTAAATTGGCCTTTGGAATAGAAATTCAACCAAAACCAAAAACAGCTTTTTTTGCTTTTATTGTTATATCTATATTATCTGATCCAACTGCGTCACTGACAGAAATTGAAATCAGCTATGCTTACTATAGGGCAGGCAGAGCTCACGTGAATAGCCTTCACATGCATGGGGCCTTCACACATTTGTTGTCTTTCAAGAGTAAGATATGTGGAGTTTCCTGATACTTGCCCGTTCGGAGCAAGCTTTTTGACCCTTCCTTGACCTTTTACCCTCTCTCTCTCTCTCACAAACTTCACCCCCAACCCCCCCCTACAGATTCAGAAGCTCCTGCAGAACCTGTGGCGACATCAATTGTGATTCCTCCCAAGAACACCACAGTGGTGGCCGGGGTCAGTGCGGCTACACTGGAGTGTGTGGCTAATGCAAGGTCAGATCTTACTACTTATCGCCATTTTGAAGTTTCCAGATGTGTGGTGTAACCCATTAATACTCCAAATGGACACCCCTTGGTCTGGGGCCATCTCTCATGGTTTGAGTTGGGCTTCAAAGTGTCCTGGGGGAAATCTTTACACTATAGCATGCATTGAGATCTCAGATTATTTGTGCCGCCAGCATTTTTGGAAAATCCCTGTCCTATTTTTGCATCTCATTGCGGCCATTCTCAGATCACAGAATTCTTGTAAACAAACTTGACTGGCGTGCACAGCCCTGGCTACAACCCTCATTCAGTCACCACTGGGATCAGCTGGAAGGTTGAGTTAAAGCCAGGTCTGATTTAAGACTGTTCCCAATATCACAGTTCTTTCTCACTAAAGTTTCTCTGGCTGGAATGAAAGCAGATTCTTAATTCAGCTCAACTCAAATTTATAAATAAAGCATGTTTAAAAACAGCTACAGCTGACGAACATGCTGTACAAGGCAATGTTATAAAAACAATGACAGAATAGGCCTACAGGCAAAAAAAAAAAGATCTTCTCAGCAGTGTCCTAACATCTCGTGGAAACCCTTCTCAGAAGATTGCAGGCTGTGAAGGCAGGCCATGATCTTTAAAGAAGAGTTTTCCTGAGCAAGTGTCCAAATACTTGAGGTCATGAAGTGTGAGAGAAAAATTATCTCCAATTTTAGAGGCACTCTGCAGTATAGCTCCATTTAGCACTGATTGCTAATCCACAGGGACACGCATTCTGTGAGTCAGCTCAGCCCTCATGTTTCCATTTTCAGGTGAATATTTGAAAACAAAAAAATAAATTCACAATGTACAATTCCCAAAAGATATGCCACCCTCATTCCATCTCTATAGGCCAGTGGAGAGACTCAAGCTGACTTGGAAGCGGAACGGTCTGGAACTAATAAATGGAGTGGGTATGTTTGGGAGGAGGCTGACCATCATCAATCCAACCTCCGCCAGCGTGGGGCTGTACGTGTGCGAGGCGTCTCTGTCCGACAGCGGCTTGAAGACAGCAGAGGCTAAAGCTTTCCTCTCAATCATGGGTAGGTCTCTGCCTTCAAGTTAAAAGATTTCATATGCTTTCACCCATAATTTTTGTTCTGTCTCTGCCATCCACTCAAGCAATGCTACCAACCTGCACTGTGATCAAAGCGCTCAAAAGTTTGGAATCACCAGTGCTTTTCATGATAATTAAGCGGAAGGCACTTTTACTTTTTTGCCGATCCATTAATAGAGTGGTTATCCTCTTTAAATTAAGACGTGCAAACGTTATGCAATAGCCACAAGTGACCAATAAAGAGAGCGGCACTCCATCTAAAAAGCTTGGGCCAACTGTAACACTAATACTGCCCTCTATGTCAGGCCTCTGTTGTACATTCAAAAAGCATTAAATTCAATAAATAATCTATTCTTTAAAGAGAGTTTTCTTTTTTCTTTTTTTTCATTCAAGTCCTTTAAAAAAACAGTAAAATATGCATGCAGGGTGTTCACCAAGAGAACAACAGCCATGTTCAACCCTGCATACTCGTTCACTATGTATACTGCATACTGCACCAGTGTATATTGGATACTGCATGCTACTCTTCATAGAAGCACACATTGTATTACTCAGTCCGTGACAATAACCATGTTGTGTACTATGCAGCAATACAACCACCAAGCTATTAAGCCTCCTGCAGTCAGATATATGGAAAATCCAGTGTCAGGTCACATAAATCTTGGAGAAAAATAATATCAGATTTTAATTCCCATAGCAAGTTGTTCAACTCAGGAAATGACAGATTTTGGAGGTTAAATGCTTTAAAACCCAAAGCAGATGTTTATATGTCAGTTCTAGAATGCAGTGAGCATGGAAACTGCCAGTTAAAAACATTCTGTTGACTATCATGGCTGTGAAAGGTGAATTACATCGGATAATGTCTCAAATAATTACACTGTATAATTTTCATACTTATTTACATAAAATCTATGTTGATATGAACTATGTTTCTGCATGTAGTACTTGTTCTCGATGATTTTTCCTCCATACAAATCAAAATTTGTTGCTTTGTATTTTCTTTGCTAAACTGAATATACACAATAAATTATTCCAGCAAAAGTGTCATATTCATGTCGTTTCTTAAGTCTTTAGGGATGCTGGTTTGCATTGTTGGGCGTATTAAATTTTTAGCTTGGCAAAGCACTTTCCATTCGCTTAATCATTAACTGTCAGAGCGCAGACACTTCATGCATGAGATTCTCTGCAAATTTCTCTTAGAGGAACAAGTCAGACACATTTTGGGTTTTCAAACAGTCAGAAACCATGGCAGCCAGATAACCCTTGTTTCTCTGCCATTTCAGGAATGGAGTAGTCATCTGCTTTTCTCACTAGGAGTTTTTCATTTGATATAGTTCTATCAGAATAATGTATTGACCCTCAGAAATAAACTTGTTGAATATTTACAGTATATAACATCTAGATATTTATAAGAAAGGTTGGCTCACTGCTTATTTATTGGCCACTTTGACAGTTGCGCTTTGTGTTATTGTATTGTACATAAATATGTATAAGGATAGAGCAGGCAATATGGAGAATCAGTTATATTGCAAAGCTCAGGTTGAGGCAAATCCAAAAGATAAATGTAATCCAAAAGCAATTATATGCTGCATTATGTGAAAGTTGGGGAATACTGCAGGTTGGGTATGTTTTTGTCAACAGTAAATTGTAAACCTGTATACATGTCTTTATTCACTTGCTTGTATATAGAATTAGTGCATTTTTGCTTTTTTTGTCCTCAGAGAGTGGTGACGCAGTAACGTTTCACTCATTATCCTGACTAGAACTCCTAATATTATTGTCCCTGTTTTGTAGCAGTTTCCAGTAAAATTTTAACTTTGTGGCAGCAGTGAAAACAACTTAAATGTAGTTGTCTGGGAAAATTAATGTAGCCACGCTAGAAATTCTTAGACAAATGATGCTAACGTAGTCAAGGTTTAATCCTCAGGTTTAGACCCCAGTCCTCAGAACTCCACCCATTAAGGCTGATCGTATGAACCATTTTTGCATGGCTTCAGCTGTAGGAGCTTGTATCAGCCAGTGTAGAAACTAGTGATTAGTAACTGCTTCTGTGTTTGCTTCTTGTGCAGAGTCCCCGTACTTCACTGCGCAACCAAAGAGGAAAACCATGGGAGAGGTTGAGAAAACCGTGGACATCCAATGTCAGGCAAGAGGTTAGTGGACAGTCACAGAATGCCGCTGCCCTCATATCCCATCATATCCTGTTCTGTCCTTTCAGTTTGGAACTATAAACATTATTGTAGGCCATTCTGGACAAGTGGAGTAAAGCACAATCTGTCTGGGGAATTGTCCTTTCTTTTTTTATGTTTGCCTTCTCCTGGATGAAGATTAAAAGCTAGGCCACTAAAGCCCAGATTTAATTTACCAGCGAAGCGCTATGTTCAAAACTTTGAGTTATACATTTAAACAAGTTATGATTTTGGTCTCTGTTTTTTGCTAGGACTAACAACTTTTTTTTTGCTATTCTCAGCAACTGATTATACATTAAAACTAAAAGTGGCCTAAGTTTCACTGAATTCATGACAAGCCACCATACCTCCATCTAATACTGAGCATAATGTATATGCAACAAGTACAACTTATTTACCGGAACAGTCACGCAATGATTACTGAGGTGAAGTGGGCGTGCACGTTCTTGAGCTGTTTGTGTGCATCAAACATGAGAACATGTCTTGATTTAATTTGTACTTGTGCCATAGTCGCTTTTATTTATGAATTCATGCGGGTTTTTGCAGTGTTCAGTGAAAGGGTTTTTGCTCACTCTGGAGCACAGCCGCTAAAAAAATGGTGGAAAAATAGTCTTGGAGAGCTGCCAGAGCAGATAATGCTGGTGTTCACGGAAACATTTCTAATAACATGGGCAAGTTTTTCTGCTTTGTGGTAGAATAAGACTAATGATGTTCATCATTGGAGTCTTGGATCTCATTCAACAGTGTATAACTGGAAAAAAAAAACACAGAACATCCAAGTTTGATGGATTTGGAGAACTAAAACCACAGACTAAACTGCAAGATTCTCAGGAGCTTTAAAATGGAGTCAGTCCACTGCTGACTGTATGAACTGCTGTCCACAAGGCTCACAACTTGTTTCAGTCATTAAATTTGGTCTTCCCTTCTGGGAAAAAAAAAAAAAAAAATTTTGTCTTTCTATGACATAAATTATACATCACTTGCGATCAGGACCCAGGAGTTCAAAGTGAGCAGATCAGATTTCGCCAATGTAATTGGATTTTGAAAATGGGTAGTTCAAAACCAAAAAACAGGATGTTTTAGTACAATATAAATAAGGGAAGCACTTTATGATAACTACACATGATTAAGCATTAGTTAAGCAATAATAAATACTGAATTCATCATTTATAAAGCATCCTTCCT
Source organism: Gymnothorax javanicus (assembly GCA_029692085.1). Taxonomy (NCBI): domain Eukaryota; kingdom Metazoa; phylum Chordata; class Actinopteri; order Anguilliformes; family Muraenidae; genus Gymnothorax; species Gymnothorax javanicus. The sequence continues at coordinate 24,080,804 of CM056206.1, read as the reverse complement.
ACATGAATTTCATCAGTATGTAATTTTTAATCACAGTTATACATTTTTTCCTCTTCATTAATAACCACATTAGTTAAGCATTAAAAATATTGAATTTGTCATTTATAAATCATTCTTCCTAAATGAATACTCATTAGTATGTAGTTTATAAATGCAGTTATAAATGTTTTCCTCTTCATTAATAAACACATTAGTTAAGGATTAATAAATATTGAATTCATAATTTATAAAGCATCACTGTAGGACCAATGCTTTATAAATGATGAATTCAATATTGTCAGCATAACTTTCCCCTGTGCGGCACCAGAAATCCCGTCTCTCTGCTCTGTGAAGCTGGAAACGTGACTCCAGTAAAGAAAACGATCCTCAATTGTGCCGTCAGCCACCTGACATGTCGGTTTACCCAGTCAAGCTGATTGCTTTGTCAATCAGGGATCAGATCCAGTCTACAAAAAGGACTATGCGCAAAGTGAACTTCCCAGAGACGATTTCTCATGATTTGGGCAGAAATGCGACGATTCTGGAGACCACCTGTCTCATCTGCAGTGGCAGTTGCTGGTCTCAGACAGTCATGGAGATGGAGAGTCTGGATATGACAGTCTTGGGCAAGGGTCATCACACGTGTTTTTCGCGCATGTGTGCAGTTCATAGTGCCTAATTCTTCAAACTGTGTCTTCGGCAACTTATGCGAAAACATAAAGAGCCCTTGCGACAGCCCTCAGAGACATTCCTGCATTGAGCTTGTTAGTGGCACGCTTCTTTAGGCTTCGAGTCATCTGTGGCATTTTGAAGAATGGCTGAAGTGGGACTTATGGGGAGGCGACCAGAGGACTGGGTGTGCCTGCGCTTAGCGTACATGATTTCAGTAGCTCTGGATCAGGCCCCACCTGTCTGATGGGCCAATTCTGAGAAGGGGAATGATATTGACAATGATTTGACGAAGGTGACTGAAATTCTGACAGACCAGTAGCACACAACCTTGGTCACGTAATGAAACCCTAACAAGTCTACCACAAGAACAATTATGTGGAATATTGAAAGCATTAAACTTTTCCGTTTATATTTTTGTTCAGTGCAGCTGTTGACAATAAAATTTCTCAAAGCATGACCACTGAGACTCTCAAATAAATGAACTTCCACATGGAGGAGATGAGTGGGATTAAAGCTCTGATATTCAGGGTTTGATAATCTTGAAAAGTCTAAATTTGGATTAGGTTAAACCCATCTGCAATTGCTTTGGAATATTGGGACAAAATCGGGCTGAGTTGTCTGATCCTGGATCTCGAAATATAGGTTTTCTAAACCTGATCTGATCAGGTTTATGGCCCAGGCGGCCCATTTTAACCCACGTTAAGTGCTTATAAATCATCCAGTGTTTGGCTAAAGCAGCCTCTGTACAGTTTGTAGGGGGATTCAGTTCTGATTGTTTAGTAGCAAGCAGGCCAAAATGGGGCCTAATTTAGTGAACAGTGAGCCAACAGTGGGATTCAGAATGAATGAGTTGAAATGAATGAACAATTTTGATGCTTGACAGTACTGTACATCCTCAGGAGACAGCGCGTCTGTCCGCCTCTTTTTTTTTTTTTTTTTTTTTTTGTTCACTGAGTATTAACACCAATTATGTTATTGGAACAGTAGGATATACGCATACAGACCTATGTTTTGATCACATCGCATTGCATCTTAGACAATTTTGTAGGCTTTATGAATTTAAATAGGGCAAATATCTGATTTTATATTCATACTGAGTGTATGGATATTATGCCTAGAGAAAGCAGATGTGCTACATGATTGAAGAATGTAGATTGTATCACGATAAGAATAGAACATGTTTGGCGTGCTGGAGGGAGCAATCTCAGGAAACTATTCTATTCAAGTGGTTTTGGTTGAACATATAATAAGTACCGTAAGACAGAAACCATCACACTGGTCTCTCAAGCTATTTATTGTTATATAATGTCAAACAGATAAATCAATTCAGACAGGCTATACGACCTAAATTTCAAAAAAGCTGGCACATCATGGAAAATGCAAGTAAAGCCAAAAAGAACTGAAATGTCCATTCACCCACTATTAAATTTAAAACAACTCATTATTAAGCCTGCACCCACAACGGCCCTTTATGGATAAGGTTCCCCACCCCTGGTTTACGCCATTATTCAATTGTCACGCCATTATTCAATTGTCACGCCATTATTAGGGTCTGGCAACACATTTGCAGTTTACGGCACGTGTTAATGCCACTTGTAACACCATGGACAATGCTTGGAGGAGACGCTGCATAATGCGCAGCGGTGAACTGTCTCTACCTTGGCAAACAATCTGGAAGGTCCAGCCTCTTTTCTGCTACAGTTAGCAGTAATTGGTCTGAAGCAGAGCTGAATTACGTCACGTATAAATGTCTAACAATATTGTTTCCATATCAGGGAAATTAGTAGCCTACACTGCATTTCACAGTATAAAGCCATCTATTGGTTATATCAAATTTAAATATTCCGAGTAAGACAGAATACTGGCATTGCCGTCTTGATGGCTGACAGCGGAGAAATGGCAGTCTCTAGAAAATGTGTCAGGCCTGCTGATCATCAGGTGCAAAAGAGCTCCCTGAATTCCTATTGGCTGACTGTGGAAAATGGCAGACTGGACACATCACATGATACAGTCAAAAAACCCTTAGGAGATTTCTGGAATTTCAGGCAGCAGTGACAGAGAGTTCTTTTTTTTTTAGGTCACGCCGATGTGTAGACGCAATCATTATGAATCAATTAAACCAAACAAAGCATTTTAAACTTTTTCAGCTGGGGCTCTAAATTCGTTGACCAGGCGCAGGCGCGGTGCAGGCGTGGCGAATGGAGGGAGCGCCAACAGGGTGTATCCAGGCGTATTTTGCAATTTCGTGCCCAGCGCAGCCCGGCGCAAGTACTCCTCTGTCCAACCTCTGTCCCTCCTGCTGGCGCAAGTGGCAAAGAGGGAGGAGAGAAGGCGTGAGTGGGTTTAACACAACCGAGTCAAATCTTCACCAATCAAATGAGCTCCTCTACTCACCTTTAAAATGTTGGAATAAAGAAGCCTACCGTACAGGCCAGAAGATACTGCCTAATTCCCACGAGACGTCTCGTGTATCTCTTGTGCGTTTTTCGCAATAATCTCCTCTTTATGTCGCGTGCTATTATCAACCTCGTATTCTGCCGAGACAAACTTCGCAGTCAGCGGGCCGCCGAACCTACACACGTATGCCTAGACTCTGCCAAATGTGCGACATAATGTAGTCCGAATTAGGCCTATGCACAGTTGTTACTGAGAATTACTTTTCATATGCGGATTTAATAGATATAATACGTTGTTGTGTTGCTGCGTTGTTGTTGGTAATCGCTAATCACTTATCCGTGAAAATCGAGGGTGGGCTGAAGAAGAGTATACGATATCCAGCAGCGGTTGAAGAATCACTTTGAAATCTCAGGATACATGTACCGCTGGTGTGAATGAAACATAATATGCTTCATACATGTAGAGTGTAATTTTGCATTTATTTCAGCCTGTTTACACAGCTCTGCGACCTTACGAAGACCATGCCGATCACCCCGATCTGAAAAAGTTATCAAATTGGGGCATTATCGCCATCAATTTGGGAAATTAAAGACTACATCACGACTGTACTGCGATGCTTCTACGTCAAAAGCGCTGCTGACTTTCTGCCACTAAGATTACACCTAGGCCAACACCGACCAAGCGGTCGTTTCTACTACATTGCCACTACGATGTACAGGACCATACTACGTTGTTACACAGACCTAGAAGGCTGTAGGACGATGTCGCTACACTGGTGCTGACCATATTACGCTTCTAGTACGATTTGTGGCGATGTCTATGTAATTGTAATTACTGTATGCATTATATTTCTTTGGAGTACCTTATACTTGCTCAACTGATTTTGTGATGTGTAAGTTAAATACAGTGAGTGAAGAAAATACAATACAGTAAGCAAAAGTCATTGTACTTATTATTTAATGTATGCAATTATTTTGTGCACTGAATTAAGTTATAATTAAGTCCTCTTGCTTCGATTGAATATTAGTTCCTACTTATTATTGTTTATTGGGGAAGAAGGGGCGTGATGGGGGAAAAGGAAGTGGCAGAAAAATGACTGAGTTGAGCAGTCCGTCTTGTTGGATGTTACGTTGGTTGTTCAGTACTGCATTGGTGTGATTGACGAAGAACGAAGATTAAAGATTGATTTGCGTACCACCAATTGTAGCGCTCATCTCCACAGCCCAGAGACCTGGAGCACGCTACCTAAATGGAGAAACGAGGGTTACATCTATACTGAGCAACCAAAGAAACGCAAGTTAGCCAGTTAGTTAATGTACTCTTATGGTTAATCAGTCAAAGTGACCGCAAAACAAAGAAAAGTTGGATGAAATGAGTGTAAGTGTGCACGCGCTAGTAATAAATTTGATTTCCTCTAATAATTACGCGCAAACTTATTTTCCGTCTGTCTTTAACTTGCGTTTCTTTGGTTGCTCAGTATATATTCATTGGGGGTGTTCAATCAGTTCTTCAGTTCTTTCCCAACTTCGAAAATGAACGGACCTGATGCTGATTTGATTCAACTGGCTCTGCGCCAACGGTGCTGCGTTTTTATTACGACCACGGAGATCCCACCACGATGCTATCACGCTGCTTGTACGATAATTGCGTTCCCACTACGTTCTTAACAACACTTTTCCCCGCTTTTTGTTGGCCACGACCCGGCTACGCTTATTTTGTGTACGTTCAAAATAAGCGTGGGGAGACCACGCTCATGGAGATTCCTCCACGATTGGCCATGCTCTCGGCCACTTTTTCATTGTAGTAAAGCGGCGTCAATGTGTGAACGGGCCTTTACTGTTTCATCATTCATCAGGTCATGTGGTAGAGGGAGATAACTCATATTATTTTTGCTGTTTAATAGCCTTCTGTTTGACGATGTTGGTTTATTCTTAAACAATTATACTGTAAATGCACCGTAGAATGTTTTCTGTGCACGTCTCATTGTGTCATAAATAAAGCAACAAATCTATCGATTCACATGTCAAATTATATTTAAAGCGACGCCTTGTTGCAGTATCCTGAAAATGACAGAGCTCACATTCCATGTCTTTTTTCCTTCAATTGGAATTGGTTAAGTAGTAATTAGGCCTATTAGTTTGATATTTGTTTGGTATATGGATTTTGCCGATGTAATGTACTCAAATGCAAATTATCACCGGCACTAAGCCTATTACTTTTCCTACGCACGATATATGTGACTCGTACATTTACGCTGCGTCGCGATATTCTCTTGTCTGTCTCGTGTATTTCTCCCAATAATCTCGCGTGGAAATGGCACTGTCTGCTGGCCTGTATGGTATATCTGCATGATGCATTAATGTTGCATTTTACTTTGCTGCTTCAGGCATGTTTTCTGCACCCATTACGTCTATATTAAGCATTACGAATATGAGTTAGCTGGCTAGCTAGGGCATTCGCAAATTATTACCATTAGCGAACTTGAATGGAATTTCAAAACGAAACTACGTCAGATCATTCAAACTTATGAAGTTGGAATGAAATACGACGGTTGCTCATTTATTTCTTCTGCCTGCATTATTGGGAAACGATGAATAGCGTGTTCCTATTATTACACCCTGTTGCTGCTTAAAATTTTGGGATTAACATGCATGGACAACAATGCAAGATACGTTACACATTTATTTTCAATATGTGATCTTAACTCAGTACGAGATCATAGCAATCAGTCTGTATTCCTATCCCCAACTAAAAACGATAAAACCTAAGTGACAATAATAGTATTAAGCTGCTTGCACACTGGACGCGGCACGAATTTTTCGCACGACAGATTACATTCAAAGTCAATGCAAAGCGCGAATACACACGTGTATTGGCGTCTTTGCACTGACTTTTGAATGTAATCAGTCGTATTAAAAATTTGTTTCAAGGTCGGTGTGAAAGCAGCTGAATGACACGCACCCACATAGCCAACTCACACTCACCCCACATGCACACATCTCTCTCTCTCTCTCTCTCTCTCTCTCTCTCTCTTTGATCTGACATCAGGACAATAGATATAGATATTATAATTTATGTGCTGATTCAGATAGTTACATTAAATAGTGGTTGCTGTAATTATTTATTGCATTGAAATGTGCCTGTCATTCTGGAAACCTGCCTGTGAGGTTTTGGTGACGTGTCGACTGTCGCCGGGTCAGCCAAATTACCACCGCACAGAAAGTAAACCAGGTTGGAGCTGGTGAGCTCTCTGCGCACTTTCGGCGGAGCCTTTATCCACGAAATTGTCACTGCGTCATGATGAATATGTGACACCTCCCCCTACTACGCCGCCACTCCCATCTCGGCGCACTTCAGTCTACCAAATTGCCAAAGTGGTTGCGCACGGTGTTGCACCGCACGAAATTACTACTGCGCGGGCTGCACCGGACGAAATTACCACTGTGTGGGCTGCGCCATGCTGCACCACCCTGCGCTGCGCCAAATAATTAGAGCCCCTGGTGTTAATATGCGCCGTAAACTGCGAATGTGTTGCCAGACCTTGACAGAAGCTTTGTAAATAAAAGGAAACTCCATTCATTTTCTTTTAACAACTATATGGAATTATAGTGCCTGTCCTCACAAGAAAAAATACTCAATAGGTTGAAAATACAAGAGGCCAAAAACGGTGTTGACGAACTTTAAAGTGTGCTAACGGCTTTAATTAGCGATAAAGGTTGCGTATGGAATCGCAGACTTTCCTGTAGGAGAGCAGAGATTAATACTCACTTAATCCCATTTAATAATTGGTACTGCAAGCCACAACAATTTTATAATAGCCACGATTTTCTTTCAAAAACCATGATCGCCTTACCCTAACCATAGACCCTAACCTTAACCTAACCTAACCATAAACTGGAAGACACTGGAAGTGCTGCTGTTTCTCACGGAAAGGCACAGTGCTTTTATGGTAATTGAGGAAATGCTGAAATAGCCCATGGATAGTATCAGAAATGATCGTATGGGTTGCATCAGATGGTTGGGAAGAATCGACATGCATGCTCATTTCATTGTGAGGATATGTTGGAATTGTAACCAATACAAACTATAACTCATGCACAGGACGTTATTGGTGTCAAGGCCTACTTTTTTAATGAAGCTCTAATTTCTTTTACTAAAACAGCCTATATTTGAGCTCAGGAAAAAATAATTGCTTGTCAGAGAGACACAATCCTCTGGTGAATTGCTTTGGGCAGAGAATAACTGCTCAGTATGAATCTAACTTTTCAAATTGCCTGTGAAAATTCTGTAACCCCTGGTAGGGCACCAATCAGCTAAGGTTCAAGGATGTGTGGGAATTTGAGGGAAAAGGTTGAATGTTGTGGGGATATAATGCCAGAAGAAGGCTGGATGTTGTTAAAAAAAAGTGCCTGAAAAATGTGGTTGTTCACTCTCAAATAACATTTCACCTTTTTATTATCTTGGTCTTAGTTTAGTTTAGTGGGGATGGAGCCTTAAAAAAAAAAGATTTGTTGAAACTCATTCCTGAATATTGATGCGTTTCCCCAACATGAAAGCTTCTTGATGGTCAAAACCCTCCCTTGGAAAATAAAAAGTCATGTCATGAAAAAGATTGCGTGAGGGAGAAATTGATTATTTTTCTCCCTAAAGCGAACCTGGCATTGATTTTTGAGAGTCTTTCAATTTTATTTTTTGTCTTTGCTTTTTGTTGTTGGTCCTTGCCTTTCCCCAGCTACGCCAAAGTCTACCTGCCCACCTGGTGGCCATTAGAACAGTTCAGAATTTTTTTGGTTCAATCGGGTACTTTTTAGTATTGCAGTGGTTATTGTTAGTGGTTCCTAAACCCGTCCTGGGGCTCCCCTTGTATACTGTTCATTTGTCTGAATTACATGCATTTTATTTTCATTTACCCACCGGAGAAAATTTTGACTGCAATGTCCATGCTTGTCACAAAGAATATAAGACGTTTGAACGCATTGAGTACTTTTTCTATATTGCAAGTACAACCTCAGTTCCAGAGGAATTGGGACAATGTGTAAATTCTAAATAGAAACAGCAAGCAGTGATTTGCAAATCCCTTTTATTCTGTATTCAATTGATAAGAGGCACAAAGACAAACTAAGTTATGTTTTAACCCATCAGCTTTATTGTTTTTAAAAAATAAAAAGACTGTTTCTCAATGTCACGTCTGCAACACATCTCAGTGAAGATGGGACAAGTGCCTGCCCATCACTGTGTAACATTCCCTCTCCTTTTGATAACACTCAGTATTCATTTTGGAGCAACGCATTTTTGGAGTTTCAAAAGCAGAACTTGTTTCCATTCTTTCCAGATATAGAACCTCAGACAGCCAACAGTCCGGGGTCTCCTTTGTCGTATGTTACGCTACATAAACATCAACTCACTGTTAATGGGAGACAGGTCTAGGCAGCAGGCAGGATCCACACTACAAAGCCACGCAGTGAACAAGCAATTTTGATAAATGATGTCTGAAGGCAATTATTTCATACCAAATGTCTGAGTACCCTCTTGCATCAATTTAGCCCTCTCAGATGTGCAAGGCACCCATGCCAGTGGAACTATAGAGCAGCCCAAGACCATGACAGAAACTGGTTTTAAGAATGTCGCTTATGACAGTCGGGATGGTCCTTCTTTTGGGGCCCAAGAGCACAAAATCCGTTATTTCATGAAACAATTAGAAAGATGGACTCTTTAGACCACAGCTCTCCTTTCCTCTTCGCCATCAGTCTACAAACCCCAATTCCAATGAAGTTGGGACGTTGTGTAAAACGTCAATAAAAACAGAATACAATAATTTGCAAATCCTTTTCAACCTATATTCAATTGAGTACACTACAAAGTTAAGATATTTACTGTTAAGACTGATAAACTTTACTGTTTTTTTTTTTTTAAATATTCACTCATTACCTCCGCCAACGAAGTTGGGGCGGAGGTTATGTTTTCGCCCCTGTTTGTCTGTCTGTCTGTCTGTCTGTTTGTGAACAACATAACTCAAAAAGTAATGCACGGGTTTGTCTGAAATTTTGTGGGTGTATTGCTATTACATCAAGGGTGATGTAATAGCAATACACCCACGCGATAACTCACCTATCGACACGCAATAACTCATCTTTGCTCCCACTCATGAAGATTTGGATTATGCTGCCTTGGCGGAGGTTTGCACTCTACGAGTGCCTCTAGTTTTGAATTTGATGCCTGCAAAACGTTCCAAAAAAGTTTGGACAGGGGCATGTTTACCACTGTGTTACATCACCTTTCCTTTTTAACAACACTCAATAAGCATTTGGGAACTGAGGACACTATTTGTAGAAGCTTTGTAGGTGGAATTCTTTCCCATTCTTGCTTGATGTACGACTGCAGTTGGTCAACAGTCTGGATTCTTCGTTGTCGTATTTTGCGCTGCACAATGCGCCACACATTTTCAATGGGACAACTGCAGGCAGGCCAGTCTATTACCTGCACTCTTTTACTACAAGCCACGCTGTTGTAACAAGTGCAGAATGTGGCTTGGCACTGTCTTGCTGAAATAAGCAGGGACGTCCCTGAAAAAGACGTTGCTTGGATGGCAGCATATGTTGCTCCAAAACCTGTATGTACTTTTCAGCATTAATGGTGAAAGGATGTGCAAGTTACCCATGCCATGGGCGGGAACACATCCCCACACCATCACAGATGCTGGCTTTTGAACTTTGGACTGATAACAATCAGGATTGTCCTTTTCCTCTTTATCCCAGAGGACACAATGTCCATAATTTCCAAAAACAATTTGAAATGTGGACTAGTCAGAACACACCTTTCCACTTTGCATCAGTCCATCTCAGATGAGCTCAGGCCCAGAGAAGCCGGCGGCGTTTCTGGGTGTTGTTGATATATGGCTTTCAACTTTTAACTTGCACTTGTAGATGTAGTGACGAACTGTGTTAACTGACAATGGTTTGCCAAAGTGTTCCTGAGCCCACATGGTTATATCCTTTACAGAATGATGTTGGTTTTAATGCAGTGCCACCTGAGGGACCGACGGTCACGGGCATTCAATGTTGGTTTTCAGCCTTGCCGCTTAAGTGTCGAGATTTTTCCGGATTTTCTAGATCTTTTGATGATATTATGGACTGTAGATGATGAAATCCCTAAATTCCTTGCAATTGCATGTTGAGAAACGTTGTTCTTAAACTGTTGAACCATTTGCTCACGAGTTGTTCGCAAAGTGGTGAACCTCGCCCCATCCTTCCTTGTGAACGACTGCGCCTTTTGGGGATGCTCCTTTTTATACCTAATCATGACACTCACCTGTTTCCATTTAACCTGTCCACCTGTGGAATGTTCCAAACAGGTGTTTTTTGAGCATTCCTCAACTTTCCCAGTCTTTTGTTGCCCCTGTCCCAGCTTTTTTGGAACATGTTGCAGGCATCAAATTCAAAATGAGTGAATATTTTCAAGAAAACAGTAAAGTTTATGAGTTTGAACATGAAATATCTTGTCTTTGTAGTGTGCTCAACTGGATATAGGTGGAAAAGGATTTGCAAATCATTGTGTTCTGTTTTTATTCACGTTTTAAACAATGTCCCAACTTCATTGGAATTGGGGTTTGTGCATTGCAATGTAGATTGATGGATAACTTGGCTGTTATCGGTCAAGAGAAGTCTGAATGAGATGGGTGCTATTTCTGAATCCAGCAAGTTTAACAGTTTGACACCCTCACTCAAAGCTCAGAACGCCAACCACAAGTGCATCAACTCTAAAACTCCTCCTTTAATTAATTTATTCTAATTTATTACTTACAATCAAATATATTGATTTAGAATTCAATTAACAAATTTGTTGACAGACAGAGTAACCTGTTGGCTCAACCTTTATCAAAAGTAAAACTCAGAATCTAATTTTAAGTTAGGAAATCCACAAATTATACAGTCTGTGTCTACAGATGAGCGTGGACCTTTAACAAGAATAAAACAGGCATGAAAAATTACAAAGGAATGAAAGAAAACATCAAGGTTCTATCTCCTAAAATAGTCCCAAGGAAGGCTAAAATCAAAGTTTCAGAATCGAAAGACGGCCAGATCTTTTGATTGAGACTACAGATATCAACCTCTGAAGTTCACTCCAAAGATGTTTCTACTCTATTTTCAGCATGTCAAAAAGCTGCATGCTGAATATAGGCCTAGAATTTTTATGAGAATAGGGGAAGGGGGGGGGGCATCGCCTGCTTTTTTCAAGATCAGAGGGGGACATGCTGATTGATGAACCTGTGGATGAGAAAGGGTGTGAGAAATGCCAGGAAATGAGCTGTTTCCCTTGAAACCGGCTATTTATGTATTCAGATTTCCTCTTGTTATTAGTTGCAGGGCTGTGCATGACAGAATTTTTTAACAAGATATTCATGGCTTTGTTCTCTTTCAAATGAGACCAAACATGAATATTTTCTGAGGTAAAGGAGCTCAGTTACCAAACACCTCTTTAAAATTTCCTACTGCTTCTAACAACATAAGCATTACAGGCAAATGTTGGGGTGAGCTCAGATTAAGCAAAACAAATAAGGTGACAGAAATGAAAAGGGACATGTTTTGTTTTGGTCACAAAAGGTTGTGAGAGCGGTATTCTCGATAGGGATGCACGAAAAGGTGTTGTTAACGTATGAAAAATCAACGTGTTACAGGGTGTTATTAATGTGTCATCAACAGGTTGTCGACGTGTGAACTCAAATGTCAGTTTTACATAATTATGAGCCATTTGGCCACTTGTCCAGTTTTAACGCGTCAGTGGCTTTGCTTGCTGGGCATGAAGGTTGAACCGCCTCTCTCAGCCTAGGGGTTGCTTACCACTATTTTACATGCTAAGTATCCTCATATTTCATTTTTGTTTTCTTCATTTTTCATGTTGCCTATGAAAATAAAATGTTTGTTTTGCAATTTTATGACTTTTCTGCAGAATATGTGGATAAAAAATTCAATCATTGTCCATTGGAATCACCAAAGATTGAAGGTTATAAGTCGTAAGTCCTATATGCGTTCCTATATTCCTTATATGGAATCTTCTCACATGACAAACGGTCTTTATTTCATCTAAATCGGTCTAGTGTATCAGACGCTACGTCAGTTTTGGTGCAGCAAGGTCAGCCCCTCAACTATGAGTGACTGACTAAGTGACATTTTTTTTGCATTCTTTCTTTTCTTTATGCTTTTTTTCTTTGCTTAATTTGCAATAGCAATTATTATTTACCGGTCATATCCTTCGTTTGGGCCATGACGATGCACTGCTCAGTTATGATCTGTTGGCCAACCATCTTGACTATACAAACACTTGGACCAAATGCTATCTAAGAAGTTCCCCATGTAGGCCTACATGGAGACATTAATTATGCAATCAGGCTGAAATTGACTTAGGCCAGCGACTGCCTATCAGATTTACTTTGTGAAGAAGGGTGTGACTTACCTGCACAAAAAATGACATAACTTTTGATTGGCTTGACCGATTTTGATGAAATAAAGACTGCTTTCTTAAGTAAGTAGATTTCCTTTCAGGATCTGGGGAAATATAAATTCGCAGGTTGCCTGGTTTGACCTGGAAAATCTTGTATAGCTGTTGTTAAGGACTAAACATGACATGACTTCCGGCCCACCAATGATGATCTTCCTGCAATAATGCTTCAAAAATTTAGAAAGTGGCGCATTGTGTTTTGCTGTGAAAGGCATGATATATTGGGATACCTTATTTGGTTATTCTACCATCACACATCAATTAATATTTTCCCTGTTTTGAATTTGCTTCAGTTTGCTTCATTCATATTGTCACATCCTTATTAGCCAGTACATTGGGTAATTTCACTCTCTAAGTCCAGTGAAGTCTGCACCAGAAGCGAACTCAGCAGAATTCTGTGGTCCACCCGAGAAGTCCACATGAGGCCCCATGTCGAGTGGTTGAATCGTGGGTTTGAACAGCCCTCTGCACTTTCGGACTTCTCGGGAACGCACTCATAAAGTCCACCGGTCTGCACTGGCTGTGAAGTCCGGACATTTGGATTCAGCCACAGTGAACAGAACTCTCTGTCCCACTGCAGTTCCATGGGCCAGTGTGTGTACTCTCGTGCCTTCACTGGAGTATCCTTGAGGCAGCTCGCTATCGTTTAAATTATGATAAAATCCAGCCAATCAGGGGCCTCTTCAGCCCTGAGAAACCCATGCATTATAGTCGCCTCTGCCCTGTACTTCTCCTCATCTGTCTGGTCGACATGTTTTACAGGTATTCCCACTCCCAGACTGGAATGGTACAAGGACTCTATGCCACTTCAGAGACTCAACAACCCCCGCTACAGGGTGATGTCCAGCATGGGCCTGCAGATCAGGAGGGTACAGCCCAATGATTCTGGAATCTTCCAGTGCTTTGCCAGGAACATGGCTGGAGAAATCCAAACGTACACTCACCTAGAAGTCACAAGTGAGTTTTATTTGAATACTTCTGACAGGCCTGCGATGACGAGCCTGCTTATTTTACTCTTCCTCTTGCACCATTGTCTGACTGTATCAAACTATTTCAGGCTGAAGAATAGAAAAAAAAAATTCAATCATCTTCGCAGCATTAGTTTTGCAAATTCATTAAGCACAAAAGATTAGTATAGAAATTAAGCTTTTAATGAGTGCAGCATCACATGGGCAAACTAAAACTGACACCAGGCCAAACTCTGGAAGACTGAGGCCGTTCAGTATTACTCCCATTTAATGTAAAAACCCATTAAAAGAACATATTCTATGACATATGCTGCAGTTGTGCCATCATCTATTTAAAATCTAACAAAGTTTCATGTAAAAAGCATCTCAGAATTCAGAGTACAACCCCTTTTCCAAAAAAGTTGGGACATCGTGTAAAATGTTTGTAAAAACAGAATGCGATGACTTTCAAATGATTTGAACTTCGTGTGTATTTGAAAATAGTACAAAGGCAATATATAAGATGTCGAAAATGAGATATTTCATTGTTTTTTGGGAAATCTGTGCTCATTTTGAATTTGATGCCACTAACACACTTTAAAAAAGTTGGCTCAGGTGCATGTTTACTGCTGTTTTGCGTCACGTCTTCTTCAGTCATCACTCCGTAAGCATTTGGGAACTAAGGAGACCTACTGCAGTAGTTTTGGAAGCAAAATGTTTTCCCATTCTTGCTTTATTTCAGCTGCTTAATACTTTGCAGCCTCCTTTGTCATATTTTTTGTTTCTTTATGCGCCAAACATTGTCAGTGGGCGACCGGTCTGGATTGCAGGCAGACCACTTCAGTACCAAACTCTTTTACTACAGAGCCATGTTTTTGTAATATGTGCGGAGTATGGCGTTTGGCATGGTGTTGCTGACATAAGCAATGCTTTCACTTAAAAAAGGCATCTAGATGGCAGTAATTGTTTCACCAAAACCTGTATATATTGTTTACCATTAATGGTGTCTTCACAGATGCGCAAGTTACCTATGCCATATGCACTAATGCACCCTCTTACTATCACAGATGCTGGCTTTTGAACTGTTTGCTGATAACAAGCCAGATGGCTCCTCTCCTCTTTAGCCTAGAAGATGTGGTATTTCCTCATGCAGTCTTTCAAACAGTGGTTAAGCCCTCACCATATTTACTTTTGAAAGCCTTTTTATTCCCAATCATGTTGCTGACCTGTTGCTAAATAATCTAATTAGCTGTAAGATGTTCTGCCAGTTGTCTTTTTTTCAGCATCATGCAACTTTTACAGTCTTTTACTGTACCGTCCTAACTTTTTAAAAACATGTTGCTGTAATAAAATTCAAAATGAGCAAATATTTTTCAAAAAACAATAAAATGTATCATTTTCAACATTTGATACATTGTCTTTGTCCTATTTTTAATTAAATATAAGGCATTAATTGATTTGCCAATCATTGCATTCTGCTTTATTTACATTTTACACAGCATCCCAAATTTTTTTGAAATGGGGTTGTACATTTATGCAATGGGCATGATGGAAGTGTCACAAAAGAATATCAAATAAAGGCTGAATTTTTTCAATGTTCTCCTCTGAAACACTCGGCTGTCTGTTATCACTGCTTTAAACTTGAAGATTCCGTCCTTGCATACACAAAACGAGGGCCAGCTCAAACTCGAACTGTGCATGTTCAGAATGCACCTGTCGAGCGCCCGGATGGCCAGCAGGGTGAGCATGAGAAATGAATGGCGCAAACTTAAACTGACTGTCTCCCTCACATATCCTTAAGAGGCATGTAGCCAATTTTGCACTGCTCTCACAAGGCCTCTGGCCACAGTCGGCACTGACACGACACAGGTATCGATCCATTGCCATAGTTACCCTCTGAATCACAAAATGGTGCCTTTATCGAGTGGGCTATCCCAGCAAACCTACTGCTGAAAAATGTATTGTAGTGATGTTAGATTTACATATCGTTGATTATAAAACAACCTGTTTGTTGTAACTTACATCCTAATTCATGTATAGTTTCAGGTAAATAATTTGTCAGTGTTATTTTAGGGCATGCATTGGTGATCGTATTGTAAGATATGCTGCAAAAGATTTTTTTACTCCTTTGATTCTGCTGAAGCTTCTGAGGACATTGTTTCTTTACATGTTCTGTTTTCTTCCACTCGGTTTGCACTCAAAAACAAAAGTTTTAAAGGATTTAAAAACCCTCCAATCACGTCTGCCGTAAACCACCAGATTTTACAATCAAGGACTTTGAAAAATGCTAACAAACTTGAAGGGACAGAAACCGCTTGTTAAGTCTATATAATTGTATGCATTGGCAACCGCAACGGTTTTGCTGTGCTCGTGAGAAATGGCTTTGCTGGTTAACCAATAAGCTGGGAGCTAGCCAGAATTTGGTTAGTTTAGGGAGCAGCTGTTTTTTGCCAGCTGAATTCGTCTTTATATTTGTAGATCAGCTGATTAGTCATGATGGGTCAGTATTCCGGCAGTACTGCACATATTTTCAGGATATTCTATTGTTATGATTACTGAGAGATTATCCCCTCTTGTGAGCAGGGAGAGTGTGTTGAAATCCAGATGCAGCTCCCAGAGGCTGTTCCTGTCTGATGAAAATAAAAGAAACAATTAGTTGATAGGATTATGAGTATGTCTGTGTCTGTTGTATGAGTGGCTTTGGTGGTTAATCACCAAACAAGACACTAGCCGGGATTAGTTAACCTTTGGTCTTTCAATTGTGTACCGCTAGCTGGCCGGTCATACTGTTAGCTGGCCCCTACACTTTGTTGTCAGATATTTTCAATATTTCTGGGACATTTATGAGCAAAGAGCTGAAGCCAAATTCCAGAGGACTCCCAAAGCTAAAAATTATGAAAATAAATTAATTTCTTTGTGAGTATGCCTGCCTTTGCTACAGATTTTTCCATGCTTCCACAAAGGCTACAGCAGGCTGAAACTCATTAGGGACTTTAAGCAACGGCGGATTTTTCAACGGCTACAGCATCCGGAAATAAATCTCTCCTGATGCTGGTGCCATAGCCGTCAAATCCAGTTGGGACTTTAAGCAACGGCGGATTTTGATCTAAGTTTGTTAGCAAAGTAGTTAGTTCAGTGTGAACTGTAATTGTAACTGTAACCTACTGTGAGTGCTTATTTGTCCCATTCTCACTGGCAAAAGGGGCAGATGACTGCTTCAGGGAAAATGGGGAAACTGTTAATATTAGATTAGATTATTGTCATTCTGCCAAGTACAGGTACAGAGCGTAACGGAAAGAAATGTGCATCTTTTTTATAAACTTTATTTTGATCAATTCAATTTAAAAAAGACATAAAATTTGACAATTTAAGCTCACATCTAATCAGAGTGTGAGCGAATGGTAAAGTGCATTGGAGTGCGCATATATAAATACAGCATGTGTGCGCTATATATGCACAGCAGTAGAATAAAGACTAATGTACATGGGAGTAAATACAGATATTTATAGGGTATACAGAGAAATTATGTACCTTATACAATGCAAGGATGAGGGGAGAATATAGCCTACAGCAGAAAATAGTTCACTCTGGTTTTATACAGTGGAATATACATAGTATTCTGTATCCGTGGGAAATGTTCGCTGAAACATGTCATGTATATTGTGTCACTATCAATTGCAGAACACATTTCATTTCAGAATTTCAATGAAAACCATTTAATTCAATCACCTGAACCATGCGTTGTAGTGATTACGTGAGATTGGTTCTTTCCCCGTAGTAGATCAGCCTGCTACGGCAAGCAACGCCGGCACACCGGCTTAAGTCTCGATCAGCGGAGCGCAGATCTATTTCCGGGTGCCGTAGCCATCGCAAAATCTGCCGTTGCTTAAAGTCCCTATTGTGCTAGCTGAGGCTACACAGCTCTGTTCAGTCACCACAACATGAAGCTACATTTGCTTTCGGATATGTCAGTCAAGCATATTTTGTCAAGACTTTTGATTAACCGAGTAAGATTGCTGAAATTAACGTATTTTATGGACAGATATGATGCTTGTCAGGACAAAATACTGTGCATCTTGTTTTGTTTGTGGGTTAGGTCCCTCGCCATGAGGGTGTGAACAGGACTGAGTAAATTTAAAGGATGTTTTTCCTTTAGTTAAAAAAAATTTAAGATGAGAAAAATCCTGCGGAGTATGCCTTTATAGCAGTTTTATGGAAATTAATTTTCCCTCTTCAACTGTATTTAGAATTAGCAATCGTCCATTCATTCCCCATATACGTAGTGTTTGCTACATTGAACACTCACTGGGGGTAAAGGCTGGCCGATATTGACACATTTCCACACTATTTGGGTGTTACGCTGCCCCATATTTTGAGCCAGATATTTGTAATTACTATCTCTGTCAAATAAACAAATGCCAGAATGCGACATGCAGCAATGCATGATGGTCTAAGTTTAGGGTAAAGCTTCTGTACGCGACACTTTCACATGCCTGCCGATGTTGTGCACTATATAGTGTCTTAAATGAAGAGTTGTGATTTTGAAAAGCACTACAGAAAAGCTGATATGCTAGATAGTGCTCTATAAAGTGAGTGAGTGTGTATTTCAAACACAGCTCTGGCCGTTATTTCGAAGACAGGAAATACAGTATGAAGGCGAATTATGGAGCTGAAGACAAGATGAAAACACTGCAGCTGTTCCTCACCTCTGGATCTGAGGCATTTTGTGACTTTGGGAGTCAGGGTATTCTTTTTTCGGTTCCTGTAGGCATGGCCCCCATCTTCACCAGAGCGCCCTCTGACATTATGGTAACAGACGGTGACATTGCAACCTTTGCCTGCGAGGTTTCCGGAGCGCCGAAGCCAGCCATCACCTGGAGGAGAGGTATTCCCTCATGAACTTGAGCCTGGTTTTGCAACCTGCCATCTCCCATAAGCACTATCAGTGCGTTCATGTCATCTGGCTTATTGAGTATGTGTAGAATTTACTATTATGTTGCACTTTTCATAATTTTGATGTATTGGTCCTTTAACCTATCTCGAGTTATCATGCTTCACTTATAATTATAACGACCCATTTCTTCACTGACTCAGCTTATGCCTACAGTATTGAAGTAGGCTTGATGGCAATGCCATAAGGAATCCTTCCTTATGTGATCCATTTTTTGGTTGTCCGCTGAGCACTTGGTTTATGTCAGAATAAAAGTCTTCCAGTTAAACATTATGTCATGAAACAGTGCAAACCACTGAGGTGTTATGTGAATAAGTGACTGGACTCATCGGGAAATGAGTGATATTTGTCCCTCAGCCTGAAATACAATCACAACTTTTCAGCGGGAGGAGACGACACGGAACAGCCAGTTAGAGCCCAGAAAATATGAGCATCGGCCATTATTTCGATAGCTTTAAACTTCGTGTGGCCATTTCTCTTCATCCTTTCCCTACCTTTTCCACCAGTACATTAGTTGCATTATTGCATCTGTACTCTGAAGATTGAATGCATTAACAGTCTCTTGTTCCCTTTAGGTTTCAAGTGCCTCCAATAATAGCACAGAATACATTTATTGTAAATAATGTTTCTCTTTGTAAAGCCTTTTAGTCAAAATTAAATGCTCTTCTCCAAGTTGCTGCGGTACGTTGGCACTTAAATATGGTGCACCATGCTTAGGTCTGCAAAAAGCATTAGAGAATAATCGTTTAGCTAATAGCCAATTATGGTGATAGTCCTCAGATCAGCCAAGGACTTGAAGTGCTGTATTTGCTTTATTCATTCAACTGACATTCAGAGCTGAACATACTGTACTTATTTAATGATACTATATTTGGCCTAGTCACTGAATGCTTTGTATGTATTAGAATAACAAATCGCCAGTTACTGTGATAGTCCTCAGATTTGTCCAGATATTGAAATATTGTATTTACTTTATTCCTTCAAGTGATTACCATAGCAATCCCAGTCATGAAACTACTTTATCAAATGTATAATAGAGTGTGCTGTAATGCGTCTTCACTGGCGGTTCATTCAGAACTGAACAAATGTATTTAATGACACTGTATTAGGCGTTGTTACTGAATGCTTTGTACGTGTGTGAGTAAGTAATAGCCAATTAGACTGCTAGTCAAGAGATCTGTCAAGATCTCAAAGTATTGTGTTTGCTTCATTTCCAATCATGAATGTATATTATCAAAATGTGTAACACAATTACAGCGTGCTTTAATGCATCTACGCTGGCTGTTCATTCAGAGTCGAACAAACATATTTAATGATGCTGTGTGAGCCGTAGTCACTGAATGGTTCGTACGTGCATGAGCATGTGAGTGTGTATCATCCTGAATATATGCCTCTGTATGCTCAAGCATGTTAGTGTAGCATTAAATGTGTCTGTGTGCGTGCACGCATATGTAGTCGTTTTGCAGGTATACTCACGAGTTCAAGCATTTGCACAGCCGCAACTCGATCCTGTTCATCTGACACTGTCAATTTTCTTTGCTCATTTGTATGCCACAGAGATCCCTACCTTGATGCTGAAACATCGTGCAGCTGTCACACCGATCCGCTGATCATTTTACATCACGCCGATGACATTATGACGAGCCAAGACAAGATCCTACATGCTTTGTATCACTAGTCAAAATGCACAGAAATTCAGAACATTCTTTGGTCTTTTGACAGCCTTTGTTTTCCTAGTTTAAAAAAAAAAAATTCTTCAAGTGTAAAGTACTGTCTCTGTTGTGATTGAATTGATAAAACTGAACTGACAGATAAGTGTACTAGAGGGAGAGAGGAAAGGTAACACACAGGTGCCACTGAAAGGGAAGGACCTGCCTGAGGGGACGGCTTGTCCGGCTCACTGGAACTGTCACCAGCAAAGTAAAGTACTCAGCATAGTTCGATAAAAGGTTAATAATGAAATATTGTCCTCCGGTCCTCACTCATAATGCAGCACTTATCAGAGGTATAAAGTCCAGGGGTTAGATTGTTGAAGTGCTGCCATGCATTTCTTCCACCCATGCCTGCCAGCTGATTTTACTAATTAGTTTTAACTTCTGTAAGAAAAATTTCACCAAAGAGCAAAATAATGCGGAAGAAATCAGGCAAGACCTTCTGTACCAGGATTTTACTCATCTGCCAATGGTCCTGGTGGGTTTGTGTTACTGTGTGTGCACGTATTGCATCTAAACCTCAGAGGTATGACTAGAATGTGTTTTTATTCCTAAAAAACGGATGTCTCCCCCCCCGGCCACCTTCCCTGCCTAACCCACCGGACAGACAGGCAGGCACATTCCAAAAGGCAGCACTGCAGGACCTAAGTAGTAAGTAAGCAAAGTTGCGTTAAGATCATGCAAATGGTTTTGGAGTGACGCTCTGGAGACGAAGTGGGAACGACGACGCGAACTCGAACACGAAAGGGAACTGAGCCTAAAACAATATGCAATATGTCTCCCCTCTCCCTCCGGGGGGGGAGGCAAAAATATCGTTTTTTTTTTTTTTTTTTTTTGCATATGGCATTTTAAGAAACATATATATACTTGTGACTGTACTTTTTTCCAGGCACTCAGATTTTAGCCAGCGGTTCCGTTCAGATCCCACGTTTCACCTTCCTGGAGTCCGGAGGGTTGCAGGTGACCCCCGTCTTCCTTCATGACGCCGGGAGCTACACCTGCTCCGCCAGCAACTCTCAGGGAACCATCAACACCACATCCACCCTCACTGTGTGGAGTAAGCCCAGCTGAACCCCAGCTACGCAAAACCCACACACACACGCTGCACTTTGCACTTTTAGCCTGATATTTGGACTTAAAATCAAATTCCTGTTTACTTTTTCCAAAGTAGGACAAAAATGTTGCTGATGAGGAAAGATATTTTGACTCTTTCCAGTATTTACCTGGGAAATCAGAAATATATCTTCACAAGGAAACAGCAGGTTTAACAAGTGAATAATTTGTAATTGAAAGAGGAAGGTATGATTTTGCGTCTCGTGCATCTAGCACAGGGGCTAAGACTTTTTTTTTTTTACCCCATTCATTTGTTATGGAGCCATTATCTGCCTCAACTGAATGGCTTTCCTCTTCAGAACAAGGCAATATGTTTGGTTTGAATCTGTGTCATTGGTGGCATATGGATGGTCTTCTCACGTTTTGTTCCCTGAAAGCTTTTCCGTTGCCAAACGCGATGTGCAGTCACCAGACAGATGGAAGGGGGCAGTGAGAGAATATTTTCCACTGAAACTTTGAGCTTTTTTTTTTTTTTACGACTGGCACTGTCTCTCTTAAATTAATATTTGCATTTGCTGTTTGTATTTTCCCTGAAAACTGAATGGAATTTTTTTTTTAATATTGCATCCCTGGTCTTCTGCTTTTGTCCTCATGTTTAGCTGGGCAGGTTGTTCTAATTGAAGACTCTAGTGCTTAAAGTACTTGAGTCACAAAATGTTCATTTTGAGGAAAATGAGAAAATGGACTCGGGTGACTATAAAAGATGTTTTCCCATCCTTGTCCTTCAGTGTATGAAAATGTTACTTAAGTACTTTTAAGCCCCTTTCTCACTGACCACGTTTATAGGACGTTTCATTGCGACAGTAGGACGGATGTCCCACCGCAGTGATCCGCGGAATTTGTAAAAATTTTGTCTAAATTTGCGGTAAGTGGCGTTGGGAGAGCATTGGTAGAGCGGTTTAAGGGCGTTGATGGGCGTTTGATGCATGCAGCGCAGCGAATGACAATGTGTGCTTGTAGAAGCTGGCGAATAGAATGTGGCATGAACACCGTGTTATAGACGCGGAGAAATGCCACTGCCATGTTGTCAACGCCACTGCCGTATTATTAACTTCACTGCCGTGTAGACGTTGTGCTCCCTCTGCCGCAGGTTGCCACTATTCGCCCCATTTAATTGCGCTATTGTCATATTAAAAATGCACCGTACCTTGCTGACAACGCAAGCCTGCCATGGATTCACTGTTGGCGAACATCGGTGGACATCTGCAGATTCAACACATAGCCTACACGAACGCTTGCGGCAGCAACCCGTGGTCTACGCGATACTGGCGTTAAAGAGCTCCAGCGCGGATATTCGCGAAAAAATTAAACCTCTTTAATTTTTTCGCGAATTTCGGCGGCGCTTGCGAACGCTCACGTACCACTTCGAATCAGTTCATGGTGTATACGCGCTTCTCTGCGGAACAGGAGAACTGTTTTATCCGCACACTTCCGCTGGTCAATGCAGCTCAGTGAGAAAGGGGTTTTAGCACAATGCTCTTCAATTTAATATCTCAGTATAAGCTGATAATAGAATATTTTTTGAGGCAAATGGACTGACCCCCCTTATTCTCTGGTGGCTTTCCTCCTTGTGCTGATGTCCCTCAGGCCGCACCTCCATCTCCCAGCCCCCCTTGGACTACCGCGTCATTAAAGGGACCATGGCCGCACTGGAGTGCGGCGCCACCCACGACCCGCGAGTGTCTGTCAGGTGAGGGGGCTGTGAGGCACCGACTAACTGTGCCACTAACTGTAGGCAGGTGTCAGTACAATGCTTTCTCGTTCCATTTTGGGAGGGCAGCTGTGAATCTAGGTTTTCATTTCCACCAATTACCCCAGGGTAATTAACTCCATGCATTACAGCTGGTCTGCATGGACTGGGCTACAGAAACCAGCGAACTGGTGCATGTCGATACACCAGAGCAGCCGTCATTCCTCAGATGAGTTGTTCCTAAGACATTTAATTACAGGAAGAGTGTGACTCATAAGGTAATTGGCTGTTGGGAAAAGAAAAGTACACACCGATCAGCCACGATATTAAAACACCTTGCCCAGTGTTGTGTCACCAACACTGCTTTGTCAAACTGACATCCACTTAAATTCTCAGACCCGAGGTTTTCCCAGGACGACATTCCCCGGTACATCACACTATCTCCACCAACTTGTCTTATTCCCACAGTGCATCCTGATTCCATCTTTTGCCCCTATAAATGCTGCCCACATGCCCTGCCGACACACATGATGTGAAGGAAAACGGAATCGCTGGACCTGGCAACCTTCTACAGTTGCTCCAAGGTCCAGTACTTATGCTCACATGCCCATTTGTTGGCCCTTTTGGCAGTGGTCTGGGGTTGGAATGGGTGTGACACACTATGTGTTATGACACATTCCCCTCATTAGGATCATAAAAATTCTCTGCAACTTGTGCCACAGTAGGTCTTCCGTTAAATCAAACAGTGGAAAGGCTCCATTGCCCTGGTGCATTAATGAATCTGTGTGCCCGACACTCAGGCAGCAGTTCATGGTTTGTCCCTCCTTGGACCATTGTCAGTAGGCACTCGCCGCGGCTGACTGGGAGCACCACAGACGTCTCGCTGCGTCAAAGATGCTCAAACTTACTCATCTGGCTGTAAAGATTTTGACCCTTGTCAAAGTTGCTCAGGTTACATTTCTCCCACATAAGTAAGAGAATTTGCGTGCTCAACTCAAGTTTTACTAGAAGGTAACGGGTGCTGTCCCAAAAAATCGACAAAAATTTAGAAGGTTTTTTTTTACACCCACAATTGTATTAGAAACGCTGAGGAAAGTCTATGGCTGAAACGCATCCGTTTTCTGCTGTCGTGTAGCAATAAACATTAATATTTGGCAATGTGAGTGCTGACAATTTCTTTTTTTTTTTTTTTACATTTCTCCCACATCCAACACATAGACTTTGAGACCTGACAGTTTGCTCACCTTCTATTTCTGTCTGCAAACCTTGACTTGCGCCGTATAAGATAATCAGAGTTATTTGCTTCATCTGTGAGGGGGTTTAATGTTTGGCATATCAGTGTATGGTCCCCTTTGCTCATCCATGAATGTGAATATTAGCTGCAGGTTTGGGAGGAAATTAGAGAATCCCACCCCTGTTTAACACTGAACAGCAAATAAAAGATTGGCTGTGTGTGAAAAGCATTACAAGCCTCACAGCCGTGTGTGTGAAAGTTATTTCACTGTCCAGGTCCATTATGGCACTGATCATATTTGCGGTGAGTGATTTTTAGTTGTGGGGCCAGTGAAGGTCTGGGATCTGGATATTCTCGTTCTGCTGAGAAGTTCTGTGGTGGGTACAGTAAACATGAAAGATGACTTCCTCAGGTACTTGTGGACAAAAGATGATGTCATGGTCCACCAGACCAGTGGGGGGCGTGTTACCTTGAAGGACGGCTCCCTGCGTATCAGCCAGACCTGGTCCGGGGACATCGGGGATTACACCTGTGAGGTCCTCTCACAAGCTGGCAACGACTCCAGATCAGCACGCTTGGAGGTCATGTGAGTGCGTTGCTCCTCTGCATGATCATCAGGGAATCAGGCTTGGAATATGGAAGGTAAAAATCATGCGCAGGACACCTGAAAAGTAGATATCCAGCGTTATATTTTTAACACAACAGTCACATTTGCTTTGAATAATCTGCGCACAAGGCAATAACGATGTGATATTAAGTAAAAAAGATGATTTACTCGAATAATAATGGGCTCTTTTTTCTTCTTTCACGACATTGGGATATTCCACTTTGGGTTGACGGTAAATCGACAATTTACATACCCTAAAGAGGCTAATTCTCTGGGGCAAGACTGTTTTGGTCTGATGGCAGCTTGTCGACTCTCGAGCGTTCCTGGCACACCTGCTCCTGGAACGCAGGTCTAATCGCTGTTCGTCCCCCGGGGCTTTCCTCTCTCGCTCGGTAAGGGAAGCCGAGGAGGGGAGCTGCTGCTGCTCAAGCTGGAAACACAGTAACGGAAAAACTGGCTGGCGGATGCTGCCATTCCACATCTCTCTGTTCCGCTCTCAAGAAAGAGGGTTATAGACCTTTACTGTAATTACAGCGACACTTCAGAGCCATGCTCCGGTGTTTTGATGCCTGTTGTGTCTTATCCAGCTGCCCAGTTTGAGGTTTGACCCAGTAGCGCATCGAAATGGTGCTTTTCTCTATGCATTTTATTCTTTCAAAATGCAAGTTTTAAGGTTTTTTTTTTCCTTTCTTTGCCAATGATTTTTCAGTCATGAGTCTGCTGTCGAAACAGCAAATCTGCAGAGCAAATTTGTTTTGGTACTTTTAGAAGCAAGTTTGATTTTTTAATAGGCTCCAATAAAAATTGACATGCGGTGGGTCCATGTGGCCACTGCTTTAAAATGATTTGTTTGGCACTTGTGACTCAATGCGAGTGACTGGGCCTGATTAACATTACATTACAGACCCAAAGGCATAGTGGTTATGCATCTCAGTAACCAATAGCCACAGCTTCACAAATGATGCCATGTACTGTATTTTTTTGATTGTTTACATTGAAGATGTGGACATATTTCTCTTAACTAACTGTAGTGTAGTTGAATTTTTCAGTGCAGTTCTGTCATAATATTTACTTTCTTGTTGTCTCCATTTATTAGCGGTTCGGGTAAACACAAGGGCACTGCGCAATGAGACTTCCACTATTTGGAAAAAATGCTCCCGAATTTTGAATTCATCCCATGGCTCAGTTTTTTAGGGCAATGAAGTCTTCAAAAACCGTGTGCAGGAATAGCTCCCTATAATACAGGATTGAAATTAAACAGGACCCCACAAAGCTACATTCAGCAAAGACAAATTTAACACATTTTTCTTTTATTTGTCCAGGTCTGTCACACTTAATTTTAGTTATAGTCAAATGTTTGGAGTCTGCAGTCATGTGACTGTGCAATCAAAGGTAGACTGTGCAATGAATTGACTCTACCCAACACATGGTCATCAGAAATAGAAAACCAGCAGCGTTAAAAAAATGGGTCTTTTTGTAATATTCTTTTCTCTTTGTTTACTTATTGATTTCTGTTTCCATAGCCCTTTGAATGATGGGTTCTATCATCTACATTGCAATTACATCAAAGGAATGTAATGGCAGGACAAAAAAATTGAAGACATCAATTACACAGACAGTCTTGCAATTCTTAAATTTCTCAGAGGGCATCTCAAGAGGGGAGGTTAGACCTGCTCACCACAGATTACGCCAGGGATTACTCAGTGATTTGTTTGATACGTCACAGCATTTTTTGTGAGCATTTCACATAATCCTCGTCAGTCATCAGAACTGCAGTTTAGATGCTTAGTACATATTGTCCTTGCAATGCATGTGTCAAGAACTTTAAATAAAATTCCTGTTTGCCTGCTGGATGATGATGATGATGATGATTTCCAAAAAGTACCAGAAAAACTGCAAGCAAGTATTCTCCAATTAGAGATTGTTTAGTACAAATTCTTGCTGTTGTGAATTATAGGAATGGCAAGGTAATTTAACATGAAAGTCCTGATAAAATCAACAAGAAGGAGCTTATGAAATGCAAATTAATGTAATATCTAAAAATTGCTGTGTAATTTGACTGGATTACAGCATTTTGGGGAAATCCAGAAATAAAAATAGCCTGATTGCAACCTGCAATCAACTGCCCCCCACACACACACCCTCTACTCACCCACCCACCCCCATATCTTTCCCGACTCTAACCTCCATCACCCGCTGCATGGATGCAATGCTGGAGCTTTATGTCACTCGCGACAATTCCAGAGACATAGATGGAAAGATCACGAGCATCCAGTATTGACCTACAGCCTTGTCCCTTTTCAACAGAGATTTCTCTAGATTTTCTGAATTTTTCAATGATATTATTTACTGTAGATGGTTGGACATTCAAAGTCTTCACAATGTTACATTGAAGAACATTTTCTGAAATTGTTCCGGAATTTTTAGATGCAGTTTTTCACAGATTGGTGAATGTCTGCTCATCTTTACTTCTGAGGGACTCTTAAGAGGCTTATGCAATCATGTGAGGGTCATCTTTGTATGACTGGTGTCAGGCAAGGTAAAACTGATATGTAGGCATGAGACGTGCGATTATTGATGTTTCTGGTTTTTCCTGAGCGGGTCTCTATGTTGATGACTTTGATGTTTGGGTATTTAGGTGGAAAAGTGGAATGGTTTAGGGAGACTCATTAACATGGGCTCCTGCGCGACTTTCCAATATGATCATTTATCTCACCAGATTCTGTTGCATATTTTGTGATTCATACATTGTAAAGTGAATTTTATTAATTATAGCCAGGCATTATTCTCTGACTGATATCTGCTACAGGGTCATTCCATGTCAAATCAACCAATTTTTGGAACTTCCCCACCAAAAGGAATTAATTTTTATTATATTCCCCACAGTGGAAGATTTATATATCTGGTGTGGAATGGTAAAATAATTTAGCTCAATTATTGCCAGTTCCTGAGATTTAGCTTCTTTTTTTTGGGGGGGCAGTTTTAAGAAAATCGCCATCATTTCGGAGTAAGTTTGAGGGCCTGAGATATGCATTTGCAGAGCAAACAGACCCATAAGTTTAATTTTGTCATCAGAATAGTTGCTGAACTCTTGGCTTAAGATACTTTTCTTTACTCAGTATGTTTAGTTTACCTGTACTGTGGCCTGGAAAAAGCAAAAAACACCAATCATACAAATTTTTTCTAAATTTAGTGCATTTATTATTCTGTAACTAATTAAGATTGAGCCCTGAGACTTGGTATGCAAACTGTCAGTCAACTTTCTGAAGACCACAAAAAATATCAAAGTCACAATGGTTGTATTAAATGTTTTAATAACCTTGAAAGTTTGCTTCAGAATGAAAAGTGAGTATTTTGGGTCATTATAGTGGGTATATATCTCAAAAGGGACACAAGTGATCGATGTCATATTTTTAGTGCTTGAAGGCATGAGTCTTAGGTCTAACATATTAAAAAACTGGAGATGTAAAACTCTTCCTTTAGACTGTACAGAATGCCAATCATATTAGGTGATTATCATTGGCTGATGTAGGGTATTGTTGCATTCCACCGCCAGGTGGCAGCAAAACCCAAAAGCACGGCCCATTGAAAAGACTTAAAATCTCGGCCAGCATAGCTGGATTTGAACTTTGGCCAATATCTCAGCTGTACTTTGGCCTAGATATGCCCAGATTTAAGCACTTGTTCCTCTTGTGCTATTCTAACATCCGGCAAAGTTTGGTCAAAATCTATGTGACCGTTTTTTGAGATATCCTGCTAACAAACAGATGGACAGACAGACAGACAGACAGACAAACCAAAGCCAGTGAAAACATACACCTCCTTGGCAGAGGTGAACAAGTGTATGTGTCACATTCATCTTTTCACTTGCACCATGGCTAAGGTGCCCAGAAAATTAAGTTAGACACCTAATACGATTGGCATGCTGTACAGTCTAAAGGAAGAGTTTTACATCTCCAGTTTTTTAATATGTTAAACCCAAGACTCATGCCTTCAAGCACTAAAAATATGATATCGATCACTTGCGTCCCTTTTGAGATATATACCCACTGTAATGACCCAAAATACGCACTTTTTATTCTGAAGACAACTTCCAAGGTCATTAAAACATTTAATACAACCATCGTGACTTTGATATTTTTTGTGCTCTTCAGAAAGTTGACTGACAGTTTGCATACCAAGTCTCAGGGCTCAATCTTAATTAGTTACAGAATAATAAATGCACTAAATTTTGAAAAAATTTGTATGATTGGTGTTTTTTGCTTTTTCCAGGCCACAGTACAGGTAAACTAAACACACTGAGTAAAGAAAAGTAGCTTAAGCCAAGAGTTCAGCAACTATTCTGATGATAAAATGAAACTTGTGGGTTTGTCAGCTCTGAAAATCCATTTCTGAGGCCCTCAAACTCCCTCCAGAATTAAGGCGATTTTGTTAAAATTGACCCCCCTTCCCTAAAATAGGCTAAATTTCAGGAAGTAATTGAGCTGAAATATTTGACCTCAGTACTGCCAATGCATATCTCTTGAAATGTGCAAAGTTTTATCAAAATCAAAATTTTGATGTGGAGGGCTCTGGTTGAGTTGACACGGAATGACCCCACACTGGAATGGATTTTCAGTATGGACACACGCACAGGTCTTTGGGTACCTGCACCACGTGCTTGCTCACCTGTTCACAGTGCTGTCAGTAATACATATAATAGTATTATCGCAGGCTGTACCAGTCAGAGGCACGTCTGCATCTACACAGTTAGATAAGAATTCTTGCAGAGCCACACTATGGTCACATGCAGCCTCCTGTGTGTTATGGCCGGTACACACTGTACGATTCTGGGCCGTCCCAGACGAAAGATGACCATTGTAGGAGAAACGTGGAGAAATCTTTGGTCGTGGCTCTAAAACGGTGGTCTTACGTCGCACTGTGAGACAGGTTCAAGTACGGCCGTTGCCAGCGTCTTGCGACCAAAGATAACCTGAGATTAAATTCTGACGGTGTCAGAAGTTTAGGATGACTGTCTCACAGTGTGAC
Organism: Gymnothorax javanicus; assembly: GCA_029692085.1. Lineage (NCBI taxonomy): Eukaryota > Metazoa > Chordata > Actinopteri > Anguilliformes > Muraenidae > Gymnothorax > Gymnothorax javanicus. Next base: position 24,050,979 of record CM056206.1, on the reverse strand, counting down.
AGCTGCTACGACCTACGTCTACTAATCAGCCAATACAAATGCAGCAGGAAATAAAATGATAATCGTTTATTTTTTAAAATAAAATAAACAGAATACTTTATAGATTACGCATTAGCTGATGCCGACAGTGATTCATGTAGACACACATTGGAGTTAAATCACGGACACAAGGCGTTCGATTTTAACGGGCATTTAATTGCATATCATTAACGTTTGCCATGCCATGTGAACTGAATAAAATCAATAAAATACAAATCAGTTCAATACAAAGCATTCTCGAAGAGAACGAGCATTAAAACATTTCACAAATACAACTTGCCAACCCATCAGCTTTTGAAGGCTATGAACCATTAACCTTCCAGAACAATTATTCTTCAAAAAGCATTTGAATGTTCACTGCGGCGTAGATGGTTCATCATGTCATTATCGCAAGTACTGTTGATTGTATAACCATATTAGCTGCACGTTATCTTATCCGCGTCTTACATTACCATTAAGCTAGCACAGAGCTAAAATAACAGTGAATACAATGAACATGGTAGCGCCAGCGTAGATGGAATTCGTACGCTGATGACGTTGCATATTGACGTACGTCGTAACCTGCGATTCGGTAAAAGGCCATCGCACAGTCTGCACACATCAAAATTGACGTCGTACCAAAGTTTATTAGATCCAAGTCGCATAGTGTGTCATGCAATGGTCTGATAAGATTGCTAAAATCGTACAGTGCGTACCGGCCATAAGTGTTAGAGCAGAGGAAAGTTGAGCAACATTTCATTTGGAGTCAGATCTTTCTAATAACGGATAAATTGCTCTTAATCCAGTAACATGTTAAGATGACACAGCTTCCCCCACCCCACAGATATTTCTGATTTTTAGTATATCTGATAGGAAATTCTATAATTGGTGACACTGAAGTGATAAGTTTTCACTCACATCAGGTGAGGTTTATCACTGTCGGACTCGCCAGATGCGGGAATTCCACAGTCGGTGGCTATAAGACTCTTTGGAAGTTAAATTACAGAAAATTTTAACATTACTTTGAAATACTTTTCAATATGGCAGTAGCAAAAAGGAATGCTGAAGAGGTTAAGTGCAATAACAGTTTAGATGGATCAATGTTGAATTAGAATAAGGATATTTTGGCTAGAAGGCATTTCAGTGCTTGGAATGTTTTATTTGGCATCGAGATTGAGGATAGACAAATTGCTAAAATGAAACAAAAAAAAAAGAGAGCAGGCCCTGCTGGCATATACTTAAGGGTACTGAAAGATACGAGATCATCTTCAAACCACTGGCAACTATGTTCATGCAGCTTTTAGGAATTGGCGAAATATGACATATAAATACAGTATTGTGAGCAGTCCTAGGAACTGTACTACAGGTACAGGAGGCTCTGGAAACCATTCAAAGAAGAGCCCCCTAACTGATTTCTGGAATAAAAGATGAAAATTATCAGCAAATACTGAAGAATCTTAACCTCTTCAGCTTTCATTAAAGGGGACTTAAGGGTGAGCTGATTGAAGCCTTTAAAAACATTACAGAGATTAAAAAAGTTTACTATGGTTAACTTTGCAGGATCATTTAGGCTAAATTCTGTCTTCAGGACTTGGGGTCATACATGGATGTCGGCCAAGGGTCAATTTAGCACAAATATTTGGAAGTATTTTTTCACAGAGAGGGTGAACACAGTGTGGAACTGCTTTCCAGGTCTGGTCATAGAGGCGGTTTTCAAGACCAAGTTTGATACAGTGTTAGACACCATCTAGTTCTTAAGTACCGTTAGTGTTCAGTACATTTTATTGGTAGGAATTTGGCGTGCCTGTTCTTGAGTTTTCAGAGGGTAGAATGAAGTCTTCATTGCAAGCCTGTGATTGTTGAGTCAATCACTGTCGAAGTATAATTTACTTGCTGTCTATAAAATTCACGCTTGTCCAGCGCAAGACAAATTACATAATATAGAAATTCATCAGTGCCAACAAAAGCTGGGTGTGAAAGCACTTAATTTCAAGGGCACCTCTTAAGGATGAATTAAACGTCACTCATGGGCATTTTAACTGGCAAATGATTTAAATCATGAGCTAATAAGGCTGAGTCCTCAACAACTGCACTTGTCCTTTGTATAATTTGGAAGACTGCTACAGAGAGAGTATTTTTAGGTGTCATAAACTTACTGGTGTTGGGTAAAAAAAAATCCACTCCTGAAAAATGGCTTTGAGGTCTCCAGCAACAGTTACTGAAGCATTTACATGGGTCAGTCTTGAAACGAAGATGAGGATAGTTGCAGCCCCAAAAAGGCCAAATAGATTATGATTGAGGGTGCATCAGCCAATTTAAAAAAATTCAGCAAAATTATTTACAGGGGACCAATTATGCTGTTTTATTTCCAGGTGGTAATATTCCTCCTGGAGGTAACAATTGTATCTTACAAAAATACATGATTTCTTGGGCATTTCATTCCTGTCATTCCTAACCCCCTGAAAAAGAGGCCGTTCTGAGTGAGCCTCCCCTCAATGAAATGAGTCCTACTCTGATTGGCCAATGAGCAAAACCACCAGCCCCTGGTGACAACGGACAGCAATTCCCAGGCAACTTGCAAGTTACTAAATTCTCAACATAGCCATGATGCCACTTCTGTTTGACAACGTTGTGACAACTGCACTTTGTGAAAACAAGCAGTTGGTATTTCCCTTTTGCACTTGGACTCCAGCCTCTGAATGCAGAGATATCGTCCTGCTACTATTTGGATGATTTGGACTACAAAGCCAAAGAGCGTTACTTGTTTAAGTTGCAAACAGCAGACGTAAGTCGATGCCCATAGTAGTAGGCTATGCAAGCGGATCTTGGACCAATGACTCAACAAAATGGCCAAACCTTAAGTGACTAGATGCGTATTCTTATCTCATCGATGCTCTTAGTATACCTGTGACCAGCGAAAAAATACATACAAGCTATAAGCAATTTGCTCCCCAACTCGACGGAATCGCTAGCTATCGTGGACGAAATAACAGGAGCGAAACAAAAATGAAATGAAGGAAATATTGCTCTCATTGATTCTTATTTCATTACATTTTATTTTCAATCACAGGTTAAGGCCAGTTCATGCCAAAGATTCATGAAGTAACTAAACCATTTTATAAACTTGCATGGAAAAGCTGCAGCTGTGTAAATTGGCTGTCTGAGCTCAACTCAAGCCCACTGATGGGGTTGTCTGCGACTCAGATTGTCATGTTGAGTGTGGCCGGTTTTAGAACATAAGGCGTGTCACCTGTTTTAACAGCCAGTCAGCTCAGAGCGGAGTCAGCTGTTCGAGTCACCTGCAAACTGGCATTTGAATAAAACGGACAAAGCAAAACAAGATCAGCTAATCAATTTGATTGAGGGACAGCTGTGTCTGTATAAAAGCCTTAAAATATACACAGTCACCATCCTCATTCATATTTGAAGACGTTATTTATCCCAATGAATTGAAAAGCTGGCATTTCCGGACACCAAAATTAGTTTGATTCGTTGCTATGGAAATGATAAACCGTCTCTTCCAGTCGCATTGATGTAAACTGGGAGGTTTCAGAACACTGCAGACCAGCACATTCCAAGTAGTAGCATGTTTCATCTGGTCTCTTCGTGAATCTTTTGGACAATTCCAATAAACCATTTAATAAAAGGGAACTTTTTTCAACTTTGACAGATTTAGCGAACAGTCGACTCAGAAGATGAATACATGCGATCTATACATATTGCACAGACATAGACACTGTAGGCAGGCTTCGCATAACGCAGTGCAAGCTATTATATTGGCCAGCTCAGCTGCCCACCCATGAGGCCACAACATGCATGTGAGATGGTAGGTGTCACCTAACATTTCTACCGTATTATGGAAAAATTCTTGAACATTGATTGTACTAAAAAAAGTTGCCATATGACTTTTGGCAAAAAATTCTCAGTGATAAAACAAACGTATAGGCCTGCTTACTGTAAATACTGAAAAGGTCATAATGTCATTTTAACTGCCATATATGAGTTGCTATATATGATTAACAGTAATCAAGTGGCTATCTAAAGTAGTTTTAGAGATATAGTGTAAATTAGGCATTTCAGATGAATGACCTTTACCCCCGAGAACTTTGACCCCCACAGATCTTTGACACTGCACTTTTCACCATACCAATGGATGAAATTATATTTTACAAACTGAAAAAGGAAAATTTTAGCAATGGTTTGATGCACATCGAACCATTTTTGACAGTCAAGGCCAAAAAACAATTGTGACCTTTTTCCATGAGCTTGACCCAATTCATTCCAAAAATCATTGAGAGGTATTCTGGGTCCTTGTGTGAAATCATGTATGAATTGAGGCAGTGGTTTTCTTGTAATCTTGGTTACAAACAAAACAATGAGTCAATTAGAAAAAACCCGCGTCTTACCCCTTTGCGGAGTGGGGGGGGGTGGCAGGTAACGATGGTATATGAGTAATCAGTTGTGTTCATTGTGATGTCTTGTTTGTAAAATTAAAAGTAATGAGGTGTGTTACTATTACTATTCCTTGCCTTTGTTTTCTCACTTGGATGTGTAACATGCATGCTGGGTGTAGCTGTGACTGAAACAGCGAGTAGAATCTCATTAAAACAGACTCTTTGGGCTGTTTATGACTGCACTGCCGAAACCTGATTATAAGAGTGTAGCAACACAGTAGAATTCTAAGAACTTTGAAAAAATTATCTTGTTATTGCAACAGCAACAGTGTTCCTTATTACCAGGTTCCACACTCACTACAGTAACTTTGAAGCAAAAAGTGGGCACCAATGCAGGAGTACAGTGACAGGCAGCAAGATTAGTTGTCACAACTTGAGATACTCACGAAAAAAAAGTAGAAACATAATTTTTTAACAGCATTTGAAAATACGTACTGCAAGGCCTTAAATAGCTACCGTAATTTTGTTTATTTTTTTATGGTAGCTATACCATAGGTTTTCATAAAAGCTCCCACCAAAAAAAAAAGTAATTTTTACCCCACATGTGAAACTTATCAATTATTCTAATCAGGATTAATCGACAGTTGCATAAAGCCTACATATTTTCAGAAAGTACTCTACAGTCTGACACCTAGCCTAGTTGTGAGTATGTCCCTATATGTCACCTGTACAGTTAACTATAGGCCTATTTTATGGCAAGGTACGGTACACATACCATTCTGAAATCTGCCCAGGCTCTGTGATCTGACTGCATACTTATTCTGTAATTATGCTTGAAAAAGAACTGACCAGTGAAAATACTGGACAAGTGAACATGTACCATCACAAGGCCATATATAGTTTTTGATATAATTTTGTCACTTTCTTGCTTGCGCACTCTTGCTCACATACCCACTCAGTACTCCCTCCTTCACACACAATGCTTGAATGATTAAAAAGAATGTTTAATTAAATGCAATAATACGTGGAGTCGTCAATGTCGGATGCTCAAATGTGTCATTGGTTTGTCTGCATTGTCATCATCGATCTCCTTTTTTGAAGATTCTGTTTGGCACAGTTTGTCAGTCGTTGGCATAAGTGCTAAGGAACGTGCCTTCAAGCTGTGGACTGAAACCTAACAAGTTTCTTCTGATATCTGATTGATGTGCTATGTGGGAAGTGTGAGAAAGTGCTTGGCACAAAGTCAAGATGGTCCGAATTAGAGTTGGGATGAAAAATGAAAATGTGTCCAGTTTGTGAAGTAGTCTGTCAGGCGAAGCATTGTGTACTACTATTGATAATAGCCTATATAGCCAGAGCCAGCCTGTTCAATATCTCAAAATTATTACTATGAACAAACTGCATTTCAATCAGGTCCACTTTGTCAGAATCCCCAAATTGTATCATTTGCAGCAAATTTATTTACAATATTTTGATTTTGGCAGGATGGCTCTGTTCTGGGGCCTCCCCGCCCTACCACGCGTATGCATGAAAAGCCAGTAAGCAGGGAGAGCCAAATACCTGCCCGTCCATGCATACGCATGAATGTTATTGGTGGAGAGAGCAGCAGCAAATCCCCAGGGGTACAGAACAGAGCGAGCCATCAATGACTGCGTCGTAATTGACTTAAGTCAGATAAACATGTAAAGGAGGAGCTGGGGATGGAGGTGGGTTGTAAATGAGCAGAGAAAGCAGCAGTAGTAGGCAGGCAGAGCATCTCTAAATAGGGCGCCTTCTTTATGATTTGCCAATTGAGTACCTGGAGGGAATCAGCTGAGCTGTCAGCTGATGTGGGCTTGGCTTGCGATCTGTACCATCACTAAAGAAGACAGGCTTGCGAGCTAGGCGTGACTCCGTGGCCTGCCTGAACTACTGCTGTGCTCAATATTTATGATTGGCATTGCGAGGAACCAGAACATACAATTTTGGACTGGAGTCTAATTTCAAAGGATATGTTACTGGTAACAGATAATATTTAACAATCTTCAGTGATAAATCACCCATATGGCAAAATTCATGATATTATGATTTTCACTGACAAGTCAAACAACAAAATAGCTTCATCACACTTCCGATGAAATATGTTCCGCAAAGAACAGCGTGTTTGGGTGGTTGACATTTAATTTTGTCCTCATGCTTTTGCCTGAACGTGCTACTCCATTTCATTCTTTGGTCTTTGTTCTTACAGAACACATGAAAAGAAATATTTCCATTTTCTGTCATATTATGAATAGAGCAGTTAACTGCAACACACAATTTTCGCATCTTTCAACTGTTAAAAGTGCAATGCGTGCACAGAGCAGATGACCATGTAAAAAAATTCACGACAGTAGGACATCATACCGTGGCTAGAGTATAAAAATAATTTTTGATTTGGAGTGTTCAAATCTGTAGAAAACCTTTGTTTTTTTCATGCAGGGATTACTTCTACAACTGTATATTTGTTCATGTCATTATGTGAAACATTGGCCAAGTTTAATTTGAACATCCTTCAGTGTAACACTATGTAAGACACAAAATACAGAAAAGCGCAATCGGTCCTTTTGAAGGCTGAAAGGGGATCGGTTTCAATATAATGAAAATGTATGCCAAACACAAAACGATGTGCAAAGTAGACATATGGCTGCAAGTCAGGAACAGACGGCCTCTCTGCAGGATGATTCTGAGTAACCTCTGAATAAACATCGGCACAGAACTGCTTGATTCATTATCTGAGTCAAGTCACACTAAAAACAGCATATCGTTAGACAAAGCTGGTATTTTTGGCAGTGTTTCTGAGTCGAGTGGAGTCATATGCGCCCCCTCCAGCTTTCACTCTCCGAGAGATGGCAGTGACTGTGTACCCCATTCCTCTAAACATTTTCTGAAAATCTCAAGCATGCACCTTCTTTTGACCTCTGGAACATTAGAGAAGTACGCACTTCCTTTTGCCCCACTGTCAATGGCTAAAACATGGGAGTAATGCTTTAATTAAAAAAACAATATGATTTAAGAATGGAGAGAAGGAGCTGGCTGTGACCTGGGGAGGGGGAGGGATTATGGGTATTTGATTATAACTGTGGAGGCATAGGTGGCCTGGCTTGTAAAGGAGCTGCCTGTTATAAGTTTGAGTTGTCATTCTTGTAACTGCCCTTCCTCTGCTGTCTGGGTTCCCCCTGTAGTGAGCTTCCCCACTCCCCACGCAACCTGCAGGCCAGCCTGAACGCCAATGACAGCCGGATGGTGGACCTGTCCTGGGCGCGGCCCTTTGACGGCAACAGTCCCCTCCTGCACTACATCGTGGAGTTTTCTGAAAACAGTAGGTGTACTGTAAAGCAGCCAGCAACACTTGGACAAAACTGAAAAGTGGGAAACTTTTGTACTATTAATGAATCGATGTGCTGGTTTAATTAAAAATCTTTTGCCGGTTTTTCAGGAAGTGGCGATGTGATGCGGCGCGTCTTTGCAAGTTTGCAGGCCTTATGTCTAGGCTCTGTGGCTTCACACACGCCATTACGCTACAGCAAGTTAAAGATTCCCAAGTTATCTGGGCAAAAGTTTTTCCACTCTGATTCTGTCAGCCACTTTTGTGAGAGAAGATCCATTTGGCAGGAAGGCATCACCCCTCAGTTCTGCAGTGCCCTGATATTGTATCTGGAGATGACCCAAGCACCTGCCTGTGCCCTCTCATTTGGAGCCAGTCATTACTGTCTGGACTCACTCTCTAAGAAGTACTTTCAAAGGGGGAAATTTACTATTTCATACCTCTGGTCTTTTGAACAAAAAAAAAAAAAACAAGAAAAACATGAAAGCTTTGTCTTTGTTTATATCCCCATTCCTGCATATCAATGTTTCCCTTTCAATTTTAATATCAACACTTCTTTCCCCAAAAAAATATGCTGAGATAAACTGTGCACAATTTCTCTTGGTCAATACCTTACATCCCAACCCCTTGTTTACTCCATTGAGGCATAGATTAATTCTGTTTGTACTGCTTTGCTTAATCTCTATTCTTGCAAGCTTGACTTGTGTTTAAAAACTGTTTGATGGGGCAGTGTTAGGTACTGGCAGAAATATGTATTAAATTAGGCATTCTACACTCGCAGCTGATTCATGGAGTCCTGGCCTGCAGTGACAAGAGACTAATGGAGTGTGTTGCTGAATGTGATGGTACTATGCTAAGCTGTGTGTACACACAATGCCTGGCACCTTTTTTGCGCAGTCGATTTATCTGACGCTTATGTGGCCCAGACAGCCCATCTGACTGTAACCACAGCGCCTCTGAAGTTAGTGGTCAATTATTTGAGGCTATGAGCTGTATAACATAGGCTGGATTTAATCGCAGGCTCGGATTCTGCTGACATTTGCTCGTGCAATAGAATACACTTTTTAGTGCAACGCCACATCACTAGAATGTAAAAACTGTTTGAAAATGTTTTCTTCTTAGCTGAAGAATAGAGAAAAAGGTTTTGTTCTTGTATGGCTTGAGGTGAAGTGAATATCAAGTGAGGTCTCGGAGCGAGCAAAGCAGCAGCAAAGGCAGGAGCAATCTCTTAGTATCGCCGCTTGTTTCATGTAAACAACATTTTGATTTCTTTCCAATTGGGCAAAAGTGGTGGTGTCTTTTGTTCGAGGAAGGAGGCATCCATTATTCGTTAACTAACTGAATTTCTTTGATTTTGTTGACCTTTGCATTTTTCTTTGCCAGAATTGAAAAAAAAAAACCTCTTTGTTGGGTTGACCCTCAAGAACCCATGTAGTTCCCTCCAGAGCTTTGTCAGAATGGTGAAGGAAATACATTTTCATGATTTAATAAAATATATGCATTCGCTTACTTGTCTGAAAGGATATCTTTAAAGAAAAAAAAGAAAACTTTTGATCTGAAAAACACTTCAAGCCGTTCTCTCTCTCTCTCTCTCTCTCTCTCTCTCTCAAAAAAAGGGTTTTATGAGTAAAATCACTAAAGAGGCACATTAGAGAACTTGTAATTAATAATTAATGAAACGCTTGTGGTCCTTTTGGGAGTGCCAGGGGACTGATTTCATGACTACCGACGTAGAATATTTTTGCAGATACTGATTCATATCTCTTCTGTGCATTTGTAAATGTGTGTGGGATGTCCCTGCTTGCCAGTTAAATATTTGCTTCTGTGTCTGGATGGAGGCATTGAAAGATGGATGGAATTAGGTCTAAATATGAAATGCTTTTATTGGAGCTTTTAGTTTGATTTTAAAGGCCTTGCATGTAAAATATGTTGAAATTGCTTCATTCGGGCAAGCCGCCTGAAACCCATTTTGCGAGCGTTTGGAATGTTTCAGGAAGAGACTTGAACAAACATTCACACACTCGCACAAAAATGCATTTGTACAGGTTTGCACGGTGCACATTCAAGAAAGCAAACTTAAACAGTATACCAAAGAAGGCACATGTAATAGGGCTCTTCCACTAGCACCTACTGGGCTCTACTCGACTCGACTCTACTCGGTCTTTAGGGTTTTCCATTAGGTGACTGTACCTGGTACCAGGTACTTTTTTAATAACTACTTGGCCGGGGTTCCAAGCGAGCAGAGTCGAGCCGAAGATGTGACGTCAACAGACAGCAGGCCACTGATTGGCCAGGGAGTGATGCTTGCTATGATGACCCCACCCACATTGAGGGGGTACTCAATTGTAATGGAAAACGACCAAAGTCGAGTAGAGTAGAGGCGAGTAGTGCTAAAACTGTGTAATTGAAAAGCGGCATAGTTGTGTGTATTTTCTTGTATTTGGCTTGTAACGACTCTAAATTTTTTGTCTGTCCCTTTTGTATAATCCCAGACTCCCCGTGGAAAATGTACTCACCCAAAGTGGACCCTCTTGTCTCGGGGGTTGTGGTAAGGGAGCTGAAACCAGCCCGTTCCTACCAGTTCCGGGTCTGTGCAGTCAACCGGGTTGGGAGGGGACAATACAGCTCAGCCACTAGCAGGTACATATAGCCCACTGGTTCCGATAGCCAATCTGAGACTAGCATTCACGTTCTTTGCACTGCAAAAAGTGTCTGTCTTGACAAGTCATTTAGTTTAAATATAAGACATTACTCCCAAGTTTTTTTTTTTTCTCAAATAGAAAATATTAGCTCATTTTAAGTTACCATGTGCTTCACAAGTGAAATTTTCTTATCCCATTGGCAAATCTAGAAATAAGTCAAAATTATCTCACCGAATTGGAAAATTTTTTGTCTTATTTAGAAAAAAAGTAATAGAAATAAGTGTTTTAAGTCGTAATACTAGATTAAACTGCTTGGTAAGGTAGATTTTTCATTTTTTGTAGTGTGTATCCTTCTGAACTGCTGACCTTCCAACAATCTAAAAGACAATTTGGTACATGACACTATGCTCTCAGGCAGCAATTAGTTTTTTAGTGGTGGCTTATTCAACAGCTTTTTAGACCACAGAGCATTCAATGGAACAAAGAAACCTGACAGCTGATGGGTCAAGTTAAGTTCCATCAGATTCAGTGCTGCATACATCACATTTGTGAGAGAGCGTTTTATAGAAGTAGGCTTTAAATGCACGTAGGTAATGACCACTAATGAACTTTGGTAAGTAAACTCTTTTTACTGTGTGAAAGCCATTGCTGATGACAGATTTCATGATTTTCCTAGATTAAAGCCTAAACTAGAAGTAGCAAATCCTGGTCCTGAAGGGCCCCAGTGTACACTGGTTTCTGCTCTCATCAGCCTCTTTAGACCTAAGAAACTATGGGCATATGCAAGAGCGAGGGGTCGAGCGAGAGCCCACAAGTTCCTGCCTCTTGAACGATCAAACTACATTTGGTTTTGCGTAGATGAGCGAGAACATCTGCAAGTAGTCTCGCCCTTCATTTCAAGATGGCGTTCAGTGTTATCAGTATCAGAATCCACACTTTGGTAGAGTCTGTTCAAAAGAATTTGATGCAAACCCTAGTGGGCTACCATGTTGGAAAATGTGCAAGAACTCACAAGCAGCTTGCAAGTCGTTCAAAACAAAGGATTATTTCCCTTGCGAAACCTAGCGTAAGACCCTTTGGTCATGAACATGCCCTTGGTGAGGTGATTTAATTGTGTAATCAACTGCTTTAGTTGAAGAATTAAGTTCTGAGTGACACTAGAAATCAGCACACCTTGGGACCATTCCGGTTGTCTACCCCTTGTCCTATGTTTAATGCCACAAATTAGCGTATAACCTTTGCATTTGTGCATGCATTTCAAACTTGTAATTTGGATTTAGTGTGTATGATGCAATTTCTTGTGAAAGTTGTGCGACAGGAAAAAATCTTTTGGGGGGGTGGTAACCACCCCCCCTTGGTTGGACGAGGGTTAAATCGGGGGTCCCCAAATTCAGTCTTGGGGGACCCCAGTGGGGTTTGTTCCAACCACAATTACAAAAAACTAATTTTCACAAGCTGCTCATTTTTCTTAAGTACCTGCACTTGATTTTTAGATGGATTACTAACTTTATTGATCAACATTATGCCAGAAAAATGCAGAATCACAAGGGGTGTATGTAATCCCCAAGTTTATATCATGTATCTATCAAATAGGCAAACAATTTTATTAAAAAAAAAAGGTCACATTAACCACTTAGGTAATAGGCTCCTAACTTGGTTGGCATTCATTATTTTTCTTTCTTCAACATAAACACAATGCAGTTTTGCCTCATGATCATTTACTTTGTTCCTGAATTGTTTATTAGCTATCAGATGGATTTGATTGGTGGCCAGGTGTCTGGACTTCCTCTAATTAGCAGTCCATTGATTCAGATCGGTCTCAATTTGATCAGAGATTAGTTGCCTTCTTTTATGTAAGTATGTTTACAATATAGCCTAACAAGCACTACTTGTCCACAGAAATTTAACTGAACATGCGAGTTGCCATTTTTGATGTGTAATGATTAAGATTTTGAGTAATCTTGCCTTTTTTTAAATTTAACCTTTATTTAACCAGGGAGATTGAAATCTCTTTTTCAAGGGAGCCCTGGGGATTGAGGTGGAGAGGGAGAGGACAAATTGCACTGCCAATTAGATCAGGGGATGATTAGATTGGAGGTCGAAGAAGCCAGGTTGGGAATTTAGCCAAGACACCGGGGAACCCCCTACTCTTATCGATAAGCATCATAGGATCTTTAATGACCGCAGAGAGTCACGACCTCAGTTTAACGTCTCATTCAAAAGACGGCGTCTCCTTCAGTACTGTGTCCCCGTCACTGCACTGGGGCATTGAGGATTATTCCATCAGATGGAAGATCACAACCTACTGGCCCACCAACAGCTCTTCCAGCAGCAACTTGGTTTTCTCAGGTGGTCTCCAATACAAGAACTAACCAAGCCCACACCTGCTTAGCTTCAGCCACTCAGCTGGAGCAGATCGAATAGTGGTATGGCTGCTGGTGATAGTACCTTTAAAAGTATCTAGTTTGAAAAATTAATAGCCTTTTAAAAAATTTAATTGCAATTGAGGTTGGAACAATAAGCAGCATGCAGAGGGGGCCTCCAACACCGAGTTTGGGAACCACTGCTTTTAATCACACTCTTCATATTTGAGTGTCCTGTTGTTAGCCCCATGTGGTTCACTCCACCAACTGAGTTGCTCAACAAATTTCTCTGGCAGGGAGAGGGACACAGGGACCATATTCACCCTCCTGAGCAGCGGACTGATGAATTAAATTCATTGGTGGTAATATTTTTCTTTGGGAGCTCAGCCAGGAGACAGCATTTATTTACAATGCAGCCAGTTTCTGAGGGCAGTGCCTTGCAGCAGACAGCGTAATTGACCTGCTTCAGGTGGCAGAGCTGTTTCTTTCTCAGTGCTCTGGAATGCCCCGTTCTCGTTCTTTTAGTGTAGTCTGAACAGCAAAAAAAAAGGTGGGCGGAGGGCCATGATATCGATGGCAACCTGCTCCCGTCTGCCCTCGCTCAACTCAGCAAGTGGATATTGTCGCGATTGGTCCGCAAATATGGTTTTGCATTCCAGCATTGGTGATAAAAAGAAAATATTGGGCAATATATTGATGTACGTTAATGAAACACTCCTGGCTGACAGTGACTTGCTCATGGTTATAGCCGCCGTCCTGGCTGCAGCTCACGAGAAAGGACGAGAACAACAGATGTTAAATGGGCCAATTTATTCTCCTGTTTTGGGGTGCAAACAAAGAAAAGAAATAACCAAAAACAAATCCAACGCCAGAACAACGTGGACTCGCTCTGCATAGCCCTAAATCGGCCTGGAGGACACAAAGGAAGCTCTGCGGTTGTTCCAGATGTCTCTATCTGAAGGCAGTGCAGACCTGATGAATGGCCATGTGCATTACCTGGGCTGATTATCACTCAGCCGCAGTGTTTGCCTGTAGGCATAACTGCCCGCTGTCCATGATCCTGTAGGCCTCTCATGCTTTGCAAAGCAGTTGTCGAGTAGAGGAGCGGCTCTCTCTAGAGTTGGACATATTCTCTTCTAGTACTAAAGTTTTAAGTTCATTATTCCATATTCCATAGTCTTCTGCTCATTGTGTTTGCTGGAGAAAGCCACTATTCAGTCATCATTTCAGGGAAATATTCCATTAGTGGTCATTCACTCTGCCCTGTCATGCATCTGCATTTATAATCTCCTCCGGGGTTATTTAAAGTATTCGCTTGCTAAGCTGTGTCAAAATGAATTAAGTATGAAACTAAATTTAGACCTTTATGTCTTCTGTCAAGATCAAGGGAGCTTTCATTATAACCCTCTAATGATATATATCCTCTGATCATATGAGTGTTTTTGACGTAATTCCACTGAAGAAAAATTTGCTGATTGCTTACTTCACATGATATATACCAACTGATCTTTTTATTAGATATAACTGTTTTATAAGAGACAGGAACTCCTTCTGCCTCCAGAATAGATTCAGCCAAGTCCTGGAGACAGTCTTTATGGATTGTGACTATTAACAGCTTCACTTTTTCTGCATATTAATCAGTCACACATTTATTCCAAAGGTGCTCGACTGGATTGAGATCTTTGGTTTTTCAGCCCATTGAATTAACCCATTAAGACCGAATGCGACATAGGCGCGTATATACCTTTAAGACCGCATGCAACGTTTACATGCTTCTACCTTTAAGACCGCATGCAACGTTTACATGCTTCTACCTTTAAGACCGGATGTGACGTGCGCGCGTTTTAGATGACATCATCGGTTTCAAGACATGTGACCGATGCTTGCTGGAAACAATAAGCACATTTGTTAACATTTTCAGTTCAGGAACATCAGTTCAATGAATTTTTGGCAAACAGTGATTGCATTTTTTACACTGCAACTTGTGTTCATGCAGTGCAACTTTTTATCACTGTGGCACTTTGTGTTTTACAGTGACACTTGCAAACACATCGCTGTAAAATGTGTACGATTTTTTTTTTTTTTTTTTTTGTTGCTTATTAATTTTTGAAAAAATTCTAATGAACTTTTAGGACACAGGCAATGATTTCTAATTGAAGCCAAAGGTTTAAGCTCTCAAATGATTATTATTTCATGTTTCTATCTGCTACAGAGGCTGAGAAATAAAGGTTTTAGTGAATGTTGACAATTCTGTCAAGTTTTTCAGAAAACCCTCAGTTTTTAGGAGGTTGTTTTCAAAAATGCCTTAGGTTTTAGAGTGTTTTTTTAGGTGGCCACCTAGGTCTTAATGGGTTAAACTGAACTTGCTGTCATGTTTTTGGAACCAGACTGATAAAGTTTGCATTTTCTTACTGTTATACTACTGAATATATCCATTTTGCAAATAGGAGTCTGTGGTCATTCAGGAATACAGATGGCCTGCCACTCTGCTATAGTATTTTGTCATAATGGAGTTTTGCACAAGTTAGTTCAGGAAGAATACCTCATTATCCACTGATTCCACTCCCTCTTATGTTAACCTTTGCCTCTGAATCCTCCTGATGCCAATGCGCTCATGTGACCACAACCTTCACCACCACCACCATTAACCCCATAAACTTTTATTTCCCTAAAGTAGGTTCAAAGTCAGAAAAAAAAAACATATTGTAGGACAATGTCACATACTGTATGTATTCTGTACCTGCTGTTTGCTGCACTTCACTGACACTAAATCACTCTTATATTGAGATAAATATTCAAACTTAGGATGCCATGTTTTCATGGCCACAGAATTTCATCAAATGGAAAATATATAGATCTTGTGCATCATTTTATGCACATTTCCCTGTAATTTAACTGGACATAATTGGGATCTTTGGAAACTTTGGAATCTCCTAAAATTTTAAATAGGCCAGAAGTTTCACAGGTTTGAATACAGCAGCTGCATTTGACAAACCGTTAAGTCTCTATTAGACATCCAGAGGATGACAGTGGCATGAAGATGCTGCCCAACCTTGGGACTCTTCCCATGATAGGTCATCAGCCCCAAATGGATTCTACGCCATGTTCACTCGGTTAAGTGTGGACACTGTATACTTGTCTCCTCTGATTGAAACGGGAAATTCTGGTGACTTGGTATTAAGCGGCGCCTTGAAGACACCTTCATTAATTATTCTACCAAAACCTTCAGCACTTCTGAGACAAGGCAGGATGAATCCATGTTTCCTTGCAGTTTACATTGAAGTCTGACGCTACTATCTGATTTTCATGTGAGAAATAGAGTTTTGGCTGAACAGGAAACATTTTATCATCTCCACTTGTCCATTTCCTGTGATCACATACGCTCTGAAGCCTCATCTTCCTGTTTTTAACTGACATGGAACCTTGGATGGTCTTCTACTGCTGTATTCCATCTGTTCAGGGTCAATGTAATGCTTGATCAAACATGCTATCTGGTACGCCACTGTTATTCAGCTGTTACTCAACCATTTCTGGCAGCTTAAACCCTCTCCCAATTCACAAGCAGAATCTGTTCATAGCAGGATGTTTTCTACCACTGTGCTTCTGCTCACTTCCTGCTAACGCTCTTTTCTCAGTAAACTCGAAAGTTAAGTCATAATCCCACCCAGCGAGCTGTTTATCTGATGCTTGAAAAATCACATCTGGCCATGAACTAACACGCAGTGGTCTGATCATGCACCTTGCCCACTGGAAATAGTGTCAAAATTTTTTATGTCTTCAACAGAGTACAAAAGCTTTCAGGATAGTAGAATATATGTTTTTTTTTTTTTTTTACCTAGCCCAGAGGCTCATATCCCCATGAACTGAAACTGAATTACCAGTTCTTGGGGAAGGATTTATTTATTTTGTTATTACACAATTTGCCCAGTATGAGTTATTGTAATGGTGTGTCTACTTTACCTGAGGGGTCCAGACTCAGAGCATTTTTTTAGTTAGTTGAACTGAGGTTAGGTTCCTTATACCGAGGCACAGTGGTAGTGTCTGGATGTAAACCTGCACACCGTTAGGTTTACTGGGTGGCAACACACTAATCTGACATGTATGAAAAATTTAAGGTTTCTTCTCCTTCAGTGAAGTGTCCACATTGGCACAGCCGCTTTTAATTAAAGATAACAGAATCAGTGTTTGGTTCATCTTGGACTCAAATGACTCCAAAGATCTTGGATATGCCATCTGAGGAAATTGCTTTCTTTGATGATTGATAGAGTTTAAGCCAGAATGTCCCCCGCCCCCCTCCAAAACAAAATAGAAAATCTTAAACTAACATTGAAAGTGGGCTCAATGACACACTTCCCATGCATTGTATTCACTCCTGGCTCTTACTACACTTTCTTTCTCTTTTGGTATCTCTGTGACATTCATGTTAACTGTCAAATCTTATCTGTTCTTCACTGAGATGACTTACGAGCAGGTGCCGAAGAGGTCAAAGAGGCTACAGCTGCATCCAGTGCCAAGGGGCAGTAAATGTGCTGGTAAACTGCATGCAGCACGACAGATTGGATCTGTAGAACAAATTATAGAAGGAAAAAAAAGGCCCCCAAAAGACCCAGCGCTGAGCAAGCTAAATTCTGCAGCAGTAATGAGTCAAGGCACTCCTTGGATATAATTTTTGTTTATTTTAGGAAATGAGTGCACACAAGTTATTTATATCTAGAATTTGAATGCTTTATAGTAATGTGTAATAACTTCTTGCTGCCCTTGCAGAACGTGAGCGAGAGATGTTTCACAGGTGCGTCTTCTCTGTTCTGTTCCTGCTATGCTGTGGCTAGTCTTGTTCAGAATGAGTCAATGGCAATGGCTCCATGTTATAACATTAACAGAACATTCCAGTGACATTGTGAGAATGGCTGGATAAGCAGCCTCTCTGATGCAGAATGGGTTATAGGGCAACATGCAATTATTCTTATGAACAACTAACCTTTTTTTTTTTTGGTGAAGAGCTACAAAATCAAGTCTAGCACCTTCCTGTTTTTTTTCTATTTTTGCGTCAAAACGACACATTCTATTTCTTATTTTACCTTATAAAGCTGGATTTATGGTTCTGTGTCGAACCAACGCCGTTCGCGACGCAGAGCCTCTGCGGCGACGTGAACCCCCAGCGCAGAGCCTCTGCGTTGCCTTGCCATGCACCTCGAAAATTTTCTAATTGCACGTCAAAGCGACGCAGACCGCAAGGGCACTGATTGGTCCACTCTACTGCATCACTTCCGGCGCTTCGCTTTTCTGGTTTTAATTTTTGGTTTTCACCTAGCAGTTTGGTGGTGAATTGCTTCGCGGCACATCAAGACGCAAAAGACCTCAATGCAGAACTTTGACAGGTTCACGACGGCATCGAGGTGACAGGTGTGCCCTTTGCGCGGAGTCGATGCAGAACCATAAATCCAGCTTTAGGGTGAACTGGCCATACTGGTAATATTGAGTATTTTCAGAGTTCACGTAATGTTAATTTAAAGGAGTGATTGAAAACAGATCAAGATCAGTCATTAGCTGTGTTCGAAATCGCCCCCTATCACGGATATAGTGCACTATATAGTGTGTCTGCCATTTTGTAGTGTTGTTCGAATTCTTTTCATCCACTATATAGTGGACTATAAAATACCCATAATGCACAGCGGAATCGAGTGAGCAAGCGATATACACTATATTGTAGTACCGTATACCACAATGCATTGCCGTCGTGTTTTTCCACAGAAGAAGAATGTGAAGAGCGAGATGGCTCCGCCCTGCAGACAAAACGCGTGCATTCACATCTTTGCATTGACTTTGAATGTAATCTGTCGTGCAAAAAATTCGTTTCGCGTCCGGTGTGAAAGCAACTTAAGTGTGCAGTTTGTTTACATGATGCTCGGCGCGTCCGCTTACATCACAGGAATATCCAGCGCATTTGCTGACGCAACCATGTTCAGAAAATTCCGGTGTAGTGTCCGAAATCTCCTTTGGTCATTCTCTATGTAGTGCACTATATCATATACACGATGTAGGGAATAGGGAGTGAGTGAATGAGTGGACGATTTCGAACACAGCTATTGTCTTAGGAAGATGTTCTGTGCATACTCACCAGCTCAGCAGCCGCCACTGGTGAAAATGCATTTCCAAATGTAATATATCAAACTTTTATAATGGAAATCAACTTTGCTGTGAACATGTCGGTGCAAAAAAGAGCAATGCTATTGACACTGGGGGATCTATGGAGATCACTGAGCGATCAGGTGCGACCAAGAGAGATCACTGAGAGACAGGGAGTGATCGCTGAGGGATCATTGAGAGTTCCTTGGGCGACCAAGGAGATTGCTGAGCATTTATTGGGCGACAGGGAGCCTCTGGGTATATATACGAGAGGTTTATGGTGCTCTTCCATCAGTCTCTGACCAGCTGTTGAGGAAAAAACATCTCCAGAAGGTGTAGAGTCCAAGATGAGCAACCAAGATCTGATACATGGTTCCATCCTACTAGGTCACTTAGCACTTCTGCAGAACCAGATGGCCATTGTTCAGTACCCGTATTTATAGACCCAGTTCCCGCGCCTCCCATTGCCGCGACAATCTCTACCAAATCTCTCAACGAACGCTCAACAATCTCTCAAGGGGAAATTGATCTCCCAATGATCTCTCAGCGATCTCCGCTGCGGTCTTTCAATTAACTCTATTGGTCTTTCATCGGACGCTCTGCAATCTCTCACTGATCTCTCAGCCGTCTGTGCTTTCGGGTTGGAAAAATTTGGTTTTCATTGAGAAATCCCTGAAAGATCATTGGGAGATTGATGAGATTGTTGAGCACTCCGTGGGCGCTCCTTGAGCGTTCATTGAGAGATCGCTTCCCTTGGAGATCATTGAGAGATTTGGAGTCAAAACTTTGAGGAGACCGTGGCGACCGTGAAGATCATGCTAGGCTCCCATAACTTAGAGATCTCAAAGTTTTGCTCTGTTTTAATTACATCAGATGCATGTGATTGGCTGATGGAGTTTGCTCTGTGTTTCCCCGTAGGCTGATGCTGCGAGAGGAGGTGCCCAGTGCTCCGCCCAAGAATATTGTAGCCAGCGGCCGGACAAACCAGTCCATCATGGTGCAGTGGCAGCCGCCCCCTGAAGCGGAGCTGAATGGGATACTGCGGGGTTACGTCCTCAGGTCAGTGTTAAGTGCCCCCCAGCATTTTTCAACCCCATTTCTGAAGAAGTTGGGGCAATATGGAAAATGCAAATGAATTTTTTTTTTTTTTTGCTTACCGGTTTTAACTTGAAATCAGAGCAAACAAAAGATATTTAATGTTCATTCTTCTCTGCTTCACTGTTTTTCTAAATAAACACTTGTTCCAAATTTTATGCCCCCAAAACATTTTATAAAAGTTGGGATTGGGGAGTGTGCACCACTATGTCATGTCACCTTTCTTTTTAACACCCCTGCATGTAATCGTTTGGGGAACTGAGGACTCCGCTTGTTCCAGTGTAAATTTTTCCCCCCTCATTCTTCCTTGATATCGATATTAAAATGGTTGCTCATTTATTGTAAACTTGATCAAATTTGGTGTCATTACAAACGAAAAATTTCGCTGAACACGGCAAATGTGATTTTTGGATTGGGAAATGCAATGGGTATAGAGAAACACTGATGGAAAATGAAAAAAAAAAATCACTTCCCACTCATGGCCCTGAGCAACACTCGAAGTTCTGCTAATTTTGTGTGATGTCAAAGCTCGGATAAAGCTCCGGACAAACGAGCTTTATTTAAACGAGCCATGTATGAGCTCATGTGCAATGCGTGCATGCGAGATTCACATTATGCGCTTTTGTTTTCAACGTTTATTGCGTATTACCTGATAAATTTTGGAGCATTAGTTGCTGTAAAATAATAGTGTCTGCCGGGGGAAGTGGGTTTCTGGGGTGGGATGTCAGCCTGGCAGGTGCCCTGATCCTCTGGCTTGACCGCCTCTGAGCGCTGAGCGAAACTCACTGAAGCCCTAAGAACACGGTGCAATCCAAACCACCTGTCTATCAATGTCAGTTCAGTGGCTGCAGGAAGAAATTTCCCAGTCTTCCTGGACACTGTTTCTTATTCTCCTCCAGTGATGATGAAGATAATAACTGTAGCAGCAATCAATAATAATTATTCTAATAATTATCATCATAATGTATGCATAATTGTTTATGTGAATGGATAAATACAACTGGGTAAACAAAAATTTACACAAGATTTATTTTATTAGCTGTTGACAGTGTGCTTTGTTGAAAGTGCATTAAGGAGGAAGGCACGAGACACCAGTGGATGCGTATTAAAATGTTAACCGGGATAATGCGCCAGCTTCATGTGATAGTTGATGATTTTCTCTAAGAAGCTATTAGGACTTGCTGTGCATGAGTGCTTTTCATTCTACTTTTGGATTTACTCCAAATTATTTATGGTTTCATGCTCTTCCCAGCTTCCCTCTTAAACGGTCATGGTTTTGCGTTTGACATCCCGTTTACACTCATCTACTTGCATTGACTGATGGGGTGAACAACAGTCTTCTGCACCAATGCAGGACGGTCTGTGTGATTAATGATTGTGTTCAAGCGATTGCATTACATTCCACTGCAGTGAGGCCCATAAGTATTCGGAACGTGACACAATTATAAGGGCTCTAACTCTTACGGGGTTGACTCGAGGTGTAAGCACATGCCCTCAAATCAAAGCTGACTACAGCATATGAAGACGTCCTTATACTCCTCTCAAGTGTATGAAAGAAATTTCAGGCCTCTAAGTTTGTGTCACTCTCTTCGTGCGCACAGACTTCACTGTATTTGTGCTCTTAACACCTCAAAGGTTGAATGTCGTCTGTCATTACAGGGACCTTGTGGATGCACTTGTGAAAAAAGCTTTTCCTGGGCGGGAAAGTAATTTCAGGTTCGCACGTTCCCCCCTCACCCTCCCCTCCTGACTGCAGGTATCGGCTGGCAGGACTCCCAGGGGAGCACCAGCTGAAGAACATCTCCAGCCCAGAGATAAACTACTGCTTGATTGGGGACCTCATCATCTGGACACAGTATGAGATCCAGGTGGCGGCTTACACAGGGGCGGGCCTGGGTGTGTTCAGCCCTGCCCTGTCAGAGTACACGCTGCAAGGAGGTGAGACCCCATTTTTAACTCTCCCCACCACACACACACACACACACACACTCGAACTACAGGTGATAAGGGGCACAGCAAAAGTTGCCGTGGTCCATGCTGAAAATAAAAGGGCACTACGGCAAATGTGCCTCCATATAAGGGGCACCACAGCAAAGTCTGCCGCTACCTTGGGGGCACAGCAGCAAATCCACCATGGAGCTTTAGGTCATCACTTTAGCTAACAAAAAGTAAAGGTCCATAGTCTCAGATGTTCCTCACATAAAGTGACCAATCAGCGTGCGCTATGCAACTGTATTTTGTATTTTCCTGTATTTTTCCCCTGCTTGCCGTCTTGGAAATTGGCTCGGTATTGCACTGGGACATCGTTTGGGCATTGCTATAATGCAAGTACAAGCAAAGGACATTCCAATCAATTGCCAGGTCATTGAAAAAAATAATCATACTTAGCGATTTTGTCCATCTGCCACCCGCGAAATTCGAACTTTCTCCTGTCATTCCAACACTCACACTGACAACAGCGCTAGATACTGGCTATTAAGACCACTTCCCAAGCTTTATCAACACAAAACACGCAACCTAAGAGAATTTCAGTACCTCCATAACTTTGTCAATTTTCCACACTTTGTGGCTGCCGACTGTATTTCGGCATTTTTTTCTTTTTGTTCCTTTCACCTGTCGGCATCGGAGTTCAAAATGGAGATGAGCTGCCGGATAGCTCACTCGGTAAAGCATCACGTCGCGGGTTCGATCCCCGCCTCGTACCAACCGGCAGTGGTCGGCAGCTTTTTCAGAGTAGCGCACAATTGGCTATTGCGGTACAGGGTTGCAAATTGGGAAGGGATTGCCGGGGAGGGAAAATAATAGTTGCCTTGTTCGTTGCTCTAGCGCCTCCTGTTGGCCAGACGGGCGCTCGTCAGGAAGATTCCAACACCGTTCATGTTTGGGTATCCTCCGCCCTCGCTCTGAACTTGCGAGGATTCAACCAATGAGTGTATAAGAAGCAGTGGCTGACAGGCGCATGCTTCCGAGGAAACCCGCGAACTGTCTACACTCTGAGTTGGCAGCAAGGGGTCGCATACGAGTAAGCCTTGTACATAGTTCACCAATTGGGCATTCCAGATTCGGGTGCAATTGGAGATGCCAAAAAAAAAAAAAAAAAAAAAAAAAAAAAAAAAAATAAGAAGAATAGGAGATACATAAATTATACAAGAATAATTCTGAACCCACGATCGCTAGAATAGGGCGAAAAAGACAGCTGTAAAAACCAGTGGCGAGTCATCGGCCATAACAAAGGGAAGCCAAAACCTCGCCCTTCAAAGCTTAATGACTTAAACCTTTCAGTTTACTTTTCTTGATCAGCAGTTGCTCGTATGAATTGTAAGAACAGTCAATTGAGTCAAATTTATTTGATAGCATTGTTATACATTGCACCACAAAATTATGAGTTTTTTTCACACATAAATTACGACATAAATTACCATAGGCCTACGTCTTTATAAATTCCGCGCTCAAAAAGCTCATAAAACGGCAGAGATTCGCAAATTGATTAGTGAGGCTCATTAAGCAATAAGCTGTGCAACATCGCATTTTTACTTCTGTAGTAAGATTGTGGAAAACGGATTTGTGACGTAGCGTTCAGGAACCACACGCAAGAGATGGAAATCCAAAAACGTATGCCTTTAATGAGGTCCGAGTCAAAGCCAAAAAACACAAGAATTGCCAAGCCACAATACAAAATCCAAAAACAGTGTCGACTAGACAGGCAGGGGTCAGAACCAGGAAGACAGATGAGCAAAGGTACATAAACGGTAGGCAAAAAGTCGTAGTCGATGAACAAAGCCAAGGGTCATACACTGGGCATCCAAACACAGAAATCGTAGTCATACAAAAATGGGTCAAAATCCAAAAAGACAAAACAATACAAGAAGGGCAATGGCAAGAATCGTAGTCGGACAAACCAGTGGAAGAAAACAATACTCAATGGCATACACGGCGCTCTGCACAAAGAAATATTGATCAATGTCAGAACTGCAGTGAGGACTCTTAAATAAACGGGAGGGAAGTCACATGCTACGCAGGGAACAGGTGAGCTGGATCAGACTAATCACAACAGGAGAATCACATGAGGGAAACCCTAACCACGAAAATTGGCGAAAGCCAAGACACAGACGGGAATCACACAGACAGCCTATGTGCATTTAAACAGCTCCGGTCAAGGAGTTCTAAGTGCACAGATAACGAGTGCAGGAAAGTAATTAAGCACGTGCGAGAGATCTCGCAGAAATGCAGGGGGAGACAGGTAAAGCTGAGCAAGAGGCAGAGACTAGAACAGGGCGATTGCTGAGAGGGAATTAGTATTAATTAGCAGTGGTGCAACTTTACAGATTTAACTAGAGTGCTCGTTAGTAAGTTAGTAATCTATATACATGGATTAGTTGTGTTAGTAGACTGATACAAAATACAAATGTTAGTTTTGTTAGTAATCAGAACAGTAAGATGAAGGAAGTAAACGAGAATCGAAGGAATACGTTAAACACCAGAATACATTTAAATCACCCGAAGTAAGTGAGCACACAGACCGGGAAGAGGACTGAACCAACTAGATCACAAGACAGGGGAGACAAGTGCAATGGAACTGAGAAATGGAATGAACTAAAAACCTGAGGATTACAATAACCAAAAAGAATAAATAAAAGACAAAATCATGAACACAGATCCTGAACATAAACATGACAAAACCATAACCATGACAGGATTGTCGTGGCTTCTTGCGAAAGAAGCCTCGCAAACTAATTTATAAAGATGTATTGACAATTTGCGTCGTCATTTGCTATCGAAAATAAATTGACTGTCCTTCTACCAATTCATATGAGCAACTGCTGATCAAGAAAAGTAAACTGCGAAATGTTTAAGTCATTAAGCTTTGAAGGGCGAGGTTTTGGCTTCCCTTTGTTACGGCCGACGAACCGCCACTGGTAAAACCGGGAAATGCTGGGTGATTTATTTATTTTGGGTTGGTGTTTTGGCCGAGGGGCACTTCCGGCAATGCGGGGAAAGGGCACGGCATTCTACTGCCGTGAACTGGGGCTTTTATAGGTGGGCAGCACGGCAAACAGGTAGCCGTCGTGAAATTCGAGCCCTGCATATGATTAGGTCCATGCACTATTTGCACTGTGGCATAATTTTCTTAATTTTAGCTCTGGATGCCATCACCTTGGATTTGAAATGAAACAATCAAGATAAGCATGAAGTGTAGACTTCGAGCTGTAATTTAAGGGTTTCATCAAAATTGTTGTGTCATTTTCATACATAGCCCCCAAATTTTATAGGCTGAAAAAATGATTGGATTAATTAACATAATTGCACGTAAATTATTTTTACTCGGGTTACCTGTAAGGCTGAGTCCAGGTTTATCATTTCCTCTATCTATTGTCTGCGTCGAGAATTGGAAATTACCTCGAAGCTTTCGGGTATTCCGTCACAAAATCGAGGCTACGAGGTTACTACCCATCTCCATCTAAGTCAAGGGTAGCCCCTGTGTGCGCCTGCTAGACGTCTGGTTAGTCCTAGGTTGCAAATTTTTTGCTGTCAATGACTGTCACAACCCTCATGTTGATTCCTTTTGTGTCTCCTCCCATTCAGCAGCTTGTGTGTCTATTAGAAGCATTTTCTCGTTTGACTGGTTTACGTTCTGCGTACTTTCCTCACCAGCTGTGTTCTATTCATGCTTCCCTTCTCTCACGTGTTGATCTATTTATATCCCTTAAATTGTGTTCACAAGTTGCCAGATTGTCGCACTATTGTGGCACTTGCTATATACACTTTAGTATCAATTAGTGTCTGTTAGTAAAACTCTTTGTCTTTTGAAAGTTAACCGTAACCTTATGATAGTAACTTAAAGAATGTTCCTCTTAGTTCAGTTAATGGGATTAAGCTCCAAGCCTTACTCTTGGTCTCCAGGATTGGGATCACGTTCCTGTTAATCTACTCCCAGTTGGTTCCTCTTCCCAGTTTATTGGGAACAAGCTCTCAAGCCTTCTACAGTCACCAGGATTGGGACCTCGTTCCTAATAAACTTCTCCATCCTGCTGTCTGATGGTTCGGCTCTGGCAAAGTGTGTTCTCCATTTGGCGGTCGTCTGGAAATCCAATGGCTGGGCATCGGTTACGCCTTCACAGCCTCGCCTGTAACATCTGAACTTAACTGCGCCATTCTCCTCTGGGCCTCGTCCCACTGTCTGCTGTATGACTATCAATAAGTCCTACTTTTGGATTGCACTCCAAATGCCTCGCATTTGATTCCTGGTCTGGATCATAACAAACTAGACATTCTGGTCGGCCGCAACCGCATGGGTGTAGCCCCCGAAAGCCCACTTCTCCCCTGTGTAGCACTTTGTAGCGCATTATACGGCCCATGCTGTCACCATGGCAACCAATTATGAGTCCACACTAAATATGGAAGTAATCGGTCAAAAATTACAGCCTGTACAGCGCCCACAGGGAAGTGTCTACGGACGCGGATGCGGCAGCGGTGGAGACGACGAGCATCAATCCATAGTAGCCGCCTGACTTCGCCCGGGGGCTACAATTACTACTTTAAGTGTGGACAGACATCATCAGATGCTGTGTTTCTTCCCTGCTGATGCTCTGCCACTCTGCCACTCTTCCACTGCTGTTTCACTGTGGCCGTCGTCACCTCGCGCTCCTTCTGGAGCCATTTTGCCTTCAGTGTAATCATCTGCAAGTGAAATGCATGCTTCAGGGCAGGTGATTGGGGCCACTTTGTAACATCTTGGGTGAGTTTTGCAGTTTACTTCAGCTCTTTGTCCTTCTGAACCTCCGAGTACCATCAAATGAGTTTTGAATCGTTTTTTGAAACTGTGCAGATGAAATAGCCCTGTAATAGTAATAGTAATAAACATGTTGTTATAGTTGTCCATAGTCATATCAGAAATAAATACAAGGGAATGGAAGTCATAAATGCCCATGACACATCACAACATCCACCATGCCTCACAGATGAGCAGGCTGTGGATCATGAGCTGGTCCCTCTCTCCTCTTGCTCTGTATATCCCATTCATTCTGGTACAAGTTGTTTTTCGTCTCATCGGTCTACAGACTGTCATTCCAGAACTATATCAACTTTCTTAGATGTTTTTGGCAAGTTTCCTGATTTTGAGCCTGACTGACGATTTACGTATTGCGGTAAACCCTCTGTCTTTTCTCTCGTTAAGTCTTCACTTGACTGTTGGCATTTACACATATACAGCTAAGTACCACCTGGAGAGTGTTCTTGATCTGGCCAGTGGTTGTGAAGGGGACAGCCTTCAACAGGGAGAGAGTTTGTCATGCACCACAGATCGTCAGGGCCTTCCAAGTCCGAGTTGTTGTGATGGGCGAAGGTTTTTCCATGCGTGAGCTTCCTACAAACTTTAAAGGTTGTATCAGCGATTCTGAGCCAAAACATAATTTGTCACGTACAGGAGATTTTTTCTCACGAACTGTTAGCAGCTCGTCTCGTGAATCAGCGGTGAAAAAATCCGGTCTCTGGAGTCCACCTATAGCCAGGTAGACACTGAGAAAGATACAGAAACTCGAGGTGACCTACCCGCCTCCCAAAACATCAACAAAAGTGTTCCAACGATTCGGAGGGCAGGGGTGGGTCTTCTGCGCCAGTTCCGTGCTCATGCACGACAAGTGGGTGGGACTGAGCAATGAAACGAACTAGCAGTGGCACTCATGTGAAGCATGGTGGAAGCTAAACTGAAAAAGAGACACTCGAACGAGTGCATGTTGAGGAAAAAGGAACGTGATCGCAGCTATGCGAAGTCCCGAATAAGCATAGGGAAAGCATACCAATGTTGGAGAGAATTCCGGGAGCTGAATGGTTTTAATTCTGACGCCCAGGTCGCCTTGTTTCTACTTGAGGTGAGTAGAGCTGGTGCTAGCTCGGCTGGATGTGAATTGTAAATTGTCATCCCAAGCAAAATTGAGGAAAGCCCGTGTATTGTTTTTGTAAGGCTATATTGCATAGATCATGCTGGTCAGAATGAATCAAACAGTAGAGAGATTGACATTTCCTCTGGAGCGAGTTAGCAACCTTTGCTAACTCTCAGTTGGCAAGCTAGTGAGTTTGCTAAATCTGTCTGATCAAACCAGAGTTTGTGTTCGTGTAATAACATTTTTTCTCTGGTTAGCACTCAGAGTTGAAATTCGTCGATGAATGTATAACCGCCTGATAAGGTTAGCTAAAAGTGGTGATCTATGTTTACTGGTTTATTGGTTTTATTGGATCCCCATTAGCTGACACAAAAGTGAAAGCTAATCTTCCTGGGGTCCTGGAATATATATTAACACAGCATAATTAAAATATGGCAAGATACATAATAATAACTAATAATATTACATTGACATAATGCATGTTAAAAACCAAAGACACATAATACATGACAAAAACAGTTTTGACATAATATAAAACAAAGCAGGTAATACAACCCTCAAAATCCTAAAGCAGCACAATATCAAATTATAAACAGGAAAATGACAAAAAGGGAAATAAAAACTAGATTAAAATGAATTAAAAATACCAAGATACAAGGAACAGCAAGAAATACCAACATAGGATAAGGCCATAGTTTATAATATAGTATAGTTATTCTTTAGGTATGTAGAGACTTTTAATTAATTTTTTGAAAGCCGCATTTGACCTAGTATTAATAATGTAACTTGGCAGCGTATTCCACTTTAAGGAAGCCCTGTTCATAGCCATTCTCATCATGGCACAGGTTCTAGATACAGGCACAACAACATTCCCTAGAGTAGCCTGTCTTGTGGAGTATCTATGTCTATCTTGGACAAGCACAATTTTCGAAAATAAATTTTTAGGCTGAGTGGCAGTGTAAATTTTTTGAAAAAAAAAAAAGAAGATTACAAACAAATCTATCATCCACTTTCAACCAACCATGATTAACATGCATGCCATGCACATTTGCTCTAAGAGGACATCCCAAAACCACCCTTGCAGCTCTATTTTGCACAAGTTGTCATTTGTGTATATCTTTTTTATTTGCACTAGACCAGACAACTGAGCAATAGTCTAAATGGGATAACACAAGTGCCTGTGTAACCAGTTTAATAGAATGCTTATTCAAAAAATAGGCACATCTCTTTATTATTGATACAGCTCTACCCATTTTACCTACAACATTATTGACATGTTTAGTCCAGGACAGTTGATCATCCAGGGTTAGACCTTGAAGTTTCACCTCCTTGACTTGCTCCAATCTAATATTATTCATAGAGAGGGAGAGTAACTGGTCATCTCTCAATACATACCCCGATCCAAAAACAATGCTTTTAGTTTTAGCCACATTAAGTATCAACTTATTATTTTCAACCCAATCAAATACAGAATCAAGTTCACTTTGAAGGATATTTTTCAATTCAGAAACATTACTCTTAGCTATATATTTGGTAGAGTCATCTGCATACATGGTAATGGATGCATTATTAAGGGCAAGTGGCAAGTCATTTGTAAAAACTGAAAAAAGGAGTGGACCAAGGCAACTGCCTTGTGGAACCCCACATCCACTCTACGTACAGTTGAGAGAGTGCCATTAAAAATCACTTTTTGACTCCTCTTTGAGAGATAGCTTGTTACCCATCTCATAGCATTATTGCTGAAACTATAAGTACTCAATTTATCCAACAATAATTCATGGTCTATAACATCAAAAGCAGCGCTAAAGTCTAGCAACACAGCACCAACAATATTTTTCTGATTAATTTGACTTAGCCAATTGTCAGTCATCTCAGTCAATGCTGTACAAGTGGAATGATTTTGCTTGTAAGCATGTTGAAACACAGAGTCGAGCTCATTGCTGGAAAAATAATTTAGCATTTGATCAAACACAATTCTTTCTAACAGCTTGCTGAGAGCAGGAAGAATACTAATAGGTCGACTGTTAGCACCACAAAATGAACTCCTACTGTTTTTAGATATAGGAATTATTTTGGCGATTTTCCATTCCTGTGGAAAAACACCCTCCTTGAGACTAAGATTGAATATATGGCACAGAGGTTCAATGATCTGTTCAGCAATGATTCGTGCTAATCTACCATCAAGATGATCAAGTCCAGATTGTTTGTCGTTTTTTTTACTGACAATAGAAGTTTTCTCACCTCTTCTTTGGACACAGCTCTAAAGCAAAATTTGCAGTTTTTGTTCTTCATTATACCCTCTTTAATCAGTTTTCTAGATTGGTCCCCTTCTGAGGTCTTCATAGACATTCTCAGTTTGTCAACCTTTTCTATGAAGAAGTTGTTGAAATAATTGGTAATTTCAAGAGGTTTAGTAATAAACATACCCTTAGACTCAATAAACGATGGACTGTTAGTTTTAGTCTTACCCAGAATGCTATTGAAAGTTTTCCATAATCTTTTGCTATCATTTTTTATCTCATTAATTTTGTCTTGGTAATAAAATTTTTTCTTTTGTCTATTCATTTTTGTGACCATATTTCTAGCAGCACGATATTTGCTCCAGTTAGAAGAATCACCTGACTTTACTGCAATACGTTTCAGTGCATCACGGTTAGTCATGAGGGCTTTTATGTCCTCATCTAAACAAGGAGCAAAAGTGCTCCTGACAGAGAATTTCTTTAATGGAGCATTAGGCTTATCGATTATAGGAAATAATATACTAGAGAATGCATGAAGTGCTATATTTACATCATTAGATTCAAGTACATCATCCCATTTGACTTTTTTAATGTCCTCGATGAATACATTTTCACAGAAGAATTTATAGGACCTTTGAAGCAGTATTTTGGGCCCTGGCTTAGGTACTTTAGTAATTCTGACCATTGCTATTCCATTATGATCACTAAAACCCACTTGCTTTGATATGACTCTAGAGCATAATTCAGCTGCATTGGTATAAATATGATCGATACATGTGGATGACAGTACCCCAGCAGTGTTGGAACACACCCGTGTTGGAACATTCAGCCTCTGAGACAGATTACATACATTCATGACCATTAATAATCTCTCCTTAAGAGCACAGGACTTAGCTAACCAGTCAATGTTGAAGTCACCTAAAAAATAAAATTCTCTGTCATATTCTGAGACTTTCTGAAGCATAGTACAAACGACATCCATATAATTAACATTAGAACTCGGTGGCCTATAACAGCAGCCTACTAACAATGGTTTAGTGTGTGGAAGATGAATCTGAATCCAAAGAGCTTCAACAGCTGGATTCATCAGATCATTCTTAACCTTGACTGGAATATGGTGCTGTATGTATATAGCAACTCCTCCACCATATTTATTTCTGTCATGTCTGAAAATGCTATAACCAGGTATATTTATCTCTTCGTCTCCCACTGTATTGTCTGAATGTGTTTCCGATATGGCCATAATGTGTATTTTTTCACTATATAGTACCACTGATAGATCTTGTACCTTATGCATCAAGCTACAGATATTGAGATGAGCAATTTTCAAACCTTTGTTTGGTAGACCAAAATACATCATGGAAAATAAAAGAGATGAACTATTAATCTAAAAGCCAGCCTTTGAGACCATTCATCATAATTAAGAGTCCAATTTTTCTAGCTGTGCAATATCTCTGATGCATAGAACTTTAGCACTCTCAGGTGAGCCGTTTGTTCTAATGAACACTTTACAGTTGGTTGTCCAGGTGGACTGAATTTTCTGCTGCTTCCTAAGGTCCCTAGCCTTCTTTGCAATACCTGCATTTTTTTGGGTGAGATGCGCATTAATGTAGACATTGGAGCCCTTCAAATTCTTTCCTTGCCTGAGCAGATCAATTTTATGCTTTCTATTCCCAAAGCGGACTATTATGGATGGTTGGTTCATCTGGTTTTTTGTGGGCAAGGTGACGTTGTTAATACTCATTTTGTAATGCCGCGCTAATATGTATTCGCGTCTTTGCATTGACTTTGAATGTAATCTGTCGCACGAAAAATTCGTTTCGCGTCCAGTGTGAAAGCAGCTTTACTCAGACGTTTCACTTTAAGAAAAAGCGCGTTCATGTTCCAAGCTCCTGAAGGGGAGGGGCGAGCGGCTCTGTTGTGTTTTGAGAGTGTTTCAGCTGTCGACAATGGTGACGTCATATCGCTGATACAGCCTTTAAGGCTTCATACAAATGTGCAGGACAAGAGGAGCAATGGAGGACCCTGATGAGCAACCATTTTCAGGACATTTTCACCTGAATTCATATTCATCAGTTTGACTGAGAGCCTCCCCACAGGTTAGCAGCAGGCATTGAAGAATACCCACCAAAAAACTGCAAGGAGCGGTATTGAGGATATGACTCCGGGATGCTGCCCTCTTGGGCGCTATTGGCCTAATTCCAGTCCAGTCCTTGTACTCTTTTGTCCATTTGAGACTTTTTCTCTTTTTTGCCAGTTTGATAAGTGATTTTATCTTTGAAACCCTGCCTATGAGGTCATCCTGGAGTCTTCTCAATTTATGTGGATGATAATGATTTTTGGCGGGTGCTGTTCAATAGGCTGCCCCCTGAGGACCTATGAGCTGTCTGATGTGCTTGCCCTCGAGCCCAGTATTATTTCTGAGATTTCCAATACTCCCTCAGTCCTAGTTAGATACAGTTACTATGTCATTTCAAGCCAGAGATGCAACCGCTTTGCATGAAATCTTCAGTTTCATGGCAGTTCTATGCCTTGAATTGTTTTTATCTCTCAAAGTAACAATGGACTGGCACATTTTTGAGAGCGCTGTTTCTTTTTGGCTGCTTTAAACCAAAATTTAACTTTATCAAAACCAGTTAACTAATTAATGTAGCACCTGGTACTTTGTCACATTATTAATGCATTATAAATGGTTGTGTGAGCACACGCATTCACACACACACACATGTACCCGCATACACACACACACATACACACATGCACCCACGCACACATACACACACACGCACACACACAGCCAGAGGGATTGTGCTGGTGATAACTTGTAGACACATTGCCCTCAGAAAGAAAAAGTCCTAATTAGTAGATATTCCTCTGTAGCTCCTCTATACTCTGGAGATAAAGCTTGGTCTTTGTCAGACTTCATAACAAAGCCCCTGGCTCTGTCAGCCACAGTAAGGTGCATCCTTCTCGCTCCTTAGCTGTGACTCAGGAGCACTTTTTTCCTGCTTGATATACAACATTGTCTGGGTCACTGGGGTGGCCCAGTTTGATGTCAGGTGCAGTAAAGGTGTAGTGCCAATGCTCTGGGGATATTTGGATTTGTAGTTCAGCAGAGAGCTGAACTACCACTAGGTGTGAATGTTGAGCAAACCATAATTCCCGAGCTTGGAGGAGAATTAAAGTGCCCTGTACTGATTTCCTGACCTTTGCTTAACACCATTGTTACAGCCTTGTCACCACTAACAAGACAAGAGCATATCCCCTTTTCATTTTATTTATTTTTAATTTAAAGGTGTTTTATTTTTAGTGTTTTTGTTTTTTGTACCCCTGAATGCAGCCCAAAGTTTTCCCACTTATATTTTCAGGAGCAGTAGTAACACTTTTCAGAGGTATTTGATACCTGAGCCTCATTACCTTCAACAATATTCATGTTTGGCCTCATTAGAAAGAGACTAAATCCATTAATTTTTTCATAAAAATTCCATAGTACTCAGCTCCATTCCAAATAACATAAAGGCATTTTTAATACAAATATGGCCAGTTTCATTGGAGACGGTCTGCCAACTCAGACACCTTCTGACATCCACAGCTCCAACAATCAGCACAGCCCCCTTTGATCATCAAGAAGGGGGTTGCCTTCCCCTCTCTCTCTTTGACCTCATAAAAATGTGAGGTTCTAGTCTGTACAGAGCTTTTTCTAGGCAAAGGAACAACGCATCTGTGAAGTAAATTTTGAGGTTGAAATCTGCTTTTTCCACCAGGAGATCTGGCTGTTTTTGAAACTTCAACTTTGATTTTGGCCTTCTTTGGGACCATTTCATACAATACAGGCTTCGAATTGGAGTTTTTTCTCCTTTTAATTTCTTTGTTCATGTCTGTTTAATTTTTGTTTAAGGTCGTCAACCCTTGTCTGTAGACTTAGATGTACTGTATATTCCGTTGCAACCATGATTAAAGTTCCTAATTTTGAACAGATTCTGAGTTGTGCTTTTTGCCATAGGTTAATCCAAAAGACTGTTCTTGCCCATCACTGAAGTTGAGAGTTTAATTGTTGATTGATATCTTTGATTAATAAATGAAATTGAATCAATTAGTTTTGCGTGTTGAATAAGTGAGGGGTTCTAGCAGGTGATGCACTTGTTTTCAGTATTCAGAGTGCTGGACGTTAAGCGAGGGCGGCTGACTGTTATACTGTAACAGCTGGATTCAAAAATTGGGCACAAAACCTCATCTTTTAATGCTTGATAACCAAAACCTCTCACCGTTTACTTTTCCCGAGTAGCAACAGTTGCTCAGACTAATTTGTGGAACGACTGCATTCTAATTTATTTTCAATAGAATTGTTATACAGCGCATCATAAAATTGAAGCGTTTTCTTCCGCACATAAATGAAAACGTAAAATATCAATATGTCTTTATAATTTCTGCGCTCGTGTTGCTCGTGAAACAGCACAGATTTGCGTAAGTTAGTTTGCGAGGCTCATTAAGCAGTAAGCCCCGAGAGTCTGTTCTATATTCTGAATGTAGTCATGGCTAAAGTCTGGCATGATGCACAGCTGAGTAACAACTGTAAGGATGGTGAAAATAAATGTCGCAAAGTCAACGAAAGTTCTGGATTTTTGCATTTATGTTGTCATCCTTACAATACCAACTACATAAATGTTGGCAATTGGCATTCACTTTTTCAATATCATTTGTAATTATTGGTCATGTATTGGTCTTGATTGTTCTGTCGATAAATTGCTGCAAGTTGAATAGAAAATTAAACAATTTAAAAAATTAATAAAATACTGGTTTTCAATGCACTCCTAATTATTGATTTACACAGTTTTATCTACATACAATGTCATTAGCACTTATTTTTCTTGCAAAATTGATAAATTGTATGCATGGGTAAGCAACAAATTGTTCTTCTTAAATCCGTTTAATTATTTATTTATTCTTGTTCCATTTCTTCACACTTTTTTGTCCCGTATCAACTGCCCGAGTGTTCGCGATAGAGACGCGGTTCAAATGCAAAAACGTCTGGCCCAACTGTGTCTGTGGGTCTTTTACAAATGGTTGCATAGCCCCTTTTCATTTTTTCGCAATCCCTGTTTTTCATCCCTTTTTATCTCCATTGAAAATGCATGGTGGAGTTCTGCCATTATAACATTACAGAACGCTGGCCCACTCTAGTGGCAGAACTCCACCATGCATTTTTAATGGACATTTTCGCAAGCACACTCTCAGGTTCGTCCTGACGAAACGCAGTTCTAGTTTGGTTTTGGCCTTTGGTGCCCTACATTTTGGCCGTGATGCCCCAGTTTTAAAAGGCCAAGTGGCCTTGCCCTAAAAAGAACTTAATTTGAGGCCTATATATATATATATATATATACAGCGTATAAGGATGTGTATACTTAGGGCCTGATCTACTAAAGCTTTGCGTGCATAGAAACACGTGCAAATGCCATATTACCCACAAATTAACCTGCAATCTCATATACCAAGGGTTTGCACTGAGGATTGGGTCAAATTTGCACATTCTATCTAGTTAGCACATTTGGCCCTAATGAATATGTAATTAGGGGTGTGCCTATCCTAGCGTGCAAAATATGGGAGGATAAAATGCAAATACAAAATTTTAGTGCATGCATAGTGACTTATCAAGTCTGAACGCAATTTCAATGATGGTCTTTGCGTTTGCTATTTAATACCTTCGAAGGGTAGGTACTAATTGGCTCCACGTAATTACGCAGAGACCTGGCTGCGATTACTGCCGCAAGGAGAAGACACTGGCGGTGAGTACGCTGAGAACGGGTGTTCTCCATCCGTGTGACAATGTTTGGGATGTCAGAGGAGAGAATAATGCAGACATATTGCCTATCCAGCAATGCCATTTTGGAGCTGCTAGATGAAATAAGGTCTGATTTGGAGCCAGTCGCAAGAAGAAGCCAGGCCATACCTGCAATGACAAAACTTCTTGCTACTCTCCATTTTCTCGCAACTGGTTCATTCCAGCGTGCAGTAGCTCTCACTGCTGGGATCTCCCAAAACAGTTTCGCATGTGTACTGTCTCAAATACAAGATGCCATGTTGCACAGCATAGGCCAGTAAAGTTTCCATCCACACAGGAAGCACGGAATGAAACCAACCACGAGTTTTATGCAGTTGCTCGCTTCCCAAGAGTAATCGGAGCGAGTGACTGTACTCATGCAAATTGTTCCCCCCCCTCAAACACTGAGCATGCACTGTTATGAACCTTTTTTGCCAGTTATAACTGTAATTTCACAATCAGTTTATAACACAGGTTCCATGTATGTTAACTGTAAACCACAATTAAATGCCCGCAGGACTTTACTTATAGTTAAAATAACAAGGAGACAATGTGTTAATTTAACTGTAAAATTTAGTCCTTTTATAACAGTGTATTTGCTTCCACCACAGCCAGCTCTTACTCCATCGAGTCGAATTTCATTTTGTGTTTGCATTCGTCCTTTTCCTCCAAACTGTCCATAGTGGAAATGGCTGCAGCACGCAAAGTCCTTATTTAAATAATGCTGTTTGCACCAGCAGTCATTTAGGCAATTACTCTTAGTAGATCACCTGCAAAATAGAAGCAAACCAAACGCGCAAATTTGACCACAAGCACGCAATTTAGCGCTGTTTATCTGGGATCTTAGTAGATCAGGCCCTCATAGTATACTGGAGTTCAGTTTTTTTAAAATTCCCATTCTTCTTGCATAAATTGTGAAATGTTTGTTTGTGTGCTGCTATGTCTGGCCATGGATACTGCACCGAATCGCACGCTCTTGGAGTTTCCTCTGACTTCGCTCTCCATAACAACCTGTTGCTGGCAGTGATAGGAAATAAAGAATAGGGAAGCCAAAATGCAAGAAGAATCATGGGTATTTTAAGGCATTACATTCTCCGTTATACTTCAACAGATCAAAGTCACAAACTAAAACTAAGATCACGGACAGCGGAACACTCTCTGATAACCAATGATCAGCAATGACAGTGCCGCTTTAAGAATTCCATCTTTAGCACTTCTGGAACACCTCCTCCACATGAACTTTCAATTAACAGTTATAACTGCTGGGCTCAATTGCAATAACTGCATCAGTTCGGCGATGATCTTGATGCTAGAGTCTTAGATCCGCTCATCTGAGGGGTGGAGCTTACTTATCTCTTTGCTGTCATAAGAATTGTTTCTGGTAACTGTAGTTCAACAGTGTTCTGGGACTGTGACACACACATTTCAAAAACCTTTTCTATTGAGGGATAAATCTTCAAAATCTTGCTCCGTCTCAATCACACCCCATGAAGCAGCACTGAAGTTAATCATATACTTGCATACTGACTTGGGGCCATTAGAAGCAGTTATATTATCGACAAGGTCATCGCTGATAGTGCAACTCAAGAAAAGCCCAAGGTTGTTGTGGGATTACAGGGGTACAAATTGCTCAGATTCCTGTCCTCCTGTTTTCCAGTGCCGACTGCCCCCCCTCAGAATGTGAACGCAAAGGCTCTCAACTCAACCGCAGTCAAATTCACGTGGAACCCACCTCCGCAGCAGTTCATCAATGGCATCAACCAGGGCTACAAGGTTAGCATTGACCATCAAACAGGTTTAATGGACTGTCCTCTGTGGATTGCCCATCTCTTCATGTTTCACTTTGGCGAGGTTGGTATATAGGCTCGTCTGAATGGGTCTTTGCTTAGCATGGGGGTCCAGTGCCACTGCATTCAAAATTATTCAGCAATTAATGATTAGATTTTGAAAAGAGAGGCAAACATCACTGCCTGTATCCTCTGTAGGTTTGTGAGGACTAGAAACTTACGGTGCCCTCCACTAAGATTAGCAATCTTTGTAAAGATTAGCTGGAAAGGTCATGAAAAAAAAATGCAGTTACCATTTTGACATTATTTTGCAAAATGGTCAGTTGTTCCAGTATACAAGGTGACGTGAACTTTGAGCAGTGTCACAGTGTTAAACCTGATGGCACAATGGAAGGAGCTCTCTGAGATTGTTCGTAGCCACATTGTGGCCTTACATGATGCTGAAGACGTTAAATGCCACCGTGGCACTGTAAGTAACACCATCAAGCATTTCAAAGAGACTGGTTCACTGAAAACTAGTGGCAATAAAGGTGCAAAACGGAAGTTAAGTTCCTCTAATGTTTGTTATCTGCGTACGACAAGTAAAAAAAAAAAAAAAATCGGCAGTTGACAGCCCAACAACTCAGTGATAGTATAAATAGTGCCATAAGTGAAGAGGTGAAAGTAGCAAGATCTACTGTTTCCAGACACCTGTGTGAAAATGGTCTGATTGGTTGCGTTGCAACTAAGATTTGGCAACATCAAAAAAAAAGACTTGAATTTGCCAAGAAATTCAAGGATTGGACACAAACGAATTGGCAACAAATCGTCTGGACCTATGAATCAAAATTTTCTCTCCCAAATGCAGAACTTACGTGCGCCTTAAGAGTTGGAGAACGTTTCAAAAATTACAGTGTAACCCCTTCGATAAAACATGGAGGTGATAATGTTATGGTTTGGGGTTCAGTCTGCTAAAAAGGAGCCGGTGATCTCATAAAAATCAACAAAATCATGGATCGAAAGCAGTGTCGCAGCATCCTTGAGAGGCATGCATTGCCATCTGGAAAGAGACTGATTAGTCAGGGATTTTATATTCAACAAGATAATGACCCTAAAAACACAAGTTGTGCAAGAATTCTCTCAGTCAGAAAGAAACATCTGGCGACATGAAAGTTATGACTTGGCCTGCTCGATGTATATAACCATAATGACAAATTAGTTTGTCAGATTATTTCAGTCATTGACAGAGCTCATGCAGACAGTAAATGGAGAAAAAGCAGTAAAAGCCAACTTTGTTTGGGCTGGAGTAAAGAGAGAAACGATTTACAACAAATAATTGGAAACTGCACATAATTGTTTTGGTCCAGGTGTAAATTTCATATTTCATGTTGCATTGATTATGAAAATGGGGAATATAATGTTGATATGCAGTATGGGCACAACATGGCCTGCGGACAGACCACTCGAAAATGTAAATATTTGGACTGATGTACTTTTGTCCAATTTCATAGGTTGAAATGATGTCATCTTTTTGGTGGGCGCAGATTGGAGCATTTCAAATACTTATTCTGAAACTACAGTTATTGCTTACAGTAGTACTGTGGGTTAGTTTAAGGCACTACTTCAGGTGCTGACATCATTGTCTTTCTTACCAGGAGGCGAGAGAGGAAAGCTTGTCAGGCCAAATGTTTACAGAGGGATTAATATTGTCTTTTTGCTTTTAACATGCTGAAATTGTGTGAACCCAACCTTGGCTGTTCTCGTTATACAGTGGGCTAATATGACAGAACTGTATATGCTCTGTGATACACACCTTCCCTTATATCAGAAAATAATTTCCATATAGCTACGGTGCCTGTCAAAAGTTCGGATACACCCGGATTTTCTCTCGCAAGACATGTTAAATAAAGAAATAGGCACTGTTTATATTGCAAAAAAAAAGATCAAATTCTTAAATTCATCAAACTAACCAGTATTTGCTGCCATATTTGCGGAGCATACTCGCATTTTTTTTTTTTTTTTTTTTTTTTTTTTTAGAGCAGTTATATGGCCATAATGAATTTGCTGCTGAGCGGCCGTCTAAGTTCCCAAAGATGTGCTGCACTTGTAGTTTGCTTTTCATCGACTTTTTTGCCCAACAAGTTACAAAACAGCTTGTCTTTAATTTGGCTGTTGGAAAATGGAAAGAGCTTGTTTGTCTGCTTACTTTGCAAAATATGGCTTCTTTGTGAATTCTAAAATTTTGGAAACTATTCAAACAAGTAAGTTATTCTCTTTTAACTAATGACTGATTTCCTCTCACCAGATTCCATTTGAGATATATAGAAAAGTTCAGCTGGTTAAATTTCTCTAAAAACAAGAGTGCTGTGACATTAGCAAAGTGTGTCCAAACCTTTGACAGGCATTGTATACTGATACAGTTTTCCTTATATGATCAAAATTACTGGCTGAATAATAACACTAAACACTTGCCATCCAGATTCTGCCAGTTAGAAGTAAGACTCCGACGTAAAGCTTCTTTCATCACAGTTTTTGTGGCCGGGCTCAGATGCCAAACATGTCAGCTGTTTCTTTTAATTTTTGCCACAAAAAGCCAAGGATCTTTGCCGCTCCCACATTGCAGCAAACCACAATCATGGTTTCTATCAAAATGAACTGACTAGAGATTCATAAAATTAGTTTGTCATTGGATTTGAATGGCGTATGTAACTGGTTTGTAGTGGTGTTGACCATTGCGTCTTGAACATCTCCTGGAGGCCCACCTGTCCTGCCTGTTTTGGATCTTTCCCTGCAAATGCACAGGTGAGTCAAATGATCAGGACGTTTTAAATCGGTTTTAGGGGATTAATGACGAGCTGATCATTTGAATTGTCTGTGCAGGAGCAGGGAGAGATCTAAACAGGCAGGACAGGTGGTCCTCCAGGAGAGGTTTGAGAAGCGGATGTCTACAAGAGGAGCAAGTTCTGCGTTCTTAGGGAAATAAGTGAGACTGGCATGCATGCACATTGGTGACACACCCCATACTCCCCTTTGCCCTTCAGCCTGGTTTGAATGTAGTTTTTTTTTTTTTTTTTGGCAGCTGCTGGCATGGCCGGAACAGTCGCCCGAAGATGTCACCGTGAAAACCATCACGCCCGATTTTCATGGCGTTCGTCATGTCGGTTACATCACTGGCCTCAAGAAATTCACAAGGTACCTAACTTCAGTGCTGTGCTTCACTACACCGGGCGATGGACCCAAAAGCCTGCCCAAGATGGTCCAGACTCACGAGGACAGTGAGTACCAAGCCCTCATGTGCTTTTTTGGGTGATAGCAGGAATCTGCAGGATTTATTCCCAGCTCAGAAACAATTGCCTATCAAGTATTCTTTAGGTTGATGAAAGAAATGAGTCAGGGATGGCATAATCTAAGGTAAAGGAATATGTGACATGAAGGCAGGTTGCTCGACTTCCAGCGGTAGAGTTGCTAGTTTGAGGCTCCGTTGGGGCTTTAGATTCTGACCTGTATTTGGATACATGAAGTACTGAAGGGCTCTACTGTTGGGCCTGTGGTAAAAGGAGGCACTCCACAGTGGGTTTTAACCATAAAAAAGTCATAAAAAATTCTAATGGCATGAAACCAATGATATGTACCCCAGGACATGGCGTAGAGTACATATATGAAAACGGGAAAAAAATCAGTTGGGAAATTTTTGAGAAAAACGTGTTTTTCAGAAATTGCAATTTTTGAACTTTTAGGGTTCAAAGGGTCACGAATGACCCTTCGATGTCTCATTTTTGGGGATTTTAACACTTTTTTGAATTTCTCAAAGTTCATAAATTGCAATTTCTGAAAAACATGTTTTTCTCAAAAATTTCCCAGCGGATTTTTTTCCCGTTTTCAAATATGTATTCTACGCCATGTTCTGGAGTACATATCATTGGTTTCATGCCATTAGAATTTTTTCTGACTTTTTTATGGTTAAAACCCACTGTGACTCCTCCCTCCCCATTCCCCATCATTCTGTCTGTACCTGGCTATTCCACCTATCCACTCCCATTGTTATCTTTTGAATGTCCCTCCGAACCCCCTCTGTAGATCATTCATTGGTTTCCCCTTCCATTTGTGTTTGTATCCAATTAGTTCCAACTTTACTGTAAAGAACAGCCCACCTTGTTTCAGGATAAATCTCTGGGCCTCCGTCTTCAGGGCCTCTTGCCATGCTGGTACCAGACAGAGCCACAGACTTCAGCAGTTGGGTTTCATTTGTATTGTTCACCACTTGTTCACAATTTCACCAGTACAATAAACTTGATAAAAGAATGTTGGCTTTAATCTCTCGGTTCTACGACATGCCCTTGAGCAAGACCCTCAACTACAAAACTGCTTCAGGGGCTTTATTCATTCTTTCAGCTTTACCTGCTTCTGTTTAATCTTGTATTTCTCACTGGGCATCCTTGGGAAAAGAAACATGCTCTTAATGAATCACCTCTGATTGAACAAAGATAATCTCATCAACTTCTCTGTGACAGGAAAATTAATATTCCATGTCATCTGAAGCTCTAGTGAACGTTAACTGAGCAATGAAAATATGTTTAAATCTTTGCTGGTACAACAAACAATTTATTAGGAACACAATACGACTACAGCGCCATCCTTCCTTCCTTCCTTCCTTCCTTGTGCTCAGAAAAAGTGCAGTTATTCATGGATGGCTTCCATAAGATGATGGAAACATTCCTTTTAGATCCTGGACCATGTTTACATGATTGCGTAACATTGTTTCTGAAGATTCGTAAGCTGCACAAGCATGTTGTGTATCTTCCGCTCTGCTCCATCCTGTGGGTTTGCTATTGCATTCAGTTCTGGTGACATGGGGAGGCTATTGAAGTTCGGTAAAATTATTGTCATGTTCATGAACCCAGTTTGAGGCAACTTTTGCCAAGTGATACGGTGCATTATTACCCTGCAGTTGCCGTCCTTAAATGGGTAAAATGTGGCCATAAAGGAATTCACATAGACACCAACAGTGCTCACAGATAGGCTGTGACTTTCAAACATTGACTGATTATTATTAAGGGGCCTGAATTGAGCCAAGAAAAATATTCCCCACACAATCACCCCTCTACCATCAGACTGAACCTTTGACAGAAGGCATGTTGGGTCTATGGATTCATGCTGTTGACTCCAAATTCTATCTACCATTTGTGAACACATTAAGTAAAAATTGATATTTCATGATATTTGGACTTTTTTTGTCTTTTTGCTATAGTTTGTTCATTGTACCTGTAAAGTATTTAATGTTAGTGATTCACCTATTAGTTTCAATGGAATCGCGTAAGAAGTAAACCACTATCGCAGATGAAGTAAAAAGTGCCCCACTTTAACAGCCTTTGTCTCAAAATCACAAAGTGTTATGAAATGTCCATTTTTACTCGATGCGTTCACATATGTGTGTTGCAGCGAAAATCAAGGTTCATCGGACCAGGATAAATTTAATCCAGACTTTGAACTGTTCAGTTTTAGTGAGCCTGTGCCTACTGCAGCCTCAGATTTCTATTTTTAGCTGACTGGAGTGGAGCCTGTTGTGGTCCTTTGTTGGTGTGGCCCATCTGCAGCAGGTTCTACATATTTTGTATTGTGAGACGCTTCTGCCCACCACAGTCAGGAAGACCTGTTATCTGAGTCGCTGTTGCCTTTCTGTCCGCATGAACCACTCCTGCCACTCATCTGACCAATCTCTCTTTTTTTAATGTGGGTAACTTCTTCTGACTTGAGCATGAATTCCATGAGGTCCGCATTTTCAGTAATACTCCAGCTTGCGCATATGACACCAACACCCATGCGACGATTAAAGGCACTGAGATCACATTCTTTGTCCATTCTGATGTTTTATGCCAGAGAAACACTGACTGAAGTGCCTGACCTTTATCTGCATTATCCTATGCATATCAGTGATGCCACATAATTAGACTATTGGATGCCTGAGTTTAAATTCTAGGAGTAAATTTTTTTTTATATCTAAAACTGACAG
Organism: Gymnothorax javanicus; assembly: GCA_029692085.1. Lineage (NCBI taxonomy): Eukaryota > Metazoa > Chordata > Actinopteri > Anguilliformes > Muraenidae > Gymnothorax > Gymnothorax javanicus. Next base: position 24,007,284 of record CM056206.1, on the reverse strand, counting down.
TTGTCACGAATAGTGGGGGCTTTGATAAGGGTGGGTAGCCAGAGACAGGATTTGGGAAAGAGGATGGGGTGAATATTATGTAGAGCATCACAAACTTTTTAGGAAGGATAGATCTAGTGAGAGAATTGGTGGTGTGGGTAAATAATCCGCGAAACATGGGAAGAAACCAATTAAGGAAATGAACCCCTCGTCAAAACTCTGGGATTGCAATTGTTGTATGAACCTAAACCAGAATACGCAGTACTCCCCCTGGAGCTTCACTGTTATAATGTATAATGAAGTTTTTTTTTTTTTGGCTCAGTATGTCAATCAAACAATATGGCCAAAAGCAACTCTAGATTTGTTGTAGTGACCCTGACATAGTTTGTAGGATTGACTTAATGGAGCCTCTTGGGAAAAGTCTTCATTCTTCTGTAAATTTGTATTTTTGCAATTTGGCGGCTGGGCAGTAGTATAGAGTTGGAGTGTCATTGGCATACGGGTAAAATTCATGTGGATTGAATAATTTATTCCAGTTGCAGGATGAAGTTAATGGAGCTACTCAGGACAAGTGCTCAAGTTTTATATTTTTGCAATTTGGCCATTGTAATATGTCAGTCCTTTAAGTATTCAAAGTACTATATTAGGTTCACTTTAGTGATAAGTAAATGGGGAGCCTATACTACTCAAAATTTGATAGGGATCATAGGAATTTTTTTGTGAAATGACATGCAAATTTGGTAACTGCCACTGATGAACAATATATTGGATAAATGACATGCAGTCAGACACAAAACACATTTGCACGTGCATTTCATGACATTAAATGAGCGTGCAGCCTCACATTTTGGCTTTGACTAACACGTCACCATTTCAACTCAGACGTGTGTGTTGCTTGTTGGTGAAAATTTGGAAGTTTCCAAATTTTTTGCATTACATTTAGCAATAACAATGTCTCCTCAACGTCTTAGACGTCAATTGACTTCAGAGCAATTGGGAAGATGCATCGGAATGCTTGACTCTGGCTTCTCCTGGCGTCACGTTGCTAATGCATAACATCAGCCAAAGCGTTGTGAACAGAGCGTGGAACCGGCATCAAACGTTTGGTACAGCAGCACACCGTCATGGAGGTGGTCGTCAGAGATCGACTACACAATGACAAGACCACTTTCTCACACTTCTGGCACGACGTCATCCTTTCTGGACAGCCACCACCCTCTGAAATGACCTTCATGACGCGCCTTGGGGGTCAGGGTATCCACTCAGGCGATCGGAATCGTCTTCATACTGCCGGCCTCAACTCAAGAAGGCCATGTGTTCGAATCCCACTGACCGTGCGTCATAGGCGTGACCATTTGGATTGGGCTCACGATCATGTCACATGGACACACAACGATTGGGCTCCAGTTCTCTTTACTGATGAGTCCCGATATTGCTTGGACTTTACTGACAGGAGGCAACGGGTGTGGCGAAGACAACGTGAGCGATTTAATGATGCCTACATCAAAGAACACGACCGTTATGGTGGCGGATCAATTATGGTCTGGGGAGGAATAAGCAGGAACGGCAGAACGGACCTGCATGTCATGGGGAGAGGGGACGATGACAGGGGTGCGGTACAGGGATGAGATCCTCAATGTGTACGTAAGACCATACGCTGGTGCTGTTGGCCCTGATTTCATCTTGATGGATGATAACGCCCGTCCCCATCGTGCTAGGGTGGTGAATCAATTCCTAGAGCAGGAGACAATTGTCCGCATGGACTGGCCCGCGCGTTCGCCGGACCTAAACCCTATCGAGCTTGTGTGGAACATGCTGCAGGTCGCCATTTCCGGTAGTAGGGCACAACCCACAACTCTAGAAGAGCTCGGAAATGCCCTTGTTGAAGAATGGAACAACATTCCAATTGCAAGCTGATCGGGTCATACTGATTGACAGTATGACCCGACGTTGTCAAGCCGTCATTCAAGCTAGGGGAAGCCATACCCGTTATTGACATTAACTGTGGTAATGAAACATCAAACGAACACTGTCTGTTTTCACTTTACATGTCAGAGGTGAAACCATGAAGTGTTCATGAAAGCCAAAAGTGTGAGGCTGCACGCTCATTTAATCTCATTAAATGCACTTGCAAATGTGTTTTGTGTCTGACTGCATGTCATTTATCCAATACATTGTTCATCAGTGGCAGTTACCAAATTTGCATGTCATTTCACAAAAAAAATTCCTATGATCCCTATCAAATTTTGAATAGTATAGTTGGTCTGAATAGCCTGTTCTCGCCACTCATGTTATGTTATGTTATTGGATTATCATCGATGTGCTGGTAAAATTCATGTTGGGCGCATAATTTGCACCAGTTGCTACTGTCAGGCAACTAGTGTCTAGTGTAGGTTGATGAGACCAAACCTTAGAGAGGCAGATAATAATTTGATGAACAATGACTTCTTCGTTCCCCCAAGCTTGAATCCAAGATGGCAGCACACCTGTCGCTGAATTTTTTGGCTCATTATGCACTCCACTTCTTGCTCACGTATCCACTGCCTCCCTCGACCTGCTGCTCTGTCTCTGCCACCACTCCTGGCCTGTCCCGCTGATCCTAGCATGGACGATTTGCTCTCCCAAGTGGGGCTTTGCCCCTGCTCCATTGTCAGTGTTCATTTCTGTGTTCTCCATACTGCTCTGTTGCCTGCCTGGGTGCCCCTCCTCATTTCCTCTCTCTCTGCTCGTGACATGTATTGCTAATAAGCAGCAATGTTTTTTTTTCTCTCATAGTTCACTGGTCTAAGGCTTTTGATCATTTGAATCATGGTATTTTGCTTCAAAATCTCATAAATGTAAGTTTTTCAGATCATGCTGTTGGATGGTTTATCAGTTATCTTTCTGACAGGACTACAGCTACCCAGTTTAAAATTCTATTTTCTGATGTATATTCTTTCATTCAACCTTCATTAAAATTGGGAAATACATTGAGGTATAGATACCTCATTTACAGTATAGCCAAGTGAACAGTAAACAACAGCCTTGACATCAAGGGACTTGCAGTGGGCTCCAAAATTACTGGCATCCCTGACTGGCAATGCACAAACAATACTTCAAAAAATTCTAAAAAATATATTTATAGAGAAACTATTAATACAACATGTGAAAAATACTGTACGATATGAACGTTCCAATGGAAAAAAACAAAATCATTTATTGAGTTAATTAAAAATCATTTTCCTCCAAATCAAGGTTTCACAATTAAAAGCACCCTTAAAGATTATTGGAAATAAAACCTACCAAAATTAAACCAGGTGTAAAATTCTACTTATTTAAGTTTCATCTAAGTGTTAAGGAACTATATTGAGTCATTACATCATGTCCTGTTTCACTAGGGTATAAAAATGGGGAAACACCCATGCAATATCCCTTTCTCATCCAACACCATTAAGAAAACAAAATGTCTGTCAGTTTAAAAGAGGCAAATGGTCATTGACCTTCATAAATCTGGTGATGGCTACAAGAAGTTCAACAAACGATTGAATATGCCACGGAGCACCATCAGGGAAATTTTTTAAAAATTCCAAAGATATGGAACTGTTGATAACCTCTAGGGCACAGGACTCAACTACATTTTGCGCCCCCCCCCCCCAGGATGCTGAAGAGGATAGAATAACTGTGAAGAAATTGCAGGCCTTGCTGACATCTTGGGGTCACCAGGTTTCAAATTCACCATCAGGCGCCATCTCCATAACCACAGGCTCTTTGGAAGGTTTGCCAGAAGAAAGCCTTTTCTGACTAAAATTCACAGAAGCAAGCTCTTGGAGTTTGCCATATGTAATTTAAATGATGAATGGAACAAGGTGCTTTAGTCAGATGAGAGACCGAAATTGCACGTGTTGGTCAGATACAGCATCGGCATGTTTGACGTAGAAACAGAGATGCATACCAGAAGAAGCACCTGATACTCAAGGTGAAATATGATGGTGGGTCAGCCATGCTTTGGGGCTATTTTAATTTAAGAGGTCCAGGTGCACTGGTTAAGATTAATGGTATAACAAATTCCAGCAAGTATCAGGATATTTTGGCTAACAATCAGGTTGCCTCAGAAGGCTGGGACTTAGCGTATTTGGACTTTCCAACTAGACAGTGACCCAAAGCAAACCTCAAGATCCACACAGAATTGAAAACCTGTAGGCTGACTTGAAGAGGGCAGTTGATAAATGCAAACCCAAGAATCTGAAGGATCTTGAAAGGATCTGCTTGGAGGAATGGTCCAAATCCCCCCAAATGTGTGCCTTAATCTTGTCAAAAATCACAGAAAAAGACTTCATGCTGTTATCCTTGACAGAGGTGGTTGCACTAAGTACTGAAGGATGTCAATTATCATGAAACCTTGATTTTGTTGACATTTATTTTGTATTAAATGATTGTTATGATTTTGGTTGTTTCCATCAAAACATTAATGAAATATTTCACACATGCTGGTATATTTCGTTTCTCTGTAATTAAGAGCCATTCCATGAGAGATTGATATGGGTGTCTCATTGAAAAAGCAGAATTTTTAGGTCTGCAGCTTGCTTTGCCTGCCGGTGGCGCTACCTGGAAGCCACTAAAGTGGCTCAGTTCGGTCGTCCAAAAGCTGTTGAGACCACATTTTACATCAACTGTCATGACTTAAGGATGCACAGTACCAAATATGTTATACTTTTATCATGACCAGTGACACTTCAAGTCCTGTTAGACATCAGCACCAAATAGTGGCCAAGCTGGATAACTACGTTAATGAGCCGGAATTATTTGAGAAATAACAATAAAAGAAAATGGGAGTGGGAATAAAATAATATCCCAGACATATACCAATCTAGAATGTTTTATTATGTGTTATCTCACAACAAGGCTATCATTTTCAGTGAATAGTACCTTGGCATCTTGCTGGGTTAGTGCAATGGATGGCTGGAAGGATGGTCGAAATTGATTTTTGGTGCATCTTTGCAGTATATTTTCTCAATCACCCAGATATGTACTATGGTGGTAAATGTTGTTTATTGTGCTTTTGGGAACTCTATTTTCAGGAATGCCAAGCATTTCTTCAGTAGTATCTACACTTTTCAAGCTAGACGGAACCAAAGTTGGAGGAAAACATGAAACTGACCATTTCATAACAGATTGTGCCTATTTTTAGGTGGTATTATTTTGTTTACCCAGCAAGATAGAGATCTGAAATTCTCTGGATATATTGGAGTACTTTACAGCATTAGTAAAATCTCAATGGTAGTATTTTCATTGTAGATGATAATCAACATAAAAAGTCGGAAAATTTCGCTCCCAGGGGGTGCTGTGGGCTGGATGCAAATACTGGCTATCGCCAGCAATGTACCAAAGAAATGGTTTTTGAATTGCGGTACACACAACCATGGTGATGGAAAGCGTGGCAGTACGCCCACGTGGCAGCCTTGTCCATGACATGTTATTTGAGCAAAAACTTTCCTATCATTGCCAAAATCAATGGGGATCCTCGTCACATCACCATTGACCCAAAAAAAGGAAACTAAAACAAAATCCAAAAATCTGCGGAGTGAGAACAATGAACTGTGGATGGACGGACGGAAGGACAGTGGGCGATCACACAGTATACACAGTGTACTGACAGTGGGCGATCACAGTATACACAGTGTACTGACAGTGGGCGATCACAGTATACACAGTGTACTGACAGTGGGCGATCACACAGTATACACAGTGTACTGACAGTGGGCGATCACAGTATACACAGTGTACTGACAGTGGGCGATCACAGTATACACAGTGTACTGACAGTGGGCGATCACAGTATACACAGTGTACTGACAGTGGGCGATCACGGTATACACAGTGTACTGACAGTGGGCGATCACGTATATGTACTGACAGTGTACTGACAGTGGGCGATCACAGTATACACAGTGTACTGACAGTGGGCGATCACAGTATACACAGTGTACTGACAGTGGGCGATCACAGTATACACAGTGTACTGACAGTGGGCGATCACAGTATACACAGTGTACTGACAGTGGGCGATCACAGTATACACAGTGTACTGACAGTGGGCGATCACAGTATACACAGTGTACTGACAGTGGGCGATCACAGTATACACAGTGTACTGACAGTGGGCGATCACAGTATACACAGTGTACTGACAGTGGGCGATCACAGTATACACAGTGTACTGACAGTGGGCGATCACAGTATACACAGTATACACAGTGTACTGACAGTGGGCGATCACAGTATACACAGTGTACTGACAGTGGGCGATCATCACAGTATACACAGTGTACTGACAGTGGGCGATCACAGTATACACAGTGTACTGACAGTGGGCGATCACAGCATACACAGTATACACAGTGTACTGACAGTGGGCGATCACTGTATACACAGTGTACTGACAGTGGGCGATCACTGTATACACAGTGTACTGACAGTGGGCGATCACAGTATACACAGTGTACTGACAGTGGGCGATCACAGTATACACAGTGTACTGACAGTGGGCGATCACAGTATACACAGTATACACAGTGTACTGACAGTGGGCGATCACAGTATACACAGTGTACTGACAGTGGGCGATCACAGTATACACAGTGTACTGACAGTGGGCGATCACAGTATACACAGTGTACTGACAGTGGGCGATCACAGTATACACAGTGTACTGACAGTGGGCGATCACAGTATACACAGTGTACTGACAGTGGGCGATCACAGTATACACAGTGTACTGACAGTGGGCGATCACAGTATACACAGTGTACTGACAGTGGGCGTATACACACAGTGTATGACACAGTATACACAGTGTACTGACAGTGGGGCGATCACAGTATACACAGTGTACTGACGGTGGGCGATCACAGTATACACAGTGTACTGACAGTGGGCGATCACAGTATACACAGTGTACTGACAGTGGGCGATCACAGTATACACAGTGTACTGACAGTGGGCGATCACAGTATACACAGTGTACTGACAGTGGGCGATCACACAGTATACACAGTGTACTGACAGTGGGCGATCACAGTATACACAGTATACACAGTGTACTGACAGTGGGCGATCACAGTATACACAGTGTACTGACAGTGGGCGATCACTGTATACACAGTGTACTGACAGTGGGCGATCTGGTATACACAGTGTACTGACGGTGGGCGATCACAGGATACACAGTGTACTGACAGTGGACGATCACAGTATACACAGTGTACTGACAGTGGGCGATCACAGTATACACAGTGTACTGACAGTGGGCGATCACAGTATACACAGTATACATAGTGTACTGACAGTGGGCGATCACAGTATACACAGTGTACTGACAGTGGGCGATCACTGTATACACAGTGTACTGACAGTGGGCGATCACAGTATACACAGTGTACTGACAGTGGGCGTCACAGTATACACAGTATACACAGTGTACTGACAGTGGCGATCACACAGTATACACAGTGTACTGACAGTGGGCGATCACAGTATACACAGTGTACTGACAGTGGGCGATCACAGTATACACAGTATACACAGTGTACTGACAGTGGGCGATCACAGTATACACAGTGTACTGACAGTGGGCGATCACAGTATACACAGTGTACTGACAGTGGGCGATCACAGTATACACAGTGTACTGACAGTGTACTGACAGTGGGCGATCACACACAGTGTACTGACAGTGGGCGATCACAGTATACACAGTGTACTGACAGTGGGCGATCACAGTATACACAGTGTACTGACAGTGGGCGATCACAGTATACACAGTGTACTGACAGTGGGCGATCACAGTATACACAGTGTACTGACAGTGGGCGATCGCTGATGGAGTGGACCTACAAAAATGTTGCCACACTTTCATGCCACAGACAACTCAAAAGTATAGATGCCACTTTTTTCAACTGAGTCCCTGGCCCTCAATGGCTCTCTGCATATCCCCATTTCCTAATTTAAATGGAAAAAATAGACATAGCAATCTATCCCTTAATGTATCATCAGATTTAGCACTTGAAGAAAAATTTTGATGAGAAGAAGAGCCAGAAGAAAGAGAAGATTGTTTTAAATTATAATTTTATTTATTATGGGAAAAGAGTTATCCGAGACTGTATATCACCCTTGTGAGGATATCATTGCTTCCATAAACTCTGTAAACGGGTATGCCATCTTGAACAGCAAAAACTGCAACCTAACGCTTCCGCTAACTGGTCATAAGTCACATAGGTTTGGAGGAATATTGGCTCACTCATCTTTGCAGAATTGCTGGAATTCATTTTTCAAATGTATACTGTGCCTTTAAGGTCCTGCCACAGCATATCAATGGAGTTCAAGTCAGGACTTTGACTGGCCAGTCCAAAATTTTTATTTTCAGAAGTAGACCTGTGCTTTGAATCTTTGTTTGCCGCCTAATCCAATTGCGCTTGAGCTTCAGATCACGGACAGGTAACCAGACATTCTCCCTCAGGATTCGATGGTACAGCACAAAATTTATATTTCAATCAAATGGGGCTTAGCTTGTAAAGCTAGTTCAGGTAAATAACTTGAGACATGATCTGGTTTGCAAAAACAGTCTTCGTGGTAATACACATCTCCCATCGCTCTGCCCCTCAGTAAGGGGGGCTGTTTATGGTACTCTCCTGTTCTGCCTCTGCTGTGCTGCATCATAACTGCTGCTGGTTAAACTGCCTGCTGGCGTTACACTTTTGCCTGCTGCTGGTTAACATTCTACCTCTTCCGCAACATCCACATATGAGCTTTGAATATTTCCCAAAAAGTGGAGGAGGGAACATCCTGCCACTCTGCTCTTCTCTCCTGAAACTCAGGCCCAGTCCACATGAACATGGGTGTATTTGAAAACGTAGCTTTTTTATGCATTTGGGCCCTTTGTCTACATGCAAACGACATTTTAAGTCACGAAAACTGAGATCACCACCTACTGGCCTGGACTGCTTAATTTGAGCATTTTTAGTTGTTTTTGCGTTCTCATGTGGATGCAGATATTTTGTAAATCGAGGTTGTGTGAAGAACGGAATTTTTTTTTAAACGGGCTGGGGGGAGTATAAGGGAAATATCCCCGTACATGTGGACAGGTCCTCAGTTGAGTAAGTCAGTTGGCAGACTGAGTGATGGCAAGTCGCCCAGGCCCTGCTCCAGCAAAGCATCCTCACGCCATCACACCATTCCTGACTGTCATTGTGATGCTCTCATTGAAAATTAGAGGAAAGGCAAAGATGAACTGTTTCCATTTTGGTGAGACTGATGCAGTGTCCACTTAAAGCATGCCTGTTCGAAATGGGCTGATTGGCCTCCAGTACTGCTACTTGCAGCTTTCTCGAGAACCGCTCAGCCAAACAGCTTCACACTTGATGCTGCAAGTCCTTGGTTCCTCAGCAATACACCCACAGAGATTGAGGTTGATTGGACGAACAGTTGAGAAAATCAAAGGAAATCAAAGGACATCCATCCATACAGGCGGAGGCTACTTTCACTATAGCTAGATTTTAGCTTGATATATTTTCATATAGATTTTCTGCTACTTGGAACCATTTACCCTTCTTAACACTGCTGCAAAGGTTCTATTTAAGTGGTTCAAATTCCAAAGAGTTGGCAGTAAGTAAGCCTGGGTGGGTGCAGCCTACTCCAGTTATTTATAATATTTGGTAAATTGGCTGATTGAGGAACCAAGGAGGCAATTACTTTTTCACACAGGCCCTGTTAGGAGGATAACATTCTACCTTTAATGATGAACAAAAACATTTAAAAACTTCATGTTGTGTTTTCTCAAGTTGTCTTTGTCGTACTTTGAATATTTTTTGAACATCTGAATCAACTACTGTTTACAAAAGTGGAAACATTGAATAAATCATGATAATTGTCTATTTACTGTACAGAACTGTACAGCTGAAAATGAAAATGTTCAATCTACTGAGGTGGATGTATTGCGTAGCTTCATGCTACATACAGACTGTGTTGGCTTCATCTGAGATCTTGTTGAATATAGAGTGATTAGGCTCTTTTCAATATACCCTCTTAGGTAAATTCGGTTAGTTCATTAAGATGGAAATTGACTTGGATGTGTGAAATTGGGATAACATGATTATGTTAATAAAATGTGCCGCTCAGATTATTTTCTGAATGTCTGCCGCTTTAATAAACTGGGGGCAGCTGCATCGGTTAGTTAAGCTGAATTCACTGCTGAATTGTTTTTCTGTGCCCGACTTTAACTGACAACCAACTCATCTCAGTCAGTTCTGTCTTGAAGATGTCAACTAATTGTTTTGAAAGAGCAGAAACAAATGGATCGCAAAAATCTACAAAAAAAATCACTTTTTTAATCTTTCATTTATTGGTAAAACTTACCTTTTATTTCTGAGCCAAAAAAGACTAATTTAGGACAGAGCAAAAAATGGCTTGGAAAAGTACTGATTAGCTCAAAAAGTTTATTTTATTTACTGACTAATTGTAAACCATGACATGCAGAGTGCACCGAGAATTTGGATTGAAAATGCACTGTGGTGCAAAAATACACAAAATGGTTGTTTTTATGGCAATGGTGATCACTGGTTATTTTGGACTGCTTTGTGCTCGGGTTGGACTGAAGTCTGATGAGTGTGTGTTGCTGTTCTGGTACCAGAGCCAGGTCCTGTGGGTCACCTGAGCTTCACTGAGGTCCTGGACACCTCTCTGCGGGTCAGCTGGGTGGAGCCTTTGGACAAGAATGGTTTGATCACAGGTCAGTCCTTGTGTTTACAGTGTGTGTGTGTGTGTGTGTGTGTGTGTGTGTGTTTGGTTGGGCGGGGGGGCATCTCCCCCTCACTAAGCACAATCAACAGACCACCGCATCATAGCTTAACCTGCTGAAGTCGGGTCTCAAAATTAACCCTTACAGCGCTGAATATATTTTTCGAGGAATTAAAAATGTAATTATCCTGAGCTGTTGAAAACCTATCATGTGTCAACTTGTTTAAAAGAGCTCCCTGCGGGAGCTCTTTTAAACAAGTTGACACATGATAGGTTTTCAACAGCATCTGGTTTTGATATCTTACATGGTTAATTGGCTGTGCACCTGGTGAATTTTTTTTCTGCATAAATATCAATGCCCTTATTTTCATATTGTTAAGCAATGGCCTATTCGCCTGGTAGTTGCTGAGAAGTAAAAAGTGTTCTTCACCCACCTGCGCAGTGACAGATTCTAATGTTAGCAAGTCTACCAGTCGAGATCTTTGAGATTTCAACAGAGGAGCTCCTATAGCAGATTAATCTGCCAGAAAAGAGGAAGTCAAGAAAAGATGTCTCCGTGCCATAACTAAAGAACAAGAAGCAAAGAAAAGGGGATGGTTTTTTCTGGTTTGCCGCAGTTTGCGGTAATTCCTAATGCAAATCACATACATAATCGCCCATCATAAAATTTCAATCACCTTGGAAGATCTTTTGAAGCAGCACAATCACCTGACCAGGATACAGGAGCTGGAGTATCTTCCCCATTCTACCCACACTACCATTCAATAGCAATTTGCCATTCATTGTGCTTCCGCAGTGTTTTCTGTCACTTCATGAACCTCATGCAGGTTTCTCGCTGGTGAGCAAAGTGATCACATTTCTGCGCTTCCGATACCAATCGAATCACTCATAAACATTGACGGAAAACGGTTACTTCACGAAAACACCAGTCGAATGCGGCCGATGCTTCTTTCTAGGATGGTTGACTCATTACAATGTGACTGTATGAGAATAAATGTTTTATTTTAAGGGTTTTTAGAATTTGAAAGAGCCTGTAAGGCAGAATTCTCACTGCATTGAATAAGGTGACAAGTTACCATCAGGAAACTAGAAATCAGAGTCATTAACTATGGGAAAATCAACTGAAACCCGTTTAGAGAAAGGCGCGTAGTATGCTTTTCCAAGCAGAGAAAAATGATGCGGACAATTGAGTGCCCAAGAGCCATGAGCGAGAGAGATAATTGTAATGGTTATAGATTAAACTGGAATGATGGCTGTTAGCAACTGTTGTCACCAGTGTGCGCTGCACTGTTTTGTGCTTAACATTGAGCTTCATGGCTTCTGGTGGGAACGCCCAGTGATTTATAATCAGCTGGCCATAAAAGGACAGCAGGCAGTTGAACACATTGGTGTCTGTTTGCGAGTCCACTGTGGATAAAAACTCATTTTAAGTTGAATTTGAGCTGGCCATTGGCTGTGCTAAGGTGTTGGCCTGGGTGTGGGTGTAGGATTCTGGATCCAGGCAAAGTCATTGCTCTGACAAAGTGCTGCCTGCTTTCCACTGCCTGCAGCAACTGCCGCCATGGTCATTGCATTGCAAATTGTGGTCAGTCACTCAGCCTTTAGTGTTTGGTTGGGATGCCTGCGCATTACATGCTGTGGGTCTGAAGGCTTTCTCTTATTTTGCCTATGGAGCTGGAGGTCCTGATTAAAAAAAGTCTCTCCATGCTTTCCAAAGGAATTCAGTTTTACTCCGTCTTTGATTTTACACCAGAAAACCATGCTCCAAAAGTCGATGAGGAGAATTAAATTGGAGTTTCCTGCTGGAAAGAGAGGCAGCGATCTGTTCAATCGCAGTGAATTATTCACCCATGTTTGCTCTGAGAATGAGCAATATTTGATTTTTAGCACCTCTGTTTTTTAAAACCAAAATAACAGGATAAATTTTTCCTGAACACTTATTCAAATTGGCAAGGGTATTGTATTGCTGTGCCAAGCTCAAACCAAAACATTGGCTAATACTATCTCAGGATGCATCTTTCGCTGCCAAAAGCATTCCCTTTGCCTTGATTATCCAGAGGAATAGCTTTAGATAATTGTAAAAAGTTCTTTTTGCTGATGATTGCAGGCTACTTTCTCTCCTGGGAGGTGCAGGGAAAGAACTCCACCCGAGTGTCACGCACGCTGGCCAACACCACCCTGGAGTACAAGGTGACAGGCCTCACCTCACTCACCACCTACATCCTGGAAGTGGCAGCGTTGACAGCGGCTGGAATGGGTGCCATCACCTCCTCCAGCATCTCCTCAGGTGTTCCTCCAGGTCAGTGCTCGGACCTTTCAGGCTTGGTCTAATCTTTGCAACCTGAAGATCTTTACCCATAATTTTAAAAAATTACAAAGGGATGAAAAGGACTTCAAGGGCGGAAAAAACTGCTGAAGAACCTCGGGGAAAATAATCTTAAATTGAGTCCGCGAAAAAGTAGTTTGAATCAAGCATGGTGTGGTGAAATGTTCATTCAACCTAGTTTAGAGTCATAGCCTTGGTGCATAATGACAAATTGTTCCCTGGTTCACAGCCAGCCTGGCAACATTTTTCAAAACAGATAAGGAGTTGCAGTTAAATCCAAGATCTGAAAAGTGAAAATGTATAAGGATTGTAGCTGAAGACTTCTACTTGAGGGTTGAGACATTTTAGATTTTAGATCTGTGGCCATTGTAAAGAAGTTCATTGTGAGTTTGCAGCTAATTGTATGAGAGGCCTTGTGTGGTGTTTCCTTATTGACAAGGACCAGTCAAGTCAAACGGTCCTTTCTTTTGAATGAAACCAAACCCTAAATTGAGTTCTTTTATTTAGAGCTTCCTGGGGCCCCAGAAAACCTTGTGATATCTAAAATAAGCCCTCGATCGGCCACGCTCAAGTTCCGTGCTGGCAGTGAGGGGAAGACCACAATCTCCAAATGGATTGTTGAGGGGCAGGTTAGTACATCTGTTATTATCTATGCCAAAGAGGTTATGTGTTTGCCTTTGTCTGTCTGTTTATCTGTTTGTTAGCCACTTTACACAAAAAGTTATTAACGGATTTTGATGAAAATTATTGAAGGGATCGGGTATGGCCCAACCAACAATCCACGACATTTTGGTGGTGATCTGGATTGCCATCAGGATCCAGGAATTTTGTAAAGGATTGCGGGATTGCATGATAGAGCATTAGTCAGAATAAATGCCACACATTATAAAATTCACTAGATGCTTGTAAAATTCAATGTGCAAAACTTCGCCAGTTTTAGAAATATGATGTTGCCCTTGCTGATTTGTTTGAGACACAAGAGTGGACTAACTGCCTTGGCGCTCTCTGAATGGCTCTCTAATTTTGATGTATGCCGTCTCTTGTGATTCAAAATGTGAAGTATGACTGCATGACAATGGAAATAGGAAAAGGTTCTCTGTAACTGCAGTGGCCTTGGGAATGTAATAAAAAAAAAACATACAGGCATTTTCTTTTGGGAGTCACAATCAGATGTTGTCAGTCAACATTTTTCATGATTTTGACAAAAAAAAAATTCATTTCACCATTCAGGGCTTTCTTTAGCAGTTTAAAGAAAATAAATAAACCGCCAATGTTATATAACGCAAACTGCCGTTTGTGGTTGTAAGATAAGACCAACACGAAAAATATTGATTAAAACCACATCATATGTATAAAAAGTATTGCAGAAACTGCTGTAAATAGCACAGCATTTTGTGTTTAGGATCATTGAAATGTGATTAGCCTCCTGCTTGGACTTGTCGAGTAATGTGCAATAGTCTTCAAAGATTTGAAATTGCTGAAAAATTTGATCGCTTATAAAAGAACATCAACATTGTTTTCAATTAAAATAACATTAATGTTAGAAATCAGTGATTCGTATGTTTGTTTTTAGCTTGTTTTTAGTTTCTGGTTTTAGTTTCTAGTTTTTAGTGTGTTTCTTGTTTATTTTTAGTATTGCTATGATTTATATATTTATTCGTTAGAGCATGTGTGTTTCTGGATGATTGCTCTGTCTCTGGTCTTCAGTGTTTTCCTCCCGTTTCTGTCTCGTGGCGTCTTGTCTTTTTCATCACACTCTCTTCCCTGTAATTTCGGTTTGGTAATTCCTCTTCCTTCTCTCTTGCTGTTCTGATTGGACTATCCACACTTAGAGCAGTTCAGTTAAAGGTGATTAGTTAGTTCAAAGTTAGGATCCCACCTAAATCACCGTCCTTGCTTTTCTATCCGCCTCTCCTCTCACCTGTTCTGAGTTTAGCTGGGCCTCCACTTAATTTGTTTGTGTTTAAAAACTTTCCCGTAGTTTCTTGTCGACTCGTTTCTACCACAGCTCGTCTTGGTCAGTCTCGTTTCTGCGCTATTTTCTTGTTTTTGATTGTTGAAAGCTCGTTTCCTGTTATTCTCCCGTAAGTCTTGTATTTGATTGTTTGTATTGCGTTGTGAGATTGCGATTTGATTGATTAGTACTTACGTTCTCCCTAATTCCCATTTTGTACCCATCTGTTTAGTTTCTCCTGTGTTTCTCCCTTGCCCCATCCAACTCCCTTTTTCCTTCCCTTCCATTCCCTTAGTTTCAACCCTCTTTGTTACTGTCTTTGTGCGGATTGATTATTCTGGTTACTGGATCTTTTTTTTGCTTGTCCCCTGACTTCGACTCTGCCCATCCTGCATATCTCTGTTTGCCTGGCTATTGATCTATTTCTGTCTTGACCATGAGCTCTGTAAATCCTAATAAACGCCCTGCCAATGCTGAACTGCTTTTGGAGTCAATGCCCGTTCCTTTCAATTAAATGGATCAGAAATACAGTCGAGATATTGTTAATGTCTAACTGACTATTATAGCCGGAAAAGGCTATTTAAAAAAATATCTACATAGGCAATGTAAATGCCCATTTTCAGCAACCATCCATCCTGTGTTACAATGGCACATTGAGATGACTAATTGTGATAACTACTGTGCTACTACTTCATTGCTTTCAATTAAAATACCATCCAATTGATCAAAAATATAGTTGATACATTATGTTTTAATTGACCATTACAGCTGGAAATGGCTATTTTAATAAAATATCTACATAGGCAAAATAATTGCCCATTTTCAGCAACCATCCCTCCTGTGGCACAGTGGCACATACCTGACTCTGATATACTGTGATCTGTTTTCGATTGGGAAACAGATAATTAATTGAATTAATTTACTGGGCAAATAGGCTGCCAATAAGCTGCATTGCCATTAATTATGAGGACATATAGCCTTGTGTCAAAGAGGAAGGCTACAATTTGAAATTGCATGAATGGCAATTAACTGAAATTTCTCAAAATTCCAACTTTAAGTGGAATGTTAGGATGCAGTTAATGCTGCTAAATATAAAGTTTAGATTCTGCTTATAATTAATTAATTTTATAATTGCCAATCATTAAATCCCATATTGTAGCCTTCCTTCAACTATCTCAGAAGCTGGACTATAAAGACCTCATCAATGATTTTGCATCCATGGAGGTTTGACACATGGCATGCATTTTAAAAGATTTTAAATGCATGCCATGTGTTGATGTTTCATGATGCACCAATAATCAAATTACTTAATTATTCAATAATCAATGTTTCGATGCGAGAAGTATTGGTAATTTAATAAATGAATCATTATTGAATTGCAGCAACCAGAGTCAACTGCGCTTCCCCACAAATGTGGCCTATTTTTTGAACGCTGAAAACATTTTGATTAAGTGCAATTTTAAAATTAATTAGGAAGATGGAATTTAGAGAAAGTACTGGATTAATTAAATATTTGTTTTTTTCCCCATCCCTACTGTATCACTACGGCTTTTAGGTATATTGTCAATGTCGCCCATCGGTGATTTGTGTCATTTCTTAATTTTTTAACAATTACAGGCTTAGGCTATATATTCTTCTTGATTATTCTGTAAACAACTTGTGTGATTATTAATCAAGTGATCTTAAACAGGAAAAGCTTGAAAGTAATTATGCGTTTAAGGGTCAGAGGATTAAGAGCCTGTAAGGCTATAAAAAAATCCGTAACACCGGCGTTACCACTAGGGGGATGTTGGGCTTTAGGATGACAATTCAAAAAGGGCGTAACTCTGCTGTCTTCATTTGGTCATTGAACTGAAACCCAATTATCTTTTGTCACCAAGTTTTGTAATTTGTTACCTTGGGTGGGGCACTATATGTATCAAAATATGAATTTAAGATCATGCCTACATTTCCAGGAAAAAAGTGTTCTCTGTTCTCTGTTATGTTCTCTGGTAAAAAATTTGTTCTATGAAATTGGGCCCTTATTGAGTTTGCTGATTCAGTTGTTGTCTCTCCCAAAGGTGGGCAGCATCAGTTATGATGATGAGTGGAGGGTTCTGTACGAGAAAGATAATGAACCAGATGCTCAGGTGTTGGAAATCCCCAACCTCACACCGTTTACACACTACAGGCAAGTGTCATGTCCAGGAAGCTGTGCAGTTCATTTTTGTCATTTTTCTAAAATTGAAACTGTTATAATTGACGGTAATTGAATGAGGATTACTGTATAAACTACAAAAGCAGTCCTGTTTCGTGTTCTCTTCTGTTCATTTGGCCATTTCCGTGATGGAGGTACAAGTTTATAAGCATTTTTGTTATTGTCTGCATGTTGGCTCTAACAAATAGAAAGCTAGTTTTGTCTTTCATTTATGGTGAGTTTTTATTTGAGGCAATTTTCTGTGTAGGGTGTATTTCTTCCTGCAAAAACTTGTGCTCGGTAAAGTTCTCAGACAGGTCACCGTTGGCAAGCAAAATATTTGCCTTTCATCTGACTAGGTCTGTCCATAGCAAAAATTATATGGTAAAAATCCCTACATATTTTGTTAGTAAATTGTACTAATATAGTATTCAATCTTGTCTATGCATCTGTATTCAACTCAAATGTGTTTTTATACTGCTACAATTTTAAGTAGCAGCCCCTGATATGATAGCAAAGCCTTATGCAGTAAATCAGGAAATCTCTGTAAGACAATATTTCCCCAGCCCCCCCTTGTAATCCATGGGGAGTTTCTGTGCACCCTCTCTCTGCGACCGCCCCCCGCCCCAAATGAATCTCTTGAATGGTCAAGCCCCTTTCACCCGTAGTGACACTGGCTGAGTAAAATACAAGGGCTGTGTATCTGTGTCTGTCCAGGTTCAGGATGCGTCAGGTGAACATTGTTGGTTCCAGTCCCGTGAGCCAGCCCTCCCGTGTCATCCAGACCCTGCAGGCGCCTCCAGGTGTTCCCCCCAGCAGTGTGACTGTGCGCACAGCCAGCGAGACCAGTTTATGGATGCGATGGGTGGTGAGCAGTCAAATACATTGAGACCTCATTCTGAAATACACCATGATCTCAAAAGTTGGTCAGATCACAAGGACCTAAAACATGGGTTTAAACCTCAGACCCCTTGTCAGAAACCACTGAAACAATTCCTCCTTGTAAAAATTAATCCCCTGGCTACCATACGCATCCGTCTTTTGGAGGTTTCAGACCATTGGCTGATTTTGTAAACTAAAAGAATTTGATTGTGCCGTTGTTTTGGATTGAGGGCTGATATGCTAAAACACTTCCTGTTCTGTTAAATCAGCTCATAATAGCCAATGGGCTCACTTATTTTGTTCCTAAAGGGCTACTGTGCAATTTACAGTACTGCATCTAGAGTAAGAAAGCTAATTTGCAAAGACGTGCGGTTACTACCTCCAAGTTCAAGTCGATTTTGTGACGTTAGTCCATGCTAGCTTGATTTGTGGACTAAAAACTAGTGCAGGTTTTTATGTCTGGTCTGCCACCAAGGTAAGAACATCGATAGAAACATATTTTGAAAAATGTGAACAATGCTTTATGGTTGAACCTATGGGACTGCATAGTCAGGCTGAGGGTTGTAATGACACAATTTTAAGTACTATTTTTGCGATCATGTTTGCTACGTGGAATGACTTATGCTGTTAGAACGTTGAGTGCTCAAACGTTTGAAGGATACAACATAGCACAATACAATGTAGCACAATATTTGGCGGTATAAAAATGCAATTATACCAAGCAGCCCACCCTCAGGCCGATGCTTGCAGAAAGGTTAAACATTTTAAAAGTTTTGTTTCTGAATTCCAGTGGTATTTCATCAATTTGTGTTCAGGGCATACAGCCAAGGGACTTGGCGGGATTTTCCTTGGAATTGAGTTTGGATTTATTGGGTTTTGGTGAAAAAGACAATTAATAATATAATGTGATAAATTAATTATTAAAGCAATTCTTACCTTTCTGGCATTTTTACACTTTTCTTTTGTAATCTTAAAATGCTCCTAATAAGCGTATGGCACACTAAATGTAAAAGAAATCCACCAGGTGTTGAAACTCTTCAATATTCAATTCTCATATTTCTGATAAAAGTCTGACCAATCATTTTCTTTGGTCCCAATAAAATGATTTGCCGAGCTTCCTGTCTGTCATCCGTTGCAGCGCCCCTTCCAGTTGCCTACCGCTGTCACCGCTTGCGAGTCACGCGCCTCTCTGGCAGAAAAAAAAAAAAACACGCATTTGACTGTAAACAAACGGGTGCTAAAATGCTATAATTACGATAATAACGTTAATGGTAGTTCGTCAGACTACAAAGGTAACTAGACGTTACGAGGGCAGTTTATTTTATACCACCTATAGAATGGAATATTATGTCATTACTGTTGGTTAGTTTTCACTTACCGGTGCCTCTGAATCTGACTCCATTGACCCGTTTCACTCTCCTACGAATAAAAATATTGCGTGCGGCGCGAGGAAGTGAGCAATGCGAGTGAAACAGGTCAATGGAGTCAGATTCAGAGGCACCGGTAAGTGAAAACTAACCAACAGTAATTAAATAATATTCAATTCTATATGTGGTATAAAATAAAATGATCTCGTAACGTTTAGTTACTTTTGTAGTCTGACGATATTAGTTATATTTTTTTTCGTAGGAGAAGTCTGGCAATCGGGGGGAGGAGGCGGAGTTGTTCATGTTCAAATTTTTACTGAGTGCAGTGCGACATGCCAGTAAGGTAAGAATTGCTTTAAAGTGAGACTTACGCAATTTTAATATGTTTTGAAATGCCTCATAACCTTTCTTGTTACAATTCAGTTGAAAGACAGTCACCATTATCAGTACCTCAGATGAAAAGATGTTTCTGAAACAAAAAATGTCAGAAAGATTCAACGGTTCTTGCTCCTGAACGCCAGGGCCGGATCAAATGAGTTGTGAGGGGGGGTTTCCTGGTGGGGGGGTTCAGGGGGGCGCATAGGCCCCCTGGCGAGATCAAGGGGCAGTGCCCCTGTGGGGGCTCAGGAGGCGAAGTCCCCGAAAAATTCAGCATTTTAGCTATTTCTGAGGCAAAAATCGAGCCATTTCCAGGCATTCTACATCCAATTTCAACCAAAATAGATCATGTTAAAATGTCTCTAATAACCAACAGGAATGCCTTTTAAACCAAGTACCCATTCAGCTTAACAGTAGGCGCGTTTCCACTAGGTACTTTTTGCCCTCGTGAGCCGCTGTGGGTGTGGCTTGGGAGAGAGGATCTGCCCAAGATCCGCCCACATTCACCGATAAGCGGCTCACGAAGCGGCTCAGAAAGTACCTACCTCGGGTAGGTACTTTCTCAGCCGCTTTCTGAGCCGCTACTCACTAGTCGATGCTGATTGGATACCGTTGAGACAGGATATGACGTGAGTAGAACTTGACACAAACCACAACATAAACATCGCCAAGAAATAAGCAGAGCAACATTTGAGAGAATCGAATGCAAGAATAGAAAAACAATAATGGAAAAAGTTAAAAGAAAGACCGCCGACAAGTGGGTTGACTGCGAGGTCCAGGCCTTGCAAGTCTACTGGGGGCAAGAGAGGGTCCAGACGAGCCTGGAAGGATCCAAACGAAACGAAAAGATATATCTGGAAATTTCAGCCCACTTGGAAACACTGGGATACACCCGTACGTGGAAGCAAGTAAGGGAAAAAATAAAAAAGTTGAAGCAGGACTATAAAATCCTGAAAGACCACAACAGTAGAAGCTGAATAAGCACGTAAGTGTCGCAGGGGTATTAACGTCATACTCCAACTCTGTTGGTGAGCCGCTATTTAAGTACCTAATGGGAACGGAGGGCCGAGAGGAACTAAAAAGTGGGCGTAGCCAAAACACTCAGCCGCTTTCCAAAAAGTACCCAGTGGAAACACGCCTAGTAAATCTACACCAAGATCATATGTCCTCACCCATGCAACTGAGAAAATATCCTAAATGTAAAAGCCTCATCAAAAATCAACAACAAAGTTTCAAACCTTGAGTTCAAAGAGAGTATGATTTTTATTAGATCATGCAAGAAAATGTGCACTGACCTTCTGTCTTTCAGCACAGAAATATAGCAAAGGCTCATTGTGTCTTCGTTGTGGTTTTTTCCTTGGCATGGTTCTTGCGGACTCGCAACTTCAATTTGAAAACGACTCGTAGGCTATGTTATTTTTCTGGTGAAAAAGCGTGTGGTCGGAAGTGGTGAAACAAAGGGAAGTAACTTTCAAGGCTGGCGTAGCACCAGTGATTTCCCCTGCGTAGGTGCTCCCCGTTGACTCAGCTGTGAGACTGCATCCACTATCGCTTATGGATAACATTTTTTTTTTCCCGTGCGGCTGGGTAGTCCTGTGAGGATTTTTTATTTTTTGCTTATTTTGAAGGTACATGCTCAGGGCGGGGGGGGTTTCCGGAACCCAGGAAGCCCCCCAGATCCGGCCCTGAACTCTGCATTTGTATCCAGCAATTTATTTGTTTTGTAAAAAGTATTGTCGGGCAAATGCTCCATTCATTATGATGTGTTGCATTCTTGGCTGAAAATAATTTTAAAACTCGAAATTCTCGCTGAAGCTGACAATTTTGTTTTCTTTGGACTGCAGCCAGGCAGAGTTAGGTAATTAGCCTGCTTCAAAGCAGAGGATTAGAAAGAATATCTGGTGGTGTTCTTGTTTACGGTTGCCCACACAGTATTCACTGAAAATGAGAGGAAGAAAAATTTGGCCATTATTATTGTTGTTTTAAATTTCATGCATGTCTGAGCCATATCTGACCTGTTCCTTGGCCCTTGGATAGTGAATGCATGGTACAGTTACGGCAACATTCCCCAGAGGTTATAGTGTGTGGTCTGCACAGTGGTCTTAAGGTGACTTCACTCTCCACCACCCAGCCTTTACCTGACTCTGAGTACAATGGGAATCCGGACAGTGTGGGATACCGGATAAAGCTGTGGAGGGCGCAGTCACTGGATGAGCCCAGGATCTACTTGGTGAGCGACCGGCTGGAACGGGAGATAACCCTGGAGGGCCTGGAGGAGTGGACTGAATACCTACTGCAGATCCAGGCCTTCAACTCCATTGGTCCTGGACCCTGGAGCAAAATTGTGAAGGGACACACACAGGAGTCTGGTAGGGGAAACCAAGTCCATGTGCACAAACACAGGTTCCAAAAGTTCATCTTAGAATGTTTATGTTTTTGAAAGAAAACTATTTTTTTATTTATCTAAGGAGCATTAAAGGAGCTGTGTCATGATTACTGTCCATGCTCAGAACTTACATCCCAAGAAAGTGAATCGGCTTGACTGCATGTCATAATCTGATTCCATCCTTGACAATCCGTCTTCATTTTGAATTGTATTTATATATTTTAGTTACTCCGGCATTATGCTCTTTATATCCAGGAGCTTTCTATGGAAATTTGAGAATTCAAAGCGCTAGTTTAAGCTTTGGCCAAGGGATACAAAGAACTTAAGATGGATACCATTGCCAATAGTCATAAAAGAAGAAAAATATCTTCCAGTTTTTGACTTACCGTTGAACGGGTCTACTTCGTTCAAAGTTGTCGTGACACAGCTCTTTTAAATTGATCAACTTAAAGAGCCAAAACATTGATAGTGCTTTAATTTACTATTGTTTGCAAAGTCATGTTTTCACTTTGAGTCACTACAATGTATTGACAGTACATGTAACTCATTCATCAGTAATTCTGCTATTATGTTAATTTCATACTTGGCAAACCAAATCAATCATATTGAGCAGAGGCTAAAAAAATTCTGTGGCACAAGCACATTTTTGAAATTCATTTTTGGTTTAAAATTTACCCAATAATATGTCAGTCCATTGAGAGATGGAGGATACCCTTAGCCTGAGATTGCCAAGAGACTGAAGAGTTCAACACACATAAGAAAAAACGGAGGAAACTGGGTCCAAACCAAGACAGAAGAAGTTGAAACCCCAGATGTACAACTGCGCAAAAATACCTGCGTTAAATAACCTTCATTTTCCAAAATAGCAAGTGACTGACACATTTTTTGCTATTTTAAAGTCAAAATTAAAGTTTATAAAAGCCAGTGTACCATACAATGTAGCAATATAAAGTAAGCTAACCTGTTTTATACGTATGCACGCAAACCCCATGCATGTACGCACACATATACTTGCACGCATACACTCGTATGGATGCAGGTAACATATGCAGAAACATGCGGTGCCACTAAAATTTTGCTGTCCTTGCTTATAATAATACCAGAGATAAAAATAGTTTTTCAAAAGTAGGTTTAAATTGAACGCAACTAAAGAACACAGCTGAAAAAATTGCCACCCCTATTTTCAGTTTCTGCACCCTCCTTTCAGATGGATGAGAATCGTCCTCTGCAGTGTACAGGCATCCACTAACCTCCCCATCCCCGCACACAGAAATACTTACGGTGTTCAAATCCTGGCCTGTGCTTTTCTCCTACTGTCTTTCGCTCTCCCTCCCGCTCGCACATGCCCTCTCATTTTCTGTCGGTAAATTCCTCTCTATCTGTCACTCACACACACATTCTCTTTCACACAAACTCTCTTCAGCTGTCTCTCCCTCTAAAATTCTCTTACTACCCATCTGTCAGACCTACACGTTCCTCTGCTTTTTTCACACTCTCTCCTTCAGTCTCCCTCTTTCACTGTCTACGCCCCCTTCCTTGTGTCATAACATCATGAAAAAGACCAACCACTGGGTCTACTCTTGGCACCTGTATGAATTAATTAACAATCATGAAATACAAAAACCGATCAGTGATCTTTGGCACATCTTGCCGTGCATAATTTGAGGATACCATACCCTTCAGATTCATCCAGTTCAGAATATCACTAACTTCACAGAAATGGCTTGTTTGTCTTGAAGGCTGCTGAAATAGCTTTCCTTAAGGGTACCTGCCAATTTCCTGCCTTTGAATGCTGTTTACCGGCCTGGTGGATAATTGCCTTTTTGTTCCTATTAGCTTTAATATTGAACCCCTTGTTTCTTAGTTAAATATTCTATTGGAAGGCTCACAAACAAAGGACTCCTGCTGGTAATCTGTTTACTGAGCTGTTGGTAATCACCATCAGAGACACAATTCTGTTTACTGCTCTCAAATCATACTGTCGGAACCACATGAATGACATGTCCCCGTGGATTTTTTGTGCTTAAAAATGGGTTATGTTTACGCAGTTGCCAATTATACGTACTTGAAAATATACTAGAATATCTTCAGTTGACGCAGAATTTTAAAACGTGATGAGCATTCACTGAACATAACCTTCATTTTTTGTTTTATTGTGCTTCAAAGGTTTAAGAAAGAGCAATTGATGATTTCTATGTTTCCGCGTATAGCAAGAAGATTTGCGCCCTTCCTGGTAGCGGAATTTTCTACCATGCATGAGTCAGTATTCTGTCCTTAATCCAGAGGAGCGTGCTTTTGCTTGCTTAATAACCTTTAGTTTTTACACAAAAATTTCTCATTCCAACTCATTTTGATTGATTCATTTCAAATCCACTGCGGTAGTGTACAGGGCCAAAATTATGAAAATTGCGCCACTGTCCAAATAATTATAGATCTGACTGTGCTTGTATTTCGTTATTGTGAGCTGGTGCATTATAGTGACATTTTGAGCAGGGAGGGAAAAAAGTGTGGCTGAGTTCAGGGCGGGACAAAAAAAAAAGTAAATAATGGATTTAGTTAGTATCCACTTTTGTTAATATTTACCAAGGGTGCTAATATTAGTGGAGGGCTCTGTATCCAATCCCTGCACATTGATGCCAACCTTAACAACTTACCATCGTTCAGCAAGTGGCGTTTAAAAGCCAGGTGGGTGCTTCGGCTTTTCCTGATGAAGTGCTTCATCAGGCAACGTTTTGTTTCCATTTTCCCTTTTTTTGCGAGGAAAGGGGTGAGCCAGCGGTAGGGATACCTTAAACCAGTGTTTGTACGATCCCATCAAAGCTCTGTCATCAATGATGTCGGCTCACTTTAGCTGTGTCCGGCATCTTTCCCTTTAACGGTAATGGAGATGGGAGCTGAATCCAGTTATGACACACAAGGCGATTCGGGCTTTGTTAAAGCAGCAGAGCCGCAGATAATGGTGATTTCTCATTGCCCCTCCTTTCCTCAGTGCCGTCTGCGGCCCCTGAGAACGTGACAGCGAAGGCGGCGAGCTCCACGGGGATCCTCCTCTCCTGGGGGCAAGTGCCAGTGCAGGAACAGAATGGGCACATTCTGGGATACAAGGTATTGGACTGCGGATGATTTAACCCTTTCAAGACTGAATACAGTTATACGAGTCAGAGTTACCCATTGGATATATAGGCCGTTTTTGTGACTTAAAACATCATTTTGTCAATATCAGTTGTTATACTAAACCTGTCAGGAAACGATACAATATGGTGTGACATATATGTCCCGCTGACAAAAATGCTGATGGGACGTATGTGTCCCGTCAGTACTGAAAGGGTTGAGATTACAATGGTCACCCAGATTTAGTCAATCAGCCATTGGCATCACCTGTGCTTTTTATTATTGATTATACAGCCATTGGTAGCATTACAATATTCAAGGACAAAGCTCTTCATTTGCTTGGGTCAAAAAATAAAATATCAAAATAAGGATTTTGTGTGGCAGAAATATGTTTTGATTATTGGATGCATTTCTTCCTGCTAATCCCACTATTTAATCTTCTTAGTTCAAGCGTCATAATGAAACTATGAACAATTCACTTGAATTAAGTTATCACAAGTTAGCATACTGTGCATCAAAACGCGTGAAGTTCTCAGAATGCAATTGAAATAATATAGATATTGAACCGTCCTACGTTCAGAGATACCATTGCATGCACTTGCACCTAGGCTGACTACTGGGCTGGCACAACAGTAATTGCATTTATTATGGTCCATCAGTTGTTTTTTAGAATCAAATTACATATTTCAATCTATTGCCCTCATATGCAAGTAATATGTTTTAGAGCTTTATGGTTTACTCCCGTTTCATCCTAAATCACTTAAATAAGAGTGTGGTCCATTTGAATGCACATTTTAAATACAAAATGAACTTGGCTGAACAACAAAAAAAAAAGTCCTGCATCCCCAGCCTCTCATGAGATAATGAAAGTCAGAATTGCCACAGAAAGTAGTTAAAGTGGCATTTTTACTGGAAAATGAATAATAGTCATGACCAGACTGAGATCAACAGGGTTTGCAGTCTGATTTCTGTAAATTTAGTCATTTCTGAAAACTAATTTAGAGTCGGTTCATACCTTTGACAATGTATGTGATATTTAAAGTGCATCTATTAAGTTGCTTTTCATTGGTCATTTTTGTATCCTGGAAGTCTACTAAATGCATCATTGTTAATAAAACACTTGAGTTTTCTCATGCTGGCCATTTCCGAGGTACTTGAGTGTAAAACGCTCTGTTGAGGTCCTGGCCCCGCCCTCCTGAAAACCCCAGCGTGCTGTGATTGGTCAACTTGATCACTCACTTGTGATTGGTCAACTGCTTTGCGTGTGAGTTGGAAAAGTCACGCCCCTTACCATCAATGGATTTCCCCTCCTGTGTGTAAATGAGTGTAGCCTTGTGGGCTCAACCCGCTTGATTCGAGGGCGTGTCATACCAGTTGGTGACATCATCAATTGATGAAAAAAAATAGCCAGAAAATTGAGTTTCAGTCAGCTCTGGAGCAGTGTGTTTTCAACCCTGGAGGTGACTTTGAGTTGTTTTCCAACACAGACCTTTTAAACGTGCATCAAAATTATCTGATTCACACTATAATAGCTGCACTTTAAAAAAAAAAAAAATAATAATTTATATATTTATATATATTTTTTTTGCATTGAATGAATTCAAATGGAATTGAACCCCATATTGGGGCCATGTTTGTGTTCAGCGTGCTACAGCTTCCCTCAGGAATGCATTTCTACATTTTTGCTGCTCTGAGAATATGCTCCAGTTATCCAGGATAGGCCAGGCAAGATATCATATTCCAGTGTACAAACCTGTCATTTTGTTTTTCCGCTCATATGAGGCAGAAATGATTCTTTTGTTTTCTCAAATATTCTTGTTGCTGACAGTGATGAAATATTGCGTAAGAGCTGACACACAGGTTTTTCTCCCTCTGAAAACTAATCAGTAGGGACAGCCCTGTCAAAATATGTCAAGATTGCCACCAACTCTCCAACTGTATATGCTTTCTCTTTAAAACATTAGTGCATTTGTAAATATGCAGTACTTGTCGACATTTTCATTTTTGGTGGGGAAAACTACGGTTTACCAAGGGAATTTGGGGGGAGTTCGGCATGGACCTGACTGCTCTGCTACTTTTATCTTATCTATTTGTGATTGATGGCACTGCTATGTTTTATAGCTAACAAAGGTATTAATTTTCATTTAGATAACTTAATTATTGACTATTTGACTATGTTTTTCCCTGCTTTGATGCTTTGCAGTATTTTACAAAAACTGGATGTTCAGTCAGATCAAAAGTATTACAACAGCGCTGTGGGTTATCAACCGGTGTTTTTTTGTAATAACATTTGTAATTTAATTTTCATGGTAGTGTTTTTTACAGTGCCAGTGCTTGTCTCTATGTGCATGTGATTTTATGTGTATCTGTTCATGTGCCTCTGTGTTTGCAGGTGCTGTACAAAGAGAATGGCTCAGACTCAGAACCCCAGGTGTACCAGGTGAAAGGGAACCTCTCTCAATCGGTGCTCCTGCGAAACTTGCGCAAGTACATTCTGTACCAGATTCAGGTGCTGGCCTTCACCCGCATCGGGGAGGGGGAGCCAAGCAGCCCACCAGTACTGGAGAGAACTAAAGACGATGGTAGGCCAAGCCTTCCTCCCAAATAATTTCCATTCTCTGACTGATTGAACTGTGTATGAGTGTGGGAGAGGCCTTAAAAAGCCATCTCCTCAAAGTCTACGATGTCCTCAAGCATTCTACATTAGCCAGCTAACACCAAAGTCTCATTAAAACCTGGCAGTGATGTAGTCTCTTGTCTATGTCTCAATACCTGTATTCGTTCATGCTAAAATCTGCATTACATTTGGTTTCCAATGAAAATTAATTTTGTAATGGTTTCACTGCAGCATTGCCGAGATAATTGTTATAAGTCAAAAATGAAACAAATTCCTCTTTATCTGCTTGGTCGCAGGAGGCTATTGAGAAAATTAG
Organism: Gymnothorax javanicus; assembly: GCA_029692085.1. Lineage (NCBI taxonomy): Eukaryota > Metazoa > Chordata > Actinopteri > Anguilliformes > Muraenidae > Gymnothorax > Gymnothorax javanicus. The sequence goes on along the minus strand of CM056206.1, from coordinate 23,979,022 downwards.
ATTTTTTTCTACTTGGCGGCATTAAACATCAGGAATTTCCAGGCACTTTTTCCAAAGTGAAACTATTCTGACCACTGTGGGTCACTTTGTGACCCCATGGGTGAGTGTAGCTCTTTTTGGGGGAAAATGCTGAACAATGGGAGTGTTATAGTGATTTAAAAATCCTATTGATCACTCCAAGTAGAAATGAGTTACCATCTTGACTATGGCTTCAGTAAGTGCTCCCAAAAATTTTATTTCACTGCTCTGTGGAACTGCCCACATACAGTAAAATGTAACCAACTGTAGTCAATTTTATGCACTAAACTTACGAACAGTAATGCCATTGTATTGCTTTTCAAAAATTCAAAAACGTTATATTAAGATAATAGTTTTATGATCAACAAAATTTTATGAATAATACTTTTACTTAATATTTATAAAAGAAATTTTTTTCTATGTTACCACAAACCCTGCTAGGGCGTTTACAGACCCTAGTTTTCCGAGGCTTTGCTTCTTTGCTAGCTAATGTGCTTTAGCAGTTGTGTCTAGCTAAACTCTCGCAAAGTGAAAGACACTCTGATTGGTCCTCTCGGGAATGATGCTTAATTAATGTGTTTTGTTTGTAACACAATCTTGTAGATGGCCTTGGTAAGACTTTCCCCGCTTGCTGTTGGCAAACACATTCATGTCCCCCTTGAAACATGCACGCTGTAAGATTTGGTGACCTTCTGTGATCTAAACAAACCACCATTTGTTTCCTTCTCAGTTAGCTCACCGCAGTCAGTTATTGATATTTTCTGTGATGTTTACCCCCACAGATGTCCAAATCCATCCTGTTTTTTTTTTTTCATAATCTTTGGAGGAGTACATTGTACCGTGCCGTTTGTACCCTGATCCAAAAGATGTCATCTGTTCAAGACTTTTTCATGGTCCATTGCATAAATTTCCAAGACATAAATTATGGTAATTGGGGCTTTGTTTTGGTTAGCAATATGCCAAAGCAGAACCTTTCCCAGTGACACGAAACTTAAGTGCTTTGATTAAATATCTTAATAAGCCTTAATTTCTTTTCATCAGCAAGGTTCATCCCAGTGCGGATTGCTTGTTTTAATGAAATTCAATAAGCATTCACTAAACTCATTAAGGATTCCTATTTCGAAAGGGTAAGCAGAATAAATGACATATATTGGCGGAACATCTCTCTGAGAATGCGCTGGTTCTGTTGTAATTATGCCCTTTTAATAAAGCACCACACCAGCAGCAATAATATCATCATTGATCAGAGGAGGCTTTGTTGCTGGTGAGGCTGAGCCCAGAGGGTAGTGTAATGCAGTTTTGGTTATTAATTCTGACTTATAAGTGGGTGGAGGAAGAGCTGAGATGCGTTTTTGAAGCTTTTGGGGGGGCAGCATCGACAGCGACGGGGGGCTTGGCACTTCATTGGATACTAACTAGTGGTGCTCCCTGTTGGGATGTTCCAGCTTTCACAGTCAGACTTTCGTTCTCATTCTTTTGATGATTTTTTGAGAACCTGTGCGCCATGTACTGGGGAGCAAGCTATGTTTTGGCCACAGGAGATGACCCCTGGCGTTATTTCCATTCAAAGAGTAACCTCAGATCAGGCGATAGATACAGAGCCCTGTGCGAAGGACCCTAATCAAAGCAATGAAAGGGCAAGGTGTGACCTTTCACAGAAAGACCTCTTGCGAAATCTATAGGTGGGGTTTTTAATATGCGAGGATTCCAGTTTTAGTCACGTCTCCTGGCTTGACTGGGAAAATTCCCTATGCATTGCATGCAAAAGCTGTTGTAAGATTTTCCATATTTGAAAGCAGACACTTGCTCAACCAATTGTAGCGGACTGAATGTGGCCATATAAGAGATGTGGGAATAATGTCCTAATACAGAACCAATCAGCTTCCTCTGTAATCAATTTAATCTGTGTAAAAAAACAGAACTGTAGAATTCAAAGCTGTGGTTCTTTCAGCAGTATCACATAAGAATGAAATAACAATTGTTTGGGAGATACTGTGTAAGAATACACCTTTCTCCTCAGGGCAGAAGTCGAGGTGACACCATGCCCCGAATCACTACTCCAACACCCCGCACGCCTGAAAATATATGCTTTTGCAAAAAAAAAAAAATAAATTTCACAGTATAGCAGGTGCACATTCCGTAAAAGGAGTACTTTTAACCCTTCTAACCCTATTGGCTGGTTTAGCAGCCGCACAGAGAAAGTGCAATAACTCGAAATGCCAAAAAACTGACCTCCAAGCATGTGACTTTGATCACATGACCTTTGGTTGTTATGTCACCTTGTTCACAATCAGATGGTTTCCCCATCATAGTAAGTTGTGTTATGGCATAGGTAGGGTTCATATATTACTGGATTCAAAAGGTTAAAACCAGTATATCATAACCAAGAATATGGACTAGGGTACTGGAGGCTACAGAATTATCAGAGGCCTAGTCCCACTGTCTGCCCATACAGTAGCATTGTCTCATCAAATATTATTTCACTTTATCAATAAATCGTTAAGGCAATTCAAAATTTGAATTGTGCAAGGATATTTGATCAGCAGTTTAATAATATAATATGAATTTTGGTCTGGCTGTCCATATATATTTGAGCTGTTCAGATTGGTTTTAAATGTTTCTCAGCCTGCTCTATTTGTTTAAGCTGTCTATTTGCTGTATTTCTGTTCTGTTAGTTTAAAGAGAATTAAATCTCTAGGCAGCCAAATACTCGGTTTCAGAATGTCACTGCAGTGAGCAGTTCACCGCCGTCCGTACAGAAGCAGATTATATGACACGTGCCCTGAGCTCGGTGTAGTGCAGAGTTTTCTCAGCTCAGGACTATGGCTGTCCACTAATGCTTGGGATAAATACAGTTGAAAGGAACCGTTGAATGCATATTGATGTCTCTATCCTGTCTCTCTCTTCCCCACTGCCAGTTCCTGGTCCGCCTGTGAGGTTGGTGTTCCCAGAAGTGCGCCTGACAGAGGTGAGGGTGGCGTGGCAGCCCCCGCCGGACCCCAATGGCATCATCTTGGGTAAGAGGGCCTTGGGTGTAGACCATAGACTGTATAAAAAGGTGGACGAAGCAACCATGACGTCACCCATTGGTTTCAGCATACCATTTAGGTAGCCTCGATTTTGGCAATTTGAACAGGGCCATATTGTCATTTTGAAACCAGACGTGATTTCTATTGGACGAGAGCGTGAATTGAAGATCCAGCGAGGAGCGAGGGGTGGATCTAGGGGTGGATCTGACCGTATCTGACGAGGACCAGAGGATAGCCACGCCCCATAAAGTATATCTGGCTTTATCCTTTATTTTAGTCTATTTGGGACCATAATTTACAAAAATGAACATCTTGATATTTCGAAGGAGACTTGAAACTTGCGATAGATACCATAAAATAATGAGGAAAATCACTATTGGAATAATTTATCAGGTGGGAAAGTAGGGTTATTTTCTCGTAGACTTCTATAGCATTGAAAATCTTTCTGCAACCACCGACGTCACCATCCGCTGGCCATTAAACAGAATGCAATTTTCAGATATTTCCGCATGGGCTTCACTTTTCAGACCCGGAGGCTGCATCCATCTTTTTACACTGTCTATGGTGTAGCCGAAGGCAAGAGGGGGACAGGTATGTGTGGAAAAGTGCTACCTTAAAGTAGACATGTATTGATTTGAAACTTAATTAAAAATTGTTGTATTTGGTATCATCCGAAAGGGTATGCAGTACTATAGCTAACTATCAAAACTTTTCACCCGGAGAGGATCATGGAATAGGGTAATCATGGATGTAAAACGGGCTTTTAGCAACCCTTAATATCGCCCTTGAACAGCACTGAGAATCGAGCCAAGAGCAGTGACATTACTCGTGGTATCAATTGTGATACATAGGCTATCGTCTATATATTTTACATTGCAAGCAAGACATTAAAATCCACAAAAAATGTCAGAAATTTTGCTTGGGTGATTCAAGTGCAAGTTCAACAACTAGCAGCAGCATTGATAACGATGGAGAGGCAGGAGAAATGGAAAATGAGGAAGATATCGGCAACAATATGGATGCAGGTGAACACCAACAGCTACTGCAAGCGTATCAGCATGAACCGGAGCCTCGGACACGAGCGAGTGAGCAGGAAGGAAGTTCTATGGTGCGGTCCCAAAAGCACAGTTCCTAACATACTTAATTGTTATCATTGGCTGTATATGGTCGACCTTGCTAAGTAGGTTGCTAACGTAGTACGCATCTATGCTTTAGGGAAACCTACCTCAGGGTGATAGTGGAGGAAACCGAAACATGTACAAGCTCAGAATTTTACTGACTAGCGACCAGCTGGCTAACAGGAGGCTTTTGAGTGGCAAACAGTGCTGTAACCCTGTAATCCCAAACCAGCAGTCCCTCCCAATTTATTTCCCTGCTGCGCAAAGCCAATTGTGCGCTGCTCTGAAAAGGCTACTGGGCACTGACGCGACCTGGGCTCCAACCCAAGCCGTGGTGCACACTACTATCCCGCAAAGCGGCACTTTACCCGGATGAGCTAACCCGGTAGCTAAGCAATAGCATACTTATTGACGATCATAAATCTAATCTGCTAGAAATATAGAACGGAATGAGACCAAGAAATGAGCACATTAGGACAGGCAGACGATGGTTGAGGCACTGGACTTCCTTACCGTGTGTCCCCCCGTTTCCCACAAATTACGCCATTAGAAAGGGGCTATTTTCGCTTGGTTTCTGGGGGGATGTGCCCGAGTTGAAAGGGTGTTCAAAATGCCTCTTTAACTCCTGTTTGAGTTAGTGTCCAGAAAGTGTCTTATTCGTCATCTCCATGACATTAGCTTTATGTATAATTATGTACAGTGCCTAACAAAAGTCTTGTCACTTATCCAAGTTGTAGGAACAACAAATAATAACCTGACTTGTAGTTGATCAGTTGGAATCAAAAATGGCTTATATGAAAGGCAAAGCCCTCTAGATTATGCGAAATATACCAAAATAGAGTTTTGTGTCATTGATTGAGTTTTATAATTTAATTTGTACAGAAAGGTCAGATTTTGCTTGGACAAAAGTCTTGTCGAATTGAAAAAAAATGTGGAAATTATACATACACTTTATTTTGAATACACAAATATGCCACTATAATATCAGAACATAAAGCCATGGTGCCTTGGAAAAAAGAATTATTATTGCGTATGACTCCCATGAGCTTGGAGGACTGCATCCATACATTTTGGCAATGACTGAGATAACTTGATGATGAAATCATCTGGAATGGCATAGAAAGCAGCCTTGCAGGACTCCCAGAGTTCATCAAGATTCTATGGTTTCATCTTCCAAGCCTCCTCCTTCATCTTACCCCTGAAATGCTCAATAATGTTCATGTCAGGTGACTTGGTTGGCCAATCCTGGAGTACCTTCACCTTCTTCGCTTTCAGGAACTGTGACATGGAGGCAGAAGTATGAGAAGGAGCAGCAGTATAAGTAGGGCAGCAAGAACTTCTTGATATTTCAGGCTGTTGATGTTGCCATCCACTCTGCAGATCTTTCTCACAGCCCCGTGCTGGATGTAACAACAAACCATGATTTTTCCTCCACCAAACATGATTGTTTTCTGGGAGAATCTTGGGTCCATGAGGGTTCCAACAGGTCTTGTACGGCGACTGGCATGCAGTTCAATGGATGGTTCACCAGAAAAATAAACTTTCAGCCAATTTTCCAGTATCAGTCCTTTCTGCGAACTGTGGGCCTTGGCAAAAGCAATGCAGGTTTTTTGTTTTCTGTTTAATGCAGACTTCTGTGTACTAATTTGGCTATGAAAACCACTTTGAGAGAGAATTTGACAAACTCTTCTTGTAGATACCGGGATTTTTGGTGACATTTCCTCATGTAGCTTCGCTGTAGTTGAAGAAGGGCTAGCCTTGTACAGTTGAAGCCACAAACGGTCCTTTCAAACAGTTGTCATACCGGGGTCTGTCTGACCTGCGCTTGCCATGAACGTCACCAGTTTCTTCAAATCTTTTTCTCATCCCCTCCACTTGACATTTGGATACATTAAAGATGTCTGCCACCTCAGCAGCAGACTCAGTCTTCAGGCTCTTGATGATCAGCACTTTGGTCTGTGGTTGAATCTTTGGTATGTTGTCAGAGGTCTAGTCGCACCTCATATGAAAGTCTGGTGTGCTGGGGTTATTTCTATACACATCTGGGAATGTGTTAATTACAGTATTTGTCATAGGTTAAACTCTAATCTGCGATTTGTTGCATCATCTGAAGAGACGACAAGACTTTTGTCCCAGCAAAAACAGATGTTATGGGCTTAGCCAAGCTGTGAACATCAGAACGCTTTTTGACGGTTTCATTTTGCACCAAATCATTAATGTGAAAGCCCTTGACATTAAAATGAACCATTTATTGTAACAATTGATTGGTTAGAAATAAAGTTATATGCTATTTTTAGTTACTATGCCCTAATGCGACAAGACTTTTGTCAGGCACTGTATGTATAATTTCTGTATAATTTTCCCATTTTTTCCATTTCTCAATACATGTGTACTTTAAGCACAACTGATGGGTCTCATTGAGCCCAATTAACTGCATCAGATGTACTCACGATGGAGCATGACAAATATCTGCATCTGGCTTGTGGGAATGATTTTTTTTTTTTTTTTCTCATTGCCTACAATAGTGTTTTTAATGCATTTTCAGCTAAAATTATGGAGAAGTAAAATATTTGGACCCCTTTTAGATGAAAGTGGTGGTGTGTGATCATCACTGAACACTACTGTACAAATATTTATATGCTTACGTGTCGTTAGGGGCCATACAGTGATTATTCCTCTCAGCATGCACCATGGGACTCCTCTCTGTTTCAATATTCTTCTTAAAACTCAGGCTTTCAATGCCTCTAACTCTGTCGCATCCGCACCATCCACCATTCTCATTCATGCTTCACTCTCTAGAAGTGGAGGTACGTTTAATTTGGGTGTCGACAGAAGAGGTTTTTCAAAGGGAAAATCTTTAAAAATCAGAAAGCAAATGGTATTTGTAGATGGGTCAGTTGTTTCTACAGGGAATCATTGTTGTAAATTAGAATATTCTTTCAACTCTTCTCTCTGTAATGACTACATGTGATGCCTTTATTTACATCAGTAGACCTTCCCCAGCCTCCCCATTTGTTGTTATTTCTGGTCATTATGGGGAAAGGGAGGTAGGAGTCCATGCGGATTAAAGTTAAGCTCTAAAGCATTAATTGACTCATCACAGTGAAGTGGCACAGCTTTGCAGTGAAGCAGTTCCCAGCGTTTTTCCTAGCAATTCACTGCAGCAAAAGTGAACCAACAAATGTGGCCTGAGACAAAGGGTCTCAGCAGCACATTTGCTTAACCCCTTTGCGGAGATACAGACGCCGGCGTCTGTAAATTCCGAAATTTCACTCCTAAATAATACTGTAATTGAATTTCCAAATGTCTTGCATCACTGGAATAATTTTCCAAAGTCTCTGTGACACAAATACAGAGTTATAAAGCCAATGATTGGCTTTAATGGTTTGCAATGATTGTCGCAAGCGTAAAGGGCACAGCACAAAGTGGCAAAATATTACGCTTTAATGCTAATTTTCTGACCAATGATTTGTTGTTAAGATCATTAAAAGCGTAATATTTTGCCATTTTGTGTTGTGCCCTTTATGCTTGCGACAATCATTGCAAACCTGAGTGTGCTGTCAGGGTTATTGACTTACTAACCAGGAGAGCTCCCAGCCCTTGATCTAGGTTTAGTAATGCCGTTTTCCAGTACGTCCCTGCTCAATTGAAATGTGTATCAGGATTCATACTATAAGCATGCTTTTTAATGGGGAGCAAATCGCCCACATCAATATTGAGTTCAGTTATGTGAGTGTGTCTGAGCCCATCGGAGAACAAAGCCAAGTGGGACTGAATAATTTCGACAATGTCAGCCCTCTCGGAGCACGATAAATGAGATAAATGCTCTGCGAGATTGCATGGAGTTTTTAAATCTCCCTTCCATCTTAGTTTTATGAGGCATAACCTCATCTACATCCTCTTCCTCAGCTAGAGCGACGGGAGGAATGTGGGTTCGGGCAATAGCCTTGGCATTATGCGTCTTCAAAACATCTCAGTCTCAATATAGTTTAAGAATGTTCACATGTTACAGGAGACATCTCCTGTGATTGGGTATGTGATCAGTATATTCAGGATCACACACCCTGTGTTTAAGGAAGTAGTAGTGTCTGCTCATGCCTGTGGTGTGTACCCAGGTACTGGTAAAAGTACCACAACTTTAGCACCCGATAAAAGATTCTACAATTGTGACAGACCTTAGTACTGAGGTTCTTAGTATCATTGACCTAGGAGTTAATCCTTCCTTGCCAGGCCTCCAGGATTTCCCTCACAAACTCACAAGTGCAATGCAGCTTAAAATGGAAATTGCACAAGTAGTCATGCTGGTTAGTGCCCTTGATATCAGCCGAGTGTTTTCCTTAAAGCAGTGGTAAAGGGCCTCGTACAGTGTGACTGAACTCCAATCCTTTGGGGCTGAAAGCCATGGATTCCTGCACAACCTCCCGCACTGAAAAAATGAACAGCTGTGACCATACTGATATGAGGTTTGACACCTGATCAGATTAAGAGGCTCCTGATCAGATTCAATAGACTAGGGAGACCAAACAAGAATAAGAAATTGATGACCATCTTGACAATAACTGGTGCTCTTACTTTCCACTGAGGAAAGGCCTCTGGAAAGCAAGTGCATGCTCACATTAGAGTGAGCAGGTACTCATAAATTGCTTCTGTCCAATGTAATGTACCAACTCGATATACAATAATCCCCTCACATGGTTCTCCTATAGCTGGAATAGGATATAAAAGAGTCGGAGGAATTCTGATTCAGATTTGCCGTAAGCTGGCCACATGACAAGATCTGCAGTGGCTCGCATCATCATTCTGTTTACCAGGCCAAAAGAAATGTTTTACCCCCCAGCCACCCAGTCATTGGTTTTATTCTACCTAAGTGACTGGTGAATTGTTTGTCGTGAGCAACTAGACTCACATGAAAGCAATTCCCTCCTCAGAAACTACATTTTCAAGGACAAAAGAAAGGACTGAGTCATCCTCTGCTCATTAATCAACGGTTGCCATGATAAGCCAGCTTCTTGACCCCTCAATACTCATAATTAACTCAGAATTAGAACTTTTGTTATACGAGAGGTTTGACTCTAGAGGGTTGAACACAGTATTCATGCTGCGGTCAGTTACAAGTGGCTTGGGCATGGACTATGTGCACAATTTGCCGCCAGTTAAGAAATTTCCTAGAATGAAGGACACACCTTGTACAGGAAGACTAACATGAACAACCCCCCTCACATGACCTGTCATGAGGTTTAGCTTACCCTCTTCAGCCCATATCTCGAGAAACATGTCATATAAGGGCATGTTAAGCCTTTCACCTTCTCACGCATAATTTGTCTCGACTAGGTCCCATTTAAGATCACCTGATTAATAATCAAGCAATTCATTTACTGAATAATCAAGAATAAGACTTAAGCCTATTAGGAAATTATAAATTAAGGAATTACAAGGAGATTACCAATAGGCAGCACTGAAAACATACATGTACAGGATCTTGTAAAGGTAGCAATAATACAAGTAATTAATTAATCCAAAACTCGCTCTGAATTCTATCACCCCTTTGTGGCATTTTTTCAGCCGTGAAATTTATTTTGAGATGGCACTTGACTTATTCAAAATCTTTTCAGTCTTAAACAGAATGTATTTAAAACAGGAAGCAGCTTCTTTAGTGTATCGGACAATGACACAAAACGGTGTCCCTTCCACTGTTAATCTGTGTGTACTGTTTTATGAGCTACAGCAATTCAGAATCTTTGAGAGACAGATTGACTGTATGTTTTATGTCATCATCAATGTGGGTAGGAAAATGGCTGATAACTTCTTGAAATAATGAACAATAGTTCCGGCTGAAAACAAATTGGCCGGTCATTCTACTGATTAGACGTTACAAATGAGCAAATTAATATTTGTTTGCTTATCAGTTGTTAAGAAGGGCAGTCATACACTCATAGCAGTGATGCGATAATTAATCATTTATAAAATTACCTACATTTTGGCATACATCTTCTTTAGGGCATTCAGGTATGATTCAGTACATGTTTTATAGGCTCACTCACCGTGTGCTATACATTCATGAGGACATGTTGGTTTTCCAAAAGTAGGTGCACTCACTGACAACTTTACGAGGCATGTCTGTCAAATACTGTGTGGAGTTTATGTCTGCGTCCACAACAGCCAGAAGTTTTCTGACTTGATTTCAGCAAGTTGCTTAATGCCACGTGAGTAGTTCATTCTGGCATCAGTATGGGAGAGAAATGTAAATAAAGATTACTAAACCTCTGACAGCGTAACTTTTTTTGAAAAAAACCCTCAATAAGCCATGAAATGAACACTGGTCCAGCACTGTTTCAGACTCTTACATTTATTTCTTAGCATGTCCCATGACTTGTTGTATTCTTAATCTAGCACTCCATAATTCTTGGTTGTACATGATGCATACCGCTACGTTTCAAGTTTGAGATTCGGGAACTTTTGAACTTCTTCCCTGGTCATCTGGTACCCGCCATCTTCGGTATATTTCCCATCCACTGCCAAAACGTAAACAACTTGGCAGTCATATGATTTTACTCAATGCAAATTACACTTTCTATCCAAGACATACGTTTGTTTTGTAAACGGTAGCATTTCTTATACAGCAATAATTTATCCACCTCTAAATGTTGACAGGCTAGTGTTCTGGGATTGGAATCTTCAAGGAGTTCATGATCTACTGTCATTCAAAAATGGTTATATTTGTGATTTGTATTTGTATATTTTTTTTTGTTGAAGCAAATAGAATTTTTAGTGCAGTGTTTTCTGTTTTGTTACATTACGAATGATTTTGGCTACAATTTAATACACAAGAGACTGCAAGAGGTGATATCCTTTAATGTTTATATATTCAGCATTTTCATTTGAAAATTTATAAACTGAATTAACTAATTAATTTTCGCGCAGAATGGTGAGAGGGCATTGCGATCATAATTCTGGACAAAATTTTCATCTAGAATCACGTACCCCTTCCTTTAAAAGTTCTGCAAAATTAGGGGTGTCCAATCTTATCTGTGAAGGGCCTGTGTGGGTGCAGGTCTTTATTACAGCCCAGGGCTACAGCAGCTAATTCAACTACTTAATTGATCAGGGGGATCAATGAAGACCTTGATAATTAGAAGCAGGTGTATTAATATCGGGCTGTCACAAAAACCAGCAACCACACTGGCCCTTTATGGGAAAGATTTAACACCTCTGCTCTAAATGGATTTAGAAAATTATTTTCAGCCTGCGTTTCGGCTGAAAGATGATCTTTTATTCATGTCACTGCTCAAAGTCATGATATCAAACAATGCTGTGTTTATTGAGTACCTCTTCATTCTCCTCGTGCATTCTTCTCTCCTTTCTGCTTCTGAGTTATTACATCCATCATACGTCCTGAGCGCAGATAACGGTGCCTCAGGGTTGTCCGGCTCACTATTCTTGACAATATCTTTTCTGTCAGTGCAAAGATGTGTTGTGAATTTGTGTTTAATCAGCAGTCCAAGTGGATGCTGAAATGCATAATGTAAAATGGAAGCTCAGTAGATGATTTCACAAGGATGTGCTGTATTTAAATATATGAGTCAATTTTTTTAAATGAATCTAAGGAGTTGTAAATACAAATTTCCACGTTGAATGTAATTGTAAGGAATAAAACTAAAAAGTCTTATGTGAATTAAATACCCTATTAAACTATTGATGCATGAAAATTCTACTTAAGAACAATAACATATTTTCCCCCTCTTGCTTCCCACCACTGATTTCCATCATCTGAGTGAATTCATTGCCAAGAAGAAGGAAGGCTGTCCTGGGAGCAAAGAGGTCCTACCCAATATTAAAAAATTGCCCTGAATAAAGTGGCCACTGTGTGTGAATGAAAAATGAATAATTGCATGGTTTTACTTGGTATGAGAAAATAAGTTTGTTCCTCGAGTTGTTTTGGAGCTACACCTAACTTGTTTAAGCTTGACTTGTGAGTTTGGACAAAGTTAGCCATTTAGTTGGCTAACTTTATTGCTAATGTAAAATTTATTTAGTAAGCAAGAGCCAACGCATGTTGCACCTCAGAAACATCGTTCTCTTTTGCTTAACTCATAGGTTAGATTTTACTGAAGCGTTTTCTGGAATGACAGCCAACAGATTGATAGAAAGTTGTTCAGAATTCAGAATCTGCGAAAGACATTGACGTGTTATGTCATCATTGATGTGGATGGGAAAATGCCTGATAACTTTGCGATGGAATGAATAATGCCAGCTCATTCGCCAGTCTTGGCAAATGATCGAATTAATGTTTGGTTGCCAATTAGATGTGAATAAGGGAAGTTGCACTCTTGGAGCCATGATTTGATAATTTTTATATGCTCACCATTATTTTGACATAAGCCATCCTCAGGGCACTGAGGGGATTCAATAACCTGAAGAAGACTTATGTCGAAAGCGTTGGTAATCCAATAAATCAATTATTATTGCATCATGGCTGTGAGTGTGTGACTGCCTTTCTTCACTTTTGTATTTTTGTCACCGTCAGCACCTTTCCAATGCTGGTGTATTCCTTCTCTCTCTTATCTTGGTTGCCAATGAAGAAAAGTAAATTGGAACCAGTTTGGAGTTATCATGAATTTCAAGGTGAGGTGACTGAAGGGATTTTATTCCTTCAACAGCTAGGCATTGAAAATCCTGAATAGTTGAGGTAAATTTTTTTTCCAGGAACAACTCTGGGTCAATTTTTCACCTGAAATAGGCCCTATGAGTTTGGTAGAATGAAAATATCCACCAGCTGGTAGCGTGACATTTTCTTACAAAAACAAATAATTTCAGAGATGATTTTATTTATCCCAGGAATGCTTGCTGTATTCCTACCACAGTAGGTAATGAGGGTAATTTTGGTGACAGTACGTGGTGTCGTCCGTTTTCATTTTCTAATCGGACAGCTGTCTATTTTTTTTTTACAGGAAGTTGCGGTGACCGTGCTGCAAAAACAGGTGTAGTGTACTTGTCACCGAAATTACCTTCATTCTGAAATGCCGCTCTCAGTGGAAAAAAATTACCGTCGCTGAGTGCCAGTGCATAGACCTAATTAAATTATTTTTCTGTACTGAATGTAGCCCATTATTTTGTCACTGTTAGATCGCATGGGGGTAAGAAGCCATGTCTTCAATTGCCACTTGATTATTACTATAATTGGAAAATGTGTTAATAAAGGAAAATGATTTAGAACTAGCTAGGACTAATTGTTGTCATAAAGGGATGGATCTTTGCCCCCGAATTTTCAGTTCTGGCGCCGAGCCCTGATTTGAGACATAGGAAGTCACATACGAAGTTATGAACTTTCATTTGGTGACCTTTGTATTGACCTTTGAAGGTCAAATGTGACCTAGTGAAAATACAACGACTGGTATCACTAAAATGGTCACAAATGGAGCCTAGCTTTGTGTTACAGACATCTAGGAAGTCACATATGAACATATTTCATTTGGTGACATTCAACTTGACTGTCAGTGACCTTCGAAGGTCAAACTCAACATAGTGAAATCAGAATGACTGGTATCACCAAAATGGTTGCAGGTAGTAAAGGTTTGTATTAGAGACATTTAGAAAGTCTAATATGAAGTCCAGCTGGTGACGTCAACTTGACCTTCTGTGACCTTTAAAGTTTACAATTGCATAATGAATTTTCAATGACTTGTATCACCAAAACTGCTTCAGAGTTTAGGATTGTGTTACAGACATAAAGGGGGTCTTGTAAATGTATGTGAACTTTTATTTAATGACCTTGGCATTGACCTTCAATGATTTGTTGGTCAAACTTCACATGAAATTTTCATAACTTGTATCATCACTTTAAGATTGCTTGCTGCTAAGCAACAGGACCCTTGGTCCCATTTTCTGTTCCTGGGTTGCTTTTTACAATTTTCAGTATTTTTCTCTGATTACTGTAATTTTTGATGTATTAAGTATATTCTTTTATCTTAAACTGTTCCGCCTTTGTCACCCCCAGTGGAGTCTGGGAAGATTAAACATAAGTATTTGTATTTCTCCTAATACAAAGAAAATATTCAGATGTGTAAAAATACCCCTTCACCCTCCCCATCAGACCCCATACCTTTTTGTTGGCTTTATTTATTGGGTACACAAAGAAAGTTAAAATTAAGAAAAAAAATGATTTGAACGGTATGTGTTTATTTGTACACAGCTCCGCTACTTAGTCTTCAGTCTTGTCACATTCTGAGCCTTTTCGTAATTGTTTTTCCTCACAATCCAGCCATCCATGTCAGGTTTTCTTTTCCTAATTAGTTCTCATTTTTTAATTATTGTCACATGCTTTGCCCCTCCTTTTGTGCTCCCATTCTCATCTGCTCCCTGTTGTTAATTGTATTCATGTCTTTTAGTCCCTGGTTCCATTTGCTGGATTGTTCTTTTCTGTCCTTGGTGTAAACTTCAAGAATAACAAGTTGCTATTTAAAAAAAATCTCTTGTCAATGTTCATGGTCTTGGCAAGTGGCCTTTTCCAGTCTCTCATACATCATACAAAGGTGTGCACCTGAATGCGTGCCCTGGTTTATTCCACTTGCCATCCCAGTTACTGACCTCAGACCAGTCCCTTCTACTACGCCTTTTCTGACACTCCAATAATCCTGTTCCCCCCCCCCCCCAGCCCCCCCCTATTCTGATTCTGTTCAACCCATTCTGATTCAACAAAGCTTGCGCCTTTACTGCAGACCCATTCTGATTCAAACGCCTTTACTGCAGACCACAAAATCACTACACTTAGCTAAGCTGATATATACTGCGTTCACAACGGATGAAATTGTGAATGATGTTAAATGCATTTAGATTGGGAAGGCACAAAATTAGAGCCCTAACTCTCCACTCTGTTATTTAGTTGATTTTTATGGTTATGCTCTTGTGGTCATGTGAGGTGGATACTCATAAGCATGAATATGTCAGAGAAATAGAAATGGAGGAGAACAAGATGGAGTATTTAATGGCATGTCGAGATGGTAATCTAACTTTAGTGTCACAGTTGTGGAAGATCATTTCTTTTACATTTGCTTTAGTGCATGCAACTATCCTACCACAGCCAGACACTAGCTCCCGCTCCTGAATATGCCGTCAACAATAGATCTCAGGGCTGGAGCTTTTTAATTGCTCCAGTTTGACGACTACCTTGTCAGAATGTGAGACCTCTGTTCAAAAATCATTTTTCAGTGTCATTATTTTCACGAGAAATAGCCAGGCTGTCACATCATGGATTGATGTCTCAGTTTTCTTGATGGACGTAATATAAATGACTGCATGCCCTTGAATGACTGAAAATATCAAAACTTAGTTGTTCCTTCGCTTTGTTCAACCGAACACATTCTCTTGCAGCTAGATCTAGCTCTGGATTTTTAGACAGTGTTGGTAGGGATATTTTTTTAATTTTTAAAATTTTTTTTTTTTTTTTCAGGTCTTTGGACATAAGTAATGAATATGCATGAAAAGTCTGGAAGATTGGCTCAGACACTCCAATGTAAAGTGCCTCATTCATCTGCTCAGCTGCCCAGGATAAAACTCCCAGATTAACATCTTCCTCCATTAAGTACACTCCAGGTGGCACTTTTAAATTACCCTGTCCTCCTCTAATGCTTAAATACCGGCTTTTCATGGCAATAAATTGCTTAATCTATGAGTTGCGCCACCTTATTAAGAGAAAAATTTACACAGCAGGTCTTTAAAGACAAGCTGTGACAGAAGTATACTGAAGAGCTCAGTCTTCATTCTGCCTGCTTTGTGCAGTTTGCTTTCACTCTGACCAAGTTTTTCTTTCATTCTGACCACTGCCATTTCAGCCAGTCCGGCGTGTTTGACTTGGAAGGACTCAGATAAAAGCACTGCATTGAGACACGCTTAGACGAATCAGTGTGTAATTAAAAGGCTTTTTCCATTAATAGGCATTGAAAAACATTTAAGGCTGGATTCCTGGGTAATTCATTAATTGGTTTTTGATTCAAAGTACAAAGCATGAGAAAGTAACTGGATCTGTCCTTGGGGTTGGTTGGCTACTGCTCCTTTGCTGCTTAAGATCCTCCTTATGGACTGCACTGTAGGCTCTGATTCTCTGAGGGCATCACTTCCGCCCACCAGCCTGTTATCCTGCTAAACTAAACCACTCTGTGGGGCTGCACTCCGGCCCATTATGAGCCACCCTAAAAGGCTGATGGCCACAGTCTGCTTGGGCCATCGTCCAGTTAAAGTCCCAGGGTACAATAGGCACATCACTGTCACTTAAATCCAAAAAATGTTTATAACAAAATGGAAAAAAATGGACTCATGACAATATACTTTGCCACCAGGGAAGTGAAATATTGAGGCTGTGTGCTAGAATTTGTTGTGGTGCCTGAGAATCTAGGATCTTGCAAGCTTGCAGTGATGGTTATGTTACTGCTAAACATATAAACCTTTTTCTGGGAAAGTTGGGGAAAATACAAATGAAAAAAAAAAGCAATTATCGAAATCAGAACATGAAAAAGTATGTCGCGTTTTATCAGATCAACCTTTTTTTGGAAATGCGTTTGTTTTCTCATTTTTATGCCGACAGTGTTTTCTAAAAAAGTAGGACAAAGATGTGTGGGAATGGGGCAGTAACATGCAGGTAAAGTTATGTTTCAACCTCAATGATATTTATATTAAAAAAAAGGTAACACTTTACTATAAGGGTACAACAATTAATATTAATTAACATTAGTTCATTAACTATCAGCTAATTCACGGGTAACTAATGCGTTAGATAGCCGAATAAGCATTATGCAACCATAATTGAACATTAAATAATTTTCTGTATCTCCCTTATTGTGAAGTTGAAAACATCCCTTAAGTATCCCCTATGTAGCACTTCAAACTATTAAACCATAATTTATAAATTAATACCTTAGTTGATGT
The DNA here is from genome assembly GCA_029692085.1 of Gymnothorax javanicus. Lineage (NCBI taxonomy): Eukaryota > Metazoa > Chordata > Actinopteri > Anguilliformes > Muraenidae > Gymnothorax > Gymnothorax javanicus. The sequence goes on along the minus strand of CM056206.1, from coordinate 23,961,939 downwards.
GAACATCATTTGTAAATGATTACCAGGTCCATTAGTTAAATGTTAATTACCTGTTAGTAAATGCTTATTACTGCATTAGCTCATGTTAATTGTTGTACCCTTATTGTAAAGTGTTATCAAAAAAAATAACATCAATTATTTGATACTGAACAGCAGTGGCATAGCGGTAGCTGAAAATTTGGTGGAGCACAGGACATCCCTCAAAAAAATTATTAGTCCTGACTTGTTGTCATTCATTTTCACAATTAACAAAAGATTCACTCAGAGAGCACTCCACAAATGTTGCTAGTTCTCCCCGTTTTGGTAAGGTGACAATCATTCATCAGGACATGAAATTTGGTCCATTTCAATCAGCGTAATTCAAAATTGTATACCTGTCAACTCTGATGCATATTGCATGAGTCTCACGCTTTTTAGTGGCATATCACATTCTCATGCCATAGTCCGCAATCTTACACTAAATAACAGAAGTGAAGACTGAAAATTTTAATTCGGCAAGCAAAATTATTTAATTGCCGAGTCCCATTTTTTAATCAACCCACGCTGTACGGAGAGTGAAAGGCGGTATTTCATTGGAACACGGATCAGTCATTTTTCAATCAATGCATATTCAAGACATTCTCACGTGCAGTTGAAGTCCTTATGCATGGAAGCTTTTCAGTTTCACGTGCGTTATGATATATTTCTCCTCTAGTAACATGGACACTGATTATGACTCCGACTTCTCATGCTTTTTTTTGCTCAGGGGTTGGAAGCTATGAAATTGCATAAAGACATTTCAAATGGTCTTTTATTTCATTTAAACAATTTAAATGATCATGAAGCACAAGTTAAATTGCCTGATGTGCGGAAAAGGTAGTACGGAAGTTTCAGAGCAGTTTTTGTTGGGCAATGTAATGTTATACTTAAGAGACAAACACAGACAGAAATCAGTCGGTATATCTGTCTGATAAGGGCAGTGAGGCGGAACTAGGGCTTAAATAGAATCCGGGCGACACCCCAATTAAGCTGGCCAGATTCCGATTGCGGGCAAGCCGATATCGTCGTCCGGACGAGACAACTATTAAGCTTGATATATAAATTATCTGTCTGAGCAGATTGTGGTGAGTGAACATTTGTCAGGCATAGTTATTTATGGTATAATGCGGCATAAAAGGGTAAATGATTCTTTTTTAATATGAAAGAACTGTATAATTTAACTGAACTGCACGTTGAAATTCTTGGACTGAAATGGACTATCAAAAACATTTAATCTCGTATGTTATGGTAATAAAATATATTAATTCATTCAGTGAAATTAAGCTGTTTTCATGATCATATTGATTTATATTGCCTCCTCACGGCAAGAATCTCCATGTTACCTCGTGTTAGTGTGGGTTTCCTTTGGGCACTGCGGTTTCCTCCCACAGTCCAATGACGTGCATAGTAGTCTATTGCCTGTTGGTGTGAATGTGTCAGTTAACAGCGAGAGCGCCCTGCTACGGATCGGTAAGCTCCTACCTTTCGACCTTTGTCAGCTGGGCTAGGTTCTAGCTCCCCTGCCACCCTTGTGTGAGGGTAGCGGTCTAGATGCTGGATGGATGGATGGATGAATGGGTTGATTTGGGGCAGCATGACAGACACTAAAAGTTAGTCAAGCTAGTGGAATGATTTCACATTTCACGTCAATTTTGTTATACGTTTATGGAATGTCCACTGTGATTCTATGTTAGGCAGAGCATCTGACTTCACTATAAAAGGGTCTGGCTCAACCAGGCTTGCCCAGTATTTGTAGTGGCTCACCTGAGCCTATGGTCCGGTGTGGTTAGGTCATAGGTTGTCTGTCCATTTTTGGTTTTCATCGGTGTCTGTAAACATCTTCTCCAAAACTGTTGGGCCAACCGAGCTGAAACTTAACAGACATTTTCCAAGCAATGATGATGCCAAAGTTTACATAAATAGTTGCAATCCATCGTCAAATATGGCTGTCATGACGGCCATCTTGAAAATGTCATCGTGACCCATTTGTCAGTAATTCCTGCAGCAGTTCAGCTAAAATTTGGTATGTAGGTACAAAGCAGCATGACTCAACAAAAATATTCTTGGTTTTTCTGTGCAGAGCATTTTGACCTTGATGTGACCTCTGACCTCAGACCATGCCCCTAAATTTCATTAATTGCTTTAAAACTCTTCTCTGCCAAATCACTTGACCGATGGAGCTGAGACTTTGCTCACATGTTCCATCCAATGAGCACACCTAAGTTTATATGCATTGTTGCAATCTTCATTTTCACATATGGGCGCTGTGGCAGCCATTTTCAAAATGCCATTTCAACCCATTTGTTGATAATTTCTACAGCGATTCAGCTGATTTGGCATGTTGGTATTAACCAGCATGACTCAACACGTCTCTTCCAGGTATTCCAGTGCAAAGCATTTTGACCTTCATTTGACATCATCCCATGCCTCTAAATTTCATAAATACAGTACTGTGCAGAAGTTGTAGGCACCCGAGGTTTTTAAAATTTAAATCTGGCTTTAGATGTTAGATGTTTAGATTTTTTGTTTTCCACATTGGTGTTGCTGAAGATAAAAAGTATATTTGAAATTCCAAGTGCCAATTTAAAGAAGGTGTCTTAAATAAATGTTTATATTCCATTAAAAACAGTTGATGCACATGAAATAGTCTTGACAGAGCCCTGATCTGAACAGCAGGCAGTCTGTAGAAGAACTGTGGTAAGTTCTCCAGTCTGCTTGGAACAAGCAAGAAGCTAATTACATTTTTAAACTATAAAACTAGAGGGCAGCAGTGTACCTTATTTTAGGCAAAGGATAGTCACACTAAATACTGACTGAAATAAAAGTTAACTGCCCTTATTGTACGTCACTGAGTTATCAGAAACTTTTAATTTCATTATTTTTGGAAGCATATTTTCCCTAAGAAATTTTTGTAAATTTTCCTGTTTTTTACACACCACTGTATCTTCCATAAAAAATTTTCTCTGATACTAATTGTCCGAGGAAGCTGAAGCAGTGCAGACATGTGCCTACCAATGAGGTCAAAGAAAGTTGTCTTAATTTTTCGATTGGCAACTTGTCATGATTTTGATGTTTCTGACCAAAAAACAATATTCTTAAACTCCATGTTTACAAATAGTTCATTCAATTTTACCTGCAATAAATGAAATCATATTAATGCCCCACGGAATATATGTATACATTATATATCCTTTCCACAATGTTGCACAGTTCTTGTGGGATTCTTCGAACAATGATCTAGTTTGGTTAAAATAGTTGAATATCCAGGTGAGCTACAGTGCCCAGGGCACAATTTTTCTTTCGTGTGTAATAATCAACCGCATGAGTGGCTTTACATTCTAAATGAAATCGCAATCATTACATTTATAATAGGAGGGTAGACAGCTCAAGTGGTCGTGGGTTTGTCTAACAAATTAAATTCATACTGACACCCATGCTTGGCTAATAACACTGTTACTTTCTTTTTTTTATAATTAATTTTGAACCCTGAGAGACATCTTGGCTCAGACATGGCTTCTTTTCCTTCGAGGAGCAGTGAAGGCTGAGTGGAGCGATGGAGTAATTTTGCAGCATAGTTGCCGAGGAACTCGTCTTTAAACTAGGAATGTTCCAGTAAGTTCTGTTTCTGTGCACTCAGGTTACCAGATAGCCTACTGCCTGAATGGCAGCGAGCCTAAGCAATTCACCACAGTGGAGGTGGACTCCAACACCCAGCAGTTCACCGTTACTGGCCTGGCACCGGAGTCTTCCTACATATTCCGCATCTCAGCCAGAACACAGCGCGGCTGGGGGATCCAAGAGCAAGCTGTCGTCATAACAACAAACACAAGAGGTAACGTGACCCATACAAGACTCAGCATTGAGTCAAAATTTTGAGTGTTTAAGAATACTGTGCTTTATATACAGTACACAGTCTTAGTCAAAGGTGACTTGCATAGGTTTGTCTTTGAGATGTAATTAAACAGCTGGTTTATGTAGTTTATGTTATGGATGTACTGTAAGACTTAGCAAGGGCCGAATTGTTAAGGCCAGGTGAGTGGGTCAGAGCACCTCTGAACCAGCAAGGGATCTGGGATGCTTCTAGTCTGCAGTGGTGAGCACATGCCAACAGTAATCCAAAGAGGGTCAAATCATGAACTGGTGACAGAATGTTCACCACTGCAGGCTCACCAATGCACAAGGGCAACGAAGGCGATCCTGTCAGATCCAAACTGACTGAGGGGTTCCTGATACTGTGGCAGAAACTGCAAAGAATTTTGATACATATGTGAGGAATGTGTCATAACACAGTGTATGCACCAGGCTCCATGTAGCGCTTTGAGTTGTAGTTCAGTCGCAATGCTCATTCAAACTGCCGAATGCGCCTATGATGAGCATGTGTGCATCGAACCTGGACCTTGGAGCAATTGAAGGATGTCACTCTAGACTCTAGCGAGTCTTGTTTTCTTTTACATCATGCGCATCGGCCAGGTAAGTGTGCACCATTTACCTGGGGAAAGCGATGTCACCAGGATGCACTGTGAGAAGAAGACAAGCTGGTGGATGGAGTGCGGTGCTCTGAGAAATTTTTCACCCGGGGTCAATAAATTCAAGTTGACGTCAGTTTTGACTGAGTTGTTTCAGCGGCACGAGAGGGACCTGGGCAATATTAGGCAGGAGGACTTATTGTTATGGCTGATTGGTGTGTGATCATGGGATTTACAACCCCAATTCCGAAATAGTTGGGACGCAGTGTAAATTGTGAATAAAATCAAAATGCAATGACTTTCAGATCACATGAGCCAATATGTTATTTACAATAGAACATAAATAACATTAAAAGGGCTCTAATTTCTTGGCGCAGCGCAGGGTGGCGCAGCGTGGCGTAGCGTGGCGCAGCCCACGCAGTGGTAATTTCATCCGGTGCAGCCCACGCAGTGGTAATTTCATCCGGTGTAGCCCGCGCAGTGGTAATTTCGTGTGGTGCAACACCGTGCGCAGCCACTTTGGCAATTTGGTAGACGGACGTGCGCAGAGATGGGTGTGGCGGCGTAGAAGGGGGAGGTGTCACATATTCATCAAGACGCAGTGACAATTTCGTAGAAAAAGTCTTCGCTGAAGTTGCACAGAAAGCTCGCCAGCTCCAACCTGGTTTACCTTCTGTGCAGTGGTAATTTGGCTGACCGGCGCACACGTCACCGAAACCTCACAGGGAGGTTTCCAGAATGTCAGGCACATTTCAATGCAATAAATAATTACAGCAACCACTATTTAATGTAACTATCTGAATCAGGACATAAATTATAGTATCTATATCGATTGTCCTGATGTCAGATTAAAGGCGGTTGGCACGCATAATGGAAAATCCACCTGGCTTAATCAACGCAGCTGAATCTGTAATGCAAACTAACGACTTCACATCTTTCTCAACCAACCACAAACTGCCTATATATATATATATATAAATATAAAATGCTTGCGTTCTATGCTCAGTAAAGCCGCTTGCACACTGGACGCGAAACAAATTTTTCGCACGACTGATTACAGTCAAAGTCAATGCAAAGACGCGAAAGTCGGACAGGGTTTTAATATATCTCCGTGTCCGAAAGTCATAAAAGTTCTAATTTTTCGAGTATTCCAGGAATTATTAGACGCGCAAACTTGGCCATGTTTGTGTTCGACCTTCACAAAATGCAGATTGATAGCTATCGACTTTTCTTGGTCTTTTTATTTGTATGTTTTCTTCCGTTGAAGATAGACAACGGTCTTTATTCGGTCTCTCTTTTGAAAATTAGTCAGATGGATCGAACAGATTCACGCTTTATTTCCACACCAGAGATGAAATAGTGCTTGTAGTCAGTGAGCAAATCAATTCCATGACCATTGACAGTGTGAATAAATTATCGCATGCACGATTAAGACTGTCCGAGGCGAAATGCAAAATACTCCATGTCCGGCGGCCTGCAAAAAGTAAAAGTATTGGTATGAGAACAGATTTATAACGAAATAAAGAATAAAAATATATCACCAACAAACAGAGCATCCAAAAAAGATGGCCCGCAAATAAATAAATCGCAGTGTTCATTGGATGTTCTGTTTGTTGTTAAAATGTTTCTTTTTATTCTTTATTTCGTTATCAATCTGTTCTAATCGTCCTCTTTTTTTTTTTTTTTTGGCTGTCAGACACGGAGTATTTTGCATTTAATGTCCGACAGGCATTGTACATTGTCCCGCGCCAATGTCGACTCACTTTATTGAGCAGAGCTTAAACAGAAACATTGATTGAAATTCTCGGTACTCATCTTGAAGAACTGAGCCCTCTTATCAAAACATTCACGTTTAATATCTAAAACATTCAGTAGATTTGAAGAAATTAAAAACAATAATCGACTGTCGGACACGGAGTTATATTGAAACCATCCGACTGTCGGACACGGAGATATATTAAAACCCTGTCAGACTTTCGGACACGTAGACACTGCGTTCAACGCAATCTGTCGTGCATAAAATTCGTTTCGCGTCCAGTGTGCAAGCGGCTTAATACTGGGCTACTATTATTGTCACTTAGGTTTCATCGTTTTTAGTGGGGGAAAGGAATACAGCCTGATTGCTATGATCTTGTACTGAGTTAAGATCACATATTGAAAATAAATGTGTAACGTATCTTGCATTATTGTCCATGCATGTTAATCCCAAAATTTTAAGCAGCAACAGGGTGTAAGAATAGGAACACGCTATCCATCTTTTCTCTTCCCAATGATGCAGGAAGAAGAAATAAATGAGCAACCGTCGTATTTCATTCCAACTTCATAAGTTTGAATGATCTGACGTAGTTTCGTTTTGAAATTCCATTCAAGTTCGCTAATGATAATAATTCGTGAATGCCCTAGCTAGCCAGTTAACTCATATTCGTAATGCTTAATATAGACGTAAGCGGTGCAGAAAACATGCCTGAAGCAGCAAAGTAAAATGCAACATTAACGCATCATGCAGATATAGGACAGAGGCTTCTATATTCCAACACATTGAAGGTGAGGAGAGGAGCTCATTTGATTGGTGAAGATTTGACTCGGCTGTGTTATACCCAAACACGCCTTCTCTCCTCCCTCTTCGCCACTTGCGCCCGGCAGGAGGGACCGAGGCGGGACAGAGGAGTACTTGCGCCAGGCTATGCCGGGCACGAAATTGCAACATACGCCTGGACACACCCGTTGGCAAGCCCACTTCCCCATTCGACGCTGCCTGCGCCTGCCTTTGGTCTACTTAATTTAGAGCCCCAAATGTTGAAACTGAGACATTTTACATTTTTATCCACAAAATGAGCTTATTTCAAATTTTCTGGCTGCAACAGGTCTCAAAAAATTGGGACACAGGCAAAAAAGGGCTGAAAAAGCAATTAATATATAAGAGAATCAGCTGAAAGAGCATTTAGCAAGTAATTAAGTTAACTGGCATCAGGTGTGTAACATGAGTGGCTATAAAAGGGATGTCTTAGAGAGGCTGAGTCTCTCAGAAGTAAAGATGGCCAGAGGCTCTCCAACCTGTGAAGGCTTGTGTAAAAAAATTGTGGAATACTTTAAAAGCAATGTTCCTCAACGTCCAATTGCAAAGGCTTTGAAAGTCTCATCATCAACAGTGCATAACATCATCAAAAGATTCAGAGAAACTGGAAAAATCTCTGTGCGTCAGGGACAAGGCCGAAGACCTTTACTGGATGCCCCATGATCTTCGGGCCCTCAGATGCCACTACATCACTCACCGGCATGATTCTGTCATTGACATTACTAAATGGGCCCAGGAATACTTCAAGAAACCACTGTCAGGAAACACAGTTCGCCGTGCCATCCACAGATGCCACCTAAAACTCTATCATGCAAAAAGGAGGCCATTGTTGAGCATGATCCAGAAGCGCAGCCGTGTTCTGTGGGCCAAGGCTCATTTAAAATGGACTGTAGCAAAGTGGCAAAGTGTCCTGTGGTCAGACGAGTCCAAATTTGACATTCTTGTTGGGAATCATGGGTGTCGTGTCCTCCGGGCTGAAGAGGAGAAAGACCACTCCTCCTGTTATCAGCGTTCAGTTCAAAAGCTAGCATCTCTGAAGGTATGGGGATGCATTAGTGCATATGGTGTGGGGCACTTGCATGTTTTAAAAAGCACCATGAATGCTGAAAGGTATATAAAGGTTTTAGAGCAACATATGCTCCCCTCTAGATATCATCTATTCCAGGGAAGGCCTTGTGTATTTCAGCAGGACAATGCAAAACCACATACTGCAGCTATTACAACAGCATGGCTTCGTAGTTGAGAACATTTGGCGCATAATTAAACTAAAAGTCTGCGAAAGGAGACCCAAAACTCTCCAGCAGCTGGAAGCCTGTATTACTGTAAACAAGAGTGGGATCAAATTCCAATGGCTAAACTCAAGAAACTTGTTTCCTCAATGCCCAGACGCCTCCACTCTGTGTGACAAAGAAGAGGGGATGCTACACCATGGTAAACAGGCCCCTGTCCCAACTTTTTTGAGACATGTAGCAGCCATCAAATTTGAAATGAGCTCATTTTGTGGATAAAATTGTAAAATTTCTCAGTTTCAACATTTGCTATGTTATCTCTGTTCTATTGTGAATAAAATACTGGCTGGTGCGATTTGAAAGTCATTGCGTTTTGATTTTATTCACAATTTACATTCTGTCCCAACTATTTCAGAATTGGGGTTATATATATTCTTTGCGGCATCACATACACAAGCTATTTCTAGTGTAATTTGTTGATTGAGAAGATTAGAATTCCCTCTTAACATCAAAAACAACAATTGAAGAAAATTCATAGCTTGTTAAAATTCTCTAATTGCAAATGTGTTTGATAAAAAAAAAAACCCAGCATACACAGGGATCCCCCGTGACTGAGTTTGGGAACCACAGATCTTGCTTGACTAGATTAGGTTTAGGCATCAAAGAGAAATATGGGCCAGTGTGACCCAAATATCCATCTTGATTTATATGACGAAACAAAACTTGAAAATCTGAAAACTAATTTCAATTTTGTATAAAGGCATGACAAAAAAATTGTATTCATTACATCTAAAGTACCCTTTGTCCAAAACACAGTTGTGCCTGATGTAAAGAGATTTGTTTTATTCATTAAAAAAACAATGAAGCATTCCTGCATGTTTTTCCTCTTACCAAATATGCTCATCAAGCAGTTTTAATTGGAACACCATACTAATACTTATACGGCCTCTCAGAACAGCCTCAGTTCTTTGTGGCATGGATTCTGCAAGAAATTGATAAATTGATTATGCTCATTTGACATTATGGTCCATGTTGGCATGATGGTATCTAATCATTTCTTCATATTTTTCAGCTGCACTGTCATGCTTCAAATCTCCTATTGTTCCACATTTGAGAGGTGCTGTTGGAATCAGCTTTGGTGACTGGGGAGACCTTTGATGTTCACTGAACTCATTGTCATGTTCATGAAACAAGTTCAAGGCAACATCTCCTCTGTGATTTGGGGAATTATCGGGCTGAAAGTAGTCATTAGGAGATGAGTAAATTGTGGCCATACATTTGTTTATTTATGTAATCTTTAACCAGGTAAAAAGCAGTTGAGCTAAAAAAATATATATATATTTTTCAATGAAGACCTGGCCAAGAAGGCAGCAAAGTTGGACATCGAGAACTTGCCGATTACATAAAACAGAATACAAAACATAAATTAGAAATTTAAAACAAAAAAAAACAAACACTAATGTCAGCACATCCAGAAAAAGGGTTGCAAATGCATAAAACATACATTGCACATACAGAGTGCACCAAGATGAGTCAAAATGGAATCACTGAGTTTCCACAGGGCCCAACTCCAATGACTTAGAGGTCTGCATATCTTATAACAAAGACGGTAACTGTCTAGTAATTTCAGCTGAAAGTATTCCAATGACACCCTCTTGAAACAAAGTAAAGTAGAAATATGTGTGCAGGACTAGGAAAAGGGGTAACTTGGGTCATTTTATGAAAATTGCGATTTTCCAACAAAAGATTAATCCAAGTTTTTCATCTTGAGAAAAAAAATTGGGTGAATTTGTGCACAGCAAAGTGTTGTAAATTGACAGGACAGTAGTGCTGGGATATCACTATCCCTGGGATATCACTGAGATACCCCGTTAATCTCAGAATGGAAAAAAATCCCAAGTGACCCCTTTTCCTAGTCCTGCACACACATATATGTTATAATATATGGATAAAAACTGATTTTTTTCCCCCTTTGCTGAAAAATTGTGTTTCTTGGAGTTGGGCCCTTTGGAAACTCAAGGATTCAATAATTTTCCAATAAAGACTAGCCTCAAGATTGTTCCAAGACCATGGGCCAAAATAAAAAAAAGACTGCTTTCTCCAGCCTCAGACGGTGCAATTGGCACCTCTTGCTGATTATTGGATCTGAGATTTTAGGTATTTTGAAAGAAGATGAACTTGGAGCATAGATAACTAGGTAACCTGCCTAGAATGTCCCTGAAAATTTAAATGTTCCAGTGCTGCAATCTGCGTATAACAGGAGAATGCCATTCCACCAGGTTGTTTCATGTAGAGTAGCCTGAATTTGAAATATATCTCAAAGCAGCATGAAAAAAGTGGGTCAAGTTTGGCCAAGACAGTCGGTCAAGCAAATCTGTAAATGGCATCACCATTGTTTAGCTGAGACAGAAACTGGGCAGTAACCAGCTGTTTACGTGCAGGTGGTTGTAAATGTGAAACACGATTTTAATCTCTAAAAGAAACCCAGTGTGAGCATAGAGTTTCAATGTGTTGTCTGAAATTAAGATTTTTGTCCAACCATATGCCCAAAAACCGTATTTATATGTATTTACAAACTGAATATTACCACCTTCAAGGGTGCTACTACAGAGGGAAGAAACTTCAGTAAAGCTTAGTGCAAATAACATTGCCTTAGTTTTGTTCGCATTTAAAAGCAATTTCATCTGAATTAGAGTGTGCTACAGTGAGTTAAATCAGACTGTAACTTGGCAACCACAGTCACAGAAGAAGGAGCAGAGGCATTTAAGACTATCATTAGCATACATACGTAAATTATGGTACATTGAGTGTTTCAACTGGTCACAGCTGTTATTAATATACAATCGTAAAAAGAGAAGAGGTGCCAGAATAGATCCTTGAGGAACTCCTCTATCCAAAACAACAGGTTCAGCAACAACATTACCAAACGTGACATACTGCGTTCGGTCAGTTAAATAGGGATGGGATGCACATGGTTAGAGACAATATTAAGGCCGCTATGGCATCTAAATGATGATTGTTTGTTATCAACGGGCAAAACTTTGCCAAGAAAACATTCCCATCACCACTATACAACCACGACCTGCCTGAAGTGTTCCACAAAGAAGGTAGGGTCCATGGCTACGTTGCTGACACAAACCTCTGACCATACCATCTGCATGTCTTCTATCATTATTGGCACCCATCCACCTCAGTTTTTCTGCACATTATAAATTCTGAGATGCTGTCCTGATCACCACAATTGTGAAGAGCGGTTATTAGAGTTACTGTAACATTTTGGTCAATTCAAACCATTCTCACCTCTGTCTTTCTGTCAATCTCATCTGACCTCTGTCATCAAGGCATTTCCATCCATTGCTGCTCAGTGGCTATTTTTAGTTTTTCACACCATTCTGTGTAAACTCTAGAGACTGTTGTGGGTGAAGATCCAAGGCAGTCAGCACTGTCTGAAATGTAAGCATTTTTCAGAAAACGGCAGCAGAGTGAAAGAAAAAAGAGGGGGTCCTGCAATCTAATGTGCACATGGGATCAAAGGTGTAGCTGTTTTTGGGCAATAAATGCTGATTTATGGTGGCTTTATAAACTCTCTAGAGATAGGTTAACCATTGACAATGGGTCTAATCAATACTTGTTTTGTTAACTGGGCGGCATCTTTAAGAACCTTCATCCATTATGACTCCCATTAGAGCAAACAATTAGATCTTCTGTCTATTGGGTTTCATTTCAAAATCAATGGGGATGGCTAGGCAAGCAGAGCAATGTAAATAAAGGAGGGGGAGTAGAGAATAGGAGGGAGGAGAGGAAAGAGACAAAGGATAGGACAAGGTAAGAAAGAAGATTGGAACATGAGAGAAATTTGGTAGAATGGGAAAGGTATTGCTGGCTGCACCATGTGACCTCTCCCACCAACCTGGGTCAGGCAGATATGTGGCTGAACTCTCCCTGACATTCACATTTTCCAGAGTACATGATGTAAAATGACTGTTTGACAAATGACTATACAAAGACTGTATCAAATGAACTTTATAACATTTTTTCCAAATAAGATAATATCATTAATTATGCATGAGGTAATATAATTAACTCATTTTTCTCTCCAGAGATTGACTAAATTAATCTAGATTCTAAACTCCTTCACTCAAGCCTTTTGCCATTTTGTGTTATTCTGTCTCTGCTCTTTTTGTGATCTCTGTGTCCACTTCCATATATGAAGGTGTTAGTCAAGGGATTTGCTGTGGCATAACACATATTACATCATCTTCATTCATCAGATCAGGTCTTTTAGCACTTGGATACTTCGAGGCTGTGTGGCAGCCCATTGTGTGAAGCTCCCAAGGCGCTTGACTTAGAACTGGTGGATTTGTGGTTCAAGCCTCTATGTTGCGACGATGAGATCAATGGTCTTTTTGGGGCCTTGATCACATTTTTTTTCCAAGGGATTTGGCCACTGCTTAGTCTATTTTCCTGTAAATCCTGTTAAATAAATAGCTGAAATGAACTGCAATGAAAGAAAAACCTCTGCTCAAGCTTGTTCTTCGGAGATTAAGTGGTAGAGTCGTGCCATAAGTCGTGTGCAGTTTGCTTTTTCTTTTCGTCACCCCCACAGTAGGCACATCAACATATTATTTTGGTCAGCAAACATGGTTTCAGGGCCATTGTTAAAAGACATACTCCAAAATTTTGGGAAAAATACCCTTTTTCTGACATACCTGAACCGAGACAAGATGTTCAATACCATTTTCATCTCTGTACGTCCAAAGGTTCAGTTTCTATGGGTTGCGTTTCCTGTTAGCTCTGCACAAAGACTTGAAATCAAGAGGAGTTATTCGCCTGGCTCCGTCATAATGAAAATAAACCTTGCAGCAACTCTGAAGTTGTCTTACTTGCTCAATGTGTATTTGAATTACACGACTTTGAATAGTTTTTTTTTTTTTTTAAGAGTCGTTTTAGGAGAAGTTACACGGTTAGAACTATGACTGCTGAACACATACAGTGCTTAACAAATTTATTAGACGACCTGCCATAACAAAAAAAAGAAAGAGAGAAAACATGAATATTTAAGAAATTTGTCAAAAAAATTGTTTAAAACTAAAAATGATTTGTTATTTCTTCGGCAAATAACGAACTGAAACCACAAAATAGTCCTTATTCACACATAAAAACCAAAAAAAAAAAAAAAAAAAAAACTATACTTTGGATGGCCTCCTTTGGCCTTGATAACAGCTTGCATTTTTGCATTCAACCACTGATACTAATTTTTATGTTCAGAAATGCAAGAAAATAACTGTTATTTGACATCTTAAACCAAAAAATAATAATGAGCTTAACTACTTTTTTCTGCTTTTTTGTAAAATCGTAAATTCGAAAATTCATGAGTAACAAAAATAATTATATTTTTGTATTAAAAATATAATTTCAGTTAAAGAGCTTACACATGCTGGTGGATTAACCATTACAGAAACATAAAAATTATTTTGGTAATTATCAACACTGTTAATTTAGGGCAGCTGTGACATAAACCTTACATTGGGTGGTGGTCTAATAAATTTGTAAAGCACTGTATATCCTTCCATCTTCACAGTGATCCGTGCACCACTGGAGGTACAGGTAGATCTGGCGGTAGTTCCTCATCTGTACACTCACGCTCCAACTGATAAGGTTCTGGATCATTTTCTCTCCAGGGGAAAAAAATGGTATTTCTTCAAAAAGTTTGGTGTATTTTTTTAAAGGCCTCTCTGTCTCCTTTAGATCATCCTGAGCCCCCAAACAAACTAAGTGTGTCCCAGGAGGAAGTGCTCTCCCGCTGGCTCCGCCTTCGCTGGGTCCCAGGAAGGGACGGCTCCTCGCCTGTGCGCTACTTCACCCTGCAGATTCGGGAGCTGCCCCATGGAGATTGGCGCACTCATTCCTCTGCCATTCAGCCAAACAGTGCCTCCTGGGAGGTACAGGGGTTAGTGCACCCCGGCTTGTCTCTCCAACATGCCTGACACACACACAACTGTAATCTCACCTGCCACCTACGTCAGGCATTAAATTGAGGCGAGAACACTGTGTCCTCACTTTCAATGAAGAAAGCAATGATGGGGTCTACACCAGTGGGAATAGTAACTGCAGATAGTGACAACTGATGGGCCATATGTCAGCAATAGTTTGTAGACTTTTGCCTCTACTCCATTTATACCGAAAGGGAGCCCACAAGTATTGTCAGAAATTATACAGTCACTGGCAGCTTAGCGCTCTTTCTTCCAACCGACATACTCTGATTGCTGGAGTTCCTTAATTTCTATTTCTGGTCACGGTCAGGATGGGTGCACCTTTGCCACGTTGACAGATGGTTGAACAGATCAGAAACACTTGTGTTTTTGAGTGGCAGAAAAAAAAGTATAATTACGCATTAGTGGATGGTTCTGCATGATGTGAAGTACATGATAAGGGAGATGTAGCTTGCAGCTTCAGAGAGTCCCCGAGTAACTTTCATACGTTGAAATACCACATTCAATATCCATTGTACACATGGAATATTTTATAACTTCCCATAAATTCATGCCATATGGTTGTTATAGCTAGAGTGATATAGTTGCACGATTACAGCAGTACTAATTGTGGAAGTGGTAGCTATTATGGTCATGCTGTATTGAACAGTCCTGCATAGCGGAAAGGCCATATGGAAGGGTGAAGACACAGAGACATGAACATCATGGAGAAGAATATTTCGTGGGGTCAGAGCACAATAGCTATATGTCCATTTTAGAGGTATTGAGAAAAGTTGATTTTTAAGTTTGCGAGTGTTCTATTAAATCAGGTATTTTATATCATTTATATATCAGTCACTCTTTTGCTGCGTGGTTCAAAAGTACTGTATATTGAAGGCATAAGTTTTTAGAGGTATGGTATCGCGACATCATGGCCAAAATTGCCAAAAATGGATGTGTCACGTCTGCGCTCCAACAATTCTAGCACTTGATGTGACATAACGCAATGGTGATAGCTTAATGCTAATTTGTTTGCAATGGAAGACAGATGATTCTACAATATAATTCATGTTCATTCATCAAAATATTAATGTATAATTAATTTAAGCGATTTTGTTGGACATACAACGAAATGAAAATGTGAATTCTGCTTAAAACTGAGGCAAATGGACATTGTTATGTATGAGTATTTTATGTAAAGTTCTGTATATCATTTGTAAATGGAGATTTGTTACATACTATTTGTGCTGCCTTACTGGTCAGCTATTTGTTTATTTTGTTCATCATTTAGCACCCTCTGGTGGTATGTTTGTAGAAAAACATGATCTGATGCAACAACACTTGTTTGTGATGAAATAGACTAGTGCTTTCTAGAAGTTTCTGGCTTCTTCTTGCCTGGAGGGGGCCGGATCACCCAGGACTCCTGTAGATCTTTCCAGAATGTTCCTAGTCTATATAAATGCTGTGATTTTGGTCAGTTGGGGGGGGGTTTGTTTTGGCATCGGAGTTACATAGTGGCATTAGAGTGTTATTATAAGATTGCCCAGTGGATTATTTGTGGAAATTTTTGGACTTTATCAGTGAAGAATAAATTTGTTTAAGTTGTCATTGCTGGTTTTCTTTGTTGTGATTTTCAAGTCATAACAACATATAGTGATTGTGCTCCTAGAATTGGTTGATAGAAAGCTGTGACGGTGATAAAAATCTCAAAATCATAAAATTTGGATACATCACCATTGTTCTCCAAACCCTCAATATTTTCTTCTCCATGGTGTTTCTGATCCCACATCCATCTTCTATCTCAGGTGACACTCCATCACCCTCTCCCCACCCAGTGTGACATAGAAGCTGATATAACTGTGCCATGCTCTTCTTCCTGATACAGCAGTGGCCGTTTTAATTTTAATCCTCATCTCAAAATGGTTCTTGTCCAAATTAGTTTCTCATTTGATGTGCGGCAAAAATTCTGAGACTGCTTCATTATTGATACCTGAAATTGCTGTTCTTCGCAAGTTATTTTCAAGCCCCATGTGATTTAGAAAGGAGGAAATAGTCTTGCAGTCAATGCTAAAGCCCCAAATTGAAAATAATTTACAGCCATGATGGTGATTACGCCCGTCCCATCACTGCAAAAAAATGAAAGATGAAAATACTAGGTAAGATGAATGTACTTATTTTAAGACTTAAAACACTTATTTCTATCACCATTTTTCTTAGTAAGACAAAAAATTTGTCCTTGATTTGAGGTAATTTTGACTAGCTTGCCAATGGGATAAGAACATTTTCACAAGTTTAAGTTACTTGTTTTGGCAAGCTAGTCAAAATTACCTCAAATCAAGGGCAAATTTTTTGTCTTACTAAGAAAAATGGTGATAGAAATAAGTGTTTTAAGTCTTAAAATAAGTAAATTAATCTTACCTAGTATTTTCATCTTTCATTTTTTGCAGTGCTGGCCAACCGGCGCTTCATGCTTTCCCAGGGCTTCATCATGGTGGTCATGACCTCGCTCTTCATTTTTTGCTCGTCCATTCGCCTGATCTCCAAGTGGTCTGTGTGTCATTGGATGAATCACTGAAGTTTGTTCTGTCTGTGTAAGGATTAAGTGCACCCTGGGGTTTTGCAGGGAAAAAAAATCCTAATAGCATTTTTATGGGTCTACTGGGAATTTATACATTTCCTTTAATTTCTTTTTGTCATTGACTTTCCATTGGCTTGACACGTACCTTCATGTTTTCCCATAGGCTTTCTGTCAAATACATATTCACTTTCCTTGTAAAGCTCCAATTAATTGATTGATTTGTCAAGCTCCAGTTAATCCATGTACTTATTTTTTATTCAACAGTCCCATTGTGTCCTTTTGTCACAGTGATTTGGATTATGATCTTGCCTTTGTTTTGTGAAGTCGATGATTGTGAAATATATGCGGACTTGACTGTTTATATGGTGAGGGCAAATAAAATATGTGGTTTGCTCCATAACACACCGGACACTAATTAAACTGAATGCTTAAAACTCTGTTACAGAGGGAGAGGTGAATGCAGAATACAAATGTACTTGAGCGGGGAAAAGATGGCTTCAGTGGTCAGAACTATGGTCTGGGTATTGTTCTAGACACTTTGTTGAGAATAGCTTTGCAGGACTGAGTTTTGGAATGACAAATATGTTTTGTTGAGAGTTTCCCCTTTTCATCATTTTTTCACAGTTTTGATTTTACGGCACCAAAATACCTGTAAGACTGCTACATTTCTGAAGCAGAAGTAGGAGACTGGGAGAGATTTGCATTGGATTTCTTTCATCTCTTTATAGTTTCATGTCTTTGCTGTAATCACTGTCATTGTAAATGTTTTCTGTAAGGCGCAAATTATTTATGTTCCGAGTGCAATGGAGCGAACACGACAGCAAAATTGTATCTCTCACTTTGTCTCGCTTTCTCGTTTGTTTTGTATTTTGTGCTGGCTCGTTCATTATTTATCGCATTCCGTCTGCTGTTTCCTCACCACCCAATTAAGGAAATGACTCCTGTAAGAATTGTGCGAAATGTTTGTCTGGCATGGCACTGAAAAGCAGGTGGCCTTCACATGTAGAGAGGAATTGCCTCAGGAAGAGTGTGAAATAGCCTGTATGCTGTGCCCTCTTCGCAGACTGAAGCCCTTCACGTCGTACAAGCTGAGGATGATGGCAACCAATGACATTGGAAACAGTGCCTACAGCAATGAGACAGAAACAGTCACTACTTTACAAGATGGTGAGCTGAGCCAGTCTGCACAGATAGGTCCTTTTTTTCCGAAAGGTTTCACATTAATTTGAGTGACAGGCAGTGAGGGATATTGCAGTGTCTTCTGCCTCATTTTTTGCTCTCTAAGTGTCGAGAGCGAGGATTCGTAAGTCATTCCATGGGTAAGAGACAGGTGGAATTTGGACCATAAGTATTGAGACAGTGACACAATTTTTATCATTTTGGCTCTGTACACCATTACAGAGGATTTGAAATAAATTAATGAAGATTATCTGAAGGGGAGACTTTAAGCTTTAATTTAATTTCCAAAAATGTCATATTTATCATGCAGGAATTACAACCATTTTTATGCAGAGTCCCTTATGTTTTTGCTCAGAATTATGTGGACAAACTAACTGTCATCATGTATTAAATTGTAATTTTTAAAGAGGAACTAAAACATACCTGACTTTTTTTTTTTTTTTTTGCAGTTTTGGCAGTTTTAGGTACTTTATATTACTCTTTCCCTGAATACATTTGTAACCGAGCTCGATTGTTCTATTCGTGTTGAAAAACGAAGATCAAAAACCAGCCCAGCTGCAATGCGATTTCCCCAATTTTCGAAAAGCTAATTAACTATTAATTTATACATATGACCTCGTTTTGAGACTCGTTGCAGCTCTCGATTAGACATAGATATACAAGTGCGTATGCTCTGTGCAAAATTTCTGACTATGTAGGCGCAGAAACAAAGTGCCTCTAAAAGCGTTTTTCTCACCGAAATCTCACAAGGTGATTTATTTTTGAATTATTTAATCCATAATCTACCATAAAGACACAAAAATATTGAAACTTTAAGCCCTTTTTAGTTCCTCTTTAATACTCGGTTGAAAATCCTTTGCAGTAAATAATTGCCTGAAGTCCAAAACCCATAGACATCAAAATATGCCGCATATGTCTCCTGAAAATGCTCTGTCAGCCCTTCCTTGCGCTGTCCCCTGTTCCTGCTTGCCCTTGGGTCATTTGCCTGCAGTTTTAGCTTCAGAAAGTCAATAGCATGCTCCTTTTGATTCAGGACAGGAGACTTACTTGGCCGTTTTCAAACATTCCTGTTCTTTGCCTTTAAAAATTGTTAGGTTTGTTTGCAGTGTACCTTGAGTCAATGTCTATCTGCACTGTGAAGCTCTAGGGAATGAGCTTTGAAGTATTTACCTAAATCTGAGCAGATGATATAGCCCTGATGAATTCTTAATTCATCCTGCTGCTTTCGTCAGCAGACACATCGTTAAATACAATGGAACTGGTTCCACTGGCTGTCATAAATATCCACATTTGACCATACTTCACAGATGTAGGTGATATGCTTTGAATCATGGGCAGTTCCTTCTCTTCTCCATGTTCTTCCCTTCCTGTCATTTTGGCACAAGTTGATCTTGTCTCATCAACATGCAGGATATTTTTCTAGAACTGTGCAGGGTTTTTTTTTTTTTTTTTACTTGTTTTCTTCCAGACCTTTCCAAATATTGACACCAATCAATGTTTACATCTTTAGAGAAACCCTCTGAATTTCTTTCTGGTGAAGTCTTCTCTAGGTTGCTGACATTGAAGCAGATGTACTTATGTCATAGGGAGAACGTTCTTGATTTAGCCAGTTGTGCAGGGGTCTATCTTCACCAGGCAAAGAACTCTTCTATCTTCCTCCACAGTTGTTATCCATTGTCTTTTGGACTTCCTGAGCTCTCTGGATGTTCTTTACATTTCAGAATGAGCCAAATAGTTGATTTGGCCACACCTGTTTTTGCCATTTCTCTGAAGCTTTAGTTTTTGCTTTTTCAGTCCGATGATTGCTTGCTTCGCTGGCTGTGACAGCTCCTTCGAATTCATATTGAGAGTTAACAGCAACAGATTCCTAATGCAAAAGTTGATTTCCTAACTTCAAATCAACTCCATACATTTTATATGCTTACTTGTAAATTAAAGAATGAGGGAATGACTCATACCTGGCAATGAGAAAGCTGTATGGCCAACTGTCCAGTTTCTTTTGGTCCTTTAAAAAGAGGTCACTGCCTATGAAGAGTGCTATAATTTCTGCTCCGTCCACCCATTTTGGAAGTAAATAACCTTAAATTAAAGCTGAAAGTCTGCTCTGTGATCTTATATGGACCTGATGTATATAGTACTTGTTTGTAGGGCCGAAGTAAAATGGAAATTGATGTTTATTTTTAGGTGTAATTTTAGACAGTTACATTTACAGGGTCCAATTTACTGACAATATTTACAAACTCTTATTCACTGACCTGTGCAGCTAATACCCTCCGATTATTAGTTGTCAAAAAGTATTTATTTGTTGATAAATTCATTTTAAATGGCTGACATGTTTACATCATTACTTTTTTTTTTGCTTCAAAGCAGAGATTGATGCCCCTGTGGTATAGTAACCGATGTGCACATAATCACAAGTTTGAACTGAATATGGATTGCAGTCAAAACCTTTGTCATAATGCTTTTTGGGATTTGCCATTGTCTTTTTGGCTTTGTCATCTCACACCTGCGAGCATTTACGTGTGTGCCAATTTTAAACTTTTCTGCTTTGTGCCAAAAAAAAAGCTAACCTCTCAGTATGAGAAATTACATATTTGAATTTAAACGGTTTGCTTGTTTGAGTGAAACTGTTTGCAAGGGCAGTGGATGTCAACCTGTGACAATTCAATTCTATGTGCTTTGCTGACAGTTCCTGACAAACCACCAGTCATTCTCAGCGTGAAGCCATCTACAACCACTTCTGTCCTGGTTCAGTGGCAGGTAATATCCCAGCCTGTCCTGAAGCTTTAAGGTGCAAGATCAGGTGTACAGCAGGGATTAGACTCTGAACATCCTTTTGCTGAAAGCGATGGGATTCTGGAGCACTGACTGAATCTTGGGGAGAAAACAAACATTCCAAAAAAGTACTCTTCTCCGGGTTAGAGGGCCCTCGGCGGTGTATTCCGATGACTAAAATGCATTTATCATCATTAGTTATCATCACATTATTATACTGGCATAATTTCCTTGAGCACATGCATATATAATAGCACATTAACTGAAATTAAATTAATGTTTCTGGGGGAGCTCTAATAAGGATGGAACCATGGGGGAGTGTTTCAACTGCGTACGGCAAGTGCTTTCGAAGGCAGCGGCTCCCAACGAGGGCGATTTATGGAGTGCTTAGTACTTTCAATCAGACACTTTTCCTGCGATTTATTACTCATGCAGCAAGCCCAGGCATCTATTATTGTGCATTATCACAGCCGTGCCTTCTAAAATGCCAAGCAAAATGCCTGTTAGAGATAAGCAAGGCAAGGGAGATTAGTATCTATGTGCCTCTAACACAATTCAAACATGCTTGGTCTTATTGTACTGATGCAGGCACATATTTTCCTCGCTTTTTATTACGTTTCACCGTGTGTAGATTTTGTTCCTTTCCTTGGCTGATAGAACCTTCATCAGTATTGGACAGGACTGGTTGATACAGGAGTTCTCTCAAATAGTAGTTGGTGATTGACATTTTTATTGTGTACCAGTGGCGGTATATGGGAGCTGTTTAATGGTCATGTGGGAAATACGGAGCTGAAGGAAATTCTCTATTTCTGCAACCAATCGCTTATTGTCCTGAAGCACCTCCAGCCACTCTTAGTGTTCACTTCCACACAATTGGGCACGTCAGAACGCTTTAGCATTAGTCCTTCAGCCCTGACGCGCTAGCCAGCATTCACAAGCCTCTCTCTTTCTCTGTGTTCATTTATTTTGCTTACAGTACTTGGCTCTGGATGATCGAAGCCTGCACTAGTTAATTGTGTGCTTTTTTGTTACACATTTAAGCGCTTAAATGAGCTACCGGCAAAAATAATAACTTCACAGTGATATCTCCCAGCTCCATTTTCTAATCAGTGATACAGCTACTTAGCGCTGAAAATAGCCAGCTTTCTTTAATTAATGCACAGTCTGCATGGGAGCTTTCTCCCAAAGGAGACGTTAATTAGCAGCTGGGACCTTGTCCACTGACCCGCATGATCTCAGGCCATGTTTCCAAAATGTTACGGTCATTCAAACAGGTCTCCGTGCCGTGATAAGTTAATTACTTCAAAACTTGGTGATTTTTTTTTTTTTTCTTCTCAACTTGCCAACAGACACAGCGTTCCTCAAATTTAAGGTCTCATCTTTTAGTCACCTTGTACAAATGATTCCCATATGATATTCCACACCCTTCTGGGAAATGGACAAATCAGAGTATTTTTAATAATTTTCTTTTTTCCATTACAAAAGTGTCTTTGACAAAATTTAATCACATAGAACTTGTCCATACCTTTTCACCTTTAAATTTGATCCAACCCTTTTTACAGGAACCAACAGACGAAAGTGTGAATGGAGTCCTGCTTGGATACCGCCTGTACTACCGCGAACTGGAGTACGATAGCATTCCACCGGAATCAAAGATGGCCGCCAGCAGCTCCTCTGCACATGCTGACGTGACGGGTAGGGAAGGCCCTAGAGTATAGGGCTGAGTAGAACGGCCTACTATTACCAAAAATGTGCCCTTAATTTGCACTTGACTTTTCCCTAATTATGTTTTCCAGTTAATGGGGTATCTGAGGCCCCAATAAATTTCCTGGCTGAAATATCTACACTAAAACAGCAAAAGCTGGTCATGCTTGTCTGAGTTGTGTTTCCCAAATTTTTAGCTGTTCACCTGATGGCCTAATAATCGGCCAGTGCACCAATTTAACCACCTACTTCCTTCAACAGCTTAGCTGTATATGTCTGACTTGGACTATCCAGCCCTGACTACATAGAAGTGGCCATAAAACATTTATAACCAGTGCAGAATTTCATGTCCCAGTGTAGGAGAACAGCTTTCTGGGTCTCACAAATACACAGTACTCACCTATCAGTGCTCTCACTGTCACACAAAGGCACACACTCCCTCAAATGTGGAGACCTCCAACACTATTTGCAACCTTGCTAAATATGAACAAAAGTGGGTCTGAATTCATCTCGTCATTGTTTATTATCTCCACAGTCAATTCAGAATATTAACAAAAAATACCCCTTTTACTGAAATGCAATAATTGAAAGAAAAATAATCATTGTTATCAGAAAACAAATATTTTTCTCAAAAACATGGGAGCAACAACTATTGGATTGCCTTCAACAAACAACTGATGTAGCCTCCCTTTGCCTAGTTTATATATCTAAGATTTCTATGGTCTGTAATGCGGTTGGAGAAGATATGGCACAGGATCTGTAATCATTCTTCCACACAGGACCTCCCAAAATCCTTCAAATTCTTTGGTCTTTGTTTATAGACTGTCCTCTTCAGCTTGTCTCACAAGTTTGCTTTTGAATTTAGGGCCGGGGTTTCTGGGATAGCCATGGCAGAACTGTGATTCTGTGGTCAGTGAACAATTTTTATCCTGATATTGATGCGTGCTTTGGACGATTGTTCCGTTGGAAGATCTATCAAGGCCCAGTTTAAGCTGTTTGGCAGAGGCAATCAGGTTTGCAGTGAATATCTGCTGGAACATGATGGAATCCATGACACCATTAATTTTAACAAGTTGTGAGATTGCCATCAGGCTTGGCCCTTGAAATATTGCAAACTGCTGGATCTGCTCACTGAATGCTGTCAACAGATGAAGGAGCCTCTGAGCCAGGAGCCGTAATGGTGACTGTTGGTCTCTCTTCTCCAACCTTCAAGGGCAGAGACCCCAAATGGGAAGTTTCTGAGCATTAGCCAAGACTTCATTTACTCTGCAAGCCCCCACAAACTACTTGCCTTGCTCTCTGCAACTGTCTGGATGTGCAAGAGATTTTCAGCAGCTGCAGAGAGTAAACTCAGTTTCCAAAATCAGAATGTATTTGTGTTGGCCCTGAATGCAAAGAAAACAATTTTTCTTTTTCCCAGAAGGAAAACAACATTGATAAATACTGCATTATAGTTCTCATATATGCCATCGCAGTTTATTTATCTCATACAAGTGACCTTGCTTTTACTGTGAAGCGGAGTGAGCATTATGATGTGGCTTCTTTCAATTTTGAACCATCATATGTTCTTCTTATGAAAGAAACTGAATGCGGAGCTCAGTGGCTGCATGCCCTCTCTCTTTTGTTGCCAGCTTTGCGGGGTTTACTGAGTTTATGACTTTCCATTGTATTGAATATTTCTGCAAGCAGGCCTTCTTTCTCAGCAACCTGAGGCATTATTGGAAGAAAAAAGCCAGATTAATCAGGAAAATACGTATATGATATTTGCCCAAAGAATTCAGCAGCAGTCCACAGAATTTTGATCGAAGTAGTAGCAGGTCAAGTCCTGTATCATTTAGCTCAGGCTTCTCAAAAAGTTTCTTCTACCTCGTTTTATCCTGTGTTCTCTCTTTGGAGAATAATTTTCAAGTAAATGGCTCTGTAAATGGTGTGGGTGAGGGGAGCTAATTAAATGAAGCCCTGCCTGTACCCTGCGTGGGCGGTGACCGAGAGCTCTGAAATCCAGCGAGCAAACGTGCTTTGAGTCGCATTTGTGACAATGAGCCTGGTATTGAATCCGTCGTGACAAATGGGGCACAGCGTCTGCAGGGTTTAATGCTCGTGCCCAAAGCAATTGAGCAAGAAGGCGCATTTAATCGATGGCCAAAGGCGTGCAAGGAAGTGAAATGTCCCCCTCTTTTTTTTTTTTTTTTCAGAGCCTAAGCTGCCGAACGTGCGTTATGTGATGTGAGACAACTCCTCCCGGTGATAATCTTTGCCATTTTGTCAGCGTATTCAGTCTTCTGTCGGCCCCTTTTAAACATCAGAGCTACCCACAAAATTTCCCGACAGACTCCATGACATTGTATGGTGTGAAGTCCATGCAGCAAGATTCATTGTATGCAAACCACAGCGCTTGATAATGTCGTTAGACATGAGCATGAGATGGTTCCTGTTGGATTATAACTGAACATGTTAAATGTTTCAGAAAGTCAAATCAAGTCAACTTAATGAATATAGCACATTCCATGCAATGTTGGCTCAGTGTGTTTCACATACAGCACATGAACAAAATAAAAGAAGACATCAGTATATACTGTGTGTTAGAAGGAGGCCCTCCTCCCCTCCCCATTCCCCATCATTCTGTCTTTGTACCTGGCTATTCCACCAATCCACTTCGATAACATTGTTATCTTTTGAATATCCCTCCGAACCACCTCTCTAGATCATTCATTGTTTTCCCTTTCCATTTGTGTTTTATATCCAGTTAGTTTCAACTTTACTGTAAAGAACAGCCCACCTTGTTTCAGGATAAATCTCTGAGCTTCCATCTTTAGGGCCTCTTGCCATGCTGGTACCAGACAGAGCCACAGACATTCAGCAGTTGGTTTTCATTGGTATTGTTCAACCGCTTGTTCACAATTTTACCCATGCAATGAACTTGATAAAAGACTATTGGCTTAAATCTCTCTGTTCTAAGACAACTGAAATACATAAAAAAGGATAAATAACTAATAAGCAGTTACACATCCAGGCAGAATTCAGAAGGAATACAGATTTACCATGTATATTCAGGCAAACAGTAAACAAAATGCTCATGCGTTTTGGCTGAATAAAGCCTTCATCATTTGTTGAAGCCGGTTGAAGCACAACTTTTTTCTCCTTTTTTCCACGTGTAAAATGATGTTACATGAAAATAACTCCTCCCAATGCCCAATCGTCCACATAAACGTACCCACCTGCACATACTCGAGAAGAGAGAGGGAGAGTGCAAGGTAAAGGGAGAGAGAGTCAGAGAGATTAGACAGACTGAGAGATGAAGCCACTGGCTGGCCATAGGCCTGAGAGAACAGGTAGGTCTTAAGCTTGCTTTTGAAAGACGATGCGGTTTTATTACGTATTATATCATCAGGCAGTTTGTTGCAGAGAGTGAGCCCACAATAACTGAATGCACCTTGAATGCGTAATAACCGACAGAGATGTATTTAGGAGATTGGCCATTAAGTGATTTATAAACAGTGAACAGTATTTTGAAATCAATCCTTTATTCTAACAGAAGGCTGTGAAGTGCTCTAAGAACAGGAGTAAAATGTTCCGTTTTTCTCGTCAGAGTGAGCACTCTATCTACAGCATTTTGAATGAGTTGGAGCCATCCCACAGTCTTTCTTCTGAAGTCTGGCAAAAAGGCCATTACAGTAATCTTAGCCTGTAGCAGCAATTTTTCCGCATCTGGCTGAGACAATGATGGATTTGACTTGGGTAATACTTTTAGGTGGCAAAATGGTGTCCTGCTGAGGGAATGCATAATTGAGATTATGGATGAACATGATGATTTTTATTGTTGCATATTCTGATTTAAAGATTCTGCAGTCAGAATGCTCTCTGAAATAGACATTTTTTGAGCCCTGGACATTTCACTGATTTAGTCTTGCTTTCCACTACCTTTTGAAGCTCTCAGGATACCATGCCTCTCTTGCAGACTGCTCACTTCAACAGAATTGAGAATGATAACATTTTTCAATGTCTTTGAGACCTCCTGTAGTTTTCTGCCTAAGTACTGCCCTGCATGAGTCTGTGATCAGAACGGTCATGACAGAGCCTCTCTTGCTTCTCTTTAGCAGTAAAAAGCTCTTTCAAGACTGTGAACGGCGCTTCGGCAACAGAATTTGTGCTGACACGTAAGTTTGATTCAATTACTATCCTATTTAATGATGTCTATTATGAAGTTTGAGCAAAGCATTCATGCCCCTGTATGGCAAAGGTATTTAACTGATTCCCAATGGCTGTCCTTGTTCTTCACGATCATCTGCATCCTCTTACATCTCAAGTGTATCTGCAAAATGGGAGCGCTGTTGCCTCTACGTTGCCTGGGGGCTACATATTTTATATTTGTCTGTATTTCAGAACCTGTGAGTTTCTCACTCTCTCTTGCTTATTCTGTCTTGATCTTTCATTCCCTCTCTCTCTCTCTTTCCTTTCTTTCCCTGTATGTCTCTCTTCCCTCTCTCTCTCTTTCTCTCTCTCATGTAGTACAGTGTAGGGACTCTAATTATCACAGATGACAGCACAAACGTCAAGCCCATCCTGGCAGATACTTAAAGAGCAGTTTGGTTTGGACCATTTTCAACAGTTAGATTCTTTTTTATTTTTATTTTTATTTTTTTAGCAAAAAGGCAGCATAGTTGTCTTTGGCAGCTTGGCTTTGTTCTACAAGCCCATTCACCATCTTCACAAGCATTCATGGAAAAGGCAGCGAGCCCAGCCACCAAACCCACAAAACAACCATATACAAATACACTACTACCAAGAGTTTCAAGCTGATGTGTTCTGACCTTCAACACTTAGAAGTAACCTTTGGTCTGTGGTGGGCAGGGTTCTGCTGATTCGCTAACTGCAAATTAGCGAAGCTACCTTTTTTGTTAGCGGATTAGCGATTCCATTAAATTTGAAAAACGTAAGCATATCAGTAAGTTTCCACTAAATTTAATAGTGCTAACTTTAAGGCCACTAGTATTTAAGCTGGTAAAGTAAATAAAGTTTAATGGTGCACTTTGTCGATTTCCAGCCTGATATCCAACAATCCGAGTCAGGAATGGACAATATATGCAGTTTTTGTATGTCTCTAGAAATCAGCTGCAAAATCTGTCTTATTTCCCCCTCAGTGTCATTATTTGACCTTTACATTGCCTTAATTGGAGGAAAGGAAGAACTGCAACCTATTTCAGCTTGGCTTTTCTGCAAGGCCATTCTTCTGGGGAGCCAGAGTTCATGTCCCAGATTCTGATCAGAAACTTTGCTGTTGTCTTCACATGCAAACAAGCTACAGGAGGATTCCACAGGTTTTGTCCCTGAAGGGTGCAATGAAGAATAAACACTGAAAAATCTATAACTGTTGTGCTGTCAATTATTTTTGTGTTGCATATTGTAGAAGTTAATGATTGGAAATAATAAAGATAACTTTATCCCATTTAGCCAATGTGTTTGTCAATAACGAGACTTTATTTCATTTCCTTGCCCTGAAATCACGGGTGTCTGTGTTGGACATCAGTGCAAAGTCATTTTTACAACTGAGCTATTAATGCCCTCTTAATAAAATCCTGACTTTTCTGAGTTCAGGGAAGAGTTTGAAATACCTAGTGTAGAATGACCTCATTTCCACGGAAAATATCGTTTCCATTTTCGTATATTATTGGCTGGAAAAAAATGGCTAACGTACGAACGACTTCTGTCAAATCTGTTACGAACATTAATTTGATTTTATAAAAAAATAGAAACCACTTTCTGTCCCTATAATTACTGTAGAAGAAAACTGCTAATGATGTTCATCATAGGTTAAAATGTTATTGGTGTGAGCCGAAGATAAATTGACGAAACCTTCAGATGAAATTGGCGTACCGCTTTTCTGTCCAAAAATCAGAACACTTTGTAATCTATCTCCAAACCAGCCTGCTCAAATCCGAAAAATTCCTGACAGGTCACATCGAGCCCAATACTGTCCTCATTGCGCATGCTTTGTGTGAACAATAGTAGTGATGGCAGCAGAATGTTTTTCACAGGTGAATCGAGACATTTTCTGGATTCTGTCAAAAAGGTTTGAACGTTAAAAATATTACGAGCATGGTGGATTCATGTGGAATAAGCAAGGAATATGATGATATCGATAATGTAGGATTGAAAGCTGGAGGAAGCTCATAATTGGTGCCTGTTTAAGACCAAAATCAGTAGTCTTAACCATTCATATGATTTTGAGTTAAAATATTTCACGCATTAATGTATACAGTATTTATTGTCAATCTTTGGGTGTTAATTTCTTCATCAGGTGTAATGCAAACAGCAGATCTACAATGCCTGTCTAAAGTTGGGACAAACCAAACAAGCAGAGAATACAAAAAGGCACAAAACTGTTATGATCAAGACAAGGAACCACATGCGGAGACTGAGTATAATCGCTGGGTTTATGGACAGTAATACTGTAATGACTGAGAGACAAAGCCCTGAGCAGTATGGCACAGTTCGATTCAGGTGGAGTAGGCTTGAGTGGGTCGTGTCCACGCCTGGCCAGTGGCATCCTTGGGCAGTAGCCAGATGGAGTATACACTCTCCAGAGCACAACTGTCAGATGGCTGGACCGGAGAGTTTAGCAGTAATGCAGTCTCAATCCCGATGATCGCAGAAGGCTTGGGAGGTGTTCCTAATAAACTGGGCAGGGACCCAGCTGAAGAGTGATAAACTGGAACGCAATCCATATCCTACATACCGAGAGAAAGGCTTGGGAGCTTATTCCAATTAGCTGGACCAGGAAGAGTCCATCTGTATTTAATTGTCTAAAAGATTACCAGCAGTACCAAAGACGATAAATCTTTACTCGGAAGATACTGACTGATTGATAAAGGGCATTAAGTATGTTACAATCCAGCAGCTTACACTCTCAACATAAGGGGTATATATATGACAATGCCCACGTGAGGGAGTGACAAACACAAATGCATAACACCTGACAGGGGAGCCCGGCAGGACCTCAGAACAATCAAAGGAGACAATATATCTGAAAGACACGCAAGCGGCTGGATGGAAGGATACAGGAAAGGGATTCGCACGAGGCTTGTGACACATACAGTAACACGTTTTATTTTATAAACAGATCTAAGATCTGAAAAGAACAGCCATTTATTATCATCATTGCTTAGCATACTCATTACTCATATTTTTCTCTTTGAGAGCAGTTGTTAAGTTCTAAGAGTTCACACCAGCGTGGCAGTGGAAGTTGCTTTGGCTGTGCTGCACTTTTGGTTTGCTTTTCTTTGGCCTGACCAATAAATCCAAAATTAGCTTTTTTAATCAGTGGTTTTGTAGCTGGTTGCTCTTCGCTCCCATGCCCTTTGTTTCTGAGTCCTGTTTCTTATCTACCCACGCCATTCTCCTCTCCTGCCCTCTTCGGATTGATGAATCAGTTCCTACTTTGGCCTCCCTTCTGACCGCGGCCTCATCCAGCCTGCTCCGCTCGTTCCAGGCTGCTGTGAATCGATCATCAACTAAAGTTATCTAGTCTGCATTACCTTGGCGTTCTGTCTTTCATACCTCGACTGTTAACTTTGGTTGAAGAACGAGAACTTTGCTATTTCTGGGTCTCTGTGTAGTTCCTGAGTTTTTGACTGGTAATGTTAGTCATGCCCTGTCGGCACTCTTCCTTTGCTTGATGAGGAAGATCACTTCAGTGTACATGCGCAATAAATCACCAGCTTCTTCATTCTGACTGAATTGTATTTCAAGCTTGTGGTACCTTATGGTAATACATTTTAGTTTTGCATCAGCTACTGGTGTTTTGGTTCATTTGTATGTCAGATTCAAGTTATTGGACTGGGAATTGCTAGTATGTGGATATTTGATTTAGTATTTGTTACCTCCGCCAACGAAGTTGGGGCGGAGGTTATGTTTTTGCCCCTGTTTGTTTGTCTATCTGTCTGTGAACAACATAACTCAAAAAGTAATGCACGGATTTGGCTGAAATTTTGTGGGTGCATTGCTTTTACATCAAGAATGGACCCTATTGATTTTCACCGCAATCAGTGAAACAATATGGCCGCCACGGCAGCCATCTTGAAATTGTATGACACATGATAACTCAACTTTGCTCCCACTCATGAAGATTTGGATTGTGCTGCCTTGGCGGAGGTTTGCACTCTGTGAGTGCCTCTAGTTTTTGTATGCTATTCTGTTTCTTTCTATATTCCCACTAGTTCATTCTGCCAATTTAAAATGTTCTCTGTTCTGTTGCATATGTAATGATAGTTTGAGAATCAATGGCAACCACTGCAATAAGAAAAAATGTGACACACAGCGATTTGTTCGCTGTTGTAGGCTTGCCTGTTCTTCACTGTGTTTGAGTACTTTATTGTGTATAGGTGTCCAAATCAATATAATTTCCATGGGTCCTCGTCCGTCATTAACAAAATTGAAGAAAATGTATTTAATAAACTACTTCAATGGTGGAATCCAGATACAGGTGATATGTTGTACAATGTTTCTCTAACCTGTGGTCAGTTAAAAACAGAGGCTGCAAACACTTGCAAAACTGGCATTAGTTCAACCTTTTTTATATAATCAACAGAAACCAACAATTCAACATTATTTTTTTTTTCCTCATAGATTACAATTTCAGGATGTGGAAAAGTCATCCCAAGTGGCATTCGTTTATTTTTAGTCCTATGTGATGTGGTTTCACATTACTGAGAATGTTGGTCTGAATTTCGCTGTGTTGAAAATGTGTGACCCAAACCAAGCTGGCAGAATGAAAGTGAAGGTATTTATAGAAGACATCGGACCAGTCTGTCACAATGAGTGTCAATCATTCAATGAAAACTAATTGTCACCTCCACAATCCTTTTATGATTCCGCATGTCTCTTTGGAGTGAGCAAAGCAGTATTTACAGTTGCATGGGTAAGATGCCCAAATAATTTGGCGTATTTGATGGAGACGCATATGATCTAAAACAGTAAGTGCATTTAAACCAAGACCTTTTGATTATAATTAATAATCAATGCACTGTCATGTAGCTTTCAGAGAAATAGAACATAACATTTTTAGAGCGGTTACTCTGTTGAGTGACCTTTATTTTGCAGAACAAAGAAATGCCTAGCATCTTGGCCCACCAAAATATACCTCAATTAATTTGCATAAAGCAGTTTTGTGATTTCAATTTATTTGTGATATTAATCAAAAACAACACAATTACATTTCCCTTCTTTGCAGCCTGCTTTTGTTCTGCTTCGCCAGTCTTCAGAATAAATGTCAGATTATTTCTGCTCATCTGTCTCCATCTATACCTGCCGTCCTCTGTCTTTACAGAGCTTAACAAGTACCGGCGGTACGAAATCGTGATGACGGCCTACAACATCATCGGTGAGAGCCCGCCCAGCCCACCGGTGGAGGTGTTCGTCGGCGAAGCGGGTAGGAATCTGGGGGATCTGAAAGATTAGGGTGGCCTCATGTTTTTGCAGCGTACAACAAAATACTGTGGGAGTTGTTTACGTGGCATTAGTTAAATCCATACTGCTGCTTTTTAGAGATTTAACGAAGCAATAAACACACATCTCCTTTAATGAACTGGCACGACAGCAGAGCTGAATTTATTAATGTTGTCTTGATAAAAAGGCCTAGATTACTTCTATACTGGACCTGCACCACTAAGGAAAAGATGAGGAGGTGGGGGCAGTTGGAGGGGCTAAGTGCCTGCTGTAATGCCCAGCGGGTACCCCTGGGTCACTGTTGAATGAAAGTTTCGCTAAGCTTCCATGTGGTGCATGAAATCTCTTTGTTGTAACTTGGGGCGTAACATTACTTTACATGCCTTTCGGACTGCTCACCTCGCGTCTGCACCTCTGAGAGAGACTATGGAGAACTTTTCCTGCTGAGCTTACAGCTGCCATTTCAGTAGATTAATATAGAACAGGTGGAAGTGCATCAGTGTGCAATGAGTACAGTAAGGGTGTGGATCCTTCTACCTTTGCCTCTTCTTTCACCCGTCATAGGAGAATGTTAAACTTATCCCTGGTACCCGCCATTGCTTTGAACTGACCTATTGACCCCGGTCAAATACACTCACAAAAAAGCCTCCTTGTGCTATGATTGCTTTGAAGACAGCGCCTTCTAAGTTCACATCTTTCAATCCTTTTTTATATGATTATAAATGGTTTTAGGGGGCAACAGTCATAAAAAAACTTCACTCAAACACACAGCGATGGATGAACCCATGGCCTTGAGGCCCGAGGTCCAATGACCAAAATTTATATTAGTGAAGTGCACTGCACTGCAAGCCAGAGGTTAGCGCACTACCTCTTTATTTTTCATCTTTGATACAGAAACAACAGTATGTTGAATGTTTCAGTGAGATTACTTTCCTGTAACATCGGCTCAGCAAGACCTCAGCAGCTGGCTATCGAGCTGCAAGCGCAGCCTGTTCAAAAAATCTCTGAGGAACCAAAGCACAAGATTGCAAAACGGAGCCAAACAAAACTGAACTTCACTTTTACTTCCCCACTGCCCACAAACCTGTTCGAGTCCGAACCCCCAAAGCAAGAAGCACAGGACCCAACCCAGTCCCAGAAGCAGCAGCTCCAGGGCTGCTGAAGCCGAAAACAGAGTCAGTCTAATGCTCATGTTATAGGCCTATCTATGTGGAGTATTGTTCAGAATTATGTCAGGTAAAGCTAGCTATGCTACAAATTGTTGTCAAAAGGGAACAGCTAGGATGTTTATCCTGAGAGAAAGGCATATCAATTCCAAATGGAATTAAAACTTAGTTCTTTGCAAAACTTGTAAGCGAGCCATCAATGAAATATGCAGATTTGCTGCAGTTAAAGGTGCTGTGTCACGATTACTGCGCATGCCCACAACTTCACAAACTGTTAGCCTAACAAAGTGAATCTGCTCAACTGCAGGTCAAGATTTGATTCCATCCACGCCAATCTGTTTTCGCTTTGCATTGTATTCATATATTTTAGTGATTCAGGCGTGATGCTTTTTATATTAAAGGGATACTACATTAATCACACTGATTTACAAACTTTCAGTAACATGTGATGCCCCACATCATGTACAACGTACTATTTCCCATGTTTTCAGGCAAATCGAACAACGCGGGGTTGAGAAAATAGTGTTTTTTAATGAGAAAAAAGAAATTTCCATAGGCACAGACATTCTGACCAGTCACATGATTGGACGTAGCTAATATGACGTTATCTGAGCACTGCACTGCAAATGGCGAGAAAATTACGTTGTGTTCTTGTTATTAATGTGTCGATATACCGCGGACAGTGCATTATTGTGTGGAGAAATACTGTCGTGTCTCCGATGCGAAGAACTCCAAGAATTATCATTTACATAAAATCCCTTTGAAGGCGTCGAGACTGGTGTTCTGAAGATTTGTGCTGCCTTGTCTAAAAATGCTGCTGTCTTGTCTAAAAATGCTACCCATTAATGACCAAAGTGGAAATTTTGAATTTCCTTTACAGCACTGAAAGTACTAGCTGAGCATAGCACAAATCAGTTGGAATTTTTCAAATCGGTCAAAGTATGTGGCTACAGCACCCATTTTCCTTAAAGTACTATTTTTAGTAGTTGGTCAAATATGATAGCGATTTTTTTTTTCAATTTTCATGAAAATCAAACCTTTTCCTAATTGATTCTCACTTGTCTGTGGGTGGAACAAAAATGCCTTAAATCTTTTGACCATGTCATAACCGGAACTTATATTTCCAAGGCATTTTAAGAAGAAATTTGAAAAAATCCGCTATCATATTTGATAAACAACTTAAAATAGTACCTTAACTTAAAGGGCTGTATCTCAGGATCCGTACAGAGTTGAATCAAATGCTTGGTATCGTTGGATTCAGGAGAAGTTGTGCTATAAGTACATTCATAACACTTCAGAGTACATCTGATACATAACCTGTCAAATAACTGTTGAACCTATTTTTGTGTTATTTTGAGTTTTTTCCAAAAATCTAAGTTTGACTCCTAAACATGATATGATGAATATGTTCTATCACAGTTTTGAAATTGGTTATGTGTAGCCACTTACCCTAAGATGCCACACACCAAAAAGCAAGTTCCTACCTCATTCAGAACTCAAACTGTGGGATTTTTCCATAAGTACTATTTTTCGTTGTTGGTCACTAATGGGTTAATGCAGGGCGATCGTAAAGTCTTTGTTTTCGCCTAAATATGAATCAGCTTACAGTAGCAACTTTGTTATTTGTTAGCTTATTATAACATACGCAGATATTGTAATGAGTTGGATAAGTTTGATTTAAAGACATCATGCCGCACGCCACTATCGTCTAAATTTCGGCATTTTCTGTCAATAAGTTGAAAAGCACACTGAAAAAACTGTATTTTCAAGTTTTTTTTCAATGCTATTTATGTGTGTGATAATGATGTGAGGGAAGAAATAGAGCCCAAGATTGTGGGTTTGTGGGTGCGCAGAACCGCGAGATAGCATGTCTTGATAGGTAGCAGAAATTGACAGAACACTGGCCGGGAGGGAATGACAAGCAAGCTCAGGTTTGCAGCAGACTGGGGTGCATTTCCCAAAAACACAGATGCTAACTTGCTTAGCTGGAATAATTGACTGAACGGACGACCTACGTAGGTTGGTAACGTAGTTATCAAATGTGCTTTAGGGAAAGCACCCCATGAGAAAGGTTCTCGAAGGGATACTTTACCGATTTTCAGCCAGCATTGTATTATTACAATGTGGTCAGTGTATGCAAATAAGCAATGAGTAACTTTGGTCAGCATTGCCTGGACCAAGAATTTTCTGTTTATTAACCAAAAACTGTCTGCTGATGCATTTTAGGTCATCTGGTGCACAGTTTCTGGCTCTTGGGCAGTTGAACGAAGTACAGACTGTACTACCGCATTCTTACTATACTGCTGGATTCCGTGCAGAAACTAGAAAAAAAAAAAAAAACCTAAGGCAACAGGGCGAAAATGACGTCTCTTGTAGAGTAAGCGCAATAGCGACAGGGTTTTGTAACTAACATGGCAGTGTTTCAGTATGAAATCATGCAATATGCATTTTGATTTATGCAATCCTAACAGTTTAGCCGAATATTAGTTGCCCTGGCCGGCTGTTTACAGCACAGGTGGCGTCACTTGCCTTTATGAGATCATGTGACTTGGTAAGAATGGCGGCGCTCATCATAAATGCAGATCAATGGCCAATAAAAATGGTGAACGACCTAGGGAATCAATGAAAATTTCAGGATTGGTAGAGATAATAATCTAACGAATAATTGAGCCTTTTCCCCCTATGGTAAGTGAGTGAAGTATCCCTTTAAGGAGTTTCTATGGAAATCAGAGGATTCAAAGCGTTGTTTTAGCACTTTAGCCGTAGGACATGACGAGTGTAGGCTGGTTTGGCAACTGCCAATAAACATCATAGAAGAAGAATACAAAAGGAGCAAGCTAGTCTGTTTGCCCCATGGTGGTAATCATTTTTATTGTGCTTACGAATATCATGATAAATTTGCCGCACATCTTTACTCGTGTGAATGACTGAATATTTTAAACGCACGTCTTTACTTGCATGAATGACTGAATATTTTAAACGCACGCCTTTACTTGCATGAATGACTGAATATTTTAAATGCACGTCTTTGCTTGCGTGAATGACTGAATTTTTTTAAAGGAAAATACATATTTCTTTCATAGGTATACCTGCTTTTTTGTAGTTTGCATGCAAAATTTATGGCTTGTAGTATTTCAGGGATGAAGTACAGTATATGGATAAGCCTTGTGGCAACAGCTTTCATTTCTGCAGCTGCCAGTTTGTTTTGTTTTTATGTAGCTTATCAGCTTGTTATACTGACGAGTTTACTGGCTGTGATCAGTGGCTCAATATCTCACACTCTTCCCCACTACACTTTTTGCCCCAGGAGGCTGAAATTTGGCATGGTGGTCAAGTATGTGCGTGTTTGAAGGAGTGTGTTTTTTTTTATTCTTTCCAATCGGCTAAAACGGGGGCATGGCACTGGCGGTGACTAATTGTGCACAAAAGTGCATGACTTTCAAATGGATTCACAGACTTGCTCACGATTCACTGAAAAGGTTCGTCATGAGCCAAAGGACAGCTGATTAACTGTTCCTGCCCACTGGCAGAAAGCCAATGTTGCAGTCAGAGTGGCCTATAACAAAAAGTCACACTCCTTCCGAAAGGATTCATGTAACATTGCCAAAATTTGTAGAAAGACACGCATGCACGCACACACACACAGACACACACACATGAATTTGCATGTCCCCTTTCATACCTCTCAAGCCAGTTGTCACACACACTTATAGGAGAAATCATCGGGCTCTTTTTCATTGGTGATGGTTTGCACTGCACCTCTAAACTTTAGCCACACCCCCTCTCATTACTCATGAGCCGTTTGTCCCAGACTCCTGTCAGCAGCAAAATTGATCTCAGCAGAGCGTTCCAGGTTCTGTTGTGTGAGTTAGTCCCGCCCCCTATACTTTGGCCAAACCCCTTTTCATAACTCATTAACTGTTTGGTTTAAGCTCTTGTGGGAGTCATTGGACTCAGTAAAAGGTTCTTTTCTCAGAAATGTTGGACAGCCCCGCCCCTTATTCGATAGCCACATCCCATTACAAATTCATGAACCATTTATCTTAGACAATGGGTCCCTAAAAATAAAAATGTATCCATTCATTAGTGTGCAAAGCTGTGCCCACTCAATAGCAACTGAAACATTCTACATACGAGGCTGGAATTTGCCATGGAGGTCAAGTGTTTATAAGGTTGTGTGTGTGTGTGTGTGTGTGTGTGTGTGTCTGCATGCACATGTGGATGCAAGTGGGTGCCTGGTCGCAGCTTTTGCAAATTAATGTCCCTTGTTAAATATACATTGGTGAATTTGTTATTTTGTGTGCTGTCATGTGGTGTGTTATTTCTCTGGTCAGTTGGTGATGATGTTTCAAGTCTGGATATCACTGGTAGTGATATTTCTTCAGTTAATTATGTGCCAAATTTGCTTATGTGGATGAAAGGTTACAATATATAGGTTGATTCTGGGTGATTTGTTGTAAAATGTTTGTTTCTACTTGAATAGGTGTTTGATTTATGCATCAGTTATTTGGTTGTTTACCACACTCATTTTCAGGCTAATAATGCAATGGCTTTTTTATTGGTTGCATCTCGTTGGTTGTCTTCTGTCATAGTTGTGTCTTTGATACTTCAGTGGATTTGCATTGATTACATTTTATCTGGTTGTTTTGTTGTTTAGTGCACTGACTTGTGTTTGATACTGCAGTGCAGTCTTTGATTGTTCTCATTGATCTGGTTATTTAACAGTATGGTTGTGTGTGTTTGATATTTTGATGATTTTAATGAGGTTGAACACTGCCTGGCCAAAAAAACAGTCACCGTTTGGATTCAAACAAGTAAATATTCAAGAGCTTATGATTGGGTTGTTCTTCCCGTGATTATGTTTCAACTGGCAGCAATTCTTTTAACCTTAACTGATGCAGTCTGCAGCTTCTCATTTCCTTAAGTCCCAAGGTGACATAAAACATGGTTGTGTCAAAGATGTTACTGTTTTTCAAATTAGTGGCTTGCATCAAGCAAATAAACAACAAAAGTGATTGCTAAAATCACTGAAATTCATTATTAAAGGGCATATAAAGTCGATTCCCATTGTTTTTGTTTATCGGCCAATCAGCGAGCCGCACCTGCGCAAACGAACCGAAATAGAAGGGTTATCTACGCATGTACACAAAACATTGGTTTATACGAATGAAATTGTTCAAGTGACAATGCAAGATGTGAACAAAAGCAAGTGATTTGTTTGTAATCATTGGACGTTCAACGTCCCATCTGAGAATCGACTTTAGATGCCCTTTAACACCATTGAAAGTTTTTGCAGTGTGCTGCAGAGGGCTTTACGGAGTAGTTTGACTTTTACATCATCAATACAAGATCTCAGCCAAAAATAAATGCAACTCTTGATGGAAATAAATATTGAAACACTGCATAAGGTTGTAAAAACTAAGGCATGCCAGATGCACACAACGGCATTGCAATGAAATATCAGACTGTGCAACCTCTTGGCTGGGCAGCGTGTCAGATTATTTTGTTCATTTAGTGTCCACCATCTAATTGATATTTTTGTGGATTTATATTTTTTGCATTTCATTGTTTGGTAGTTTAATGCCACCAGGTGTGTCTGTGTTGAATTTTTATTGGTTGTCTCTGTCTTGGCAGCTCCATCAGTGGCTCCTCAGAACATCCAGGTGAATACGCTGTCTGCCACACAGTTGGAGGTGCTGTGGGGGGCTCCGCCCATGGAAACGCAGAATGCAAACATCCAGGGCTACAAGGTGAGGCAGCTCCGCCTCCTCAGCCCCAGCTAAGGGACATAATTGGCCACAGCATGCATTCTACCTCTTTAGGAAAACACAATCCAACATCTCATTTCTACACAGACTTCTGGCTGCACCCTTTCTAGCTAGGCTCAGAGAGCTGAGGGTTAATTCTGTTCTTCCAGTAACTACTGCTTTGACGACGACACCGAACACCTTCTCTGTGAAGGTGAAATGCAAAATGTTTCTCACCTGGACATTTTTCCCTGCGTTTGAGCCATTTGTTTTTCATTCACACACTTGTGAAGGTGCTTTTGGCCTTTCAGTCTGCTGTTCTCTACCTGATGATGAGTACCTTTCTCAGGTTACTACATATATTCCTGGGAAAAAAAAAAAAAGTTTTCTTTAATTGTCTGGTAAAGGTTTCTTTACTTGTTTCATAATATGTTCAGTTTTCAGAGTCATAAGCATTGTATTGTATTAATTGCCCACCATCAAAACCTTTAAATTACACTCCAGAGATATAATTAAAGTAATTTGTCCTGCTGACTTATTTTTCTTAGACCTATGGTGGTAACACAGGCATTACTGCAGCTCAGCCTGTCACAGTAAAATTACAGTTACAGACCCAAATCAAATCCTATGTTGCATAAGGTAAATTTTGGCACTGTAATTACATTGGAGACAGTGTATTATTGTAAAAACTATAAATCCAGAGCTTGAAATGGCCATTATTAAGTAAATGGGGTCGTCAGCATTACCCTGTTGAAAACCTGCGGCGAGTGCCAAATATCTGAATTTAGGAGAGGATGATGCAGTAAATGCAGTTAGTATTTTGACTTGGACACTTTTTATCCCCCTGGCATATAATGCGGGGGGATATAGTCATGGGTACGGTCGTCCGTCCGTCCATCCGTCCATCTGTCTCTGAACATTTTGTTTCTGGAGCATAACTTGAAAACCGTTCAATATTTTTCCACAAAACTTGGTGAGCACATTAATCATGACCTGACGTGGTGCATTTTGCTAATCTGAGGTTGATGACGTGGGGCCGGAGGGATACGCCCTCTCCTGACGGCTCTTGTTTGTTTTTGCTTTGTCTCTGAGTTTAGATTGCAAACCAACGGGTTTATTTTG
Source organism: Gymnothorax javanicus (assembly GCA_029692085.1). Classification (NCBI taxonomy): domain Eukaryota; kingdom Metazoa; phylum Chordata; class Actinopteri; order Anguilliformes; family Muraenidae; genus Gymnothorax; species Gymnothorax javanicus. Next base: position 23,921,964 of record CM056206.1, on the reverse strand, counting down.
TAGGTATTTAACTGAGGTGTAAAATCAATGGATCAGAAATTGGAATCCCTTCCTCGTTTATTGGCTGAAACACAATTAGTACGACCCACTCGCCAAATAAATTGTTCCAATTAGCTAAAAAAAAACTACAATTTAGCTTTCTGAAGCGGATTTTATGCCTGTGTGATTCCCATTCATATTGGGCGATCTTCTTGCATATCACAGCCATTTTTATCCACATTTACAGTGCAGTGCAGCACAGTAAAGTCCAAATACTTGGACTGCATTGTAAATGTCGTTCTCAACTCTATTCTGTCTGGGAAGGTTTCATCAGGATTGTTGATTCCTTACTTTTTAATTTTGTGTAAGATCCATTATTGGGAGAAGAACAGTCAGAATGAGACAGAGAAGGTGAAAATCCTGTTCCTCCCTGAGACCACCATGAGGCTGAACAACCTTAGTAGCTACACCACCTACCTTGTCCAGTTGTCAGCCTTCAATGCTGCTGGCGAGGGCCCCACAAGTGTGCCCAGGATGGGGCGCACTCTTCAGGCAGGTGAGTACATCCTCACCCAGGACTCAGTTTGGCTGTTCTATGGAGAGTCTGCCTCCCAGGGCTGCATTCACCAGCTAAATAATACCTGATCTGGCAATCTTTTTACAGTTCTGGCAGTCTTTCCTGCTTCTTTTAGGCCCTATTAGAAATTGTGGCCCTGGCCATCAGCCTCCAAAAACTGGAAGGCAGCTGATCAGGCTAGTTCCTTGTTCCTTGGAACATTACTGTAATATTTGTATTCCCACCCGAGTTCATTTTTAATTTAAATGAGCTATAGCCATATTCACCATACTGTTCACCATAACTCTAGTCTTATAATGTAGCAAGTGGGGCCTTTCGACACTTGATAAACATCACTCTAATGGTAACTTCAATACAGCAGACAGATCTGAAAACAAAGGCACCAGCATTGTTTTCTTTGTATAGTGTGTCAGTAGCTTTGTGTTCATAAATGCCAAACTAAAGATGAATGTTGAAGCTGACACACAGCACACGTAGAAAGGCCCCAGGAATTCTTGTGCACCCTTATCTACTCTTGGGTGTATGGGCTCACGCTAAGGGGTCGCATGATTGAAAATCACGAAAAAAAATCAATAAAATGTTGCAAATCGTGAAAAAAAATCAATAAAATGCTAAAAGAAAATTCAGCCTCTCCGCAAAATGTGCGAAACCCATTTCAGTGGGGGAAAAATACGTTTGCTGCACGCGCAATTTTTGGAACATTAAATTGAATTGGTTGAATGCCGCAAAATTGCGGGAAAGTAACTCAATGGGCTGCCCTGTTATACTGACTTGAGGAAGATGTTACACAGTTTTGTGTGCATCGACTGAATGAAAAGAGAGCTTGCGGTAAGCATGAGGTAAATAATCTGTACAAATTTCCTGTTTCTTTTTTTGTTTTTTTTTTACCCATAACTTCAAGTATAACATTCTCTAGGCATAGCAACAATGTTATAAGCATTTCTTATTAATTATAGGTCATGTATTGGTCTTGGTTGTTCAGTCAGTAAATAGTTTGATTGTTGATCAGGCGACCTTAAATAGGAACAGCTTGAGGGCAATCGAACAGTAAAGGGTGAGGTTACTGAAGGCCCTCTGAACATCTGACGACACGCCCCTGGTTATAAGCAGATTTTGCGATGAATGATGTTTGATTCTGTGATTCATTGATCATGTTAACGCCTTCAATTTCTATTTGTGCCTGAGATGAAATTAAATGGTGTGCAATGTTAGTTTCTCTTTTGTGGTTATTTTATTCATTTGTTGGTCGTTGCATTTTCAGATCTGGTTTAGTGAATCATTTCAAAATGAACAGTGTTCATGGTTTAATTAACCATGAAAAATAAATATTTCATGCCTATTAATGTGATTAACAGACCGCAAACGTGCTAAGCAAAATCTCAAAATGCTAAAGGAAAAAGGACCTTTTTAACATATTTTGTTAAATAAAATTTGATGCCGGAGTGAGCCCAGGGTGTGCCTTGCCATAAAAAAAAATCAATGCAAGGAATGTTTTCTTCAGTTGCTCTGTACATCTGGTATTTTGTCGCACACGCATCAGTTTTCAGGATCAAGAAATTGATCCCCAATCTGACTCTGAGGTAATTGTGCATTGTATTTTCAAGCCCCCAGCATTCCTACGTTCATCACCTTCTCAGAGGTCTCCAGCACAACCCTCAATGTGTCTTGGGGAGTACCTCTCACCCCTAATGGTGTGGTGGAGGGGTACAGGGTGGTGTACGAGCCTACCGCTCCAATTCAAGGTAAGGGGTTTAACCTGTTAGCATTAATAGGTGGGGTGGAGACTCAATGGACTGTAATTTTGGTTCAAACTAGCAAGTTTATATGGCTTGCCTCTGTAAAAAAAAAAAAAAAAAAAAAAAAACAAACAAATGTGTGTGATTGTTGGTGTGCATACAACATGAATTCCAGAATAATTGATACAATTAGTAAAATTTAAATTGATTAAAATAGCAAGCAGTATTTTGCCAATCATTTAGCCGCCGAGCGGCGTGGGAGCTATGGTATCGAGCTCCGTCCATGCATGCGTGTGTGCGTGCGTCCGTCAACAAAAACTTTGTCATTTTGCTTTATCTCATCCACTATTTCAGTTACAGGCTCGTAATTTTCACTGGACACGCATCTCATAAAAGCCTACAAATGACATGCCTAAAGGTGACCTTGGCCTATTTTTTCAAGGTCACTGGCCTAAAAATGTCACCAAAAACTTTGACATTTTGCTTTATCTCATCAACTATTTCAGTTGCAGGCTCCTAATTTTCACTGGACATTTATATCATAATGGCCTACAAATGACATGCCTAAAGGTGACCTTGGCCTATTTTTTCAAGGTCACTGGCCTAAAAATATCACCAAAAACTTTGACATTTTGCTTTATCTCATCAACTATTTCAGTTACAGGCTCGTAATTTTCAATGGACAAGCATCTCATAAAAGCCTTCGAATGACATGCCTAAAGGTGACCTTGGCCTACTTTTTCAAGGTCACTGGCCAAAAAATATTACCAGAAACTTCCACATTTTGCTTTATCACATCAACTATTTCAGTTGCAGGCTCCTAATTTTCACTGGACATGAATATCATAAAGGCCTACAAATGACGTGCCTAAAGGTGACCTTGGCCTACTTTTTCAAGGTCACTGGCCTAAAAATATTACCAGAAACTTCAACATTTTGCTTTATCACATCAACTATTTCAGTTGCAGGCTCCTAATTTTCACTGGACATGCATATCATAAAGGCCTACAAATGACGTGCCTAAAGGTGACCTTGGCCTATTTTTTCAAGGTCACTTGCCTAAAAATATCACCAAAAACTTTGACATTTTGCTTCATCTCATCAACTATTTCAGTTACAGGCTCCTAATTTTCACTGGACAAGCACCTCATAAAGGCCTACAAATGGCGTGCCTAAAGGTGATCTCCGTCCGTGCGTGCGTGCGTGCGTGCGTCCGTCAACAAAAACTTTGACATTTTGTTTATCTTAACGGCGGGAGCTTCTGGGGCCGCTAGTGCCCTATATTATTTATTCTGCTTTCAACTCTATTGTTCTATGAAAGTGATAACCATTTTGAAAGATAATGTTTGCACCTCATTCCAATGAAGTTTGTACAGGTGCATGGTTACTGTGTAACATAGCCTGTTCATTTAATAACACTCGCAAGTCATTTTGAAACTGAGGAGACTACTAGTTGCAGTTTTGAAAGCCAAGTTTGTTCCCATTCTTTTCTGATATAGGACTTCAGTTGGTCAACAGTATCGGGTCTCTGTTGTCGTGTTTTGCCCTTCATAATCCTCCTCATGTTTTCAATGGGAAACAGGTCTGGGCTTGCATGCAGGGGTTATCCCGAAAAAGATGACGCCTGAAAGGCAGAAAATTTTACTCCAAAATGTTTGTGTATTTTTTTGCATCAATTGAGCCTTCTCAGACGTGTGAATTGGCGAGGGATTTTGAACGTCACTGAGAACAGTCGGCAGGGTCCTTCTTTTCTTTGGCCCAGAGAACACAACATCAATATATCCAAGAACAATTTGAAAGATGGTCTCATCAGACCATAAAACTGTTTTCCACTTTCCTATTAGTCCATTTCAATGGTCCATGGGCTAGAGCCCAGAGAAGTTGGCAGAGTTTCTGGATGATGTTGATGTATGGGTTCCTCGTTTCATTCTGGACTCTAAGCTTTCAGTTGATAATGCCATGACGAACTGTGTTAGCTGACATCAGTATTCTTAAGTATTTATGAGGCCATATGGTTATGTCAATTACAGAAGCATTTTGGTTCTAAATACCGTGTCATCTGAGGGCTTGGGGGTCATGCGCATCTAATATTGGTATTTGGCCTCTCTTTTGTGCATGAAGATTTCCCCAGATTTTTTGGGCCTTTTCATTATATTTTGGACTGTCAGCCGTGAGATCTCTAAATTCCGTGCAGTTACTTTTCATGAAATGTTGTTAAACTGTTAGCCTGTTTGCTCATGCAGCTTTCAAAAGTGCTGAGCCTTGAACCATCTTGCTGGTAAACAACTATGCCTGTGCTGACTGCTCATTTTATGCTCAATCAAAGTTGAGCCACCTGTTACCTATTTACCTTTATACGTGGGGTTTGATCCAAACTTTTCCAGTCTTTGCATTCTCCTGTCCGAATATGCATGTATGTGCAGTGGACTCCTAAAAGTAATGCCACCCCTGACTGGCAGTGCACAAGCAATGCTTTAAAAAACTCTAAAATATATATTTATGGAAAACCCCTAAACAACAAGGTGAGAAATACTGTACAATATTAATGTTCTAATGGAACAAACCAAAATCATTTACTGATTTAATTAAAAATTAGTTTCCTACAAATGAAGGTTTTAATATGAATGACACCCTTAAAGATTTTTGTAATTAACATCTACCAAAATTAAACCAAGTATTAAATTCCAATTATTTAAGTTCTATCTCAGTATGAAGGAACTATACTGACCCATTACATCACTTCCTGTTTCACTAGGGTATAAACATGGGGTAACACGCATGCAATATCCCTTTGTCATCCAACACCATGAAGATGGTCGAAGACCTTCATAAATCTGGTAATGGCTACAAAAAGATTCACAGGTCATAATAATTACAGGAGAAGACTCCATGCTGTTATCTTTGCCAGAGATGGTTGCACAAAGTACTAAATGAAGGGTGCCAATTATTATGAAACCTTGATGTTGTTGAAAATTATTTTACATCAAAAAATAGATAGATATGATTTGGTTGTTTTTTGTCAAAAAATTCATAAAGTGTTTCACACATCTTGGTATTTTATATTATTTTTTATATATATATATATATATATATATATATATATATATATTATACTTCCTTATAAATGCAGGGAATCTGCCCATACAAGCCCATACGTGATATGAGCGCGAGGCACAAGGCTGTATCAGCCCGCCGGGCAAAATCCCATATCTGTGGCAGCAACCACTGGCATAGCAACAGTCAAGGGCGTTGTTGGCAATGCATCGCTTCAGACACTGATTAGACGCTGTCATAGTGGAGATACTCATGAATTCCTCAGTGGCTGAAATTTCTGAATTGGAATATGTTATAGAAAAGGAACTTCATACAGAATTATTTGTTAACAGCACGCTTAATGCCGCGTTTTGCAGCAATATTCATGTGAAGGGCTGTAGTAAAATGTTTCATGCGTAAGCTGTCATAGAAACGCTAATTTATTTCCTTAATGGATTAAATTGCGTTTGCATGCTAGCAAGCTAATTATCCATTTCATTGACTTGAAAACACCGCTGACTAAAAGCAAATGCTAGCGCTACTGGCCTGTAATGATGACAATAATAACCTGAAATAAATGCTTTGGATAAAATGCATTGTGAATTATGGTCAAATTCAGTATATGATAAATAGAACAACATATGCGCATTTTCATATCACACCGTGAGCTAAATCTCTCGGGCTGATACTGGGGTCTCGTTGATACAGCGTGTGATATGAAAATGCGCATATAATATTATATATATATATATTTTTTTTTTTTTTTTTTTTTGCATTTTTTGTGCATTGTTAGTCGGGTGCCAGTAATTTATATATGTATGTGTGTGCGGGCATGTGTGTGGGTCTTTTCATGATGCTGGGTAACAAAAAGCGTGACTGTGAAACAAGCAAGAAAACGCTGATTCATATTTAATTTCAAAAGTTGTCATTGCTGCTTACGGGTAACATCAACTGTACAATTAATTAATGCAGTATTTTATAGGACAACATTATTCTGAAGCATAACTTTAATCTAAATGGATTACGGGGGACAAAAAATGGGTATGAGTGAATCTGTCACTGCATGACAAGAAATTGCGTTATTATCCTAAAATATGAAATCAATAACGCAAATTATACGGAAAAGTCATGAAAATGGCAATCATTTCGTCTTATCTTGCGGGTGGATGTCCAATTGCTGAACAATTATCAGGAGTGAGGATGGATTTAGACGATGTTTATCATAATTCCCTTTTCACTTAAAGGCCCAATGTGTAATTCTCTGCCGCTAGAGGGCGCTTAACCAAACAATAACAAGAGGCCAAGTTTGATGACGATATGGGATTGCGTGGAATCATGGGAGTTGTTGTCTTCATTAATTTACATGCACAGCTGACAGCTAAATTCTCCGATGTGACTCAAATAGGAGCAGCGAAACCATGTACATGGACGTGGTAAGGTTATTTTTCTTTACTTTTATATAACTTCATCTTATTTCATTCAAATAAAAAAAAGAATGTAAGGGATAATGATAAGTCGGCCGTTTACAGCGCTTATGACGAGCTGCAGGTTAGAGGCTGAGATAAGGGGGTGGGGCCAGCTCATGTTACCCATCTTTGTAGAGAATAATAACAGATGTCAACACTCTGTTGCTGAATGCAAATGCTAAAGGTAACAGATTTCGAGGAAATGCCACTGTCAGCTGGCAATGTACGCTTTCAGTTGCTCCTGCCGCTATTGCTATAGTTTCCTTAGCAACGATGTGCTCAACAGACCAGCTGGCCAGCGGTTATCTGTCGAGACACGCTGATAGACCAAACTGAATCGAGTATTCAAGGGAGCCGTGTTCTAACTGCAAGTAATGTAGCTAACGTAGCACTGACTTCTCATAACGCACAAACAATGTGCCGTACACATCAGCTTTCTGTTTGTCATGCGGCATCACAAGAAAAATGTTTTGAAGTGGAGTAACGTTACATTTATGTTACCATCTTGGCTATAAACTCTTCGGCAACGGCGAAGCATGCGTGCATGGAGGGTGATTTTCTCGCTCTCGTGCACTCTTTGTGTTGGGAGTGACGTCAAATATGCGACGAAAAGTAACGGCCCGTGTCCCTACATTGATAATACAGATATCTTTGTCTTTGATAACCATTGAATACATCACGGATAATGTAAGTACACAACACCAAAACATATATAACATATCTATATATTTTATAGATCTTTGAATTGGGAAATTTTACATATTGGGCCTTTAACATCCATTGCTGCTTACAGAATTGTGGGCACAAAAGGTATGATTGAGGAAATCGGCTGACTCGCAGCTGCACACAGGAAAACTTTCCTTGCCGATAAAATGTGTAGACGGAGTTATTCCATAGGACGTGAAAAATCAATAAATTGAGGCGTATAATCAAAGAATAAAAAATCTAATATAGCTGCCGGATAGCTCACTCGGTAAAGCATTGCGTTGCGAAACAGAAGTGACTATCACGTTGCGGGTTTGATCCCCACTTTGTACCAGCCGGCAGTGGTTGGCAGCTTTTTCAAAGTAGCGCACAATTGGCTATTGCGCGACAGGGTTGCAAATTGGGAAGGGACTGCCGGGTAGGGAAAAAGTAATAGTTGCCTTGTTCGTTGCTCAAGCGCCTCCTGTTGGCCAGACGGGCGCTCGTCAGGAAGATTCTATGCCTTTTCATGTCCGGGTATCCTCCGCCCTCGTTCTGTACTTGCGAAGATTCAACCAATGAGTGTGTAAGAAGCAGTAGGCTGACAGGCGCGTGCTTCGGAGGAGAGCCGCCAACTGTCTACACTCTCCTGAATTGGCAGCAAGGGGTCGCATACGAGCGAGCCTTGTTAGTTCACCAATTGGGCATTCCAGATTCGGGTGGGATTGGAGATGCCCAATTTAAAAAAAAAAAAAAAAAAAGAATAAAAATCTAAATTTGTCTTTGGTAACAGTTATGATTTTTTAGTATTTGAGTTAATATTTTTCAAAATCAACAGAAATTAACGGTCAAGAATTTGGTTTACCAGCGTAAGGAAAGTCATTTCTTCTGTGGAGTAGCAGTACATTCAAGCAGTGCCACTCAATCAAGACCTGCCTGCCCTGGTAACAGTCTTTAGCACAGCGGACACATCGGGCAACGACCGTAACCCGATAATTTCAGCCTGAAATCATCCTATATTCTGACCAGAAAAGTTTTGTAACAAAGTGGAATTTATTCACTGGACTGTGAGTAAATTACTTGTGGGCAAATGCAGATGATACTTACTAATTTTAATTTCCTACATCCCTTTTGATAAAAACTAATTTTTGATGTCACATTTTGGTGTCCTTATTTGAGCCAGAAATCATTTTAATTCTTCTTTGTAAGCCTTCGGCCTTTCGGGGTCACATTTGCATGACGGGGTCATCTCGCATATTCACACGTGACATTGAAAGAGGTCAAGAAACCCCGTGCACCCTTTGTAAACCGCAAGCATGCCAAGCAGCATGCCTTTTTATGGTTTCATCTTCAGATGTGCATACGTATATCGGATTATTGGTTCTTTGTTTTGAAACAATGGGTGATAAGGACTGCGCCAATCACTCACTTCATATGCCGTGTATGGCCACATGTTTGTGATACAAGCAGCTTGGATGAGGGCGAGAATGCCTTCCCTCGTTTCGAGGGGTTTGACGAGAATGGGGTGCCTATCATGGCTTTACCTGATAAGCACGATGACGCAGCCATGTGCTTGCCAGAGCCCCCAATTTCTAAGACTGGGAATGAGAAGCCTGAAAAGGCTGCTTGTAAGAGCAAGTCACAGAGAAAACCGGATGATGGCGAAGCCACGTCTAAAAAGCCTCGGCTAGCTTGACCCGCCTGGGTCTTAGGTAACCTGGACGAAGCAGATGTTTTGTATCTCAGACAGAAGCTTGGTATTTCCGATATACTGGACAAACTCTCTACTTTGTGCCCAGGCAGTCGCAACCCAGTTATGGATTTGTACGAGTCAAACTCTATGCAAATTCCTTCTTTAGACCTATTTACCAAATGTGATATGGCTGCCAGGTCTGACGACGATACAAGCTGGGAGGCGCCGAGTTAAATATTTGTGGGAACTGAGGCCAATGGTGAGGAAATTCACCCTAAAATAGAGTTCTTGTCTTTGGCTTGTACTAGGAAGACTGATGTGGAACACATCGTCAAAAAACACGCAATTCCAAAAAATTGTGAGCTTATTCTGCCACTTAGGGTGAACCCTGAGATTTGGAATGCCGTGAATAAACAAGTTTGGTCCAGGGACCATGCTCTGCAAAAGTTGCAAGCTCGGTTGTCACACGGAATTGTAGTGACTTCAAAACTGGCACAGATGTTAAAAAAGCCAAAAGACTCTGTGCCTATTGACTCTGTGCGCGGACTGGTTTCAGAGGGCTTAGCATTGTTAGCCGAATGAATTACAATTTTTCTGTGTTTCATCAACTGGCCAAGCCAAACTTGTCGAAGAAAGACGCGTCAATAATTTGTGCTACTGACGCTTCGGTTACTGCAAATGGCCTTTTTGGTGACAATAAAAGGGAAAAAGTCACCAGCATTGACAGCATATCCAGGATTGGCTGCAAAACTGCCTACAGAGGCTCAAAAAACCAGGCATTGTACCAGTCAAAAGGGGGCTTGATGTACCATCCTCCTGGCAGAAGTGCAAGAGGCAGAGTTTATTACAGTTGAGGGAGAAAACTGGACCAGTAAAAAACCAGAGGCTCCAGCCTTGTGTACGAGTCGCCAGTGTCAGCTCAGATGAGAAAGTAAAGATGAGTGACCATGAGTGAACAGATGATTGGATTTCGCAGAATGTTCGAGGTCACAAAATTGAATTTGCGAGGCCTTCTGTTCAAAAATACTTACCTTGCCTTGTGAAATTCCGTTTACTCATGGAGAGTACAATATTATTTCAGTGGAGTTGCAGACTCTACTTAAGAGAGGTATAATTGAATGTTGTGATCCTGTTGAAGTTTGGTTCATTTCGACAATTTTTACACAAAGAAAGAAAAATGGGAAGTTTCATATCATATTTGACCTTAAAACAGCAAAAAGAATTTGTTGCTATGGAGCTTGTTCTGCAGGGGGATCACTTGGCTGCCATCGACCTCCAAGAGGCTTATTATAGTATGCCTATTGCTGTTGAAGACAGAAAATATATCTAAGATTCTCTTAGGATGGAGTTTTATACTAGTACACTTGCCTTCCTTTTGCATTATCCTCCGCACCTTAGGTGTTTTCGAAAACATTAAAGGCATTATATTCAGAACTCAGATGAGAAACAAAGAAATTGACAAATATCAGTCTGGAAAGGGTGGCAAAGCCATTTCTAAGGCTTTGGGACTCTGGCGAATCACGGTATGAGCCATTATCCACAAATGGAGAAAACTTGGAACAGTGGTGAACCTTCCCAGGAGTGGCCGGCCTACCAGAATTACTCCAAAAGCGCATCGTCGACTCATCCAGGAGTTTGCAAAAGAACCCAGAACAACATCTAAAGAACTGCTGGCCTCACTTGCCTCATTTGAAGTCAGTATTCATGATTCAACAATAAGAAAGAGACTGGGCAAAAATGGCATCCATGGGAGGGTTCCAAGGCGAAAACTACTGCTGACGAAAAAAGAACACAAGGGCTCGTCTCACATTTGCCAAAACACATCTTGATGATCCCCAAGACTTTTGGGAAAATATTCTGTGGACTGACGAGACAAAAGTTGAACTTTTTGGAAGGTGTGCATCCTGTTACATCAGGCATAAACTAACATATCATTTCATAAGAAGAACATCATACCAAAAGTCAAACACGGTGGTTGTAGTGTGATGGTTTGGGGCTGCTTTGCTGCTTCAGGACCTAGACGACTTGTCGTAATTGATAGAACCATGAATTCTGCTCTCTACCGGAAAATCCTGAAGGAGAATGTCCAACCATTAGTTGGTGACCTCAAGCTCAAGCCCACTTGGGTTATGCAGCAGGACAGTGATCCGAAACACACCAGCAAGTCCGCCTCTGAATGGCTTAAAAAAACAAACTGAAGGTTTTGGAGTAGCCTAGTCAAAGTCTGGACTTAAATCCGATTGAGATGCTGTGGCATAACCTTAAACAGGCCGTTCATGCTCAAAAACCCTCCAATGTGGCTGAATTAAAACATTCTGCAAAGAGTGGGCCACAATTCCTCCACAGCGATGTGAAAGACTCATTGCCAGCTATCGCAAACACTTGATTGCAGTTGTTGTCGCAGAGGGTGGCACAACCAGTTATTAGGTTTAGGGGGCAATTACTTTTTCTCATAGTGCCAGGTAGGTTTAGATAGCTTTTTCCCCTAAATTAAATCATCATTTAAAAACTGCATTTTGTATTTACTCGGGTTGTCCTTGTCTAATATTAAAATTTATTTACTGATCTGAAACATTTAAGTGTGACAAATACGCAAAAAAATAAGAAATCAGGAAGGGGGCAAATACTTTTTCACGGCACTGTAGATTCCTTGAGCAGGAAAAAGTTAAAGCTTTCTGAATAGAGAACAACTATGATGGGTACATTAGATTGGAGGTGTCTTCCAGAAAAGATATTGAATGGTGGTTGAGCAATGTGCAACTGAAGAATAACGCAAAGTTTAGGCTACCAAAAGTCAAGTTTGTGCTGGCTTGTGATGCCTCCTTGACTGGTTGGGGAGCAAGATTAGATGCTAAAGTTGCAGGTGGTCGTTGGTCCGCTCTAGAGTCTCAGAAACACATAAATGAACTGGAATTGAGAGCTGCTTAGTTTGCTCTTACGTCCCAAGCCAGGGATATTTATGGAGAACATACACAGCTAGAGTCAGACAGCATGACTGTTGTCAGCTATATTAACAGCTGCGGTGGGACCAGAATACATTTGCATTTAATAACAGTAGATATGCTGACATGGATAGCTTCACACAACTGTTTTTTAACTGCCCAGTATATTCCTGGTAAAATTAACATAGTCCCTGACTTTTTATCACGTAATTTTAGTGATTCAACTGAGTGGGAATTGAACCAGGAAATCCTCAGTGCGCTAACTCTGTGGGCTTTTGAACTAACCATAGATCTGTTTGCTTCGAGGCTAAGCAAAAAGATTGATTGTTATGCATCCTGGGGTCCAAATCCAGAGTCTTCTGTTGTAGTTGCTTTCTCGGTGTGTTGGTTTAATATGAAACCCTTTTGTTTTCCTCCTTTTAGAATTATTCCTTGGATGCTAAGGAAGTTACAAGAAGGCAAAACTCTGAAAGCAATTCTGGTCATTCCTCACTGGCCAACGCAACCATGGTTTCCGGTTCTTTTAGAGATGCCGATAGATTATCCAACACCATTGCCCAGGAGAAAAGATCTCTTGACTTTGCCAGGATCAGATTGCAGGCATCCCCTAGGGAAGAGGAGGCTCCTAGTCGCTCGCTGTGTTTGTGGAGACACCTCAGTTCAGGAGGCATTTCGCCTCCTGGCATTTCAGGAGGCATATTGCAATACGATTACACATGGTAAAAATTGTTTATTTGGTGTCGTGAGAGGGAAGTCAATCCATTTCAGTTGAGCGTTATGGACGTTTTGAACTACCTGGCTAAAATAGCCGCTATATTATCATATAGTGTATTAAATTCTCATAGGTCGATGTTGTGGCAAACGTTTAAGTGTCTTGGGTGTAATTTTTCAGATGTCCTTATTAAGCATTTAATGAGGTTAAACCCCCTAAGCCCAGATATACATACACTTGGGATGTTTCTTTGTTATTAGAGTATATTAAGATATGTTGGCCTTTGGAAAGTCTTTCCTTGAAGATTCTTACATGGCGGCTTACAGCCTTGCTTGCACTGGTGACTGCGCAAAGAGTTCAGACTTTGCAAGCCATCAGTTTGTCTCTCATGCATAAAGGTTCTGATGATTCTGTTTGGTTTGATATAGATAGTTCGTTGAAAACAAGTAAAAAGATCGATTGGCAAAGCCTGTGAGACTTTTTAAGTTCCCGAACAAGAAATTATGTGTTGTTCATTCTCTTGATGCATATATTGTAAGGAATAGGATGAAACGTAAATGTGATAAATTGTTAGTTTCATATAAAACTTTTGATGGTGTATCCACTGCTACAATATCGCGATGGTTGTGTTGTATTTTGTCTGAATCTGGCATTGACATTTCCATATTCAAGGCTCATTCTTATAGATCTGCCTCAACATCACATGCCGTTCATGTGGGTGTTTCTGTCAAAGACGTCATGTCTGTTGCGGACTGGGCTTCGTCACAAACGTTTACACGTTTCTACCATCGGGACATAGATACTGGCAATCCAGCAGCAACTTTTGCCGAGACAGTTCTATGCTAAAAATGTGCTTGTTGTGGTAATAAATATTGCGTCAGTGGAAATGGTCTTTGCATCTATTGTCATTTTCTTTAAACATGCAAATATGACCCCGAAAGGCCAAAGGCTTACGAAAAAGAATTCTCATCTCTCGTCCCAGAATCTCGGAGAGACGTGCAATTCAAGAGGGATTCTTCTAGTAAGACAAGGCCGAGGCTTTGAGAGGTCACATTCCCACCCAAGTGAACAACTCTAGTTTGGTTATGGTGAGAAAGTGTGTACAAATATATAGGCTTTGGGTTCACTCTACTGATATATCCTGTAGACTGATGATAGTCTGCTGACCTGTGTAGAATGGCTTCTCCCACCCTTTCAACAATGCCAACAGATGGTATTTAATTTAAAGGAGACCTGCTGCTGGGCGTGCTCGCGGTTTATATAGGATGCACAGGGTTTCTTGACCTCTTTCAATGTCACATGTGAAGATGCGAGATGACCCCGTCATGCAAATGTGACCCCTCAAGGCCTCGGCCTTGTCTTACTAGAAGAATCCCTCTCGACCTGCACATCTCTCCGAGATGCTGGGGCGAGAGGGGAGAATTAATTTAATATTCAAAAATACCAATTTGGGTTCAAGTGGTAATTTTATCCTCACTATATCTCATATGTGTGCTCAACAGAATGAACATGAATTATTTGCATCAATCATTATCTGCTGATAATAAAACAATGACCAACTATCCATGAAATCTCTTGAGTACTGTGAAAAGACACCCAATGTGTGTGTGTGTGTGTGTGTGTGTGTATGTATGTGCGTGTGTTTATGTATGTATGTATCACAGGCCACTTTATTAGGCAAACTTGTTCAACTATGATCTACTGAAGTTCAAACTGAGCGTCAGAATTGGGAAGAGAGGTGATTTAACTGACTTTGGACATGCCATGGTTGTTGGTGCCCAACAGGCTGGTCTCTGTGAGCGGCAACTCTCTGGGCGAAAATGCCTTGTTGATACCAGAGGTCAGAGGTAAATGGCCAGACTGGTTTGAGCTGATATAAAGGCAACAGTATCTCATATAACCACTCGTGACAACCAAAGTATACAGAAGAGCATCTCTGAATGCACAACACATCGAACCTTGAAGCAGTTGGGCTACAGCAGCAGAAGACCCCACCGGTGCCACTCCAGTCTGCTGATAATGGGACACTGAAGCTACCATTTGCACGGGCTCACCAAAATTGGAAAAACATTGCCTGGTCTGATGAATCTCAATTTTTGCTGTGACAGTGGGATGGTGGGGTCAGAGTGTGGCGTAAACAACATGAAAACATGGATCCATCATGCCATGTATCAACGGTTCAAGCCGGTGGTGGTGTAATGGCGTGGGGGATATTTTTTTGGCACTCTTAGGGCCCCATAGTACCAATTGAGCATCGTTTAAACACCACAGCCTACCTGAGTATTGTTGCTGACCATGTCCTTCCCATTATGACCACAGTTGACTCACCTTTTGATGGCTACTTCCAGCAGGGTAACGCACCATGTCACAAAGCTCAAACTAGTTTTGGGAATGTTATCTCCACAATGCCCCAAGGAAAGAGCGAGGTTCACACACAGAGTGTCAAAATCAGTGTTGAGGAGCTTGTCTGCCTTGCACAGAACCCTAAATTCAAGTCTTTCAAACACCATTGGGATCAACGGGAAAGTTCATCTCAATAAAGTTTTTCTGGTGGAAAAAAATTTTCTGGCAAATTCCTGCAGTTGAGGTCTTACATCAAGTGAAAAGTCTACACTGAAAAATGGAGGATGTTATTTCTACAAAGTGGGGATCAGCTCCATATTAATGCCCATTATTTTAAACTGAGATGCTGAATAGCCAAGTGTGTGGCCATTATGAATGTCTTCAGTATTTCATGCCAATACTGATCCCCTGTTTCATTTTCTTTGTAACCAGGTGTAAAAAAAGTGGTGACAGTGGATGTCAGGGGTAACGAACAGCACTGGTTGAAGGTGCGAGACTTGACAAAGGGCGTGACCTACTGTTTCCGCGCGCAGGCCAAGACCATCAGCTTTGGCCCTGAGCTGGAGGCCAACATTACCACGGGGCCGGTAGAAGGTGAGAGCTGCAGAGTGAAATGTGTTTGAGGGCCCCAATGTGAGAAAGCTCCATCTACACTCTGTTCATGCCAGATGTGCCACCAGTGGTCACAGTGCTGCAGAGTTATAGGAGAGGGGAGCCTGATATTGCAGGATTGTTGGTTTTTGCGCAATGTGGCCAATTTTAATCTGTTGGGTTGTCTAGCTCTGTGACAAATCTCATTTCATGTCAAAATAAAAAATCCCAATCTTCACTGTTTCGTCTAATTAATGTCGACTCATGTTTCAAAAGTTTGTCATTTTTGAGTGAGGTGCAGTTATGAGACTATTGTTCAAGCCATATTGCATTAGGTATCATTGTAAAGGGATTCCCTTAAGTGTAATATTACCAGGTTCTAACATGATCATGTCTTTTGTTCTAATAACCAGTGAGTAAATAAACCAAAACTCATGATGCCCATTTTTGATCATATGATTCTCCGAAAGGTATCTTGTAATGCGATCTGGAAGTTCCTTCGAGCTTGTTGTGGGAGTTACAAAAGGTTCAAAGCTTTAAAAGAAAAGTTGAAAAAAGAGCTGGCAAAGCCACCAAACATACTGAAGAGACATGAGCAATTATCTTTTGCCAAAAAACAAGGGAAGTTAGTGCAGAAAGAATAATAAAACAACAACAGCTGTCAGTGTATCGAGTAAAATTTATGAGTTTGCAAAAAGGTGGAAGACAGATTTTGAGGGGAATACAGAGGTGCAAAATTTAGGTCTATAAAGTAAATATGCGCTCCAGTTTTTTGTTACAACTTCCTGGATTTGCTCTTCAGTTGAACATAATTCTTACGCCTGCTGAGGGTACTAATAAGTAAAGCCAGCTGACAGCTGGACTTTACCTCTGCTGACTACAAAACAGCTGCTCATCAGTCACATTTAGCTGCTTGTCAAAATAATTTGCCAAAATTGCAGTTTGTTGTTAGACTAATGCAACTACACACCACAAAAAAAAAGTCATTGGCGTAAACATGTTTTGTCCTTGAATTTACTTTTCTTTAATATTATGTAAAATAGGTGGCTTCTTAGTTAGCTGTAGCTTTGGTTTCTGACTGAAAAGCTCCATAATTTCCTGTAAACATGAAGACTTAGGAGATGTCTTTGACGAGATGATTGCAATTAAGCTCCGCGCGTAGTGTTTCTTTTGCAGGTGTTATTGCACCGGTTTAAATAAAGGCAGATTTTTGTCCTCGCCAAGAAAGTAAAATTAGTGTATGCTATATCAGTAGCTTGATCTAATCAATAGTTAGCGATATTGATACAATATACTTTTTTCATTTTTGAGGCAGAGATTGCGCAAGTTTTGGAGTTAGCAGACAGGGCCTGGGAGCAGTTCAGACTGCTGTAAAATTGTTGCCCTGCAATCAGCTTTGTTACTGTGTCTATTATTAGTTAAACCCCTATTTGTTACAATTTACTACGATTCATGTGCAATTTAGAATCGTTCAGTCGTGACGTTGGCCATTGGGGAATTAAAGCGAATGTGTTTTCTCTGAATAAATAATTCATTTTTATTCACTTAATCTGAAATTATTTATGCTTATATGCTCAAGAAATAAGTTACCTTACATTGCACTGGTACATGAAATGCATGTTGGTATTTATTAGAACTCATTATCTCCATTAGGAGACGCTGCTGGTGAATTAGAAAAAATAATAATAATAAACTCAAAGATTACTACAGAAATTTGCCAGTCGATAACTTGAGATTTTTTTTTTTGGCAAGATTTTTCCAATAATTATGTTTGTATTTGCAAATGTAGTACCATCTCAGGAAATATGTGTTAATTTGCATATATAAAAAAACAAAAAAATGAATATTTGAGAAAGCCAGGATTGCAATCTTTATTTCATTTTGACAACTTATTGGAGATAAATGTACGTTGTAATTGCTGGTGAGATTTTGGATATCTTCTTTAGAACTTTAGAAGTTATAAAATACTTGCACAGGTATAAATAATCAACTTTTTCATGTGTTTAAATCAGGCATTTAGAAAAGTCACTCTAACAACCTTCAAAGGATAAGAAAGACTGAAATTGGAATTAATTGTGTATGATTGTGCTGCAGAAGTTGGATTTTGGTCCAGAATACGGATAAAAGTTCAATTACACTGAACTAAACTAAAAGTTTTTAGTCCACAATAGAAACTGGAATTCCTAATGCACCTCAACCCTGGACACTAAAAACATTTAATGTTCCACTTCCATAGCACAGCTAAATCGGAGTTTGTCAAACTTGAGCACTGCCTTCTTTCTGCAGGATCTCCTGGCTCCCCAAAACTGATGTCAATTACGAAGTCTTCATCTGATCTCACCTTTCATTGGGCAGCTGGAGATACAGGGGCGGGACCAGTCACAAGTTACGTCATTGAGGCACGCCCCTCAGGTGAACATTGCTTTTTCTGCAGTTATGGGCCTGACTTTTTTGCATGCACTGCGTCTGACGATATGTGCAGAGACAGGTTGGTACATCTAATTTCCCACCAGCACTGCACGCAACTGGGTGGATTGATGAATATGGTGGGCCTTGTTCTATCTCAAGGGTTGTTTTCCATGTAGGTTAGATGGCACCAATGGGAGCGTCATTTAAATGAGGTTCAGTCATTTACATATGCCTTTGGCAGAGGTTCTGCTCTGTTGGTGCTCCCAACCAGGGGCACAGCAATAACATATTATACAACAATAATAAAGCAGGAATTAGAAATAAAGAATCCTCAGTGTGAAAAAACAAACAGATAAGAGCCAGTGGAGGTTGGGGTGAAGGCAGTCAAGCAAGAAAAATAGTTTTTGTATTCCCCATGAAGTCGTAGCAAAATGAACAACACAGCTGAGTGAGCTTGGCTGTCTTTTAAAATAAACTGCTATGTTGTAACATGGTAAAAGTACAAACCCCAATTTGACCTATAGTCAATTGAGTACAATACAAAGACAAGATATTTCATATTAAAACTAATAAATTTTATTGTTTTTTGGGAAATATTCATTCATTTTGAATTTGATGCCTGCAACACATTCAAACAGGGCCATCAGGAGATGGCAAATCCCCAGGCCCCACATATTGAAAGAATGAAAATGCCACCCGCTCCAGAAACAAACCATACCCACTTAAATTCTAAGTTCGAAATGTTTCCATGGAAACCAGAAAAAATTAAATATTCATCAACTTCGGATTAGCAAAAGGCATGATTAATGTGCACACCAAGTTTTGTTAAAAAATATTGAACGGTTTTCAAGTTATACTCCAGAAACGAAATGTTCACAAACAGACAGTCGGACAACTGCACCTATGACTATATCCCCCCTGCTTTGTTGCAGCACACGCAGAAAGTGGCTTGGCATTGTCTTGCTGAAAAGCAGGGATGTCGCTTGAATGGCAGCATATGTTGCTCCAAAACCTGTATGTACCTTTCAGCATTAATGGTGCCTTCACAGATGTGCAAGTTACCCATGCCATGGGCACAAACACATCCCCCTCCATCGCAGATCCTGGCTTTTGAACTTTGCGCTGATTGCAATCTGGATGGTCCTTTTCCTCTTTAGCCCAGAGGACACAACGTCCATGATACCCAAAAACAATTTGAAATGTGGACTCGTCAGACCACAGCACATTTTACACTTTGCGTCAGCCCATCTCAGATGAGCTCCTTGCTTGTGAATGACTGCGCCTTTAGGGACGCTCCTTTTATACCTAACAATGACACTCACCTGTTTCCAATTAAACTGTCCACCTGTTGAATGTTCCAAGCAGGTGTTTTTTGAGCATTCCTCAACTTTCCCGGTCTTTTGTTGCCCCTGTCCCAGCTTTTTGGAAAGTGTTTCAGGCATCAAATTCAAAATGAGTGAATATTTCCAAAAAAACAATAAAGTATATCAGTTTGAATATGAAATATCTTGTCATTGTAGTGTACTCAGTTGGATATAGGTGGAAAAGGATTTGCAAATCATTTTACTCTGTTTTTATTCACGTTTTACACAACGTCCCAACTTCATTAGGGTTTGTATTTGTGTACATGAATTTGACATTTACATTTGTTTATTTTGGAAGAGGCAAATGCAGATTCGGAAAGATAGCGCACAATGCTTGTGAGAAAATAAATCGATTCACACATACTAATACGTTTTAGGGCTTTGGTAATGTCCTTGGAACTAGGTCAAATATAATGGTCACAAGCATCTGAAGACCACCGCCTTAACATCTTAATAGTTGATCCAGGGATGATTTTAGCTGTTGTCATAGCTGCGCCAATGCAAGAAGAATGAGCGGTTTACCAGTCTGATGACATCCAACAAATGGAGCTCTGCGTTAGTTTCATCAGGCAGGAAAGTAAGGCTGGTCACTAGTGTTATGGCCCCAATTTGTTATGGCGTCACGGACAGCAAAGGGATGACAGACAAAATTCCCAAACTTCAACAGATTTAATTCAAACAAACACTTAGAACTAATTGACACTCTACCCTACTGACAAAGATTGAAATCAAATAAAAAATGAGATATTTACATTTCCTTTGTAATGGAGATGGGCTGCTATGTTGCAATGTCCTAGGACAGGAAAATGCTCCAACACAGGCAAAAATCCACAAAAAGCTTCATAGGTCTTGAAAAGAGTGACAGGTCTGGTCAAATATATCCTTCCGCAATTTCTCCTCCTACCCCACTCTCTCGATTTTTCTCCTTATATACTCTTTTCCAGCCCCCTCTGAGGCATGCCCGGGACATGCCCAAACCTAGTTTTAGATTGCTTAACAAAAAAAAATGTCAATACTGCCATCTAGTGGCTTTTTACCACATTACACCTCCATTCCAAAAGGGAAAAATTTTGACTTATAAAGGCAAAATTTTTCTTTTCAATACAAAAATGGTTAAGTAGACACTTGTATATATATACATATAATACAATATGCTAATAAACACGTGATATATATACACATACTCAAACACGGGATAAGCAATCGGCAATTACATTGTCAGCACCCTTTACATGCTTAATTTCCAAGTCAAACTCTTGTAAAATCAAACTCCAATTCAACAATCTCCGATTCTTGTTTTTCATCTTACTCAAAAACATTAACGGATTGTGGTCAGTATATACAATCATTGGCTTTTGCCCTGTACAAACATAAACCTCAAAGTGTTGTAAGGATAGAACTAGAGCCAACAGCTCCTTCTCAATTGTGGAATAGTTCTTTTGGTGGCGATTGAACTTCCTGGAGAAGTATGCCACGGGATGCTCAATGTCATCAGAGTCACTTCTCTGAAGGAGCACAGATCCACAAGCTTGGTCGCTAGCATCGACCGCCATGGAGAACGGTTTGTTGAAGTCAGGAGATTTGAGCACGGGGAAGTGACATAGCTGGGACTTCAGGCGATCGAAGGCTCTTTGGCATGCGTCATCCCAAGTGAACTTTACGCCTTTCTTCAGTTGGTTGGTGAGACTGAGAGCAATCTCAGCAAAGTTCTTGCAGAACTTGCGGTAGTAACCGATCATTCCAAGGAAGCGGGCAAAAAGCTTTTTTGTTGTCAGGAACTGGAAAGTCCATGATGGCTTGGACTTTAGCATTTATGGGTGCCACCTTACCCTGGCCTATGACGTAGCCAAGATACGTGACAGTAGCACAACCAAAGTCACTCTTGTTCAGGTTAACAGTCAGGTTAGCCTGGGTCAAGCGCTGGAACAACGTCTCTACATCTTTCAGATGTTCTTCCCAGGAGTCATGTGATCAGGTCGTCGATGTACGCACCCGTGTGTGGCAATCCGGCGATTGTAGACTGTATCATCCTTTGAAACGTGGCTGGGGCATTTTTCATGCCAAAGGGTAGGACTTCATACTGGTATAACCCAGATGGTGTGGAAAAAGCAGAGATGCTCTTGGCCCTCTCAGTTAAAGGCACATACCAATAACCCTTTAATAAATCAATCTTGGTCAGAAACTTTGCTTGCCCTACTCTATCGATACAATCATCAATCCTAGGTATTGGAAACACATCAGTTCTAGTTACAGCATTGACTTTGAGATAATCTGTACAGAATCTAGTACTTCCATCAGGTTTTGGAACTAGAACACAGGGTGAACTCCAATCTGAATTAGAGGGTCTGATAATATCATGTTCTAACATGTACTCAACCTCTTTCTCAGCAATCTTTCTCTTTTCAGGATTCATTCGATACGGATGCTGTTTTATTGGTTTGGCATCACCAACATCTACATCATGAGAGGCTATAGAAACTCTCTTTGGAACATCAGGAAATAGATCTTTATATTTCTTGATCAACCTCTCAAACTGATCTTTCTGTGAGGGTTCTAAATGCTGGAGATTTACATCAAGATTTTGCAACACTTCAGAATTTGACAATTTACATGAAAGAACTTCAGCTTTAATTCTAGGTTCATCATCTTGAAACTCCCCTCATCTTCACAAGTCTCGGCCATAGGAGGATCTGAAGTGACAGCTGCAACCCTAGCATTTCTATCATGATAAGGCTTCAGCATGTTAATGTGACACAACTGTTTTGGCTTTCTCCTATCTGGAGTCTTCACAATGTAATTGAGATCATTGAGTTTTGTCAGAATTTCATAAGGACCATGAAATCTAGCCTGCAATGGATTGGACTGCAAGGGAAACAACACAAGGACCTTGTCTCTTGGTTTTAAACTCACGGCTTCTAGCCTTATGATCATACCAAGTTTTCATTTTTCCCTGACTTGATTTCAAGGTTCTCTTTGGCTAGGTCACAAGCTGCATGCAGTCTTTCCTTGAACTTGCTAACATAGTCTAACAGACTGATATGCGGCTCTTTCTCTTGCCATTGTTCACTCAACAATAGCAAAGGTCCTCTCACTTCATGGCCAAACACTAGCTCAAATGGTCTGAATCCAGTAAACTCCTGCACTGCTTCTCTAGCTGCAAACAACAGCAAATGAACACCTTCATCCCAGTCTTTCTCATGGTCATAACAATAAGTCCTCATCATTGTCTTGAGAGTGGAATGAAACCGCTCTAAGGCACCCTGACTCTCTGGATGATAGGTACTGGAAAGAATCCTCTTCGCACCTAGTTCATACACAACCTGCTGAAACAATCTGGAAGTGAAATTGCTACCTTGATCTGACTGAATTTCCCTGGGAAGGCCAAACAACGTGAAAAACTTTATCAAAGCCTTCGAAATTGCAGTTGCCTTGATGTTGCGTAGAGGGGATGGCTTCAGGGAATCTGGTAGATGCACACATGATTGTCAACAAGTACTGATTTCCAGATCTAGTCTTGGGTAATGGACCAACACAATCAACAATGACCTTGGAGAAGGGCTCCCCAAATGCTGGGATAGGCTGCAATGGAGCTACAGGTGGGTCTAACTGGTGTTTTCCAACTACCTGACAAGTGTGACAGGTTTTGCAAAAGTTGGAAACATCTTTCCGAAGTCCAGGCCAGAAGAAGTGTTCCATGATCTTGTCAACAGTCTTGTTAACACCAAGATGACCTCCTAAAGGCAAACTATGAGCCATTGTTAAGATCTCATTCCTGTAGACCTTCGGAACAACAATTTGCTTGACCACTGCCCAATCTGCATTGGCAGGGATATCAGGAGGGCACCACTTCCGCATCAACACTCCATCCTTTAGATAATACCCAACTGGAACTGCGTCTATTTCTTCATCAGGAAGGGCTCTCTTCTTTAGTACACAAATTTCAGGATCATTGGTTTGCTCCTGAATCAACCGCTTTCTGGACAGAGACAAGTCTCCAGACACATCAGAATCACCAGACCCATCTGGCTGGCTGAATAGAGAACTGAAAAAAGTGTCTGATAAGTCCTCAAACGGAGAAACCATAGTAGGCTGAACAGAGTCATGAGGCGAACCACCTGAGTCATAACTATTCAATGTGCTGGACGGCACCACATCATCTTCTTCTTGAGCCTTCTTGGCCATAGCACGAGTCACTGCACAGGAAGGATACAGAGATGGGTCTTCATCGCCATCTTCAGTGCTCGGCTGTGAAGTAAGATGAACAGGGGGAACTACATTGCCCCCAGCCAGGTCATTGCCTAGCAACAGAGAAACACCCTTGATAGGTAGACTTGACATAAGTCCCACCTTTACCTGTCCTGTAACTAAATCTGACTTCAAGAATACAGAGCACAGGGGTACAGATACAGTCCTCCCTTCAATACCTTGTACAAGTATGAAATCCCCAGAAGCAGTCTCATCACGTAACTCCAAGGAGTCCATCAACAAAAGTGACTGAGAAGCTCCGGTATCCCTTAGGATATATATGGGGACAGGAGGAGAATGCTCATTCATAGCCACAAATCCCTCTGACACAAATGGAAGAAATTCCTCCCTCACAAAGTCAGCAGTATCAGGCTTCTTAGCCTCACAAGAAGCAGGCAATTTAGCAGATCGGTCATCTACTACAAGGGTTTCTAACCTTGTCTTCACAAAGGCATTGGGTTTGGTATCCTTTTCTTGTTCTTTCTTAGCTTTAAGGAACCAACAGTTAGTTGTAACATGACCAGATTTCTTGCAATAATTGCAAACTAGACCACTTTTGTCACTGTCAGCTTTCATACTTTGATCAGACCTTTGACTGGATTTCTGAGCACCATCACCAGATTTGTCTTTGTCTTTGGGTGAGGAATCTTGGGTATCACCGTTACCTTTCTTCTGAAATTGGGACCATCTATTGTTATGGCTAGACTGAAATTTGGACTTATGTGTAAGAACATATTCGTCTGCAAACTTGGCAGCTGATTGCAAATTCAGTGCTTGCTTCTCATTAAGGTAGGTCTTAATATCATCCTTGACACAGTTCTTGAATTCTTCAACTAACACCATCTCTTTTAGTGAGTTGAAATCATCCTTGACCTCCATAGAAGTACACCAGCGCTCAAAGCAAACCTTCTTCTCGTTAGCAAATTCCACATAAGTCTGATTGTCAGTATTATTC
This sequence comes from Gymnothorax javanicus, assembly GCA_029692085.1. Taxonomy (NCBI): domain Eukaryota; kingdom Metazoa; phylum Chordata; class Actinopteri; order Anguilliformes; family Muraenidae; genus Gymnothorax; species Gymnothorax javanicus. The sequence continues at coordinate 23,897,235 of CM056206.1, read as the reverse complement.
AGACCTCTGAATTTCTGTCGGTAAGCCTCTGGAACCAACTCATAAGCTGTCAAAATAACCTTTTTGACAACCTCATAATCAGAGGAATCATCTGCAGACAAAGCCGAATAGGCTTGTTGAGCTTTACCCTTGAGGACAGTTTGCAACATCAGAGGCCAGTGTTCCTTTGGCCACTGACAACTAACATAACATAACATAACATAACATGAATGGCGAGAACAGGCCGTTCAGCCCAACTAGGCTCGCCAGTTTCTTTGTACCATCGTGAATATATCACTTCAGATACTCAATGACTCAATGGTATCTAGCTTTAAGTCAAGTCTGCTCTTGAAAACTCCCAAGGTCTCTGCCTCAACAATATGGTCAGACAAGCTGTTCCACACTGAAATTACTCTTTGGGTGAAGAAATATTTCCGAATATCAGTGCTAAATTTACCTTTAGTCAGCTTCCATTTGTGACCCCGAGTTCTGCTAACAACACTTGGTTGAAGGAATCCTACATAATTCACTTTGTTAATCCCTTTAACATATTTAAAGACCTCAATCAAATCACCCCTTAGTCTCCTTTTCCTAAGACTAAAGAGATTAAGGATCTTCAGCCTTTTCTCATATTTCATCTTTAATACCGAATTAGCTTCGTGGCTCTTCTCTGAACTTTCTCTAAAGCCTCTATGTCTTTCTTAAAGTATGGTCCCCAGAACTGTACACAATACTCTAGATGTGGTCTGACAATGTGTTGTACAAAAGAAGCATCACCTCCTTGGATTTGAACTCAATACTTTTGGCAATGTATCCCAGCATCCGATTGGCTTTTTAACAGCTCACGGCACAATGGCTAGAGCCTGTGAGGGTTTGGTCAACAATCACTCCCAGATCTTTCTCTTGTGGAGCACATTCCAGTTTAAAACCTCCCATGAAGTAATCCCGTCTAATGTTTTTATTACCTACATGTACTACTTTTACATTTTGCTACATTACATTTCATTTGCCACATTTCTGCCCAATTCTGAATTCTATCCAAATCATCCTGAATCACTTTAGTGGACTCTAAACTATTTGCCAAGCCCCCAATTTAGTATCATCTGCAAATTTCACTAATCTGCTCTCAATATTCCTATCAAGGTCATTAATGTAGATGAGGAACAGCAGGGGTCCCAACACCCATCCCTGGGGGACGCCACTCCCCACCCTACCTAGCTCAGATGATATACCACTGACCACCACTCTTTGTGTTCTGTCCTGCAACCAGTTATGAATCCACTTCAGAATACCACCTGTAACTCCAATGGAGCTCATTTTAAAAATTAGTCTCTTATGCGGTACTGTGTCAAATGCTTTCTGAAAATCCAAATATATGATGTCATAAGCCCTGCTCTGGTCATAAGTCTTGGTGGCCTCTTCAAAAAATTCCAGAAGGTTTGTCAGGCATGACCTTCCTTTACGAAAACCATGTTGGCTATCCCTCAAGATATTGTTACGTTCAAGAAATAAGTCCAGCTCATCTTTTATGATAGATTCCAATATTTTGCTAATGCAAGTTAAACTGACTGACCTGTAATTACCTGGCTCAATACGGTCCCCTTTTTATATATTGGTATTATATTGCCCTGTTTCCAATCATTTGGTATTTCTCCAGTTTCTAAAGACCGTCTAAAGATGGCAGATAGCGGCTTAAAGATGATCTCACTAACTTCCCTGAGCACTCTAGGATATAAGCCATCAGGACCCGCCAGTATCTGCCTTTAGTTGATGCAACTTGTCTAATCTGACGTTATCCCTAACCTCAATTTCCGCTAAATAATCTTGAGCATTGGACAAGCCCTCTGGCCGAATAAAGACCCGCTCTAAGGTAAAATTCTCAACAAAGTAACCGTTTAAGGTGTCCGCAATATCCTTATTATCATATAGCAGCGATCCATTTTTATTCTTTATGCACTTAACCTGCTCTTTGACTTTCCTTTTTCTGCTACAGTACTGAAAGAAGCGCTTTTAGGTTAGTTTTTGCCCCCTCTGCAATTTGTCTTTCATACAGTCTTCTAGCATTCCTCAGCTCTTTTTTGACCACAGCCCGCATTTTACAGAATTAGGCCTTAGTAATCTCATTGTTATCCTCTATGTACATCTTATAAAGATTCCTCTTTTCCCTCAAACTCCTCACGAATAGCTGCTGTCATCCACTGAGGATTCTGCTTTTTCAGCTTACTTTTGGACACCTTTGGAATGAATTTACATTGTGAATCAAGTAAAACCCCCTAAATCTTTCCCACATCTCATTTACAGACTCACAGTCCAGGAGTGTCTCCCATTTTGTTTCACTTAGATATGACCCATCCTGTCAAAGTTTGCTCGCCTAAAATTAAAAATTTTTTTTTTTGTAGACACCTTTTTAACTTCCCATGAAACCTCAAAATTAATAGTAGAGTGATCACTTGTCCCAAGTGGCTCCAGTACCTCAACATTGCTAATTCTATCTGGGTCATTACAGAGCAGCAAATCTAAAATTGCCTTCTCTCTTGTAGGTTTATTAACATACTGCACCAAAAAATTATCATTTATGACATCTAGAAATTCTTCCTCCCCCCTACCCTGTCCTTTCACAATTTCCCAATCAATACCAGGATAATTTAAGTCTCCCATAATAATAGTCCCTCCTCCTCTACAAGCTTGCGTAAATCCTCTTAAGGAGCATTTCATTGACTGTACTGTCCAAAGCTGGTGGTCGATAGCATACACCTATGTTTAAACCAGTCTCGTGTTTGCCAGTGAGCCTGACCCAGATATCTTCACAAGGCACGGAATATTCAATTTCAGGAATTTCCTGCACATTTATGTTTTCGTTCACATAGAGTGCTACACCCCCTCCTCGCCTATTACATCTATCCTTCCTAAAGAGCTTAGAACCTTCTACATTATATTCATCTCCATCCTCTTCACTAAGCCATGTCTCTGTAATCCCAACTATGTCATAGCCTTCACTAATCATAACGGCCTCAAGTTCTTGAAATTTATTTTTTTAATGCTTCTTGCATTTAGATAAAAAACATTTCAGGTTATCATGAACAGCTCTTCCCCTTCGATTTCCCATGCGCCTGCTGCTCAAAGCCCCTCACCATGCTTTTTTGCTTTAAAAATATATCATCAATAGTGCATGTAACGCTGTCAGCTTCCATCAGGGCAGTCTGCATTTCCCTCTGTGTAACACTCTCTAACCTCCCTGCCCCCTAAGTCCCTAGTTTAAATAACTCTCTGCTACCCTCAACATACGCTGACCCAGTGCAAAGGTACCCCTCCGGTTCAGGTGTAGCCCATCCGGCTTGAACAGGTCACCCCTGTCCCAGAAGTAGTTCCAGTGCCCCATAAACCTATACCCCTCTTTCCTACACCAGGTTCAGAGCCACGTGTTAAACCTCCAGATAAAATTCTGCTTCCCTCTGCTTGCATCCGGTAGAATCACTACCGTGGAGGATCTGCTCCTAAGCTTTTCAGCTAATTCAACAAATTTGCTTTGCAGAACCTCAAACCTACCCTTACCTATGTCATTAGTCCCAACATGGACCATGACAACTGGATCCCTCCCGCCCTGGCCAGGAGCTTGTCCGCCTGACGCTCCAGGAGGTCTCCTACCTGGGCATCAGGCAGGCAACACACCGTCTGAGACTCCTTGTCCATTCTTGTCTATTCCTCTAAGTATTGAGTCCCCCACTATCAATAACTCTCTTTTTCTGAGGGGTAGAGGCCAACAGGGTGCCCTGCTGCTCATCAGTCCCCTCACTCTCAGGGTCAGGGGCCAATTCGAGTTCCTGCAAGGGCCGGAATTTGGACACCTCAACCACTGGAGGAGCTGTTGCTGTCATGTGCACGCCCTTTCCTGCGCTGACGTCCTACCATCACCCAACTTTCTCTCCCTGCCTGCTCTGGGGTCCCCACACCACCCTGCTTTGGCGTACAGACCATTTCTCTAAACGACATACTACTTAGTTCCTCTAGGAACTCTACTGATTACCCTCTGCCGCCAACTGGCCCTGAAGAACAAGGATCTTGCTCTCCAGATGCTCAATTAGCTGGCACCGGTGACAGACAAACCCACCCTAAATCTTTCCAAAAAGTGCGATCATCCTGCAACCGTCACATAGTTTTGGCCACATTTTGAACCCCCCCTACCAAATGACCTCGCTCACCCTAGATAACAAAAAAAAATTACTAATGCAGGAACCACAATTTATTAATTAATTAACCTGAAAGCCCTAAGCAGCAGTCACAATAGAAACCGTTATGTGAATGGATAATAAGCCTCTTTTAACAGGGGCTTAGTTTTTAGTGAACAGAAATGAAATACCAAATTGAGAAACTCTATCGATAATAAGCACTCCTAATAAGCCAACTTGAATTTATCTAGACCCGGTACTATTAATATACTAACCCAAAAAGTCTCACAGGGCTTAGCTGAGAACCCAGATAAAAGACTGGCAATACTACGCCCAGGAGAAACTGGAGGAGGGAGGAGGGGAGCACTCGGTAAAGCTTTCGTTTAAATTCAAGGGTAACCGAACGGACGACTAAAGTGACTGCTGTCCTATTGACTAAATACTAAATCTCAGATCCCCAGCCAAAAAAGCAAACAGTAACTATCTAGCTAGCCAGCCACAAATACAACCAAGAGTAACCGAGATAAGAGTTAAGCCTCGGTTCCCTTTAATTAAAACGGACCGAATAAACAAGTCGTTTGCCCATTGGAGCGAACTATTATCTCCCCAACAAGCTGTCGCTGAGCACTCAAACAAGCAGTTAAACTTTAATCAGCTGATCAAGGCACCGCAACCGGAGGAAAATACAAAGATAACGTAATTTGCAATGTGTTTAATCAGAAGAGCCCTTCGATGACAATAAAATGCAAAAAGACAAAAACCCGGTTCGCGTTAATATTCAAGCTTGGAAATTTTATCACGATAATGCGGTCAGGATAGAGAACGAAGGGACTAAAAACCCCGTGAACATCAATATTTATTGGCTAGAAGACTGTATGAAAGGCAAGCGACCAAGTATTAGTTAGATATCCCGGTAATTTGATATATTCCTGGCGTTGAGAGCTTACAATAGTTAGTTAGCTAAATCAGCTACAGAAAAAAGCAGGCGACAGTGTACCTCAGTCCTTGAAAACAACTCTGACTTACTTTGTATATCACACAATTCACTAAGTTAGACAATTACTTCGTTTAGTTTATTCTTTAAATTTAGCGTTTAAATTTATTTTACTTTACCTTACTTTGGTAACTCTTAGCTACCTTCTCGAAGCACTGGAAATACTTATCAACCTCCTTCTCCGAGAATGGAGGCACCAGCTTTACCTCCTGACTAGCCCGAAATTTGTTTTTCTCTTCTATTTTAATTTTTTAGTTGCTCCATTTGGAGCCTTTCTTCCCTGTCTAATTTGTCTAAATCAAATCTCTCTGTCTCTGTCTCTCTCTTTCTGCTCTTTCCTCTTTCTCTCTCTCAAATTCTCTTTGTTTTTCTTTTTCCTCAATTTCTTTTTCTCTCTCTCTCTTTTTTCTCTTCTCTTGCTAATTTTTCTAACTCAAACTGCCTTTTTTTTTTTTTTCTTCAATTTCTAGCATTTTTTAATTTAAGTTCCAATTCTACATTTGGATTTTCCACTGGAAACTGTTCCAGATCTCCTGGTGCAAACACATTTTCATCAATGTAATATTCAACAATCTCTCTAGCTAGTCTTGCTTTTCGCATGGCTGGTTTTACCTCTGTCAGCTCTAACTGTCTGCATATTTCTAGCAGTTCTGTCTTTTTAAAAGACTTCAAAACCTCTACGGTTGGTGATGCCAAGAAATCATCCATTGCTGTTGATCTGCCAATATATATCTAGGAAAATTCAAAAAACAATTTCACTATTTGAAATTTTAGATTTTCAATAAATGACTCGCACAATGGTCTACCCCGGACCCGAGCCCCCAATTTGTTATGGCCCCAATTTGTTATGGCGTCACGGACAGCAAAGGGATGACAGACAAAATTCCCAAACTTCAACAGATTTAATTAAAAAAAACACTTAGAACTAATTGACACTCTACCCTACTGACAAAGATTGAAATCAAATAAAAAATGAGATATTTACATTTCCTTTGTAATGGAGATGGGCTGCTATGTTGCAATGTCCTAGGACAGGAAAATGCTCCAACACAGGCAAAAATCCACAAAAAGCTTCATAGGTCTTGAAAAGAGTGACAGGTCTGGTCAAATATATCTTTCCGCAATTTCTCCTCCTACCCCACTCTCTCGATTTTTCTCCTTATATACTCTTTTCCAGCCCCCTCTGAGGCATGCCCGGGACATGCCCAAACCTAGTTTTAGATTGCTTAACAAAAAAAATGTCAATACTGCCATCTAGTGGCTTTTTACCACATTACACTAGCATGTTTCTGTCCAATCATTCTTGACTGAAGCTTCTCCCAACCACTTGGCAAGCTTTTTAACAAAGGCAGCATTCATTCATTTCTCTAGCTCTGTGCCCTCTACACTGCCTCTACTCTGGTTTGACAAAAAATCTACTGCTGATCTACAAGCTGTGAGATAAATTCATTTGGTGTTCACAAGGACAATTGCTCTGAAGGTAAACCTTTGTCACCATTATGGGGCAGAGAGAGGCTTTTTTCCACTTTCCCTCCTATTTGAAAGTAATGTAGCCCACCTGCTATGGATTTAGCGGCTTTTCCACTCTCCTGGGCGCAATTTATTATTATATTCACAAATAAAATATCTAGGGTTGTCCGTCCTCTATATACCGCAGTTAGGTGGAGGTTAATTTGACTGATGACTATGTAGATTGATCATATGCTTGCGCACTCATATAACCATGTTCCATCTCATCACCTGCAAACTTCAGATTCTGACGGGGAAGCCCTATTTTTCTTTAATTCGGCTGAGCCCAAGTCTGAAACGCATTCCAAGGATCTTTCAATCTTGATTAATATGCTCCCTTGAGTAACCTCCGATGCATTCAGTTTATTACCTCATGAACTAGTGTGCAAAGCCATGTTTACATAATGCACTTTGTTCTTAGTTTTAAAACTTCGTTGAAGCTTTGTATTTGAAGGCTACGCCTCAAAAATCTTGCCTTTTTAAACGTGGCTATTCGATATGGAAGTGCTCCCTGTGTATAGACTCATTAAATGATTGGTAACAGGTGTGTGTGAGATCTACGCCTTAAGAACTAAGGAGCAGTGTGCATCCTATTCCTGAAATGTAGCAACAATTATCTGCTCAACCATTTTAAGCTCACAGTCCTTGTGAATCAATGGTAGGTGCCACCTACGGGCATTACTAGTTAAACCAACGTGGTCCCAAAACAAAATCAGTGCTTTCACAATGTACATAAGACACATATTCCATTTCAAGAAACTTCTCCATGGCACATGTCTGGTTTTGTCAGATCTGACATATTGGTAACAGCGCCCCCATACTGATATATTTTTGAACTTTCGTCCCCTTAAATCCAGACATTGGCAAAGAGTGCCATAGAACTTCCTTTGGCATGTTAAAATATCCTGAAAGGGCTGGAGACTCAGCTAATTTCAAGGCTCTATCTTTGTTAGTAACATTTTTATGGACCCCTGAACATCACTGGAAATCATAAAAAATGGGCAAATTGGAGAATTTGTCAAAATGCCTGTAGCCGCTGCTCCAAGATGAAGCATAGTGCCAAAGATGTTTCTGGTGTCCTTTGTTTAGCCCAAAGGAAGGTTCAAATTAATGGTCTGCTCATCCCCACAGGTGTCTGGTTATTAAATTTAATCCACTGTACAAACAGGGAATAATTTGCCTGCACCCAACTTTGGGAGCAAATATCTCAAAATACCAAAAAAGTGCCAGACTAAATACCTCAAAATTTTTCTCAATTTGATGTCTGAAAAGGAAACAGGTAAGATGAATTTGGCAGTGGTCTGTTTAAAAATGAAAATAAGCCTGAATTTGTAAAAATATTTTTTCCAATTGTACACAGATTTCTTGTCATTGCATGTATAACCAACATGACCACCAGGAGGCCATTTCACATTTTAAAAATTTGGGTATCCCAATATTAGATACAACCATAACTTGTTTGGCACACTGAAGCAGTTATCCACAATATTCATTCAAAAATGGGTATTTTTCCTCAAAAATGCTCAATTTGGTACCTGACTTGTCCACTTCTAGGTGGCGCTGTAGCCATATCGATAAAAATTGTGAGCTCAAACTTCAGGATTCCCGTTACACATGTATGAGCACCGTTCTGCCAAATTTCATGCAATTTCTGTGATGTCAACTCCACCACCAGTGCTACTCTCTCAGATTATGGCTCTTAACCTTTATTAGCTTGTAATTTTTTTTTTTTTTATAAATTTGGCATCTCCAATCCCCACCCGAATCTGGAATGCCCAATTGGTGAACTATGTACAAAGCTTGCTCGTATGCGACCCCTTGCTGCCAACCCAGGAGAGCGAAGACAGTTCACGGCTCTCCTCTGAAGCACGTGCCTGTCAGCCACTGCTTCTTATACACTCATTGGTTGAATCTTCACAAGTTCAGAACGAGGGGGGAGGATACCCGGACATGAACAGACTTAGAATCTTCCAGACGAACGCCCGTCTGGCCAACAGGAGGCGCTTGAGCAACGAACAAAGCTATTTTAGCTATTTCCCTTTTCCCGGCAGTCCCTTCCCAATTTGAAACCCTGTAGCGCGATGGCCAATTGTGCGCTACTCTGAAAAAGCTGCCGACCACTGCGGTTGGTACGACCGGGGCTCGAACCCGCGACATGATAGTCACTTCTGCACTGCAACGCAGTGCCTTAACCGAGTGAGCTATCCGGAATTAGCTTGTAATTTTGAGAAGGTATGGTAAATGCAAACAATGCTGAGCAGTGTTAGATCACAAATTAGCAAACGTATCGGCAATCCGATTGCGATCTGATTAGACACCTGAACTCCATCCTCACAAACCAAGAATGAGTATTTAGATAAAGAATGAGATATGAATTAGCTACACTTGTTGAAACATAGCAATTCACTGCTCTGTAAGGTTAAGCTGAATCTTTTACCCGGTAATGACTGTCAAATTTGCAAGGTAACGGGCACTGAATGTTGCTTGCTAACATTGTTTTTGAATGTATTTGTGTAGAAAACATGTAAATGGTCAATTACAGGTTAGCATGTGTTAAAACTACTGTAACATAGAACAACAGCAAGTGAACCATTTTCCTGACGTAATTTTTGTGACATAATACTGGCACTATTTCCAAACTGTCTGTTAAGCCTTCACCTGGTGCTATGCTTACTAGTACCATTTTCTGCTTAAATTTCATATTAACTGGCAGTGGCCTTAAAGGTGCACTATGCAAGTTTGTTTGTTTTCTGCGCAATTATATTTTTGTCTCAATTCACCGACATCTTCCCACGATCCGCCAGCTGCCTGCCCCTGAATTCACTGTAAAATAAAACCTGGGCTCTGGAGACCGCACAGGCATCACAAACTGCAAATAAACACAAGGGGTACAGGCTGTGCCCCATAACATAACAAACCATTCCGGCCAATCACTGACAAGTGTTGACAGTTACGGAAGCATGGGAGGGAGGGAACTATGGGAGGGAGGGGCGAGCTACCTCTGTTTTGTTTGAATTCGAATGTCAACAGAAGTGATGGCAACAAACTTGCATAGTGCACCTTTAAGTCTTAAGCAGAGAGATGGGAGAGCCACAGCTGCGGGCCATTGCTAGGTTACAACAAAAAGCAGCGCGTTCATGCGGGAGCAAACTAGCATGCATGAGACATAAGTCACGCAGTGTCTGCTTGGCTCTGGAAATAAGGTCCCATGTCAGAGTGCTGTGCCATTGAGCAATTTCCATTGAAATGAATGAGTGGCCATTTTTGTATTCCGTATCCAGTTCTTATGATACATCCATGGTTGAAGCTAGCAGTCGGAGCGCATAAGATGTTATTACTCGCCCATAATTAATGCATCACTGTAAGGCCACACCTCCAGCCGTCCAGCTCACCGGTCTACTGGACCCTGGATCGCGCTTCAGTCATTTTATCCAATTTCTATTAACACCTGTTTCTCATTTCCACTGAGTGGTAGCAGTGTGTATTTAAGACTGAACTTCTCTCAGTCTCTTTGCAAAGTCTGAGTAATCACATGCCTGTCTTATAAGGCTTATTCTCCGCATTCACGAACTCATTCTAAAACCTAGAGACCATGCTGTTTATTGTTTTACCAGCACGTTTATTATTAAGGAACCTTGTTTCCAGTTTTGTTTCCTATTTGTAATACAGTGTTTCTGTAGCTTAGCCCAGACTTTGTATTACTCATAGTGCTCGTATTTGGGAACCTCAGTTCCTTGTTGTTTTGCCGTGCTGTTGGTTATCAAATGCAACCAAATCCATCCTTGAGCTTGATTCCAGTCTTCAACTTCCTGTCCTCAGTGCAGCTGCATTCTGCAAGTAGTACAGAACGTTTCAGTCACCTTATCAGCCATACATATCGGAAGAAATTTTTACATCTGCCGATACCGATAATCAACTTTTTAAGATTTTGTTGGTCGATACAGATATTATGCCGATAATATTATGCATCCCTAAATAAAAATTTTTCTGACTCTGTACCAGCATGAATTTTTGACTTCTTCAAAAGTGACCAAGTTTTTATAAAAAAGAAAGTAATTGTTTTATATTTTAGTTTTCCAGGTTTACTCTGTTTTGCATTCAGAGTTAAGTGTAGTTAAGGGTTTTAAATATACGCAGAACCACTCCCATTGACGTATCCCGATTGTAATATTCCTTGTGCCTTTTGCACATGATAGCGGAAATTGGGGCCTACATTTTCTGAACATCATGATACTAAAGAACCAGATATCGTTTTGGAAGGGCACGGAATCTATTCAGACCTCCCGAAAACAAAATTAAACCTGCTCAATTAAGATAAAGCAACATATATGCCGCAATATTATTCAGCAATCACAAGAGAATGTGGGTGAGGATTTGAATGTGAGTGAGACTTCTGTCAAGTTTTTTACGGTCAGACCCAGCAAACTCTCAAGTTTATATCTGTGTTACAGTGCAGCTCAGTGTTCTGTAAGAAGGTTTTGTCAATGCAATGAATAATTTTAAAGACAATTTCTGTCATGTTCGGGTAAAAAGCTATCGGTGCCCTGGTGTGCAATTTTATTGTTGGTAGTTGTTACCAGTAGTGGAAGGGAGAAGCAGTACTTATATGGACACAATATCCATAAAGCAAGACAGTTCTCCACAGTGTCCAGATGTCTGGGAATATGATGCCAATTACCTTGTGTCCTCTGCCTGTTTACAGATGAGGGTTCGTGGGATGAATTTGCGAAACATCTGCCTCCAAGCAGTACATCCCATTCCATCAGTCTAGACCATCTCAGGCAAGGGGTGAGCTACCAGTTCCGGGTGCTTGCTGTTAATGCGGCCGGCTACGGTGAGCCGAGTACTGCCTCTGCTGCCATGTCGGGTAAGCTCAGGAATTCTCCTTCACACAGCATTTTAATATGATTCCCCACACCTTTATATATTTTTTTCTTTCTTACTTTTTTTTTTACATTTTCTTTTAGGTTCTGAATGGGGATAAAAGTGCTGCAGTACGTCATTCCCATTTGAAATCGATTAACTGTCAAAGATGGTTGCTATATTCACGGAACAGCATTACCTTGAGGAAGCATTGAAATCAATTGACTGTCAAAGACGGTTGCCATACACACAGAACAGCATTACCTTGAAATGCTTTTTCCACACCCTTTCAACAGATAATATGTGACTCTGTAGTACTATTAGTCAGCACTGCATGCGCAGTAATTTATAGCCATGGTTCATTGCAGTCAATGACTCCCTCAAGGTAAACACCCTGTTTCCTTATCTCCAGAATGCATTACATCAGGAGCAGGCAGCACTATAGTTCATAGTTGCCCCAATTCATTAGGCAGTTGTTTACAGAGCTTGTTCTGATGATATTTTTTTTCCTTTATTTCACTGGGTTAACTGGTTAAAAATTACCGTTTACGACATTGGCCTGGTGACAGGGGCATGGGTCATATAATGATATCTAAAGTATGAGAGGAGGGATTGGACCCATGTAGTATTGTTTCAGTAGCAGTCGACTTATTGAATTCACAAATTTTACAACTTCAAGTCCAAATAAGTTGGCACATCATGGAAAAATGCATATAAAATCAAAACGGAATGATTTTTAAAGTCCATTCACCCTCTACTATATTGACAACAGTAAAAAAGACATTATTTGATGTTCTAATACATGAATTTAATTGCTTATTGAAAATATACAATACGAATTAAAAAAAAGTTGGCACATTTGGCTATTTACCATGGTGTAGCATAATGCCTACAATAACACTCATTCAGCATTAGGACAGTGAAAACACAAGTTGATAAAGGCAAGAAAAATTAATTTGCCCCCATTCTTCCATTATGCTACGCAGCTGCACAGGGCCTGTGTTGCACTTTATTTTGCTTCATAAGGCACCATGCATTCTTAGGTGGAGAGGCAGGCCAATCAAGTACCTGCACATGCTCTTATAATCCGTGCAGCATGTGGTTTTTCATTGTTTTGCAGGAAAATGCTGGGATATCCTTTAAAGTGATGAAAGAAGCCCTTATTGCTCTAAAATTTATGCCTGTCTTTTTTTGTTCATGTTCTAGTTGCCCATGCCATGTGCACTAATGCATCTCAATACCGGTGTTTTTGACCTCACGTTGATAACAGCTTGGGTTGTCCTCATCGTCCTTGGTCCAGAGAACATGGCAGAGTTTTCTTTTCCAAAAAACACTTAAAATTTTGACTTTTTGGAGCACTGTAAACACTTCCCCTGAGGTACTGTCCAGCTTTGGCTTTGTTGCTGAATGAAAAAGGTTGAACAAAGTATGTTGAGAGCCCACAGTTCTTTAGACAGTGATTTCTGTGGGATTGGATTGCATTCAGAAGTGGTTGTCGATCTTGTGGTTTTTGCACCAAGATACCACCAGCCTCTTTCCATCATTTAATTGTATTATGCGCTGTGGAGGGTGAAATGTTGGTCCCAAAGCAATGGATTGTAAGTTTACACATCTGTTGGAAAATTCACTGGGCCTTTTTTGGGGGCTCCTTTCTTATTATAACACAATTCACTCACCTGTTTAACATCATCTGTTTCACAGAACATTATTATTTCAAGTTTGATCTTGAGTTCTTAGTTTTAGCCTGAGTCCAAAGGGACGCCAAAAAATGTCTTTGTGTGTTTGTTTACAGTAGGCCAATCTGCATTTTTACATTGAAATGCTCAACGCTTCCATCATGTTGATCAATAATTTTTGAGTCACCAATTTTCTACTTGTTGAAGGGATAGTTTAACCAAAAATGAAATTCAGTCATCATCTACTCACCCTGAGGCTAAATGAAGGGTCGGTGAATTTCTTTGGCCCTCAAAAAACTTCTGGAGTTTCAGAGAAAAACAGCATTGAAGACAAATCCAAATGAACTGAAGTCAATTATGGCCATTCTTTCAAGCGAAAAAAACTACATTAAAAAACACAACATGCCTCCATACTGCTCGTGTGGCGGAATCCAAATATCTCTAAGTCCTGACATTCAAGTCTGACTCGAAAAGACATCTTTTCACCATGTCTTTAGCCTAAATGTCCAAGGTAGCCACTTAGCTAGGAGCCCTGTTCAATGCAATGTCTTTCTATCAGGAACCTATCTAGTCGTACCCGCCAACTCTCACGGATTCTGCGGAAAATGCTCCTATCTCCCGACATCCCGACTAGTGCCAAATATCTCCCGGATTTCAAAGTTATCAACAAGTATTGTCCAAAATGCAAATTTTCTGTAGCAATATAACTGAAATTAATCCATTTCTGTTCACTGAATTTCAAAGAAAAGAACTACATCCCAGATAAACAGGTGTCCTCATAGGCATACCACCCAATCACCTTCAAGGAAGGCCATGCATGCGCTGTAGGGAGGCACTGGTCTTTTTATGATTCATCACAACACCATCACACCCACGCGACCTCCTTCAACCTTGATGAGCAGATTCTGTTCTATGAACGCTGCAAATACACAGTTTTGGCACGGGACGTGTCATTTCACCTGAAGTTATAGCTGCATTATAGCTGATATGTATGCACTCGCATATTGTGTGACTCTGTAGAATATATAGTCATCTAGCTGGCCAACATTAGTTAAGAAAAATCTTTGGAAATAATCGTCATATTTAAACAATGTTATTTGGCTCTTGCCCCAACTTCACTAGCTAGCTGTAACAGCAATTGCCCTTGAACTAGCTGACAAGCTAACAAACATCCCAAAAATCTAAAAGTAGAGTTTGGACCATAGACTGTATAAAAAGATGGACGAAGAAACCATGATGTCACCCATTGGATTCGGCATACCATTTAGGAAGCCTCGATTTTGGGAAGTTGAACAGCGCCATTTTGTGATTTTGAAACCGGATGTGATTCCTATTGGACAAAGGTAGGCCCCTGGACCCGCTCGCTTCAATCGCTCGTAAGAATCTCCCTGATCTATGAAACCCAATGTTGGCAGCTCTGCCTAGTGATGACACGCCCTTCTTTTGAAAATTGTTCCATTTATAGAGCTCGGGTTCTCTTGGTCTGACTGCACTGGCAAAGGTCTTTTGAGACCGAGATGTTTCCTGCTTTTGTTTTGTGTGTAATAAAGAACTTCTCTTGCAGTGTCCGTCTCTGCAGTGTGCAGGGCTTTTTCGTATTCCCAGATAGATGAATAAGGGAATCTGGCCTCTGTGTGACCTCATATTGATGCTCCAGTAAGACAGGAAGTCATAGATTCCTGCTTGAATGTACCTCAACACTCCAATCAACCTTAAATATGAATGGGATAAAAGCCTCTGGTATATTTTGTTCATTTGAATTCCCAGGGGTGGGTAGGTAGGTAGGTAGGTAGGTTTCCCAGAGGTAGGTAGGTAGGTAGGTAGATAGATAGATAGATAGATAGATAGATAGATAGATAGATAGATAAGTACTTTATTGATCCTGAAGGAAATTCAGTCTCTCAGCTGCTCGATTACACAGCAACACTCAATTGACATTCACACACTGTTCATAAAAACAGGATCAGGAATAAAAAGTCAACAAGATGACAGAAAATGGATAAATAATATTAAAATAGCAGCGTTAAAAGCAGACAGTGCTTTTTACACCCACCCACCCCCCCTGCCCCCCATTCTCCTACACACAGTACTCATCTCCCTCCCTTCCCCATAGTTGAGTTAGAGTCTAATGGCTCTGGGCAGGGAGGACCGCCGGAGTTTGTCTGTGGAGCAGTTCACAGAGAGCAGCCTCTCTCTGAAGGAGCTCCTCTGCCCCAGCACTACTCCATGTAGCGGGTGGCTGCTGTTGTCAATGACGGAGAGCAATTTTTGAGAGTTCTCCTCTCCACCACCGACGCCACAGAGTCCTGTTCTGCACCGATAACACAGGTGGCTTTCCTGATAAGTTTGTCCAGCCTCTGTGTGTCCTTTTGTTTGATGCTGCCCCCCCCACACCACCCCGTAGAAGAGGACGCTGGACACCATTGCCTGATAGAACATCTGCAACATTTTTTTATAGACATTAAATGATGCCAGTCTCCTTAAAAAATACAGCCTGCCCTGCACTCTCTTGTTCGCCGACCAGTCCAGCTTCTCATCCACCTGGAAGCCAAATACTTCTAGGAGGCACCATCTCAATCTCCTCGCCGCTGATGTTAACAGGCAGGGGAGATGAGTGGCACCTCCTAAAGTCCAGAACCAACTCCTTTGTCTTGGAGGTGTTGAGCTGCAGGTGGTTCAGGTGACTCCAGGCGGTAAAATCCTCCACGAGGGACCTGTACCCTCCCTCATCGCCCCACTAATACACCCGACGATGGCAGTGTCATAAGAGAACTTCTGTTCGTGACACAGTTCAGAGTTGTACATGAAGTCCGCTGTGTAGAGCGTGTAGAGGAGGGGGGCCAGTACAGTCCCCTGTGGCGCCCCCGTGCTGCTGGTCACAGTGTCTGATGTCATAGACCCCAACCTGACAAATTGAGGTCTGTCAATGAGGTAGTCTGTGATCCAGGACACGAGGGATGGGTGACAATACTTGTGGCACGTGGTTTTGTTAAAAATAATTATTTCTTGATTATGGGTTTTTTTTTTCTCAGAATGAAATTAAAGGTTGAATTTTTCTCTTTTTCAGCATGAGATTTAGCTAATTCACTGAAAGGTGAATTTATTAAAACCCTTTTTACTCAGTTTTACCATGGGTTCTGATAATTGTGGATGGGACTGTAAATACACTGCCCGTCCAAAAAAAAAAAAAAAGTTTGCACACATTGACTTCATATTTTGTTGGACCACTTTTAGCTTTGATCATGGTGGACATTTGTTGTGGTATTGTTTCGAAAATCTTACACAATATTAAAATATTTATTACCAACCAGATTTGAATTAATTTTTGGCTGAGATACTGTATTGATGATGGTTGAATCAAAACACTTCATAACGCCTTCTCCAGCACATCCCAAAGACTTTCAGTTGGTTGATTTTGGACTATAATTGGACTATTTCATGTGTGAAAATGATTCCTCATGCTCTATGAACCAGTCTTTCACAATTTGAGCTTGATGATTCTTGGCACTGTCATCCTGAAATATGTCTGTGTCATCAGGGATTATAAAGTCCATTGATTGGTCACTGGTCATTCAGTATATTCAGGTACCCTGCTGAATTCATTTTATTGCTGCAGAACAGTGCTGAGCTGAGACCTGACCAACTGAAGCAACCCCCTGATTATAACACTGCCTCCAGAGGCTTGTACAGTGGGCACCATGCATGATGGGTGCATCGCTTTATCGGCTTCCTTTTTTACCCAAACGTGCCCATCACTCTGGAATAGGGTAAATCTGAGCTCATTAGACCACATGACCTTTTTCCATTGTTCCTCAGTCAAATCTTTATGCTACCTTGCAAATTGAACCCATTTTTCCCAATTTACCTCACTAACAAGTGGCTTTCCTGTGGCTACAGAGCTGTTTAGTCCCAATCCTCCAAGTTGTAGCTGTATCGTGCATGTGGAAATGCTCTTACTGTACCCTCATAATTAAACAAAGCCATGAGTTCTACTGTTGATTTTTTTTTTATGATGAGACTTCAACATGCACATTAGTGATCTCTGATCAGGAAAAGTCATGATTTTTCTGCCACCCTTTTCTTCTGCAAAGTTGACAGTTCTCCACTGTCCTTCCAGGTTTTAATAAACTGTTGGACAGTTCATGACCCAATTCTTGTGATTTCAGCCATCTCCTCAGCTGTTTTCTTTGCTTGATGCTGGCCAATAAGTTGCCCATCTTAAAACACAGTAACACTTTTCAACAACCCTGAGATAAATCTTCCGACTTGGTTGTTTAAGAAATTATAAGCAGTTAAAATTAAAAGAATTATTGCCAGCTGAAACATTCATCGCTGCAATAACGATTCAATCATAGGCTCTTAAGTAATTGCTTATTTAAATCCAAACGTTGACTTTTTTTGGACCAGGCAGTGTGTATGTCTTGACAGCTGATTAATTCTTCAGAAGTTAAGCCCCGGCAAAGGGTTGATTTGACATATCATGCCCTTAAAATAGTTTTTCTGTAAACTGAAGCTTGTACGTATTCAACAAATGTTTGTCCTTATTTAAGTGAGTGAACTTTGTTTTACCTGTGGTTTAACTCACCAACGTATTTTGTGAAGGAAACAAACATACATTGGTGATCAATTCACATTCAATTTAAGGCCGATGTTCAATATTGTTACTTTTAATTTCCACGCCTGATTTACTGATATTTGGTAATCATTAATTTTCCAAGTTTATTTTGTTATTAACCCTGTGCTTTGCTTTGCATTGTTCTCTGCAGTCTATTTTGTTGACTGAGGGTTGTTTTATTTGCTTCTAATATTTTTATCCATCTGTTGTACAATTGTTGTACCTCACATGGAAATTTTCTTCTGTATCCAAAAGTCTGTGTACATGGTTGTTGGAATGCGTCCTCCAGTATAATATTAGATTTTCCGCAGAAATATGGCGAAATGCATTGTTTAGGGACGTGCAAGGACAGACACTCACTGTATTGCAAATACAGGTGAACTTCTGTGGGTGTAGAGCAGTTTGTGTCTTTCTGTTTTTCAAAAATAATTTTTTTGTGTTTTTTTTTCGGACATGTGCCTTTACGCATACAACTGCGTATGCACATAGCCCAGGTGGAGACGCCTTACTATGAAGAGTGGTGGTTTCTGGTAATTGTGGCATTATGTGGCGTGATCTTCATCTTGCTGGTGGTCTTTGGGTTGGTTCTACATGGCCAGAATAAGAAGTACAAGAGCTACAGCCTAGGTGTGTGTGTGCATGCGTGTGTGTGTGTGTGCATGCATGTGTGTGTGCATGCGTGTGAGTGTGCACGTGTGCTTGCATGCATACAAGTGTTGATACCCTTTGCTTATGCATTCTGTTTGTGCTCCTCTATCCCGATGAATTTATTTAGTAACACTTTACTTGGATGTACGGCTACAGATCATAGAATTCATAGAGTATTTGTAACATTTCAACAATAGTTAAATGTTCTTCTATTTATCTATTAACTTATCTATTTACTTATTTTTGATATAAAATTATTTTCTATTTTGAGTTTTTGTCCTGCCTCTGTTGTTTCCTCACTTATGATGGCATTTCCTCACTTCGTGTTTTTTTAATGCATGCTGCTCTTATTTTAGTTTTTACCATTACTAAGTCTTTGCTTTGTGTGTATTTGTGTGTGTGTGGGGTGTGTGTGGGGAGGTTGTTTTACTGTTTTCATTATTGTTAAGCACTTTGTGTTGCTTTCTGGTTGTATGAATAGTTCTATATTAATAAAGTCTGATTGATTGATGAAACATAAGTTGAATATTAGTTGAACATTAGAATCTCCGATACATATTAATACAATTGTTTACTGTTTGTTGAATATTTGTATAGCATAGGTTGAGTGAGTAGTTTAAGTTCAACTAAATTATTCTGAGAATATGTAGGTATGCCGATGAATCGTCACATGTGACCCTCCAGTACAAAACCAGTCTCAAGTTGCCGGGTCCAAATTTGCAGTACAGGCCAATATCAGCCTATACAATATCAGTATGCTAAAATGATTTATTTTTGGATTTTCATGCCACGGTTCTAAAAACATCAGTATTTTTTTTTTTTAATGTAAATACTAGGTGTTAAAAAAAAAACATAAACCTAAATGACCAAAAAGTGATTTAAATGAGATTTTGTCTTAATTTACTTGTCTATTTATCCAAGACAAAGGCCAAAAAATACATTGAAACAATTTCTTGCCGCCGCTTCACTTGGGAATCATGGCAATAATATTGGTATCGAAACACTGCTGGGAAATCCCTGCTTACTGGGAATCCCTGCGGTTTCTACGTTAATGCTCCACATTATGCTTAGTTCCCACTGTCGTGCTCTCCGTTACAAATGCCACGATTGGCCATTCGTAGCTGAACTTCTCTGAAGCCTAAACGCATGTATTCATGTCTTTGCATTGACTTTGAATGTAATCCGTCGTGCGAAAAATTTGCTTCACATTCGGTGTGAAAGCGGCTTAAAATTTCAGGTTTGGATACGAAGTGATGCAATGAACATGAGTGACAATTAATCATGTTGATCGTAGAAAATTTTTGAACCATCCAAAACTTTTCTACGATCAACACGATTGCCACGACTGACCTCAAGATCTGATAAGATCTGATAGGATCACCACGATTACTCCATGATTAAGACCACGATTTCAATCGTGCCGCGAATCGTGATAGTGGGAGCCTAGCATTAAACAATAAATGGGCTGGAAATAAGTTCACTTCAGTGAACAAATGGCCTTTGTTCCCAGGCACGTGCTGCCAAGTTTCATTAAGATTGCTCTTATAATACAACCCCATTTCCTGTGAAGTTGGGACGGTGTGTAAAATATAAATAAAAACAGAAGGAAATGATTTGAAAATCATTTAAACCCTATATTTAATTGAAAATAGCACAAAGACAACATATAAAATGTTGAAACTGGGAAATTTTACTGTCTTTTGAAAAGCATGCGCTCATTTTGAATGTGATGCCAGCAACCCATTTCAAAAAAGTTGGGACAGAGTCTGCAAAAGACTGGAAAAGTTTAATGATGCCAAAAGAGATACACCTGGTGGAACATCTCACTGCAAATAAGGTTAATTGGCAAGAGGTCAGTAACATGATTGAGTATGAAAGTCTTTTAGACATAAAGATGGCAATGACATCACCACTCAGGGAAAAACTGTATGGGCAAATAGTTCAACAATTTAAAATAAAATCTCTCAATGTAAAATTGCAAAGAATTTGGGGATGTCATCCTCTACAGTACATAATATTATCAAAAGATTCAGAGCATCCAGAGAAATCTCTGAAGACAACAGACAAGACCGATAACCCAGTATTGAATGGCCATGATCTTTAGGCCCTCAGGCAGCACTGCCGTGAAAACAGATGGGATTCTGAAGTAGAAATCGCTGTACTGGCTCAGGAACACTTCTTTAAACCACGGTTAGTGAACAGCATTTGTCGCTACTTCCACAAATGCGAGTTAAAACTCTGCCGTACAAATATTAAACTAAGATCCAGAATTGCTATGGCCTTCGCTGGGCCCAAGCTCATTTCAGATGGACTGAGGCAAAGTGGAAAACTGTCCTGTGGTCTAACTGATCAAAAATTTGAAATGATTTTGAGAAATTATGGACACCGCGTCCTCTGGGCTAAAGAGGAAAGGGACCGTCCAGCTTGTTATCAGTGCACAGTTCAAAAGCCAGCATCAATTATAGTTTGGGGGTGCATTATTGCACATGGCACGGGTAACATACACATCTGTGAAGACACCATTAATGCTAAACAATATATTCAGGTTTTGGAGTTTCATATACTGCCATCCAGACATCTTTGACAGGGAAGGCCCTGCTTATTTCAGTAAAACAAAGCCAAACACTACATTCTGCTCATATCACAACAACATGGCTCTGTAGTAAAAGAGGCTGGGCGCTAAACTGGCCTGTCTGCAGGCCAGACCTGTCACCCACTGAAAATATTTGACGCATTATAAAAAAAAAAATGACAAAGGAGTCTGTGAAGTGTTGATCAGCAGAAAGCCTATGTCAAGCAAGAATAGGAGAACATTTTGCTCTCAAAACTATAGCAGTTGGTCACCTCAGTTCCCAAAAGCTTTCAGAATATGATCAAAGGAAAAGGTGATGCGATACAGTGGTAAACATTGCCCATGTCCCAACTTTCTTGAAACACATTACTGTCATAAAATTCAAAATGAGCAAATATATTTCAAAAAACATTAAAATTGCTCAGTTTCAACATTTGATCTGTTGTCTTTGTACTATTTTCAATTAAATATAGGAAATCATTTGCAAATCATTGCTTTCAGTTTTTATTTACACTTTGCTCTGTGTCCCAACTTTTCAGGAAATGGGGTTGTAGAATGTGTTGCTGAGGATGATTCTTTACGGCCATTGCATAGAAATGTCTCAGATTTTTAAAATTTTCACTCGCCCTTGTCTTAAAATACCTATATCTCGCCTGATAGTGATCCAGTTTCAACAAACTACACCTTTTTGAAAGGAGTTTTTAAGTATTTGCTGGAAAAATAAAAACGCAGTTTCTGAAAATTGAAACTTTAGACTGGTTTTGTACAAGAAGATCACGCAATTCATTGACGATCTGTTGAACATCTACAGACAAAGTGAAACAGTTGAATTATTTAATCTCAACAAATAAGATGTTGAAACATAAATACTCTATACAGTCGGTATGCTGATGAATCCTCACATACTCTGTTGATAATTAGTTGAACATCTACAGTCAAAGTGAAACAGTTGAGTAACAAAGTGAAATTGTTGAGTAACAACTAATAAGCTGTTGAAATGTTACAAACACTTCATGGACTATCTGTAACCGAATAACCAAGTAAAGTGTTACCATTTATTTTTATAGTAAATTGTTTACTTGACACTTTAGTTTTATATGAAAAGAGCCAAAACACAAGAAAACCTGGTTTAAACTGGTTAATCTTTTGCATTCACAGATTCGTAGTTGACCCTGTATTATTTGTCTTTGTGTGTGATCATTCTCTATATATCACTGTGATAATAGTTATTTACGTCAGGTAGCCGGTTGTTTGGCTACTTTGGCTTTTCGCTCATGTACTTTCGCTACTGCTCACAGTACTTTCACACCGTGTCCAAATCCGTTCGCTACTATAATCAAACAAAGATCAGATCGAAGATCCCTGAGTATTTGTTTGAAATAAATTGTTCGTAACACATCAGCTCATTAAAATTAATAAAATAATAAAGCTATGGGAGAGCTTCTAAATAAACTCTTTCACCAGGATTTGTTATGAGCACAAGTGAAGCCAAAAGTTGGATAAGCGAACGGACTCGAGTGCACGATTGTTTGTTGCCGATTCAATCTTTGTTTGATCGTCCGTATTGAGTCAGAACCCAAAAAAATATTCTGAGCTGTAATGTGAATGGTTTCTTTATAAAGTTTTACGACTGATTCTTAAATAATATTTATGTTCTTAATTTGCATTTATCTATAGTAGTGAACAGACTTAGACTTGCTGTAGTAGCGAAAAGCCAAAGTCGCAAAACGACCGTAAACCTTAAGTCAGAACACATGATATGCTGCTTTTCCATCTCGTGAATTCGAAATATGCTGCTTTTTTACGGCTATCACAATCACCAATTTGTAACAAATAATGTTTATATTTTTGAACACCAGTAAATATTTCAGTGGATGTGATCGTTGTTATTGTGTTACTGCTGACACTGTTGCTGCTCTGTGTGTTCTTGCTGTTAGGCCTGGCGAAGTTGTCGCAGCATGTTCAAGTGATTGTTGTTCTCAATGCAGGAAAAGCTGCTCCCACTGTAGAAGAGTCCGTCACCTTAGACAATGGAGGCTTTACTGCACTAGAACTGAACAGTAGACTGAACGTCAAAAACTCTTTTCTGAAGAGGAATGGGACCAGGTGAGCAGTGATGGCCAGTTTGCATCCTTATGTACGACTCCATCACCAGTTTTCAGTCATCTGCCTTTGTTACTGTGATGCTCAAATCAGACTCCGCTCACTTACATCAGCCTAGTCTGCGGCTTGTTTGATCGAGCATGTACCTGATGTTTTTCTCGTTTATTTGAAGTAAAATACAGCTGATTCTATTCATCAGAAAATATCACGGATGCCTGTCAAATTGACTGAACAGTACACATGTTCATTACAGCTTGATGCATATTCAGTTGTGATTAATTAGAGAACCTCTGTATGCTCTGTCCAAAAAGGGCAAAAAATCTAGATTTTGTATGCTAACCAGCGCACAATTAATTAATGACCAACAGTGAGAAATTACTTCCCATATCTAAGCAGGTGATTAGGTGTTCTCGATCTACAAATCATCCTGAGGCCCAGGTGGCTGGGTGTTAAAGTGGGGTTAATGTGGGTGATGTGACATCTGACCAGCCTCCTACTCGCTCCTTAGGTCTCCGCCACGGCCAAGCCCCGGAGGACTGCGCTACTCGGATGATGACATCTCCAGTAACTACAATGGCACAGCACTGACCAACAGCGCTACGCAGTCAGAGAAGCCAGCTGCTGCCACCGAATTGGAGGTATATGCCCTTTCCAGCTCAACACTCTTTCCTGTGTGGCAAGACAGCCCAAAGCCCAAAAACCAAGCTCTCGGGCCGAACGGCGGCTACCGGCACCTTTCCAAAGACCTTCTGACCGAGGGTCAAGACAGAGGAATGAACCCCATTGCCAACCCACTCAGCACATTCCACTCCACTGAGTCGCTTATCTGGCAAAAGCCGCTGATGTGATGGGAGGCAGCACTGGAAGAACACACTGAGATGGAAAGACAAAGACAAAACGAGAGAGTCCATTGTACAGTGCTCCCCTTTGTCAATAAACGGGCATTTGAGAAACCAAAACATAAAATCACCAAGAAGGGCCCAAAAGTCTTTCCATAACTGTAGAGTTGAAGCTGAGGTGTATTAGTTTTTTTGTGGAAATTTTTTTTGCTTTCAAGATGCTCTTAACTAATCTCTTCATCCCTCCAATCCCCCCATCCCAAAAGGACGCAGACAGCGAAGACGAGGACGAGCAGCCCAACCACTCGTTTGTAAACCACTACATGAGTGACCCTGCTTACTTTGCCTCCTGGAAACGACAGCACAAGGGTCTGAAGCAGACTCCGGCTTATGGCTATGAGGAGTGCGCCGGGGAAGAGCCTGATGTGTACTATCAAACTGTGCTCACCACCCACAGTGTGGGCAGGGCCTACATCCCCACTGGGCAGCCTGACTCTCCTTCACGGACTCCTAGCACAGGCTTTTCCTCATTTGTGTGACCTGGGCAGCCCACCCCCACCCTCCTACCCCTACGAACTAACTGGTTTGCCTGTACCTGACAGTATTTACTGACAATATGCCCAGGAAGCTTGGAAAATTATATCTGTTATGAGGCTTCACTTCATTTGTATGTACAGTATGCTATTTGTATGTACAGTTATGCCATCATGCCATTTATAAACAATGGCAAGTTTTGTCAGATAAAAAATTGTAAAAATAGCATTTTGTTTGAAATGGCAACTTAAAAAAAATATTGTAAATTCCTTTACAGAAATGGAGATAAAGTCTAATCAGCACTCCTACCTATAAATTATATTCTTGACAGCACTATAAATTATATATAACGGTTTATTTCATTCTGTCCTGCCTTGGCATTACATACTCAAGACGGCTTTTTGGGGGAATCTGCTACTCATTTATCTGGCACTGACTGACCAAACATTTGCCAGAAAACAGTATGTTCTCTTACTTTTGATATTCAATAGCCATGTCTCATCACGGCACAGAATCGAACAGTTATGATGAATATTGTTTAAAACTACTATCAACATCGTCGACTCAGTGGCCACTTTATTGGGTATGACTGCTAAAGATCAGCTGCACTGTAGAGTGAAAGCTAGGATTCCAAAATGGGGAACAGCTGGATTTTCATGAAACCATGGTGTCCATGGAGTGGATTACACAGCTGAATTTAAGAATTCATTGCTTTTTAGTGCGACTTTGCTAGTGCATGTAATAAAGTTACCACTGAGCAGTTGCCTTGATAAAATTGCACCTTAAAAATGGGATGGCTTTGTTGCAGTTTGAATCATTATTTTTATGATGCATTCAGGCCCATAAATATTTGGACAGTAACACAATTTTCATCTTTTCCCTCTCTGCACAACGACAATGGATTTGGTATGCTTCGGATCATGAGCCGTACCCTTCCATATAGTTGAGCTGTCAGAAAGAACTTTGAGATTCAAATATAATTCAACTATTTAAAAACAATATATATTATTCTAATTAATTATGACCATTGAATGTGCAAAAATATAAATTATTTTTTGAGTTCTTGGGCGCGGAGAACATGGACATTATCAGCATATCATGTAGCCACTGAGCTATGTTTTGCATAGTAGAGACTACTTACTTTTCATCTGAAATGTATGACACGTAATGCAACAAACAGGATAACAAGGGACAAGCGCCAAAATTTGAAAGAATTTCTCAAAGTGTTGGCTGCATCCCTCGAAAGCTGCATTCTTATGCTGCTACGTCATCGCAGGCTGTTCCATTGTGAAGGCACTTTCGAATACGCCCGAGAAAAGCAGCCATCCTCTTGCCAGATATTGGAATTGTCAGCTCGTTTACTCTTTTTCTATGTTGTCGATTCCGTCTGATGTCAGGTGAGATGAAGGCTGCATTTCTCGGCTGTATTTCAAAGTGCCTTCACAATGGAACAGCCTGTGATGACGTAGCAGCCTAAAAATGCAGCCTACAAAAGCTGCAGCCTTGGAGGCCATTAACACAGGAGATGGCCCCTTATACTTTGATAAAGCACTAGATGATGAAATGTCCTGCGATGGTAGAAAGCCCAAAAGTGGAGCGCATCACTCCAGAGCCCATGGAAGAAGTTATTGCAAGGTTAAAGATCTTACGCCCCAAATGTTTCTACAAAGACACAGATCTTTTCTCTTGTTATGTGCAGTTCATCACCAAATTTATTCATTCCTTATTTAGGGCTGCGACAGCGTTTCTATGCTAAGCCTCAGCCTGTTTCATAATAACAGGTAGCCAAAGACAGTATAGCTGGCTGTGAATCAAATAGAAATATGTTCGGTACCACTTTACCAGCATCTACAAAGGACCATCAAGATAAAGTGTAACCATATGTTCTACTGAAGTTCCCACAATTATACATTGAAAATATTCATACTCATATTTGCCTGCGCTACTGGTTCAATGGAATGAAAGCCATGTGGCACTAATGTTATGGAATTAGCTAAAGGAACGCTTTATTCTGGCAACATGAATGTGGCTATCCATATCCTCTTCATTATGGACATATCAAAAATGTTCAGAAAGAAACCTGTATCTGGTGCAGGTGTTGGCTAGTGTCACAGGTTTTTGTAATTCAACATGATCCAATTGATAACTGGCTAGCTAGTGTGCAGACATTCTTCTAACTAGAATTCGGAAATTAAATACACTGTACTGTTGTTAGCCAGCTAACATAGGTAGCAAACTTAGCTATCATTGACCTTCAGAGAAGTCTGTTCTCAACTCGGCAAGCTCTTGTTTGCTGCGACTGACTATCTTGCCAAAATTTATGTTATTGATGACGACAATCAAATAAACTAGTTGGTAAATTAACCGTAATGTTTGGTTATGTTAACCTTTTTGATACAGATACTCAGTTGATAACTTCATTAATGACATGCTCATGGAGCTGTCTGTGTGGAGTAAACTAATGAGTGCTAACTAGCCAACTAGCTAGCCTATTATGGTGGTAGGTTTTGGTGGCTAGTAATGATGTTATGTCTGATGCCGAGGCTCTGATGCTCGCTTCGAACTTGATGGACGATATTTTTGAAACCACTGTGCACTGTCTTCTGTTTATTCTGGAAAAACCCACATGAGTGATGACATTTGAAACACTTTCTGCTTCATTCAGACTGAACCATCTGACTGCTTTGGTATGACAGATGGGGCTTTGAATTTTTTATTTTTAAATCTTCTGTTATTTGGTCAGTTAAAATGTCCTTTTTTTTTTGCAGTGAAACGCAGTTCTTTATCCAACATGTTGTACAGTTATAGCTATTTCAGACAATGTGGCCAAAGACAGTAAATAATTAAACATGAAAAGGACATAATGAAGAAAAATGTACGGCTAGTGATTGAAGTAGTGATTGGAACAAAAACCGACATGGATGCCTCCAGGACCTACGTTGACAAACCACTGCATTAGTTGTTTGTGGAGTAGGGGTTGTTGATTGCGATTATTGTCCAGTACACCTAATACATCCACTGCCCCACTATAAATATCTTTGCCTTTTAATATTGAGAGTTACATTCATAGCATAATTTATAACATGACATCACTGGAGTAAGACTGCTAACTAACCTGTCACATTCACAAGAAACAACACACACACACAAGTTTATAAAAAAATTTAATTTGGTTAAGTGCAAACAATAAACAATCCTCTGGAGTGCATCAGCATTTGACAGCAGAACATCTATTTTACTAGCAGATATCACCCATGAATGCAATGAATGAAGCTTTGAGTAGAGAACCAATCTACAATATAATGATTCAAAATGGTTCAAAGCTTCCTAAGGCCTCATTTCGCCATCACTAGTGGCTAACTCACTTCAAAGGCAAGGGTTATATCCATGGTTGCTAATTACAGTTTTCTATTTAAATTAAGTTAGCTAGCAAAATTAAGCCAAATTATCTAGCTAGCTAATATTACTATACTGAGTTCTGTAGAGTAAGTTAGCTAATATATAATATTACATGATATAGACATGCAAATTAGCAAAGTACCTCCACAGTGGGGATCACGGTGATTAAAAGTGCTCTACACTTGACGCTGGTTTGGGCATGGGCATAATGCTTTCAGATAAATGGTAATAAATGAAAATTCTGAAAATTATTTGATTATTGCATGACAATGCAATGAAATTTGAATGGGATTATACATGAATATTGATAGGTCTACTCCATAATCTTCTGTTACTGTTGTTCTGGTATAAAGTCACTTCACCTCATCAGGCAGAAAAATGTTGTTCCAAAACCATAATGGCTTTTTTAAAGACTTTTATTTTTGACAAATTTCCTGGTTTTGAGCTTGAACAGTGGTTTGCATCTTGTATTTGTCTGACCTGGGATTTTACTTTTACATTTTCACTTACAACTTTACTTGAATTTAGTACTTTCTGTTCACAAATGATTAAAACCAGTCCCTCATTGCAAGACCATCTTGTGTGTTTGAATACCTGGATATGCTTTAAATATTCGTAATAGCAATTGGGATATAAGTTAAGAACACAATTCATCTCTTAATGACCCATGGATAAGTACTGAATTGAGGCTTGGATTAAGCTTAAAAAATTTGTTCTGGTCTGTGTTAATTTTGGCAGCTATTTTAGATTTAGTCCTCAGACAAAATAGGTATTGGTTTTAGTCAGAATAGTCATTTTTACTATTCATTCATAGTTTTAGTTGACTTTTAGATGACAAAAACTCAAAATGTTTTAGTCCAGTCTTAGTTTGCAAAAAGACATTACATTCCAGTCAACATTTTACTCAACTTTTAGTAACATTTTGACATCTCATAGCCACAACATTGCTTACATTTTGACAGAAATGCATACCGAAATATTATGCATTTTGAAAGTCCGGACTAAAAGGTTCAACAATTTAGTCCTGTCTTGTCCCTTCGAGGGACACAAACACAGATTTTTCCATAGGTTTTCGCATCAAGGATCTATTTTTACCTTGTCATTGTCTCATCATTGTCATGTAAAAAAAGTTGTGTTACGAATCGTACGAGCAGATCTGCAGTTATTGCGAGAAGGGCATTTGTTGAGCCAGAACACAAGGCATGAAGAACTGAAGAGGGCACAGGTGATCTGTAGCGATTGGTGTAGAGGTAGGTAGAAGTAGAGGGTGTCCTAATGAATGGCTCAAATATTTAGATATCTTTCCTTAGTTTATCAACACTGTAGTGAGCTCAAAACTCGGAATAAGGCTCAAGGCTAGACAGTATCTAACAGGCAGAACAATCCAGCAATGACTGACAGAGCACATGAAACTTATATACACATGACAAAAATTAAGACACGAGGGTGAGGAAAACATGAAAGCAGGAGATGGGTGGGGAGGCAAATGAGACAATAAATCACATAATGGAGACATTACTGAAAAACTGACCCCGGTTTGCTGGAACAAGGGGAAATAATTAAGGATACAATTGGGACATAACAGTTTGTTGACAAGCATTTTTCTTCAATATTTTTTTTTGAAATTAACACTGGTTATGATGAAGACACACAGCCAGCCACAAAATTTTCAGCACTCTTGAGTGAGGTGAGGGGAAAAGATTACAAGTATTTTTTGCCTCTGGTCCTCACAAATACAGGGTAGCCTAGTGATATGTTGTTGACTGGTACCTGAAGAGTAATTGGTTCAGGATCCCAGAGGCGCTTGGGATTCTGACTTGCATCTGGAGTGATGAGGTTTGGAAAAACTCTGACGTTGGGCCTTTGAGTCAGGCCCTTAACCCCAAAGTTGCTCCTGGGGCTTAACCTCTGTCTCTGTCCCTCCTCACTTGCAGCCGTTCAACTGGGAATTTCTCCCAGGGTGTCCTTGAAAAAGAGAAAAATCTTTTTAACAGAACTTTCCTTTATTGCTTAAAGTAAAAAGACTCCATGGAGACTCAATCCTTAAAGCTATTTTTTCCCGTACTAAGGAGGCAATTGAACATACCTGGATCATCAGAAACACCCAAAAAATTGGTACCCTGAAAAATGTAGTCTTGTAATTGGTAAATATGTTTTTTGTGTTTATTTTTTTCTTTACTTTGGAACTTTGAATTATTGTCAAACAGACTGTAGGTTTATTTATTTTCTGTTGTTTTCTCGCTCAGTAGGGGCCTATAAGGAGCGCCATCTTGAAAGAATGTTATAACAGAGGTTGACCAAGTGGGAGGTGCTTAGAAAATGTCAATAATGGTTATCTCCAAAATGGTTATCTGCTGGATGGGCATTATAATGGTTATGCTGTTTGATAGCCTTATTTATTTTGGGGGTATACTTTTATTATTTATACTGTGCAATGAATGTTTATATTTTATTTATATTTATTGAAAAATAGTTCCCTAAAATAAAGATTTTGAGTAAAATGCAGCCTTTGGTCTTGTTTGCTTACATTTTGGAGATGTTATATTGCACATCTAATAAAACCAGTAAGTTTTCTGGAGTATATTGAATTTGGAACGCCCCAAATAAAATTACGCATAGGGTGCCCTAAAAAACTATAAATGGGCGTGGGTGCATAGCTTACCCTCACAGAGACCTTGACAGCAGGGGATTTTGGAGGGCCTCCGTATATCCATTCGTAAGTACGTCCCAACCTTAGCTTGCGAGAAATTAAGCACAGATTTTTCTTATTTTTAGTGCACAGGTACCATTCACAGAGTCCTTGACACCAGTTATGTTATATTTCAACAATGCTGTGTAAAAACAAGGTCAGTACAGGCGGAGATGTTTAGTCGCCACAGCACAAACATTCCCTTAAAACCTCTTCCTCTCCGGAGTTGTCATCGTTGGCACTGCTCTCACCTCGCCTTAAAGCGCATTATATCTCCAAACTCGATCCCATGAAGATTTTCTAAATTTTTCTGTCGTGAGGACAGTCCGTATACATTTCCCCTCAGCTTGCTTTGTAGTTTATTGATATAGGAGTAATTATCTAGCATTTTCCTGTCTACATTTATGGTGACATAAATGCCTGATGAAGCTTCTGAATTCCAGCAGCTCATAAAACTAAATATATTTATTTCTGCGTACGCGTCTTATCGGCTTGATACGCCTCAGAAAACTTCCTAATCAAAGTGACACTATGTTAACTCCTGAGTCGCCCTTGGTTGTGCTAAAGGCAAATTGATTGATTGACTGATAAGTGAGTGACGCTTGAGTCTCATCACAACACTCCTTCCTAATCTTCGCTTATCCAGGAGTAAAAAATGTGGTTTTTCCGACTTTGAAGCGCCTGCTAAGGCAGCTCATGTAACAATAAAACTCTGTCTACAACCAGTAAGATAACCAAAATGCAGGTTAACACTCAACCTATTTCTTTTTTTTTTTAAAGATTTTTTTTTGGGATTTTCTCCTTTATTTGATAGTCACACAGTAGAGAGAGACAGGAAAGTTTGGGAGTAGAATGGGGAAGACATGCGGCAAATAACCCGAGCTGGAAACGAACCGGGTCGCCGCAGGAAGGCCAAAGCCTTTATGGTGCACGGGCTTAGATCGATGAGCCACCAGGTCGCCCCCACTCAACCTATTTCTGAGTAAGAATTGAAAGTGAACTGAATTAATTTACTGAGCAAATGGGCTTCCAATAGCTGCGTTGCCATTAACCGTTATGACATACAGCTTTGCATCAACGAGGAAGGCTACAATTACACTGAACAAAAATATAAACGCCCCATGTCAAATTTTTGAGTTTTTATCAACAAAAAACTGGAACCGGGATTCGTCTGTGAATAGCACTCTTCTCCAGCGTGTCAAGGGCCATCGAACGTGTGCGTTTGCCCATGCGAGTCGGTTCCGACACCGGGCAGCGGTGAGATCCAGACCACGGTGAGGACGCTGAGCATGCAAGTTGGCTTCTCGCAGGCGGTTACGGACTGTCTGTGGTGTGATGTGTCTGTTGTGCAGACCAACGGTCTCATCCGCTGTGCGTGTCGCTGATCTGAGCCGATCCCGCAGGTGGACGAGCCGGATGTAGCAATCTTGTGCTGGTGTGGTCACACGTGGCCGATGTGGATGAGGTCGATTTGCAGTACTGCCCATCTGTTGGAAACGAACTCTCAAACGGCCTATCGTCTGATAGTTAACATTCAGCTGCACAGCGACCGCTCTGGTGGACATCCCTGCATCCAGCATGCCAATGGCACGTTCCCGCATGACCTGAGACATCTGAGGCATGATGACTTTTGACAAAATTTGACATTTTGGGGTGGCCTTTTATTGTCCCCAGTATAAGGAGTGTCTGGGTACTGCTCATTCTGTCTGATCACCGTCTGGAAATGCCACACCCATGTACTGAGTGAAATGAATGCTTCTTTGCAAATGCAACCTATTCTGTTGAACACTGAAAACTTTATGATTAAGTGCAAAATAAATTAGGTTGCATGGTTAAAAAAAATCCTGGAAATGGCCTGGAACAGGAGATGGAATTCAGGGAAAGCACTGGGTTAATTAATAATTTTTCATTATTTTTTTCTCATCCATACTATATTACTATTAAGTCTGTTGTCAATGTTACCCTTCAGTGATCTGTCATTTCTTAATAACCACAGGCATATACGTATATTAGTCTTGATTATTCAGTCAACAAATTGTGTGATTATTGATCAAGCGATCTGAAGCAGGGTCAGCTTGAAAGCAATTATGCGTTTAAAGGTTAGAGACTTGCAGCATGTCATTTGAAAATCCCGTAACGCCGGCGTTACCACCAGGGGGATGTTTGGCTTTAGGTAGTTAGAATAGCCACATTACCCATTTGATGGCTGTTTTATATTGGGAAAGTCTTTTTTGTGAGAACAATAGCCAGAAGTAGGAACATGAGCAATCACAAAATTTAAAATGTAATGCAGTATAGCAGAAGACAAAAATGCCAAATAGGACATAAATAACAATCATCAATGCCTTTTTTTAGTAAATATCAGTGCACGTGCACACATTATGGTATGGATGTATTTTTGTGCCGAAAGACCACTGACCACCAAATGCATATTAACAGAAGTAAAATCCCTATGGAAATTTATAATGGGGTTTGGACACTTTCCGGCATTGCTCGAACTCGTATTAATTTTATAAGCCAGCTCGCTTCGAGATTAGCATACGACGTATATGGATGCAAATGATCACATCAAATTTGTTGTTTATAGCCAAATATTATATGTTTCTGCACTTGTTTGTTGTACACTCTCTCAAACAACATATTCCCTACACAAACGGGCAAGTACCCCATGATTTGCTCACACAGAGTGATTGCTATGCATACTTTTGTTTTCCTCCTCTCACAAGCACTAACCTGTATTTAGTTAGCTGGGCAGGGAGATGAATCAACAGGGCGTTGTTATATACAGTTGCAATCAAAATTATTCAACCCCCATTGCAAATTGGGTTAAATAGCAAAATTTACAAACTTTTAGCTGTTTGTGATAAACAGATTAAACAAGAACATTTTAAATGGCTCAACACAACTAATATTACAAGTGGTTTCTCCAAATCTAACACAAAATGCCATTTTTAATGACTACTGCAGTCTCAAAATTATTCAACCCCCCCAAATAGAATCCGTCATAAGAGCATATTTGCAAATCAGGTGTTGTCTCAGGCACACCTAATGCAGCTAATCAAGAGCTTAATTAGTTGCATCAGGTTTGCTTGAGATAGAACGCATCAAATACTTGCACTAGCTAGGGGTTTGTTGACAGTGACATTTGATTGCATATTAGAAATATGGCTGTCAAAAGAATTGTCCAAAAACCTAATAGAGGAGATCATTGCCTGGCACAAACAAGGAAAAGGATACAAAAGGGTAGCACAGGCACTGAATTTTCAGAGATACAGTTGGAAGCATAGTTCGCAAGTTCAGAGTTAAAGGAAGAGCAGCTACAGTACCAGGATGTGGCAGAAAGAGGAAGCTATCAATGGCTGTCACCAGATACCTGAGGAAACGGGTGGTCAAAAACCCTCGAGTGACTGCAGGAGACCAGCAGCAAGACTTGGAGACAGGAGGCATTGAAGTTTCAGTTTGCACAGTAGGGCGCATACTAAACGGTGAAGGTCTCCATGCCCGAACTCCAAGACATACAACACAATTGATCCAAAACCATAAGCTCCAATATGCTCAAAACCATACAAATAAGCCACAGACGTTTGGGGATATTGTTCTGTGGAGTGATGAAACAAAACTGGAATATTTTGGGCTTATGAATCAGTGGTATGTCTGCAGGAGGAATAAAGAAGCATATGCTGAAAAGTACACCCTGCCTACAGTGAAGAATTGTGGGGGCTTTTTGACGCTCTGCGGCTGCCTTGCTTCCTCTGCCACTGGAAATCTGCAAAGTGTGGAGGGCAAGATGGATTCAGTCAAGTACCAGGATATCCAAGGAGAAAATGTCATGCCATCTGTAGGGAAGCTGACGCTTGGGCATCATTGGACCTTCCAAAAGGACAATGATCCTAAGCATACCTCAACATCCACCAAGGCTTGGTTTCAGAAGAAGTCTGGGAAGATTCTAGAGCACCCATCACAGTCACCTCACTTGAAACCCCATAAAAAATCTCTGGTAGGATTTGAAGAAGGCAGTTGCAGCACGCAAACCCTAGAATATTAGTGAACTGGAGGCCATTGTCCATGAGGACTGGGCTAAGATTCCTTGGGAATGCTGCCAGAAGCTGTTGTCTGCCTATGCATCACATTTCCAGCAGGTCATAACAGCAAAAGCGTGCTCTACTAAGTATTAAAGATGCTTGTCATGAAGGGGTTGAATAATTTTGAGCCCGCTGTAGTCATTAAAAGTGGCATATTGTGTTGAATTTAGAGAAGCCCCTCGTAATATTTGTTGTGTTGAGCCATTTAAATTGTTCTTGTTTGATTTGTTCATTGCAAACAGCTTAAAGTTTGTAAATTTTGCCAGTAAACCTAATTTTCAACGGGGGTTGAATAATTTTGATTGCAACTGTACATGGTATACTGAGAGGCATTAAAAATGCATAATAAAATATACTGTTCTCAGTAGTGGTAAATGGTTTCTTTCGTTGTTGCAAAACACGGCCTCAGGAAACTGTGCTTTTGGTAGTGAGACTTGCCCTCACTGTTGTCATTACATTGGCAGTCAATTCTTATGTGTTATCTGACATGGCAGAAGACTTTTTATGGAATGTGTTTTTGCAGCGTCGCAGATGACGCACTTTGTCGGGGACGACAGCTGACACATCTGGTCATTCTGTGTCATCCCTGCAGTCTGGATACAGTCATTTAATGGACATTAATGCGTCCAGAATCTTTTCTTTGAGACTGGCCATCATTCAACATTCAAAATGTTTGATTCTTCCAAGATTCATTTTTTTGTGGCATTTGAAGTGGGAATGATGTGACTTTTTTTATGTGTTTTTATTGGCCCTGATCTTCAACTTTTCATATGCAAAATGATTTCTCCCAATGTGATTCACGACCATGATCCAGGGAACTGTGCTGCATTTAGATAATCATAATGAGGTGTTAAACCAAGAAAGGATTCGAACCCGGACACTTGACATTTTGCAATGCTTACCAAACCTGATGGTCATCATGTCAATCAGCAAAAGGAAAGACGATCAGTTTTCAAATTAGATGATAAAAACCACTTTGCGTTTTTAATGCCTCTCAGTATATTTCCATATAAATACTTAAATACTGATACTTAAAGTAGACTGCACATGACTCGCCAGAACCAGATCTAAACAGGAACGCAACCTATTCTCAATTTCACCGAAAGGTGCCGACAAACAGAATCATCTCAGTTTAAAGGGAATAATATAAACAATGATTGTATCATGTATAATCGTACCATCAATTTGTATTACTTGCAGGAAGGCAACATTGGTTGTGTGCCCATGAAGCCTATCCATAGTGTATCCATGAAGCCTATGTGTCATCCCTCACAGCCAACTTAACCCTACTGCTGGTTTATATAAGGGCATGATTGCGTAATGTTCAGAACAACATCGCAGTTGTGACATGTAGGCCAAATAATTGTTCGGAGGCAGTCACTGTTCTAAAATTAACTGAAGAGTGCCAGAGACATACTGACGCCTTGTGGGACGCCCATGAAGCAAAGTGTATACTTGATATTCTTCACATGGTCATACTCCAAAAATTGGGCCTATGCAACACTGCTATGCCAACTGCTTCCATATAGCATGCAAAATATGTGGATACATCATACTTCTGCACAGTTTTACTTGAAAGCTGTTTTGGATCAAGATTAGTGAATCCACTCAAGCTGTGTTTTTTCCTTTGAATGTTAAGTTGTGTTTATTGTTTCATGTATCATAGCCATGGCCATTTTACAGATTATTTAGTTCATTAACAAATACTGAAGTCTGCCAAATAAAAGTTTTCAGTATAGAGGGATGACAGGTTGAAGTGCTGGGAGTCATTGTCAGGGACGATAGTAAAAGATACTTCTTTTGTCCCCTAATAAAAATGATGTGCGTATCTGACACAGCTCTGACAATGAAAATCAAAAACAATAATTTCTTATTGTAATGTGTTATTTTACACTGTAATATCAATAGTCATGTCCCACTGACACCCAGGTGATCGTGATGACTTGGTGGTCATGTGACAGTGCAGTACAGGACACACTTATTGTCTTATGGTGGCTAATACACTGTAATATTGCTATTTTCATATAAAACAGCATGAAGTGGCCAGTATCTACTGGTGCATTATCAACATGATTTGAAACACGGCCGTTGTTGCCGTAGAAAACACCCAGCTTGCAATGATTTGATATCTTTTAAACGACAAAAATGCATCAAAGATGTTTCTTTAATGTAATAGATAATGCAACTGATAAAATGCTACATCACATAACTGTACTACTTTTCCCATAGGCCAGCTCATGACATATTTTGGATATTACCTTAGTTACATACAAATTTTTTGGAGAAAATTTCACTGGCTGAGAGCGTGGGAAAAAAAATCGCTCCGCATTACATCATGCTGTTAATATTTAGCCTACATGAATACCAAATTAACCGTTGGTTAAATCAGTATGGCTCAGCACAGTTGCAAGCTAGCTATGTGCCACTCACATAACTACGTTCACATTACTCAGCTAGCTAGCCTGTTGGCAGTACATTTTCATAAACATTATGTAACATTAGTTTGTTAGGTAGCGGGCTAACACTAGCTAGCTACTCAGTTAACTGAATTTAGGAACCATTGCTAGTTCGGCTGCAAATGTCTGTGACTCAGTGACTGGCTATGTTAGCAGAGCGATGGAGTTAGAGCAATGCTACTGTACAATGGGTGCTAACGGAAATTACTTTTGTTTACTATTAAATTACAATTCAGTTTTGTGATAAGTAGAATCTTATACTCTTGGTTGTGTCTATGAAAGTTATGAAACGAATTGACTAAATTTTGTGGTTGTTGTGAGCTTTTATTTACTCAACTCATTTCATAACTTTCATATGACACGCCCACTCGTGTAAGGTCCTCTATTTATTAATGTCCGCTAAATAACGGCGAGTGCAGTAACAAATGTAAGAGAAGTCAAACAGGCTATGTGTGCACCTCCTCTTACACAAACCAGAGCCCCAACCTAGGAAGTATTAGTACTGAAGCTCAGCTGGCCTTTGACAGATTGCTGCTCCTGATATCACACCTGCATGGAGCAAGCACATAGCATGTGCATATGTTTAAATGTACTCAGAATAACCACTCCCATTGACAGACTGCAGATGTGGTTGTGATGGTCCTTGCATCTATCTCATATGTCAGGAAAAGTCAGGCTCATGAAGTTTGAGTGATTTGCAATTCAGTGAATTCTGTTTTTATTTACATTTTCAATTTTTTTGGAAATGGAGTTATACAAAGAACATCCCAACAACAAAGAATACACTTGACATTAAAAAAGAAAATATTTTAAGTTCCTCATGTAACTTTCATTTAATTTGCCTTTCTATGATAGTTATTTTGATTTGATTTTCACAGGGAATGAAAATGCCCTCCTTATTACAGAATTTTACAAATGTACGGGTATTACGGCCTTGTTTATGGAGCCTTACACTTATCTTCCAGTGCAAGTTCACACAGATGATTGGTGTTTAATGAGCAGCTATTTAAACTGTTTGAAGAAAATGGATTGAAACATTAGCATGATTAATGTCACATGGTAAACACAGAATGGCACTTGACGAGCATAGGGTTTTGCCAGTATAAATAAAGTGTAGGGGATTATTATGAACAACCCGTGTCAAAGGATTTCGCTGATCTGAAGTTTATTTATTTGCTGAAAAAGTCAGAAACAAATGGCAACTGCAGGAACAGGCATATGGTTCTGGAAAAGGATGGTATCCTTCTTTAATATGCAGTGACACATTTTACATTTCTGCAAAGACAGGTGGCTCTTTTCAATATTAGGCATTTTTCTACCAGACAATCAGGGTGCAAAGGAAAAAAAAGGAATTGGGAAACTGTAATTAGTCTCTGTAGCATTGAATAAAAAGTACAACACAATCACAAACCATGTTGGCAAAATCCAGCCATCTTCGCTCTACATTGCCAACTTGGGCTCCACTCAGTTTCTCCTTGCATTATTATGTACGTATGTTGGATGAATGATGCCAAAGTAAAACTCGGGCTGATTGAGATTCCACTGTATTGTGATTCAGGCTAATTTACCACCCCCTCTTTACTCTCAGGGGAAGCAAATTTTTTACATCTTTAATAAGGTTTCACCAAAGAATCACCGTGATCCAAGTTCAATCAGCCCAGTTTGTCCAATGATTTGTCATGTGACATATTTACAAACAGGATTCATTAACATTAAGTAATTTATCAATGCCTGTACTGTATTTATTATTATTAAACTCATGTGAAGTGCAACCCCATTTCCAAAAAAAAAAATTGGTACGCTGTGTAAAATGGAAATAAAAACAGAATGCAATGATTTTCAAATCATTTGAACTTTATATTTATGAGAAAATGGTACAAAGACAGTATATCAGACATTGAAACTGAGATATTTTATTGTTTTTTGGAAATTATGTGCTCATTTTGATTTTGATGCCAGCAACACGTTTCAAAAAAGTTGGCATAGGGGCACATTTCCCACTGTGTTGCATCACGTCTTCTTCAGTGAATACTCTGGTAGCGTTTGGGAAATAAGGAGACCAACTACTGCAGTTTTGAAAGCAAATCGTTTCCCACTCTTGCTTTACAGTATGTAGGATTCCAGCTGTTCAATACTTTGTAGCCTCCTTTGTCATATTTTTCATTTCATAATGCGCCAAATATTGTCAGTGGGTGACAGGTCTGGACTGCTGGCAAACCAGTTTAGCACTCTTTTACTACAGAGCATGTTGTTGTAATACATGCAGAGTATGGTGTTTTGCATAGTGTTGCTGAAATAAGCAAGCCCTTCCCTAAAAAAAAGGCATCTGGATGGCAGTGAATGTTGCATCGAAACCTGTATATATCGTTCACCATTAATGATGTCCTCATGGATATGCAAGATACCCATGCCATCTCTACTAATGCACCCCCATACAATCATGGATGCTGGCATTTGAATTTTTGGCTGATAACAAGCTGGATGGCCCCTCTTCTCTTTAGCCCAGAGGACGTGGCATCCATGATTTCCAAAAAGAATTTCACATTTTGATCAGTCAAACCATAGGGCAGTTTTCCACTTCGCCTCAGTACATTTTAAATGAGCTCGGGCCCAGAGAAGATTTCCACTACAGAATCCTGCCTGTTTTTAATGGAGTGCCGTCTGAGGACCTGAAAATCACAGCCATTCAAAATTCTATTTTGCCCTTGTCCCATGTTTACAGAGATTTTTCTAGATTATCAGAATCTTTTAATGATATTATATACCATTGAAGATAAAATCTCCAAATTCTTCACAATTTTCAGTTGAAAACATTATTCTTAAATTGTTGAACTATTTCTACATGAAGTCTTTCATAGATTGGTTAAGCCCTCATCATATTTACTTTTGAAAGACTTTTCATACCCAATCATGTTACTGACCTGCTGCTAAATAATCTAATTATCAGTGAGATGTTCTGCCAGTTGTCTTTTTTCATCATCATGCAACTTTTCCAGTCTTTTATTGTCCCATCTCAACTTTTTAAAAACATGTTGCTGTCATCAAATTCAAAATGAGCAGATAGTTTTCAAAAAACAATAAAATTGATCAGTTTCAACATCTGATATATTGTCTTTGTACTATTTTCAAATAACTATAAAGGTCAAATGATTTGAAAATCATTGCATTCTGTTTTTATTTCCATTTTACACAGCTTCCCAACTTTTCTGGAAATGGGGTTGTAGATAAGGGATTCAGTGAGTATATAAAGTGCACAATTACATGGAACAAGCTTTGTCTTGCTGCTGCCATCACAAATATAGTTTCTGCAGAAACTGCCATAACAAGCTGTGGATTACTTGAAATAATCTAATCTCCTGCTCCCAAATATCTTTTTTTCTGAGCATTTAGAGGCAAAGAAAAAGCTTAAGAATGTGTGATCTCTGGTGCATTTTTATGTTAAAATCGAGACACCAAACCAAAACCGTTAGCAATGGCAGTCAACTTAACGCACAAACAGTAAGCAGGCAAGGGATGGAGGCTGAGTTATTGGACTTGTCTCTCCTTGTTTTGCCTACTAGGAAGCCCTGGAAGCTTTTCAGGCTGTGGTAGCTGACAAACGGGGCAATCTACAGGGACATCACTGAGACATTAGTCTCAATCAGTTCCAGGGAGAACCCCAGCTGTCAACCCCAAATGCCCTGAAATAGCTTCTGCTTCTGAGTGGCACGCACAAAAATCACAAAGGATCATATTGGTGCAGTGACAGATGGGGTCCCTTGAAAGGGCTACCACTCAAATTCATCTGTGCGCGTGTGTGTGTGTGTGTGTGTGTGTGTGTGTGTGTATGCTCTTGCATTAGAATATGTTTGCGCAAGTATGCGCCTATGTGTGTGCACGCTCATAATTATCAAAATTATTCTAGTGCACTTACATGCCTATATTCGGCATTGGTATGCACAACCCCAATTCCAAAAAAGTTGGGATGCTGTGTAAAATGTAAATTAAAACAGAACGCAATGATTTGCAAATCTCATAAACCGACATTTTAGTCACAATAGAACATAGACAACATATCAGATGTTGAAAGTGAGACTGTTTACCATTTCATGAAAAATATTAGCTCATTTTGAATTTACTTACTCATTTGTAATTCAGCTGCTGTGTGCTTTTAACCTATCTTACTTCTCATTTAAAAATTCATGCAAGGGTTCCGTTTTGCAAGCCAATCTCACTGAGCCGACTAAACCACAGCCTTACAAAAATGTTTGAGGCTGCATGTGCCAGTTCTTTTAGACATATTGAATTAAGATACTGTATTCATCATTTGAAGGGACAATCACAACTCTTTCAGGCTCTGATGTCTTTGAGACTGCATGAGTGTGTTGAGGCCAGACTAGCATGTATCACCAACAGGTCTTTATAGTTACCTGCCTAAGGCAGATTGAATTTGGAGCTTGTTTCCTAACAGAGCCATCAAATCAGTCAAACATAGAACCAATTTTTTTTCCTAAAACAAAAAATTTGGCCAAAATTTTTACTATTTTTTTAATAGGTTACAGCTTGGATTTAAGTTTGTTTTCCACTTAAATCATAATGCAATAAGAAATATATTGGGGTTGCTTTTCCTGATCACATGATACACATGATATTTACATTTCAAATAAAGGCATATATTTGAAGCAAATGGACTTGCTTACTTATCACAACAAGTTCATTGGTCGTAAAATCTCCTAGTTGTCATGACAAAAGGAAGCAAGTCATCTGAGCCACACTCAGGAATACATAATTCAACTCCTTATGTCATGTTGAGATAGGGGCACACGTGAAGTATTTTATGGCCCCCGTGCAAAACCTTTATTTCTAGCCATATTGCAGGGCTATAAGGAAAAGTTGTCCTCGTCAGTTTCTCAAAATTTTGAATTTTGGGCGTGCTTCCTTTTGCCTTTTCGTTGCAGTATAAAGGGTAAAGCTAATGGGGAAGTGAAGATATTTCAGGTGTGTGGGGCAGCAGAGGAGAGAACGTGGGCGTGGCAACAAACAAGGGAATGAGAGAGGAATTAAGCAGGAAACTGTGGGGAGTGCAGGGGAAACCAAGGCACATGAGAACTAAACTGAGGACTGAGAAAACCAAAAGGGAGAAACAATAAATCACAAATAAATAAAATTAATACAAATACCCATGAAAAATTACAAAGTGTTCAGAAAGCTAAAGAAAACAACAGATGCAGGCCTTAAACAATGATAAAACTGTAGCTATATACAGTAGTTCAACTCCAACCAGTATAGTCTGTTGTAAATATCAATGTACACGAAGGTTGATCTGAATCTGCGATTAACCAACAACTAGTACATTGAAGTGTCACTATAGGCGCCAATTCCTTTTTCTGCGGTTGGGTCCTCGGAATAGTTGTGTTGACAAACCCCCATAACTTCCATGAATCAACCAACCAAACATTGTTAAAGACTTAACTCAAGACATATCTTTTTACCCAACTCTATCACTCACTCCAAACATAATCTTATCACCTTCAGCCATTGATTTTACACCTGTTTAATGCCCTTGTGTTGTGTTTTCACTAAATTTTCACTTGTATACTTTTTTATTCTTTTTTTTGTGTTTTTTTCTTGCTGTTTTGTTCCTATTGTAAAGTGACTTTGGGTCTGAGGTCTGAGAAGGGTGCTTTGTAAATAAAAATTATTATTATTATAATTATTATTGTGATTATTATTATTATAAGTTTGCAGTTATTGCAGGATTCAATGCAGCTGCATATGTGGAAATTACACCTCTGCTGGGAATGTTTTTGCTGTCCCAAGAATGACTCACCTCAGCCTGGTAACTTTACAGTTACACTGTTATGGTTTTCAATAGGAAAGTGCATTGTGTGTGCTTACATTTTTGGCTGATCGGCTTTCACTGTGGGTGCTCGGAAATATTATGCCTATTATTATTTATTTTATTTTTCCTTTATTGAACCAGGTAAGAGTCTCATTGAGATCAAAATCTCTCTTTCAAGAGCGACCTGGCCAAAAAAGCAGCAGAGACAATGTTACAACAATTAACAAGCAATACAGACAGCGAAAAATAAAACTGTCACACATTACAGGCTAATGGACATAGTATCCGGTTAACATACAAGGTCAGGGGCGAGGTCCAGTTTTGATGCATAAACATGAACAAATTTCTAAAATGATTTCAGTAAAATTTAAGAGCAATCACATTTATTAAAGAACTATTTTCTCAATCCTTTAAAATTGACTTCAATTCCCCTGTGGTAATCAGCTCGGACAGATTCAGGTCTT
Source organism: Gymnothorax javanicus (assembly GCA_029692085.1). Lineage (NCBI taxonomy): Eukaryota > Metazoa > Chordata > Actinopteri > Anguilliformes > Muraenidae > Gymnothorax > Gymnothorax javanicus. The sequence goes on along the minus strand of CM056206.1, from coordinate 23,853,826 downwards.
TCTGTACATTATTCAAGGAAAATGGAGCAGCGTACTTAAAAGCTTTTTTGCCTAATTCCGCCACGTCGGCAGATCTGCACCCCACCTTGCTGAAGGGTCCTCGAGGACGGAGTCATCGCCAAAAGATAATACTGACCTCATTCCATTGTTAGTAAATCTTCTAAACTTGAATTCCGGAATCTTCGTGATTGAAATGTATATAATGGCAATTTTTTTGTAGTGACAGGTCATTTCAAACGTAAAAGACCTATAGGCTTATCTTTGAAAGTTTGCAGGTTCTCAAAACTATAGGAAATGTCAGGTTTATTTTTTGTCACAGTGGTAATTTCAAATCAGGGAAGAACTCCTGCCTGTTATTATGTGAGTAGTGACATGAGGGTATTTCTGGAATTCTTTTCACTGAAATTTCTTACACTTCTGGGACTGCCGCACTTCCGGTGCGCAGCTTTTGTAGCTGTGTGCTTTGTGCGCTCGCGTTTAGGCCAATTGCATGCACATAATAACATTGAACAATAGTGATCAGTGCTTCTCAAACCTCTCCTGGGGTACCACCTGTCCTACACATTTTAGATCTCTCCCTGCTCCAGCACAGGTGAGTCAGATAATCAAGTCGTTAAAAACCTGGGAAGATGCTAGATATTAAGCAAATCATTTGAATCACCTGGATGTACGAAGAATTCACATGGCTACGACGCTTGGTATCGTACGGCCAAGTGTCTGTAACCACGCACGCTAACACACCCCCGCAGCTGTGCGGGATTGGAAGCGACTCAGCTACCAAACTATCCCATAATGCTCCAGAAATGGGGCTTGATTGCAGCATCCGGGTATTTATTTTCGTATTACCCTAAGCAAGAATTACAGTCCGATGTCTTCTACGTGTGTGTTTTCAGAACCTTTTACTGTTGGCGGCAAAATGTCAAACCATGTGAAGACCTAATGTAAAATTAAGTCAAATGGCCTACATATGAATCTGTCTGATTGTCACAGGACACTCAGGGAACATGGCAGGGGGCAGACAGGACCGGGAGATAAAGCATGGACCAGGCTCGGAAACCGCAGGAGCAAGGACTTCTAGCGACGAATCTAGACAACGCCCGGCCCCATCAGAATAAGACTAGGAGTTTAAATAGGTTTACAGACAGGTGCAGTCAATTAGTATTCAGGGGCATTAGAACAAGGAAGTGGAGAGTCATTAGATAAAGGGGGCCTAGTCGCCAGGCTGCCAGGCATGGACGTGACTGATAAAGTGTGGCATTAACTTGAAAATGTTCACAAAAGCTTTTGCATTTGAATTGATGATGGGCTTATACTTCCATAAATGTGAACGATGAAATGGTAGATTGCATGTGTCATCTTTTTTTTCTTACATCTGAGAGGTCTGAGGCTCCTTTTAAAAATATTTATGTGTTTATTGGTTGAACATGTTCATCAACACTAGTCACTTTAGCTGTTTTCTCAGTTCAAAACTTTTATGATATTAGAATCCAAGCTTTTGGACTGAAGTTAAATGCAGACACCTGTGAGTTCAGTTGTGAAGAAAACTGGCCAACCAGGTGTTCATGACCTTGTAGGAAGGAAATCCGGGGCCAGAATTTGAATTGAAGACTGGATTGGAGTATTGCTTCATTCTAACTTGGGGTTTATAAATGATTCTACAGACATCACAACAAATCAGATGTAAGTCCTTGTTGACACATTTTACTTTCGATGTTGGTGTGAGATCAGTATTACGATGGTGGGGAGCCTCCCACTTTAAAATCAGACTCAAAAAAGGCAAATGCTTTTTAGAAACAGCTGTCATTATTCATTTTTTTGGAGGGCAGGAGTGTTTTTTTTTTCTGAGAGATCCAATCTGCACAAAATATATGTTCTATGAAATCTTCATAATACCTGATCTTACAGCGATTCTGCTCAGTGAATACCAATGAGCAACCCCAGGCATCTCCAAAGTGATGCTCACATCCACTGTCGACTGTGGCCCGCAGGCTCATAAGAGTAGTGCATAACTGTTGTTGTGCTGCTCAGGGATACGGGAGAGATTCCGTCGGTTTGGGTTAGTATAGTTCTTTGCAGAAGTGCCTCCTACTGGCCGTCTGAGTGTTCGTGAATTTCATGCCAAGCAAGCACGTTTGATTTTCCTCTGCTCTTGTTACATGCAGGCAATGCTTGAAACAACGAGTGCCAGGCAAGTGTTTCGGAGGTTTACCACGAACTGCCCTGGGGTACTAAAAAGGGGTCCAAAAAGGACTAAATGGCACTTTGGACCCTAATTTCTGGCCACCAGCGATCAGATTATGGAAAATAACCTACCCTATCTTTACGTGCTCACCTAGACCTTCAATTTGAAACCCATGTCATGGGCTCAAATGAAAGGGTTTAAAATTTGACCTCTTTTGGGGCCCTTTTTACCAATTGAACCCTTGACTTGCTACAACCATATCAACATGGGTATCAAATTAAAGGTCTATGTGAGCACATGAAGATAGGGTAGTTTATTTTCCATAGTCTGATCACCTGTGCCCAGAAATTAGGGTGAAAAGTGCCATTTTAGTCCCTTTTCTGCCCTTTTTTAGTACCCCAGGGGCCAGTAAGCATAATAAAAACCACCCTAGCATAATGTACTTGCAAAGACCTTCAATTTGATACCCATGTTGATAAGTTTTGATGATATAAATTTTTTGACCCCTTCCTTATTTCCATTAGACCCTAAAAGGGTCTCAATTTCTGAAGTAACTGCAGGGTTTCACATGGAGAACTTTTAACATGGTGATTAGGGCCCCAAAGCCTACACAATTGTACATAGAACAAGTAGACCCGCCGATATTGGAACGAACCAGGTAGATACAGCGCACAGGCAATGGCCTATCCCGCATACTTGTATATAGTTTGCTGATTGGATATTCCAGATTCAGGTGAGATTCAAAATGCTAAATTAAAAAGAAAAAAAAAAGCTCACACTTTTTTTCCCCCAAAAAAACCCGCTTAGAAAATTGTAATGCTATCTGTAATAAGGTTATGCAGTGAAACAAGAAACTCGATCGAACTTGGGTATCAGTATGCATGACTTAACCTCCACTCCCTTCCCCTCATCATTTTAATTTTCATTATTTTAATTAAGATTATTGAGGATTGCCCCTTCTCTCCCCGGGTGATCGTGTAGCAATTTTTCTTGACTGCTGCGCTGTTATTTTTAAGCTCTATGAGTCAGCAGCACAGCAGGGAAACTTTTATCTTTGGAATACGGTCTCAAAGCATTCAGGATTTAAAAACTGTCCACCTCTGGAGGGAATGTGAGCACAGGTCCAGAGTTTGACATAAACTGAGCAGAAACTATTCGACAGGGAAAGAACACACATATTATTTGGCTACTCAATTTAAACCCATTCTGGGATCAGCAATCTGAGAAGATTGAAGATTTACAACCTGTAGTGAAGCAAAGCATCTCAGAGAGGAGAAGAAAAAGACCTGTGTTCAGTGAACATTCACACAGAGTCACAAGTAAACACGCATTCCACTTTTGCCAACCCAATTTGGTTATTATTGAGATTAATTAACTGTTTGAAAGAATTTACAAGGTTCTTCACTGCTTAAACTAACTATTGGAAACTTCTGCTTTATGTAGACTATTGAAATTGGTACAATTGGTAATCAACCCCATTTGTCATTAATGTTATGCTGACACTCTGTGCTGTCTTCCCCTCAAGCACACGCAGGTCGCTGGTGTGTTTGGGTCAGAAGCCAAACTATCTATTTTTTAATACAGCAATTTATGATTTATATGTGAGTTGGGTGACAGAAGTACATTAACTGAATCCAGTGGGACCAACACTCAATGCCCTCGGTATAACTTTCAGCATGATATTGAACATAAGACATATTGTGTGCTAGGACCTCTGACTTAACCTATATATCAATATCGACAATATCAACAATTAAATGGCCCAAGTGTTCATGCTAAGGCAGTCATTGCTGGTTCATCGCTCCTTCAATACGCAGAAGAGAAACAGTGCAGAAGAGATTATGTCTGATGAGGCAACAAGAAGAAACCAAACTATCATTGTGTCCATTTGTTAATACTGCAATTTATGGTATATGAGAGTTGGCTGACACAATCTTTTTAAGCATTGTGGAACATTCTACCTCTTTGCTTTAAAAAAAAAATTCCAGGGCTGCTGTATCAGTGCACAAATAGTAAAGCAATATGGTTCAATAGTTATCTTGCCAGCAGTCAGATCAGTAATTACATGGGAACCAGCTCTCCTCCATGGACAGACGTGTGAAGGTGATTGCATAAGCTCTACTCCACCTTGCCATGCTTGAAGATATTTCACCAAAGAGCCATCTTTCCACTCCTTTATTCTCAAAAAAGAAACACATTTCCCATGGCTTTATTATCTAGTTCTTGATAGTGCTTTAAGAAAGAGGAGTAGGAGGGTGAGATGCAAATGGAAAAATCAGATATTCTTTTGTCAGATTTTATGCCTGCTTGCTTTATGATGGCTCCGGCTATTGAAAAGATTCGTTAATGGTTGCTGGGCTTCATATCTCTTTCAGCGCCTTTGTAAGTTGTAGTGCATTTCTGATGCGCCTTGGGGAATTCTTTGAAGATTACTATCCAATGTCTACACTGTTTAACTCATCTTGATGTACCCTTTCAGTGCATTATATTTTTGATATTGGTTCCACAATACCATGAAATCATAGACATGTGCTTGATCAGCAATTACAGCATTTGTTTGGTTTTATGAATGTTTTAATAAAATCAAGACTGTTGGATAGATCAGGGAGACAGCCGCTACGTTCACATGACCAGGCTGAAGTGACTCAAATTGATTTTTTGCCTTGATGTGACACAGACCTGATGTCTTCAGAGCTGTATGCATACAGAAATCTGCTCTTAAATCTAATCTTCAAATCAGAATTGTGCTACTTCCATATGTGGTCCAAGATCAGATACAAATCTGATAAGTAAGCATGAATGAGAACGCTCACGTCAGAACGTATGTGGCTTTTTGCCTGTACTAATGCATTGAGCGCAGTTAAAAAGCTAAAAAGCTAACCATATGGCTTTCTTTGCCTCCTCAACTTCAGCAGATGCAGCTGACAAATTATTTACTGCCCTCGTGGGCAAAATGCCGTCCATCCATTTGCAACAAGCGTGTCCATTTTCAAGGTTTGAATCAGATTTTAATACCATACATGCTCTTGCAAAAATGATGTTTTTTTTGTGGACTTAGCAGACGACTTGTGCAAAAAATGTATCAATGTGTGTATGCCAGCCATTTTGGAGGGCATATGCATTCGCATTACAGATAGATGGTGGTCACTTGAAACTGTGACTGAACCGTCAAGACAGGCAAATCTGATCCAAGCACTGAAATGCACGGTGAAAATCCCAAGGAAATACTTTTGTATAAGATATCCTTCACCCTTAAACTTGCAGTTATTGCAAATATCGAGATATTTAATTTTGGATATCACCCAAGCCTAGTCTGCATGCTAATCTATCCACTTATATAAAATGGGCCTGTGTTGTATACAAGAAGTTGTTTTGTGAAAAAAATGCCAATTTCGTATACATTGGGAATGTTTGTATATTCATCCAAGCCAGTTCTGGCACTTTAAGGGCGTTCACATACGTGGGTGATTCTGGATAAAACCTCAGAATGAAAAAGTGGCTTTTCAATAGTCTGAAACAATGGAGTAAACAGGAAGTATTAGTGGTGCCCTCAATCAATAATTGATGTAACTAATGAAACCACACATGCCAGAGATGATTGAAAAATCAATAATCATTACCTGAAATAAGGTAAAGTCCATCACAGGGCCTGTTCTACTGGGACACACCATCGAAATGCACCTATAGCAGCTCATATTGACATGCGCAAAGAATGTCCCATGATTTTTGTCATTGGAATTCATTGATAAAGGCTAAAGACATAATTCATGAAAACACATCCTTGGGATAGTGGCTGCGCATTTCATAACTTGACCAATCATGCGCAATTTTGAGGGGATATTTTTACATGTGTACCAGTACATCTGTTAGTAAAGCGCCACCTATTATCGACAGTAGTCCTTATCCAAAGAAATGGCTTTCATAAACTAAAAGGGTGATCTCCATACTTCATTATGCAACAAACCTTTGCCCTGTCAGTCGACTGCGCACACCACCAGGTGGTGCTGAAATACAGCAAATTTACCATTTCGCCATGTTCGGCGCCACTTATTGGTGTGTGCATGCACTATCCCAACTTTTTCTCACCTGTAATGGATAGTCTAACTACATAACAATGTGGTGCAGTTGTAAAAGTTCTGGGACACTGATTGCGCAGAGTATGTGGGGTGCAACCTAATGACGAAAATGGATTGCGGCCCTATATGTCGTGCGAAGAAGATCCCAGGCCGAAAATTGCTCTTTCCACTTACCATCCCCCCTATAATTCAATTTTCCAACTTTTACTTTGGGATAAAGTTCACGCAGTGAATAATAGCAACCCAAAAATCTAATTTTGATAATTTGGCAGTTTAGGCCCCATTTCGGCTTGTATTTGATTGACCCCTAAAACCCAAACCGGTGCAGGTAGGGCCAAAAAATCTGGGGAATTTTCTAGTTAGGGTAGGGACATAAAACCACCGAAGTTTCAGCAAAATTGAAGAAGGTGACTATCACCACCTGCCTGAACCTGCCTGAACTTTACAGACAATGGCTCTTAACAAGACTCTTGCCAAATCATCAGAAACACTGCTATAAAAGCCAGCTTAATTAAGCACCAGTACTGTTCTTTGCAGAGATTAATTCAATTCTGTGGTGATTTGTGGTTATAATCAACTATCCTACCAGGTGTCTGATTGTTTGTGTTGGATAGGTTTGACTTCCAGCCACAATTCCATTTTTGGTGTTTAACATGTTGTTATAATTTTCGACCCAGTTTCCTTTAGTCCCTTCCGCAATATAGCAGTTTTTGTGACCATTTTATCATTCTTTCATCCAGACATATGGTGCCAATTAACATTTGAATCAATAGGAATGGTCTTAGTAGTTTATTTTGTCATTATCGTTTAGAAATTTCAAAATTTGTCATTTTTAGGGGTGCTTCTGATATTCAGGCCCTTATAACTGATAACTGTCATAATCAATAACTGTATAACGTACTTCTGGTTGAATTGGCTTCCGCTGATCTCATCAACTGTTGTAGGATTGCGGATTAGTATTTGTTCAGGAAATCCACAAAAATCTCACCATGTGGCGTGCAATACAAGCTAAACAGACCTTCAGAGTATCGTTTGCAGGGTCTGTCTCTGTGACCCTGCGGCTCAGTTGCCAACAAAAGCCATTGGAATTAAACAAATTTTAATCAGCAGCTTTATGACTGATAGGCAGTCATTCAGCTGTGAGAGCATATGACTTATCACTATTACCCCGAGAACAAATACTTTCAACACATATCAAATGTGACCATTAACTCATATCCTGTTAACGCAGCTTTCTGGAGCATGCCAAAAGCACTTATCATTGATAAGTTGAGCATTACACCTACTCTGCGGCTGCTTATCTCCTGTGTGAAAGAAGGACCTTTGGTTCATGGATTTAATCATGCCAAGGTTGTCTCCATTGTGGACCCAAGGTTAATTTACAGAAAATCGTGCCAAATAAAATGCACACCCACCACAAGAGAATCAGAGCCTTAAATTTAATGGGCTACTTGTTATGGTTGGCTATTCCAGCTCTTGTTATTTGGGTGTGTCACTGGCGCTGCCAATTAAAGCTGTTTTATTTCTGTATCATTTTATTTGCTTCAGGCTTGAAAGGCTGACTGCAGCATCAGACCTGACTAGATCTTCACAAATTGACAGCTTTTTTTTTTTTTTGTTTCTGGCAATTTAGCAACCCATTGAGCAAGCAAAACAGTTAATGTTCATGCAAGCAACAAATACATGGTCAATGTCCAAATTGCTCAAAGAGGTTGCAGAAAAATCAAATATGCATACATGTTATTCTATAACAAAGATGATTTTTTTTAAAACTTTTATAAAATGAAACATTCTGAGATCCTAAGGATAGTGAAAACTACCTCATGTTAAAAGATTGCTTTTAACCCTTTGAACCCTAAAGGCCTGTTTAGTGGCCGCAAACCCTTTGAACCCTAAAGGCCTGTTTAGTGGCCACATAGAGAAAATGTGACAACTTGAAATGCTGGTGGACAGGCCTCCAAACATGGGATTTTGATTACATGACTTTTTGTTGCCATGTGACCTTGTTTATGATTATGTGGTTTCCCCATCACATTAAGCTGTGTTTGGCATTAGTGGGGCTCACAACCCCTTTATATAATACAGGGTTCAAAGGGTTAATAGTATGAAAACTGCTCTCTTTTTTTTTTTTTTGATAGGCGGGGGCAAGCATTGGGTGAGAGCAGACAGCAGTGAATTATGTATCTCAATTACATTAAAAAACTGTACAGTTTAGTTTACTTGAAATGAGTCTGATGCCAAGTTTTGGCAGTAGGGCCGTGGTGTTTGATGTTTCCTGTCAGCAGTTGTGTATAAATCTCCTTGCCAATTCAAGTTGTCTGCTGAAAAAAATTAGCTGACCCCAACAGATATATTAAAAGAAGAAGAAAAATATTTTACTGAACTGTTTTCATTTCAGGCTCCACCACTGCCTCTAAATGATGCCCACTGCAAAGACTTTTTCCCAAAAAACCATGTTAAGCTTTCAGACATGCAAAGAAGATGAGCTCAGACAGGCGATTAAGTCATTTCAGCCGGGAAAAACACCTGGCCTCAATGGCATACCAATTGAGGTGTATCAGACTTTTTATGATCAAATTAAAGAACCACTACTTACATGTTTTAACTACTCATATGATAAGGGTGTACTGTCTGAGACCAAACAAAGTGGTCTGATTTTGCCGCTATTAAAACAAGAAAGTAGTGGCCAATATAAAGACCCAGTTTATTTAAAAAACTGGAGACCTCTTACACTTCAGTGTTGCGATGCCAAAATACTAGCAAAATGTCTTGCCTATCGCATTAAGAATGTTTTGTCTGATATTGTTCACAATGACCAATCTGGATTTCTACAAGGTCGAAATATTGGGGACAATATTAGGCAGCTACTACAAATTATAGAGAACTATGAAATGTCAAAAAAAGCCGGTTTAATTTTTGTTGCAGACTTCGAAAAAGCCTTTGATAAGGTTCGTCTGGATTTTATTTATAAATGCCTTGAATTTTTTAACTTTGGTGACTCTCTCATAAAATGGGTTAAAGTTATGTACAACAACCTAACGTAAAATTATAAATCATGGTCATATTTCGGTAATATTTCACTGTCAAGGGGAGTAAAACAGGGTTGTCCTTTATCACCTTCTTTGTTTATAATGGCAATTGAAATACTTGCTATGAAGATTAGATCAAATAAAAATATCAAAGGCTTAGAAATCCAGGGCTGCATACAAAGGTTTCTATGTATTCAGATGATACTACCTTTCTGTTGACACCTCAGTCCTTATCCTTGCAAAGCCTAACACAGGACCTGGATTGTTTTTCCTGCTTGTCAGGCTTGAAGCCAAATTATGAAAAATGCACAATAGTTAGGATCAGCTTTCTGAAAAACACTACATTTACCTTGCGGTGTAATTTACCCATAATGTGGAAGAATGGATCAGTTGATATGCTCAGCATTCATATTCCTGAAGACATGGATAATCTCTCAGAAGTTAATTTCAATAAAAAACTTGATAAAATAGACAAAATTTTGCAGCCATGAAGAGGGAAATATTTAACAGTTTATGGTAAAATCAACTTGATTAATTCCTTAGTTGTGTCTCAATTTCCATACTTGTTTATGACATTATCTTCACCAAGTGAATCATTTTTCAAACAATATGAGAAAAAAATCTTCAAATTGATATGGAATGGTAAACCAGACAAAGTTAAGCGTGTGCACCTTTACAATGAATATGAATCAGGTGGCCTAAAATTGTTAAATTTAAGAGCTTTGAATCTCTCACTCAAAGCCTCCCTGATTCCAAAGTTTTTTTAAAAACCCAAGATGGTTGTCCAGGAGACTATTAGACAATGTACACCTGATTTTTAAAAAGGGACTGTTTCCCTTTCTACAGATTTAATACCCCCAGTTCTCACATTTCAATAAGGAACTGGTCATTAATCTTTCCCGTTTTTAATGGAAGCCATACAAAGTTGGCTGCAATTCTAATTCTATCCTCCAGAAAATACAGAGGAAATTTTGCAGCAAATCATATAGTTCAATTCTAACATCTTGATTGGTAAGAAATTTATTTTTCAGAAAAATATGTTTGATTCTGGCATTATTTTTATAAATGATATTGTAAATAATGAAGGTAAATTAATGTCTTATGAAGAGTTAATTGACATTTATGGCAAGGTTTGCCCTTTACAAAAGTTCAATCAATTGGTTGCGGCCATACCGCTAAAATGGAAAAGAAGAATTGTTAAAGGAAGTAACAAGGAGCTTGTCTGTCAACCATCAATGAAAAACTTTCAGTGGATTGAAAAAACCAGCATAAATAGAATGATATATAAGTTTCACCTTGAATCAAGAAAACTGAGAGCCAATCCTCACAATATTCTGGATTCTTGGGAGTGTACGCTAGATTTTCCGAGTCCATGGAACCAGGTTTTCAATTTAATTTACGAAACAACAATAGATTAGTCAATAAGATTTTTTTCAGTTTAAATTAATATATTAATTTTTGGCCACTCAAAAGATGCTTCATATTTGGGGAATTGAGGGGTCCAACTTGTGTAGATTCTGTGGCGAAGAGGATGAGTCAGTGGATCATTTATTTTGGTACTGCCCCTGTGTAGGTCTGTTTTGGACAAGGGTTCAGAGGTGGCTGGCTTTATATTCAAGTAATTTTACACTGGATTTGCCCACCATACTTCTGGGCAGTCTAACAAATGACTCCGGAAAAATAGTCAATATTATAATACTTTTTGGCAAAATTTTCATTTTTAAATCAAAATCTGTGGACGTTTTGAGGACAGAGAGATTCAAACTCTTCATAAAACATCACAGTAAAATTGAATGTATGATGGCACACGAAAACAGTAGGTTAAGTGTATATAAGGATAGATGGAGGGTGCTGAGAGTAGCAGAAGGATGGGAATGAAAATAACATAAGTAAATGTGTATGAGTCTATTAATATATGATACGTTTGTCTGTGTTTGTATGAATGTATATTTGCAAAAGCATGAGTATATACGGTATGTATATATATAATTATGATCAATGTATGTATTGGTGCAGATATGCTGTTCATTCTCATTTCAATTTACTCATTTTGTATATATTTACATTCTAATTTATGTCATTGTCCTTTCACTGTATCATCTGTATATATGGGTGTATGGTGCTGTGATGGGAGTCAGAGAGTGGGTGTATGGTGCTGTGATGGGAGTCAAAGGGCGGGTGTGGGGTCTTTTGAGAAATTTACTGTAATTGAATGAATTCAGTAGACCCCCAAAAATTGGGGGGGGGGGGTGGAGGGATTAGATTAAAAAAAAGAAAAAAAAACATTAGCTGAGACGTCATCTACGACATTTCAACTCTCTTTCTCTCCCCCTGTCTTTCTCTCTCTCTCTCTCACGCACACACACACACACACACACACACAAGACATACACCACACAAAACACACAACACATAAAGCACACACAACACACAAAACAAGACACACAGCAAACAAACAAAACACAACACACACACAAAAACACACACACACAAAACACAAACAACACGCAAATCACACATACAACAAGACACGCACACAAACAAAACACACACAACACACAAACCGCATGCGCACACGCAAAGCACACACGCACAAAACACACACTAAACACACAAACAAAACACACACAAAACACACAACACACACAAATACACACACAAAACATGCACAACACACACACACACAACAACACACACCACACGCCTACAAAACACACATACACAAAACACTGTTTTTGTGTGTGTGTTTTTTGCCTGTGTTTTGTGTGTGCATTGTATGTGTGTTGTTGTGTTTTGTGTGTGTGTGTGTGTGTGTGTGTCTGTCTGTCTCTTTTCTGTGTATTTATTTGTTTATTAAACCATTTTGATCCATATATTTCTCTTCACATTCATTCATATATTTATAAATTTATTTCCCTCATTTATTTATTTCAGGATTCATTTCATAGCCGTATTTTTATTTATGCATTTATTTATTTAATATTGACTGTGATGGCATTCCATAGTCCTCCGTTCTCAAGATATAGCATTTAGGGGCGGTATATGTGAAAAAAAAAAAAAAAACTTTCAAAAGGTCAAAAAATTCCTCAAAGATGGCCTAAAAATCTGATTTGGCCTAAAAAATCTGTCAAATGGATTTGAAGGTCTGGAATCCAATGGTCATCAAGATTTAGGGCTCTATCTTTCACAGTGCCCTACCCGTTGCCACTACCCGCTACCCGTGAATTACGCATTTAGCAGCTTCCACTATCCCTAAACGGTATCTTGCGGCCACACTACCCGCTATACATTATGCCGAATCCTTTATTTGCGACTAGAGGTGTGCCCGTGGGCGTGTTTATGCGCTTTCCCTAAAATTGCTATCTTGACCACACAGGGAAAGCGTATAGCGGGTCCTCAAACCACCGCTACCCATTTGGCAATTGAAGACCCGCTTCTCTCCCCTATGCGATCTAACAGCGACAAATGGGCTACATTCAGTTCAGAAAAATAATTAATTATAATTAGATCTATGCACTGGCACTCAGCGACGTAACTTTTTTCCAGCGAGAGCGGCATTTCAGAACTCTTCAGCGAATGAAGGTAATTCTGGTGACAAGTACGTGGTTTCGTCCGTTAACATTTTCCAATCGGACAGCTGTCAATTTTTTTTTTACAGCAAGTTGCGTGACCGTGCTGCAAAAACAGGTGTGCGTACTTGTCGCCGAAATTACCTTCATTCGCAAAAAGAGTTCTGAAATACCGCTCTCGCTGGAAAAATAATACCGTTGCTGAGTGCCAGTGCATAGACCTATTTATAATTAAATCATTTTTCTGCACTGAATGTAGCCCATTATTTTGTCGCTGTTAGATCGCATGGGGGAGAGAAGCCGTGTCTTCAATTGCCACTTGAATATTCTTGAATTGGAAAACGTGTTAATAAGGGAAAACTATCTAGAATTAGCCAGGACTAATTGTAGTCAATAAAAGGAAGGATATTTTCTCCCAAATTTTCAGGTCTAGCGCCGGCCCTGAGTATTATTTCCCACAGAACGAGAATGCGTGACAAAACTGCGCCTCTCCCGTCAGGCAGTGACGGAATTATGTCACCTGGTTGCAGATGATGTTTACACCGCTGCCAGCTGTCCGTATGCCTTGCCCGTTGCTGTTAGGGTTACTGTGGCACTATTTTTCTATGCTAGTGGGTCATTCCAACACCCACTCAGCTCAATTGGAGGCATTACCCAATCATGGTGAAACGCATTTTTTTTTTTTTTTTTTTTTTTTTTTGCAGTTTCAATCACAAAAGGGGTAGGCTTGATGTTTTTTTTTATTACATACCAAACATTAAACAATATGTCAATGTCAGATAATAATAATAATAATAATAATAATAATAATAATAATACAATTCATGATTAACTTAACAAAAACAGATGCTCCCCTGTCTGGATTTGACCTCATGCACGAGCAATTTAACTTCGTCTTCGGAGAAACGTGGCGACCTTCCTCTCTCCATCACGGGTTTCGGTTTGAGGATTTGGGATAGCGCAGCCTGCTCCTAAAGGCAATGGCACCTAGCACACTGATTGGTTTAACTGGCGTAACGCCCAAACCACGCCTATGCATAATTATAACGGGTAGCGCAGGTGTTTTAGGGATATAGGCAGGTGTGCAAGATAGCAACTTTTGCGGGGGAACGCCTCTTACGCAATGATAAATCCCCAAATAACGGGTTTAGGGACTCTGGCGCAAGATAGGGCCCTTAGTAGACAAGAAACTCAATGATTTTTTTTTCACCGCTTCAGGAGAGTCAAATTTAAAGTCAAAATTCACAATGTGAGTAAGGTCTGTCAGAAAAAGTAATGCATGTCCATACAGCATACTATTCCATGACCATGAGAAGTGGAGACTAGCTTAGCTCAACGAAGCTGTTGCATTTTAGGAAGAACGGACACTGAGAGGAATAAGCAAAGGAAACAGAACCTTGGCAAAAAACTCGCTTTGATGATAGCTGCAAGAACGCACTGCCATGTTGGCGGTACCACCCTCTCAGGAAGAAGTGATTTCAGAGATGGACATGACAAGTGATCTGTGATCTCTGAAACAGCAAATAAAACAATTATGGGCATTTTAATAGCATCCCAGTGTTGATTATTGGCTGTCAGACTGGAAACATGTAACCATCTCGTGCTGTGGCGGCTGATGGGCTGAAAATAGAGGAGGGGTCTTTATGAAATATCTACGACAGGCCTTGATTGAAATATCAATAGAATCACGCAAAACAGCACCTGTCTCAACCAGGGTTAAAAAAAAAAAAATTTCAAAAGGGCTGTTTTCAAGATCTGGAGAAAAAACATAGTTCTCGTGAAAATTCTCACGGGGGCTATTTTAGGGCTCACTGTGGCCATTTTTTTCTTTTGTTTTCCTTTGAATTTATGCAAATTGTTTAAAATTGAGTAGTGTTGCATGAATTTGCATACCTTATTGCTTACTACATTTGGCTCAAAACTCATTACAAACAATGAACTTTATTAAACAATGAAATTTAAAGCAACAAATATCTGCTTTTCCCATTCCTGTCCTCATTGAGTTCCAGTCTTCAATTTGATAAAATTCAACGCAACTGATTAGTAAATATCAACTTTTTTCACCATTATCACATTCAATCACCATAATCTATCACACGTAATTGCACAATACTTCCCAATTAAACCTAGTAATAATGTAACATGTATCCATTTTCGTTCATTTTTACATTTACCGTATGCATTCTCATCTACCATGCATGCGCCTGCAGATTGCAATTGCATCGTAAAAGCCGTACACTTGACAGTCATTAATAATAAATAATGAAAAAAAGCCGCACGTGATTTGAAAAACTGCTCGTTTTTCCACCACTACCCAGTCTTTTTTCCAAGATAGGATTGTCTTCTCCTTCTTGACGACATTTTTCTTTTTTTTTTTTTGTCTACAACTTCGGTAGTAGCTGGTGCTTTTGAGGTCCCAGCAGAAGTCAAGCTCGACTGTCGTGTCTCACAAGGAAACGCTCTATCTTGAAGTGAACATGTTAACCCTTCTAATCCGAAGGTGTCGTCGCTGACACAAATGCGCGCATCATGTTGCACGTACCGTAATTACCATAAGGTTTGCGTGTTAGAAAAAATTCCAACTTCCTGAAAGCTGAGAAGTTGCGTTTCAGCCCCCAGACAGGTAAACGTGGCAGCATGGTCCAGGCGGCCTGTTTAAGACTTAAGCCTAATTTATAGTCGTCTAACTCCGTCAATGCGCAGACACGCAGTGGTATCGACGGAGATGTGGACCTTTCAGACTTCTCCGTTGCTTAATGGGTGTTGCAAAGCAATTCATCGCTAGGACAATAGGGGGCGTAGCGTTTTTTTTTTTCGGGGACCCGCCTACTATTTCATGACGTCTGAGCGGCATTCCGGGAATGATGTAGTTAGCTGACCAATCGCAGGCTTGCACTATCCGTGGGCTCTCCGTCGTTTTGACGGATAGTTAGAAAATTTGGGAGGTGTCCGTCACGCGTCTGAGAGCATGTGGGAGAGGGTTTGCGACGTCGGAGAGGGGCTCTGCGTATCTGCGCATTGACGGAGTTGGACGACTATAAATTAGGCTTTAAGCCCAATTACGCAACTGCACAGAACACAGACTGATTTTCAGCGGGGGCAATTTTTTTCATTAATTAAATTAAATAATTCATAAATTAAAAAAATTTCGCCCCCATATCTTGGGTTCATGGTGGCGCTTTCTAAGGTTTAGCGGGCGAATCGCCTGTCACCCTCCGTGTATTTTTTTCGCTGGTCTCAACCTTTCTAAACAACCCTTTTCAGAATGGCCAATTTGAGTGGCTGTTCCTTTAAAAGGTAATGAGCAACTGGGTTATTCCATGTCAATTCACACAGATTCCAGAAACCCCAGTGACATGTCTCAGATTTGACTGAAAAAAAATTATAAAATTGGTTTTTGACCCCAAATTTCAGCTTCATACCTTTAGTCATTTCAGCAGTATGGCCCTGGGAAATTTGGGTGCCACGCCCACTTTTTTCCTGCACTTAATTTGTAACCATATCTAGAGACCCATAACTTCTCTTTTATATAAGCTGCAGGGCTAAAAATTGATAAGGGGGCCATTGATTGCCTCCTCTCTCGGAACCAAAGCTTGCAAATGTAATACCCGTTAAACCTGGATTTTGTTTCATGCGATAATGATTTTAGGGATATTGGAGGGTGAGAGAAATGGAAAAACTTATATAGAAATACTTCAAGTAAAACCATAAATAAAGTAAAACTTTTTTTCCATTTTGTGCATTTGCACTTTACCATTTAGCATTTGACATTTAGCATTTTCAAATTTATCTTTTCCATTTAGCATTATCTATTCATTCTTTGCCAAATCACTGGGAGCTCTCCTTTCTCATGAACTTTTGCACAGATCTCGCCAATCTGTGCATGCCTGATAGCAAGTAAATATTGCCATATTCTGAACAATACAGAGTCAAGTGTCCACACATTGATGTGCCATCTGATAATACACTACAGAAACTTGGTGAAAACAATCCAGCTTTACACATTGACCTTGAACAGCGCATTGGAGAAGATGCATACTTCTACTGCATATGGAAGGAGACCATCATGACTACTTGCAGGGCTGTAACAGTTACTGTGATGTAGCCCTGGGGACAAGCCCCTTTCTCTTCTTTTCTGGAATGTGCTGCAGTCATAAAAATCAGAATGAGTGTTTTATTTCAGAAAAATATAATAAAGCGGAGAATGAAAAACATAGAACATCTTGTCTTTACACCGTTTTCCATATCTGTCGAGGATGAATTGTAAATCACTTTTTTTTCTTTACATTTCCCATATTGTCTCAACTTTTTCTGGAATAATGGGATTGTGTAGTTCTTGTGATGCTCTTGGCCAGTCCTCATAGCAAGCGAATGATTCATGGAAACATAAGCATTATGGTTTTGGTGTTCAAGGACATTGCCTGTGATTGTTTCTTTTTTTTTTTAAGTCACCTGATTCACTCCTCTGGTTACAGGAAATTGATAATCTCTTCAGCATGGTCCAGAGGAATATGAAGTGACCGCTTTAATGCTGAAAATCCAAGTCTGTGGTGGCATCAGTCAGTCTTTAATATGCTCTTGAAATTCACGAGTTAATCCTTCATTTGCTAATCATCTTTTAACTATTTCAGATTTGGTGGGGCTGATGAATGGCTGCCAGCCAGGAAAAGCTCATTTCTAGCTGTGGGACGTGAGGTTAATTTTATCTTTTCAGTTTGTAAAGAGCCAGTTGGACTTAGCTTTCGACTCCTTGGCAATCTTAGTCACCATCACAAATTTTAGGCCCCTCTGGATTTAAAGTGGCCAAAGACAGCAGGTGCGTGCACGCTTTCTGAGGTTGTTGGGGGAAATGCAGCCTCCCATCCAGAAAAGTTTTAATTCAGGTTCACCTTTTTTCTCTCAACTAACACCCAGCTTCTTCAGCCCCTTTTTATCCTCCAAAAACGTTTTACCAATCCCATTCATCCCCGAAGCTTCACATTCAGTGAGGCTGGCTCGCTCTGTGTGTCTCAAGGCTCCTAAAAGTGGCTGTCTATCTTTTCCATCTTGACAGGACTGTAACAATACAGAGATTGGAAAATGGATGCACTGGGGCAATATTTCAATCAAACAGCTTGATTGCCGGGTTGGTTGGTGTCACTCTTATGTCAGATGTGTGGGACGTAAGTGTCTTCAGCAGGGAGGAGATCAATTTAATGTCTTTATCCTGATGGGGCCTGTGTGGGTGTGGGCCTAAGCTCCATGAGAGAATCTGAAGCCCAGACCTTGGCTGTGGAGCAGTCCATTCAGACTGTACATTTATTTCAGACATTGCCTCTGCCTTGTCTGAATTTCCAGTGGTAATGCACAGTCTCAGCATGTTAAAGTAATACCTAGGGACTGGGGATTCTGTGGTGAATATTTCATTCCTGTCAGGATGATATTTGCTCAGAATAGTAGAAACAATAATTACATATATTTCATTGTTTTTAGAGCTCATGCAAAGCTTTGTACTTTGGATGAGCACTAAAAAAATAGAAATGTGAAAAACAATGAAAGTTGAGACATGAATTTACATTCATTCATGCAAAAGCGATAAAATATGGTGGATCAAATGAACAGTAATCAATGTCTACAAAATCACAGAATCAAGACAGAGGCAAAGGGCAAGACGAGTCACATAGTTATTAATTAAGAAGAAGGTTAATTGTATATGGGGACCCTCGTTTTTAATATTTCAATCATTTTGGCTTGTTTCAAAAGATATGGAGCAGAAGCATCATAAATGCTGTGTGGCATGGCTATAGGGCAAAAAATAGAAGGATTTTCAGATAATGCAATTTAGAGTATTGTATGCATCTAGAATGTTTGTTAAGGACCTTGATTAGCAGAATCAGGTGTGTAGCAGCCTGGTTGGTATGAAAGCCTGCACCCACAGTGGCTCTTTCTGGAGAAGGTTCTCTACCCCTGGCATACAACAATGTGGAATGCTTTGTGGTTCACAAAATCATTGAAGCGTGACCACAAGCGCCGACTACGCTTTGCTCAGTGGAGTAAAAACAAGGCCTGGGAGATATAGAAGCTATACAATGTACAACAGTTTATGAAAACATCTAAATGGATTTTCTGAGAAATATGTAGTATATGATAAAACTGGCTTGAATACACCACCATTAACTGACCTTATCACAATTACAGATGATCCTGAAAGTGTTATTATATCCTAATAAATTAACATACAACTATATACTATATATAGTAACCATCTATATTTGTCTAATCTTAAAAGGACAATTGTGTTTCAGATGTATTGTAGTTATGATCCAGACTGATCCGGAAGGCCAATGTCTCGTCAATCATGTACATGTACTCCAAGACTCTTAATTTGAATAAATATCTATAACAAGCATTCCATGTTTATTATTTAGTGACCTATTTTGACACCCAAAGGAGATAGTAATAATTTCTAAATACAGGGAAGGTTCCAATTTTCGCAATCCGGATCCATGTTACCTCTCTCACAATTTAACGACACTTGCACATTATTTAGCCAACTATATGAGGCAACTTTTGTGAAAATATCTTAGGTGTGTTTTCATAGGAACCTGGTTGTTTTTCAAGATGAACTTTACGTTTTGCATCAATTTTGGTCAAGACAGATGCATTTTTCAATGAAAAATTGTCTGAAACTTCTTCAGTTTTTCACACAAATAATTATGTTTGGTATCAAAATGTCCGTCGTGTTGTTGTGTAGCCATTAAAAATCATCTGGTTTTTCAGAACAATCATTTATGGGTTTAAATATGGACTTTTTGTGCGTATTCGACTCCCTGTTCCGAACAGAGAACGGTGTTCTCGGGTGAGTCGAACACGCGAGAACACGTTCGCGGTGCTGTTCTTGCACCCAAATCCCACACTACCTCTGCTGGTGGTGTGGCGAGAACAGACAAGGAACAAAGATGGCGGACAAAGAGAAAGTTTCGGAGCTATGTCCATTGTAAGTGTAATTTTTGTTGGGATAATGCAAACATCTCAGTAAAATAATGCATTCTACATCTCAACAATGATGGTCTGTCGCAACTTTTGCTAAATCAGTGGGTAGATGTAAGAAATAATAACTGTCAAGTATCATTTCCAAAATCTCCATCAAAATTAAAACCCCCGCCATTATCAGCTGTGTTTATTTACAGAAAATCAGAAATGAATCCATGGTAACCGCACTTACCTGTTTGACTCTTCCGAACTCATTCCCATGTTCTCAACCTGTTCGCGAACGGTGGAGAACAGGGACTCAAATACGGCCTTTGAGGCCTTGTCCCACAAAAATCTTTAAATCACTAAATAGGTCACAGTTCACTTCCTGTATGCAAATTTCACATTTCAAATCTATTTTCTGGACAGTCCCACAAGTAGGTACATATAACCAGAAGATGGTTCAAATTGGGCTGTGGGCAAATTTGCCCATACCCTGCAAAACCTCCTTTAAATACATTTGGATACAATTTAAGAAGTGATGTTCATGTAATTAGGTTCATTTATTATGAACCTGAACAATATGAAATAATTGACAAAATTTTTCACAAATTATTACTGATGTAATTACATAGTGATATATTGTATTAATAGCTGATGTTTCAAACATACTGTAAATCATTAGCTGGGTATTAGCCACACTCAGATTCCAGCAACGCAATAGCTGCTGAACAAATCATAGACCTAGAAATGCTTGTAGCTAGCAAGCTTAGTTCCTACACAGCCAAACATCCCACGTAGTTCCCATGTAGACAACTGTTTTAACACTTAGCATTTTTCGAAGAAGAACCCATATTTTGCGTTGTCAGACCTGTCGGGCAACTAATGTTTAGTTTTGGAGGTTTTGACCAAACGTCAGAGTTGGACAGAATAATTGACAGGTAATGACTTGTGCATTCCCTGGTTATGGGTCCTGTCACCCCTAGCGATAGAAATTTAGTCATTTCAATCTCTAGCCCTTATGCGTACATTCCAGAGATGACCCTTTTAGGTCATGAGAGCCACGCAGAGGGTCATAAACTATGAGTGTACAATTCCTTAGACAACAGAGAACAATATTGATATAGTCTTGTGACCTCCAGCAAGATAAGAACATATCCATTTTTATTTTTAATCTTTTTTTTTCCCTTTCAGTTTTTTTTTGTTTTGTACCCCTGAATACTGCCCAACATTTTCCAATATCACATATGCTTTTAGGAGCTGTAGTAAAACTTTTCAGAGGTATTTGATAACTGAGCTGCATTACCTCCAACCATATTCATGTTTGGTCTCATTAGTAAGAGGCAGTAGCGGAGCTAGCGGGGGGGCAGACGGAGCAGCCGCTCCGGGCCCACGGCTAAGGGGGGCCCGCGGCGTAGCTACCAAATATGCGTGAAATGCAGCTGCATTAGAGTCCAGGCCAATTACAGGCTGAAGCTCGCATTGTACTGCGACACCATGATATAATGGGACTGACGGGTTATTCAGTTTCAAAATAAAGGACCGAAAAGAAGACCTTGCCAGTAGACAATTACCAATTGCATATTGTTCCTTTATTTTGAAACGGATAACCCGTCATCGCCATTTGCCCTATAGTGAGAACGTTGGCCGGGGGCGGGGCTGTTACGTTTCGTTTGTTTTTAGCTAAAATAACCACATTACTACTGAGCATACGCGTGGACAAAGAAGACTTGGATTATACTAGATGGTGTTTTGGAAGATGTATTTGAGAGTTTGTCAACGGACGTTTTGTGGAGTTTTGCCGTTGCTACTATCTGTAACATAAGCTTCCAGCAGAAATGGAATTCGGATAATTTTTTAAAACTCCAGTGGCCATAAAGTTGGGCCAGGTGAAAAACAACTTCGTCAGTTCGGAACCTCTAATGGTGAGTTATTGATATACGTCACCCACTGTGTTGTAATCTGTGACAAGGTGCTGTCACCGATTAGCATGTTTTCTTGTGTTACGCTGCTTCGATTGCTATTTTGTACCGCATTTACCAAACGCTCCCAGTCAGCAGCGCAAACTCAGAGCACAGCTTCAGCCGCCTGAGGCTGATTAAAAACTATCTCCGGGCATGTATGAAAGAAGCCCGGCTGTCAAATCTCACCCTTCTGTCCATTGAAAGGGACATCGACATTGATAAAGAAAAGGTGGCAGATAAATTTGTGCGAATGAAGGAGAGACGAATGAATTTTTGAGAGCTGCGTGTCCAAGCAAGTGTCTGTGTGTGCAAATGAGGAAGAAGAGAAAAATGGCCTAATGGATATTTGAAGTCATTGCGTGCGCAGGACATTTTTTTTGTTCTATTTGTTGTCTGGATGTGGATTTTGTGACTTGGGCCTATACGAGCACATTCTGTTTTTAAGCAATTTAGGCCCTGTTTCCTTTATATTGTAACGCCATGCTCGTTTATTTAGGTTCTCATGGCTGGCGTATCCCATTGGTGACAGTTCATTAACAGTAAATCCCTTGGCTTTCACGCTTGCTTTGATATTGAGTTGGGTGATGTTTACTGTTTTTTTTTTTTGACATATGATAAGTATTCACAACAAGAATAATCAATTCAACGTTGCCCGTTTGTTTGTCTTCTTTGCCCTTTTTCTTCTTTGGTCATCAAATGACTGGGTGATATTATAGATGGTGGATAGTTCTAAAAATCAGCTCATTGTTAAGCCTACTGATTCCTTTGTCACACTTTCTTCAAATCGGATATCACTGCCTTCCCCCCAATTTTCATGCATGGGCAAAAGCGCACGGTGAACGCGCAGATCATAGCAGGCTATTCCACCGTGGACAGTTTGATAATAACTTTAAAAAATAATAACTAGGCCTTGCATCCAATAGCCTGCTTCCCAGGTTAGGGCACTCAGACAGTTATAGCCTAAAATTGCTTTGACCTCGTCTCCTGATGGTTTATGCGCAGCACAGCCATGCCAGAAATAAGGCTAT
The DNA here is from genome assembly GCA_029692085.1 of Gymnothorax javanicus. Taxonomy (NCBI): domain Eukaryota; kingdom Metazoa; phylum Chordata; class Actinopteri; order Anguilliformes; family Muraenidae; genus Gymnothorax; species Gymnothorax javanicus. Next base: position 23,831,027 of record CM056206.1, on the reverse strand, counting down.
TGCAATAATACTACAGCCTAGCCTAATATATGCTCATGTTTGCAACATTTAGCAAAATCATCTGATAAATTCCGTATACCACAAGGTCGAAACAAAGCATGGTGTTTTGTTTATAGTGGGGGGGGCCCACTTTGAGTTTTCGCTCCCCCTGCGACAAGTCACTAGCTCCGCCCCTGGTAAGAGGCTAAATCCGCGAATGACTTTATAAACATTCCACAGTGCTCAGCTCTGCTCCTAACAACATAAGGGCATTTTAATACATAAATGGCCTGGTTCACAAGAGACAATTTACAATTGCTCGCACCTTCTGTGCAGTGGATTTGGGATTGTTATCTGCCCTTTTCATCTGAAAATTTCGCTGTTTTCTCTTAGAAATTTAGATTATGGCCTCACTTGGGACAATTGTAGGAGGTTCAAGCTTTGGTTTGGTGTTTTCTTTTTTTCATCTTCTTTGATTGTTCATGTCTTTTTAATTCTTCTTTAAAGTAGAACACCGTCATTTGTGGACATAGATGTTGTATATTCTGTTACAACTTTCATTAAATTTTCCTACTTCTGAATGATATTGTACAGCAGCAGGCATTTTGCCATGGAGGCTGTGCTGTAGAGCAGCTTAAGTAGCTTGCATTACAGAGGGGTGGGGCAGTGGCAGGTATGCTTAGGGGTGTCTTAGAATTTGAGCAAGAGGGCATGTGGTGACAAATTGCTGGATATTCAATATTGGGGTGGGAATGGGACATTTGATTCCTGCAATAACAAAGAATCCAGGACAAAAAAATAAATAAATTTTAGGATGAAACTTATCAGAGGTGTGTTTCCGGAAATTACAGATGCTAACTTATATAGTTGGCCCTATTGACTGTGAATGGATGAACTATGTAAGTTGCTAACTTAGTTAGCAACTACGCTTTTGGGAAATGCACCCCAGAATTCCAAAGGAACCTACCAATATCAGAGGATGTTTCTTCAGTTGGCGAATGTGATGCCAATAATTCTGTTTCTATGGTAATTTTTTGACATCCTGATAAAACTGATAATACAGTTTATACAACAAGCGAAAGACCCCAGTTTCTGGGCAGTTAACTCTTTCCCTACAGCAATGCCAAATCCTGGTCAGATATGACAGGTGAGAAAGGTTATTCCACAATCATCTTCCGTATCACATCGAATTACATTGTGTATTCAATCAAAAGAAAACTGAGGATCTCCCACATACTGCTACTTTTTTCATCCCTCAATTCTCTCCTTCAGCCCCTCTATTCAGGAATCATTTGTTTACATCAGGTCCACTGAGGCTATCAAAGGCAGCAGCTAGCCACATGTAGCAAGCATGTCATAGTTGATTGCAAGGTGCAATAGGGGGCTATATTTTTTCCACCAACAGCTGAAGACACTAAGACAGTTTGACTGGATTTTTTCAACAATAAACGTCCAGCATTTTTTTTTTTTGAACAAAGGCCAGCACAATGTCAGATTTGCCAACCCAGGTGATGGTAAACAGGCGAGAACACTGAGATCACTGTTGGCGAAAGGCAAATATAACAAGAAGACAGAGTCATCTATATCCCCCGCCACTTAATAGCTAATTAGTTTCAATGGTAACCAGAAAAAAAAATTGTCAAAGTCCCTTGCATCAAAAGGCACAACTACATCCCCTAGAGAACATGCACAACAAGTTTCAAGACAATATCTTGGATACTTTCAAAGTTCTGCTCTGGAAACAAAGCCTACCCCTTACCATTACATGAGATACAGAGTCCCAATTTGTTTACATGAGAACTGGAAAAAATAAAATTCTTCAAATTTCCTAGTATGAAAAGGTACAATAACATCCCCTGGAGAACATGCATGCCAAATTTCAAGACAATATTGTTGATACTCTCCGAGTTCTGCTCTGGAAATATAGCCTACACGTTCCACATTACATGAGACACTCTGACTGGAAAAAAATGAAGTTTGTCAAACTCTGTAGTAACAAAGGGCACAACTACATCCCCTCAAGAACATGCAAGCCAAATTTCAAGTTAATAACTTTCATACTTTCAGAATGCTGCTCTGGAAACAAAGTCCAAAACTGATTGGGGCAGACGCATGGACGCATGCTAGGATGGCCGGACAGAGCCTGTTTCAATATTCCCTGCCATTTCGTTGTGGCAGGGGATAATTAAAAGATGGAAGGAATGTAGTCAAATCTAGGTGCACAAAGGGCAAGGCAGAAAACCGTCTCTGAACGCGCCTGATGTCGGACCCCTCAGATTTCACTGTCTTCGTAACTGCTCTACTACTTTAATGGATATTACTAGATGGGTTCAGAAATAAGGGTTAACTCACTTGGAAAACTTCTGGAAACCTTTGTCAAACAACACCATTCGTTAACGCTTTGGTATGCAGAGTCAGTGTCATTTACTGGACTCATTATCATCGGAGATAGACAATAGCACAGTGGAAGCATGTTTTGTTGTCTGCCATGTTGTCTAGACAAAAGAAGACAAAGACAACCCAAGCTGTTATTAGTGGTAGGTCAGAAAGCCAGCCTATGTGATGGTATGGGGGTGTGTCTGTGCTTGTGGCATAGGTGACTTGTTCATTTGAGAGGGCGCCTCTAATGCTAAAAGATATGTATGATATTTTGAGTGATCAATGAGCAATTTAACTCATGTTAGAAAATCAAATAATGTGCTGTTGTACTGTTTTCAAGTGCAGGGTGAACAGATGTTTCAAATCTGTCCATTTCATTTTGTTTGCATTTTTCACAAAGTCCCTCTTTTTTGGAATTATGGTTGTATTCGCAAATTTTTTTTCACAATTTAAACTGTATTCCAAGTACAGTTAAACTTAAATGGTAACTGCATTTCCCTCTCGGATGTTAAAATAAATTGCTTTGCCTCTGTGCATTGCCATTCCACACTGATTTTGAAGTTTGCTCTTTAATCATTTTGTGTATTTTGCAAGCACATTGGAGTCCCTCTTAGCCAATATGCATTGAAACCTATTCCTGCACAGCACTGGTTACTGAAGCATATTTATGAATGTTTAGGCAGGTGTCTGTTCAGTAAGTACAATGAATAATGCAGTCCATTTGTCTAGTGGGAATGGACTGCTTGAGCAGTCTGTCAGAGTGCAACTGAATTCATATGCACACTAGTGCTGTAGTTGATGTGGCCAGCATTATTGGCCTGTAAGCTTTAGAGCAGTCTTGCAAGTGAACAGAAAATAGAAGCTATAAAATGAAGGCAAAGACATGACAATAACATTGATACAGGGGTATTAGGGGATGAAAAAAATGGTATTTGTGAAGGAAAGGATGATAAGTGAAACTCAAGGAAGGGAATAATATAGAACATCATAGAGGGCTATGTAGCTTGACCTCAAATTCACCATGAATCATCATGCACGTTTGTCTCTTTAAATTAAGGACAAAATTTTGAGGTACGAGCACATTCCTGCAAAATCTTGGACAGAGCCTGTATGCAAATTTCTGGAGTTGGACAGATAATGTCTAATTTAGTGATCCTGCTTCTTCAGGATATTAAAAGCATTATCTTAGATGGCTTGCTCACAGTGTGACTCAGTCCTTATACTGAGCGTAAATTATGAACATATCATTCCATCTGTGTCTGTATCTCTGTGCATGATCTGCAGAGGAATTTGGGAAGGGTTCAGGAGCTGATTGTTTTATGTATTAAAGTAGTGTTTATATATTTTTAATTGATATTGGCTATGATGTAGGGACTGCATATTCTGAAGTTTCAATCAAAAATCTATGAAATCACTGACGTAATGAGCTATTTTCTTGGTGTGTAATTACCATGGGCATGTTTGGTTTTCTATACATACTCATTCATTTTCCATGAACAGCCAACCATAGTACTCCAGGAGAAAATACTTTTTTAAGGAATTGCCATGAGTGATTGCCCAGGGAACCCTGCTGCATTATATCATAGTTGAAAATGTACAGATATTCTAAGATCGTGCCGTCCTATGACACCATGGTCTTGCTCTATGTGGGTTTTTTTGTGTTTTATGGAGTACGCAAACTGCTGCTTTTATATATTTTTGTAAGTTATAATGGACTTAATTCATTACACATTATGGGTGTAAAGGTACGCAAAAGTCACAATGTGGTGTGTACCCCTGTGTTTTAGTCACGGTTCGGTACATTTTCGGTACTACGGGGGAAACAGAAACTAAAAATTTCTTTTCACTTGTTATAAAGTTGGAAACGAAACATGTATGGCAGTGTTTCGAATACCAGAGGCCACTAAACAGTACCTAATTGGCCATATTCTTAAACAGTGGCTAGTTGGTCATAATTTCCCAAACTATTGAGGGCTTGAATTCATCATGTATGCATATTTTCTTACTTTATATGCATATCTGCAGCCAAGAGGGAGCAACGTGTCGTCTGCTCCAACATCTGTTTCTTCATTTGCGACCGTGACCTCTGCCTGCTTTGAAACACATCTTCAACTGTCTGGCAGTAACGTCAATCACCTTAGTTGATCAAATGCAGTAAATACTAGAGCACGCCATTTCTGGCTCCAAAGGGCCATGAACATTAGCCCATGGTTTTGAACCCAATCGGCATGAATTTGTTTCGGAGGTTTTTGCTGCACTCTCAGTTGAGTTGCCACGCAATCTCACTCAGTTCAGGGGAACTTGCTCACACACATAGAATATTTCCTTTGTATAAAGTTACTCTATTGGTGTCTTGCCAGATGTTCCTCTGTTTGCATATAGCATTCCTGCTGATTTATCTGTAACCAGAGGAGAAGGTCACGCATGTTTGCCTGAATTCAAACGAAATGTGTCATGCTTGCTGCCACACATAGTCTCATATCTCACATAGTATATTTCCTTTGTATCAAGCCTCTTTAGGAGTGTCTTGTCGGATGTTCCTCTGGCTTTATTCAGCAGGCTGCTGAGCTTCCTGCACCCAGAGGAGAAGGTCACGTATGCTTGCATGAATTCAAAGGAAATGCAACATGCTTGTCGCCACACGGTCTCATATCTCATATAGTTTATTTCCTTTGTATCAAGCCACTTCAGGAGCGTCTTTCCGAATGTTCCTCTGCCTGTATTCAGTAAGCCATAAACATCTCCGGAACTCAAAGGAATGCAGCTGGCTACTGCGATTAATCCAATTCATTCCATTCCATTCATACTTTGATTTTATTACTTGCAGAGGGTGACTCTGCTCGCCTGCTCCCATTGGGAGCACAGGTATGGGGGTAGCGATCTCAGGGACTGTCTGTGTCATGCTTGCTCAGATTGTCCCAGCGCATCATTTGAGCAGAGTCAAAACTCCGCCAAACTCAAATGCAGGTCGTCCTGCAATAAATGGTTAAATCTAATGGAAATGGAGCTTTATAGCGTTAGTTCAGTTAAGCACGGGAGTCAGGCTGGTCTTGAGACAGTTTCTGTCCAATGATTCTTAACTTCAGCACCTCCAACGTAATTGGCAAGCTTTTATAACCAGGGCAGTGTTCCTTCATTTCTCTAGCACTGTCCCCACCACAGCACTCATAGTTGGGTTACTAAGAAATCTGTTTCTCACCTCCCTCCCACCTCCTGAGCCTCAAGTGAGTAAAAAAACATGTAGCTTTTCAATGATAATTTCATTTACTGAAGGTAAAGAGGGATTTTAAACCTACATCACCCTGGTAAAAAAAAATAATAATCGCCTCCCTTAACCTAATGACTGCTTGTACCACCTTTAGCGGCAACGACTGCGATCAAAAGTTTGTGATAACTGGCAATGAGTCTTTTGCATTGCTGTGGAGGAATTTTGGCTCTCTCTCCTTTTCTTCATTGTATTAATTGTATTGCTGTATTCGGGGGTTTTCCTGCAAGAACTACCAGTTTATGGTCATGCCACAGCATCTCAATGAAAATCAAGTCAGGACTGCTTAAAGGGACTATATCAGCTGGTGGACATGCGTAGTAGAGTCCAATCAATGATCATTTACATACATGCAGCGCAATTTCAAGGGAGCAGAAATAACATAACATAACATAACATAAAATGAATGGCGAGAACAGGCCGTTCAGCCCTACTAGGCTCACCAGTTTCTTTATACTATTGTGAATACATCACTTCAGATACTCAATCACTCAATGGTATCTAGCTTTAAGTCAAGCCTGCTCTTGAAAACTCCCAAGGTCTCTGCCTCAACAATATGGTCAGGCAAGCTATTCCACATCAAAATTACTCTTTGGGTGAAGAAATATTTCCGAATATCAGTGCTAAATTTACCTTTGGTCAACTTCCATTTGTGACCCCGAGTTCTAATAACAACACTTGGTCAAAGGAATCCTACATAATTCACTTTGTTAATCCCTTTAACATATTTAAAGACCTCAATCAGATCACCCCTAAGTCTCCTTTTCCTAAGACTAAAGAAATAAGGATCTTCAGGCTCTTCTCATAGCTTTCATCTTTTATACCTGGAATTAGCTTAGTGGCTCTTCTCTGAACTTTTTCTAGAGCCTCTATATCTTTCTTAAAGTATGGTCCCCAGAACTGTACACAATACTCCAGATGTGGTCTGACAAATGTGTTGTACAAAAAAAGCATCACCTCCTTGGATTTGTACTCAATACTTTTGGCAATGTATCCCAGCATCCGATTGGCTTTTTTAACTGCTACGGCACAATGGCTAGAGCCTGTGAGGGTTTGGTCAACAATCACTTCCAGATCTTTTTCGTGTGGAGCACATTCCAGTTTTAAACCTCCCATGAAGTAATCCCGTCTAATGTTTTTATTACCTACATGTACAACTTTACATTTCGCTACATTAAATTTCTTTTGCCACGTTTCTGCCCAATTCTGGATTCTATCCAAATCATCCTAAATCACTTTAGTGGACTCTAAACTATTTGCCAAACCTCCCAATTTAGTATCATCTGCAAGTTTAACTAATTTGCTCTATATTCCTATCAAGGTCATTTGTATGTGTATAAAGCTCACCTTCATTGCTGTTTTAAAGACAGAAGATGGCCTGCAAGTGCCGAGTCACTAAAGTAGCCACAATTAGTATCTTTGCCAAAACCCACGAAGAATCAGTGATGTTATCCATCCATATTTTTCTGGTCAAAAACACATTGAAAGCATGAGGTAATTTATTTTAATACCGTCCGTGAATTCTTGTCGGAGATTCAATTTGTTGGCATCACGTGCATCCTTGAGAAGTTTGCAGAAATTTTTATGTAGCAACTGTCTTTAATGTTCTTAGAACCTGTTTGTTGCAACATTTTCTTTGACATGCAGCTGTTGTAGATCCTTTTTCCTTTTAGGTATGGCTCTGAATCGACTGGGCTCTTTTACGCATGTGCCCCAGCTGACAGTCCCTTTAAGCCACTCTGAAACCTTCATTTTGCTCCTTTTCAGCCATTCAGAGCTGAACTTGCTTGCGTGCTTTGGATCATTGTCCTTTGGCATTCTTCAGGAAGAGAATAGAATTCATGGTTCCATCAATCGGGGCAAGTCACCCAGGTCCTGAAGCAACAAAGCAGCCCCAGACCATTACACTACCACTAATGTATTTGACTGTTGGGAAAATATCTGTCCTGTGGAATGGTGTGCTGCTTTACTCCAGCTACAGCAGGACCCATGTCTACCAAAAGTTTTACTTTGGTCTTATAAGCGCGCAGAATATTATCCTAAAATTCTTGAGGGTAATCAACATGTTTTTTTGCAAATGTGAGTATTTGTATTCTATATGGTTTTCACCTCGCAGCCATAGACTAGCACACTACTACCACTGTATTTGAATGTTGGTATATTTACAGCAGATGTACTCAGACCCATGTCCCCCCAAAAGTTCCACTTTTGACTTATCAGTCAACAGAATATTATCCCAAAAGTATAGGGGATGATCCAGATGTTTTTTTAGAAAATGTGAGATGAGCCTTTGTGTTCTTTTTAGTCAGCAGTGGTTTTTACCTTGCAGCTGTCCCATGTATGCAATTCTTATTGCAGAATTGTGAACACTGACCTTATCCAAAGCAGGTGAGGCCTGCAGCTCTTTAGATGTTAGTTTTGGTTCTTTTGTGACCACCTGAATGAGTTGCTGATGTGCTCTTCGAGGAACCTTGGAAGGCCGGCTACTTCTGGGAGGGTTCCCAAGAACTGTCCCAAGTTTTTTTTTTTTTTTATTTGCTGCTAATGGCTCTCAGAGTCGTTTACTGGAGTCCTAGGGCCCAATCTTACGCCAAAGTCCCTAAACCCGTTAGTTGGGGATTTAGCATTGCGTAAGAGGCATTCCCCCGCAAAAGTTGCTATCTTGCACACCTGCCTACATCCCTAAAACACCAGCGCTACCCGTTATATTATGCATAGGCGTGGTTTGGGCGTTACGCCAGTTAAACCAATCAGTGTGCCAGGTGCCATTGCCTTTAGGAGCAGGCTGCGCTATCCCAAATCCTCAAACCGAAACCCGCGATGGAGAGAGGAAGGTCGCCACGTTTCTCCGAAGAGGAAGTTAAATTGCTCGTGCATGAGGTCAAATCCAGACAGGGGAGGGTCTGTTTTTGTTAAGTTAATCATGAATTGTATTATTATTATTATTATTATTATTTGACATTGACATATTGTTTAATGTTTAGTATGTAATTAAAAAAAAAAAAAAACATCAAGCCTACCCCTTTTGTGATGGAAACTTCAAAAGAAAAAGAAAAAAATCCGTTCGCCATGCACTTCCAACTCCCTCTCCCGTCTGAAATGAAGCATAGAACAAAATCCCATTTTAGAAAAATAAAATTAGGTCTATGCACTGGCACTCAGCCACGTAACTTTTTTTCCAGCGAGAGCGGCATTTCAGAACTCTTCAGCGAATGAAGATAATTCTGTTGACAAGTACGTGGATTCGTCCGTTTACATTTTCCAATCGGACAGCTGTCTATTTTTTACAGCAAGTTGCGTGACCGAGCTGCAAAAACAGGTGTGCGTACTTGTCGCCGAAATTACCTTCATTCGCAAGAGAGTTCTGAAATGCCGCCCTCGCTGGAAAAAAAATTACCGTTGCTGAGTGCCAGTGCATAGACCTATTTATAATTAAATTATTTTTCTGTACTGAATGTAGCCCATTATTTTGCCACTGTTAGATCGCATGGGGGAGAGAAGCCGTGTCTTCAATTGCCACTTGATTATTCTTGAATTGGAAAACGTGTTAATAAAGGAAAACCATCTAGAATTAGCCAGGACTAATTGTAGTCAATAAAGGGATGGATATTTTCCCCCAAATTTTCAGGTCTAGCGCCGGCCCTGATATTATATGTAATATATATCATTGATATATATTACATATAATAATTATATACTATTATAAAAGCGGAAAAAATTATTGATACAAAATACAAACAATAGAGACTTACCTGAAAGGCCCAGATAGCTGGTGCGCTGGTGGTACACGCGTTCTGGGCGTCTTCTATTATTTAACTGGCGATCTAGGTGATTTAGTACTATCTCTGCCATTTTCTCAGGGGTTCAACTGAGGCTAAAGCAAGGTGGCTTTTTATAGGCGAGTTAATTCGGGATGTGGAGCCACATGTGCATGTTCACATGTGTCCAAGTGGACGCTCAGTGAAGCCGCCTGGGCGCGCGCTTGTAAAAGCCCAAATGGGTAGCGGGTGGTTTGAGGACCCGCTATACGCTTTCCCTAAAGTGTGTGGTCAAGATAGCAATTGTAGGGAAAGCGCATAAACACGCCCACGGGCACACCTCCAGGCACAAATAAGGGAGTCGGCATAATGCATAGCAGGTAGTGTGGCCGCAAGATACCGTTTAGGGATAGTGGAATCTGCTAAATGCGTAATTCACGGGTAGCGGGTAGTGGCAACGGGTAGGGCAGTGTGAGAGATAGAGCCCCTAGAGCCTTAGAAGTGTTGTTGCGACCCTTCCCAGACTGATAGATGTCAACAACTTTGTTTCTCGTCTGTTCTTGAATTTCTTTAGATTGCTAAATCACATAGCCTACTGCTTTTTTGCTTACTTCTCTATTTAAGTGTTGATTAGAGTCGACAGGGCTGGCTGTAATCATACTTGGGTGTGTCTAGTGAAATTAATCCCAATTATCAGTTAAATTTGTTTAACTTGTTGATTTAGAAACTAAGTGCACAATTACTTTTCACGTAGGGCGATGTACGCGTTGGATAGCTTTTTTCCTTCAATAAATGGAATCATTTTCTGGGGTTGTCTTTGTCAATAATCAAAAATAGTTTGATGATCTGAAACATTTAAGTGTGACAAATATGCAAAAATAAAAGGGGGAAAAATACTTTTTCATAGCACCGTACACGCGCCATTTTCCCCATTGCAAGCAGTTTGAGCCCGTTGTAGCAGGGCCTCCATTCTAAATAATGGCCTGTTCTTCAATGTTTAATAAAGATGGCAAAAATTGATCAATGTCAGCCGATAAGAACAGGGTCTAAGTTCCAAAAAAAAAAAAAACTCTGAAATTCTCCTTTTAAGTATAGAGACTGTCAGATTTAACTATTGAATATTTACATCCACATCAAGTGAACAATGTAGAACATGCTGGTCTTTTTATACTGTGTCAAATTAACTGCTCTATACGACTGGACTATGCCAGATGCACATGCTGATGATGCCGAACTCCTGGTGCTGTGCTCATTTTCCGATGACTCCAACGCCCTGCATTTTCCTCGCACCATGGCACCGTCCCCTGGTTTAAACTGAAAACAAAGAGATCCTCATTTCCCTCGGGCTCCTGTATCACAGTGACACAAAGCAGATACAGTACAATCAGAGGTGCTTACACATGGGGTAAAAAGTTCAACACAGCAAGATAAAACTCAGCTGAAAGCTTCACCTCAGGGCCAAGAACTGAAGTACAAAAAGGAGAGACTTAAAAACAACATCTATTTTGTCTTTTATTACACCAAACACATGGCAAAAGTGGACTTCAAATTACATTGATATGACCTTGATATTATTGAATGTTTTGGCAGGTGCTTTAACCAGGAAGGTTCCCAAAGCACAGTGTGGAGCTCACTTCAAAGTTTAAGTGCTTCATGGCTTGCTCGATTGCGTGTTATCAATCAGAGTGAAATCTCCCATGCAAAGACAAAACCTAGTAACTCACTTTTTCAGAATAATTCAGTTGATATAATTTTGGGAGTTACGGGGCTTTTCACTTCATGTTAATCAGTGGCGGTTCGTCGGCTGTAACAAAGGGAAGCCAAAACCTCGCCCTTCAAAGCTTAATGTCTTAAACCTGTCGCAGTTTAATTTTCTTGATCAGCAGTCGCTCAGACGAATTGGAAGAAGGACAGTCAAATTTATTTTCGATAGCATTGTTATACATAGCACCACAAAATTATGAGAGGTTTTCTTTCGCACATAAAATATGCCGCAAATTATCAAGACGTCTTTATAAATTAGTTTGCGAGGCTTCTTTCGCAAGAAGCCACGAGAATTTGTTTTCTACAATAGAGTATTAAATGCGATGTTGCACAGCTTATTGCTTAATGAGCCTCAGTAGTCAATTTGCGTATCTATGCCGTTTTTACTAGCTACTTGAGCGCGGAATTTATAAAGACATAGGCCTATGGTAATTTACGTCGTAATTTATGTGTGAAAGAAAACCCCTCATAATTTCGTGGTGCACTGTATAACAATGCTATCGAAAATAAATTTGACTGTCTTTCTACCAATTCGTATGAGCAACTGTTGGTCAAGAAAAGTAAACTGCGAAAGGTTTAAGTCATAAAGCTTTGAAGGGCGAAGTTTTGGCTTCCCTTTGTTACAGCCTACGAACCGCCACTGATGTTAATGCATTGTGTACTGCAATTTGGCCACTAAATATGCTGATATTCCAATAGCAAAACCTAGCAAATCGACCGATTTCCCCACTCGCCACAGTAGAACCTAGCAACTCAACCAACCAATCAGTGGACAGCTTTCAGTCAACAATGGCAACGCCCATGTTTTAGCCCCAGTTCACAGTTCATGTTGCCTGGAGAACATTTTTGTTTTTTTAATCATTAAAGTTGATTTTAAGTCATGGCGTGGGTGAGTAGGGGGAGAAAATACTCGCCCTGGCCCTGGAAAATGCCGAGTAAGTAAGATATTCTGCAATAATGACATTGCTAAGGAAAGTTTGTCAGTGCCGGTGTGCCACAAGGCGACTGCTGCTGCAGCGATCCCTTGTGGCACATCCCGGCACCGACAAACTTTCGTGCCTTGCTAGGCCTATACAGTATTGTATTGATAATATTAAAGTGTGTAGCGCCCCTAGCAGGTGTGGGTATGTACATGCACATTAAATAAAAGACACGCTACATGATAGTTGGAACAGTCATTACCCTGTAGTAATAATAATAATAAGGCTTAGATTACACATAATTGTCTGAACAATCCATTCGACACGTTGGAGGCGTCAACTGGACAGGAGTATATAGCAGTGGTGGCTGGTGAACTGGCGATAGGGGAACCTAAAACCATCCCTTAAAAATAATGATTGGTCATGACCTGTTTTCAATCATTCATTTATATTACCATAACAGAGACTCCAAAAACTCTCAGCATTATCAGGTGTGGTCAGTTTTCATTAATAACGCACACCTGTCAACTCTCACGCATTTGGCATGAGTTTTAATGGCATATTTACATTCCCCTGCTGTTATCAGCAATTATTCAATCAACGCTTATGTAAGAGATTCTCGTGCAGAATTGAAGTCCTTGTGCATGGAGCTTTATCAGTTTCACATGTGTTATGGTGATTATGACCCCGAACTTCTCACGCTGTTCTTTACTCATGGGTTGGAAGCAATGCATGCGTTTCATTATTGTTTACAGTTGTTATGTTTTTGTTATTTGTCTTGAATTGATTTTGAAATAAACAACATTTTTATATGAGGTTTTGACTTGGTAATGTGTCTGATATTATTTGGCATATGCTAAGACAAAACCTAGTTACTCATTTCCCGCCAAAATAAACAGATATTTAAGACTGACACTTGTGGGTGAAAATTATGATTGCCAGTGAATGTCTAATATGCAGGTATCTCCCTATTAAATATACAATAGGTCTTAATATTGAAAAAATATGTTTTCCTTTGTTTTCTCAAAACCAATAAAAAGTGAGTTACTAGGTTCTGCCTTTGGTCGGGAGAAATAGGGTTCCGCCTAATGCAAGGGAGTGCATAATTATTTGAAAAGGCTGTTTGTGCAGATTTAGCTATAAAGAATCATCTATATCAACTCATGACTAAGAGGTGATTTCACACTAGGCACGATTGCTATGTACTGTGCCACGGTAAGATTGTCCCCCCTCCTGTATCCCCCCACTGATCAGCTTTCATACTGGTAATATCGTACCGTACCGGAGTACACTTGCATATCGTTAGCCTAATAGCATAGTTGCCTAAGTCATATTTGAACGTTTTGGAAAACAAGAAAAAACACAATTTTTAGCAAGCACATTGATATTTTTTGTTATTGCAACAGTAAGCCAAAAAATGACTCGGGCAATTATGCTATGAGGCTAACGATATGTCAAAATTCCGACACAGCGCGTTGCAGTATGCTTCTAGGTAGTTTTAAATAGGAAAATATACAGAAAGAAGAAGCAAACCCTTGCGTGGAAAGAATTCCGTATTCAACCTTCTCTTTTTTCGGCCTTTTATTTGCCAGTACGATTTTAAAAGGAAGCACCAATATATTTCTGGGGGTTTTATTAGTGAGAAGGGAGTTTAGAATATTAATATTGCAAATGCATATGCTGCGCGTGCCCTAGCAACCCGGTGTGTCATCAGTAACATGGATTACCACGTATAGCAGCACGAGAGATTAAACTCTAAATTTTCTTCACTGGATGTACGCTTCACATTTTTACACACCCGAATCTTTCTCTGGGTCCCCAAACATAAAAGCAAGCCGAAAAAGTACTTATTTCATTCGATATTGTTGACAGTTGTAACTGTATGTTTTTGTCCGCCCAAATTGCGAGCAAGCATTGAATTTCGTCATTTGAAAAGAGGGATCCTTTCTCTGCTGCTTTTCTTAGAACAAAAGAGCCGAATAGTCAAGACGTCAAGTAACAGTAATCTTCCCTGCTCAAGTACGGTTGCTTTCACATTTGGTATGAGTACGGATGAACCATGTCCTTGACTACCTCTTCCAGGGTGCTTTCGCACTGGGGACTCGGGCACAGATCCGAGTACACTTGGCCCCAGTCCAGTTCATTTAGTAAGTGTTAAACACAAGTGTACTGTGCTTGGGCACAGTATGCGAGTACGGTTGGAAGAGGTGGACTAGGGCACGGTTCATCCAAACTTGGGCTCAGTTTATCTGCACTCGTACCAAATGTGAAAGCAACCGTGCTCGAGCACGTAAGTTTACTGTTATGTGTTGTTCTAACAAACGCTGCGGTGAAAGGATCTCTTCATTCAAATGAAGAAATTCAATGCTTGCTCGAAATTCAGTCGGATGAAAACATACAATCACAACTGGATATTGCGGACAAAAACTCAGAGATATGCGGAATAATTCATGAGTAGTTACATTCGAGTTTTTATCACAGAACAATAGATCAGTGTCATGACAAACTAAAGAAAATGTGGCTGTGATATTTCAAATTGCAGGATGCGGTGCGAAAATCAGGCAGCTCAAGTTATGAGAAAGATAAATTTTCGTGGTATGAGGCAGTGGACAGCATAATCGGCCAAAAACACAATGGGGAAAGAATTCCGTATTCAGCCTCCACCAATATCGAATAAAATCATTACTTTTTTGGCTTACCTTGATATTTGGGTACCCAGAGAAAGATTCAGGTGAATAAAATGATGAAGCATTCAGTCAAGAAAATTTAGGGCTTAATTTCTTGTGCTGCTTTACGTGGTAATCCATGTTACTGATTACACACCGGGTTGCTAGGACACACGCAGCATATGCATTTGCGATATGAATATTCTCAGCCCCCTTCTCAATAATAAAACCCCCCAAAAAACATTGGCGCCTCCTTTTAAAATCATACTGGCAAATAAAAAGCTGAAAAAAGTGGAGATTGGACATGGAATTCTTTCCACGCAAGAGTTTACTTCTTCTTTCTGTATATTTCCCCATTTAAAACCACCTAGGTGCATACTGCAACGTGTTGTATTGGAATTTTGACATATGCAAGTGTACTCAGGTATGGTACGATATTACTAGTGTGAAAGCTGACCAGTGGGGGCAGCGGGGAGGGGGAACAATTGTACTGTGGCACGGTACAGAACAATCGTACCTAGCATGAAAGCGCCCCCAAGCAGACTCGCGAACCGTGCCCGAGCATGGTACCTTGTGTTCATGCTTACCAAATGATCTGGACTTTGGGGTCAAGTGTACTTGGATCCGTGCCCAAGGCCCTAGTGTGAAAGCACCCTTAAATCAAGGTCTTTTCTGAGAACCTTGATTGAATCTGGAGTCACAGTGCTCCCATGATGGATCCTAGGGAAAAGACTAGATGTCCTTGGGTCACTGGAGCATAATAGTCAGTTCCCCAAAATCTCCTTTTTAAACAATATGCCAAGCCAATATGACTGAGCCACAAAGACGCATGTGACACATCGTAGAGACCAACAAATTGTGAACAATTAAGTAGAAGCTAGTCAATGTAGGCCTACGTAGCTACGCTTTTTGTTGCAAAGGTTCTCAATGTTTAAATCTACAGTCGCAACATGTAGTGTTATGCCTTTTGGTATCCTCCACACAAACAGCAATTAACCAGCAACACAAAAACATCAGCCCCCCATAAACTGTGACTCCTCAACTTTTTCAACTTTGAAGTTCTATTTCGAAAATCTCTGGCTATATTAAGCTAGCCAGCTACCTTGCATGATGCTGTTATGTAGCCATTCACTGGCTAAAGTATTGTAATTTATATTGCTCATAGAACCTTGCTGCAATCGCTCTTCTTCTCTTAGCAGCAGTATAGCCAAAAGCCTAAGTGATGATGTAAGATTATAGCTAAACTAAAAGCTAATTGGTTACTACACCATATGTTTTGTAGCTTGACAGTTCAGCTTTGACTGCTACAACTCTAACAAATGTCTTGGTCTGAGTAGCTTAGTAATGGACTGATCGACAACAAATGACAGAGGACATACTGTAGTGGACATTGACTGATGTGCCAATCAGGTTAAGCCGAGTACTTTACGCAATATCTTTCTAATACTTATATCCTCCAGTAAGCAGATTGGATATCTGAAATGCCTTGACTTTGATGATATCCAGGGGACCAGAGATCAAACGGCTTTAGAAATCATTTGCAGTACCTGCTTGTAGCTCTTAATGGTTTTAGTTCTTGCAGTTGTTGCGATTGTTATTGCAGCCCCCGGGCGAAGTCGGGCAGCTACTATGGGTTCATGCTTGTCGTCTCCACCGCTGCTGCCACGTCCACGTCCATAGACACTTCCTTGTGGAGGCTGTATAGGCTGTAATATTTGACCGATTACTTTCATATTTGGTATGGACATGTGTTACACTTCACTTATGACACTTCTCGATTTTGGTTGCCATGGCGACAGCATTGGCCGAATAATGCGCAAATTTGTGCTGAAACATACACACTTCCTTGTGGACGCTGTATAGGCTGTAATTTTTCACCGATTACTTTCATATTTGGTATGGACATGTGTTGTACTTCACTTATGACACCTATCGATTTTAGTTGCCATGGCGACAGTCGTGGTCGAATATTGCGCAAATTTGTGCTGAAATTTAGAAATTTCCTTGTGGATGCAGTAAAGGCTGGAGAAGCGGGCTTTCAGGAGCTGCACCCACGTGGTCGCGGGCGACCGGTCTAGTTGTTTTTGAAATGTTTTCATGTCATTTATTAGCTTGCTGTGTAGCTGTCTCTGGTTGATTCATCACTTCCAGATTATTTGTTTCTTACGTTGTGCATGGTCATGTTATTTATTGAATTATCCAGTAAACTGATCAGTTACATGATGTTTTTGATTCTATCTAATGGAATTTTTAAGTAGTGTATAGAGTGGTTGAATTTGGTTGTTTGCTTAATCTTCTGGTTGTGTCAGTTTAATTGATACGATGATAAATCTTTTTTAGTTGCCTGAAGGCAATGTCCCTTTCTCGCTGACTAACCAATATTCCTTGTTGAAATTCAGTGCACTCTATTCCTTGAACAGAAGACAGTACTGACAGACTTGCAGGCTGAGAGGTCAATGTATACTGGTGAATGAGGATATGCTGCATCAGAGAGATATGCGCAAATTGCCTGTAGCCCTGTAGAATCACCTGAATACACCCAATTCCAAAAAAGTTAGCACATCATGAAAAATTTAAATTAAATCAATCATGACTGATCAGAAAAATCCTCTCACCCTCTATGATGTTGAAAACAAAAACGCATAATTTTATATTCTCCTAAGTGAATTTAATTTCTTTTTCAAAACATACTAGGTGATAATGACCACAGAGTCAAAAAAAAAGAAGAAGACAAAGTTGGCGGAGACCAGGAATGGGCAGCTCAAGGGAAGTGAAGCATACTTAATTTCACCCTGATTGCGACGGTAAAACATCCAAAGCTTCAGGGCATCGACAACAGGGAGCGCAGTGACATCTTGTGGTTCAAAAATATCGTAGCAGTAATTCATACTCGAGGCTGCGGAGAAAGCACTGTATAAGCACAATAAAAGCCTGTTAAAAAAAAAAAAGGCTATGTGTATTAATTTTGTTCGCATGATATTTGTGTTCAATTACTTAACTGCTGCAATTAATATATATACAGTGGGCTCCAAAGTTACTGGTACCCCTGACTGGCAATGCACAAACAATACTTTTAAAAAAGTTAAAAAAGGTATTTATAGAAAAACCTTAAATAACTACACGTGAGAAATAGTGTACATTATTAATGTTCCAATGGAATCAAATAAAATCATTTACTGATTTAATTAAAAATCTGTTTCCTCCAAATCAAGGTCTGACAATTAATGGCACCCTTAAAGATTATAGAAAATAACATCTAAATTAATCAAAATTAAAGCAGGTATTAAATTGCACTAATTTAAGTTATACCAAAGTGTTCAAGAGCTATATTGAGCTATTACATCACTTTCTGTTTCACTTGGGTATAAAAATGCAATATCCCTTTGTAATTCAACACCATGAAAAAATCAAAACAACTGACAATTCAAAAGAGGCAGATGGTCATTGACCCTCATAAATCTGGTAATCGCAACAAGAAGATCCACAAATGATTGAATATGCCACTGTGCACTGCCAGGACAATTAATAAAAAATATATGGAGCTGTTGAAAACCTCGCGGGTGGAGGACGCAACTGCATTTTGCCCCCCAGGATACTGAGGAGAATGGTGAGAGAAGCAACAAAATCCCAAAGAATCACTGTGAAGGAATTGCAGGCCTTGGTGGAATCTTGGGGTCACCAGGTTTCAAAAAGCACCATCAGGCGCCACCTCCACAACCAGAGGCTCTTTGGGAGGGTTGCCAGAAGAAAGCCTTTTCTGACCAGAAGACACAGAAGCACTTGGAGTTTCCCAAACGCCGTTTAAGTTATGACTGGTACAAGGTGCTCTAGTCAGATGAGACAAAATTGTACATTTAGGTCAGATACAGGCGTCAGCATGTTTGGTGTTGAAACACAGATGCATACAAGAAGCACCTGATACCCACGGTGAAATATGATGGGTCAGTCATGTTTTGGGGCTGTTTTAATTCAAGAGGTCCAGGGACACTGGTTTAGATTAATGGAATAATGAATTCCACCAAGTATCAGGATATTTTGGCTGACAATCTGGTTGCCTCCTTGGCCGTAGGTGGACTTTCCAACAACACAATGACCCCAAGCACACCACTATTTCCAATCCAAGCCTATATAGGTGTGTCTAACCCTTTTCCTGTCTTTTTCTCCCCCTCTCTCTCTTTCAGCAGAAGAACTGCAGGGGATTCCGTAAGAGGCAGAGGACTCCCTGCAACGAGACAGACAACACTCACCTTACACCCAGAGTCTTAACTCCCAAAGCTGTGCACGCCTTTCTCTGCCCCTAATTTTTAATAAACTAGACAATAACCCACACAGCAGACGAGTCTGGCCCGGATCCGGCGTGAAGCCGGCACTGTTGGGCGACTGCTGGCCTGGCAAGTGGTATGTTGACCGGATGTGGGCCAGGTCTGGCAATGATGGCACCGTTTCTGTGATGGCATGCCACATGTGGGCCGATTGTATGCGAGCTGGCCCTGTGCTGGCCCATACGTGGGCCAGCTCTGGCAAACCAGATCTGGGCCACAACAGGGCCCTCATTCTTTATGTATGTGGGCCAGAATTGGGCCGTAAAAGTGCATTATTTGGGCCAGAACTGGGCCAGACCAATTTTGCTATGTGGGAAGCGTCCAAATCGTGTCATCTTTGGTTGTGAAAAAGTGCAAGTGCAGTGTATGAATATGATTACCTCACTTTTTTGTTGTTGTTGTAATTTTTAATGATTGACAGATTGCTCCTGCTGAATTGAGTCTCCAATTTTTTTCTCTTCTCCAGTAAGGGTGCACTTCTAAACTGGGAGTAGCGAGCCTCGCAATTGAGCTAGTCTGAGGCGGGGGCTAGCTTGGGAGGGAACACGCTTCTCCCAGTCCAAACCTGAGAGCTGCCAGTCTATACTTCGAGCTACGAGGACTGTGAGGTGCAAGCTGGAGATAAACAAGCTCGACTTTCCTCCCAAATACACAGGGAACTCCAGCTTCAATAGGGAGCTCCACCGTCACCGTCATTTTGCGAGCTTCCTCCTTGACCCCATAAAGCTACGAATGTGCCGTGGAATCTCCATTTTTTGGAATAATGCATCATACGTTTAGCGCTTTTACTAAGAAGACATACTGCATGTGTTATTTATGTGGACCTGAGAAAAATGAAACCCTGATAAGGACTGAGACATAAGACCACTAATTTTGCTGAGGCTCCAAGAAATGTGTTGCATTCAATATGAGCCACATTTGTTGTATCTCCCTTGTTCAAGTGTGCATAGAACACTGAGTGTACAGTGAAATCTGCTCGGTGCATTTCGTGGCCAATAATAAGCAGACAGGGTGAATATGAGAGGATCTCCAACATAAATACACATTATGGAAGACGTTGCCATCATAAAACAAACATGAGCACATACTTAGTGAAATCTCGCAAAATACGCAGTGATGGTCGAACTTCCATTAAAATAGGGACAAAAGTCAAGTTCATCTCTCTCCTGTTTGCACCTCGCAATCCTCCTGGCCAGCTCAAAGTATAAGTTCGCAGCTCTCAGTTTTGGAATGGGAGGGGTGTATTTCCTCCCAAGCTAGCTCCCACCTCACAGTACCAGCTCCCATCTTGCAGTATTAGCTCCCACCTCGCACTAACTGTCTAGCGAGGCTCGCTCCTCCCAATTAAGCGGCGCACTCGCTCTCTTCTTCTCCATGTCACTGGAGAAACCGTACATTTGTACTCAACCCCCCAGCGATCGGAGCATCCCCGCGCAGCACAGCAAACCATGGTAGAGATTAAATACAAGGACAACATGGAGGAAAGAACACAGACAAACTGCTTGACATGCCATTCATGTTACTGAGTTTATTCAAGATTTCCTTTTCATAAAGTAATTGCAGTATATAAGTGCAAAATGAAGATACAAGATACATAAAATGTAAGTGTATGTGTATAATGATATGAATGAGTGTTTTAATTTGACCTGTACTGTCTGGAAGTCGTGTGTTCAATGAAACCTTTTAAAAACATTTCTGTACATGCAAGCCTAAGATAAATTTATACCTTCCTTGTGCAAAAAGTCAACAATAAAGTTGTTTGAATTTATGCATCAATGTATTGTAATAAGTGCAGGGGTGCACAAGAGTTGTAAAGAGATAAATTGTAATTATTTGCAATGCATTTTCTAAGATACCACACTTAACATTATTAGCTGCTGCTAATAATCCAGTGACTCATTGTGCTGTCAGTTTATAATCATTGATAGTCACCTGTCGGTCTTCTGTCCTTCCTGAAAGTCATGAAGATTAAATTAGTCATTATTGAATTGATTACTTAGTTCCTCAGTTTCCTTGGGATTATTAAAACCACAAACAATTAAAGAAATGACAGAAAATCAAACCGAACTTTGAAACATTCCTTCCCCTCCCTCTGCATTTATCAAAACATAGATGGGATTACACTTGCATTGTAGACAAAACTAAAGACAAAAAATTCAAAGCAATCAACAACAGGAACACAGTGTTTAAAATGACAAAAACTTGTTTTAGTAATTTGATTATTTTAATACTTATAAGGCACTAAAACTGCTTGAATAGTGCATATTGGGTGCAAATGTTCACCATTCTACCATGAAATGTAGCCTTTTCGTGGTGGTTTAACGTAGATGTTGCTTAGATTAGATGGCCAACGTTAACTCAAGCATAAAATATGTCAACAAGGCAGAAATAACGTTATTTACTGACTACTAATTATCGAAAATCGCAGTTATGTCTCTATCAAGTCTACTTGACATACGCATTTAAATTGACCACCAATAACTTCCTGGAACTATTTGCAGTCTCCATGAACCACGTGACGATCAAGAATTTTGGACTTACGTTGCCGCAACTCTCTCTACATGGCTCTGAACTAACGTAGGACAAGAAATTAGGCATGGGGCAGTAGGAGGGACAGAGGCGGGGCTGCAGCTCGCAATGCACGTTCATGTGATGTTACTCAACTTGAATTTGAATTTAGAAAACTGAATTTGAATTTTTTTAACTGAATTTGAATGTGTGAACTGAATGAAGTGCTTCAAGTTTTATCTTAAATTCAATACAAATAATTGGATTCAGTTTCAGATTACTTGTTCATTTAATTTCAAAACCGATAAAATTCAATTCAAAGCAAATTCAATTCAATTCAAACCCAAAATTCAATTCAAAACCTGATAAAATTCAATTCAAAGCAGGCTAAATTCAATTCAAAACTAATTAAATTCAATTCAAAACCAAAATGTAATTCAATTTCTGTTGGAACAAATTTCATTCCATACTCTTCTGCCCATCAGTCGCACGAGTGCACATTGCTTTCATAATCAGTTGTGTCATCAAATTCACAGTAAAATATAAATACGCTCTCTGTGCTATTTCTGTTATGATTCTAATCTGTTCTGTCATGATTCTGCCATGTTTGTTATGATTCTGCCACTCCCTGTTATGTTTATGATTATGTCTGTTAGGTTTTGCCTTGTTCGGTTTCGTTTTTGTACTTTGCCATGTTTTCGTTTTTGCCATTCCCAATCCACTATTCTGTTAGATTCCGGTCCATGTCTTTGTTCATGCCCTGCATTGCACTTTGTCTCCCCTGTCTGGTCTCTTGTTAAGTTACAGCTTCTCCCCAGTCCTGCGTGTCACATGCTTAGATGATTTCATGGTTTCTGGGTTTCAAACATTCCTTCCAATCTCGTTTGCTTCCTTCGCCTCTCTTTTCTATATTACTAACCAATACTAACAGTTTGTTGTTTTCGTTAAAGTTACTAACCCAAACTAACATTGTATATAATACTAACTTACTAACGAGCACTAGGGATTGTATAGCTGCACTTACTAATTGATTAACAAGCTCTCAGCACTCGCCCTGTTCTAGTCTCCGCCTCTTGCCTGCACTTAGTCTTTGCTGCAATTCAGCAGATCCTCTGCACCTGCTCCACTCTGTCCTACCTCTCATTATCTGTGCACATTAGAACTCCCTAACCGGAGCTGTATGTTTTGTCATGGGTTGTCTCGTGTTCCCTGTCCGCGTTTTGGCTTTTGCCAGTTTCATGTGATTAGGTTCTCCCTCATGTTCCCTCCTTTGTAATTAGTCTGATCCTCATTACCTGATCCTAATCATAGCATGTGACTTCCCTTGAGTGTATTTAAGCTGTCTTCTCACTGCAGTTCCCCGTCAGAATGTTTCCTCTTGCTTACCTGTGCTGCTATCTTTCGCCTTGTATTCATAGTGTTAATCTTCTGACTGGACCGCCCGACTTACGATTTTTGGCTCTGCTCTTTTGTACTTTTGTCTGCATCTGTTTTCGAACCCTTTTTTGCCCGACTACGATTTTGTGTTTACTGCCCTGGTAACGGTTTGGATTTCGCCCTCTGGATTTTGGCTTTGCTTCTCTGACAAACCTGTGCCTGTGTACCGAACCTATTTTTGCCTGACCACGAGTACTGTGTTTGCTGCCCTGGTTTTTGATTCTGTTTTTGCCCTCCTGGATTGTGATTTTTGGCTTGTGGACTCTGTACCTTTTGCCTTCTGCCCTGCGGGGGTTACCCCCCTCGTTCAATAAAGCCACTTTTACTGCAATCCTGTGTTCTCGCAACTGGTTCCAGAACGAAACCCCCCCAATTTCTGAATGTCATGTTTGCATTGTCAGGGGGAACACTGTTTGATGGGGCAAATGAATTGGATACGTCAGTATTTAGCCAAACATTAGCTACAAAACATGCTAATAAGCTAGTATAATGGTAACTAAAGTAAACATTGGATCTACCCTTTTGTATACACAGCAATGTCAAAGAAGTTACTGTGTACTTTTATGATTTGTGTGTTGATAGTGAGATGATCTGTTTTCAGGTCTGTTAGGACAGAAAACCATACACATACATCGTACATAGCTATTAGTGTGTTTATACTAAATCAGCCTTAAAAAACTGTCATAACATTAGTTATTTAGAGACATGAGCACGCAGGCACAACTAGAGATTTCCGTTATGTTTGTTAAAAAGAAAAGGCTTAAACTGGCATTAAACTGAGATTGGTTGGTTATAATTTATTTACAAAGAAAATACTTCTATTTTTGGTTATCTTTTGCTGCTTCCAAAACATTCCCACCAAGCTCTCCAATGATCTGCAAGGCATTCTGGGAGAATTCTCCAACCCCTCTGTTTGGAGTGTACATCTGAGAAACCACCGTTAGGAGGCCCAGTGGTATACGTACATTGCCCATTGGCATGAATGAACTGTATCTTGACGTTAGATAGCTAAACCATTAAGAATCAATCAAGCAATCCGTGAATGTAAAAGAAAAAGAGTTTCTCATCTACGGGTTGTTTCTTAACTTTGCAATTCTTGTTTTCACTAGCAAGCTTAAATCTTTAAGTGTCATCCATAAGTTTAGAAATGAGTGGTCTAGGCAATTTGGTCTAATGATCACCGCCTGAGGTTTAGTAAGTTGCTACTGTTGTTACATTTGTTTAGGTTCAAAAAAGTTTTCTTTTTGTTGTTGATGAAAAATGTTCCGTTCTCTTCCATTAGATTTCAATTATTCCAGTGTCCGGAGTATCGCATTGTATTGATCACAGGCCATAAACAAGTTGAAATTACACTTCAGAGATTTTGTATTTATCCTGACAACTTGTTTTTTCTTCCACCTGTGTCATAAAACCAGGCGTTGATAATGGCCAGTTTTTCCATTGTGAAATCGCAATTACAGTTCCAAGTCAAGTCCATAGTTCTATGATATAGATGTTGTGGCTATAATTACATCGGAAATTGTGTATTACTTTAAAAAAAAAAGTATCTCACCTGAGCTGGGGAGAGCCATTATTGAGTGAGTGAGTTCTTTCACCATGAGAGCTAACTAACAGGGACAGCAGGCTCTGAATTAAGGTGAGAGGGTGGTGCAATACACAGTGCAGTCTGTGAGTATTTTTATAGTGGCACTATTTCTGATAGACCTGCATGACAGAGAGTAGTAGTCACGCAAGGTCTATCTGAAGGCATGCAGTTAACGGTGACATCATGTTTGGCAAAAATAAATCAGGAGCTTGATCATATAAAAATCTTTTTATGATGTGCACAAAAAAAAAAACAACCTTTTTCAATGAGCAGTTGTGGCATCAGTCTGAAGAGCCGAGGTTGCATTCCTTTGAAAAAGCGATTTACCCGTAAGTGACTTAAAAGTGGAAGATAAACTAGCACATGCCATTTTTGTATTTATTAGTCTGTTTTCAGAGTGTACATAAATTCCAGACAAAGGAAGCAAATGCGAGGAGGCTAGCCTCGACCAAAGTTACAAAACAAACACAAGACTTACTGTAAATATCACATTCAGCATTTAAAATGTATCAGTGGTGGTCCACAACTTTTCAAATATAGATCGGAATACATAATATGTGAAAAAATATACTCAAATTAATGAAGAATTTTTGTTTCCTTCACGTAGAAAAAATAAAATAAACATGACTGATTGAGCCAATTGTCACACAATGGAGTATGCAATTTGTTGCCCTGGCTATGACGTCATATTGTTTGTTCCCTGCGTGCATTATTGAAGTAAAACCGTTTTCCCTGCAAGGCACCCCATAATTGTGAGCAAAGCTGAAGCTGTCACTGAAACCAAAGGACACATGAATGAGCCTGATTACCCAATGACGCTAGAGAGCAGGGCCGTAGCCAGGACTACATCTCAAACAAGGTCCAGAAGCAAGTACAGAACATTTATTTTATAACTGTGCGTTTGTACTTTTTAAGTGTTCTGGTGATGTTAGGAAGAAGAAGAATAACATTGGCAGAAAAAAATAGGGCCTCTAATCTGCTTGGTGTTCAGGCCCCAAAAAAAGATGCAGGTCTCTTGGTATAAAAGGTGATTTTGCTCTGGCTGTACCTCTTTGACATTTTCTGACTCCCTATGCTGTTTCAATAAAAACAAAGATCAAATCAATAATACCTGAATCTGTAAAATTGTGCGAGTTACTGCAAATTAGTAATTCATTACAATTGTTGCTTATCTTAAGGGGCGTTCCCAGGTTTATTTGATTTACCTTACATACAGTTGTCATGAACTGCACATCTTTTGTTATGCTTTGTCCAAACTGAGAATGAAAGTCCTCATACTGATGTGCATATTCATCAACACCAGTTGGCCGGCCGGCATGATTCATTTTATGTGCAAAGAGGTGTTTTTCCTGATGTAAGAGCCGCACACAAGTGGCTTAGAGTGAAGGTCAGAGGAAACTGAGCCATGAGTCAGAGCCTTTATGAGCAGTGAGATCAGCATGTGCTGATAAGGAGTTGCCAGGCTGCAAGTAAAAGAAGAGCTCAGGCCTAGGCTGTAGGATTTTAATGTGAGATATATTTTGATGACATAATAGCTGAACAGCTGCCCTCCCGGGTCAGGAGTTCCTGCCTCACGCAAACGCTGAAGAACTGCTCTACTGAGATAAAGGCATCTGTGAAAACAACGTGAGCACAGCATCTAACACCACCGTCCACTCGGCCAATATTATTATGCTGATGGGGTGTTGTCATCAAGATGGCGTCTGTACGCGTGTCTGTCTGTCCTACATTTTTTCCATGCCAGTTCTCAGTTGCTATTAATATTTATCGCCTCATACCTATCCAGGGTTCCTGCTGGCACTCGTCACTCTCATCATTGTTGAATATAATCCGTCAGTGACGAGAAGAAAATTACTAGCAGTAGTCACAGGGGTGAATGTAATTGCTGTGTGATGAATAAAAATTCAATGAAAAACAGTTGCGTCGCCTGCCCAGGGGATTCGAGGCCGTAGCCCCGAAGATTTTTAGCTTACCGGCCCTATGGGCCGATAAGCTACTGTAGTGGTGTGGCGTCCGTCATCTTTTTTTTGGCCGGATGAATTTTCGTGTAAATTTGCCATGACATACTACTAGACCATATCTCCAGAAAAAATTTTTCGGATATTTGATCGAATCATTTTTGTCGGTTTAAAGGGATAGTTCACTTTTTTTGAAGTGGGGTTGTATGAGCTACAAATTGCCACTACTTACATTAGATGCAGTAGAAAGCTCTCTGATCTCCTCCAGGTAGCTGCACCAGGGCATAGTGCTGGGTGGAAATTTAGGCGATACACTGTTGTGAACGGAAACACAGAAACAGCGTATTTTCGCGGCCTAAAGGATGTCCTACCTGAAAATAATACAACATTTCAATTGTACGCTATATTTTAAAAAATTACAGCACTTTAGCTGCTCGGAAAAAACACAGTTGCTCTTGAACTAACCAATTGACGTATTCCTGCGCGAAGCACATCGTAGTTCACTGCGCGCTGAACAATTTTCAAAGGCTTCTAGGCTTGAAAATATTGAAGATTGGGTACATGTGTGTTTTGAACACTTATAGGAAGTCATATATGAACTTTCATGTGATGGCCTTGTATTTGACCTTCGGTGACCTTCGAATGTGAAACTTCACATAGTGAATTTTCAATGACGTCTATCACCAAAACAATTACAGATAGAGCTAAGGTTTGTATTGTGGGCATGTAGGAAGTCATGTATGAAGTTTCATTTGGTGACCTTGAACTTGACCTTCAGTGACCTTCAATGGCCAAACTTTACAGTGAATTTTGAATGACTTATATCAGCAAAATGGTTACAGATAGAGTGTAGGTTAGTATTGTAGACGTATAGGAAGTAATATATGAACTTTTATATGGTGGCCTGGAATTTGACCTTCAGTGACCTTTGAGCACACATTTCCGCTTCATTCCATGGAGAAATGACGAAAAACGAGCAGTTTAGTGCGTCTCGTTTTCAATGGTTCTCTATGGCAGATGGTTATTATGATTATTTTGAAATTAAGTGATAAACATCATCTTGTTTGGTATCATTGTACAGCTACAGATGTCCTCTCTTCAAATCAAGTACAAATAAAACACATTTCAACATTATAACTAACACTATATTAGGAAAAAACATCAAAATGACAAAAATCCATGTTTTTTATATTTTTATTAGTTTTAGCTGAAAATAAATAACTTTCTGTAACCTGAGTACTGGTCTACTCCATTAAATATTACCTGTTGGGTGCCGCAAGGGTCGATCCTGGGACCAAAGTTATTTGTATTATATATGAACGTTATATGCAATGCTACTTGTATTTTGAAAAATGTAATCTTTGCTGATGACACAAATGTATTCTGTGAAGGAGAGAATCTCCAACAGCTATTGGAGGTCGTCTCTGCTGAATTAGACAAGTTGAAATTGTGGTTTGATGTAAACAAATTATCATTAAATATCAAGAAAACAAGATTCATGGTTTTTGGTAAACGCAATATACAAAACCCAAAACCAGTGAAGTTGGCACGTTGTGTAAATCGTAAATAAAAACAGAATACAATGATTTGCAAATCCTTTTCAACCTATATTCAATTGAATACACTGCAAAGACAAGTTACTTAATGTTCGAACAGGTAAACTTTGTAATTTTTTGCAAATATTAGCTCATTTGGAATTTGATGCCTGCAACATGTTTCAAAAAAGCTGGCACAAGTGGCAAAAAAGACTGAGAGAGTTGAGGAATGCTCATCAAACACTTATTTGGAACATCCCACAGGTGAACGGGCTAATTGGGAACAGGTGGGTGCCATGATTGGGTATAAAAGCAGCTTCCTGAAATGCTCAGTCATTCACAAACAAGGATGGGGCGAGGGTCACCACTTAGTGAACAAATGCGTGAGCTGATTGTCGAACAGTTTAAAAACAACATTCCTCAACGAGCTATTGCAAGAAATTTAGGGATTTCATCATCTACGGTCCGTAATATCGTCAAAAGGTTCAGAGAATCTGGAGAAATCACTGCACGTGGCGACAAGGCGAAAACCAACATTGAATGCCCGTGACCTTCGATCCCTCAGGCGGTACTGCATCAAAAACCGACATCAGTGTGTAAAGGACATCACCACATGGGCTCAGGAACACTTCAGAAAACCACTGTCAGTAACTACAGTTCGTCGCTACATCTGCAAGTGCAAGTTAAAACTCTACAATGCAAAGCGAAAAGCCATTTATCAACAGCACCCAGAAACGCCGCCGGCTTCGCTGGGCCCAAGCTCATCTAAGATGGACTGATGCAAAGTGGAAAAGTGTTCTGTGGTCTGACGAGTCCACATTTCAAATTGTTTTTGGAAACTGTGGACGTCGTGTCCTCCGGACCAAAGAGGAAAAAGGACCATCCGGACTGTTATAGGCGCAAAGTTCAAAAGCCAGCATCTGTGATGGTATGGGGTGTATTAGTGCCCAAGGCATGGGCAACTTACACATATGTGAAGGCACCATTAATGCTGAAAGGTACATACAGGTTTTGGAGCAACATATGTTGCCATCCAAGCAACGTCTTTTTCATGGGCGCCCCTGCTTATTTCAGCAAGACAATGCCAAGCCACATTCTGCACGTGTTACAACAGCATGGCTCCGTAGTAAAAAAGTGCGGGTACTAGACTGGCCTGCCTGTAGTCCAGACCTGTCTCCCATTGAAAATGTGTGGCGCATTATGAAGCGTAAAATACGACAACGGAGACCCCGGACTGTTGAACAACTTAAGCTGTACATCAAGCAAGAATGGGAAAGAGTTCCACCTGAAAAGCTTCAAAAATTGGTCTCCTCAGTTCCCCAAACGTTTACTGAGTGTCGTTAAAAGGAAAGGTGATGTAACACAGTGGTAAAAAGGCCCCTGTGCCAACTTTTTTTTTTGCAATGTGTTGCTGCCTTTAAATTCTAAGTTAATGATTATTTGCAAAAAAAAAAAAAAGTTTCTCAGTTTGAACATTAAACATCTTGTCTTTGCAGTGTATTCAATTGAATATAAGTTGAAAAGGATTTGCAAATCATTGTATTCTGTTTTAATCTACGATTTACATAACGTGCCAACTTCACTGGTTTTGGGTTTTGTAGATGTAAACACAGCAGTTGAATTAATGATTGATGGGACCAAATTAGAAAGAGTATATGAGAACACTTTTCTGGGTGTGATAATAGACCACAATCTCAGCTGGAAACCTCAGGTCAAACATGTCAGATCTAAACTGGCACGGAGTGTTGGGATAT
The DNA here is from genome assembly GCA_029692085.1 of Gymnothorax javanicus. NCBI lineage: Eukaryota > Metazoa > Chordata > Actinopteri > Anguilliformes > Muraenidae > Gymnothorax > Gymnothorax javanicus. Next base: position 23,801,197 of record CM056206.1, on the reverse strand, counting down.
TGGGTAAAGTTAGACGTATTCTAAACCAAAAGTCACTGTATACACTGCACTGTATGCTTTTTCTTCCTTACTTAACCTACTGCGTGGAGGTGTGGGGTAATACTTATAAAAGCACTTTACAGACAATATACAGTACAGCATGCAAAAAAAAGCTATAAGAATAGTTAAGAATGTTGGATATTATGAACATACTATTGATTTATTTTTAAAGCTACAAACATTGAAATTCAGGGATATAGTCGATCTCAAAACTGCACAAGGTGTATATAAAGCAAGATATGAATTACTTCCAGGAAACATTCAAAAATCGTTCCGAGACAGAGAAGGGGAATATAACTTAAGAGTGAGAGGGAAGTTTAAACAACTGAGAGTACACACAACACTGAAAAGCATGTGTATATCGGTCTGTGGTGTAAAACTGTGGAATGGTTTACCCGTCGATATCAAAGAATGTAAACATGTAGCACAATTTAAAAAGCAGCTTAAAATATATACCCTAGAGAAGTATAGAAACAAGTAATAATGATAAATTAACTGACTGTAAATTGAAATATGTGTGTGTGTAGGCATGTTGGTGTATGTGTATGTATAAATGTATATATATGTAGGTATATGTATGTATGATAAATGGGCAATTCCACATGAGAGTTGCTAAAACGGCAATCTTATTTTTAAAAAGTGTTTTAGAAACATATTGGTTTTCATGTAGATGAGTCATTACCAAATCAGACACTGAAAACCGTTTTGAAATATCTTTGACGGTCTTCTCAATATTTAGATTTGAATTTTGCAATATTTTTTTAGCTCCAGGACAAGGATCAAAGGTTATTTTTTCAAAGCTGACAACTCCTAAAAGATATTTAGCTATTTCCTGATATTTACTGTATTTCCATAAATTGGTAGCCAAAGTATTTGAGGCTGTAAGTGCAGAAAATTTCAACACACAATTCCAGTGGCTCATTGTGAAATTGGTAATTTTTCAATGTAACTCCGTTACCGAAATTGCAGTATAGTTCTCTTCATCATCTTATTTCTGCATTTATTTTATCGTTATTAAGAATTTTCTTCCTTCTTATGTCTATACTGAATTTCAGATATTAACCTCTCTAATACTTAGCTGTAATCCTGGAAAATTTGTCGTAACGGAATTACATGGTAACGGAATTACATCAGTAACGGAATTACAGAATTATTCTGAAAGCCAGTGAAAAACAGAAGATAGCACAAGTTGGCATGAGGACTTTATGGAGCATAGTGGTTCATTGTTTTGGACATCAATAGTTGAGTGTTTCTTCCTGTGAGTTAAGTTTCCATAACCAGCGTATTAATTATCCCACGGCCTAGCGGCAATTGTCGTGGTTGCCCCCCATTGTGGCCGTCATGGCCGACTACCCAAACGGCCAGTTTGGCTTGCCCTTTTTTCAAGTGCCCATGGTGCAAAAAAATGACCCAAAGTGGCTATTTTCGACACAGCGACTGAGCTGTGCGGCTCCCGTCGTCACGCTGCGCTGGACTTCTGAGCACAAAAAGCCACAGATGGATAGAAGGGACAGGATTAAATTTGTATAAACAGTGTTTGTCTTCTGCCAATAATGGAAAGTACTTGTGGTTCATTTACAAGTGTTTAATGTTAACATGTTCATTTTGAGCTTTGCAAGTTTCAGGAGTTCAGTAATTGATATTTTATACATTTTCTTTTGTGTGAAGAGACTGGCACTCATGACTGAGAACAGTTAGAAAGAATATAGATATTGCAAGCAATGACACATTTGAGATTTGCAAAGTGCTTTCGACATTGGCTGTGTTGCCATAATTCCGTTACCAACTTCATTACTCAGAACATTCATTACAATATTTACCTCCGTCAACGAAATTGGGGCGGAGGTTATGTTTTCGCCCCTGTTTGTTTGTTTGTCTGTCAGTCTGTCTGTTTGTGACCAAGATAACTCAAAAATTAATGCATGGATTTGGCTGAAATTTTGTGGGTGCATTGCTATTACATCAAGGATGGACCCTATTGATTTTCACTGCGATCAGTGATACAATATGGCCGCCACGGCAGCCATCTTGAAATCGTATGACACACGATACCTCAACTTTGCCCCCACTCATGAAGATTTGGATTGTGCTGCCTTGGCTGAGGTTTGCACTCTACGAGTGCCTCTAGTTACCCATTGAATGATGCTGGAACACTGTTACAAAGTAAAAACAAATGTTTCAGGTTCCATTCAGTGAAAGAACAACAACTTTCATGCATGTGACCTCTGATATTCACTATAAGCTCACATTTTGGTTCAGAAATGAGTTATTTTCAATATCATGAATTGCCTTCCTTTTGCCCAGACTTGTTGTTTAAAATTTTGGTTCAACAGGAGGTCAGCAACACAAACATCATTTATGATACCAATTTTCAATTGCTTTGTTGTTTTGAATAAATAAAATAAATTTAGTAGATCATCAGAAAATGTAATTCCGTTACCATTTTGTAATTCCATTACCGCAGTCTTTTTCTCATAAATGGCATCCTACAAAATATCTGTGAACATACCAGTCAACATAAACTTACCATGGCCTGGTCAACATCCTAGGCCACCTATTTAAGCTTAAACCAACTGCCTATCATTGCCAGATTTCAGAGAAATGCCTGTCAAAGTAAGAGCAAAAATAATGGCATTTTTTCTGCCGTAATTCCGTTACTGACACTTTCAACTTCGTATACCCTTCTACAAAATAGATAACCCCAAACCTTGTGTTATACAGCTCAGTAGGCATGCCAGTGGAACTGATAAAAGCACAGGCAAGTAGCTACTGCATTAAAGTAATAGATGGCAGGTAAAAATAACATGAAAATTCCTTTTGATCGTAATTCCGTTACCGTGGAATTGCCCAAATATGTATATGTGTGTATAACTATATATTTGTTGAAAAGTATGTAAGTATATATACATATGGGTAAATATTATACCATTGGACAAATTATTATCATCAGAAGAGCGGTGAAGGCTGAATATGTAAATGTATATAGATGGTAGAAATGGTGACCGTGAAAGTATTGTAAGCTAAAATAAATCTGAAAGAAATAAGGGGATAGGGATCTACAAGCTTCTGCTTCCCTCTACTCCTTTTTTGAACAGGTCACAATTACTTTTGGTTGTATTTTTTGTTAAATTAATTGTGTTATTTTCTATGTTGACAGTCTCATGATTGTTATTCTCACTTTCTTGGCAAATTTCAATATGAGGCGCATTCACATTGCAAAAAATCGCGAAGGTAAAAATTGCGAAATTTCACCCTGCTGTCCTCACTGGCACAAAAACTCACAAAATTAGCTTTGTTGGAAAAAATCGTGAAGTTTCAGGAAGTAGTGCGCATGCCCCGGTATGTCATTCAACCATGAATTCAAGCATTCAACCTAGAGGAGTAACACAAGTCACATGAGTAACTTCACGAAGTTTCAGATGTGTGCGTTCTCATTACAAAACTTCGTGCGAAGTTTCACACGGAACGCAAAACTTTGCACTCTGGCTTGCAATTTTTCTTGCGAAGTTTCACATGGCTTTTGGCACGGTTACTTGGCAACTTTCACCCTAACTTCGTGAATTTTCTAACTTCGCGAAGTTTCACTTGCAATGTGAATGCGCCTATGGACATGTTCAAAAATAAACTTCATTCATTCAAGGTTGCACCAGAACAATAATTTGCACTTGTACAAATGCTCCCAATTATATTTTGAGGTCGCAGAGATTAAAGTTCTGGAGTATGTGCAACCAAAATGGTCACAATTTCAGGCTTGATGTAGGAACTCACCCTTTCCGAACTGTAGGGAACTGTAGGGACAGGCACCTTGCATACTGCAAACTTAACCTCATGTTGCTCTTCTTCATGAGAAAACTATTTTTAAGTATTATTTATTTGGATTTAAAAAGGCAGAATATTGTTTAAATTTTTTTTTTTTTTTTTTGAGTATTGTGGTGCAGGGATTGGAATCCCCGCCCCTGCCTGCATTCAGGCCACCACTGTCTGTCCCCTTGTCTCACAGGAGGAGAGTTCAGGACCAGGGACAGCGCCACCACAACTCCAAGACAGTTCAGCACCACTCCTCCCCACTCCAGCCTGGACAGAGGCAGGAGCCTCAATCAGGCGGTCAATTCTCCTCTTGCACAAGGTAGAATGCACCCAGGGGGCGCCAAAGTTAGGGTGTAAAGACACTTCCGGTCCATCCAAACTCCATTGTAAGAGGTAGTTGTTCTCTGCGAAAATAAAATAATTTCTTTTCACTTTTTTCTACTTTTATTACTTGTTAAAATAAGTTTTATTTGTGTGCTTCATTAATTTACCATTTGATTTTTTGTTAGTGAGCGATTTTATTTATAAAAGGATTAAAGAATCTACAACAGCCCAGCCCATAGACATAAACACCAATACAACGAGACGTAATATAAAGTTATCCTTTATATCCTTTATCCTTTATTCTAGTCTATATGGGACCATAAATTACAAAAATGAACATCATGATATATCGAAGGAGACTTGAAACTTACTATAGCTACCATAAAATAATGTGAAAAATCATTATTTAAATGAAAAATCAGGTGGGAAAGTAGGCTCATTTTCTCATAGACTTCTATAGCATTGAACTTCTTTCTGCAACCACCGACGTCGCTATCTGCTGGCCATTAAATAGAATGCCATTTTACGGTACTTCCGCATGGGCTTCATTTTTCAGACCAGGGTGCTGCGTCCATCTTTTTATACAGTCTATGGTTGTTACCAGTCCTGAGTGGAGGAAGGAGGTTTGGTAGTTGTGCTTGGTGGAGGATCCGATCCTGGAAGGAGCTGATCTGGCTGGAAAGAACGGTTCTGGTGCTGGAAAGGTCCATGTCTTTGTTATGGAAGGAGGAGGGAGGCTGGCCGCTCCTCAAAAGCAAGCTGTTGCTTCCTAGGCTTGCTCTACTCCTGGTAGCGTGGCTGATGCTTCAGCATGGCTGGTCTGTGCTGGGACACACGGGAGAGAGAGGCCCAGAGGTGGGGGAGCAGTAACCCAGCCTGAGCAGCCCCCGGGGGTCCAGGAACCTCATCAAGGGGGGAGGAGCAGAGCCAAAAGAGTCTAAACAGTCCAAAAGAGAGAGAGTAGTGGTTGAGTATTGCTTTTATTGCCTGGCCTGCTGGCGGGAGGGGCTTACAGGCAGCAAGTGGTCATGGGAAGTCCTCCATTTTGAATTTCCACACATATGAAAGCTTTCCTCTGTGTAAGCCCAACAATATCCTCATTTGAATATTCATTATATATGGTCCTGATTAATTTGGGTATAGCGTGGCCATTTTTTGACATCGAAAGTTTTTGTTGTTAAACTTGTTGGAGACTGGCACTTACCTGCTATGTATGAAATTTCATGTCAATCAGATAGTTGTATTTTTAAAAGATTTATTTATTTATTTATTTTTTGGTCTTTGATCTGTATGATCCTGTATTCCTCATATTTTTATAATATGATCATTTGCTCTTCATTTGTAAAATATGCTGCTCTGCTGCGGGTAGACGATTGGTCATACGGTACAAACGCCGTCTCTGTTGTGTGAACACGCAGATATCTAGGTCGAGAAAGCTCCAGTTGACATAACGAGTTGATAAGCAGCTTCGTAGGACCGCCTAGCGAGACTGCGGTCGTTATGCTTAGTGAAGCCCAGCAATAACTGAAAGCATTGTTCATTTGCACATTGTTACTGTGTGGGGGGAGAAATCATTTGTGATGTTTTATGAAGTTCATACAGCAGTAAGTTCGAAAATCCACACAGTGCTGTATTTAATACAGTGCGCAATGTGTGTCTACATGAATCACTGACGGCATCAGCTAATGCATAATCTATAAATTATTCTGTTTATTTTATTTTAAAAAAATAAACGATTATCATTTTAAAAAATAAAATTACAATGACGGATAATAATTGATTATGACGGAATTTTTATGCCCCTGTCCGTCACAATGACGGACAATCAGAGAGTGTAACGCAACCTCTGGGTCATATATGACCTATGTTTGGCAATATTAAATTTGACCACAGATGACTTTGATAGGTCAAACTCGAGGTCAGGGAAAATATTAGCAAGGTTAAAAGATATTACTTGAAATTTCCAAAAAATTATTGCTCAAAAACTTTTTTCTAAATCTGGCAATCAACTCACTTCGATACACTTTTTGTACAGTGTGAGTGCCATTTTGATTGGATCGACGGAAGTGGGTCTAGTGGGGGCGCTGTACTTAAACATTGGGTCTTATGGAGAATGGGCAAAATCGCCTGTTGAAGCTAAATGGCTGCAGATAGAGATTCAGGTTGTATTACTGACATATAGGAAGTTATATATGACCTATATTTTAGCTGTGTTAAAGTTGACCTCAGATGACGTTAAAAGGTCAAACTTGAGGTCAAGCAAAATGTTACAATTTTCAAAGGCTTCTAGGCTTGAAAATATTGAAGATTGGGAACATATGTGTATTGAACACTTATAGGAAGTTTTTTTTTTTTTTTGGAGTTTTTCCAAAAAATCAAAATGGCAGAAAATCTATAATCATCTTTTTGGTGAAAATAACATTCTTGTTTGTCTTCAGGAGATGGATCTGACAGTGTTGATTTGTTGCCTTTACACTAAATGGTTAAAAAATTATAGCCTCTCAAATTTGAAAGATTCAACTCGTTGCTTTAGCGCATATTGTGAGAGTTATGACTATTTATCAAGTAAACAGCGGGAGGCTAAACGGACTCAACAACCCAGTCAAGCGTACTGCTTGTTTAGATCTCCTGCGCAGACATCAAGTCGATGTTGCGTTTATACAGGAATCGCATTTGAGAAGCAATGATGTCTCCCGTTTTAGTAACAGAAATTATTATGTGGCGGCTTCAAGCTCTTTTACATCCAAAACTAGAGGTTCTTTAGTGGTGTTGAGGCGCACCTTGTCATTAACCATCTTGGAAAACCATGGGGATGGGGATGGCCGTGTCTCTTATATTAAAACAATTCTTGCTGGAAGAAAGATGGCATTCATTTCTATTTATGCTCCCAACGTTTTTGATTCAGATTTTTTTGCTTGCCTAACAGATCTTTTATCCAGCATGCAAGAGTTTTCTCTAATATTGGGAGCAGATATGAATGCCACTGCTAACCCCACCCTCGACCATTCTTGCTGTTTAAATCAGCATTCCCAGAATGCTCCTTCAGTCAGTCTGAATATATTTATTGCAGATCTTAGCCTTACAGATACGTTCCGTGCCATTAACCCTTCAGTGACCCATTATAGTTTCTATTCTCATAGACATAAGACATATTCTCGCATTGATTATATATTCGCTTCTGCCTCACTAATATCTGAAATTCTCAGTGCAGTAATTTTACCTACCCCTCTCTCTGATCACAGTATTGTCCTGTCCAAGATAACCCTCAGAGACACACCTAAAAAAGCTAACCGATGGCGCTTTAACACGTCAATGTTGAACAATAAAAAATTCTGTGAATTTTTCAAAGATGAGTTACGTGAATTTATTTCAGTAAATAAAGGTTCTGTTGATGACCCGCGCATGTTTTGGGGAGCTTTATAGGGATTTATACGAAATACTGCAGTATCCTTCTCATCCCATCAAAGAAAGATCAGACTAGGTAAAATAAACGAACTGGAGGCAAAACTGAAGGAATTGGAGGATAAACAACAAATTTCTTTTACTGACACCTTAAAATTAAATATTGATGCGACACGCTCTGAACTGAATTCGTTACTGAGACAAAGAGCAGAATTTTTAATATTAAGAACTAGAAGAAATTACTATTTCAATGGCCCAAGGCCTAGCCACTTGCTTGCTTTGAGGTTGAGACAAAATGAAAAATATTCAAATATCACATATATAAAATATAACGATTAGTTCTGTACGTGGTCTACTGACAGTCCCCCAGGAAATTAATACCGAATTCAGGAATTTTTTCTCTCATCTCTACTCCTCAGAAATAACTCTGGACACTGAAAAAAGTAAGGATTTTCTGGAAGGGCTAAACCTCCCTTCCTTATCTCAAGAAGAGGCAAACCATTTAGGAACCCCTGTCACATTAAATGAACTCAAGGAGGCCATCTTTGGCATGAATAGAGGAAAGTCACCAGGCTGGGACGGGATTCCGCCTGAGTTTTACTCAACTTTCTCGGATGAACTTGGGCAGTACATGTTAGACATGATTCTAGCTGCAGTTGAAAAAGGCTCCTTTCTTGATGATGTCAACATGGTCTTACTTGCCGTCTTACCTAAGCCAAATAAGGATCCCACGCAGTGCAGTAGCTGTAGGCCTTTAAGCATCTTATGTACCGAAGTGAAAGCATTTGCTAGGGTTTTGGCCTCCAGGATTGAGACACATATCGGCACCTGAAAACCAGAGTGTTCCAAGTCCACTTTTTGAAAAAAATGAGTTATGGGTACCATAGTAATGCTGAGGTGATATTCTATCTTCTGACCAAGTTTCAGCTTGAAATAAGCCCTGGAAGTATGATTTTTAGAATTTAATTTTGTTTCATCTCCTCAAAATAAGCGTTCTGTTGAAAACCACACTGTTCTAAGTGATTAACCAATTGCTGATGTTTTTTTTGTCACATGACCTGGAGATAGAACAATTTGGTATTGACGAATTGACTGTGGTCATTTGGACATGGTGAGTACATTTTTATTGATTTTTGCATGAAAACATTATAATTGAAATAAATAAATTGAGTATAGTGATTCCCTAACTCCTCAAGACGACAGCTTAATCAATTTCTCATGTATTTCTTGTTATATAGAGAAAGGGTCCATCTTGAAATGAAAAGAGGAGATAGAACACTTTGGATCTGAGACAATTGCGAATCCACCATCTATTTTCCAATGATGCTGTTATGGATATGGAACAACGAACTTTTAAACATTTCACTAGCTTGTGGAGTATTGTTGCAGTTGAGTTGTGGGGTCAGTTTGACATAATTAGGTAAAGTCCATCATATATTTTCAAAACGCCTTTTATTTTCTTTCCAATTCTTTCCAAGGTTGAATTCACTTGTTACATTTTGGTTTATTCAAACATTTTTGTGTTTAAATTTGTATTATTTGTTTCACTTTACCAGGGGGTTGCGACACACATTGAATTATTGCTTAGCCGTCCAATGAATGCTAAAACTTAAAAGCATTTCTTTTCTAAAGTACATCATCATCAAAAGCTGATTTTTGTACTTAGGGTGATGTATCCTACAAACTGTTCATTTTATGAGGTGCAAGGTTGGAACCTCTTGCGTCTGTTGTGTTTTTGATTTTGATAATAAAAAGTTCGATGCCTTGGTTTTTGCTTTTCTTTTTAGTAGAAAGATCTGCAGCATAGTATGAACAATGTTACATGTGATACAGTTGATGCAAGGAATTTTTCATATATTTCTGCTGTCAATGTATCGCCTGAAAAGTTAAAATGCATTTTAAACATAAAATAGAATCAAAATAGTTCATTTATTTGAAAGAAATAAGCTATTATTTAAAACAATCTTCACTTAGAACAGTTTAGTTTTACCAAGAACTCATTTTGATGAACATAAATGTTCCATCTCCAAACTAAAAATGTCAAAAACTCATATAAATCATAACATTAAGGCCAAACTTTGGCTAAAATTGCTTCAGAATGTCGTTTTCTTTCTTCTGTGCAAATTTGATTGGAAATTGTTAATAAAACATTAAATAAATGCGATTTGAAACTTTGGAGTCCATTATCTCAAAATCAGGTTTTTGTGACATGGAACGTTCTGGTTTTCAGGCGACGATATGACTAAACTTGTCCACTACGACCAAACCGGTTTTATAAAATCCCGTCTGGCAAGTGACAACATCCGCAGATTACTTCATGTGTTACACTTTTCATCAAATCTTAATACGCCCTGTGCGGTGTTGTCACTCGATGCCGAAAAAGCCTTTCATCGGCTAGAGTGGCAATACCTATGGGGGGTGCTTGATGGATTTGGCTTTGGTAAGGATTTCATTAAGCTAGTCAAGGTTCTCTATAAAAATCCTTCAGCCATGGTGACGACTAACAACATCTCATCTACTCCATTTGTCATATCTAGAGGATCCCGCCAGGGCTGTCCTCTCTCCCCTCTTTTATTCGCTCTTTCGCTAGAACCTTTAGCTCAAAATATAAGACAACACCCCCTTATTCAACCAATCACCTTTTGCAACACTCGTCATTTCCTGTCCCTATTTGCGGATGATATTTTACTGTATGTCAATAATGCCCCCTCCTCAATTCCCTATGTTTTGGATGTTTTTGCTCAATTCTGTTCTCTTTCTGGTTATAAGATTAATTGGTCCAAGTCACAACTTATGCCCCTTAACTCTTCCCTAAATCCATCTTCACTCCCACCTCTCATTCCAGTGGTTAAATCTTTTAAGCATCTAGGTGTGGATATTCACTACTCCCTACAATCTACTTCCACAAAGAATTTCCAAAATATTCTAAGACGAATAGGAGAAGACCTGGAGAGATGGACAAAGTTGCCTAACTCTTTGTCAGCTCGGGTCTCCATTATAAAAATAGATGTTCTTCCCAGAGTAAATTTTTATTCCAATATGATACCTCTTCCTCCCCCAAATGGCTATTGGGACAACCTAAACAAAGTAATCTCTAAATTTGTGTGGGGTGGTAAACGACCGCGTTTGAAACGGTCTACACTGCAAAGAAGTAAAAGTGATGGTGGCTTGGCTGTCCCAGATTTTAAATTGTATTTTTTGATGCGTATGTGTTTGCGTCCTGTGTCAACATGGCTTGATCCCAATGCCCAGGTCTCATGGAGACCAATAGAAGAGAACCTTGCTCGCCCTCACCGGTTACAAGACCTAGTTTACTCTGCGTTGCCTCCCAAACTTGCTAAACGGCAGCTTGGTCCAATTATGTCATTTTTATTGTCAATATGGCGATTAATAGGAAATCATACTCAGACCTCTTTAAAATGGCACACTCATAGCCCCATATTTAATAATTTCAATCTTATTACAGGAGGAACCCCCTTTCGGTTTCAGCAATGGTCTGCAGAAGGTATCAATACTTTGTCAGATATATGGGATACTAGAGGAATGAGATCATTTGAAGACTTGTGCTCGATGTATAATATTTGTAAAAGGTCATCCTTCTTTTATTTTCGGCTCAGGTTAGCAATGCGAACTTATGGGGTCCCATGGGGAATAGCTTTAAAAACTCATCCACTTCATTCTCTGCTGGATGTGAGAGGTCGAACTAGAGGTTTAATATCCAAGACATATGTACTATTAAATTCTGTCTGCCAACCTCTGGCAATTCATCAGATCTGGAATAGGGATCTTGACTGTTCGGCAGATGAAATTTGCTGGTCAACAGTCTGGGTCAATTTAGACCGCAGCTCAAAAAATCCCAACCACAAACTCATACATTTTAAATACATCCATAGGTTGTATCTCACCCCCAGGAAGCTCTATCTGATGAAGCTCACATCCTCTCCTACTTGTGAGCTCTGCCCCAATGGAGACTCAGGGTCTTTTCTGCACATGTATTGGAACTGTCCAGGGGTAGTGCATTTCTGGAAAATGGTTGCTACAAATTTATCTGACCTGCTTGATGTCAGATTGCCATATTGCCCAAAACTACTCCTTTTGAATGATACCTCCTCTGTAAACCTTTCATGCCATCAGATGCTTGCACTTTTTGTTGGTCTGACAGCGGCAAAAAAAATATTAGCTCTTCGCTGGCAGCCTCCACATTCCCTCTCCCGGAATCATTGGCTACAATCTCTACTAGATATATCATATATGGAGATGTCAGTTGCAAAAATGCATAATGCCAAACAATCAACCATCAATGCCTGGGCTCATTTACTGACAAAGTGAAAGATCTTCTCTGTGTGAACAGTGGGTCATAAACCCTGTATGAAAATTCAATGCATATGACATGCAATTGCTTGCGTATTCACTTTTATATTTTACTTTTATTATTTGTATTTTCTTGTTTTATTTTTCTTTTCTTTTTTTCCTTTCTCCTTTTAATCTATTAAGGCCCATGCATTGTATTGCAATCGAGTTTGCCGCCAGGGGTGGGGGATGGGAGTTAACTGTCTTTGCTGTGTATCTGTTGCTATGTTGTTGTTGTTATCTGTGGAAATAACAATAAAAAGTTGTTAACAAAAAAAAAACAGCGGGAGGCTGAATGACAGTAATAATAGTAAAAGCAGAAACAATGTGGGCTAAGCCCACTTTGTGCGCGTGCGCCAGTATGATTTCACAGACTATGGGTGCATCTCAAAGCGTAGGCTGCATCCTTTGAAGGCTGCATTTTTAGGGGTCGTCACTTAGTTCCATCCACCAAACTGATGTGACGTCATTTCATCTCCATTAAACAGCTAAGGTTGATACGAGTTGTCACTGGTTTCCCTAACCTTAACCTTTACTCTAACCCCTAACCCTAAACCTAGCCCTAAGCCTAACCCTAAATTTAATTTGTCCCTTACCCTAAATGTCAATTTGGTGTATGGAATTAAGGTACGATTCTAAAAAATGCAGGCTTCGAAGGATGCCGCCTATGATTTGAGATTCACCCTATCTGGAAGCTTGCATATTTGAGGGCCCAGGATAACATACAGATAATGAGCCCCACACTGTCCTCTGCTGGCTGCTTTGGTCACATCGGTTGGTGAGGAGGGAAATATTCTTCTTGCCAACATTAATTGTCTTTTTAAAAAAACACTGAAACATTACAACTTTCCATTTTTATCATTGCCTTTTGAAACCAATTCGCAAATTTCACAATTTTGTCACGTTGCGTAATTCTTTTCTTACGTCTGCCTGAATCATCTAACTTGCCTTGAGTCACATGAGGCAACCTTACATCGGGGCGGTTCACTTGCTCAATCTCCGCCCACGTTTTCCTGCATTTTCTCTCACCAAAACAAGTTCGCTCTCTGTAAAATAATTTTTTTTCAGAATAAGTCTGAACTTCAGATGAAGGTTGCTCCCAGTGTTGATGACTGGATAAATACAGATCGCATTATGAATTTCATTCCATCATTCTCGACGGAGACTTGGACTCTCTTAACGTTGTTATTTACCCTACTAATAATGTAAGAGTGCTCCGTGTCAGAATCGAATAGCTTAGACATTACGCAGAAATGTTCAGCTTCGTTCACCTTGACTGAAATGGCGTGTGTATGAAAATCAGCTTCAGAGAGAGAGAGTAAACGTGCTCGCTGTTCTCCTTCATGAGTAAAGTTTACCGGGTTTGGCATGAATTGAATTTGTGGTTACAGTGTTCCGTTTAGTACTGTGGTAACTACGGAAATACGCTGTACTTTGATGTTCGAAGACACTGTGGTAAAATTGTCCAAAAATTGGGATGGTCACTGAGTCTTTCATAAATATTGACTTGTAAGCAATAGATTTGTCAATTGCCTTGTTGACTGCATTTTAGTAGAATCTTTCCTTCACAGATATGGGATTTGGCCACTTCTCTCATTGAATAAACTGGGAATTCCTGGACCCAGGCCACTGCCATTTGTCGGGAATATTTTGACCTTCGTAATAAAGGTAAGTAGCAAGCTTGCTGGTGCTGTTTCAGGGTAAGTGGGTCACTTTTCAGTTAAATTGTCTTTACCCATCTAGTATGAGTTTGTATATATTGAAATTATACCTGTTATTTTGAAACAGGTATTTATCTGCATTTTAATGGAAAAATAAATTTGTATGTTCCAACAATTGCATATTTTGAAACGTCACCTTGCACCCTCTTTTCCAAAAGGCATCTCCCAGTTTGAATGGGACACTGTCATTGATAGTGTGGGTCACTGTTTCATGATTAGGAATACTATATTAAAAACAATTTTAACCATTTATTAATTGAACAATGAATACAACAAATGAATAACAGTCATATTATAGAATTAAACTTTGGAATAATTGAAAAATTCTACACGATACACAATTCCAATTTTGAGAAAGTTGGCACTTCATGGAAAATGCAAAGAAAATCAAAAGGGACAGATGTGAAAAGTCCATTCACCCTCAAGTAAAAGCAAAACAGTACAAGAACCCTTTACTTGTAAGCAATAGACTTGACTTGTAGACCCTGTCATTGGTGCCCCCCTCTCCTCCCTGATGGAGATATACCAGTAGCGCTGCATCCGCAGAGCCATCTCCATTATTAAGGACCCTTACCACCCTTGCCATCACCTCTTCTCCCTTTTGACATCTGGGAAGCGGTGCAGTAGCATCAGGTGCAAAACACGCAGGATGCTAAACCGCTTCTTTCCACAAGCTGTACGACTGTTTAATGGACTGCGCATTTGACGGAACATTTTGAAGGCCGTCCATCATTTTGACAGAATGTAATTCACACCCCCGTCCAATTGGTGGTGGGTGTCATATTGTCTCGAGCATTGTTTTTGTTCTGTATAATCCTGTATTCCTCATATTTTTGTAATATGATCATTTGCTCTTCTTTTGTAAAATATGCTGCTCTGCTGCTGGTAGACGATTGGTCATATGCTACAAACGCCGTCTCTGTTGTGTGAACACGCAGATATCTAGATCGAGAAAGCTCCGGTTGACATAACGAGTTGATAAGCAGCTTCGTAGGACTGCTTAGCGAGACTGCGGTCGTTATGCTTAGTGAAGCCCAGCAATAACTGAAAGCATTGTTCATTTGCACATTGTTACTGTGTGGGGGGAGAAATCATTTGTGATGTTTTATAAAGTTCATACAGCAGTAAGTTCGAAAATCCATGCAGTGCTGTATTTAATACAGTGCGCAATGTGTGTCTACATGAATCACTGTCGGCATCAGCTAATGCATAATCTATAAATTATTCTGTTTATTTTAAAAAAATAAACGATTATCATTTTAAAAAATAGAATTACAATGACGGATAATAATTGATTATGACGGAATTTTATGCCCCTGTCCGTCACAATGACGGACAATCAGAGAGTGTAACGCGACCTCTGGGTCATATATGACCTATATTTTGGCAATACAGATGACTTTGATAGGTCAAACTCGAGGTCAGGGAAAATATTAGCAATGTTAAAAGATATTACTTGAAATTTCAAAAAATTATTTCTCAAAAACTTTTTTCTAAATCTGGCAATCAACTCGCCTTGATACACTTTTTGTACAGTGTGAGTGCCATTTTGATTGAATTGACGGAAGTGGGTCTAGTGGGGGCACTGTACTTAAACATTGGGTCTTATGGAGAATGGGCAAAATTGCCTGTTGAAGCTAAATGGCTGCAGATAGAGATTCAGTTTGTATTACTGACATATAGGAAGTTATATGTGACGTATATTTTGGCTGTGTTAAAGTTGACCTCAGATGACCTTAAAAGGTCAAACTTGAGGTCAAGCAAAATGTTACAATTTTCAAAGGCGTCTAGGCTTGAAAATATTGAAGATTGGGAACATATGTGTATTGAACACTTACAGGAAGTCATATATAGACTTTCATTTGGTGGCCTTGAACTTGACCTTCGGTGACCTTCGAAAGTCAAACTTCATGTAGTGAAATTTCAATGACTTCAATCACCAAAACCATTCCAGATAGAGCTTAGGTTTGTATTGTTGGCATATAGGAAGTCATGTATGAAGTTTCATTTGGTGACCGTGAACTTGACCTTCAGTGACCTTCGATGGCCAAACCTCACAGAGAAATTTCAATGGCTTATATCAGCAAAATTGTTACAGATAAAGTGTAGGTTTGTATTGGAGATGTACAGAAAGTCATATACGAACTTTCATTTGGTGGCCTTGAACTTGACCTTCGGTGACCTTCGAAGGTTAAACTTCTCACAGCTAAATTTCAATGTCTTCTATCACCAAAACTATTACAGATAGAGGTTAGGTTTGTATTGTGGGCACATAGGAAGTCATATATGAAGTTTCATTGGGTGACCTTGAACTTGACCTTCAGTGACCTACAACGGCCAAACTATACGGTGAAATTTCAATGACTTATATTAGCAAAATTGTTGCAGATAGAGAGTAGGTTTGTTTTGGAGATGTATAGGAAGTCATATATGAATTTTCATTTGGTGACCTTCATATTGATCTTCGAAATTGATCTGGTGAAAATTTAATGACTTCTATCACTAAGAAGGTCACAGATGGAGCCTAGGTTTGTGTTACTGACATCTAGGAAGTCCCATATGAACTTTCATTTGATGACATTCAGTTTGACTGTTGGTGACCTTTGAAGGTCAAACTTGACCTAATACAATTACAATGACTTGTATTGCCAAAACGGTCACAGATGGAGCCTAGGTTTGTACTACAGACATATAGGAAGTCAAATGAACCTTCATTTGGTGATCTTCGTATTGACCTTCAAAGGTCAAATGTGACCTAGTGAAAATTCAATGACCTGTATTACTAAAATGGTCACAAATGGAGCCTAGGTTTGTGTTACTGACATCTAGGAAGTCACATCTGAACTTTCATTAGGTGACCTTCAACTTGACTGTCAGTGACCTTTGAGGGTCAAACTCAACAGTGAAATTACAATGACCTGTATCACCAAAATGGTCACAGATTGAGTCAAGATTTGTATAATAACATTTAGAAAGTCATATATGAAGTCCATTTGCTTACCTTAACTTGACCTTCTGTGATCTTTAGAGTTCACAATTGACATATTGAATTTTTAATGACTTGTATCACCAAAACTGCTTCAGAGCTAAGGATTGTGTTTGTGTTACAGGAGGTCTTATAAATGTATGTGAACTTTTATTTTGTGACCTTGACATTGATTTTCATTGATTCGAATGTGAAACTTCACATGAAATTTTCATGACTTGTATCATCACTATAAGACTGCTTGCCAGTATGCCACAGGACCCTTGGTCCTATTTTTAGCTTACTGGCCCTATGGGCCGATAAGCTATTTGTCGTGGTGTGGCGTCCGTCATCCGTCGTCTGTCGTCCGTCGTCCGGAACATTTTTTATCTTTTTTTTTGGCCTGATGAATTTTCGTGTAAACTTGTAATAACATACTACTAGACCATATCTCCAGAAGTTTTTCTCGGATTTTTGATTGAATAATTTTTGTCCGTTTTATGGGCAACTGAAATTTTGGCCCCAATGTTAAAGATAGGACTGAGAAATTAAAAAAATTATTTCTCAAAAACTGCGCGATAAATTTTTTTCTAAATCAGGCAGTCAACTTACCTTGGTACCGTCAATGTACAGTGCAAGCGCCATTTTGATTGAATCGACAGAAGTGGGTCTATTAGTGGCGCTGTACTTCATGAATATGCAAGATGGCCTGTGGAGGCCAAATGGTTGCAGATAGAGATTAAGTTTGTATTATCAATATGTAGGAAGTCATATATGACCTATATTTTGGCAATATTAAATTTGACCACAGATGACTTTGAAAGGTCAAACTTGAGGTCAGGGAATATATTAACAATGTTAAAAGATAAGTCTTGAAATTTCAAAAAATAATTTCTCAAAAACTGTCTGATAACTTTTTTTCTAAATCTGGTAATCAACTCACCTTGATACACTTTATGTACAGTGTGAGTGCCATTTTGATTGAATCGACTGAAGTGGGTCTAGTGGGGGTGCTGTACTTTAACATTGGGTCTTATGGAGAATGGGCCAAATTGCCTATGGAAGCTAAATGGTTGCAGATAGAGTTATAGATGACCTATATTTTGGTTGTGTTAAAGTTGACCTCAAATGACCTTGAAAGGTCAAACTTGAGGTCAAGCAAAATGTTACAATTTTCAAAGGCTTCTAGGCTTGAAAATATTGAAGATTGGGAACACATGTACATTGAACACTTATATGAAGTCATGTATGAACTTTCATTCGGTAACCTTGAGCTTGACCTTCAGCGACCTTCAAAGGTCAAACTTCACATAGTGAAATTTCAATGACGTCTATCATATTTGTAAAGTTGTAGATATGTTTGGTTGTGTCATATTTTCAATGGCTGGATGGACTTAGAGTTTGGTGGGTTTCATGTATGCAGAATGTCAATCCAGTAGTGTTTGCAAAATGGTTGTTTAGTTATGAGACATAAATTCCATAATTACCATTGAGATGAGATCTTGGACCGGAAACATTAACCAACACCTATTTTAATCATGAATGGATCTGTGACATCTAACACTTTTCTTAAGACATCTGTGGATAAATGTCTTACTAGTAAAACAGCCTGAAGTCATCCCACTCAACCAAGAACAATCATACTGTAAGCTTACTACTGATGAGGCAACATCAGATTTTCTTTTACCTTGTGGTTATGATACAAATCAGCAACAATTTGCAAATCATTTAGCCTGATGGGCTTAGGAAATGCCTGTCAATTGCAAAGAATGGCATTTGACTTTGTAAGCAGGCTTCGCATTCAGTGACTGCACTTGTTATCCACGCTAACAGGAAATTGTTTTTTTTCTTCAAATAATTTAACAATAAAAAATTAAATAATAATAATTTAAATAATTTAAATATAATGATTTATGAGTAATGTTGACAACCTTGAGGTTTTATGTGTTTGTGTTTGCAACACCTGATGAATCATTTGTTGACTTCACTTATTGCAGGGTTTTCACACCTACGATGTGGAGTGCTTGCAGAAATATGGCAGAGTATGGAGGTAAGTGGGTCTAACCACAAAATGCCTGACAAACAGTTAAACCCTACATGTCCTTCTCTGTGTTTACAGTGAGTTGGCTTGTCAGCATTGGCCATCTGTAGCCATTATTGACTTTCCTAATCAATGCCTAATGTTAACCACATTTCAACTTTGTACACAGGCTCTTTGAGGGAAGAAAACCCATAATTATGATTGCAGATCCTGCCATTATCAAAACTGTAATGGTGAAGGAATGTTACACTCTGTTCACAAACCGAAGGGTAGGTTCCTTTTGCCATCTAAAGAGCTTTACACAATTTAACACAATTAGTAAATATTGAATAAAAACTAGGGATGCACTGATCCCATTTTTTGGACTAAGTACTGAGTACTGAGATTTGGATACTTGCATTTTAGTTGGATTGCTAGCATTTCAAGAACAATGACTGGTTGCATAGCTAGTTTTCCCAGGACCATGCATGTTGTAAGCATATTGTGGACTTCAATTTCACATTCTTCACATTCTGAGGGCATTGTTTGTGGACCCCCCTCTTCAACTCATCCGGGTTTAGGTCGAGGGACTGTGATCGCCATGGCAAAACCTTTATTCTGCGGTAAGTGAATCATTGTAGCCCCCGGATGAAGTCGGGCGGCTACTATGGATTCACGCATGTCATTTCCGACGCCGCTGTAATTTTAGACCGATTGCTTTCATATTTCGTATGGACATTTGTTGTACTTTGCTTATGACACCTATCGATTTTGGTAACCATGGTGACAGTATTGGCCGAATAATATGCAAATTAGTGCTGAAACCATGGACAGTATATAAAGATGGACAACACATCCCCATTCACTCCCATTGATCAAAAAATGGAGCCAAAATATCCCGGATACGGGCGCTGCCATCTTGCACATTTGGAGCCAGAGTATGTGCAGTAGTGATCGGCGGTCGAGCCGCGGTCTCGAGATCCCGCCCGTACACCCACCCGAACACCCCCCCTGAACTTTTCACCTGCCCTGGCTGCTACGCTATTAATGTAAGTGCCTGTAATAGCTAATACATAGAGACCGTACAGCCTATGTAAGAGAACAGACCCTCCAACTGCCGGTAGCGTTGCAATCTTTGGCTCGTTAAATAAGGTGATGTAATCTGTGGGTAAATAGACTCCTGCTGCCATCTGTTTCACAGATAGTTCTGACTACGTAACTCGCCAGAAATTATGTCTTGTCAGTGAGTCTTGCTTAACAAGCTAGCTTGGTAGGTAACTTCATTAGCTAACACAGGTAACAGATATTTGCAATTTCTCATCCATATAGCTGCAGTCAGTGTTCTCAACTGCAGCTTACCCCATTTTGCAAGCTGCGAGCATTTTAATGCAGACTTTCATTGAATTTTATAAATCACATTCCAAAATGAAAGTGTAATCTCGTTTGTGTATGCCGCTGGCCAAGTAATAGGTCGAACTTATAACTTTTCTTCAAGTCGGAACGGTAGTTCGAATTTTGAATTAAAATGAACAGCCCTTCTAACCACATAGTTAGCTAGGTGTATTTAATAGTCGCACATCTTAATAATGTTGATTTTCTTTTTTTTTTTTTTAAAGTCAAGCTGAAACGGCATTTCAAGAGTATCTAACTTCCGAATCGTGACGTATTTCCGAGCGAAACAGCTTAGACAGGCGGGACATAACGTTGGGCGGAATTGGATTTTTTGACCGTTGAAACGTGGGTGTACACCGACGGGACAGCAGTATCCGTCAGGGAGAGAGAGGCAAAGCCCATCTTATGATCCAAGTAGTTGGTGCACCAGTCCACTGTAAAATGCCTTGCGCATAATCTGGAGCTGTCACAGATACCACTTTCCTCAAAGTGAATAAATTCTAGTCAGCGGGTCCGTAGCCACGGTATTTTGGGGAAACGAAACAAAGTTTGAGGTGGCGGACACCCAAAGACGCACCGACATACCATGCTAGCTAGCTAACGAATGAATCTTAGCTCTGTGCCGCTAAAAGTTTAAGATTGATTGACGGGTGGATGTTGTGATATTATTGGTTGAAATTGGTTGGTACTAGCTTACCTAAGCACAAGGTATATTTTGTTTTACATGAAGAAAACATGATTGGATTTTGATATAAGAATACAAAGAAACTGATTTTTTTGTAATTTTTTTGTCATTTATGGTTAAATAGATACACAATATGACCGGGCATGTGATCTAAAAGGGTTAAAAAGGCATTTTTCACTTCAGCTCGACTTTAAATATGAGTAACATGATTTCATTAATGCAACTGAACATAACCATCTTAACTCGGTGCCTGTGATGGCAAAGTTAGCGGTACCACCCGCCTTCACTTTTCTCAGGTGGGCTTAATATATTTGAATGAATAGTTAGTCGTTGTTTAATTTTTATCCTCATTTTTAGACTACAAAATGGACTCTGCCATTTTGACCTCCTCCACAGAGGCTAACAGCATGTAGGCTACAACCACGGAAATATCTGGAAATCAATGCCTGTCCTGACTTCCGCATGATACTTTTCACTGGAGAATTTCAAGAACTAACTCAAGTTTATATCATTGTTACATCCAGTGTATGCACAAAGAGCCCCATATAGCGTGGTAAAATGTAGAATAATAAAATATATTTCATTTCCTTAGGGAAATGGAGTTTAAAAAGTATTGCCATGTGTCTGAAAGACCAAATCCAGTTGGGTGATGCTGGATTTGAATTTTTGAAAAGTTATGGCTGCAATAAATGCCATAATTTCTCTGCTTAATGCAATGTTTGATTATTTTATTTTTATATTGGGGTAGCTATCACGCTTGTCATTGCTGTAGCAGCTCTTCCTCTCCCGCCACCTTCATTTCTGATAGGACCACTTTGTAAAAGAGAATATTCATTGAAAGCATACAAGCATACATTGAGTTTGGCAGTATGGCTCTGTTTGAGAGATCCCTGCCTGTCCAGCGTGGAACCGAAGGCAGGGAGCAGCAACCAACCCCCCCTCCATAGAACAGAGCCTACAGCAACAATGACCTCAAAAAGAAGAGACATTATTATTGAACGGCAGTTTAGTCATGAGAGAACAGGATTACAGAATGATAAAATAGATGGGAGGAGCTGGGAAGGAGGAGGGTTGTTAAGGGTACGTGCTGCGGAGCCGCTTCTCAGAATCAGAGCTTAAGTAAACCAGCATTTTATCGATTAAGCAATCATGTGACGGCAAATCAGATGACATTCGCGAGAACTCAGGTGATTCTCTAGTGCGAAAAGCGGCTCCTATAAGTTAGCAAGCTTGACTCCGTGCCTATCAAATTTACGTCAAGCTCCATTTCCCTCGCTCTTCCCCTTCAATCTTCTCCAAACCTTTTGCTTTCCTCCAGCCTTTCCACCTGATGGACTTCCTTAATAGCGTTTCGCCATGGTGAATGTTGCCAAGTGGTTGTCTTTGGGCCACCCAAAAGTTAAGGCCTCCGCAGTTTTTGTTTAAGTCAAAATTTTTATTCAACTCTCATTTCACACCTCTCATTTACTGAAGCAAAAGTAGTATATGTGAAAGAATTCCAGAGTGAAGTTTTTGGCTCCACGTACATGTAAAGACCTTTATTATACATTATAAGAGGTTTTATTACTGCCATCGAACAAAATAAAGATTGAATAACAAAACATTTTTCATGTACTCCAGGTCCTTGGGCAGATGACTAGAGTCACTGTAGGCATACTGAAACTGTAGCAGTCTAGATTAACTGCTTTGTAATGTATTTTTAAACACACAAATGAGTGACAGTTTTTGCCAATAAGTGTAGATGGAAACGTATAAGGAAGGACTGGCAGAACAAGAATACATAAGAGAAGCCAGTTAGATGTTCATTATTATTCAATCAACATTGACTTCTCAATCTCCAAGTCTAAATGATTGTCTTACAAAAATTGCAAGTTTCACTGACAATGCATTGTGAAGCATTTTTAACAACTTATTTCATCAGTTTTTCATGTACAAATTACTTCAGAAGTATACTCCAACAAAATAAATGGTGATTATAAGGCTACACAGCTATTCAGTCCCAATTCCTTGAGTTCTCTTCACACTCTGCGTGTGTAAATGCTCTTATTTACACTATCTAACATAGCCGTGATTTCTACTACAGATTTTTTTACAATTCGATTTCGCCAAGAGTTTTAAGTGATCTCCGATCACGATCATTCAAGATTTTTTTCTGACCCCATTTCTTCCTTGAAGATGATGGTTCACCACTGGCCTTCCAGGTTTTATTAATGCGTTGGACAGTTATTTTTTCTTTTCTTTTTTTTTTGTAAAAAATTTAGCATCTCCGATCCCACCTGAATTTGGAATGGCCATTTGTCAAACTATGTGCACAAGTTTGCTCGTAAGCGACTCGTTGCCATCTCAGGAGAGCAAAGACAGTTTGCGGCTCTTCTCCGAAGCACGCGCCTCTTTACACTCATAGCTCAAAACTTCGCAAGCTCAGACCGAGGGCGGCGGAAACCTAAACGTGCAAGTTTAGAATTTTACTGATAAGCGCCCGGCTGGTCAACAGGAGGCACTTAAGTAATGAACAATGCTATACCCAAACCAGTGGTATCCCTCCCGTTTTTTCCCTGCAGCATGAAGCCAATTGTGCACTGCTCTGAAAAGGCTACCGGCTACTGCTGGCACTGGCATAGCTCAGTTTCAAACCTGGACCATGGTGGTCACTACTGCTCTGCCATGCGGCACCTTTACTAGGGCCCTATGATTTCCGCAATCACGGAATCGCGGAATTGGCCAATAAAAACGGAATTTATTGTTAAAAGCGGAATTTCGCGGAAAGTGACATCATTTGACTGAAATGCTGTTCGTAAAGCCACGTTTCCACCGAACGCTGAATAAAATATTCACGCGACCAGATTACATTCAAAGGCAATGAAAAGACGTGAATGTACGCGAAAATGTGAGAAGCCTTCGTCAAATTCACCTGTCCCGAGTGTTTGAACAACACATCTCTTCGGTGCTACAGAAGATCTGTGGGAATAAGTTTTTCGTTGTTGTAGACGAGTCTGATGCCAGGGATTGCAGGGTCCTGAACATCGTCATTGGTCATCTTATGTTAACTTAACAACTTATATTACTGTTAAATAGCCCACATTATTTCTTTTCACAGTCTACTTAGTGAATTGTGTGCATGCAAATTATGACGTAACGTCGTCCCCCAGTGGTGAAGTAATGGCTGATGCATCTTTGTGTCAGTTCGTTCGTGTTTAATCATGACTGTCGAACATTTTTTCATAGTATGTAATCACTGAACAAAAGTTTCTTAAAAATAAAAAAAATTATTAAATATAGCTGATGCATCGGACTCAGACAACTGTTGATCCGTGGGGGAAACTGCTGCTCTCATACATACATTCATACATACATACATACATATAAACTATCGTGAAGCGCAAGTTAAATCGCCTGAAAAGGCAGCACGGAAGTTTCAGAGCAGTTTGTCCTTCTTAAAGCATAGGCCTATTAGCCTATTGGTAAATTATTTTTCTGTAGTGAATTTAGCCCATCGCCATTAGATCACATGGCGAGAGAAGCCGTGTCTTCAATTGCCAATGGATTATTACTATAATTGGAAAACGCGTCAATAAGGGAAAATGATTGAGAACTAGCTAGGAGTAATTGTTGTCATAAAGGCATCCATCTTTGCCTGCTGCCCCCACCCCCCAAATTCCCAGTTCTGCGGCCGCCACTGAGGGGGTTAGGAATTGGTGGACAGGACGCTTTTTTACTATTCGGACGCAGCCTAGGTTTCAAATGTCACTTGAATAAAAAAGTAGCGTTACTGCCGCCTATTGCACGTTATCATTTTCGGCACAAAAAGACTGAACTGAACTTGCGAGTATTGCACTGGGTTCCTCTTTAATTTCTGCGGATGCCTTGAACCGAACAATACATACATGCCCCGAATCGTGACTAGTGAACCGAATGGTTCAGATTTTTTACTTGAACCGTTCCATCCCTAATACATATACAGTCATGCCCAAAATTATTAATATCCCTACCAATTTTTGGGGTTTTTCAAGATATTTTTTGACATAAGTAAGTTGACATAAGACTGTAAGAAGTACAGTAAACAATTTTTCAAGAAATACAATACTTTTTGGTATCTTATTTGACAGATTTACAAAAAATGCCATGTCCAGAATTATTCATACCCTTTTCTCAGTAATTGATGGCAAAGCATTTATTCCCGATTACAGCCTCCAAACGCTTCCTGTGGTTGATCACAAGGTTTCTACAGGGATTTGGGCCCACTCCTCTTTGGCAAACTTTTCCAGGTCCCTAAGGTTTGAGGGTTTCCTTGCCATGACCTTGGTCATCAGTTCCCTCCAGAGATTCTCGATAGGATTGAGGTCGGCGCTCTGGCTTGGCTCTCCGAAATGTTCTCTTTGTTGTCCACTAACCATTTCAGACCCTCTCAGAGGATCTTCTGGAAAACAGCAGGAATGTCAGAGTTCACCAATATGACGAAGTTGTGGCTTTGTGAATTTGTGAGTGCCTACCTGCATAACCTCACATGTTGAATCGCAAATTTCCTGATGGAACAGGTTCACTTACAAATTAAATGGCCTGCATCATAGCATGCTCTGATGTGAGGACGTCAGTCGTACTAACCATTCCAACGTATTTTTTAAATATCTTTACAATAATCTTTCACATTGTTATCTCTTTATTTTCAATTGCTTGCATGAGTGGGCGCTGCTGCTCATCCCTGCAAGTGTATTATGTTACAAGCGGAGTTTACATCCATTCTGCACTCGACTACAGTCGACTAAAGTAGTAAAGACGCTTGCGTTATGCTGTTCGCTGAGTGTAAGATAGAGGCCATAATGTATTATCTTTGTATTATTTTAAAATAAATTCAGGGTCATTTGCAAATGCATTTGCATTGCATTCTGTTTTTATTTTAATTTTACACAGCGTCCCAAATGCGGTTGAAGAACAAATGACCAGCTGTGCGTTAGTCCAATGAAACAAAATTTTCAGGACCTTTGAAGAGTTGATGGGGTTTCTTCGTTCAGATACAATCTGACCAGTTTTACTCAAAACCCTTTCTGAAGGGACAGATTTTGCTGGAATGCGGAGTCTGGCCTGCATAACTTTTGCCAATCTGAGGTAGACAGCACCTCCACCGGGCCACCACACAAGTTGCTCTGAGAACCTGGGCAGCTTTGTTCCTTCAAGGGAGTATGGACCTCTATTATGACCATTGCTGTTGGGTTATGGCTGGCAGAAGCCCTGAGGCCTGCTCATCAAGATCACTCCACGCTGCGCTGGCATTATGGTCACCTCTGCTTCTGCTGTCTCTCCCTGTTCCTCTTCCTCAGCCAGCTGGTTGATGACCGTTGCCTTAGCAGCAGCATTTGAAAGTCTCTGATAGGCCTCATCAGCTGCCTGAGCTTCATGAAATACTCTGTTTTCTTGATCCTCAGCTGCTGCCTATGAGGGCAGTACATTTTATTCCATCTTGTGGAGTCTGCTCGCCATGTTTTTGTTCAGAGCTTCTACCATAACTCTCACAGGCGCTCTGATGTTTTCGCCAGCCCTTTTGTGGTTTGCTTTAATCCTTTGGAGACCTGCTGCAAGCAGGATCACCTTGGAGGCAGTCAGGTGGCTTACAGAATGAAAGAGGGAGAAGGATTAGGTCTGACAAAAAATATTATTATTATTATTATTATTATTGCTATTATTATACCGATACTGTTAAGTAAAATTTCACTAGTCCAGTTCCCATAGTAACAGCCTATGTCAAAGCATCAATTACACTTTTAATTAACAGGTTTATGACTAAGGTTGATGTGCTTGCAAAACAGAAAATAGCGCATTTATCAAAAAAAAACAAAAAACAGTAATAATAGTAAACTTTGTGAAAATGTTTAATAAATATGAGCAGTCATGAGGTGCTGCACACACTGAAAAAAGTTACCATGAGTTGCTGTTGATGTGCAGGCAGAAATTTGTTGAATCTACCATAATGAAATTGGGTTTCTGTCCTGTCAAAGAAAGTTTGTTCAAAACAAAAAATTTGGTAGAGAAAACCCAATAGATGTAACAACTGAGGTGTAAAGAATTGACGCAACATCTTCACATTGATCCAAAGCGTCAGATTTTTCAGTGTGCGTTTCACCGCTAATTTCGAATGTGATCTCTTCAAAGGGGTGTAGTTCATTGCAGGCCTCTCTTATTTCTTCCTGCTCATCTGGGGATGGAGTATGAAGATGGAAATTGAGTATGGCCAGGGTGGTGATGACTGGGTCTTCATTTTCTGCAGTCCTTTTCAGCTTGTAATGTGTTGAATTCCAGCTTATCAGTCAGTCTTGTGTGAGACTGAGCTCTGGCAGGCCTGTTAGCAGCCTTGTGCCCCTCAGTTTCTCTGATACAACTGTGCTCTTGTACAGGTACTCAGCTATACCATTCACTTTGTCCACAACTGGTTTAATGACATCATGGGCCTCCTTTACAATCATATTTAGGCTGTGACCAAAACAAGGTTGGTGTTTCCAGCCTTATTTCCTGATGGCCAAGATTATATTGGCGGCTTTGTCAGCGATACAAGCAACAACTTGATCACAAATATTCCACTCCTGGGCAATCCTCCGAAGCTGATCTGCAGTATACCTTTCACTCATCCAATGAGGTCTAGCAGGCATTAGCAATCTTAAAATTCTCAGCATGGTGGCATGTCACTGAGATGAAGGTAGTTGTGGCCCTGGATGTCCAACAGTCAGTGGTGAGACATACTGCAGCCGCTCTTTTAAGCTGTCCTTAAAGTTGTTCACTTTTTTATGTTATATTCCAGGACTAATAGTCTAGGAAAGTATTTTGTGGGTTGTGAGAGAACAAGAAAGATTTAGTGCTTTCTTTTCTAGCTGCTAAAACTCTTGTCTTTAACAATTGAAAAAGGCTGAAAATGAAGTGCAGTCATTTTGCCAGCTCTTCATCCACTGCATTTTGCCTCAATGGGGAAATGGGTTTTGAGACAATATGGGTTCTATCTCACACCTGGCGCATAGTGGCGCAAAGAGTGACGCAAGTGTCTTTGCTAATGTATGTACTAATGCATTTGTCATTATCCCGCCCAGTGTGCATTAATAGGAAGTGTTATTGCGCCAAACTGAGTGCCCATGGGTGTGTTGGTCTTAAAATTAGGTGCGGTCAGATGTATTTATGATGTATTGCTATCTTGAGGCTGCAAAAAGCGATCACGCTATTGGCCAACATAAACCTGGTCTAAAGTCAATGGTCAATTTTGGACTGCTAATTTCAGAGCACATAGTCAGATAGTATGAAGCGTCTTTGTAGGCAAGTGCACAATGCACGTACGGTCTCCTTGTTACATACAACACATGCAGGGACGAGCAGCAGCGCATGCAACCGATTAAAAATAAAGAGATTATGATGTGAAAGATTATTGTCAAGATAATTTAAAAAATGCACGTCCGAATGGTTTGTGCGACCGACGTCCACACATCAGAGCATGCTGTGATGCAGGCTATTTAATTTGTAAGTGAACCTTTTCCGTCAGGTGATTTGCGATTCAGCGTGTGAGGTTATGGATGTTGCTATTCGCAAATTCTTCTGAATAAAGCTACGACTTCTTGAAATTGGCAAGCTCTGTCATTCCTGTAGTGGCTCCTTACACCCTCGCGCGATCTATCACTGAAATCCAGTCTCTCTAATGCTTGCTCAGGATTATCTTAAAATGTCCATCACTTGGCACGGCTATTTGCACTCCATTCAGCTCATTAAATTGACAAGCACCTTTATCCAATTAATTTGCACAAGTCTGTACTGTTCGAGGAGTAATGGTAGGTATGCATGTTTATTGAAGTGGATTTCCGCGCACTTTTGGCAATTCACTGAGGTAGAAATATCCACCTGAGTCTCAAAAGAGGAAAACATCATTGAGAGGTCAGGAAAAGAAAACATGACAGGGGTTAGTGGTGTAGATAAAGACCAATTCATTTTGCATGATTAGCCCAATATAATGTAGCTCAGCCCCTAACTGGACAGCTCAGCTGTATATAGCAGACAACTGGCTAGCTTACTAAAGTTAGACAAATTGGCGAACAGTTTTGACTTTGTACAAAATGAAAAATTTTGCCTGTAGCCCCAGCTGGCTTTCCACAGAATTTGTGATTTTGCCAGCAGTTATCCAGATTGCCCCAGATTTTGAAGTATATGCAGATTTTTGTAGCCATCAGGCTAAAGAACTAATTTTTGGAAGCTCTTATCCTTGATAATTGGCTGGTCAGCTTGACTTGAATATATTCTGTTGAATGCACCAAGAATGTAATGTACAGTTTATTTCTCGACACAATTGACCAACAATGAATATTTCCATTCTATACACAATTCTTAAAAGTGAAAATACATTGTTTCCATTCTATAAAATGTTTTTTGATTGATTTTGTGATTATTTTCCCTGATGGCAGTCGGGCCTTTCTTTCCTTAAGCATTTTCATACCAAAACCTGAAGGCATACTAGCAAGGTGTACCTAATGAAGTGGCCAGTGTGTGCGTGTGTGTGTGTGTGTGTGTGTGTGTGTGTGTGTGTGTGTGTGTGTATCTTTTCACAATACCGGGTAACAAAAGCATGGCCGTGAAACAGGCGAGAAAACGCGGATTCATGTTGAATATTAAAAGTCGTCATCACTGCTTACGGGCAGAGTCAACTGTACAAGCAATTCATACGATATTTTATTGGAAAATGTTATTCTGAAACATAACTTTCATCACGATGGATTACAGTGCGCAAGAAATGGGTACGAATGAATCCGTCACTGCATGATAAGAAATCGCGTTATAATCCTAAAAATTGAAATGAATAACACAAATTATGCAGAAAAGTCATGAAAATATCAGTCAGTAATGTCTTACCTTGTGGGAGGATGGCCAATGGCAGAATGATGATCAAGAGTGAGGATGGATTCAGACGATGTTTATCATAATTCCCTTTTCACTTAACTGTCGTTGCTGCATACAAAATTGTGGACACAAAAGGTATGGTTGTGGAAATCTGCCGACTCACAGCAGCACATGGGAAAACTTTTGTTGCCGATAAGATGTGTGCAGAGTCATTCCATAGGACATGAAAAACAAATTTATGCATATAATCAAGGAATAAAAATCAAACTTTGTCTTTGGTGACGGTCATGATTTACTGGAGACCACATGATTTTTAATATTTGTGTTTATGTTTTTCAAAATCAAAGGAAATTAGCGGTTAGCGTAAGGAAAGTCAGTTCTTCTGTAGAGTAGCAGTACATTCAAGCACTGCCACTAATTCAAGACCTGCCTGCCTTGGTAACAGTCATTAGCACAGCGGACATGTTGGGCAACGACCGTAACTTAATAATTTCAGTCTGATATCGTCCTATGTTCTGACCAGAAAAGTTTTGAAACAAAGTGGAATTTATTCACTGGCCTGTGAGTAAGTAACATGAGCAAATGCACACGATACTTGGTAATTTTAATTTCCCACACCCGTTATGATAAAAAACAATTTTTGATGCCATATTTTGGTGTTCTTATTTGAGCCAAAAATCATTAATTAATTTCATTTAAAAAAAACCTTTGTGGACCCAAGTGGTAGTTTTATCCTCACTGTGTCACTTATGTGTGCTTAACTAAATGAACATGAATTAAATGCATCTGCTGTTAATAATTTACTGAACAACTATCCCTGAAGAAGAGGCACGTGAAGAGGCACGTATAGTACATATAAATCACCCCCACCCTGTTTCTTAATTTTAGTTCTCAAAAGTCGCAATCCTACTTTACTCCCTCTTTTTAGTTCAGCTGTGACGATAGTCAGCAGTCAGCGGAGCTTTTCTAATGCCGAGTCGCCCGGCGTCTGTCTGTCTATCTGTCTGTATGTCTGGCATCAACTTTTCACTTCAAATTTGAATATCTCATAAAATGTCTGATAACTTTTTCTCTTATTTGGTGCGAGCCGAATACTCACTGTGAAAATTAGAAAATTCTACGTCCCGGTTTTTGAGAATTTCAGCATTTTGGACTTAGAAAATCAGTGTTTGTGCTCATTTTTTCAGTCTTTCCTTAATATCTCAAAAACTGGCTGATAACTTTTTAGCTCTGCTGTGACGATAGCCAGCGGTCAGCGGAGATTTTCTAATGCCACGTCCCCCGGCGTCCGTCTGTCTGTCCGTCCGGCATCAACTTCTCACTTCAAATTTGAATATCTCAAAAACTGTCTGATAACTTTTTTTTCTAATTTGGTGCGAGCCCTCCTGATGATATTCTGAATATTCACTGCGAAAATGAGAAAATTCTACGTCCCGGCTTTTGAGAAATTCAGCATTTCGGACTTAGAAAATCAGTGTTTGTGCTCATTTTTAGCTTACCGGCCCTATGGGCCGATAAGCTATTGTCGTGGTGTGACGTCCGGCGTCTGGAACATTTGTTATCTTTTTTTTTTGCCCGATGAATTTTCGTGTAAATTTGCAATAACATACTACTAGACCATATCTCCAGACATTTTTCTCAAATTTTTGATTGAATCATGTTTGTCCGTTTTATGGGCCCTTGAAATTTTGGCTCCAAAGTTAAAGATAGGACTGAGAAATTTTAAAAAATTATTTCTCAAAAACTGCGCGATAAATTTTTTCTAAATCAGGCAATTAACTTACCTTGGTACCGTCAATGTACAGTGCGAGCGCCATTTTGATTGAATCGACGGAAGTGGGTCTATTGGGGGCGCTGTACTTTATGAATATGCAAGATGGCCTGTGGAGGCCAAATGGTTGCAGATAGAGATTAAGTTTGTGTTATCAATGTATAGGAAGTCATATATGACCTATATTTTAGCAATATTAAATTTGACCACTGATGACGTTGAAAGGTCAAACTCAAGGTCAGGGACTATATTAACAATGTTAAAAGATATGACTTGAAATTTCAAAAAATTATTTCTCAAAAACTGTTTGATAAATTTTTTCTAAATCTGGCAATCAACTCACCTTGATACACTTTATGTACAGCGCGAGTGCCATTTTGATTGAATTGACGGAAGTGGGTCTAGTGGGGGCGCTGTACTTTAACATTGGGTCTTATGGAGAATGGGCCACATCGCCTGTTGAAGCTAAATGGTTGCAGGTAGAGATTAAGTTTGTATTACTGACATATAGGAAGTAATATATGACCTATATTTTGGCTGTGTTAAAGTTGACCTCAGATGACCTTGAAAGGTCAAACTTGAGGTCAAGCAAAATGTTACAATTTTCAAAGGTTTCTAGGCTTGAAAATATTGAAGATTTGGAACATATGTGCATTGAAGACTTGTAGGAAGTCATGTATGAACTTTCATTTGGTGGCCTTGAACTTGACCTTCGGCAACCTTTGAAGGTCAAACTTCACATAGTGAAATTTCAATGACTTCTATCACCAAAACTATTACAGATGGAGCTTAGGTTTGTATTGCAGGCATATAGGAAGTCATGTATGAAGTTTCATTTGGTGACATTGAACTTGACCTTCAGTGACCTTGAATGCCCAAACTTCACAGTGAAATTTCAATGACTTAAATGGTTACAGATAGTTTTGTTTGTATTGCAGATGTATAGGAAGTCATACATGAACTTTCATTTGGTAGCCTTGAACTTGACCTTCGGTGACCTTCGAAGGTCAAACTTCACATAGTGAAATTTCAGTGACTTCTATCACCAAAACTATTACAGATAAAGCTTAGGTTTGTATTGTGGCCATACAGGAAGTCATGTATGAAGTTTCATTGGGTGACCTTGAACTTGACCTTCAGTGACCTCCAACGGCCAAACTATACAGTGAAATTTCAATGACTTACATCAGCAAAATCGTTACAGATTGAGTGTAGGTTTGTATTGGAGAAGTATAGGAAGTCATGTATGAACTTTCATTTGGTGACCTTCATATTGACCTTCGAAGGTCTAACTTGACCTAGAGAAAATTGAATGACTTCTGTCACTGAAAAGGTCACAGATGGAGCCCAGGTTTGCATTACTGACATAGGAAGTCAAATATGAACTTTCATTTGGTGACATTCAGCTTGACTGATGATGACCTTTGAAGGTCGAACTTGACATAATACAATTACAATGACTTGTATTGCCAAAATGGTCACAGATGGAGTCTAGGTTTGTATTAGAGACATATAGGAAGTCATATATGAACTTTCATTTGGTGACCTTCGTATTGACCTTCAAAGGTCAAATGTGACCTCGTGAAAATTCAATGACTTGTATCACTAAAATGGTCACAGATGGAGCCTAGGTTTGTGTTACTGACATCTAGGAAGTCACATGAACTTTCATTTGGTGACATTCAACTTGACAGTCAGTGACCTTTGAGGGTCAAACTCGACAGTGAAATTACAATGACTTGTATCACCAAAATGGTCACAGATTGAGCCAAGGTTTGTAAAGAGACATTTAGTAAGTCATATGTGAAGTCCATTTGCTGACCACAACTTGACATTCTGTGAACTTTAAAGTTCACAGTTGACATATTGAATACATATTGACATTATAATGACTTCTATCACCAAAACTGCTTCAGAGCTTAGGATTGTATTACAGAAGGTTTTATAAATGTATGTGAACTTTTATTGATTTTATTTTATATGAACTTTTCATTGATTCAAATATCAAACTTCACATGAAATTTTCGTAACTTGTATCATCGCTGTAAGACTGCTTGCCAGTAAGCTGCAGGACCTTTGGTCCTATTTTTTCAGTCTTTTATTTTATCTCAAAACTTGTCTGATAACATTTTGTCCAATTTGTTTTGAGCCTTCCTTATGATGTCCTGATGATCCCCTGTGAAAATTAGAAAATTCTACATCCTGGTTTTTGAGAAATTCAGCATTTTGGACTTAGAAAATCAGTGTTGGTGCTCATTTTTTCAGTCTTTCATAAATATCTCAAAAACTGTCTGATTACCTTTTGTCTAATTTTTTGTGAGCCTTCCATATGATGTTCTGATGATCCCCTGTGAAAATTAGGAAATTCTACGTCCCGGTTTTTGAGAAATTCAGCATTTTGGACTTAGAAAATCAGCGTTTGTGCTCACTTTTTCAGTCTTTCATTAATATCTCAAAAACTGTCCAATAACTCTTTGTCTAATTTGTTGTGAGCCTTCCTTATGATGTTCTGATGATGCCCTGTGAAAATTAGAAAATTCTACTTCCCAGTTTTTGAGAAATTCAACATTTCATATTGCAATAGTTTTCAAGGATTTCTGAAATTAAGTTATGACATGGACATTGCAGTCATCCTCAGCAGAGCTCTCTAGGCTG
Source organism: Gymnothorax javanicus (assembly GCA_029692085.1). Lineage (NCBI taxonomy): Eukaryota > Metazoa > Chordata > Actinopteri > Anguilliformes > Muraenidae > Gymnothorax > Gymnothorax javanicus. Next base: position 23,767,210 of record CM056206.1, on the reverse strand, counting down.
ACAGGCCTCTTTTTATTCCTTGTCCTTGCCTTGGGTGGAGCTAAAAGCAAAAAGATGGCTAAAGAAAATGAAGGAAGTAGTTGAAAAATAAGCATCTGGAATGAGCCTCAGGCTTACCCTGTCAGTACCATCATCTCATTTGTTGTGAGCTAAAAGTATGCTGCATCCTACCTGAAGATTAGCAATCTTCAACATGCTGTATGAATACTGGCCTTGGTGTGTTCATAAATTGTATCTCTTGTCGGGCAACTAGTGTTCAGTTTTGGAGGGTTTAACGAAACTTCAGAGTTGCACTGGAAAATTTGATTGGTATGCACTTGTGCATTCCTTGGTGATGGGTTCTGTACCTCCTTAACTGTAGGAATTTAATTTGTTCAATCTCTGGCCTTAAAGCCCTCGAGTGTACATTCCAAAGAGTCAAGCAGATGAGGGTCATAAACTGGGAGTGTGCAATTCATTAGGCAGCAGAGAACACTATTGTTTCAACCTGTGACCACCGACAAGACAAGACAACATGTCCCCTTTTTGATTTGATTTATTTTTATCTTGTTTTATTTTTTATTTTTTCAGTTTTTTTTGTTTGTTTTGCACCCCTGAATACTGCCCAAGATTTTCACATATCACTCATGGTTTAGAAGCAGCAGTGAAACTTTATAGGGGTGTGTGATAACTGAGCTTCATGGCCTCCAACTGTATTCATGCTTGGTCTCATTAGAAAGACATCCATGAATGTCTTTATAAAAATTCCACTGTGCCAAGCTCTGCTCCTAATAACACTTGGGCATTTTAGTACATGAATGGCCAGTATCATGAGAGGCAATTTATCATTTCTCACACCTTCAGACATCCATGGCTTCACCAATCAGCACAGCCTGCTTTCATCACCAAGATGGGGGATGCCTTCCCAGCCCATCTTTGTAACCACATAAAAATAAGGGCTTTTCCTCTGTGCTTTGGCTTTTTGGTTCTCAGAAAACCAACAAGGGCTTATTCGAAAATAGACCAACAGGTAGTTTTTACAACTGCGCAGTGAATTTGGGGGTTGAATACTGCCTTTTACATCCCAAGATCTCGCTGTCTTTTGTTTCCACTACCTAGATTTTGGCCTTCCTGGGGACAGTTTCAGGATGTACAAACTTTGGTTTGGTGTTTCCTTCTTTTCTCCTCTTCTTTGACTGTTCATGCCTGTTTGATTTTTGTTTTAGGTAGTAGACCCTCATTTGTAGACATAGTTGTATGTTATGTCGCAATTTTTATTAAATTTCCTACTTTTGAATCAGACTCTGAGTTGTGATTTTTGATAAAGGGTGATCCAACAGGTTGCTCTGCCTATCAATGAATTAGGCAGTTTGTTTGTTAATTAATGTCTTTGGCAGTAGTCAATGGATAAAATTGAATAAATAAATTTTACATGTTGGATAAGTGAGGGGTTTTAACAGTTGATGCGCTTGCGTTCAGTATTCAGAGTGCTGGACATGAAGCGAAGACGTCTGTTAAAACTGCTGGATTTGGAAATTGTGCATGATTCAATTAAGAGGTATAATATGGTGCAGTGTCTGAGCTGCAGAGTTACATTTTACTTATAATAAATTTCTATTCTCCAGAATGTTGGCTTATCAGGGCCGATGAGCGATGCTGTATCTGTGGCCAAAGATGAGAAATGGAAAAGAATCCGCAGTGCTCTCTCCCCATTATTCACCAGTGGAAGGCTGAAAGAAGTAACAATTCTTTTTTTTTTCTTAGTTGATATCACACTCCACTATAACTGCTGTAACATGCGTCTCATATGTAATAACATGGCTGTCTCTAATGCATACCTGCTTAAATAATCTGCTGGAAGGTTCTTCTTATCGAGTTAATTTTTACTGGATAAAGAAGCTTAAAGGGACATTATCATAGTACAGCAAGAAGGGGCGGATTTAGCAATTTAGGGGCCCTAGGCAAACAGAAGCATGGGGCCCTCCACCTTTTTCAAATCTCATTTCACAAACAAACTAAAAACAAACAAATATCTCGCTCCTAGTTTTTAAGTTCTTTTTTTTTAAATACAGACAGAACTAAAACACAGTAAAGTAACTACACTAAGTCTTATTTATCTTTTCATCAAAGCAACACAAAAAGATGCATAGCAACATAACACATTTTCATTTCTGAACCATTATGACTTGATAAAGCCACCTTTCCCCCTCCCCCACCACCCATCATTAACCCCATTTACCAGATATCGCCTCACAAGAAATTGGTTGTTACAGCGGTGCGACTGGCATTTGTAACGAGAGATCATACAAACATTCTGAAGGAGTTTTACCGCGTGAAACGTGTACCAGAGCCGCTGAAAACAGCCTGGAAAAAGAAGCCCGTCAGTATCAATATGTTCCCAGGGTTCTAATGTTGGCCTTGAACGGCTACGGCAGCCAAGAGAAATCAGAGGAAAGAAGAAGCTCTCTAGTTAACATTACTCTTTAGCAAATAACTGCGGTCAGGCCAGCCTCCACGCCGAAAACGCAGTCAAACTAGCCCCCACAACCTGCTCGAATTAGCTCACTTAAATGTTACCCTATTAACTCAACACAAGATCCCACATCCCTATTCAAAAATGGTAGCGATAGTTATCTAGGTTACAAACAACGAACAGCTACGACAACCAAGAGAAACCGGAGAAAGATAAAAGCCCCCTGGTTATTAACATTAGTCTTTAATTAATACTACTGAGCAGAATGAACGACTCACTTCCCCTGATTTATAATCATGTTATCCCAGAACTCTGGCAGAAGCTAGCAAGGTACCCAGCCAAGGCAGCCATTACAGCCAAGAGAAACCAGCAGAGCATAAAAGCCTTCTAATACAGGATTGTGAAGTCGGGGAAGTGAGTCATTCATTCGGGTTAGATGTAATAATTAAAGACCAATGTTCACCAGGATGCTGTTACTCTTCTCCGGTTTCTTTAGATGATTTTCGCAGCTGTTCGTTGTTAGTTAGCTGACGTAAGATAGCTACCGCTACCATTTTTGAGTTGGGATATGGGATCTCATGTTTAGTTATTGGGGAAACATTTAAGCGATTGGCGAAATCAGGCAGGTTGTATTTATTAAGGCCGAAGTTATTCGCACTTATACGTGTGGCCAATGCTGAATTTTTTTTCTTGGCCACACTTCGGACTTATACACGTGGCCAGTGCTGAAATTTTCCCTTGGTCACAGCTTAAAAAATAAGTTTGTCCAAGAAAAAAATTTTAGCTTTGGACACACTTAAAATAAGTGTGGGCAATGGAGCAATGTGCATCTTGGCCACACTTATAAGTGCGTCTAATGCGAATTTCGATCAATTTTTGTGCTTGGATGCACTTAAATAAGTGCGAATAGTCACTTCGATTTATTAAAGAGCAACGCTAACTGGAGAGCTTCTTCGTTCCTCTTATTTCTCTTGGCTGCCATAGCTGTTCGAGGCTAAAGTTAGGACCCTGGTTACATATCGATACTGGCTGGGTCTTTCTCCAGGCTGTTTTCAGCGGCTCTAGTACATGTTTCATGAGTTAAAACTTCACTCCCTCAGAATGTTTGTATGATCTCTTGTTACAAATGCCAATTTCACAGATGTCACAACCCATCTCTTCGTAAATAACATTGCTTTTGATGAGCGTCAGATTTGCTGCTGAATGTGAACAAACTTGTTTGGTCGTTATATACAGCCTACAGCCCATGGTTTTCACCAGTGTAATTCCCTAGACGCGCTCTTGGAATAGCCCATTGTAATAAGACGGGGAGAGTTTAGCCCAGCAATTTGTGAATAATTGAAATTCTCTGACGCAATTTTAGCGTATAGATTGTAGAATGACGTGATTAATAAAGAAAGAGTCAAAAATAAGCGAAACCATATATATTTTTAAAAAAAATTTTTTTTTTTAGGTCTACAGGGGGCCCCTTGGATGTTGGGGGCCCCAGGCATTTGCCTACCTTGCCTAATGGCAAAGTCCGCCTCTGACAGCAAGTCACACCCAATAGCTGCATAAATACGCAAAATCAGTCATGTGTAGGAAATTTTTCATGTGGGGTCATCCTTTCCGATTGTTAAGATGTTTTTAATTAGTTTATGGAATGTACCATGACACTTCTAGCAGACGGTATTTTTGAGGAAGTACCGCTAGGGGTGCTTTAAATTAGTGACATCACCCCGGCTCTCTGCCTTTGTTTTGGATGTCATTTTCATGTGTATTGCTTACATGCATTATGCCAGGGCTATTAAACTGTGTCCAGAAAGGGCCGGTGTGGGTGCAGGCTTTCATTTCAACCAAGCACTTACACACCTGATACTACTAATGAACCCCAAGAGTCTTTGCTAATGTGCTTGATTAATAGTATCAAGTGTGTAAGTGCCTAGTTGGAATGAAAGCCTGCACCCACACCGGCCCTTGCAGGATAATGTTGAATAGCCCTGAATTATGCATTGTGATGATAATACTTGAACAGTACGCATCTTTTGTGTGATATCCGGCTATCAATGCGAATCGCCTGCCTCGAAAGACAGCGGGTAAGTTAGATTTCCTACACCTAGACCTCAACTATGTCTGCATGAATGACATACAAACATACATGACAAATGACACAAACTCGCTGTGCAGTACAGTAGCCTCCCCCAGGGATATACATGAAATAGAGGATCTTACAGGCGTAAGCGTGTCATATGATAGTTATTAAATGAGTTGAGTAAATTTTGTGTTTGTTGCAAGCTTTATGTGCGTACTGAGCCACATCACTCTGATACACTGTAATGAGTCACAGACATTCGCGATTGACCTTGCTATGGTTTTTAAATTCACAGTCAACACTGACTAGCCACCTTGCTGACAAACTAATGTTACATAATGGTTATGGAAAGGTACTCCTTGCACGCTGGCTAGCTAGTTCATTTCACAAAAATTGCAGTGAGAAGACGGCAATTGTACTGTGTGTATGCTGTGTGTAGCGTATATGCAGAGCAGCCGGAGTAACGTCACAGCTAAGGGCCAAAACAGAGACTGTTGTAATAAAATGGCGCATCCTATTTAAGGGAGAGAAGGCTGTTTGCTCGCACACTTTTTTTGATATTTGAATTATGTGGGTGTTGAATCATCCGGAAAAGGTTATAAGTTGAATGAATTGCTATCTGGGAATGATTTAAGCGGCAAATTGTATTGGATGAAAATGACTCTTCAGTAGACTCACAATACAAAGGAATGGTTTGCAAAATATTCACGTGTAATGCCTGTTTGCTGTTTTTGGTTTCAGATATTTCCCATTGTTCTACATTATTCAGAGTCTCTGATGAACAACTTGAAAAAGAGAGATTTGCAGGAACCAGTGCAAATTAAAGAGTATGTTTTCTTTATAAACATCCCATTTTTTAAATGCATCATAGACATAACTTTTAATTGTTTTTGTCTTTGTTTTTTTCATGGAATGAATGCCGTATTTGTGTCAAATACCAAGTTGGTTCAAAAAATTATTTGGCATTTAAAACAATGTGTAATGGATCATCATTGTATGTAAAGTGTTGCATGTAAATTTGCAGTAGTTAGTCTTTCAAAATTTGAGCTGCATTTACAGTTGTATGCAAAATTTTGGGCACCCCTGATTTCTGTTACTGAGAATAGTTAAGCAAGTAGAAGACGAATCTCTGAATGGCATAAATTTAAAGATACAACACTTTTTTTGGACATTTTAAGCAGTATTGGTGTATTACTTTTATTTTGTACAATTCTAGAGCAAAAAAAAGGAAATGAGCACCGTGCAAAAGTTTGGGCACCCCAAAAGATTTGAGCTCTCAGGTAACTTTGACTATAGTCTCAGATCGTATTTAGCTTGTTAGGGCTATGGCCTGTTCCCAGTTATCGTTAGGAAAGGCCAGGTGATGCAAATTTTGAAGTATTTAAATACCCAGACTCCTCTAACCTTGGCCCAACAATCAGAAGCCACAGGGTCCTCTATGCAGCTGTCTAGCTCTCTGAAAATAAAAATAATTAATGTCCACAAAGCAGGAGAAGGCTATAAGAAGATAGCAAACATTTTTAGGTTGCGATTTCCTCAGTTCATAATATAATTAAGAAATGGCAGGCAACAGAAACCGTGGAGGTCAACTTGAGGTCTGGAAGACCAAGAAAACTTCCTAAGAAAAATGCTCATCGGATTACTAGAAAGGTAAATCAAAACACCCGTTTGACAACAAAAGACCTTCAGCAAGATTTAGCACACCACGGAGTCATGGTGCACTGCCCTACGCCTCAGCGAAACTTGCTCAAATATGACCTTCATGGAAGAGTCATGCGAAGGAAACCTTTCCTGCATCCTCACCATGGAATTCAGCATCGGAAGGTTGCTAAGGAACATCTGAACAAGACTGATGCATTTAGGAAACAAGTCCTGTAAACTGATGAAGTTAAAATAGATGTCTTTGGCTGCAATGAGCAGAGGTATGTTTGGAGAAAAAAGGATGCAGAATTTCATGAAAAGAACACCTCTCTAACTGTCTAGCACACGGTTGGATCAATCCTGCTTTGGGCTTGTGTTGCAGCCAGTGGCACGGGGAACATGTCACTGGTCGAAGGAAGAATGTATTCAATTAAATTTCAGAAAATTCTGGAAGCAATCTGTAATCTCTCACCATCTGTAAGAAAGCTGAAGATGAAAAGAGGATGGCTTCCACAACAGGATAATGATCCTAAACACACCTCAAAATCCACAACTGACTACCTCAAGAGGTGCAAGTTGAAGGTTTCACCACAGCCCTCAAGGTCTCCTACCTCAACATCATTGAAAATTTGTGGATGGATCATCAAAAGAGCAGTCCATGCAAGGCAGCCAAAGAATCTCACCGAACTAGAAGCCTTTGAAAAAGAATGATGGGCAAAATCCCCCAAACCAGAATTCAAAAACTCTTAGCTGGCACTAAAAAGTGTTTACAAGCTGTGATACTTGTCAAAGGGAGTGTTACTTAGCACTGACCATGCTGGGTGCCCAAACTTTTACCTCGGACCGTTTTCCTTTTTTGCCATTTTGAAATTGTAAAAGGATGGAAATTAAAAAGTAATCTTGCTTAAAATCTAAAGGAAATGTGTCCTCTTTAACTTAATGCCTTTTGGAGAGCAGTCATCTTTTACTCGCTTAGCTATTCACAGTAACAGAAATTTTGATCTGAGGTGCCCAAACTTTTGCATACGACTGTAAAAGTGTTTCACTGTTCTTTTACAGTATGTGCACATCATTGTGAAGATATTTTCCCAAATAAAAACAAATATTTTTGTGTTTTGTGAAAATCATGCCCTGATCATGGTTTCTTCATTATCTAGGCTGTTTGGACCATTCAGCATGGATGTTATGGCCAGTACTTCCTTCAGCATAGATATTGACTCAATCAACAACCCTAGTGATCCCTTTGTCACCCAGGTCAAGAAATTTTTGAACTTCAACTTTCTGAATCCACTCATTTGGGTGATACGTAAGTGCTCACTTTCATAATAAATACTCTTCTGAATACATCTTAATCAAGCCTTGCACTTAATGCACTAGTGCTGAGCTGGCCCTGCATGTTGACACTAAAATTAGTCATAGTTTAACCCCAGTGTTGCTTAGTGACCAACTTACCATCTAACAAAATAGAGATAAGTGCTCATAAATAATTGGCCTTGTGTAGCACATAGGACAATTTTACTGTCTCCATTAGGACAAGGGCATATTCTCTGATTGAAAATTGATAGCGTCAGAAACTTCTGGCCAAAATTCTGCCATGTATCAGCTATCTATGACTACATGCTAATGTATAGTACTGTGAAAAAGTATTTGAAGTAGTTGCCCCTTCCCAATTTCCTCTATTTTTTTTTTTTTTGTTTGTCAAATGTAAATGTTTCAGATCATTCAAAAAAATTTCATATAATACAAAGCGACATGAGAAAATGCAAAATGCGGCTTATAAATGATAATTTCAATATTGAAGGTTAAGAGTCATTGAAAACCCATAGCACCCATGTGAAAAAATTATTTAACCCCCCCCAAACCTAATAACTGGTTGTGCCACTCTTGGCAGAAACAACTGCAACCAGACATTTCTGATAAATGTCTTTTACATGGCTGTGGAGGAATTTGGACCCACTTATCTTTGTTTTTTTCAGAATTGTTTTAATTTGCTTGCTAATTTACTAGCCTCTCTTCTGACAGTCATGCAATCTATCTAGCTGCACTTCCCTCGGTTTTTGAAACAATTTTGACTTCTGATTTTGGAGTACAGACCTCGGACTACAGATTTTTGGATTATGGACATTGGACTGTCTCCAACAATGATAACAGGCTTTTGATCACTGTCTGTAGTGTGGCACAGATTTTTTGAAGATTGGACAACAGAACGGCTGAGGCTGTGGCCGGCTTGGCTAACTAGCTAACCAGCTGGCACAAGTGAGTAGAAATGGGACCAAAAAGGGCTCCCACATCTGAGGAAGTTGACCAGAACAAAAAAGATAGCTGGACTTTTCTGTTGGAGGAGATTACTGCATCTGACAACAGCAGAAAATGATTCTGAACTTGGAGGATGAGGTCAATGCATTGTGGCAACGAAACACTGAGAAGGAGTGGAGGATCGTTGTTTTTTTTTTTTTTAAGAACTGGATGGCTGAGCTTGAGCAGTGCCCCAGGATGAATGACATCATTGTCACCAGGCTGGCGACAAAACCCCAGGCATATGCCCGGGCAGTGACACCGACGAGCGGTGGAGATGTCAGCGAGCGGGACTCAAACTCTGTAGAGCAAAAGCTGACAGCTTTCTTTCAGTCTGGGGGGATTGAAGTAGATAATAACAGCACTGAAGCATGTCACCCTCTCCGGTGTAATAAAAAGTTACAAACTGGCTGTGCTAATTAGGTTTGCCAACAGAAAGTATAAAACTGTGCTGAAATGGCAAGGGAAAAAGCTGAAGGGATCAGATGTTTACATGAAGGAACATCTGACCAAAAGAAATGCTGACATTGCTAGAAATTATGAGTTCCTTTAAATTCAAATGAAGATGCAATCAACACAAACGGCAGGATATTCATAAAGCTGATGAGAAGACCAGAAGAAGCTTAAGTGCGAGTCAACAGAAATATGGAAAAATTGGGCAAATATCAGGGAATCCAAACGATCAAGCCTACAAGTAATTGATAAAACCAAAAAAGTGAACGTACATTTCATTCAACATGACTAGCTCTGAAAGATATCAATTATCTCCTTCTTACAGAAACAGCTACCAACACTGATGACGGAATGTGAAAAACTGAGTCAAAACTTTTGAATATACAGAAAATGAATTACAAGACATGAAGAATTACATTGATCTTGAAAATAATTTCTACAACAGCACACAAAATCGCTGTGAATACTGCACAGAAGAACTGTTTAACATGAATGTCACAATGGACTGCATAAGACCTATAATAAACTTCAATAGCAGTAGCATCAATACTTAAATTTCAAAGAACTTAGAAATTCACTGTAATGGCTTTCTCTTAGACTTTGCTCGATGAGGATGTAGCTTCTCATTTACTAATAAAATTATGTCGGAAGACGTATCCCTTGGTGGCAGAACAGATGTTTGAGTGTTTCAGAAAGAAATTATTAGCCTTAATAAAGCAAAGAAAACAAGGAATGAGAAAAACAAGCATAAGAAATCATTTTCACTCATGAATTGGCCACCACTAAGTCCTGACCTTAACAACATTGATATGCTGGAGATCTCGGCCAAAATTTAAGGCTATTCCGATTGTATAGAAGCAAATAAGTGACATAAGTATTTGAATGTTAACAGCCATTGAATTATTAATTTTGAAATAAAAACACCCCCAAATTCATAACGTCGAAATATTTCACTCTGAAAACCATCTATCTGAGTTAATTTGTTGTGAATTGATGTCTTTGAAATCAAAGTATTAATTGTTTTAATTCAATGTTTCTTTTTCAATTCAAATTGGTCAAATTCAGATTGGAAAAATTCAAGTTGGAAAAATTCAGATACATGACTCAAATTCGATTGGTTAAATTCAGGTCGAAAAAATTCAAGTTGAAAAAATTCAGATTCAACATTGCTGAAATTCGATTGGTCAAATTTGGATTGAAACAATTCTAGTTTTCAGATAGAAACATCCGGGCTACTGCGGGGACAGGATACGCAATCGACCCTGAATGGAATTGAACCGACTTCTCGCCTGTCAGACTAGTCTCTGGGGATCTAAATAAAACAAGAGAAATGTCAACCGTTGTCTTTATTTTCGAAACGCTAGGTGTGACTCCTGTACAATGTAAGACCCAAAGAATGTCTTGTGTTACGTTTACGTTATTTGGTCCAAGCTATCACTGAATAGCTGACAATAAACTAGGATGATAGTTGTAGGAAGCAAATGGGTGGGGATGGGTCTTGGATGGGTTCGGTAAAGATAATGTTTCATCAGCTTAGCTTTGCAAGCATAATAATGTAGTTGTTCACACAGAAGAGTGGTGAATGGTGGGTCATGGAGAGGTATAGCTGACTGAAACTGTTTGTGATAGATGGTTCTGATTTATAACTTCAGCAGTTATACATTCCCACTGGTAACCCTGCAAAATTAAACTAGTCGCATAATTGGGTGATACGATAACGTTAGCCTTGTTTGTGCTGGCTAAAATCACCATGATTTGACCACTGAGTGCTTAATGTTAGCCTAGTGTTCGAGCATCTGTTAGCCAATGGACCGGGTGCGCTTTCTTAACACAGGGCTGCCAACTTTCTATGCAATCTCGCGCATACGGTGCAAGTTTCACGCATTTTGAAGGCGTGTTCACCGTAGTCAGCAATTATTCAACCAACGAATATTAATGAGATTCTTACGCGTTATTAAAGTCCTTGTGAGTGGAAGTTTCAGTTTCACTTGCGTTACGGTGGATTTCACCACGAGTAACATGGAAGCGATTGTGATTCCAAACGTTGTGCAGTTTTCCTCACTCAGGGGTTGGAAGCAATGTGTGTGTTTCATGATCATTTAAATTGTTTAAACGAAAGAAGACCATTTGAAATGTCTTAATGCAATTCCATTGCTTCCAACCCCTGTGTAAAGACAAACGTGAGAATTCCTGAGTCATAATTGATTTCCACGTCTCTAGTGGCGAAATCCACCTTAGTGCACGTGAAACTGGTTAACTTCCATGCGCAAGGACTCAATTCCGCGTGAGAATCTCTTAAATACGCGTCTATTGAATAATTGCTGACTGCGGCATGGGAACGTGAAAGGCGTGAGACTCACGGCGAATGCGTGAGAGTTCGCAGCCCTGTTAACATCAGTATATTCACGATAGTACGCAAAACTGGCAAAGTTTTGGTATAGCGATACTTCTCGTTTACAAACATTGATGTCATATTCAGGCATGCGCATTAGCATGGTTGGCAAGAACAAGTGTAAATCAATACAACAAAACAGGGGAAGTATGGCATCCTGCAGTTGTGCAACCGATTTGGCGGTCTCTGAATATGTACAAAACCTTGAGAGTACCGCAAAGGCAAGATATTTCTCTAAGCTTAAGTACAACGAAGGTCTGTGTAGGCTTCCGGATCCTTACAAGCTGAAAGGTTGGAGGAACCACCCTTCTTTGGGTCTGGGTTGGCTGGATCAATGGCGTAGAATTGTGTATGGACTGTATGGACGTGTCCATACCAATCTCAAACGATGGCTGAAATGTCCACACCAATATTAAGGTTGAAGGAAAAAAGATATGTGCCTCATGCGGCACATAAAGGGTTAAATCCTTTCCCACTTCGGCACCGCCTTCCAAGTACGTCTTTGAGACCGGTCTGTTTTTTGATTGGCTTAGCTCCCTGTAGGCTGTTTCGCTTGCAGGTTTCCCCAGTGTTGACGGTGCACTCTGCAAAGTTGCTTGCTACCTTAGTTAGTTTTTACCGGAAAATAATGCCAAGGAATGTAAATTAAACATGTTCGCTAGTTTCAACTAGCGAACTAAACCTGGTTTCTGTCACATGTTGGTTAGTAATCGGGTTGCTAGCAGTAGTAAATATAAACCAGGTGGATATGTCAAGTTATGAGGTGAATTTCAGTGGAGAAATCCCGCGAAGGTGCCATTATAAATGAATTATTTTATATGCAGGAACCACAGCAGCAAGCTAGAGAAACAGAGAAAGCTGTTGGGGGTACAGGTGTATCAGGGCTTCAGGTGAGGTCATAATTATGATTTGTTCTGTGGAATTGGAGGGAAAGTTAGTCTCATGATGTTCAGCAAGTATAACCTTTGAAAGACAAAATGTCCCAACCAACTTTGGCTCTGTGGGGCAAATGAAAGAAACACGTAATCGTAAATCTAACATGATCCAGTCCGATTAACGCTCGGTTTGCACCTCGTCCAATTCATAGTTGGTGGTCCATTTTGAAGTGTTTATCGCGGCTGCAATCGCGTTACCGCACATTAAGATGCTTAACAGAGAGGATTGCAAGCTGGCTTGCTAACATAGTTATATATCCACTCACTTGGTATCAATGTCCAGATTACTATATCTGAGTGGGTTTCATGAGTGCGCTGAGATGATTTGCAGCTGTCAGTTAAGGTTGTGGCAAGTTTATGTATGTGGCATCTTTGTATGAAAATTATGGAGGTACCTTGCGTAGCATAGTAAAAAAAAAATAAATGAATAAAGAAACACTCATTGGGATAATCTCTGTGTACAGTAAAGGCAGTATCTGCACTCAGATCTGCAAAAAATTTTCCAGCTCGCACACTCGCATCACATACGTGTCCCTACCAATTCTAACATTAAACCTACGCCCTTGGCCTCTAGTTATGGCTTCATTTTATACACAGTTTAATGTATTGCACAGTGGTTTGTGTCTCAGTAAGGATTTTGTGTTTTTGTCTCGGTAATAGAGGGGGTTACCAGCATGCAGTTGATCTGTGAAAGCAGGGAATTCTGTTGCTTTGCTGTTCGTGGTACCATGTTTCCTTTGTAATTGTTTTGTGGCTGTGGTGGCAGAGGCCAGAGGGTAATACTTAGTTTTCTCTCCACTTCCATCCCTGTTGATCTTAGTTTTGGTTCAAGCGCTAGTGGTTTTTTGATCATTTAAAGCAATTCTTACCTTTCTGGCATTTTTACTCATTTCTTTTGTAATCTTAAAATGCTCCTAATAAGCGTATGGCACACTAAAATGTAAAAGAAATCCACCAGGTGTTGAAACTCTTCAATATTCAATTCTCATATATTTCTGATAAAAGTCTGACCAATCATTTTCTTCGGTCTGAATAAAATGATTTGCCGAGCTTCCTGTCTGTCATCCGTCGCAGCGCCCCTTCCAGTTGCCTACTGCTGTCACCGCTTGCGAGTCACGCGCCTCTCTGGCAGAAAAAAAAGCGACGCATTTGACTGTAAACAAACGGGTGCTGAAATGCTATAATTACGATAATAACGTTAATGGTAGTTTGTCAGACTACAAAGGTAACTAAACGTTACGAGGGCATTTTATTTTAGACCACATATAGAATGGAATATTACGTCATTACTGTTGGTTAGTTTTCACTTACCGGTGCCTCTGAATCTGACTCCATTGACCCGTTTCACTCTCCTACGAAAAAAATATTGCGTGCGGCGTGAGGAAGTGAGCAGCGCGAGTGAAACGGGTCAATGGAGTCAGATTCAGAGGCACTGGTAAGTGAAAACTAACCAACAGTAATTAAATAATATTCAATTCTATATGTGGTATGAAATAAAATGCCCTCGTAACGTTTACTTAGCTTTGTAGTCTGACGAACTACCATATATTAGTTGTATTTTTTTTCATAGAAGTCTGGCAGTCGGGGGGGAAGAGGGTGGGACTTTGGAGGGAGGCAGAGTTGTTCCTGTCAAATTTTTACTAAGTGCTGTGTGACATGCCAGAAAGGTAAGAATTGCTTTAAAGGGCTGCTTCTATGCACTGTGTCCTCTGCTTGTTTGTAGTGTTTTGTTTGTAATGTTCTATTTTTTGTTTCATCTAGGTGTGGTGTGGTGGTAATTCTCTATCTGTGGTGGTGCAACCACTTGAATAAATGTAGAGGAAACACTGTAGTTTTGGCTGTCTCTATGTGTGTGTATGCCAGTTCACCTTAGTATTTGTGTGTAGACCATTTATGGCACTAAATGAATTTTCCGGTAAAGCATGGTGAGTAGGGTTGGCCCACACAAAGAGTAGCCTTGGGGCCCATGACCAACGTAATCCTCCTCTGAGTGTGCGATAAACATTCCACACATCTCTGACTCGAGTCAGCTACTGGTAATTGGGTTGTCAAAAAACAAAAAAAATTAAAGCTATAGTCTACGATTTCTCCGCCACAAGCACCTTCCCCACCCCCTCTGTGCTTCTTTCGACGCTATGTGCCCTCCCCTGAAAGCACCGTCTCATGCACACAGAAACTGACACACCCCCTTCCGCTGAGAAGAGAGCAGGTTTGCCTCACACAGAGCGCCGGTTTTCAGTGGAGAGCAAAATTTTCACTGTTAACGTGGAATGTCGGAGTTTTAAGAAGTCATAAACATTTCTGGATGAATATGACCTCACTGTGTACTTCCCTGGCAAGAAAATTAACAGAAATATTGTACAGTCATAATCTGTAGACATCAGAGAGGCTCACAGATGCAGACGTTAGCTTGTAATCACAACAGAGACAGCCATGTATAAATTTTACACACAACATACGTCAACATAGCAGGCATTTTAGCCTATTGGGTTGACGTGGAGGCAAAGAATTGCTGACGTCAGCTTGTTATCTTCATAATGACAACAGCGCTGAGCTGCCTCAACCAAAGAAACACTGTGATTTTGCGCTCACAATGTGTAAACATGTTAGCTATATTTGCATATAAGGTCTTCATAGAGGCTAACTGTAACTAGCGTTGACACGGCAATGTGGATCTCAATCGAGCAAATAAACACTCACACAGACTTTCCTCAACCAATGTGTAAAGCATATTAGCATATAAGTCCAGTGTTGTGTCCAAAACCATTCCCCCATCGAGATTTGTTTCCTGTTCTCACAACCAATGCTCACAACACACCGGAATTTAGAGGCTAACGCTAACGTAATTTCAACAGTAAGTAGGCTGACAGAAACAACGTTGCTAAGGTTAGCTTTCACTGCAGTAAGCCAGCACTGACCTAATCAACTGTGACGTCTCAGCAGGGTGGCTTTGGGGCACAGCGGAAGAGGGAGGGCAGGAGAACTGGAGTGCCAAATTTGAACGAGGGAGGGAGGTACAAGGCAGCAGAAAAGGAGTCGCGGAACCGAGCCAGGGAAACGCCAATTTGGCCTGAACGATTCCTATTGGTTAATTGCTTCGCGTACCTGCAGCCTCCAGAGAGAGTGGATTTTTTTGGTTCCTTTAGCTATGAGTGTAGGAGATACTTCAGACCCATAATCATTATCAAACTGAAGATAATGATTTTAACCTTGGGAAAAATCGTAGACTATAGCTTTCGGCCTGGTCACAATCAACCTGACTCTAGGGTGGACACTAGGGCCCAAATCTTTACCGAAATAAATTGCTATGTTCTTGTATCCCATGAATGGCCAATCATGTCCTGCAACTTTCTGCCAAATATGACTATCCTATTTCAGTTTTTGTATAGTGGCAAGTTGAAGTTTTACAGGTATGGAGGGGTATGGACACTAGTGTGTCAACCTGGTAAGCATAACGTTCATTCAAATAAATTAATGTACAACATATTATCTCACTGACTGAGCAATATTTGTTTGACAACATATATAATCTGTTTGACAAAATAATGTTTATTGCAAAATAAACTGAATGAACCACCATACTTTATATTGTTGGTTAAATATTAAAATTTCAGTTTGACTTTTTGGTAATCTTTCCAAAATCACTGATGTTTATACCATGTACCTCATTAGATGTCTGTACAGTACATATCTCTTCTGAGCACAGTCCATATTAAGAACTGAAAAATTACAACAAAATATTTCAGTTTGCATACTTTTTTGTGCATTACGTAATATTGAATCAGGGTATAATAATTAGGTAAGTACTGGGGGGTATGGACACTACAATTTGGAAAGATCCTCCATCTATATAATTAGTTCCATTACCCATCACATAAGTCATGGATTATTTTCATATACCCACTGTCATTTTATAAAGATGAAATATATAAAGTTTAGTTGCATCACTGGTTAACAAGGGTATGGACACTGCACTTTCTTTGGTCATTCATGGTCAGATAATGATCATTCCTGGGTATTGATTATTTATGAAACTCTGGTTTAGATTAGTGTTATTTTTTTCTCACATATATAAAATTTACAATTTGCAATAAGAATCTTGATTGATTAACACAAATTTTATTAATTATTAGGTCAGTGCAATGAGGAATGAGCTGAAAGAGAAAAAAGTATAACGCTGACAATGTCTTCTTTAGGGGGTCATAAAATCGATCACCATCCACCTATCTTGATGGGGTAACCTGCAAAAGAAAGAGCATTTACAATCAAATATAGAAAACACTGTGAGAATTTGCAAATAAACACATATATTTTAAAAAATGAATGGAAAATACATCACTTTATATTTGGCCGTGCATAACACCGAAATTTACCACGATTAGGAACAAAACGCAGAATGCTAAGAAATATCACACCTCGCAAATCAACTTTGTTGTGATGTATTTTCCCACTCATGTGGAACCTGCAATAAAAATAGTTTGTTCATGGGCATATTTTTGTCAATAATAAGTACTATAACAGAAATACCAGAGTTTACTCAGGTTGATTGTGACCAGCCCGTTTAAGAACGCTATTAAGTTAATCATTAATGAGAACACTCCTACATCAATGAAACGCACAATATATTTTAAAAGGCAATATAGCCTAGTGATGGAGTGAGATTTCTATGCGGGTGTGGGTCTATAAATGGAAGAAAGTCATTTTGAGTGGGTGACGGGTTTATGATTTAAGAGTACAGTATATGTGGTTTTGGGTGATGTGAGAGCCAATCCGCACATCTCTACCCCTTGCAGAGACCGGTCTTGGCATTTATCAGCTTAGGCAACCTAGTGGGGTGGCTCATGGCCAAAAAAATGGCCAAATCGTTACACGCTGGCCCAAAGCACCAAATTTGGTACATGCATAGTTTAGGTCAATAGAAAAATTTTGGGGGGGGTACCCCATCTTAAAGGTCAAGGTCAGGTCAAGGTCAAAGGTCAAAATGGGGTAGTTTTCAGGTTGCTGCAATATATTTGGTTATATTTTAAATAGAAAATTAAAATTATTATGAGGTTTAGGGACGTCATATCTAACACATGAATTTCCTTTGAACGCCACTATCTTGTTTTATAGAGCAAGGTCAAAGGTCAAGCTAAGGCCGTTCGGTGTTTTCTGTCAAATCACAGGTCGCATTTAACATAAACTGTAAGTTTCTGTCTACTATCATCAGTTCATACCCCAAAATATCCAAAACTGAGAACCAACATAGTAGTAGCAGACTGTCTTAAAGGTCAAGGTAGAAGGTCACAGGTCACATGATACCAGCAGTACTGCTTCTATAGCTATAACAATCCTAGTTGACACATTCCAATGAAAATGTTTAAGGTAAGAGGAATATATCCAGCCTGTGTAATATCTACCGGTGCATCCATTGCATATTTCAATCTAGTCAGGTTTTAAAGGTCAAGGTCAGATCAAAGTGCATTGAAATTTTGAAGGTAGCCAGGGATCACAATTTACATTACAGCTGAGTACATCTGTCAGCCAAAGCCACGTTTTCTCCATTTGAAGGTAACGTCTTTCAAGTTTCATAAAATATCTAGGTTTCTAAATAATATTGAATTAGATGCTTTACTCCAATGCTCTAACACTGGAGCATTGGAGTCTAACAACTCTAACACTCTCAAATATAATCTAAGGTAAGTAAATTCGAGGCCTTATAAATACATAGTATTGAGTGGATCGTAACTTATGTTTCGTGTTTCTAATTAAATGGTGTTGAATGCACTGCTCCAACATGTCAACCGATGTGTGTACCAGGCTAGTATCTGGACAGAGAGTCTGAAACCAGTCATTGCTGCCCCTAGCCCAGATGGTTTCGGTTGGTCCAAGTCAGACACTGGGTGGCATCCCATCTGGACCACGGTTCCAGCTGCTGCTGTGGCTTGTAGAGAACTCATAAAGTGTGGCTGCAAGGCTGTTTCCATGTGTGCTAAGAATTGTAAATGCGAAAAGGCTGGTCTGGCGAGTACAGCACTATGTCAATGCCGTGGTGACTGTGAAGCATGACGTGCTTTCCTGATCCTTGTGCTCCTCCTGAGAGGTAGCTGATTGCAGATGTGCATGTAGTGCTTTATAGAGGTAGACAACTCTTGTAATAGTGTATGGATGTCCTATTAAATAGGAAGTAGTCTGTTTAATACTCCCATAGTAACATAGGTAAGACCTACATGTAGTGAACATAGTGTATGGATGGTTCTAGTACTAGTTAATAGCTTTTTTTTAATTAAATCCAATGGCAGTACTTTGCCATGGAAGTATAGTGCTATGTTTGTCTCTTCATATTGAAACCGTAAACTCTTGGTTTATTGCTGTATTGTCTTTTTAAATACAAGAAATACAAGAAATTGCAGTATTGTCTTTTTAAATACAAGAAATACAATACTATTACGAGAAAACGGATGTAGTAATGGGTTACTAGTCGTACGGAGTTTATACAAATATGATCTGTTGTCATGCTTTATGTTTAATTGTTTATATAAAACGGGGACTTGAGAGGATGTGAAACGAAACGCATGAAATAAATACTATATAACATCAGTGGCTACAGCTTTGCATGTTTGTGTCAATTATCTCAGGTGTTTACTACCTTTATGTCAAGGGCGCAGGGAAACTTTGTGTTTATCCAACCCCATATGACTGGGGTTGTTGGGTCATGGAAAAGGGATTAAAAAAAAGGATAAAACTGCATTGACCTTTAACCTTTGACCTATACTTCAGCATAGGTCTATTGCATAATCAATTTGAATAGTGGCCAAAAGTGAACCAGAAATATGAAAATTCTAGCCTTGTATATAGTATAGAACAGTAAAGTCTCCAACTTACATGTTGCTGGCGTTGATCCATTAAATTATGACCTTGACCTTCAGAATCCCGACATGCACTGCAATTGAAAGTACATGCCCTGCTATTTCATGTAGATAGTAAATATAGTGTTTTGGGCTTGAACACCCATCTCAGAACAAAGGAGCTCATAGTTTTGAATGAAGATTAATTATGCCAGCAAATCACAAGTTGCACCTGGTGACCTGTGACCTTGACCTATAATTCAATATGGTTATTGGAAACTTAACTTTGATGCTAGATATGACTCCCTCAAGTCCATTAACTGTAATTTAGGCAATAATAGCTCATTTTTATGTCGAAAATTATTTTGGAAATGGCAAAAGACGGCAATTAGCGAAGTTTGACCTTTGACCTTCACCTGACCTTGACCTTTAAAATTGGGTACCCCCTCCAAAAAGTTTTGCTTTGGCCCAAAGTATATGTGTGCCAAACTTGGTGCTTTGGGCCAGCAAGTAACGATCATTGCCATAAGCCACCCCACTAACCCGGCAGCGCACAAACTTGGCACTCGGCTCACTAGTGGTGCAATCTGGTATTGCACTTCCCGTGTGCTTTTTTTATATCAGATAGGCAGTCAGTCAGTCAGAAACAAGGGGCAAAGGCTTTTGGGAAGCTTGGCTGTTTAGGGGCTCACAAAGTGTGATCCTAACTATCCTGCAAATTTTGAGCTAGAGTGTTAGTTTTATAAAAAGTGATGTTTGACATTGTGCTCTTCATAACATCACCCTATTAAAATAATGGCCTAAGTCATTTTTTGACAAAAATGAGTTTTTGGCCTAAATCATCTCTTGATAATGCTTTGATAATGTTTTTTGTGTTTTCCCAAAAACTTGAAAAAAGTGACTTAGGCCATTATTTTAATAGCATGACGAAATGTAAGTATGTGCTTATCTGTGCCTCCCTCAATTGATAGATCTGATCTAGTTCTGAGTACTTGTCTCATTAGATATTCCAAATTGGGTAAATAAAACAATGTCATGTTCGTAACTGTATATGAATATCTTTGTTTTGCAGTTATATTCCCTTTCACGGTTCCGATGTTTGAAAAGCTTGGTTTTACGCTGCTTCCGAAGCGAATCATGGATTATTTCTACAACACTCTTCGGAAAGTGAAGGATCAACACCACAAGGATAACAGTGTAAGTTTTTCATCAGAAGAGCAGTGTCATTTAGGGAAACTGAGGCCAAAAAATGAACAAACTTCTTCTGGAACTACATCAGTTTGAGATCAGAACAATGTAATTTTTAGAGCGGTTCGATCATCCGCATCTGAAAAATAAATTATGAAAACTCGCATCAACTGCTATTCGTGACGCCATCTTGCACTGCAGGCTCAGTAAAGTTTGCCGAAGGGTTTGCTCTCTCTGTTCTGAAAAGTTTTTTTCTAGATTATGACTGCAGTACCAGAAAATCATGTCAGACAAAAGCTCATGTTCAGGAGACTCTGCTCTGGTGAGGTGTTTTTTAAAGGGCACCTATTATGCTACATTTCCAAATTTATATTTTGGTCTTGGACTGCCCTAGAGTACTCCTGATCGTTCAAAGTCCAAAAAAGGGTCCTTATTTAGCTCATACTGCCATCGTCAAAAAACCCCATTCGTAGTCCATTGTCGTCTCTGCCTGGTACGCCTCGTTTGGGTGGCTCTTCCACCATGGCCCCCCCTCCTTGTGCACCCACTTTCTTCTGATTTGCCAGCTCTGTGGAGGGCGGAGCTGGGCGGGACTCAGCAGAACGCAGTTTTCCGGGTCCGCCTCCCTAGTGTGAAATGTGAGACACGTCTGCCATCTGAGCCAAGCAATCGGTGGGGAAATTCCGCAGTCAAACACAGTACATGTGTATAGATCTCATGAAATGAACTTGTTCTAATAAACGCAGCGGCAGAAGTGGAGGATGCAGTGCGAAAGTCTGGAAGCCCAAGCTCGAATTTGCTATCTACCTATGGCTACTATGGTGAGTACACCGGTGTTTCTACTCTATATCTAGGATTGAGGGAAAGCTAGAATCCACCCCATACAGACACATTTGTAGAACGGGTCAACATACCCAAGTGTAGACCGTAGAAATCCGGTGGGTCTGAGTTTACAGGGAAACATGGACAGTGAGGAGCAGCAAAAAGTGGACCAACAACTTATGGACAGCTTAGGTGTGTATTATAAGGACCTGCTGGTTCGTGTGCATAACTGTGGTGTGTCGTTACTCATTAGCGTGGAGTAACGAACAGCTTCTGCGCTGGTATATGATGGAGGGGCGAAAGCTCTAGGCTAAACGGCCTTTTCGGAAATTGCCCATGGTAATCGTTTACTTATTGCGTCGGAATGACCAGCGTTTGCTCGCAGAAAATGGGCGCGATAAGCCGCTTTCACTCCGGACGCGAAACGAATTTTTTGCGCGACAGATTACATTCAAAGTCAATGCAAAGACAATGCATTGAAATTCGTTTCGCGTCCGGTGTGAAAGCGGCTTAACGTGCCCATAACGCGTGTATTCGCGTCTTTGCATTGACTTTGAATCGCGAAAAATTCGTTTCGTGTCCGGTGTGAAAGCGGCTTAACGCGTCCAAAACGCGTGTATTCGCATCTTTGCATTGACTTTGAATGTAATCTGTTGCGCGAAAAATTCGTTTCGCGTCCGGTGTGAAAGCGGCTTAGCGCACCCATAACGCGTGTATTCGCGTCTTTGCATTCACTTTGAATGTAATCTGTCGCGCAAAAAATTTGTTTCGCGTCCGATGTGAAAGCAGCTTTATGTATAGTACGCGACAGCTAGAGACAGCTCCGGTTATGTTATGAACATAATACAGGTTTTACAGACCGTAAGTTCCGTTAGCGTGAACAGTTGCTTATATGGAGCTAGCGAATCGATAACTTCGACAGGAAAAAATTCCTATTCAATCTCTCTTTTTCGGCTTTTTATTAGCCAAAACAATTTCTAAAGGGGGATGAAATTATGCCTCGGCAATGTTTTTTTGTTATACCAGACACGTTAGAGCTTGTGCATTTCGCATTGCTTTCACCGCGGTAGCATCATAGAGCTTGCCCAGATATTTGTGAAGTATTCAGCTGACCTCGGTCATGGATAAGTGAAGTGATCACAAGCAGCCGTAAACAAACCCAAACATGTATCCCAAGCTCTGCAAAACCTACGTCTGGTCGAACTGCAGCCTTTTCAGCCCAACTTTGCAGACACATACAGCAGCTGTCCGGTAAGCTTCAACTGTAGTGGCTACAATCGGGCAACGTTATGATGAAACTGCCACATTGGTATGCTTGTGTTACTTCGGTAAGCATCAATCAGAATTACTGCATATAAGTTAACCAGGAACATTTTTAATTAGCACGGCGGCACGCAAACTAACATGCAGTAGCTGGTAACCGAGCGTTCATAACAACCACAGAGACAAACCCTTGCACTACAGGTTTTACACACATCAAGTTCCGTTACCGTGGACAGTTGTACCAAGCATCCAAATTACAAACAAGTATAAAAAGTTAGCTTCAAATGAGGTTTATGTTCACAAACCTTCTGTTGAATTTCCCCTGATATTACTCTTGCATATTTAGGACACAAACATTAGCAACAGTAACTTGGCTACGTTAGCCGCAGTGCTACAGCCACATTCAACTGGCCATCACGTCCGGGAGGCTTTTGCCGTAAAGCAACTTACAGCTTCTGCGTCTGTGAGTCAGTCGCGACCGATACAGGCTTTATCTTCAGATATTTTACAAAGCCTGCGTTTGAAGCCAGTTGTTAGTGCTAATTATCGTTAGCGGTCCTGCTAGCCACTCGTAACACGTTAGCTTCACTTACATTATTTGCTGTTATATTGTTACTTACAGCTTGTGGCTCCGAGCGCTTGATCGATGCAGGGGCTTCAGGTTTGAGAAGCAGCTGAAACACTTATCCAGCGTCGAATTATCCTTTATTGACAAAGCTGTCTTTGGTGAAATGCTGAGCACAAACAGCTAACGTTCCCTTTGGCCGTGGCTGTTTGCTGGCAGCAAACAAAAAAAGCTACCCACTGATTTCTGGTGGCATCGTCTTTTGGAAGAGAAATAGGTGCTTTTCTTTGTGTCCAAAAGTAAACGGACAAGCAGCTTTGGGAGAGATACTGACAAAACTGCACCTCAAATGATCTGCAGTTCTTCATTTGTATTTCCAAAAGTGTAGACGCTACTAAGGCATAGTATGATCCGCGGTTGTTTGTGCCAGCTAGAATAGTCTCTGGTGTGGGCAGGTCCAGCGCCGTGATTGGCTATGGCTAGGTCTGTATTAATTGGACGGCACAACCTGACGTCAGGTTTTGCCCAGATCTCGTGAAGATCTCGGGACGAGCTGTTCAGAGAGGAAATCACGTTCAAGAAATCACGTTCTTGGATTACGGCAAAACCCCTGTATCTTATGTTTAGAAACTTTTCAGAGGTTGAATATGGACATCCAACATTATAACATTACTGATATGTATGAAAAGAAGGATCAGCATAATAGGTCCCCTTTAAAGATTTTTTTGAGAGTTTTGACGTGTTTGGTATGCAACCTTATCAGTTTGACCCAGAGATCAATATAGCCTCCGATACTGACGAGAGTTAAGCACAAACAGCTCACATAACGATGAGTAGGACCGAGATCAACTTCAAATTTCTAACTTCTTAGCTGTTAAGTTTTTCCTCTGTGTGTTTTCTTGCAGAAAATTTTTTGTTACAACTCATACTTGCGGTGAGAGACAGAACATCATCCTTGTACTGAACATTAGCAAGTTTATAGACAATCCATGCCTAACAGTTTGCTTGTCAATCACCAATGTAGGACTGAAATGATTTATCTGTATTATCAATGCAATTGTCACTTTTATTTGGTATTTCAACGCATTTGTGTGCAAGTGGATGTGACATGCTGAGCGATTGACAAGCAGGCTGTAAGGCACGAATTGTCTGTAAGTTAACTTGCCAATGTTTAGAACAAGGATGAAGCCCTGTCTCTTGCCACGAGTCTCAAAGTTGACTTCTGCAAGTCTATCTTTACTGAAGTACAGACAGACAATGAAGAATCTGCTTTGTCTTCCTCATGAAGCATATTTAAAGCATTAGTTTAGTATTTTCATTTACTTCTCACCTCCTCATAACACATAAATTGTAATATTTTGTATTTGTATTTTTGTCTTTTGATATAACCTAAAACATCAATGCCTCCTGACCCCTCTGAAGTTCATAAATATGCACTAAACTGCAGACTTCAAAAACAGATTGGTGGTATGGCTCTTTTCTGCAACAACACACACGCAGCTGAAAAACGTACCAGTTAGAATTTTGAATCTGATCTTGGTCTTGCTCATGGTTATGTTCCCTGTTTGATGCTTTACTCTTGTCGGTATTGGAGGCTACATCGATCTCTGGCTGGAATTGATAAGGTTGTATTCCAAACTCGTCAAAACTTAAAAAAAAATCTTGAGAAAAGACTTCACTCAAGCTGTCAGAGTCTTGTGAATGTGAACTATTGTCTGACATGATTTTCTGGTAATGTAGTGGTAATTTGGGAAAATTTTATTTAACAGAGACAGCAGAAACTTTGATAAACTGCATAAAATGCTTGTAAAGAGAGTGCAATAGTCTTTTGAGGTGACGCTCTGACGTCACGGACCAACTTAGCTGAGCCTGCAATGCAAGATGGCATTGTACATAGCAGTTGATTCAAGTTTTAATTGATTGTTTCAGATTCAGACGATCAGACCGCTCCAAAAATTAAATGCTATTTTGGTCTTACGTGATGCGATTTCAGAAAAATTTGTTCATTTTTTTTACTTCAGTTTCCCTTTAATTGCTGTCTGAGCATGCATTATCCCGGTATAAGGGCATTTTCCCTGTACCTTAGAGAATGGGTTTTGCTGATCAGGTCAGATTTCAAGCAATTTGTTAAAAAAAAAAATCCTCTGACTTTTCTCAAGAATCGGGTGGACTTCTTGCGACTCATGATCCAGTCTGAAATTTCAGAGGAACAAACAAATGAAAAAACAGACAGTCAACTTGCTAAAGGTAAAAGTTAAACTTCAAATATATTTAGATTCAAGGAATGTTTGTGTTAATGTGAACCCTGAGATCTCTGTACTGTGCTTTTGTAGGCCTGACAGATCATGAGATACTTTCGCAGAGTTTTGTCTTTGTCTTCGCTGGATATGAGACGACAAGCACCACCCTGTCATTCCTTATGTACAACTTGGCAACTAACCCAGAGTGTTTGAAGAAGCTGCAGGAGGAGATAGATGAATTCTTTCCTAATAAGGTAACTGTCTCATCACAAATTGTCTTGTACTGTTATGTGCACTGGGATGAGTGTCAAAGGACAAGAGACTTGGATCTAGTGTATGAACTCAGTGGCATATGAAACTGGTCCTGAGATCTTGAGGCTTCATAATTCAAGATTTGAGTTTAACAAAGAGGGAGAAAATCGCTGAAATGAAACAAGACACTTGTAATATTAAGAATTCCATTGTATATCAGTTTATTTTCATAATTTTGGTACAGAAAAAGAGCCGCAAACAAAAAAATCTTCATGAAAATTCAGCAGTGAATTTGTAAAAAAAAAAAAAATTCAAAGATTTGAAAAATGGCTGGGAGTTAAAACAACGGATTTCTGGGATCAAAAACTCCTTGACCACAAGTGTACTCTATCCAAGTGTGATAAAATTGTCTACTGTTTATGAGCCAAATAAGATGGCTGTCCAAGTGACCCTCCACGCTCTCAAAATTGAGCACTGTGAAATCATAATCATATTTTTAACACAAATAAACTTTTGACTCATGATGTTCAATATTAATTAATAATGTTCTAGTAGAATTTAGCATGAGTTTATCAATATAGGCACAGCTGGACGTCAATGGTCACCAGTAACCTCTCCAAACACAAAACATGCCTTTTCGCCATGATAAAGTTTAGAGTTGTGTTCATTTTTTTTCTTCAGAGCCCCATCAGCTAGCACATGTAGAAGAAAAGAATGCTTATTTTACAGTCAGAACGTTCACCCTGCAATGGAAAGCACACACCAAACCTTAAAAGAGTCAATCCCTCTGTGATAAAAAGAAGGGCAATCACCAACACGTAACAGACTTAAAATGATCGTGTCATCAGAGAATTTAATGACATAGTTGCTAGGATGGTTGCTTTTGCACTCATTAGTGTACAATGTGAATAAGAGAGGAGAGCTCACGGCCCCCTGGGGCACTCCTGTGCTACAGTGTTTGACCACGGAGAGTGTGCCATTCACATTGACTTGCTGTGATCTATTTGTTCAAAGAAAGTGAAACCATAAAATTATAGAAGGATTAATCTGCAGATCAATGAGTTTCTGGACAATCAGGTGAGGACAAACTGTGTCAAAGGCAGAGCTAAAATCTGCAAATAAACCCTAGCATAAGCCTTTGGGTCTTCAAGATGCTTACTAATTAAATGGGACTCACTAATAACAGCAAAAAAGAGTGTAATCAGTACCCTTCTAAAATATGCTGTTTTCATCCCATTACTGTGATGCCCCAGCTGAATCCAAAGCTGAAGCAGGGCTCGAAACCAGTATTCTATCCAATGTAAAATTTAAATGCTACATTAAATTGTTTTCTATTTCTATGATGTCACCGTTTAAGTCATAAAAAACCATTTAACATCGCCACTGAAGGATTATCGTTCACATAGAAAAATGAGAACTTGTACAAAGAATAACTGAGAATTATACGGACAAATCAACATGTATTACTTTGATTCATAGCCTAAATCAATGATCCTTGAACAGTCTTCCCAGCCCTTTCTTTGAACATGAACTCTTTGCAACTGTCCGCTATATAGAAATGTTTCAGTTGATGGAAAACCTAAATCTGTGAAAGAAATTGAAAGATAGTCATGCTTGTCATTTCGAAACTGTGTTTCTTCCTGTATTCTGCGAGCATAACCCTCTCCCCCTGACTGTCTGGTGACGATCACGGAGTGTAAATATGGTCCCGACATGTTGCAATTGGGGATTCCAGTGTGTCACTCTCAACCCCGACAAAACACGCCGCCGTCTGAGGGGGAGTAGCAGCCAGTCTTGAGATTGCAGTTGCTCGTGGTCTCACAGGCTCTGTAGGGTGATGTACATGAAAGTGTAACATTGCAGAATAACACAGAAAAATTAATGTTGAAATATAACTTCAACAAATTTGTTTTCATTGAGTCTGGCTAATGGGAGCAATGATCTCTGTATTTGATGCAACACGATATACATTTTTTATTGTTGAATGAAAAATAATACGAGGAATTTTTAGGCTAGAGCATATAAAATGACTTGCATTCATCAAATGAGATTGAAAGTTGAAAATAGGTGGAGGCACATCATCCTTGAGATGCACCAGTGTTTCCCCTTGAATTTTTTTCAGGCTCGGTGGTATCCACTGCAAAAACACAATTCGGATGCGATGATCAGTTTGACGGCGCGGCAGCTTGTCCACAATTTATATTTGCATTAGCTCAAGTTTTAGATTCTGCACAAACATACACTGTAAAAAGTAAAAAAGTTGACTTCGCTTAAAAATCTAAGGTAACCAGCTGGAAACAATTTTCGAGTTGGCTTCAAGTCCCAGTGGTAGCAAAAACTCATTTTTGTAAGAACTTGGAACTCCAAGTTTAGCCAGCGTTTTGTGACAAATGTCACTTTTCTGCCCAGCTAATTATTTGACGTTTCACTACATCTTTCCCTGATTTTTTTAAAATCTTGCAACATATTTCAAAAAAAGCTCAGATAGCTAAGTATTTGCCACTGTGTGCTGTTGCCATTTCCTTTTCATAACATTTTGTAAACGTTTAGACACCAAATTGTTCAGTGTCTCTGGTGTAATTTTTTCCCATTCTTCCAGCAAACCAGTTCTGTGATGTGCTACAGTATAGGGTCTTCGTTTTCATATTTTGTTTTTCAGAATGTACCACGTTATCTGTTGGGGGCAATTTGGGACTCCAGGCAAGCAAGTCCAGCACCTGCACTCTGTTCTTTTGCAGCCATGCTGTTGTAATACATGAATAATCTGGTTTTGCATTATCTTGTCGAAATATGCAGGGGCATACCTGGAAAAGATTTCACCCTGAAAGCAGCATGTTTCTGGTTCGAAATCTCAGCGTACTTTTCAACATTAATGATGCTTTCAACAGAGGTGTAAGTTGCCCTTGTCAAGGGCACTGACACAATCCCATACCATTATAGAGCATGGCTTTTGGACTGTTTGCTGAAAACAGTCTGGACCAGGGTACTCAGCATCCATTTCTTCCAACAAAGACCTGAAATATTAATTTGTCTGACTACATTACACGTGTTCATTGTGTGATTGCAGATGCCTCTGAGCCCAGAGAAGTTAACAGCGCTTCCGGACACTGTTTACCTAAGGCTTCCTACATGAGGCTACATACATTCCTCACATAAGTTTTAACTGGCATTTGTGGTTGTTACTCGATACTGTAGCACATAATCCGCAGCCAAGGTGGTTTTAGCACTTACAGTTCAAAGATGGTTCTTGATGCGGTATTGTCAGAGTGATCGGAGATCATTCATATTCAGCTTAGGCTTGCACCTTTGCCATTTATGCATAAAAATTCCTACAGACTCTTTGAAACTTGTAATGTTTTGCATCATTGGGAGTGAAATATCCAAATCTCTTCCTAGCTGTCTTTGAGGAACATTTTTTTAAACCTTTCAATGATGTTCTCATGCATTTGTGGGCAAATTGGCAATCTGCTACCCATCTTTGCTCCTGAAGGATTAGGCCTTTCCTGAGTGCTGCTTTTGTACCATGATAAAATTTATCACCTCGTGTCAAAAATTGGCCCTGT
Organism: Gymnothorax javanicus; assembly: GCA_029692085.1. Classification (NCBI taxonomy): domain Eukaryota; kingdom Metazoa; phylum Chordata; class Actinopteri; order Anguilliformes; family Muraenidae; genus Gymnothorax; species Gymnothorax javanicus. The sequence goes on along the minus strand of CM056206.1, from coordinate 23,738,251 downwards.
CACGACGTAATACTTGCTTGTACAGGAATGGGTCTGTTGCGGATGCTCCCTTTGTGCCCAGGCACGATGGCAACATCCTTTTCAACACGTTTGAATATCTTGTTTATTTGCATTTTCCATTCCATCCCACTATTTTTTTGGAAATGAGGTTGTTCTGATGGATTTAACCAGCCCACTGGCTAGCATAATGTGAGGAATTCCTGGATGGAAGAATGAATCAGTGAAACCTGATAGAAAATCTCTTGAGCCCAGTATTATGTTAGCATGTAACTACAAGCTCTCTGTTCTTCACCATCTCCAGGCTGCACTCACATATGAGGCACTGATGCAGATGGAGTATCTGGAAATGGTCTTCAATGAGTCCCAGCGGCTGTGGCCCACCGCTCCACGCATCGACAGGGTTTGCAAGGACACTGCGGAGGTGAATGGGGTGACGATCCCCAAGGGTGCCGTGGTGGCAGTGGCTACCTTCGCCCTGCACCGCGACCCCAAATTCTGGGAGTCACCTGAGAAATTCAAACCTGAAAGGTATGGACTACCTAAATGGACTTCATGTGTTTACATGTCCACAAGACTTCTGGGTCAAAGCCCTGCACAAAGAATGTGGAGCATGCTCAGAGTGCATAGTCCAGTTCGGTTCAATTCAAATGTATACATGCAGGAATAATGCGACTATTAACCGCATTATCTGGGCGTGTTAGTTGGACTATGAAAAATTTGATTTAGCGCGATTCCAGTAGGACTAACATGTTTACATGCATTTTAAAAGTCCGGTTATAGTCGGACTAACACAATAATTCAATTTTCTATAACGTCATGTAAATGCACTGAGTGAGAAGATTAGCCTGGTAAAACCAGACTCTGGTACTTTGCGTTGCTTCGCACACAGAGTCTGGCCAGACGTGATTGAGAAGTGTTTACTTCCTGGTGGGTGGGCGCTTGTCTGAAGTTTAAAATCATTGGTGTACCCGTAAACTAATCACTAACGTTTGGCGATGACATATGGTATGTGCCGGCTCAGCCGCCTAGTACTTCTGCTGTAAACACAGTCCTTCATACCAGGAATGCAGCGAAAACAAACTGATCAGTACAATAAAGTTAATACTGTACCCATACATATGCCCATCTACCAAATTTTAGCCTTCACTCATTCACTTAAAAGAACCAAAGGTGCTCTTTCTGTTCTCCTTACAAGAAACAAACTGTTGAGCTATCGTTTTTCCTGCAGATACTGCTGCTGTTAAAAAAAAAAAACGTATGAGACCTGAAACCAACGGCAGAATCGGCGAGAATAACACATTATTTACATCAGGACAAAATCTTCGTTGACACGAAAACTGAACCGTTAACCATACTTGCGCTAATATCATACCTAGCTCGCTATCTAACTTTATAGCAACACAGCTTGGCTCTAAGCAGCCATTTCATTCATGGATAATGACAACATAACACTGAGACAGCGAATAGGTCTGGTGACACGAACAAAAAACACGGGCTTTAAAGTTTGTTGCTAACTTAAATAGTGTGAAATTCACGGGCAATGTAACACTAGAAGCTACAAGCTAGCTGAGGTGGTTCGGCTGTCTCTCACAGAGATGAACAGGATGCCTATTTCATGATGGCTTTTAAGTAGATATGACAATCTGTAGGGAGTAGCGCTACAACATCATTTCCATTCAAAAAACTAACCAAACATTCATCTTGTTGTGGCTATAAGTTGCTGATACCCGGGATTTTCTCCACGACAGAGTGAATGGCCTCCCGTGTATCTATGTCCGTAGCCATTGTTGATTTCAGAGACTACAATTTCAAACTCGGCGCAGCTGCTACATCATGGCTCTCGGCCACGCCTTCTGTTCGTTGGTTGGTCCGGCGTACTTTCTGCCGAGGTAAACGAGGCAGAGCTCCGAGTGACCAGACTGAGTACTGAAGTGAAATGAAATTAAGCGGAAGTACGAAGGCTGGCGGAGTCAGGCTATGAGAAGATGGCATTAACATGTCAAATTTTTAAACTGACGCCTTGGGCCAGTGATCTTCCAGACAAGCCATAGAACCTGCTTTGTGTTTTTGTTGCTCAACTCCAAATTGATCAATTACAGCAGTATATTACTCCGATATTTCTGCCCTTACACCCTTTTTACTGTCACCGACTTTGCAGTATTGGAAGGAAATCGTGAGAGTTTTCCTCGAGTTGGGCTGTGACCCCATCATCTCGATCGTTGAAGTAAGGTGGCCGTAAAACTGCCAGTCTTAACATTCCAATAAAATCAAACCTGTTTAATATTTTCAGAAGTCTTTAGTGTCAGCTCATGCGAGCAGTAAAGTTCAATGTCATGAACATTGTCAACAATCCATAGGTGCACTCTGCAAGATCCCCAGTCATTGCAAAATCTTGTGGTTAGGGAGTAAAAACTCTGTGACTTAGGGACACAGTGTCTTTAGATATGAGAGGATGTCAGACATCAGTCCTCTGAAAGCCTTTTCAAAGTCATGTAGTGTATGGTTGGCATAACTTGCCTCACCAGGTTGCTGGGTTCTGAATTTGCTGCTGGTTTGATGGTTAATAGAAAAACAAGCAAACTCAGTGGCTGTTTATGGCCAGAAATGGGTAATATTGTTACTAAAAGGCCTCACATCTTACCACAAAAAAGTGCTAATTTTCACATTTTTATGACGCAGCATCCCCAGCATTCTGTTAAAGACAATCCTGCCATTTTAAGTGGATCTGACCTTGGCAAAGTTTAGCTAAATCTTTTGCAGAGATATGCGGTTATATCTGTAGTTGTTGGGGGGTTTAAACGAGGGATTATCTTGGAAGATTTCGAATTTCGAGCTACAATGGAGCCACCATGCAGCAATTTGGGAAATTAGCTGACAAAAAGAAAAACATAAATTGAATTCTGCCAAATTTATTAACCATCATACATTATTGAAGAGCACCAAACAGGAGGAATAAACATATTTAATGAGAATATCCATGAAATGAGAGACATACTTGCTATATCACCTTTCGAATACATATTCAAGTCAGCCTGAATATAATTATTTTTGCACGTCTTTGAACACATCCTTACATAAGAGAAACTACAACAATGGCAGGCTCATAATTTTGCTTTGATGTAGAAAATATATGTATCATTCATATGCAGATTTAAAAATTATGGGTCATTGTGCAAATTTTCAGACTTGACCAAGATATTTCCATAAAACATCACAAAAAATGCACTAAAATTTGCATTTTCGCTGCTTTGGTTTGATCTTTTACAAGACATGGGCAAGAGTATTGTCTGAATATATTCCTTTATCTAAACAACACAAAATAAAGGGGATAATTCACATATTGTTAAACCAGAAGATTTGTTTGTTAATTTTGTTTAGAAAATAACAGAGATACAAGATGGAAATGGTTTCCTAGAGACCTGAAATACTCTCCCGCAAGAATTTTCGCGTATACAGTGGAAGTGGTTCCCAAAGTTAACTTTTGAGTTAACTGAGTGTGTTAGTCGGTCATGGGCACGGTCACTGCTGTCACTGTTAACTTTTTGTCAGCATGTGTCTGCCTGTGGAGCTGACTAGTGATTTTAGCACATTTATCCCCTCTCTCTTTCTCTGCCTGCTTGACAAGCCGCCGTTTATGTGAAGCCAGCATATTTTACAGAGACAGACACTCCCACCCCCCCAAGTTAAAACGACAATAAACAAATAGCTGCCTCATCAGAAGTGCTTTACATTGGTAAAAGATTCAGTTGCAGCAAGTTGCGATGCTGCACAAACATGATGCGCAGTAACAAATGGTGCGACTGCCCTTAATTTATGGTCTTACTTACACAGGTTCTGCAAGGAAAACAAGGACAGCATTGACCCCTACGCCTTCGTGCCATTTGGAGTGGGCCCACGCAATTGCATTGGCATGAGGTTTGCTGTTCTGGTCATGAAAGTTGTTGTGGTGAAGCTGCTTCAGAACTTTGATTTGGAAACCTGTAAGGAGACTGAGGTGAGGATGCTGAAAAACTACCTTGACCCCACCCAACACTGCCTTACTCCCCTCTGTCTTTACTTATCTGCTTAGATTTGCTGTAGATTATCCCTCTCTCAAGCAGTGATAAGTCAGCTTACACCCAGAATTCAATTTTGAGTTTTCATAACCATTTGGTGTGAAGGAAAATACAAATTATTCATCAAGGTGCCGGCGAGGTTACTGCTGCCAATAAATAAAAAAATAATTAAACAACATGGTTTCAGTAAATCAAATGTGTTTTGTTATGAGGACAGCACTGCAGGGTAGTGATAATGTTCTAACTGGGCCAAGTTACTGACTGAGGTGGAAAATTGAGATTTGAAATATGTGTTATATTGGAAAAAGTGTTCCGATATGGGAGGATTCATTAAGTGGTCATTTGGAGACCACATTTTTCGTTTAACTAGCCATTTATGTTTTGAACTGATTAGTGGAGTGATTATTAGCAGGCTCCAAGAAGAAATAACATGTTTATCAGTGGTTCCCAGTGTTGATCCTGGTGGCCCATTGTGTATGCCGGCTTCTGTTCAAACCACAATTGCAACTGTTATGATTTTTTACAAACTATTAAGTTGTTTTAATTCACTGCTTCATGATTAAAGTAGTTATTTACAGTCTTAAGCCACATGATGACAGAAGTATCTATGTTTGCCATAAAGAATACAAATTCCATATTCAAATTGTGATATATTGAAACGGGCACATAAAAACAGCAAAAAATCTAACCAAGCAAATTAAAAAATTGATAGGCCGCTGTAGGAATTTGTTCCTTTGTGAAGTAAACTGGTAGTCCCAAAGTTCAGGTCAACAACAATTTATTTACAGAACAAAATAGTCTTCTTTACAGTTTGTAACATACCGGGTAAAAGCAGGGCAAGGCAATTACAAATTTCTGTCAGTCAGGAAGCAGCTTTATAGCTCTCCTGAAGCCAATGCACCAATGAGGTGGCGGGTAACCAAAGGGTCATTGTTACCTCAGCATGCAGGTCTGCTAACCCTTCCTGATGAACTGTCAGACACCCCCCCGTGTGCTTCCTTGTTTCCCGTGGGACTAAAGACATCAACAGTCATGCATACTGAGGCCTATTGTTCTGACCTGTTGGTTATTGTCACCTCTAAGTGTGCTTGTCTGCATCCCATTTGGTTGCAGTGAGACATTAACCACCTCCCCCCATGATAAGTTCCCATCCCCAGGAAGCCAATCCCAGCTCAAGTCAACACCTTAGCACACTGGGGAAGCCTTAATCCACCAAAATGCCTTACACACCTAATTTATGAAAACTAATGACAAATGGTTGCAATAACTCTATTTATCAATTGATTAGGAGCCACACCTGTTTTTTGTCATGTTAATGTAATTTACTTCACACAAAGCATTTTGAAAGAACTTAAAGTGCCCCTACTATGTGACTTTTCACTGATCATTCTTGTATTCTTGAACTCCACGAAAAAAAGGTTTAAATGCGTCATTGTTAAAAAAAAAAAAAAAATACTTGAGTTTTTTCATGTTTGCCAATTCTCCAGTACCTGTCTGTGAAATGCTCATAAGGAGAGTTAAGAAGAATTCAGTGAAACGTTGGCCCGGTGTGAGCAGTCCAGTATGTCCCTCACTCAGATTAACATTTGCAAGCGGGCCTTTTACCAAGCCCCGTTTACATCAGTGTTCGCTGAGTAAATACTTTCACTTTCCAGGCGCTGGACCCATTTGGCTTGGGCTCAGCCACACTTTTCTGACCACCACATTTCCCCTGTTGTCATGAGCACAGGCCCCACAGATTTTGAATTATAGGATATTAATCCCTTTTTTGATTCGTTCGGGAACTTCAGAAAAGAAATTTGGCAGCGTGAACATGGTAACTGGCTCAGCCATGTCTACAGTGTACTGCATGTGATTTTGTTATACTTGGACCCGGAAAAAGCATTATCACATGATGCGTTATGTCAGACTTAACAAGAGGATTGAAAGTGCCTCTGCTCTCCTGAAAACCCCAGTGTGCTGTGATTGTTCAACTTGTTTACTCACTTGTGATTGGTCCACCATTTGCGCCCCTTGTCATGCCCCTGCCTGGATTTCTGCTTTGAAAAAAATGGCTAGAAGCAATTAGGCCGTTTGTCAGCTCTTGAGCAGCGAGTTCTGCAGCAGAGAGCGCTTCTTCTGGAGGTGACTTTGAGTTGTTTTCCAACACAGACCTTTTAAATGCGCATAAAAACGATATGGTTCACGCTACAAATAATGAAAAACTATAATAGGTGCACTTTAATACTTGTGTTCAGCAGCCTAATTTGGAGCTTATAGATTTTCTAAATGTACAATTTGATCTTTTTCAAAAAAATCATTATCTGTAATTACTTACAATATGTGACCCATCACATCAAATCGGGTATTAAGTCGCATAGGCTAATTTTGTGCTGGAGCCAAGTCAATGCAGGTGAATTTTGTCAGATTTTCAAAATTGGCAAAATTTAGTTCATAAATACCTCATCTCCTCCTCCTGCATCAGAATCAATAAATTTTAATCCTAAATAATGTTTTTGACCACTTTTATGAACACTATCTTGACTGGACTTTCCAATTTTGACAGAAAAAGTCGCAATTTTCGGCTCCAAAACACGCTCACTGCTGGCGTTATTCCTGGCTGTAAGAGGGCAACCCCGGCGTCCATGTAAAGCTTGGGATTCCATCTTTATGATGACGCAAGGAAATCCTCTTTTAAATATTCCATATATAGGATGCAGTCGGATTTTCGAGGCCCGATCGTAAGCAAACTCCCACCGTTGCTATGCAGGTGGCAGGTGATCTGATTGGCTGAGCTGGGTCACGTGTTAATGGCGGCGCCCCTGTCAGAGAAAAACATGTTTCTCACTTGCCTTCGATTTTCATTTAAAAAGCCAATTTGATGGACAAATCGTGAAAAGGTCAATAAAATTTGATGTCAGGACAAAGGACTAGTAGGGAAGAGTGGGGTACCATGAGCCCGCGGGCACCTTGATGCATGGCCTCTTCTGACCATCTGGTTCTAGCTTTTGACTGAAGATGGCAGTGCGTATGTCCCTCTGTTGGTGAAAGACGAAACCTCTAATTATCCTTCCTTTGTTTCATCATTAACAAATTTCCGTTTTTAGCCACCAAAGTAAAATTTTGAGGCAAGATTGTTTTTCTTCTCTCATGGTACATATCTGTAGCATTCATTTGATATTTGTATCATCTGTTCAGAGGCATGTATTCTTTGTAATCGAAGTGAAAGTAAGTGGGAGTGACTGACCTAGTTTTTGTTACATGTGCTGGAATAGAATTGTTCCAAGTGGGGTACCATGAGCAGGCCCGTGTGGGGCACGCTGGCTGAGCCATGGCTCATGGTACGCCACCATACTAAATAAATTAACCTTGTGAAAAGCTGTACAAAAACTTGTTATTTATTAAGATCTAAGCCAAATATTTGTTGCAATCTCTCTGTAAAAAGGCACATAAGTCATGCAATGAATATTAAAGTGGTAATCCCTAAGATTTGAATTGGTTTGTTTATATTGACATCTTTGGCAGTAAGCTGTAATTGCAGGTGCTCTACTGGACCTCATTTCCCATAACTCTTGTGAGACCCAACAGTGTCGCCTGTCTGACGTCGGTAAATTGACGGCTCTTACCAGTTCCACGCCTCCTCAACTCTCATGCAGACGGGAAAGATTCTCTTTGACACGGCAATTGTACTCAATAAAAGTAAATAATTATGTGACATTAGTCATCCATTAGTGTTATCTCATTCCAGTAACATGTTACGCTATTATGATAAATCGTTCAACTTAAAGGGCTGCCAACTCTCACGCATTCGCCGTGAGAATTTGTGCTTCATTCACGTTCCCGTGCTGTAGTCAGTAATTATTCAATCAAGGAAATGCGTGTGTTTCACGATCGTTCAAATTGTTTAAATGAAATAAGACCATTTGAAACATTTTTATGCAATTCCACTGCTTCCAACCCGAGTGAAGAAACGCATGAGAATTCCGGAATCATAATTGTTCTCATATTACTAGTGGCGAAATCCACCGTAACACGTGTAAAACTGATAAACTGCACAAGGACTTCAATTCCACCTGAGAATCTCTACAAACGGTTTGATAGAATAATTTCTGACTACAGCATGGGAACGTGATTTAAACTAAAGCCGAATATGTGAAAGTTGAGAGCCCTGTTAAATAATGAAAACGGTAGTTGGTTACGTTAACAGGTATATATACAGGTAACGTTATAATTTTTTTTTTTTTAAATAAAAAAAATTTGTAGAGGCGGTTAACGTAGCTTTTTCTCCCGTCTGCTTCCTGAAATTACGTTATAATTTTAGTTTCAGTAGTAGCCTCAACAGAGACTCAGCTAACGTTAGTTTCTACTGTGCACAGTATAGCTACACAGTATGGTATTTGCCATTGCCATTAGGTAGACGTTAGAGGGGATCCAGTCGCGGTACTTTCCGCTTCTTAGAAGGCTGCATTTTTAACGGTTCTCCCTTAATTCCATCCGTAAAACTGACATATAGTGTAAGGGACAAGTTAGATTTAGGGTTAGGGGATAGAGCCAAGGCTCAGGTTAGGGAAAGTACCGCTACTGGATCCTTTCTGACGTCTACCTTGCCATTTCTTCTCCTGGGGCTCCTTACTTCGTTCAAGCTAGCTTGCGGCTCCTCCTACCTTCGGGACAGACCAAACACTGCTTACTGACGTAAAAAGCGTCACTAGATGTGCGCCTGTATTTAAAAATATAGCGCGGGAATGCCGCCACAGACACACTGATCGCTTTACCTGGCAAAGAATGAAATACAAGTGCTTTCATCAGTGAGTCATAGGCTCAATCACTGTTGTTTTATCCCCCCTCTCTGACAGACACTGACTTAACAGACAGTAACGAGATGGAAATCTTACGGATTACCACTTTAAGGAGAGATAGGACATAAGGCAGGGAAAACTGAATCAATGCTATCATTCCCAATTGCCCTTACGAAATACTTTTGCGAATAGGCCTTCCAACACAGGTTGTCATCATACCACAATGAATGTATCTTCCTTCTAACGTACAGGCCTCATAGACATTCTGATTATGGGCCAATACAGCAAACTTAGGGCCTTAACACCTAGCTGACGTTGTCGGAGGGACTTCAGAGTATTTGTTGGTGACTTACGGTATTGTACTCCCTGATGTTAACCAAAGAACTAATGTGTTAAAGGATTTTAGGAAATAAATTGTGCTATTTCATTCCATTTTGGTCTTTTTAATGAAGGCTCAACGTACCCCATACCCTGGATCAAATTACCCCGCACTTGGGGTACCTTGAGTCAGTGGACAAGGATTTTTTAACATCAGATTTCACCAGTTTTAATTACTCCTCTGGATTGTTATAATTTAGATTATTTTCAAGGACATCCTTGGCCATGATTGGCCACTTGAAAAAAAGTCAGAATGAAAACCACAAAACTGGCGAGTATCAAAAATGTGAAAAATGGCTCATCGTACCCCACTCTCCACTATTTGTAGATAAGAAATACTGTGTTTAGATTGCTTCTAACGGTGAAAAAATGGCTGAAAAGGCAGCGAAAGCGCTCAATGACTTAATGCACTGCAATATGCATGGTGTAGGTAGTGTAGATCAGGAGAATTTCTAGCAGTTCGCCCTCGACTGTTTTGATGACGAACATTCTGTGGAGTCTAAGAATGAGAATGACGAGGATGATGGCATTGATGAGGTTGTTGACTTGCCCAGATTCCCTGCACAAAACTGGCTACATCTCTGCAACCAAACATGCTGGAGAAATGTTTTTGGTACCCAAATAAAGCCTTTTGAGTCATGAATATGAAAATATGCATAACTCATATCACCCAAAATGCGACTTAATACCTGATTTGATGTGATGGGTTACATACAGAAGAAAAAGCACAGTATTTTCTATTGCCTTTTATTGCAGGGATGTCTCTGTCAAATTGTGGCTTAAGAGAGTGCGTTAACCGCTCTAAACATTAAATGCACCAACTCAAGACAAATTAACAGCTTGTTAAAATTCTATGATCGCAATTGAGGTTGGAACAAAAACCAGCGTACACAGTGGGCCCCCAGGAATGCTGATGAAAACCACTGATAAAAAACAACTTGTAAATGTCAAATGCAGGGGAAAGGAAACAAATACACAGTGTCTTTGTCATATTGCAGTGTGGCTGAAATCCTGTCAATGCTAAGCCATGTATTTTGTTTATAATGATTCGCATGTTCTTCCTTCATTTTTCAGCTGCCTCTGCAACTGACTGGAATGTACAGACCTAAAAAACCCATAACACTGAAGTTTGTCCCACGAACAACAAATGAAAGAGGAAGCGTTGCTGGTTGATTCTGCTGTCGTAGATGTAATTTTCTTGTATGATCTTTCTTCATAATGAAATCTTTAATTGGATGTGATCCTCAGTGCATGAATGGCTTTTAACTGTATTTTATTCATGATACTGATGTTTTTTCTGTTGTGCCTTAGGTGATTTATGCACTTTTTTCTGGAAATTTTAGCTAATATCTACATAGTATCAGTATCAGATAATTTAATTTGACCTCTGTATGACCGGGGCTGGCTATCCAAATGTGTAAAATGAAGTGCCTTTGGAAGAAGCTGTGAAATGGTGGGGGATTTTACTTCTCATATCAGTACCAGTTGTTCGCCCTAAAGCAGGCATAGTCAGCAGCAGAATTATAGAATCCCCTGGGGAAAATGAAGAAAGCCTGTTCATAATTAACAACATTATTTATAATACAGCATTTAAGCTCAAAACTGTGTCCTTTTTTTAAAAGATTCTTTTTCTAATCTCAGTGTTTTTTAAGTAGTCCAATTTCTTTCTGAAAAAAGGTGTTAAAATAATTGGCATCTGTTTCGGCTATTTTAAATAAAACCATAAAATCATTAATCTTTTTTTTTTTTTTTTTAAAAAAAGTTTAAGTGACATTTTTAAATGAAGTTGAACTATCTTGAACTGTGTTGTGTCACTCCATCACTTGCCATTTCACCAGGGCATGAAAATGAGATGACATTCCTGCAAAATCTTTCTGTAATCTATCACCATGGGAAAAGTCAAGACCTTTACAAGCCTTGTACTATGTATAAAACATGCAGCTTATCACCGGGGAACTGTGGAGCTTTATTTGTGGCAATATTAAATAAATAACAAAGTGATTTAAAGTACAATTAAAGAATTAAATGGGCAATTAATTAATTAAAAGCACCGTCACAGATGACATGCGGTAAATGGCCCGCACCAAATTTGAGATTCAGACCAATGCCGCTGGGGGAGCAGCTGACTCTAATGCGGTGTGCCCCTTAACACGATGGGCTATCAGGGTGGCCCAGCTTTTAGATATACTTGGTAGGACATCACTTTACTCAAGCTCGACAACAGCGCTTGTTGGAAGGCTCTTTATCGACTGACTGGTCATTACTTACTTCATGGTGTAATCCAGTTCCCTAACTTTGTCCTTGAGTACTCCTGTGTTTCCTGGTTTTTGTCTCAACCAAAATGGCAGTCAGATTATTTTAACTAGCTATTAATTTCTCCTTACTAGGCACTTTTACTAGGTACTAATCAAAAAATAGCTATAACATGTACGGTATCATGTCTGTGGACATGCAGCGCTTATTGGGTCATATTACAAACATGTACTTACACCAGAGCAGGCCAATTATCTGATCACATAGACACTCAGCTGAAAGTAAAGACACCTGGGGCCATATTCACAATGAATCTTAAGCCTAGACGTAGCTCCGAACAAGCTGATTTGGGAGTAACTCCAAAAAAATGGGCGTATTACTCCTAATTTCGCTCTTCCCCCTAAGAGTAATTTACAAAGACTTTAAGACAGGGGTGTCCAATCTTATCCAGAAAGGGCCGGTGTGGGTGCTGGTTTTTGTTAGAGCCCAACACTAACACACCTGATTCTACCCACCAAGGTCCTCATTGAAACCCCTGATTAGTTAATTAGTGGAATCAGGTGCAGTAGCACTGCTGGCTAGGACAAAAACCTGCACCCACACCGGCCCTTTACGGATAAGATTGGACACCCCTGCTTTAAGAGCTAATAAAAGTAGCTCTGAAATTTCAGAGACACTAAGTGTAGTCAAGAGGACTCCTAAGTCATTAAGAGCAATTCACAAGAACTCCTAATCACTCCCACCAATTTCCAGCTTTGTCATCGGGTGAATATTTGTGGAAAAAAAAATAGTGATATTGAGTTATAACAAGGTGTAGCCTCTAGCTCAAGGGTATAATGATTGTGGTGGACTTTGGTACTGAATCACTGAGCCAACAAACAGGAACAGTGTTAAACGTAAGGATCACTTTGCTATTTGGCAAAATGCAACAATGTAGCACAGACATACTGGGCACGTCTCAGGCATTGGAGAGTAGAATTATTCACCGAACTGTCAATGCACTCTACAGACCCAAATAATTAAACAGTTCATCTGGGCAATTCCATTTTGCAGGTCAGAAGCCAATATTATTTTCCAGAATTTGGGGAAAATGGGGCTTGAAGTGAAAACACCAGAATGTAGTTATGGTTTATAGAAGAGGATGTGCTTTTTCATGTTTTTCTGCCATCAAAATATGCATGAATTATTGTCACTTTATATCTTGTGATAGGAAAGTTGGGATTTTATTCACATTAGAACATAGACAACATATTGAATGAATCGGGAAAAGGAGCGCGTCTTGGGTAGAAAATCAAAATCACTGTACCAGGTGCTCTACCAGGTGCTCTTAGGAATGGGGCAAGAATGTAACAAAAATCCGGGTGAAAAGTCTCAGGGTGACTGGATGAAGGCCTGGAAAAAAAGTAAAAAGGTGCGCTTTTTAATAAATGGCTAATGCATTAGCCATTTAATAAAGGCTTTTTTACTTTTTTCCACTACCAGAGTGCCTTAGACTCTTTTTTTCGGATTTTTGTTACATAGACAACATATGTTGAAAGTGAGACATTTTAGCATTTCATGAAAAATATAAGCTCCCTTTGAATTTGATGGGAGCAACACATCTCAAAAACTTGAGAGGGCCATGTTTACCAATGTTTAGTATCCCATCTTCTTTTAACAATAGTCTGTAAACCTCTGGGAAGTGAGGAGACCAATTGCTGAAGTTTTGGGAGAGGAATGTAGTCCCACTTTTGTCAGATGTAAGATTCTAGCTGCTGAACAGTCCTTGGAGGTCTTTGCCAAATTTTTTGTTTTATGATGTGCCAAATGTTTTCGATTAATGAATGGTCTGGACTGCAGGTAGGCCAGTTCAGCACTCACTCTTCAACTGCGAAGCCATGCTGTTGTGATGGATGCAGTATGTGGTTCGGCATTGTTTTGCTGAAATATGCAAGGCCGTCCCTGAAAGAGACATTATCTGGATGGGAGCATATGTTGTAAACCCTCTATGTACTTTTCAGCATTGATAATGCCTTTTCAGATGTGTAAGCTCCCACACCATAAACACTAATGCAACCCGATACCATCAGAGATGTAGGCTTTTGAGCTGCGCTCTGATAACAAGCTGGATGGTCTCTCTCCTCTTAAAACTGCACAACACAGCGTCCGTGGTTTCCAAAATGAATTTCAAAATTTGATTCATCTAACCACAAACAGTTTTCCATTCTGCTTCAGTCTATTTTAAATTAACTTTGGCCCAAAGACGACAGCAGTATTTCTGGATTGTGTTCACATATGGCTTCTTTGCACGATGCAGCTTTAGCTTGCATTTGCAGGTTGCACAGTGAACTGTGTTCGCAGACAATGACTTCTGGAAGTGTTCCTGAGCCCATGCAGTGTATTCCAGTGCAGAATCATGCCTGTAATTAATGCAGTGCCACCTGAGGGCCCAAAGATCACGAGAATCCAATACTGACCTTTGGACTTGTTCACTGCACACAGATTTCTCCAGATTCTCTGAACCTTTTGATGATATTATGTACTGTAGATTCAAAGTCTTCGCAATTTTACATTGAGGAACATTTTTCTGAAATTGTTCCACAATTTTTAGACACAGGTTTTTGCACATTGGTGAATCTCTGTCCATCTTTATTTCTGAGAGACTCTGCCTCTCTAAAATGCTCTTTTTATACCCAGTCATGTTACTGACTTGTTGCCAATTAACCTAATTAAATGCAAAATGCTCCTCCAGTTTTTTTTCTATTAGTACCACTTACTTTTCCAGGCTTTTGTTGCCCCTCTCCTGACTTTTTTTTAGATGTGTTGCTGCCATCAAATTCAAAATGAGCTAATATTTTTCATGAAATGGTAAAATGTCTCACTTTCAACATTTGATATGTTGTCTGTGTTCTATTGTGAATAAAATGTGGGTTTATCAGATTTGCAAATCATTGAATTCTGTTTTTATTTACAATTTACACAGCATCCCAACTTTTTTGCAGTTGGGATTGTATGTTAATGTTTGCCATAATGCTAAAGGCAGAATTTAAAACTTGGGAATTAGTACATTTTCTTTGTGGCAGTGCAAAGCTATTTCTGGCATAATGCTGATTAAGAAAATCCCTCTACACATCAAAAGCAATGACTTAAAAAACAGCTTGTTAAAATTCTTAAATTGATTTAATTTTATTCAGCTGATTTTTTTTTTTTTTTTGTTTTAACAGATCAACTTCTTTTGAAAGCACTGAAACCTTATTTCATTAGGCTAGATAAAACTGAATTCTCTCTTAACTCAAATAGCACCTGATGATCACTTTTTCAGTTTACTCCAGAACTGAGATTGGGAAGCAGTGCTCTAATCAATCTGACAAGGGGTGGACTCAGGGCTTAGGTGCAGACTAAGTTTTGTGGGTTTTATTAGGCACAGTCCAGGGCACAGTCCAGAGATCAAAAGCCAAATGGTAAACATGCCAGATCCAAGGGAGATCAGAATCATAAATCCAAAAAGTCAGCTGAAGTCAGAACCAAAAAATCTCAATGCACAATGGGTCAGGAAAACTCAATCTGTGGACAAGAAATTATCAGAACTGGAGAAAACACACCAGAAAAAAACAAGGCTCATAAGATAACTATGAAAGGAAGTCAACCCACAAAGTAGAAGTGCAAAACTGAGGCCGTATAAAGGGAGAAACTAACACGGAGCGAATAGCTATCTGGGCCTGGTTGTTCAAAACTCCGTTAATTTAACAGCTGGTTATAGCATTAACCACCTGACATTATGACCACTCTCTAAATAAGATTCTCGCAAAGGCTCCTCAATACTTAAACTAATCAGGGGGAAACCTACAAGATGTTCCAAAAACATACAAACATCTGTGCTTCCATTCAGAGATATAGATCCGGTGGTTTAGACTTAATCACTGATTAAAGTTAATGAAGCTTTGAACAACCGAGTCAAGGATTGTGTCCAAATAGTCTTTTTTGCCTAAGAAAGTTCCTAACTCCTAAAAAATGATGCAGAAATAATTACGTGGCAGCCATGACAAGGGGATTCGAATTCTTAAAATGTTAAGGAAAGGTGTCTCTGCTTCCTAATTTACCTCCTTTAACATAGGGTACACAGAACCATCCTTTTCGAAAAGAAAGCAGATAACGCTATCCCACAATTCTGCGCAGCAGCAATATTTAAAGCGAAGACCATTCATCTGGCCAATTGCGTAAAGAAACGTATTTGAATTCTCTAATTAGCGCGGTTGTCCTCCTAAGTTGTTCGGAATTCCCCTTTACACCTTTCCTTTATCTTATGACGTTTTCCACAAAGGTTAAAGAGAAGTGGTTAGGTTTTAGTGGATAGGACATAATTTTTTGACTATTCGGATGCAGCCCAGGTCTGCAGGAGCTAGGAAGCATGACTGGGGGTGTGGCAACACATAAGGTAATGAAATGACCAACAGAACAGGGAAGGCAAGAGAGGAAAAGGTTTTAATTCTGGATCATGGGTAAATATCTGTCAGCCAAACTATAAATAATAATAAACGATTTCAAATGAAATGCATAGTTTTGCATTTGATACTAGAAGAGGCACAGATGGGTTGAAGATTTTGTAATAATGGATCGGGGTAATGGGTCGACCTGAACAGTTTTTAGCACGGTATGTCATGTCTTTAGTGGAAAACCATTGGCCCCTAAAAGCCACGCCTCCAGGGGGATCCCCTGGAAGACTGCAAGAATGACAAAGTTTGCCAGCATAAAGGAGTCATTGCTTTATCCAGAATGATTTGTGAATATTTTCAAGTGTAACCTTACACAATGAGCTCCACCAGCTTTGCCAGTCAATTTGAGTCCTCTCCAATCAAAGTTTGGCTATCAAAGATATGTCACGCCGCCAATTTTTAATTAATTTATTTTTTTACTTGTGATACATTGATATCAAACATCAGAGGCACTTAACTTCTGTTTTGCACCTCTATTGCCAGTAGTTTTCAGCGAACTGGTCTCTTTGAAACACTTGATGGTGTTTCTTACAATGCCGTGGCAGCATTTAATATCTTCAGAAATTTTTTTAAGTGACCAACCAGCATCATTTAAGGCCACAATGCGGCTAAAAACAATCACAGGGAGCTCCTGCCGTTGTGCCATCATGTTAACTTTGTGACACTGCTGAAAGTTCATGTCACCATACTGGAACAACTGACCATCGGAAGTAATTTTGCAGAATAATGTTGCCTGAAACCAGTTTAAACAATTTTTCAGCATCAGTAATGAGCCTTCAAACATGCATTAATGCAATGCAGGAGTCAAAAAGTAAATTTTGCGAGCAGTCGGATAGCTCACTCGGCTAAGGCACCACATTGCGAAACAGAGGAGACTCTCACGGCACGGGTTGGAGCCCTAGTCGTACCAACCGGCAGTGGTCGGCAGCTTTTTCAGAGTAGCGCACAATTGGCCATTGGGAGGGATAATATTATATGGTGGCTTAAGGGCCTCCTGTTGGCTAGCCGGGCGCTCGCCAGGAAGATTCAAAGCTTGTTCATGTTCGGGTATCCTCCGCCCTCGTTCTGAATAGACCGATCCAGAGTACAGCCTACCCAGGCCTATCCAGCCAAGTGACCTCACCCAGCTAGCGCTCGCCATAACCTCGGACAAACAAACACTTATCCGAACTGCTTTCTCTATTGGGAAGAGTACATTCGCGCTTTGTTTCGGAATTTTTGTCATTATAAAATCTCACAATGGCAAAGCGGTGTTGTTACGGTGAGTGTAAATCGGACACGAGATACCCAGACTGGGTCGTAAACACTACTTTCAGGAGGGAGAGGGCTGGATATGGCAATTTATTTGCTAATAATTACTCATTATTCTGAAAGCTCAACTCGCGTTGTTTACGAACAATAACGCCTCTTGATGGCTTTGCACTGGGCCGTAAAAGGGTCAAGAGGCTGCAGGTTTTCATTCAAACAGAGCAGAAACACACCTGATACGATTAATGCAGGCTTCACACAGAGCTCCATTTCAATCAAAGACTGTCTTGGGCAATAACACTTGGGTGCTCCGAAAATGGTTTATGATCTTATCACACCATATGTAAATTGAATGCTACGTACCCTGCTTTGCAAGAGCACTGGCCGTGAACAATGCTTCTCTGTTCCTTGTCGATCGTTATTATCAATGAGTGTGGCTTCTGGGACTTCAGCATTGAGCGATAGCATTTGCATTTCGTTTCAACTTCACGGGCGTTTATAGCAGAAAATGACACTTCGTGAATATACCCAGATAAAAAAAATAATTATAACCCTTGTCTTTTGCTTTTTTTTTTTTTGCGATGCGATCCGTTTTTAAAAACTCGGGACTGATGTTTTCAGGAAGCGCTTCCAATGAGGTTATAAGGGATGTTGGCGCCATCTTCAGCAAAGCTTGACCTAGGTCCGGCCGTTGCTATGCGTAGTTAGGGGGTGGGCGGAGCTATGGATCGGTCTATTTGCGCGGATTCAACCAATGAGTGTATAAGAAGCAGTAGGCTGACAGGCGCGTGCTTACGAGGAAACCCGCGAGCTGTCTTCACTCTCCTGAGTTGTCTTGAACTTAATTCCCCAATTGGGCATTCCGGCTTCGGGTGGGACTGGAGATTCCAAATTTATACAAAAATAAATAATAAAATTTGCCACACCTTTCAATTGTTATAAAAATATTTACAGTGTTTTTGTTCATTACCCATATTTTTACCTCAATATACTTGTGGGATTTTTTAAATTTTGTTCTCATTTCCTTCAATAGTATTTTTCAATACATTTTCACCAAAAATTATAGAGAAGTAATATATTAGGACCCTTTTTAGACAAAAGTGGTGGTGCATAATCATCACTGCATACTAATTTTGTATGATACATTCTTATCAATGCGATGTATGACTGCACGTGAAAATAAAATGAACCAATGAAACACAGCACATTCATGCATTAAACTTTCTAACCAGGGTTGGGTTCAATTCCGTCTCATCAAATCCAATTCAACATCAATTCCAAACACTATATTCCAATTCCAATTTCGCTGCTTAATTCAAACCTATGGAATTTAGGCCTATTTCTCATTCTAGTGGAGATTCCAACGTCTCCAAACACCCCAAACATGTCCTGCTGAATTGCAGGGGAATGTGTCTATCATGATCCACAAGGTCTAGGTATGTTATTTTTCAGGTAATTCTGTAGCCATAGAACATGGTGTCCTGGGTTTATAAATGATTCAGTCAATATAAGTGTGATCTGGCTTCAGTTAAGCATTACTACTAACTGATACAGAAAATGTGTATGAGATTGTCCTAAAATTTGAAAAAATGCTGAAAAAATGTTTTTCCTCATTTTGAACCCACTTAAGGGGAATTCAATGAGAAAACAGAGGTTATTTGTGGTAGATACAATATTCAGCAAGATTTCAAATTGTTTTTACCCCCATCAAGTGTGTCTGGGAAGAATTACACAGAGTGTACTAATAAACCGGTATACGGGTTTGAATACATGATGCTATCATGCTTTGGTTGATCTACAAAAACTAATTTGCAGTCTGCAGTATTCTCTGGACTTGAGCACATCTGAGATGAACTGATGCACACTGGAAACACTGGCGCTTTTGTTGGACCATTCAAACTTACAAATTGGTTGTTTGTAATAATATATGTTGTATTTTCTTGGCCGCAGATGAAAAAGACCCTCCCGATTGTTACCAGGGTAACATTCAAAGCCAGCATCTGTCATTTTATATGCATGTGTTGGTGCCCATCACATGGATAACTTGAACATCAGTACATTGTTGCTGAAGGGTATAAAAGCATTTTGAAGCAGTATGCTATCCTCTTGCCGACATCTTTTCAGAGAAGTCCATGTTTATTTTAAAATTACATTCGGCGCATCACAATGATGTGGTGTCCTCGGCTGTTTTACTAGCCTATTAGCAATGCAGACCTGTCTCTCGATGAAAACATTCAATACTTTGAGAAGTGTAAGATATGACAATGAAGCTCTTAGGTGCGTGAACTGCTAACGATGAATATCAAGGAAGAATGGGAAAACATCCTTTAAAACTGAAACAATAGGCATCCTGCATTCCCCAAACAATAAGTTAGAGGGTTGTTGTAAGGAAAAGTGATGGAACACAGAAATAAATGCAACTATGTCTCAACTTTTTTGGAAGATGTTTCAGGGATAAAATTCCAATGAGTTTTCATGTAAAAAAGGGTAAAAAAATTAGTACCACCTTCTTCAGAACTGGGGTTGCATTAATGTTGGAACCAGTAATAATCATGAATATTTTCCAGATACATCGATCATCCACAACATTAAAACTACCTGCTTAATATTGCGTAGCTTAATACCTGCTTAATATTGTATAGCTTAATATTGCATAGCTCAAACTGGTGTCTAATCGAATTCCTAAACCCAGGATCTCCCAGCAGAACACTTGCCTGGGCATAATCAATCCCTCCACCAGCTAGTCTATTTCCCACAGTGCATCCTGATGCCATCTCATTCCCGTGTAAATGGTGCACATGATGTTCCTGGCCGATACACACCTTGAAAATAAAAATGGGAATGACTGGACTAGACGATCTTCTTCTGTTGCTCCGAGGTCCAGTTCTAATGCTCATATTGGATTATAGGCCCGTTGGACGGTGGGCTGGGGTAGAACGAGCACTGCAACTAGTCTGCAGGTGCAAATCGCTATACTCAGCAGCGTTGTCTTTTGTGACACATTCTTCACATAAATGTCATTAAATTCTCTGTGACTTGTGGCACAGTAGGTTGCCCTTCTGCTTATTCGGGCCAGATAGGATAACCATCCTAGGCCTTGTGCATTGATGAGCCTTTGGCCCCAACACCCTGTCAATGGTTTGTGCATGGTGCCTTCTGGGACCACTGTCAGTAGCAGGGGCGCAATTTACAGGGGGGACACGGAGGGACATGTCCCCTGCACTTTTTGAAAAGGCAGTATTGCGCTCTTTTCCACTTTATGGGATACGCCAATATTTTGATCAATTTTATCACTTTCTGCTGTATCTTGCATTTAATTTATTTTGTTTAACGATGAAAAAACATGGTCGTTTTGCTCAACATCAGAACTAAGAGAATTAAGAATTTATGCCAGAAATGTGTCTCCCCCACCTACCTTTGAAATCAAAATATCAAAATTACGCCCATTGTCGGTAGCTCCTCACCACTGCTGACTGGGAGTACCCCAGAAGCCTTGCTGCTTCAGAGTTACTCTGACCGACCCATCTTACCATAATGATTTGGCAAATCAAAGTTGCTAAGGTCCCATTCCTCCCACATCCAACATGTTCACCACGAGAACCGACTGTAATTACCATCTGTGGCCTGTGCTGTAAGATAAGCAGCGGCATTTGCTTCATTTGTGTGTGTGGTTTTAATGTTTTGGCTCATCGGTGTACCCCACAATCCCGGCATTCTAAATCCAATCGGTCTCACTCATGATGAAATGAAGTACGTTTGCAAAAATCTGGCAACCCAGTAGGTAACTCCCATGTGGCGGACATAATATTATGCTTTCCACAGTCTGCGCCACAAATCGTGAAGTCGTCTTGGAGGCACTATGAGTCCATCAGCAATGTCTGATCAACACTATTTTTCCATGGAGACGTGGGCTTTACTCATCATTCTGATAACCTTGATTTTGCTGTAAGTCGAACGAATCCTTTTAATCTTGTGTATTCGTACGACTCGATCAATAACGTTACTTCCAAATGTTTCAACTTCTTGGAAACATTTTTGGCCAGTTCGCAGAAAGGACGTATTCATTGTTCAAAGCGCAGAACCATCGTATGAGATAGGGGTTTACTGTTAATAGTTGTGTAATGTTTTGAAAACAACCTTTTTTTCCAAAATGCAGCTGCTCAACCCGGAAGTTGGAGCTTTTCTTTATATGAATAATGACGCAAAATGAATTTGAACTTTTTCAACACCGTTTTGTTGGTTCATTTTGAAACAACAAAATTAATGGAGTTACTAAAAGTGAAGCAGATAATGAATATATGTTCAGGCAACACCAGCAGATAAATGGCGGAAACACTTTTTAATAGTCTAATATGTATGAACAATGTAAGTTCACACAAGGACGCAATCAAAAGGGAGGGAGGAGGAGACGCAACCCCCCCCCCCCCCAGCAATGTTCTCTGGCAGCATCGCTGAAAAGACGGCGTATTCTCGCGTACACATCCGGTTCACTTGTCTTGTCATATTACGACCTTTAGTCCATGCAATCAGTGCTTCACCGGTCATTTTGCTAGATTACTTTATCAGATCTACGCTTTCAGAAATTTCCCTGACCTTATTTTTCTACGTCGAACTAAATGAAAACGCCCGCTTAAATAAATATTAATGTAATGTGGAATATTGAACGTTTGTTTGCGTTGTTCGGAAGTTACTGCTCCCCTCTGTACTGTGCACAAATCTGGTCTGTCTACAGTGTAGGCGTTATGTCTAAGCTACGGGTGGCTTATCATGGCGCCCTTAAGCTGCTACTTGGGATGAGCAGGCAGTCAAGCACTAGTTTACTATTTGCCAGTAACAGGATTGATACTCTCGACGCCAAGTTACGTAAACTGTCTCATTCATTTGTTACCCGATTGTTGTGCTCTGAGAATTCTATTGTCCACACCCTTGTTCATGCCGATTCGTTTTATTTCAGTCCGTTCTGGAGGCATTATGCTAATCTTGTTTTTAAAATGTAGTTTTTTTATTAGTTAGGTTTTTATTATCCTGTTCTGTTTTTCTTCTATATTTAGTATTTTTGTATGTATGTGTGATATGGGCCAGGTGCCTGAAATAAAGTTTAAATAAATAAAAAATAAATAAATCAGGCCCAGACCAAGCGTCGCTGATTGCTTGCAGAGTATTCAAGTTCCGTGCGAAACACTGATCTGTCGGCTATGCGTCAGCGCGAACAGTACCGTGCACAAACAAGTGCGAGCGTCAGACGTTCAGGCTCAATCAGTAGTTGGCAGTTTCGTCGGCAATATGTTCATTCAATTGAACTGAGGAACATCCATTTTGGATACTTTTCAAGAATACAAAAATAGAGCTTTTTACTGTACCATGTACATTTCATGTTAAATAAAATACCAGTATTTTGTTGCATTCTTAAAGCAACAAGAAACAACGGACATTTTTTCCGAAAATTACTCCTTGCAGTGTGAGGAAATTTGTAGATGTCCTCCCTATACCCTCATACTGTTGTAGCCTGGTTTTTGTTTTGTAAATTTATGTGTTGGTCTGACAGTAGCATCTCCCCCTCTGGCCCTTACTTCATCTCTCTCCTCTCTGTTGGATTGCTGGGTTTGAGTGACAAAACCAGCCCATGCGCCCTATATAGCCGGCCCAAAACCAGCCCAACAACCAATAAATCCAGCCCAAAAACTAGCCCAGTTGCAGAACTCAAAATATGCCCCTGCCAAACCAGATTTTTTGAAGTACAACAGCATTGCTACCATTGCCAGAAGTATTTAGTGTAGTATCTAAAAATTTGCGTCATAAGTGTGCCATAATATATGATTTTGTGAAATCCAACACATTCAAGACTTGTGTAATTACATTCAGTACATTATAAATGAAATACAGCTCTGTGAACATGAAGACTTGTTCTCAATTTCTATCGTGGGGCCCACTCTGTGAAGTAGATTTTTTTTCCAATCACAGCTCTCCTGTGATCTGGAAAAACCTAGTATGTATGTGACTTTTGGGAGAAACGGAGTTTGACACTCATTTGCCGTAATTAAGAGCGGTGAAAATCTTAACACTAGCTATTACTGTTATTTGAACTGTCAAAATCAAGTTTCTATTATTTTTTTCAGTTAGGAAAAGTCCAGAATCCAAAGGTTTTTGTTCAGTTGCGAGAATCCTTGCCTCTGATAAATTCACTAGGTTTTTCCAGATCACAGGAGAGCTGCAATTGGCAATTTTCTTAAATAGCTCCATTTTATGTTAAGAGCAGTTATTTACCCTCTTAAGTCACATATTGACAGATATTAATGTATGCCATGAAGAATAAAAATTCTATATCCACATTGTGATAAGTTGGACACAGCTACTTTAAAAGAGGGAAAAAATGTAACCAATCAAATTCAGGAATTGGTAGGTTCCTAATTGGAGAAAGCTAATTTACACATCGTCCCAAAAACTTACCATTTATGATGCACGCAAATTATACAGAGTAAAATTTTACTGTTGGCTTACTATACTAGCTGTATGTACTGATTTGGCCATACAATATTCTACATTTTGGCCAAATGTATAGTAGGCAGAGATAAGTTAAGCGGGTGGGTCTTTCTTTAACTGACATAACCAAATTACTGTTTACATTGGGGCGGTAGACAGAGTCTGACTATCCACCCTTTTCATGACTTTGTGACGTTTCCCATAAATCATAGTGGCTGCTGGTTCTTGTCTTCCAGTTGATGTGTTTGTTTATGGTTGCATAGCTGCAAAAGCCGGCTTTTAGCTAATACAAATGGAAACAAAACAGAGGTGGAGACACAGTACTGATGTTTTGAGGACAATTCCGTTACAGTGCCTTACCCGTCACTTCTCACGGAGTGGATAGATGACATGAAACAATGGCCCGATGTTAACTACATTGACATAGTTAATTATCAACCTCCGCCAGAAGAAGTCAGCAGGAGGTATATGTGATCAGTGTCGTTTTTCTGTGTGTTTGTGAACAAGATAACTCAGTAAGTAATGAACAGATATTTCAGAAATTTTGTGGCTGGGTCGCTATTACATCAGGGATGGACCCTATTGATTTTGACGGCGATCGGTCAAACAATATGCCCACCACAGCAACCATTGCGAAATCCTATGTTGCAGATATACAGGAGTGGGCATGTCATATGAAAGTTATGAAACGAGTTGAGTAAATTTTGCATTTGTTGCAAGCTTCAGTGAGCAACAAAACCAAAATTTACTCAATGACTTTAATAACTTTCTCATTCTGTTTATCACATACTGTATCTCACAAAAGTGAGTGCACCCCTCACATTTCGGCAATTAATTGATTATATCTTTTCAAGGGACAACGTAACAGAAATCAAACTTGAATATATTCTAGAGTAGTCATTGTACAATATATGTAGCAGCGTAGATTTACTGCACTGCCCAAATAACTGAACAAACAGTCATTATTTCCAAAATGGGTGGCAACAAAAGTGAGTACACACCCCAATTGGTAATGGTCAACCAAGCAATGAAACGTGACTTATTCATCATGTTCATGCTTTTTTCTGCTCAACTGGGCCATATGAGGTTGTGTAACGTGTTGAAGGTTTAAATTGTGGTGCTTTGGGTGCAATGCTCTCATTCTGGTCACTGGATGGTCAACATGGCACCTCATGGGAAAGAACTCTCTGAGGATCTGAAAAAGAGAATTGTTGCTCTCCACAAAGATGGTCTAAGCTACAAGAAGATCTGTGAAACCATGAAAATGATCTATAGCACAGTGGCCAAGGTTATTCAGCAGTTTTCCAAGATGGTTCTACTCGGAACAGGCCTTGTCAGGGTCGACTGAAGAAGTTGAGTCCTTGTGCTCTGCATCAGATGCACGAGTTGGCTTCAGAAAACAGACGCAGGAGTGTTGGCAGCATTGGTAACGAGGTTGCAGCAGTGGGAGAACAGCCTTTCAGTGCTCAGACCATACGCCGTGCACTGCACAAAGTCGGTCTGCATGGCTGTCGGCCAAGACGGAAGCCTCTTCTGAAGCTAGCCCACGAGAAAGCCCCAAAACAGTTTGCTGAAGACAACCAGTCCAAGATCATGAACCACTGGAACCATGTTCTGTGGTCTGATGAGACCAAGATAAGATTGTTTGGCTCAGATGGTGTCCAGCATGTGTGGCAGCGCCCTGCAGGAGTACCAAGACAAGTGTGTACTGCCTACAGTCAAACATGGTGGTGACAGCATCATGGTCTGGGGCTGCATGAGTGCTTCTGGTCCTGGGGAGCTGTGCTTCATTGATGGAATAATGGATTCCAACATGTACTGTGACATTCTGAAGCAGAACATGATGCCCTCCCTTCAAAAATGGCAGTTTTTCCAACATGATAACGACCCGAAACACACCTCCAAGATGACAACTGCCTTCCTGAAGAAGCTGAAGGTGAAGGTGATGGCATGGCAAAGTATGTCTCCAGACCTGAATGCCATTGAGCACCTGTGGGGAGTCCTCAAGAGGAAGGTGGAGGAGCAGCAGGTGTCCAACATCCACCAGCTCCATGGTGTTGTCATGGGGGAGTGGAGGAGGATCCCAGCAACAACCTGTGCAGTTCTGGTGAATTCCATGCCTTTGAGAATCAAGGCAGTGCTGGACAACAATGGTGGTCACACTAAATATTGACAGTATGGACACAATTTGGCATGTTGACGGTGAGGAGTACTCACTTTTGTTGCCACTCATTTTGGAAATAGTGACTTTTTGTTCAGTTATTAGGACAGTGCAATAAATCTACACTGCAACACATATTGTACGATAACTACTGTAGAATATATTCCTGGTTTCATTTCTGTAACGTTGCCCCTTGAAAAAATATAATAAATTAATTGTCGAAATGTGAGGGGTGTAGTCACTTTTGTGAGATGCTGTAACTGAATCGCGTAATTTCATGGAAAGCAAATGTAATTTCCCTTAGCGCCCAATGTATGTTAGCACTGCGCTAACTACATCGCTCTACTTACCCAGTATCTAAGTAGCAGACATTCATGGCTGAATGAGCAACGCTTTGTAAATTCAGTCAACTGAGTAGCTAGCTAATGTTCGCTCGCTGGGTAACAAACTAATGATACATATTGGTTTTGAAAAAGTATTGCGTGCACGCTACCTAGCTAAGTAATGTGAACTTAGTGATGTGAGTGGAGCTTAACTAGCCTGCTACAGTGCTCAGCCATAGCAATTCAACCAATGTTCACTTGGTATTCAGTCTGGCTTAGTAGAAACAGCGAGACGTAACGCTAAGCAATTTTTTCCCCCCAATGCTCTCAGCCAATGCGATTTTTGCAAAAATGAAATGTAGGGTAATGTCAAAAATATGTCATGACCTGGGCTATGGGAAAAGTACTTCAGTTATGTGATAAACCTTAAATTTCTTAAGATCCATGTTCACTCAGCAAGATTACGACTGTGCTGCCTTGGCAGAGGTTTGCACTCAAGGAGTGCCTCTAGTTATTACCTTGTGTTTTCCAAAGGCGTTGATGGCAAAGAATTGTGAAATTATAAAAGCACGGAGGCATATAGTTACCTGCATAGTAACAAAATAGGTAAAGTACTGCTCAAGAAACACAGCGACTTCATATTTCAGAAGGCAGCTGTTGAGCCCAGCCAGAGTGTCAGTCAAGCTAGAAATACAGCGTGGGTAATGCTGAGGGTAAGTGGAGTCGTGGAGACAGTCGACTGCTTGTGTATTGCCGGATTAGGGAAATCATGTAATCATGCAGCAGCTATTCTGTGGAAGGCAGCGTTATTCATTAAACCAAAGCTCCCTTCAGTTATCCAAACATCAGAACAATTAAATATATTTACAAAGACGTTATTGTGCTTTTATTGCCGAAGATATATATGCTTATTGTACCCCCGCTACGAAGTAAGCGGGGGTATATAGCAGGCCGACCGTCCGTCCGTCCTTCCGTCCGTCCTTCCGTCCGGGGTCATATCTCAAAAACCGTTGGAAATATTTCGACCAAACGTTGTACAATCGTGAACCATGTCACAAACTACGCATCCAGTCATTTTCAGCTTTCTGGGATGTCAATTTTCTGACGTTTCCATGGAAACGTCACATTTTGTACTTTATTCTATAGTGGACAATGGGGACAAGTTTTCTCGGAAACTACTACACCTAGATGAATGAAATTTTGTTTGTAGGTACTCCTGACGATACTCTTGAACGAGTTCGAAACCCAATTCCGAAACTTTATTTTTTACGGAGTTATTGCCCTTGAATCTTTGATTCGACTTAGTGCAAAAAATCCGCGGGATGCATCAATGGGGACAAATTTTCTCGGAAACTATTACACCTAGATGAATGAAATTTTGTTTGTAGGTACTCCTGACGATACTCTTGAACGAGTTCGAAACCCAGTTCCGAAACTTTATTTTTTACGGAGTTATTGCCCTTGAATCTTTGATTCGACTTAGTGCAAAAATCCGCCGGGATGCATCAATGGGGACAAATTTTCTCGAAACTATTACACCTAGATGAATGAAATTTTGTTTGTAGGTACTCCTGACGATACTCTTGAACGAGTTCGAAACCCAGTTCCGAAACTTTATTTTTTACGGAGTTATTGCCCTTGAATCTTTGATTCGACTTAGTGCGAAAATTGGCTGGGACGCGTCAATGGGAACAAGTTTACTCGGAAATTACTACACCTAGATGAATGACATTTTGCTTGTGGGTACTCCTGACGATACTCTCGAACGAGTTTCGAAACCGAGTTACGAAACTGTATTTTTTACGGAGTTATTGCCCTTGAATCTTAATTCAACTTAGTACGAAAATCGGCAGGGAGGCATCAATGGAGACAAGTTTGTACACTAAATGGACCTTTTTGGTACTTGATTTGAATATGACTGCATATTACATTTCCATAGAAGCGTTATTTGCTATTGACATTCATTGAGCGACAAATTGGGAGCGGGGGTATGTGAGCTTTGCTCGCTTTTTTCTTGTGTTCAGAAGTGAGTGGGTAAATGATGAAGATCCAATTGATGTCATTACCTCTGCCCAACAAAGTTGGAAGAGGTTATGTGATCATTGCCGTTTGTCTGTTGGTTGGTTTGTTGGTTTGTTTGTTAGCAGGATTACGCAAAAAGTTATGGATGCATTTTGCTCAAATTTGGTGGAATGATTAAGTATTGTTCAAGGAAGAGGTGATTCGATTTTGGGAGGTCAAGGTCAAAGGTCAAGCTCAAGGGCATGCAAAAGGTCAAAATGGTTTGTTTGTAAGCAGGATTACGCAAAAAGTTATCGATGGATTTTCCTCAAATTTGGTCGCATGATTAAGTATTGTTCAAGGAAGAGGTGATTCAATTTTGGGAGGTCAAGGTCAAAGGTTAAGGTCAAGGGCATGCAAATGGTCAAAAACACATTAAAAACATATTTACACGAAGGCTACAGGACTGCATAAACACGGGTTGCTAGCTAATACTTGCAGAAATAACATTGAGTACATTGGCGGAGGTACTTGCGCTCTCTAGTTATTTCTGATATTTTTGTTGTTTGGGCTAGCTGGCTCTGTTTGTTGCTGTCATTGGCATCAAGGCTACCAGAAACACAAAACTGGACAGCAGAAGTAATCATTCTGTCATGGCAGCGCCCATGGGCTTCTGGTGAAACGAGTGGATAATAGTCAGCAGTTCATTGACAATGTCATTCACAGTGTTGAAGCGCTGGAGTCTCTCATGAAGCGGGGAAACAAAACTGCAAAAGGGAAAATGGGTTCCTTGACTTTAAAAAAAAAAAAAAAAAAAAGTGAAAGGCCGGTTTATTGAAAGCCAGGGGTAGCGTGTCTGTCCTTAAGGGGAGGAGAAATCCAAAAATCACTTCAATCTGCTCAAGAACGGGACAATCAATCAGAGGGAGCAGGAGGGAGAAGTTTATGCTTCAGGGGCATTTTAATGTTCTAAGTTGACTGTTACAATGATTTGTAGGTGTACTTTGACTTTAGCCTGGATTTTCCCAAAACCTGATTTTTGCCCCGATTGCTATCATTTAAGGCACTATGGGCTCTATCTTTCACACTGCCTTACCCGTTGCCACTACCCGCAACCCGTGAATTACGCATTTAGCAGCTTCCACTATCCCTAAACGATATCTTGCGGCCACACTACCCGCTATGCATTATGCCTAATCCTTTATTTGCGCCTGGAGGTGTGCCCGTGGGCGTGTTTATGCGCTTTCCCTAAAATTGCTATCTTGACCACACACTTTAGGGAAAGCGTGTAGCGGGTCCTAAAACCACGCGCTACCCGCATTTTGGCTTTCACAAGAGCCCTATGCATTAGCACTCAGCAACGGAAATTTTTTTCCCGTGAGAGCGGCATTTCAGAACTCTCTTGCGAATGAAGGTAATTTCGGCGACAAGTATGTACACCTGTTTTTGCAGCATGGTCACTCAACTTGCTGTAAAAAAAATAGACAACTGTCCGATTGGAAAATGTAAACGGACGAAACCACGTACTTGTCACCAGAATTACCCTCATTCGCTGAAGAGTTCTGAAATGCCGCTCTCGCTGGGGAAAAAAAAAAAAAAAGTTACGTTGCTGAGTGCCAGTGCATATACCTAATTTTATTTTTCTAAAATGGGATTTTGTTCTATGCTTCATTTCAGATGGGAGAGGGAGTTGGAAGTGCATGGCGAAATGCTTTTTTTTTTTTTTTTTTTGAAGTTTCCATCACAAAAGGGGTAGGCTTGATTTATTTATTTTTTTTACTACATACCAAACATTAAACAATTTGTCAATGTCAAGTAATAATAATAATAATAATAATAATAATAATAATACAATTCATGATTAACTTAACAAAAACAGATCCTCCCCTGACTGGATTTGACCTCATGCACGGGCAATTTAACTTCGTCTTCGGAGAAACGTGGCGACCTTCCTCTCTCCATCACGGATTTCGGTTTGAGGATTTGGGATAGCGCAGCCTGCTCCGAAAGGCAATGGCACCTGGCACACGGATTGGTTTAACTGGCGTAACGCCCAAACCACGCCTATGCATAATGTAACGGGTAGCGCAGGTGATTTAGGGATATAGGCAGGTGTGCAAGATAGCAACTTACGCGGGGGAACGCCTCTTACGCAATGCGAAATCCCCAAATAACGGGTTTAGGGACTCTGGCGTAAGATAGGGCCCTATATCTCACTTATTTGTGGAGCTTTTCTCATGAAATTTTGACAGAAGTCTGTGTACATATCAGGAAGTCTACTGAACTAAAAGTTTTGGTTTAGCACTTTGGGTCTGTGAGTTATGGTGATTTATATTTCATATCGAGGGGGCAAAAAATGGCAAAATCCTCTTTTACCCCACTAAATCTCTAGTATTATGTGTAAATGCTTTATTCTAGTTCAGAAGAAGGTGTAAACATAACTAAATCTAATAAAAAAAAAAAGCCTGATTCAAATATCTTGCTTCAGTCCTGGGATATAAGGCAAAGAAATAATGGTGAAATCGGGGTGGTGGCCATCTCGAATCACATGACCTAATTATGCAAATTAGGTCAAATTCATATTTTGTGTATTTCAGGTCATATACTGTCAATACACCAAGTATTAATGATTTCTATCCAAAAATGACAATTTTTTTCCAAAAAGTTTCTCCTCCCCTTAAAGGAGCTGTGTCAAGATTACTACGCATGCTCAGAACTTTGAAAACTAACAA
Source organism: Gymnothorax javanicus (assembly GCA_029692085.1). Lineage (NCBI taxonomy): Eukaryota > Metazoa > Chordata > Actinopteri > Anguilliformes > Muraenidae > Gymnothorax > Gymnothorax javanicus. The sequence continues at coordinate 23,707,370 of CM056206.1, read as the reverse complement.
GAAATCAAACAAATTGAATCCGCTCCATGGATGTATTATATTAGAACTGGATACTGAACCAGGGCTGACACGCACGCCAATGTGGGCTTAGCAAACAAAGCTGATATTGCAAGTCACATGATGCCATTGGGGCCAAAAATAAATTTCTCCACAGGGAACAATTGAAAAAGACAATCTGTTAAATTCGTGAATACATTTTTTTTGACTATCACAAATGATCAATATATACTCTTGATTTTTCTGTTTTGTAAATCATTGGTGCCTTTTTCCACGGCAGCGACAAAATTTTTTAAATTTTTATCCAGGCTAAGTGAACGCCGAAGGGACCTTGTCCCTAAATGCGTTCTCGTGGTACAGCTGCAGATGTGAGTACCTAAGTGTAGAGCAGTGGAGTCTTCGGTGATTCCATGCTGTCAAAGGTGATTGCCAGGTTGGTGAAGCAGGTGTAACAATACAAATGTTTTCATTTGTTATAGCAACTCAAACACTACACCTAGCCTTTATGTAACGTCACAGTATAAATCATAAACTAGCATAGACTGGTGTTCATTAACTAACGCTGGATAACGGGCGTTTATAGACATTTGGGGTCATCCAGGCGCTTTGCCTTATGTATGTCACGAACTGCATAGCAACCCCAAAGTAACCAATTAGCTTGGTGAAAACAACTAGGTTGCGTCCATTAGAAGAAGGTTATGATGCAGTAAGTAGTGCCAGAAAAAACATGCCCAGAAGTTGTGAAGCAGTGTTTTGCACCTCTGACAATTTTCAGGAAGGGGAGAAGGTCTCTCTTAACACGTTCCCACCACGGAAACAATCTCCTGAGCGCTGTAATGTATGGTTAGCGGCTGTCAATAAATATAGGCAGGATGGTAGCCATTGGAGTCCTGTAAAAAGTCTTGTGTGGGAAACACTTTATAACAGGCGAATTAATCGTGTCACGCATATACTATTCACGTATACTATGAGTCTGAATGTATGACAACTTGTTACATTCACCCAAATAACTGTGACAAACATCTGAGAGGGGATTTCATTTGTCTATACTTCAAGTAATTGAGACACCATAGCACTGCAAGATCTGTCGCAATAATTGCATGAACCAGGGCCGGTGCACATGGGGTAAAGATCCATGACGACAATTAGTCCTAGCTAGTTCTCAATCGTTTTCCTTTATTAATACGTTTTCCAATTAATGTAATAATCAAGTGGTAATTGAAGACACGGCTTCTCTCCCCCATGCGATCTAACAGCGACAAAATAATGGGCTACATTCAGTACAGAAAAATAATTTAATTGTAGTTAGGTCTAAGCTCTGGCACTCAGCGACAGTAATTTTTTCCAGCAAGGGCGGCATTTCAGAACTCGTCAGCGAATGAAGGTAATTTCGGTGACAAGTACGCACACCTGTTTTTGCCGCAAGGTCACCGCAATTTGCTGTAAAAAAAATGGACAGCTGTCCGATAGGAAAACGTGAACGGACGACACCACAAACTTGTCACCGCAATTAGCTTCATTCTTCAAGACTGTTAAGGTACTCATGACATTTTAGTTTCATGGATGCTATATCTGCTTCACAATATGGAAGGTAGACTGCTTAGATGCGGATCTGCCTCAATGTTATTTTCACTGAGGCAAGCTGGTGTCCGTGTCAAGCGGAAGTGACATTGCACCCTGGAGGTCCATTCAGTAACTTTTGAAGGTGACATCCTATAATCGTGCATTTAGCTAACTCTTGCTTTGCTTTTTCGTATTAAAATGTTCAAGATATACCTAAATATCCATTACTTTGAATATCTTACACCGATTCATGGCTACAGTGTTTTGCTGCTTCATGTATAATGTGCTAGGTATAAGTAGCATTGACTACGTCCATTTGGGCACTTTCAGCATGGTATAAATTCAGCCCAAAAAACTGCATAGCTAATCATTCATTTACCATTGCATGTACATTCTTAATTCTTAAACCAATGGCAGATGTGCATACTTGATGTTGGAACTCTTCAGCATTTTTTAAGATAAGATACAAAACATGAATTATCTATTATTTTATGCATGAGCTGAACTTGCATGATAGCACTGCACAAACAGACATAGTATTTGTAGTTGAGCCTTTATTAGCTAGAAGTTTGGAGTGGGTAGGAAACACTCGACAAGATGAAATATGAACGATACACTGTTAGTGAGCAGCATTAGTGCACGGGAGTGATGCTATAGAGATTCGTTGATGTGGCTGAACTCCATCTACGCCAAAAAATACGAGTCCCAGAAGAAAGAAACAGATTAGCACGAAAGGAAGATCGACTTTATGTCCATTTTATAATGGGGCTGCTAATTATGAGATTACTTAGGATTTTCTGTATAAGGGGAAGAGAAAGAATTCTGTATTCAACCTCCATCAATATTGAATAAAATCAGCACTTTTTTGGCTTACCTTGATGTTTGAGTACCCAGAGAAACATTCGGATGTGCAAGCATGTCAAGCGTGCATCCTGTCAAGAAAATTTAGAGATTCATTTCTAGAGCTGATAAACGTGGTAATGGCATATAACAGCGACAGCCATGTTACTGATGACACACTAGGTTAGGGCTTGCGCAGCATATGCATTGGCGATATTAAATATTGAAATTAAATTCTAAACCCCCTTCTCAGTAATAAGCCCCCCCCCCAAGTATATTGGCGCCCCTTTTCAAAATCTTTCTGGCAAATAAAAAGCCGGAAAAAGTGGAGGTTGGTTACGGAATTCTTTCCAGGGGAAGGACTCGAGTGTATATTAACTTAACCACTTGGCGCTCGGAGCCCTGTTTACTCGCGAACAATCGCCGGGCTTGAGTCCCGGATCCATCTGGGTGCGCTGGCCCAGATTATTTTCACTGATGGTCGTTGGCGTAATGGGTGATAAGAACTGTGCTGTTTAGCATCTTTACCATCCAAACACTGACTTGAGTTCATGCGATATACGATAAGGATGCAATCAATTACACTACATATATCTTTTACTTACAAAGAAACAGATTGCGAGGTGACAGAATGACGGCGAAATGAAAAAAAAACTTACATAAAAAATTCTTGACATTATGGTAAGTTAGGAAGCACGGTTCGACGCATTATGGAATCTCATAACTCGCGCACATGTAGCGTGACTCTTTCCTTACACCTTACTTGGCGCAAACTACACAAGATTCGCACAGTCTCAACTTTTTCGCAGTCGGCGGGTGTGAACTAGCCAGTTGATCACTGCGATCAACACCGCTCTTACCATAGTTGTTATCAACAATACAAAGTGGTTTCACCATTCGCTCACCCAGACAATTCCACTTCACTGTTTCGCACATGTGGCCCGCGGGTTGACAGCATCTTCACAAGCTATTTGTCCTGCCACAGCAGGACCAGCATCAGTTCATTTGGCTGTCACAGTGTGATCACGGTGAAAATGAACAAAACAAAATTTACAAACTGAAAGTAAGGAATGTTTGCACATTACTTCTTATATCACCCAAGACCAATCATAATGTCACATGAACTCAAACCATTGTCTGTGTTTAGATGCAAAGCAAAAAGCATTCATGATAACAGTTCTGCGTGTTTAGATGCAAAGCGAGCAACATGATAAGACGCGGCTCCGGGACTCGAGCCGGTCAGCAGTAATACGAGTACACACGTTTCCAGGCTAGTTCGATAAGCCAACTGATAAGAGTTCGGGCAGGCGTGAGTTGTGGTAATGTAAATATACGGGAAACAAGTGGTTAAAAAATAGGAGGATAAAACAGATGTGTCTTAAGGCTGATGTTTTATAGGAAGTAAAAACTGCAGTTAGGCAGAAAACACTGAAATTGTATCCATTCTGAGGATATACGTTCAATGGAAAAAAGTTTGGCAGTTGCTGCGGGTACGACAGTTTTCCAGTGCATTTTCAATGTAAAGGGGTGTGGCAGTCCCCATTTCAAACCCTGCCCTAACCTAACCCTGACCCTAACCCTAACCCAATCCCTGACCCCTAACCTAACCCTAATCCCTAACCCTTCCCCTAAGCATAATTCCTAATCCTTATCCTAATCCCTTCAAATCGATTGCCGTACCAATAAAAATTGCCTTATCTGTAGACACTGCGAAAAAGTTTTCATGAATTTATTTAATGAATGGTGTGACTGGTGTGTGCGCCCTGCAATGGATTGGTGAGCTGTCCAGGGTGGGTCCCTGCCTTTTGACCAGAGTCAGCTGAGATAAGATCCAGCTTCCCCGCGACTCTTGTAAGGAAAAAGCAGTATATAGAATGGATGGATTTAATGAGCTTTGAGCATACGTTCGCGAAAAGTAAATTTTCTGGTCAGAGTCAGCCAAATATTTTAATTAAAGTCATCTCCTTCAAAACTTATCAGTTCATAAAGCATGGGCAGGGCTCTGTGCGGTTGGGCTATCTTTTTAATCCAGTAAGAATAGAGCAGGTTGCAATATGGCAATATGGGTGGGGTAATCTCAAGAATCGCTTGGCATTTTCAGCTTCTTACACAATGTTAATGATTATTGAATCACAATAATTGTAAATTCTCAATTCATCAATGCATGACACATTCACAGAAAGGTCAGTATATGCAGGTTGGTAGATCATGTTGGCAAGGAGAAACCTGAACCAGTTATTGATCAGTAATTTCTGATTATTGCTATTGTTTTTCATGAAGCGAAAGAAGAGGACACAAACATTAACATGGACTTCTTCTGAAAAATGCTGGGCGCCATTCAATAACATTCTCCAAACTGTTCCAACTCCGGATGTCACTGGACCCACAGCCCGGCAGTATAAGTTGGACAAAACTGGGACAGACAACATTGTTGTGCTCTTTGCTGCATTTAGGAAGCAATAAAACTTAACATAGCATGGAATACAAGTTTTAATTTGACAGTCAGTTTACAAGAATTAGTGTCAGTAAATTTTACTGATGCAAAGTATGATTCTCAAAAATTTGCCTGACCCCTATTTAGACAGTTCTGAAATGTATGTCGCTAAATTCACATCAACAATTTTTGTTTTGTTATGTCTACTATAATACAGGAATTATTACAATTTAGTGTGTGATTGCCTAATGATTGAAAACACTTAAAATGTAGCATAGTTAAATGTGTAAGAATCTTAAAGTGCCACGCGATTCTCGAGATTACCCCACCCCTGTTCAGACACCTGAAAAATATATATTGGTCAAAACACATCAACAATTTTTGGAGTGGTCTTCCTACTATAATAGAGGAATCCGTTAAAAAAAAAAAAAAGAAGAAGAAAATCCAAGGTGTGCCCCTGGAGATACAGGGGTTTGAACAGGTGGCATTTTAGCATTTTTTTTTCACATTTGGCAAGGTGCTGACTGCAGTTGGTGATCAAATTCATGGTGAATTCAGCCTGATTTATATTCAGCAGACACAAATTAATGGAAAAAATGCCAGAGAGCCTATGCTAGGGTTTATATTGGGGGTGCTTTGGGGACCTGAACATGGAACTGCCTGAACAAAAGGCACTTTTGGTGTCCTCATAGCTCCACAACCAAGAAAGATAAAGTAAAACGGACTGCATTTTCTGATTAAGCAGTATAACATTAGCTTGGATGCAAAGTTTCAAAGCTATAGGTTAAATAATAAAAAAGTTATGCCATGTTAAATACAAGAAAAATGTCAATTGAAAAAAAAACTGACGGACAGTACCCTTAGAAAATAATTCACCAAAAATTCATTTTTGGTCTGAATGAGCTGCAATTTCGGATTTGTTCATCACTAATACATATTCATCTAATGTGAAAATATGGAAGCAATCTATGACTACATGGTGACAAATGTTTTGTATATCTGATGATTTGACATGGAATGACCCTGCAGCTTCTGCCACAGTAACTTTGTTACCCTTGTGCATCTATGAGCCTTGGGCACTTGAACGTGATTGTATCCCCTGCAGGCAGGTCAGGGAAAAATGGATTTACATCACTGCAGTTCTAGGGTTTTTGGTGCACAAATCTGAAAGTGCTCTCGTAGCTTCAACATTTTAAAAAATAATAAGTAGCATATCAGTCACATGCAAATGAATTTAAGCCTTTAAATACTGTGGTTACAGGATGATCCAATGCTTCTGGCAAGAATATAAAGCCGGTGCTTTTATTGTTTAAGGTGAAATGCGCTAGCATAGTATCTAGCAGTACACCGGAGGGATATTCAGCTTTCTGCTTAACCTCCTCATTTTCTGTTGGGATTCATTTATTTATGCTATAAATAAATGAATAAATAAATAATTTATGCCGTTTCTTCTTTGATTGCCTTTGTAGTTATGGGTATGCACCGTATGGAGTGTTCAGGAAACTAGGAATACCTGGACCCAAACCTCTACCTTTTATTGGAACCTTTCTTGGGTACCGAAAGGTAAATATTGCATAGTGCTACATGTAATCTCTCTTTCTTTTGAAAATGAACATTAATCTGAATTTTGCCCTCTCTTGAGTTCTTTTATTTTTGCTTGTCAATTGCAAATGTTCGCCCAAATAATTTTAATATCAGCCAAAGACAACGTGAGTGAGCATGAAATGCAGCATTTAAATGATTGTTTCTTTTACTGAAGGTACAGTTTTATTCAAAACCTGTATATCATCCATGTGAAAAAAATAATTGCCCCCTAAACCTAATAACTGGTTGTGCCACCCTTGGTGGCAACAACTTCATGTTGCAAGAAAAATGTTTGGGATAAATGGCAATGAGTCATTTACATTGGTGTGTGGAAATTTTGGCCCACTGTTCTTTGCAGAATTGTTTTTAATTCAGCCTCATTGGAGAATTTTTGAGCATGATCTGCCTGCTTAAGGTCATGCCACGGCATCTGAATTAGATTCAAGTCAGGAATTTGACTCGGCCCCTCCAAAACCGTCAGTCTGTTTCTTTTGTGCCATCCAGAGATGGACTTGCTTGTGTGCTTCAAATCGCTGTCCTGCTGTATAATCCGACTGCACTTGAGGTTTAGTTCACAAACTGATGGCTGGATGTTCTCCTTCAGAATTTTCTGGTTAAAGGAGAATTAATGGTTTCATCAATTGTGGCAAGTTGCCCCTGTCCTGAAGCAGCAAAGCAGCCCTAGACCATCACACTACCATCAACATGTTAGACTATTGTTATGATGTTCTGATTCCAAAAAGTTCTACTTTTTTATCAGTCCAAAGAATATTATTCCTAAATTCTGAGGGTTGGGGGGTGGGGGTGGGGAGTGGGGTCATTAAGATGTTTTTTGGCAGGTGTGAGACAAATTTTTGTTTTTGGTTAGCGGTTGTTTTCGCCTTTAAGCTCTTGCATGGGTACTATATATTTTTACCCAGCCTCTTTCATTTTGTTGAATTACATACACAGACATTGACTTAGGTTAGTGAGGCCTGCAGTTCTTTAGATGTTAGTCTAGGGTCTTTTGTAACCCCCCTGGATAAATCATCAGTGCACTTGTGGAGGAATTTTGGTCGGCTGGCCTCTCCTGGGAAGGATCGCACTGTTTCAAGATTCCTTCATTTGTTGATCAGTGTGGTTCACTGGAGTCCCAGAGCTGTAGAAATGGCTTTGTAACCCTTGCCAGTCTGAAGTCAGCAACTTTTTTACTCATCTCTTTTGAATTTCTTTAGGTCGTGGCATCATGTGCTGCTTTTTGTCAACTTCACTCTGCCAAACAGGTTGTTTTCGCGTGATGTTTACTGCCAACCCTGTTGAATCTAATTATGCCTTGGTGTATCTAGTGAAATTTATCCCAGTTATCAATGAAATATGTTCAGGTGGTTAGTTAATATTTATTTAATATAACTTTGCCAATAAGGGGGCAATTACATTTTCCAATGGGGCTAGGTAGGGTTGGAAAGCTTTTTTCTTTCAATGAATTAAAGGGAATAACAACCTTTGTATGGAGTGAACTGCAAACAAAAGAACTGCCCCTAAGGTGTTACAAATTATATTTTTGATAATTTTAAGACAAAGCTGAACTGAATAATAAATGCTTAAACATTCAAACCGAAACACTCGTGGAAGCCGTCATTTTCCCCATTTACAGTGACGTCAGATGCCCTCAGCTCCTTAAAGGCAAGAAGTAAAAAAAAAGCTTTTGCTGACCTGAAGTGGCTGCTCTTCCATGAAATACTCAACTTTCGAACACACCGATAATTTAATGATCCTGTGAAGAATCGTATCCACCAATATAAGGAATTCTCCGCTATATAATCAAACAAACACGCTTTTAGTGTTAGGTTACCTGTTGTACATACACGGTAATCTAATTTGATGCCAGCTGGCTAACCACATAAGCTAAAACATAAATTAGTTTGCTAAACATGAGAGCAGTGCATAATGATCAAATCTGCAACAAACTTTAGTACAAAATAAGTTAAGCCTATACAAAGTTTGGTTAAGGTATGATTCTTCAACATTGCATTGGCTGACCCTTTTTTAGGGATTAAAAGATGGCGAGCTCGTCTTTTTATAATTTGTTTAAATTGATCAAAAATCAACCATTGTTAAATTTAACAGAAAAATCACAAATAATCCAAAGCATTATATTTGGATTCCATATGGGTAATTCTATTATTTATCATTGGTTTAAGTATATATGCTGTGAAGAAGATTTGCTTCCTTCCTGATTTTGTTTTTTTTTTTTTGCATATTTGTCACACTTAAATGTTTCAAATCATCAAACAAATTTTACTATTAGACAAAGATAACCCGAGTAAATACAAAATGCAGTTTTTAAACGATGATTTCATTTATTAAGAGAAAAAAAGCTATCCGAACCTACCTAGCCCTATATGAAAAAGGTAATTGTCCCCCCTTGTTAAATCATTAGTTAACTGTGATTAACCACATTTGTTCAATTTCGAGTTCAATTTCACTAGCTACACCCAGGCCTGATTACTACCAAACCTGTTGAATCAGAAAATCACTTAAATAGAACCTGTCTGACAAAGTGAAGTGGGCTAAAAGATCTCAAAAAGCAACACATCATGCCGCGATCTAAAGAAATTCAAGAACAGATGAGAAACAAAGTCATTGACATCTGTCAGTCTGGAAAGGGTTACAAAGCCATAGTGAAGGCTTCGGGACTCCAGCGAACCACGGTGAGAGCCATTATCCACAAATGGAGAAAACTTGGAACAGTGGTGAACCTTCCCAGGAGAGGCCGGGTACCAAAATTACTCCAAGAGCGCATCGACGACTCATACAGGAGGTCACAAAAGAACCCAGAACAACAATTAAAGGACTACACGCCTCACTTAGCTCAGTTAAAGTCTGTGTTCATGATTCAACAATGAGAAAGAGACTGGGCAAAATGGCATTCATGGGAGAGTTCCAAGGCAAAAATCACTGCTGACCAAAAAGAACACAAAACCTCATCTCACATTTGCCAAAAATCCTCTTGATGATCCCCAAGACTTTTGGGAAAATATTCTATGAACTGGCAAGACAAAAGTTGTTTCTGAAAGGTGTGCGTCCCGTTACATCTGGCGTAAAACTAACACAGCATTTCATAAAAAGAACATCATACCAACAGTTAACCATGGTGGTGGTAGTGTGATGGTCTGAGGGTACTTTGCTGCTTCAGGACCTGGACGACTTGCCGTAATTGATGGAACCATGAATTCTGCTCTCATTTTGTCTTTACTCGGTTTATCTTTGTCTAATATTAAAATTTGTTTGATGATCTGAAACATTGAAGTGTGAGAAATATGCAAAGAAATAAGAATGAGGAGAGGGGGGCAAATACTTTTTCACCGCACTGTATATATATGTTTGTTTGCTTGTTTGTTTATACATGAACATATGTTTATTTTCCTCTAGGGTTTCATAGAATTTGACAGAGAGTGCTACAAAAAATATGGAAAAGTGTGGGGGTAGGTTTTCTACTTGAATCTTTGTTTTCCATGGTTAACCAGTATGTCAAATCCAATGTGTGTCGAGGAATTAATAAAATACTCTTCCTTTGTAGGATTTATGATGGAAGACTGCCAGTTTTGGCCATTATGGACACTGGAATAATCAAAACAATTCTGGTCAAGGAGTGCTATTCAATTTTCACCAATAGAAGAGTAAGACATTGGATCTTTATCAAAAGGGTTTTCTTGAAAGGGACTTGGATTCTTTTTTGCTTTCATATACATTTTCCTTGCGATAGCAGGGTAATATGGCCATAATCAAAGTGAGTGAGTGAGTCACAATAATTTCATACTCAATATCTCAAGAATGATACAAGTCATGACCTTCTAACTTTGCACATAAACAGATATAGTGTTGCAGATGAGCTGATTAAAATTTGGTTAAATGTGATATTGCATCATACTACATTAATGTGCAAAAATGCACTGCATTGTACGGTCCTGTACAATCCAGGGAGACTGCATGTTGCTTCTATCAGTTAGCTTGCTAACCAAGCTAGCTAGCTCATTAGTAAAATTATTATTGATTCAGTGAAAGCCTGATTAAGGCTCAATTTCACCAATAATTACACTTGTGATGTTTGTTGTATGTCTCTGGCTCAGTTGAAGTGTACTTCACTAATGTTACTTGCATATACCTTTGTTTCATGTCTACAGTAGCCAGCTAGCCAGCTGCAGAGCTACATGAAAACCGTGGCGTTGGGCAGCCCGTTTTTCATATGGCTCTGTAGCTAGCTAGCTAGCTGGCTACTGTCAATGTCAGATTATGCTGGCTGGGTAGGAATAATTTGGGCATTACCTTTACTAGTAGCTTACATTCTCTGAACGGATCCTGAGTTTACACACGGCACTTCAGCCTCGTTGCATCATAATTAATCAATATGCAAAAAGACACCATATCGCAGGGTTCTGTGCAATCCAGCAAGATCTTTCCTTGCTTGTAATTAAAGCTTGGATGTTTTAAGAAATGTAATGGCTCTGAATACCAGAACGAATCAAGGAAATGCGGTTGACTTTGGCTGTCATAATTTTCATAATGTTTCTTGCCATTTTGTGTTGAATTTTCAGAACCTGGGCTTAAATGGTTATCTCTACGATGCCGTCTCCATCGTTGAAGATGATGAGTGGAGGAGAATTCGTAGTGTTTTATCCCCTTCATTTACGAGTGGCCGGCTGAAGGAGGTGATCTTGATCTCTGACTTGGGTGTCCCTTATGTCTTTGCCTTCAGTGTTTCAATTTTTAAAATGTCTTGGCATAGCTCATTCAATTCTATATTGTTAGTATATAACCACTATTTATCAGTTGTAACCATAAGGTCCCCTCCACAATTATTGGCACCCGTGGCAATGATGAGTAGGAAGGTTTGTAAAAATTCACTATTTGGTAAATTAATCTTGCAATAAAAATGAGAAAAATTCAACCTTTAATTTAAATAAATTTATTCCAGGGAAAAAAATCCTCGAAGGACTACTCCAACATTTTTGACAAATTGCCCGTTTTCCGACTCACCCAGACTGAGACAAACCGCACAATACTATTTTCACCTTGTACATTGGCTCAGTTCCGATATGCAGTATTTTGTTTTAGCGTTATAGCCTAGCTTTGTCAAAGTGACAAAATAAACCTTACAGTGACTCCAAAGCTGCCTTATCGACACAACATATCATGTGTATTTGAAAGACACATCTTGGAATTTTTAAACAAAAAAAGAGTAATTTATGGAGAAGTTAGATGGTTGGAACTTTCACTGTTGAACAAGCGTATCCTTTCGTCCTGTGCAGTGATCCAGGCACAGCTGGTAGTACATTTAGATCTGTCGCAAAGTGCGCTCGCTCACTAGTGAGCAAAACTCAGGTGAGCAGCTTGGTTGCTCAAAAAATTACTTCTGATCATTGGTGACTTTGTAAGAGAGGATGAAGATTATTTCCTCTCGGAAAACAATGATTCTGAACCTTATCTGTTTGAGTCTGAGTGTACAAATGAGGAACTACTGCTAGATCTACCTATACTTACAGAACTGCATTGATTTCTTTCCCTCTCCTACCATCCTCTTCACTGTGCATGGGATTAAAGTAAACATGGGTCCTCTTCCGGTCAAGTTTGCAACAGTTCCACTTGATTTGACTAGGCTGTCTTCTGGCTGAAATATGGTATCTGATGGAGGGTTAGAGACATGGTGACAAAAAAATGCTATTTTTTTCTGGAATTCCCCAACAGTGATCCTTGTGTTTTCTTTTGCCTCTCTTACCGTCCTCATCATTGTGTTTGGGGGCAAAATAAAATTGGGTCCTGTTCCAGATAAGTTTGTTTCAGATCCAGTTGATTTTTACTTTTTAATGATTGCCCTAACGGTGCATGTGGGCTTTTTCAGGCAAGGAGCTATTTTTGTAGCCATTACCTGACTCTGGAAGGTCAACACACTTTTCCCTTATTTGGTATGTGTATTCTCTTATCTGTCCCATGATAATTAATGAATAAGGGAATTTGGCCTCAGTGTCAACCCATATTTGTACCTTAATGAAACAGGAAGTCATGCATTACTGCATGCATCACTGCTTGAGTCATGCATTACTGCTTTTTAACTAAACTCTGATCAACTTAAAAAAGTAAAATATAAATGGAAAAAAAAGCTTCAGTTACATTTTTTTGGGAAGAATTTTTAGGGGTGCTAGGAACTGTGGCATGTGTGGTTTTGTCAAAAGTAATTATTTCTTGATACGGCATTTTGTTTTTCAGAATAAACTTACTCCAGTTAACGGTTGAATTTTTTTAGCTCACCTTGACCAAAGGTCCGGTGTGCTTATGTCATGGCCTGGTTGTCCGTCGTTCGACGTTCGTCATCTGGAAATATCTTCTCATGCAGCTATGACGGTTAAACTTGTCATGCCTGTTCCTGCCAATGAGGACACCAAACTTTATATAAAACTTTCCGATCAATTTCAAATATGGCTGCCATGGTGGCCCTATTGAAAATGCTATATGGGCCCATTGGATGGTCATTTTTGCAGCTATTGAGCTGCAATTTGGTACAATAGTAGCTAGTAGCAAGCCCAAAAGCATATTTGATGGCTTTTGTGAAATTTACAAATCTGACCTTGGTTTGACCTTTGATCTCTCGTCAGACCCCGTTTTTTCTGTTATAACTTTAAAGATCTTTTCCTCTGAAACCAATGCAGCGATGAAGGTGAAACTTTGCATGCATGTTCCTACCAATGAGGACACCAAACTTCATATAAAAATTTCTGATTCGATTTCAAATATGACTGCCATGGCGGCCACATTGAAAATGCCATATGAGCCCGTTGGACAGTCATTTCTGCAGCTGTTGAGCTGTAATTTGGTACAATGGTATCTAGCAAGAAGCCCAAAAACATATCTGATGGGTTTTGTGAAATTTACAAAATTGATTTTGGTTTTACCTTTGATCCCTGGCCACAGCCAGTTTTTTCTGTTATAACTTCAAAAATCTTCTCCTCTGAAACCACTGCAGCTATGAAGGTGAAACTTGGCATGCATGTTCTTACCAATGAGAATACCAAACTATATATAAAACTTTCTGATCCATTTCAAATATGGCTGCCATGGCCACACCCACTTTTTTCTGCTATAATTTTAGACATCTTCTCTGGAACCATTGCAGCTATGAAGGTAAAACTTGGCATGCACGTTCCTACCAGTGAGGACACCAAACTTTATACAAAACTTTCTGATCCGATTTCTTGAAAAATGCCATATGGGCCCATTGGACGGTCATTTTTGTAGCTATTGAGCTGACATTTGGTACATTGATAGCTAGCAGCAAGCCCAAAAACATTTTAGCAGAAATTTTAAAATTTGACCTCTGGTCTCTGGCCACACTCACTTTTTTTTTTGTTATAAATTCAAACATCTTCTCTGAAACCACTATAGCTCTGAAGGTGAAACTTGGCAAGCATGGTCCCACCAATGAGAACACCAAACCCTATATAAAACTTTCTGTTCCCATTTCAAATATGGCCATCATGGCCACACCCACTTTTTTTCTGTTATAACTTTAGACGTCATCTCCTCTGAAACCGCTGCAGCTATGAAGGTAAAACTTGGCATGCATGTTCCTACCAATGAGGACACCAAACTATATTTAAAACTTTCTGAGCCGATTTAAATGGTCATGTTTTCGAGCCGTTGAGCTGAATTTTTGTTCATTGGTGGCTAGCAACAACCCCGAAAACATCTGACAGATTTTGAGAAATTTTTTAATTTGACCGTTGGTCTCTGGCCACACTTACTTTTTTCTGTTATAACTTTAAACCATAGACTGTATATAAAAGATGGACAAAGCAAGTGTGACGCCACCCATTGGTTTCAGAATACCAAAAAGGAGGCCTCTTTTGTCAAGAATTGACCAGCACCATCTTGTCATTTTGAAACTGGAAGGGATTCTGATTGGACGAGAGTGTGGATCAAGATCTGCTAGTCTCCAGCACCGTTTACTATGTACAGTGCTGTGAAAAAGTATTTGCCCCCTTCCTGATTTCTTTTTTTTTTTTTTTGCACATTTGTCACACTTAAATGTTTCAGATCATCAAAAAAATTTGAATATTAGACAGATTACCCGAGTGGATTCAAAATGCAGTTTTTAAATGATGATTTCATTTATTAAGGGAAAAAAGCTATCCAAACCTACCTGGCCCTATGTGAAAAAGTAATTGCCCCCCCTTGTTAAATTATTAATTAACTGATTAACCACATTTTTTTAGTTCAATTTCACTTGCCACACCCAGGCCTGATTACTTCCAGACCTGTTGAATCAAGAAATCACTTAAATAGGACCTGTCTGACAAAATGAAGTAGGCTGAAAAATCTCACAAAGCAACACATCATGCCACAATCTAAAGAAATTCAAGAACAGAAACAAAGAAACTAAGACTTTCAAAGAAACAAAGTCTATCAGTCTGGGAAGGGTTACAAAGCCATTTCTAAGGCTTTGGGACTCCTGCGAAGCACGGTAAGAGACATCCACAAATGGAGAAAACTTTGAACAGCGGTGAACCTTCCCAGGAGTGTCTGGCCTATCAAAATTACTCCAAGAGCGCATCGACAACTCATTCAGGAGGTCACAAAAGAACCCAGAACAACATCTAAAAAACTGCAGGCCTTACTTGCCTCAGTTAAAGTCAGTGTTTATGATTTCCAAGAGTTCCAAGGCGAAAACCACTGCTGACCAAAAAGAAAACAAAGGCTCGTCTCACATTTGCCAAAAAACATCTTGATGATCCCCAAGGCTTTTGGGAAAATGTTCAGTGGACTGACGAGACAAAAGTTGAACTTTTTGGAAAGTGTTTGTCCCGTTACATCTGGCATAAAACTAACAGCATTTCATAAAAAGAACATCAAACCAACAGTCAAACATGGTGGTGGTAGTGTGATGGTCTGGGGCTGCTTTGCTGCTTCAGGACCTGGACGACTTGCCGTAATTGATGGAACCATGAATTCTGCTCTCTTCCAGAAAATCCTGAACGAGAATGTTCGACCATCAGTTTGTGACCTCAAGCTCAAGAGCACTTGGGTTATGCAGCAGGACAATGATCCGAAATACACCAGCAAGTCCACCTCTGAGTGGCTTAAAGAAAAGAAAATTAAGGTTTTGGAGTGGCCTAGTCAAAGTCCGGACTTAAATCCAATTGAGATGCTGTGGCGTGACCTTAAACAGGCCGTTCATGCTCGAAAACCCTCCAATGTGGCTGAATTAAAAAAATTCTGCAAAGAAGAGTGGGCCAAAATTCCTCCACAGCGATGTGAAAGACTCACTACCAGTTATTGCAAACGCTTGATTGCAGTTGTTCTCACTGAAGGTGGCATAACCAGTTATTCGGTTTAGGGGGCAATTACTTTTTCACATAGGGCCAGGTAGGTTTGGATAGCTTTTTCCCCTCAATAAATGAAATCATTTAAAAACTGCATTTTGTCTTTACTCAGTTTATCTTTGTCTAATACAAAAATTTGTTTGATGATCTGAAACATGTAAGTGTGACAAATATGAAAAAAAAAGAAATCAGGAAGGGGGCAAATACTTTTTCACAGCACTGAATAATATAACTTCAATTACACATGTAATGTGTACTGTATGTAGCAAGAGAACTATGTAAATATGTCACTTTGGCCCTTTCACATTGTCACTTTAGAAAATAAAATATGTAAAAACTAATATTTGATATCTTTCTAAGGTTACATATGTCCAGGTGAGCTACAGTGCCCGTGGCACTATTTTTTATTTTTATACAGCCCAAATGTTTTGCTGGTCGGCGGGTCGGTCCTCAAGAATCCCCCTTCCTTGTGTTAGCCAGTTTTTGCCCTCAGAGGCTAATGTTTGACAAAGAGGTCAAGTGTGTGTGTGTGTGTGTGTGTGTGTGGAAGATATAAGTTTGTGTTCATGCCAATTAGCTAAAACGTGGTGTGGCAATGGGAGTGGCCTATTGCAAATAGGAGTGTAACTTTGAAGTGGATTCACAGACTCAGGCAAGAGTATGTGGAAAGGTTGTTCATGAGCCAAAGGATAGCCTATAAACTGTTCATGCCAATTGGCAAAAAGGGGGTGCGGCATGTGTCCCTCTGTCCGTCACACTTTTTTTCTGACCAGAAATTGTAAACGGCTCAATATTTCTTAACAAAATTTTAAATATTGATAGATCTTACTGTGAACATGCACCTTTTAATGCAACATACTTCTGCCTGTCCTCCTGTCTGCCTGTTCATTCATCCTTTCCACAGCGTTTTGTTTCGAGGCCAGAGATCAGCCATCCAGTTCGTTTCTGGGCCAGAAATCCTAAACCGTTCAATTTAACTCAGCTAAATTTTATACATGGATACATCTTATTGTGTAGATAATACCTTTGCGTGCTTTCGTCCCTCCACTTGTCCATCTTCCACTGTTTTGTTTCCAGGCCAGATATCAACCATCCTGCCACAAAGTGGATGGGGATATTGGAACAAGTACGTTCCTTCCACATATCGTTAGCCTCATAGCATAATTGCCTATCTAATTTTTTTTAACAGTTTTATTTATTTATTTTTTATTTTATTTTTGTTTTATTATTTAAGAGAATTAAATTTTATTTTTTATCGTTTATGGTTTTGGGAAAAAAGGAAAAAATTCATTTTTTCACCAACACGAAGAAACAGGCAGCCGATATCTCAATTTAGCAAAAATATGACTTGGGTAGTTATGCTATGAGGCTAACGATATCTGTCCATCCGTCCATCTGGCCATCCATCACGCTTCTACTCCAGACCATTCAATATTTCTTAACAAAATGTAATATATTGCTACACCTTATTGTGTGGATGTGTCTTTCCCCTACTTTTGTCCATGCTCCAGTTTGCCTGTACATCCCTCCTCCATGTTTTGTTCCTAGACCACTTGTCCGCCTTTCCGTGGCAGGGGATCTGAGTATCTCATGCTTGTTCATTGTCAAAAGAAATTCCAGTATGGTCCAATCTGGACAGATATTTATTGTTTCTTTTTTTTCTTATTTTCATAGATGTTTCCCATAATGACACGGCATTCAAATAATTTAGTCAAGAGCCTTGAGAAGAAAATCATCAGTGATGAAGTCGTGGATATGAAAGAGTAAGTGAGATACAGGTTTCACTGGCAGGCCTACCAAAGAAAACAGCCAAGCTGCAACCAAAGTTTGTCAGATATCTACCTTTTTCAAATAACCAGCAACACGAAATGGAAAACATGCCACATTCCAGTAAAACTTTGCACCGGAACACTTTAAAGTCGATGCATTTTCACCAGAACCAAACTTATATAAATCGCACGGCCTGTAATAAACCCAGAGACGAACCAACTGCGCATGCGCACACACGTGTCTTTGACAGTTATGATAATTGACTGTTTTTGTGTCGATCAGTGTCAAGTGTGTTCCAGAATTTGGGTCTAGAGGACGCTATAGGCAAAAATATTACAAAGACCCTGCATTTCTCAGAATTTGGCTAGTTGTTGTCTTCTTAAAGTTAACTTTGAGCAACAGAGGCACACAAGATGCCAAAGGGACACTTGAGTTGACTAAAAATGTTCCTTGTGATATATATTTATTTATGCATTTCTATTTGTTTTTGTGTGCTTTAGTTTCTTTGGTTCATACAGTATGGACGTTGTCAGCAGTACAGCATTCAGTGTTGACATTGACTCCCTCAACAATCCTGATGATCCCTTTGTTGCAAACGTCAAAAAATTGGCCAAGTTTGATATTCTAAATCCCTTCCTTCTTCTTGTGGGTAAGATGTCAGACCATTCTTTATTTTTGAGTGTAGTATGCAAATTAATGGCATGTATTTTAGGTGAATTTTACTGCATCTGTATATTTCAAGGAGTATAAAATTTCTTAGTGATTTCAAACCTTGATTGGTATTGCATGTAATTTAAAAATATAAAACAGTTTGGGTTTTGACTGCACTGTGACCCCAGCTCTATCATCCCCATCACAACAGTCACCCTCTATGAACTTAGTGGGAATAACATGAAAATCCTGTGCAGAAGGCTCCAAATTAATTGACATTCCCGTCTGGAAATGCACTAAAAATACTGTTGACAAAATAAATAATAATATTACTGAGAAACTCAAACGTAGGAGAAAAGCTGCTTCTTATTAATGCTTCAATAGAACCAACCAATTGAATTATTCACTTCACTGAAAATTTTCCTCCAAATAGAGGTTAAACAATGATTGCACCCCTGGATTAGTACTTGGGGAAACCACCTCTGGAGAGGGTAACAGCAATGGAGTTTTTAATGTTTAGCAAGGTTACACCACATGTTTGGATTTTGGAACCATTTCCTACGGTGGCCGACAGTGGCAAACGTGCTGCAACGGCCAAAAACATCTCCAATTGGAGAAACGCGCTGCAAAAAGAGAAACGATGCAAATTCAAAAACATGCAAACCGCAAACGCAAATGCAAATGCAAAAGAAAAACACTGCATATCCATGTCAACACATATCTGCTGCAATGGCCCAAAACATCTCCATTTGGAGAAACGCGCTGCAAAAACAGAAACTATGCAAAGCCAAAAACACGCAAACCAAAAAGCAAATGCAATAGAGAAAAGCGCTGCATTTAGATATCAACACAACGGAAGTGCTCCTAGTCGCTATGGGGAGCGCCAACTAAAACAGTTTTTACTTCTGTCCTGAGCGAGACTAGCCAGCTAAGCCTTCCTGGCTAGCTAGCCAGCTACCTAGGTAAATTTAGTCTGCTTGTTTAGCTAGCAAGTTTGCAAGCCTAGCTGGCCAGCAGTTTGGTGCACGGAAGTCAATAGAAAATAAATGAATAAAAAAAATCCATTATTTTGCTATCTCACTTAGCTAGAGTTGAACTGCAAGAATTTATGTAATACTGAATATAGCTGCTCCCTAGCCTTAATTCGCTTGCTTAGCTTGCTAGTTCGCTAGCTTAGTTAGCCAACAGTTTGATGCATAGAATTCAATAGAAAATAAATGAATAAAAATTATCCATTATTTCACTATCTCACTTAGCTACAGTTGAACCGCGATCATTTATGTTATACCAAATATAACTGCTCGCTAGCTAGCTTGCTAACATTAGTTTGCTTGCTTAGCTAGCTATTTCGCTAGTCTAGCTAGCTGACAGTTATATTTAGTATAAGCACTCCCACACAGGACGCGTGTTCACGACCAATGTTCTCCAGAAATGTAGCTAACTATGTCCACTGCGAAACCCATGCAACAGCTCTGTACCGAACGGGCAAACATAGCACTCGGCTTAAATATAGTTTGGAAAAACAATGTATATACCAAATAGGGAAATAAAATGTTGATGAACTATTTTTATTTAACAGGGAAATAAAATTATTCACTATCGCAAACAATGTCAGCAAATCAGTTGACTTGCTGCTGTATAAGATGACAGTTCAATCTCGTTTTCCACACACTTCAAAGATAAATTTATTCGTAGAAAGTGAAATGTTTCGAGCTTGTTAGCTTGCAGCCTCCTCTATTCTTACTGGATTCAAGACGATAACCCAACCGCACAGAGCACTGCCTGTGCTTCATGAACTGATAAGTTTTATAGTAGATGACGTTGATCAAAGTATTTAGCCAATTCTGACAAGCAAAATTACTTTTAGTGTACGAATGCTCAAAGCTCATTAAATCCATCCTTTCTCTATACCTGGAACTGGAGCCCAGCCATCCCAGCTGACTCGCAGGGTGCACACACCATTCATTAGAATTTAATTTTAATATTTAATATCGCGAATGCATATGCTGCGCATACTCTCGCAATCCGGTGTGTCATCCGTAACATAGCTGCTGCCGTTATATGCTATTACCACGTTTATCATAACTAGAAATTAAACTCTAAATTTTCTTGACTAAATTCACGCTTGACGTTTTTACAACCGGAATGTCTCTCTGGGTACTCAAACATCAAGGTAAGCCAAAAAAGTGCTGATTTTATTCGATATTAGTGGAGTTTGAATATGGAATTATTTTCCTTCCACTTATACAGGATTAGCAAATTCCTAAGTCCTCACATGATCAGCAGCCCAGTGATAAAGTCGATCTTCATTTAGTTCTCATCTGTTTCTTTCTTCTGGGACCCTCGTATTTTCTTTGCGCAGATGGAGTTCAGCCGCATCAGCGAATCTCTGTAGCATCACTCCGGTGCAGTGATGTTGCTCACTAACAGTGTGTTGTTCACATCATAGGCTGAACAACAAATACTGTCCGTTTGTGCAGTGCTGTCATGTAAGTTCAGCGCATGCATAAAATAACAGAAACTTCATATTTTGTGTCTTATCTTAAAAGTTGCAGAAAAGTCACGACATCAAGTATGCACATCTGATATTGTTTTAATAATTAAGAATGAGTATGCAATGGTAAATAAATGTGCAGTTTATTTGGGCTGAATTTATACCATGCTGATAGTGCACATAAGGACGTAGTCAATGCTACTTAGCTAGCTACATAGCCAGCATATAATACATGAAGCGGGAAAGCACAGTACCGTGAATCGGTGTAAGATATTCAAAGTAATGGAAATAAACAACTCAGCTTAGGTGCATCTTGAGCATTTTAATACGAAAAAGCAAAGCAAGCCTTAGCAACATGCACGATTATAGGATGTCACCTTCAATAGTTACCGAATACACGCCCATTAACCAACAACAGCCTTTGCTACCTTACTGTATATTCTGTAACGTTACATAAAAGATAGGTGAAGCAGTCGAGTTGCTACAGAACAAAGCCATTCATCAAATACAATAAATGAAACATTGGTGTCGTTACACCTGCTCACTTTACCGACTTGGTGATAACGTAAGCCGCTGGGCTCCAGTGCTACACTCAAAGAACCGCAGCTGCTGCACTGCTTGCGAGAACGCGCTTAGAGATAAGGGGCCCTATCTTACGCCAGAGTCCCTAAACCCGTTATTTGGGGATTTAGCATTGCGTAAGAGGCGTTCCCCCGCAAAAGTTGCTATCTTGCACACCTGCCTATATCCCTAAAACACCTGCGCTACCCGTTATATTATGCATAGGCGTGGTTTGGGCATTACGCCAGTTAAACCAATCAGTGTGCCAGGTGCCATTGCCTTTAGGAGCAGGCTGCGCTTTCCCAAATCCTCAAACCGAAACCCATGATGGAGAGAGGAAGGTCGCCATGTTTCCCCGAGGACGAAGTTAAATTGCTCGTGCATGAGGTCAAATCCAGACAAGGGAGGATCTGTTTTTGTTAAGTTAATCATGAATTGTATTATTATTATTATTATTATTATTATTTGACATTGACATATTGTTTAATGTTTGGTATGTAATTAAAAAAAAAAAAAAAATCAAGCCTACCCCTTTTGTGATGGAAACCTCAAAAAAAAAAAAAAAAAAAGAGAAAAATGCGTTTCGCCATGCACTTCAACTCCCTTTCCCGTCTGAGATGAAGCATAGAATAAAATCCCATTTTAGAAAAATAAAATTAGGTCTATGCACTGGCACTCAGCGACGTAACTTTTTCCAGCGAGAGCGGCATTTCAGAACTCTTCAGCGAATGAAGGTAATTCTGGTGACAATTACGTGGTTTCGTCAGTTTACATTTTCCAATCGGACAGCTGTCTATTTTTTACAGCAAATTGCGTGACCGTGCTGCAAAAACAGGTGTGCGTACTTGTCACCGAAATTACCTTCATTCGCAAAAGAGTTCTGAAATGCCGCTCTCGCTGGGAAAAAATTACCATTGCTGAGTGCCAGTGCATAGACCTATTTATAATTAAATAATTTTTCTGTACTGAATGTAGCCCCTTATTTTGTCGCTGTTAGATCGCATGGGGGAGAGAAGTCGTGTCTTCAATTGCCACTTGATTATTCTTGAATTGGAAAACGTGTTAATAAAGCAAAACCATCTAGAATTAGCCAGGACTGTAGTCAATAAAGGGATGGATATTTTCCCCCAAATTTTCAGGTCTAGCGCCGGACCTGATATTATATATAATATATATCATTAATATATATTATATATAATATTTTGTAATTATATACTATTATTAAAGCGGAAAAAATGATTGATACAAAATACAAACAATATAGACTTACCTGAAAGGCCCAGGTAGCTGGTGCGCTGGCAGTACTGGGCGTCTTCTATTATTTCTATTATTTAACTGGCGATCAAGGCGATTTAATACTCTCTCTGCCATTTTCTCAGGGGTTCAACTGAGGCTAAAGCAAGGTGGCTTTTTATAGGCGAGTTAATTCGGGAAGTGGAGCCACATGTGCACGTCCACATGTGTCCAAGTGGAAGCCGCCTGGGCGCGCTCTTGTAAAAGCCCAAATGGGTAGCGGGTGGTTTGAGGACCCGCTATACACTTTCCCTAACGTGTGTGGTCAAGATAGCAATTTTAGGGAAAGCGCATAAACACGCCCACGGGCGCACCTCCAGGCGTAAATAAGGGAGTCGGCATAATGCATAGCGGGTAGTGTGGCCTCAAGATACCGTTTAGGGATAGTTGAAGCGGCTAAATGCGTAATTCACGGGTAGCGGATAGTGGCAACGGGTAGAGCAGTGTGAAAGATGGAGCCCAAGGTCCCCTTGGTGTTCGCCTAGCCTGAATTAAAATAAAAAATTTTGTCGCTGCCTTGGAAAAAGGCACCAATGATTTAAAAGAGAAAAATCAACAGATTATATATTGATCATTTGCGGTAGTCAAAACTATTTATTCACGAATTTATTAGAGTGTCTTTTTCAATTGTTCCCAATGGAAAAAAATTTTTGCCCCCCATGGCATCACGTGACTTGCAATATCAGCTTGACCGCTAAGCCCTTGTCGGGTGCGTCTCAGCCCTGGTTCAGTATCCAGTTCTTATAATACATCCATGGCTCCTACCGGCTGGAGCGAGGCCCGCTGGTCATGCCTGAATGGTACCCAGAATGTAGTCCAGCAGGGTGCCAGTATAGCGACCAAGCCCAGTAGCGCGCTAAGCACAACCAGCCTGCCCATTACGCTGACAAGCAATACATTTCCATTTCCTCGGCAGTCGTTTGCTGAAACAATTTAGGGTAACGTAATGTTCGATAACGCTATTCGTTACGAAATATATAACGTGACTGGCGGAACTTTCCAGAGTTGAGAATTTCCGACAGTGCTGCATATTTAATTCTCGTACTTCATTTGGATATGATCTGACAAACAAAAGATGAGTTATAATATTATGTATTATAATTGAGACATTCAATGCCACTGCATGACAGGAGACCAAGTTTATGTCTGGTCTGCTTTATCTGTCCCCGCCCGTTTGTACAATGGAGGCGTTGCACTGGATGCAGAAACCATAGTTTAAGTCACGTGATCCCCAAAGTAACTCAGGAAGATGGATTTGACGGGATGGGAATGCATCGATTAATTATTATCTATTTATACAAAAAAATGTATTTCCTTGCTCTGAAATGCCGCATGTATAACCGGATATTGAACCTCAGGTCCAAATGCTCCGCCTTATCCACGACACTAGCTCAACAGACTATATATTCACTGGTCGATTTAGCACTTGTATAGCTGTGCTGTGTTTGAACTTGAGCATATTGGCGCAAGGATTCTCAGTCATAAACCGGCTTTGAAAACAACAGTTGAATATTTAGCGGTTAATTATAGCGAAAATACAAAACACAAACCATTTAAGTGATTATACTGCTGAGGTCTTCCAGTGCATAGCATAATGGCGTGAGGACTCTCAGATAGACTGGCTGAAACAATAGCAAGTGCAGATTTACCCACAAACAGCTTTTATGACAAAATATCAAAGGTAAGAAACATTTTTGCTCATCTCTGTAGCATTTAAAGTGTATGCCTGCTGTTCTTTGAGTGTAGTGTCAATTTAAAATGACAAGGCTTATATCATTGGAATCTGTGGACTGTCCTTTTTCATTTGAGGTATCGTTTGTGTGCATATCACAAATTCAGTAGAAATGCTTGCGATAGAGCACTGATTATTTAATCTTATTTTATTTAATGTTTTGCTAGATGCTTATTTACTTACTTGGTACTTGAATTGTGTTCGGTTTAGGTAAAAACGGTCATCACAAACTTTTCGCCGAGTTTCTTCGCTTTAAGAGGATGCCGCATGATGAGGTTGTTATTAGGAAACATGCTATATTTATTATGTAAATTCATTGCCCCCGTTACAGGGGCATTCAGGCTTAAGGTTAATATTTGTATTGAAAATATATTTTCCACTAATTTCTCTAAATCTTCACTTTAAAACCAGTTTTCATTGCAGCAAAACCGTTGACTTACTTGTGAACTTCTGGTACGTGAAGCAGCTTTTCTCAAACTGCTCTGAGCAAAGAACTGAATGTTTTGTTGGTTTTAAGGCTTTTCACGGTGAATTCTTCTTCACAAGCCAATCTTTCAAAAGGGCTTCATTATTTTGTGGAAATTGATGGAAACTTATTTTGCCGTATTTTCCAGACGACTGAATGGCATTATTATTGGTGCAAGCAACAGCAGCACAAGATTCCCCCATTTTCACTATGCTGCGATCA
This sequence comes from Gymnothorax javanicus, assembly GCA_029692085.1. Taxonomy (NCBI): domain Eukaryota; kingdom Metazoa; phylum Chordata; class Actinopteri; order Anguilliformes; family Muraenidae; genus Gymnothorax; species Gymnothorax javanicus. Next base: position 23,682,410 of record CM056206.1, on the reverse strand, counting down.
ACCTCTGCGTACATTTTGCTTCGGGGATCATGTGACCACCTACGTAACTTGCAACGACCTCATTAAATGTGTCATTTGTTATCGATATCTAAACGATGACAAAGTAATTACAATATTAATTTCCTCTTCGGAGACAACTGTTGCATTCACGAAAAAGACAAAAGATAGATTCATGTGGAAAACTGAAAGAAAAACGACAGAACGAAGTATTTTATTTTGAAAACAGGCGTCAAGTATTGTATTTTTATATGAACGCTCAATCCCTGTCCGAACGAAACTTAGAAATGAAAGCAATATGAAGCAAACTTTGTTTTCTGTCTAAACTGTACGTTAATTGTATTGTCCCCCCCCCTTGCCGAAATCAAGTTTGAGGTCAAAGTTTTAATGTGAAAATTTGTTGTCTCCTTACGATCGCTTCTGTGTTGAGCAAAAAGTACAGTATGCTACGTGTTAACAAACTCTGTGGCCCCGAAACAAATAAAGGCGAAAATCTCGTTCCCGACTGATACGCAATTTGCAAACTAGGAGTGGCACCCAGAACGTCAAGCGGGATTTTCCGATGGTTTATTGGAGTAGCCGCATAGAGATTACTCGCATACGTGACCCGCTTCGGCTGTTTCGGTATACCCCAGCACAGCTGAATGGGTCGCTGCAACCCCTATGCTAAGCCCATTAGCGTTATCGGAAATAATTGAAAACAGCAGATTTATGCGAAATTACCGTTGCTCTGATTACTTACGGATTAAATTGTTTATTTTTTGTCAAAGCAATAACCACACAAGAGACAATTGGCGAGAACAATCTAGGACTTTTTCTTGCTGTGCAAACAGAAAATGTTGGAGTGATTTGTCCTCAGTGATGCGTCTGAGCTAGCGCGTGAACCAGCGCATTAGGCGTCTGAACTAGCGCGCCAATTTGACTTTCACTGAGGGCTGTACGGTAGCTGAGGCAACCAGATTGTCTGCCAAAATTTCCTGACACATGGTGGAATCCTTTAAGTTATTGATCTTAAAGGGGCACTGTCGCGACACGCACATGTGCGAATCCTTGCTCGCATGCGCAAATGGTTAACCTCATGTTTTCAAAAGATGCAAAAAATTTTTGAGTATCCTCTAGTATTGAGTGTTATCGTTGCAATCCTTGTACTCTAGAATATTTCAGCTGTTTAATCATTTAGAGTATTGTTTCACATTTTTGAGCTGTTTTTTTTCCATTTTGGAGTGCAAACATCTTTGTGAACTCTGTGATTACTGGTTTGCAATTTTGCACTCTTGTAAGTTTATTTATCGGATTTAGAGCTTTTGCAAACAAGACTCCGCTGGTTTCCGTTTTTATTTTTTCAAGGTTTCGACATGGTGCCACAACAGTAAAGATTTTTTCCTTTACAAGGGCATCTTTGATTGCTGTGCCTTGTTCTCTTTGTAAAGCAAGTGCTCTTCCTCTTGCTAGGGATTATGAGTTCACATAGGTAATGATATCTTAGTTAGTTTTATCTTTGTTAGGAAATAAGCCATAACAGTGATTTATTTTAAGCAATAAAAAGAACTTCACGCGAGTTGTTTCCTTTGGAATCATCTCCTCATTCATCACCATTTAAATTAAACTTGTATGGTTGTCTAATTATTATTATTATTATTATTATTATTACAGTGAAAGATGATCGACAAACACTTTAAATCCCTTTTAGACACAGTTCAAAAAATCCACAAGATTCTCCCAGAAAATCTTTGAGTTTAGATTATTGTATCTCCCCGTCAACGAAAGTCGGGAGATACTATGGTTTAGCTCTGGGGCCGCCGCAGCTGCCGTGCCCGCAGAGATTTTCTGTTCCGGGCTCTGGAAGCCGCAATTATTACAGGAATTTTTTTCTGATTTTACACAGGCTAAAATATATACTGACCAATAAAAGAAACACAATTACGTAATCCGATGCCAAATTTCGACAAAACCTTTGAGAAAGATGCTTTTGCTGAGTTATTTTTGGATATGAGTAGTTCCACCATACAAATTTTTGCGATCACAGCGCATATTCTGGAGCCGCTATTCATCCGGAACCAAACAGTGGCAGCGCTTGGGTTCGAGTACTACCATTGTCCTAACACTCCCATTTTTGTTTTGAGTTCCCCGTGGACACGGGGGCCTGTAGAAGTCTGACTGAAAATGAGTAAAAATCAGACGGGATATAATGCCACGACTAACGGAACTTTCAAGAGAATGCGCGATTGGGATTCTACAGGCCGGAAGTCGGGTAGATAGAGTTGCCCGTCAATTCGACATGCATTCTGTGACAATTAGTCGCCTCAGAACCAGGTTTAATGCCACTGGACACACGGCCGATTGCCCCAGATCCCGTAGGCCACGTGTTACGACTCCAGCGTCTGACCGTCATATCCGCTTGTTACATCTGCGGGATCGCTTCCGGTCGGCAACTCAAACTGCCGCTGAGATGCGTTTCTCAACGCCGTCCATTACCGCTATGAAATTCTCCGTCAAGTTGTCCTTCCGTTTGTCCGACGTCACTGACTGACTTTCCAACAGGACAACGCGCGTCCACACGTGGCATGTATCTGTCTGGAGTTCCTTCAGGCCGAAAACGTGCAGATCCTTCCCTGGCCAGCATTTTCTCCGGATCTTTCACCTATAGAACACTTGTGGGACATTCTGGATAGAGCGATCCAGAGATGTCAACCACCGCCAGCTACAGTAGGTCTGCTAAGACAAGTATTGACCAAAGAGTGGAACAGCATTCCACAAGCAAAAATCAGACGTCTGGTGATGTCTATGAGACGCAGGTGTACTGCCGTGCCCGACGCTAACGGGGAAAATAAGAGATACTGATAGTGTCATTTGTGTTTCGCAATGTCAGACTTCACCTTGTTAAATTAAAGCCAACATGGCAATATTCAAACCCGGTTTTCTGTTATATCTATTGTCTGAGATTCACTTAATACCAATGAAGTGTTGATTAATAACAGTTACACTCGATAAAATCAAGAGATAGAAAATTGCTTTTCTTTTTTTGGTTAGTATATATTTGACAATGCTCAAGACCGATTTTCGCCAATTTCGGATGTCCAATATAGCTGCCGGCGGCCATTTTGTCCGAAATTTGGGGATTAGGGAGATGCACGACTCGGTCCCTGTGGCGACCGAGTTATCTATTTAAGTTTTTGGCATGCTCACGTCCTGACAGTGCCCCTTCAACCAGAGCCTCTGGACCTACAGAATTAAAACAGCCCCAACATCAGTGATCCACAGCCATATTTCACAGTGGCTGTGAAAATTGAAAGGATTTGCATATCAGAATGGTCCGAAATCCCTCCATATGTGTGCATTAACCACGTGAAACATGACAGGAAAATATTTTAAGGTAATTGATTTTTAGTGAAATGAGTAAGTAATCTTGGTTTGGTTCTGTTGACACATTAATAAAGTACACTATTTTTACAAGTTCACATCTCTATAATGTTATATTATTACATTTTTTAAATATAATTTTTAGTGCATTACCAGTCGGGGTTGCCAGTGATAATGCAGTCCTCCGTATGTCTGTGTTTTTGGGGAGGACATGTGTAGGACAGGAGTATGTGGTGCAAATTCCCTGCGTAGAATTCAAGCATTTAGGAGGGTGGGGCCCTCAACTTCATGTACAATTTCTGATGCTTCCTGTGTTGTTTTAATATTCGATATTCAGTTCTCTTCCCTTTCCTCACTCCACTAATGGAGCAAATGGGAGTGTCCTTGTTCCCCGCATCGGCCATGAATTTCTTCCTGGACTCACTTCAAAAAATCAAGGCAGATCGGGAAAAGCATGTTCACAAAGTATGCATGAATTTCTGTGGAGTATGCCTGAAACTTAAGTTCTTATTTATCAAAGGTTTATGTTTTGATATGAATATTGATGTCCAGGTTAATGTTTAATGGCCTCTATTGTAGAATCGAGTAGATTTCCTGCAGTTGATGGTTGACTCTCAGGTCCCAGAAGAAAGAGCTACTTCAACAGAAGAAAAACCAGAGAAAGGTATTTCTCGTGGTTTAATTTCCAATTAAATTTAATTTTAATTTTGGAACAACTGGAGCATTACCGTAAGTGAACACTGTTGAGCTTGTATCAAAGATAGTGACTCCAATGACAACAATTCAGCTATCTCAGTTGGCAAATAAGAAATGCAGTTACAGTTCAACCTCATTCCTGCTTGTGATTATGGGGCTATTTGTGACCATAGAATATACAACCCCAATTCCTAATAGGTTTGGACATTTTCAAAAATGCTAATCAAATCAAAAAAGAGTGATTTGAAAAGACCATTCACTCTCTACTGTACTGAAACACTAAAAGACATTATGTGGTGTTTTAACTGGTGAATTCAATGGTTTGTTGAAAATTTATGCTGATGTCTGAATGCAACCATAGACTCCAAAAAAGTTGGTACAGGGTCAGTTTAGGGCTAATAATGATGTGACAGGTTGCAATAATTGTAGCCCCCAGACAAAGTCGGGCGGATTCTATGGATTCACGCGTCGTCTCCACTGCCGCCGCCAAGTCCACGTCCGTAGACACTTCCTTGTGGATGCTCTACAGGCTGTAATTTTTGACCTATTACTTTCAGATCTGGTATGGACATGTGTTCTACTTTATAACACCTATCGATTTTGGTTGCCATGGCGATAGTATTGGCCAAATAATACATGAATTAATGGCGAAACAGAGATTTCCGTGTGGACGCAGCACAGGCTGCAATTTTGGACCGATTACTTAAATATTTGGTATGGACATGCGTTATACTTCACTAATGACACCTATTGATTTTGGTTGCCTTGGCGACAGTATTGGTCAAATTATGCGCAAAACACGGGAGAAGTGGGCTTTTGGGGGCTACACCCATGCAGTCGCGGCCGACCGAAGTGTCTAGTTCAGTGATATGAAACAGATCATGTTAAACCAGTTGAACAAATCATGCCATAATCATAGACTGTATAAAACATGGATGCAGCCTCAGCGACGTCACCCAAAGGTTTCTGAATATCCTCTGTGAAGCTCTTTTGGTTGCCATCTTGGCACTTAATTGATTCCACCTACACCACGGCTAATCCAAAAATGGGCAAAAACGTGGACCGTTGCTGGAGCTGACGCGGGCCCAATGGGTGGGCCGAATGGAGCCTGGTTGCTGAAACATGCCCTCCTAGCTCGAAGCTACCAAGCTAGCTACAGCTTACAAACTAGCCTAACTCAGCTCGATACTACATATTTCGCTATGGCCAAGATGCTGACGCTGAAGATGGCTTAGGCCGAAACACATTTGTCTAGTGACTGCTTCCAATAAACCACAGAAGACGATCATCTTGTGAGTGCGTTTTCGTTATTCATTAAGTTTTCCCTTTTAACACACCCAGAAATGTGTCTCTTATATTTTTGAAGTTGAGCGCACCTTTTTTCGCTCGGGTCATATCTGTCCTCATAAAGGAATGGAGCCTGCCAGATAGCTTGTGATGGCAGGTCAAACATGAAGCGGTTGTGAGACGAATGCTGTACACAGCTGGGAAATCGCACTGGTTGACTCACTGCGCATTGATATCCCCCTGGGAGAGCGACCGGGTGCTCGGGTAAGCTTTTTGTCGCACCTTCGCCATGTCACATTGACGGTAGTATGGCCAGTCAAACGTTAAGATTGCATAACTTTAGCTTGCTTGCAAACCTGGTGGACCTTAATCTTATTACCTCACACATGCACATTTTGATCAAAAGCATTATCCTGCCCTCCTTATGCACACTGTGCACGACGACAGTAAGCTCAACACCTTCCTCTCATCAAGACTCTGGACACCAGATTGACCAGTAGAGCCCAGGTTTATTGACAATTGAAAGGGTGAAACTGAGGGAATACAAACATATTTGGTATAATCAGTTACATGAATTAAATGAATTCAATGATATTAATAAGTTTACATCAATCCGCAGAGATAGATTTAACTATCAAGCATGAAAAATCAAGTGACTTGAACAGTCAAATTCGCTCTGTCACAACACACAGTATTTGTTATTATTAAAGGAACCTCTTTGTACCTGAAGCGCCAGTATAACCTGCATAGCGAAAACCATGACTCAAACGGCCACTAGATGGCGGCAGACGATCACAAATGAACAGCATGTGACTAATACTAGATAGCATGACGCTAGATATAATCCTAGATCGCCTAACATCGTAAAACATAAACTTTGCGCAACTAAATGAGATACTATGAGACTAATAAACATAACGGAAGACTACATACCAACGATGCCACGAACAGCACAAGATGTAAATAGTTGTTTTGCTAGGAACACATGAGGAGTAAATCAAGCAGCATTCACCAGTCTGCATTACTTCCTGAGTCTGATCACATGACCTACTCTGCGGTCTTAAAGGGACAGCTTACTTAAAAGAACCAACTGAATTGTCTAAGAAATAAACACAGACTAATCAGGTAATCTGAATAACAGAGGCAGGACACTCCCCCGTCTGGCATTATTGAATGTCACCACCTAAAAGGTCCATACAGTCCTTACTGTTTCTTATCAGGGGCAAGGAGGAGGACCGTCTCGAGATGGGACGCTGGAAGAGTTTAGTCCCTTCTTTCTTAGAGACCTTGACCTCGACTTGACGTACCTTACCATCTTTGCTGGGGAAGACTTGAGTAATCAGTCCCAGAGGCCACTCATTCCTCACGAGCTGGTTGTCTTTGAGAAGGACGATGCTCCCAGGCTGAAGGTCTGGGGTGGGAGCCTGCCACTTCCTTTCATGTTGCAGTGATGCAAGATATTGTTTTTTCCATCGATCCCAGAAGGTTTGGGCCAGATGTTGGACTTGGCGCCACTGGGACTTGTGGAGGTCTTTGATCCAGTCTCCCGACTGGGGCTGAAGGTAGACTCACTTTCTGGGTGAGGAGGGTCGCTGGAGTAAGAATAAGGGGGTCATCCGGGTCAGTAGACACTGGAATTAGAGGTCTAGCATTGATGATGGCAGCGACCTCCGCCATTAGTGTAGTGAGTTTTCCCAGCTGGAGGAACATGGAGTTCAGGATTTTTCGTGCAACTCCAATCATCCTCTCCCATGAACCGCCCATATGAGAAGCATGTGGAACGTTGAACTGCCATGCACATCCTTGGTCCAAGAGAAACTTTTCAACTGAAGCGTTATCCATGTTCGAGGATCTTTAGCTCCTTACAAGCACTGACAAAGTTAGTTCCTCGATCAGAACGGATGAGCTTCACAGGGCCCCTAACAGCGAGGAAACGCCTAAGGGCGTTGATGAAGCTCGAGGTGTCAAGAGATTCAATCACTTCAATGTGGACAGCTCTTACACTCATGCAAGTAAATAAGACTGCCCACCGTTTACTTTTGAGCGAGGCCACCCCTCGTGGCGCCGCGAACACAGTCCATGGGCCGAACACATCTATGCCGACGTCGTGAATGGAGGTTCAGTAGAGAGGCGGTCTGCTGGAAGGTCGGCCATCTTCTGTGTCTGAGGGGTGCCACGTAGCTTGCGGCATGTGACGCACCCGTGAATCACACTGCTCACCGCTTTTACCACCAACTATCCAGAAACCGGCAGCTGCCAGACAGCCCTCAGTGAACAGTCGTCCCTGATGTTGAGTTTTCTCATGGTGGTGTCGGATCAAGAGTGTTGCTATGTGATGCTTGCCAGAATAATGAGTGGGGTTTTCTCCTCTTGTAGGAGTTGTGCTTCTCTTACACGACCTCCAACTCTCAGAAGGCCATCAGCATCAATGAAGGGATCAAGGGCTTTGAGAGGGCTGTCTTTAGGAAGATTCTCCTCCTTCCGCAGGCAGGCATACTCGTGAGCGTAGGTCTCCTCTTGAACAGCGCGGATGATGGTTCTTTCAGACTGCGAGAGTTCATCTATGGAGATTGTGTGACAGTAATGCCAGCCTTTGCAGCCACTGGCTTTGGTAGCATCATCCTTCCGGAAGAGGCGTGCAACATGGGTGAGGCGAGCAACGGCTTGGGTCAACGACTTCAAGCTTGAAAACTTGGAGAAGCGCTGAGACCCAAGTCTTTTGCTTGACATGGTTGTGCTCATTGTAGACACCAAGGGACGGATGTCTGGATCTGACGAAGGGTTCACCAGCTCGAAGGTGTCTTCTTCAGGCTGGACTTTCAGGGGCTCTCTCTCAGGAACAGAGGTCCACACAACCAGCTGGTTTCTGAGAGATGTGCAGCAGTGACGGACCTCGTGGCAATATCTGCCGGATTCAGTTCTGTAGGCACGTGTTGCCACTGCTCGGGACGAGAAGACCTCCTTATCCGTAGAACTCGGTTGCTCACATACACATAGAAGCGTCTGGTCTCGTTCTTAATGTATCCTAGTACTACTTTACTGTCGCTGTAAAGGATAGTCTCGCCCAGTTGCATGTCGATCTCTGAGGAGATGAGCTCGCCAAGTTCCACTGCAAGGACAGCTGCAACTGTGTGTTCGGAAAGGGGGCCAGCCTAGCCTTTCCCATGACGAAGCCCACATGGATGGTGCCCTTTGCATCTGTTAGCCTGAGATAGGCTACAGCACCAATAGCCTTAGTCGAGGCATCACAAAAGACGCCTAACTCCCTGCGCGACATTTTTGAGAGAGAGGTTTCTGCGTAGGTCCGAGGTATCTTGAGACTGCTAAGATCATCCAAAGAGGATCGCCATGTGACCCACTTCTCTTCCATTTCTCGTGGGAGGGGAGTCCCAGTCACTGTGGTCTTCGTCAGCTCTCGTAGGATGGCTTTACCTTGAATGGTGACGGGGGCGATGAATCCTAGAGGATCGTAGATGCTATTAACAGTTGACAGAATACCTCGGCGGGTGAAGGGTTTCTTTTCATCCCCTAACTTAAAGATGAAGGTGTCTGACATTAAGTCCCAGTTGAGGCCCAGACTGCGCTGCATGGGAAGAGCGTCCAGAGCCGAGATCCAGATCTTTGAAGTCATTAGCGTGGTCTTGGGATGGGAAGGCCTCCATTACTTCTCTCTTGTTCAGCGATTTTATGTAGTCGCAAGTTTGATCTTGAGAGGGTGTCTTGCGTCCTCTTGAGCAGGTCAACTGCTGCTTCCACTGTAGGGAAGGACTTCAAGCCGTCGTCCACGTAAAAGTCTCGGTTGACAAACTGTTTGACGTCAGGGTCTCCGACCTCTGTACTCTGCCGAGGCAGTAGATAGCCACTGCGGGGAGAGGGGCTGTTGCCAAATCGTGGACTCTCATGCGGTACTCGATGATTTCCTTCGATGGGTCGTTGTCCTGGAACCACAGGAACCTCAGGAAGTTGCGGTCCTCTTCTCTGACGAGGAAGCAGTAGAACATCTGTTCGATGTCCGCTGTCACTGCTACAGCTTCCTTCCGGAACCTGAGGAGTACTCCGAGCAGACTGTTGTTGAGGTCGGGCCCGTCAACAAGACATCGTTTAGTGAGACTCCTCCATGCTGGGCGCTCGAGTCAAACACCACGCGCATGCTTCCGGGCTTCTTTTGGTACCGCCAAAGGCTGGCAAGTACCAGCGCTCTTCGTCCTCCTTCAGAGGAGGTGCCACTTCAGCATGATTGTTCTGAAACACCTTTCCCATGAATATGAGGAAATGCTGTTTCAATGATGGTTTCCTTTCAAGACTCGTCTCAGTGATGAGAGTCGATTTAAGGCCTGAACCTTGTTATCAGGGAGACGACGCACAGCGGAGCTACCCAGCTGTTTTCTTCATCTTTTTTAAGTTGTCTTTCATGATTTTCAGGAACCATCGATAGATGGAGCCACCTTGTTATCCTCCCTCGTTTGCTGAAACACTGTAGAGCCCAATTGCTCTGCTTCTCCACTGCAGGTAAGTTTCCCTGTTGTCAGTCGTTTAGGATGGCGGTGACTGTACCTCTCCTTACCTGCAGGGTGTATGGGCAGGGCTCAAAGATGGAAGGATCGTTCCTGTTCTGTTGTCCTGGTATACAGGGCGTTTCGGTCTCAGGCTTGTGAACACCTCCCAAGCAGACATTTCCAACTATCACCCACCCCAGGTCGAAGTTTCTGCGCATAGGGAGCATCTCGAGGGCCGTTCAACTGCTTGCGAACCTTGTGGGTCAGCGATGATATCTCGCCCTAGGAGAAGCATGATGGGTGTGCTGTGATCAAGCTCTGGGATGAGATGAGCGATTGATTTCAGGTGAGGGTGGTTGGATGCAACCTTGGGAGTTGGGATCTCTGATCTGTTGTTCGGGATGTCGTTGCATTCAACCAGACTTGGTAGGAGAAGACTGACTTTCCGTCCATAGATTCGATCTGATAGCCTGAAGCTCTTCTCCCCATGGCCTCTGTCACTCCTGAACAGGTACGGAGAGAGTATGGAGAGGGGGGCCTTGGACATTGAAAGTGTCGAAGAACTCAGAACGAGCCAAGGATCTGTTGCTGTGTTCGTCGATGATCGCGTAGACCTTCGTTGCTTTCTCATGGACAGGGTAGATTTTAACAAGACAGATTTTAGAGCATGATCTGTCGCTCTGATCACCACCACAGACTGTAGTGCAGCTGCTTGCAACTTCTGAAGATGCTGGCTCCCCCCATGCTCTGTAGAGGGGAATGGCTCCTTCCGTGGTGCTGGTCCAGGGTGAAGAGCAGAGTTATGTTTCTCATTCAGTGCATGTGGCTGTATATTTGCAGTCCCTGGCCATGTGTTTTGTAGATGTGCAACATTTAAAGCAGATCTTGTGCTCTTTGAGGAATGCTTTCCTCTCTTCTATGGATTTCTCCCGGAAGATCAATTTCCGTAGTAGGTGGGCCTTTTTTTTGAATGGGGCAATGACGATCGGGGTTCTCAGCTTCTCGTTCTGTTCTGTAGGAGAGACGCCTGTCTTGTGGACTGAGATTTCCTTTTGTCGGAATGTTTTAAAGAACTTGTCTGCTTTTGGAATGTCAGCTTGGCCAGTGAAGTTGAAGCTAGGGTCATTCCTGATTTTAGCCTGGTGGAAGATGAAGTCCACGAAAACTCCAAAGGGAGGGAATGAGACTTGATGGCGTTCTTTGTAGTCGGACCCAAGAGACAGCCACTTCTCTTGCAGGCTAGGGGCAGCTTCTGGACCAGAGGACTGATTCCTCTGGCTGTGTCGAGGTAGTAAAGGCCTGGAAGGGTTCCGTCTGCCTTGGCCGACTGAAGTTCCATCAGGAGGTCACTGAGCTCGTGAGTTTTTGCATAATCTTTGTAGGTGATTTTGGGGAAGTTTCTGATGCGTTGGAAGAGAGCCACTTCGACTACTTCAGGGCTCCATAGCATGAGTCCAGTCTGTCCCATATCATCTGGAGTCCTCTTTGAGGATAATTACGTTGACAGCCCTGATCGTTTCGCATGCGCTCCCGACTCTTTCGAAGCCACTTGACCAGTAAATCCATCTCCTCACTGGATGTCAGATTGAGTCCTCATTCAGAAAGGACTGTTGCCAAGCTCTGTAGCTCTCTGGCTGGTCGCCGAATGGGTCATACCCGTGTAACCAGCTCGCGTCGAGCGAAATATCTGATCTCTATCATTCATACCTGATTGGTCATGATGAGCATTTTGAGGAGTGTGGCTGGACATGGTGTGATGTGGTGGACTGTGGTTACTGGGCCTTGCTCCACACATGCTTTGATAACCATGTGTATTTCTGGGGTTAGAGGCGTGGTCAGAGTGGGTTGTGGCTGAAGCGCAGTTATGCTGCTGCTCGCTGCTATGTGGGTGAGGTTGGCATCAGCTGGACTCTCCACTGCTTTGGATTGTGGAGCTTGAGTAGAATTTCTAAGCACTGGGTCTACATGCAGGTGTCTGGTTTCATCTTGAAAGATGAGGTGTCGATGTTTCTGTGTATAGCCCAGTCTCATCCTGAGCATGTTCTTCTAGAGCTGCGGTTGAATGCTCCTTTGACTGTTCAGCGACATATTCTCTGGTCCGCTCTAGAGGGTTGAGGGAGTCTCGTCAAGTTGGAGCTTCCCGCTACTTTGCTCACTGCCATCGACGCTGACAGCTGCTTCTAGGACCTCTGCTTCTGCCTCAGCTGCAGCTGCATCTCTCTCCAAAGACAGCTTTTACCATTTGTGCTTCTAATTGTGTTTTTTTTTCACCTCTAACTGTGCCTTTTCCATTTTCAGGATCATATCTTGCTCTGCAAAGGCCAGTCGTGCTTTTTTGCGCCTCTGCTTTGGCACGGCTATAGCAGCAGCATTTCCAGCAGATGAGTTTGTGGAACCCAATGTGTAGGATCGAGTTTTCCGTGACTGCTCCTTTAAATCCATTGTCGTGTCCAGCGATAACTGTGTTATCTTCTGCAATGAAGCCTTGTTTCACTATCCTGCCCTCCTTATGCACACTGTGCACCTGATTTACAATAAGCTCAACACCTTCCTCTCATCAAGACTCTGGACACCAGATTGACCAGTAGAGCCCAGGTTTATTGACAATTGAAAGGGTGAAACTGAGGAATACAAACATATTTGGTATAATCAGTTACATGAATTAAATGAATTCAATGATATTAATAAGTTTACATCAATCCGCAGAGATAGATTTAACTATCAAGCATGAAAAATCAAGTGACTTGAACAGTCAAATTCACTCTGTCACAACACACAGTATTTGTTATTATTAAAGGAACCTCTTTGTACCTAAGCGCCAGATTAACCTGCATAGCGAAAACCATGACTCAAACGGCCACTAGATGGCGGCAGACGATCACAAATGAACAGCATGTGACTAATACCAGATAGGACGCTAGATATAATCCTAGATCGCCTAACATCGTAAAAACATAAACTTTTGTAAATGAGATACTATGAGACTAATAAACATAACGAAAGACTACATACCAACGCCTGTAAATAGTTGTTTTGCTAGGAACACATGAGGGAGTAAATCAAGCAGCATTCACCAGTCTGCATTACTTCCTGAGTCTGATCACATGACCTACTCTGCGGTCTTAAAGGGACAGCTTACTTAAAAGAACCAACTGAATTGTCTAAGAAATAAACACAGACTAATCAGGTAATCTGAATAACAGAGGCAGGACAAGCATCATTTTTCATCCTATATTTTGACTTCGGTGAATGCTGAATTAATTGACTACAGTGGCCAGCATACGCTCGGGTTATCAATGCTGGCACAGCTGGGTGTCTGGCTAAACCATAGTTATTTCATCAGCTACCCAGCTGATCTATGGCACTTGTATTAGTTAATGATACCACTGCGCGGTGCAATTTTTTTTTGCGTCATATAATTTAAGGTACATCTGTACCTCGACAAGGAGCCCTTGCTCGTAGCTTCACTTTTCACTTTTGTTTTTTTTTTTTTTTTGTGTAAACTGGACACAAACTTAGCCGAATGTGGCTAGTTAGTGACACTGTTTTCCATTGCCATTTAGCTTATTAATTAGATAAATATATCTAGCTAGCTTGTGGATGATGGACATTATGAAGAAACACATTTAGCAACAGCTATCTAGCTTGCTTGATAAAGCAAGATTTCATTAGATATATAGCTAGCTAGCCAGCCTCTCTATATACAATGATACTCTCTTGGTAATCCCACTGAAAATGGAACAAATCTATATGTGGCAAAGTAGCGGCAATTGTCGCACTGTAAGATCTTGCTGCATGTATCTATTGACTGTATAAGTACAACTATCTCTGGAGGGCCCTCCAGGGCTCTGGGGAATCAGCTGAGGGAGCCCGTCATCTGGTAGCATGCTATGGTGGTTCGAATGTTGTAGCTAAGTAGCCAGCTACGTTGGCAACCTGATAGGGAAGCTGTGACGGTTTTCCAACCTCTGACTGACACCTTTTGTACAAAAGTATTTTTACCCAAAATTTTGACACTTCTCTCGTATGCTGTTACTTCGCTGCATGCTAATATAACACTCGCATTGGCACAGCTGGGCATCTTGGGCAAAAGCCAACTGAGGGCCTGCTGTATTCATTCTCTGGCTACTTGGCTAGTTAACAAGCTTATTCTGACACTTGCTCCTTTGTGCCAAGATATAACATTAGAATTTCATTCAGCTTAGAAAATTGGCCACAGACTCCTGACCATATAGCAAAACATCATTTTCCCGATATTTCGACGAAAAATCCTCCAGTCACAAACGCGGCCAAAGGGTCAAGTTCCATGTCTCCAATTAGCCTATCTAGGGTAACGCCCCACAGATGGCTGGGATAGGCCATGAGTTAGTGGCTACGCTAGCTGATCTGAGGTAACCCCCTCAGACAGCCAGGCTAGACCAGGGGTTTGCGGCTGGGCTTGGCGTTTCTACTCTAGCCCGGAGCCATGTGAGCCTGTGCTCTAGCCTAGCAACATGACATGACCAGATGTGATGAGTTCTGTTCATAGAATGTACAGTGCTGTGAAAAAGTATTTGCCCCCTTCCTGATTTCTTTTTTTTTGTTGCATATTTGTCACACTTAAATGTTTCAGATCATACAAATTTTAATATTAGGCAAAGATAGCCCGAGTAAACACGAAATGCAGTTTTTAAATGATGATAACATTTATTGAGGGGAAAAAGCTATCCAAACCTACCTGGCCCTATGTGAAAAAGTAATTGCCCCCTAAACCTAATAACTGGTTGTGCCACCCTCAGTGACAACCTGTCTGACAAAGTGAGGAGGGCTGAAAGATCTCAAAAGGCAACACATCATGGCGCAATCTAAAGAAATTGAAGAACAGATGAGAAACAAAGACATTGACATCTATCAGTCTGGAAAGGGATACAGAGCCATTTCTAAGGTGAACCATGGTGAGAGTCATTATCCACAAATGGAGAAAACTTGGAACAGTGGCCAACCTTCTCAGGAGTGGCTGGCCTACCAAAAGTATTCCAAGAGCGCATCGACGACTCAACCAGGAGGTCACAAAAGAACCCAGAACAACATCTAAAGAGCTGCAGGCCTCACTTGCCTCAGTTAAATTCAGTGTTCATGATTCAACAATAAGAAAGAGACTGGGTAAAATGGCATTCATGGGAGAGTTCCAAGGCAAAAACCCCTTCTGACCAAAAAGAACGCAAAGGCTCATCTCACATTTGCCAAAAAACATCTTGATGATTCCCAAGACTTTTGGGAAAATGTTTAGTGGACTGACGAGAGGAAAGTTGAATTTTCTGGAGGGTGTGCATCCCATTACATTTGGCGTAAAACTAATACAGCATTTCATAAAAAGAGCATCATACCAACAGTCAAACATGGTGGTGGTAGTGTGATGGTCTGGGGCTGCTTTCTATGATGATCTGAAACATTGAAGTATGACAGATATGCAAAAAAAAAAAAAAGAGAGATCAGGAAGGGAGCAAATACTTTTTCACAGCACTGTATGCACTACTAGTGTGTGCTTTAAATATGATCATATCTGAACTAGAACTTCAGTGATTATATATAATCACTTTCGTATTAGGTTGCAACTTTGGTTTGTAACCACTGTCAATCACCACACTGCTCAACTGTCCATACATGCTTTGAGAAAAATGTGATCAACACTGTAGCATTCTGGGATATTTTTTCCCCAAAAGCACAAATGCTAACTTACATAGTTGGAACCATTGACTGTTCATGTATGATCAAACTATGCAAATTGGTAATGTAGCTAACAACTGTGCTTTTGAGAAACGTACCCCTGAGCGAAAGTAATCTACCGGTATATTCTCGCAAATTTCTGGTCCTTAGGGCATCTATAGATGCTCACTCCATCAGCATTTGAGTTGGAACAGCTGCCTTCAACAGAATGCCAACATATTTTTAAACTTCACGACCGCATTTCTCACATGATCATAACTGATTCATATTGAATTTATTCACTGACTGCAAGCTGTTGTCCATTAAGTGGTGTTTAGATTCAACAGTGCTGGCCTGGGTGCATCTAGTGAAACTGAACCCTATGATCAATTAAATTGGTTTAATTTAGTTACCATGCGGGCAAATACTTTTCCACATAGGGCCAAGTAGTGTTTGACAGGTTTTTTTTTTTCCAATAAATAAAATTACAATTTAAAAACTAAAAGATTTTGTGTTTACTTTGGTTATCTTTGTCTAATATTTGAATCGGTTTGATGATCTGTAACATTTAAGTGTGATAAATATGCAGAAATGAAAGAAATTGCGACGTGTGAAAATACTTTTTCAAGCCAACTTACTTTTCCATTGTGGTTTCTGTGCAGGGCTGACAGACCACGAGATCTTGTCTCAGGCAGTAACTTTTATATTTGCTGGTTATGAGACCAGCAGCAGTTCACTTTCATTCCTTGCCTATTCACTGGCAACCAATCCTGATGTCATGCAGAAACTGCAAGATGAGATCGATGAAGTCTTTCCCAACAAGGTAACAACTGTGCCATATTGTACCACATGTAAACTCAGTCATACAGAAAATCCAATTAGGGAAACCAAATTTTAGGGATGAATTTCTGGGAATATTTTAAAAATGTGCTTTAATAAGTGGATGGGTATTGGGAACTGGCCCAGTATTGCCAATCTTTGAAGCACATATTCAGTTTATTTTTAATTATGAAATGTAACATTTTATGTTTTTTCTCCTGCAAGGCTCCAATGAAATATGATGCACTGATGCAGATGGAATATCTGGACATGGTGATTAATGAGTCACTGAGGATGTACCCAATTGGTTTACGTGTTGAGAGGATTTGTAAGAAAACAGTGGAGATCAGCGGGATAACCATTCCAAAAGGGACTTGCATTGCCATCCCTGCCTTTGTCCTGCAGCATGACCCCACACTTTGGCCAGAACCTGAGAAATTCAAGCCAGAGAGGTGGAGCGGCCCGACTCTCCCAAGGCCTTTTTAAATTTAATTAATTACTTCTGTGTTCAGTGCACTCTGTTTGTTCAATGCATTTGATGATGAGTCAAAGCATATTTATTTGGCTATTAAGCTGTGAAAAAATTAATAATTATTGTAACGTATGACCCTTATTGTAACGTATGACCCAAATTTGAAAAAGTGTACAACAATTGCGCCATTTATTTGCATATTAACCTGTGAAAAAGTTAATAAATAGTAAAGTTGTTGTACACCTTTTTCAAATGTGGGTCATACGTTACAATAAGGGGACAAATCCTATGCATAAGTAATGCTAAACCAATGCATAACTCATGATGATTTGATGCAGGAATTAATGCAGGATGTATCATGAATTCCTGTTGCTCACCATTAACAAATGTGTGTTTAATAATCATGTAAACATATATATTAAGGGTAATTCCGTGCCAAATCACCAGAAGGCTCCCGACTGACCATCTCAGATTTGCTTCATAACTTTTTGTTTTGATGCCCTTGTTACTAATAATTACAGTGCAAAATTTTAGGCCAATATCTCCACTAGTTTTGGAGATATTAAGCCAACAAAAAGGGGGCGTGGCCCCATATTTAGCATAAAAAGTACTACAATCAAACATCCATAGTTTGATGGCTAATAGCTTTTGAACTGTTCACACTAAATGGTTCAAATTTTCGAACATGATTCTTTGATATAATAAGGCTCTGTACACAGGAGAGATTTGTATGTGACATATTTGCAGATTTATGGCATGCCAAATATGGCTTCCTGGAATGCGCGTTTGTCCATGGTAGCACTTTTGGCTCTCTATATCTTCAGATTTAATTTCACCAGATGTCTGATTCTTTTTAATATATGAGACATGTTATAGCACTATCAGGAAAACATGTTATATCTGCAACAAAAATTATACTTTCTCATATATAGGCCCCTAAAAATGGAAAAAAGCTTGTCGCGTCTGTATTTTGAATGCTTATAACAAAAATCTGACAAGGTCTACCAGAAAACAAATTAGATCAGTGAAAAGAGCAAGGTCTAATTGCTATATGTACCAAATATGAAGTTGGTGCTGTGAAGAAAACTGTTTTATTCAAGCTGTTGAATATAGGTTTTATGACATGCGAAAATGCATGAAGCATGATACTGTAGCCATTCACACATTCATAAAAGCAGTGATTCCATATATTCAACAACTCAATCCCCAAATTTCAAAAGTTATATACTTTAGTGATGGATCAGCTGCCCAGTACAAAAACCACAAAAACTTTACAAATCTGTTGCATCACCAGGAAGACTTTGGTATGACAGCTGAATGGCACTTTTTTGCTACTTCGCATGGAAAAGCACCTTGTGACGGGATAGGTGGCACTGTGAAGCGTTCTGCAGCTAGAACCAGCATACAGGCAGTTACTTCACAACACATACTAACACCACAAGATCTCTTTGTGTGGGCAGAAAAAAACATTAAAAAGATCCATTTCATTTGGATTGAAAAGG
This sequence comes from Gymnothorax javanicus, assembly GCA_029692085.1. Lineage (NCBI taxonomy): Eukaryota > Metazoa > Chordata > Actinopteri > Anguilliformes > Muraenidae > Gymnothorax > Gymnothorax javanicus. The sequence goes on along the minus strand of CM056206.1, from coordinate 23,664,096 downwards.
GGGAAGTAACAAGTAATGGAAAAGTTCTTCAGAAGAGTCTTTCAAAGTCCTCAACAATACCAGGAACAAGGAACAACCACTCATTTGTTCCTGTCTCAGAGAGCCAGTTGCAGATCAGCAGAGTGTCTGGTGGACCAAGCTTCATTGTGAACATGAGTGGCACTCATCCCCAGGTTGTAGATGATGCTGTGAAAGAGGCATGCTTATTTGAATGCTTATAACAAAAATCTGACAAGGTCTACCAGAAAACAAATTAGATCAGTGAAAAGAGCAAGGTCTAATTGCTATATGTACCAAATATGAAGTTGGTGCTGTGAAGAAAACTATTTTATTCAAGCTGTTGAATATAGAAGGTTTTATGACATGCGAAAATGCCATTCACAAGGTTACATCACACATGCTACATCATTATATTCTCTTGACTATACATATATTTAGTATATTCGTAAATATGATAAATGATTTACAAATCTCACAAAAGTCAATTACACAAATTTAATTCTATTTATGTAGACTTAGCATGTCTATTTGAAGCGTTTGAATAACTGGTCAATTTCTTTAGCCACACCAGACGGAACTACATATTGTCTACCAGTTGATGTGATTGGTGCATCTATGATCTTTTTGATGTGTATCAGGGGAACCCAACTGATATCTTCTCTTCTGGGCCAACTGTAAGACTTTGCAGGACCATGAGGATGCATAAATCGTACTTGCACATCCTGTTCCTCCTCTGATATTGCACAGATATTACCAATCCACCATTGCTGGTCATAAAAACATGCAACATATTTTCCTGGGATCACGTCTGACAGGGTGTAACCTTCTTTCACAGCATCATCTACAACCTGGGGATGAGTGCCACTCATGTTCACAATGAAGCTTGGTCCACCAGACACTCTGCTGATCTGCAACTGGCTCTCTGAGACAGGAACAAATGAGTGGTTGTCCCTTGTTCCTGGTATTGTTGAGGACTTTGAAAGACTCTTCTGAAGAACTTTTCCATTACTTGTTACTTCCCCCTTTTCAATCCAAATGAAATGGATGTTTTTAATGTTTTTTTCTGCCCGCACAAAGAGATCTTGTGGTGTTAGTATGTGTTGTGAAGTAACTGCCTGTATGCTGGCTCTAGCTGCAGAACGCTTCACAGTGCCACCTATCCCATCACAAGGTGATTTTCCATGCGAAGTAGCAAAAAAGTGCCTTTCAGCTGTCATACCAAAGTCTTCCTGGTGATGCAACAGATTTGTAAAGTTTTTGTGGTTTTTGTACTGGGCAGCTGATCCATCACTAAAGTATATAACTTTTGAAATTTGGGGATTGAGTTGTTGAATATATGGAATCACTGCTTTTATGAATGTGTGAACGGCTACAGTATCATGCTTCATGCATTTTCGCATGTCATAAAACCTATATTCAACAGCTTGAATAAAATAGGTTTCTTCACAGCACCAACTTCATATTTGGTACATATAGCAATTAGACCTTGCTCTTTTCACTGATTTAATTTGTTTTCTGGTAGACCTTGTCAGATTTTTGCTATAAGCATTCAAAATACAGACGCGACAAGCTTTTTTCCTTTTTTTAGGGGCCTATATATGAGAAAGTATAATTTTTGTTACAGATATAACATGTTTTCTTGATAGTACTATGACATGTCTCATATATTAAAAAGAATCAGACATCTGGTATCATTAAATCTGAAGATATAGAGAGCCAAAAGTGCTACCATGGACAAACATGCATTCCAGGAAGCCATATTTGGCATGCCATGAATCTGCAAATATGCCACCTACAAAGCTCTCCGTCTGTGTACAGAGCCTTATTATATCAAAGAGTTGTGTGTGAAAATTTGAACCTTTTAGTGTGAACAGTTCAAAAGTTATTAGCCATCAAACTATGGATGTTTGATTGTAGTACTCGTTTTTATGCTAAATATGGGGCCAAGTCCCCTTTTTGAAGGCATAATATCTGCAGAACTAGTGGAGATATTGGCCTAAAATTTTGCTCAGCAGTTATTAGTAACAAACACATTAAAATAAAAAAAAAATGAACAAAATCTGAGATGTTCAGTTGGGAACTTTCTCTGAAATCTGGTGATTTGGTACGGAATTACCCTTAAGTAAACATGTCTGATCCTTTGCCTCTAATTATTAATCAGTTGGTTTCTGCTAAATTATGTCTGATCCTTTATTTCACTGCACTGTTTTCTAATTATGATTAATCATTATTTTGTTTTGGTTTCACTTTACAATAAGGGTACAAATTATTTTGGTTTTTACTAAAAAGGTAATTAACATTTAACTAATGCACTGGATCTTTCTCTGTCCACCAACTATTTAATTTATAAATTATGGTTTAATAGTCTGCACTGAAGGGATGTTTTCAACTTCAAAAATACCAAATATGATTATAAATTCATTATTTTACCTGCAGTTTTTAATGAACTAATTTAATTAATGTTTTGTTGTACATTAAAGTGTTACTTTTTTTTTCCTGAAATGCTGTACAAGTGATTTGTACCGCAACTCAACACATGACCAAGGCAGTTTTCTACAACACAAATACAATTTTAAAAAACTCATTTTCCATCTACTATGTTCTAAATTTGTTGAAAAAATATCACTGGGTCTGTTCTCATCGACATATGAAGCTATTGTTATATCACAAAGACTGAGCAAATGGATCATCCTGAAAAAAGCTTTTATGTTAGAAGAATCCAGCTAATTTGGTCCCATATTAATTGATGTATAAGGTAACTGTGAATGAACATTTCCTTCACTGATGATCTATTATGTGTGAACTAAACACTTAAGGTCATTGTGACTTGATCATTTGTTAATGGTGAGCAACAGGAATTCATAATACATCCTGCATTAAGTCATGCATTAGTTCTGCATGACTTACACATATGATTTGTATCCTTACTGTAATAATGACCCAGATGTGTTGTATGTGAAATCATTGAAAATCATTGGTCATTTTACTAAGGGAATGTGACTCTGGTTGCCTCCATCACAATTTTCTTGCGTACATATCATATATACTAAACTGCAAAAGAAATGTATTTGTCAAGTTCTGGTTTAACGGCGACAGAAGAGTGCAATGCTATACTCAAGCCATACCTAATGCAGTCAACTGCACTGTATGCAACATGCAACGTCTAAGGCAACGCTACAACACCACCAATACCACTAATGACTGTCCATGTAGTGGTCACCCAAGGGTGACCATGCATTTCTAAGATCGCCTAATAAGTGATCACAACTGAGACCAATTTACCAGAGCCACAGAAACAGCTTGCAACACCGTTGGCACCCACCAAAGACAGTTTAATAATGACATGGTCCGCGGGTGTTCATGAGCTAACAACATGTCATGCCGTTGTCCAACCTAGTATCCGACGGTCATAGTGCATCATTGTCAGAAATGTCGGCAATCGACAAGGCACGGTCAGCACTGGCGTCAACGACAGTGGTGAACCATCATCTTCTCAGATGAAAGCAGATACTGCATTGCTAACGCTGATGGCCAAGCTAGAATGTGGCAAAGGAGGGGTGAGCGTTATGCAGACGCTTACATCATGGAATGAGACCCGTGGGGGGCACAAAACGTCATAATTCCAGCTGGACAATGCCCGTGCCCACACGGCCAGAGCCACCAGAGACATCCTTCAGAAGCACAACATCACAACCATGCCCTAGTCTGTCCTTAGCCCTGACTTGAAAGCTATCAAGCACCTATGGGACAAGACCCAGAGAGGACTTCACTTAGTGCAACCAAGGCTGAGAACAGCAGCTTAACTGAGAGCTACATTTCTGAGAGTGTGGGCCCAGATCCCACTGGCCTTTGCTAATTGTCTAGTGCATTCTGTGCTCTGGAGATGGGTGGCTATCATTATCGCTAATGGCGGTCACACACGGTATTGACTTCTATGCCTCAACCCAGGATATTCAGAGATCAAACCAATGGAAAAACTCCTCCAAATCACTTTGCAGACTTCGAAAAAATCTCCAAGAAGACTTGTTTTCATCTGATATCATTAACTTTTGTTCAGTAATTTTAAAAAATTAAAGTTTTCACTACCCAGCCTCAAGGGACATTTCTTTCACGGTTCAGTATATTTGAACTTTTTGAGAAATATGTTTTAAAGGTCCTGAAGGTCTTTCATGAACACTTTCGGGTTTCAGTATGACAAGAATTGCGCGACAATCTAATTATTAATTAATTATTAATCTTATTCAGTTATTTTTTTTGCTACCAGTATTTCAAAACAGCCGTAGTAGGTAACAGTCACATTGCCCAAGGCAATTTGCATCATCATTAACGTTGCAAAGCAAGTGCTCTTTGAGCAACTCACATTAAAAAGTGTCTTGCTTCATAAATTTTACTGAAACATTGTCAACATAAGTTATCATGGTTTCATTTTGTGTTGTACAGATTTAGCAAGGACAATAAAGGAAGCATTGACCCCTATGCCTACCTTCCCTTTGGAGCTGGTCCCCGAAATTGCATCGGAATGAGATTTGCCGTAATCATGATGAAGCTGGCCTTGGTTCAGATACTTCAGAACTTCAGTTTTACAGTCTGCAAGGACACTCAGGTGGGATGCCTTTGCTGTTTCCCCTCTCTGATATCTGATCTTCTGGTTGATTTAGTGAGAAACTATAATTAAATTTGGTCTGAAAGTTAGTTTTATATTATTTTGATGGATGTAATGCTCAAAAACCATTTACTTTTCCTCTTTTTTTTTTTTTTTAAGCGTCCACTTTGCTTAACTTTGCTCCAACCACTGATCGAAAATGACAAGCCAGGTGGTGCTTTGGTTCTGTATAGAAGTTGGAATTCCACTGGTTTTCTGCAAGAGTTTTTGATATTCAGTAAGGTCTTTAAATGTCAGGAAATTGATAGTGTTATTCATATACTGCATCATAATACAGTCAAAATCAATGAATATGGAGTCAAAATTAAAATATGAGTGAAGCAGGATGGGAGCATTTGAGCGTGCTGTTGTGTAGAGGGCAGCGCCCAGTCTACAAATAGGCAGGATCACAGCTGCAGAGGCTTTAAACCACCTCAATCGCGCCCCACCACTGCATTCATTACGCAATTGTGTACCCTTTTAAAGCTGGTCGAGACAGGCTGGGAGGCCTTGGAAGTTTCTTGGTTTTGTTCTTGTTTTGACGTGTTTTCAGATGAGAATATTGGGCTTTCGATTTGTTTAAACCTTTTATTGGTTGACTGCACTTATGTCTCCCATTTTGAGGGACCAAAAGCAATTGGACGATTGGCTAAACAACAGGTTCATGGTCAGTTGTATATTATTCACTCATTATTCAAACTCTTTGGGTGCAGATTATTGCAGTATTTGATCAAATATTAAAAACAACAGCATTGATTATTATTTTGTCCAATTACTTTTGAGCCCTTTAAATTACAGGGGCTTATTATAAAATGGGTTTAAATCCAATACAAGCAAAACAATATTTTTGACAAAGCTGTTTTTGACTATTGATATCTCCTGAGAGGGTCCTCACGCTACCTGTGCTCTCCTCCTCATGCTCAGTAGGTCACAGGGTGTGTCATAGTCAAAGCCTGGATGTCAGACTACAACCATGTTTCCACAAAGGTTGGAATGCTGTATAAAATGTCAATATAAACTGGATACAATTATTTGCAGATCAATTAAACTCAATAATTCATTGAAAATAGTACAAAGACAAAATATCAGATGTTGAAACTGAAAAATTTTGCTTTTTAAAAAATATTTGCTCATTTTAAATTCGATGCTAGCAACACTTTTAAAACCTCTACCATTCTGGACCTGCCATCAGAGGGATTATGATCCGGCTCTCACCTCACTTTAAAGCGCATTACTTCTCCAAACCTATTCCCATTTACGTTTCCTAATTAGCGCCTAATTGTTAATTTGTTCAGTTACGAGGATCAATCAGAATTACTGTCCATTTCCAGTAAGCATGCAGTGTTTTGCAGTGCAGTCATTATGAAGCATTTTCCTGTCCACATTAACAGTGACATAAAACATCATTGTCTTTCAAAGCTTTTGAAATCCAATAGCTCACAAAATGTTATATTTTTATTTGTGTCAGTGTCCGATCTGCTTGATACGCCTTAGAAAACATTTTAAAGAATGCAGTTTTGCTGACTCAGGTCCACGTGTTTAGATTGCTTCAGTAAAAATACGACCCCAATTCCGAAATAGTTGGGACAAAGTGTAAATTGTGAATAAAATCAAAATGCAATGGCTTTCAGATCACATGAGCCAATATGTTATTTACAATAGAACATAGATAACATTTTAAATGTTGAAACTCAGACATTTTACATTTTTATCCACAAAATGAGCTTATTTCAAATTTTCTGGCTGCAAAAGTTCTCAAAAAAGTTGGGACACAGGCAAAAAAAGGGCCGAAAAAGCAATTAATATATAAGAGAATCAGCTGAAAGAACATTTAGCAAGTAATTAAGTTAACTGGCATCAGGTGTGTAACATGATTGGCTATATAAGGGATGTCTTAGAGAGGCTGAGTCTCTCAGAAGTAAAGATGGCCAGAGGCTCTCCAACCCATGAAGGCTTGCGTAAAAAATTGTGGAATACTTTAAAAACAATGTTCCTCAACGTCAAATTGCAAAGGCTTTGAAGGTCTCATCATCAACAGTGCATAACATCATCAAAAGATTCAGAGAAACTGGAAAAATCTCTGTGCGTAAGGGACAAGGCCAAAGACCATCACTGGATGCCCGTGATCTTCAGGCCCTCAGATGCCACTGCATCACTCACTGGCACGATTCTGTCATTGACATTACTAAATGGGCCCAGGAATACTTCAAGAAACCACTGTCAGTAAACACAGTCTGCCGTGCCGTCCACTGATGCCACCTAAAAGTCTATCATGCAAAAAGGAAGCCATTGTTGTGCATGATCCAGAAGCGTTTCCATATTCTATGGGCCAAGGATAATTTAAAATGGACTGTAGCAAAGTGGCAAAGTGTCCTGTGGTCAGACGAGTCCAAATTTGACATTTTTGATGGAAATCATGGGCATCGTGTCCTCTGGGCTAAAGAGGAAAAAGACCACCCCTCCTGTTATCAGCGTTCAGTTCAAAAGCCAGCATCTCTGATGGTATGGGGATGCATTAGTGCATATGGTGTGGGACACTTGCATGTTTTAAAAAGCACCATGAATGCTGAAAGGTATATAAAGGTTTTAGAGCAACATATGCTCCCCTCCAGACGACATCTATTCCAGGGAAGGCCTTGTTTATTTCAGTAGGAGAATGCAAAACCACATACTGCAGCTATTAAAACAGCATGCCTTCGTAGTAGAAGAGTCCATGTGCTGAACTGGCCTGCCTGCAGTCCTGATCTTTCACCGATTGAGAACATTTGGAGTATAATTAAATGAAAAGTCCGTCAAAGGAGACCCAAAACTCCCCAGCAGCTGGAAGCCTGCATTAAACAAGAGTGGGATCAAATTCCAATGGCTAAACTCAAGAAACTTGTCTCCTCAATGCCCAGACGCCTCCACTCTGTGTTGAAAAGAAGAGGGGATGCTACACCATGGTAAACAGGCCCCTGTCCCAACTTTTCTGAGACCTGTAGCAGCCATCAAATTTGAAATGGCAATTCATGGGTGGGGATTTATGCTAATAGCTGATTACCAGGAGTGCGCTGTCACTTTACGATGGATTGGCATTCATGATCATACACACGTCTTCACGATCAGATCTGAGTTTCCCGCGGTGTTCATGAATCCGGAGTAGGTTTTTAATAGCGTAGGCTTTTATGTGCAAATCTACGCACAAATTTACTAACGTTTCAAGAATGAGACCCAATGCATTTTGATTTTATTCACAATTTATACTTTGTCCCAACTATTTCAGAATTGGGGTTGTAGAAACAGTGACATTACCATAATGCAGGTTAATTCTCAACCTGTTTCCGATTAAGAATCAGACAATTAATTGGCTACCAACAAGCTGCATTACCATTAATGATTAAGACATAGCTTTTTGTCAAAGAGGACGGCTACAGAGGTTGTATGGACGGCAATAAACTGAAATCTCTCAAAGTTTTATCTTGAAGTAGAATGTTATGTAGTAAATGCTTCTGACGATGGTATTTGGATAAGGTTTAGATTTTGTTTCTAATTAATTAGTTAGATAATTGCCATTCATCTCATATTGTAGCCTTTCTACAACTTTCCCAGAAGTTGTACTGTAAAGACTTCAATGATTTTCTCTCATGAAACCAATTTTCTAAATTATTCAATTACCAATGGTTTGAATTAGTAAGTGTTGGTAATTTAATAAATTGTTATCACATTGCGGCAACCAATGTGCAACTGCGCTTCGCTGCAAATGTAGCCTATTCTTTTGAACGCTGAAAACATTTTGATTAAGTTCAATCTTAAAATAAATTAGATTGCACTGCTGAAAAAGATTTCTAAAATGGGAGATGGAATTCAGAGAAAGTACTGGGTTATTTTTTTTCCATCCCCCACAATATCACTATTAACCCCTTTGTGCAGAAGCCAAATCTAGCTATTTATGTGTTACCTTATTTAAGGCTTTATAATTCAAGATTGCAGCTTCACAGACAGGAAAGGAATGGCTCAATTGAGTCAACACCTGAAGAATTTCAAACTCCATTGTATTTCAGTTTGCTTTCATGATTTTGTAGAGACAAAGGGCGGCCAACACAAAAAATCTTCATGAAAATTCAGCATTGAAATTGTAAAAAAAAAAAAATACAGAGAATTGAAAAATTGCTGGGTCTTAAAACTATACATTTCTAGGATCATTAACTCCTTGACCACAAGTGAAAGTCATCTGACCATTGAATTCTAAATTACCTACTCTCTGGGACCCAAGTAAGACAGCTATCCAGGTGGCTCCCCAAAGTCTAAGATCCCTCAAAATTGCGCACTGTCAAATCATAAAATAATCATATATTTAACACAAATCAACTTTTGACGCATGAAATTCAATATGAAGTAATGATTTTCTCGTTGAATTTAGCATGAGTTTATCAATATAGCTGCAGTTGGACATAAATGGTCACCAGTAACCTCTCCAAACACAAAACATGCTTTTTCTGCATGATGAAGTTTAGAATTTTGTCTGTTTTTCTTCAGAGTCCCTCAAGCCAGCACACATACTCATTAAAGAAACTGCTTATTTAACGGTAAGAACATTCACCCCGCAATGAACAGCTAGCAGTTCCCACTTTCAAGCTCGCGACCTTATATAAACACTTACCACACCTTATAAGGAACAAGTATAACTCACTAACTCGGTAATATCTGAAACATACCTAATTTTAACAAAATAGACATTCCATTATCAGGAATAATCAGGCAGTTTTCTACCCAAATTTAACAGAATGGTTCAATGAACGTACAGGGGGTCTACCGAAGTGCGTGAGCTGCTTGCATTTTGAAGAAACGAAAACCTTGGCATTCGATTTCATTGAACACCGTATAAATTCTAAAACAAAAAGTCAGATTGAGCAAAATGCAGACAGAGTAGAAGTATAACCTTTCTCTATTGAATCCCTCCAGTCCAAAGACAGATGTATCGGGTAGAAGGAACCCTCCAGTCCTGTTTCATTTGGAATAATTCCCATTGACCATGTCCGTACTTCATTTAAATCCCGTAAATGTAACAACACTTCAGGCCGGGTTTGGATGTTTTTTTTTCTTTGAAATCGCGTCATTTTCAGCTGCGTAACCATGCCCGATATTAGGAGAATACAACCCACCTTACTTTTATGCACAGGTTTGTATACTATTCTTATTGTCCAATCAATGTCTTTCAGTTACTGTGGAAAGTTTAAACTCTGGAATTGGATAAGAAACTAGTCAATCAATACATTTTTACTGCGGAAGTTTCACGTGGGCGTGAACTATAAGTGTGCATTACGCTGATGAGCCTTAGTAAATAATTGAGTTATTGGCTATTAACATGAGTACTTAAAAGGATATAAGGGAGTGCTGAATTTGTCAATGGAGGAGTCTACACGTAAATGCATGTTAGGGAACCGCGGGTTTTTCATATGTGATGACTATAATTGATAGCAGAATCACATAGTATCAATACCATGTTGAATTTTTGCTTCAGAAAATGGATTTTTCTTTACTACTAATTGAGATACCATTGGCTCACTGTAGCTGCAGTGGGTGCTACAGAGGACAACGATTTTTTCTGTAGCAAGAGATAATTTTTTTTAACTGCTGGGTTCACTGGCGCCGGGAGGGGGGGGGGCATGGGGCCATTGGCCCCCCACTTTCACCCTCCTCCGACTTTCTTTTTAAGCATAAACAGGAGATTTGCGCGTGCATAGTCTATTGTCACGCTATCTTCAATGGGCATCATTCAGGCACAGCGCTTCTCTGCCCAGTGGCGTAACAATAGGAGGCGCAGCGAGTGCAACGGCACTAGAGCCCAGTGGCGGGGGGGGGCCATGATAGGTACACTCGCAACAGTGTCGGGCCCCGACCGTTGTTAGCCTAGGTATCTTTCAAAACTGAAATCCTCATACTAACTAAGACCTGTAATTTAAACTATTGTAAATTTTGTGCTACTGGATATTTATACCACTGCAACTGCATTCATTTCTCAGTCATGGTGCTGGCAAGTCAATGTCATCATGGTACATTATTCATCATTTTAATTGAACATAAGTCGTTATAACATTAAATAATTTAGATTTCTTTTTGGAAAATGCTTAATAAAACAAATAATGATAATTTTATATGCTGTTGATATCGTCATTGAGACAGCAAGTGTTTCTGGGTAATGGCCATGAGTGTGAGCGCGGATAAACTGTTTTTACGATGTCCACTCGCTCGCTGATTATTGTTCCCACAATTCCTTGCTGTTCACAAAATTTCAGATCATCCTAATAAAGTTATGTTAATGTTTCATTCATTTGCTCATTATGTCTTATTGTTCTTGATGATGACCATTATTAAGATAATAATTTTAAGATGATAATGTTAAGAAAGAAATAGGAAACTTTATATTATAGAATGAAATAGTGTAGTAACCCTTAGTATGTTTTACGTAGGTCTATAACACTTTGAGGAGCGTGCAAAGCGTAATCTTGACAGATTGGAATGTATATAGTAGTCGACCTGCAAACGCCTTGATCCGTGTGGAAAAGACGCATGCGTAATTGTGTGCGATTACAATTGACAAGAAGTATTGCATGCGCTATAATTCGCCGATGTCAAAAGCTTGATTGATTTTGCAGTAGTTATAATAATGAGTTCTACTTAATATATATTTTTGCATGCATGTACTATGCGATTTAAGCTCTGGCTGATCCTGCCTACCCAGCCACCAACCTCACTACGTGTCAATTCATGATGTACATTGAAAAAAAAAGTCCAAAGCATTAGTTTTAAAGAAGAGGTGATGGATTTGGGGCATGTGTGTCTGGATTAACGGGAATGAGCCAAACGTCTTTTTTTTTTTTTTTTTTTATACTGTAATTGTTGCAATATAGGCGTGCGGATGAGGTGCACGGAATAGAGGCACTGCGAATAAGCTGAACACACAACACGGCACTTTTTGGCCCCCCCACTTCTTAAGTGAATCTGGCGCCCCTGGCTGGGTAGATACTATTGGCAAGTATTTTGAGCAGTTTGCACATCAGGCTTAGCTGAGGAGTTTAATTCAGGAATCTTCTGAAAAAAAGGGGACTGGAGCGAACTCATCCATATTCTAAACCATGTTCGAGCTCAGCTTGCTTGTGAATATTCAATAACTGATCCGGGTGTGCTAGTGATAGAATATTGTAACTGCGTGCATAAATTTGCAGCTCCATGTTTGTGGGTGGACACATCTGCACAAATAAAAAAAAAAATTATTTTTTTTTGGATAGTCTGCAGTTTAAAACGAAATGCTGCCAAGCTCCAGATTTTTTCTTACCGGCCCTATCGGCCGATAAGCTATTGTCATGGTGTGGCGTCCGTCGTTTGTTGTCCAGAACATTTTTTATCTTTTTTGGCCTGATGAATTTTTGTGTACATTTGCCATAACATACTACTAGACCATATCTTCATGTTTTTTTTTTTTGTTTGTTTGTTTGAAAAATTAGTTTTAACTTTTCTGTTTAATTCTGGTCTCCTTCATTGGGGCAACAGCATCAAGTGCAGCCATAATATGCGCTTTTAAAAGAGTTCAAGCCTTATCAACATCCTTACAACTGAAAAAAGTGGGCAGAGTTTCTGAATTTTGTTTATATATGGTTTATCCTTACATGGTAGTTATGTGTCCCCCTCGGTGGGAGGGGGGAGACTTATTGTTTTGGTCGTTACCGTGAGTGTCAGCGTCTGTGTTGGCTTTTCCAAGGTGATTCCGGACTGTAACTAAGAAACTGCTGAATATTTTTAACAGAATTCTGTATGTGCATTTATTGGCAACCACCCTGGTACCCTTTGCTATTTACGGGTTTCCATGCAAACAATTTGGACTCTGTGTCAAATAGGTTATTGGGGGGGGGACTTTTTTTTTTTTTTTTTTTTTTTTTACGAGTAAATCACACATTAGTTTTAACTAGCATCTTATGATGCAGTGACAAACTGTATTCACTGACAGTGGTTTTCAAAAGTGTAGCTGAGCCCATGTACTGACTTCCACTGCCGAATCCTGTCTGTTTTTAATGCAGTGCCACCTGAGAGCCTGAAAATCATGGCCAATCAGTATTGGTTCTCAGCCTTGTCCCACATCAGATCCTTCGCGTTGACACGATAACTCAAAAACTATATTACTGATCCTTTTCAAATTTTATATACCGTTATATTTTTTCAACAAGGAGAGCTGGATTGATTTTGTGCTTTGTATTATTAATAATAATAAATTAACTGATTAATTTCCTGGAACTCCTGAGCTCCATCATATTGCCTAATATGTAAGCAAAATCATCTTGAAATGTTTCCATTTGATTCTTTCGGTGATGATCAATTATTGCTGACTACTACACCAAAAATACTAATAGAATAAGTACTAAGTCAAGTAGTTACATTTATTACTCCCCACATGAAGTGTATTTTTCATTATTAATTAGTAAATATAGGTAGTCTGAGCATATATAAGAAAATTGGGTTCAGTTCGTAATAATTTAATAAGGCTGTCTGGGGCAATACTATAGCTTGGCTTTCTTTTTGGGGAGCCTTCGCTTGGGGGGCTTTTGCCGATATATCCTTTGCTGTTTGGGGCGACAGCATAGCTGTGAGCCATTTTGTGAAAAGGAATAGCAACATGGCAACATGTGGTAAATACTTCACTGACCTAACTTTTTACTACCCCAAAAATAGTTTACAAAATGCTGCTTTCAGTTTTAATTGTAGTTTAAAGTAACACCAACTTTTTCTGATTCAGAGTCGTAAAAATAAAAATATTTGTCCCAAACATTATGGAACCCACTACATTTGGCATGTAGTGGGCTACTGTTCGCTGTTCTGTGAAAGCAACCAATCCTATGGGAAAACATGTATTCCGTACTAAAATTATGTCACTCCGAACAGATACCGGTGGAATTGGATTCTCAAGGATTTCTGCAGCCAAGAAAGCCAATCAAGCTGAAGCTTGTCCCACGCATTTCAGCAAGTGATGAAGAATAAAGTGTTGGTGTCAAAACTTCATTTTACGGGAAAATTCTGCTTCATTAACGGACAAACCTGTGTGCTTGTAAAACATTACTTGGCAGTTATGTAACCTCTAAGGGTTTTTTTGACTTTATTGCTGAGCAAAGTTATATTCACAAAATGCTTTTTGTACCTTGTCAGTGGTTGAAATTGCTGTGTGGGTTTGCCGGTCCTCCACATGATTGCACCATTTTCTTCTGTAGTTAATTATTTAACTGTTTTACCCCTTCAGGAAAAATCATATTGGAAAGCGAGAAATTTATGTTTGTGTATGTATACATGCACATCCTTTGAATATCTCAAGAGCCTTGCATCCAGTTGTCTACAGACTTAGTGATTGTATTGCTGAGGACCTAAGGAAGTAGTGTTGAGTTTGAAGTTGCTTGGCTTAGTAGTTACAAGAAATCAAGTTAGCTACGTGTGATGTGAGGCCATGATTGGGATGGCCTCAACAGGAGGTGGTCCGTGTGCATGTGTGTTACTGCTGGTTACATAATATGGTTACTGATTATGATTATGGGTATTGATTTACTGATGAATATGATGAGAAATATCGAAATATAATCCTCAACACGTGTACTAATCCTGCATAAGTCGCAACTGAGTGAGCACAGTACTGTACCGCACAAGCAACAATTTAATCGGCACTGCACTAGAAGATGTTTAAAGAGTAATCACAATATTGCCGTGTAGTCCTGACAACTTTCTTAACGGCATTGCCTTTTGTGATCAGTGCCAACAGTGATGGCTATTACTATTGCCTTTGATCATTCTACTTGCAGTACTGTCACAGTAGCACTCAATTCGGGAACTGGTAATTTTATCTCTCATATGATGCTGATAATCGCAGGTTTTGACAATAGCACAAATTTGCCACATTTAAGTGAAAATCTATATTCTAAAGAGTTGTAATGAAATTGATTGAAATTCCTAATTTTGTACTAATGAAGACAATCAATTTAACTTTTGTTGAATCGAGATTGAGTGAATCAAGCCTTCTCTTGCCAAAGCATGTGGTAAACTCTGCGAAGTGCTGTGTTTTGGAGTGCACATACACTAATTTTGAATAAATACTTATCCTTCTGCATCGAGAACTGTTCTGTGATCATTATACTCGGACATCTGACTTTCATCACAATGCAAGCCCAGATAGTGTAGCAAACTCAAATGTTTTGTGGAAACATTACCTCAAAAGAATCGTGTACGCCAACTGAATTGCATTGTATGGACAGTACTTAAAGAACATAAGGTAAAAACTTTGAAAAGTTATTCTTACCACATTTAAGTGCTGTGAACGTAAGATCACTCAGTTGGCTTCCACAATTTTTTTTGAGGTAATCAGTTTCCATAAAATATTTGAGTGCAGCACACTCAGGGTTTACTGTTTGATCATTGATCAGGAAGATTTCCTGTCTGCTCAAATAAGAGCTCCCCTGTCTTGAGCCTGTCAATGGCTTTTCTCATCTAGAGCTCTGTGTGTCAAATATTAATGAATCATTCATGTACAACTCCATTTCCAGAAAGGTTTGAATGGTATGGAATATGCAAATAAAAGGAAGCAAATCATGTTAATCTTCTTTGACCTATATTAAATTGAAAACAGCACAGGACAAGATATTGGGGTAAGATATTTCTAAGCATTTTGTTATGTTTTTTGAACAGCCCAACAGAAATTGATAAATGTAGTGGTTTGACAATAAAAAGAAGAAAATGTGGTACATATGGCTGGCATAAGCCTGTATATGTCCATCCAGTTGTTTCATTCAGCCTGAACGAAGTGAATGGCATACCCTCCTGTCTATCTAGGTAACTAACTGCCTCTATGTACCAATCGGCAGCCTTCAAGGTTGAAAAATGAGGCCGTCATGGAAGTGCCAAAAACTGCAGTTCCACAAATGGCCACTTGAGGCTGGCTGCAAAAGCAAGTCAACTTCCACATACCCCCATGTTGAAAAGCCCAGCTTTGCAGCATGAACACATCTTTGTAGCCTGGTTCAAAAAACAGTTTTAGTCACCAGTTTATATTAAGGTTTAAAGTTATGCCCAATTAAGGGCAAAGCCGCTTTAAAGGGGAACTCAAGGATAATAATTTGGCGATAGCCAAAAATCACATTTCTCGGGTGATATACCTGTCATCTCCTTAGCATCTGATATAGGCTGATAAGTAACAGAAGCAATCTGTTAATATTGAAGCAACGCTGCGTATTTCCGAAAGTACTCAACACTATTTTTATTTTTTTTATTTAACCCTTATTTAACCAGGGAAGTCCCGTTGAGATTGAAATCTCTTTTTCAAGGGAGCCCTGGGGGTTGAGGTGGGGAGGGAGAGGGCAATTTGCACAGCCAATTGGATCAGGGGATGATTAGGCGGCAGGCGGAAAGAGCCAGGTTGGGACTTTAGCCATGACACCTGGGAACCCCCTACTCTTATCGAAGAGTGTCATAGGACCTTTAATGACCAGAGTGAGTCAGGACCTCGGTTTAACATCTCATCCGAAAGACAGCGTTCCTTTCAGTACAGTGTCCCCGTCACTGCACTGGGGCATTGGGGATTATTCCGCCAGAGGGAAGATCGCCACCTACTGGCCCACCAACACCTCTTCCAGCAGCAACTTGGTTTTCCTCTGTGGTCTCCCATCCAAGTACTGACCAAGCCCACGCCTGCTTAGCTTCAGCCAAGCGGCTGGAGCAGATCGAATAGTGGTATGGCTGCTGACTATCTTGTGCAACTAGCCAATGGGCCATATTGAACGATCTTTTGTCATAAAATAATGGATTGGGACAATCACCCTATCCAACACAATACCAGCGCATACCTCTGGGTGAAGGGCGACGTTTCGTCATTATCACGCGACCGTTGTAGCAGACGACAGCTAATTAGGGGGAATAAAACCTCGTTTATCTAGTTTCCACATTTTGGGTCAGGACTTGGGTCCTGTTTCTCTGTCAGGTCTATGGTCCTAGCTCCCGCCGGATTGCAAGTTTGTATCCGGCACGGGTAAATCCATGACAGAGAAACAGGACCCAAACAATAAAGGATTTAATAAATACCTTAAGAACAACACATGGAGATAAAAACCAGGAGCAGCATCAAAGTCCTCAGGGAAAAAATTCACAGCGTCAGGGATAAAAGCCAAAATTCAGTGCCGATACAAACTGGTAACTGCCAGCCCGATATACTTTGGAAATCACCTCCACCCTAACGAGCAACAGATGCAGCTCATTTTGGTGGAGGTGAGAGAAAGCAACAGGGGAGGGACTGCAGGGCCAAAACCCTCACAATTTCCATGTAATCTTTTACATTTTGGGACAAAACAGTGCCACAGACACAAAGGAACTTCATGAAAATCCAACGCTGAAGTCGTTTTGCACTGACATACTGAAAAACAAAGAAGAGCCTGGAGGCAAAACAATACATTTCCTCGATCATAAACTCATTGACGAGAGGTCGGCTAAATCTGACAGTGTTACTCAGTGCAAATAATAATCTATGGAGCAAAATACAGGCTACCCCCACTTCTCCAAACAGCTAAAAAATTTAGAGGTTTTTGCTTTGGTGTGAATTGCAAATAACGCAATCTTATACCACTATCCAACTGTCTTCATGCATGGTACAAACTTTTGCATGAAATGCAAGTGAATATTCCACACATTCTCTGAAAGTTGTATGGTGAAAAAATCATGATACAATCTTCTAATATAATGTAATCTAGTGCCCAGAATGAAAAATAATGCAAACTTGTTCTCCCAGTCCCCATGTTGCCAATACATACTGACAACGTCAGGTTGTATATTATGCAATACTCAGCGTTACAACCCCAATTCCAAAAAAGTTAGGGTACGGTGTCAATTGTAAATAAAAACAGAATGAATGATTTGTAAATGTCATAAACCCGCATTTTATTCACAATGGAACATAGACAACATATCAGATATTGAAAGTGAGACATTCTACCATTTCATGAGAAATATTAACTCATTTTGAACTTGATGGCAGCAAAACATCTCAAAAAAGTTGGGAGAGGGGCAACAAAAGGTTGGAAAAGTAAGTGGCACTAATAAAAAACAAATGGAGGAGCATTTTGCAACTAATACAGGTTAAGGCGAGACACTACAGGTGAATAGGGTAAAATTTTTAACTGAGAGATATCACCATGAATCTTCATCAGTTGATTACTTGCATTAAGGCTATTATTTTTTGTATTACAAGTTTTTTGAAATCTTATGTTTAAATATGCAAATGAGGCCAAATCTAATTAAATATGCGCTAATTTGCATACATTTCCGGAACAAAAATCGAAACATTGAATTAAGCCAGGTTAATTTTTTTTTTCCATTTTGTTGACATATAAAAGTCAAAGGCTTTTACGGAGGGAATTTTGGATATCTCTTTTTATCACTCCTTAAATCAGAAAATACTGTCTACAGCCTAGAAAAAGCAATTTTCGCCATGTTTTTAGGAATAAAATGTAATATAATTCAGGCTATAAATTATATATTCACCAACCCCTCTGTAAAATTCTTGAGAATATAGATGGAAATAAACCTGGAAAGTTTGGTGTATGTGAGTTCTACTGAAGTGGAGAATTATGTTCCTGAGTATGAGAAAAAACTCATTTTGAGAAAACGGCCTGTAAAGTAAAACTCCATTCATTTTTATTGGAAACCACTCCTTTGTACTTTCACCATTGGTTGCTGATTCAAAGGATATGACTATATATGGATCCAATGACATTGTGCTTCAGAGACAGAGCTTTCCAACGATACCAGGATTATCATGGTACAGATAATTACCACTGTCCTATATGTTCCGTTAAAATGCTAACTTTCGGAGAAATATGCAGAAGCAAACAGTCAAAGTATAGTAAAATAAACACCTAAATGTTTTTTTTTGGACCTTTTACATATGCTAGTATAAAAGAAGACATGTTATGGAAGTAAAATAGCCCAAAATCTCAAAATTGACCATTGCTTCAAAAAACGATGTTTTTGCCTGTAGTGTCTCGCCTTAATTGGCATCAGGTCAGTAACATGTCAGTATAAAAAGAGCATTCTAGAGAGGCAGAGTCTCATGGAAGTAAAGACAGGGCTGCCAACTCTCACGCATTTGGTGTGAGTCTCACGCCTCTTAGATGTATTCACGTTTCCATGCTGTAGTCAGCAATTATTCAATCAATGCACATTTAAGAGATTATCACGCGTAATTGAAGTCCTTATGCATAGAAGTTTATCAGTTTCACGTGCATTATGGTGGATTTCCCCACTTGTGACTTGGAAATCGATTTTGACTCGGGAATTCTCACGCTTGTCATTACTCAGGGGTTGGAAGCAATGGAATTGCATTAAGACATTTCAAATCTTATTTCATTTCAACGATCATGAAATTGCTTCCAACCTGAGTAAAGAAAAGTGTGAGACGTCCGGAGTCATAATCACTTTCAGTTACTAGAAATGCACCGTAATGCAAGTGAAACAAACTTTCATGCTGAAGGACTTCAATTCCGTGTAAGAATCATTAATACGCGTTGATTGAATAATTGCTGACTACGGTGAAAATGCCTGGAAAATGCGTGAGACTTAAGGCGCTACTCCACTAGACAGTTTTTACTGTTAGAAGTTGCTGTCGGAGAGAAAATCTCTAGTGGATAACGAAATGACAGTTCCTTCCGAGAGTGCAGAAAAACTGTCGGAAGTTTGTCGCAGAAGTTATTGGTGTGAAGTGGAAGGACTATTGAAAGAATGTCATAATGACTCGCGACAACGCGCTCTCAGAGAATAGAACCGGTTCTATTTTGGGGAAGTTACTTTCGGGAAGCGCAATAGTCCGTGAATGGTGTGGTGTATAAAAGGGCGTGTTGTGTGGATTTCTTCCTATGTGACAAAATGGCAAGCAATAGTGGCCAAGAATGGACGAAATCAGAGACATTTCAGCTGATAGACAGCTACCAAAACCAACCCAGTTTATGGGATGTTAGCTCATCAGAATATAAAGACAGGATGAAAAAAAAGGCTGCTTGGGCTGATCTTGCAAAAGCATGTTCCAGGGACGTCGCTTGAGGTACAGCAGAAGATGCATAATTTACGGAACCAGTTCAATGGCGAGCAGTGGCGAGCGGTGGACGGAAAACTGGGGGGGGGGCGGAAAACATCCCTTGAAACGGATGAGATTAGTGACCCGATTTCGATCATTGTTCTTGGTCAACATGTTAGTTTCCCTTATAATGAAATGTTTAGGCGAGTGAACAATAAATTCTATAAAATGTTTAATTCACATGCCTTAATAGGCAACTCTTCACGAAAAAACCACTGTGGATTTTCCGCGTTAAATTTTGTCACATCCTAAGCAAGTCGTCAAACCTGTGCGTAATGATTGTTTAATTGAAAAAGATTGAAATGCACTTTATTGCGTTCAATTGGTGCGTTTGATTTCTCGTCTTAACGAAGACAATTCGCTACACTTGAGAGGGGAGAGTTCAAGTGTCTTTTACCAGGGAAATTGACTGAAAACAGATCAAGACTAATAAGCAGTTTAAAGACATGTTTATCGCCCTCCTTGTTCTCTGTCCACCGCCCGCCACTGAAGGCGAGCTATGTACAATTAAAACCAAATCAGGACAGGGTACAGAGGTTTCCTCCTTTTTTTATTATAATGAAGGTGGCAACAACTGCCGCAACCTGTTGTTGCCACCTTATCCAGCTTTTATGATTGCTTGTGATGTAAATGTCAATACTCAATGACAGTGAGAAATTTAACTTCCTACTCGTTAAGTGGGGAATGGACAATGGGATAATGTTATTTTGTCTCAACTATGTCTTTTGGAAACTATTATCCTACGCACACTAATGAGTTGAAATAAAACGCAGCAGTTCACGACCCCTAAGGAACGAGATTATAATTAATGCGACACTCCTGTTAAAAATGAACATAGTCTTCTATCAGACTGAACTGCTATAGCTCGTAGCAGAGCCGTGATTAAAATTTTACTGAACAAGATGTGCGAAGAGAGACCATTTTTGGTCATTGCTCTTTTTTCTAATTCGTTTTTTTTCCCGGGGGTTCATGAATCAGAGAAAAAAAAATGCTGCATTTTTAAAGGGGCCTCTCAAAGCATTAGCACCTGTAAAATTTTGTATTTATATTAAAGTGCAAATTCATCGTATTTTCTCAAAAAAAATGTGCAATACCCCTCAGCCCCAACACACTGAATTAAAGGTGAAGGTGTTTGAGCCAGAGTGAAAGGTCATTGTGGTACAAAACCTGGATGAGGCACACCTTCCCACCAAGGCAGGTCCATATTATGCAAAATCAAGCTCCTATCCCACGCGGTTTGAGAGAAATAGCCCAGACAAAGTTTTAAAGGAGAAGGTTTGTGAGGAAAGGTCAAAGGTCATTCAGGTACGAAAGGCACGGCTACCCACCAAGGCAAGTTTACAGAAGCAAAATCAAGATCCTATCCCAATTGGTTACGGAAGAACAGTCCGGACAAATTTTCGAAGGTCAGGGTCACTGAGCAAAGGTCAAAGGTCATTCGGGTACAAAACCTCGACGAGGCACGGCAACCCACCAAGACGAGTCCACATTTGCAAAATGAAGTTCCTAACCTGCGCGGTTTGAGAGAAATGGCCTGAACAATGGTGGGACGCCTGGACACCCATCCGCCCATCTGTGAAGGGGATGACAATACCTCTCTGCCCCTCTGTCGGGGCTGAGGGTAACAAAACTAATATCTGGCATACATTTGACCAAACAGTTCATGAACAGTATGCTGCTAATTAAATGTCCCAAAGGAGGTTTTGCAGGGTATAGGCAAATTTGCCCACAGCCCAATTTGAACCATCTTCTGGTTATATGTACCTACTTGTGGGACTGTCCAGAAAATAGATTTGAAATGTGAAATTTGCATACAGGAAGTGAACTGTAACCTATTTAGTGATTTCAAGATTTTTGTGGCACAAGGCCTCGAAAAATGATTGTACCCATTATATATTATATTATAAAACCCATAAATGATTGTTCTGAAAAACCAGATGATTTTTAATGGCTACACAACAACATGACGGACATTTTGATACCAAACATAAGTATATGTGTGAAAACCTGAAGAAGTTTCAGACAATTTTCCATTGAAAAATGCATCTGTCTTGCCCAAAATTGATGCAAAACATAAAGTTCATCTAGAAAAACAACCAGGTTACTATGAAAACACACCTAAGATATTTTCACAAAAGTTGCCTTATATAGTTGGCTAAATAATGTGCGAGTGTCGTTAAATTATGAGACCGGTAACATGGATCCTGATTTCGAAAATTGGAACCATCCCTGTATTTAGAAATTATTACTATCTCTTTTGGGTGTCAAAATTGGTCACTAAATAATAAATTTGACATTCTTATTGGAAATCATGGGCGTCGTGTCCTCCGGGCTAAAGAGGAGAAAGACCACCCCTCCTGTTATCAGGGTTCAGTTCAAAAGCCAGCATCTCTGATGGTATGGCAATGCATTCTTGCATATGGTGTTGGACACTTGCATGTTTTAAAAAGCACCATGAATGCTGAAAGGTATATAAAGGTTTTAGAGCAACATATGCTCCCCTCCAGATGACATCTATTCCAGGGAAGGCCTTGTGTATTTCAGCAGGACAATGCAAAACTACATACTGCAGCTATTACAACAGCATGGCTTCGTAGTAGAAGAGTCCGTGTGCTGAACTGGCCTGCCTGCAGTCCTGATCTTTCACCGATTGAGAACATTTGGCGCATAATTAAACGAAAAGTCCATCAAAGGAGACCCAAAACTCTCCAGCAGCTGGAAGCCTGTATTAAGCAAGAGTGGGATCAAATTCCAATGGCTAAACTCAAGAAACTTGTCTCCTCAATGCCCAGACGCCTCCACTCTGCGTTAAAAAGAAGAGGGGATGCAACACCATGGTAAATAGACCCCTGTCCCAACTTTTTTGAGTCCTGTAGCAGCCATCAAATTTGAAATGAGCTCATTTTGTGGATAAAATTGTAAAATTTCTCAGTTTCAACATTTGCTATGTTATCTCTGTTTTATTGTGAATAAAATACTGGCTGGTGTGATTTGAAAGTTATTGCGTTTTGATTTTATTCACAATTTACACTTTGTCCCAACTATTTCAGAATTGGGGTTGTATATATATATATATATATATATATATATATATATATATATATATTATACAATGAAATAATACCTCCTTTCCTTCCCATTGCATGCACAATACTTCAGTGTTTCTTCAGCCTTCTTATCCTGAGAAATATGCGTAGCCAATGCCATTTTTCACCAAATCAAAAACAATTTCATACTTCAGAAAGTTTTTCCATTCTGACAGAAGACGAAAGAAGCACTATTTATAGTAGCCAGCAGATGGCACTAAATGCCTTCAATCATGATGCAAGTTCCAGCAGCAGAGGAATAACATTCTCTGGCAGTCATACCACAACAAACATTCGCTCCATCTAATCAGGACAAACATCATTTTCTCGCCCTGGTTCCGCACGTGAACAGACGACTTGAAACGGGAAAAGTTCAAATCCATTCATCCAGTCAGGTTCCAACAACAGCCATAATAAAGTGCAGCGGAGTGTAAATGAGATAAAGATATGAAGACCAACTTGCACTCAGTTAATTTATTCTTCCTAAGTGCACACAGTAGGCATATGTATACATTTTCTGTGAACATCTTCTCCATTCAGGTTTTCATGCTTTCATCAGCTCATTGATTTGGAAAGGGAGTGAATCTTTTTAAAAAGGCCATGACGCAACACACAAAAAGATAATACTCCAAACAGAAAAGAAGCACAGTACAAAAGCGTGGCATTTCGTTCATCAGTTAGTTGGCACAAATATACAAAACATTTCGGTCCACACAATATACCAAAACCTCACACACACAATGGACCAATAGAAGAAATATTACAGGTAGCACGATTAAAAACATGTCTCCACATCATCCAATCATCATTCATAGAACCTTGTGGGTGCTCCAATAGCGCAAGGCAAACATGTAACGAAGCGAATGTTCTTTTATCGGTGTTTACAGAGAGTGAGCTCAGTACAGTGGAGTCATGTCCACATTTCACGCGGACATCTGCCGTGCAAGGGCACACCACAGCATGTGTTCTTGCTTTCGTATGCCAGTCTCGCTGCAACGCACACTTTTCTCAGGTGCTGTGCGGCTCTACCTTCCCATTTCCACTTGCAGCCTGGGAGAAGACACCCAAAAACAAGTAAAGCTCATTCAAAAAGTGGATGGATGGACAAATCTAGTTTGATGGCTTGGTAGGTCTTGTATCTTGATACTTCTTTCGATCACACTTTCACAATCACAATCAAATTTGCTTTTATCTTCATTAACAAGCATGCCACATTTATCATGTTATTCCACCAAATAAGTCAATTTCTCAGTCAGCCTTCAACTTCAATTTTTCAGTCAGACCCAGCTCTAGTGATTTCAGCAATCTCCTCAGCGGTTTTCTTTGCTTGATGCTGGCCAGTAATTTGATGCTCTTGATTGAACGGCCAATGCATGAACGCAAAGAGGAAAATCGACTCATGTCTCATTGTGGGCCAATTCCTTTGCGTCTCAGCTGTCAATCCACAGAAGCCGACTAAGGGAGTGGGAGGGTGCCGCTGCGGGAGCAACTGCCACCGCAATGCCGCAGGTGGCGCTGTCACTGCCCTTCCAATCTTGACACTAGGCAAGAAACAAAACATTTCCACAAAAGGGCTGAACGAAAAATCTAATTTAAGACTTGCAATTCACTATAGGGTATTTCCGTGCCAAATCACCAAATTTCAGAGAAAGTTCCTGACAGACCATCTCAGATTTTGTTCATATTTTTTATTTTAAAGTCCTTGTTACTAATAACTGCTGTGCAAACTTTTAGGCCAATATCTCCACTAGTTTTGGAGATATTAAGCCTTCAAAAAGGGGACGTGGCCTCATATTTAACATAAAAACAAGTACTACAATCAATCATTCATAGTTTTATGACTAAAAACGTTTGAACTGTTCACACTAAATGGTTCAAATTTTCACACGATTCTTTGATATAATAAGGCTCTGTACACAGAAGGAGAGCTTTGTAGGTGACATATTTGCAGATTTATGGCATGCCAAATATGGCTTCCTGGAATGCATGTTTGTCCATGGTAGCACTTTTGGCTCTCTATATCTCCAGATTTAATGACACCAGATGTCTGATTCTTTTTAGTATATGAGACATGTTATAGTACTATCAGGAAAACATGTTTTATCTGTAAAAAAAATTATACTTTCTCATATATAGGCCCCTAAAAATGGAAAAAAGCTTGTCGCATCTGTATTTTGAATGCTTGTAGCAAAAATCTGACAAGGTCTACCTAAAAACAAATTAAATCAGTGAAAAGAGCAAGGTCTAGTTGCTATATGTACCAAATATGAAGTTGGTGCTGTGAAGAAAACTATTTTATTCAAGCTGTTGAATATACAGTGCCGTGAGAAAGTATTTGCCCCCTTCTTGATTTCTTACTTTTTTGCACATTTTTCACACTTAAATGTTTCAGATCATCAAACAAATTTAAATATAAAACAAAGATAACCTGAGTAAATACAAAACGCACTTTTGAAATGATGATTTAATTTATTAAGGGGAAAAAGCTATCCAAACCTACCTGGCCCTGTGTGAAAAAGTAGTTGCCCCCCTTGTTAAATCATGAATTAACTGTGATTATCCACATTTTTTGAGTCCAATTTCACTAGCCACACCCAGGCCTGATTACTGCCAGACCTGTTGAATCAAGAAATCACTTAAATAGAACCTGTTTGACAAAGTGAAGCAGGTTAAAAGATCTCAAAAGGCAACATGTCATGCTGCGAACTAAAGAAATTCAAGAACAGATGAGAAACAAAGAAATTGACATCTATCAGTCTGGAAAGGGTGGCAAAGCCATTTCTAAGGCTTTGGGACTCCGGCGAATCATGGTGAGAGCCATTATCCACAAATGGAGAAAATTTGGAACAGTGGTGAACCTTCCCAGGAGTGGCCGGCCTACCAGAATTACTCCAAAAGCGCATCGACGACTCATCCAGGAGGTCACAAAAGAACCCACAACAACACCTAAAGAACTGCGGGCCTCACTTGCCTCATTTAAAGTCAGTATTCATGATTCAACAATAAGAAAGAGACTGGGCAAAAATGGCATCCATGGGAGAGTTCCAAGGCAAAAACTACTGCTGACCAAAAAGAACACAAGGGCTCATCTCACATTTGTCAAAATACATCTTGATGATCCCCAAGACTTTTTGGAAAATATTCTGTGGACTGACGAGACAAAAGTTGAACTTTTTGGAAGGTGTGCATCCCGTTACATCAGGCGTAAAACTAACATATCATTTCATAAGAAGAACATCATACCAAAAGTCAAACATGGTGGTGGTAGTGGGATGGTTTGGGGCTGCTTTGCTGCTTCAGGACCTAGACGACTTGTCCTAATTGATGGAACTATGAATTCTGCTCTCTACCGGAAAATCCTGAAGGAGAATATCTAACCTTCAGTTGGTGACTTCAAGCTCAAGCGCACTTGGGTTATGCAGCAGGACAATGATCCGAAACACACTAGCAAGTCCACCTCTGAATGGCTTAAAAAAAACAAACTGAAGATTTTGGAGCGGCCTAAGCAAAGTCTGGACTTAAATCCGATTGGGATGCTGTAGCATGACCTTAAACAGGCCGTTCATGCTCAAAAACCCTCCAATGTGGCTGAATTAAAACATTCTGCAAAGAAGAGTAGGCCAAAATTCATCCACAGCGATGTGAAAGACACATTGCCAGTTATCGCAAACACTTGATTGCAGTTGTTGTCGCACAGGGTGGCACAACCAGTTATCAGGTTTAGGGGGCAATTACTTTTTCTCATAGTGCCAGGTAGGTTTAGATAGCTTTTTCCCCTTAATAAATTAAATCATCATTTAAAAACTGCATTTTGTATTTACTCGGGTGGTCTTTGTCTAATATTAAGATTTATTTGCTGATCTGAAACATTTAAGTGTGACAAATATGCAAAAAAATAAGAAATCAGGAAGGGGGCAAATACTTTTTCACAGCACTGTGGAAGGTTTTATGACATGCGAAAATGCCATTCACAAGGTTACATTGTCATGGATTTGCTCCCACCGGATTCAACATATATATTCAACAGCTTGAATAAAATAGTTTTCTTCACAGCACCAACTTCATATTTGGTACATATAGCAACTAGACCTTGCTCTTTTCACTGATCTAATTTGTTTTCTGGCAGACCTTGTCAGATTTTTGTTATAAGCATTCAAAATACAGATGCGACAAGCTTTTTTCCATTTTTAGGGGCCTATATATGATAAAATATAATTTTTGTTACAGTTTTAACATGTTTTCCTGATAGTACTATAACATGTCTCATATATTAAAAAGAATCAGACATCTGGTGTCATTAAATCTGGAGATATAGAGAGCCAAAAGTGCTACCATGGATGAACGTGCATTCCAGGAAGCCATATTTGGCATGCCATAAATCTGCAAATATGTCACATACAAAGCTCTCCTTCTGTGTACAGAGCCTTATTATATCAAAGAATCGTGTGTGAAAATGTGAACCATTTAGTGTGAACAGTTCAAAAGTTATTAGCCATCAAACTATGGATGTTTGATTGTAGTACTCGTTTTATGCTAAATATGAGGCCACGTCCCCTTTTTGTTGGCTTAATATCTCCAAAACTAGTGGAGATATTAGCCTAAAATTTTGCACAGTAATTATTAGTAACAAGGGCATCAAAACAAAAAGTTATGAAGCAAATCTGAGATGGTCAGTCGGGAGCCTTCTGGTGATTTGGCACGGAATTACCCTATACATTCTTTCAGGGCCGGTTGTAGACTGCTCTGATTGGGGGCGTAATCAGAGATTTGGGGTGGGCAACTTTAAGCCCATATCACGCTACGCCATACTACATTCTACTGGCCCTTTTTTTGTAG
Source organism: Gymnothorax javanicus (assembly GCA_029692085.1). Classification (NCBI taxonomy): domain Eukaryota; kingdom Metazoa; phylum Chordata; class Actinopteri; order Anguilliformes; family Muraenidae; genus Gymnothorax; species Gymnothorax javanicus. Next base: position 23,636,408 of record CM056206.1, on the reverse strand, counting down.
TTAAAATGGCTGATGACTCGAGGTCTAATACAGATGTCATGCATAAATTAAATATAAACAATTATTAACTAGGCTAATGAAATTGCTAGTTGTTACTGTTTTAAAAATAGTAAAATATCAAGGAAATGCTATCCCTTTCGAATGCACAAAGCAACCACTAAGGGCATGAGCCATCTTTTTATTGAGCAAATGCTATGCAACTCATGAATATCTATGTTCTTATTCATTGATTTTTTTATGAGCCAAAATGACCAAATTCATTGATCAGTCGGAAGTGGCCGGGAAGTGTGAAGCTGCAGCAGGGCAGTAGAAGCAATGGAGTCAGTGTTTCATCAAAATCTGCGACCCCTCGAAGAGCTGACAGCAGATACCATTGGCTATCCTGGGCTACGTTAAGTAACTGCAGTTAGGTGCACAATGATCATTCAGTTGAACAAAGTATGACTTCATCTACCTAGATAACACTAGCGAGCAACCTGTCCAATGAAAAAGAATGAAAACAACCAAGTGACTGCTGCTTGTAGCTTTGTCAAATGTACCGTCATTTACACACGTGACCATTGGAAATCTCTATTTCAGACTGTATTTTTTGAACAAATGTCTTCCTTTCTCGGCATTATGACATCAATTTCAACAAAATTTTTTTTTCATTCATTAGGAAAATATATCAGCTACAATGAGCATTGATTAGCACATGTTTGTAATCATTGGTGACACTTTGTGGGGCCCCAGAATGGGTGGCCCTCTCCCCAAAACTGAAAAATGTTTAAAATATCATTTTTTGTCATAAAGAAAATTGATATTGCAGGTTTGTCTGGTGGATTCATGAAACCCATGGGGTGGTTTATCAATGCTGAAAATTATTTTGAATTCGGTGGTTTGGGCCAGAAAACGCTCTGAATGGGACTCCACCTTAATTAAGAATCCAGAAGTCGCGATTTTTTTTTTCGCCAGGGTGAGCTAGATTCTGCCCTACACACCCCAGGACGGTATGTGGCGGAATGCACTGTAGAATAAGTGTTCATAAGCAGGAACAAGAAAAAGAAGAAGATTAATGATAGACACCTTCCACAACTAGCGTGACCTTGCGAGCACGACAATGGCGAGAAAGGGAGGTAGGAAAAGGAATGGAGAATATTCTTCAGGAAGAAGGAATGCAGGGTGATAGAATCAGATCTTTATTTATTTTTCTTCATGATACAGGTTTAAATAGAAGGATCTAGGATTTTTTTTTTTAAACTACAGATAGCCATAGCCTGCTAATGTCCCTTTACACACTCCTGTACAGTAGGTGGCGGTATGCACCAAAGTGTTTAAATATGTAGTAAACTAGAAGAAGAAGATGAGCTTGCGAGCAAATGGTGTCGCAACTGTGAAATATAAAACATCCTTGGTCGCAACGAGTTTGCTTGTTGGCGAAATGCGTGGTGTTATACTGAGTTAGCGAGCCGACTGGCCTCCGTATTAACGGGTTAAAACAGCTTCATCTCTGCTGTTCATTTTGACTATGTCCAACCGCTAACGTCATTTATCTTGGTTATGATCTGACATGTTGCTTCTTTGCTGGCTTTCTATTCATTGGAGGTGTTACTTCAGCTAGCTGGCTTGCTAGCTATTTTAGCTGTCTGCCTGACTTACTTCCAGGTACGTTGTTAAGTGAGCAAGCTGCTTCTCTCTAAAGTTTCCGCATCGATTTGTTTTGCCGCTGTGTTTTGATGGCTAACTATGCTTGACACTGTGTGCATATCTTGGACTTGACCATTCATCCGAGGAGGGAGCTATCAAGATCTCCGAAACGATAACTTGCTGAGTTTGCATACTTTCTTGCTAGCTAATGCTATGTTCTCTCAGTTTGCCGACAAAAATAGTTTTTTTCCCCCGGAGTTGACTTCTTGCAAATCCAACCCGTGTGCCTACTCTTATTATGGTGTTACTTTTTCTTCACATCCGCTTAGGCACAGATTGATCTTTGACGTCTGGGCGGTTTGCATCATTAAAAAGACGAGGTAGACCGTATTGGCACAATTCTCCATGAATCGCCCCAAGCCCACCACAATTAGGCGCCCAAGCGCCGCAAAACCTTCAGGTAAGTAGTATCCATGAGTATGGCCTAAATTGCTGACGCGTTGATTAGGTATAGGTGAATGAATTATTATATTCATATTCTGAATGTTTGATGAGATCATGAAAACTTATTGTTGTCTTCTTGAATTTCAATTTGTGATCTTCGTCCAGGTCACCCTCCTCCTGGAGATTTTATTGCTCTAGGGTCGAAGAGCCAAGCTGGGGAATCTAAAGCACCCGCTGTTCTCCTGAAGCCTACTTCCACGGGTTTACCTCCTGATCGTAAGAGAGAGACGCCTTCATCATTGCCTTCCTCCTCGGGCCTGTCCAGTCTCTCCAAGCGGCCTAAACTCTCCACCCCTCCTGTCAGTGCTCTGGGTCGGCTGGCTGATGTGGCTGCAGTGGACAAGAGAGCGATATCGCCTTCTATCAAAGAGCCTTCAGTAGTGCCCATTGAAGGTACTGTTACTGTCAGACAGCCAATTGAAAAATAATCCCTCTCCGAGGAATCCGTGTCAATTGGTGGAAAATCCAGGTGAAGGAGAAGTCCTTCCAATATTCTCTATCTCCTGAATTTGTTTAGAATTAATCAGCCTGGAAATCAAAAGAATTTGTGAATCATAGGTGAAAGAAACACTTGGCGGAACCTTTAACTTTATAAACAGTGAACTTTTTACCTGTGGTTATTATGGGCTCTTATTACACACGGACATATGAAAGGCCGTGTGTTTCTACTGTTGGGCGATTCCAGCCAAAGTGGTCCTGGGTCAGAAAAATAAAATTTTGAATTCTGTCAATGGGATACATTTTTTTGGAAACTTAGACATTTAAACCAGTAGGAAATTATAACTTTAGTTTGATTCATCACGTGTGCCATCCGTGCCACATCATCAAATATACGCCACTTTCAAGATTAGAAAAAAAGGCAAAAACAATGATATATTTTTTCTCACTTTTTTATCATTTCCAACACAGAAAATACAGTCACACAGTCTTTTACTGAATAGAGGCATACGTTAATCAATGACAATTGCTCAATGTCCGACTTACTGACGATTTTTGAAAAATTTCCGATGAAGATTTTGGGATTTGTCTGTGTAACGCACGTAACAAAAATGACCCTTTTATGTATGTAGGACAAACAATTGACCATATTTGGCCTGCATTTCTCATATGCAAAGGTAGAATGGGTGAACAAAAAAAATAAACCAAAGAAATCACTGTGATTTTCATATTTTCCCAATGGAAATTTGCCTGAAAGATGTGTAACGCACGTATCGTTACGTGCTTTACGAAACTTTAAAGGTCATTTTTCACAGAAAAGAGTGACAATCTTTGATTTCTTTCCTGCTTTTTGCTTGTGTGCATGTTGACATTTGATTTATACGACAGTATTGAATTCATAGAAAATGTCTTCCTTACCACCTGCTCCAACCATACCTACTGGAACTGGTGGTTCCAGCTTTCTCAAAACATCTAGACAAGATTACAGTTTGGGTTAAGGTAGAGTTCAGGGCTTGAGTTTGGGTTAGGGGTTGGGTGTTGGTATGGGGTTGGGGAAATGAGTGACGACCCGCGTAAACTGAAGCCGTTTACAGGAACCTTATTGATGTAATGTCAGTTTGGCGGATGAACGAGCGATTCAAATCTGCCTTGTACCGTCTTTGACAGTGAGGCGTGCTCTTGTTCGGGGAATGTATTTTTAGCATTTAAATGGTCGGCAGATACTTCAAAATACATTTCCCTTGATGCATCGCTCCTTCATATCTTAAAGACAATCACACCCACTCGTCTTTAGCATTAGACAAAGTTGGGGCAGATCAACAGCGATTATGCAACCTTTCGCACGTGTGCAAGTGTTTTCAAATTTATCTTCGCATAATTTTCTTTATCGCAAGTGCGAGCAAAACTGTCACACTGTGCAGCCCTGGAGAAGGAGGTTATGGTATTGGTGTTCTGTTTCTCCCAGTTCCGCCGGCAATCCTGCTGGATGAGATCGAGGCTGCGGAGGCAGAGGGAAATGATGACCGCATCGAGGGTGTACTCTGTGGTGCAATCAAACAGTTGAAGATGAACCGCGCTAAGCCCGACGTCACACTGTACCTGAGTCTCATGTTCCTGGCCAAGATGAAGCCCAATATTTTTGCCACAGAGGGAGTTATTGAGGTCAGTATCATGTTGCTGCGATGGAGTAACATTGGCAGAACATTTAACTAAGATTGTGCATTTATAAGGATAATTCATAAGTTTTTGGTGTTCGTGGCCAGTTTTCCATGGAAGTAACTCAAAATGCCTTTCCGGTGAAGTGTTTTATGAGTACAACGCATGGCTTTAGCAAGCTGCTGTCAATCATACATTGTCCTTTAGATTTTGCATCATCACAGTTCCAAACTAGAGCTGGACCTGTGAGAGCCCATACCTCCGCCAGCATAGCTAGATTTGAACTTCGGCTGTATTTTGGCCTAGATATGCTAAAATTTAATCTTTTGTTTCTCTTTTGCTACTTTAACATCCTGCCAGGTTCTATGTAACCATTTTTGAGAGATCCTGTAAACGGACAGACAAACAAATAAATAAAACAAACGGAAGCAAAAACATTACCTCCTTGGCGGAGGTAATAATCGTTTGCATATAGTGTTGGCAATTTGTATAGCCCTACCCTCTTGCAAAAATACAAAATGATACTTAATTTTTTTTTTTTTTTGCCAGTAATTACAGCAGTTCCTGTATTTTCAAGTGTGTGTTTGTGTGTGTGCACACCCATAGACACGGACACAGACACACACACACACACACACACACACACACACATTGGCCATGACATTATGACCAATGATGGGTGAAGTGCGTAATATTGATGATCTTGTTACAGTGGCACCGGTCCATGGGTTGGATTTATTGGGCAGCTAGCAAATATTTTGTTCCCGAAGTTGATTTGTTGGTAGCAAGAAAAATGTACAAGTGTAAGCACGTGAGTGACTTTGACAATGGCCAAATATTCACTCACTGCCTAATGTGTCCCACCCACTGACAGGTTCCATTGTAACAAGATCATCAATGGTATTCACTTCACTTGTCAGTGGTCATTATGTTATGGCTGATCAGTGTATTTACATACATGTATGTTTATATCTTTCCCTTTATCAATGCCATATATTTTTCAAATTACGTTGTCCTCTCAGTGTTTTTTTTTTTTTTTTTTTTTTCCTACATCTATGGGAGAGACTTTGGGTTTTTGCCTACATTATGCTATGGCTTTCGCTAGTTTTGTTGCAACACAATGGCATATATCTTAAATTGGCTGAAAATATCTTATTGCCTAATGCTAGCTGCACCAATATAACTATATCAACACTATTCTGAGACCATGGGCCCACTGTATTCATTTTGTGTTTGAATTTGAGGATGCAGATTTTTTGTTGTGGTGGGCCTTTATCGTTTCATGAAGCGCATTGTTTGTGTTTACTGTGAAGGCCTTGTGCAGTCTCTTGCGGAGGGACACTTCCATTAACTTCAAAGCAAAGGGGAACAGCCTGGTGTCTGTACTCGCCTGCAACCTGCTAATGGCCGCGTACGAAGAGGACGAGAACTGGCCCGAGATCTTTGTTAAAGTAAGAAACAGTCACATTCATGATTTGAATGATTATCCTGAAACCTAAGCTTTGAAACTTATCACGAGGTAACTCTGTCTGGGTGGCTTGGCTATTGCCTTTCAGTGTGAAGGCACAGTGTGCTCCAATGGCAGACAAGGACAGCTGGTATGTTGTCAGTGAGGTCCAGAAGTATTTGGACTGTGGCAACATTCCTGCTTTTTGGCACTTGGCTTCAGGAAATTGGAGTTGATTACAATGAATATTAGTGCAGAAGGTGCTTTGAATACAGTGTAGCTGTCCGAATACTTTCGGACTGCGCTGTAAATTTCTTGGCTCACTGTTTGGCTGTACTGTAAATTTCTTGCAGAAACCTAAGAAAGGAGGGCTTTGCCAGCCTCCTTGTATCTTGTAACTTGTATATTGTTAATTGTGACTCGATAAATTTTGGGCCCGGTTTTTCAGCACGCGTTGCGTCTGACGGTACGCGCACAGTCTGATCGCTACGCCTATTCCAATTCTTCCCCTGCTGCAGCGATTAACTGGTATTTTTCCTTGAGCACTGCATGCATCTGGCAGAGAGACGAACGTCGCGGGTGTAGTTATATTGCAAGGGAGGTTCCATGGAAATTAAATGACATGTGGGAGTGTTGTGTAAAATGAGGTGATTTATGGAATCTTTCTGATACTTAAAGCAGACCACTTATGACTTGCTAGGACTATGTCTAAAGAGAAGCGCAACCTATTTGAAATTTCACCAGAACGTGCCAACAAACAGAGCTAGACGGTCACTTGCCTGCTGGTCGACGTCTATCCCTGGACCCCCGAAGCAATCGTTCCCAAAACCGATAGGCTTCATGACCTTACCACACACACAAGGCCCAGGCCAAATATGACACAGGTCAGTTGAAATTTGCGGCCTGAAGAGCGCTCACAAGTAAATCGCTACAGACACTGTGGAAATGGCGGGATGATCGCTCGTCATCAGGGGATACAACAATCTGTCTGTATTTAAAGGAAATGATATAAAAATTTAAGCATGATTCTGTCGTATTTAATTGTACCATCACTTTGTATTGCTTGCAAGCAGGCTACATTTGGCATTTATCACAATATTGCGTAACTGTAGAACCGGTGTGCTGTTTCTCATAACCACCTTCATACTTATTCAGGCTTACATAAGGGAATGGTTCAATAATAGCCAGAGCGACATGTCAGTGGTGACATTTGAGACCCAGAAATTTTGCTTGATGTTATATACGTTGAACTAGTTCTATCAGCTGCGGAACGGACGTGCAAGGCGCGTTCTTCTGACAGTGTCAGAATGTCCTTCATAGCGTGAGGGGTCTGATGCCATCGGACTAGTATTAGTAATGATGTAGAGAAATCAACATTGTACGAGTGAATAACAGGGTCTCACCCTGATTTAGTCCTGTTTTCAGAAGCTCCTCTCTTCTTCAAATTTATAACTCCGTTACCAACCAGTTTTTTGCCGTTTTTAACCCAAATTAAATCAAATGAACAAAATTGGCTATTTTGTTTTTTGAAGCACTACTAGGGAAGACCTGCAAAAAGCCATTTAAATTGTAACTCTATCTTACTTAGTTTTGGAGCTATGATACAAAATACACCAATTTTGTTACTCCATTACCGCGTGACCTGGCCCACCAAAATTGATCAAGCGGATTGAGCCCCCGATGACATACAGATTATGTGACCTGATGTCAACTTTTTTTAAGGGGCGAGGCTTATTTACTGAAGGTAATCATGAAGAAAATCTGCATTAAATGTAAAGCGACGCAAATTTGATGTAAAAATTAATAATGTTAAGAATACGTATATGCCAATCAAATAAAGAGGGAAAATGGCTGCATGACAGAGGACCTTTAATACATTCAAAATAAAAGCCTGCAGTATGCCAGTGCTTATATAGAATTTCATTGTCAACATCTTGAATGAAGTTTTGAAATATTCGGTATCGCTCTTATATCAGAATAGATTTATAAATAGCACAGTGAACAACAGCCTGATGCTGCCCGCATTCATTCCAGTGCGTAGCGTTTGTTCACTGAACTGCATGGAAAAAAGAGAAACTACAAACAAAAACGACTGGGCTCTGAACCCTCGGTCACACAGGGGGATTTGTACCGTTCATGGGTTAAGAGTTGTTTGTCCTTAGCACAAAGAAGTATGGGTTGAATTTGCTGAATGGACTTTAAGTTTTGGTTTGTTCCAGGTGTACATTGAGGACTCCCTGGGAGAGCGCATCTGGGTGGACAGCTCTCACTGTAAGAACTTTGTTGACAACATCCAGACAGCCTTCACCACCAAGATGCCCCCGAAAAGCATGCTCCTGCAGACGGACACCGGCCGCTCCGGGGGGGACCTCAGCGCTGGTACGGGCGAGCGCTGACCCTCGCTGCCTGAGCTCCCATTCCCAGGGGCTGTACTCAAATCCAGAATACACCTAAATGCCATTATAACATGATGAGCGGGATCCAAAAAATTCTGGGGCATGTGTGGGATTATGTTAATGGGAAGGGAGTAAAACGATGACACTGTGCTCAGGATGTTTGCTGCGGTCAGTGCTCCCGTGATGATTTCTGAACTGCTGTATCTCTGCTGCTTTGGAACTAATCTCCGTTCCATTTCACTTCGAGGACTGCAGTATTGTCACTAGAGCCAAGGACTTTCTACATACTGATGTAGCTATTTCTGTGTTCCGCTATTATTACTTGTAAAATTTGGATGAAAATAAGAATTTTTTTTGGTGAAAAACTTCAAACATCCAACAGGTCTGACAGGAGACACCTTATTCTATCAGTCATTTTGGCACGTGCATGCTTTTTGTACTCTCTTCACGACAATATGTTAAATTTGAATGAGATAATTAAAATATGAAAAATTTGAAAATTTTTACGCTGAATGTTCTATTGACTTAAGATGGGGGAAACAGTGCTCATTTTATTACTTTTAAGCTGAATGTTTGTTTTTGGTGAAAGACAGTAAATTAAATTGATGAGACCCAGAGCATAAATGTGCTTCACAAAGCACTAGGTTTGTCCAAGTATGGTTGGATATTAAACATTGAGTGGCAGTGCTTGTTGTAGATGTGGCAGTTCTGCCGAGCATGTTTTTTTTTTTTTTTTTTTTTCCCCCAACATGCCATTGTGTTTCATCTCGGTCCGTGTTTCGTGTCACTCTTTCTTCAGCGCTTCCTCGCAAGCTGTTGCTTACACAGCGTGTAGTTGATAAAGAGGGATCAGAAGTTGGTAGTTCCAGCAGTGTATTGTATGTTGAGTTCTGGCTGCAGATTTGTACGACTTCTGAAGGAAAAGAAACTAATTTCCAACTCGTATCTCCTGGTCATTTATTTGCACAATTTTTTTCGGGTTTTCCTGGTCATAGTGAGCCATAATTCTGTCTCATCCTCCCGGTCCCCATCAGGGAGCAGCCCTCACCCCTCCACTCCGGACGAAGACGACAACCAGACGGAGCTGCTTATCGCCGAGGAGAAGCTGAGCCCTGAGGACGAGGGTCAGGTGATGCCCAGGTATCGTACCTCCCACTCCTCACACTGCTCTCTGCCATATTGGTCTGGCCCCCTTTATGTGTCCGTTCAGTTTGCATTTTACATTGGATTTGAGAGCCTTATATGAGGTGAGTGTGACGACTCGTCGTCCACGAAGATTTGGAATGCAGCGCGATATTAAAGGGTGGACATACGATTCAACCCGCGATTCAAACTGCGGTTGTTCCATGTTTGACCGTAGGTACGAGGAGCTGGCGGAGAGCGTGGAGGACTACGTTCTTGATGTCCTGAGGGACCAGCTGAACCGCCGGCAGCCCATGGACAACGTGTCCCGGAACCTTCTCCGCCTGCTCACAGCCACCTGCGGATACAAGGAGGTTCGGCTTATGGCTGTGCAGAGACTGGAGATGTGGCTGCAGAACCCGAAGGTGAGTCTGTGAATGAGTCTGAGCCAGTGAACTCAGTTTGTGAGTCTGTGAAAGAGTCTGTGCCAGTGAGCTCAGTTTCAGAGTCTGTGAATGAGTCTGAGCCAGTGAACTCAGTTTGTGAGTCTGTGAATGAGTCTGAGCCAGTGAACTCAGTTTGTGAGTCTGTGAATGAGTCTGTGAATGAGTCTGAGCCAGTGAACTCAGTTTGTGAGTCTGTGAATGAGTCTGAGCCAGTGAACTCAGTTTGCAGAGTCTGTGAATGAGTCTGAGCCAGTGAACTCAGTTTGTGAGTCTGTGAATGAGTCTGAGCCAGTGAACTCAGTCTGAGAGTGTGTGAATGAGTCTGAGCCAGTGAACTCAGTCTGTGAGTCTGTGAATGAGTCTGAGCCAGTGAACTCAGTTTGTGAGTCTGTGAATGAGTCTGAGCCGGTGAACTCAGTTTGTGAGTCTGTGAATGAGTCTGAGCCTGTGAGCTCAGTTTGTGAGTCTGTAAATGAGTCTGAGCCAGTGAACTCAGTTTGAGAGTCTGTGAATGAGTCTGAGCCAGTGAGCTCAGTTTGTGAGTCTTGTGAATGAGTCTGAGCCAGTGAACTCAGTTTGCGAGTCTGTGAATGAGTCTGAGCCAGTGAACTCAGTTTGAGAGTCTGTGAATGAGTCCAAGCTAGTGAATCTGTGTATGAGTTTGTGAATGAACCCAGAGCTGCTGAATCAGTGTATGTATCTTTGAATGAATCTGAGCTGTTGAACTGAGTCTGCGAGTGTCTGAATATGAGCTGGTGAGCTCACATGTGGGTCTGTGAATGAATCCGAGCTGGTGAACTCATTGTGCAAGTCCGTATGAATCCGAGCAGGTGAATCTGTGTGTGAAAGTGAGACTTGACTCATGTTGTGCTCTGATCCTTTTCTGGGAGTCCTGGTGATGCACTAGAGTAGGGGTAGGATCCCTGCTCCTGGAGAGCCAAACCCCTGCATGTTTTAGATGCCCTTCTGCTCCAACACGACTTATTCAAACGATTGAAAGTCGTTATCAAGCCCTTGGCAAGTTGCAGCAATTTAAATCAGACATGTCAGAGCAAAGAGATGCCTGATGCTCACAGGTTTATGGCTCTTAGGAGCAGGGTTCCTTACCACTCCAGTGGAGGGTTGCTGTTCAGACTTCATTTGCAATTACAATATCAAAATTTGGGAATATACAGTACCAGTCAAAAGTTTGGGTACACTTTGCCAATGTCATAGCACTCTGTTTTAGAGAGATTTAAACTGCTTAACTTCTCCATATAATCTCAAAATGAATCTTAAAAAAAGAGGTGAACAATCACGGCTAAAAGAGGAAAATTTACTTGTTTGAATTGTGTCAAAATTTTGGAATTCATAAAGAAGCAATATTTTGCAAAGTAAATAAATAAACAAGCTGATTTGAACAGCCGAATTAAAGTCAAGCTGATTTGGGACTTACTGGGCAAAAAGTTCGATGAGAAGCAAACCGCAAGTGCAGCACATCTTTGGGAACTTAGACGGCCACTCAGCTGCTAACTCGTTACAGCCATATAACTGCTCTTGTTCAAAAAAAATGAGAGTATGGTCAGCAATAATAACAACAATTGTTGGTTAGTTTGATGGATTGAAGAATTAGATCTTTCTTTGCAGAATAAAGGATCCTTATTTCTTTATTTAACATGTATTGTCAGAAAAATTTGGTTATGTCCATTAACTTTTGACTGGTACTGTATTTAGTAAAAATATACTATAAAATTTATTTACTTGGTATCCATTGAACTTTCTGAATACTTACTAAATTTTTTTTAAGTACCAAGTTCAAGTGTATCACGACAGTGTCCTACGCAGGGAGCAAATGCATAACCTGACCCATTATTCTAAATTTATAAATTGCAGAATGGCGTTATTTGGTCAGGTTATATATTTGATTCCTGGGTAGGTCACTGTTGCTGTAAAGTTGAACTTGGTGCTTTACAAAATGTATGTATTCGAAAAGGTCTTTGGTTACCATGTAGAAAATATTATGAAGTTGAGACCGGATGAAACGGTTTGTTGAAACCATGCGAGCAGTCCGATATAAGTTCCCATCCGTCCTCTGCCTTGAAGCTGAATTGTGAGCGTGTCCTTATGTCCGCAGCTGACCCGGCCGGCGCAGGACCTGCTCATGTCCCTGTGCATGAACTGCAGCACCCACGGCGCTGACGACATGGAGGTGGTGTCCAACCTGATCAAGATCCGCCTCAAGCCCAAAGTTCTCCTCAACCACTACATGCTCTGTGTTCGGTATGCGTCCCATTCACCACCAGCCTCCCAGATGCTGTTCTTAACCCCGCCCCCTCTGAAGGCTGCCTCCACACGGTATAGCCTTCTTAACCCTGCCCCCCCTGAGGGCTTCTGAGGTGTGCCTCCACACGGTATAGCCTTCTTAACCCCACCCCCTCTGAGGGCTGCCTCCACACAGTATAGCCTTCTTAACCCCGCCCCCTCTGAGGGCTGCCTCCACACGGTATAGCCCTTCACTTGCGTCCTTTTCCCAGTTGTGAAAGGGCACAATTGTGATATTTGGGGAAAATATGAGTCTGTTGACAGGAGCAGCAGTGAAATGCTGTATCTGCACCCCCAGTTCTGTGGAATCTATCTCGGCTCTTTATTTTAATTTATACACTTCCAATCTATGGTTGACCAACAGCACTGTTGAGGAATTTGCATGTAAGATGTAAATTAAATTACACTCTTGATGTAACCAGTATTCATTGTCGTTTGACGCAGGCCTTATTCACGAACACCTGGTTCTATTATATAAGCAATGAACGCAACAGAATCGCTGCATAACTCAACCTTTATAGTGAACTGTGGATGTGATGCCAGTTCTTGAGAGATTGTGTTGTCAGGAAGCATGAGAATTAAGCCATTGGATGGGGGAGTGCTGTCAATTCACATTCTGTTTGTTTGAAATCCACAGACTTGGTGGGTAAAACTTGGTGGGTCAGAAAGTAAAACTGCTTCCTAGTGTTTGTTCCTCCAAGTGAACTTGGCCAGCCAATTAGTCTTAGTATTCGCTTCCACATCGTGGCTGAATAGTTCAGGAAATCTGGTGAATTGGAACGATCATCGGGAGGATCTTCAACCCTTTCCCGCCTGCGTTTGGAAATTTATGTATTATGCTGATTGACTCCTCCACCCAAATGCAGATTTTTCCCTGTTTTTAGAGTGCCATGTGGTCCTCAGTCTGGTCCAGAAAGAGCTGGTGTGGGTGCAGGCTTTCATTCCAACTAAGCAGTTACACACCTGATTCTACTAATCAAGGTCTTCAGAAAAGATTCAAATTCAAACTGATTATGTATCTCTGAATATTTGCTCTCGATATGTAAAATCTGCTGCATTTTCCTGTTAATCAATGCATCCAACTTGCGCTGAAATGTATGAGCAACATTTAATTTTACTACCTCATACCATGAAATGCTGTAACTTACTCAAAAACTCTGAGCATGTCTGAATTGGATATGAGGGGTCTTAATTAACTTGGGCAGAGCAGTCATGATTGATTTTGTAAAAGCTGGGTGTCGGATGGTTAAGTTTTTCAATCTCTAACATTTAATAGGGCAGAATCATACTGTGATCTCTTGCACCACTGTCCCTGCAGGGAGCTCCTGAACGCACACAGGGATAACCTGGGCACTATGGTGAAGTTGGTGATCTTCAATGAGCTGTCCAATGCCAGGAACCCCAACAACATGCAGGTTCTGCACACAGTCCTGCAGCACAGCCCCGAACAGGCCCCCAAGGTGAGGAGGGGGCTTGTCTGACCGATTTCTCAAAAATCGCTCATCAGATTATTTTCAAATTGCAGTCATGCATTCTACACTTCAGGGAGAGCTGCAGTGCCAAGTTTCATGAAAATGTGATGAATCTTTCAAAAATTACTTTTGTTTTCCATATTTGGAGCTTCTAGAAAATTTACCGTTGCAAATGTTGTCCGACCAGTTTCTCGAAAACTGATCAGATTGTTTTCACATTTCTGTCATGCATTCTATGCTTCATGCAGAGGCGCAGTGCCTATTTATATGAAAATATGCCAAAATCTCTAGTGCACAAAGGTTGGGGCTGTTGGTGAGCTGTGCTAGTTTCTCCACACAGGAGGTGTCTTGAAGCTGTCATTACCAACAAAGGCTTTTCTACTAAGTATTAAATAAATTTCAATGAGCGTGTTCAATACTTTTTCCCTGTGTCATTCCACTTTATTACATATAACTTAATTTATGGACTTATTTGTTTTGATTTCTTTGCATGTGTGGATTACTTGGGTTGTTACCGACATCTGGTGAAAATTCCATGCCAATAGCCCCATTATAAATACATTTACTGAGAAAAATGTTGACGCATTCAATACTTACTAGCCGATACCCGTGCTATGCATGGGCTATATGCGCGGGCAAGATAACAGCTGATTGAATTAGCCGGTTTTACTTGCAAAAACGGCTTCAAATTGCAGTTTTCACTTCATAACTAAGTTCGAAACCTGGCGCATCGTCTTTATCACGCAGTAAAACTGATGTATGCGGAAAACAGACTCATTACTCACGGTGGTTTTGGAGGAGATGTGTGAAATTACGCAAATCGCCAACTCAGTAATAATATATAGACTTTCCCTGCTGTAGTCTCCCTGCCCCCATTTTCGGGTGCATAAAAATGAGACAACTGAACATAATGTAGAATAAAGTAATTTGGTTGCAAATGCTTTGCATGCAGTGACTGCCGGAAGTCCGTGACATGTAGGCATCACCAGACGCTGGGTATCTTCCTCGATGATGCACTGTCAGGCCTGTACTCCAGCCCTTTTCAGTTCCTGCTTCCTTAGGGGGCTTGTTGCCTTCAATATCCTCCTTAGCCGTAAAATCCATGTTCAGTTGGTTTCAGATCTTGTGATTGATATGGCCAGTAGAATCACAACCAAACAATGTCTCGCTGTCCAGTGAATAACGGCGATCACTGTTCATGATGTAAAGGAAACGGAGGGTAACAGCCATTGATTTCCTTCGCTGTTATGCAGAATTATTTTCTGTAAGAATGAAGCTGTGGATGATCTGCCATGGCTTCACCTTCATTGCTGTTCTTCATGCCTTGAGCTATAACTGGGTCCTCTCCCTCTTTCCAGTTCCTGGCCATGGTTTTCCAGGACCTGCTGACCAATAAGGATGATTACCTGCGTGCCTCCAGGGCTTTGCTGAGGGAGATCATCAAACAGACCAAACATGAGATAAACTTTCAGTCCTTCTGCCTGGGCCTCATGCAGGAGAGGAAAGAGGCCACTTATGTGGACATGGAGTTCAAGGTCAGTCTGGTCCACTAACAGGACTGGCATTAGTCTGGTTTGGGCTTTGGGATGCTTGGGTCTTTCTTGATAATGGCTGGGATGTTACTGCCAGGTTGCTATGGTCATACTAGGTGATTATTGATGTGTTTGTCAGTCGTTGCCAAGGTGTTACTTTGTGGTAGTTAAGGTGCGGTTGATGGTTCCTTAGGTCTTATTAGCTGGTTGCTTAGTGATTGCTTAGGGGTTACTGGGTAGTTGCTGAGGGCTGTTGTCAATCTGGCCCTTGATCCTTTCCAAAATTTATCCTGGATGACGAACCAACCTAAAGTGAATTAACAATATCATGTTGGATCATGTTTCTCCTTTCGATGTATCTTCTTGGCAAAATTGTATGACTGTAGATTTGGCTTACTATGGTGGGGGGACATTATCCCACTTCAAATTTTAATGTAACCTCAAAAAAAAAAAAAAAAAAAAAACAGTAATTTGCATTGTCAAAAGATTGTCAAATGTAAAGAATTATAAAGTGTGGAAAACAATATGAATAATTAAAATTGATGCAACATTGATGATCAATTGCCATGCATTTTACCGAAGGGGTGACGCTGGCCTCTGAAATAACAGAACTGATTCAACTTATTGAAAGCCATTTAACTCTGTCCCGATAGATAATGTATCATTATATGTGGAACACTAGATGCGTTGGTGATTCTCTCCAGGCCAATAGCTCGTATGCAGCTTTCACGATCCTGTAGACCTTAAGACTGAGAAGAAAATCAGGAATAAAAACGCTGCCTCCTTTTTTTTTTTTAATTGAACAAATATAAGCTATGAAGCAGAATTTGCAGGCACTTCTATTTTGAATGAGTAAAATATGTTGAAGTAAAGCTTGACCTTAAAGTGCTGTGCTAATGTTTCCTGCCGATCAATCTGATTTGACATGGCAGACAAACTAACTGGCTCAAGACTTCCTACGCTGCTTTATTCCCATTTCTGAAACTGAACTGAGAATGAAAATTATATGAGCTGATGATCGTCATACTGTTGTTGGTGAAAAGCGACCTGCAGCCAAGGTGGATAATGCTAAGCTACTGCCTGGGAAGTATGTCTCCTGCTTTTATGATGAGGAATGGTACATTTGAGGATGAAAATAGTGATGCATTCTTTAACATCCTGCAGCGATCAAACGCAGGACTTGTCTCATGGCCTGCTTCCATTCGTAAGAATGCCTGCTGGTTGCCGTTCCAGAATATAACTTGCTGGAAAGGCAGGATTTTTTTTTTTTGTCATGCCTTGGTTGCTTGGGTAGTATTAGGAGAATAGTTGGGTCTTAATTGATGGTTGCTAAGTTATAAGGGAGTAATTGCTGTGTTGTTGGTTAGTGGATACTAGGGTCATACTTGGTGGTTATTGGGGTGTTAGTGGGTTTGTAGGTAGTTGATCAGGATGCATTTGTTTGCTAAAGTTACGTTGGTTGTTGCTTGGCTATTACCAAGGTGTAGCTAAATGGTCACTTGGGTGCTTTTTGTGGTTGCCAGGTTGGTACCAAGGGGCTGCAAATGTTACTAGCTGGTTGTTAGGGTCTTAATTTTTGGTATTACTTTGGGCTGCTAGGGAGTCAATGTTTATTTGCTCAGTGGGGCGAATGCAGGCTGCTCACGGCAGGGCCTTACTTAGGATCTTTGTGGTCTCTGTAGGAACGATTTGTCATCCAGGTGACCGACCTTCTCACCGTGTCCATGATGCTGGGCATCACTGCTCAGGTTAAAGAGGCAGGCATCGCCTGGGATAAAGGAGAGAAGAAGAGTAAGTACTACTCAGACCAGTAATGAAGCTCCTACAATTTATAATGTTACTCTACTGCTGTTGCTAGAACTGTTCTTATTACCCTTACTGCTACTGCTCCTTCTATTAAAGGAGGACTATCATCAAAAAATTTCTGCCCTCCTGTTATTTCAATTTGTTATTCTCCTGCTAGTTAAACTGCATTCATTTTGCTCAGTTGGCTAATTGACAAAAAAATCGAACTTAATTGAGCCCATTGGGCAGCGCCGTTATTTTCCGTAGCACCTGTCGCATCTGATTCTGGGGCGCGAGATCATGACGTCAGCGCGGAGGTCTGGCGCTTCCAGGCATCATGGCCATGCATTCGATTTAATGAGATTTTCTCGTCAGTGAACAGATCCGAAATCGCTTCGAAACTGCTGCATTGTCAGGCATACGATTTTGTCAACGACGCTGAACAGAAGATGGCCAGTGTGACAATGCACACGTTCCCAAAGGACAGGGATTTAATTCGCTGTTGGGTTATAAACTCGCACAATGGAACAATGCATATCACTGTTCAGAGATGCTTTGTTTACACTCTCAGCCGCTGTGTTCACGTCACGATTCCGTGCTTTCACGGGCTGAAACTCTGTCTCGCATAGCTTGAGTTCAAAACAATGGCGGCCTCCGTTTTGGATTTTATCATGGAAATTACGGGCAATTATCGCCAATTACGTAGAAAGGACTAATTATCTTGCGGTAATACTTGAAGCGGGGACTGTTGAACTTCAGTGCAGTTAATACAGGTCGAAACAAGTAAGCATGATAATCCTCCTTTAAGCCTTAGAGCCAAAAAGCAGCTGTTGTTGCTCAGTGATGTAAGATATCAAAATCAAAGCTTTTAAACTTTTAAACAAGTCGCCACATGATAGGTTTTCAACAGCACAAGAAAAATTTATTTTTTTTTTAAATTTATTTCAGCGCTCTAAGAGTTAATACAAATACTCTACTACCACCTCTGTTATCACGTCCGTGACGAATTCTGAAAATGGTGGTGCTGCTGGTACTATTCAGAAAAACCAGTTAGAAACAAAATTATTATTTTCATTATGCTTTTATTGCATTTACAGTGGGAGTGAGGAGCCTTAATCTCTTGTTGCATGTTGAGTGTAATTGCATGTTTGTTTCAGATTTGGAGGTGCTGAGATCTTTCCAGAACCAGATCGCAGCCATTCAGAGGGACGCTGTGTGGTGGCTTCACACTGTGGTTCCCACTATCAGCAAAGTGGGGACCAAAGACTATGTGCACTGGTAAGTAATGGTGCTTTCGCACTCGGTACGATTGTTCCGTACTGTGCCACCGTACGATTCTCCCCCCTCTCCTCTCCCCCCGCTGGTCAGCTTTCACATGAGTGATATCGTACCGTACCCAAGTACACTTGCATATGTCAAAATTCCGATGCAGCGCGATGCAGTATGCACCTTGGAGATTTTAAACATGGAGATATATAATAGAACAAGAGAGAATGAGGAAGTACCTTTGCTTCAGCCAGTTAGCATGTGAGCTTCCTGCTTCCGCGTTTCCCAAGGATGCAATTTTGTGGCCAAAGACGCTGAAGCTCCATAGACACCAATTGAAAAGTGCGCATTTTTTTTTTCTTGCCAAATAAAGCGAAAACAAAAGAAAATGTATTCAGTAATCCTTTCATTATTTCGCTCTTTGTCTGATGCAACTGTTCGATGGCCTGTAAAATAAGAACTGATACTTAGAGCTTGATGACAGCTCGTGCACGAGTTTGGTTGTCCAGCTGTTGCTCTGACTGCAGCAGTTCAGCCAATGAGTGTATAGTGCGTGCGTGTTCCGGATTAACGGCGTTACTCGTCATTTCCCCTCGAACACATTTGCCAATCCATACAGACGACACATTTTCTTGGCCATTTGTGCTGTGTAATCAGATTGGCAATCTTTTGAAATGGTGCTGGAAATAAGCACCCATGGAACGCCATTTTTATAGATGGCGTCGGTCAATTCCGTACTTTCTAGGCTGGAGTAGCTAGCCTAGCATCTCCCATTGAAAGTAATAGGGGTGGTAATTCCTCGCTCTCTCCAGTTCTATTATATTACCTCCATGATTTTAAATGGGGAAATGTACAGAAAAAGAAGCAGCAAACTCTTGCATAGATAGAATTCCGTATCCAACTTCCTTTTTTTTTGCCAGTACGATTTTAAAAGGATGCGCCAGTATATTTTTTTGGGGGGGTTAGAATATTAATATTGAATATAAATATTGCGAATGTATATGCTGCCCGTGCCTTAGCAACCCGTGTGTCATCAATAACATGGATTACCACGTATAGCAGCACTAGAAATTAAACTCCTAAATTATTGTGACTGAATACTTGATGTTTTTATTTTTGCAAATTATGGTCCCAAATAGATTAGAATAAAGGATAAAGCTAGAATATGCTTTAGGGGTGTGGCTATCCTCTGGTCCTCGTCAGAAACGGTCAGATCCACCCGCAGATCCACGCCTCGCTCCTCCCTGGATCTTCAATTCACACTCTTGTCCAATAGGAATCACATCCGCTTTCAAAATGACAAAATGGCGCTGTTCAAATTGCCAAAATGGAGGCTTCCTAAACTGTATGCTGAAACCAAATCTGGGTGAAACTGTATGACGTCACAGTTGCTTTGTCCATCTGTTTATTCAGTCTATGTCTGAGCCCCACACTGAATTTGTGATGTCACTCGTTTTTTTTTTTTTTTTTTTTTTTATTCCTTAAATGAAAATGTCAGTACATGTCAACATAGCTTTGGCATACATTCACCACATTTTATTTAGTTACTGTCTCATTTTTTGTAATGGAAAAATGTTCATTAACAAACATTTTTCGTTGTGGTTATCATTTATGAAATTGACTAACACCATGCGTATGTGCTCACTTTTTCAGCCTTCATAAAGTACTCTTCACTGAGCAGCCGGAGACCTATTACAAGTGGGATAACTGGCCGCCGGAGAGCGACCGAAAGTAAGACCGTCACTCTGTAAATGCTGAGGATCTGTCTGTATGGTCTGCTCTCATTCAGAGCTGTGGGAGGTCGGGTCATGGATCGCTGACGTGTTTTTGGTGCTCGCCTGCAGCTTTTTCCTGCGCCTGTGCTCAGAGGTGCCCCTGCTGGAGGACACGCTGATGCGCATCCTCGTGATTGGCCTGTCCCGGGACCTACCCTTGGGTCCCGCCGATGCCATGGAGCTGGCCGACCACCTTGTGAAGAGAGCAGCTGGGGTGCAGTCTGACGGTACGCCCACCGCCCTGTGCCCTCTCTCCAGAACCCTACTCCCCTTTTTACCCCAACTAAGGGGCAGAGGGATATTGTTGTCACGTGTGATGTCCGTCTGTCTTGTTTGTCTGTCGGTCCCGTAAACTTTTTTATCCCGCAAGATAACTTGAAAACGCCTTTGTCAATCAATGCCATTTTTGCTGTGTTGCTTGGTCTTGTGTACTTACAGAAGCCTATCAAATTTGGTGGCACTCGGATGTCCAGTATGGCCGCCACAGCCACCATCTTGAATTTTGTATTCTGCATGATAACTTGAAAAAGCCTTTGTCAATTTATAGTTATTCCAAACAATCCAGGGGCTGAGGGGTAACGCACGCTTTTCGGGGCTATTTTTCTCTGAAGCTTAATGCAGCATGTTGCTTTCCACTATACTTAGCTTAGTGTAATGCAAGTGTGTACGTGTAGCTTGGCTTACTCTTTTCATTGTCGCGAAAATAAAGTACCTATCAGACCAAAAGTAATTGGCCACCTGCATTATGGAAAACTTGGGGTGGAGCAGAATTCTGGTAATTTTAGGATGTATATTCAATGGCAGATGGACATTCAATTTCTGTGTTTTACCCCCCTAAGGAATATGACTTCTGTCACCAAAACTATTACAGGCAGTGATAAGGTTTCTATTGGAGACATTTGGGAAACCATATATGAAGTTTGATTTGGTGACCCTGAACTTGACCTTCGGAGACCTTTGATGGCCAAATTTGACATTGTGAAATTGCAATGACTTCTATCACCAAAATGGTCACAGATGGGGCCTAGGTTTGAATTGGAGACATGAAGGAAGTTGTATATGAACTTGTATATGAACTCTGTTGGTGACCTTTAGCTTGACCTTCAGTGAGCTTGAATATCAAACCTGACAAAGTGAAATTAAAATGACTCATTACCAAAACTGTCACAGATAGAGCCTAAAGGTATATTTGAGACATATAGGAAGTCATGAATGAACTTTTATTTGGTGACCTTCATATTGACCTTCGAAGGTCAAATTTTGACCTTGTGAAAATTCAATGACTTATATCTCTAAAACGGTTACAGATGGAGCCCAGGTTTGTATTGGAGGCATATAGGAAGTCACATATGAACTTTCATTCAACTTGACTGTTGGTGACCTTTGAAGCTCAAACTTGGCGTTGTGAAATTACAATGACTTGTATCACCAAAACGGTCACAGATAGAGCCTACCTTTATATTTGAGAGAAATGGAAAGTAATTTTCTGACCTCAACTTGACCTTGAATCTTTAAAGTTCAAAATTTACATAGTGGATTTTCAGTCGCTTGTACCACCAAACCTGCTTCAGAGCTTAGGATTTTATTAGACATACAGGAGGTCTTATTAATGTATGAACTTTCATTTAGTGAACTTGAACCTGACTTTTGATGTTTCGAAGGTCAGACTTCTTATGAAATTTCCATAATTCGTATCATCACAGCAAGTTTGTTTGCTGGCAGGTTACAGGAGGGATGCAAAGGAGTTGGAGGGTCAGGTAAATGAGCAGAGATTTTGGCTAGTGTACGTTTAGTTCAATACCAGAGGTAGATACCACTGGCCAGTTGTGTAAGTAGATTTGGGATTTGCCTGAAATATGGCTTAGAAGGCTTAGATTATTACATCTCATATGGAATAAATTTGCTTCAAGTGTGTATGACACAATTTTTTTTCCTGTTTTTGGTTGTTTGAAATATGCAATTGACAACTTTTTTTAGAAAGACATGAAATATTTCTGTTACTTTCTTCCACCGAAAATACATTGATTTCTCCTTTAGAATTGTCCCGGAGACTTGGTCCGAGAACGCCCTACTCGTGATGTCCGTGTAATTGATTGCAGGCTTGGCGTGGTTCACCTTTGAGTTTTTTTCATTTACATTTGCTTGCTGAAATTAACGCGGTGCTGCTGCATGAATTTCACCTGAGGGAATGACATGCATAGATATGTCCGATGTGTAAAATGTATTTGTGCAGCTCTGGTCTTTTGGCGTTCTTTTCAACAAATTGAGTCAAAATAGCAGTTTTTTGAATGCAAAAAATGGACTAAAGCCTTTTAAAGGGCGTCTAAAGTCGATTCCCATTGTTTTTGTTTATCGGCCAATCTGCGAGACGCACCTGCGCAAACTAACCGAAATAGAAGGATTATCTACGCGTGTACGCAAAACATTGGTTTATATGAATGAAATTGGTCATGTGACAATGCAAGATATCAACAAAAGCAAGTGATTTATTTGTAAACATTGGACGTTCAACTTCCCGTCTGAGAATAGACTTCAGATGCCCTTGAATGTCAGGGTCCTTTTTTAGCTTACCGGCCCTATGGGCCGATAAGCTATTGTCGTGGTGTGGCGTCCGTCGTCCGTCGTCCGGAACATTTTTTATCTTTTTTTTTGGCCTGATGAATAACATACTACTAGACCATATCTCAGATGTTTTTCTTGGATTTTTGATTGAATCATTTTTGTCTGTTTTATGGGCCCTTGAACTTTTGACTCCAATGTTAAAGATAGGACTGAGAAATTTAAAAAAATTATTTCTCAAAAACTGCGCGATAATTTTTTTTCTAAATCAGGCAATCAACTTACCTTGGTACCGTCAATGTACAGTGCGAGCGCCATTTTGATTGAATCGACGGAAGTGGGTCTATTGGGGGCGCTGTACTTTATGAATATGCAAGATGGCCTGTGGAGGCCAAATGGTTGCAGATAGAGATTAAGTTTGTATTACTGACATACAGGAAGTAATATATGACCTATATTTTGGCTGTGTTAAAGTTGACCTCATATGACTTTGGAAGGTCAAACTTGAGGTCAAGCAAAATGTTACAATTTTAAAAGGTTTCTAGGCTTGAAAATTTTGAAGATTGGGAACATATGTGCATTGAACACATATAGGAAGTCATGTATGAACTTTCATTTGGTGGCCTTGAACTTGACCTTGGGCGACCTTCGAAGGTCAAACTTCTCATAGTGAAATTTCAATGACTTCTGTCACCAAAACTATTACAGATAGAGCTTAGGTTTGTATTGCGGGCATATAGGAAGTCATATATGAAGTTTCATTTGGTGACATTGAACTTGACCTTCAGTGACCTTGAACAGCCAAACTATACAGTGAAATTTCAATGACTTATATCAGCAAAATGGTTACAGATAGTTACAGTTTGTAGTGGAGATGTATAGGAAGTCAAGCATGAACTTTCATTTGGTGGCCTTGAACTTGACCTTCGGTGACCTTCGAAGGTCAAACTTCACATAATGAAATTTCAATGACTTCT
Source organism: Gymnothorax javanicus (assembly GCA_029692085.1). NCBI lineage: Eukaryota > Metazoa > Chordata > Actinopteri > Anguilliformes > Muraenidae > Gymnothorax > Gymnothorax javanicus. The sequence goes on along the minus strand of CM056206.1, from coordinate 23,613,106 downwards.
ACCACTAAAACTATTACAGATAGAGCTAAGGTTTGTATTGTGGCCATATAGGAAGTCGTGTATGAAGTTTCATTGGGTGACCTTGAACTTGACCTTCAGTGACCTTGAATGGCCAACATATACAGTGAAATTTCAATGACTTATATCAGCAGAATCGTTACAGATAGTTACGGTTTGTAGCGGAGATGTATTGGAAGTCAAACATGAACTTTCATTTGGTGGCCTTGAACTTGACCTTCGGTGACCTTCGAAGGTCAAACTTCACATAGTGAAATTTCAATGACTTCTACCACTAAAACTATACTACTCAAAATTTGATAGGGATCATAGGAATTTTTTTAGTGAAATGACATGCAAATTTGGTAACTGCCACTGATGAACAATATATTGGATAAATGACATGCAGTCAGACACAAAACACATTTGCAAGTGCATTTAATGACATTAAATGAGCGTGTCAATTTTAAAGAATTGGAAGTAAAAATAATATCACAACAAAAGGAAAGGAATCACAGATTAAAGAAACTCCATAAATTAACAAAGGAAGTTGAGCAATTAATGACTGCAAAGGAAAATGTGTCTGTGGTGCAGGCAATGTGTGAAGTGTTCTTAACGCTGCGTGTGGAAACGCAAGAGTTGCATCAATCACTGAAACCAATCCTACCTGAGGATGAAATGTTAAAACAAGATGAATGGTTTGAAACCCGAATGCAAAGTAATAAAGAAATAATACCAAAAATGGGGGAGTGGTTGCTTGATAAAAAGGAGCAAGATGATGATGATGACGTTGAAAAATACGATGATGTTGCTGCAAATACAAATGTGCTTAACGATGATGTTGCTGCAAATACAAATGTGCTTAACGATGATGTTGCTGCAAATATAAATGTGCTTACCAATTTTGCCACTGCAAATACAAGTGTGCTTCACGATGATGCTGCTGCAAATACAAATGTGCTTAACGATGATGCTGCCGCTAATATAAATATGCTTAATCATGATGCTGTTGCGAATTCAAATGTGTTTGACGATGCTGCTGCTGTTGCTGTGTTCAATGACAAAAATGCTCCAAACATGGTTGTTGTCACTGATGATATTGCTCCTGGTGACAGCATTTCAAATGTTCGTCGTAAAACATGTTCATCAGCAGGCCGCTCCAGTTACAGGTCTTCAAGGTCTTCAGCCTTCTCTGCATGTCTAAAAGCAGAGGCTGAAAGGGCTGCTCTCCTTGCTATGGCAGCTGCCCTTAAAGAAAAACATGAATTGGAAGCTCAGGAGGAGCAAAACAGACGGAAAAAGGAGCTTCTTACATTGCAAAGTCAAATTGCTGCTCACACTGCAAAGGTTACTGTGCTGAAGCACAGAGAATCTGATGTTCAGAGCTCCAGAGCCTATTCAAATGGAATGAATTCGTGGAAAGGTCAAAACGCAAATCATCTCTCAGGCCCTCTGCTGTAGAATATGTTCCACAAAGTTCAAAGCATCAGTTCAATTTTCCACCAACAGGGGGCAGCAAGGCTCCAGTGCCATTGGCACAGCCCAATCATTCAAACCACCAGTTCCATTATCCACCACTAGGAGGCAGCAAAGCTGCCATGTCAATGGGTGCACGGCCCAAGGAAAGCTCTGTACATGGGGGACCAAGGGCGCATGCTCTGAATCCAAAACCAAGCATGTCTCAAGGACTTCAGGAAACACATCATGTGCATCTCACACAGGAACCCACCACCTGTTTTATGCAGCAATCTATTCAACGTGCTGACCTAATGCAAACCAATGCGAAACAAGGCAATCTTTTGACCATCATGCAACGGAAAATGACATTACAGCCCTTTTGATGCAGCAACAGTCCTCATTGTCACTACCTCCAAGAGATATACCAACCTTTGATGGAGACCCACTTGAGTGCAGTGCATTCATCAGAGCATTTCAGCACGGAGTAGAAGGAAAGGCTGCCAGTAGCATAGATTGCTTGTATTTTTTGGAGCAATATACAAAAGGATAACCAAGAGAACTGGTTAAGAGTTGTCAACACATGCCACCTGACAGGGGATATCAAAGAGCAAAAGAACTCTTACAAGAACGCTTTGGAAATGAGCAAAAAATAGCCAGTGCATACATGGAGGAAGCTCTTGGATGGCCACCAGTAAAATCAGAGGACATCAAGGCTTTGCAAGCTTTTGCATTGTTTCTCCACGTCTGCTGTAATGCTATGGAGGCTGTCAGTTACATGTTAGAGATGAACATGCCATCTAACATGCGTGCCATTATCCTGAAGCTACCTTATAAATTGAGGGAAAAATGGAGGAAAACTGCTTATGAACTGCAGGAGAAGCATCACCGTCAAGCAGGTTTCAGTGATATTGTCAATTTCATTGAGAGACAAGTGTCTATTGCTTCTAATCCACTTTTTGGAAACATTCAGGATACAGCCATTTCATCACCAAATCATAAAAATGGAAACAAAGTCTTACAGGTTCGCATCAAGGGAAAAGGAAGCAGTTTTGCAACTTCTGTGGCAGATGTCAATACTGAAACTGTGACACAAATGCAAAAGGAGAAAGGCTTACCTGATAAACCAACAAACGTGTCTTGTCTGCTGTGTGAAGAGGGTCACAAATTGGAGTCGTGTGCCAAAATGAAGAAGTTGCACCGAGAGAAAATCGACTTAAGAGAGAAAGGTGTTTTGTTTTGGGTGTTCATCTGTTGGACACATGAGCAAAGACTGTCATAGGCGTCTGTCCTGCAAATTGTGTAACCTGAAGCATCCTACCATTCTCCACATTCATTCAAAGAAAGTGATCAAATCAGAAGACACACAACAGACATGTGGCCATATAGGGGCCGGAGTACAGGATTGTGTCTTGGCAATTGTTCCTGTACAGATCAAGGCTAACAAAGGCAGCAAGACAGTAACCACATATGCGTTCTTAGATCCCGGCAGCACAGCCATCTTCTGCTCTGAGCGGCTCCTGAGGGAGTGAAAGGTCAGAGGAAGAAATGCCAAATTTCTCCTGAAAACAATGAACCAAGAAAAGTTTGTTGACAGTTACATCGTCTCAGGACTGGAGATAGCTGCACTCAATATTAACACCTACTTTGAGCTGCCTGATGTGTATACACGGTGCAAGATGCCTGTGATCCATGATAACATTCCACGACAGGAAGAGTCAAGTGCCTGGTCTCACCTAAACTCTGTTGAAATTCCAGGCATTGATGCTGATGTGGAATTGTTAATTGGAACCAATGTTCCAAAGGTAATGGAACCATGGGAGGTGGTAAACAGTAATGGGGAAGGGCTGTATGCCATCAGAACCCTACTGGGCTGGGTTATCAATGGACCACTGCGAGGAGGCAGTGAGATTGAGAGCAGCTGTCACACCGTTATTGCCAACCGAATATCCATCGACTTAAATGATTTCAATGACTTCTACCACTAAAACTATTACAGATGGAGCTTAGATTTGTATTGTGGCCATATAGGAAGTCGTGTATGAAGTTTCATTGGGTGACCTTGAACTTGACCTTCAGTGACCTTGAACGGCCAAACTATACAGTGAAATTTCAATGACTTTCATCAGCAAAATCGTTACAGATTGAGTGTAGGTTTGTATTGTAGAAGTATAGGAAGTCATGTATGAACTTTCATTTGGTGACCTTCATATTGACCTTCGAAGGTCTAACTTGACCTAGAGAAAATTCAATGACTTCTATCTCTGAAAAGGTCACAGATGGAGCCTAGGTTTGTGTTACTGACATAGGAAGTCACATATAAACTTTCATTTGGTGACATTCAGCTTGACTGTTGATGACATTCGAAGGTCAAACTTGACATAATACAATTACAATGACTTATCTTGCCAAAACGGTCACAGATGGAGTCTAGGTTTGTGTTACAGAAATAGGAAGTCATATATGAACTTTCATTTGGTGACCTTCGTATTGACCTTCAAAGGTCAAATGTGACCTAGTGAAAATTCACTGACTTGTATCACTAAAACGGTCACAGATGGAGCCTAGGTTTGTGTTACTGACATAGGAAGTCACATATGAACTTTCATTTGGTGACATTCAAGTTGACTGTCAGTGACCTTTGAGGGTCAAACTCCACAGTGAAATTACAATGACTTGTACCACCAAAATGGTCACAGATTGTGCCAAGGTTTGTATAGAGACATTTAGAAAGTAATATATGAAGTCCATTTGCTGACCACAACTTGACATTCTGTGACCTTTAAAGTTCACAATTGACATATTGAATACATATTGACATTTTTTCATGACTTGTATCACCAAAACTGCTTCAGAGCTTAGGATTGTATAAAAAAAGGTCTTATAAATCTGTGTGAACTTTTATTTAGTCACACTTTACATGACATTTTTATAACTTGTATCATCGCTGTAAGACTGCTTGCCGGTAAGCTACAGGACCCTTGGTTCTATTTTTTTTTTTTTGTTTGTTTGTTTTTTTTTTTTTACACACACCAAAGAACCAAATACTGGAAAAGATTTTGTGTCATGTACACTTTAAATTGAATTAATTCCACTCTACACAAAGTAGTTTACATCAGTGGTAGAGTTGAGTTAATTCAATTTAGAGTGTACATGAAACTATGTGGCTCGTCAAACCAAAGTTATTAAGAATGGCTAAAAACCGCTGAATGCACCTTTAGTAAACATTCTGTTTGGAAGGTTTTGGCCTTGGCTCACTGCTGAAGGAATGAATTAAGACCCACATCTGAATCTTGCCATGAGGCAGAGTTCAGGATTGTTTCAGCCAATTTAGATTCTCTGTTTGTGTGCGTGATTGTGGGTGTGTTTATGATGAGGCACTACGGTTGCAAAAGGTACTTGCACAGCTGTGAGCGTAGGTGGTAATCAGTCTTATGTAGGTTAGAAAAGGGCGTCACGGCTGATCTGAGGCGGGGAATGAGGATCGGGAAGCCACACAGTTTTTCCACTGTGCCTGTGTGTGAAGGGGTTTTGTGTGACATTCTTAGTGTTTTTTTGTCTTTTGTACGAGCTCATTTTAAGTCTTTTGGCACCTGTTTTTTTTTGTAGGTGTTTTTTAAATATTCGCAAGTAAATAAAGTGTTAAATGCGTACCCATGGAGGACCTTGTTTTTACACACCACCACAAGTTGGAAATGCCTTCAAATTCCCCTAAGTGGCATTTTGTGTTGCTTGGTTGCCATCACAAGGATTAAATCAGAATCTTGGTGTTAGATTGTTCTGAGGTTTATATTTTTCTCTCTCTTCCTAGATTTGGATGTTTTGAAAGTGGAGAGAATCCAGCTCATCGATGCAGTGCTGAATCTGTGCACATATCATCACCCAGAGAATATCCAGCTCCCAGCAGGGTAGGGCTCTCAGGCCAACATTTTCACATCATGAATCTATGACTCGACACCTTCACTTGGCAAAGAAATTTATTTTCAGCTTAGAAAAATGAAACTCCTATCAACGGTCACTTTTTTTCTACAGTGCCTGACAAAAGTCTAGTCGCATAAGGACATAGTAACTAAAAATAGCATATAACTTTATTTCTAACCAATCAATTGTTACAATAAATGGTCCATTTTAATGTCAAGGGCTTTCACATTAATAATTTGGTGCAAAATGAAACCGTCAAAAAGTGTTCTGATGTTCACAGCTTGGCTAAGCCCATAACATCTGTTTTTGCTTGGACAAAAGTCTTGTCGTCTCTTCAGATTATGCAACAAATCGCAGATTAGAGTTTAACCTATGACAAATACTGAATTAACACATTCCCAGATGTGTATAGAAATAACCCCAGCACACCAGACTTTCATATGAGGTGCGACTAGACCTCTGACAACATACCAAAGATTCTACCACAGACCAAAGTGCTGATCATCAAGAGCCCGAAGACTGAGTCTGCTGCTGAGGTGGCAGACATTTTTAATGTATCCAAATGTCAAGTGGAGGGGATGAGAAAAAGATTTGAAGAAACTGGTGACGTTCATGGCAAGCGCGAGGTCAGACAGACCCCAGTATAACAACTGTTTGAAAGGACCGTTTGTTGCTTCAACTGTACAAGGCTAGCCCTTCTTCAACTACAGCAAAGCTACATGAGGAAATGTCACCAAAAATCCCGGTATCTACAAGAAGAGTTTGTCAAATTCTCTCAAAGTGGTTTTCATAGCCAAATTAGTACACAGAAGTCTGCATTAAACAGAAAACAAAAAACCTGCATTGCATTTGCCAAGGCCCACAGCTCGCAGAAAGGATTGATACTGGAAAAGTGGCTGAAAGTTTATTTTTCTGGTGAACCATCCATTGAACTGCATGCCAGTCGCCGTACAAGACCTGTTGGAACCCTCATGGACCCAAGATTCTCCCAGAAAACAATCATGTTTGGTGGAGGAAAAATCATGGTTTGTTGTTGCATCCAGTGTGGGGGTGTGAGAAAGATCTGCAGAGTTGATGGCAACATCAACAGCCTGAAATATCAAGAAGTTCTTGCTGCCCTACTTATACTGCTGCTCCTTCTCATTCTTCTGCCTCCATGTCACAGTTCCTGAAAGCGAAGAAGGTGAAGGTACTCCAGGATTGGCCAACCCAGTCACCTGACATGAACATTATTGAGCATTTCAGGGGTAAGATGAAGGAGGAGGCTTGGAAGATGAAACCATAGAATCTTGATGAACTCGGGGAGTCCTGCAAGGCTGCTTTCTTTGCCATTCCAGATGATTTCATCATCAAGTTATCTTAGTCATTGCCAAGACGTATGGATGCAGTCCTCCAAGCTCATGGGAGTTATACGCAATATTAATTCTTTTTTCCAAGACACCATGGCTTTATGTTCTGATATTATAGTGGCATATTTGTGTATTCAAAATAAAGTGTATGTATAATTTCCACATTTTTTTTTTTAATGCGACAAGACTTTTGTCCAAGCAAAATCTGACCTTTCTGTACAAATTAAATTATAAAACTCAATCAATGACACAAAACTCTATTTTGGTATATTTCGTGATAATCTAGAGGGCTTTGCCTTTCATAAAAGCCATTTTTGATTCCAATTGATCAACTACAAGTCAGGTTATTATTTGTTGTTCCTACAACTTGGTTAAGTGACAAGACTTTTGTCAGGCACTGTATGCTTTGTACCACTGGAACTTTGTTAAAGTTCCGGACAATGTGTGTCCCGTAGCGTGATATAGGGTCAGTCCAAGTGAAGGCATCCAGAAAATCAGAAAATTCCTGGGTCACCCCCTCAGAAATTTCTCAAAAAATTCATATAGGTACCTCTGGTGGACTTATGAAATAATACCAAGTATTAGACCAATATCCCTAATAGTTTTGAAGTGATGGCCTGTCACAATTTTAAGTTTTTTTTTTTTTTTTTTTTTTTTCGAAATTGTGTTTCCAACTTTGGGCTTTCACTGCTCCTCTATTATTTGACCTGCAGATCAGATTTTTGGTCTCCCTGCCATACGTGTATTGTGACATTCATCACCCAATTTGGTGCCAAAGTCACACTGTGGTAAATCCATTTCTTACCCTCCATGGTTTGAGTGATTATGATAATCTGATCATTGGAGCTCTTTTATACTGGTCATCATTACGCAATACCAAAACAAGTTCAGACGAATTATGGATTAAGCCATCACACTTCGCTTACCTCAGATTGCAGATGTAATGATGATGTAAGATGAAACAAGTTTGTGCTTGTCTCAAGATTTCATTATTCAAGTTTTAACATGATGAACTGAACATTACTTAATATTCATACTTTCAACAAATCTATAGCATTTTATGATGTACGATGGTGCGTTTAAATGGCCAATATGGTGTGTCTATTGAAAAATTCACATAAAATAAACTAGGCTGAACACCATCCCAATTTTTTTGTCAGATGAAGTTGACAACTATAGCAATCTATGGTAAAGATTTGAAGGATGTGGTCAATTGCGCACATGGTGAACCATGGACTTCAAAATTGATATTTTTTCCGTAAAATGAAAAACGAGCAAAATAAAAAAAAATTTTTCTTCTCATTCCTGCCAAGATACAAACAAGATTAAAGTGGATTACCCATGAGAGGTATCAGGAATGGTCACAAAAAAAATTTCAAGCTTGAATTCCCTAAACTTTCCAATCTGTAGCATTTAAAAAGTACAGCAATTTTTGCGACTTTGGAGCCCTATTGTGGAGCAACCAAGGTAGATACACCGAATCTGACCAGAAATTCTGATTCTAGGGGAAAAGTTGGTCAGGGAAACCAAAAATCTGATCTGTAGGTTAAATAATAGAGGAGCAGTGGAAGCCCAAAGCTGGACGGAACACAATTTCGTCAAAATGTAAAAAAAAAACTTAAAATTGTGACAGGCCATCACTTCAAAACTATTAGGGATATTGGTCTAATACTTGGTATTATTTCATAAGTCCACCAGAGGTACCCATATGAATTTTTTGAGAAATTTCTGAGGGGGTCATCTGGGAGGGCCTGGATGCTTAGATATGGACTGACCCTATAACCGATTGCTGCTATTTGCCATTGAGACAACAGAACCTTTCCAACTGGCCTTTGCCATCGTACAAATGCCAAACTTCATGCAAAGTTGGCCATGAATGTAATTTGTATGAAGCCACTCTTTGAAATTATTGTACGACAAAACATGAATTAGGCTATGCACATTGCAGTTGATAGTAGCTTAGAAATGATTAATCTATTTTTCATTATAACCTTTGTTTTAGTACATGCTAGTAATTATTTTTTCTGATTTGTTCTCAGATATCAGCCTCCAAATCTGGCCATTTCCACACTGTACTGGAAAGCCTGGCTTTTACTCCTCGTAGTGGCGGCCTTCAACCCACAGAAGATTGGTAAGTCGCTTTTTGAACATTTGGATTGGCCTCAAATCACATCTGTTTGTCGGCAGAAAAGATGCATGCAGTTTAGCATAGTTTACATTTTTAATTGTTATTTTCCTAACCGCAGGTTTGGCTGCTTGGGACGGCTATCCTACCCTGAAAATGCTAATGGAAATGGTCATGACCAAGTAAGGCAATGATTATGGGGAAAAAATCAGCTTAACAAAAAAAAAATTTTCCCGCATTTTGTTGTCCTAATATTCAAACGATAATATTGGTGTTGATAAAGCTGTTAAGTCTTTTTTTTTTTTTCTTTCATTTCTAGTGCTCATTTGCAATTTTGACTGAATCAATTCCTGTATAAATGACACAGACATCAGGCTTAACTAGTATTTTGTGCTCTGAGGCAGAGAATATCTCCTTGTTTTTGTTTTGCTTCACAAGTGAACTTCCTTTTATCCATCAGTAAATTATGACATGAGTCAAGCTCCTATTTGCCTACCTTCAGAAAAGGGAATCAATATGAAATGTAACTGTTGATTTTATCCCACTGTGCTTGTTGAGACTGAACTGTCTTACTTGTTTGCAATGTATCATACCACTTTTGTGTTTTGCATCTTTTTTATAAGTATAAAATTAACTTTTAATTGGTAAATAATGGTAAAAGCGTGGACTATGTGATGATTGATACAGGGATGTGCAAAATTACATGTGCAACCATAGGCAGATGCCAAACTGATAGTGGACTGATTGCAAATGAGAAGTCAGCACACTTTCTTTACTTTCTTGACAGATTCAATTATTTATACCTTTAAAGTCATGCCTCTGACCTATTGGCTCTTGAAATTTACAAACAAGCCAGAACTGCTGCGGAAGATATCCTGTCAGATGATCATGACTTTGTAAATCTGATGGAGGGCCATTCGGTTTGAAGGGTTGCGTTGGTTCTGTTCATCCTTTCTCCTATCTCTCTACCTCTTTAGCAACTCTGGAATCATAATGTGAAGAAATCTTTTGAGAAATACTTTGTGCCTTTCGAATACTCCAAATTTCACATATCTAAATTACCTCTGTGGGTGACTTTTAGTCAATTTTCTTGCACTATTGTGGTCTTAAATTGAAAAGGGCCCATTAGATTTGCTTTGTTTGCTTGCATATGCATTTTTGCAGACTCTTGCCCTTCCATGGGTATGGAGATCTGCCGCTGATTCCAACCGTGTCGCTCTGTGTTGGCAGTAACTACTCATATCCGCCTTGCACGGTGGCAGACGAGGAAACCAAGACCGAGATGATAAACCGCGAGCTGCAGATCTCGCAGCGGGAGAAGCAGGAGATCCTCGCCTTCGAGAGCCACCTGGCGGCTGCTTCTACCAAACAGACCATCACCGAGAGCAACAGCCTGCTGCTCTCACAGCTCACCAGCCTGGACCCTCAGTAAGAGAGCCAATCACAACCATACACTTCAGCCTGGACCCTCAGCAAGAGAGCCAATCACAACCATACACTCCAGCCTGGACCCTCAGCAAGAGAGCCAATCACAACCATACACTACAGCTTGGACCCTCAGTAAGAAATCCAATCACAACCATACACTCCAGCCTGGACCCTCAGTACGAGAGCCAATCACAACCATACACTCCAGCCTGGACCCTCAGTAAGAGAGCCAATCACAACCATACACTCCAGCCTGGACCCTCAGTAAGAGAGCCAATCACAACCATACACTCCAGCCTGGACCCTCAGTAAGAGAGCCAATCACAACCATACACTCCAGCTTGGACCCTCAGTAAGAGAGCCAATCACAACCATGCACTTCAGCCTGGACCCTCAGTAATCACAAGCACACACACCAGTCTCGACCCGCACTATCCAAAACCTTGAGAATGTTGCTTGCCAAAACGGAAACGTTTTAAATAGGCTACTCATTAAACGTTGTATTTGCTCATATTCACTTAACAAGCTGCAGCCCTTTGATAGCTAGAGACCCCTAACCTTTCACAATTTGATGTAGCTAATATATTTAGATGAATCTAATGTTTGGTTACACAGATGTACCCAAACCAAACACTTTGTTGGCTATTTCCGTTCAGGCTACGTTCTTAAGCTTTCAGAAATCGGAAGTATTGAACGAAAGCTATTATCATGGAAGTTTCAAGTCTCTTTTCATCATTCTGTGTTCGTTTTGCACGTTAGGTGGAGGTGAGCATAGAACATTTCCCTTCCCTATTAAAATACAGTATTTCCCTTGTAGAAATGTAGTACTATGGAATAATTATTAATGTGAGCAGTTTGGACTGTCAACCAGTCATTTCTGGTATGCTACTTTAAACTGCATGTAGCCTAATAGCTTGTCCCGATGTCAATGTTCTAAAGATTTATTTAATTTCAAATAGATATGTCATCAATCACTATTCAATTGGTTATTAGTGGTGTAAAAGAGAACGTTATCATGTTCATGGCTATAGATGTCAGCCCTCTCTCACTCGAATAACCGTCGCTCCCTTCTTTTGTCGTTCGGCTCTTCTCACTTCCTCATGGGAAGTCCTCATGTCATGGGAAGTCCTCGGCACTTGAGCCATGTTTTAAGTCTTAAACCCATTACGTGTCATTGGTAAATTGTGCCCTTGGTAATTTGTTGGTTGTTCGTGTGTTAGGAGGTTTTAATTTGATCGGCAATTACTCATAAACACTGATTGCAATAAAGCTGCTTCGAATGTCCGAGTTCTGGGTTGATAATCAAAACGTGACTTCATGCTTGACATCCTCGCTGTGGAGCACCATTGTATTTCCTTGGTTCGCTTTGAGCCCAAATCAATCGTTGTTTGGATACTATGGCCTATCTGAGTATTGTTGTCAGTATGCATCACTTTATGGCCTCAATTTACTCCTTTTCTGATGGCTACTTTCAGCACGATAATTTACCATGTCAAAAAAGCAAAGGCCATTTCATACTGGTTTCATAAACATGACATCGAGTTCAGTGTAATTCACTGGCCTTCTCAGTCACCTGATCTGAATCCAGTAGAGCATCTTTGGGATCTGTTAGAATGGGAGATTTGCCACGTAAATGTAAAATTCACAAATTGTGATGAAATTGCGTCAACATGAGGCAGAATCTCAAAGGAATGTTTTCGAGATCTTGTGGGGTGCATGCCATGAAGGATAGTGGCTATTCTGAAAGCAGAGGGAGGCCCTACCCATTATCAATGAAGTGTTCAAATTTATGTGTACATGCGCACGCACACAATGTTAAAGAACAGACACTTGAACAGACACTTCCAGAAAATACGTGCTGGACTCAGTGTGCATGGATATGGTCAGCTGTGTTTTGTTTTCATTGCTATGATTCACTGCACTGTAGACCATTATGACTCATAGACTTAATGCAATATCCACTGGTTCTGTGCTGAATCTTTTCCAGTCCAGTTGTTGGGGCTTTCTGTGGAATCAGCTGCTTTTTTCTCTCATCAGTTCTGCTCTGAGTCATTTGAGGCCTTTTGCTCAGAGGCCGTGTTTTGACTGTGTTAGAACAGTTACAGAGTGGCCTGCTGCATCTGAGTCAGTTGTGAAAAATGTGGTGATTGTGTCTTATCGGAATAATGTACTGAACTCCAACCAGAGAACCTTAATTCAATGACCCTTTCCCCTAGAAATTTGGTAAAAGTAAACTCTGCTTCATGGATGTAATTAATTTTGAGTCTTGACATATGGATAGACCAAGGTCTATATACAACCGCAATTCCGAAATAGTTGGGACAAAGTGTAAATTGTGAATAAAATCAAAACGCAATGACTTTCAAATCACACCAGCCAGTATTTTATTCACAATAGAACAGAGATAACATAGCAAATGTTGAAACTGAGAAATTTTACAATTTTATCCACAAAGTGAGCTCCTTTCAAATTTGATGGCTGCTACAGGTCTCAAAAAAGTTGGGACAGGGGCATGTTTACCATGGTGTAGCATCCCCTCTTCTTTTTAACACAGAGTGGAGGCGTGTGGGCATTGAGGAGACAAGTTTCTTGAGTTTAGCCATTGGAATTTGATCCCACTCTTGTTTAATACAGGCTTCCAGCTGCTGGAGAGTTTTGGGTCTCCTTTGACAGACTTTTCGTTTAATTACGCGCCAAATGTTCTCAGTCGGTGAAAGATCAGGACTGCAGGCAGGCCAGTTCAGCGCACGGACTCCTCTACTACGAAGCCATGCTGTTGTAATAGCTGCAGTATGTGGTTTTGCATTGTTCTGCTGAAATAAACAAGGCCTTCCCTGGAATAGATGTCGTCTAAAGGGGAGCATATGTTGCTCTAAAACCTTTATATACCTTTCAGCATTCATGGTGCTTTTTAAAACATGCAAGTGTCCCACACAATATGCACTAATGCATCCCCATACCATCAGAGATGCTGGCTTTTTAACTGAATGCTGATAACAGGAGGGGTGGTCTTTCTCCTCTTTAGCCCGGAGGACACGACGCCCATGATTTCCAGTAAGAATGTCAAATTTGGACTCGTCTGACCACAGGACACTTTGCCACTTTGCTACAGTCCATTTTAAATGAGCCTTGGCCCACAGAACACGGCGGCGCTTCTGGATCATGCTGAACAATGGCTTCCTTTTTGCATGATAGAGTTTTAGGTGGCATCTGTGGATGGCACGGCGGACTGTGTTTACAGACAGTGGTTTCTTGAAGTATTCCTGGGCCCATTTAGTAATGTCAATGACAGAATCATGCCAGTGAGTCATGCAGTGGCGTCTGAGGGCCTGAAGATCACGAGCATCCAGTGAAGGTCTTCGGCCTTGTCCCTTACTCACAGAGATTTTTCCAGTTTCTCTGAATCTTTTGATGATGTTAAGCACTGTTGATGATGAGACCTTCAAAGCCTTTGCAATTTCTTGTTGAAGAACATTGTTTTTAAAGTATTTCACAATTTTTTTTTACGTAAGCCTTCACAGGTTGGAAAGCCTCTGGCCATTTTTACTTCTGCGAGACTCAGCCTCTCTAAGACATCCCTTTTATAGCCAATCATGTTACACACCTGATGCCAGTTATCTTAATTACTTGTTAAATGTTCTTTCAGCTGATTCTCTTATATATTAATTGCTTTTTCAGTCCTTTTTTTACCTGTGTCCCAACTTTTTTGAGACCTGTTGCAGCCAGAAAATTTGAAATAAGCTCATTTTGTGGATAAAAATGTAAAATGTCTCAGTTTCAACATTTGAAATGTTACCTATGTTGTATTGTAAATAACATATTGGCTCGTGATCTGAAAGTCATTGCATTTTGATTTTATTCACAATTTACACTTCGTCCCAACAATTTCGGAATTGGGGTTGTGTGTGTGTGAGTATACGTATATATGTGTGTGATATTATTTATTTATTTATTTTTCTTTTTTCTTTTAAATAAAATTTGGCATCTCCAATCCCACCCGAATTTGGAATGCCCAATTGGTGAACTATGTACAAGGATTGCTCATATGCGACCCCTTGCTGCCAATTCAGGAGAGTGTAGAGAGTTGGCGGCTCTCCTCCGAAGCACGCGCCTGTCAGCCTGCTGCTTCTTATACATTCATTGGTTGAATCTTCACACGTTCAGAACGAGGGCGGAGGATACCTGGACATGAACAGGCTTAGAATCTTCCTGACGAGCGCCCGTCCGGCCAACAAGAGGCGCTTTGAGCAACGAACAAGGCTACTATTATCTCCCTTCCTGGCAGTCCCTTCCCAATTTGCAACCCTGTGGCACAATAGCCAATTGCGCGCTACTCTGAAAAAGCTGCCGACCACTGCCAGCTGGTACGAGGCGGGGATCGAACCCGCGACATGATGATCACTTCTGCTTCGCAACGCGATACTTTTACCGAGTGAGCTATCCGGCAGCTAAGGTCTATATATTTTTAACTCGTGGATTACAAATCCGCGAGTTATTGTCGGGGGACAGGTTATGCTAATGTGTCACTCACTCATTCACTCGCAAATTGTGAACTTTTTGAACTCGATAATGTAAACACTAGCGGCCACTGCTACGAATCACCCCATCACGATCGAAAGTTTTGGCCATAATTTATATTCGAAATTGGCTTGCAACTCATCCACATGTACATGTATATCATATCCTCTTAGTCTTTTAACTCCTCTACATTCTAAAACTAAAGTTATCACCAGTGCATTCGTAAGTTCGAGAACTGCTGTGACAATTCTCGACGGCCTTTGATTTGCTAGTGTGTTTGCTTGTCGGCTTGCTCTTATGGATAGCCAGAGGGCTAATTTACTGCTTACTGGGTTGGCTTAATAAATGCACCGAGTCAAACCCAGGGTCATGAAATCTGTAACTGGATGGAAAAAGAGCTGCTCTGGCAGTAGTTGTCCGGCTGATCAAATTTACTTTGTGCAAAAACCTCCAGGTCAGGTACCATTACATGTTCTGATGATGGAGAATTCAGAGCCCCTGTAATTTAGATGTAGATGGAATACAGGACTCGATGAGATGGTCTCATATTCTGCTCGTCCCTCAGGGGCCCCCCTCGCAGACCTCCGCCGCTCGTCCAGGAGCAAGTGAAGAGCCTCAACCAATCACTGCGCCTGGGACATCTGCTCTGCCGCAGCCGCAGCCCGGACTTCCTGCTCAACATCATCCAGAGACAGGCAAGCTGCTGACATCTCCCAGCATTCCTCACGTCTGTCATCTGACCTCCATTCTGAGGGCTTCATGAGGTTGCCTCACTGTTTTGTCTCCAGGCTTCCTCCCAGTCCATGCCCTGGCTGGCTGACCTCGTCCAGTCCAGCGAGGGGTCCTTGGACGTGCTGCCCGTGCAGTGCCTGTGCGAGTTTTTGCTCCATGACGCGGCCGACGATTCCGTTCCTGTGGAGGATGAGGAGGAGGGAGAGAGCAGAGAGCAACGAGCTAAGAAGAGACAAGTGAGTCTTTTCCTCAGAAACCGTCTCCAAGGTAGGTAACATTCATGCTAATGCTAATTTGCATACTCGGTCTCACAGTGACATTCATCTGGTTTTGCCTTCTGCAGAGGCAACAAAAACAAAGGCAGCTGCTCGGACGCCTGCAGGACTTACTTCTTGGTTCTAAAGCGGATGAGCAGACTACTCGTGAGGTCCTGGACTACTTCTTGCGCCGACTGAGTTCACCGCAGGTCGCCTCAAGGGTGTTGGCCATGAAGGTACGTCATTGTAAGATAATGAGCCTGAGTGTCATCTTAACAAAATATTTTGGTCTCCTGTATATAACATTTTTTCCTATTATTTATCACTTATTTGTCTCAGGCAAAATATTTGGTGTTTAGATTGCTAAATATTTTTGCAGTGAGGTGAGAACATTTTAAGTTACTGGGCTTGTTAATATAATATATTGAGGAGGGGAAAAAATTTCAAGTCTCATGATCAAAAAAAGCATGTGAAGACCAACTTTCTTTCAGCGCAAGATCTGCAGCACCAGCATCTTCATAGTCATTTAAACAATTGGAATAAATGTGTAGATATTTATAATCACTTCGTTGACATTTTGGGCAGTGTTTGTTCGCACACACTGTAGCAAATGTGTACCTTGTGCCCTACAGTATCACTGAATTGCTTGGGCAGTGACAGTTTTTTGTTGCTCGTCACCGCTAGCTTTGAACAGAAGTAATATGAGGTCAAACAGGACTTTACCTCAGTGTTTCATCCACGTCACATGAATCCGCTTACCCATCTGAATCGTGCCATCGTCCGCATTCACAGTTCAGAATACATGGTGCTCTGCTGGAGTGTTGGAATCTTTTGAAGTGCTTTGTGTAGTTGTAGCCCCTGGACGAAGTTTGGCAGCTACTATGGATTCAGTCTGCATCGTAGACACTGTCTTGTGGACGCTGTAATTTTTGACCGATTACTTTCATATTTGGAATGGACATGCGCTATACTTAAGTTATAATACCAATTGATTTTGGTTGCAGTGGCGACAGTATTGGCTGAATTATCTGCAAATTTGTGCTGAAACATACACACTTCCTTGTGGACGCGGCACAGGCTGGAGAAGCGGGCTTTCAGGGGCTACAGCCATGTGGTCACGGGTGATCGGACTGTCTCGTTGTTACTCTGGCATGAAGCTTCATAAGCATTGTTTCGTTGGTGTGCTTATTTCGGGGACAGGGTCTCTCTCTGGTGTTGTCTGAAGGGGGCCTGCGGGACGGTGAGGAGCGGGACCAGCCCATGGAGGAGGACTCCACCGATGCCGAACTCCTGCCCCGGTATCAGTGGCTCCTTCAGGACCTGTCCAAACTGCCCCTGTTCGACAGCGTGCGGGGCATGACCGCCAGCGCCCTGCGGCAGGTGAGCTCACGGCCGTAAACTTCAGCTAACGGTCAGACACGACGCCACCGCCTGTACAGGAGGCCAAGTGTAGATTAAAAATCGTCTTATAAGCCTGTTACCGTAGATGATTTGGTGATGTAATTTTCCCTGTCAAATCTGTGATATAAGAAGTCCTACTGTATAATAACACACAGTGTGCAGTTTAGCACTGGGCTGTCTGGCTCCAGTCCTGAAGGGCCATTGGGCCACAGGGTTTTTGATTTTTTTTTTTTTGTGTTTCCACACAGTTGATCATTAATGCCACGTAAGTCATTGATTGATGAAACATGTAATACAACCTTGTTCTCAAGGCATTAATTGCCTGCTAACAGATGAGCGACACAAAAGCCTACAGATGCTGCAGCCCCCCGGGACACCCTTCATATGGTATATTATCGCATCTCATTGTGTAATAATAAGGAAATGGTGAACTTGCCCGCTTAGTTTTGAGAATTTGTTTTGGGAATTGGACCTGAAGGTTGCAGGCGATGTCGTGCCCTTCAACAGTGTTCTGAACCTGCACTGCTCTGATGTATTACAAACTGTAAAAACGGGTATCATGGAAAAATCTGGAAAATGCCATCTGTGAGATGTCTGCAAAGTGTTCTTATATTTGTTCTAGATTTGCTCTTGATCTGAGATGTGGTTCTTAGAGTTTAGGGAACTAGTCTTACAGTCGGGAAGTTGCCATTGTAATACTAGGAACTGCTGTTGTAGCTTTAGAACTGAAAGTCAGCTAGCTGCAAGCTAACCTGCTTTCAAACTCTGACTGCACTCATGAGTTTAGTGAGTCTGCTCCATTTCAATCACATTGTATGAATTCTGCTGTGAACATATGCCTATTCATTAGTGATCAGAGTGTGGCACAGTGGTACGGTGGGGGAGCTCTGAATTGCCATTAGGTAAGAGTGGGCGGTTGACTGGTGTGCACTGCGATGGATTAGCGAACTGTGCATGCTCACCCATTGCCTCTCACCCATTGGATACTGGGGGAGGCTCTGGCCCACCTGGGGTCCTGACCTGTGATTGGCAGGTGCAGTGATGGGCGGCCGCGTGAACGAGTAATCAGACTGTTCCGTTGGTTTGTGGGGGGGTGGGGTTAACTGATTTTTTTTTTTTTAAGTCATCTTTTAACATTTGAAATCTTCTTAGGCCATCCACGTGGAGACTGATCCAGAGACTATCAGCGCCTACCTCATCTATCTATCCCAGCATGCACCTGTGGAGGAGCAGGGTCTTCACAATGACCTGGCCCTGGTGAGTGACCTGTCCCTGGTCACCATCTACACTATTATTATTCTTTTTTTTTTTAACATCCCAGCTCTTCATTTGTTGGCAGACTTCCTCTTTGGCCCCTTTTTAAGTGACTTTTTTTCTGGATAGAACTGTAAATTTAATTTTGATGAGGTTAAAATTTATTTTTCTGCTGCTATCTGCGTTTGTGTTTAGCTATTGCTGGCGGTATTGCTAGCAATGCCTTTCCTAGCAGCAGTCTGCTGCACTGTTCCGCAGGCAGTGACTGACCTGTTTGTGTATCTCTCTGTTTTGCTCACCGTCTCTCTCTTCCTGTTCCTTTATCCTTCCCTATCTGCATCATTTTTCTATTTCCCTTTATCTCCCTCCTTCCCTCCCTCTCTCATCTCATTGCGCTCTCCCTCGCTCTCGTATCCCTCGCCCGTCACTCAGGACGTGGCTCGGCTGATCGTGGAGCGCTCCACCATCATGAGCTGCCTCTTCAGCAAACACTCCTGCCGGCCCGAGTCCGACGCGGTCCTCTCCGCCCTCATCAGCATCTTCTCCTGCTACATCCGCCGCATGAGGAAGACGAAGGAAGGCGAGGACCTCTACAGCTGGGTGAGACGGGCCTCCCTGTTGTGAAGCATTGTTTTTCCAGCGGAAATGGGTTCTGCTCTTATTTCAGCCAGTGGTTCTGAATGTGGCACATTCTGAGGTTTAAAATCCTCTGAGTCCGTAAAGTAAAAGTCCAGCCACAACCTCAGCCCCCAGATGTCACTGATTATTTCGACCTTCTTGTCCAAGACTGGGTCTAATTTTATGCAAACGGCCCCAGGGCTGGATTTGGATTCGAGGGCCAGATTTCCGCAGCCCGGATATGAAGGGTCTCTTTTCGATTAGATGAGGCCCCAAGATCCACATTTCGCTGCATATTATATTAGTCATTGCAGTAACCGTGTTCAGCGTTGGATTTTTTTTTTTTTTTTTTTGAATCAGGACATTTCGTGGATCCAGCAACTGAGTAAAACATGTTCTCCCACTCTCTCACTAGACACGCATGCACACTCATTCTCTCACACACCCATGAATACTCAATCACACTCTCGCTCTTTCACACTCATGCTCATGTAAGCTCTCCACCTTTCTCACTCTCTCACGCTCACTTTTTCACGTACTTGAGCACTCTCGCTCTCTCATACGCTCTCTCTAGAACTCTCCATCTCACATTCACTTTCTAAGGCGCACTTTCAGTCTCACTCTCACTATTGCAAGCTGTTTTTCTCACGCTCTCACACTTGCCTACTCATACTCTCACACTCATTCTCAAGCTCAGTTTGCCTCTCATACTCACTCACTCACTGTCTCTCACACCCCTCGCTGTCTCCAGTAGGCAGATCTCCTGGCTCTCAGATACTGGTGAGAGTGCTGCTTTAGCATCAGTGGTGCTGTGTCCTTGTTTACAGTCGGAGTCGCAGGATCAGGTGTTCCTGCGCTGGACCACCGGGGAGACGGCCACCATGCACATCCTGGTGGTGCACGCCATGGTCATACTGCTCACTCTGGGCCCGCCCAAAGGTCTGTCTGCGTTTGCCTGTTTATCTCCCTTTCCTACACTTCCCTTAGGGCTGTCCCTGACTAAAACAAATCGTGCTCGACCAACAGTCGGCCATTTTTACCGATTGTTGATTAGTCGAATGTTTTAAACTCCGTTTAGAGCCTCTGTTTGTGCGGCCCTGGCAGATTCTGGCATTGCATGTGTGAAGTTGAAGTTTGACCACATAATGGGCTTATGCTTTTATTTGAGCAAAATCGTAACACATTGTAATGCATAGTCTATGTTTTATTCAATAAACCTGATTGGTTTCATTGGGATTTCACATCTCTTGGGCAAAAATATCATTTTATCGTCGGCTATTAATTGAGCCATCGAAAATTCTCATGCAAAGTGATAGTGTCTCACAAATATGCAGAAAGTGGAAATTACATTAAATAAAGAATAGGGTTCTTGGGTTATATCAAAATGAACAATTAAGGTATGTGTATATCGCTGATCTTAACTGTGGGGCAAATCTTAGGCGACAATTAAGATGGACTTTCGCATGCCTGTATAAGAGGGTTATAATGTAGGAATGAGACGGGGTGTTACACATGTTAGTTTTTATATATATATATATATATATATATATATATTTATTTATTTATTTACATATATATATATATAAAAACATCAGTTACTTTAAGATATTCCTTTTATTAGTTTTTCTGAATTTTTAGCAAGCTATTGTCGTGGTGTGGCGTCCGGCATCCGTCGTCTGTCATCCGGAACATTTTTTTTATCTTTTTTTCGGCCTGATGAATTTTTGTGTAAATTTGCCATAACATACTACTAGGCCATATCCTCAGGTGTTTTTCTCAGATTTTTGATTGAATCATTTTTGTCCGTTTTATGGGCCCTTGAAATTTTGGCCCCAATGTCAAAGATAGGACTGAGAAATTAAAAAAAAAATATTTCTCAAAAACTGCGTGATAAATTTTTTTCTAAATCAGGCAATCAACTCACCTTGGTACCGTCAATGTACAATGCGAGCGCCATTTTGATTGAATCGATGGAAGTGGGTCTAGTGGGGGCGCTGTACTTTATGAATAAGCAAGATGGCCTGTGGAGGCCAAATGGTCGCAGATAGAGATGAAGTTTGTATTATTGACATATAGGAAGTCATATATGACCTATACAATGGCTATGTTAAAGTTGAACTCAGATGACTTTGAAAGGTCAAACTTGAGGTCAAGGAAAATACTATCAACGTTAAAAGATAGGACTTGAAATTTCAAAAAATTATTTCTCAAAAACCGCGTCATAAATTTTTTTCTGAATCAGGCAATCAACTTCCCTTGGTACCGTCAATGTACAGCGCAAGCGCCATTTTGATTGAAAAGATGGAAGTGGGTCTAGTGGGGGCGCTGTACTTTATGAATAAGCAAGATGGCCTGTGGAGGCCAAATGGTTGCAGATAGAGGTTAAGTTTGTATTATTGACATATAGGAAGTCATATATGACCTATCCATTGGCTATGTTAAAGTTAACCTCAGATTACCTTGAAAGGTCAAACTTGAGGTCAAAGCAAAATGTTACAATTTTCAAAGGCTTCGAGGCTTGAAAATATTGAAGATTGGGAACATATGTGTAATAAACACTTATAAGGGCATATATGAAATTGTGTAAAAAAAATCATTGTCTGAAAGCAGAGCAAGAACCAGAAATGAATTAAGAAGATGGTGCACTTCACAAATTGACAGCAGACGACAGTGAAAGTTCAGGTTAGAAAAAAATCTAATTGGATTTCATGATCTAGACTTCTTCAAGATTATATTTTTTTGCTAAATGGCAGAAATGTTGCTGTCTGTCACTCATGAAAAAGTGTGACTGCTCAGTCGAAGGTTCGATAATGGTAACTAAAACCCCTTTCTCACTGAGCTGCGTTGGCCCGTGGAAGTGTGCAGATGAAACGGTTCTCTTCTTTCGCAGAGAAGAATTGATTCGAAGAACCGTGAATTGATTCGCAGCGGTACGGGACCATTCGCCATCACCGCCGAAATTTGCGAAAAAATTAAACGGGTTTAATTTTTTATCGCGCATGTCCGAGCTGGAGCTTTTTAACGCCAATATTGTGTAGACAATGTGTTGCTTTCGCAAGAATTCGTGTTGGCTTGCTGTTGAATCCGCGGACTGATGCTAGTTACTTTTCTCCTGTTGGAGCTGTATCTGCTGGCGACCTTCAGGGCCCTTGGCACTCTAGTTCACATTAGCATGATGTTAATTGCCTGATATAATTTATTTAAAGAGAACATGGGCCTAGTTAAGAATGAAGGTCTGTCTCTGCCCTATACCCTCAGCATTTCCAATGGATTATTCTATGGATATAGACCATATGAACGATTGCCCAGTCACAACTAATCCTGGTCAACCAACAGCCCATTAAACAAACAAACGCCCGGCCAACTGAATGGGGTCAGGTCTACTTCTTTCTCACCCTGCCCTATTGTTTCCGTGTTCTTTCTTATGTATGGGCGGGCCAGTGTGGGCTGTTTGAATTAGCTTTCGGCCAGTGCTCTCCTCCCAGTAGGATTAGGATAAGGAAACCATGGAGGATTGGCATTTAGGATTGCAGCCCTGTCATATAATGTCCTTGTCCAAATATTTTGGGACCTCTCTGTTGTTTCCCTTTGTGTAGCACCAAACAAAAATATGCATGAAAGTACATCTTTTGGTTAATCTCCTGTGTTGTGATGACCTTGGTCCTCTGTTAGCCATAAGATTCCAAGTGTTTGGCCAGTTTAGTGGAATGAGAAACTGGAAGACTGAATTGCGCTGTGTGTTATTTCAGAGGAGAGTGAATTTTACAACCTGTTGGACATCTGGTTCCCCGATAAGAAGCCACTCCCCACCGCCTTCTTAGTGGACACTTCAGAGGAAGCCCTTCTTCTTCCTGATTGGCTGAAGCTGAGGATGATTCGCTCCGAGGTCTCCCGATTGGTGGATGCAGGTATGTCTAAAAATGCCATAAAAAATAAACAATGCGAGAAGTAATGATGCTTTTTATCTTGAATATCAACAAGTCAAGGGAGTCAAATGAGAATCTGTATTGAGAATCTGTGTATTGTATACTCCAGCAGGCTAGTTAGTAAAAATATGTCAAATGTTTATGTTTGCTAGTATTTATGCCCAGTTTGAGTCAAACTGACCCATTTTAAACTGGTACTGAAATGATGGTTCTGGGTGTCTTAACCTGTGAAAATAATGTTCTTGTATTGTGTTTCTGGTCTTTGTTCAGCAGCTGTACTTGCTTGCTTTCTCTTTTTTGACATTTTTAAAAATATTATTTAAACATGTAAAAAAAACTTAAGAATGTCAGTTCAGGAAGATTTCTAAAAATCTGAGGCACAAAATCCTTTCTTCTTAATTCAATTTTCGTTAACCTGACTTGCCCTCAATTCCTCCATCATAGTAGATTTATTCTATATGAAACATATCTTGAGCACAAATCATTGAGGACATCATTGTTAAAAATGTTCTAGTGGAGGTAAATTGCATCCACCTGCCATGTAAAGTGTATCGGTAGTTATTCTAACTGTGAAGGTGGTTGTACACCTTGAATACTTCTGCATGTAGTTTATTTCAGTATTGTTGAAAATCACAATTGTTTTACTCGAACTGGAATTTTTAAATGTGTAAAAAAATGCACTTTGCACTAGTATTGAATGAATGAAAGAAAAGGGAATATTGCATTAGTCTTGATTATGAAGTGTATCTACAGTGGTAGATTATGCTCCGAGGCATTGTATCGGCGATTGGCTGATCTTCTCTTGTGTACTTACCCTAACTGCTTGTGTGGTCCTAAGTTGTGAGGTCTTGGGGTCAGACTGTCCTGCTTTGTTATTGTTGCCTCCGGATGAAGTCCGGCAGCTGCTATGGATTCACAGTCGATGTCTCCGTTGCCGCCGTATCCATAGAGATTTTCTTGTGGATGCTCTGTAGGCCACAGATTTCAACCGATTCCTTTGATATATGGTGTGAGTATAGGTTATGGTTAGTTCTCGAAAGAAAACTGTCGATTTTGGTTGCCATGACAACAGAATTGGCCAAATACAGCCCAATTTTATTCCTGTGTTAGTGTATGGCTTGTGAATGCTCTAGAGGTCAGGGTTCTCTAGATATCACAGGCGGGGGGGGCTACACCCATGCTGTCGCAGGCGACCGGGTTGTCTAGTCTTTCCATGCATTAACGCAACCAGCTGCTTATACTTATTACTTTTAGCTCCTGTAGAGGTATGCTGTATAATGGGTTTGTCTCATTCACTCTGAGACTGGATGTCCGACTCTGATGTTTTTCCTGCAGCCCTGCAGGACCTGGAGCCGCAGCAGCTGCTGCTGTTCGTGCAGTCCTTCGGCATCCCCATCTCCAGCATAAGCAAGCTGCTGCAGTACCTGGACCAGGCCGTGTCCCACGACCCACAAACCCTGGAGCAGAACATCATGGACAAAAGTAAGTCAGCGTCCCCGTGGCTAGGCCTTTGCTAAGCTGCCCACCCGTCAGAGAGGCTAGCCATGCTGGCATCCTCCAATGCGCTTTGGCTAACTCTGTTGGGCTGAGGGTCCCTGGTGGGCAGTACAAATGGATCTGTGTTCACTTGCCTTTTCCTCTGAGTTTTGACTGAGCTTGTGTAAGTGGGACAGTCAGAGGGCGAGATTTAGGTCGATTATAGCGCTCACTTGTGATTTCTTGGGGAGTATGAGCCAAACGGTTGTTTAAAAATGTCTTTGCTGGTTATTGTCTTGGTCTTTTTTTCAAAATATCTGTAAAAATTTTGCCTTCTCATTAAAGTTCTCATGAAAGAAAAAATCTTGACTTTGTATTTTTCTCTAAAATGTGTGTGCCACAATAATTTGCAATCCTGGAAAATGCTATGATTGAACTCGAAGTGGAGTACATTTTCAGTCTTATTTTAAATTTTGAGTTCACCTGTTTGATATGGAAGTCCTTAGTGGTCAACCATGGCTTCCTGTTTCACTAGGATGTGAGTTAATACGGGCCAAATTCCCTTTGTCGTCGATCACAATGGCAAAGACCCACAAACACAGTGACAATGTGCCCCACAAGTGATGTTTCCTACAAGGGTCAGAAGTTTTTGTCTTGTCCTTGAGAATCTGCTTTCGCATAAAATGGACTGTTAATGCAAATAATATTTCAGAAATATGTGCGCTGCAGGAATTATGTATCACTCACATGATTGGCATTATGGCAATGCTGTTTCTAAAGCACCTTTAATTGGTTCAGCTTTGCAGAGTTACAGATTCTGTTAATCAGACGCAGGCAGCTTGCCTTTCCTCTTCATACTGTGTTCTCATGTGTAAACATGTCCTTCTGCCACTGTACTTTATTTTACTGTCCACTTCCCCTTTGCTGTGTGCCCTGTGTCATTGCAGTCTTGAGAAATTATTTATTAGAACAACCTAAACAATAACTGCTTTAGTGGAACTAGTAGATCTATTAACATGCCAGAGCAGATGGCACTGGTCAGTAACACCTGTACTGACCAATGACATGTAATACTGACCAATAGCAGGAGGGGAGACTGCGGACCAATGAGCCGTTTCACTGTTCTTCTTATTTTAAGCTGCTCTGATATCTATTGATTACAAATATGTGATATATGGCTCATTGGTCCCTGTGGCTCATCGGACCCCAGACTTCCCTTTCAGTGGAACGATAACCTCATGTGCTGACCGATAACGTCTAATAGGGACTAATAACTGCCAGAGATGACCAATAACTGCGACAACTGACCAATAAAACCCAACTGTTTCCTGCAGTACAGTGATGTGCAGTGTATATTTTGTGCATCTCTTGTCTTAGATTACATGGCTCACCTTGTGGAGGTGCAACACGAGCGAGGCGCCACCGGGGGGCACACTTTCCACACGCTGCTGAGCGCCTCCCTCCCTCCTCGCAGAGGTAAGCGTGACAATCTGTGCTTCCCAATAATGTTCGCTCTCCACCACTTGTCCTCCACTCCACCTCTACCACTGCACCCCTCCCAGAGGATTATGGGAATTAATGAGTGGAGGTTAGGAGACACTGGGAAAGTGTGAAGACTATTGGGAAGCTTATTGTTTCTCAAAGTGTGATTTAAATTCAACAACCACATTTGAGTTGTGTAATTCCCCTTGTAGTAGCGAAAGTTTTTAGCTCAAGATTCTAATGCTGGTGCCATTACTGGTCATTGAAGGCTATGAATTTCAAGACCAGAGGCTTAAAATTTTGAATTAAAAAAAAAAAAAAATCCTTCAAATGGTTAAATGAAGCAATCCAGTGCATTAACTGGTTCTGGTGCCTTGTTTTAATCCAGTCCAATAGGTACCGGTTATTGCTCACTGCGGCGTTTCTCTCTCAGACAGTACTGAACTGAGCCGGTCAAAAGTCACCGTGGAAGCGCCCCACGGCACAGTGAAGATCCGGGCATCCAATCAGATTCCAGTGATCGGGCCTGAGGATGACCTCACCGGGATGCTTCTGCAGGTGCTGATGCTCGTACCGTATTTAACAGGGTTTAATTTCACTGGTCATTTGTTCTCAAAACACTTCTTGTTCCTGAAGCGTGGGGAATACAGTCCTACTCTGGTGCTTGTTTCTTGCAGTTCCTAGGCAGCTACTCTTATAAAGAAAACCCATTATTCTATCTCCCCGACGACGATATTGCGGAGATACTAGATACTATTGTTTAGTTCCTGGGGCCGGGGCCGCCGTCGCCGCAGAGATTTTCTGTTCCGGGCTCTGGAAGCGACAATTATTACAGGAATTTTTTCTAATTTTGCACAGGCGAAGATATTTATTTGACAATGCTCAAGACCGATTTTCGGCAATTTTGGACTTCCAATATGGCTGCCGGCGGCCATTTTCTCCGAAATTTGGGGATCGGGGAGATACACAACTCGGTCCCTGTGGCCACCGAGTCATCTAGTTTATAAATGAGAAACATGATTTAATAACTGCCAGTTTTTTCTGGGTGTTCAAGTTGGCTTCTGAAATTAATGTTTTTATTTTCTCTTTCAAAGTTAATGTGGTCTGCTCGGCTTGTATGATTAGCAAACAGTGGTTAACTGAAACCATACAGTGTTGATGTTCAATTCATTTTTTCTGTTCCCAATGGCAGTCCTACTTCATTAGGCCATTTTTTAAGCCTGGACCAAAATAAGCCCAACTGGAAAAATGAATTTTATTTACTTTTCAAATGTCTAGGAAGTCAAATTGAGATAAGGTGTCCTTTTTTGAGTGTACTTCAAGCAAAAGAATAAGTGCAGTGCATTGAGATGCACATTCAGTGATAATGTGTGGCTGATATTGTTCAGCAGAGGCCGATACTGAGGCTCTCATTGGTCAGTGGAGGCTGTTGAAATTCAGTAGCTGCTTTTATTGGCCAGGAGAGGCTATCATTGTTCAGTAACTGCTCTCATTGGTCAGCAAAGACTATTACTGGCCTGCAGTCGCTGTCTTTATCCCCCTGGAATATAATGCAGGGGGATATTGTCATGGATGCGGTTGTCTGTCCGTGTGTCTGTGAATATTTTGTTTTCGGAGCATAACTTGAAAACCGTTCCAATATTTTTTCACAAAACTTGGTGTGCACATTAATCATGACCTGAAATGGTGCCTTTTGCTAATCTGAAGTTGATGTGGGGCCGGAGGATATGCCCTCTCCTGATGGCTCTTGTTTCTCAGTAGACTTTGTCGTTGGTCGGCTTAGGCTGTTATTGTTCAGTAGTAGCTATGTTTACTTTTTATTGGCAGTTGTGGGCAGGACTAGCTGTTATGACAGGGCTTCTCAAAGTCCGGACTCCGGTCCGCATCCGGACCAAACGGCAAGTCAGTGCGGACCCAGGCTGTATCTTGTGTTATGAATGCAAAACGCGACAACGTTTTTTTGTTTTTTAAACTGCTCAATAAATTGTTAGTAATATTGAATGCACTGTGACTGGGGATCATACATGTCGATCCAGCGAAGATAACTCATATTAACTTTACCAGGCTCGTTGTCTCTCCTCTCCTCTCTTCTGCGTTTCTGCGGGGGCGCGCTGCTGAGACACAGGGGAGCACCCCCACAGAAGAGGAGAGAGCAGAGCGCTACCATGAATGACAGCAACTAGTAGCCAACCGGTACACGCTAACATGGTTTCGTTAGCGTTAGAACCAATCTGAGGCAGAGTAGGGCAGGACGAACACTCCATCATTCATCCCCCTCACAGTACTCGAAACGTCCGTTCTGTAGTAATTAAACATGATGCGAATCTTCTGACTTCGTCATTCGCGATGAGTTTTGCGGCCAATGACCGAAGGCACTATAAACACTGTTTTAATGCTATTTTAAGAAGTGGGGCAGTCGCGCGCCATCACGTCAGTAATGAAGCACGACAACACATCTCATTTATAATATTCCGTCTAGGGCACAAACCGCTGGGATTATCATCCAGAAAATATAGCTATGCTCCAACATCGCGGAGCTTCTTGAGGAAAGCTAAGGTCAATGTTTGACAAGCAGCGATTACTGAAGCTGGCTGTAACTAACGCCGATGTATCTTATAAATTCAGCCAATAACGGTAACACTCTGGAGAATTGATTACCTCATCGTCACTTGCCTATATTGGTTTCATACGGCATTACGCTCTATAAATCTAATTTTGTAAAATCGCGGTGGTCAAAGTAACAACGTAATATGCTACCTATCTCATGCATCACGTCAGTCAGTCTCGTCTGCGACCATCAGAATGCTCACTCAGTTCACTTAACGGCCTTAAAGTAGCCAAAAAATATGGTTTCATAAAAAACTGCCGAACTGGGTCTGGGTGGTCGACTGCAACCTTGGCTACCTAAGCAGTAGTCTGGGGGACACTGTGACCCATACGAAGCTGAGCAGAAGGCGAGAAAAAGGAACTCAAAGAGAGCTGTCTTGACATTGTGTCAGCAATGTGCAAGTGCGCTGCAGATCTGGCAGTGACTTGATCAGTCACTTGGAAAAAAAAAAAAAGTAAGTAAAAGTAGAAGTACCATAACTGAAAGTTACTTTGGTAAAAGTTGAAGTCAGGCACAAGAAAATTACGCAAGTAAAAGTCTTAAGTACATTTAATATGAGCTACTTTAAGTACTAAAAGTATCTTGTGAAAAAATATACTTAAGTATCAAAAGTGCGAGTACAAGGACAAAGTATTTTTCATAGTATGCATAGAAAGAAGCAAAACAACCACACATTGTTCTCTCCTTGTTCTTCTTAATCAACTTTCAGGTGAATGAAGGTATTCAAAAAACAAACAGGCAGTCTCTGCTTTATATACTTCTACCTCCTCTTCTTTGAGTTTACTGGCGGTTTAGAAAAACTACTATAATTGACTATAATTAATAGTAGAATGACATAGGATCAATACCATGTCTAATTTTTGCTTCAGAAAACTGATTTTTCTTAACTACTAATTGGGATACCATTGGCTCACTGTAGCTGAGGTGGTTACTATCGAGGACAACGATTGTTTCTGTAGCAAGAGATTATATTTTTTTTGAACTGCTGGATAGATACTATGGGCAAGTATATTGAGCTGTTGGCACATCAGGCTTAGCTGAGGAGTTAAATTCAGGCAGCTCCTGAAAAACATGGATTGGAGTGAACTCGTCCATATTCTAAGCCGCGTTCCAGCTCGGCTTGCTTGCGAATATTCAAGAACTGATCCGGGTGCGCCATCTAGTGATAGAATATTGTAACTGCGTGCTTAAATTTGCAGCTCCATGTCCGCTGGCGGACACATCTGCACAAAGATACCCTGCCGAGCACCGTTGTTCTTCTCGAACGCGCCAAATCCAGATCATCCTTAAAGGATGAATTGCATTCATATTTTAATTGTAACGAGAAACGAAGTGGCCAGTGTCAAAGTAACGAAGTAAAAGTATACTTTTTATGTTTTAAGTGTAGTAGAGTAAAAGTGAAAGTTTTAAAAAAACTCCGGTAAAGTTCAAATCCTCAAAAAATCTACTTAAGTACTGTAATACACCTCTGCATTTGAATCAATGTCTCCGGCTGGCAATCACACCTTTTGTGCCAAGGTTCAAGCAATTGATTGCAGACAAACAGTGCCATTTCTCCCACTAGGCTTGGAAGTATTTTGACTGTTGATTGTTATGAAGTTTGTATGTTACTAAAGTAATAAGTGAGTTGAAAAAAGTAAAATGTGACTAAAAAAGTTAGTGGCCAGAAAGTGTTGTGCTGACCATGTTCGGGTCTCCATGTTCATTTCTGCATTTTCCACAATTAATATGTTGAAGAGCTCATACCACAGCAGTTTGACCAATAAACATTTATTTTGTATGTTTTTTAGACATGTGTGTGTTTGTGTGTTGCTTAAATGTGAAAAATGAGTTGGAAAAAAGTTATGTGAGTAAAAAAGTAAATCTTATGTTCCGGACCTCTGACCTTAAACGATCCTAAAATATGGACCTTTGAGAAATAAGTTGTAGAACCCCTGTGTTGTGACATGTTACAAGATGTACTTATTCTACCAGGGCTGTTTTTGTCTCGGTTGTAGTTAAATGTCATTTGCTAAATTGTTTGAATCCTCTGCTCTAGTGTTAACCAGGCCATCTCCTGCTCTTCTCTCCTCATGTAGATCTTCCCCCTGAATGTAGACCCCCGCTGGCCCAGCTCGCCCCCCCGCCAGCTAACACTGGCCCTGCAGCAGGCCCTGGCACAGGAGATGTCCCGCCTACGCCACGGTGACCCCCAGTCCGGGGGCGTGGCCTCCCGCCTCCTCCAGGCCCTCGCAGCCCTGCTCAACTCCACCCACGGGGGCGCCCTGGTCGCGTCCATGCACCGGAGCCACGCCCACTCCTGCCCTCTGCTGCGACAGCTGCACCAGTACCAGGTGGGCAGGCCAGGCGATGTATAACACAGATCTGGCAACCCAACCTAAGTTTCTTCCGCATGGTTTCACGCTGCTATGCACTGATAGTGTTATTTCACCAGCAAGACTTTCCTGGCATGTGGGACTGCTGAGTCATAATGGAAAAAAGCATTGAAAATCACAACCCGTTGGCTTTGAAGCCATTCCAGTGACACAGTGCAGGAATTTTCGTGTTACCTGGGTTACAACACACCACATCCAGTTTGTTGACTGGATTTTTCTTTTTGCATTTTTTTTGGATAAGATGTGTCAGTGTCTGGCGGTGTGTTATTTAGCGCTCGTCTCTCTCGCTCCCCCCGCAGCAGCGCATGCCCCAGGATTCGGCCTTCTCCTCGCTCTTCTTCAAAGCCTGCATGCAGATGCTGACCTGGCTGGAGAGCCCGGCGGTGGAGCCGGGGCCCCTGCTGGCCCTCCTAAAAGACATCGCGACACAGTACTCTCACAAGCACCGCCTCAGCGATGGTGCGTGTGCCCCGCCCCCTGGCGGCGCCGCTCTCCTCGAACATTTCCATCTGACACTTGTCATGTAGATAGACTTAACTGCAAAATTTTAATTATACATTTTTCATTGCCTTTTAGTTTTTACATTTTTCAGTTTGGATTTAATTTTATCTTTACATTTTAAAGTAGAAGACCACTTTTGCACAAATGTATTTATTTTATTTAACCCTTATTTAACCAGGGAAGTCACGTTGAGATTGAAATCTCTTTCAAGGGAGCCCTGGGGGTTGAGGTGGGGAGGGAGAGGGCAATTTGCACAGCCAATTAGATCAGGGGATGATTAGGTGGCAGGTCCAAAGAGCCAGGTTGGGACTTTACCCATGACACCGGGGAACCCCCTCCTCTTATCGAAGAGTGTCATAGGATGTTTAATGACCACAGTGAGTCAGGAGCTCAGTTTTAACATCTCATCCGAAAGACAGCGTCTCCTTCAGTACTGTGACCCCATCACTGTACTGGGGCATTGGGGATTATTCCACCAGAGGGAAGGTCGCAACCTACTGGCCCACCAACACCTCTTCCAGCAGCAACTTGGTTTTTCCTTGGTGGTCTCCCATCCAAGTACTGACCAAGCCTACACCTGCTTAGCTTCAGCCACGCGGCTGGAGCAGATTGAATAGTGGTATGGCTGCTGGCACAAAACTTATGTTAAGTAAAAAAAAATTGCCAATTTGGGGTCCAGTTATTATGACTTGGATTTTTTGTGATTTTCCTGTAAAGTTGTACAAAGCTTCAAATAATGAAAAGGAACCAAACAATTAAAAAAACCTGGAGGTTGCAGTCTTTCCGTCCTTCGCAAAGGTTCAGCCAATTAGAGGCCAAGTAACGCTTGGCAGTCACATGACAGTGGCATTGACAGACCATAGCTTAACCGAAATCTGTATCAGTTTAACTCATTTTGTGTTAAATTCCCACTCGTTTCGAGCTGTTTTTTCAGGTTAAATTGGTTAATGCATGAGCTTGTGTTCCCCCTCACTTTCTGTGTCCGTTTCCAATCAGCGGGAGATTTGTTTCATTTGTTTTTTTTTCTCTTATTTGTTTTTTTTTTTTTCTATAAAGTGTGCCGAGTAAATGCAAGTTGTTTTGTGTATTCATTACATTGAGCGGATATTTACATTAGCGTAGGTTCCTCGGCCTCTCATTGGCTAAACCTTTTCAAGGGATGGAAAGATGGCACCACCCATAGACCAAACGGCAGCTTTTTCAAAAATGCAAGACAAGCACTGCTTAAGGGAAGCAGGTAAAATTTGCTGTGAACATTCCTGGTGCCTGCAGTTGTTCCTCCTTTGATTTTTCTTGTCCGTACATCCTTTTCTGTTCTGCCAGGATCTGTACACCCTTTTCTGTCATGCCAGGATCCGTACACCCTTTTCTGTCATGCCAGGACCTGGTCAAACTGTGAATTTTGCCTTTGGGGAGAGTGTTATAGTTTCGGGGATATACCCTGGCATCGTCCGCCAACAGTATTTGAGGAGTGAGCAATATTATAGTCATAATAGCAAAACGTAATTGACATGAGATATGAAGTCTGATTGTAAGACTGAAATATTTGCTGAGGTTAACTTGGAGAGTGCAGTTGGAACCATTTCCTGTTCCCTCTGCAGTGCGGAGCGGATTTCTGCACCTGGCTGATGCGCTGGCATATGGGCGGGACTCTGAGGCGGGTATCTGGGCTGTCATCGCCACCCTGAGGGCCGGAGAGAGGTGTAATGCCGAGCCGGAACTCGTTGGGAAAGGTGTGTCCAGCTGGGTGTGTCCTTCCCCAGCGAGATAAGGCTGTTTTCTTGCTTTCTTTGTACATAACACTCCTCTCCAACTGTTACCAGCTATAATATTGGCTGCTATTGCTGAGATGGTACCTGTCTGTATCTCATTGGTTCCCAGACTTGGTCCTTGGGCACCCTTGTCCATGCTGGTTTTTGTTCCAACCACAATTTTGACCATTGGATTTTAACAAACTCTTAATTTGCGGTAATTTGGCACAATTACAACCCCAAATGATTTGTAAATAAAATTGGCAGCGATAACAATACAACAGCATGTTGTTTAATATTTCCCAAAGTTAAGTTTTTTTTTTTTTTTTTTTTTTTAAACGTTGCATCCAATTCCAGACGGTGAAGCACGAAATAACACACAATTTTGTGAAAGTTGGTCTCACTCATTTAATCAATTGCTGTTTTTAATTTAAAGTTATCACCTTTTTTGGCGTGCAATGTCTGTGTTTTGAATTGCGCCCAGCTTTCACCTCAACTTAAGACTGTTTTTCTCCTAGTCCTCTTCAATCTGACAGCAGTGCAGTGTTAACCCCATAAAACTTATGGTCCGTCAAATGCAGCTGCTGTATTCGTGGAAATTCAGGCCTACTTTAAATTCTTGATGCGATCCCAAGGTCTTCAACAATCCTAAATATGTCATGTTGAATTAACAGCAAAATGTGAAAAAAATGATTTACAATACCTAGATATTTTCCATTTGATGTTGTTCTGTGGCCATGAAAGCATGGTGTTCTGGGTTTGAATATTTCTCTCTGTGTAATTGCCATATAGCTTCAGTGCTGCTGGTTACAGTGCTTCACTGAAGCTACATCACACTTATACTGACAGAAATATTCAAACCCAGGACACCGTGTTTTCATGGCCACAATGTTATGTATGAGTATTTTATGTAAAGCACTGCATATCATTTGTAAATGGAGATTTGTTACATGCTGTTTTTGCTGCCTTGCTGGTCAGCTATTTATTTTGTTCATCAGCACCCTCTGGTGGTGTGTCTGTTGCGAAACATGATCTGATGTAATATCACTTCTTTGTAATAGACTAGTGCTTTCAAGAAGCTTCTGGCATCTTCCTGCCTGGAGGGGGCGGGATAACCCAGGAATCCTGTAGATCTTTCCAGAATGTTGCTAGTCTATATAAATGCTGTGATTTTGGTCAGTAGGAGCAGAGTTTTTGTTTTGGCAACAGAGTTACATAGTGGCATTTGAGTGTTATTAGAGGATTGAACAATGGATTATTTGTAGAGGTTTTTTTAATTCAGTGAGGAATAAATTTGTTTAAGTTGCTGGGTATCTTTATTGTGATTTTCAAGTCATAACAACAGCATTACATCAAATGGAAAATACTAGATCTAGTGCATCATTTTATTCACATTTTCCAGTAATTTAGCTGTGCATATTTGGGATTGTTGGAAAATTTGGGATCTGCTCTGCAATCTAGAATTGGCCAGAAGTTCCACAAATCTGAATACAGCAGCTGCATTGGACGGACTCATATATAGGTCTGTAGGTTTTATGGGATTAAATTGGCGTATGGAAGTTTATTTTAGATGTTGACCTGTTTCACGACAGTGATGGGAAGGGGGAACATGGAGGGTTCGAAAAGGCATTTGAGGTAGAAAATCCAGGTCAGTAAAGTAGTAGTACTCCCCAATAATTTGTCCTTTCCTTTTCGATTTAATAATTACAAAAATTCTTCAGGTAGATGGCGGTAATTATTAGTGAATCAGCTGACTGAGTTTATGGGTGGAAGTAATCGGACTTTCTGCTTTCTGAGCTGTAGACTAGAGCTGTCCCAAACGATTATTTTTCAAACGATTAATCTGGCGATTATTTTTTTTTATCTAAAGATTAATTTTTCTGTTAACAATTCTTTCACATTACTTGATCAATGTAACTATTCACACAATAAGGATATCAAACCATCTCTTGTTAACATTTCAATTCTTTAACATGGCACTTGAATCTCTCCAAAATAAAATTCTGTGTGATGAAATAAAATGTGCAAAATAATGCATTCTGATGCCAGATGTAGCATCTAACAAAACAAATAATAAGTCACACAGGAGGAATTACAAAAATAAGTGTTTTACAAATTAGCAGAGTAACTGAAAAAAGTAGGCAACATGTTTTTTTCTTCTTTTAGAACTGACAGTAGTAGTAGTAGTAGCCTATGTAAAATAATGCATTGAACAGCCAAGCTCAGGACACATAAACATTTCTATATTTAAACACTTAAACACTGCCCTTCAAGTCATTGCTCCTCAAGTAAAGTATATCCAAAATTAAATAAAATGCAGACAGATGAGCAGTGCAAAATAATACAATCTGAATCTGAAAATAATACAAACTCACATTAAATGTACTTAAGTACCAAAAGTATTTTGAGAAAAAATTAAGTATTGAAAGTACAAAGTATTTTTCATAGTATGCACAGAAAGAAGCAAAGCAACCACTCTTTGTTCTCTCCTTGTGCTCTTTAATCAATTTTCAGGTGAATTAAAGATACAGTATTCAAAAAACAAACAGGCAGTCTGTCCTTAACACGTTGACTGCCAACTACGAGATAACTCGTAATGGCGGGTCAGGGCCAGCGCCAGAAAAATTCGGGGGAAATTTTCCATCCCTTTATTGACAACAATTGGTCCTGGCTAATTCTAGATGGTTTTCCTTTATAAGCACGTTTTCTAATTCAAGAATAATCAAGTGGCAATTGAAGACACGGCTTCTCTCCCCCCTGCGATCTAACAGCAAATAATGGGCTACATTAAGTGCAGAAAAATAATTTAATTATAATTAGGTCAATGCACTGGCACTCAGCAATGGTAATTTTTTTTCCAGCGAGAGCGAATTTCAGAACTCTTCGCGAATGAAGGTAATTCTGGTGACAAGTATACGTGGTTTCCTCCGTTTTCATTTTCCAGTCTAACAGCTGGCTATTTTTTACAGCAAGTTGCGTGGACGTGCTGCAAAAACAGGTGTAGGTACTTGCCGTAATTACCTTCATTCGCAAATGAGTCCTGAAATGCCGCTCTTGCTGGAAAAAAAATTAACGTTGCTGAGTGCCAGTGCATTGACCTAATTATAATTAAATTATTTTTCTGCACTGAATGTAGCCCATTATTTGCTGTTAGATCGCATGGGGAGAGAAGCCGTGTCTTCAATTGCCACTTGATTATTCTTGAATTAGAAAAAACGTGCTTTATAAAGGAAAACCATCTAGAATTAGCCAGGAACAATTGTTGTCAATAAAGGGATGGATAATTTCCCCCGAATTTTCAAGTCTGGCCCTGGCCCTGACCCGCCATTAGCTGGCAGTCAACGTGTTAATATACTTCTTCTTTGAGTTTACTGGCAGTTTAAAAACCACTATAATTAATAGTAGAATTACATAGTATCAATAACATGTCTAATTTTTGCTTCATAAAACTGATTTTTCTTAACTGCTGATTGGGATACCATTGGCTCACTGTAGCTGAAACGCCTGCTGCAGAGGACAATGATTATTTCTATAGCAAGAGATAATTTTTTTTTTTTTAACTACTGCATAGATACTATGGGCAAGTATATTGAGCAGTTTGCACATCAGGCTTAGCTGAGGAGTTTTATTCAGGCAACTCCTGAAAAACAGGGATTGGAGTGAACTCATCCATATGCTAAACCTTGTTCAGCTTGCTTGTGAATATTCAATAACTGATCCGGGTGTGCCATCTAGTGATAGAATATTGTAACTGCATGCATACATTTGCAGCTCCGTGGACACATCTGCACAAAGATACCCTGCCGAGCACCGTTGTTCTTCTCGAACAGCCAAATCCAGATAATCCGTAAATGATTAATTAAATTCATATTTTAATTTGAAACGAGTAACTAAGTTGCCAGTGTCAAAGTAACAAAGTGAAAGTATACTTTTTATCTTTAAATGTAGTACAGTAAAAGTAAACGTCCCGGTTTAAAAAAAAAATCTTAAGCAAAGTAGCAAAATCCTCAAAAAAAAAAAAAAAACTAGCCTACTTAAGTAATGTAACTATGCACCTTTGAAAACGGGAGTATCGTGCCCCCCAGAGAAAATCTCACTCTAGCCTGCATTCACAACTTGAGGGCCCTGAACGTTAGTAGCGATGAATTTATAGACAACAAATCAACAGTCTAACGTAACGTTACTACAAAAACACATTGTGTCAACGCTTGATAATCGCACATTCCAGGGTGGGAAAGTAAACACTACGGTGTTTTGCTGCCACCCTAACACAGAGCTCCCGGGTGATTTCGCTTCAAATGTTCGTTCATTGCTGTCGTACTCGTGTGGTACGCCAGCTGATTTTTGCATAGTCTGCAAAGTACCACATCACTAGAAGGGTTAAGAGTGAAAAACTCCCACACTTTTGAAGACCGATCTTTTTGCTATGTGTTGCTCCTCGGCACCCGCGCTGCTGTTACTGCATGCCGCCGCCATTATTGTTGTGTGAATTCTTCTTCTTCCGTTTTAAACTATAACTTCTGGCGGCTTTTTGGTGTATTACCGCCACCACTGGACTGGAGTGTGGGACAACCTACTTGTTTGGGACGCGTCGACGCCAATAAATTAATGTCGACGAATTTATGTCGTTGATTACGTCGACGCGTCGTCCCAGCTCTACTGTAGACGTCACACCTCTGCAGCTCAAGTGTTAGCGGTAGCCATTATTGAATGCAGGGCCAATGCAATGTCAGCTTTTTTGGTGTTTCAGTGCTTCAGGGGCTATTGGAGGCAAAGTCCCCATACCTGGAGGAGCTTCTGTCAGTTCTGATGTCAGTCGGCATGGAAACAGAACTGGGCCCGACGGGTCCCGTCTCCATGGTGATCTCCTTGTTGCTCCAGGACACCGAAGAGAGGGCGGTCAAAGTGGAGGCGGATTTCAAGTTAGTAAAGACTTGTTTTGCCGTGAAAGGCATTTGCTGGGGTTGGACTGTTTATATTCTAGGGTGACTCAGCAGGCCTCAATGTCGCTTGTGACTCAGAAAACACTTCTGAGTGATATGCAGCTCTACTGAGCAAGGAATATTTTCCACAAGACATCCCCTGTAATGTTATGTTGACTGTCCTAAACATTAAGTGCAGTGTTTCCTGTGAGCTATGGAGTTGATATAATCCTGGTATCACTGAGGGCTAAATATTTATATGTAATGGATTGGGGTGCTTCATGTTGAGCTAATACTGGCTGAGCATTTGAGCATTCATCTGGAGAGGTTTTTAAAGGGCTATTGCAGTGACGTGTGGTTGCTCAATGCCGCTTGCTGGAACCAGCAGGAGATCAGAAATTCACTCTTCCCAGCAGTGTTTGTCCTGGGCAAGAGTAGAAGGCAGTGCATGTACTTTACCTGGAATTCTTCATGGGGGCAGATGGAGATGGGAAATTGATGGTGTTGAGAGTGGACCAGGCTCTTTGTTTGTTTGTCTTTGTTTGTTTGTTTGTTTGTTTGTTTGTTTGTGTGTTTTTTTTCTTACAGAGTGGGGACATTTTTGGGAAGTGAGGACATTTTGGCTGGTCCTCACAACTACAAAGGCAAATTGTGACTTATTAGTTAAGGTTAGGGGTAAGGTTAGAATTAGGGATAGGTTAAGGTTAGGGTAAGGGTTAGGGTTAGGCATACATTTCTTATTGTTAAGATTAGGGAAAGGCTGTAGAGACACAGGAAGAATGAATGGAAGTCAATGTAATGTCCTCACAAAGATATAAGTACAAGGTGTGTGTGTGTGTGTGTGTGTGTGTGTGTGCGCGCACTCAGTTTGGATCATTCTCCTTGTATCCAGTCTGTATGCTCTCCCGAGGCTCTTGGGCTTCACTGCTTTTGGGTCATTCCACTTCAAATCATCCAGGGGTGCCAGGTCACCTCCTCAAAATTCTTTGGAAAAATTCACGAGTAAATATTCACACCAAATGAAAAAATGCCAAATATTAGGCCAGTATCTCAAATAGTTTTCAAGTTATAGCCCTTTGAAATTTGAATAATATTTTAAGTTTTTTGGCAAACCCATTTTCAGCCAACTTTGGCAACTTATTGCTCCAAATTGATCGCTTATACAAGGCTGAAATTGGGTATACTAACCTTATTCATCCCCTAGAATCTGAAAATTGCCTTAGATTCTGTGTATTTGGATCCACTTTTGTATGGTAAAGCCTCAAAATCAGCCAAAAACACAAAATACCCAAAAAACGAGACCACATTTTATGACCTGTAACTCAGGAACTAAGTAAGATAAGAGGCTAGAATTCATTTTTTATGATTTTATGATATATCTCTCCGTAAAAATGCAGTAATCCAAGTAATATCGTTTGTAGAAGTTTTTCAATGAAATAATTTCTAAGTAAATTCTTCCGGTTTTGCCTCAAAATGCCCCTTTTTGGGGCAAAAATTGACCTGTCACCAGTTATTCATCTCTCTGAAATTTTTACTGTGCAATCTTATAAATGTGAACAATGTCTGACAAAAAACTTTTTTGTTATGAATTTTTAAATTGTTCCAGAATTTGTTACCTAAACGGGTATAGGCCTGCTGCTTTTTTGTGGTGAATGTTTTTGGGATCTGCACAGTACCTTTGATTCTTCTCATCGCAAGTTAAAAACATTTTCTTGTGATGACAACACACAGAATCAATCTGTGGAACACCAGACTGCCACTGCATTAAGGCAGTATCCTCACCTGAGAAAGCATCTAGTCCCAATAGTCCAGTTTTTCTTGTAAATTTCCTTGAATGACATGCATCATCTAAATGGATTCAAATACTGCACCAAGGTAAATCCCCTCTCTTTCAGTGCTTGTGATGATCTAATAATCCCCAAGTGGGATTGCCTCCTTTTATAGCGAACTATTATTGCGCAATTCAGCAATACAAGTTTGGGCTCATTTCGGATTACTTCAGTAGCCTGTAATCAGTCAAGTAATGGCATGTTTGAGGCACTGATGTCATCCCCAAACAGTCATCCCCAACAAAAACAATGAAACCAATGAAACTGAGGAATAAATCTGTGGAATATAGCAAACACCGAAATGTTCTGACAAGACCTCTGTCATGTATTGTACTTTAGGATGGTTTATCATGTTCAAAAAATGTTTTTAATCAATGTTTTGTTTTATATTTAGTAGATAACAGCTCTTGCAGCAGGCCTATACCCTTTTCTTCAATGAAAAGATACACAATTTCGGAACATATTTTAAAAATTCATGACAAAAAAGTTAGCCGAAAAGCATTCTGATTTTTTTTGTCAGGCACTGTTCACATTTATAAGATTGCACAGCAAAAATTTCAGTGAGATGAATAACTAGTGACATGGTAATTTTTTGCCCCAAATAGGGCATTTTGGGGCAAAACCGGAAAAATTTACTTAGAAATTATTTCATTAAAAAACTTCTACAAATGATATTACTTGGATAACTGCATTTTTACAGAGAGATATATCATAAAATCATAAAATGAATTGTAGCCTTTTATCTTACATAGTTCCTGAGTTACAGGTCATGAAATGTGGTCTTGTTTTTGGATGGTTTGTGTTTTCGGCTGATTTTGAGGCTTTACCATACAAAAGTGGATCAAGAGACACAGAATCTAAGGCCATTTTCAGATTCTAGGGGAGGAATATGGTTTGTATACCCAATTTCAGCCTTGTATAAGCAATCAATTTGGAGCAATAAGTTGCCAAAGTTGGCTGAAAATGGGTTCGCCAAAGAACTTAAAATAATATTCAAATTTTGAAGGGCTATAACTTGAAATCTATTTGAAACACTGGCCTAATATTTGAATATTTACTAGTGAATTTTTTCAAAAATTTTTGAGGAGGTGACCTGGAAAATTTCTCAAAATCTGGATGATTTGACATGGAATGACCCTTCTGGATTCCAGCACTGACTGTACAACATGTGTGTTCAGTTTCAAATATGTTTTTGTGATCTGTGATGGTAACATCATGTATTCCCTCACAAATTAAAATAAATGGGATGCACGTTTGGCTCTTCACTTAGAACTATCGTAGCAAAATGAAGGGCGAAGTTATTAGTGTTTAGTGAATTGCAAGCAAGTTTTTGTAAAAGCCTCTCCTCCAATTTCAGACCTGAGCTGACTAAGACTGGGTCCAGTTCAGGACTGCTGGTTGATTGGCTGGAGCTGCTTGACCCCGAAGTGACCTCTGTCTGCCCTGACATGCAGCAGAAGTTGCTTTTCGCACTGAACAAGGTGACGCTCTCATGCTGCGCTGTCTTTCCTGATTGGAGGAATGCATTGGTCTCTGCTGTGTCAGGATTCGTCTCATTGGTCCTTTGCTTACAGGGGAAAGGAGCTCCGATAGATGTAGCTCCATCCTATAGGCCGTATCTGCTGGCCCTGCTCACCCATCAGTCCAACTGGAAGACCCTGCACCAGTGCATCAGTGCCATTCTGAGTCAACAGAGGGAGCAGAGGTGAGTTTGTACTGTGCAGCTTTCACACTCACAGGCACAATGTGTCCGTTATATTCAACATAATGCAGGTCAAAGATCATTCATAAATCTCTGCTTTTCCAACGTAGTTTTAAACTTTATTTTAAGGTCCCCTATTATGCCACCAGGTGTACAGCTAATTAGCCGTTATGAGCCAGTTCAAAGTCTCCCCTTCCTGACATCAGAAGGGGGAGTGACCACCCAGAATAATGAAATCTGATTGACTGCTTGGCTGAAGGTGATCAGCTCTTCTTGCCTCTGGTTAGTTGCTTCCCCATGTGATGTCAAGGGGGGAAAG
The DNA here is from genome assembly GCA_029692085.1 of Gymnothorax javanicus. NCBI lineage: Eukaryota > Metazoa > Chordata > Actinopteri > Anguilliformes > Muraenidae > Gymnothorax > Gymnothorax javanicus. Next base: position 23,571,160 of record CM056206.1, on the reverse strand, counting down.
ATTCTGAAATGACTTGTAATAACTAATTGGCTGTGTACTGTTGAGGAATTCGTACTGGTTAGTGTTGACTTTTAAATGAAGGACCCAAAAACAGTTTAGCAGTTCAACAATTTTACTGTAATAATTCAGAAGGTAAAAACATGAGTACAATAAGGGAAATTCATGTGCACAGATACAGACAAATGAAAAATAGCCTTCAAACCATCAAGTGATACAGAAACCATATACAGCCGATGATCTTTAGCAAAGAGTTGGAAAGAAGAATACTCAGATAAACAAAAGCTTCTGTGAGTACAGAATCTCTGGTCGGAGAGGACCAGAGGGCTGAGAGCAGCCCCGAGTTCTTCTAAGTCCCCATCTTTATAGTTCCTTAACTTCCTTTTTCAGTTGGAGGGGTTTACATGTCACTCATATACAATGTATCATATTAACTTGCCAGTTTCATAGTTCCCATGAGAACCAACCATTGTGCCCCTTCTCAGATCTAAAGATACTTGACCTACACCTGACATGGTATTGCTCCTTACTCATTGTCTAGCTTGCTGCTATAAATTTCAGCTTGCGGTTAGGCTGAGACTTCAACTGTGGTTCACCTCTTGACTTTAAATTTAGTACTTCTGTGTTCTTTAGATAAGAGGAACAAAAAGTGGAAAATCCCAGATGGAGAAGACAAAGAGAGTTTCAGCACAATTCACTCAGATATACATTGCTTTAGTGAATACTTGATTATTAATACATTGTTTCAGTTAATATCAATTAATACTTGATTATTAATGCATTTGTATATATAATGAATTAATACAACAATTCAGCAATAGATCAATACAGTAATGCTTTTGTTAGTTTTAGATTGAGAACACATTTGAATATAATGGATTAATATTTTCCCACAGTACCTGGTGACATTATAGGGGACCTTTCATGTTGAAGTCAGATTTTTTTGGTTGTATTTACTGAAAGTGTCACTATGCTTCGACACGTGAATATGAATCAGGTGATTTTAGAAAAAAATCCACAAATTTATCTCCACCCACAGCCTGCATAGTGTTCTGCGAAATTCTACCGCTCCCGGTTCAATCAACCAATCAGATCATTAGCACGCGCCTTCGAATGTGCACAAAAAATCGACGGACAGACTGGTTGGATTCAGTGCAAATAGGGGAGGGGCTTGAAAGTTGTACTCGTTCAAAAATCTGAATAAGTCCTCTCGGGCGAGCAATCTTACGGACTTCAGCTTTAACATACCGTACCATCTTTGTTATGTGATTGAAATTAATCTGTTTGGTTTTTATGTGGTTTTCAGTGTATAAGATTTGAATCTGAAATTGGTCTATTAGCTTCAGTGTGGTTTTCTTTGTGTAATATGAGAATGTCATGTGATTGAGCGCAATCCCATAGCTTTAGTGCCATGGGATGGATGTGTGATTGTGTTGAATGTATTTTCTTTAGTGTGGTTGCCTGTGTGTAGTATTTGAGTGAGGTAGAGTTTCTGACCTCTGGACCTTGTGTTTTCAGGCTCGACCCCTCATCAGCGCTTGACTTCCTGTGGGCCTGCTGTCACATTCCCCGGATATGGCAGGGTCGCGACCAGAAAACTCCACAGGTGCCTTTCCTTTGCCATTTAATGATGCGTTCAAGAAAATGATCCAGAATAATAGTATTAAAAAAAGCTTTCTTTTATTCAAACTTCTATGGGCCCTAATAACCTTTTCTCAACAAAAGGAATTAAGCTAGTGACTTGGTGCTTAGTGGTTATATTGTAGTTTCTTCTTCTGCAAGCCAGGGTCAGTGGTTGCCTTTCATCTAAAAGCTTTTTAGCTCTGCTGTGACGACAGTCACAGTCAGCAGAGCTTTTCTCATGCCGAGTCACCCGGCGTCCGTCCGTCCGTCCGTCCGTCTGTCTGTCCGGCGTCAACTTCTCACTTCAAATCTGAGTATCTCAAAACCTGTCTGATAACTTTTTTCCTAATTTGGTGTTAGCCTTCCTTATGATATTCTGAATATTCGCTGTGAAAATTAGAAAATCCTACGTCCCGGATTTTGAGAAATTCTGCATTTTGGACTTAGAAAATCAGTGTTTGTTCTCATTTTGCCAGTTTTTCATTCATCTCTCAAAAACTGCCTGATAACTTTTTTTGCTCCGCTGTGACCATAGTCAGCAGTCAGAGGAGCTTTACGAATGCAGAGTCGTCCGGCGTCCGTCTGTCTGTCCGTCCGGCGTCAACTTTTCTCTTCAAATTTGAATATCTCAAAAACTGTCGGATAGCTTTTGTTCTAATTTGGTGTGAGCCTTCTTTATCATATTCTGAATATTCACTGTGAAAATGAGAAAATTCTACGGCCCGGTTTTTGAGAATTTCAGCATTTTGGACTTAGAAAATCTGTGTTTGTGCTCATTTTTCCAGTCTTTCATTAATATCTCTAAAACTGTCTGATAACTTTTTCTCTAATTTGTTGTGAGCCTTCCTTATGATGTTCTGATTATCCCCTGCGAAAATTAGAAACTCCACGTCTCCGTTTTTGAGAAATTCAGCATTTTGGACTGAGAAAAAAATGACCAAAGTGTAGCCTTGGTTTGGAAACTTTAGGGTTATGTTTTAGTCTGGAGAGGCGAATTCTGAGGTGTTTTTCAGTGATGATCACTGACAACCGTTGACAAAGCATGAAAAGTTGAAATATTACTGCTGAACTTACATGGTGAAATTATAGTTTGTTTCTTTGTGGTCTAAACAGATGGTTCAACAATAGTCTTGTTTTCCATGCCTGACCTGATAAATTGTCCAATGTGATTGTGCAGTCGTTGCGCTGAATAAAAGGGTGTTGACAAGCGCTGACACAGGCTATACGGCACTCCAGTGAGCAGATGTCATCTCATATAATTCTGAAAATGTGTTTAGTGAGGCCTTAACTGTAGCTCTGAGGTCTAAACAGAACAACAGCGTTATTTCTTCTGCTTGACCCCAGTAAATTTCCTTTGCCTATAATGGGAGACAATGGAAAGGGCTGCGCTTATTGTAACGTTGGACTAACAACTGTATTCGTTCCAGTTTAGTTTTGCTGTTTTGATAGGGGATAGTGTGTATAACGTGAGATAGCAGAAAAAATTTGGTGATCATTGGGTGCTATTTTTTTTGAGCATTCAGCCGCATTCGGCCTTTTCTTTATATGGGCTTGAATGGAGAGGAAAATGCTGAACGCTCGATAACAACAGGCATCCTGTTATCTGGGTTTTATTTTTTTTTTGACAGGTGGACGCGTTTCTGACGCGCAATGTCCAGGAGAAGGTTAATTAGTGATAGCTGTTTTTGGAACATAATGTCACATTTTTCACATATAGCGTCATACAGTGTCCTGATCGAGGTAGCATTGTATTGTAAACGCATGGTAGGAAGATGGAATCACTCAAAACACTGCATGCAAAGGACAAATAATGGTTTATTTAGTCTTGCACGCACACAAACCCATACGTCTGAATTCACCATGGCAGTGTTTTTCTCAGTGAGCATCTGCAGCCAGTTAGGCACTGCCGATTGATTTAATCCCTCATTCCATTCTCAGTCAAATTAACAATCAGCCCAAACCTGGGCTCAGTCTAATATAAAGAATTCCTGAAAGAAAATATAGAGCTAGTACAGCAGCCTCAATCAGCAAAGGATGAAAATTAAACATCGGCTCAATTAGTCATTTTTTTTTGATGCAAGTCCATTATGCATTTTTGTGGCTTCTTTTGTTCTTGTTATCCCCCCGGCATATAATGCCGTGGGATATAGTCATGGGTGCGGTTGTCTCTCCGTCCGCCCGTCGTTTTCGTTTCTGAGCATAACTTGAAAACCGTTCAACATTTTTCCTCAAAACTTGGTGTGCACATTAATCATGACCTGACGTGGTGCCTTTTGCTAATCTGAGGTTGATGACGTGGGGCCGGGGGGATATGCCCTCTCCTGACGGCTCTTGTCTTTGAAGTGGTCTGGGCTTTGGGTCTTGGATGTTTGTGTTTGCAGAAATGCACAGAGAAGTCGGTCCTGCGGCTGACGTCAGACGAGCTCATCAGCCTGGTGGACCTGATCCTCTCCGAGTCAGAGCTCAACAGCCCAACCTCCCCCCACGGCAAGAAGAGCCTGGACCCCGCCTCCTGCTCCCTCATCCAATCACGCCTGCCTTTACTGCACAGCTGTTGCCTCGGAGACCTGGAAAGCGTGACAAAGGTGTCCAATTACCTGATCAACTGCATAAAGAAGTGGGGAGACAGGTATGAGTGTATAGTGGTTAAATGTAGATACTCGATCGAGCTCCTTGTATCTTGCAGTCTTGATTGGACCTTGGCGTGTTTGTGTTGAGCTGGGTTTTATACCGGTTCCAAAATTAGACAAATATCACAAATTTTGCATCTCGGCTGCTTTTTGTTCTTATGGGACATATGCTGATGTTTTCTTACTCTTTCTGAAACAGTTTGACATGCATCCAATAGAACTAGTCATATTGAGTGGAATTCTCAGTGGGAGGGGAGTCCATTTGACTGGCGTTGAGTGTTTGCATGAATTCCTTTGGTGAATTTAAATACACCTGAAAGGATGTTAATGGGAGGGAAACGTATAATTGACTGACATTTAATCTGTTCTCCTAGTTCCAGTTTTGGTTTCTGCCTGTTCACGCATGATAGCGTTGTGTTAAAGGTGAAATTGTTCGCCCGGAAGTTTTCAGCACGAGATCCTCCAGGCGCGGTTTGATTTTGGTTGTCTTGAAAATTAAACATGTTACCCTATTTAAAGGTATGCAGAGTATGATTTTCCTAAATAACAATGTAACACTGATGAGCCTAAACATTTAAACTGCTCTCAGATGATGCCATTAATGTTGATTATCTTGTTTGTAACAATGGCTGATGTCAGGGTCTGCAGACAGACTTAGATGGTAAGTGAACAGTTGGTTTTCATAGTCGACGTATTGGAAGTGTAGAAATGGGGACTAAGCTGATTTGACTAGATAATAAATTATTATGGCCGGACGAATGGGTCAGAAAATCTCAAACTGCATTTTTAATGTCACCCCACAAGTTTTCAATGGAGTTGATGTCGGGGGATTGAGCAGGCCTCTCCATTACCTCAATCCTGTTTGTCTGGAACAAAGGTGTTGCTCGCTTACTTGTGTGTTTGGAGTCATTGTCCTGTTGAAAACCCCATTTCAGGGGCATTTCCTCTTGGGCATGTGGCAACATAACCTCTTCAAGTATTTTGATTTATTCAAACTGATCCATAATCCCTGGTATACGATAAATGAGCCCAGCACCATGGTATGAAAAACATACCCGTACCATGATATTCGCACCACCATGCTTCAGTGTCTTCACAGTTTACTGTGGCTTAAATTCAGTACCCAGGGGTCGGCTGACATTCTGTCAACAACCACTAGACCTGAAAAGAACTTTTACTGTCATCAGTCCCCAGAATGTTACGCCATTTCTCTTTGGGCCAATATTCTTCGGCTAATTTTAACCGATTCTGCACATGCTGTTTTTTCAACAATGGTGCTTTACGGGGGCCTCTCGCTGATAGCTTAGCTTCGATCAAACGTCCTCTGACTGTAACAGCACTGACAGGTAATTTTATATCATCTTTCATCTTTCTGGAGGTGATGATTGGCCGAATCTTTGCCATGCTTACTATTCTTCGATCCGTTTTAACAGTAGTTGCTTGTTTCCTTCTGTGTGTTTCAGGTTTTTGTTGCCATGTTAAAGCATTTGGAATTATTTTAGCTGAGCATCCTATAATTTGTTGCACTTCTTTATATGTTTTCCCCTCTTCAAATTTTTAATCGAATTATATTGTTCCTCTGAACAATGTTTGGTACGGCCCATTTTACTTTGCAATTCAGAAGGAAATTTATTTTATAACAATGCTTGAAACATTTGCTTTCCTTCTTCCTTAAAGGACAATTAATGACACCAGTTTATTCACAGAATGAATGAATTCTCTCATTGAACTCCACACTGCTATTATTTTGAACGCGCCCCTTTCAGTGAATGAGTCAGTTACTCAGAACAAGCAGTGTGTCATGACAGTGGAAAATAAGTTCCATAGGTTTGAATACAGCAGCTCAATTTGACGGACTGTGACTCTTTTCTGTTCTCCGTGTGATAAGCACCCAGGAGCAGAATGACTCAACGTGCTTAAGCACACAGGTGCGCGGTGACCTTTAATTACGCTTCTCGGTTTTCAGTGTGATGAGTCAGCGGTGCCAGAGCCTGCTGCTGCAGATTTACCTGCATTTCCCTGAGGTGATTCAGCACGTGACTCTGCCCGACACCACTCTCCACAGCGAGGGGGCGTCCGAGGGCAGCACCTGTAAGGTAACGCTGCGCGGATCTCGTATTCTCCCTCCTCTTCCTGTTCGCTTAGAGAACTTGGGCTGCGTCCGAATAGTTAAAAAATTACGTCCTATCATCTAATTCCGAACCACTTTTCTTTAACCTCTGTGGAAAACGTCATGAGGTGAAGGAGAGGTGTAAAGGGGACTCTTTTACAGCTTAGGGAGAGAACCGCGCTAATAAGAGAATCCGAATGCGCTTACACTAGGCTCAGTGATCACCCGCCTCCTGCCCGTCATGTTTGTTTGTTTTCGTGATTGGCCGGATGGACTGTCATCGCGGAATTAGGGGATGGCACTTCCTCCTTCCTTTTCTAAAAGGATGCTTCAGTGTACCCTATGCTAAAGGTGATAAATTAGGCAGCATTGTAGCACCTTTCCTTTACATTTAAAGAATCCAAACACACTTATCATGGCTGTCACGTAAATACTTCCGGATCGTTTTCTAGGAGTAGGAACTTTCCTAAGCAAAAAAGACTATTTGGGGGCGCCCCGGTGGCTCATCGGTCTAAGTGCGCGTACCAGAAAGGCTATGTCCTTCCCGCAGCGACCTGGGTTCGACTCCGGCTCGGGTCATTTGCTGCAAGTCTTCCCCCATTCTTCTCCCCAACTTTCCTGTCTCTCTACACTGTATTACTATCGAATAAAGGAAAAATTCCCAAAAAAATAATCTTTAAAAAAAAAAAAAAAAGACTATTTGGACGCAGCCATGGTGTCAGAATGTTTGAGGCTAAAGAAGTGAACAGTTACTTCTGGTGAATGAAGTTTTGTCTTTTAGTATGTGGACAACGACACAACATTTGCTTTTTGGTTCCGTGTTCGAGTGCCATGGATTTGAAAGCGATGAGGGTAAAATGGAGACTGCCAGCCTTTAATTGTGCGTAAATACTTTCATATCATGTGACCCATGCAGAAATTTCAGCCCATTTTGTACAGTATTGCTGCCCAAATATTTACAGGCTGCTCTGTTTGTGCAAAGCTGAAGTTCAGTGTGGTAACCTCCAGTGCGCTTGTGTAATTTTTAAAAATAACCCATTATTTTCACAACTTGTTTGGGAAGATGCCACATTACCGTCAATTGTGTTGCTTAACCGTAGTGTCAGAGATTTAAATAGTCTAAAAATGCTGTATAGTACCGTTTAGTTTATAAGCATTTGGTCAGTTTTAAGGCTTTAGTTTCTAAGAAGTGAACAGTTACTTCTGGTGAATTAAGATTTGTCTTTTAGTGTGTAGACAACGACAAAACATTTGCTTTTTGGTTCCGTGTTCGAGTGCCATGGATTTGAAAGCAGTGAGTGTAAAATGGAGACTGCCAGCCTTTAATTGTGCGTAAATACTTTCATATCGTGACCAATGCAGGAATTTCAGCCCATTTTGTACAGTATCACTGCCCAAATATTTACAGGCTGCTCTGTTTGTGCAAAACTGAGGTTCAATGTGGTAACCTCCAGTGTGCTTATGTAATTTTTAAAAATAACCCATTATTTACATAACTTGTTTGGGAAGATGCCACATTACCGTCAATTGTGTTGCTTCACCGTAGTGTCACAGATTTAAATAGTCCAAAAATGCTGCATATTACTGATCAGTTTGTAAGCATTTGGTCAATTTTAAAGCTTTAGTTTCTAAAAAGGTTCACTCCATATGGATAAGTTTATATTATGAGTGAAAATAAATAATAACAATATACAATGTATGTTAATACATCTACATTAAAATGCATAATTGTCACCTTTTTTATGTCCGATTGGTTGTTGAAAATTGGAGCGCTTTAAAGTATTCATGGCCCTTATTATGTGTCCCATTTGTTATATTGTTTGAAAATTTGAACTGGCTGTACCCCTGGCCTCATGGCTTGTTTGTGTTGACTGATATGTTAGCTATGTGTGCTATGTCTCTTAGCTGGATGTCCTGGTGCATCGCCTGGTCACGCTGCTGGCTGACAGCGGAGACTCGAAATCTAGCGAGAGCCGCATGTCTGACGCTAACCTGGCCTTAAGGAAGCTGGCTGTGTCCCATCCTGTGCTGCTGCTTCGGTGAGCTTCAGTTAACTTCATTACTCATCCTGGCACATCACACCATGCATTACCTGTATCAGGGCGCGTCACATGACACATGAAACTAATATAGGCGCATCACTCTCTGCATCACATTCATAAGCTGAAGCTCACCTCATTCCTATCGTTCAGGCAATTAAAATTTTTAATAACTTCATCTTATTTCACTTCCACCTGTTCTTGTTTTAGTGGTTCATTTGTTTTTATCTTAACTACCTTATATGCCCTTTTGGGTTCACTCTTGTATCATTCTTGCTTTTTAGTACTTTTATATTCTGTCGCTAATGGTAACTAACGTTTTTAATTATGTCTCTGGGGTCTAGGATCATGTTCATTGTTTACACGGGTACGTAAAGGAGGTATCTAAATCAGTGTGTTTCTAAGTGAAATATAGGGCACTGGCGGCCCCAGAAGCTCCCGCCGTTACGATAAACAAAATGTCAAATTTTTTGTTGACGGACGCACGCACGGATGGAGCCCGATACCATAGCTCCCATGCCACTCGGGCGGCAGGAGCTAATTAGGAGCCTGTAACTGAAAATGTTGATAAGATAAAGCAAACTGTGGAAGTTTTTGATGATTTTTTTAGGCCAGTGACCTTGAAAAAATAGGCCAAGGTCACGTTTAAGCATGTCATTTGTAGGACTTTATGAAATGCATGTCTAATAAAAATTAGGAGCCTGTAACTGAAGTAGTTGAGATAAAGCAAAATGTCAAAATTTTTGGTGATATTTTTAGGCCAGTAACCTTGGAAAAATAGGCCAAGGTCACCTTTAGGCATGTCATTTGTAGGGCTTTATGAGATGCATGTCCAGTAAAAATTTGGAGCCTGTAACTGAAATCGTTGATGAGATAAAGCGAAATGTGTTGACACACGCGCACGCACGGAGCCCGATACCATAGCTCCCGCACCGCGAGCGGCGGGAGCTAAAAATTGGATTGGAATGGAATGGAATAGTCGTGCTCCGTCGGTCACAATTGTGGCTTTGATATCATGCACTTCATGTGCGCAGTGAGTGCAGATTCTTTCTATACCTTTTTGTTCGATCAGTTAGAGATGGGAGCACTTTCTATAGAAGGCCCCCTATTTCAAGGCCTTGAAGGGTGTTTCTGATTAAACAACGTTATTCGTCGACCCAAATCATGGCCGTAAATTACATCTTTACAGTTATTAATTAAGCAGCCAATCACTGAGCTACCCCACCGCCTCCAGCCACGCAGTACTAATGCAGAGAGCCAGATTGCAGCGATGTGTTTGGAGTGAAATGAGAGACGCTACTCACACACGCCGCTGTCTGCATTTCCAGACACCTGCCCATGATCGCGGCCCTGCTCCACGGTCGCATTCACCTCAACTTCGGGGAGTTCCGTCAGCAGAACCACCTAACCTTCTTCAGTGACGTGCTGGCCATCCTGGAGCTGCTGCAGCCTCTGGTCTTTCACTCCGACCACCAGAGGGCGCTGCAGGACTCCCTGCTCTCCTTCATTCAGGTCCTACAGGTGGGGCCAGCCTATAAACACGTACACAGCCTGTTTACTTCTGTCTGTTTCCCTGTTTATAATGGCTTTATAATGGGGGGACACTGCATTTGAAAATTGTCATTTAAAGTTGTTGCTGCCAAAAGTGGTACAGGCAGTTAGTAGGTTTAAGGGAGCAATTATTTATTCTTGTGGGTCATATAGTTTTTGAATAACTCGAGGGTTTGGAGCACAAGGGGCGTAAGTAACATTTTCCAAATTTTACAGGAGAGCAAAAACAAACTTTGCATTGATTTTAACTGTTTCATTGAGGGCCATATATTTAAGCATTCTATAATGTTATCGAGATAAAGTTGTAAGGAATTCATATTCTAAATGATAATAAACAAAAAACTCTGACTTACTATTACATTTCTGCCAAGAAGCCCAACAGGCGATAGAAAAGGCACTTACGCCTTTTGTGCACCAACAATTCCTACTATTTTGTGAGTTGTTAAAGGCGTACGTGACATTTTAAATACTAATACTACTGAAACAGAGAGATTAAGGCAGAATTATCTTTAAAATCTCTCTGGTTCCTTGCTCCTCTCCCTCATCACTGGTCTCCTCTCGGGTCCTTGCTCCTCTCCCTCATCGCTGGTCTCCTCTCTGATTCCTTGCTCCTCTCCCTCATCACTGGTCTCCTCTCTGGTTCCTTGCTCCTCTCCCTCATCCCTGGCCTCCTCTCTGATGTTATCACTGGGGTCTGGCTCCTGTCTCTCATTCCTAGCTTCCTTATCTCCAGAATCCTCCATCTCTCTTGCTTCCTCCCTGGTTTCTGTGGCCTCAGTGGTATCTACCATCTCCCACTACTGTTCTTCACTGAAAGCTGCCTCACCCTGAGCTTTATCTGACATATAGAGAAATAGCCAATGGATAAGTATTCACAGTACTTAATTATTTATTTATTGAATGTATTCATTCTTGAATGGTGCACCGATGTGAATGTTGTGGCTGATGCCGATAACCAATTTTGACATTGCTGTTATGGCCGGTAGCCGATATTTGCCAATGTCGATATTTGTATATAATGTGTTTTTATGATAAACAAATATTTATTTCCGACATACTGAAAGTCACATGCATAATATAATAGATTATGTGAATCACTGAATGAATGAATGAATGGTACCAGCCTAAAGCTTTGTCAGCACTAACTGGGAGCTATAGCAAAAGTGATCTTATAAAACGGGTGCTTCCCATCCTTAAATGTGATTGGCTGAGCCGCGTTCCATGCCAGTATAAAATCAGTGAAACCCACTGCATTCTGAGGCAGACCGCAGCACAAAATATCCCTGCGCGCCTGGCCTAGCAACCAACTACTCTGCGCTCAACTGACTCGTTAGGAACGTTTGTTTCAAGACTTTTGTAAACCTAGCTATCAAGCTAAAGTGATATCGAACTCTATAGCTAGGTTGCTAACTAGCTCGCTATTTCAGTGTTAGCGAAGTGTAGCATTTTAGCCCACTAACCAGTTGGCTATCTACCTAGCTAGCTATAGAATTATAGAGTTCGATATCACTTTAGCTTGCTAGCTACATTGCTAACTAGCTCGCTATTTCAGAATTAGTGATAAATTGTTGACTTTTTTCTTGTGTGTTTATTTTGTGGGCTATATGTAGGGTAAACACATCCATGGTAGTGAACGCTAGCTAGTTGACAAGCTGGCTAGCAAACTAATATGCAATTCAACATATTTTCCTGCACACCGGCAAGTGTGGAGGACAAAAAGTCAATCTTGTTCCCTACTCTCGCTGCTGGTTGTAATGATATGGCAGATCGGCGCGAGTTGAGAACAAGGAAACTCGAAAACCGAAACCGAAATGAACGTAAAATTATTACATGGGGCCTTCGGGAGACTGAAGGAGACATTCCAAATAGCCTGCTTTCATGGTATATCTACATTAACGAGCCCAGATAGCCTGATGTGATTTGATAATGACGCTAGATGAAAAAGCAATCTTAGCGTCTGTGTTGCTTGCCAACCATTCTGTCCACTCGGTCTTGCTTGGAGGAAAGAAAAATAGTTCTCAATTTTATTGTTGCATTATTACCAATAAATTGTTGATTTTTTTTCTTGTGTGTTTATTTAATGGGCTATATGTAGGGTAACCGTTTTATATCACTGTAACCCACTGCTTCTCGGGGCTTATTCCTTTATGAAGCAGTATGGCTTTGCGGTTAGCTAATTAGCGTAAGCTTAGTGTGAGGATAGTAGGTTAACATGTTGATCAAAAGGCTAATACTTTATCAATACTACTTCCATTATACAGCTATTTACTTGTGACCAATGGAATGTAGTTCAACTGGAAGTTCTCCAATGATGTGTAGTAGCACTTGCTCAGCTTCTGTGAGCTCTTCTCTGGCATTACCATCCATGATGACAGTCAAAATGGGCCAGTGCAGGTTCTGTCAGTGTAAATGTGGCACTTACGCCTTTTGTGCACCAAACACTGTGCACTTACGCCTTTTGTGCTCAAAACTGAATTCAATGTTTTTACTTGCGCCTTTAGTGTTTTAAGCCTTTAGGTCACTTTGATTGGACAAAGTGATTAAACCAGCATTCTGATTGGATAGAGCTTGTCAAGACCTTTCTAATGATATAAAAATGTCATTTTACCCCAAAATGTCACTTACGCCCCTTGTGCTCCAAGGGGTATGTTCTATTACGCCCCTTGTGCTCCAAACCCTCGAACTGTTTACTTTCAATAAATGAAATGATCTTTTCAAAGCTGCATTTAGTCTTTACTCATGGTGTCTTTGTCATGTACTAAAATTATACTGGACAAAGAAAGTTAGGGATCACCCAACTTTTCAATATTAAAATATGATATGGAAAAAAATACAAACTATCAAATATTTCAAATTCAAAATTTGGGGTGATCCCTAACTTTATTTGTCCAGTATAGTTAGACGATACAGTATTTGACAAAGAAAAGGAGCAGAAATCAAGTAGAGGGCAGATACTTAATCATAGCACTGCAAGTACAGTACAACAAAATGACTGAGCAGTGACCCTCCTTATACAACCCCAATTCCGAAATAGTTGGGACAAAGTGTAAATTGTGAATAGAATCAAAACGCAATGACTTTCAAATCACAACAGCCAGTATTTTATTCACAATAGAACAGAGATAACATGGCAAATGTTGAAACTGAGAAATTTTATTATTTTATCCACAAAATGAGCTCATTTCAAATTTGATGGCTGCTACAGGTCTCAAAAAAGTTGGGACAGGGGCCTGTTTACCATGGTGTAGCATCCCCTCCTCTTTTTAACACAGAGTGGAGGCGTCTGGGCATTGAGGAGACAAGTTTATTGAGGTCAGCCATTGGAATTTGATCCCACTCTTGTTTAACACAGGCTTCCAGCTGCTGGAGAGTTTTGGGTCTCCTTTGACGGACTTTTTGTTTAATTATGCACCAAATGTTCTCAATCGGTGAAAAGATCAGGACTGCAGGCAGGCCAGTTCAGCACACGGACTCTTCTACTACGAAGCCATGCTGTTGTAATAGCTGCAGTATGTGGTTTTGCATTGTTCTGCTGAAATACACAAGACCTTCCCTGGAATAGATGTTGTCTGGAGGGGAGCATATGTTGCTCTAAAACCTTTATATACCTTTCAGCATTCATCATGCTTTTCAAAGCATGCAAGTGTCCCACACCATATGCACTAATGCATCCCCATACCTTCAGAGATGCTGGCTTTTGAACTGAACGCTGATAGCAGGAGGGGTGGTCTTTCTCTTCTTTAGCCCGGAGGACACAACGCCCATGATTTCCAACAAGAATGTCAAATTTGGACTCGTCTGACCGCAGGACACTTTGCCATCTTGCTATAGTCCATTTTAAATGAGCCTTAGCCAACAGAACACGGCGGCGCTTCTGGATCATGCTCAACAATGGCTTCCTTTTCGCATGATAGAGTTTTAGGTGGCATCTGTGGATGGCACGGCGGGCTGTGTTTACAGACAGTAGTTTCTTGAAGTATTCCTGGGCCCATTTAGTAATTTCAATGACAGTCATGCCGGTGAGTGATGCAATGGCGTCTGAGGGCCCGAAGATCACGGGCATCTAGTAAAGGTCTTCGGCCTTGTCCCTCACGCACAGAGATTTTTCCAGTTTCTCTGAATCTTTTGATGATGTCATGCACCATTGAAGATGAGACCTTCAAAGTCTTTGCAATTTGACGTTGAGGAACATTGTTTTTAAAGTATTTCACAATTTTTTTTACGCAAGCCTTCACAGGTTGGAGAGCCTCTGGCCATCTTTTCTTCTGAGAGACTCAGCCTCTCTAAGACATCCCTTTTAGAGCCAATCATGTTACACACCTGATACCAGTTAACTTAATTACTTGCTGAATGTTCTTTCAGCTGATTCTCTTATATATATTAATTGCTTTTTCAGCCCTTTTTTTGCCTGTGTCCCAACTTTTTTGAGACCTATTGCAGCCAGAAAATTTGAAATGTGCTCATTTTGTGGGCTTTACTTGCCTACCATCGGTGTGTTCGAGTGTGTTTCTCTGTGTTTCTCTGCATTTGGAAGTGGGCTCCCTCCTTGTTAGATGATGAGTTGAGAGAAGCCCAGATCATCTCAGTGGTGAAGTTTGGTCTGGCAGACCTACCACCCTCTGTACCAGCAAACCTCATTCAGCCTGTGCCTCTGCCACGGCTTTATCTGTAGAGTATTATAAATACGGTGTGATGCGAAAAGGTAAAATGCTGAGTGGTATTTGTGGAAATTAGTTTAATGCTGTCTTTCATGCGTTTGCAACCTGTAAGGCAGCTGCAACATCACCACGATTGTTGCATTTCACAATGTCGTCTTTCAGCATTTGAAAGTTGACCCAAATTAGAGGCTGTCTGTGTAATTTTAGGATATTTACCTCCATGTTGTGTGAACCTCGTGGCTCTGCATCGCAGCCCATTATTTACGGGGTCTTTGTCCAAATACTTGGACTGTGTTAAAAATGCCTCCTTTATTGGAGCCTTCGGCACTGTGGACCAAAATTCACTCAACTTTTCAGTCCCTCCATCGCAGTCATCGTGACGTATTCCTCGATCGCGATCCTGATGATCTGCTATGACCTCTGATGTTCGCAGAATTTCCGGAGGTACTCCCGCCAGCTGGCTCCATTCATAAATAAGTTTGTGCAGTTCATCCAGCGGTACATCACCCACGACGCCGCCGCAGCTGTGCCGTTCCTGCAGAAGCACTCTGACGTCTTGCAGTGAGTCTCTCAATATTTCGCACCAGCAGTTGCAAATGACCAACCTTCCAAAAGTGGAGTGGAATTTGATTGGACATGCCAAACACCAAGTGGAGTTGAGCTTCTCCAATCAGTTTCCACCACAGCTCTTGAATTTTTATCGATGCTAAACAATTACACAGCTGCTCTGAATCAGATATTTAATTTGCAGGATGAAGAGTGTTGATTTTTGAGCATGTGTTGATATAAACACGTGTCAGTGTGTATTTCAGTGTGTGTATATGTGTGGGTCAATGACAAATAAGCTTTAAAAAAAATTTTTTTTTTTAAAATCTACAGAATACATTCATTTGAAGTTGGAAGAGTGTGTTTAAACAAGTCTTAATGGTTGCACAACATTTACAGGGTTTTAGTACAGTTTTAGACTGTATTTGCAATTTCACCAGCCAAAAAAATGTCAGGTGGCACAACCAAAAGTTTCTTGGGGGGAAAAACACACTTCCCTCTTTTTTTTTACAAGTGATTTTTTTTTTAGTAGGTATACCTGAGAGTGTCTACTCTGCCTAAAACATTACTATTTTGTAATTGAGCTGGTTATTAAAAGTAACTTATGGATTCTTTATTGTAGGGGGCGGGTATTTTGGTTTTCCAAACAATTTAAGAATAATTAAACTATTAAACTTTGTTTATTTGAAAGGTTTTCAATATAAAATTATGCCCCCATATTCATATTATATTAATATATATTTTAAATTACATATTTAGTACATTTCACATAGTGTTAACTTGCTCGGACGGTTGCGCCATCTGACATTTTGAGGGTTTGAGATGGCAAAACATAAAATATATATTATTTATATGATAAACTGGAAATATGTTCAAATTAAACAGGTTTTATAGAATAAAATGATTCTTATTATGAATCATTTAAAATAATTTTAAACCAAAGTAGTGCACTCGGGCAATGTCACGTCATTGACCCCGTGTGTGTGTCCCAGGGGTCTGTCCTCTGAGAACCCTGACCTGGTTCAGCTGAAGTCTCTGCTCGCTGGTCTCACTCTGCCTGTGAGGTCGGGCCAGATGGAGAACGCTGCGGAGGATCGAGACGGTAAACAAATGCTGCACGCACTCTACAGTCTCACTCTACTGCAGCCCTAGACATATCTAACATCCTGTCGTGTCACTATCTACAGTATGACTCTGCAGTGGGCCTCAGTAATGGCTTACATCTTGTAAAATTACATTTTACTATCTGATTCTTCTGTCTGCCTCAGTGGTATGCAAGATCCTGTGAAGTTATGCTCTACAATCTGATTCTAATGCAAACCGGTTATAGCCAAGATTTTGTGAAGTAACATTTACTACAAGCTGGCTCTACTGTTGGCACCAATCATGTTTAACATCCTGTAACCTCATTTACATAGTTCTCTGGTTACTTCAAACTGCTGAAGCGTTGCTCTTATAAACATGAGGTAGATTGTTGATCACGAAATAAGGCTTCCTTCCCGTTTTGTCTTGGGACAACAAATTGAATCTTAAAGAGGTTGTCGGACAGAGATAAAAATGAAATTGTGAAAATTGCAGGCATTGCAGCAAATATAATTGCTGTTCTATGTGGAGCTGTCATTTAAGCACCAAGCTTCTCCACCACTGACTCACACTTTCCCTTCTGGCCCCTTCTCTTAATCTCGCTCTTCTTTCTACCACTCCTCTCTCACTCAATCTTTCACTATCTCTTTCCTCACCACCTCCTTCCTTCCCTGCTGTTTCTCTGGCCCACTCGCACCCTCTCCCCATTTTTCTCTCCCTCCCTCCCAGCCACAGACTCCTCCACAGGCTCCCTTCCTCTTGTCAGTATTTCTGCTTCGGCCCCTCTGACTGCTGGAGACATGACCAAGTACCTGAAGAAGATCTCCAAGGGTGAGGCTGTCGAAGGTAATTGGGGCCTCCTGATTTGGGGAAAACCCTCCGTCAGTAGGGCATTGCAGCCTGCCAGCTGTAAGGCATTATTATGTCCCCACCGCACACTGTGGGTAGGAGGCATACTGTTTCCAGTTGTGTGTTCGTCACGCTGTCAGTCGCAAATATCTTTCGTGCTGTATCAGTTGAAAGAGTTGAAGGATTTTCACCAAATCAGACGTAAATTCCTGCGTAGGGTAGCTGAACTGATGGGGTTTCGGAGGTCATCGAGCTAATGAAGAAGGTCATGTAAGGTTAGTTGTTCAGAGGGGCCAAAGATTAGCTTTAGGCCGTATGAGGCTCTGGCAGGCGGAGGCATAGCAGTCGACGCTCAGTGTTGGGATCTACTCGTTTAGGTGTTGTGGTCAGAAGGCTGCAATCCCCCAATAATAAGAGATTTGTGCAGTAAAATGGCTGTTGAAAACAAGGAAGAATGGCTCCTCTGAGAAAAGGTTTTACATTGACTGGATGAGGACAGTTCTCCTGTGATCTGGAAAAACCTAGTGAGTTTATCAATGGCAAAGGTCTCGCAAATAAACAAACACTTTTGGATACTGGACTTTTCCTAACCAAAAAATAAAAAATAAACGAAACGTGATTTTGACAGTTCAAATAACACTAATAGTTGGTGTTTTAAGATTTTCATCACTCTTAATTATTGCAAATGAGGGTCAAACTCAGTCCCTACCAAGAGTGACATATGTACTAGGTTTTTCCAGATGACAGAGTTGTCAAATTACATGACAAAAGAGGAAATGGTTTCAAAGAAACCACACCACAGCATTAGCTGGGTTTCCATCCAAATATATCGCAAATTTTTACCAAATTTTCGGAAATTCGGCAAAACAAAATGCGAATTTATGCGTGTTTCCATCCAATACTGTTATGCGAATATTTGGAGTTGGTTCATGGAGATAAGCAATAGGTGGCGCTAATTCTCCAGCTGTGTTACAGCATACCACTACAGAAGAAGAGGGAACAACGTGATGACGTAGTTACAGGTGCGTCTTTCAAACCCATAGACTGTGTAAAGAGATGGACGAAGCAACCGTGACGTCACCCATTGGTTTCAGCATACCATTGAGGAAGCCTCGATTTTGGCTATTTGATTTGCGCCATTTTGTTATTTTGAAACCAGATGTAATTCCTATTGGACGAGAGCGTGAACTGAATACCCGGGGAGAAGCGAGGGGTGGATCTACGGGTGGATCTTACCGTATCAGACAAGGACCAGAGAATAGCCACGCCCCTAAAGCATATACTGGCGTTATCCTTTATTCCAGTCTATTTGGGACCATAATTTACAAAAATGAACATCATGATATATCTAAGGAGACTTGAAACTTGCAATAGAGACAATATAATGTGGAAATCATTATTTAAATTATAAAACTGGTGGGAAAGTAGGGCCATTTTCTCATAGACTTCTATAGGATTGAACTTCTTTCTGCAACCACCGACGTCACCATCTGCTGGCCAGTAAATAGAATGCAAATTTTGGAGATTTCCGCAATGGCCTCAGTTTTCAGACCCGAGTGCTGCGTCCATCTTTTTATACAGTCTATGTTCAAACCTCAAAACAAACAACAGCAACAGAAGAAGGCTATGGACCAAATGGAAGAAATATCACGATTATATGCTCTTACAAGAGTATTGATAACAGCGCTGTGCGCGTTCATAATCGTGTTGAAAGCATAGATATATATATATTTAGAACACTAGATTGGTGATGATGTCATATTTACATTATGCAAAGAGAAGCGCCCGACCGCCATGTTGATACACCCAACTTCTTCATAAAAATGAATGGTTTCCTATGGGGCCAATTTCAAATAAGTGAATATAAGCGTTAAAATGCCGAGATGTGCGGCTGCCTTTTGCAGCAATATTCATTTGAAGGGCTGTAATAAAATGTTTCATGCGTAAGTTAACGTAGAAACGCAAATGTGTCACTTTAATAGAAAAAATTGTGTTCGCGTGCTCACTAGCTAATTAGCCGTCCCATTGACTTGAACAGACCGCTGACTAAAGCAAACACTAGCGATTGATAACGGTCACCAGCGAGCAACCTTGGTACCCTTACCATCGCGAGGACTGCATTTGCTTAGTAGTTAATAATATTAACAAGGTAGCTAACAAGCTAGCTACTCGTAATTGACATTCAACGACAATACTTCTTACCTGCATAATATTTAAAACAGTGGACAAGTCGCTTTGTCTGTTTATACAGAGTTCCTAAAGACAAGGAGGGGAGAAAGGCTTCGCTGTTTCAAATCAGGAGAAAAAACTTTTCTCTATCCCCTCGATCCATGCTGTGCAGTGATAATTTTTGAGAGCATTGTTTTAACGGAACAGGGGCAAAGATGAAGCTTGGCAAAGAAGTAGCCAGAGTTAACTAGCGCTTCCTTTTAACAACGTTGGCATAAGCCATATGATTCAATATAAACAATTCGGTTGACGGCAAATATGCTCAACCAGGGTACAATGAAGTGGGGAAATCAGAGAGCAATTTGATAACGTATACGGACTTTCATCGATGTTTCTTATAACGGCGAAAACTTCCAAGCAATTGTCTTATCAGAGGGTCATTAAAAGCCTCGGTCACGTTGACTTTACTTTTCTGCTCGCACTTTAACGTTGACACCGAGTCACATTTCGATCTTCCCTTTAGTAAGTGTGCCACTTTCCATCGTCCAAAAAGCACATATTTAGGGAGACAAAATGTTGCTCTGCTCAGCGATACCAAAATAACACCGACTCGCACGCAAGTGTTTTTGAAAATGTAATTTTAAAGTAGGTGAAAATGAATGGGAGTCTATGGGCGAATTTTACTTAGGGGTGTATATGCTCCTGGAACAGATGCTTCATTTGAGCGAACCCAATCAGCAATCTAGTGTTCTATATATATATATATCAAGGGCTTCGAATCAGATATGGCTATGTCCAAAGTCCTACCATAGCCACATAGCCACATAGCCACTTCTGGTTCTAAGCCCTCAATACATGGTTGAAAGCCACCCAGAGACGAAGAGAGTTTGCAGTGGCCTATATGTCATTTGATTATGAGCGTCACCGTTTATTCGCTACATCTGTTTCCAGAGCACTTATTCGCATTTTCCTTTTATCGATACACCAACTTTTCCACCTCCTCCAAGCGTAAAAACTTCTTTTGCGATATTTGGAAATTTTTTTTGAATTTTCAGTGTTTCCATTCGGGTTTTCAATGCGCAAATTGAAAATGCGAATTAAAACAGGTGGATGGAAACCCTGCTAGTGGCTGCTTTGGGGAGCCTCCCTGTACAGAAATTTCTCAAAATAGCTGGCTGACAATCTTAATGACGAATACAGGGAGATAATCCAACTGACGAAGAAAATTCTGCCAAAAGTGCATATTTCAGCCGTAATGACTTCCTCGTTCAAATTAAGATGACAATATGCAAGTTTCTTCTTAACTGTTAGGCCACATAGCAAAGATTTGAATGAAATAAGGTGAACATTATTATCACCCCGGCTTATAATGCGGGGGGATATAGTCAAGGGTGCGGTTGTCCGTCTGTCCGTCTGTCTGTGAACATTTCGTTTCCGGAGCATAACTTGAAAACCGTTCAATATTTTTTCACAAAACTTGGTGAGCACATAAATCATGACCTAACGTGGTGCCTTTTGCTAATCTGAAGTTGATAACGTGGGGCCGGCGGGATGCGCCATCTCCTCATGGCTCTTGTTTGTGAGTGTCCCCACCTTCACCCTCCAAGCTCTTCTTGCAAGGGCACTTCACTCAAGCTGAGCAGGATAGGAAAGCTTTGGTGCCATTTCTAATTGCACATCGGGAGCTGGTCTTTAAACTCTGGTTTGAATCTGAGCTTCTGGAGAAAGCAGCCATCTAAAATAAAAACATAATCATACCGCTTCTCGTTTTGTCCTGTAACACCTGGGAGAACAAGTTAGAACGCTGGACCCCTCCAAATACTGGCGTTGACAGTAAGTTTCTGGCATAATCAGATCTAGCATGTGGCCTTTGAATCCAAAGCCAAGTTGGATTTTCTTTAATCCCAGACAATTTGATGAGCATCTGGCTGGGTCTCGCTCTCAAGTAAAGACGGAAAACGAACAGTTCTCAGGCTTTCAGCTTAGGAGTTTAAAGGTGATGGATACAAGATTTTTGTCAACATTTCTAAAAAAAAAAATACAAATTCCAATGAAGTTGGGATGTTGTGTAAAACATGAATAAAAACAGAATACAATGATTTGCAAATCCTTTTCGACCAATTGCTTGCTCATACTGATGGATTAACCATTACAGAAACATAAAAATTCTTTTGGCAATTACCAACACTGTTAATTTAGGGCAGCTGTGGCATAAACATTGGGTGGTGGTCTAATCAATTTGTTAAGCTCTGTACATCAAGCAAGAATGGGAAAGAATTCCACCGACAAAGCTTCTACAATTAGTGTCCTCAGTTCCCAAATGCTTATTGAGTGTTGTTAAAAAGAAAGGTGATGTAACACAGCGGTAAACATGCCCCTGTCCCAGCTTTATTGGATCACGTTGCAGGCATCAAATTCAAAATTAGTGAACATTTCCAAAAAAAAAAAATACAGTCAATCAGTTTGAACCTTAAATATCTTGTCTTTGTAGTGTACTCATTTGAATATAGGTCAAAAGGTATTTGCAAATCATTGTATTCTGTTTTAATTCACGTTTTGCACAACGTCCCAACTTCATTGGAACTGGGGTTTGTACGTCAGCAGGGCTACGTGAAAGGTGCAGAATGAAAGTACTTATTTTCCTGCAAAAATTAAATTTATTCAGATTTTTACTACTTTCTGTTTTTTTTTTTTTTTTTTGGGTCAAAAATTACTATTTATTTGCAACCCCATTTCCCACAAAAGTTGGAATCCTGTGTAAAAATCAATAAAACCAGAGGACAATGATTTGCAAATCATTCAAACTCTATATTTAAGTGAAAATAGCACAAAGACAACATATCAGATGGTGGAACTGAGAAATTTTATGGAGAGCAGCAGTGTAAGTTTCCCTTCCGTCAGTCCGTCTGTCTGCACCAGTTAGTCAGACCGATTCCTCAAAAACCACTCATCAGGTTGTTTTTAAATTGCAGTCATGCATTCTACACTTCATGGAGAGGTACATGGAGAGGTTTCATGAAACTGTGATGATTTTTTCAAAAATTACTTTTGTTTTGTATATTTTGAACTTCACCACTGCAAATGTTGTCTGACCAGAGTCTCGAAAACTGCTTATCACATTGTTCTCAAATTTCATCAGGCATTTTATACTTCATGCAGAGCTGCAGTGCCAATTTACATGAAAATATGCCATAATCTCTTCAGTGCACAAGGGTCAGGGGTATTTGCGAGCTATGCTGACTTTTTCACGTTTTCTCTTACAGACGTCTTGGAGGTCCTCAGTGAGGTCGATGAGAAGTCACGGAGAAGCCCTGAGGTCATTCAGTACTTTGTTGTAAGTGTCCCTGCGCTTTCAATCTAGTGTTTGATTTAGAGCGTTTGGCCATGGCGCTGCATCATGGCCGATTCTCTCCCACCACAGCTGCCCCATTTCTCATTAAATCCCGCCAAAGCTGCCTTTTTTCAGATTAAAACCCACCACAGTGACCCTTTTCTTCTCAAGGAAGGTCTTTCTCAAGGATTGTCTGTAGTGAACAGACTAGGGGGATTCGCATCGCAAAAGGGTCATTCCATGTCAATTCAACAAATGCCTCCCACCTGACCATCTCAGATTTGTCTAAAATTATCACAGAAAGACCATGTACTTAATAGGATATGTGCAACGTTTCAGTTAAATATCTTTAGTTTTGACAAAAAAAATTTATAAAGATGGCAATGTTTTGCTGATTTTCGCACTCCTTTTTGCAACATCAAATAAAAGTGGATTTTTAGGAGGCAATATCTCTAGTTATATCAATGCCATGGGCTCAAAAAATTTCCACAGTGTAGCATCTATGCCCAGTACTCTTGTGAAACACATTTTCAATGGCAAATATGTTTTTATTAGGGAGCTGTAGCTGTTTGAAATTGCTAATATATTTGACAAAGTTGTCTGTAGCACCAACTTTGAAGGCCAATTATGACCAAAGTTATGCAGGTAGAGATTATGATTGTTCAGGGTAAAATGTATGCCTTTTGGAAATAATTTGTTTTGCTTTCAGAGTGGAGTTGTATTTCTCTTGTAATTGTAATTTGTTATTCAGAAAGAATAAAAAAGCCTTTTTATCATTTAAAATCTGCAGAAGGCGGGTAGGGTTACATCCTTAAAGCCACAAAGCAAGGAAAGAGACAGGTGTTAGGAATGAAGGCATGCAAGTTACCACTACAAATGAACTGCCCTTTCCTGGCAGGCTGCTGCTTGCTTGCTATTCCTTTAACTTAATGCCTTTTTGAAAGTGAATTAGGGAGAATTAGTGTTTGCCTCCTGCATCAATGGCCCGAATAACAAAGCATGGGATCTGAATTCTCAATGCGGATTGTGTAACTTGATAATGTCACTGAACTGTTTTGAGCCAGGTTGCTTCTTTACAAGACTCTTGAGTGCCATCGGCAGTTTGGTGTCCGTCTTCTTCCTTTTCCCTCCTTTGTCTGCTCTTGTAATCCAGGAGTGCAATTTTCAACTGGTTTGCAAATTTTCCATTTTTGTCTTCATGAATATACACGACAATCAAAGAACAGTTGTTGCACCTGCCAGAAAATTGGAGTGAGCGCATAATTTCTCAATTTAGCCCTCACTCCATTTCAAGGAAAGTTTTTTTTTTTTTTTTAATGGATTTAAAGGTATACTGTGTAGGATTGATTTGTTGTAGTTTGTCAACACAAAATTCAGAGTTGGCCTGTCCTCTGCAGCTCAGTGACACCAGAAGTGCACTGCTTGTTGGCTGCACTTCGAGCTGTGCTCTGAACTAAATACACACTGACATCCTGTACAGACAATAGGTTGCTGGCGCACTCGTAAATGGAAAATCCTACTCTGTGTACCTTTTATAAGTGGTTGGTATTAAGTGATGGTTTTCTTATCAGATTCCTTCAGCGCATTTTGCAGTGCAGATTTGACTGGCAGATTGTCTATTGTTTTCTTGTTTCCAGAATGATCTTCAGAGGCTCATGAGCTCCCCAGAAGAGCTTTGCCGTAACATGGCCTTCAGCCTGACCCTGCGTTTCATACAAAACAACCCCAGGTAAGCAATCGCTGCTCTCAGCTTGCAGAAAATTCTGGCATCCTCCTGGACCTGTTTAAAAACCAGCCCCTCCCCCTTTTTTACTTTTCCTCTATCACTCAGCATGGCTACGGAATTCCTGCCCACGTTCATGTATTGCTTGGGGAGCGGGAACTTCGACGTGGTGCAGACGGCATTGAGGAATCTTCCGGAATACGTTCTGCTCTGCCAAGGTAGAGCTGCCATTAATTTCACTACTGCTGCCTGGCCCCCTAACCCCTCTAATTTTTACCCCCACAGCCTTCTATGGGCTGTTTGGTATTGTTATACCCTGTGTTAGCCACAGGAGCTTCAAATTTGGTATGCTGGTTCTTTGGGAGCAATAGGTGTGCAACATAAGGGTCATTAGTGGATTTGATCTTTGACCTTGGCACAGTGACCTTGAACTTAAAAATTTTGTTCAGGCAATATTTCCAAAAATATTATCCACAGCAGCTTTAATTATGGTATGCAGATTCCTTGTGAGGGTTAGGTGGACAACGTAAGGGTCATTATTGGATTCGACTTTTGACCTTGACACACACAGTGACCTGTGCCTTCCCATAGTTGTGTGCTGCTATTTATTAATAATTAGTTAAGGGCTGTGGGGTTCTCTCAGCACTCAGTGTTTGGCTTGTTATGGTCTACATTGCCAATGTATGTGGACACCTGATTGGGTGATGTTGTCATGTTAGGTCTCGCTCAAAGTCTGCTTTCCGATTAGTCCTTGAAGTGTTGATCAGGATGGGGTCAGGGCTCTGTACAGGCCCTTTAAATTCCTGTATGCCACTCGTGACCTTGCTGTTTGCTTGGGGATTCCGTCAAGACAGTCTTCCTCAGCCTGTTGCAAGAATAGGATCCTTATCTGGACTCTGTTTTATGTAGTCTAAAGATCTTTCCTCAGTGGAACAGAGAGGCCTGGTTCAAACCATAGAAAAATACCCCAGACAGAAGAGTGTCAACATACGTTTGGCCATGCAAAGTGTTGTTATCATTTATCTCACGCTCGTCTGCCAGGCTGTTTAGAAGTGCCTCAGGGGTGGACTCAGTTCTGCTGGGTCCACTGGCACCAGGGCATAATCTGTCAAGCCTTCATCCAGTTTCCCTTCACATGTATACATCTTGGAAGGGAAAAGGGAAATGTTCTAAAAATAGATGTGCCGTATTCAATGTTCTGGGAAGCACAAAATGCATGTCGAAACAGACCTTCTGCTTTTGTCTTCTTGAACAAACAAATGCCTCTTTGACTTGTTGCTTTTCTTGACATGACTTGTAATTCACCGTTAAACTCCAGAGAAGGGAACAGGGAAAACTTTGTTTTTATTTCTAAATTGCATTGTCTGTCAGAGAAAAAAAAAAAATTAGCTTGTTTTTATAAATACTGCAGCTACTCATCCAGTTAATGAAGCAAGACTGCTAATTGCTATGCTCTGTTTAGTCACAGTTGGGGTAATAATTAGTGTCCTTTCTTCTCCCCAGAACATGCCGATATATTGCTTCACAAGGCCTTTCTTGTGGGCATCTATGGGCTGATCGACACCAGCTCCATGATCTCTGAGTCCATGAAAGTCCTGCGCATGGAAGCGACGACGTAGATGCGACCAGAACAAACTGCTTTTTTTTACTACGCATCTGTTTGGAATGTGTTTTAGGTTTCCATGTCAACAAGGCTTGAGCACCTTGTCTGAGAACTAAGCAGTCAGATTAGTTATTTGTCGTTTCTTTTTCATTTTTACATTTGTCTGTGGTGCAGGATTTTGGGATGTTGACATTAACTTAATGCAGAAACACAAAGGATCAGATAGTTGTGGTGATTGAGTTTGTCATGAAGAAAAACATTCAAGCCTCACCAATGTCATTAGTATGTTTTCTGTCCCTCAGATGTGATATGTGTACTATAAACATTTTTGTATCAGGATTAAAATTTTAAAAAGTTTGACGATGGTGGAAAGAAATGTCTCTCTGGTATTTTGTTTGATACACAACATAGGCATAAGCATGTGGATGAAACTTGACCTGGTGCTGTTTCTCATGCTTCAGGTTAGGCCTCATAATTCAACTGAAGGAAAATGGTGACGCTGTTGCATAATTACATTGCAGATGATTGCGCTTAGGAAAAGGGACAGACGATTAATTCAACTGCGATTATTTTAAGCGAAACAAGAATAACCTCCGCCATGGGGAAAACAGGCCTGCTCGCTCCTTTTGTTTTCCTTCAGTCATACCTGATCTGGTCCTGAATAAACAGCTACCAAATATGAGCATGTACTGAGTATCTTCATGTATTTACATGCACATTGGTGCTGAACGAAGCTACTCTAAGGTCTGCAAAATCATCTTCTTTTAACTAATCCCTCTCTCCCTGTTCCCATCTACTTTGCTCAGTTGGCAGTCATTCATTTGAATCGCTGAATTACTAATTTGAATCAGTTGACAGTCCACTTAATTTAGATGTCATTTTTGTACGTCACGTGGAAATTTACATGGTCATGAAAAGGTACGGATTTGTACTAGTGTTTTGCTTGATTTTTTTTTTTTTTTTGGGCTTATATTTTGCCATTTGGTGCGAATGCTAAAATAATTCATGTCATGTTTAATACCCTTAACAAAATGTTTTCTACCTCCACTGTATTTTGATGCTTAGAAGCTGGATAAATCAAGGGCTATGAGGTTCTTTATTCTTAGATTTTAAAAAAATCTGTCAACATTTGTAAAATTTGCAACAGATTTGCATGAATGTGTTTGCTAGGTTATTTGTACATTTGACCATTTCACGCAAGTGTGAAAATAATTAAATCTCAGATTTATGTTCGATCAATAAAAAAAAATGTTTTCCACCTCAAATTTTAAACACTTAAAATTTGGGTCCATCTTAAAATGAATCACATAATTTTGAATCAATCTTTAATTATTGGGGGGTAGTCAATTGTGAATCCCTAGATGTACCCAATACAATGCTTGGTTGGGTCTTTGCCTCAATCGTTGCCTCATTGTTTAAGGAACAACATTGTGAATTTGAGTGGTAATTGTCTTGTATAGAGGAACTCAAAATTTGCATTAAGAAAGTGCCTGTCGTGCATATCATTTTTATGAAGACCTTAAGATGCTTGCCAAATAAAAATATGCAAGATTGTAGTGATGCGCCACAAATATGTGAACACTCCTTGGCCTGAGGCTGTTTTTGTGCTGGAAACTTGGCCTCTGTCTTCTCTGAAAGGAAAGTTCAGATCCTATAGCATACAGTGATATATTTGATTCTGTGACTGTTCAAGGGTTTTTCCTACTCTGTGTTGAAGAATTTCACTGGCCTACAAAAAGCTGACCTGAACTCCATCAAACACTATTGGGGTCAACTGGAGTTAGCCTTTCCTGATCATTCTCCATCACTACCTGACCTTTGAATGTTTTTTTCTTTTCTTTTCTTTTCTTTTTTTTTGCTGGAATGGAATTTAATCTTTAGCCACAATCTAATGGAATGCCTTCACAGGTCAAAGCAAGGAACGAATCAATATTCCGTTATCAGCATGTTGCCACCGACTTGGCCAACATCTCATTTGTAGTGTATTGTTCCCATATTGATTAAAAAGTTCTTGAACACGGATTAAAAATTTTGATGGAAAAATATTCCTAAACTGCTTTCTTTAGAGCAGTGGTTCTCAAAGTCGGTCCTGGTGCTTCACTGTGTATGCTAGTTTATGTTCCAGGCACAACTGCAATCTTAGGATTTTTAACAAGCTGTCGATTTGTCTTAATTGGTTGCATTTCATGTTTAGAGCAGTTATTTATCCTCTTAAGCCACATTTTGATGGAAATATCTATTCTGCAATGAAGAATAAAAACTTTTGAAAATACTGTGCTTATTTTTCCATATTGTGAGGATTTTCAGGTAAGAACATTTATAAATGGATCAAATTAGAGAAAATCAGTAAGCTCCAAATTAGGTTGCTGCACACAGGTGTTTTGAACTCTGTCAAAGTAATTTGCCTAGCTGCTGGGTTAGCTCACTCGGTCACGGCACCGCGTTGCTGAGCAGTAGTGACAATCATGACGCGGGTTCGATCCCCGGTCATACCAGTTGGCAGTGGTTGGCAGCTTTTTCAGAGCAGCACACAATTGGCTCTGCTCCAATTGGGAACGGAATGCCAGGTTGGGATATTAAAAATAGTCGCTTTGTTTGTTGCTGAAGTGCCTCCTGTTGGTCAGCCAAGCACTCATCAGAAAGATTCTGAGCTTGCTTATCTTCAGGTATCCTCCGCCCTCGTTCTGAACTTGCAAAGTTTCGACCCATGAGTGTAAAGAAGCAGTCGCACTCAGCAAAACTTGGCCGATTTGTTCCTTATCAAATCTTGGATGTGTGACTACGGAAGCCATTAGCTGAAACTTTTTTTCTGGATAAACATGGTGGCGTCTAGTGGCAGCAGCACTAGGTTCGATGTCAAATTGGTGAAAACATCGTGTTGCCTTTTGTGTCAAGACACAAAGAAGCATCACCACACACAGATTTTGCGAAGGTCAGTTTTTCCTCCATTTTTTTTGGTGGCGATGTAGTGCGTGGATTTTGACAACTACGTAAATGGGTCTTGGCAAAGAAAATGTCGGGGAGCAGCATATCAACTTTCTTTCACACATCCGAGGCTTGATGAAGAGTAGCGGAATCTGCCGAGAAGTTCCGAGTGGAAGCAGTAGACGGGCGCATGCTTCGTGGGAGAGCCGCGAACTGGCCCCCTCTCCCGAGTTGGCAACATGGGGTCGCGTACGAGCAAGACTTGTGCATAGTTCTCAAATTGGGCATTCCAGATTCGGGTGGGATTGGAGATGCCAAATTTATGAAAAAGAAAAAAAAAAATCTGCCTTAACTTAATAAAATAAACATGAAACAAACCAGGTGTGACTATTGTTTGCCAAATAAAATATGAAATTTCAAAAATCATGGCATTTATGCATCTGTCAAATGCAGCCTATGAGGATAAATAACTGCTCTAAACATGAATGTACCTAATTAAGATAAATCAACAGCTTGTTAAAAATCCTATGATTGCAACTGTGGTTGGAACAAAAATCTGCAAACACAGTGGGACACTAGGACAGAGTTTGAGAACCATTGCTTTAGTCATGGCTGAAATTACCTCTTAGAAGGGTAGACCATAAAATCTGTTGGTTGATTATTGATACTGAATGCATGACAAAAGGTGTTTCCTCTGTTAAGGTGTGCTATGCACTGTACTGTGTTAAAATAGCAGCTGTCAATGTTGATGGGGCTGATGTGCTGAGAAATGTACAGTCTTGTCATCTGTCATTCATTGTTTCTGGGTAAAAACTCAGCCTTTCCACATTTACTGTTGTTATTGCCTAAAAATGCAGTAGCGTCTGAATTTTTTAGTTTTATTGAACTGTTTCAAATAGCAAATTTGCAAATTGAATATTCTTCAAATATTTTGTTAATGTGGCAACGGCCACTAGTAGTAGAAACACTTGAATTTAGAAAGCTGACTTGGAAGTCAGGGCAAGAAAAAGCAACATTCCAAAAAGCACTTATCAAAAGGTTTTTTCAAAATGGTCTAATGAAAACAACCTCAGGAAAAGCTTGAGACCTGAATTAATATTTGGAACTCAACATTTTTTTAATGTATTGGATTTACTGCCTTTACAAATGCACCTTTATGAATCTTTTATTCTTCTTTACTTTTAGAAGTTCCTTCCTACCCAAAGGGCAACTTGAGGGACTCTTGATTTAAGCTGTGTCCATTTCTCTGTGCTCTCATGCCTTTGATTTTTGGTCAGGCGACCTTTGCATCTCTCACTTGCTAGTTCCTTTTTTAACGAATGAATATGAGAATAGCAAACCTGACATTTAATCATACCAAAAATTCTGTAGTATTTGTTGGCAAATATCCATAAATGGATGTAAAAGTATGCATTAACCCTTTACTTCCTAAGAGTAAATGCTCTCTCTTAGTTGCTGTGTTTAGACTGATCAAGACCTTTATTTTATGTTTCACTTCATTGCTATCCTGTTTGAAACCATCAGAACATGCCTTTTAGATGATATTTGCATAAGCATATGCCATAGTTACTCGCAAAAATTTTAAGATTTTTGCCTGCGAATTTTAGTAATCAGTGGCGCACAATCTATTTGACAGCATCTATTTGACAGCGATTCAGACACTTTGGACTTCAAAAGTTTCTTGATGATGAGACTCTGAAAGCTACATGAGTGTTTCTTCTGTTAGTACAGACGATTTATCTGACTCCTCTTTAAGTGAAAGTGAGTCTGAATGTGAAGACAATATGGGCGATGACCAACGTCAAAATGGAGTTCTTCAACTTTTCTTTGTGACGGTGTGTTGTTTAGCTTGAAGTTATTTCTGTACTGCGCTTTTAGTGAGGGCACCATGAAAAGAAACTGACAAGCTGAAACTCTTTGGAAGGAGGGGCTTGGTATGTTTTTCACTCCTTGGCGGTAAAGGATTAAACCTTAAAACCGGCTGGGTGCCAGTCTTCTGTCAACATTTCAAAAGAAAACCTCCATGTGAAACACAACCAACTATTGCGCTATCCTTTTTCTTTTTTGTCATTGTTCTTTTCACCTCTGCCAAATGAAGTTGGCAGGAGTTTGTGATTGGTGCCGTTTGTTTGTTTGTGAACAAGGTAACTCAAAAAATAATGAATGGATATGTCTGAAATTTTGTGGGTGGGTCACTATTACATCAGGGATGGACCCTATTGATTTTCACCGCGATCAGTCAAACAAAATGGCCGCCATGGCAGCCATCTTGAAATCATATGACACGTGATAACTGAATTTTGCTCCCATTCACCAAGATTTGGACTGTGCTGCCTTGGAGGAGGTTTGCACTCGAGGAGTGCCTCTAGTTTTAATATTGCGAAGCTAGCCAAGATGCAAGAATGCATTCTGTACAGCTTTTTTCTTATTCATTGGCATAGAAATGTACTTGTGCCCTGTGGCTTCTGGGCTTGGAGCTGGCATACTGTTGAATGAGTGAAGCAGTGAGGTGTGGGGGAACTATGATGAAGAGCCGTCCTGAGCAAGTGTGCGGAAGAAAGGCCATTGACAAGACTGGATGTGGTCAAATGGGTGAGCATGTCAACTCACATGAGTTTAGCCCTATGTTATCTCCATCCTGGTTTTTTAGCTTGCAATTCAGCTGGTGGATGACTGATAACAGTATTCAAAATCTTCTTTTTTATTTAACCATTTTGGTTTGTGGTTCAGAGGGCAAGGGGCATTCCCTCAGGAATCTCTCACTTTTTGACCTTGTTCTTTGAGACATGAAAAAATCTTTTAAAACAATTTTTTTCTGTTACCCTACTCGATAACGTCAAAATGATCTGTGAGGTCCATAAATATTGGGACATTGGCAATATTGTTATTTGTTAGCTGGCTACCGCTGAATATTGGTGTGGAATTGAAATTATTCTCATTCCTGGTGCAGTCTCCGCTTGAATTTGATTATTGGTGAGTATTTGGTACACCAGTAATCCAAATTGAGTGAACATTGCAGGAATTACAGCATAATTTATATGTGCTCCCCCATTTTGTGGACATGAAGGTGACTTAATAATAAGTGGTTCGGCTGTTCCACGGCCATATGTGTTACTCTCTCATTACTTAATTTGCAAGTAAACTAATTAAAGGTCTGCAGTAGATTTCACATGCGCTATTTGCATGTGGAGTCTGTTGCAGTTAATTTAATATTAAGGCCCAATCCCACTGGTGCGTTATGATGACAGAACAATTGAACCCTTACTACCAAGGTAAAGATTTCAACTTCTGCCCACTGCAGCTCCACTCTGAAAGATCACTACCTTGCTGAGGGAACTGGGAAAAGGCTAGTCTGTCCACGAAATATGAATGATCAATTGTGTCAAAGGCCTTGGATAGATCAACAAACAGAGCAGCACAGTGTTGTTCGCCATCAAGAGCACAGACAATACCATTCACAACAAGAGTTACTGATGATACAGTCAATATTCAGATCTTTATTGTTTCAACCCTCATGAAGTGGAAGCATGTTCAAACCTCATGAGGTAGATGCAGGTGCAGTTTTTTAGATGCTTGGCAAGATTATTGACTGAAGGGAAAGATTAAAAATATGCGGTAAGGATCGTGCTATAATTGGAGCAGGTAACTTCTACAGTCCAGAGTCCAGAAGATCAACAACAGCAGACTTCTTTGGGTTAGTTTTCAAAAGGGCATCACTCACTTCAGATTCAGAAAAAAGCTAAACGAGAAACTACGATGTTCCTTGTCATTCAGTAGCAATGGTCCTGATTGGCAAATATTTTGTTTACGTTGACCCATCCTATTTGCAATATCTATCAGATTTTGATTCATTGAATCAAATAGATGGCCTGCACCAATAAACTGATCATTAAAAGCATTAAAAATTTTCAATTTGTTACTTTTGGGATCAGAGTCAAACCTTAACTGTGGGCGAAGGGCATGGGCAGTTATTATTCAATCATTTGTTTTCCAAAATTTAGCTGGATTACCAGCAATTTTATGTAATAGATTGAGAATTTAAAAAAAACTGATTTTGCTTTCCAAATCATGGTAGCACACTTGTTTCACGGCTGTCTGAACAAAATCTGACCCAAAACTGCCTTTGCCCATGCTGGGTTCCTTCCAGTTGATACTTAAGATAATTCATATGAGAATCGCAGACTATAGCTGTCCTTAATCCATAATCTCCTGAAAGGAGCAAATTAGTCAGCAATGGCGTTAAAAGCATGAGAACAATATGCAAAGGCCAGGTGTGGATTAGATATGAATGACAGCTTGTCTAAGTCGCACATATTTCAATCGTGTAAGAACCCCTGATTCTCAAAATTGTGAGAAATATGATATGTGGCTTTGACCTATGCAGTTTTACATTCCTAATACAGGTAATAGGGCAGTGATGCCTAAAACCTTGAGGAGAAACGGCACTAGATGAATATGCCTGAGCCATATTAGTAAGAATAATGTCAATCAGGAAAGATTTGAAGCTATTTTTTTGCACTGAGTCATCTTGATTTAATATAGGCATGGGCAACGCTCTGCATAAACTCTAATGGAATGCGTAACAGCTGAACTGGGGCGGTAAACAAGCCTCAGAAAACTTATAAAAAAATGACGTAAATACCATTTTCATGCAAAAAGAACACCATGGTTTGATTAAAAGCAACCTTTTCAATAGGATACCCGCATTTCATACATGAACTCTCGCGTATTCGCCAAAAAACGTGATTTGAACAGAGCTATTGTTCGCCCGTTGGATAAATGCGTGACCTCAATTTGCGCAGTGTTTACAAATTTTCAAGTGCACGGCGTGGCAAAAATAACCATTTAGGAGGTAGATTTCAAATAGCCCGCACCGACGTCTTATCCCAGCTACGGCCCTGATTTGCTTACAGCCATCTAATTTGAGAAATTACGAGTCTGTTTGTCCAGGCTAGACCTCCAGGGGATGTGAAATAAGTTCGACAGAAGTTGGTGAAGTTCGTCGCGAGTTCGCCGTGATTTCTTCTCAACAATAGCAAGAAAGGTGAGCGTATTTTTACCCTACCCTACATAGTTTGTTGACAGAATATCCTGTGACCCTATTTGTGAATTTTCAGTAAAATATACCAAGGAATAAACCGGCGCCAGGCCTTTGAGGCCCACTGGTCACAAGATTCATTCACGTATATGCTTCAATTCGAGACTGCAAGGATGGAAATCTGAATAATCAATTAGGAAAAATTCTCAGCTCTCTTGGTAATTCTGTATATCGTTAAAATATTTTGTTAATCGGATTATGAAAGAAGACTGAAAATAAGCCCCCGCTTTTTGTTTGGGTGTAAAAGCGTGTATTTAAAGGAGAATACATTGTATATTGATTAAGCATTGAACTCTGCATAAGTCGAACTGTTTTAATATTTGTTGATGACATTGCTTCGGCTTCCTGGAAGCAAGTATGCTGCAAAATCTGCTGTCTAGCGAGCATTTCAGGTTCGATGTACTGAGTAATAACGCCGCGGAAACTTAAACTGGCCCGTCATTCTGCCGAGTAGTCTTACTAAACTAGTTAAATGTCTGATTGCTAATCAAGCAAAGGGGAGGTTTCTGCCTCACCAAACTAACCTCCGACTGCACGTCACTGTGTTTTACTATGAATTATTCACAGTAGCTCATTGAAACTATCATGAGAGGAGGGTATATGGACATGGTAAAAAACAGTGCAAAGTTCTTTTTTTTTTTTAAATCACCACGGGTTATTGAAGGGGAACGTTTGATTCATTTAAGTGGCAGTGGGAGGGCAAACAACTGCCGGCATCAGCGACTTCACTGCATTTTATATAGTAATGGGCGAGTAGCGTTAATGTTTGGCCTCCCACCGATAATTTTGACATTTTTGCAGGCCATTAATCCAAAAAAACTTCACTGGCAACCCATTCATACCATTTTTTTAATATCAATGCAAAACCTAATGTTTGTTGAACATAATTGGGTGAAATTCAATGCATTTTCCATTAAAAAAGGGCCTAGGGGCGCTGCTGTACTTCAGAAAAGGGTAGATGACTTTAGCATCAATTATTTCTGTTAGGGTACCCTAATGGATAATTTGGCCTGGTTTATTTCTGAATAGACTGTATTTTCGAAAATGCCCTCAGGCTTCACCCCCCAATTTTCACAATGGGTTTTGTTGAAAAATACCGAAATCAGTCATTTTTGGGACCCTGTGGCTCTGAGACCCTTTCCTGTAAAGGCGTTGGACTTGTGGCAAACTCTTCGTCTGTGTCTTCTGTACTTCGCTGCAAAAAATCATTAGAAAATAATAAAAACTTTGTTCTCAGCAACTCAAGAAATGTTGTCATTTTATTCATTTGTATTGCCCATGCCTATTTAATAATAAATTTTGTCAAGTTTTGGTTAGTACACACAGGCTATCATTGAGGCCATCACATGCTGGTTTTCCCAAAGAAAGGCCAAATCCCCCATCATTAAAATTTCTGTTCCAGTGTAAGAAGAAATATGCGAACTAAATTGTCTGTAGCGCAAGGGAGGGTTGAAGGGGGTTAATATTCCCCAAAAACTGTTACCTAGTTAATTAAACTAAGATTTACTGACAAGAGCCACACATTCAAACTTTTGAAACAGAGGGTGAGATTAGAACAGATACTGAGCACTAAACATGTTTTAGCATCGATAGCTACACCATGTCCTCTCCCTCTTCCATCTGCTTTAAAAAGGGTGGATCCACCAAGATGTCCATCAGAACCTTAGACAGATTTTATTTTAGCCAAGACTCAGAGATTACCACAATATCCAGATTTGCCCCTTGGATCACTTGGTCCATTTTAGAAGCCAAGCTTCTCACATTCAGGAGTAGCAGCTCAAGCCCATATTTGGATTTGAAAACTGATTAAGAGTCTAAAATAGATGGTTCAGTATCAGCAGAATTGCACTGAGTCATAGATGGGTTTCTGTGCAACGTCGTCGCAGATATGCGCGCGCAGCCAGGGGGCAGAAAGCGGGACATTTTTCATTGTTTTCAAGCGGAGTCAAGCAGCAAAAAGAAGATGATGAGGAGTAGTTGTGCTGTTATCTGCACAAACCGGCAAAAGGATGGATGGAAATTTTATAATATCCCGAGGGGATCTCATCCTTTTGCCAAAAGACGAAGAAGATTATATTAGGTATATTTTGGGGTGTTGGTGTGTGATGGACTTGAGGCAACTCTGTCAGGTGTCGCTTTGGTCGGCTGAAGTTGATGTTTTTTAGCTTTTGTGGCTCAACCTTTTATCGGGACACCAGATCATGGCTGGCAGAGATAGGGTGGGGCTTGTTTACGATGGAATAGCTTCCTTTTCGGAAACAGAGAATACAAACTTTCGTGCAGGCTGTGCAGTGGTCCATATTTGCTGTCAGCCCCTTGCATGTCTCAGGGAAAAGGACAGAATTCAGGGACAATGCACAATATAAGGAGGGCCTAGCTTTGTGAATGTAGGCAAGTCTGATGTAATCATGATGATATAATAAATGTTACCCATCCCCAGTCATAATAAGGCTTATTGTGCAATTGTGCAATGACCTATGGCTGTTGAAATGTGACATAACCATTGTGAAATCAATAGCGAAGAGACTACGCCCACGAATGACCCTTCCATGTCTCATTTTTGGGGATTTTAACACTTTTTTGAATTTCTCAAAGTTCAAAAATTGCAATTTCTGAAAAACACGTTTTTCTCAAAAATTTCCCAACGGATTTTTTCCCCCGTTTTCTTACATGTATTCTACACCATGTTCTGGAGTATATATCATTGGTTTCATGCCATTAGAATTTTTCTGACTTTATTATGGTTAAAACCCACTGTGTATGGCCATTTTTTTTTTTTTTTTACACATACAGAACAGTTATAAACTGATGTCGGACCAAACCAAAGTATTGAGGGCTAACTTTTTTTTTTGTTGTTGTTTTGGAGTGTGACTAAATGTGTCATTATTTTGGGGAGATTGTTCATTTTCTTAGTTCTGTTAGGGGTGCTCATCTATTTTCACTCGTTTTTGGTGTTACCGATCGGTTTTGCCACTCAGCTATCGAATTTCTTTCAATGTGTCTGCCTGACCGTAGCTGGTCAATTGATGATTCGCGTTCAGTCGATGTATATGCGGAAGTGGCATCGTCTCGCTCCCTGCTTGATTGACGTCAATACATGAGAGCAGTGTTCTGACAATTTGGGCTGCCTTGTCAAAAAGTGCTACCGTAATGCAAAGCGATCGTAAAGTCTTTGTTTTCGCCTTAATATAGCAATATGAACCCGTCTAATAGTAGTAATAGAGTAGTAATTTTGTTATTTTTTAGCTTGTTATAACAAAAGCAGATGTTATAATGAGTTGGACAAGTTGGTTTAAAAAGATACATGCCGCACGGCATTATCTAATTTCTGCATTTTCGGGAAAACCCGGCGTGTGCATGCAACGTTTACAAGTGAGCGAAGAAACAGAGCCCAAGATTTTCGGTTTGCGCAAGCGCAGAACCGCGAGGTAGCATATTTTGATAGGTAGCAAAAATTGACAGAACACCTGTTACAGCTAGAGGGTATTAGCTCTAGGGATGTTTGCGAGGTCTTCGCGTTTATTTTGAGAAAGGATATTTATATTCTTTGCATAAGTTTTTCTCCTTAGTTTCTCTCTTTTCAGGCACACGATTTTGGTGACTATTGGGAGGGTTATTTCCTGTAGGAGTATTTCTCTGAGTTTTTGCTTTTGTTATCCCTCTGCCTCTATCGAGACCTTAGTGGCTCATTGTTTTTTAGCGTTAGCTTTAAGATCAGTTTGTAGCGGCATTCGGTCTCCGCCAACTTCCACCTCATCACATAAATGTGCTTAACATTGCTCAGTTCAATCAGGACGGCAAATTGCAAGGCAAATCTAAATCATACGTACATTTTTTTTTTTTTTGCATAATAGTAACTTATTTGTATTTGTCATCGGTGAGAAAAAATAATTTCTCTCACCCTCGTTCAGCTACCTTGTTATCTAGCAAATCTGTTATCAGAGCTTTCCTTTCCTTAGACGGAAGAAGCGTATTGAATTGTTTACAAAGGGACGAGTGAAAAATCCTGGGCTCAGGCCCAGTGACGCACGCACACTGGCACATACACCACAGGCCAAAATATTACGAACACCCAGCACTTTTCAGAATTTGGCTGGTTTTTCTTAACTTAAACTATATTTTCAGAAACAACAAAAAAGCAGAATAACATAGAAACACGTATCTTGACAATGTGCAAAATTAGATGCTAACCAATATACAGTAGTACGTATTCAAATTTGACTTTCTACGAAGTACCCTCCCCTAGACTTGATTACAGCCTCACACATCCTAGGGATTCTTTCCAGCAGATTAAAAAGAGAACTTCCTGGTAACATTCCAGGCTTTCAAGAGTTCCTTCATGAGCTGTCTTGAACTTGATGACTTCTCTGACTGCCTGGTCAAGTTCATCCCACAGCAACTCGAGTTGAATTTCAAGATGTCCAGTTGTTAGCAAGTGACATTTTTATTCAATACAAGTGTCCCTTGGGCATTTTGTGTGCCTTTGTTGCTCAAAATTAACTTTAAGATGATAAAATCCAGCCAAATTCTGAAAACTGCAGGATGTCTGTAATATTTTGGCCTGTAGCATATAGCTTGTATAAGTGAACTTCTACTACAGGAAATAACATCTTTGCCGCATTGTACATGGTTACATGCCGAGATATCTTAGGACCTTTTGGTAGCGTTAGTTAAGAGAACCTGCTTTAATTGAAGGAATAGATGAAGAACATGTTGGCAAGACCAGGAAATGTTTAGATTGTCAAGGGTAGGTTGAATAGAAATATTTGTTAATTTACCATGCAGGCCTTTCTTATTTGCATAATCAACTGCACAGGGATATAAAATATATTGCATATGCATGCATACCTTTCCTAACCATGCTGTGTCCAACTAGCCTTTGTGTATAACTGTATTCTGACACATCATAATTGTAATCCTAATTGTTCTCGCCTTTCCAGCAGTCCTTTCCTCAGTTTTCGGTCTCATCTCCCTTAATTTTTGAATTGTGGTCTCATTTTACTCCCCACCCCCATTTTGTGCTCATGACCCTAATGTTGATTGATGCCTTGTGTATACGTCATAAGTTACTATGTCCGCGTCATTTGTCGCTGCATTCTAGCCAGATCCTATTCCAAGCCTAGTTGCTCTGCTCCGTCTTTGGTAGTTTTATGTAAGAAAAGACTGGTGGCTTTTAACTAGGGACAGGCTCTACCTGCCCTCCAGCAGTCTCCAGAGCAAAGACAGACCCCACCTTAGCACAAACCTGGTGCTCCAGCGGATGAGCAGTTTTGCGGGTGCTGACAAGTGGCTTGACTACCCGGCTTCTGACCTTAGACCATTAACTGTGGCTTGTCATTTCACCTGACCCAGACTGTCCCACTCCTACCTTTGTCTGTGCCCTCCACAAAGTTGCTCCATGTGTTTATTCTGCCCTATAAGCATAATTTAAACCCCCATGTGGCATCTTCTGTTGACCTATGCCTGGTTCCTCTGGAGAGTAATCTACACAGCTAAATTTGCAGTCTTAATATTTCAGCTTAAGTTGAAATCAACCACATTCCGAGTCTGCATTACTGCAGTCTATTCCAACAGTGTTACTGGAGACTTTGACTGTTAAAGATTCAGTACAATGACAGTACATAGAGTTCTTCAATCTCAGTGCATTTTTCACAGAAGGTATGTGGAGACAAAATCACCCAAAATGTCAGGACTGTTGTCATTGTGAAAATGATTAATAAAGCCGTTTGATTTCTAACCCCTGGACATCAACAAAATCAAACCATTTCAGATATCCAATCTACATCCTGGAAGATATGAGTCATTAGAAGATAATGTGTAAAGTACTTAGCTGAACCTGATTGGCTCATCTGTCAATCCCATTACAGTTTGTCAGCTGTCATTTGTTGTCACTCAGTCCATTACTAAGCTAATCAGAGTAAAACGTTAGTCAGTTGTTGCAGTCAAAGCTAGCCTATCAAGCTAATGCTGTGGTTCCCCAGAGACATAATTATACAAATACTGAATATATTGTCAAATTGTTGCAATAAAGAGGATCAGGCAGAATCTTCAGAATATCGGACTTCATTGCTCAACAGAACGTAAAGCCAAGATATCTCTGCCAAGAGATCCAAATCCCACTTTTGATTTCAGCCATCTAAATGTGCATAAAACTCCTCCCAAAGATATCTCAAGAATGTATGGATGAGCTCATCTTTTTTGGCATCACAATATTTTACCAAAATACATTTTATTGTGACTATTTTGATGTTTGTCAGTAGTTGTCGAATCAGCTGACTTTCTTAGACCTTGGTAGTTCCGTTGGAAATTCCCCAGAATTTCTGGTCACCGAACCTTTACTTCGTTCTAAATTGTACTTTTCCACTGTTGAAAAAATATAACGTATCAAATTTAGTCAAAATATAACTGATAATGCATGCTATGAAATGTAAATAAAGACAAATATTGGAAGTATAACACAAAATTCTGAGTGTCTACGTGACTCTCAGCACTGATGGTGTAGCCTACACCCGGCCATTATCTAAATCAACTATACATTCACTCCGAAAACACTCCACACTATCAGGCCTTGCTAGTTCCCTCCGTTAAAGTAAGACGAAAAACACTAATTTGGACACGCACTTTGTGCATTTAAATCAGCGTTATTCAAAATTGCATAAAGGCATTTCAAAGGGTCTTTTATTTCATTTCAACATCATGAAGCGCAGGTTAGATCGCCTGATGTGCCAAAAAGGTTGCGCAGAAGTTCCAGAGCAGTCCGTCTTTCACAAAGCATAGGCCTATTTATAAGTAAATTATTTTTCTGTACTGAATTTAGCCCATTATTTGCTTGCTGTTGGATCGCATGGGGAGAGAAGCCGTGTCTTCAATTGCCAATGGATTATCACTCTAATCGGAAAACGTGTCAATAAAGGAAAATGATTGAGAACTTACCAGGACTAATTGTTGTTATAAAGGGATGTTCTGTGCCTCCTCAAATTATAGTTCTGGCGCCGACACTGCCGCCTATCCACCTGCCTGTTCAGGAAAACTCATAAAATGAGTCAGGAAAAGTTTGGGAATTTCCTTTCATGTAACCTTATTTCAGAAATATCACAACCTGTGATCTGTGTATCCAGCTATCCTGATCTGCCTTACATCTACCGGATCTGCAACTGCTTCTTAACTTACATGATTCATTAATGCAATTTTGGCAATTCAACTTTGACATCTGACTTTTCTTGCTTTTTCTACTTTTTTTTAATTGTCTCTCTAATGGATGAAGCTAAGAGCAAGAAAAGTTAAGAGAAAAAGGTAGGATAGCTGTGGAATGTGCCATTGGTCTGCACTTGTATATTTTTCAGTGCCCCTGGTATTTCCTTCCCCCTCCATTCCTCCACTCCTTCAGAGTAGTCCTCCTAGGTGTGGTTTCAGAGAGAAGAGAGGGAGACAGACAAAGCCTTTATGCCAAGCTGCAGTTTAGTGGCAGCAGGGAGCAATTAGGGACTGGGGCAAATAAGAGCAACCGGGACTCAGAAACAATACCTGGCCTGGGCCCTGAACTTAAGTTTTCAATGAGTCCACTGTAGTCCAGTTCAAGCTGTTTTTTTTTTTTTTTTTGCCCTTTAAGGTGTGAAGCGTGCTCAGCTGAACAACCAACTGTTGATATAACCATAACCCGTTGGTAACTGTTTATACATTAAAAAACAAATCTTAACAGGTTAAGTAAAGTTCTTGTATTTCTGAATTGGTTCATTCAACATTAGTCAAATGCTACATTTGAGAAACTACACTGCACCAAATGTCACGAGCCTTGTGTGTTAGGAATCGGCTCATCTCCTGTTCCAGCAGTCTGCCTTTCTGCGGTTTTCTCTTTTAATTGATTTTTTGTCTTGTCTCCGCCCTTGCTTTCCGGTATTACCATATGTATGCCTTGCTCCTTTATGAGTGTCCCATCTACATAATTTTCTCGTGGTGTCATTATAGTCGCTGGATTGTCACGGTTCATTCTCTACTAAACCTTTCAGGCCGTTTGTATCCGCTAGTATTGAGCTAAGCTCTCTCCTGTGTGTTTTGGTAAATTAATGAAAAAGATGTACTGATGCCTCTAAGTCTAATTGATAGGAACAGCCTCCCAAGCCTTTTATTGGTCTCCAGGATTAGGACCGCGTTCCCGTGCATAATCTGTTCCTGCCTGTTTCTCTGAGTTAGTTTATAAGGAACAACTCCCAAGGCTTCAGCGGTCTCCAGGAATCACACTGCGTTCCAGCTAAATCCCTCGGTCCTGTCGGCAAGCAGCCCTGCTTCTACGAGGGGGATTCACCACCTGGCCTCAATCCCGGGATGGCCACTGGCCTGGGTGTGGACACCTCCTTTCCTTCTCCAAGCAACACCAACTTAGCTTGACTGCACCTCTTCTGCTTTGGGCTACGGCCTTCCCTCCTCTATTATCATGTTGCCAAGTTGAGAGTGGAGAACCACTTCGCATTTGTTAAACTATCTAATGCATCATCTATGCATGGGAGGGGGTACGCATCCTTTCTCGTGACATCATTAAGTTTACGGTAGTCCACGCAAAAGCGTAACCCACCATCCTTTTTTTTGAACAGGAACAACAGGGGCCGCCCAAGGGCTTACAGACGGTCGAATAATACCACGCTCTTGCATCTCTTGGAAATAATCAGTGACTTCCTGCTGCAAATGTAGCGGTACACGATGAGGTGCCATTTTAATAGGGGCTGCTTGTCCGGTGTCAATTCGATGAAGGGTTAAATGAGTCCTCCCCAAGTCGGCAGACAAAAGTTTATAAATACTTTGCATGTCAAGTTCACCAAAACCTCTATTGTGTAGGCCAAGCGTTTTGACCAAGGACTCAGTAGACCAACCTGCCTGGGGCTGGTGGGTCTCAATATCTCCCTCCCCGACACAAACATCAGGACAACACGTGCCTAAAGACATTACCTGTTTTAAGGTATGTGCATTATCGGCTATATTTATGAGTCTGACAGGTATCGGACCTTTCTCCACTTTGGTCACTACTCCTGCAACTAACACATCGAAATTAGAAGAGCAGGCCCCAGAGGGTTCCAGCATACCTTCCATACCCTCTAGGAAGACCCCGCCGGCTGTCCCTGGAATTATCACCTCACTCCTGGGAGGGACGACAAGATCCTTTCCAACAGTCACTGACCTATCCTCCTTTAAAGAATGAATGAGTTGCAGGGTTAGTTTCTTTCCCATTAACACACAGGATCCCCCTTTTAAATCAACTACCGCCGCAAACTTGCAATAAAAAATCAGTTCCCAATAAGCCTTCTTCTGGTGCAATGTCCACCACAAGAAACTCTGTTATTAGGGCCAGGTTATCAAACTCACAAGCAGTTTGCCACCTCCCAAATATATCCATGCGTCCCCCATTAGCCACAGACACTTTACCATCATATCCTGTCAAATGTGCATTCTCTGGTTTGTTTTTCAACCAAAATTCATGAGATATAAGCGATACTTGAGCCCCCGTATCCACTAGGAGGGGACAATTCATAGGGACCATGTGACGTAACTGTGCTTTCGCGCCGCCAAATTTGTGTCCGAAATGGTCACAGCTGCATCCCGCAGCCATTGACTGCAGTTGGCAGAAGAGACATGAAGATGTACGAAATACTGAAATGAAGTGAATCCAATATGCCCGGGATATGTCGCACAGTTTGCTGTAACAACAGTTGTCAGAGAAACTCCAAAATACAGTTTCATTCCATCGCAAAAAAAACTTAGCTAAACTGGCAGAATAAATGGTTGGCTTCCTGAAGGGACCACTGGCAGCTTGCATCTAACTCCCAGTTATCGTGCTGTCAGCGCTTTGTTTTCAGCAATTTGCGTTTGTCCTCAACTTAGCTAATTATTATTTTTTAATCCTTTAGCACCCATTGCCAGGAAAACTCAAGGGAAACACTTTAAACGCACAAACAAGGTTAATTAACTTTTAAGGTAAACCGTCATTGAGTCGCGCTATTAATCGTTCAGTTTGTAAAACCAGTTCTTAATATTTCAGAAGATTAAGCAGTAATTAACACTTGCTAGCTAGGTAGCGTAACATTACAGAACTACTGGTTACCTGGATGTAACTCCAGTTCTATGAGTATGTGCGTAGCCCTCTAACGGGCTTCGCTATTGGTT
Organism: Gymnothorax javanicus; assembly: GCA_029692085.1. Classification (NCBI taxonomy): domain Eukaryota; kingdom Metazoa; phylum Chordata; class Actinopteri; order Anguilliformes; family Muraenidae; genus Gymnothorax; species Gymnothorax javanicus. The sequence goes on along the minus strand of CM056206.1, from coordinate 23,527,073 downwards.
TATTCCTCCGAGGCCCCGCCTCGGTGCCTGAGAAAGAAAATTGAACTCACCTGCTCCATAGGAGTGGGTAGCATTCTCACCTCCTATAAAGCCTCAGTGCTGCCAGTGCTCGTCTCCCTTTGAAACTCAGCCTATCACACTCGGGGCCAGCTGGGCAGGCTGTTGGAGGGCTACGCACGTACTCATAGAACTGGAGTTACATCCAGGTAACCAGTAGTTCTATTTCGTACGTGCTCCGCCCTCTAACGGGCTTCGCTATTGGTTTACACCTAAGGCGAAGGCCGTTAGGGATGGATGTACTCCCAGGTGGCCCCAGACCACACAGTTCCATTCAAAAACCAAGAGAAACCCGTCCACACACTGGGGCAAGCACCGCCAGACTGTGTACCCCGCCCCAGGTCGTGGAGAAAAACAGCACACCAACCACAAGTTGGTGCTGGAAGGGGACCCCCCTTATTGGGCCCCCTCCCAGAATGAATGGGAGGGCTTGCTAGCTGTCATCTCCCAATGAGAAAACCTCACACCCCTAGGTGAGCACTGCCAGAGCGCATCGCCTCAGGCCGTGGTACAACACAAACAGAAGACCAGTCGCTGTTTGGAAGGAGACTCCCCCCCGGTAGGGACCCTCCTCCCAGAATGAATGGGAGGGCTTGTTAGCTGGTATCCCCCCTATGGAAGCTTCTCACCCATGTGAGCACCGCCAGAGCGCCTCGCCTTGGGTCGTGGCACCAACATCCACAGACGACGTGTCGCGGTTGGAAGGGGACCCCCTCCCTGTGGGAGAGCGCGCCAACTGTCATTTCCCCATGACAAGCACCTAAACCTGTAGGCGGGGCGCCCCCGGAGCGCCTCGCCTCAGGTTGTGGCCATGATCCACTACTAGTTAGTGTTGGAAGGGGACCCCTCCGATAGGGTTCCCAAGACTGAATGTGCGACTGTGCTAGCTGTCATATCCCTGAGATATGACCGCGCAAAAATCCATGCAGATGACCAAGAGGCCGCCCTGCAAATCTATTCTACAGATACGCCCTTAAACAGTGCTGTAGAGGATGCAATGCCCCGGGTAGAATGTGCGGTCAATCCTGCTGGGGCAACAAGACCCATCGCCGAATAGGCTCTGCAGATAGCATCGCAGATCCAGTGGGCGAGACATTGTGCTGACAAAGGGGCCCCCTGAGCCCGTCCGCCATAACCAACAAACAGCTGATCCCCCTTCCTGAGACTTGCGGTGCGCTCCAAGTAAGAACTGAGCGCGCACACTGGGCACAGCCTGTGCATCTTTTCCTGCTCGCTGGTGGTGTGAGGAGGTGGACAGAAGGCCTGCAGTCGAAGGACCGACGACTTGAAAGCTGTGGTGATGACCTTCAGCTGGAAGGACGGGTTAGGACGAAGTTCCACTGACCCCTGATCCTCTCTTAGGGTCAGACAAGATGGATGCATAGAGAGAGCGCTCAGCTCACTTACCCTCCTAGCTGACGCCAAGGCTAAAAGGAGGGCAGTATTAATAGATAACATGTGCAAGTCTGCCTGGCCCAGGGGTTCAAAGGGCGGCCCTGCCAGACCATCCAATACTGTGTCCAGGTCCCATTGCGGAATTACGCAGTGCGTAGGGGGCCTTATTCTGCGAACCCCCCTCAAAAAACGCTTCACCAGGGGGTGACTTCAGGCCATGAAGCGGTCAAACCCCTCATGTCCAGCAGCAACCGCTGCAGCAAACACCCCCAGAGTGGATGCTGCGCGGCCCCCTTCTAAGAGTGCCTGAAGGAAATCCAGCACCCCTTGAAGGGGGCATGAACGAGGGTCCAGGCCTCTCGCCTGATACCAGCTAACAAAAATCCGTCAACGGGCCGCATAAGCCTTGGATGTAGCCGGGGCACGCGCGCATTGAATTGTGGACACCACTGCCTCTGGCAGGCCCAGCTCGCTCAACCTCACCCTTTCAATCTCCACGCCAGAATTGGGACATGAAAATAGACGTCCTTTAGATCTATTGACGTCATCCACTCGCCTGGCCTGACACATTCCAGCAGAGACCTCACTGTCAGCATCCGGAATGGTCTGCGCGCAATATGTGTATTCAGCTCGCGAAGATCTAGAATGGGTCTCAGGCCTCCTGATTTCTAGGGAATCTGAAAATGAGGGGAATAAAACCCTGCTTGAGCTTCTGACAGAGGAACCGGCACTACAGCCCCTTTCTGTAGAAGCGAGTTCACTTCTTCCTTCAAGACCGCCCTCTGGGTGGAATTGGGGAGCCTCGTCCGCACAATGCCTCTAAATGGAGGTGGACGGCAATGAAACTGCAATGCGTATCCCCTCCGCAATGTTCTATCCAGCCAGTTTGGGAAGGGGGGAGCACAAACTCACCCAAGACTGGTAATGGTTTGTGAGAGGCGAGGTTGTTAGTTCTATGGTCTCCGCTGGTCTGGGCCCTCCCGCGACGCCCCTCCCCCTGAGGGAGGGGTCGACCGGGGGGCCCTGCCCGAAAAGGCTGAGAAGACAACAACAGTAATGCTTCCGCTGCATTCCCATGCACGCTGCCTGGTGATTCACTCACCACAGGCAGCAGGGGCACAGCTACTTTTGTGTTAGATGAGAACCCTTTTCGACGTTTAACTTCAGAAATTTCAATGTCTGAACACACATCGGCCTGTGGAACTGAACGAGTGAAGATCTCCTCCACAGGTTCATGAGCATCAGTATTATCCTTGTGTAAACACTCCGCCCCCAGGCTCCGGGACGTATAGTGGACGTTATGTGACACGTCAGGAGCCCTGGAGCCAAAATGGCGGGTCGCTCCACTTCCGCGCGACCCAGAAGAAGAAGCATGCTGACGTGCACTAAACACTCTGCTGGAGCCAGCCCAGCTAGTAGCGTTAGAACCATGCTGGCTATCTGCCTCAGTTCGTAAACGTTTCCTCACTGGTGACGCATCAGGAAGAAACGAGTACACCGAATTAAAAGATTCCCTCTGAGTTAAGCCAACATTGTATGATGGAAGGGTTTTAAGTTTTGGTTTAGCCTCCAAGTTTGGTCGTGTGCTACCCCCACGGGTAGAACAACGCAAACCCTGCCGGCGGTTAGCTAGCCAGTGTCTCATAAACAGGCTATTAGCCGGCGAATCCCCAATTAGTGGATCCGTGTTTAGTGGATGCGATGAGAATACACGAGCCTCATGCACCGTATCTCTCCTGTTAACCCCCTCAACCGAAGGAAGAGCTACTCCGCTTCCTCCGGTAGGTTGTACCAGATTACCTTGTGTGCAAACATCTGAAACAGCCAGCGTATCAGTGTGTGCAATACAAGAACAAGAAGACCCAAAGGCCATATACTGGTAACATTTTTTATTATAAAACCTTCCAGACACTGAACGACCAGACACCGCACCCCTGGTGCGGCCCTGGCAAGGCTGCTGAGGCTGTGAATGTCGCGGCTCAGGATCCGGCTGGTTCGAGCCCAGGGATGACCGGTCGTCAGACGACCTGTGACGGCGGCGGCTTGGCAGTGGTTGGGAAAACCGGGGCCTGCGGGGCGGCTGTTGAGGGCGCAGGTGCGAACCTAGCTGCTCCGATGCTTTCCGGGCTGCTTTCAATCGGTCCACCATCATCTGGATATCCGGACCGAACAGTGAGCCAGTGGAGATGGGCGCATTAACAAGCGCCTGCTTTTCCTTCTCCTTTAATGAAGACAGCCCAAGCCAGAGGTGACGGTGCCCCACCTGTGCGGCGCCCATAATTCGCCCCCCAACTATAGCAAATGCCTGTGACATGCGCAGCATGGCCGCTGCCATCGTCTGCATCTCGAGGATCTCCTCCGGAAACAGCTCCGCCTTCTGGTGGGTCAGCCGATCCACTGAGCCAGCGAGGAAGGCCATGTTGTTTGCTAGCACAATTACCTGAGCCACGCTAGCATAACAGCGGTCAAACAGGCTCACTGTCATCCTGTCCCTCTCGGACGGAAGCAGCGGCCGACTGCCTGGCCACATGGAAGCAGTTGGGAGAAGACACCACCTCACCGCGTCTTCTATGGCTGGGATGCCCACATCCCATTCCCAGTCTTTCACGGTTGAGTACGGCGTGTAGGACATTGCCGGGGACATGGCAGCCATTGGGTTTTTCCAGTCGCGCTGGGTGTAGCTGAAAATGGGTGCCATCTTAGGACAAACCACCTTGGGGCGCGGTCTTGACTTCGGCTGGGCCAGCAGACCAATGGTGAAGTCATCCACCTGAGCACTAGAGGAAGGCTGCGGAGACAGGGGCATCTCCGTCTGCTCCGCCGCTGACTGGAACAACCTGGGGAGGTCATCCAACGGATAGCGGTGCTCTGGGGGCGGCTCGTCGTCCCGGAAGAGGGTCGCCGGATCTTCCTCGTAAACACAACGATCGTCCTCCTCGTCATATTCGTCTCAGGGTTTGGAGCGGACCGCCGCCACCGGCTCTCGGACTGGCCCCAAGCCAGCCCGGAGGGTGTGTGCCGCCCGCACAAACTGCTGCCGCCGCTCGCGCTCCTCCAGGGGGAGCGCTGCGCAGGCAGCACAGGAACCAGCCTCCTCATGATGACGCAAGCCCAGGCAGACGAAGCAGTCGTCGTGCTGGTCTTCGGACGCCATGGGGGAGGCACACTGCTGGCAAAACTTTTCCATGTTGATACTCTGCGACACAAGAACGTGACAATACTCGCGAGTCCAATCTCTCTCAAGACTGAGTGAAAAAGGGAGACGAGCATTGGCAGCACCGAGGCTTTATAGGAGGTGAGTGTGCTACCCGCTCCTACGGAGCAGGTGAGTTCAATTTTCTTTCTTAGGCACCGAGGCGGGGTAAACCAATAGCGAAGCCCGTTAGAAGGCGGGGCATGTACGAAATAGAACTTGAATGGGTTAGCTACAAACGGTAACTTAGGCATGTTTACCTGCGAGATATGATCGCATGCATTTGTTCCTGTGATAGTGCTTAGTGCTTATCTGCGCGAACATTCCTCAGAGGTTTCGCTTATCTTAATGGTAACATTGGCAAACATGCTGTTGACTTAGCAAGCCTGTATTGTAATGAGTGAAGACATAACTTTTGGTAATATACATTGCGTTAGACAAACACTAGTTTTGCTAAGCAGTACTGTCATTTAAGGTGGACTGCAAACAGAGGCATATCGCATTCATGAACATATGTTTCTCTGGTCACACTTTAGATGAAGTGTTGCTCATAAAGGCTTCATACAGAATGTATAATGCCTTCATAAATGAGACATAATGTCTTCATAAATCATATGTAAGCAAATGTCAGGCTTTGTAAACGGTGAAATAACACATCCTTATACAACATGTGATGCCAGATGTGACAATGACAATGTCCACTCAGCTGACAGTGTCACCCTTTATAATATTTAGCCACTAGCTAAGTGACATTGTCAGTTATATGACATCTGGCATCACATGCTGAACAAGGATGTGTCATTTCACCCTTTACAAAGCATGACATTTGCTTATGTATGATTTATGAAGACATTATGTCTCATTTATGAAGGCATTATACATGCTGTATAAAGCCTTTATGAGCAACACTTCATCTAAAGTGTGACCGTTTCTCTTTTTAACGTTTCGTTTCTAGCGAACATTTCTTTGAGTTTGATGGTTTGACACAGTAAGCAACGTTTTAAAATAGTGGCGAATTAGCTTAGACCTGCCAGTAAAAGTAAAGGGCCCGAAGAATTAGCTAGGTTACCTTTTTAAAATTTGGAAACAGAATGGCTACAGAAGAAAACATTAAACTGCCTAAACCTGCAACTGGTAACAAAATCATTCAAGTAAATACTGATATGCAAATCGAAAAACGTGTGGTAGTCCGTTGTTTTTAAGGTCAGAATAGGCAAATGACCATCTCCAGATGCCATAGTATTGCTCACGAATCCTGCGACTGCATATTGATTGGCATCCGTACTTTTGAAAGCCTTCAGGCTTTCAAGGTATACATAAATATCAGGAAATGTTAGTTGGGGTGGACACTTCGGAAATGGTAATGGACAAAAGAAAATAAGGGGTACTAAACATGGATCACAACCGATTATTGATGTTTTTTTCTGAATAACGCTGACTCTCTTCCTCATTTAAATGTACCGCGTTCCCTGTCATGTGCAAGGGAGAAAAGTGGAATTGGACACAAATATGGCGGCGGGAACATCGGAAGTGACATTTTTGGTACCTATGAATTCACTCCACCCACTTTAGCCAACAAATACACCCCTGCACCACATGCATGCCCTAGAGGTTGTATTCTCAGGCCAGAATAACAGCTATGAGGGGCGGGCATTTGGCCCTCTGTGCCAGCCCCTTCTAGTTTAAATAGGGGCAATTTTTCCTAATGTGACGATCATAACCACATTCCCAACATCCCCCGCCCCATTCCCTTCCATTTCGATGAGAAATGGGATCTGTTCGTGGAGGATTTATGGGGCCTGGTTGCAGCGGCAGGCGATTCCCTACAGGATTTTATTGCAAGTTTACTTGGGACCGTTTTATTTCTGCTACTGAGGTCTGCAGTGCTTGCATTTCCTGTCTTAGACTCTCCACCACCCCCAATAAAACACCCATATGTGACTCATCTGTCACTGGTCTGCCACTCACCCCCATTACTTTAGATTGAACTTTAGCTTCAGTTCGTTCTTAATCACAGATCAGTTCTAACTCAGTTGCAATATTAATGGCTTCCTCCAGGGTAGGAGGTTTAACACTTCGTAGTTGAATTCACAATTGCCCACTCCCTACATTGGCCATAAAATGATCACGTGCCAATAAATCTCTAGTCAGGGGGTCTACTGAAATATATGCTTTAGAGACCAATCGCCGTAATGCTTTACCAAATTCCCGAGCTGATTCAGTGGGTAACCTTTTCCTAGAGGAAAAACTCACTCTATGCCAATCCTCCCCACATGGTTCCAAGTATTTACTCATTGCTGTTTTTAAACTTTCATAACTAGTTTTATCTGCTGGGCTCAAACCTGCATATATATCTGGCTCGACCTGAGAATAACAAGGACATAAATTTTAATTTTGAACTGCCATCCCATTGATTAACTTCAGCTGCCAAATCAAACAGTTCAGACTAATACGACCAATCCCTCCCAATTCCCGTAAAAGCTTCAGCATAAACACAAGTCTTTGTACAAATAGTTGCGCTGACTGCATAGAGCCAGGCCTCCATTCATCTCGGCTTGGATCATTATCGGGTGTGCTAGAACTACCAGCACCAGCCCCTTGTATGGAATCAGGAGACGACATAATTTAATCCCTCTGCTGCCGCCGGTGGAATGTACCGACTGATTCTGACTGCCACCACCTTTTTTTTAAATCAGTATGGTCTGGTAGTCATCAACCGAATTCCACACAAGACCAGCACGCAGTTCAAATATAAACGGTTGTTTTATTGGTTACATAAACTCATAAAATGCTCGGTTAACATGAATTACAAGGGATTTGGGCAGTTCCCAAACGCGTTGATTTAAACCACAAACCTCAGCACCTAAACGAGACATTGCTCACACACAATAAGATCCCAAAAGAGAATATTGCACACAAGCAAGGCTATAGGCTAAGTAGGCACACCCCACTACAAGCAAGGCACAGCAACCGACATAAGGTGGTTAATTCACAACACATTTTAAGCACTCCTAGCAAAAAACCCACCCGCAATTTACACACTTAACCACTGCAGTTCCCCTCCCCACACTCCCCAATACACACACACGCACACGCACGCTATTCATGAAACAGTGTTAAAACAATTGTCCGCACTTCCCTCCGTCCAGCAGCCGCCGGGACCCTCCCGAAGGTTAGCAAGTTCAGTCTTCAGGCACCGGCGTCCCGGATGCCCTCAGCTTTCCAGCGGATGAAGCGCGGCCTTTATTGCACAACTGGGTGGCCAGTTCAGTCCCAAATCCATTTGCCTCCCGAGTTGGCAAAGAACGTGCCCTGCTGAGCGTTCTAACCGCGTTCATGGTCTTCCAACGCCTCAAGCCGTCTGCACCCCATCGAGCCGAGGGAGCCACTCACAATCTTTAAAAAACCTCCCCCTCAGGTGTCTCTCGTCATTCAATCACTACTAATCACACGGACAATTGTTTACGCCACACTATGTCACTCGCCGCCGAGAGTCACTACAATATATACATGCAATGCAAAAGGAAGAGGAATTGGCAAGGATGGAATCAAATTATGACTTGCAGTCAAGCAGATTAACTTTGTTAGGACGTACGATCTGAACATGTGCAGTAATCGTGACACAGCTCCTTTAGCTAAGAATTTTGTCAAAAATATTGCATGAACCGTATCAGAATTATTACAATTATTATACAACCCCAATTCCGAAATAGTTGGGACAAAGTGTAAATTGTGAATAAAATCAAAACGCAATGACTTTCAAATCACACCAGCCAGTATTTTATTCACAATAGAACAGAGATAACATAGCAAATGTTGAAACTGAGAAATTTTACAATTTTATCCACAAAATGAGCTAATCTCAAATTTGATGGCTGCTAGAAGTCTCAATAAAGTTGGGACAGGGGCCTGTTTACCATGGTGTAGCATCCCCTCTTCTTTTTAACATAGAGTGGAGGTGTCTGGGCATTGAGGAGACAAGTTTCTTGAGTTTAGCCATTGGAATTTGATCCCACTCTTGTTTAATACAGGCTTCCAGCTGCTGGAGAGTTTTGGGTCTCCTTTGATGGACTTTTCGTTTAATTACGTGCCAAATGTTCTCAATCGGTGAAAGATCAGGACTGCAGGCAGGCCAGGTCAGCACACGGACTCTTCTACTACGAAGCCATGCTGTTGTAATGGCTGCAGTATGTGGTCTTGCATTGTCCTGCTGAAATACACAAGGCCTTCCCTGGAATAGATGTCATCCGGAGGGGAGCATATGTTGCTCTAAAACCTTTATATACCTTTCAGCATTCATGGTGCTTTTTAAAACATGCAAGTATCCCACACCATATGCACAAATGCATCCCCATACCATCAGAGATGCTGGCTTTTGAACTGAATGCTGATAACAGGAGGGGTGGTCTTTCTCCTCTTTAGCCCAGAGGAGACAACGCCCATGATTTCCAACAAGAATGTCAAATTTGGACTCGTCTGACCACAGGACACTTTGCCACTTTGCTACAGTCCATTTTAAATGAGCCTTGGGCCACAGAACACGGCGACGCTTCTGGATCATGCTCAACAATGGCTTCCTTTTTGCATGATAGAGTTTTAGGTGGCATCTGTGGATGGCACGGCAGACTGTGTTTACAGACAGTGGTTTCTTGAAGTATTCCTGGGCCCATTTAGTAATATCAATGACAGAATCATGCCGGTGAGTGATGGAGTGGTGTCTGAGGGCCCGAAGATCATGAGCATCCAGTAAAGGTCTTCGGCCTTGTCCCTTATGCACAGAGATTTTTCCAGTTTCTCTGAATCTTTTGATGATGTTATGCACTGTTGATGATGAGACCTTCAAAGCCTTTGCAGTTTGACGTTGAGGAACAATGTTTTCAAAGTTTTCCACAATATTTTTTACGTAAGCCTTCACAGGCTGGAGTGTCTCTGGCCATCTTTACTTCAGCTTCTCTAAGACATTCCTTTTATAGCCAATCATGTTACACACCTGATGCCAGTTAACTTAATTACTTGCTATATGTCCTTTCAGCAGATTCTCTTATATAATAATTGCTTTTTCAGCCCTTTTTTGCCTGTGTCCCAACTTTTTGAGACCTGCTGCAGCCAGAAAATATTAAATGAGCTCATTTTGTGGATAAAAATGTAAAATGTCTTAGTTTCAACATTTGAAATGTTATCTGTTATGATTCTGCTCTTTCTGTTCTGATTCTGCCATGCTTATTATGTTTCTGCCATTCCCTGTTATGTTTATGATCAGTTCTGTTAGGTTTTGCCATGTTCTGTTTAGTTTTTGCATTTTGCCATGTTTTCGTTTTTGCCATCCCCTTCCACTTTTCTGTTAGAGTCCGGTCCATGTTTTATTCATGCCCAGCATTGCACTTTGTCTCCCCTGTCTGGTCTCTTGTTAAGTTACAGCTTCTCCCCAGTCCTGCGTGTCACATGCTTAGGTGATTCCACGGTTTCTGGGTTTCAAACATTCCTTCCAATCTCGTTTGCTTCCTTCGCCTCTCTTTTCTATATTACTAACCAATACTAACAGTTTGTTGTTTTTGTTAAAGTTACTAACCCAAACTAACATTGTATATAATACTAACTTACTAACGAGCACTAGGGATTGTATAGCTGCACTTACTAATTGATTAACTAGCTCTCAGCACTCGCCCTGTTCTAGTCTCCGCCTCTTGCCTTCACTTTGTCTCTCCTGCAATTCAGCGGATCCTCCGCACCTGCTCCACTCTATCCTACCTCTCATTATCTGGGCACATTAGAACTCCCTAACCGGAGCTGTATGTTTTGTCATAGGTTGTCTCGTGTTCCCTGTCCGCGTTTTGGCTTTTGCCAATTTCATGTGATTAGGTTCTCCCTCATGTTCCCTCCTTTGTAATTAGTCTGATCCCCTTCACCCGATCCTAATCATAGCATGTGACTTCCCTTGAATGTATTTAAGCTGTCTTCTCACTGCAGTTCCCCGTCAGAACGTTTTCCCAAGTTTACCTCTGCTGCTTTCATTTCGCCTTGTACTCTCTGTGTTTATCTTCTGACTGGACCGCCCGACCTACGATTTTTGGATCTGCTCTTTTGTACTTTTGCCCGTATCTGTTTTTGAACCCTTTTTTGCCCGACTTTGAGTTTTGTGATTGGTGCCCTGGTTACGATTTGGATTTCGCCCTCCTGGATTTTGATTTTTGGATTGTGGACTTTGTACCGTTGCCTCCTGCTCTGCGGGGGTTCGCCCCCTTTCCAAATAAAATCCCATTTTTCTGCACTGCTCTGTTCTCGCGTCTGGTTCCTGAACGATACCTAACAGTTATCGATGTTCTGTTGTAAAATTCACATTGGCTCATGTGATCTGAAAGTCATTGCATTTTGATTTCATTCAGAATTTACACTTTGTCCCAACTATTTTGAAACTGGGGTACATGGGCTCCTAATTTTATGGACACAAAAGCAATTGGACAAAGTAAATTACAAATTTAATCGTCATCTTTAATTCGTGGTTTCAGATCCGCTGTAGTCAATGAGTGCCTCCAGTCTGGAATCTAAAGAAAACATTTCCAGATGGCTGGGTTTCTTCCCACGTGATGCTCAGCGAGGTCTTCTCGGCAAAATTTTCAGTTTCTGCTTGTTCTTGGGGCATTTGGTCTTTCATTTGCCACAAATGAAAGGCATAGTTAGTTTAGAGTCAGGTTAGTAACTTGGCCATTGTACCACGTTCCACTTCGTTGACTTAAACTCTTGCTTTGCTTGAGCAGTTTGAGGTCATTGTCCATCTGCTTGTTAGGCACATTCTAGTCTGGTTTTCCTGTTTTGAGGCTAACCAGAGATTTACGCATATCAAAAGTTATTAAATTCCTCTCCTGCTCGCCCAAATTGGATGTAAAGCCGCCCATTTAAAGTCACAATTATTTAATTTCAACAGTAATCAATGTGTCAATGTCCGTTTCGTGAACATTGTGTCGCTTTCCCTTTCTATGCGTTTTCAATCATGTAGCCTACGTTTACTCTGTAAAAAGTCCACAATTTCACAGGGCCGGATCAAATGAGTCGTGAGGGGGGGTTTCCTGGCGGGGGATCCAGGGGACCGTATAGGCCCCCTGGTGAGATCAAGGGGCAGTGCCCCTGTGGGGGCTCAGGAGGCAAAGCTCCCGAAAAATCCAGCATTTTAGCCATTTCTGCGGCAAAAATCGAGCCATTTCCAGGCATTCTACATTTCATTTAAAAATAGATCATGTTAAAATGTCTCTAATAACCAACAGGAATGCCTTTTAAACCAAGTACTCATTCAGCTTAACAGTAAATCTACACCAAGATCATATGTCCTCACCCATGCAACTGAGAAAATATCCTAAATGTAAAAGCCTCATCAAAAATCAACAACAAAATTTCAAACCTTGAGTTCAAAGTGAGTATGATTTTTATTAGATCATGCAAGAAAATGTGCACTGACCTCCTGTCTTTCAGCACAGAAATATAGCAAAGGCTCATTGTGTCTTCGTTGTGGTTTTTTCCTTGGCATGGTTCTTGCGGACTCGCAACTTCAATTTGAAAATGACTCATAGGCTATGTTATTTTCTGGTGAGAAAGCGTGTGGTCTCAAGTGGTGAAACGAAGGGAAGTAACTTGCAAGGCTGGCGTAGCACCAGTGATTTTCCCTGCGTAGGTGCCCCCCGTTGACTCAGCTATGGGACTGCATCCACTATCGCTTATGGATAACTTTTTTTTTTTTTTTCCCTTGAGGCTGGGTAGTCCTGAGAGGATTTTTTTGCTTATTTTTAAGGTACATGCTCAGGGCAGGGGGGTTCCGGAACCCAGGAACACCCCCCCAGATCCGGCCCTGATTTCAGGACATCTTACTGTATCTGTAGAATTGGTAATTGCCTACATATTCATTTCCCATTGAGACAACTCATGCTCAAATATGACTGCTCGAGCACTTGTCCTGCGGAAGTGGGGAGAGTGGCCTGCAGCATTATCTGCGCCAGTGGCGAGACTGGCCTGCAGCACTCACTGACTGTCCTGCGGAAGTTGGTGTGAGCGACGCGCGTCAATTGCAACAGGACAGGACAGTTTGGGCTCCTTGCAGCTCTTGATTAGAGTTGTACCTCCCCTCGTCACCGCAGAGTAAAGTACGCCCCTTTTCTATCCAGAAAAAAAATTACAGAGGATTGAACACACTCGTAGAATTAAAACGAACACAATACGATTGTCGACTATAAACTATTTCAAACATTCCGATCGTTTTTTTCTTTTTTGTTTTGTTTGTTTGTTTGTTTGTTTGTTTTTTTTACATGGGATTCATCTTCGATTGATTTCGGTTCCTGATATTTAGGTAGTCGCTGTTGGACAAACCTGGAATGGCAATAAGGAAGTGTTTTTCGCACGCAACCTACTTTGCTGCTGCGCTATTATGGATCCTGTCCTCTCGAGCGCCACAGCCTGCCGTGCTCATGTGCGTTTCCGCGCGTGGCTGACACTCTGCCGTTTAACTTTTCAGAATCATTGAAGTTTTGGATTACAATAACACTTGTGGATCCAGCGCTTTTATTCGTTCATCAAATTTCCTTTGGTAGGGCCGGTATAGTAGCGGTTGCCTGAGAAATAAAAGCAAATTTACGGCTCATCCATACTGAATGCCTTGGTGTTTTAAGGAATCAAGCTATTTAACGCCACTGTGGTCGTCGAACAGAGTGAAATGGATTTCAACATGACATAATTGATCGCCATGGTTTTCATTTGACACCTGAGCTCGTTTCACTTTCAAAGGACAACCTACATTGTGCAAATGATGAATAGAATGTGTCTTACTGTAAATATTTCATCCAGATTTCTCCTGGTTTTCCTGGCGTTTCTTTCGTTGATTTCATCTGGTGAGTGTTTCTGTTGAGTAGCCTATTTTGTAAAACAGATTGGAAATTTTATAATCAATGTAAACAGTATCGATGCATTGCCTTACTTAGGGTAGGCAACCAAAGGGATTCGAATTTCTTTTTTTAAGCCATGCTTAATGACATACTCCTAAATTCTGAAAATATATTGAAAGCATTTGTCGTTTTGCTGTGTGATCTTCAAGGGAAGCCTTCACTTTGTGTCTACTCTTTATTTTACAGTACGTCTACATCTGAATGTTTCAAAGCTAAACTGCTTTGACGACTACATAAGAACAATGGTTTGCGAATTCACATCTAACAAGTTCAACTGTAGTGGATACTCATTAGACTTCGAATCGACATTTCAGGAGTAAGTTTTCCCCTCACCTCATTTGTACGATCCGTACTCCCCGTTGGTAACTAAATTTTTATTTGCTGCTGTGCCTAATTGAAAGTAGAATTGTATCCTGTCCCACCACGTAATCAGTATTGATCATTTTCCTGTGAATTTCTCCCAGACCCCAAGATAAAAAATATCTTCACCCAGTCGACTCACTTTTCCTACCCAGCCATGTTTCCATCCACACGTTCTTACGCGAATTAAGTCATATCGAATTAAAAATGCCTTATGGAAACGGTGAAATTTGACTTGATTTTCACGATATCGACACTAAGTTTATACGGTTGATCCCATCGGATTTTCTCTTGATCGGTAAAAGGCTTATGCGATAACTGCTGATGGAAACGTTATTTGCCGAATAAACCTGCTACTGCACTGTGACGGCCGTCGTTGCCTTCTGATAATGGTTTGCTATGTTGCTAATAGCTGGCACATGAGCACTATTACAACTTGTGCAATTGTCATCATTTGTTGGAAGACGCGATCCATTATTGCTAACTAGTTAATTTTGCTGGCTACCACACTACTTCTGTTCACTCGAAGGTTCTGCGATTCCGTGCGAAAATGAATGGAAACAGCTTAAAATGTCAGAAATATATTCGATACACCGATTTGATCGCATAACAGCAAGTGACGTCATTACACACAAGTTTTTATTCGCTTTAATGCTGTTAGATGGAAATGCATTTTCACCGCCTTTATTCGCATGAATATTTTTGGCGACCTTCAGATAATTCGATTGACAAGTGGATGGAAACATAGCTAGTGAAGTAAAACTGGTTTGGTATTCGATATTCCCCTGACATTCACGGAACAACAAGCTGCAAAGACCAGAAAAACAGCTGCTGAGTGAAACCTTCCTAAATCAATATTTCATATATTGTGAAAATGTGATCTGACCTTATTCATCAACGTCTCTTTGGTAAAAATTTGTGAACAGCGTTTTTAGCTGCTGGGGTCTACCGCAGCGCTAATGACAATCGGACCTGCTTCATCAACGTAAGCGGAGTGATAAACCCAGGCCAGCATCAAAAACTAGCTGAGTTAGACTTGTAAAACCTGGACTATATCAATACTGAGAGTATAAAGATGGTTAGAAAGCGTAGTAGATAGAAGAGGTTCCACTGCACATAATGTGGTAACTTTAATGTAACTTTATTAATTAAAATTAAAAGGTTGGCAACGCGTTTCGCCACACAGGCTCCTAACAGTCAGTCCATATCAGCTGGTTTTTAAAGTTGCTTTTGCAATCAATGGAATCAGCAGCAGCTGACGAGGGGCCGGTAGGAGCCAATTAGCATCAATTAGCAGTTAAAACTCATGATTTAAAAATGTCAAAAGGCTCAATCAATACAAGATATCAAGTTAAACAATATATAAAACATGGTTTGAAAGCGATTGTCAGGTTTGTTAATTATTTTGTTTATTTGTGAAAACAGATAATTGACTTTCACTGATTTTTCGCTGCAATGACCACTTAAAATCAGGTCAAGATCGAAAAGTAGGCTAGTAAAACCTGGACTGGATTAAGAATCGGAGCCTAATGATGGTATACGAACAGAAATAGGTTTATGAAACTTTTGTTTATTTGTTAAAATGAAAAAAAAATTTGCAGTTTCACTCATGGTTTCATGTGGAGACGTCATAAAACCAGGTGTAAATCAAAAAATACTACAGGTAGACTTGGACTGTACTTACACTGGGAGCCAGGTGATGGATAATCTACAACAATTAGGTTTATGAAACTTTTTGTTTATTTGTGATAACAGAAAAAGGGCAGTCACACTTATTTTTTCCCCCCAGTAATGACCACATAAAACCAGGTCTAGATAAAAAACTACTGCATTTTGATTTGTAAAACCTCGACTATATTAACATTAGGAGCCAGATAATAGTTTATAAACAGCAATTAGGTTTGTAAAACTATTTATTTGCGAAAACATAAAAAATAGCAATTTCCTGATTTTTCTCTGTAAGACCACATCAAACTATGTCTAGATAAAAAATTACTGCTGGTGTACATGTAAAACCTGGACAATATTAACTTTGGGAAACAGATAATTGTTTATGAACAACAATTAGATTTGTGAAGCTTTTTGTTAATGTGTGAAAACAGAAAAAATGGCAATTTTGCTGATTTTTTCCCCCTGTAATGATCACATAAAACTCGGACTAGATCAAAAATCACAACTGCTTGACTTGTAAAACGTAGACTATATTAACATTGGGACCCAGACGATAGGTTATGAACAGCAATTAGGTTTGTGAAACTTTATTTACGTGTGAAAAGAGAAAAAAGAGCAATTTTACTGATTTTTCCTGTTCATGAACTAACGGTCGATGTACATTTTTTGTTTTTTATCTAGATCAGGTTTTATGTCATCATATAAGGAAAAATCAGTGAAATTGCCCTTTTTTCTGTTTTTGCAAATAAACAAAATATTTCACAAACCTGATAATTGTTTTCAAACCATCTTTTCTTTCCCAGTATTGATATATAGTGTAGGTTTTACAAGTCTAACTTGGCTAGTTTTTGATGCAGGCCTGGGTTTATTACTCTGCTCTCGTCGGTTTAGTAGGTCCGAATGTCATTATAAAGCACCGCAGTAGGCCCCAGCAGCTAAAAGCATTGTTCACAAATCTTTACTAAAGAAATGAGCTCAGATCTCTTTTTCACAATGTATAAAATATTGATTTACGAAAGTTTGATTCAGCAGGTGGACGTTCCTCAGGTCTTTTAGCAGGTTATTCCTTGAATGGTTGGCGAGTATTGAATACAAAAGAAATTTTACCTCGGTCCACCAAACGGGTATGCTACAAAGTGACATTAGTGGGTTACCAAGGTATGTTGAGCCTAAAGCCAGGATTTTCGGTGTCGTGAAGGTGGCACTCTTTTCATCCACAGTGGAAACTTCCAGTGTCTGTTATTGCAAGTTGAGGGTTTGTCGCGCCTGGTCACGCAAAGAAAGCCTGGCTAATGCTGAACTTGCCTCGTAGTACTTAGGCACTGCAGGTGTCTGTAGCTCAAGTGCAGAGACGCAGCACGCAGCCATCTGATTGTGCCCTGGCCTGAGTGCACTTTGCACAGACTCTTTGTTTCAGTGTCTGTAAACAAACGCCTGGCCTATGTTTTTGTTCGTTTGCCGTCTGCGCATACTGTGGCAAGGTGGCGCCAGATTAGGTTGTTGTCTGTTGAACATGTGTATGGCTGCTTTATGGTACTTCAGAATAAACGCGCACAATAATCACTTTACATATGGAACATTCAAAAGTGTCATAATAAAAATAAAAACATGGACAGTAAGTATAAATATAAATATAGATAATAAATTAATATTAGTGGAAGTATAAAGAGGAATAAATGTTTGATAAATAAATAAATAACTAAATAAATAAATGTGGCAATTTAAAGGAGAATAAATTAATCAATAAAATAATTCATGCATTTGATTTTTTCATTTATTTTTCCATTTATTTCCATATAAATTATTGCATCACCCTGCATGATGAAAAAAAAAATCTGCTGATTTACCAAAAAGGCCTCATATTACCTACTTTGAACATGCTGACTTCAAAAATGCAAGTAAAAAGTTTCTATCACATACAGTTTTTTCACAAAATAAGAATGAAGTTTTTCCCTATTATATGCTATATATCAACTTTCATGCTCTCACCAAAACGGCAACAAATGCAGCCAAATGTCAAAAGTTTTTGGTTATAATGACAAAAGTAACATGTATTCAACATGTACGACTTAACTTACAATCTGTTCTGGAATGAAAAAAATAAAGCCAGAAATATTAATCAGACAGAAGTAACAGTCATCAACATGATTCTTTGGCTAACTTCAGACCATTGGAAAACCAAAGCTCGAGCTTTTCCTCTTTCCTTTTGTCAATTGTCTGAGGTTCTCCATATAAGTGTGACAAACTATACGGAGTGCCTATGGTTTACCTTGGTCGCCAATTCCAAAATAAGCAAAGTAAGCTTTTTTTTTGTTTGTTTTTTGTTTTTAGCAAGCTCAGCAATTTGCTCTTGCTGTTTGGATGCAGTGAAACACCGACAGATGTGGCAGAAAGCATCTGGATCATGTTTGCATTTTCTTCTGTCTGTTGACAATCAGGGTTGGGTTCAATTACTTTTTTCAATTACAATTACAATTACTTTCTGGACAGAATGTTCAATTACAATTACTTTTCAATAGAAAAATTCAATAAAATTAAACTACAATTACAAAAGTAATTGATTCCAATTACTTTAATTGTAATTGAAAAAAGTAATTGAACCCAACCCTGGTTGACATGTCAGTAAGCCTAAAATCAGGGTTTGGCATAAAATAATGTCTTTAGAATCATTCATTCATGTGAAAATCAGTTGAGAGTTGAACAAATAGTTCTTACCTGACTAAGAGGAAGATGGTAATCATGTCTTTGTGGCAGTTTTTTGTGGTGATTAACGGATTATACGGGACTTATTGACCTTATAAGTGGTTGTCATAAGAGACAATGCTATGAAATTCACATCATACACTGCGAAAAAGTGTGACATGCTAGAGCAAAAGAGACACTATTTTTTGAATCAGCATTCAGCACCCCAAAATTAGTAAGAGACAAGTATTGGATTTTATTCAGCAAAACTGATGCAGGGTGGTGTTATGAGACAATAAGCTGCTGCATGAACTGAGTGGGCGGACCAAGCCAAAGCAAGTAGATTGGCAGTTTGCTTGAGAAGGAAAAGCAGAAATAAATACGGAAATATAAATGTAAACAAATACTTCTGGTAGGGAATAAAGATATATGGAAATAAACAAATGAATGTGAAAATGGAAATAAATATGGAAATCTATGTGGAAATAAGTCAAAAAATACTGTAAATGTGAAAATAAATACAATTAAAATGGTTTTAGTTGAAGTTAAAAAAAATTTGTCTGGCTGTTCCACCAACTCAATTCAGCAAGCCCATGTTTTTTGGCAGTCTTGAGATTAGCAGTAGCAGGATGAAGCAGCGAGTGAAATTTGGGCCTTATAGTGGTGTGCAAAAGTATTTTCCCCCCTCCCAATTTCTTTTATTATTGCTTATGTGTCATAGTTCAATGTTTCAGATCATCGACAAATTTTAAAATAAGACAAAGACAGTGCGAGTGGACACAAAATGCAGCTTTTAAATATTCATAGGATTTATTGAGGAGTTATTCTAAACCTGTATTTCCCTTGTGAAAAATAATTGCTCTCCTAAACCTAATAACTGGTTTTGCCACCTTGGCGGCAACAACTGCAATCAAATGTTTGTGGTTACTGCCAGTGAATGTTTTACATTGCTGTGTAGGGCTTTTGGCCCACTCATCTTTGCAGAAGTGTTTTAATTCACCCACATTAGATAGTTTTCCGGAATGAACTGCCTGTTTAAGGTCATGCCATTATTTCTCTAATGGACTTAAGTCAGGACTTTGACTTTGCCACTTCAAAACCTCAATCTATTTTTAAGCTATTCTGAGGTGGGCCTGCTTGTGTAGTCTGGATTATTGTCCTGCTGTATATAACCTAACTGGCTTGAGCTTTAGGTTATGAACTGATGGCTGGATAATTTACTAAAGGATTTTCATGTTGAGTGCAGAATTCATGGTTCCATCAATTATGGGGTGACACCTAGGTCCTAAAGGAGCAAAGCAGCCCCGGCTGTCTCATGGATATTATTTTTGCCCAGTTTCTTATGTGGAATCAGGGACACTGGCCTTAATTGAGGCAAGTGAGGCCTGCACTTCTTAAGATGTTAGTCTTTTTTTGCTGACCTCCTTGATAAGTCATCAGTACACTCTTGATGGAATTTTGGTAGGCCAGCCACTTTTGGGAAGGTTCACCACTGATCCAAGTTTTCTCCATTTGTAGATAATGGCTCTCGCTGTGTGGTTTGTTGGAGACCCAGAGCCTTAGAAATGGCTTTGTAACCCTTTCCAGAATGATAGATGTCAACAGCTTTGTTTGTCATTTGTTCTTGAATTTCTTTACATTATGGCATCATGTGCTGCCTATTTTCAGATAGATAGATAGATAGATAGATATAGACTTTATTGAACCCCTGGAGGTAATTTGTCCTCTGCATTTGACCCATCCTATAGTTGGTTGCAGTGGGGGACCAACTCCAGTTCTAAAGCCAGTTCCTTGGTCAGGGGTACTGGTAGGATTGTTCCTATAATGCATGTTTTTGTGGGTGGGGGAGACCGGAGTACTTGGAGGAAACCCACGCGAACACGGTAAGAACATGCAAACTCCACACAGAAAGGCCCCAGGCCGCATTCAAACCCACAACTTTCTTGCTGTGAGGCGGCAGTGCTAACCACTGTGCTACCGTGCTACCAATAGCCAGAAATATCCTGACATGTTCTATTTAAGTGATGTTTAGATCAAACAGGGATGGCAGTGATTATCAGTGTGTCTGGTGAAATTGAACCCAATTATCAATTAAATTTGCTTGATTAAGCAACTTTGGGGGCAATTTGTTTTTCTCATGGGGCCAGGTAGGGTTGGATAGCTTTTTTCCTTCAATAAATGAAATCATCATTTAAAAAACAGCAGTTTGTCTTTTCTTTGGTTATCTTTGTCTAATATTACAACTAGTTTGATGATCAGAAACATTGAAGTGTGACAAACATGCAAAAACTGAAGAAATAAGGAAGGGGGCAGATACTTTTTCACGACACTGTGGCTTTATTAAACAGGAAATATTAATGTCCAAAAAGCAAAATAAATATACTAATAATAATAATAATAATAATAAATAAATAAATCAATAAAATAAATAAAAAAGCAGTCCTTGATTCTTGTACTTTTTTGTGAAAAAAAAATTCAACAATTAAGTGGTGGAGCCCAACTTTGCTACTACGCCAGAGTTAACGGAACACTTTGTCAAAAAATAAAAATTCTGCTACTATTTACTCACCCCCAGGCTAGTTGAAACGGGGGTGAAGTTTGTTGCAGCTTGGAGGGAGCCGCCACAAAGCCGTACCAGCCTTCTCTAAAACAACTGAATAGGTGAATTCAATACGGGCCTAACTCCATGTTGAAAATGTGTGGAGTTTTCAATTGTAGTCCTCGGTTTGGGTATTGCTCAGTAGAGTTCTTATGAGTCACAAAAGTGCAAGGCCGGGAGCATGCAGTCGTGAACTTTTTTTTCGAAAACAATGGCTGCTGTGAAGATTTGCGCTTGATAATGGAGCTATACAGGTTTGACCTCAGGAGACAAGGATTTTGCTGTAGGTGATGTATGGAGTCATTTTATGGTCATTTTAAGCTGTTTTTGGACTCTAAAGAACTTGAATGAACAAGACCCAATAGACTTCAGTTACTCTGGAGAGGGCTGTTTCAGAGTTGTGCTGGCATCCTCCCAGTGTGTTGTTTGGAAGATCAAACTTCACCTGTTTCATCTGGTACAGAGGTGAGTGAAGACAGAATCATGATTGGGAGAGCTTTTCCTTTAGGTTTAATAAGGGAACATGGTGACAGTGAGTTCTGGTGGAGTTTGACACGTTAGGGAACATGGAATTCAAACTATCATTCTAACTAATAATAGGTTAGTTCAGTTTTTCATTCCTCTAAAAAACAGTTACCGTGTTCCTCTTTAATACTGTGATTTTGAAGTGTTGACCTGGGGTGCGAATTGCAGGTGCATTGTGTAAACTCTTAATTGTGGTTTTATCATCCTGTTATGAACTATTCTTCTTTTTATTGTCTCTCTCTTTAGACATTATGCATGCAATTTAACATTTTCAGAAGAAGTGGCACAGTATTTTCATTCCAAATGTGGATGTACTGTTCAATTGCCAGAGTTTGTAAATGCGGAGAAATACACAGTACGTTTAATGGACGGAGGAACAGTTTTGAATTCAACGTTTGTCACTGCAATAGACAACAGTAAGTTGGATTTGAAGTGCATTCACATGGCACTCAGAGGGTGCGATCACTACTTCTCAAAGCACCCTGATTGAATGAATTTAAATCAATCCATACTATTACTTTGAACAAATAAAACTATCATTAGCCAGTAATGAGTCTGGTTAAATGCTCGCATTCAGGAAGTTACTTCCAGTAATTATCAAGGCAAAGAAAAGTGAAAATGTGTGTTTTTTTTAATGACATATTGTATAATCGCACTGTATTCATGCTTTGGATCTATTTCAAACCTTTAACGTGTTTTATTTCCTCCTGTAGTCAAGCCAAACACCCCTGAGATATTAATGGTGAGGCCAATGAAAAATGGAAACTTCAAAGTCACGTGGGACACAAATTACCCAAAGGAAAATGCCCTTTCAGAGCATTTGGAGATTCAGTTGAGCTACAGAAAAAAAGGAGAACCACACAAGGTAAACAAGTTGATAAGTTTCAAATTTCTTTTATTTCTTATAAAACTTAAGATTAGTAATTCCACAATCAATTGGAATTAGTTCATTTATACACTCAGTAGGATAGAGGGTAGCTGCTAAGAATAGGAAAGAACTGGATCCAAATGTTATTTGCATCATGATGAAAAGCGATGCTAAACATTTTGTTGGACAGTTTTTTTTTGTATGATCTGTTTTACTTTGATTGGGATAAAATATACCTTATTGACGATGTTGAAAGTGCATGGGCGCACTTTTCTCATGGCTTTAAAGAAATTATAAATAGACACAGTCCTTTGCATAAATATAGGATGAAGGGCCGGGATAACCCCTGGTTTACTGCAGAATTATCTAGTCTTAGTCATGAGAGAAACAAAGCATGGACTTGGGCGAGGAGGACTGGGTCCGAGATTGACAGGCTCCATTTTTAGGGCCTAAGAAACTGCTCCGGGAAAATGTGATGAGTCACCGGCTTGCATTAAAACAGCTAATGGCATTGTATCAGACAGATCTACCATGCTGAACTGTTTTAATGCCCAGTTTGTGTCCTGTGATTCACTATTTGATTCTGTCTTAAATTCTGCGAATGCTGCGGTTTGTAAGTTAAACCAGACTGGCATAAGTCAACCCACCTGTTTTTCTCCATTTTCTGTCAATAAAGTGCATGAAGATTTAGGCAGATTAGACACACAAAAAATCTGCAGGTCCTGACCAATTTAAACCATCCTTCTTAAAATTAGCTGCAGATTTTATAGCATCACCACTTACTTATATTTTCAACCTCACAATAAGCACGAATGTGATTCCCCAAGTATGGAAATCAGCCCATGTTCTCCCTCTGCTGAAAGGGGGGGATGCCACCACATTAGATTACTATTGGCCAGTCTCTAATTTGTGAGTTCTTGCCAAAATCCTTGAACAGTTTCTAAGTGAATAGTTGAAGGATTTTTTAATGCAAAAATGACATTCTATCCAATTATCAGCCTGGCTTCAGAAAGAAATATGGCACTATTACTGCAACTATGAAAGTGGTGAATGACATCATTGGCATACTGGATAAGAAACAGAGTGCAGCCCTGTTTATAGATCTGTCCAAAGTTTTTGATACTGTTGACCATTTTACTCTGAAGCAGAGATTAATTAATTTTGGAATATCCAACCAGGCAGTGGGATGGTTAGTGAACTCTCTGTCTGAAATGTCTCTGTGCACTCAATTTGATGGGCTTAGCTCTGATTGGATAAATATTAGTGATGGCGTTCCCCAGGGGTTTGTTTTGGGTCCACTCTTATTTTCTATCTATATTAGTAATTTTGGATGAAATGTGGAAGGCACCCATTTTCATTTTTATGCTGATGATAGTGATTTATTATGTGGGATCGTCTATTATGCTGGCTCTTACCAAACTGCAGGATGTGTTTAATATTATGAAGGCTCAACTTTCATATCTAAAGCTGGTTTTAAATGCCAAAAAACATAAGAAATGCATTTCTAAAATATTAGAAAGAAGCCAGTAAACACCATGGATATTATAACTTCTGATGAAAAGAAGTTAGAAGTTTCCAGTTTTAAATATGTTGGTATCTGGTTTGATGACTGCCTTTCTTTTAATCCCAGGTTGAAAATCTTGTTAAAAGTCTGAGGCAGAAATTAAGGTTTTATTTTGGAAATAAGTCCTAGTTCTCTTCTGATGCAAGAAAGAGGCTTGTCTCTGCTACTTTTTCGCAGATTCTTGACTATGGAGATCATTTATATATGCATGCATCTGCATAGTGCTTGCAGGTGTTAGATACTGTATATCACAGTGACAAATTGTAAAGCCCTTACTCACCTTTGTACTCTTTATGGCGGGGCTGGGAGGCCATCTCTAACTATGCATAGGCTCAGTAATTGGTATTTATTTATTTATAAAACCATTTTGGGTAAATTCCCATCTTGTACTTGCTCCTTGATTGCACAGAGATCTGACTGTAGTTACAGCTTGAAATCAGTTGTGATTATATTGTCTGTCCCAAGTGCACGGACCATTTCAGGAAAGAAATCTTTTAAGTACACGGCTCCCGTCGCCTGGAACAGCCTTCAAAAAGATTGGAATGAAATTATCACATCAAAAGAAAAGAAATGCATAGTTTTAAAATAAAGATGTGTGTGCCTAAATATTGTGAGCCAATATGTGTGGACATAACAAAATGTATTTCTTTTCTTTACAGGCATCAAAGATTGCTAACGCCTCAAAACCTTTTCATGAAATACCAGGCAGGGATTTGGAGCCAAGCAGTGAATATGTTGTGAGGGCAAGATCATTCTCCCGGCAATACAGTACTCAATTCAGTGACTGGAGCAGAGAGGTGGAGTGGACAAGCCGTAAGTTTATCCCTCAAATGAAGGGTTATTTTTGTTGCTTCCTTTGGGAAAATTTTTAGTTCTTTATGGAGCCTTCTATGGTAGGTGTGAGAGATGTGTTTCTGGGAGATGACTCCTAGCTCTAGATGTTTTTTCTCTAGAGGGACAGCAGAGCCTTTATGGAAACTTTTTTTTTCTGAGAGTATAGAGTACATGAACCTCTTAACCAGCACCATTTTTTTCTGAAAATGACCTACCAAAAATAAAGTGCTGACTGTTCTTGAACTACTTTAAACACAAGCATAGTTAGGATCTCTTCTGAAAGTTGACGCACAAAGATTAAGTACTCTGGTCGTCATAATTATGAAGAATATTACCTAAGTTAGGTAACAGCGATTGAAATTTAAGTTTTCTGACTGGATGAAAAAGATAGTGTTTTGTCCCTCTGGCCCTATAATCTAAACTCATCAGCCTCAAAACTAAACGCATCCTCAGCTATGAGTATGATTATTCAGGTTCAAATATTATGACAATACAACCAACAATATATATTTTATTATGTAATGCCTGTGAGTTTATCAAAAATACAATTTTAGAGACTCAGACAAACAACTTCAAACTCAACACTGCACTTGCTTTGGCCCTCAGCGACACACGGATCAAGTTTGAAGTTGATGAACAGCTCTAGAGATATGCAAAGGACCCACATACACACAGTTACACTCAAAGATTCCTTACTTGATAGTATGACAGTGTTATAGTATCACCAGTGATTAGAAATGAACATGAGCATGACAACTCAAAATTTGTAGTACTTTCATAGAGGGCTCATGCAGTCAATTCAACAAATATTAAGACTGTGGCACAATTTTCATAAATTTCGCTCTGTATACCACCACAAAGGATTTTAAATGACACAATCAAGATCTGCTTGAAGAGCTGAATTTCAGCTTTAATAAAATGGCTTCATCAGACATATTTTATGAACCATGTGGAAATTATGACTAGTTTTATGTGTAACCTCCCAATTTTAGGGGCTCAAAAGTAATAGAACTAAAATGACCATCGAATAAATGATCCTTCTTAAATACTTGGTTGCAAACCTTTTGAGGTCAATGAATGCCTAAAATCTGGAACCCATAGACACCACCAGACACTAGGTTTATTCCTAAGTATAGGCATGGGCAATACAAATGCATAAAATGACATCATTTCTTGAGTTGCTGAGAACAAAGTTTTTATTATTTTCTAATGATTTTTTGCGGGTAAGTACAGAAGACACAGACGAAGAGTTTGCCACAAGTCCAACGCCTTCACAGGAAAGGGTCTCAGAGCCACAGGGTCCCAAAAATGGCTGACTTCGGCATTTTTCAACAAAACCCATTGTGAAAATTGGGGGTGAAGCCTGAGGGCATTTTTGAAAATACAGTCTATTCAGAAATAAACCAGGCCAAATTATCCATTAGGGTACCCTAACAGAAATAATTGATGCTAAAGTCATCTACCCCTTTTCTGAAGTACAGCAGCACCCCCTAGGCCCTTTTTAATGGAAAATTGCATTGAATTTCACCCAATTATGTTCAACAAACATTAGGTTTTGCATTGATATTAACAATGGTATGAATGGGTTGCCTGTGACGTTTTTTGGATCAATGGCCTGCAAAAATGTCAAAATTATCGGTGGGGAGGGCAAACATTAACGCTACTCGCCCATTACTATATAAGATGCAGTGAAGTCGCTGATGCCGCAGTTGTTTGCCCTCCCACTGCTCTTAAATGAATCAAACGTTCCCCTTCAATAACCTGTGGTGATTAAAAAAAAAAAAAAACCTTTGCACTGTTTTTTTACAATGTCCATATACCTCCTCCCATGATAGTTTCAATGAGCTACTGTGAATAATTCATAGTAAAAACACAGTGACGTGCAGTCGGGGTTAGTTTGGTGAGGCAGAAACCTCCCTTTGCTTGATTAGCAATCAGACGATTAACTAGTTTAGTAAGACTATTCGGCAGAATGACGGGCCAGTTTAAGTTTCCATGGCGTTATTACTCAGTACATCGAACCTGAAATGCTCACTAGACAGCAGATTTATGCGTACTTGCTTCCAGGAAGCCAAGCAATGTCCAACAAATATTAAAACAGTTCGACTTATGCAGAGTTCAATGCTTAATCAATATACAATGTATTCTCCTTTAAATACGCTTTTACATCCAAACAAAAAAAAGCGGGCGCTTATTTTCAGTCTTCTTTCATAATCCGATTGACAAAATGTTTGAACTATATACAGAATTACCGAGAGCGAGACTTTTCCTAATTGATTATTCAGATTTCCATCCTTGCAGTCTCGAATTGAAGTGTATACGTGAATGAATCTTCTTCTGGACCGTGGGGCTTCAAAGGCCTGGCGCCGGTTTATTCCTTGGTATATTTTACTGAAACTTCACAAATAGGGTCACAGGATATTCTGTCAACAAACTATGTAGGGTACAGTGAAAATACGCTCACCTTTCTTGCTATTGTTGAGAAGAAATCACGGCCGAACTCGCGATTTAACTTCACCAACTTCTGTCGAACTTATTTCACATCCCCTGGAGGTCTAGCCTGGACGAACAGACTCGTAATTTCTCAAATTAGATGGCTGTAAGCAAATCAGGGCCGTAGCTGGGATAAGACGTCGGCGCGGGCTATTTGAAATCTACCTCCTAAATGGATACTTTTGCCACGCCGTGCACTTGAAAATTTGTAAACACAGCGCAAGTTGAGGTCACGCATTCATCCAACGGGCGAACAATAGCTCTTTTCAAATCGCGTTCTTGGCCGTAATACGCAGAGTTCATGTATGAAATGCGGGTGTCCTATTGAAAAGGTTGCTTTTAATCAAACCATGGTGTTCTTTTTGTATGAAAATGGTATTTACGTCATTTTTTATAAGTTTTCTGAGGCTTGTTTACCGCCCCAGTTCAGCTGTTACGCATTCCATTACAGTTTATGCAGAGCGTTGCCCATGCCTACTTAGTAATGGTTGCAGGGTCTTCACTGCAGGTGGCTTAATTTCCAGCTTGTACCTGGGGACATTTTGGCTGCAGTTTTACCTTTAACAAATGAAATTCCTGGACAATTAGTTTCAAGTTAGGTTAATGATGCAGCCATTGCAGATATGTTCACTTCTTCCCTTAAAAATGTCATTGGATGTTTTTGCTGTATACGTTGGATCATCGTCCATTTGGACGGGGAAGCACAGTCCAATGAATTTTTGAAGCATTTACAGAATCTGAGCAAATAAGTCTGTTTAAGATGCAGAACTCATCCTGCTACTTTTGGCGCCATCTCATGATCTAAAAATACAGGTAACTTGCTCTATTGGCGACTGTACATGCCCACGCCATAACACTACATCCACCATTCTTTCTAGGAGAAATAGTGTCATGATCATGAACATTTCCTTCTTTTCTCCATATAAATCATGGTTTGCTTCTCTAGCAGTGACCACTATGTGCCACCGTGTGGACTTCATATTGAAAGTAAACAGAAACAGATTTCAAATGCAAGTGTCATTCCTTAAATCAATATGATTTCATTTCAACTCCTGAAGTAACAAGTATTGTCAATATCCATATATTTTTGGACCTGTCTAAGTGCTGAACAGCTGCTGTCTATTCTCTTTATGCTGCTGAACAATGCACGAAGAACAGCAAACATTTCAGTTTTATTT
Organism: Gymnothorax javanicus; assembly: GCA_029692085.1. NCBI lineage: Eukaryota > Metazoa > Chordata > Actinopteri > Anguilliformes > Muraenidae > Gymnothorax > Gymnothorax javanicus. The sequence goes on along the minus strand of CM056206.1, from coordinate 23,498,730 downwards.
AATGATCTAATCAACTTATGAAAAAACATGATGTGAGAGCTGAAAAAATGTACATTTTTTGAAGGATAAGGTATCCAAGAAAATGTCTTTATAGTTGCCTGACAGCACAATGAATAATTTTTAAAAATCCATGTTGCAATTCCTGTGAAGTGGCCAATAAACAATAAGAAACAAGCATGAAATACTCAGATCCCATACCACAGGATGGCTGATATCTGGCCAGGAAAATATTGAGAAATATTGAACGATTTAGGAGTTCTGGCCTGGAAAAGAACGGGATGGTTGATATCTGGCCTGGTAACAAAACGCAGTGGAGGAGGGTACGGACATCCAAGAGGATGGACGGAAGTAAGAAAAGGTACATCTACCAAATGAGATGTCTCCATAGATTAACCCTTTTACGCCCCACATATGGAAATTTCCATATTATGCTTATTGACTCCTCTGCTTGAAGATGGATTTTTCCGTGTTGTTCGATTGCCTTGGGGTCCTCAGTCTTATCCAGAAAGGGCTGGTGTGGGTGCAGGCTTTCATTCCAACGAGCCAGTTACACACCTGATTCCACTGATTAAGGTCTTCAGCAAAGATTCAAATTCAAACTGATCGAGTATGTCTGAATATTTGCTCTCGATATGTAAAATCTGCTACATTTTGCTGTAAATAAATGCATCCAACTTATGCTGAAATGTATAAGCAACATTTAATTTTATGCCATGAAATGCTATGGTGACCTCAGGTTTTAATAAAAACTGAGCATGTCTGATATCTGGTCTTAACTTGGGCAGGGCAGTCATGTTTGGTTTTGTAAAAGTTGAGTGTCAACAGGTATTTTGTTGAAAAATATTGAACGGTTTAGGAGTTCTGGCCCAGAAAAGTAGCATGACAGATGGACAGACCGACACAGATGGACAGAACTCATTCCTGTATCCCCATCCACTTCGTGACGGGAATAATATTAATAGTAGTGGAGCAGTCGTAAGGTTCGACGACACTTTCATGGGGTCACTGATTTGAAAGGGGTTTTGGGTTGTCTGAAGGATACTAAACAAATTTGGCTCTTCCAAATGTTTGCAAGTTTTGGTAGGGGTCCAACAAGGGTCAACAGGAGTCAAAATCAGAAAGTATCCCAATCTTGTTGAAATTTATACCAAATTACTTGTCTAGTCATTCAGAATCCAACTTCTGGTAAGTCACTATGACTGGAAACGTAGAAAGGTCAACGCACTTTTCCAACGTAAAATTAACCACTATTGTTGGTTGACCACTTGAGGCGAATTTGGTGTCTAATTATGTTTTCGGACATGACCGATTCAACAAAGCAACTTCTTAAAACCAAAATGTCAGCCTAATACTTAGGTCTTGAAGTTTTTACAGAAGTACATCTGTTGTAAATACTTTCAAGCCAAAAGAACCAAATAACCTTTTTTCTGAGATTGTAGGTGCTCCTCTGTTGGAATTGTTTAGCTGTGGCTGAATTTAACTGGAATGTTTCCAGTGTGATATGCTTGAAAGTTTTTGTATTCATCATGCAACCAGTTTTGAAATGCTGTATTCACAATTATGCTGGTGCCCTCTGCTTTTGCCTAGCTGCCTCTGCTGGAAATGTGTTGAAGTTCATCATACCGCTACTGTGTGTACTGCTGGCCATCAACATCTGTGCTTTCTACTGGTGTTGTGCTCGGTAAGAGAATGCTCTGACCTGATTCCGTTTGCACTTGTTTACATTTATTTTTATTTATTTGTTTATTTTTAAAACAGGGACAGTGCATATTGATGGACATATCTTTTTTTTCAAAAAGAAAAGAAAAATGTAAATATGCAAGATTATAGCCAGAGGCTAATTTCCATCTTTAGTCCCTATGGTTTACATTGCTGCGTTGGTACCCTGCTTTTCACTCTGCAGTGTGTGGTGTATGCTCTATAATGTTTGGGACAAAGGCACATCTTCTGCGTTTTTGTCCAAAACATTATGGAGCTGCTCTGAATATGATCTTTCAGGCAGGCAACATAAGGTATACTGTACAAGTAAATAAGATGACGTAAACCAAAGATGTTCTAGATAAAAGGAGACGGTGCACTGCATTGTTTCACAGTGGGAAAATATGACATGCTTCAACGTAAAATACTGCGCCAGTTTCAGATTTTGCGCAACTGCACAACTCCGATATTTTCAACAGCCTGTGCAGCTTGGGAGTTTAACAACAATGCTTTGTGAATGGAGTATTTTGGCTTAATGCCACAGACTAAGGAGGGAATGCATATTCACTAGACATAGGCATCTCCCCATTCAGAGAGATAGAAAAGTGGTCTTTTAGTCGTGATTCTGCAGCCTGAGTGCCTTTCAAAGATGGCATCAAAGTGCACTGCCTCTTACATTTAGAACTTCTCTGACAGACAAAAAAAAATTTAAGAGCAACCAAGTTAATGATAACAATAAAATACTAATGAAATGCTTACATTCTTTCTTAAGACTCAAGGCAAAGTGGTGGGATAAGATTCCTACCCCCTCAAATGACGTAAAAGACATGGTACCGGGAAACTTTAAGGTAAGGTTACTCCACATTTAGGGCACATGCCTCATAATTAGAGGTAGCCCAAGCACAATTTCATATGTCATGCCATTCAGAGATTCACAGTTGCAGAGGTGTTTCTCTTTAAACTATGAAGGCAGGCAGCTAATTTGACCCATTAGCTCTACCTGTTAGCTGAAGAATTGTGCCAATGAGCAGATTTAAGAGGTGGGAACAAAATACTTGAATGGGCTTTTATTTTCTGAACCTGAATTTTACATCTCTGCATTTTTGCACAATTGCTTTTTTTTTTTTTGCATTTTTCTTACACTTAAATGTTTCAGATCGTCAAACAATTTTTAATATTAGACAAAGATAACCAGAGTAAGTACAAAATGCAGTTTTTAAACGATGATTTCATTTATTAAAGGGACTATGTCAGCCAGGGCGCATGCGCGTGACGAAGCAAAAAACTTGAAAACGTTAGGCTAACTATTTCAAGTTCATAGGAGATGTAAGGTGTAAGCCTTTCAATCTGTTTATATCGCATTCATCCTTGAGAAGTTTATTGAAATTTTTACCAAATAACTATCTTTATTGATCGTAGAGCCTATTCGTAGCATCAGTTTGTCATAGTTTGGGCATTATTATTGCTTTTAAGTTAGCCTACATGGATTGTTATGTCGTCCCATGGCGACCGTCGAACTGGAAGCGGTCGCAACAGGATCTATGACAGCTGCATGTCAGACAAAACGTTGCGACAAACAGGTTCTGCGAACATTAAAGACTTGATTTAAAAAAAAATTCCCCAAACTTCTCAAGGATGCACGCGATGCAAACAGATTGCAACTCCACCATGAATTCGCTGGTTTACCTAACCTCACACTTGCAATGTGTTTTCGCACAAAGAAATATGGATGGATAGAATAAATTATTCTCCTTGGGTTTCGGCATTCCTTGGGTTTCGGCAAAGATAAATGCGGTTACTCTTGCAACTGTGCGTTTGCAGGCCATCTTCTGTATTTAAAACAGCGACGAAGGTACGCTTTACACAAGAACTAATAAGTTTGGGGTTTGTATTTCTGCTTTCTTAATATCGCACTGCATGTATGAAAGTGTTTATCGACTGGACTCTACTATGTATGTGCCCCAGCTGACACAGTCCCTTTAAGGGCCCTGGCCCTATTTGGGAAAAATTAATTGCCCCCCTTGTTCAATCATGAATTAACGGTGATTCATCACATTTTTTTAGTTCAATTTCACTAGCCACACCCAGGCCTGATTATTGCCAGACCTGTTGAATCAAGAAATCACTTAAATAGAACCTGTCTGACAAAGTGAAGTAGGCTAAAAGATCTCAAAAAGTAACACATCATGCCGCAATCTAAAGAACTTCAAGAAGAGATGAGAAACAGTCATTGACGTCTATCAGTCTGGAAAGGGTTACAGGGCCATTTCTAAGGCTTTGGGACACCAGCGAACCATGGTGAGAGCCATTATCCACAAATGGAGAAAACTTGGAACAGTGGTGAACCTTCCCAGGAGTGGCCAGCCTACCAAAATTACTCCAAGAACGCATCGACGACTCATCCAGGAGGTCACAAAAGAGCCCAGAACAACATCTGAAGAACTGCAGGCCTCACTTGCCTCAGTTAAAGTCAATGTTCATGATTCAACACTAAGAAAGAGACTGGGAAAAAATGGCATCCATGGGAGAGTTCCAAGGCGAAAAATACTCCTGACCACAAAGATGCAAAGGCTCGTCTCACATTTACCTAAAGACATTTTGATGATCTCCGAGACTTTTTGAAAAATATTCTGTAGACTGACGAGACAGAAGTTCCACTTTTTGGAAGGTGTGCGTTCCGTTACATCCGGTGTAAAACTAACATAGCATTTCATAAAAAGAACATCATACCAACAGTCATACATGGTGGTGGTAGTGTGATGGTCTGGGGCTGCTTTGCTGCTTCAGGACCTGGACGACTTGCAGTAATTGATGGAACCATGAATTCTGCTCCCTACCAGAAAATCCTGATGGAGAATGTCAGACCATCAGTTCGTGACCTCAAGCTCAAGCGCACTTGGGTTATGCAGCGGGACAATGATCCAAAACAACCCAGCAAGTGCACCTCTGAATGGCTTAAAAAAAAAACAAAATGAAGGTTTTTGAGTGGCCTACTCACAGTCCGGACTTAAATCCGATTCAGATGCTGTGGCATGACCTTACTGCAGATGTAGAAGCCGGCGTCCGTAAATTCCAAAATTTAATTTCTAAACATTTCTGTAATTGAATTTCCAAATGTCTAGCTTCACTTGAATAATTTTCAAAAATCTCTGTGACACAAATCCTGAGTTCTAAAGCTTAAATAGGCTCATGCACAACAGGAAAAATTGGCAAAATTTTGTATTCTGCGCAAAGGGGTTAAAAAGGCCGTTCATACTTGAAAACCCTCCAATGTGGCTGAATTAAAACAATTCTGCAAAAAAGAGTGGGCTAAAATTCCTCCCCAGCGATGTGAAAGAATCATTGCCAGTTATCCCAAACGCTTGATTGCAGTTGTTGTCGCCGAGGGTGGCACAACCTGTTATTAGGTTTAGGGGGCAATTACTTTTTCACATAGGGCCAAGTAGGATTGGATAGCTTTTTCCCTCAGTAAATGAAATTATCATTTAAAAATTGCATTTTGTATTTACTCGGGTTATCTTTGTCTAATATTAAAATTTGTTTGATGATCTGAAACATTTAAGTGTGACAAATATGCAAAAAAATAAGAAATCAGTAAGGGGGCAAATACTTCTTCACAGCACTGTATGTCATATATAAATGTTTTAGATCATGCAACTAATTTTAATATAAGACAAAGACAATGCGAGAAAACAGGAAATGAAACTTTTATATGATGATTTCATTTATTGAAGATAAAGAGTAATTCAAAACCTAAGTCACACGTGAAAAAATAATTTACCCCCAAACTGCCACAGCATCTCATTTGGATTCAAGTTTAGACTTTGACCAGGTCACCACACAACCTTCATTTATTTTCTTTTGAGCCATTCAGTGGTGGACTTGCTTGTGTGCTTTGGATCATTGTCCTGCTGTATAACCCAACTCCACTTGAGCTTTAATTCACAAGCTAATGGGCAGGGATTCTCCCGCAGGATTGTTTGGTAAAGAAAAGAATTCATGGTTCCATCATTTATGGCAAGTGTCTCAGGTCCTAAAGCAGCAAAACAGCCCTAGACCATTACCGTATCACTGTTGGTATGATGCTCTTATTCTGGAATGCCAGATGTGCCGGGAGCCACGTCTTCAAAAACATTCCTCTTTCAACTCGTCAGTCCACAGTTAATTATCCCAAAGGTTTTTGGGGTCATCAGGATGTTTATTTTTTTTGGCAAATGTGAGCTGGGCCTTTGTGTTCATTTTAGTTAGCAGCAGTTTTCGCCTTGCCGCTCTCCCATGGATGCCATTGTTGCCCAGTCTCTTTTTTTATTGTGAAATTGTGAGCACTGTCCTTAACTGAAGCAAGTGAGGCTTGCACTTCTTTAGATGTTAGTCTGGGTTCTTTTTTGTGACCTCCTGGATGAGTCATCAGTGCAGTCTCTGAGAAATTTTGGTTGGCTGGCCACTCTTGGGAAGGTTAAGCACTCTTCTAAGTATTTGTAGATAATGGCTTCTCACCATGGTTTTCTGGAGTTCCAGAGCCTTAGAAATGGCTTTGTATCCCCTTCGAGACTGATATATGTCAACAACTTTGTTTCTCTTCTGCTCTCGAATTTCTTTAGATAGCGGCATCACGCGCTGCTTTTTGCCTGCCTCACGATCCCAGACAAGTTCTATTTAAGTGAATTTTAGGTTCAACAGGCAGGTAGTAATCAGTAATCATTAATGCCTGGGTGTGTCTTGTGAAACTGAACCCAATTATCAATTAAATGTGTTTAACTGGTTGATTTAATGACAAGGGGCCAATAAATTTTTTTACAGCACTGTATTTTAATGAGGACCAGTATACACAGACTACCGTTTTAAAAGACATTCACTTTTTTCCTGCTATGTAATCCCACAGAGATTTAGAATATTGTGGTCAATCGGGAAATACAAAGAATATTATTCAAAACAGACATCAATTAATTCTTATTATGACAAATATTATGCAAAGCAGAGTTTTCTCAGAATAGGTTTGTTGTGTGGAAAGCCTAAATTGATTGTAACAACCATTTCTGAATTCATTTATATACTGCATGCAAGTGTGTTACTGTGCGCAAATGTCTCAAATATAAGAACAAGACTTTGCTGGCCTTCTGGCCTCGTAACACTAGTGTCAAAATGCTGCCAAACTTTCTTTTATTGTTGGTTCCAGGTCTTTATCCCTAAACATTATGATTCATCTTCCAACCATATCCACCTCCTGACCATTGATGAAACAAAGGAAAAGCCAAGGTGAGCTTGTTGATACGTTGCTCTTTCTGTTGTATAGGAGTATGCTTAAATAGACCAAAGTATTTTATTTAAGTGTTTTTTTTAATTTGGCAGTAAAAACTACTGTTAAAAAAAAAAAAAAATCAAGGGTAAGACGGGTTAATTATTTCCCCCCACACAATGAAAATATTCACTTGTTTAAATATTCATTCACCTGCCCCCCCCTTACTATTAGACCCACTACCATGCAGGAATTTTTTCTGTGGTAGCCTACATAATGAAGATAAAAATTTAGAAGGGGAAGAAAACAATACAAACGATTTGTAAGTGAACACCACTGCTGGCTGAGATTCATTCCCACGATACCACCATTACGCAACAACGTTTGCATTAAAAGGTGGTCTGGGTGAGTCAAAATGCAAGCGAGGTCTTTGGCACAAAAATTGCATTGCACCCCCTTTATTCATTGACACAGCCCCTAATGTGCAGTTCAACCCACTCTGTCACAGACACTTTAACCCATTTAAACCTGAACAGCATGTGCGCATTTCAAGAACTTGTCGTTGCCGACACAGATACGCGCGTAATTTTGAAAGTACCGTAATTACTGTAAGTTTTGCGCAATAGAAAAAAATTCCAACTGTTCCTGAAAGCTGAGAAGCTGTGCTTCAGCCCAAATACAGGTTACTATCTGCTGGGATTTTTGCATTAGGCCTTAAAGGGTTAATGGCAGAACATGAAATTACCAAACTTCACTGTTTGTGATTGACAAAATTTTGAATATTGTTACAGCCACGTGCTTTTCTGTTTGTGAAGGCACAAAAGTAGGGTCGTTTGACTTGTCCACCTTGAAAATGTTACCACTTCTTAAGTACTTATTTGTGATATAATGCAACTAGCTTTCAACTGAGAGGGACAGTTTTTCTCTATGGCGTGCATTGCCATTTCTGACATAACGTCATGAATGAAGACAAATAAAAACTGCAATTTCAAGTCCACTAATGATCCAAGCTTGTGTTGTTGACATTGCTGTTCATATTAATAAGCCTTGTACAGTTCATATGTCACCCAAAACAGATAAATACCCTTATCTCTCACTCACTCAGGCCTACTACATGGATGTCAGAATGTGAGAAAGATGTTCAATATAAGAACATTACCAACCTCACACTGGCAAAGGACAGTGGCATCTCCTCAACTAACGACTGTCAGAAAAGTCTTGGTAATTTGGCATGCACAAGCAGCTCCTCTGAATCGGATTACAAAAATATCCTATACACTAGGATCCAGGAAAGCATCAGTTCTCCAGAACTTCCAAACAGTGGGACATCCGATGTTCCTTCTCAATCCACGCCAGGCTGTGTTGTGGTCCTGACATACAGTGATGTTGATGTTCCAATTGCCCCTAGTCCAGACCAGAAGAAGACCCAGAAAATCCTTGATTTGCCCAGAGAAACTCCCAGAATTACCACAGACTGTAAGGACTGTGTGTCCAGCTCGCCTCCAGCACAGAATTTTGGTCCTTCTAGTGTGGACATCATGAATGCTTTACTTCTGAACACCTGTATGAACATTGGCAGTGCTGATGATGGATACGAGAGCTTTAGTGAAGCAGTCAACAGAGTATCTCCGGGACTGGCTAATTTTACAGGATGCCCCCTGGAACCCTGTGAAAATGGCTACCAAGCTCTTCCAGCCATTGGAGAATTTGGAGCAGACTGACACTCTGAAGAAGACAAAGTAGATACTAAAGTGTCCTCAGTCCAGGTGGGTCCAGGGAACATCACTGGGCAGTGACGAGAGCTCTTACAATGTTATAAATTAGATGCTCCAGACTCCATCACCGAGTCCTTCCACTCAAGCAGAATGGTATTATGAAAAGTTCCCCAAATCCCATTTTTAATAAAACTTTTTTTTTCATTTATAAAGATATTTGTTAGAAAATGGCAGAAGGTGTTATACAGTGACAGAGACTGTGGCCATTTCTGGAACAAACTTGCTTAACTGCACACAAATTTGGCTCAATATCTCTCATTACTGGGGAAATTTAAGTAATCTGTTGTCATTGCTTGGAGTGTTCCAGAAGTTTGCATTGTGTCAGAAACTGAGGAGGGGTGTTTCAAACTCTGTGGGCATGAGTAGAATGCATCACCCTGAAACATGACAGGATTTTGATAGAGTGTAATTGATTTACACTCTTTTGAAGGAGCCTAGTCTGAAGCCACTCCTGTCATCTACTCCACTATTGGGCAGTGAAAGGATGGGGGAAAGGAGCACAAGGGACAGGAAGTGGTAGTGAAGGAGGGCAGTGTTCAAGTTTAGAGAAATGAGTCACCCTCTTTTTTCACTGGCCAAATAACATGAAAAGTCCCATTTATAAGCACACATTAACAAAAATATTGATAATGCACTGGTCAATCAGTGATATTTTCTGAACCATATGTAGTTACATGTCACAATAGTACAATACAGAACATATATTATACTTTTTAGTATGAAATACTTGGTCACAAAAATGAAAAAGTAATTTTTATTCAACTTTTTTCTCTGATTGAGCAGGCATGACTAGCTGTACCACTAAAACAAAATTATTGGTAGATAGCCTAATCTAAATAGAACAAAGCTCTGGAGTTTCAAAATGGTTCTCAAAATATATACAAGAAAATAATTTTTTAAACATGGGCATTATTTTTCATTTTCAGACCCCACTTTGTAGGCATAAACCTTAGGCCCCTCCCACCCATCATGTAGTTTTGTGTCATTTCTTTGAGAATGAGCACTGTGTTAGCTTATTAGGATGACATCAGCAAAACTAGAGGCACTCCTAGAGTTCAAACCACCGCCAAGGCAGCACAGTCCAAATCTTGGTGAGTGGGAGCAAAGTTCAGTTATCATGTGTCATATGATTTCAAGATGGCTGTCATGGCGGCCATATTGTTTGACTGATCGCGGTGAAAATCAATAGGGTCCATCCCTGATGTAATAGCGACCCACCCACAAAATTTCAGAGATATCCATTCATTACTTTTTGAGTTATCTCGTTCACAAAACAGACAAACAGACAAACGGCACCGATCACATAACCTCCTGCCAACTTCGTTTGGCAGAGGTGATAAAACCATGACCAAATACATAGTGTTACTTTACATTAGAAAAAAGTGAATTATTGCTTTAGTCCGACTAAACCAGGACATTTAAAATACATGTAAACGTTTGTCCGACTGGAATCATACTGGAATCGTACTAAATCAAATTTCTCATAGACCAGACTAACACACCCAGATAATGTAGTTAATAGTCACATTATTCCTCCATGTACACACTTTAATTGAACTGAACTGGTTAATGCGCTCTGTGCATGCTCCACAATTCATCACGTAATATTCATTACCTATGTCTGAAAGAAAAATGTAAGTAACGATAAATTACCAGAATGGGAAGGAAATTAAATCAATCAAAGAACTGTCTAAATGTTACATATTAAAAAGGACCTAAGACGTCTGTTTTTATAATTATCTTTCATAACTGCACTTGCTAAATTTGCTAACAGAGATAATGATATAACGGTTATAACTGTTGTTTCATTCAAATGACGTTGATAACATGCTTTGATTTGATTGGTATGAAGCCAAAGTGCTGCTGGCCTCCTTGGTGGTGTCCTGCCTCTCTGGGGGGTGCATCTCAAAGCATGGGCTGCATCCTTCATAGGCTGCATTTTTAGGGGTTGTCACTTAATTCCATCCAGCAAACTGACGTGATGTCATTTCATTTCTGTAAAACAGCTTTGATTTAAGGGAGTCATCACTGATTTCCCTAACCCTATCCTTAACTCTAACCCCTAACCCTAAACTTGGCCTCAAACCTAACCCTAAATTTATTATTATCCGTAATCCTGAATGTTAGTTTGGTGGATGGAAATAAGTGACGACCCCTGAAAATGCAGCCTTTGAAGGGTGCAGCCTAGGCTTTGAGATGCACACTGGCAGTGGCCAGGCTCTGGCAGAGGCATGACGGTAGCGTCATCTGATTGGTCAATCTTTTTTTCATCAAGGAATGCCAACTTCGCCCGGCTTCCGTGTCGACTTATGTCTTCATAAGGAGCGCAATACAGTGTTTCACCACAAATTTACCATGTAACATGTAGAGGGGCGCTGTTTCACAAATTGTAAAATAGTCCTTGAGAAATGGAGATGAGGTGGCAGCAACAGCACAGAATTGCCGGAACTGTCAAACAAACTGAGTTCATTAAAGTGACAGCTACGGTCCTAAAATAACTTAGGAAGCCTGGTTTCCATTGGCCTCCAGGAGAAAAACGTCACTGCGTTCGAGTCGTCTTCATGCATCTGAATGGCCCCTTTAGAAAATTCAGCTGGCCGAGAAAGGAAGATGTTTGTTGGGTGCTGTTGGATCATGTGCGCAGAGTTGTTGATGCACCTGTGGCAACAAGTGGAAGGCAGTACTTAGTCACCATAGAGGCAGAAAGTTATGGCAGACTTACTCAGGGCTATACATTGGGCTGAATATGTGATGTCTGAAGTGCCTGAAAGCATCTTTATATGCCTGTATTCAAAAATAATTTTTCTTCGTTATATTTGAAGAACCATTTTGGGAGCTCCAGAAATCTGTTCAACTTGGATCATGCTATCTAGCAATATTTTTGTTTCTGTGGTGCAACTTGTCATACCCGCTCCATCAGTTTCGTCAATTCAATTAAAAAAATTTTTTTTTCATTTTTGCGACCAAGTATTTCATATTAATAAGTATTCACTACGTTTTCTTTTTTGTGCTATTGTGACCTGGAACTACGTATGGTTCAGAAAATATCTCTTGCTGACCTCGGCTAGCTTATTTATTTTTTGGTTAATGTGCGCTGAAGATGAGACTTTTTCATAATTCAACTCAACTGTAATCTGAGCTTATTTGATCTACTTGTTTCAAATTGCAGATTCTGAATCAATGGAAAATGAGAAATAATATTGAAAATTTCAGGCCTTAATCTTAAATAGCTCCTTAGATATTGTCATTCAAACAGTCTGAAATTTTAATGCATGAAAAAAATACACTGAAAGTGGGTTGACAGGCACTTAAAAAAAAAAAAACTTAGAAATTACTTGATATATCAATCTAAATTTTCCAAGATACCATTTTAGATATCCATAATTTATGATAAAAAAAAGTTTCAAGCAAATCAGAGATGGTTGAGATAGATTTGAGACAGAATAACTCTTAAAACTCGGGCATATCCTAAAACATTAGGTATTAGGAGTTTGCAGATCAATTCTAGAGTGATTTATCAAAAAAAAGGACTAATTTTTTTCTTACATCAAGTTATATTTCTTGTGTGATTCTAAACTATTTTGTGTGGTGTCTTTTAATCATAAGTATTTTGGTTTTGCTTGTTTTGCAATTAAAAAAAGATTAAATCACTGTGAATTGGGAAAATTTTTAATTCTTGAATTAATTTTTGACTCATGTGGCAACTGGGAGAGAATTGATCACATCCAAAAATGCAGTTTTTAAAGATTGTAAATATGTAAGAAGTTCAAAGATAATAAATATATTTATACCATTTACCTCATTCCTTTATTTGCTTATTTAAAATCAAAGCAGTGTATATTATGTTTACATATACATGTATAACACACAATCATATATGCATGTATCAGATGCACATACCTGTGAGGATCTGAATCTGTCTAGTTTTGTTTTGTGTGTATTTGTTATTGTATTGATTATTTTCCATGTCTTATTATTTACTTTAGATGTTTGTTGTAGTATAACATTACCAGTCATCTATCATTTGCCACGTGTTTTCTGTTTTCACTCCTGTGCTTGCACTGCCCCAAGTTCATTGTTTAATCGTTTGGATGTTCCCTCGTTTGTAGCTACACCTCTCGGCACATTCCTTAGCTCTACACACCTGCACCCAATGCAGCTAGGCCCTTAGCTGCCCTTTAAATCATGATGGTGAATTAAAGTGTTTCGAATCAGGGGATTTCATGAATCTCCTTGAAGCAAAATGGAGGAAAAGAATTGATTTATGAACAAGTGAATTAATTAAAATACATGAATAAATTTGCGCCTCGGCATACTCCAAGTAATTGATGAACTATCTGGATAACATATTACATTGTGTTCTTGGACATTTTCCTCGTTTGTAGACAAATAAAGCTCATGTTCAGAGGGAGTAAATAAATGCAGGGGCATGCATGCAGGCACGCGCACACGTCTGTACATGGTTATTGTGAATCTGTATGGACCAACATATGGCCTATCTGTGCTGCGGGCAAGATAGGCAATGCTTACGGGGCTTTGTGCTGGATAATGACCAAGGTAACAATGGTTTTTGTTGAGTTACTGGTGCTTAGTGAGACACAGGTGCTTTAAGTGTTTAAAACTGAGAGCAGATTGGACTGAAGAAATGGTGCTCTCATGCTTTGCTCTGCAGTGCCTCAACATCGAAGATGTGTTGTTATTATTGGCCAGCAGCCGGGAGCAAAGCAAAAACTGCACCTAAAAGACTGAATGTAAGACAAAGACTATAACTGGCATCACACCCACTGAATAACCTTATTGACTTCATAAAATACTCGAGCAGTTTTATTGAGTCTTAAATAATAAGCTATGGAACAAAACCCAAACATTTTCTCAACCTTGTTGGGCAAAATCAAATTAAAATGTTCCCACATTTCAGAATGGCCTCTCTTTGTAGCCGGTTCCATAATGTAATTATAACAGTCTCCTATGCTCTTATACGTCACACGGCAATTCATTAATGCACCCCAACAACCCACGAAAACGTACTGCGTTTCGCGCTTTTGAAACCTTTGAATCTGATTGCGAGGCAGTCACATGGATGCGCGGGAAACAAAGCTGGGGAGGTCATTGGTCACTTGATTTTGATAGAACGAATCATGCCATGATACAAAGCTCCGCTGAAAACTGTTTTTTTTTTTTTTTTTTTGACGCACGCCTCGGAGCTTCGGCATCACAGGGAACATCACTACTTTTAAATTCCCCCATTTCTGTTTATTCCAGTTTGCATTTGTCAGGCCAGTTCCCTGTGTCTTACTTATGAGCAGTTTCTGATTCCTGAGATTTCTAGTCATGATTTGGTTCAAAGTTCAGTCCTGTTCCCTGTGTATGTTTGATAACCTGTGTTAGATTTCCTGGTGGGCATTTTAGTTTTCGATTTCTCTTGGTAAGATTTGGCTTTGGCATACCCACTTTCTGGTTTTGTCTTTCGGACTGCACTGTATTAACGACTCTGGATTCCCCCATCTGTATCAAATTCTTAGCACCTGCCACTGAACTGAATTTCTCAACCTCGATTTATAATAAAACCTGTGAACTGGATATTCCTCTGCACCTGAATTTTGATCCTGCCTTGTGTCAGTACCACACGTGTGTATACATTTAAGAATAAATTAGTGGTCCCCCCAAGACCCTTCTCATTCCTGTGCCCTATTAAACCCATAAATGAGCAAAGATATGAGCAAAAATACTACGAATGTTTGCCATATAGGCAGGAGAGGTAGTTTTGATAATACCAATCTCATCCATACAAAACTATAACTTTGGGGCAAATTTGTTTCTAAAATCTGGGAAAATTCCTGTGTGTGACATCTGTTACGTCATCTGTGACATCATGGTGTCCACATTACAAAGTGCTCTAGCGCTGGAAGAAATAGTTGGAGTGAGCTATTGTGTAGTGAGTACAATTGAAGTAAAGGTAGCTAGCAGCTGCCTATGCATTCCTAAAATTAAAAAATAACACCATGGGGGTTGTAGCTCTCCTGGATTGCTGCTAGAGCTGCATAAATGGCTGCCTAGTAAGAATTGGATTTTCAATGTGGTGACCATCTTGAAATTTGAAGGCACTGAGGATGGTCTGATTGTGACCGAAAACGTTTTGCACTGCACGCACTTTGGTAGCACTTTGCACTTTCTGATGTAATAAATACCTATTTATTTTTTGTATTGGCTTTTTTGGTGTGCGAGTTTCTTTTGATTGATGGACTGATTACGCTCTTGGAACCTACGCACCCACCAGGCCTGGAGTCTTTGGCGCGACACCCTATTTGCTTAATACGTGTCCTCATGGGTAGAAATATGTCAAGTCATTGGTCCAGCAGTATCTGAGATAAAGATGTTTGTAGCTTTTGTGGGTGTGGCCCAAGTGCAAAGGTCAAATCAAGGTCAAATGTCAAAAAGCAGATAAATTCAGAATATTTATCTTAAAGTCCATGGAAAGCTACCTATATTCCAACTTTGGCTGCAATATCTGCAAAATTTGTTGCAAAATGGCCGGAGTGGCATTTTCAAGATGGCCGCCACGGTGGCCATATTTGAAATTGGATCGGAACACTATGAACAACAAATTTTATTGTCCTTATGGGTAGCAACCTGCATACCCAGTTTCGGCTTCATCGGTTCAGCAGTTTCTGAGACGAGGATGTTTTTAACTTTTGTGTGCGTGGCCCAAGTGCAAGGGTCAAATACATGTCAAATGTCAGACAGTAGCAAAACCCAGAATATATGTTGAATTCCAAGGAAAGTTACCTAAATAGCCACTCTGGCTGCAATATCTGAAAACTTACCTGCAAAACAGCCAAAATGATATCTTAACCCTTTCATGCATGGAGGTCACTACTGTGTACAGCTGTTTAAAAGTGTTTTTTCTCTATATATGCCTGCAATTTTGGGCACTGCTGCATATAGTCCACTCTAGTGGAAGCTATTGCATCATCCCATATAAAAAATCCCACTGGCAGGTTATTGCAATGGGAAAAAAGTAGTCATTTATAGAATAAAGATAGAATTTTTTTTTCAAACCTTGTTTTACATCCCTAAGGATGTATAGAACCACTTAGTAAAAAAATCCTGACTGAATTTATCATAATTCATGCATGAGAGGGTTAAGGAAGGCTGCCATGACAGCCATATTTGAAATTGGATCGGAACACCACGAACAAATTTTATTGTCCTCATGGTTCAGAATATATTTGCCAAGATTCAGCTTCATTGGTCCAGTGGTTTCAGAAAAGAAGATGCTGATAGTGGCAACAAGAAAAATGGGCGTGGACAAAGCCTAAGGGTCATATCTATGTCATTATTTAAAATTTCACAAAACCCATCGGATATGTTTTAGGGTTTGCTTCTAGCTATCCACTATCCAAATTTCAGCTCAATTGCTTCAATTGCTGCTCTATATGTTATTTGGCTGCCTGGCAGCCATATTTGGAATCTGATCGGAACGCCTAGTCCAAATTTTGGTGTCCTCATGGGTATGAACATGTGCACCAAGTTTCAGCTCCATTGGTTCAGTGGTTTCTGAGAAGTTTTTAACAGACGGAGGATGACGTCGGACAAGCAGCCCATGGCATAAGCCCACTGGACCTTTGGTCCAGGTGAGCTAATAAATTCTGAGGTGAAATTAAGGTCTCAAGTTTGACACGATGCGAGGTATGTTACATTTTTGTATGGTCCCCAAAATCATTTTCCTCAAAAGCCCTTCAAGATTCTATCTTTCCTCTTGAAGCATGGTGGTGGTGGGTCATTCAACTCTCATTTTGATATGAAATTCAATACCTTGATATATAATTTTATATTTCATTTATATACACACATATGTACAGTATGTGATCTGAAAGTTGGAGTTCACTGATAAGAGTTCTTCCATTCTCTAGTTCAGTTTGCACACATATAAAAGTCTTATTTGGAAGTTTTCCAGTGAATCTGTGTTTGGACCGGATCATGCTCAGCCTGGACTGGTGTGACACCATAAATAATAATAATAATGAATTTAATTTATATAGCACACTTTAAAATCCATGGACATCTCAAGGTGCTTTACAGGATAAAACCAAAAGGCAAAGAAACACAGTTAAAAAAATAAAAATAATAATAATAATAGAAACCCAGTCACACGGGGTTCTTCCTCAAACATTCTTATCTTTCAAACCATTTCAATCTACACTGCTAGATAATGTGCTGCGGAAATTAAAGCCTCTCGTCAATGAGACCGGTCTCTTGAGAGCTCCAGCCAGCTCATAGCAGGATCTACGAGTGTGATTGGTCAGCTGGCTGCCTCCGCAAAGTAGCCTTGAACTAGCCTTGCCTCCATGGCATTTTGAAGCTAAACTCTCGAACTAACTTCGATTTGCCTCTAATTTTCGTTAAAAAAAAAGTCAATGTTAGGAATTGACAATCGATTTCTCGCCTCAGGAATTCTTAGATGTGAATTTAATGGTGAAACAGTATGAGAAAACGTTGTCATGCAATTCACGTATTGTATGGATTAAGAAACTTCACCCGCATTTCTACAAGCTTGCGGGCGAGGGGGGAAGGGGGGAGACTGACAAAGATGAGAATTTTCACTTTTTGAGGAACTGTTCCTCTAAATGATCCTGTGCATATTCATGTAACACTTCATGTTTGTGTTGTACATGGCACCAACAGAGATAGTAATGAGCTACAGTGCTGAGGAATATAGTTTCACGGGTCGAAGCTGGCACAGAACTATTTTCAGACTCTGTGTTTAATATTAACCGGGTGCAACTGACATTTGGACTGCCACTGCAGAAAAAAAATTTAACATGAAATATAATAGGGGTGTGAGGATACACAGTTTTTAATGACAATACAACACAATTTTTCAAAACCATACCAGTGATTCTCAGAATGCATCTGCAAATGTAAAGAAATTCTATGCTTAGTAATCTACAAATCACGTTGCATGTCGTCAAAGGTTGCGGTGATTCAGAATTTGTGAATAATCTATTAAATTGACAACTCTGTTTTACATTGCCATTGACTGCTAACTCCTCACTCCTCTTATCTGGCCAGAGTGGCTACAAGTGATCCACAGCTGCTTCAGGCCAGGCCTGTTTTGTAGCCAGGAGTGAAAATTGGATGGGCGCAGAACATCCCTTTAAAACATTTATTAGTCCCGACTTGTTCTCAATTTTTCATTATTAAGAATACTTTCACTCCAAAAACACTCCACACTCTCAGGTGTTGCTACTTCTAGTTAAGTGAGATGGCAATCGTTTATTTGGACGAGCAATTTAGTGCATTTCAATCAGCCTCACTCAAAATTGTGTAAAGATGTTTCAAGTCTTTGTCTTTGATTTAATTTAAACTATTTAAAAGATCATGACGCAAGTTGGATCGCCTGATATGCCAAAAAGTTAGAGGGGAAGTTCCAGAACTGTTTACCTTTCGCAAAGCATAGGCCTACTAATGAGTAATTTATTTTTTTCTAACTGAATTTAGCCTATTATTTAGTCCCCTTTAGATCTCATTAAGAAAGGAGCTGTGTCTTTACTTACAAATTTGATTATTCTTATAATTGGAAAATGTGTGAAAAAAAGGAAAATGATTGAGAACAAATCAGGATTAATAATTGCTGTAAAGTGATTTTTTGTGCCTCCCCAATTTTCAGTTCTGGCTACGCCACTGGGTGAACCTCAACGTACGCAGCTGATGGAGATCTGCACTCATTCTTCCAGCATCAATTAATCATCACCTTTTATTAATTATTCCATTACAGCTATTAGTTATCATAATTTATTTTATGAGCCTACTCACTGCACTCTTAGAACAGATAGTTGACGATGTACCAGGGTTAGTAGCCTAAGGGTTAGAGCTATAATTAAGCATGTTGAGTAATTCAAATAGGAGCATACATTATGTACATGTTGGCCTAAATTTTATCCAAAATTTGAAACAGATTAGAAATTATTGTACACTAGTAGTGAGGTGTCACTTTTGTCAGATGAAGAGCATTTCCTTATGTACAAATGAATCCTGCCATAATCGAATGCAGAGCATTTCTGTGTGTACAGAGGTGATAATATCATAATCAAATACAGAACACTTCCTTGTATACTGACATAATCTTGTCGTCAAATGAAGGTCACTTCCTTGTATGCAGACGTTATAATCAATTTGGACACATGAAGACGTGCTGCCAAACTGCTGGTGGCTGCTCCTTAGTTGTTCTTTGAAAAATGTTCAACTA
Source organism: Gymnothorax javanicus (assembly GCA_029692085.1). Classification (NCBI taxonomy): domain Eukaryota; kingdom Metazoa; phylum Chordata; class Actinopteri; order Anguilliformes; family Muraenidae; genus Gymnothorax; species Gymnothorax javanicus. Next base: position 23,479,772 of record CM056206.1, on the reverse strand, counting down.
TGTCGATTCTGTAACTGTTGCATTTGACTCATATTTGAAGACCTGAGTGCAAGAAGTATCTTAGTCACAAAATTACACTTTTGAAATTTTGGGGGTCAAAGTTTTCAAAAAATGTTGTAGATAATAATTATCATTATTATTATTTTAATGTTAGAATACTATGGAGCCCATTCCCATTTCTGGGGCTATTCAGAGCTGACAAACCCTTTTTTTTTTGGGAAAAATACTCATGTATTATGAAAATAAGATGAAAATTAGGCTTGGACTTAGGTACTTATTGCACACAGGTCTTCATTTGCTAAGTCAGTTTAACAGTAGCCTACCCCACAACCCAGCAGTCTATAATGAATGCCCTGCACAACCAAAAAACACTCAATTAAAAAGCATTTTGTTTTTTAACCTTTTTTGCGGCAACATGTACGCAATCCAAGGCGGCAACATTATACTGAAAACTGAAATGCTCCAGAATCTCAGTTTTCAGGTTATACTGAGCATACTGCAAGTATTTGGCCAGTTAGGCATGGGCCTTCTATTTTAGTCTGCTGTAATTTCTAAACTGCTCACTCTTTATTGAAGTGTATACCCCCACTTTAAAGCTATCAGACAGCATTTTTCTTTGCCCTGTCACCCAGCAAAAATTATTGCCCTTTAAAATAATTATTTGCCCAAATGCTTGCAAAGTGCACTAAGTGTATATGCAGGCAGGTTGGGGATCCACCGTAATGCTGTTAGACTGTGTTGGTTAACCAGAGGAACTACTTCTGATGTGATAAAGGAGAACTGAAGTCTGAAACAAAATGCAAATACAAGGTTTGCGTGTGCACACACTTCTTACTAATACTGGCAAGCTTGCGTTTTGCATGTCTGCAAATATGTGTGCCTTTGAATGCCTTTCATTGTCAAAATGAGGAAATTGATAGTTTGTCTGAGAAGTTGTCAGTTAACTGAGCTTTATTTGGTTTGAATTAAATGGCAGAAGAATACACAAAGGTAACCTTTACCAATGAATTAGATGATGTACTGTACAAAGTACAATCATATGGCAGTTCTGCCACGTGTGTGAAATAGAAGTGGAGACCTCAGTGCATATGTGCATATAAGTCATTGGAAATAAGGACACAATGAATACAGTATGAGGTGACCACCGAAAAGTGTATGAGGTAATTCTTGCAAAGTCTATGCAATTGCTTAAAAATCCAATCAAAGGGCATGCGTAGGCGTTTGGAACTGGAGATGAACGCAATCCTATGGCTGCTCATTTTAAACAAGCGAGTCATAATGTCAGTGCATTGAGTTATGCTGGCATTGGAAAAGTTGAGAAACATCCCAGGGGGAGTGATCTCGAAAGAAGTCTCCTCCAACGAGAAACTTATTGGATTTATTTTCTTAATACTATGTCTCCTAAAGGTTTGAATGAGGAATTTGACATAAAACCCTTTCTGTGACTGTCCTTTGCCTTCCTGCCTGGTACTTGTGCATACATATGTCATCTATTTTTAATACAAAAAATGGCATGACATCTCTTGTTGTATGCTATGTCATATCTATTTACATTGCATCATTTTTACCCCTCAGCCGCCAAAAGTCGTGGAGGGGTATTGTTGTGGTGAGCGGCGTCCGTCTGTCTGTCTGTCCGTTAACTTCTCGTTTCCGGAGGATAGCTAAAAAACGCCTGGGCCAAATGCTCTCATTTTCTGGTGGTATGTTGGGGGTGGTTAGAGGAAGCTCCCTATCGATTTCTGTCCTGCTGCGATAATTAATATGGCCGCCACGGCAGGGCAAGCGCAAGCCTGAGGGGTCCCGCTCGCAACAGCGCACTATTTTTCAATGATGAGTCTTGACTATGTATTATTGAGTGTATTTGTGTCTTAGCCTTAAATGGCTGACAATGATGTTGGAATGATGTCATTGGCCTACTGCCTATATATATACCTGTCTACGGGTCATGTAAGTTATTTGCCTGATGAAGACCCTGCTGGGTTGAAACGTTGCCTGCTTTTCCAGTCAATAAAGTATTGGGAGCTATAACCCAGTGTGCGGACATTTATCATTTTTCGTTTTCAAGGTCTAAGAATAGGCAATAATTTTAAACATAAACATCATAAGTGTTAATAATTATATTACTGAAAAAACTTAAACTCGAAGAGTTAAGTGAGAGCCATACTCACACAATCCATTTCATATCAACACACCCCATTTTCGGGTTTACAACGATCGGTTGATGCAAGTGTTCAGATGAAGATGATACCGGTGTCAACAAGTTCTGGTTTTTTCATTGAATTTTGGCCATACCCTAGGGCAAATTTCAGCAAATTCCCTTAGCGTGTCATGGCCGGGAGCTTTGTCAAATGTAGCATCGTTTACACACGTGGCCGTTGGAAATCTCCATTTCAGAACATATTTTTTGAACAAATATCTCGGCAGTATGACATCAATTTCAACAAATTCTTTTTTCAATAATTAGGAAAATATATCAGCTACAATGTGCATTGATAAGCACATAATTATAATCATTGGTGACACTTTGTGAGGCCCCAGAATGGCTGGCCCCTCCCAAAAACTAAAAAATGTTAAAAAATATAATTTTTTTGTCATAAAGAAAATTGATATCGCAGGTTTCTCTGGTGGATTCATGAACCCCATGGGGTGGTTTATCAATACTAAAAATTATTTTGAATTCGGTGGTTTGGGCCAGAAAACGCCCTTAGTGGGACTCCACCCTTATGCCATAATGTGGGGGCGTGCGCAGCAGTGGTGTCTGGTGAACTGAAAATTGGTGAAGCATGGACCATCCCTTGAAAATAATGATTGCTCTTGACCTGTTTTCCATCATTTAATTAAACTGACTTCGTGTGAACTCCAAAAACAGTCAGTCATTTGGTTTAGCCGGTGCTACTTGTTAAGATAAAATGAGCACTAATAAGTCTCGATCCATTTTAAATCATTTTCCCTGATTAAGCTTAACAAGTTTTCCAAAGACAAGAATAAACCATTGGCTGTTAACACGCAGCTTCCTTCTTATTTATTTATTTTTTAAGAGCCAGTTTTTCTAAGATTCACCCAGTAATGCATTAGGGGGGCGATGCATCATAGTCATGGATTTTCCTAATTCTTTGTGATGTTGAAGGTAAATGTCTCAAATGGCAAAATCCAAATTTTGAGGTCTCTGGGCCCATTACTTTTTTTTTTTCTAGTACCCCCAGGAACTTTGGGGGTTAATAAGCCCGTAAAAGAAAACTGACTTTTAGGAGCCTATATCTCAGTGACAGCCCAGACTCATTTTCATGGATGTGTATTTACAATTGAAGGTCTTTCAGACCTTATCGTTATCTTTCACGTCTGATTTGAGGATATCCTGCTCTATCAAATCTCAGCTTCATGATTGTCTTTATTGCAACAAAGAAAGTAAAAATTAGCAACAAATTCTCGCAAATGAATAATGTTGATAGAAATGAAATTCTGTGTCAACATGACGCATTTTCTTTCTTGTGTTCCCTTACTGAGGAAAACTGACCTCACCTGATAACATTGAGGGTATTCAGAGTTACATAATCTTAATTTAAATAAATGATTGAAAACCGTGAGACGAATAATTATTTTCAAGGGATGTTCTATCCTTCATTAGTTTTCATTTCACCTGCCATCACTGGTGCACAGTGCTCGTACCACGACTGTGTCTGTGGTCTAGCTAGTTGCAGCTTGCTTAGATTTACAAGTGTACATTGGTGACATTTGACATCATTTATTCCTGCTGACTGTCATCCGATGGTGCATATTATGACTTACAGAGCAAGCATAGCTATTGTATGTTGACTGCTCAGCATGCCAGCGACTTCTTCTCACTGCACAGCAATGTAATTTACTGGCCTCTAAATGTGCTGTCTCACTTTACCTAGATGTAAAACAAACTTGTGTTGGTACAATATGCAGCAATGAGTAAGTAGTTTCAGGCTAGAACCGATGCAGGAAAGAAGTAGACGAGAAAAGGCTTCCTTTTTTATTCGACAAAAAAGGAAGATCTAAATCTAGATTCACTTCTTCAATTCGCTGACTTTGCACCGATAAACACATACGTAAGAGTCTGAATTTCTTTCGATTTTTTTTGTGTATTTTGTATGTATATTTATTATGCTTAATGTTTCATTGTTTATTTCAGCAGTTCTGTGTATCAGTTAAGTGTTAGCCTACTGCCTCATGTTTTCTGTTCTCACTCCCTTACATGTACCGCCCATTTTTCACCATCTGATTATTAGATTGTCCTCTCATTTGTAACCACACCTCCCTGCTCAATGCTTTCATTCCTACACCTGTTTCCCATGTAATTGGTCTCCCTGCTTCCCTTTATATTCCTCTTTATGCCTTGTGCAAATTGTTAGTTTGTCAAGCCTTTTCGGGGTGTCCTCCATACGAATAGTTTCTTGATTTCTGAGTTCCCAGTGGCTACAGTTCACCCCAGTTTATGATTTCAATCCTATTCCTCGTGTTAATCTGATTACTTGTTTTGATTTCTGGTTTGGCTTTTTGGTTTTGATTTTAAGTGATTGGGCATTGGCGTCCCAATAACCTTTTTTTGACCATTGGACTGAACTTGATACAGTTCTGGATTTGCCCCTGATTGCTACATTCTGTCTGCCTGTTAAGAACCGGATTGTCTCACCATGATTTTCAATAAAACCTGTGAACTGAATTCTTGTCTGCACGTGAGTTCTGATTCCTCTGAGCATCACTATAGGACAAGATAATATACGAAAACCTCTGTGCTCTCATCTCCACCATGCACTTATTCACACAACCAAAAGCTGCATAAAACTGTGGCATTCCGCAGTTTCACTTTAGAATAGGCCAGTTTAGTTTTTAGAGTGATAGTTGACAAGTATCGTTCCAATATGGACACCGTCCACAGGCCTTCAGCCAACCAGCTTGGGGCATCAAAAATTTTTATATCTATTGCAGAATCTGACTTATCTTAAATCAGCAGCCTTTTTACTTTCCTCTGCACTTTTCCTCGACCTCGCTGAAAATATCACAAAGGTGAAGGCAAAGTTGCAGGGAGATTTCAATGGTATCCTGGGCACGTTTGAGAAAAGTTGCATGTCCTTTCCTTCAATACGTCATGAGCGTGTCAGTAAAGATAGCTTTCTAGATTTATCGGGAAACGGGAATCGAGTGGTATTTCCAGTTGCTGCAGCTGCAAAGAATTCTGGTCTACATTCAATCTTGCCTTTCTGCCAAGGTTGGTTCCATATTTTCTTGCTGAAAAAGGCTGCAACTTAGCAGCTAATTGCCTCCATTACTTCATGAAAAAAACAATTCAGCTGTTCCTTGTCGTGGCTATACCAGCCAAACCATTTCCAGTTCATGTCCATTTGCGAGGAAGGTTCTTTGCTCTTTGGAGCAATGGTTCCCAAACCTGGTCCTGGGGGCCCCTGTGTATGCTAGTTTTTGATTCAACCACAATTTCAATTTAAGAATTTTTGCAAGCTTTAATTTTTCTTCAGTTGGTGCTTTTGATTTTTAGTGGGATTGCTTCTCTTATTGATCAACATTTTGCCAGAAAAATGCAATACCACTTGGAATATATAAATATAATTCCCAAGTTCATATTGTGACTATTTCATTATGGCAAACTATTACATAAAAAATTGGAACGTTTAAACCTCTAAGGGTTGATAGGCTCCTAACTTGCTTGGTATTAATTCTTATCATTTCTTAAATATCAACGCATTCAGGTTTGCTTCATTATCATATACCTTGTCTGAATTGTTCATTATCCAACAGATGGCTATGATTGGTGGCCTGGTGTCTGGACTTTCACCAATCAGCAGCCCATTGATTGAGGTCAGTCTCAGTTTAATCAGTCATAAATATTTTGCCTCCTTTCATCCAAGAATATACTTGCAGTATAGCCCAAAAAGCACTAAACGTCGACAGAAATGTTATTGAATATATCAACTATTTTTGACGTAATGTTATTAGGATTTTTAGTGACCTCGCATGAAAAGCACTTAGTTCGGGACAATTAGTGGAATGTTAAAACAATTTAACTGCCATTGTTGTTGGAGCAAAAACCAGCATACTCGAGGGCTTTCAGAACTGAGTTTGCTAAACACTGCTTTAGAGAATTTTGGTGTAGCCCAGTGCTTCCCACACCTCCGCTAGGGGGTGATTAACGAGCTGATTGTTTGAATAACCTGTGCTGGAGCAGGGAGAAATCTAAAAGATGCAGGACAGGTGGGCTTTCAGGAGAAGTTTTGGAAGCCCTGGTGTAGCCTATGTATCCATCGTCTATGTCAGCGTTTCCCAAACCTCTCCTGGCGTACCTCTTGTCCTGTATGCTTTAGATCTCTCCCTGCTCTAGCACAGGAGATTCTTCTTCTTCTTCTTCTTCTTCTTCTTCTTCTAGTTTCATGGCAGACAGAACTTTTGTCTTTAGTGCATGCAGCCACCAACAGTACTGAATTTCGTGCTGTATTTTAACTGTGTGCTTTACTTAAATTAAAAAAAAAAACTCAATCCTATCACATGTCCTTCTCTGCTTCAAATATTTCCTCAGGCTTTCTATCTCTCCTTACTTTTCTACAGTCTGACCGCCACCGAACCCTCTTTCCAAAATTCTCTGTATATCTTCCCTCTTTACATCTACTATGCCCAAAATCTCTCATGCCGCATCTACCACCATCTTAATTCTCTCCGTTTTGCTTTCTATCTCACAAGCACAGTTTAGGACCATTGAAATGAATGCTAAAAAACTTCTGCTCATCCTAATTTCATCTTCCTCAAACTCCTTTTGCTTCTTATCCACTGGCTGCACTCTGGCCTGCTCTTTCCCCACCGTTTCTTTTTTACTCACAATTCTTTTAGTTGCTTCTGCATATGATATTTTTCCCTGTGCTCTTGTCCTTTCCACCTCTCTTTCCATTTTCCATCTTTCACACTGCATTGACCCCATCTCATGATTTCCCCCACAGTGAAAACATACTTTTGCCACTATACATTCATTGTCAATGCAACCCTCCTGTCCACACCGTCCACACCTGTGCATTTCTTTTTTACAGACAGCCGCCACATGCCCATACTCCTGACACCGGAAACAGCACAGTGGAGCCCTTTCGTACATTCTCACCCTGTAACTCACATAATCAACAAATATTCTTTCCGGTACTTCACTGTTAAACTCTAATAGCACTGACAAACTTTCTTGCACCTTTCCCAGCACAGGAGATTTGAATGATCAGGTCACAATTAACCCCAGAAGCTGCTTGATAATAAGCGAATCATTTGAGTCACCTGGGCTGGAGCAGGGAGAGATCTAAAGCATGCACGACAAGGGGTAGGCCAGGAGAGGTTTGGGAAACACCGGTCTATGTCAAAGACTGGAAATAATTCAGAAACCTTTTGGTGTCGCATCATGAAAACGAGGCTATGTGCGAGATCACTGCCCATTTCCATCTATTGCTGCGTTCCAGCGGAGGTTTGAACCTGTGAATCGCGACTTCAAAGTTACGAGTCACGACTTCATAGCGTTCCAGGCAAAAGTAACGAGTTACGACTTCATTCTTGACTTCACTTGAAAAAAAGCCGGTGCCGCCATTTTAGTTGAGCTGCGTGACGTCAAACAAGGAAGTCGGAGTACGTAAATCACGGGTTACGAGTTGCCTGGAACGCACCCTAAGTCACGGGTGAAAAACCTCATCCAGAAAGGGCTGGTGTGGGCGTGGGCTTTCATTCCAACCATGCGGTGAAGTCACCTACCTCAAAATTTGCGATGATGCCTTTAATTCATTAGCAGGTATGATGTGTTTCATATGTCATGATTTAATGTTTAATTTGTCCACATGAACTTGTAATAGTGCAAGTGCTTAAAATAGCAAAACTTCATTAGGATTTACATAAATACTTTCCTGTTTCACTGTATAATCAGACTCAAATATCCCAGCCTGGGGCCAGTTGCACCCACCGTCCTAAGTGCTGTCCTAAAGTTACACACGAAAATGGGTTGCACCAACAATGACTTACGACAAGCCTTGTCCTAAGTGCTGTGTCGTAAGACAAATTGCCAATAAAGCTATCAACGGAAAAAAAGCCGTTGCACCAACACAAGTTAGGACACAGAATTACGACAGAAACCTACGTGTGGTGGGAGGTGACTTAAGTGTGCTGCGATCTTAAAATAAATCTCTTTCTTTTTAGTTTATATGTAATCATCTCCGACAATTGCTACAGTGAGACCACTTCAAGTATGTACATTTCAAGAAATTGCAAGCAACTGTCTACATACCCCACGGCGGCAAGTGGTCACGCTTTAAAAAAAAAATCATGGTTTAACAACAGGGACCACAACAAAAATGTATGATATTTTAGAGGAATATAATTTTGAAATGTCACATCAGAATGTCAAGATGTTCTCTGCGTGACTCTGTGAAGTGGTTTACTCTCATACTGCAGAGAAAGTGTTCTGTGGCAACACAAAATTTTTAATTCTAGTGTGAAATTTGAGCAAATAATTTTGAATTATCACATGAGAATGTACTGACAACAGGGATTAGTTTCACAATTCTGGAAAAAAATACATGACATTTCAAAGGGCGTTTTAGTTCTGAAATACTTCCTCAGAATATTACCGGATCATCTTAATCTTGATTTTTAAATTAGTAATAATTTTGAATTAATTATTCAGTTTAGTATTTATTCTTTTTATTGCAGTCATTAATGCAGTTTCTATTTCTTTCTAAATTAACTAATTCCTGATTGACATAATGCATTTTGTAAGCCAGCTTTTATTTTGAAAATTTGAAATCGGTCCAGACACGCTGTTACCGTAATGCCGCATATATTCGCACACCACTTAAAGGACCAAAATATAAGTTTGTGGCCAAAACTGGTAGTGCAATCACATTCAAAATAGTGCAGAGCGCAGTATCCCCTCCTCCTCTCCCCCAGACAAGAGGTTGCCAGCTTGGTTGCCGGATCCAGCAAGAACGTCTACTACACGGAGGTACCATGACTACGTTTCAATATCACCAATGATTTGCTCTGACAGGGTTGTGTTCAGTTCAGTTCAGAAAAGATCCAGACTAATGACTAACTAACTTTAGCAATGGTCATATTAGTCAACTTGCTCGTCACTCTTCTGTGTGGATAGCCCACAAAAGTCCATACTGTAATATGCGAAAAGAATGAATGAGGTACATTTGACCGATGTACTGTTTCATTTTGCCATAATGGCTGTGCTAATGTTGGAACGGTTGCCTGAGCGTCTCAGCATAAATTCAGAGAAACGGACTAATAATGCATTGCTAATGTTAGCAATGAAGAGCCACAGTTACCTTTATTTCTCAAACAGTTTGTTATCTAGTCAATTCGATGACCCACCTGCATACGCACCAACCTACCATGAACGAACATACATAACGTTATTCGACTGTAGAGAATATTTGAAATGTCTGTGTCTTCATTAAATAGAATTAAGTTAACTTAGCCAAACTTAGCTGAATCTTACCTGCCCAGGAGTAAATTAGCAACTTCGGCATAGGTCTTCAAATTCTTCTCTGCTTTCAGCCGTCTCCATCTTTCAAAGGCATGTCCTATACAGATCCTTGTTTTGTTTCTGACTTTGTCACGACGTATTTCGGAATCATAACGAGGCCTTTTAGGTTTAGTAACGTCAGACATTTGTGCTCCGAAACGCTGGTAGCTGCAGCTCAGTGGCAACTGGCAACCTGGATGCCGAAATGCTACTGACCTCGTGATTGGGAGATATGTGGAGGGCGGCACAACAGGCCAAAACACAAAATGAAAACATCAACATTAGTTGTGGGCTGCAACTTCGCTTTTGTAATGAGAATATTCTGGCTGGACTACTGTTGTCAGTGATATAAGTATTTGAAATTAACATCATTCCTTAATGTCTGGTGATATATCAGGGCCATTTCATGATTAATCAACATACATTTCTTACATATTGCTCCTTTAAATGTGTGAGGGCTGGCTTGACCGTGTTTTCCGGAGTGGAGGCTGGCTTGACCGCAGTTCTGAATTTCATCTCTCATTGTAGCATTTTTAGGAGATTATTACAGATTCATTAAACATAAAGAGATTCACTTTAAGATCGCCGTGGATTTTAGGCATATGAAAAATACACAAAGTGGAAAACATTCAGTATAACAAAAGAAACCTGACATTGAGATATAAATTATCGCAATCGTGCGAATTGGCAAAATGTAAGCCCACAAAAAATCGTGAAATCACATTCTTGCAAAACTGTGCCGTTCTATGGCCATTTAATTTTCAAAATGCGATTATCAAACATGCTGTCTTGATAAATTGGAGTATCTACTCATTCAACTTCTTAAATAAGCAAATCTACTGTTTGATTACTGATTGAGCAAAGTAAATGGGGACAGGCTTAGAGTAGCCTAATTGGTTAAACAGAGACGATTTTATAGCCCTTTGCTTAACTCCATTCAGTACGTCGCCGAAAAATACTGATGTCAGTCAAGTTTTTCCAGAAGAATTTCACACGCCCTCTGATGTTTGGCACTTTCTGGGTCGTTCATTCAAGCCTGCACCGGGATGCTGTGTTTTTTTTTTTTTTTTTTATACTTCAGAGAAAAAACACCACTTTGCATTTGTGTGCGCTATATGTAGCTGTCTTAGTTCCGTTCATTCTATAATACTAATGTTTATTTATATATTATTGTATATATCATATAAACTGCTTATGCATGCATACATACATACATTACATCATCCAAAATTGATTATTTGCCACTCAGATTTGACCTTCCTAAAGTTGGAGACACCAGTCAGGACTTCAAGGCCAGGGATGTTTGTGCATGTCATTTAGGACATGTCTTAAGACATATCTTAAGATACGTATTTTACGACGCGCATAAGAGTTTTTGGTGAAAGGGCAGTTACGACATGTCTCAGCGCTGTCCTATGTTTGGTGTCTTACGACAAGCACTTACGATACGTTTGGTGCAACCCGCCCCCGGGATTCCCAGGTTAAGCCACTTGAAGTGAGTAATTGTTTCCAACGTTTCCCAGCAGTTTCAAACACCTTGCGGGAACAGCCACTGGGTGGCGGCGGCGCTGCGCTGGTGTGTGCCGGTTTCTCGGAACTGCTGGAAAGGTGAAACATAGGGTGCATCTCAAAGCCTTAGTCTGCATCCTTCGAAGGCTGGATTTTTAGGGGTTGTCACTTCATTCGATCTGCCAAACTGACGTAATGTAATTTCATTCCGTTAAACAGCTTTGGTTTAAGCGAGTCGTCACTGTTTTCTCCAACCTTAACCTTAACTCTAACACCTAGCCCTATATCTAATCCCAAACTTCACCTTGTCTCTAACCCAAATGTCAGTTTGGCGGATGGAACTTGGTGACGACCCCTTAAAATGCAGCCTTCGATGGCTGCAGCCTACGCTTTGAGATGCACCCATAGATATTAGTTGATTCCCTGAGGAAAAAAAGGAAACTTAATAAGACCTGTGGATTTTCTTCATTTTGTATTGCGGTGTCTGAAATTTTACATCTATTGAAATTAGTGTAACTGTGAGGTGCACTGCAAATGACCGAGATGGGCAGGTCACGTATCCAGAGGGGGTGGAGCCGTCATGCAACAACGGGAGAAGAGAAGATACGGATTGGACTCTGACTTCAGGAGTGGGTTTAGGATTCAAGTCTGATGCTAAGCCAATAAGATCTTTCCAACGGCAGACGGTCAAGGATTTCCCTGGATTTATTTATTTATTTGACTGAACTAAAAAGAAACCGTTGCGCACAGCTGAAGTAAAGGGCCCAGTGCTGCAGGAGAACTTTCATCTTATTTATTTTTGAATATCAAAGGAGATCTAATGTGTGTTTGTGTTCTCATCTCTTGGTGTCAAGTCAATGATTCCTACAGCTAAAGACAAATTTATTCAGTGCAGTTAATGAATATATTATCTTTACTCTCGAATCAGGACGCTACAGTTTTATAAAATTAAATGTGGTGATCTGCAGACCTTGAGTTCTCATATTTACTGGAAATATTAAAGGTTGATTAAAACTTGGTTACAGTGACACATCTGATTCTACAATTAAGGCCCGTAGCAAAACCTTGAGTGGTCAATTAGTAGAATCAGGTGCATTACGACATGATTGGAATGGAAGCCTGCACCCACCACCAGCCCTTTTGGCATGAGGTTCCGCACCCTTGATCCAGATCAAGGGTAACCTGAGTGTATGCCTGCTTGCCGTCGCAGCAAGTCACACTTGACCATTTTGTAGCTTTTTCGCTGGCTGTGTGAAATAGAATTGCCTCTCTAATCTCACTGAACGTCTCCTCTGATCTCACTATCGATGCTGAAGGGTGTATTGCATTGGTTACTGTAGAATATGGTGTGGGAGGGGTCCAGCAGGATTTTATCTTTTATTTATTTATTTATTTATTTATTTATTTGTCAGGGACAGTGCATATTGATGAACAGTATACGGTAAACATGCCGGAATTAGCTAAAAAGCTAGTTTTTGTCCGTAGTCCCTGGCCAGATGTAAACTTGACAGCCTAAAATAAAATAAATAAAATAGAAAACAAGTTTAAAACAATATAATTGCATGCAGTTATGATAAAAGTAGAGCACAGGTAGACATAGCGCCACAAACATGGCAAACATGACAAGGCAACAAACAATTACAAAGCAGCCTGATTCACAAAAACAAGCATAGACAGTGACAAATATCAGCGAGGGCAAACATGAGTAAAACAGACATAATGTTGTGGTTTTCATTCAGACATATTTTCAAATTATGAGGTTCCCCCATCCCCAAGCAATTGGAGAGAGACAGATTCTTCAGACGATTAGGCTTTATTGTGGCATATTGATAAATTAAAAAGCCGAGTTCTTTTTGCGCAAGAAGAACTCACATCTTGCCTTTCACACCCAGTTTTTATACCTTCATCACAGGAAATATCTTCCAAATATGGTCTTTCCGCCTTCTCATTCTCATGCTACAACAGGACAGGCAAACCAAAACACTGCCAACTAACCTTGGGAACTTCAAAAGCAAAGATAAGGATGCTCATCAAAGGACTGGAAAATTACAGTCAAGGGAGGAAAATACAGCCAGATGAATAGGATACAAGTAGATACATGAATGATTCAATTGATTATGTTTTCAGTAACAACTTATGATTTTACCGAACAAATATTGATCAAAGCTACAGAAATCAAATACATCACCTGATTATGTTTTCAAATCAACTAAGCAGAAGCCTGCTTACTAATCAAAGCTACAGAAGCCCACTGCTTATGTGTGTGAGCTGCTCATGCATGTGTGAATTGAATTGCTTGCATGTGTGTGACTATGTGGGAACTGCTTGTATGTGTATGTGTGTGTGCATGTGTCTGTGTGCGCTGCTCATCCCCTCCCTATGCGTATGTGAACTACTAATATGTGTGTGTGTTATGTTATGTGTGTGTGTGTGTGTTTGTGTGACTGCTGCTTACATAATATGGTTATTGATTATGATTATTGATTATGGTTATTCAACATGGCAATTGATCTACTGATGAATATGATGAGAAATATTGAAATATAATCCTCAACAATAAGCAAAAATGAATATGAGCAACAAAGCAATAACCAAACATTAGCAAAGGCTGACAAACAAGCAGACACATTCAACAGGATAACTGTAACACCCGTGCACAGCAGACACAGCAAGGCAGATCCACAACGACACACATGACAGCACTTAGTCACACAGCATTCACATCAACAGAGTGGACAAGAATAAGCATGTACTAGAAATAAGCAAGCCGTTGTTAAGATATGAACAGTAGCAGCAATTGCAGTACTAATGTGTACAAGTTTGTTATTGATAAGCCATGTTTTCAGCTGTTTTTTGAACAAATGGTATGTACTACTTTCTCTGATATACACTGGTACTGTATTCCAGTCCTGCGACGCCTTAACTGAAAATGCCGAGTGGCTAAAAGCACTTTTTCTGATGGGTATGACACAGTCTCCTCGAGTGGAACCTCTGGTTGCCCGGTTAGTGCTTGACCTCTGTGTGATGAATGTTTGAAGTGGAGGAGGAGCAGTGTTATTCAAGATCTTAAGAACAAGGCAAAGGTTTGTGTACTTGATTAAACTGCCCCAGCTCAAAAGTTTATACTTTGTTAAAATAAGGCAGTGGTGGTAGTTGTTTGACTTGCGATCCAGAACTTTGAGTGTTTGCTTGTACAGTGTTTCAAGAGGATATAGCTAATGGAGGAGGCTGACACATCTCTGCAGCTTTCTTTATTTATTATCAGCTTGATACTCGTGGTGCGTATGGTTAAGGATGTAATGAGAGGAAGAGGAAGAGGAAAACCGATACGCAAATGACGAAGTACAATGATGAATTTAAGAATCTTTTAAAGAGCCTTTTTGCAAATGAAATGATAAACTTAGTGATTTATTTATAAATTACCAAGGTATTATCAAACCATATTACTAATATCACACTTGATTATTACGCAAAAGTTTAATTATTTGACTCGTTTTATGCATTTTTAATTTGTATCACAAATTGTTAGACTTCATTCCATTTTAATTAATCTGTTACATTAAAATACTTCCATGAACGCTCTTCATTTATTACGACTAGCGGTGCTTCGGCTTTAAATAAAAGAGTTGCCCTTAAGTTAGCTCCAAAAATATTTGTGAAAAGGAAAATTAATGTGAAAATAAATTTTTAAAAATTCAAGACAAATTTAAATGTCTTTAAAATATAGCCTAATTTTGCAGATCAATTTCTAAATCCAGCCATCGGTCAATTTAATGGACTGTTTTATCCATAGTTTTTATTAGTTAATTTAAAAACATTTTATTGCTCGGTTTATATAAAGTTTTTTAATGGCTCTTTTAAAAACATTTTTATCTATCATTGTATCATTTGTTTTACTGTTTTAATGTATTATAATTAATCACTGTATCAGGGTATAATTTTTCAAGCGACATACAAGGGTGTCTATAGTACTTGGGCACTGTTAGAAGGGGCCATGTGAATAAATTAGATACATGCTTATTGCAATTAAACTTAATTGAATCGTAAAACTCCGCCCATTTTCGTCACGAAACCTACCATTGTTATTATCGCCAGCCACCAAGCCTGGTGAAGTGGACTTGTCGGGAGCAATTCCTTTGAAATTCAGGAGTGGGTTGTTTGTCGGGACGCACTCAAAAACCTTTTGAGGAGAAACTTTTTAGTGGATATAGCGGCATTTAGGATTTCCCACCAAAACGGAAACGTTTTCCATTTATATTGTTTGCAGTTGCTCAATAGGATGGCGGCAATCAAGGCACTCCAGCAGTGGTGTAAAATTCAGTGCGATGGCTATCGAGATGTTAATATCATCAATATGACAACGTCGTTCAGGGACGGACTGGCATTTTGCGCTCTCATCCACAAACATCGACCCGACCTCATGTAAGCAATTTGACATGACTTTTTCAATGGCAGCTCAAAGTTTTACATTCGCGAAACTTTTGTGGTTGGCTATTCCTGAGAGTTTGGTGATGAATTGCTCCAAAAATCGAGTTTTGAATGGCGTCCGTCACTGTCTCCGGATGATTTGAATGATCAGTTTTTTGTGTAGGGGTCTAACGAGACCGTATGTCGTTCAGGTGAGAGCAGTTCGCCCTTGTTAATTCTGTTTTTCTACGAATTTAAGCGCTTGTGTTGCGTCCTAAAATATTTTCTCTTGATTTGTTTTTGTAGCTCGGCATACGTTTTCAACGATTGATATTAGCCTAATTTTATTTACTTTCCCGATAATTTGTTCTCGAGAATATTTTGGTAATGTTCCTACAGTTCATTTGAATGACAAATTGACACTGCTTCAGGTGAAGTCAATTTTCCATTTTGTAAGTAATTGAATGTAAGGCAAAACTTTTCGTTGAACCTACTTATTCAAACTAATCTCCCTAGAACGTTCAACTCGTTCTGCCATTATGCGCATCTGTTTAGTTCACGGACCGACTGGTCGTATGGATTATTTTCATCCCCTGCGCTATCTGGGCGGACGGGCAGGCAGCCGGTGCTAGTTGTAGATTAGCCAGGGCTGCGCAGAATTGCTCACCGGAGAACACCTCTCAGCCCGTAAGGGAGCCCAGGGACAGTCTTAATAAGGGACGGTTATAACACTTCGATTTTTTTTTCTCATTAGAAACAAGCTAGTGATTACACTCACTCGATATATGTTCAGTTACTTTGTCTTCCTGCTTAAGAAGGAGCCACATTTGAACTCTCAGAAAGTTACCAGCAAAAGTGTTTCTTCTGATGGAAAAATTGACATTTTACCTCAGTGTGTGTATTTTGATTCTGTACAGAGATCAAATGTCTGAGAATCCACACACAATTAGAACCATTGTTTTCTGAACTAAAAATTTGAATGACTTGCGAGAGGCAAACTAGCAGTCTGGCTAGTTCACTTGAGGTGATAACATGGGTGGTCTTACTGGGACAGTTGTAATGCCTTGTTACAACCGTCCCTGAACAGGTACTTTCATTTATATTTTGAAAACTTAAAGGACAATGTAAACTACATTGTGCGCTTAGTTAATGAGAATAAGTCGCAAAATAATCAGGTGTTTTCTTGTCAACTGTCTGAAAGAGGGAGACAGAGAGGTGAGTCCCACATCCTTTGAGGGAGATTGCTTAAGATTTGTACACAGTAGTGTGCAATGATGAATATACACCTAACAAAATGTAGATAAATCAGAAACCAAGTGCTATTTTAAGAATTTATTTCATGTAATATTGGATCGTGTGAAAATACGTGAATGGATAACAATGTATAGTAAAAACAATGTCTTTGAGAGGAAAAAGTATCTACAGTAGTGTGCAGTGATTATGCACCACCACTTTCATCTAAGAGGGGTCCTAATATACTCAAATTTTTGGTGAAAATGTATTGAAAAATATTATTGTAGGAATGATTTTTGTTCTCGTTGCCTACAACTATATTGAGGTAAAAATATGGGTAATAAACACACTGATGACATCGATTTTTTTTTTTTTTTTTTTTTTTTATATAGCCTAACAATTGAAAGGTGTTGCAAATTATTTTTTTGACTCTTTCATTGCCTGCATGCATTTTTAAGGCTCATTCCATGAATATTGATGCTAAAATTATTGTTTAAACTGATTCAAGGCAATATTATAATGCAAAATTACCTCTGATGGTCAGTTGGTCCAGTATATAAGGTGACATGAACTTTGAGCAGTGTCCGTGTTAAACACGATGGCATGACAAAGAGCTCGTTTAGATTGTTTGTGGCTGCATTGTGACCATACGTGATGCTGAAGACATTAAAAGCTGCCATCGCACTTTAAGAAACATCATGTTTCAGTGAAAACTAGTGGCAATAGAGGTGCAAAACAGAAGTTAAGAGCCTCTGATGTTCATTATCTGTGTATGACAAGTTTAAAAAAAAAAATCAACTGTTGACAGCACAACTCCCTGATGATATTCACAGGATCAGAAGTGAGAGATGAAAGTATCAAGATCTACTTTTTCCCAAACGCCTGTGTGAAAATGGTCTGATTAGTCGTGTTGCTGGTGACATCAAAAAAAGATTTGAGTTTGCTGAGAAATTCAAGAATTGGGCAGCAACAGACTGGGAAGTCCTTTGGACTGATGACTCAAAATGTTCTCATCCAAATGCAGAGCTTATGTGCACCATAGAGTTGGAGAACGTTTCAAAAATGACTTAACCCCTTCAGTAAAACATGGAGGTGGTAGTATGGTTTGGGGTTCAGTCTGCTCCAAAGGAGCCTGTGATCTCAAAAATGGATGAAAATGTGGATCAAAAGAAGTATTGCAGGATTCTTGTGATGCACGCATTGCCATCCAGAAAGAGACTGGTCATGGATTTTATTTTTAACAAGATAATGACCTGAAATACAGTTCTAAGATATGGAAGAATTATCTGTCAGAAAGAAACGCATGGTGACAACAGTTATGACTTGTTCTGCTCCAAACCCAGACCTTAATCCAATTGAGCAAATCTGTTGTGATATCAAAAGAATCTCTTTGGAATGAACCAGATGAGAGCTCTAGCCTTGCGACAATGACCTTGGCCTTGAACTTTGTTACCGAAGTGTAGCTCAGAAACTATTGATACAACAGCTTTGATATTGGACTCAAAGCATTTACTGGAGGCGTGCTTGATGGGCACATTCCATTTTTAAACATTTGGAACTGTGGTCAAAACCAGTTGAAGGGATCTCAAAGTAATTTTATTACAACACGAATAACTGGTATTTGTATGAAGCCATTTACTATTCTACATAAGTTCACAATTTAAATGGCATTTCTGAAAGTTGAATAATCATTGTCCAACATGGTGTGTTTTCCTTTAAAACCTCCTCTGAGCTTCTGCACTATACAAGGTTTTTAACCAGTGTATCCAATCAAGATCTGGTACACTGGGTTGAAAATGACCCACTTTTGCAGACTAGAATTTCAGTCACTGGTGGGGCCAGCAAGAAATTAAATTGAATTGCTGGTAATTTGGACCAGATTGTTCAAGCAAACGTTTAATTGTTTAAACTTAACTCTGGAATTAGATTTTCATGTCCAGCTTTTCCCCCCCTTAACTCTGTCATTAGATGTGCTTATCCTTTAAAAATTACCCTGTGTGATGCATTTCCTCTGCTCGTTCTGTTTCAGAGACTTTGACTCCCTCGCTAAGGAAAACATTTACGATAACAACAACCTGGTAAGGCAGATTTACTGTTTTGACATAATTCAACTGTTAATTACTGCTGGATTTCAACTGATACAGTGCCCAGTGTAAATGTTTTAATAGGGCAGAACTCTGTTACAAAATACTATAAACTGCATGGGTTATGTTAATGAAATCCTGGTTTTTACAACTACTGTCTCTTGATTCTGCTACTTTGGAGTCTTCTGTCACTAATGTTTTTTTATTTCTACATGAACAACTTTCATCCTTTTGGCTTGACTTATGTTATTTCTTGTCAAAATGTAAGAGTGTGTTTATCTGCCAAATGAATAAGTCGTGTTGTATCGTAAACTTTGAGGGCAAACTTGAATTTGGACAGATTATTGATATTCCTTTTACCCTATCTTTTCTTCCTGATGATCAGACAAGTTTAATGCCCGTAATTTTCTTGGGATGCAGTTTGACAACCACATGATATGTTGATTATGGGGTTTGTATGGATTAAGAGACTCTTTCACCTTATTATTGCATTGTTACCAAGGGTTACATGCTGTTTGTGCTGAGTAGATCTTCACACATAACACACTTCTGTGCCCATTCTGTGGGTAGGCTTGGTTGGTCTTGGGTTGCACAGTGACTTCACTCCAGCTGGTATGAGAAGTGTGTTGATTAGACTGATCCAGTGACCTTCTTTTCACGGTACCCCTCCTTCCTTAAATGTCAGGGCTCAGGAAGTGAGGAATGGTTTTTGGAACAGGAACAGCACAGCAGAGGAAGTTTAAGAAGTCTGCTCCACCCTTCACCTTCCCATGTCTCAGGGGAGTTAAGAGTGCAGTGCAGACAATAGTGTTGAGCCATCTGTGTTTCTCAGTCACGTGCCCTGGTTTTTGCACGTAGGTGAAAGCCTGTTAAAACTCTGACCATTTTACTGCGAACAGTGACTTCGATGGCCTGTACTTCAGTTTGAGGTGTTTACATTCTCATGGAGTGAACTTTGCCAGAATTGAAGGTTTAAAATGGTCACTGTTCAAATATTCGCCAATCTGAGTATCACCTCGTTCAAGTTTATCTAATTCAATTATAATATTGCTTTTTTTTTTTTTTTTAAATTTGTGGAATTATGAATTCTTTGACCAATTCCCTCAGCAGTAACAGTGCAACCAAAACACACACTCTTCTCCTCAGAGACCTACATAAACAGCTCACCGTGTTTGAACAGGTTCACAGTATTTCCCCATAACATGTCTGTTGCTGCTCAGGGGTTGTATGGCAGATTACCTGTTGGATGAGGTAAAATTCCTCTGCATATTTCATTAGGAGGATGCGCTGGTCCCAAAAGTGTGGAATCAAGTTACAGCTCCGCTTAGTTTTACCATTTCTCATTGGTGCTGCAAGGTCCTAATGCTTGCCAAGTTTGAATGACCTAATTCTGAGGGAAAATGAACTGATCGTATGCCATCAAGCCAGCTGGATGACTAACATTTGGCCAATTTGTTCAGTGTAAGGTACACAGGAAAAAATATACCGTTGAATGTTGGGTGTTTTTTATTTTTTTATTTTTAAACAATTTTACAGATGTAAATTCTGGACCTGCTTGCTGTAATATAGCCAT
The DNA here is from genome assembly GCA_029692085.1 of Gymnothorax javanicus. NCBI lineage: Eukaryota > Metazoa > Chordata > Actinopteri > Anguilliformes > Muraenidae > Gymnothorax > Gymnothorax javanicus. Next base: position 23,459,440 of record CM056206.1, on the reverse strand, counting down.
TTTTACCTCCGCCAAGGAGGTTATGTTTTCACCGGTGTTTCTCTCTGTTAAGACGATAACTGAAAGTGAAGAATAAATTGGCATGAAATTTGGTAGGATGGTACGTGGTAGTCCAAGGATCACTTGATTCAATTTTGGAAGTGATCCGGAACATATTCTGGATTCTAGATCTGGAAGAAGTTAAATACCTGAATAGAATGACTGTCCATAATGTAATGAACAAATTTTCATAAAATTTCAGCATACAATAGAATCTACTCTAATATAGAATTGATTATAGTTGTTGGTAATCTGGACAATATCCTTGCGGATGCAGAACCAATAATACTGACACATGGCGTGGCGGAGGTATGCGCTCTGCCCAGTGCCCTTCTAGTTGTCTACCCCTTTCTGCAGATGTAGACGCCGGCGTCCGTAAATTCCAAAATTTAATTCCTAAACAATTCTGTAATTGAATTTCCAAATGTCTAGCTTCACTTGAATAATTTTCAAAAATCTCTGACACAAATCCTGAGTACTAAAGCTTAAATAGGCTCATGCACAACAGGAAAAATTGGCAAAATTTTGTATTCTGTGCGAAGGGGTTAAGCGGGTTGAATGCGTAATGCTGGCGTTGCAGCTGCTCCAGCTTTTCCAGATATTGATCTCCCCTGTTTATTCCTCTGCTGTCCAGTGAGAACAAGGACCTGCAACTTTACAAAATAAAAGGGGGGGTGCAAGTTCTTTCCTGATGGGCTGATTCCCTCCCACGCTATCCTGTCCAGTCCTGAGGAAATATCCTGTTTGTTACTCCCGTGCTCTGGCCATCTGTGCATTTTTTTTATGTGAGATCTCATCCATTTCTGGAGATGGCATCTGGGCTTAATTATTCCTTGCAAAGCCACATTTAAAATGGATTAATAGATATTGATCTAGGGCAGGGATACTCCCTCTTTTCCAGACACTGCCAGAGTGGGTGCAGGCTTTCATTCTAACCACCCAGTCACACACCTGATTCTAATCAACCCTTAAAGCTTTTGCCATAGAGCCTTGATTAGTAGAATCAGGTGTGTAACTGCATGGTTAGAATGAAAGCCCGTACCCACACCGGCTCATTCTGGGAAAGAGTGAGTGTCCCTGGTCTAGGGCAAGAGCACCACTCCTCTTTACTTCCTGAGGTATTTCTGCTTGAAACAGCTGCACAAAGTGAAGTTCTTCAGCATAATGTCCACAGGTCACCTGACTGTCATGAGCGTAAGAAACTGTTCAGTGTCTTTCAGAGAAGGTCTGTGGGAGACTGCACTGTCAATCGTTTCAGGACAACACTGGAGTGGATCAAACCTTTAAACACAATTGGCCATTTCAAGCCAAGGACTGGAGGGGACAGTTTTCTTCTACAGGCCTAACATGTACCCATATGTCTCTTAGTATGAAGTATCTTCACCCTGGTAGATTGGGGCAAATCCCCCCCCCAAGCACGACAACATGTTAAGACCATTTTGCACCCAAGAAACCAGGTGAATTAATGAGTTAATCCAGTTGTAAGCATCACAGTACTATTTTTAACCAGCACATTCTGCATCTTTCCAAAAACAAGGGTGCAGTGATTTACTGTGAAAAAGCAGGTATGTTTCAGGTGTGTTGGCATTATGGTGGTTGACTGTGCAGACTATGTTGCAGGCCTTCCGTGTGGCGGAGGACCGTCTGGGCATTCCCGCACTGCTGGACGCTGAGGACATGGTGGCTTTGAGAATCCCCGATCGACTGAGTATCCTCACCTACGTGTCCCAGTATTACAACTACTTCAATGGCCGTCCCCCGTGTAAGCTCTTGAGTGCCCATGGATGCTCGCAGTTTACGCTGAATTTTGCAATGTATTTGCATTGTTTCTTTTTAAATGTATTACTATTGCATTCAGTATTACCCCCACACATTCAGAGTAACCTTTAAAGCATATGGATGTGGAGTTGAACATAAGTAACAAAAGATTACTTTTAGGTGTGGAGTATTGGCACACTTAACGGGAGCACTCCATATTCGTATTGCCTCAATGGCCCATGAAGATCTTGTTCTCCCATATCCTTAGTTCGCAACTTGAGAGAGGCTGTAGCTAGTGTATTAGTATTATAGCCCTATCTCACTGTTGCATGTTGTTTCAAATTTGTGTATTAACTAATATGTGCACATATACAAGTGGGCCACCATAGCTGTGTGGTTTGCCCGTGCTAGCAAATTGTGCTTTGTTCCACAGTAATGTGTGGCTGCCACTGGTCCAAATAGTACTTAATATTGCTAAATAGTTTTGCCAGTGGTACAAAATTGCAGTCACATTAGAACAGCATTGGGAGAATGTTTTGTGTTGAGGCGCCATAAAGCAGTTGGACCTAATGCTTTTAATTATCCGCAACTCTATCTACTGACTATGAATTTTAAATGAAGCCTTCGTGTTTTGTTGCTGTGTGCATATTGGTGGCAGATGGGTGCTGCAATATAATGTCATCTTCACCAGGTGGGGGTGTGGGAGGAGTCAAAAGACCAGCAGAGGGCTGGAAAGAAGAGCCTACTGGGAAGAAGAACCTGCCAATCATTGCCAAGCCCCTCCCCAGCAAACTTAATTTGGAGAATCGCCCTCCCCTCAGCAAAGCAATCACCTCACTGCCTGCACACTTGCCAAAACTGCCCCCTACTGCTGACAAGGTAATGCTTGATTATAGCAGGAAGGTACTTGAGTACTCATTCAATGATGGATCCCGTATTAAGCCTTTGTGCGCTAAATGCTGCTATTGTTGCTCAATGATGCAAGATGCCAATATCAAAGCTGTTGAAAGCTATCGTCTGGTGACTTGTTTCGGGAGCTCTTTTAAACAAGATACCACATGATAGGTTTTCAACAGCATAAGGTAATTAAATTAATATTTTTCAGAAATTTATTTTTGGCGCTCTATGGGTTAATAATGAAGATAAGCCAAACTGGCTTGGAGCTTGCATGATCTCCATGTGTCTCTTATGGCTTTATTTTAGGCATTCAATTGCCTTCCCAATGACAAGCAGGCCATGAGCATGTGTGATGTTGGTACATAAGGATTACTTGGTCCAACCCTGACTTGCAATGCTCTGCGATTGTGCCCCCCGACTCTGAAACGGGTTGCAGTCATACCCACCCTCTCAGTACTTTGGCCTTGGGGACGAAGACCATTCTCCCTGAAGGAGACACTGGTCACAGTAGTTTTGGGAACTTTGCCAGAATGCTGCAAACAGTTGGTCTCTTGGTTGCTGTAAATTATGTAATACTCTGCCAAGGGAGCATGCAGTGCTACATGGCAGAATATTAATTTGGCATGAAGAGAAGCCTTGTGCTCATTATTTGGGCTGATAGGCATCAAGTCTAAAAATGGGCTTTTTTTTTTTTTTTTTTTTTTTCCCATTTCCCGTGTTGCGAGCTACCTTGGGCTCGGTTACCAATGCAGCGTGAGCACAAGGTGAAAGGCTCATTTGCCGGAGTAAAGGCTATCAGTAGCCTCTCGTTTTCTTTCAAGTGTGAGGTGTGGAAGGTTGAAAATGTAGAAAGCAAATGTATTAAAGTGTATTAGGATAGAGAAATTAAGAGGTGCTCTCATCTGGACTTTGACAGATGTACCAAGCTTAAAATGTTGGCACACTGCACTGATCTTTGAGTGGGGGTTTTTTTTTTTTTTTTTAAATGTTTGTAACTGACCAATTTCTCCTCTAGCAAACTCCTTCAAAAGAAATTTTGGTGGAGCAATCCAATAAGTCTGGGACCTTGAGCAGCATCTGTGTGGTTTGCAAGCACCATGTTCATCTTGTCCAGCGCCACCTTGTGGATGGGAGGCTGTATCATAGAAGCTGCTTCAAGTATGCTTTTTTTTTTTTTTTAAGCCAGTTAAACACTGGAGTAGTTTTAAGCTGGGAGAATGAGTCCCATTCTAAAGTATCTTGCCCCTCTGTTTGATAGGTGCTGTGAATGCTTCTCTGCCCTCCTGCCTGGGGCCTACAAGGCTGGGCCTGAACCAGGAAGTTATACATGTGTCTCTCACCACGGCCCCCAAAAAAGCAGCAAGATGAGTGCTTCCGCCGGAAAAAGCAACCCTGTTCCTTCCCTGCGCCCCGACTCTGTTCTCTCTGCCCCAATCAAAATAGAGGCCAAGCCCATAAACCCGCCTCCCATGGCCACGCCCTGGACCGCCTCAGCCCAGAGGACCCAGGCAGCCCGCAAACGATTTTTCCTATCCCTTTCCGCCACGGTGGACCCCACGGCCCCAAGTGAGAGGGCCCCAGAGAGCACAGGCCCCAGCAAGGACTCTGAAGAGAATAATCGAGACAAAGCTGGCTCACTTACAGAGGGCAACTGCAACAATAACAACATCTCCACATCTGCTGGGCTCAGAGAAACAGCCAGCAGGTATGTTTGTTTGGTGGGGTTGCGGATTTTAATTTGGCTCTTGACCCCTCACCCCTCTGAAACATGGTCTGGGACAAAAAAAAAAAGTCTACTCCGCTGTAACGATGAGGGAGAGTCATTTTGGTTATACACTAAATTCCTTGCCTACGATGCTATTCAGTCATCCAGACTTACTCCAGTGATGGACCATCTGACTCCCTGTCACAACATCACCAGCATCAGCACCTTCTCATGCCGAATGGTGTCTTCCCTGCTGCTGATTGGGTGCAGCCGCCCACAGTTCAGTGTCTCAGATTGTATTGCCTGAGCCTGCACTCTTTCATGATCTTTTTCTTCACATCTTAATTTTATCCCGTCTCTGCAGCCTTCACGAAATTCAAGCACATGCGTCCTGCCATCCGCTTGTACCCCTAGCCCCCTCCTCTTGCTGACTACTCTCAGCTCGGTCTGACTTGGGTACCCTAACTGCCACTGAAGCACAAAGATGGCTGCTTCCTTTTCCATTGTTTTCTCAGGCTACCTCTGAGTTTTTAGGTGCCTGACTCTGGTCCGTTTATGGTACTTTTATACTCGCTACCAACCTGAATGGGCAATATCTTGATTTTGTTCATTTTACTCACATTTCTCTGTAATTCAGCAGGACCTATTTTGGCCCTTAGAAATCTCGGGATCTTCTTGAATTAACATAGGCCTGAAGTTCCACAGGTTGGAATACAGCGGTTCCATGTGACAGACTTGCATATAGATCCGTAGGTTCTATGAGGTTAACCCCTTTGCGCAGATATAAACGCCGGCGTCTGTAAATTCTGAAATTTAATTCCTAAATAATTCTGTAATTTAATTTTCAAATGTCTTGCTTCACTGGAGTAATTTTCCAGAGTCTCTGTGATACAAATGTTGAGTTATAAAGCCTAATTAGGCTCATGCATAACAGAAAAAAATGGCATTACTTGTATTCTGCGCCAAGGGGTTAAGCGCCGCAAATGGAAGATGTTAAACCAGCAATTGGACCCTGTTGGAAAGGCCTTTTGCCGTATGTAAAATGCATGTCCTCGGCTTGCATTGTTTCTCAAAATGGTCTCTGTTCTTCTGATGCTGGAACTGTGCTCTCAGCAGGAGGAATGACCATCTTACTGTGTGAGGAGTTTCTCGGCCTTCTCTCCTCATTGGGTGGAATTGTTCAAAGATCTTCCACATCAACCAGGGCATTTATCTCTCTTTATTGCCACCCCGTGTGCCAGACGACATCAAAATTCTCTCTGGACGGTAGTCCTGGGCATTCATTTGCTTTACTTGCTATAACGCTGATGCCGCCATGCACAGATATACTCATCTGTTCCAGCACATCTTTTGGGGACTCATCGGAGCCCTAATGACTCCGGGAAGAGATGTTTCCTCCACCTGGAGTGCAGTTTCCTGGGGTCCTTCCTGTCTGGCATCCGATTCCAGATATCCCGGTTTTATTTCCATCCAACGTTCACCACAATATAGCATTTCTTTTTATCCAAATAACCCATTCTGATTCAATTCTGAGACATGGTTTTACTTAACGTTTGTACATGTAAATGTTACTTGTGTGTATAAAAATCCATATGTAAAGAAAAGCTCCACTAAAATTGGTATAGGAAGCCTTCACCATAAAACCAGCTTCTTCCATAAGTATAGTACTGCATTGGTATAAAATTTACAGTTGAAGCTGTGAACATGGGAAGAGGACTTGATGGCCTCTGAAATACTGTAGTATACTCGTCTCCTTAGGATTTTTTTCACAAAAGAAAACAACAAAATTCCATAAAGCACCATTTTCTAAATTCAAATTTATTGCCTTGTATAGAATGAAGTAAGACCTGAACAACATCAGTGCCAGTGACTACGTGACTGCCATTTCTTGCATGTTGTGCTACGAGGAGTTGTTTTTAAGAACGGATCAGTGTTTATGAAGGAAGTAGCTGGAAATCTGGACTCCAAAGCTTTGATTAGGGAACTAAACTTTCTACCATGCATGCTTTTTTTTTTTTTTTTTTTTTTTTTTTAAGTGCGATGGCTGTTTGCAAGCACATTATTGTTGTGATCCAGCATAATTTTACTTCTATTACTTGTGTAACATAGAATTTCAGCTACAGGGTAACTTGTGCTGATGTCTCCAGGTCTAAGAGGGATATAACCAGCCATGGATCAACAGAAACCAAACCAGCCAAACCTATAATGTGTCAAGAAACCCTCAGAAATAAGGAAATGCTTTGGGCAAAATCCATCCAGAGAGAGTCTTTGAACAGCATCTCCTCTCGGCTCAGAGGTGAGTTTGTATGCCTCCCTTCTAGAACTTTGATCTGTGTGATTGAAAAGAGGACATTTAAACATCTGTTGGTGCACAACGGGTTAATTTAGGCAAATATGTTGAATATTAAAATGGGTGGCACAGTTGCACAGTGGGTAGTGTTGTTGACTTCTAGCAAGAGGTGTATGGGGCCAGTTCCAGCCTGGGACGGTTCTGTGTGAAGTTTGCACATTCTGGCCCGTATGCATGAAAGCAGAATAGGGACAGAATAGCCTATACCAGGTATAAATCCATGGTTTTACCATTGTCGCTATGCATGAACGTGGTATAAGTTAAACTGTGGTGTAACTTTAAACCTCGAATAGGGAGCCATATACACAAATATAGCTTAATCTGTGGTGTAAATCCCGTAGATTTCCTGGTGTAACTTATACCAACCAAGGGGTAGGTTTAAGGAGTAGAATAAGACAATTTGCAGTCCGCTTTCAGTGGATGTCTCAAAACTGTGCCTTCTGTTTTCAGGATACTGGCGTGAAGTGATGTCCAAATTACCTTGTATAGATTGACACCCGTTTGGAGATGTAAATTTTCAACTCATTTTATACTTTGGTAAAGACAAGTATAACTGAATGCCTGAACAAACATTCAAGGTTGCAGTGCATACTCATTTAACCGGCGAAATGATTGGCAGTCAGCTGGGCCCTGACTCCAACCCCTTGCATATTGTCCTCGACATGTTCATTTGGCTCCACCTCATCGTCCTCAGCGTCAGCGTCACCCTATTGTGATTAGGGAGTTTCCGCAAACTCCCCCGAAACGTCCACGTGAACGTCCGTCTTTTGTGCGTTGACCACAAAAACGGCGGTCGGCCAATAGATTGGCGTTCGCATACTAGCTCGCGAAAACTCCCTATTCTGAGTGATGAAGCGTGAGGGCAGGCCTATTAATAGATTTGTGGTAAACAAGAGCAATAAATTATTGAATAACCCTACGACTACGGAATAGCTTATTCGCACAATAGTTATTCCGTGAATAGTTAAACTACATTTCATGCATACCAATTTTCTTACACCGCAGCGGCTGCAATAACTATTCTCGGCATAAGCTTACACCCAGTACAAGTCAGACCTCGTTCATCCATACGGGCCTCTGTGTTTTTGTGGTTTTTCTCCTGATGCCCTGGTTTTCTCCCACAGTCCAAAGGCATGTGTGGGTGAAAACACTTGTGGACCAAGTGTTCTCCTAACCCTTGTAAAACTACCTTCAAGGAATGGACACATTCTCCAGAGTCTGATGCAATCGGGTTTATTGCAAGTCGCTCAAAGTGAAGTACAAAACCCAGGCTGGTCTGCACAAACCACATAGCATTCATTCTTCTTCAATCACCCGACACAGACTGACCACTGACTGTCCGAACCCTCGTATTTATTACCCTTTTGGCACGTTCCTCTAGGTGGGATTAAACGTGACTCATCCCACTTTATCCAACATTATTACTTTCTGATTGGTTCATTGTCGTATAGCAACCCTCCACCCTTAGTTACAAGCTTGCCATTACATCATAGTGTAAATTAATTTTTGGCCGCCAGGGATGCTCGAAGACCATATCTGATCCTCCCAAACCTAAGGTTCACTTGAAGGTCAGTGTGGATGCCCAAGTTGGCTGGATTCCTGGATATTTCCAGAATAAACTGGAGTGAGCCAGTTCATATGATGAAGCTGCTTATTGGTTGACTACCAATATGGTCATTCCGGAAGATTAGCTCATCTAGCCAGCCTTGGTCGGCCTGCTAGAGGCCTTCTTATCTTGCTTTTTTGACAGATTTATGAGTTTGTTTCTTCTCTGCTCCACAGTCTTGCAGCAGTTTTAAGGGGCCACAAGAACCAGGCTGAGCTCTCTCTGTTGAACTGTGATTATAGTAATACTCTGAATTTAGAACATTTTGGGATATTTTTCCCACCATACATGCTTGCCTGATTAATTGGCGACTCTAAACAGCCTATAGGTATGACTGAGTGAATGGGGTGTGTTCCCTTGTTCAGCTTTAAGAGTGTGTGTTTAAAAAAAAAAAAAAAAAAAAATGGTGAAAGTGCAAGTAAACTCAATCATTGAATATTAGGATGGCATTATGAATGAGTAAGTTTCCATAATGTATAAAAATAAAAATACAAATGACAAGCCACTAAATCTATGGGGGGAAAAATGCAACACACTTATGCGAAATGGCTGCTGATCTTGTTTGGCTCATCCTGGCAAAAATGGCTCATGAACTATTTGTAGTTCATGAATACTTCATGAACAGTTTGCCGATTCAAAGTTCAAAAGATCAAAGTTCCTCACGTGTTCTTCGTGTTCATGAACATGCATTCATGAACAGTGTTCTTAAAGTTCATGAACTTATATTCATGAATGTAGATGTTCATGAATAGTTCAGGAATAAGTTTGAACAGTTTTTCATGCACAAAGTTCATGAACAGCCATTAGAGTTCAGGAAGAGTGAGTAATTCAGGAACTTAAATCATGAACTGTTCATGAACATCTCTCCCAACTTTAATTAGGCCGATGGCAATATAGAATGATGAATAATTTCATGTTGCATACATAAAATTGATTATATTCTAAAGTTTTTGTGTGGCGTTTTTTTTTTTTTTTAAATAACTGCACATAACCCATGCACTGATATCAACTATCAGCGTAATGTTAGGAAATACTTTGAAAACCCTTTGCAGAGCTGTTAATCAAAAGGGTTCTGCTGAAAAGTTATTTGGTAAAAGGCATTTCTTTAGCTGTTGGTGAGGCCTAATGCATTTTTCCACTGGGAGCAGAAGTTGAGAAGTCTGAGACGCCTGCTGACTGGAGAGCAATGCTGAAGCCTGTGTCAAATGGACAAAGGCTCAAGTAAGCTCTGCTCAAATTCAGACTTTCAGGAAGGGGAAGCCATTTTGTCAGTGGGGTGGAAAAACAAACTGCATTTCATGTATTTCCTCTCCAGCTTGTTAATCCCTCCTGCCTCTCCCGTCGCTGTAATGATTGACTGGCTGAAAGTGCAGCCACTGCCGTTCTCCCCTATCCTCTCAAGTCCCAAGGAGTGCTGCATTTGATCCAAACCTGTCCATAATGTAACGCACAACCAGTAAACTGAGTACTTCCGCACCACCACCCCCCACTCCTGATGGTCATTCTTCTGTCCTCCTCAAATTTCCGTTAACTCAAGGTGAGGCAGCCGTTATTGGTGATGGGTTGCACTGAAATGAGTTTTTCTTCACCCTGGGATGGCATTTATTAAGTGGTTGATTTATACTTGGAGTACAGTGGTCAGCCAGCTATGCTCAATGAGCAAAAGCAGAGGAAACTGACATCGGTTCATAGCAGATCTTGAACTGGTGCTCAAGTGTTTTTTGTTCTCATGGTCATTACTGCTTGGTATCACCTGCCCAGAATTGCTTATGTTGGAGTTTCGTGTTCATGAAAGTTAAATTTGAAAAATTTGTATTGCTGGTCCTGTAGGACTACACTGTACATGATTAACATAATGCTGCCTCTTTGGGCCAGGATTCTGTAAATTGGCATGCTATCTCATCAGGGACTGCAGAGTTATTCTTTTCTGTTCATAATTGAATAAGTGTAATATTTTCACTTAAAATTGATTTAAGTGCAGATTTATTACAGTAATCTGGCAGGGACATGCCTAATTCTTTTGTCATGATTTTTCTCACACCAAACTTCACTTAGTTTATGACTTATTTTTCACATTTGTGCTTTCAACTGTGGCAGAAGAGGAGAATATTCTGTGCAGGTATACAGCTTCAATACTGTACTGTTCATGGTGAGATATCGAAAATGGCTGCAGTGTTAAGTGAACATGCTAATCATGGTATAACGAAAGATGCTAGTAATTGACGGCTTGCTTTTGAGTTCTATGACATTAAATTGGACTCTACAAAAGTATTTAAATCAATTGCTTAAATGATGATTTCTTCTCCCGTTTCCAACCTGTAATGTTTGAGAACACACGGTCTCAGGCGACTGTTTCTGTCACCACGTGCTTTCTCCAGTCTAGAAAGAAGCGGCTGGAAGACATTTATTCTTCTAAAATATATAATCGCTGAAATGATATGGTTCGTATATACTACATGTGTAGAAACCAGTACACTTGTTAAACGCACGTGGTACCATTGTGGTGGTTTCTTAAAGGGTCGTAAATCTTGAGTTTTCCTGTGAATGTTCATTAGAGTCTTGTAATAAATGCAGTGATAGTTTGAGTTCAATAGCAGTATTTTTTTTTTTTTTTTTTCCCCAATGCCTGTAGGCATGTGCTCAGTCTGATTTTTCTTTAGCAGGCTGGAAAATTCTCAGATTGGAATATGTGGCCAAATTGTGCACACCTGCTTGGGATACATGCTAAATTACCTTTGCGATGAAAATTTGCTTAACTAAAAATCTCAAAAGCCGGTACAGGACCCACTGAATAATCACTGGCTGACATTTTCATGAACATTGGTTTGATGGACCTTTGTGATTTTGAAAAGCAAGACTCTTGCGAGATTATTATCCCCTGCCACGAAGTGCGATGGGGCATATTGGATTGGGTTGGGTCCATCCGTCCGTGTGTTCGTCCAGGCCACAATGGGGACAAGATTTCTCTGAAACCTTTATGCCTAGATGTGTGAAATTTTGCATGCTTAATAAGCTACTCATGATCTATGTTGAGTTTGAAAATGGATGTCAAAGCATTATATATTTTTTTTATATTAAAAGATTTAACTCTTTAAAGAGTTATGGCCCTTGATTGTGGCAGGGGATAGTGATGACACTCACCTTGTTTAATTCAGTTCTGAGATTGAGGCCAACCCTTATTCAGCATTGTTGTAAAATGAATCCATTACAAAAAGGTGTTGCTGCCAGCTGAGGTCTGTGGCAGTTTCCTTTGCAATAGCCGGAGAGATGCTAGAAATAAGGTGCCTCATGCTGGATTTGTATGTTGTGGTAAGTTCTCTTCATAATACTTTTTTTCCAATAGAAAAAAATGTGCTCTGTTTTTACTATATTTCCACTGTTCTCTTGGATACATTTTGAAAATAATGGAGCGGGCTTTAGTTTAGTGGCAGTGGTTCTTTGTAACCCACAGACAGACATCTGGTTTTTACATGTTTACATGTGTGTAAAGCATGTTACTTCTGTGTCACCCTGCCCAGCCCCTTTGGTCCACATTAGTAAAGTTCTTCCTCACCCTCCCCAGTTACCCTCAGTATTTTAATATAGGTCTATTTGTTGATCGAGCTTGGTGGTGGTGGTGTTGTCCCCTTTTGTTTGAAAGATAATGAATACAAAGAATGCTACTCAGCCTTTGCTGTTTATGATTGACATTAATACCAGAATGAGACAAGTTGGACTGAATGCTCCCTGAATTTTAAAACATAACCGTAGAGATGTAATTAAGAGTGTTTTGCCTCAGGATCATAATCTTGTCTTCATAGATTCCACACAGGAGACACAATCTTCATCCATCAATCCTCCCTCAACGAAGCCAACTCTACACAAGGTAAGGCTTTATCTCGTAAAATAATGCTATAATACAGAGCCATGAAATGGTATTTGCCCCCGCCCTGGTTTTTTATTTTTACTTGTCACGACTAGATGTTTCAGATCAACAAACTGATTTTGATATTAAGCAAAAATGACTCCAAATAAACACACAATGCCGTTTTAAATTAATTTATTGAAGTCATCCTGTTGCATCTGGCGTTAAGCTACTGCAGCATTCTTATTAAACATAGTGGTAGTAGTATGATGGTTCAAGGGTGCTTCAGGACATTGGTGACTTGCCATAATTGATGGAACCATGAATTCTGTTCTTAAGAAAATCTTGACCAATAATACCTGACCATTAGTGGTGGGGGGCAACTCTTGTTCTATTCTATTCTGGACCACAATTCCTCTCCTCCCCCAGGGCAGGTCCTTCTCCATCCCAGAGGAGCAGATCGAGCAGGAGCTGCAAGAGATCGCAGTGCACTTGAGCAATTTGGAAAAGCAGGGAGTTGAGATGGAGAAACGACTACGCCAATGTGAGGCAGGTGAGAAGTGACACCCTCTCCATCTACTCAAATTTGTATGTGGACAGCTTGGGTCCTGAAGTGCAGGCCATTGGCATGTGGACTGGGAGACCTCAAGGACCATAAACAGAGAGGCAATGCCATTAATGAACTATATTGGTCACATTCCTCCTGTTCTATGAATATGGTTCTTCCAGCAACAACAGAGAACGTCGTCTCGGATCTCATGATGAGAAAGCATAAAGGGAAAAAAATGGAGCGCCCTTTATAGAGTACATCACTTAGGAATAGAAAAAAAATTACGTTCTGTCATCTAATTCTAAACCATATTTCTTTAACCTCAATGGACAACTTCATGAGGTTAAAGATGGATGCAAAGGAGAATTCATAAGGACTCAGAAAAAGACAACTGCAGTGCCAAGAGAATCCGACGTTTCTTCCACTAGATGACGACATCATGTGACCCGTATCCGTCATGTTTGTTTTTTTGTTTTTGTAAAAGGACAGATAGATGGTGCCTTGCTTTAGGTATTGCCACTACAAGGAATGTGGGACAGCGCTAACTTTTCGTAAAGGATGGTTCAGTGTATTCTAGCGTCGAGATAAGTAGCAAAGCATTGAAGCACCTTTCCTCAGCATTTTGTGAATTTGATCAGCACATATCATGGCTGCCACAAATAATTCTGGGTCATTTTCAAGGAGGTGGAAACTTTTTTCTAAGCAAAAAAAAGACTCTCTAATCGCAGCCCAGGAACACTGATCTTGTTTGAAACGATGATGTCCAGTATACTTTGTAGTTCTCTTTGTTTTCAATTTTTTGGGATGACAGTTTTTTGAAGAAGTAATTCATGCTACATTTAATTTCTGAAAAGACTCTTTGAAGCAAGTTGTGTTCTTCTGCAGTATAAACAGCACCTTTGACTTTAAATAAAATGTGGAAAAGGATTGCATTGTTTTTTCCAACACCCTCATCCCAACTCCCCTCGGAAAAAGCGAAGCATCAGTGGCCTGCTTCCTTCCTGGATATCCTCCTCTCTCCATAATGTGTAGCACCTGGGAAAGCCCCTTGCATATGGTGAAATTTATTTTATTATTATTATTTTTTTTTTTTACATGTTCATACTTCTCGAAATGAGAGAATGTCCTATAGTAAAAGTTTAAAGAGATTTTCTACCTCATTAATGTACAAGAACATTAAAATTTGCGCTACTCCATTTTTTCATAAAATCTTTACGCATCAAGACAAAGTAGAGGGATTCAAGTACCTGATTCAACCAAAATCTCAATTTTGCCCCAGAGCTCCTTTTCAATGCATTTAGGCCTTTTGTCAAAAATGATTGGCAGCAACATCTGACCAGTTTCCCCAGGCCACTACATGTACAGGATATAGCAGCAGGACAGGAGAATGTGAGGGGAGTGGAACAGGGAGGTGGGATGCCTGCTCAGTTGCTGGGGATCTTGGAATGGAAGCTAGGGGTTTGGTTTTCTATTACCTGTGAAATGTAAGTTCCACATTTAAGGTCTGTTCAGCAGTAATGTTTCACCTAAGTTAAGGAAAGATACTGTACCCTTATTACCTCCAACTCTTACAATGCATGCATAGTTTATAAGATTATTGTTGTATTCGCAAACATGTATTCCAGAGGTGATCAAAGCAGTCCTTATATTTGAATGTGAATTTGGCTTTGAATGCAAGTTCACTACATTGCTGGGTCAAACTTTTCTTAAGAGAATGTGTAATCTACATTTGTAGAACATTACATTTGTAAATGTTGCACATTTTAATAGGAAAATTTTACTGGAGAAAAAAAAAATTTCTGAAAAGACATTTTGTCCATAAATTTTAATTGAATAGCTGGGAATGCCCATCAAAATTGAGTAAATACTTTTTTCAATGGCATGACTGCCCGTAGACTTGTGTAAAAGCTGACTTGGCCCTTGTATCTTTCAGATGGAGATGAGGATGCTTTGGATTCCTTAATGGTGGACTGGTTCAACCTGATAAAAACCAAGCAGGCTTACATCCGGAGGGAATCTGAGCTTGTCTACATGTAAAGCTTAATCTCTCTTTAAATTTCTTTTATTTGTAGGAAAGTATGTTGGAAATTTGTTATATGAACTAGATCTGAATCATTTCTATCCTTGGAATATATCCATTATATTGCAATATATGACTGAGCAATTTATAGTGTGGGGATGTTTTATCATCACATCTCACTGTCATTCAGAAATCAATCACTTTATGATCTGCACCTTAAAGACTCAAGCAATTTTAATTTATTTTTTTTAATGGGTTAACCTTAATGAGAGCATGTCAGACTGTGGTTTGATTAATCAGAATGATCAACAGTTCAGGAAACTGGTGGGGGGTGGGGCAGGGCTCAAAATGGACCCACATTGTCCCCTTGTCTAATCTACAAACAAGCTCATTGACAATTTCAGTGTTTTTGATCTGTAGTGATTCAATATTAAAATTACTTTTTTTGTTTTGTCTTTAAACCATTATTTGCGAAACGCAAAAAAATTAAGATTTGTGACACTGATCTCAAATTTTTGAATTGCTCTTTTTGGGCATGTGCAATAAAGACAACATAACTGCATTTATTGAATTTATGTTTTTTGGTCATATGATGATGTGACAAATGGGAAATCCAAAGTAACATTTCAGTTGTGGAAAAAACAGGCAGAATTGACCCTTTTTCTTCCCACAACTCAGTGCTACTTGGTAAATTTTTTTTTTTATTATTATTTTTTTTAATGAATAAACTAAAAAATTACAATGTAACAACAATTCCTCTTAAAATCAAGTAACATATTTTTGTGTTAACTGATTATTATTCAGATCTGTGGTTACAAAAAAAGACCAGCAAATGTATGAATGTCTCTCTACCAGTAAGCTAATGGTGACAGAAATGTCTTTGACTGTTTGAAGGGTTATATACTCAGAAGTCTGATGTGGCTCCGCTGATGGCAAGCTCAGGAAGTTTCATAAGCATTTGCTCTATTACAAAAAATAAATTCAGAACTTATGCTTTTTTTTTTTTTTTTTGAAATTAAATTATTAGAACGAAAGAAGCACTTAATTTGCATGACTCTAAGTATGTTAGTTTTCTTGTGACAACCTTTTACTTGGAAAAGCCCTTCCTTTGCTTATTTGCACGCATCAGGTGGTGTTGTCATGGCATTTACTGTAGGCCTTGCATTATTCCTGACTGTGGTATTGCTTTTGTTGCTTATTCAGAGCAAAGACCCAAGATTTAGAAGAGCAGCAGCCAGGAGTGGAGGGAGAGCTGAGGAGACTGATGGACATACCAGGTGAGTCCACAGGGGGGAGCACTCCTCTCCGGACTGCTCCGGGAGACTATGCTAGAATGCAGCAGGTTAAAAAAATCTTCCTTGTCCTTTTATGACTCTACACCGTGGAGTACCCTGCCACTGCAGATAAGGGGCTTCATCGCTGAATTCCATAGCACATTGCGAAAGCTCAGTTTTAAGTGTTTGGGTGCTTTAAATGTTTGTTTGTTGGCCTGCAGGATTTCAGATTGGAGTATTCAGTCAATTTACATTAAATCTACATTTCTTGCATCAAAGCCTGCAGAGGGTTTTTAAAACCATTTCCTGCTTCACCGTTTGTTTCAGAGCATTTAAAGACCTCCGTTGACTGGCAGAGGGAGGAGGTGCTGATGAAGAAGCTGATGGGGATCGTAAACGACAGGAATGCCATCGTGGTTGTGCTGGATGAGGACAGGCTGAGGTGGGGACCATCTACAATGTTGTACCTACACATGGGCATCTCCTTAACCCTGTTTTTTCTGTCACCACTCATTGCCTTCCACCTCAACAGCTGTGAAATGCCATTGTCTGCTGAAATCTGCTACTCCAGGGTTGATGTTCCTGGGGGTCTACTGTCCTGTGGGTGTTCCCCTCAACCCTAACAACACAAACCTCCTTCCACTTTGAGATTTTTGTCTTTGAGCGGTAAAATGGAAGTTAGGGTTGTCACATTAGGGCTCAAATTGATTCCAGAAGGTGTAAAACCTCACAGCAATACCAACGACGGAAATTGCCGAAGGCGAAGGCTCAGCGCAAACTTTTGGCTGGTGCGTGAACTTTTTGGTTGGTGTAAATCATAATAAAAATTAATTAATTTTCTCTGTTCGTAGAACAGGGCACAAAAGCACAACATTTACGATTTATTTGACTCCATAAGAAATTAGATGTGCTCTCATTCAAGATCTGACTCCAATTAGAATGATTTTAGAATTTGGTGCAAACATGCGTGAATCTCGGTGATTGCACCTCGGACTCTTAAATGAAAACCTCCGTTACTCAATATATGCCTCCGGGTTTTAGCATTATTGCCGAATCTTGGGTACATTGGTAATGCCAGGGGATGGGAGGAACCACCAGAGCAATAGCATCTTGGCTCAGAGACTACGAACCCATGTCTATGCAGACACCCATGGGTTCCTTAAGGGAATTTAACGGAAACCAACTTTTCGTCCATGGGCTCCCTTATGGCTGTATTCCCGGAACCGGCGCTACATATACCTTTTTATATGAGTAGAACGTGGTTGTCTCTCCAACTTAAAACCAATTCCCATACCAGGCCGCTGGCCAGTCGGTCCTCGATTAGGATTAAACCCCAAAGTATCCGTCGTAACGTGGCTAGAAAGAATGTAAAAGGATTAGAGTCACGGAGACCACGCAAGTTTACTGGAACAGCAATTTATTCATCAGGTAGGCAAGAACTTAAATTAATAAACCAAATACACGTTACCACAAATTTAGACAAAGACAAAGGTCATACCTGGCGACACACCTACAGAGCACATGCCGGGAAAGGCCGAATACAGTCTTCCAGATGAAGATACGCTACACACGCGCTAACGTGCGTGGGGGAAAGATCGGATATGATCTCCCCTGACTATATGGTATGTGCTACACACGGCATAGAGATGCACATGTGGGAAATCGTCTGCCATCTTCCATTACTATAGGCTACCGGCTACACACGGCATGGAGATGCATGTGTGGGAAGTCGTCTGCAATCTTCCTCGAATGGATTGTTTCTCTTTGCTTTAAGCCAAATCACATCTTTGATCCAGGTGGCATGGCCATAAACTACCTGGAAGGGGGGTCAAATCTGGATTTTGGGCTTTCCCCACCTGCAGGCCGTAAAGTAATTTAGCAAATAGTACTATTACCCGAGAGAAGATTCTACCTTAACCAATTTTTGGGAGTTTCTGAAAGTGAAGGCATTATAATTTCATTTGATATGAAATATATTGCTAGCCTGGTAAAACCAGACTCTGCTACTTCACCTTGCTTCGTACACAGAGTCTGGGCAGTCGTCATTGACAAGTGTCAACTTCCTGGTGGGTGGGCGCTTGTCAGAAGTTTAAAATCATTGGTGTACCCGTAAACTACTCCATGACGTTTGGCGATGACCTATGTTATGCGCCGGCTCAGCCGCCTTGTACTTCCGCTGGAAACTACAGTCCTTCATACCAGGAATGCAGCGAAAACAAAATGATCAGTACATTAAATTTAATACTGTACCCATACATATGCCCATCTACCAAATTTTAGCCTTCACTCATTCACTTAAAAGAACCAAAGGTGCTCTTTCTGTTCTCCTTACAAGAAACAAACTGAGCTATCGTTTTTCCTGCAGATACTGCTGCTGTTTAAAAAAAAAAAAAAAAAAAAAAACGTAAGAGACCCGAAACCAACGGCAGAATCGGCGAGAATCGCGCATTATTTACATCAGGACGAAATCTGCGTTGACACATTAACTGAACCGTTAACCATACTTGCGCTAACATCATACCCAGCCATAGACTGTATAAAAAGATGGACGCAGCACCCTGGTCTGAAAAATGAAGCCCATGCGGAAGTACCGTAAAATGGCATTATATTTAAAGGCCAGCAGATGGCGATGTCGGTGGTTGCAGAAAGAAGTTCAATGCTATAGAAGTCTATGAGAAAATGACCCTACTTTCCCACCTGATTTTTTTTCATTTAAATAATGATTTTTCACATTATTTTATGGTAGCTATGGCAAGTTTCAAGTCTCCTTCGATATATCATGGTGTTCATTTTTGTAAATTACGGTCCCATATAGACTAGAATAAAGGATAAAGCCAGAATATGCTTTAGGGGCGTGGCTATCCTCTGGTCCTCGTTCGATACGGTCAGATTCAGAGCCACGGTCCTCCCCAGATCTGCAATACACGCTCTCGTCCAATAGAAATCACATCCGGTTTCAAAATGACAACATGGCGCAATTCAAATTGCCAAAATATAGGCTTCCTTTATGGTATGCTGAAACCAATGGGTGATGTCACGGTAGCTTCGTCCATCTTTTTATACAGTCTATGTAACCAGCTCGCTATACAACTTTATAGCAACACAGTTTGGCTCTAAGCGTTTGGCTGTCTCAGACAGCCATTTCATTCGTGGATAATGACAACATAACACTGAGACAGCGAATAGGTCTTGTGATATGAACAAAAACACGGCTTTTAAAAAGTTCGCTGCTAACTTACATTGCCTGCGAATTTCACACTATTTAACACTAGAAGCTACAAGCTAGCTGAGGTGGTTCGGTTGTCTCTCACAAAGATGAACAGGGTGCCTATTTCATAATGGCTATTAAGTAGATATGACAATCTGTAGGAAGTAGCGCTACAACATCATTTCCATTCAAAAAACTAACCAAACATTCATCTTGTTGTGGCTATAAGTGACTGATACCTGGGATTTTCTCCACGACAGAGCAAATGGCCTCCAATATATCTATGTCCATAGCCATTGTTGATTTCGGAGACTACAATTTCAAACTCGGCGCAGCTGCTACATCATGGCTCTCGGCCACGCCTTCTGTTCGTTGGTTGGTCCGGCGTATTTTCTGCGGATGGTAAACGAGGCAGAGCTCTGAGTGATCAGACTGAGTACTGAAGCGAAATGAAATTAAGCGGAAGTGCGAAGGCTGGCGGAGTCAGGCTAATATAGCCTATTGCACTCAACTCCTCGAATTATAATAAAAACATACATACCAAACAAGCCAGGAAAATATATTAATATGATGCAATTGTCATGAAAAGGTCTTAAGCTGAATAATTATACAGGTAAGTTGGGTTATAAGTACAGAAGTGATTTCATAGCAGCATATTGAACATACAAGCATATTGTGAAGTTCCTCGAGGTTAAGATTATTTTAAATAAGTTAAGGTCCAGTTTTATAAAAGACCGAGGACAATAAAATGACTTCCACAGAGACATTGTGTCAGCCAGAGGCCTTGCAACTACCCCTCCCGTACAGAGTAACACCAAGGACACAAAGACCATAAACACCTTCCACTCGCAGGCTGAGCGAACATCCTGGGCCCAGTCATAATGGGGGAAGTCCAAACCGTTTTATCTTGCATGGCTCTGGAGTTCCTTGAGGCCCAGTTCCCGAGCTATCAGCCATTTGCAGCTTCCAACCTTGGGGCTCCCCCGCTCATCAGCGTCTGTGGTGTTCCAACCCCCTTTCCCCATCTTACAAAGGCTACCATGCTAGAGATTAATGTTGGGCAAGCTTTGATGAGCATGGATTTCCCATTGAACCAAATTTTCTCAAGTGACGCACGTTATCAGGTTTCAAGTTTCAGAAACCAACATTGAAATTGTTAAATCCACTCAGGGCTGTATTTCTCAAGATCCTCACTGGAATCTTGGACAATTGTCACAGCTACTGTAGCTGTCGTCATGGGCTACTTTTTGGGTTGAGGTTTTGCTACCTGCCAGTCCCCATTGAAAGAACAGATCGCAACTCACTTGGTAGAAATAAGCCCAATAACTGAAGACTTGTGGGCCCGTCCCATCTTTGTTAAATAAATCAAATGCCATACAGTGTCTACAGACATACAGATTGCGTGTTTTGAGCAATTTTTCTGATTCACCACAGAGAGGCAGAGGAAGACCAACAACTGCATCAAATGATGGAAAAACTGGGTGAGTTTTGCATTCCTCTATCATGCAGGAGTCTATGGCAATAAACTGGCAGCAGCATACAGGATGTGTGGTCTGTCAACAGTAGCCTGGCTCCTTAATCTCAGGTAGTGTCCTTTATAGAAAATGATTAGTAATTTAATACACAACCAGAGACCATCTGGGATGGCGGCAGCTGTGACGGCGCTGGCGGTATTGTTTTCACTGATGTTCAGTGAGTGCCAACTCAAAACTACTCCCACCTTCGGACTTGGTCGTTTTTTTTTTTTTTTTTTTTTATCCCAAGTACTACCCTGCAGGTGACTGTTTTGTAACTGTATGTTTAAAGGCTGCAATGACATAAGAATTTTTTCACAAATATACACCCACATGCATATAAACGCCTGAAAAAATGGTATAAATGCCTTTCATAGAAATTAATTTGTAGATTTAGAATAGTTTTGCTGTAGTTTGTCCTGATGACACAGACACAGGGCAACTGAAAACAATACCGGCATTGCTATCTTGGCTGGTGATGGAATCTACCACTAGGAGTTGGTTCCTTCATCCTTTAATAACCAAAATGATTCCATGCAGCTGTGAAAGATTTTCTGCTGAAATGTTACAAATATTGAAGTTCAAAAAATGCATAAATGCCGAACTGCAAATGCTTCTGCTTCAAAGTCCAGTTCCTTGAGTGATTCTATACCAGATTGGGCTGGGCTGGTTTATGGTCTGCCTCAGCAGTTGTGCAGTACTGCTTAACCTCTCGCAGTTCTCGCACTCATGGATTATCTGGCGCATGATTTTCGAATAAATTCTGGCGCACTGTGCTGTGCTTTCCTGAACCCGTTTGTTATCAATTAAGCCTTTTTCTGTAGATGCAGTGAATTCTTATGACTTTATGAATCATAGAAAAATGACTAATTGAAACTAATTAAAAAAAGAGAATTTGAACTGATAAATGTGATCTCCCATCGGTGTATACACTAGTCATGGAATGCAGAACTTTATCAATGACCATCTGCAAGGGTGGGGGAGTAGCTTTGAAAGTGTCAGGAGCAGTTTTAGTTCTGGAGGGGTCTGTAGTCGAATTATTGATTAACCAGTATATCAGTACTTTTCCTCATGTTCACATCAGATCACTCCGTTTACTTGCCATTGAATGAAATTTGTATTCTGTTTCTCAAAACCAGGCAAACAAAATGAGAAAAGCAAGAAATCTCCCATTAAGAAGTTGTTCAGCTGTAAAAGCAAGAAAGACCGCATGAAGAATTGACCCTCGTGGAGACTGTACTCGAGTACTGGTGTGCGTGATCTGTCACTGGCTGTGAGATCATTGGCATGGCTGTTCATTTTCTGACCCACCAGCTTCATCTATGTGGCTGAGATTTTATATCTGGGTTGACCAAGCTTATCAAAAACTCTGAGTGCTGCTTCTGTGTGTTAGCTCAGCACTTTGACAACTGAATCACACAACTATGCTCACATTCTCACTAAATGAATAAATTGTCAGAAATAAAATGTATTGGAGCTTAGTAGTAAAAAAAAAAAAAAAAAAATTGGCTGGCACGTTAACCATTGGACACCCCTCCTAAGAAATTTGGTCATTTTCCGTTATGAATCATAATTTTAAAATGTTGACCTTTAACTGGCCACAGAGCTATTGTGGACGGTCGGGCTTATATAGGTTCAATTTGCTCAACTCAAATTCTGTTTTTGTTGCGCTACTTTGTGTGGGTGTAGGTATTTGCACTGGTAGTAAAAGAATCCTTTTGAACAGTTTTGCTTTGTTCATAACTGGTACTTCACATGAGGAGTTCTGTGTATTCTGCATTTTCTGAACTCAGTTTTCCCAATTTTGTACAGCTAATTTTAATTCACTATAAAGATTATTCTCTATTTTAAAAAGGTTCACTGTAGTAAAAAAATGTTTCATGGGTGACTTTTTGAGGGCTGTAACACTACACATTTTGAAGAAAAAAATACTGTACAAAATGGTCCCTAATATGAAATGCTTTGTGGATTTTAATGGCTTGTTGTTTTGGTATAGAGATGGAAATATTTATCCTGTACAGTACACAGTATAAATTGGGTGTACTTCTCACTTGTTGGGTTTATTACCTCCAGTAGCGCTGATACTGTTTGACCACATGGTGGCAGTGTTTGGTTATTAACACTGAATGCCGTGATCCAGATATTGACCGCTTTTAAAGACATGATGTAAACTACCAATGCAGTAGCATTATACGTAGACTAATTAAACAAGCTTTCTTTTAATACAATTCATTGACCAAAGTTTTGTTTATACCGATGCCTGCAACTTGTGAACTTTAGTAATGCTATGGAATTAGAAAATTTGCATAGTGCTGCAGATCAGCTGAAATAATTGGAGCATGTGATTGATTCCTTTAGCAAGTAAAGCTTTTTAAAGTGTACCATGTAAGAATTATTAATGTGAGTGTACATATGTATTATTTATACAGTATTTATGCCTTTTTAAGAGTTTGCAGTCAAATAAAGCTATTAATCTTGTACGATCCAAGTGGTGTAAAGATGTGGTAATTTGTGACCCATTGCTTATTTGATGGCATTAAAAAGCTTGTACTGTTTGAATATGCATTTAAGAGAGCACTGCCTTTTACTCATGAGACTCCATCCTTCATATCTGAGACGTAGCCTTTCACGTTTGGTCTAGGGTTAAGTTAGACATGTACAATGCTTAGACACCAGAGCATTTGTCATTGTGCTCTAGTTAAACTGGTTAAATTTAGGTTGTATCTGCTTATAATATTAACCTGTACACTCGACTCTATTGGAGGAGACAGTCTTTAAAATTGAGCTGTGTATGCTTTCATATTGCATGCCATGACAGTACTTTGGAGATCAAGCAGGTCAAATTGGCTTCAAGAAATTGCTCAGTCCTCTTATTTCTCCCCATTCAACTTTTGAACTGCCACCTTTTGCATCAACCTTGCCGAACCTTTCCTAAACTCAAACATACGTCATGTTTAGAATGAGTGGATCCTTCTGGTCTTAAACGCATGACTGATCTCACTGCGATGTCAGCCATATGAGGTGTATTAAAATCTGACTAAAAAGAATATATTTCACCTGTAACATTTGTCGCTGTTGATTGCACTGTACTTGTGTAATCAATGTTTGCCCCTTTTCATCCACATACAGGATCAATACAACTGAATCAAAATTCATTTTCCAGTGGTTTTGGAAAATTGGACTGCATTTGTTAGCCATTTACCCGTAAAGTGCTGGGAAAGATTTTGTCCTTTTATGTAGCCTTGGTAACCGTCAAGGCCAAATACAGTTGTAGCGGTACATTTAAAGATGTGAATAACGTGCAAATGTAGTGGAAACATTACATATTACATTCCAAATCAAAGCATTGACAAATTTGATCAAGTCTGTTATTTTATAGGAAACAAAATCTGTTAAAGGCAGTGTTAATTTTTTCTGAAACATTGACGTTAACCCGAGTTTAATTTATTTTAAATTGCTGAACTAACATTTAGTTGAATAACCATTGTTTTTGATAACTGCTTTGCATCTGCGTTTCATTGAGTCAACCAACTTCTGGCACCTGGAAATGGGTGTTTCAGCCCAGGATGAACTAACTACATTCAATAGTTCCAGAGAATTTGGTTTTTTTTTTCTTCAGAAACTATTTTTAATGTCACCCCACAAATTCTCAATGGGGTTAAGGTTGGGGAATTGAGCAGGCCACTCCATTACCTCAATCCTGTTTGTCTGGAACCAAGATGTTGCTCGCTTACTTGTGTGTTTGGGGTCCTTGTCTTGTTGAAACAGCCATTTCAGGGGCATTTCCTCTTTAGGATATGGCAACATGACCTCTCCAAGTATTTTGATTTACTCAAACTGATCCATAATCCCTGGTATACCAGAAATGAGCCCAACACCATGGGATGAAAAACATACCCGTACCATGATTTTCGCACCACCATGCTTTAGTGTCTTCAGTTTACTGTGGCTTGAATTCAGTACATGGGGGGTCGGCTGACATACTGTCGACAACCACTAGACCCGAGAAGAAAAAAATGAATAAAAGATTTTACTCATCAGTCTGCAGAATGTTACACCATTTCTCTTTGGGCTAATCGATGTGTCCCTTGGCAAATTTTAACTGATTCTGCACATGCCATTTTTTTCAACAATGGTGCTTTACAGAGGCTTCTTGCTGATAGCTTAGCTTCAGTCAAATGTCTTCTGACTGTAACGGCACTTACAGCCAGGTAATTTTACATCATCTTTGATCTTTCTGGAGGTGATGATTGGCTGAATCTTTGCCATTCTGGCTATTCTTCGATCCGTTTTAACAGTAGTTGCTCATTTCCTTCTGCGTGTTTCAGGTTTTTGTTGCCATTTTAAAGCATCTGGGATAATTTTAGCTGAGCATCCTATAATTTGCTGCATTTCTTTGTACATTTTCCCCGCTTCAATCAACTTTTTAATCAAACTACGTTATTCCTCGGAACAATGTTTGGAACGGCCCATTTTACTTCTCAATTCAGAAGGAATATATTTTATAACAATGAGTGAAACATTTGTTTCCCTTCTTCCTTAAAGGACAATTAATGACACCTGTTTATTCACAGAATGAATGAATGCTCAAATTAAGCTCCACACAGATGCTGTACTGAGATTGATAGGCGATATTTCACTGGTGCATGGATCAGTCATTGAATCAACCTGTAAGATTCTCATACTGAATTGAAGTGCTTTGTGTATAGAAGTTATTCAGCTTTACGCGCGTTACGCTAGATTTCACCATGAGTTTCAGTGAAAGTGATAGATTCTGGCCTTCTAACGCTTTTCTTGGGCTCCGTTGCAGATTTCTTGTGGTTTGCTTCCCTCCCACAATGTCTGCACACTCGAGCTCTCCTTTTTAATTTAAGGAGTCTTATATGGAAATTTGAGGATTCAAAGTGCTATTTTTGCACTTTAGCCAGAGGATATGAAACATGTAAGCTGGTTTGCCAACCTCTGATAAACATCATCTATAAAGAGATACTATTCTTTTATATCTGCATAGCAATTTGGCTAGTCATCTGATGAAGTTTTAAATGAAACAGTTGGCTAAGTAAATACTCACCCAACAAAATTTGCATGTGAAAAGCAAGGTTATTGTTTATCTGTGTAAATGTTAGCTATTGTTGCAGCGGTATGTTGCTGGCTAGCTAAGTAGCTAACGTTATCTAGCAATGCGGCTAGTTGTCTGAAGCTTAAATGAAGTCACCAAATACTAAACCTTCGGAATTTGCATTTGAGATAAAAGGTTATCGTGGATAACTGCATATAGCAATGTACCTAGCTGGCTATTCGGCTGTTCGTCAGATGTCATTTTACTTAGAAAGCCAACAAAATTTGCAGGCGAAATAGAAGTTGCAGGATTCCAGATTAATTTGCTTTATGTGCTTAAACCCAGTTAGAACTTGTTAAACTCTGTCTTCTAAAAGTAGAATGTAGCCTTTAATGATAGCATTTCACAGAAACTTTCTTCCTCCTTTTGTAAATAAGAACAAGCTGCTGAGCCTCTCTCAGGGTCTTGCGCTTAGGACCATGTTCTTGTTCATTCCTGTCCAAGTGTGTTCCTCTGTGTAGTTTATTAGCAACAAGCTACTCCTAAGCTGCTACTCCTAAGCAGTCCTCCTAAGCTACTCCTGCCTTTTCTAGAACAGTTCGGCGCTGGCAAAGTGTTCACTCAATCTGGCTGTCATCCCGGAAAGAGCTGGCCGGCGATTGGCAATGCCTCCTCACTTTGTCCACTATATCTGAACTGAACTGTGCTATCCTCTTCTGGGTTCCATCCCATTGTTACCACATTACTATCAATTAACTGCACTTCTGGCTTGAACTCTGCCTCCACACTTGACTCCTGGGGCCTCATTTATCATTGTGGATACACCTTTTTTTACACCCTTTTTCCCCCGTTTTGTGCGCACGCACTTTTCTCTGCCAAATTTGGGATCTATCAAACCCAAACCTGACGGGAAAAAGTGCGGACATTTACACCCATTTTGACCATGGCGTACCGTGATTTACACCCTTTTTGAAGAACAGGAGGAATTGGCGACGCAGCTGCTGAGTCAGAGAATTGCGGTGTGCGAGGGAGAGAGGATCGCGGATTATAGCCTTTTTAAAAGAACAATCAAAGCCGCAGCGATGTCCAGTTTTCCTAATGTAATTGGAGCCATTGACTGCACTCACATCATGATTAGGGCACCATCGGTGAATGAATTTGTATATGTGAATCGCAAAAATGTGCATACGATCAATACCCAAATCATATGTGACGCCGGCATGCTCATAACGAATGTTGTGTAACGGTGGCCTGGCTCTACACATGATTCATTCATCCTGACACACAGCAGTGTGGGGGCGAGACTGGGGGGAGGCGCTGCGCGTGATGGCTGACTTCTTGGTGAGTGCATGTAGGCTACACAGGATATTCATTCATTGAAAGCTGCTGCTTATAATCATCAATTCAAGGCTGATACTCACCCCATTGTTGTGACTTACAGGTGATAGTGCCCACTTCCTGAGGTAATAGCTGCTAGTTCCCATCCCGGACCCACAGGGTGGCCAGGAAACCCAGTATAATGAGGTCCATGCCCGTGCGCGCTGCGTCGTGGAGCACGCCATCGGGCTCCTGAAAGGCCGTTGGCGCTGCCTGGATCGCCGGGTGGTAGGCTCCTCTACCACCCGAAAAAGGTCTGCAGGATCATCTGGGCCTGTGCCATCCTGCACAATGTGGCAGTGAGGCGTGGGGTTGTGCTGCCGCCGGGCCTCCCTCCACCTCAGCATGTGGACCCGGACCCACAGCCCCCTCCCCGTCATGAGGGTTTTCAACGGGGACTAAGGACACGAGCTGCGGTGATGCAGCGGTTGTGAAGCCGCCCATAAACTCTCACCCCTCATGTTGAGCTAAAGAATGTGTGTATATAGCCTACGAGTTTCTCAGTTTCAGTCTTGCAAAGTTTTGTTTAGTTTTCAGGATTGCAAGAACCTCATATTTTATTCCTCGTACATTTGATGTCCACAAATTGAGACAGAAATAAATTCATGTATATCAAACACGACATTGTAATTTTTGTCCCTCTATGCAACTGAAACAAAACACACACCTCCTGCATTTGACAAAAGATTCGACAAGAGGGTTCATTTATTTTTTTTTTTATTGCCTCTGCAAGACTTGTGACCGCAGCACTCGGAGGTTTTACGCTTGTTGGTGAGGCCGGGGCTGTGGCTGATTAGATGAGATTGTTTTAATTTCCGGAGGAGAAATTGTTTGGTCCAACATTGTGTTCATTTCTGTTGTGATTCTCTACGTGTTCTTAGTTATATGTTTTTGTTCCTAAATAAACCACAAGACGAAGTGATCGTACAGAATTAGCGCAAATACCTGCCGAAGAGAACTTTTTTTCCTCGCCAGCACCTCACTAACAAGCACGTGCATCTCACTCTCTGAGAAGTTTGGCTTCTTTCTGCGTTTCCCATCCATGCTTCACCGTCTTCCACTTACGTCACTCCACAAATCCCCAGAGCGCACATGGCTACTTTATATGCAGGTGCTTATTTGCATTGGCCATATATGGTTGTGTCTGGGCGTGTAGCGGGCGAGATATGAGGCGTGTTCACGTCCGCACTTTTCTTGGGTCCGGTGTGATTTATCAATGGAAATTGCGGAGAGCTGTGCGTATGCACAGTTTGATAGATCAGAAAAGGGTGTAAATATTTTGGGTGTTCGCCATTTTTGGCTTTTCACCGTACGTGAAAATTTAGTAGCGCTTTTACACCCTTTTTGACAAATGAGGCCCCTGGTCTGAATTTTGCTCTTGGGGAGAATCCTTTAGTTGCGGGGATGTGGCCTGCTGTTGTCCACCTGCAACATTAGTCTTCTTTTGCATGGGAGTTTAAATCACCCTTTGTCCAAGACCTCTGGCGCTCTGTCTTGTTTTTGGTATTAAACATGCATTTTGTAACAAACTGGTGAATTCTGGGGCATCAGCCGTTTGAATGATGGATGGTTAATTGGATTGAACTTATCCTTAACATAAAAAAGGCTGATATATTGTCTTTAGGGGGATGTTAATATGGGTTCACTGTTTATTATAGTTATGAAAACGGGCGATTTTTCTCTCAACACTAATGTATGATTTAGTGTTCACCCTCTCCTGACCTGGCTGGATTCACAGCAATTATCAGACTGGGCAGTTATCAGTAACGCTGGGGGAATGTGCAGCAGTGAAACACGAGACTCAAATAGATGGACTTCAGGAACTTCTCAGCAATCTATTTCTATATTGCTGTCGAATACAAATTTTGAGACACTGGCTTTTTTAATGAATGGCTCAATGTCACATGCTATTCATAATTGCTTTGACTGTTTAGGCTTCACAGAACTTAAACCTTGTGTCAGAAGTTTGTCAGTAAAATGGGCCCATGTGGCTATCCTCTGAGCTGGAAAACAGGAAACAGTAGCCATGAAATTATGTGAAGGAGTAGCCTTTAATGTTGACATGGTTTTATCCTCTATTTGCATGATGGTTAAATCTTAATTCTTGAGGTCAGTTGTCTGCGTTGATTGTTATTTTGTGTGTTGAGACTGATGCAGTCAGTTTTCCCTAATTTGGCTGACTGAAGCTTCTGGAGGGCAGGGAGACACAAGATTTTTACTATTATTCCTAATATTACATAAACAAGTTTGATACCAAGCGCTTTAACTGCTGCGCCTGAATATTTAGCTATCTTGTGTAGATTCAGTGTATTTTGTCCAAACTTATGCACAGTAAAAATACATCAGTTTTACATGTATCTATGTAAATGACAGAATGCATTATTACACTGAACAAAAATATAAACGCAACACTTCTTATTGTGAGAAATAGGACCATGTTCAGAAGCTCATTGTACTTTCATTGAGTGTTGACAGATTGTATGACCATATTGCAAAATATTTCAATCAATGATTTAAAAAGACAAACAAGAATCTCGCAATGGCGTGATGATAAAGGGGATGGGGTCGATTGTCCAAATTTCACAAATCAATATTGGGTTTGTCCTCCTTTGGCCTGCTGCACTGCTACACATCTCTGCTGTGTGGACTGTAACAAATGGTCAATGGTGAATTGGGGGACATGTTCCTACTTCTCTTCGAGAGCAGTGCGGAGTTGGCGGCTATTGGCCAAAAATGGGAACCAATAACAAACTCGTTGCTTGTGGACATCCCAAAGATGCTGGAAGGGGGACAAATCCGAGGAATAAGCCAGCCATTCAAGCACACAAATGTTTTCAGGCTCAAGGAATTCTGTGCATACACAGGTGACTTGGGTCTGGCATGGTCATGCTGGATGGTTATTGCTTTGATGGATGAATGGTAGGATGATAAGCAGCAGCATCTCATCATGAAATCACACTGCATTCAAGTTGCTGTTCATGAACTGCAGTTGGATGCAATGTCCTTGGAATATTCCCACCCTAACCAGCACTCCACCACCATGCGCACCACCTTGATGCCAGTATAACGATCCCCCGTCCATCTGCTCTGTGAAGTTGGAAACGTGACTTGTCTGTAAAGAAAACAGTCCTCCATTGTGCCATTGGCCATCAAACGTGTCTATTCACTCAGTCGAACCAATTTTTTCATCGAGCTGAGGAGAGGTCCAATCCACAAAGGGCAAAAGATGTAAAGATATGGACTTCCTTGAGATTATTTTTCACAGTTTGGGCAAAAATGGGGTGATGGTGGGGACCAGCTATCTCATCTGCAGTGGGAGTTACTGGTCTCAAACGATCACAGAGATGGAGAGTCCAGATATGGCGGTCTTGGGCGGGGGATGTCACACATGGTCGTCATGCATGTGGGCAGAGTGCTGTCTTGCCTCATTCCTCAAAAAAGTGTTTTATGCGACTTATTGTTGAAACATGGACATTAAGAGCCCTTTCAACATCCCTGAGAAACATTCCTGCATTGAACATGCCAATGGCACGCTCCCTGAGGGCTCGAGTCATTTATGGCATTTTGAACAATGGCAGAACTGGGACTTTTGAGGTGGTCCTTTATTGACCAGTGTACAGGATGTGCCTGGGCTGACTGTACCTGACTTCAATAGCTCTGGATCATGCCCCACCTGTCTGACAGGCCAGTTTTGACAAAGGGCAGGAACTCGACAATGATATGGAGAAGGTGACTGAAATGCACACAGACCAGTAGCACACAACCTTAGTCACATAAATAAACCCAACTAAGCCAACCTCAGAAATAATTATGCGTAATATTGAAATGACTAAACTGTTGCGTTCATATTTTTGGTCAGTATATTTGGTCATATTTTACTACGTTATCTTTGGGGAATATTTTATGAACTAACCACACTGTAGTTGAGAAAGAGACAAATTTCTGGGAGCTTGAAAGTTTGAAATCCCTACGGACGAGCAGCCACCGTAAGAGTTCCAAATATTTCAGGCTGTAGAATTAATTCAATACTGGATTGGCCTGTAATTGCATTAGGCTGCTTTTTAATATTTCCAAGTAAATCTGTCCTTAATTTCAAGGGTAAAAGAAATTAAATTCCTTGGAAAAATGGGCTAATTTCAGTTTCTAAAAATGTGATTTGTTGGACAGGAGTGATACAATGACAAATATTTGAATGTCACTTAATTTGCTTCACTCGGATGTGAGGACAAAGCACAGTGTAGACTGAACTCTGTGTACTGAACATGCCATCTACAAGGACATGAAAGATAAAGAAATCTCATGGCAAACTGATAAAAAAGTTTTTTATTAACACAGTGGGTATCAATATCACTTTAGAGCCTTCAGACTAAATATATGAAATATCACTGTGGGTGTTGATTTCCATTTTTGAAAATAACTTTCCATGCCATATCTGTATATTGAAAGGAAATCTGTATGGTTATATGTGGATAAAGCAAGAACAAAATGCAATTTGAATATAGGTCAGTCCTTTAAATCCAGGCCTCCCATTCTCTGATGAGGAATGTCTCAAAAGTTGCCGCCGTTCTCTGAATCTCATCATCAAAGGTTATTTTTACTCTCTGGTATCCTCTGAGACCCACAAATGGTCATATTCCACAGGGACTGGGGTTCATATTCTGTCCCAATGCCTTCCAGCTTCATCTTGAGTAATTTACTCCCAGATTGCCCACAATGCATTTGATCTCCTTAGAGTCCCCAGAGAAAAGCATTCCACTTGTTTGCACTCCACTTAGCCAGCTTCTCAATTTGTCTTCATTTTGATAATTCAAGTCTGGGGCTAGATCAGGTACTACTGCATATATAGCATGTTTACATTGAGAGAATTAGTGTTACTATTGGTTCATCAGGATCCACTGCAACACAATGAAAGACATTGACACTGGAGAGACGGGCCTTCCTAGTTATGTTGCATTACTTTTGCAGGTAACATTACTCCAACTTCGCTCAAAGCCATGAAAGTTTTTTCATTGGTCAGAATCATGATTTATTTCCTCTTTTTGCCATTTAATATAAACAAGTGTCATTTAAACACAAAGGATCTACTGTAGAACAAAATGGAAAACTAATACAACCAATACTTTTCTAGACCAACATGTTTCAGTGCAGTATTTTAATTTGGATATTTATATAGCCTGAAAACCCATATCTTCAGACTCCACCTTTCCCCTACTTCACTGCCCTCAGCGTAATGCTTCTGATGTCACAGCCCACGATGCTTGATTGTTGTCGTTTAGTTCTTTTGTTAACTTTACTGGTTTCTTTCTGTTGGCAACTGTTCATTCAATTTTTTACTAATTGCACTTAGTGTTACTCATGTCACTTGATCTATTAGCACTTAAAATTGTCTCCTTGGAGCTCAGCACTTTTTGTACCAAACTTTTGCACTTTTGTACGTCGCTCTGGATAAGAGCGCCAGCTAAGCACCAGTAATGTATTACTTGTCAAATGAATTTCACAAAGGAATTGGTATTGTTTGAAGGATTCTAGTGACAGGTGGTGGGGTTGAGCTAAAATTTGCTCGAAAGGCATCTGTGTGAGCTTCAGAAGTTAAGGGTGTGATGAACACAAGCTCTAATTGTCAAAGACACTTTCAAAGTGAGAAATACCTTGAAAATTGAGAAATATCTTGAAACCAGATCTAATCTGAGAACATAAGAGCTTCTGTGAATGTGTTCTCATTTTCCAGCACCATACTAAAGTAGGAATCTGAGGCTAGATTTGGAAAGCAGACCATTCATTCAAGCAATTTCACGTTTTATCAATGTATTCTATGACTGTACTCGGAATCTGTTAATCGCAGCCCTGTAGAACCACCTAACAAGGGGGAGGCTGTACCCTCCTTTCACCCAGCTAAAGAATTTAAAACATTGCAGTCACCATCACTGGGAATTATTGACTGAACAATGGAGGTGAATCCAATTATTTATCCACCTTGGACAAGTGATATCCGTCCAAGGTGGATAAATCATTGGATTCACTGATAAGAGAAGTCATAACTGTTTTATTATACGACCCTACTTGAAATATAAAATAAGAGAGGGGTGACCACTAACATAAAACTCTCACAGGGACGAAGCGACAAGAAATACAGGCACTGTCAGGAATTCCTGCGGGAAAGCCTACTCTATTTTTTAGCTCAAGGTCATCGGATTGTTATACTCACCTCTCATGCGCTTTCGCGCGGTGAATATCACTGTTTTCGGTGACGGAGGAGCCCCCTTATGTCCCCTTTCTGCTTGCGATTCACCTTTGCTCTGTGCGACAAACAGAGAGGAGCCATGTCAGGGTGACTTCCTGACTTCCCCATCTTCTCACCAAACAAACTGCTATATCCCCCTTTACCGTCTGGAACTAAAGGACAGAAAAACTGGTATGATTTACCACAGAAGATGATGGAGTATCTAAACATCGGGTCCTCCTTCATCTTACGGTGCTTGTGCGCCAGAAAGGTGTCACGCTCATCTATTAATTACCCTTGTTCCATATATATCACTTATCATGAACTTTCATCGCCTGGGCTTCTTTTCTTATCACAACGGACTACTTTGTGATAAAGTGTTGTAGCGAAAATGGGAAAAAAATTGGTTGCAATATTTATAATCTGCTTTCGTGTTAAATCGTGTTTTCTGTCTCCCTGTGAGTATATTTGGATATGCATATGAAATATTGCATTTACAGTTGGGTTGTGAGGCCGCTTATTGTTTATTTCTGTCATCTGTCGTATTTTCACCTGGTGACAATGATACATGTTCCACTGCTCTGGCTACAGTTACTCAATTGCTTTGGCTGGGTATTGAAAGAAGAGAACATGAATGCTATTATCTCTTATTGACATGAGCCATAACAGTGATGTGCAAGCACTCTCACTAGCTGTGCTTTCAGATCCTTCTTTCTGTCACAGAATATGCTTGTAAGTGTAAATATATCATGGAGAAAACAGGATTCATTTTCCATGGAGGATCCATGCCAGTAGATGACCTCTTTTGACATAATGACAAAATTGATCACCACGCTCGTCCTAACTAAGATCATCGCAACTATCTCCGCTCAATGGGAAGCCATCTGCACATTTTTGCAGAGGATTTCAGAATGTTGAAAATGACTGGCTCCTCACTGCTGCTACATGGTTTATTTACCATGTTACTTTGCCATTAAATTTTTTTTGGAGGAAATGGGTAATGAGATTTCTGTGCCGTGTGCAAATGTCGAATTGGGCGAAACAATTGAAGAGATGCCGCCGAAGAAGGTTATAAGAACTTCAGCAGCAACAAAAAAAGTAAATGTGAACTTCGAGAGTTTTAGTCTTAATTGGGATCCAGTGACCAGTAGTATTTTAACTACAAATTAAATAATCTAATGATTTAAAAATTCCTTTGGAACATAGTAATCTAAATTTGCTTCCATAACATACTGTATTTGTCAATTTATACAGATTGCCCGTAACTTATTTTGATTTTCCCCCATTTACACTGCTTACGGGCGTACAAATAAAGTTATATAAATTTTTAATTCTAGTTGCGAAGCAGCTGGTTAAACCAGCTGGGAAGCGTAGCTGGTATCGGAATCAAGTTCTGTTTGTCTGTCCACTTAAACACAATAACATTGGAACTGTTTTACATTCAACCTTAAGACGTTGCATGTCACCAGCTGTGATAAAAAGAAACTTTGAGTTTGAAGATGGGTGTGATAGGTGCAATAGATTATGTTTATCTATTTACATAGAAAAAAAACTTAATTTCCAATAATGAATATTTTAATCAATCAATTTTGACAACGATGAAAGAGTACATGAACACACACCATGGCAAACGACCAACAATCGGACGCTTCTTTTCGAGGCAAAACACAATTTGCCATCGGCCATATTGTGCACCACTTTTCAGAGCTTTTGCTCACCATGCGTACAGACAAGGTGAGGTCAGCACAATTGCTGTAAGTACCAGTTTCATTCATACGTAAAATCACAAAACTAACTAGAGGCACTCATAGAGTGCAAACCTCTGCCAAAGCAGCACAATCCAAATCTTCATGAGTGGGAGCAAAGTTGAGATATCGCGTGTCATACGATTTTAAGATGGCTGCCGTGGCGGCCATATTGTTTCACTGATCGCGGTGAAAATCAATAGGATCCATCCTTGATGTAATAGCAACGCACCCACAAAATTTCAGCCAAATCCGTGCGTGACTTTTTGAGTTATGTTGTTCACAAACAGACAGACAGGGGCGAAAACATAACCTCTGTCCCAACTTCGTTGGCGGAGGTAATTATCAAGAAGAGCTTGGATCCCGAGGCTGCACAGTGTTGGCTATTACTGGACGTCACTCTTTTCACTCATTAGTGCTGTCATATAGGGGGGAAAGGTGATGACAATTCTAAGGGCCCACAGTCCATTAGGGCCCAGAAAACCCACAGTAGCCGCCATGGCTAAATTATTATGCATATACCTAATATTCATACTAATGCATCAGAGTTAAAACAAAGCCACAAAGGCATGTAATATTGATGAAATACATTTCAAAAACCCCCTTCTTAAAAAATGGTTCAGTTCATGGTCCGTGCTACTCTTGGAAAATAGACGAGTTCGGTTTAAGGCTGGAAGTCTGCGCCCACATGCGCAATAGAGCTGATGTGGGGCAAAAACGAAATACGGTGGCTACTTGTTGCGTGGTGGTGTGCACAAACCGGTAAAGTAAAGACGGGGGCTAAAATTTTTTAGTGTTCCCCGTGGCAAGAGACAACGACAGGCGTGGATTTGAACTATAAATCAGAAGGACTTTGTCCCGATTGATCACACTAGAGTCTGCAGTACTCATTTTTTCAGCGGCTGGCCTGACTTCGTCGACCCAAATGATGTTGACTTCGCTCCATCTGTGTTTCCCTACAAACGAAGAGTTCACACCCACACAAGCTAAAAGGAAAGAGTGATCTGATCGGAGAAATATAGTTAAGGTACTGGTTGATATTAAATTATTTAAGTTGGCCCACTTATTGACTAAGAATTATTTCATCTGTTGTTGTTTCAAGCTGTTATTGTTGTTGCAGTGTCCAGTTTTTGTATCCACATTTTGAAAAGGGACTGGCTTTGTTCGATCCTATAGGCTGTATACTACGTTAAGTAGATGTTAAACTCTACGCAAACAAATATCAAGCCAACAGGGGAATGTTAGTGCCATACGACGTTTACAGTCTAGGTCAGCTCTGAGGGGCTTACATTGTAGAACTTAGCCTCTCAGAGCAAAGTGTAGGTGTGGTTTTCATTTCGCTGCTTGCAATGATCATTTGGTTCCCTTGTGATTTCGATTTCATAATTACTTGCTATATACAGCCAACAAATTTGAATTTGCTCGCCAGCTAGTTTTACGGATGTGAAATATTGTCATTAACACCACAATGATTGGGTCCCACGCCATAAGTCGGCTAATAACTAGCCTACATTGTTCTTGCAACAAATTCATATTGCTCAAAACAACCGGCAAGCACACATGATCCTAATCTACTCTCAACATGGATAAGTGCACAGGTACACATGTAAAATACAATGCCATATCATTGCTGTTTGACTGAATGCCACACATATGATTTTGGATTTTCAATTGTGCTGAAAATAACCATGTCGAGGACTTACCTTGACAGAATCTCATCAATACAGTCTTTCAAGTTTAAGTTGTGCTGAAGGAGTCAGTGCTTTGAGTTTGTAGGAAAAACTAATGGAGCTTAGTCTAGCTATATTGTCAGGGGGCAAAAATTTCGTATCCACCCTCCCCTTTTTTCCAGCTTTTTATTTGCCGGAACGATTTTAAAAGGGGGCGCCAATATATTTTATGGGGTTTTTATCAGTGAGAAGGGGGTTTAAAATTTAATATTAACATTTGACATCGCAAATGCATATGCTGCGCCTGCCCTAGCAACCCGGTGTGTCATCAGTAACATGGCAGCCGCCGCTACAATATGCTACTTACACAAATAGCAGCACTTGAAACTAAATGCTAAATTTCCTTGACTAGACGTACGCTTGACGTGTTTACATATCATAATGTTTCTCTGGGTACACAAACATCAATCTATATTGGCGTAGGTTGAATACAGAATTCTTAATCTAACAATCCGGAAACAAAATATACGCTGCACACCCTAGAATGTTCCTGAACAAAAATTATTCCTGTTTATAGTCCGAATCCACGCTGTAAACTGCCTTTTACCACGAGTAAAGCGGAAGAACTTATAATTCCCCCCCTTTTCAATGCGATTTGTGCATCTTCTGCCCCACATAGTCTGCAAAGAGAATGCACACTCCAAATCTCGCTTTTTCACGCCCTTAAACTGAAAGGGTCTGCCTGTGCATTTTTGCTCGGGAGGTTCGCAAACTCCGATGCTCTGACGATTTGTGCTGCCTTGCCAAAAAGTGCTACCGTAATGCAAAGCAATTGTGTTGTTTTCGCCTTAGAATTCCAATGTGAATCAGTCTACAGTAAAAAAAAAAAAAAAAAAAAAAAACTTTATTTGTTAGCTGATTATAACATAAGCAGATGTTACAATGATTTGGACAAGTTTGTTTAAAAAGATATATGCCGCACGCCATTATCATCTAATTTCTGCATTTTCAGGAAAACCCAGCGTGTGCATGCAAATATATTTACAGTCGATAGGCGCATTGAAAAAATATATTTTTATGATTTTTGAAGATACTTGAAGATATGAGCGAAGAAACAAGAGCCCAAGATTTTCAGTGTGCGCAAGCGCAGAACCGCGAGGTAGCATATTTTGAAAGGTAGCAGAAATGGACAGAAACACTGGCAGCAAATAGCAGGTAAAGCCCTTTCGAATATGATGTGCAAAAAAAAACAAACAAAAAAAAACACAAATCTGGACGCCAGAAAAGAATAGAGAGAGCAAAGCCAACAGGGGTTTAACAAAGGTTTGCCATTCATTATCAAGTAAGTGCAAACAGGATCTTACTGCTAATTTTGAAAGGGAAGTGCAACATTTGAGGTCTGTCTATGTGCCACATTTTCAGACTGCCATTCTCTCCTTGAATTGCTGAATTCCATCTATAAACTTCAGCTCCAGAGCATTTTTGGAGAAGTGTGTGTTGCCATCTGCATCTTCTGCACTTTACCTGTGACTGTTGCAGGTGGAGAAAGGGCATTTAGCAAACTAAAACTAGTTAAAAACTATCTTAGATCCACAACAACCCAAGAGAGGCTTAATAGCCTTGCCAGACTTTCAATTGAAAGTCAGTTAAGCAGACAGTTGGACTTCAAAGACCTCATAAGTGAATTTGCCAACAAAAAGGCCCAGCATTTGGCTTTCTGATCAGACTAGGTCTAACAATGTAGCCTGTTGGGGATAGTGCACCATGTAGATCAGAGAGAAGAAATGAGGATGTGCCACCGTGCAAATCGGAAAGAAGAAATGCGAATAAAGAAACAAATGAAGCTATTTAAGCTGTGAGAGTAAGCCTG
Organism: Gymnothorax javanicus; assembly: GCA_029692085.1. Classification (NCBI taxonomy): domain Eukaryota; kingdom Metazoa; phylum Chordata; class Actinopteri; order Anguilliformes; family Muraenidae; genus Gymnothorax; species Gymnothorax javanicus. The sequence goes on along the minus strand of CM056206.1, from coordinate 23,420,734 downwards.
TTCCGAGCCTAGTGGCCCATCAGGCCGGTGCTCAACCCCGGTTTCTGTGGCATGAAGCAACTACAAGTATTGCTAGCCGCCCTGGATGGGATGCCAGTCCATCGCAGGTACTCTCCCAGCTCTTAGTCAGATTTCCCTGGCAATTTGCTGGTACCCATTTATACACCTGGGTGGAGTGAGGCAGTGTGGGAGCGAAGTGTTTTGCCCAGAACACACCATGTGGGGCGTGGCAAGGACTTGAACTCAGGACCTTTTGATCCTAAGTCAAGCCTACATATCCACTGCGCTGCCACAGGGAAGACTGAAAATTGTAGTTTTTGAAATTTGTTTTACAAGAAAGCATTTCATTGTGTTGTCAATATTACTTGCAAGAAATTCAAATAGTTAAAGGTGCTCTAAGTCTTGTTACGCGGTTTCTAAGCCAGAGCATTTTTTTTGTCGCATACAGCAAACATCTCCTCACGATCCGCTAGCTGCCTGTCCCCTGAATACGCTGTAAACAAACACGGTTCCTGTGGACAGCCCAGGCTCCAAAAACTGCTACAAAAACAACCTGGTCCAGCCTGGACCATCCAGCCAATCACCGACAAGAGGGATGGGAAGGGTGGGGTTTGGGTTTTTTTCTTTTTTCGTGACAGTTTCAGGAAGCTCAGGAGGGAGGAGGGAGGGGGAGAGTAGGAGGGGAGGAGGAGGGAGGGACGAGCTAGCTCTCTGTTTTGTTTGATAAGACTTCAACTGTCAACACAAGTGACATCACCCAACCGTGCTTAGAGCACCTTTAAGCTACATAGCTATCTTGGTGATTAAACTATAACAGCTCCACCCTGTGGTGTATCTTGAGCCAGTATACTTTGAGTTATTATCTGTTGCACATCAGTGCTCAATGTTCTACAATAAAATACCCAGCACCCATTTGTTGAGTGGTTATTTGAAAATTTATTTCTGATCAGACTAGGTGTAATAATGCGGTTTTAGGTAGCCTCTTATGTGAATAAGACAACTGATAATTCACAATATATATAATAATACTCTGACTCTTTGTTGAGTGGTTAATCGTAAAAAAAAAAAAAAAAGGGAATAAATGGGTGTATTGCCTCAGGCACTGTCAAGAACACTGAGAAACAGAAAAATAAAGAATAACATCATGATACATAGTCGTAAAAAAATGAAAAGTCGGGGGCAGGGGCCCACACTGATATTCTTTCAGGGGGCCCAGAGTTCCTAGCAACTGCCCTGTTTGTCACTTAGCAACTGCCATTGTTGCTAAGTTAAATTAGCTGATTATATTCCTTGTTTTTGACTCTGATAGGCTATTTTGCCTGGGCTGAGCATCATTACTGTGCATGTGAAAAAAGTAAAACCGAAATACTGGCAGGATTTTATTCGTGGGATTCATTGTAAACTGACATGGTCTACTTTTATTTTTTATTACGTTTTTTTAAGATAGGCTAGCCACAGATGCTGCGAACAGATTTGGACCAGTCTATTTTATTTGTCATATCTGTAGTCAAACAATGCTGGAATTTGTTCTTGAAGAAAATAAGCCGACGCATATCATGAGATGAGGCTGTGAGCACCCTTATTGTGCATGTGAAAAAAAAACAAGTAAAAATGAAATGTTAAATAAGAGTGTGCAAAAGAACATACTTATATGTTAAATAAGACCGTGAAAATAAGTGAATAAAACAAATTGGTTAAAGCAGAGATTTGAGTTTGCCCCCTTCTTGTATTGAGAGACAGTGTAGCTGAGTCACTGTGCCAGCTGACTTTCTGTCCCATGGGAGGAACGCACATGCAATACACACGTAAGTAAATCATACCAAACAAAATTATTTTAATCTGATGCTGCTTTTGGGGTTGTTTAAATATATATTAGAGGGAGAAATGCTACTGTAGATTTCTAAAAATACAGAGAAACACTTCTTCTATGTTCACATTCTCTGAATTAATTAAATGTTCCGCGGGCCAGATGGAAAGCCTTGGCGGGCCGCCAGTTGATGATACAGGCCCTAAAGCATACCTTGCTTTATCCTCTATTTTACTCTAAATTGGACCATAACTTACAAAAGTGAATATTATGCTGTATTGAAGGAGAATTTAGCTATTAAGACCAGAAAATAATGAGGAAACTGTTTACTGAGGTAGTAAATCAAGTGAGAAGACGGATCATTTTCTCAGACTTCCAATGAATTTGACTTCTTTTTGCAACCACTGCAGTCGCCCCCTACTTGCCAGTAAAAAGAATGCAAGGTGAAAGCATTTCCGCTTTGGCCTCGCTTTTTAGACCTGGGGATTGCATCCATCTTTTAATACAGTCTTCGAGTAATAAGCATAGACGCTAAATGAGAGCAGCCCGCAAAACACGTGCACTCATAGTAATCAGCCCACTGGTCTAGAATGAGGTCATTCTAAATTCTTCAGACGGCACTAATTAGATGGCACTAGTTCTATGAAAACAATTTCTTAATTTAATTGGTTTTAATTGGGTAAACGTATTGGCTACCACAAGCAGTCAATTATGAATTCAATTATGAAGTATATAAAGACAAAATTAAGAAATAATCTTCAGTGAAAATATTTGATTTTATGAATATGCGACTATTTATTTCTAATTAAGTGAATAACTTAAAGACACTTGTATGTTTGTGTTTCTGCCTGTCTATACAAGTGCATACTGTATGTAGGCTTACATCTGACTGTATGTAGGTTTATTGTGCAAAGTATCCAGGCTGCTTTTAAAATCACAAGAATGCACTTAAATACCATCACATTTTTGTTGTATGCTATGGCAGAGAACTGAAAAGGGTGTCATATTTTTACCATGTTCATCGGGAAAATTTATCCGATCTTGTTTACAAATGCATTTGCAAATGCCAATTAAAATTAATAACGGTTACACTTCACTATTTAGATTGCCTATTGTCTGCATTAAGCAGGGCATAAATCTAAGCATAAATCCAGGTTTTTTTAAGAGGAGGCAGAGCAAACGACTCATTATGCAGACGGCTTGTAAATAAGAGCCAAGTTAACCTGATCTCCCTTAATTAAAATGTCTTTTTTTCATTTACGACGTGGATATAACCAGACCTCTAGGGCTTTGAATCTCTTGCAACAGCAGATGGTGAGACCACAGAGGATTTTCAAGTCTTTCTCCGAACCAGATACAAGCGATGTGATTTCTGTTAAGTAAGGGATTTAACGGTAGTTTAACAAAGGTAAACAAATCAACTTTTCGAAACCAGTATGGGTGTGGTGGTCAAGGCTCATGTTGCCAAATGAAACCCTGAATGGTGATTCTGGGGTGAGGACTGACAGCAGTCAGTCAATTTGAAGTGAACCTTGACTTTTTCTATATGGAACATTTAAAGAGCCATAATAAAAATAATAAAAGAATTAAAAAAAAGTGGAAATATCAAGAGGAATAAATAAAAGAATAAAAGAATGCATAAAATATGCAGAAATTTTAGGGAATAAATAAATTATAAAGGAAGAAATGGATTATTTTATTTTCACATTCATTTATTGTCTTTTTGTTTCCATATGGATTTCCTTATTTATTTATTCTTATTTTTTACATTAAATTTTATTCATGTATTTATTGCCATGTATATTTATTTATATATTTCTGTATGTATTTTTACATTTAAGTCTTATATATTATTTATGGTTGTATTTTGGATTTTCCTGACATGCAGAAACTGCCAATCTCGCAGAGCCTAATCCACATCATAGGCATTTCTCTCAGTTTGAAAATAAAATTAAAATCTGTCCCGAGCCTTTGGTGGCTCAACAGGCCGGTACTGAAAGGGACATTATCACGGTACAGCAAGTCACACTCAATAGCTGCATAAATATACAAAATCAATCATGCGTAGGAAATTTTTCATGTGGGTCATCCTCTCCAATTGTTTAGATCTTTTTGAAAAGCTTATGCAACGCGCCATGACACTTCTAGCAGACGGTTTTTTGAGGAAGTACCGCTGGGGGTGCTTTAAATAGTGATGTCATCCTGGCTCTCTGCCTTTGTTTTGGATGTCATTTTCATCATTGTATTGCATTCATGCATTATGCATTGTGATGATAATACTTGAACATTACACATCTTTTGTGTGATATCCGGCTATTAACACGAATCGCCTGCCTGAAAAGAAAGCGGGTAAGTTATATTTCCTGCGCCTAGATCTCGACTATGTCCACATGACTGATATACAACCATACATGACAAATGACACAAATTTATGGTGTGGTACGGTGGCCTACCCCAAGGATATACATGATTTAGAGGATCTTACAGGTGTAAGCATGTCATATGAAAGTTATGAAACAAAATTTTGTGTTTGTGCGAAGTTTTATGTTTGTACTGAGCCACATCACTTTGATATGCTGTTATGAGTCAGAGATTCATGGTTGAACTTGCCATGGTTTTTAAATTCACAGTCAACACTGACTAGCCAGCTAGCTAACAAATTAATGTGACATTGTGGTTATGGAAAGGTACTCCTTGCATGCTGGCTAGCTCATTTCACAAAAAATTGCAGTGGAAAGACAGCGATTGTACTGTGTGTATGCTGTATGTAGCATATATGCAGGACAGCTGGTGTAACGTCACAGCTAAGAGCCGAAAAAGAGACTGAAAAATGGCACACCCCATTCAAGGGAGAATAGCCTGTTTGCTCGCACCCTTTGTTCAATATTTGAATTTCATGGGGGTTGAATCACCTGGAAAAGGTTAGCAGTTGAATATATTGTTATCTGGGAATGATTTAAGCGGCAAATTGTATAAGATTATAATGTCCCTTTAACTCCAGTTTGCATAGCATGAAGCCGCTAGGTGTATTGCAGCTCCCCCTGGACGTGATCGTAGTCCATTGCAGGTTACTCCTCCTCCCTGGCATTTAGTCAGGTTGTCCCCAGCAATTTATCAGTACCCAGTCATGCACCTGAGTGGAATGGGGAGTGGGAGTGAAGTGTTTTGGTCAAGAACACACCACAAACGCCGTGGCCAGGGTTTGAACTCAGGACCTTTTGATTCCCAGTCTAGCGTGGTTAACCACTTTGCCATATAAAATAGCTGAAAAAGTTGAACAATTGGTATACGTGGCTGACGTCAATTGACATCCCAGCAAACAATGATCAGATGGTGACATTGTGCCCCTAGCCAAAAATGGTTCAGGTTGGATGCCAATAACTGCAACGTGGTTATGATATGGACAGCCAGATGGTGACATTGTTTCCATGTCCAATAATTGTCCAGTTTGACCCTTTGTGTCAAAACAGGAAATAAGTATCATATTATTGCAGCAGAAGCAAACATCAGTATTTATTTTTTTTAAAATGCAATGATATTTGGTTTACAGTTTATTTGGATGGAAGTGTTTGTGATCAGATGGCCGCAGTGCGCTGTGAACATAGGGTCCGATTCCATGGGTGCTTGTTCAGTATTGAAATAAGCTCCCAAGCCTTTGTCATGGTCTGCAGGATTGTGACTGATAATCCTCTCCTTGTTTGCTCCTCTCTCTAGTTTATTAGGAACACGCTCCTTATCCTTCTTCAATCATAAGAATTGGAACTGCGTTCCTCCTAATCTACTCTTTCCTGTCTTTGGACAGTTCGGCTCTGGCAAAGTGTGCACTCCATCTGGCAGTCATCCCAGATAGCCGTTGGCCGGAGATAGGCAATGCCTACACTGCTTCGCCCATAACATCTGAACTGAACAGTACTATTCTCCTCTGGGCTCCCTCCAGCTGTCACTGAATCATTATCAATAAACCCCATCATTGATTTTTGGCCTGGATCATAACACAATGAATAACCATACAAATAAAGCTCATAATCATTTTTTTTTTTAAAAGCTTTAATGGAAATAGAGGTGCAGATCATTGTGCTAAGTGGCAATGATAAATGAATGGCAAAGCATTGAACAATGATGCAAAAAAATTGCATCCAATATTGTTGTCAGTGCTGACTTGGGCCTGATGTATGATAACTCCTGCCCACCTGGGAGATCTCAATATAGGGTTTATATGCTGTTTATTGGTCAGGCCCTGGTGCCCAAGGATGTCGAGTAGGGCGCCAGGGCAAGGAATGGAGACGAGGACACCAGGTGCAGGGACGTGGAGCTCATTAAATAAAGAGTGGGAGAGGAAGCCAAGCAAATACAAAACTACAGGACAAAGTAAACGCGAGTGCTCCTAACATAACCAAGAACCAGACTTAAGCTTCATTCACGCTAGGCCCTGAATCCGCTCAGGGGCGCGGACCGAATTCGGGAATAAATTCGTAACTAATGGCTCTAGTGTTAAAATGCACAGCTGTTCACATTGACCAGGACGGATTCTGTACTGGACACCGAATCAGTTCAGATAGGTCGCGGACCAATTTTGTCAGGTCTGGTGAGAAAATCCGTGGACGGATTTCTTTTTGACCAATCAGCGTCGATCAAAATACTAACTCAAACAAACATGGCGGAAAGCGTCGAACAACTTATCATTTAGGTGGAAAAAAACAGTGTCTTTATGAAATTTACCCACTGTCGCGTCTCCTTTCTGACATTCCGTGTCACACCACATAAAAGCAGCAGTTCCTCCTCGCTACTGCTTGCGTCTGCCATGTTGTTGTTGTCTGTATCCAAGCTTTCTGACACGTGACTTCTTCGGAACGTTCCGACTGGTTATCCATCTTGACCTAGATACCGGATACCGTCACAGAAAACAATAGTGTGAACACAGTGCAATCCAATCAGTTATCTGTCCTGAATTTGGTCCGGGCCCCTGAGCGGATTCAGAACCTAGTGTGGACGTAGCCTATAGCTATCTGCCCGAATGGGAAGAAACTAAGCTATAAATACTTAAAGGGAGTCTAATTAACAACAAGGAAACAGGTGAACATAATTAAGGCAGTGAACAACAGATAATTGATTAATTAAGGGCAGGGCAGGTAGCCAGGGAAAATAAATGCCAGAGGGGAGGGGCATTACAATATCACATAGTATAAATGTTAAAAGAAGAATTCACATCCTGTGATTCAAATTATGTTTCGTTCAAATAGGTTAATTTACATTAAAAGTTTGTTACATGGGCAGATGTTAAATAGGAAGTTACTTCAGCCACGAAAACACACGCAGAAAAACAATGACCATTGATATACACTGTTCATTGAATAATTTTCATATTTGTCTTGAATGTAAGATTGACGTCGAGTAACATTTCAAAATGTTTTGTTTTAACGATGCTGATTAATTAAAATAGTTGATCAATTGTTTTTTATGCAACTAAATCAGACATAAACCCCAAAAAGGAGGAGGGGGAGGGTTACATGGTGATAAGTAATAACATTGCTTTTCTTCAGGTATTCAGGATGACCAGCCAAGTTGCTGCTTACCTATTTTCATTAGCACAAGCAGATGCAGGTATAGCTTACATGTGAAATACAGAGTAAGGACGCTTAAAATTATGCCAATTTTGGGGAAAGGTAAATGTATTTCGGGCAAAAAAAATAGTCTCCTTTGTTTCCATTGATTGTCTTTTACAACCCCAATTCCGAAATAGTTGGGACAATGTGCAAATTGTGAATAAAATCTAAATGCAATGACTTTCAGATCACATGAGCCAATATGTTGTTTACAATAGAACGTGGATAACATTTCAAATGTTGAAACTGAGACATTTTACATTTTTATCCACAAAATGAGCTTATTTCAAATTTTCTGGCTGCAACAGGTCTCAAAAAAGTTGGGACATGCAAAAAAGGGCTGAAAAAGCAATTCATATATAAGAGAATCAGCTGAAAGAACATTTAGCAAGTAATTAAGTTAACTGGCATCAGGTGTGTAACATGATTGGCAATAAAAGGGATGTCTTAAAGAGGCTGAGTCTCTCAGAAGTAAAGATGGCTAGAGGCTCTCCAACCTGTGAAGCCTTGTGTAAAAAAATTGTGGAATACTTTAAAAACAATGTTCCTCAACATCAAATTGCAAAGGCTTTGAAGGTCTCATCATCGACAGTGCATAACATCATCAAAAGATTCAGAGAAACCGGAATAATCTCTGTGCGTAAGGGATAAGGCCGAAGACCTTTACTGGATGCCCATGATCTTTGGGCCCTCTGATGCCACTGCATCACTCACTGGCATGATTCTGTCATTGACATTACTAAATGGGCCCAGGAATACTTCAAGAAACCACTGCCTGTAAACACAGTCCGCCGTGCCATCCACAGATGCTACCTAAAACTCTGTCATGCAATAAGGAAGCCATTGTTGAGCATGATCCAGAAGCACCGCCGTGTTCTGTGGGTCAAGGCTAATTTAAAATGGACTGTAGCAAAGTGGCAAAGCGTCCTGTGGTCAGACGAGTCCAAATTTGACATTCTTGTTGGAAATCATGGGCGTCGTGTCCTCCGGGCTAAAGAGGAGAAAGACCACCCCTCCTGCTATCAGCGTTCAGTTCAAAAGCCAGCATCTCTGATGGTATGGGGATGCATTAGTGCATATGGTGTGGGACACTTGCATGTTTTAAACAGCACCATGAATGTTGAAAGGTATATAAAGGTTTTAGAGCAACATATGCTCCTCTCCAGATGACATCTATTCCAGGGAAGGCCTTGTGTATTTCAGCAGGACAATGTACAACCATATACTGTAGCTATTACAACAGCATGGCTTCGTAGTAGAAGAGTCCGTGTGCTGAACTGGCCTGCCTGCAGTCCTGATCTTTCACCAGTTGAGAATATTTGGCGCATAATTAAATGAAAAGTCCGTCAAAGGAGACCCAAAACTCTCCAGCAGCTGGAAGCCTGTATTAAACAAGAGTGGGATCAAATTCCAATGGCTGAAATCAAGAAACTTGTCTCCTCAATGCCCAGACGCCTCCACTCTGTGTTAAAAAGAAGCGCATTTGCTACACCATGGTAAACAGGTCCCTGTCCCAACTTTTTTAAGACCTGTAGCAGCCATCAAATTTGAAATGAGCTCATTTTGTGGACAAAATTGTAAAATTTCTCAGTTTCAACATTTGCTATGTTATCTCCATTCTATTGTGAATAAAATACTGGCTGGTGTGATTTGAAAGTCATTGCCTTTTGATTTTATTCACAATTTACACTTTGTCCCAACTATTTTGGCATTGGGGTTGTACAAATTTCTTTATTACAAAACAATTCGCATTGATAAAAATCAGGCGAAAGTAATTTCCTCTAAATGTGAAATGCACACAGATACTATTTTGGCAATGGGTCAGCATGAGAGTGCTTTTGAACGTTTTACTTTTGTTATTAGTTAACTGTTTAATATTTTTAGAGCATAATAAACAGGTGATATGGTTGTAGATCATTTTTTAGCCTGCTTGGCCAAAAGGCCCAAGGGGCTTATGCTATGCTTGGGGTCTTTAGTGGTGCTCTGTCGTCCGTGCGTGCGTGCGTCCGTGTGTGCGCGCATAAACTTTAGGCTTGTCTGCACTCTAGCGTCTTCAATTTTTCACCAATCCTTTTCATATTTCATATGTGTATATATGGTCATAAGGTCTTGACGAAGTTCGATTTTGAACCGAATCGGACCGATACTTTGGCCGGTAGGGCCGTTCCATTTCGGCCAAGCGGCTTGCCAATATTTTTATAAATGTTGGACCCTGTGAGGCCAAGGAGCCAGTTCTCCGCGCCAACGCTCAATCACAAGCGCATCGCTGAAAGCACGCATTTATTAACACCAAAGAGTAAGCTTGAATGTGTATTTTAATACGATGAAAAGATCAGCAAGTGTCTCCACTCAAATCTGTACTGTAGGCCTACATCCGAATCAGGTTTGAAATGAAATTGGTTTTCCAGTGCTAGTGTTGTACAATCGCTTGTTGCGCAGTGTAGATTTGAAGATAGGGCAGAGCGGGGTAAGATGCCCTTTGCTTATAATTCAATTTCAGCTGTGCCCAGTAGGTGGCTCCTGACTTATATAAATATCCTTCCACCTGGAGGGAAGTGCTCAGTAACAGATGAGTCAACAGAGCAAGTGACATGGGAGCACTTAAAGTGTTTGTGTTTTGACTGTCTTTCTTATAAAAAAACGACCAAATGAATCATTTTGCCACAAGTATTTGAATGCTTCAGGAGTCTGCAGGAGATGTCAGTGTAACTCTCTGAAGCCTTTTCTATGTATGAAAGGGGGTCCTGTGTGGTGATAATAGGAGAAATTGGGGTTACTGAGCCAAAACCAATATGGTAGTGCTGGGGGTAAGATGCCCTTTTTGGATTGGGGTAAGATGCCTCTAGGGATGGAAGGCCTCTTACCCCATTTTGAGTCATAGTCATTGTTTTATGAGTTTTTTCTAAAAAATTATGTTCTATTTATAGGAAATATATATCAGACATGATGATTTTTATAAAGAACTTGGGAATGAAAAGTTAAGTGTATCCATACATGTTACAAGTAGGGTCATATGGAGTTACACAATAATGAATCATATATGCATCAATGAGGGCCTAAAATGAAATATATAGGGTGAAATGCATTATGGTCACTCTTAGTTTTAATTACTTTTCATGGATACTCATATACATTTTATACCGCTACATGTTTATCTAATGTGGTGCCTCATATTTTTTAGTATTCCACAAGATAAAACCATCTTTTCCTTAATGCATTTAATGCCAACAGTACCTTGCCATCTCTTGTGCAGTTTAGGAGAATGAACCTCTTTCTTTCCTCATTTCTTTAGCAAGGAAATTTCTAAAAAGATATTGATCTTTTGTATGATGTGTACCTGCCGATTAAGACAGCTGTAATATGATAATTACTCATGTGAAATGCAATAAAATCAGTATGTATTAGGCTTTACAAGTTATTCTGGATAAGGGGCATCTCACCCCATCCAGAGGGGCATCTTACCCTAGGGGTAGGGTAAGATGACCTTTTTTTGGAAAAAAAAAGTAATTAAACATAAAAAAAAAATTTCTATAGTGACTTTGTCATAAATCTTTTGAGATGTGGTAGCCAACTTTACATACTATCCATTCAAGCAAAAAAGAATTGTTAATTCATGTTGTTTACCTTCAATTATGAACATTCCTGCATAAGGGGGGCATCTTACCCCGCTCTACCCTATAGATACAATAGAGACGAAGTAAAAACGTACGTCATTCATCATTAGAATTGTGCTTTACTTGAGAAAAAAATGCAAACAATTCCGCGCGAGGACCACTCACAAATTGGCGTCTCTCCTTCTCAAATTGTATCATATTTTAAAAATGTTAATCTGCTGAGTGGATTTCCCGAGGGAGGTGAGAAAATTAGTTCTATTTCAGAACTGTTTCGCTGCAGGAGCTCGAGGTCGGCAAGCACCGCAGATTTGTAGATCGCAATTAGTCTCTCTGATTTGCGCTCCTTCAAGCACAGGCAATTTTCGCCATATTACTCACGGTATATTAAAGGTGATAAGTCAATTTTAATTGAAATCAAATTAGCATTCTAATAGACGTTTGGTTTCTACGATTTAAAAGGCAGAACCCATTTTTTGATCTCCGTTATAATATAAAAAATAAGGTTGGAAAAATCATTTTGAAGGGCATCAGAACTTCAGGGTGGAGGAAGTTAATTTTCTGGAAATTACTTTCGTTTTCTGTGAGAAAAGAAGTGAATTAACCCTCCAAATCAATCGCTATCATTGTGCCGCTCTACTCGGCAGCTGCGAAATAAGACCAACAGATAATTAGACGACGGAAAGTTTTAATTGTGGAGGGCAAGAGAATTTTCTGGATTAGACGGAGTCTAGAGAATGAGGTTCACCGTGAAAAATGGTATGAAAGGTTTCCTTAAAATGAAATTAAAAATCTCTTTCTCTTAAGGTGGACTTGCAGCTCCACGATTGATTTACCTTCATCAATCAATGACGTCAATCTAGCAATTATCAATAAATCGAGGGCCACGCGCGCGCCTGGTTTCTGACTGAACGAAAAAAATAGCATGAGATTGAGTAATTAACCACCTCGACTGTCACTGCCATTCATTAATAAAACGTTTTACCTAGTATAATTCAGAGTAATCTCCTATGAGTAATGTTCAATTATCCAGTCACTTTCTTGGCTGGAGTGCTGAAACCTCGCAGCCTATAGGAGAACGCGCGAACATTTGCGGAAAGCATGTAATATCATCTCATTTTTCTGTGCCTAAACTTTACACATTTCTTTGCTTTATGACTACAATCAACATGGACAAAACGGCAAAACAATTTAGCATCTTCGGCTATATAATAGACCAAGTAGACCTATATTACGGATGCAGTTCTGTAGGCCCCATAGCAAGGAAAGTCATAGGTCCAGTAGCTCTACACGGGTCCTTGCAGCTCTTTCAGTAATGTCTCCGGTTCAGCCACAGGCCAGCATGCAATGCTATCAAACTTCAATACGAAAATGCACTTTAAACAGCTGCTGTGTCTATAAAAAAAGCAATACGCTTACTTTGCTTTACTCTTGCAGTTGAATAACAAATAAATATATAGCTATCGGATATATAAATATATGCCTGGCTTCAGGCCGCATTCACTGATATTGCGTGCAGTTTGTGCTGCAGTACGTGAAATCAGTTACAGACAATCTAAAGTGCCTTACAAGTCCGTCTCTGCGCCATTCGCGGGGCTTAAGTTATAATCAATAGCAATTATTTTTAGAAATGCAACTAGGTCACGTGATGCAAAAGGAAAAAAAAGTTTTACACGACATATTGATTGCATATCCACCAGCGATTCCACCTGCACATTTTCACTTTATCAAATCGTTATCACGCAATTAACATCTAAAGATAAATTTTGTCATGTGACATTTTTGACCAATGTCAGCTTCAAGAATATTCCAGGGAAGTTATTCATATTAACAAATTTGATTGACCCATCAACTGTCTATCAGTTTGTGAAATTTCAGTTCAATAAGTCTGTTGTTCTAGGGAAGAAGACTGTAAAAGGGTTTTTAACAAAATCCAATATGGTGGCCAAAGCACGTGGCCAATTCAAATTCTGACAATGACAAGCCTGGCTCAAAATTTTCTTGGTTTTCAAACGCAATAGGTTCCATCATTTTATTTCTCAAAGGGATCAAGTTATCGACAGCCTAAACTTAAAAAAAATCTAAAATGGCCGCCAAGTCACATGACTCAAAAAAAAAAAATTTGACACCGTGCGTCGATTCCACGTCAAGGACATTCCACATGCCAATTTTCATTAGAACTGATTTAACCAAATTCATTATTAAGTTTTAACGATAGTTTTGGTCACCTAACAACTTTGACCAAGTTAATCAGTTCAGTAGTTCTGGAGAAGTTTTTCAAAGGTTTTTATCATAATCCAATATGGCCACCATACAACATGACCAAGTGACTCACATTTTTGCTAGCACTGAAAAATTGTGAGTGTTACTATGTGTCCAAGTTTCAATGAATTCAATACTTAGTTTTTTCTACTGGCCAGTTACTAAAATTGGGGAGAATAAATATAAATATAACAAACCAAACAAAAACAATAGGGCCTCTTAGTCAGATGGCTTGAAGCCCTGATGCTGGGCTTCAGGCCACATTCATTGTTATTATTGCCTGCAGTTGGTAATGCACTAAATTAAATCACTTATTGGCCCTCAAAAGTTGCATCATTCCCAGGAATCAATTTATGATGAGTAGCAGTAATTTTAAAAATCCAATATGGCAACCACATCATGTGATTCAAACAAAAAAAGAATTAATTGATTGCATATCCTACAGCCATCCGAGTTACACATTGCCATTTCAATCTTTTGAACAATTTTCACAAATATATATTTAAATATAAATTTCACCATGTGACATTTGTGACCAATGGCAGTTTGCACAGTTTTGCACGAGTTAACCAAATTTACAACCATATTTCAGAGACCTGTTAACTGTCTATCTGTGTGTGAAATTTAAGTTTGATTGGTTCATTGGTTCTGGAGAAGATGATTGTGACAGTGTTTTAACGAAATCCAATATGGCGGCCAAACCACTTGACCAGTCAAAATTTTAAGAATGATACGCCCAGGTCAAAATTTTTGTGGCTTTTAAACACTTCAAGGTGCATTCTGTTATCTCTAACAGGAATCAAGTTAGCGACAGCAGCAATTTTAGAAAATCTAATACGGCTGCCAAGTTACATGAGTCAATGAAAAACAATTTGACACCGTGTGTCAATTGCTAATGTCATTTTACATGCTGATTTTTATTAGAATCAATCCAACTGTTTTCAAGTTATTCAATTTTATGATAATTTTGGTCATATGACAACTTGGACCAATAGTGAGCTTCCACAATTTTGACCAACAGTGAAACATTTTTACAAGCTTCCACAATTTTGACCAGCAGTGAAACACTTTTACAATGTTGATGGAGCTATAAAGAACCCTATATCAGAATAACAAATTTCAGCTCAGTCAGACCAGTGGTTCTGGAAAGATGTTTTCAAAGTTTTTTAGCATAATCCAATATTGCCACCATACCACGTGACCCAAGTAACCCATGTTTTGGTGGACGCTAGAACAAAGTGAGTGTTCCCATGTGGCCCAGTTTCATTGCATTTGATGCACTAGTTTTTTTCTACAAGCCAGTCACAAACATGTCGGGGAATAAAAATAATAAACTGAACCTGACAAAAACAAGCCCTGATTAAAAGAAAAATAAAATTAGTTAATTTACACAAACACATCACAATTATAGACAGATTCAGACTTGTTTCACTTGAAACAAGAAGCTGCACTTGAAGCTGCAACAGAGTACATTAGAGATTTTAGAAGTGGTTTAGCTGATAGTTTAGAAGTGGTTTAGATGATGGATGTATATAAGTGGGGAGAGAAGGGCAGGGGAATCGCTGTCTTCCAGAGCTGTGATGTGGGCGATGGGCCTGCATATTACCCAAGCCACCACTATACATACTGGCAATAGGGGAGGCTCAAAACAATCCCTTAAAATTAATGATTGGTCACAACCTGTTTTCAATCATTCATTTAAATTACCATTACAGAAACTCCGATAACTCAACATTAGCAGATGTGGCCAGTTTTCATTTATAATGCACACCGATTACGACTCTGGACTTCTCACGCTTTTCTTTATTCTGTTTTTTTCCAACTGAAAAGTATCAAACGCCAAGCCAGCAAAGAGGAAAATGCTATAGCCTCAGCCTGGTGAGGTGGGTTTTTACTTTATCCTGAGGGGGCATTCCAAACAGTGCAGTCAATGAACTGGGGTCTATATCTGTGTTACACATATATGAGAAGGTTTTTAATATTCCTGTCCAAAATGGAGCCAACTTGGGACACAACCAAAAGTGTGACTTAGTGTAGCCGGATCTCGCTTGCACCTAATACAGGTCGGATCTAAACCAGGGTAGATTTTGGCCAATCTTCTCACAGAGAAATGTAATCTATTAAACCTCAAACTGTACCAGTCCATGTCTAATGCATATTGAAGAAGAGTGTACCAGTTCAATTGCCCTTTCCCAGACATCCTCAGGAACATCGATCCCTAACGCTTCCTTCCCATGCCCTTGCTAAGTGGCTGAGAGACGGGGAAGTGACAATCTGAAGTCTATCATGTAGCATTGAAATCATACTCTGACCAGTAGGATCTATCTCCAAACATGTATCCACCCATCTGCTCTGTGGAGACGTCAAAGAGAAGTGTTTTAAGACAAAATCTCATACCTGCAGGTACCTAAAGAGGTTTGACTGTGGAATTTTTTCAGCTGGTCAAAAGAAATAAAGTGTCCCTCCTCAAAAAGTTCCCTAATGCACTTTACCCCTCTCCTATGCTATGCCATAATAGAAATGATGTGTCCTTGAAAGATGGAGCAAAGTTGCAGTTTGTCAAAAAAGGAGAAGTGATAAGGCCTTTTTTGATTTTGAAATGGGTTCTGAGCTGTGACCATATCTTCAAGGTAGCTTGGATGACCGGGTTGTTTGTCCAGTAATGTTTACTTAGAGGTAAAGAAGCACAAACCAGAGAGCGAAGTGGTACTGGGGTACTCACATGTTGCTCCATCTGTAGCCAAAGTGAAGATTCATCTTCTGGTAGATCAAAGACCCAAAATATTATTTTGTGCATGTTGGCAGCCCAGTAATAATGGAGATAATTAGGCAAAGCTAGACCTCCTTCCTCCTTTTGCCTTTCTAAGAACTTTTTTTGAATCCAGGGCACTTTTTTATTCCAAATAAATGTGGACGTGTATTTATCTAGTTCCTTAAAGAAGGACTTGGGAATAAAGACTGGAACCGCCTGGAACAAAGACAAAAATCTGGGCACAATAGTCATTTTTAAAAAGTTGATCCTTCCCACTAATGATAAGGGAAGGGTCAACCATCTCTCCATATCTTGCTTGGCATTGTTAAGCACAGTTTTAAAGTTCTTGGGCAAGAGATCCTTATATTTGTGAGTGACACAAACTCCCAGGTAAGTGAAACTGTCCGTGCTAACAGCAAAGGGGAAATGCTGGAATGACACTTGGCGTGCTTTATCATTTAAAGGGAAAAGGATGCCTTTTGTCAAATTTAACTCATAACCTTACACCCGACCAAACTTTGCAATGATATCTAGAGCTATGGGTATAGTAGAAAGTGGCTTCGCGAGAAATAGGAGATCATCTGCATAAAGCGACACTTTATGTGAACTCCCCCCAGCACACCAACCAAACCAGAGGACCCACTTAACATTACTGCCAATGGTTCAAAAGCGAGATCGAATAATAGGGGACTCAAAGGGCAACACTGTCTTGAGCCACAGGACAGAGGGAAATAGTCAGATAGTATCCTATTTGTTCGCACTGAAGCTTGTGGGGCTGCATACAGGATCTAGATCCATGAACAGAAAATAGGCCCAAATCCAAATTTCTCCAACGTAGTAAAAGGAAATTATATTGGACTCTGTCAAATGCTTTAAAAGCATCCATAGATATTATTACCTCAGGCTCCGCCTCATTGGGTTGGTATATAATATTAAACACACGATGCAGATTACTTGACAGTTGTCTACCTGCAATAAAGCCTGTCTGGTCAGGATGTATCAATTTAGGCATAATATCCTCAAGTCTGCTGGCTAGTGCCTTGGCCAAACTTTTATAGTCACAACAAAGTAAGCTAATCGGGCACAGGACTTGCATAACAATGGATCCTTTTTTTCTAACCCTTTAACACTCCGGTAAAATTTGCCTAAAAATGTCTATCCAAGGCGTACCCAAAGTAAATTGAAAGCTGTTCTTGAACCGTTTGGAAGAGAATATAAATGGTTTTGGTCTCTTTTGAAAGGAAACACTCTGAAGTTTTTCCCCCAACTGAAAGAATCACTGTAAGTGCTACTGTCATTGAGTAATCTAAGTTGGAACACACTGAAGTAGAAGGTTTTTATTCTCGCCTGAATTTTTTTTTTTTGCAAACAGATGCCTGCAGATGAGTGTAGCTGGGACTTATTAGCTGAAAAAACACAATGGGACCACAGCATGAAGCTGTGACAGAGGCATTGATTAAAGCTGCTGTGATGATTATATTTTGAAATGGTCAGCATCAATTGAATCACAAGAATCTTAGCTTTCCGAAGATATGTGGCATGAGTATCTCACGTTACATACAAGCTGTGTAAATAACGTCATTTGTTTTTAACTTCCCTGACGGCCCGTCCGTCGGAGTGACAAGGGGTAACAATGAAATGGAGGCCTGTGTCATAGTTGGTGGAAAAGTCTTACTGTCGAGGACTTCTTCAAATAGTTTAGTCAAAACCGGAACTAATTTGGGGCCAAAAGTTTTATAGAATTCTATTGGATTCCTATCAGGGCCTGGTGCCTTGCTGGATTTCATTTTTTTGATTGCACAGTCAATTTCTGCAGCAGTTATATGTCTCTTTAAAAGATTTCTGTCTGTTTCATCTAATGAGGGCATCTTTGTCTCACTAAAGAAGTCCTCTACTAGGTCCAAACTGGCCGCCCCAGATGAATGGAGATCCATGTAAAAAGATTTAAATCTGTTGTTGATTTCCCTCTGGTCCATGATAACATTGCCCTCCTCGTCTTTTATTGCAGATATGAAGCCTGCTGCCGCAGACTATTGGTACACAAAAGCTTACTGGCGCGCTCCTCATGTTCATAAAAATCATAGCCTGATTTTAGATGAAGGTCTATAGCACTGTCGTTAGTGAGGAATCAAATTCTGCTTTAAGAGAAAGTCTCTCCTTATATAAATTCTCCGATGGCGAAATGGAATGAAATTGGTCAACCTCTTTGATCCTGTCAGCTAACTCTGAGGCACGTTTAGATTTTCTTTTAGTATCACTGGCGTTATATGAAATCCCTTGATCTCTAACATATGCCTTCACGGTTTCCCACAACAGGCAGTAGCTTATCTCAGAGGACTTGTTGGTTTCAAGAAATGGATCAATATGGGAGTTAATGAAGTCAATAAACTTCCTATCTGCCAGTAATCTTGGGCTAAGGCACCACGTGTGCTGGAGAGGGCCATTTTCTGGGAAGCAAAGCTTCAAAAAACAGGGCTATGGTCAGATATGACTATGCTGCCATATTCTACATGTTTGATTATGGGTAGTAGCTTTTGGTCAATGAAGAAATAGTCAATTCTGGTTTAAGTTTGGTGCACAGGGGAGAAGAAGGAGAACTGTTTGTTCGTTGGGTATTTGAATCTCCAGGGGTCAATTACACCATACGCCTGAAGAAATGAAATTACACAACATGCAGATTTAGTGAGCATGGTGGGCTTCAAGCTTGAACGATCCAGCTCCTTATTTTGGACACAGTTCAGATCCGCAGCTAGAATCAAGTGATGTGAGTCTAAATCTGGTATAACTGAGAAGAGGTGTCTGAAGAAATCAACATTATCCCAGTTAGGGGCGTAAACATTAACCAAGACCACTGGCCTATTAAACAGTTTCCCCTGAATGATAATATAATGCCCATCACTGTCGCTAATGATATTAGACTTTTCAAACTGTACTTTACGATGTAAGATTATCGCCACCCCTTTGCTTTTACTATTAAAATGTGCGTGATACACCTGTGTATACACCTTGATTGCAGTTGTTGTCAGCGAGGGTGGCACAACCGGTTATGAGGTTTAGGGGGCAATTAACTGATCCCAAGCCCCGCCCATTCTCAGCTACGTCACAATGGGGCAAGCAGGGGTCTGACCGAACCTCGGACAACTTTCACCTCAGGCAGCCGTCTCACAAAAAATCTGAACCAGGCACTTTGGGTTTCTGACGATGGTAAAACGATGTGTGCTGGGGACATGTAACAATGACACTCGATATGCCGACTGTGTTAAAGACGTGTTATTCATTCCATTTCCAAAACCATAATAAGCTTTTTCATGTATTCTTAAACTAATTTTAAAAAGATCTGAAACAGTTGTGAAATTAGTGTCTTTTTCATTGGTGATAAATCTCACAAGATAATTACAATTTACGACACAAGAATATTACAGAAGGCACTT
This sequence comes from Gymnothorax javanicus, assembly GCA_029692085.1. NCBI lineage: Eukaryota > Metazoa > Chordata > Actinopteri > Anguilliformes > Muraenidae > Gymnothorax > Gymnothorax javanicus. Next base: position 23,401,268 of record CM056206.1, on the reverse strand, counting down.
TTATCAAGCAAACCTACGCAGTTGTATTATGTCTTTTGCAGCAATACTCATTTGAAGGGCTGTAATAAAACGTTTCATGCTAGCTAGTTAATTAGCCGTCCCATTGACTTGAATAGACCGCTGACTAACAACAAAAGCTAGCGATTGATAACGGTCACCAGCGAGCTACCTTGGTACCCTTACTGTCGCGGGGACTGCATTAACTGAGCAGTTAATAAAATTAACAAGGTGACTAACAAGCTAGCTACTTGTAACTGACATTCAAGGACAATACTTCTTACCTGCATAATATTTAAAACAGTGGACAAGTCGCTTTGTCCCTTTATACAGAGCTCAAAAAGACAAGGATGAGAGAAAGGCTTGGCTGTTAGCTAGAAATCAGGAGAAAAAAATTTTCTCTGTCCCCTCAATCCGTGCAGTGCAGTGCTCATTTTTGAGAGCAGTGTTTCAACGGGACAGGGGCAAAGATGAAGCTTAGTAAAGGAGTAGCCAGAGTTAACTAGCACTTCCTTTTAACAACGTTGGCATTGGCCATATGATTCAATATAAACAATTCAGTTGACGGCAAATATACTCAACCAGGGTACAATGAAGTGAGGAAACCAGAGAGTAATTTGATGATGTATACGGACATTCATCGACGTTTCTTATCCACCTTATTCCCACGTCCCATGATCCCTTGTGCGAATATTGGGCGTAACTTCCACTGCATCCTGTCACTGAACTGTTTACCATGGTAGCGGCTCACGCGAATCCTCTTTTTTTAAGCGATTGGAAAAAAATATATGAGGGAACATCACCTTTTAGCCCTCAGACGGGATAAAGTTACGGTACCGCTGCCTTCTACTATCGAAGAATGGGACAGTAACCTGAAGCAGTGGCCACACTAGCGCATTTGGCTACATTAGCCACTCCGTTGCCACAGACTGCGAAGCTATGAACAATCTACAAAGCTCTGAAGCGTATGCAGTACTTCCACAGCAAGAAGGTAAGTCGCATTTTGTTAAAGGAGGTAGTATATGACCTTATGTACCTTAAAACAGATATGCAAGTACTTTCTGAGAATATTTATGAAGGAAACACTATATTTCAGCGGTAAATATTGCTCTACATATGAAATGTAATGGATTGTTATACAGAGTAAATTAAGCCATCCGACAGTACGAGTCAAATTAGCTCTACTCCAGCCAACTACATTATACGGTATTAAGTTGCTAGCTAATCCAATACTATAACATGTAAAACACAGTGAATCCATTTTTCCCATACTTTTAATTTTAGTGAAATGAGGTTAGGAGTGCAAAACTATTGTTTGGAACAGAGTAAGCTATTTTCAAATTGTAGCAGACTAGTGCTACTTCTACAGCCTCATCTTAAACTGTACAGGATGAAACGTTAGTTACACTGACTGGCATTACTGGACGAATACAACAATTTTCTGTCCTTCCTACAAGTGAAATCATACCTTGTGGTCTCCTGGCACTGCTGTCAAAATGCTTCTGAGGACCCAGCGTCTCCTCTGCGGCAGTCTGTCTGAGCCTAGCCATAAAGTAGGAGTCGTTGTTTGTCGACATAATGAAATGAGCACCTAATGTTTTCGGGGGTCTTTTCAATTTCAGGCTTTTCAGCCAAATTCTGGCTTCCTCTTCTGTAGATAGGCGATGGAAACCGTTTCGCTGGACACAAGGACAATCCCCTATGTTCTGGGTTCGTGTTCAAAACACTGTTGATCAAACCATAAATTTAGCTTCCTCTGGTTGTTAGTTCAGCCTCGAACAGCACAATAGGTGCCGGAACTCTGAAGGGACATTTTAAGAAAAGCAAGTTAATTTGTTTAAAAAGACGAGCAGTATTCGCTAAGTTAACTGAAAGAAACGCTGCAGTTCTTGACTAGCCACTCGCTAAAAACTACTTCCACCGGAAGTTGCACCCATGGTCATATCTACAGTAGCGCCCTCAGGAATAAGGTGGATAACGTGGAAAACTTCCAAGCAATGATCTTATCAGAGAGTCATTAAAAGCCTCGGTCACATTAACTTTTCTGCTCACACTTAAACGCTGAGACACCAAGTCACATTTCAATCCTCCCATTACTAAGTATGCCGCTTTCCATCCTCCAAAAAGCACATATTTAGGGTGACAAAATGTCGATGCCAAAATAACACCAATTCACATGCAAGACATCAGTGAACGGAACCGGCACCGCTATGCTCGTTGTTTTGAACTCAGGCAAGGCTGAAGTTTCCTGGTTAGTTGTCCGACCTAGCAACAGTAACAATGGGAGGCGGGGCTTGGGATCGGTCAATTACTTTTTCACATAGGGCCAGGTAGGTTTGGATAGCTTTTTCCCTCAATAAATGAAATCATCATTTAAAAACTGCATTTTGTATGTACTCAGGTTATCTTTGTCTAATATTAAAATTAGTTTGATGATCTGAAACATTTAAGTGTGACAAATATGCAAAAAAAAAAAAAAATCAGGAAGGGGGCAAATACTTTTTCATGACACTGTGTGTATAGTGGTGGCCTGAGTAATAGGCAGGCCCATCGCCCTCATCGCAGCTCTGGTAGACAGCGATTCCCCTCCCCTTCAGCACCAAGGACAGCACCTGCTGGCCAGACAAGCTTCACTTCAGCACCCCTGGCCTTCACTTACACTGGACAGCTCTCTCCAGTTGCAGAGAGACCAATGAGAAGGGATCTCTTGCAGCAGTCCTCACGCGACCGCACAGCTGCAAGATTATTATATATGTGTGTGTGTGTGTGTGTGTGTGTGTCCACCAATTGTCCAAACTACTTCTGCCACATTAAGGTCATGGGAGCTGAAGCCTATCCCAGCCCATTTTGGGTGAAAGACAGGAAGAAACACTGCGCAGATTGCTCGCCCATCACTGGGCGGACTCACCAATCTCACACACAATCATGCCAACAGTCAATTTAGAGTCTCCAGTTAGCCTAATATTCATGTCTTTGCACCGTGGGAAGAAACTGGTGTACTCGATGGATACCCATGCAAACACAGGGAGACCATGCAAACCCCGCTCAGAAAGGCACCAAGCTGGATTGCAAACCACAAGTTTACTGCTGTGAGGCACATGTAAACGTGCATACAATTGCATAAAACAACAGCCTGTTAAAAATCTGCAAAAAAAAAATTATTCATAAGTAACATTGTCCAATTTCAATGAAATATTCAGGTTGTTCCACCTGGCTTAGATTCTGGAGTGTCTAGTTAATTCTCTGTAATGACCCTTTTTAACAGAAAATTGTATTTTACCTGCTCATAAATTTGGTTTCTGGTCTGGGCATTGCACTATTATTGCTGCTTCCTTAGTTAAACATGACATTATCCGTGCATTAAATAATGGACAACATTTTACAGCCCTCTGCAGTGACCTAAGGTATTTAATACTGTTAATAATGGCGATCAGATCTAAAAGATTTAATATTAAAACCATATTTTATTTGACGCGGACAATTTGAATCATTTCGCTGCCGCAGATATACTTCCTGAGTAGGAGGACAAGTAGGTTTGGCTATTTTGTTTAAAATGAACCAGACAAGATATTGAAAGCATAGAAAATCCCTTTTCATGGGCCGATAAATTTAGAGGACAAACGGACTCTGTAGGCTTCCAGAGAAAACCACAGTCCCGTGCGCCAAAGCGCAGCTGAAGAAATCGATACGTCCTATGATTATGAAATTCAAGCGGTCCGTATTTTGTTTAGAGAGTAGCATGGGTTCCGGTAATTCCACGCCCCTCAGACCTTTATTGCAAAATAAAGTTTTAAAAATGGACTCGGAATCAAGTGTTATTCAAATAAGATGAGGTTTTAGGACAAGTACTGCACATAAGACTGAAATTAACGGAAAAATAAATTTTGAAATTTCATGGCCAGCTTTTTGTGTATGCGTTCTACCTCAAGTTTTCGGTAGTTCTGCGCACCTGTTGACAGATGGGAATTCTTTTAGAAACTTGTGAATAAAATAATTTCTGTTCGTATATTTCCGTGTCTTGACTAATCTTGGATTAACAATAACATTAAACGTCAGACACACCAACAGAGAATCAAGATATTTGTGAACATTAGTACACCGAAAATATCATAATAAAGGTCATGCCCCACACTTAACCACAGCAACAACTTCATAACTGTCCAAGTGAGGACCATAGTTCTGTATGTCTAAATTTTCCGTAAACCACGTGAAGGACAAAATAAGAAATATAATTATATGACATGAAAGTTAAAAAAATATCCTATAACAGAATCTTCAATATAACATCTAAGATTGAGAGTTCTTCCCAATTTCAATGGAAATTGCAGGCGCAGAATTACCGATCCCGCAAAAAAAAAAAAAAAACCGGAACGACGGATATAAACAAGTCCCCATTCTGTGCAGCCTATTTATCAATCAGAGTCCGCTCCGTCTAAGATGTAGGCCTACTTATATCAGAGCAACCCCCGCTAGTCCTGTTGTGACAGCTCTGATATTTCTTATTGAGGTGGATTGTCATGTTAAAATTAGCAATCGATATGGAAATCCTTTTCAAACCTGACGTCACGGACGATTAACGTTCTTTATTGGCCCAAATTCCCCAAGCCGGGGATAATTATTGGAAGTCTGATGTTCGTAAAGTAAAGCTGATCCTCCCCTTATCGTGTCCCTTACTGGGGCTCACTCTCGCTGCATACGGTCGAAGTCCTTACAAGCAGCCTCCAGACGTTGGCTTCTATGCCTGACCGATAATGGACAGCAGAATACTACAGCGCTCTCGGGCCACGTACGGAGGATCTCTCGATGGGACGGCTGGCTTTCCGTGCCATTTGAACTATCATCTTGCCTGCGAATTCGCCGAACACCAATTCCAATCTGCAGGTGCGGTTCTTTTCTCCTTTGACGGATTACAGAATGATTCCTGCTCAGCTTCCGTGGCAAATTCAAATCATCTTATTTCGCCTGGCTGTACTATTAATGGGTATGGCCAGCCGAACAAGTTGAACGGTAAGCGCCGGCAATATATACCATTCTTGTCAATATGGGCTGAGGACCCAGAATCACATGTATCAGAAAATGTCTATATAGAATGGGGACTTAAATGAAAAGAGTAAACAAGCTGTGTTCTCTTTTCCAGAGGGACTTTTCGAACTAATCAATCATTCAATAAACAAAGAACGGTACCAGGTTGGGCAAATTTTTTATTTTATTTTAATTAATTAAATAATTTGTTTATTTGATTGATTGATTGATTGACTGATCTATTCAGCCTATTACCTTGCCTATAATCTCCTAAATTGTGGTGTCTTGTCAGCATTTTCAATCAAATAACATATAAGATATTGATATTGACATACAATCGGTTAGCCTACATGCTGTACAGTAACACTGGGATGAAAATGTAATCATGAATGAAAACAAAACGAAATTAATGGAGACTGGCACTTTATCGTCACAAGAAAACAACGCTATTGTATGCTGTGAAGACAAACTTGCGTTCAATACAATAACCATTCAAGCAGATATGTATTTGCAAACAGCTTTGTGAATAGCAAAAGGAAGAAATACCATTTTGACAATGTAATGCCATTGCTTGTGTTAGGCCCACTGTGCTTACTGAGGTCAGCTTTTGTGGTATAGCTTAGCAGTTGGGTTGAAGTATTCAAAACACCTCTTTCCCCGTCACTGTACATTCCGTCAGATCAAGACAAGGATAGTCCTGGTTGTAAGAGGAGAAGAACTCGTACAAATTTCACTGGATGGCAACTGGAGGAATTAGAAAAGGCCTTTACTGAGAGTCACTACCCGGATGTTTTTATGAGGGAGGCACTTGCGCTGAGACTGGATTTAACGGAGTCAAGAGTTCAGGTAAATATCTTCTGCTCTGTGTAATATTACTTTGTTATATTTGGAAAATAAAGACAATATGCACGATAACAATATCAATATGCAATAATACAAACACTAAATGGCTAATGATGATGATGATAATAATAATAATAATAATAATAATTATTATTATTATTATTATTATTATATAAAGTTGTAATTATTTTTTTTTTTTTTAAGAGTGTCACTACAAATAACATTTGGTCCACGACAATATTCATTCTAAAAATATCCTGTGAAATTTAACTTAACTATGGGGCGGTTCTCGCTTTTTTAATACCACACAAAGTTTTTTCGTGGCCAATCGTCAAATAGTGTGCACATCTTCTTATATTTATAACTGTTAATTATTTTAATGTTACGTTTCCTTTTTTTGGGGGGGGGGTGGGCATGAACTTATAATTTTTTTTTTTTTTTAAGACGTCCAATCTCAACAATCACGTGGCCGACTGGATCAGGACAAAATTAATCAAGCAAGCAATCCTCTCTGTTTCAACTTATATTTAAACGCTCTTCCGTCATTTTTTTTAGGGATCTTTCAGAGAACTATAGAGACAAATTCCCTGTAACGCGATAACGATCAGCTTTCATTGATGTAGTTGCAGCCAACGCAAAGGCCCACACCTGCTTTTCACGAAGTGGATCTCGTGACCGTGCAAAAACAAATAGCCTACGCACTCGCATCTATTATAACCTCCCATAATGCTATTTTACTCAAAATTCTACCGGTTGCAGGAATAGTTTCTTGGAAGGCATGCGCGTGTTTTGTCGCGCTAGATTTCTGTATTTGTGGTCGGGTCCCTGAAATTAACAAGGTAACGAGATGTTGGACTTACTAGCATTCACATTTACAGGTGCAAATGCTGACAGTTGGGCTAAGCTGTAACGCTGTGTCACGACAAATTTTGTTGACAATTTTAGCGTAATTGCATTTTCATCTGTAGCCTTTTTGAAGACATTGGGCAGAATAACATTCTCTCCGATCTCAAGGAAGTATGAGGAAAGGAATTGGTCAACTCTGTTTTTTTATATGAAATGTCTCGCTTGTCTGAACTGGGACCAAGTATGACTGGTATTAGTTTTTGGCTGTTGTACGACTAGAGACTAACAGCGCACAGTCTACTTCCAACGTGGCAACCCTTTTGTTTGCTACTCATTTTAAAATACTTTCAATTATTATATATTTACCGTAAAATACAACAAACTATCAGTCATCCGTTTTTCAAAAATAGCTTGGGCTAAGAGCAGACTAGCAGACTAAGAAAACAATTCGAGGAAAGTAGAAGTGAAGTTTGTGCTTTCGTAAATAAAATAAAATTTCCTTATTTTGTGTTCAGGTTTGGTTCCAAAACCGTAGGGCTAAATGGAGGAAAAAGGAGAATACAAAGAAAGGACCTGGGCGGCCGGCTCACAACTCCCATCCAACGTCGTGCAGCGGAGAGCCAATGGATCCGGAGGAAATTGCCCGTAAAAAACTTGAAAGGATGGAAAAAAAGAGAAGTAATCATGAAGGAAAGCTTTTGAGATCAAAGAATAGACTCATGTCGGATGATTTATACAACACACCGGGATCAGATAGTGACAGTGGTGTTTCACAAATGACGGACAGTGAGCAGCCATCGTCTGTCCTCGGTTGCCGCTCACAATCGGCGGACCGAGACCAAATGGAATCAAGCTGTGACCAAACACGTCCAAAGTCGAATAATCAAAGACAAACGGGACAAGGCGCAAGCATATCAGTGGTAGAATCCAACGAAAGTGCGCAAATATTGTGTCCCTACCACGGAACGTCTAATTCCCAGAAACTGAACCCTTTCAGTGTAGACAGCCTTCTGTCGGATTCCGCTCCACGGCGAAAACCCAGTTTGGATTTTCCATCTTCACCTGTTCCACGGCCTTTGATCGGAAAGGGACATTTTTTACTGTGTTCAATCACACAACCGTTTGGTTTCATTGTACCGCAGGCTGCACTAAAGACGGGACCGGTGCCAGTTATGATTGACACGGTTCATCGATACTTAACAGCAGATGATTCCACTCAGCACTCAACGAATCCAAATCCTGGAGATGCCACCACAAACGATAACATTGGGTTAACAGGCAAAGATAGGGGCATTCTTCTCAAAACTGAAGACAAATTTCCGCATAATAGCCCCATCCACTCAACGCATAACGGAACAACTCATCCCTCTGGGGAAGCTTAGAAAAAACAGCTGGATTGTAGCGCTGAGTCTGTACATTCAGTCAAAAAAAAAATCGTGTCACGAATATTGGCCAAAAACTAGTTCTGAATCAAAGAAAAACATATGCCCCTCAAAAACGATCGGACATTGCTAAGAAATTGCAATTTGGAGAATCGTAGCCACCAACTTCTTAAATTTCCCGAGCTCCGCACAAGCTATTTTGACATCAGTATGTAAACGTCTCCTGTCTAAGTTGACGTACATATGCAGGCAAAAGTGGAAGATAAACGGCATGTTTTGGGTAATACTTATTTAAATAGCAGAGACCCTCCGTGAAAACACATAAAATAGACGAAAGAACGAGTCAATCCTCATGCAAAGTATTGAGATATTTATGTGACGTTTTGATAAATAAAGTTAATGCAACAGAAACGCAATGTGTGAGTGCCTGCAATAAACGGACAGGGGGCTAAATCTTCACTATGGAACAGACTCAAATGTAGTGTTAGTTTGTTGAGTCAGCAAATACATTCATTTAAAAAGCGGCTTTTTAAAAGCCCCTTGAATTTATTCCTGAACTGGGGGCGATATAGGATCCTACGGAAGAGTTTTGATATGAAACAAAATTTTATTTCCCGGTGGCTACAGGGGTGATTTTTATTTATTTATTTCGTTGCCAGAAGGGTTATTGCAAATGACCGATTTTTAGAGATATGGAATCAAATGAACTTCTAACAATAATAGAATTAGCATGAAAGACTAGGGTGGTAAATTGGAAAAGGAAAATAATAGCCGCAGCAGCTGGGAGAGTGCGCATGCATACTGAATAGGAGATGGAAATTCGTGGGTGGAATTTTCATGAGCTATTGTGTCTGTCAGGCCTCTTGTAGCTGGCTATATTAAGATAGATGTTCGATGAAATCCCTCATTGTTCTGTCGCTTATATTGATATCCCCCTGCGTTATCTGCCTATTGATCATGTGTCGCCCGTAATAGGGCAGGCGAGGCAAAAACACCTCTATACGAATAGAGAGAACAGTTATTTAAACAGGGCTAGGGTCCGATGGGATTTTTCACGGTTGGTACTAGGACATCTGCTCAAAAAATATTGCCTGATAAAAAGTAGACGTAACAAAACAGGAAAATGTGCGTATAGGCAAACTCCGAAGACAAAATTTAAGTTTACCAGCCGCCTAGGGTAGGCTACTTCTAAAGCCACCACATTCACTAAGAAATGTGAACGCTAATCATTAAAAGCATTCACGATGTCGACAGCAAAGTGGAATTAGATTTAAGGGCTCCATAAAAGTACATACGGATCTCATCGGGTCATCAGTCCTTTATTTGTAAATAAATAATCAAATGTGGGTGCTTGGGCGCCACTGAAAGCGGATGTAGAATCTATGCATATTCATTAAGTCTTATGTGCATAATTATCGCCAAAGCTGCCATGTTAAAGAGCAAAACAGTCAGCAATTCAAGTATTTTTGTTTAATTCCAAAGCTGCATTGACAGAACTAATAAATTCATTAATCAATTTGGAAAAAAAGGATGGTAATTACTCGATTGGGCCCATTTGTTTTCAGAAAGGCAGCCAACCATTTATATCACATTACATTTATTTGGCAGACGCTTTCATCCAAAGCAATTTACAGTAAGTTCAGGTCATTGACACCAAAACACAACAGACCAGGGGTGCGTTTCCCGAAAGGAAGAGGCTACTCGCCCCGCAGCGCTTCCGCGCGAAACTTCAAAGAGTGGGACGGGTTATAAAATGAAATCTCTTATTGGCCCAGCTGCTGGGCAAATAGCAGAAGTGCTTCTGTTATCCGCCATGCCATGGTGCGAATAGCAGAACCGCTTCTCTTATCGGCCCCGCTGCGGGGTAGATAGCTGATGTATTTCCCTCAACTCACCCTGCTGCGGGGCGAATAGCCACTTCCTTCCCGGAATCACAGATGCTAACTTAAACAGTTGGACCCATTGACTGTGAATGGACGAACTACGCAAGTGGCTAACTTAGTTAGCAACTACGCTTTTGGGAAACGCACCCCAGACAAGGTTGAATCCACACAGAGCATCAGTCGCTTTAAGTAATAAAGTGGTGAAGTGCAGATTAGACAGTTGGCAATTAGCAAGCAGAGAAAAGCAAATGGAAACCAACACAAATGAGCAGGTTTTTTTCCAATGCTGTCACAATATGAATCCTTAATGTGCTCAGTTGAAATATTTCTAACTCTTTTGGTAGATTCAGATTTAATACCATCCTGAAAGAGTGGCATAAATTACCAAGCCTGACAACATGAACAACTTGAAGTTCGAGCATAAGCTTTGGTCATCATACATATATATATAAAAAAAAAATGTTGCTCCCTCGAACACCCCCCACACACACGCACACACACACACACACACAATAAACAAAATTATAGCCACAATACTCACAAAATACAATACTCCAGAGTCTTTTCCATAAAGCTAAAACATAAAATCAGCTGGTGGTGTGATTTAGAAGAAACTGGGCAGGCCCCAGGAGATGTGTGGTCCCCCATCAATCATACTTCATTATCGCAATTTCAACCCAGAGGAACTTTCAGCTGGAACACCTGATCACTACGGGATAATGCCAATTGTTTTTTCGCCATTATACATCAGACCTCATATTTTTTTTCTAATAACGGAGGTGTCAGGTCGGACTGCCTTGCAGGCGCTCGCCTCCAATTTAACTCATCTTTACACTCATTTTTGCTTTTGATAAATCTGCAATCTAGACAGGTCCCCGCGCCTGGGGGTGGGGTATATGCAGCAATAAGAGCAGGTCAGTTGGCTAATTTTGCACCTCGTGGTTACTCATCTCCATTTCTCATAAGTAATTCCCCAAGGGCAAGAGCAACCCAAAGGCAGCAATTCTAAATGAGAAGAAAAAAACTGCTTCAAAATGCTTGCATTGTTTCAAAATTCCTAATCAGCACAGAGGTATGGCTTTTCTTCAATATACTTATACTGAACACTAAGACAGTGCCATATTTGCTCCTGCAATCACCCCGTATCACAAACAAACATGTTCAATTCCTAATAAGAGTATTCCACTGAAATTGGCCCATTAAGGAGAAGACTGCTGGGGTTTGGGGAAGAATCAGTAATTTCTCCTTAAATATTGAAGTAGGCCTAGTATCTACCATATTAATCAAACGGCGGTTGGTCATATCATAGATTTCCAAAGCGACAAACAACCAAACCTGGAGTCCTGAGAAAATTATTGGCAGTAGACTTTTATTCAACAACGTGACAAAGGTCACGGTTTCTCCAAAAAATCCCCCCGGACTACGCTTAGCAACACTTTTCATACCCACATTACAGTTTCTGTATCTTGGAAGCCACATGACTTCTTTTAAACTGATACATTATAATTATTTTTTTAATTTTAGTGCAAGCTGTGATTGGCAACGCATTTCTTTTAAACAGTAGTGGTTTTCAGCCTGCGTTGGTGGCACAGATAAATAAAAAACAGGTTCTCCTCTCAACCCTCCCCCAGCAACACTGCAGTTTCAGCAGATAATGACATCACTGCCTCTTAAACTTCTTCCAATCTCCAAGACCCTGCAGCTTTTTGTTAGTGCAATGGATTATGAGTATGTAATGATACAAACAGTAAAGGTTTTACCATAATTTGATCAGAGAGACGTGACAAGTGGACAAATGATACCATACTATGTGATAGATTATGATGAGGATAAACCATATTATGTGTCTCCCCTAAACCTATATGATTTTAATGGACATCTTATAGACCACTCATTTGCTAAACTTTATACATACATTATTGCTGAATACATTTCCAAAACATGCCAAGGTTGTGTTAATATCTCTGACTCAAGGTATTGGGAGAAGCTGATGGTCCAATAAAGATTCGCTCCAGCAGCTCTCCCTGCCACCTATACATATACACCTATACATACCACCTACATATACAGCTCTCCCTGCCACCTATGCACCTATAAAACTCTGACTCAGCTTTAATGCAGGGAACCATTGTGCCAGCAAAAGTATGCAGTATCTATGTTTCATTATGAAAGAACAAGAATGAATCATAAGATGTTTATCATTCTGCAGTGTATGTCCTTGGCATTTCCCTTCAGTCTACCAGCTGCAGCATTCTTTCTGTCAGTCCTAAAGTTTTTGAACCCTTTACAAATGGTTACAGTTTATTACTTCACCCCACTGAGTGGGCGTGAAGTACTGTTTTTTGCGGCTCTGTGTGTTTGTTTGTTTGTTTGTCTGTGTTTGTGTGTCCGAACTTGCCAATATTTGCGTGAATGGGGTGAAGTCTGCTATTTCTGATTGCCTTGTTTAATATAAAAACAAAAGTAAAAGCATCTTCATTTTAACTAATATTTAGGAGGTTACATCTCACTGTAATACATTAAATCTAATGCTTTTCCATATATAATATAGAAGTGCATTTATAAAATAGAATGTGAATTCCCCATAGTCACTTGGGAAGAATTCACGTGAATGCACATGTATACTCAACAAAAAAAGTTAAGGATCACTGATTTTTTTTTTCTCTAACATTTTCTCTCGTTCTGAGCTTCCTAGCTGCAGTCAGGCTGTGGTGAGAGCACTTGGTGGTCACACAAGATATTGACATGACTTTGGACATTGTTTGACATTTTGTTTTAGAGGTCTGGACTAGGTTTGATTCTGGTCTTGATCTATATTGATCAGGGGTCAATACAGCCCAAATAGCATTACACGCACTGCATTATTACAGCTCTGATGATTTCAGTGGTATGAAATTACGTGATCTGACCAGCGCAATAGAAAAATGGGATTTCTGGCTCAGATGAAGTTCCAGTTGACAAATGCATGCGCTTCCATACCCAAAATGAAAACTCATATGATACAAATACAAATCTATGCGTATGAAAACTACTTACCCTGCTTTACACGCGCAGTACAATTCCAATATTTTGTCCCATTTGATCGCAATATTTAGTCTATGGGGTGTTAGGCTTTTCTGCATCGACTTCCAGCACTTCGCAGTGACTCTCCACCTGTTCCATAAAAATTGTGATTTCATAGATATTTCCTGTGTAAAATAGTTAAGGCCCCTCTGGACGACTTTCCCAGACAAGTTGGACGCATTTGGTAAGAAACAAACTGCAGTATTAATGGGAATACGTGCAAGAGAGTGGTGCTCAAACTTCTGCTGTGCGCTGGTCATTTTGGATCTGAGCTGCATTGTATGTGGGCCTCAGCAACTGTTACTGGGAGGGCGGCGGAGTTTGTCGGAACTATTTGGAAGGGTCCATTGCTCTGTCAGTTAGCATTGACCTAGCTTAGCTGCAGTTAAGAATCGTTCTTCTTGTAACAGTACTTTTATGACCAAGTTCATGTTCACTTTGTAAAATCAAGCATGGGTTCAGCATATCCACAGTTTAACTGTATGAAAAGCCTAAACCGTCTGGAAACCAGAAATAAGAGCAACACAAGCAATTTAAAGGAATACCACAAAGCTGAATAAATTATGATTCTTTGTATTTTAGATCCTTCCAAACATTGATGTAAAATTACTAATATTATGTAGGCTACTTTGATAGCCTACAGTTCGACCAATCGTCAATACGAAAAAAAAAAAAGGTCCTGATGTTTCAGTCACGCCCATTTCCGATGCTTTATGGGATAGTTCGGTGGTCGAATCATTTCCAGTCTCGCCGAGCTGTGGAAAGTTACCCTAGCTTGCATGGTTACTTAGCCATACGATACCGAGCGTAGAAGCCATATTAAGAAGCTTACAGCTGGGGAACGGTCATTTTCTCGAAGTTTCCTGAAGGCCTTCCATTGCGATATATATATATATATATATATATATAATTTTTTTTTTACTCAACGTCCTCTTTTATGGTCTGATTTGCATCAAAAGTGCATGTGTATTGAGTGCTCTGCAAGAAAGGACGGCTGCAATGATGACACCTTGTAGGATGGGCGCTGCGTAAAGAGTGAGCACCAGGCAGCATCTCCAGGTGCTCCTTGAGAACCACACCAAAAAAGTTACGTGTACCCCTGTCTACAATGGCCATTCTGGAGACTGAATTTGTTTGCTTCAACCAGCCTAATTTCATGCTACTGGTGAGTTTCTAATACAGGTATATGACCACTAACTGACCAAGATATTCCCCAATATCCAACTTGGATCTCAGACATGCGCTAATACCGCACTTTATAGTTATCCTTACCCAATGACTTGAGCACCCTTCATCAGGAACAGGAGAAAAGTATTACACTCCCGCACCACTAATTAAGGACACATCTATAAAATGAACTCAGTGAAGTGGCTTGAGATGAAGATGGTGAGAGTCATAAATTTTCTCAACTAAAAGAAATTATATCTCATAGAATGCATTAAAAAGTCATTATGATATTGAGGATGCAAGTAAAGATACTACCACCATCCTCTGGCGAAACGCTGCATGAATTAACATCAGAAACACATTCAACGCCAGGTTTACGAGCAGACAGCCAATGAGCAGCAATAAGCTGAAAGGTTTATGAAAGTGATTGAAATTGGATGCGCGTAAAGCTCTCACTGACTGCACTGCAGCACTGGACCCAACTACCCATAAAATTCTCCAAAATTTTAGTGTTTCTACCGAATTTTATAGCTGCTATGGCGGATAAATTGGACAATGATATCGTTCGCCTTGCAGACCAGTCAGGTATTATCACTGCTCCGTTATGTATATGTTATTTCATTTTTTTTGTAATTATAAAATTCAAAATTTGAAACAATTTTGAATTTAACCACCACTGCTTGCCCAGCAGGAACCTCATCACGCCCTGCCTGTAGTGGGAGGGGCACCACGTCCCTTCCTCCTGGGCAGCATCCGGTGGTAAGCTACAACCCCAGGAGCTCTCCCACTATGCCCACCTCCGCAGCCTCTATGTCTTCCTTTAAGGAAAAGATTTGAACAGCACACAAATTCCAGTAACCCTCTCAGCACCTCCCACCCCCTCACGCCATGTACCCAACATCCAAACTACTGCCCCGGGCCACCTAGACATGCATCACCCCAAAGATACAGCACCATACACCCCAGCCACCTAGACACACTCTCCACCAAACACCCAGCACACAAACTGTAGCTCTCCAATCTCCCAGCTGCAGCACACAGTCAAGTTCTCCACAATCCCCTGGCACCCCACCCAGGAACAGGGGGATACGGAGGCGACGGGCCGGAAAGGCTTCTGAATGTGAGGGAGGGCAACCCCGGCTGCTGAGAGACCAGCGCGCGCTGCCTCACTTTGAATTGGAAATACTGCAAATGAACCTGGAGGAGCACAGGCTGAAGCTTGAGCTGATCAGGGCTCAAGAACACTGGGAACAGGAGCTGCACCAGGACCGAAGGAGAGCTCCACAGCAGAAGCGAAGGGCCTACACTGCCAAAATGCAGTATAACAGGGAAAAAATACAGCTCTACAGAGATGCTCCATCCACAGAATCAAGCCCCAGTGACAAATAGTTTATTGTGGATAATAGAAATAATGTCACACAGTGAGTCCATTCATACAGTGTGTTGTAAAGAAATTATTATTGAGGTTCTTTTTTTTTTTAACTTTCATTTCTTTCAAGGAGTCAGCAGGTCAAGTACAATTGACCATAGTGGGTGAAGGTTAATTGGAGTTCTTGGGTTGAATTTTTGTTCCAAGGCCAGTTTTCACCTTTTTCTTTCACGTTTAGGACTGAAGTTTAGAAAAGTATGAAAAATAATTACATTTTTATGGGATTGAAGAAGTCCTAAAGCAGTGGTTCTCAAACTAAGCCCTGGGAGATCACTGTGTATACAGGTTTTCATCGCAACCAGAGCTGCAATCCCAGGATTCTATTAAACTTTTAATTTTTAATTATGTTGTAGTTGCATTTCATTTATTTACCCTCTGACTTCACATTATGAGAGAAATAACATTGTCTGCCGTGGGGAATGAAAGCCCCATGTCCATATTGTGTTGATAATGCTGTATTGCGAGTTATTGCACAAGGTTTAACAATTCCTGATCCAAGTGACACTAAGGTTAATTAATGAGCTCCTATAGGTTGTTGCATATAAGCTTATAGGACTTTACTTTTTTTTTTTTTTACCAGAATATTAACTCAAAACAGGTGAGTCATTCTTTGTTGCTTTGCCTTTAAACAATTTTTCAAAATTCATAAGAACATTTTTGTTCTAATTTCTCTTTTTATTCAGCTGTTTCCCATAGAGCATGATGTGGCAATGGAACTTTTATTGTTCATAGCAAGCATAGCAATTTTTGTCAATGCTGCTTCAAAGGGTAATGTAGAGAAATTACCAATTCATTCAAATTCTTGGGTTGCATTTGTGGTTGGAACGAAAACCAGCGTACACAGGATTGATTTTGAGAACCACTGTCCTAAAGGGATAGGTCACCCATACTGGCTAGCTTGCGGCAGGGAGGCTAATTTCACATTTAAAATTTTTTTTTTCTGGTTTTTTTTTCCCCATTATCTGAAACTTTAAAATCTTCTCCTCCAAAACTAGCAGGTGGATTTACTTCAAATTTAGTATGGAGCTCCCCTGGGATAATGCCTACAAAAAGTGTTTACAGTTTTGAAGAATATTTTTTCAAATTATGAATTTTTTTCTTTTTTTCATCTGAAACGTTAGAAAATCTTATTTTCTGCAACTGACAACCAGATTCACTTCAAATTTGGCACAAAGCTTCCCTGGGACAATGTCTACAAATGGTGTTCATAGTTTAGAAAAATATTGTCTAATAAGTTTGTTCTTTTTTCCATCTGAAACTTTAAAAATCTTCTTCCCCGAAACCAGTGGTCAAATTCACCTGGAATTCAGAGCTGCCGGATGGCTCACTCAGTTAAAGCACCGCATTGCAAAGCGGAAGTGTCTATTACGGTGCAGGTTCAAGCCCTGGTCACCAATCAGCAGTGTGCGGCAGCTTTTTCAGAGTGGCACACAACTGGCCATTGCACTACAGGGATGCAAATTGGGAAGGGTCTGCCGGTAAGGGTTATATAAAATATGGTTGTTTTGTTCCTTGCTTAAGCGCCTCCTGTTGGCCAGCCGGGCGCTCGTCAGGAAGATTCTAGGCTTGTTCATGTTCGGGTATCCTCCGCCCTCGTTCTGAACTTGCGAGGATTCAACCAATGAGTGTAAAGAAGGCTGACAGGCTCGTGCTTCGGAGGAGAGCTGCGAAATGTCTTCACTCTCTTGAATTAGCAACAAGGGGTCGCATATGAGCAAGCCTTGTACATAGTTCCCCAATTGGGCATCCCAGATTCGGGTGGGATTGGAGATGCCAAATTAAAATATATATTTATAAAAAATTCACCTCAAATTCAGTATAGGGGTTCCTTGGGACAATGTCTACAAAGACTGTTCACCGTTTTGAAAAAATATTGCTTTTTCAAGTTTTCATAAATTTTTTTTTTAGTTTTTTTTTCATCTGAAAAATCTTTTTCTCTGCAACAACTGGCCAGATTCAATTCAAATTTGGAATGTGGCTGCTTGGGAAAATGTCACCGAGGTGCATGATTGTCGGGGGCTGTGGTGGATATAAATCATGCTATTAGTGTCCAGATTTCTAGTTTTTCAAACCAATTGTCATTCATTTTGTTTAGTCATCATTCAGATATGCATCTAATTTCATGTTATGCAGGCAAGCCACAGGGCAAGTGGTCCTGTTTTTGAATATGGGATTACTGTATATATGCACTCACTGCTGACCACAATGTACTAGGAATTAATACCTTACTGTAGCAAACAATAAAGTTGGCATTGGACTGTAATTTTCAATAATATGCTTCTATTTGCTGATCAATGTTTGTCCTCCATTGTTTACGTGTGAATGCACTCACACATTTCAACCGGAATTCCCAAGCACATCACTTGAATTTTGGGTTACAAACATTGACTGTATATAAATATGGACAACCTAACAGCTCTTCAAAAGTGAGACCAAAACATCTTGATCACCATCTAGTGGTTGACTGCAGTATAGGTTATAAACTTGCCCCCCTCAGTGTTGGTGGATGGGACATGGGCCACACCAAATAATTCAAGTATGAGTCAAATAATTTTTTCCGTCATTTCTGTCATTTTAAGTAGTCCTTACCATGCTGATGTAGGTTTAAGTGTTCATTTTTTTCTGATAGGTTTTATTTAGTTATTTGGTACACAAGAAGGTGGTGTAAAGTCACAATTGACAGATGTGAATGACAGTGAAGGTGGTGTAAAGTCACAATTGACAGATGTGAATGACAGAGACTCAAAGGGAGGAAGTCGTCTGCTGGCTTATTTCCGGGAATTTCTCAGCGCTGGAATGTGACGGCGGAGAAGAGCTATAATGTTAACATTACACATGTATTAGTTGCTAGGTCCCAGTACAATGGAATATAACCCATAGTGATTTTTAAAGTCAAACAAAAATTGACCGTGGAATTGACTTTGCTCTGAACATAGCATCATGTACGCGCGATGCAATCATTCCTAAGTAAATCTAGTTCACTGGCTAGCTAGCAAGCTAGTCTTGCAAGATTCTGTAACAGGGCACCGTAAGTTTAGCAGCAATAGAAATTAATGGTTAAAGTCACTTTACTCAGAACATAGCGTAATGCACTGTTAGCAGCTATGCTATGTTCTGCGCCAAGAGCTTTTTTATCATCAATTTTTGTTGCGATTGTTAATTTTAGTAACCCATCACAAAATCTTGTTAGCCTGCTAAAAGCAGTTAGCAGCAAGCTAATGAGAAAATCGTGATTCTATAACAGGCCACCTATTTAGCTAGCTAGGGAGGTAGTGAGAACAAACGTTAAAAGTCATGATAGTGGGGAGTCCATTACAAGCAAACTATATTTAGCAACCTTTTGTGGAAGATTGTATGAGTTGGTCAATGTATTAGCCACCTAGCGAGTAGATAGCTAGCAGTCAGCGTGAGCTTGTTGAGGTTGGCAGGAGCAGCGGACATCGACATGGACATCCAACATGGCTAACCCTCTAAAAAGCTTTAAGTCATGGTTGAACAGTGCTTTCAATAGGCCCAATGTTTGGTTATTTTTCCTATCAAGACAATATAGAGTGTATTAGGCTAACAATAACGTTTGATGCAACTGAACACACTCCCGGTCCCTAGTCTAATGCTTGAGCAGCCAGCCAGGCTACTTAAAAAGTTCAAGGGATGTGCTTGCGACTGAATAGGCAGGGGCACAGGAGTTATATTTGAAGTGAGGGGGATCGAATTGTGAAAAAAATCTCATATAACAAAATCATATTTCCAGATATCGGACCACCTCTTCTTCCGAATATTTTTCAGTATCATGTATGCACAATGGGGTGCATGTACCCATAGTTAGAAATCATAGTCGTTAAAGGGGCATTTCAGACCAAAATTGTGATTTCTAAATATTTCACTGTTCCATGGAGTGAACCTTCATCAAAATTGATTGGTGATATAAGGAAGACTAATCACCTCCATTTCCCTCGAGACTTAAATTGTCAGGTGTCCTGTTGGTTCTCTGTTAAGCATTGGTGTAGATGAAAAAGTCACAGTGGATTCACCCTTCTTTCACTGCATACAGCATGCACTAAAAAGACAAATACCAACCGCATAAAATAGGTAGGGCTTCTTATTTATGGGTGCTGTAGGCAGTCAGATAGATAACAAGCTAATTTTGTTCAACATTTTTTTTCAGAAGAGTGCATTTAAGCAAATATTAAAAACTTAGTAAGCATATTTTTACAAAAAATTATATATAACTAAAAAATAAAAAATAATAATAATATAAAAAATAAACTGCATTTCAAAGATGTGCTGCTGTCAAACCCATATGCCTATTTATTTCAAATGGCACAAATTCTGCCAAGTCCTTTCAAACAAACATCCGGCATTGTTTTATTGTGTGCTGCACCTGAACAAACTGCATATTCCCAATCCTCTATCTCCTCTGTGAATTAAAATGCTTTGGTTTGTCAGACTTCAGAGTCTGTAAAACTGACATTTTATGAGAAAACGTAAAATAGTCAATTGGAATTATGTCTGGTTGTGTGGATACGCTGCAGAAAGCGGTTTGTTATATTGTTATTTAT
Organism: Gymnothorax javanicus; assembly: GCA_029692085.1. Classification (NCBI taxonomy): domain Eukaryota; kingdom Metazoa; phylum Chordata; class Actinopteri; order Anguilliformes; family Muraenidae; genus Gymnothorax; species Gymnothorax javanicus. The sequence continues at coordinate 23,381,077 of CM056206.1, read as the reverse complement.
GAAGATACCGTAACGGTCCAGACCAGAAATGAACCGCGGAGGCAGTATACAATCCAACTGGTAGATTATTGACAGCTATATGGCAGTGAAGGGGATGGAACCCGTGTGGAAGTAGCTGGGACGGTGCCTCGGATTATAATAGCATAGATCAGTACAGATGTTATAGACAAAGCTGATCTGTCAGTCGCTGGCCAGTGGCTTTTGGGATACAGACTTTGCCAGCACTGAACTGTCCCACAGGAGGATAGAATAGCTTGAGGGGAACTAGATACCAATCCTGACGATCATAGAAGCATTGGGAGCTTGTTCCTGACAAACTGGACAGAGGAAGACAATGGAAGAGCTAACAAGAATGTGATCCCAATCCTGGACCCTGCTTAGGCTTGGGAGCTTGTTCGAATTAACCGAGTTATATGAATGGTTTTTTCCGGAACTGCTGTCATTTAAGTACAAGTTGCATTTAATAAGCACCAGTAGCTCAAAGAATGTTGTGAAATAACCTATGGATCACAGTTTCACACAAAATGAAACAAACGCTCCATGTCAAAATATTGTTTTGCGAAAAATTTGTGAGAGTAGCGTAGTGTTCTGAATATCATCATTGCTACAAGCCGCAACATTGGCTAGCTAGGTTACCTAGCTTCATATTCAAACCGCAGTTAGCAGTATTGCTTGAGAGTCATTCCATGTCAATTCACACAGATTCCAGGAACTTCCCTAGGAACATCTCTCAGATCTGACCGAAAAAAAAAAATTCTAAAATTTGTTTTTTACCCCAAATGAAGGAATCCCAAATTTCAGCTACATGCTTGTAGTCACTTCGGCATTATGGCCCTGGGAAATTTGGGTACCAGGCACATTTTTTTTCCTGTACTTAATTTGTAGCCATATTTAGAGACCCATAACTTCTCTTTTATATGAGCTACAGGGTTAAAAATTGATAAAGGGGTCATTGATTGCCTCCTCTCTTGAAGCCAAAGCTTGCAAATGGGACACTAGTTCCATTGTATACTATATTAACCGTTTAAAACTGGATTTTGCTTCATGCAATAATGATTTTTGGGATATTAGAGGGCCCAGGTAATTGAGATTTGTGTGTTTGAAGGCTTTTTGACAACTTTTTCATCAAATATGATGACATTACTGTAACTCGAAGGATTTTCAGGGGCACCAGATCAATAGTGGGGTTATGGAGGCGTCCCAAAAATGGTCACAGGACAAACTAGCTAGTTTGAAGCTGTGCTTCAGAACCCTTGTTTTAGACAATGATTTCACCATGTCTCCACTTGAGATAGACAATTGCTTTAAATATGACCAACTTGCCCACCTTACCCAACTTTAGGGCCAATAAAAAGTTTGCTTATCCAGCTCCTTCTGTGTGAACTGATTTTTTGAAAAATGGACCCTTTGGCCCACATTTCTTAAAAAATGACTAAGTCCGGAAAGTAGGTCAACTTTGATGTGCTCAGTATTGATGGATTTGATGGTTGAAATCACACTCTAATATCAAATAATGATACATTTTGGTTTTGTTTTTTGTTGATTTATTTTGATTATTCTTATATTGTCTCTTTACTTCCCTGCTGCCTGTGCTCACTCCTCATGCCCCCTTCATATCTGTTTCCCATTGCTACTCGTACTTGTGCATTTACGTTTGTGTCCCTCTGTGCATCAGTGTGAGTCTGTCATTGCTGTTTGCTATCCAGTGTTACATGAGCCTTTCTCTGCATGGGCCTTTGTAGCAGCAGAACAGGTAGAGTTCCCATTCTTACCCCTCCCCATCATGAGCCACAATCAGCTCACAGGCATGAGAAATAGACCTTCGAGCTGTGGAAGAATGTAACCTGGTTCAGTGAGCCCCATTACATCATGTACATCAGCTGGGTACGTGTTTACCTGAGAAAGAGAGATTTCTGGATGCTCTGTAGGAAGAATCAAGTCGGTGGAGGAAGTGTGATGCTCCAAGATATGCTTTGGTGGGAAACCCTACGTCTGGGAATTCATGTGGACATCAATTTGACTGGGCTGTTTTGGCGGAACACTGAGGACTAACAGCATATTCAGCAAGCAGCCATAATGCTTTGGCTAACACCATCTCATAACCCATGCATTGAAGAGTGACATAGAAACAGAATTCACAAATTACCTGTCACAGCTATGACCCCTGAACTATGCAATAAGAGTGACAGATCATAGATTTGCTTGCCTTGATTGATCGTAATAGAGCTGTCCATCCAATATTGATGCCCTCACGTGTTTCATGTGAAGAGTGTCACTCAGATCCCTGAGCTGGAAGGCCTTGCATACAGATAAGCCACTGACACACATCATTTAGAATAGTAAACGATGCCTAACTATAGCCTTGTTAACACAGTGAACAACAGTAATTGCATTTCTATATCCAGAAATATGAGACTCAAACCATAAACAAGGCAATAATCACGCACAAAAAAAAATCACGTTTAATTGCTTTCACACATTACTGCAAGCAAGCCCTTTTTGTCATCATTGAAAACTCATTAATTTTATTTTTAAATGCAAAGTGCAGTAAGGTCCAACACCTTCTAGCTTAGAACATGGGTAAGGCTGCAGTGGTGTAAAAATTAGGCCATCAAATTACACGTTTAATTTTGAGTTCGCGCACTGATCCAAACCAAACACAAGTTAACTAAAGCCACTGGCTTTCCCCCTTATATCCAAATAATAGCCTCTAGCTGTGGCTCTAATCATACATTCTATATACAGTGCGTATCAAAAAAAAAAAAGGTAATCCAACTTCAACGGGTTAATATACCAAGTTTATATAATTTCACCAATTTTATGCAATTTGCCAAGGAAGAGGATGTCCTTGCTCTTCATGGATACCGCTGATTGCAACATTACTGTTGCGCATGCCTGATTAAATGACCTTTGAAAATGGTAGATTAGAACTTCATTTTTCCAAGTTTTGGTAATGCATGAAAGACATTCAGAAATCAATACGTGATTTTTTTCCTTTGGGGACATTTGAAAAACAAAGTGTTTGTGACTCCTCCCAGAGATCTTTACGAACTGCAAGAGCGCACTCAAAATGAAGTTCAGGCTTTGCGAAATGATCCGGCTTTGGTGAGACATGCAGTTGAGGACATGCTCCGTCACTGGCAGCTGTGCGTCGAAAGGGGAGGTGGACATGTTGAAGGAGTTGGTGCATCGGCAGAGGGCAGTGTGTTGACTTTTACTAACTTTCATGAACTCTTTTTTTCTGACTTCCATCAATAAACAAAACTTGGAAAAATGAAATTCAAATTTGCCATTTTCAAAGGTCATTTAATTAGGCATGCGCAACAGTAATGTTGCAGTCAGTGGTGTCCATGAGGAGCTAAGGAAGTCCTCTTCCTTGGCAAAGAAATGGTGAAACGTGATATATCAACCGGCTGAAGTTGGATTACTTTTTTTTATATACGCACTGTACAACACCAGGTCTGAAAGAGTTGGCGCATCATGGTAAATGGAAATAAAATCAAAAAGGAGTGATATGAAAAGTCCATTAACCCTCTAGTATATTGAAAACAGAACACCACATCATTCTCTAACATGAGAATCTAACTGATTATTGGAAAATATACAGTGCGATAATCTCATACAGTTGTCACAGCCAACTGTTTACCACTGTGTAGCATCAACAAATATTTTAATCACACTATTTGGACCGTAATTGGATGACCTAAACACAGTCGGGAAACACCAGTGCAAACTGTATTGCAGGCAAAAACTGGGCATGTCAAACAAAATTCTGGTAATTTCTTAATACAAGGCAATAGTGCAACTGTGATGCTGTTGTAATAAGGCTTGGTCAAACATGCATTAATTACTTGTGGATATGTGGGGGTTTAGTCCCATTGAAGCGGCACTAAGTAAGTTTGCAGAACAGTGGCCACTGGCTAGAGTCAGCACAGTGTCTATCAGGTAACCTGTGAAAACTGCGCGCAAAGCAACAAAGGTGTGTTACATACACTGTCTGAAATGTGATAACAGTCAGAACTTCCCTTTCACTGTAAGTTATGGTGCCTTCGATCTGAAGTCAGATCAGATTTGGGTCACAGAATAATTTTTGTCACCTAAAAGTTAAAAGGGGTAATTTGCTTATTAGCGGTGCAAGCATTTCCTCCTGGGAGAAGACTGTTCTTGTGTCATCAAGTGGCTTTGTTGTGAAGGTAAAGATAACGGTTTTCTCAGTATGCTTTTCAATCGGAAGCTTTCACGGCTCAAATCGTAACCCCTCCCAACAACAAAGGCAGAGCTTGGATATCTACCACACCTTAATGTTGAAGTGAAGCCAACAATTTAAAAACAAGGTTTTCAACTGTGTTTACGATTCCACAAACATCTTTTTTTCCATTTATAGCATGCCCCTATGATGATAACATCAGCAGGAAAAGTCACAGTAGTGAGACAACATTCAAACTTCTCATCTTGAAGTATACCCACTTAAAGGGATGTTCTTTTGCATTTTTCCCAGAAGAACTCAGAAATCCCCCTTCTCAAAATTTTACTTGTCAACTTGAATGCACCATAATTTTCAGTACTCAGCATGACTAAAGGCTGGTAATTGCACGCTCTTTGCACAACTGACTGTGAAAGGGCTATCATGTGAATTCTGGGGGGCGTGGTTGCAAATGCATTTGGATTGTGTGTTTCAACAATGTGTTGAGTATGGACTTGACTTCAAGGTGGCCACAGCTCTGATGCTGGAGCCAGATTCAGAACACCATTTCTAATGAGGACAATACAACCAGACAGGCATATTTACAGCTACCATCTGCGGCAGCCACTCCATCTTGCCATTCAAACAGCCAGAAACACCAGTGGGAAGCAAGGCTTAGCCATAAGTGGATTAACAGCATGATTCTGGTCAGCAGAACAACACCTTTACAACTGATGTCCTGCAAGGTGATCTGTGCTTGACAGCGAGACACAAGCAGCAATGGTGACATCAGAACCCTTGGTGCCAAGACATTTTTTTTTTCAAAATTGTAAAGACTTTTAATGTTTATTTCTTTCATTGTTCAGTATACAAAGAAATTCACAGCTTCAGTAAGACTGAATCCATAAATAGGCACATCAAGAGAATTTTCAAAAGCTTTTAGTGCAATAATCGTACTCTTTATACATTTATTTGTTTTCAATATTAACCACAGGATTTGGCACAGGTGAAGAAGCGAACAACTCTAGAAATGACAGATTGCATTGCAATACTGAAGTTGTGACTGACTTCTATTGTAACACAGCAGTCCTACTTTTTAAAATAATATGAAGGGCGTCAGAGAAAAAAAGGTATATCCCAAAAACTACTTTTACGAAAATGGAGCTTTGATGTCAATTCTGATCGGCCACAGAGTCAAGCTCTCTTATCAACGTAGAGCAGCTGCTTCAGCCTGCTTGAGAATTACCTGAGTGCCCACGACCGTCACCTGGCTTTGCCGTCATATGACTGCTTGACCGGTAATATGCGGGCTTATTTAAGCCTGCATCCTGAGAACCAGCTCCACGCCCCACTCACTTGACAACACTTCTCCACCCCAGCTCCACCCGTCAAGTATAGCATTCATTAATCCTGTTTTGTTTTGACTAAGTTCCCAATCAATGACAATGTCTCCTCCTTTAGATGGTACTGTTGTTGTAGGCTCTGTTCTGTGGAGGGGGGAGTTTAGTTGCAGCTCCCTGCCTTCGAATCCATGCTTGGACGGGCAGGGATCTCTCAGGACAGAGCCATTTGGCCAAACCCAGTGTATGCCTCTATGCATTTAATAAATCTTTCCTTTTTTGACAAAGTGGTTCCATCAGAGATCAACATTTTTATCTTCCTCAACCACGCTGTCATACTAATGTTAACTTCAATTAATAAAGTAAATAATAGTAATTTAATCTTAATCAATATTAAATAACAAAGTAAGACAAGGTGACTGAGGAAGATAAACGTTCATTTTCTCGAAAATAGTTAATGGGATGTCTTGTTTTACCCCGAAATCCTTCATATGTTCTCAAGCAGTCAGCCATTCATACCTTCAGCTGTTTCCATTTTACACATTCAGACATCAATAAGCAAATGTTCAGACCCGCTCATAGGTTTACATACCCTAGGCAGAATTTGTTAGATGTGCTCCCTTTTTTGGAAAATATGAGTGTAGTCACAAAGCACATTTCTTTCATTTTTTAAAAGTGATCCGTAGGGGTGTGGGGATACAGTCAACTCACAATATGGTACGATAGATACAACAAGGCTCAGGGTTCAATAAACTCACAATATGTGTACAGGACTAGGAAAAGGGGTCACTTGGGATTTTTTTCCATTCTGAGAATAAGGGGGTATCTCAGTGATATCCCAGCACTACTGTACTGTCAATTTACAACACTTTGCTGTGCACAAATTCACCCAATTTTTTTCTCAAAATGAAAAAACTTGGATCACTCTTTGATTTTGTTGGAAAATCTCAATTTTCATAAAATGACCCAAGTGACCCCTTTTCCTAGTCCTGCACACATATATTCAACAAATTAAGAGTGACAACAAACTAAGGTATCATAATTCTTATTAATTCCTTCTTAGGCATGGCATTTTTTCAAGCCATTTCTTCTTTCCACTAATTCTGCAGACTCCAGTGCCAAAAAAAAAAAAATTCAAAATCTTGTGAATTAACCCCTTCCCTACCAAGGACATACAGAATTTGTAAGCACAGTCTCATATATCTGTAGAAAGCGTGAGTTCTGTGTAAGTCGAGCACAAACTATACTATATTTATGTGAATACCATCCAATGGCTTCCCTGTGCAATTGCTATAAATGCATCAATTACCAAAATGCATTGTGCTAGCTCAATGCTCCAGACATGCCCTCAACCCCATGAGGATCTGACGTATAGCTGTAATAAATAGCATTACACTGGAGCACCATTCACTTTGCATTGCAAAAAGGACTGGTCATAATGATAACGGCGAGTTTGTTCTGCGACCAGGTGCTCAAGCAACAAGAGGGCCCGAACTGGAGGTTATATTTTTCAACGGATCACATAGTCAGCTACAATTTAGTTTGCACAGGCACATGCCCCTGGCCGACCAGTAGTGGCCTCTAAAGAGCAATGAACTAAAGAATTTTAACATATGGTTGTAACTGCCTTGAAGCCTTTTGTCCCTGGAGAGGCTGCGCCAATTATTGCCTTGCCCATGCAGACCTCTGGCCATTGCCGGTAATGGCGTGGCTGGAATTCAAACGCCTGACCACAGGGCTCACAAACAAACATCTTAGCTGTGAGCCACCTGGAGACCAGTCATACTGTGTTTTTGTGTAGCAAAATATCGGGCCACAATGCATTGTTCCACTTGAAGGGTTGACTTAGCCTTGGGTTTTGCATCGAATTACTGGTGCCACTGCAGGGTCACACAGCCCCAAAAGCAGAGAACCACCTTCATGCTTCAGGGTAGTGATGGCGTATTTCTCTTCATATGATTATAAGTTTGGTCTCATCCCTCTGAATGACTTTATTCAAGAAATCATTAGATTCCTCAATATTCTGTTTGGTAAGTTGCAAGGTATCTGGTTTGTGCTATGGGTGAAAAAATAGCTTTTTTTTAGACAACTCCTCCATATAGATTTTTAATTAAACAGTTATCTCAATGTTCTTCAGCGTGTATGAACAGGCTCAGCGTACAAATACAAATATTTGACCAAGGCATATAAACTTTGGACCTGAGAAATGTTAATTATCATGGTTAATACAATGAATTCAGTGATGATTAATTTGAATAAAAAAATGAATACGAATTAAAAAAAATGTGTTCAGTCATCGTTCATATTTCCTAAAATTGGCAGACATCAAACAAATTCTGACAGAGATACGTAAACTTATGAGCAGGGCTGTAAAACAAATGGTAAGAGAATGTTGGTGATGTAAACTTATAAACTTTAGTGCCATTACTTAAAGGGGAACTCCGGTGTGAAATTGACTTGGGGTGTAATGAAACATGATAACGTTAATGGGCCATAGCATTGCCATGGAAAGAAATCGCTATTTTTACATCATTAGCAAAGCTCAAAGTAGCTCCACACTTCATTGGTAGAATTCCCAGGGCCCTGACATTTAAAACGAGGCACTGAGAACTTTGAAAATGCATAGGCAGTTTATTAAAAAAGACTGTTTATGCAGGCAGTACCTTGAGGTAGTTTCCTGTCGCCGCCATCTTGAAAGTCACGATAAGTCGATTGACAAGCATGAACGAATAGGTAGGATCATAGACTGTATAAAAAGATGGACGAAGCAACGGTGACGTCACCCATTGGTTTCAGCATACCATTTAGGAAGCCTCAATTTTGGCAATTTGAACGGCACCATTTTGTCATTTTGAAACCGGATGTGATTCCTACTGGACGAGAGAATGAATTGAAGATCCGGGGAGGACCGTGGCTCTGGATTTGACCGTATCGGACGAGGACCAGAGGATAGCCACGCCTCTAAAGCATATTCTGGCTTTATCCTTTATTCTAGCCTACTTGGGACCATAATTTACAAAAATCAACGTCACGATATATCGAAGGAGACTTGAAACTAGCGATAGATACCATAAAATGATGTGGAAAATCATTAATGAAATAATAAATCAGGTGGGAAAGTAGGGTCATTTTCTCATAGACTTCAATAGCATTGAACTTCTCTCTGCAACCACCGACGTCGCCATCTGCTGGCCATTGAATATAATGCAGATTTTTGAGATTTCCGCATCGGCCTCACTTTTCAGACCCAGGTGCTGCCTCCATCTTTTTATACAGTCTATGGGTAGGATAGGGGAACAGATTGCAATCTATTCGCTCGTGCTCTTCAATCGACTTATCGTGGCTTTCAAGATGGCGGCGACGGGAAACTACCTCAAGGTACTGTTTGCATAAACAGTCTTTTTTAATAAACTACCTATACATTTTCAAAGTTCTCAGTGCCTCATTTTAAATGTCAGGGCCCTGGGAATTCTACCAATGAAGTGTGGAGCTACTTTGAAACTTGTTAATGATGTAAAAATAGCGATTTCTTTTGCATGGCAATGCTATGCCCCATTCACTACCATTGTAAGCCTGTTGGGAGCTTCGGCTAAAAAACCCTGTATTTTGAAATGTTGGGTGTGTACAGAGGTGGGGTATTCGATAAAAGTTAGTACTCGTTATCATGTTTCAATACACCCCAAGTCAATTTCACACCGGAGTTCCCCTTTAATAGGATTGCTTTCAAATACAACATTGATCAGATAAACAAAGGAGGCCATAGGGTAAAGTTTGACAATTCACCTTCTGCAGGCATTCAGACTTACACAACCGCTCCCCTGCCCACTCCAAAAAAATTTAAAAAATAATTAAAAAAAAGAAATTTAGCAAAAATAGGGATATCATGTGAAGACAAACGGGGGCACATCCAAAGCCTTTATAAACAGTGACATCTGCTGGATATATCACACACTGCACCTTGGGATCCCACTGTTCCAAATTTGCTCTGAACATGTAGTCACATAATACAATTTCTGACAGAAATGAAAGAAACATTTCTCTTTGGTCCGCAGCAAAATGTTAAAAAGCTCCTGCTATGCACAGAAACTGAACAGCAGCAAAAAACAAAAACAGTTTAATGAGGCAATAAACCCACTCCAGCCCTGAGAATAGAAAGCCCAGTAGAAAAGCACGAAGAAATGTTTCCCGTCCTCAAAATTTGGTCTCATTTTCCCTTCCTCTCATCTCCTGCCAGAAAGTAGGGGTTGTCTTGGCCTTCACACAAGTCGGAGTACCTGGAAAGGCTTTTGCCCTTGAAGGTCCTCATGTCTGCCCTGAAGATATCATAAGATGGCATCTGAAAAAACACACCAGTAGATTTGTTTTTACATTTGGGCTTTGTCATACAACCCCATTTCCAAAAACATTGGGACACTGTGTAAAATGTAAATGATTCACACAGACTGCAGGGAAGTACAAATATTTCTCACCGCCCCATTGCCATTGCTTTTCATTTCCGGATCATTCCTGCTCTCAGTCAGCTCAATGGGGGTGAAGTCCCAGTCCACATGCGCTCGGGGGAAAGGGATGAGGTCCTTGTTGCCCCAACCGCTCTGAAAGTCTTCTTCAGAGTAGGGGCTGCTGATACTGCGCTTCTCCTGTCTCCTGGTACATGAACAAACCACCATGTCAGGGCCAACCCAAAGGGACCATTCAGAGACCACAGTTCTGCACATTCCAGAAATGGTTCACTCGGTACTGATTTAGACAGCACGTTGAGGAAAGCTACACTGGCAATTTGTTGCACTCTGTCTGGGGAAGATATTCACGGCATCTTCACAGGAAGAAGTTGGTGAACTTCTTCCTGTGAAGATGGCGTGAATATCTTCCCCAGACGGAGTGCAACAAATTGCTGCCATGCATACTGCTCCTCTATGACAGACTCAGATTTGAGTCAAAAGTAGTGGACGTAGTTTGTCAATGAATGATATTAAGTGACCTCAAAACATACAGCGGAATCAGTTTGCATTAAAACCACTGAATAATGAATGAACCACATTAGAAGTGCAGATGGTAACTTCAATAAATTTCAATTTTTTCATTTTGCTGAAACTGTCACTTCACACTGACTGCAGCACATGGGTCATTCTCATAATATAGTGAAAAACCTGAACCTTGACTTTCAGGCCATAACACAATTGATTTTTTTTTTCAAAAAATCACACATAACAGACATCACTGTATAACTAAATACACTTCACAAAAATATAAACACCCCATGTAAATTATTTATGTAACATGAAATGTGTTATCCTAAATGAGCTGATAATGTCTTAAATGTGCAAAATGGTTATTTGTCTTGATTTGTATCCAATATTTGTGTTCATCTCTGCCAGTGAGCACTTGCTCAGTGATGCATTGATTCCACCCACAACACAGGTGTGGCATGTGCAGACGCTACTCAAACAGCGTGAACAAAACTCAGACACTCCCTAAAACAGGGGACAATAAAAGGCCACCCCAAAATGTCAAATTTCATCAAAGTCACCATGCAACAAATGTCGTAAATCATGCGGGAATGCGCCATAGAAATGCTGGATGCAGGAATGTCCACCAGAGCGGTTGCTGCATAGCTGAATGTTCACTATCAGACAATTGGGTGTTTAAGAGTTTGTTTTAGACAGACTGGCGTTACAGCAAATCGACCTCACCCTCGTCGTCCACGTGTGACCATACGAGCACAAGATCGCCACATCCGGCTTCTCAACTTACGTGATTGCCTCAGATCAGCAACACGGACAGCAGATGAAACTGTTGGTCTGCACAACAGGCGTATCACACCTCAAACTGTCCAGAACCACCTGAGAGAAGTGAACCTACACGCTCGTCGTCCTCATCGTGATCCCAACCATGTCCACGAGTATCCCTGATTGCCATACACCATTATCTTGCTTTAATGAACAGTAATCTGTTGCATATTGAACAATAAAATTAATTGTGTATGACTTATATATTGTAAAACCCTTAATGCTAATTAAAGTTTAAAAGTGTCAAATGGGGCGTTAATATTTTTGTGAAGTGTATATTCCTAAGCAATAAAAAAATAGTTTGAGTCTTCATTGCTCTGTAATTTAAAAAAAAAAAATTTGTTTAAAAATGCCAGGAGCTGGAAAAAATAGCTCGTCCCGACGAGCCAGGTCTAATGCATTAGAGGCATTTGTAGACATTGAAAATAAAATTTCTTCTTAATTTGAAAGTCACAGTCTAAACATAGATATGAGTTCTATAAATTATGTGCATGAAAAGAATGAAATAAGTATTAAATAATATCATATTTGTCCCTGCATTTCATGTGTTTGGTGTTACCATGTGTTATTGACTCTTATTTTGAAATGACAAAAAGTTGTGTAAAAGTGCTGCCGGCGTCAAAGCTCAGAAGAATGAGAGGCTGTTTCAACGGGGGGCATGTTCAAGATCGAAGGGTCTCATGCCTAGGTCTCGCGAAGGCAGACTCTGAAGGTTTGACAACTCATGAGTTCTTGCGCTTTTTCCAACATGGCTGCCAACTAAGGTCTGCATCAAATTTCTCGGAACAAGCTGTGACAATGCTAGATGCCATCTTGAAGAGCCAGGTGAGACTGTTCGCAGATGCTCTTGCTTGTCTTTGCAAGACCAAAAGTAGTTTAATCGTTCAAGAGCAAGAACTCATAGGCTCTCGCTCGACCCCACGATCTTGAACAAGCCCTGGGACATGGTGAGTTTCCCTCCACACTCAAAAACGTAATAAATAACTTGTTAAAAAGTTTTGAATGTGGTAAATTTTAAATGTTATTGTTGTTGCATCTTTTAATGTTCCTGTAAAATGTTTTAACAGGAAAAAAAGAATTTCATGGAATAATTTGTGAATATTGTTCTGATAAACATGAGCTTTGAGACCCCGTTGATACTATCATAGAAAATGATCTTTTAAGAAAATTTGTCACTGGTGTTCTTGTCACATGTGTAACAGCTTGCGCTTGCAACACCCATGACTTAAAGTAATGGCATCTCATTGCAGATTAAGAATGTGGGTATTTGAAAACAAATTTTATGACAGTTACGCTTTCCAGACAAACTCTACTGCATTATATCTCACAGGAACAGCAAAGTTTCAACAAAGAAACAAAAAATGCAGTTTTAGAATGGCTCCACGGCAGAAACTGCATCATATTTCTCCTAAGGATGGATGTGAATCCTGTTCATAGGGCAGCTTATCTTCAACAAAGAAACAAAAAATATGTGAAAATAATTGTGTTTTATGAATGGTGCTCCAAAATTACAAAAATTGACATCATGCATGCATCATATTTCTCTGCTTTCGAAAATTCATACTATAAGGTGTACTTTTTCATGGCTAGGCATAAAATGCAATAGGCGGCAGCTTTATTTACAAAATCAAATGTTTTTGAGCAATGAAACAAACTCCTATTAAACATCCCACCACCACGAAAAGGGAACCCCCAGGACGAGGTTCCAGGGGCACAGTTTAACAATGACACAGACTGTCACAGTGTTAAACTCAAGAGTTTGTTTCCAAAAAAGCAACAAGTGCCAAAATTACAAAAATTGAGATAATACCATAGAGCAATTGTCCTGTGCTTCTTACACAAGGTACAAAAATCTGCTTTTAGAAATTCATGCTATAAGGTGTATTTTTTCATGGCTTCAAAGTTTTGCTCATTGATTTCTTCTGAAAGCAGAAAGCGATGGATAAGCGTGTTCCTATTACTACACCCCTGTTGGCTAAAGTTTGTGTTTTTCTATAAAATGCAATAGGCACCCACAAAGAAAAGGCTGATTTACTCAAAATGGGTAAAATGGATATATTGAGTTTTGGAAACAAACTCATTGATTTCTTCTCTGAGAAGAGAAACGGGATTATGCGTGTTCCTAGAACTTTCCATGAAAATTTTGGGAACCCCCAACAATGAGATAGCCGACTGACAAAAGAGGGGGAGTGACTAGTCATTAACATGGTAACATTCTTTTTTATGCCACTTATCAATAATTTTAAATTGATTGTAGACATAGCGATTTTATAGTTGATCTCATCGTTTTCTTCTTGAATTTATAGCAACTAAATGGATTTTTGAGCTGAAAGGCAACGTGATGATATGGCCTGAGTCTGTTAGGGATCAGGCTATTATTGAAAAGTGTGATTCCACTTCAGAGACATTATTTCCCTCATTAACCCATTAATGACCGCCATCCCATTTTTTATTCGGAATGCTGTTAGCTGGAAATGCATTTTCAACCTTTGTAACTTTTTTTAGTGAATGCATTGGAAACATATGTCCCAGACAGCATAAGTCTGCAGTAGGTTAATCAAGGGAGGTAACTCTCATCCAGGAAAAGTGCTTATGAGAGTCGTCTCCTTTACAGCAGTGGTGGGTCTTGGTAGCTTATAATAGTATTTGCATGAATTTCTTGAGTCTGTATTGACTTTGAATGTATATGCCACGCTCTAAAAGTGTGTGCCATTTTTTTCTGAGAAACATTTTTAAACAACACTAAGAACAAAAATTGGAGATTATCTAAATTATCTCAATATGTTTTTTCCACTGAATGATAATTTTTTTTAATGCTTTCAATGATCTGTGTACATTTGTAAAGGGACATACATATTTGGGGTCCCCCTCGATGACAAATAATTATTTCTTGCACCAGAATTTAAGCGCTAGACGTTCATTGTACACCGTATCCGATAATAAAATGTAAATTGTACTCTGAAAAGAAATTTGGGCATTAATGGGTTAAATCATGTTTCCTCTCCAGTTATTTTTAACTCTAAGCTTGTAAGTTTCATCATCTTGGTTTGAAATAATAATCAGTGTTTTATAAAAAAAAAAAAAGAAAAGAAGCTAGGGAAGAAAAGTGGCTAAATACTTTCCGTGGTTTGGCTGATGACTTTACAAGAATACAACCCATGTTTACTGCTCTGCTTAAAACTGATCATTATGATCAGAGATTACGAAATAAAAAAATGATAAATTTCAGATACATTAAAGGATCTAGATCACAGTTAACAGAGTATATTGGAAAGAGTCTTGGAAAATACAAAATGAAGGGCCTGATCTGGGGCTAGTCATGCGGGATGTGTGATGGATAATCTGGTTTTTATCTTACCAGCAGCAGTACAGGATCAATGCCAGCAGCAGAATGAGCAGAACTCCACCCAGAACACATGCAATCACGACCACCGCCAACAGAGATGCTGTACAAAGTCAACTAGAGTCAGACTGTCTTTCAAACACACAAATGATTTTAGTGTAAAGTATCATGAAAAGTTTTATGCCCCGAAAATGTTTTTCTTTATTTTTGCCTATTCGTCACTATGGTCTATAGATCTTTCATAAAATTTACTATAAGGCGCAGACAATGCAAATAATTACAAAAACAGTTTTAAAATGGTCATTTTATTTAATAGAAAGGAAAAAAATGTACCCAACACCAACTGGCCCTGTGTAATTGCCCTATTAGTAACTCAATCAGATTTAGTTTACATTTAATTGATAATTGGGATATAATATACCTGCGTGTCTCCTGCCAGTCTTGGTGAATCTAAACATTACCTAAACAGAACCTTTCCAGCAATGTTAAATAGTCTGAAAGGTCAAACACTATGCTGCAAGAAAAAGCTATTCAGGAAGAGTGGAGAGTTTAATTGAAATATATCAACCTGGAAAGGGCTACAAAGCCATTTCTAAGGCTCAGGGACGCCAGCAAACAGCAGTGAGAGCAACTTTGTCCAAATGGCAAGAATGAAATGTAATTTCTTGAATTTTTCCTGTCAACAATATAAACAATCGGTTTACTCTGATGTTCTATGCAAACTTATGTACTGTACTGTAGGTGCTTGCTCACTTAGATGATAATTTGTGTTTCTCCATGCGTTCATTTTTATGTAGCATGCTATGATTAAAAACATTCCAATTGCTCGAAGCTACCAGATATTAAATGTTATTAAAATACAAAGTGAGGAGGCACAATACCAATTCATGGATTACTTACAATCTTTGCAGTTAAACCCTGCATAGCCAAACGGGCATCTGAAAACATAGGAGAAATGGAAGAGGGTTATCAAACATTGTTACGACCTCTTCATTGTTCCTAAAACACGTCAAAGTGTGTCTTCTATGGCATACTAAGAATTTGAGGCCTCCAAAAACATATATGTATGTATATATATACTATAAATGATTAAAAATCAGTGTGATACAACCCATGAGACACAGATTTGGTATCACACACGTGTGATACAGCTTTCTCGCATCGCGATTGCTCAGATTCTGTTCATTGACAACCATCAACTTATATGTCCACAAAGATAACTTTACCAATTCTGCAGCTAACCGTTCCCCATTGCTGGAGTTGGAGTCTACTTGAGAGTTTATTCAAGTCAATAGGATGAATAATTTGTTAGCTACCACACTATCGCTTTTGACCAATAAAATAATAAGTTACACGCATAACTATTGTCGTAGATGCTTGAATATATTAATGGCGAAAAAGCATTAGCATGCTAAGCCAGCGAATGATTCATCCTATTGACTTGAGTAGACAGGCAACCAGAGGCTAATGTTAATGCAATTTTTCAATTTTCCAAATAATACAATGCTGGCATTTATGGGATAAATAGGATCTCAAATTCGCGATTCCGAGATATCAAAATTATGAAATGCATAGTAATTTTCATTTACTCCAAGCCTTATTACTACTCTCATCTCTCGTTGCATATATTTGATATCTCGGGCTCACTCATGGGAGATTTTCTACATTTATCTATATAAAATGTTCTGTACCTCACCAATTTTCAGTTTACCAGCCGCCACTGCTTAACACTAACTTACAGGGCAGACAGTAACTGGAGCACAAAATTTGAGCTGGTTGGCTCAGAACTCCAACGCATTGACCTTAAAATGAGTGAATATGAGGTATAAGTGCAGTCAGTCTGCTTTGTTTTTCATGGCCCATTAAATCCATATTGCTGGACCAAGTAGAACAGGGGTGTCAGGTTCCAGTTCAGGAGTGCCAAGGTGTTTTCTGGTTTTTAGTGTATTTCCACACTTTTGATTCACATGATTGCCACAAAAATCTGCCCACTTCCTTCCTCAATCATTAATTGGCTGCTGATAGAAAGGACACCTCAAGAGCCCACAGATTCTGTGGCCCTCCGAGAACTAGACTTTGGCATCTCCGAAATAGGATGTTGCAGCCCTTTTCATTCAATGGCCCTTTCCAAAAACTTACAGGCTGCAGTAATCTACAAATAGAGGCCTGTAATTCTGGGCTCTCACTAAAGCAGTGTACAGTATGTGAGTGCTAATAACTTATTCAAATACTCACACAACACACTTCCCTTCTGCTTCCTTCTCACCACTGGGGCATTCTGTGAAAATCAAACATGGTCATCATTACAAAAGAGACACGAGAGGCTCATCAGAGCCCAGAGACACTCACGGCCCTTCTTTGACAACCTAAATGCAGTCAGCAAACGCAAGTGCGTACAATATTGCTGATTAAAATGATCAACTTTGACATTTGTTCACTTATTATAACAAATGCTCATATAACAAGCCAGCAAAGGCACGTTTGTTAAAAAGGTAACATGCTGCATGCCATTATTGTCGAATATCCAACAGTTACATCTTCCAGCAAAGTCAGCGCATACAAAAATTCCTATGTTTACATGTCTAAAGGCGCCATGTAAAAATATATTTTTAAGATCTTTAAAGCAAGATAGGAGTGTGCAAAACTTCCTAGATTGTTGGTTTGTGTGTGCTGGTACTGCAAGTAGCACACTTTGATAGCCAGCACAAATCAATATGATGTGTTTGATGTCGACAGAGGTGAAATTTTTAAAGGGAAAATTCAGGAGGAAAAGACCAGGAAGTGCATGGAATATGTGGATGGGTCAATTTAATAAGTAAAACTCATTTTTCATCATTTAATGCATTCTTGTAAATCTAAAATCCCCCAGTTCAGGGTCCACTTGAACACTATATAAAAGCGGGGCACTAGTTAGGTAAAGTTACTTACTTTCAGTTGCCAACTGTCTTGAGTTTGCAAAGTGGTCAAGCTGAGAACCATAACCTGGTGGCATGTAAAAAAAGTCCTCCACCAGGATGAGAGGAGGATAGGAGTCGGTCTTGTTCACCAGTTAATTAGTTAGCTAGCTAGTTAGCACCGTGGCTAGCTAAGGTAATGCCATCTGTCCTTTTTCAGGTGATCTATTGCAGCATGTCACACGCGAGAAGACAAAAATAGGAATCTAATTTATGCAGTTTTACCCTCGCCTCCTCTTCCTCTCTAAAGTTTTTTTTTTTGCTCCTATTCTTGTGTTTGCTCATTGATGCCTGTGTTTTCAGTAAAGTTACTTAGAAAGGACACCTAACTAATCAAAGTGGTCTGCTTGGACATTTGATCGGTCATCATATTTTGCATGAATCTCAACAAAAAGAAAGCAAACAAATAGGATATTTTTTATAATATTAACTGAAAATATGCAGCTTAACTCCTGTAAATTTTTATTTTAAAAATTTATTATTAATAGGTCTAACAAAAGCCCCTTTGTGAGTAATAAACAGGGACTAATTGAGAATTTAAAATTTTTCATTCTCATGACGAGATCTGTTCAGTATTGGTTCCTTTTATATTGCAAAAAATAACAGAGTATAAGAGCAATTCATGTAAAACTATTTACTGCTCCCTCATTAGCGTTTCACCACTGTGTAACGAAAATTAAGTTTTCCTTCAAACTGCCACACCAATCGTTTTGCCATAGCCGTGTCTTTACTCACCGGAGCCTTATATAAAGAGTTTGGCCGACTACTTGATTGGTGCCATGTTGTTACCCAGCCATAGTAGATGAGCATTAGTGCATGCCTTTAATAGGAGTTTGTGTACTTTATCGTACAAGCATGACACTTCGTTCAAATGTAAAATGTAACATGATTATTTTACTATTTCTCAAATTTGCCTAAGATGGCCAAACTAGAGGACAACTACGAGTTTTGACTCCATATCATTCCATGTTTGTTGTTGCGTTGATGAGCTAGCCAATTAAAGATTAGGTAAGCCTGTATTGATTGGCACTTCATGTATTTTCAGGCAGTAATTTCTCACGGAAGCCTATCTCAATCGATTAACAAGCAATGCTGGACATGGCAAACCCCGCCCCTCGCCCATATCTGTTCAATGAGTTGCTCCACTTAAGCCCCATTCCAACCTTCACGATTTTTTACGCCGATTCACGCTGATGTCAGATCGAGGCAAGTCATGGGGGTGTCGTAGTTGTAACGGGGGGAGTCCTGAACAGTCGCAAAAGTTCGCAACAAAGTTGTCGTCTCGTTTTCGTTGTGGCGCAAGTTTAAAAATATTCAAAAAAATCGTGGTGGTTCGCGAGCTCGTCATGGATCGTCATATGTCTTAGCAATGTTGTAGTGGTGTCATAATGGTGTCCTGACAGGTCATATTAGTGTCGTGATGGTTCATGAATATTCCTATGCAATCGTCTTGTGGAAAATGGTCACGAATGTGGAAGATGTAGTCACGATATGCTACGAATGCCCACAACATAACACAATGTAAACACAAACGGAATGAGACAGACCCACGATGAACAAAAATAATGTGATGTCAAACGGCTTGGATGCAAATGGACACGACGCCACCACGACTCTATCACGAATGTGCCACGAAGTCAACATCGTGGCTGTGACAGAATTTTGTGCTTTTTCAGGCGGACGGATCACGACTCACTACGATAATAGGTCTTGGTACATCAGCATGAATCGGAGTAGAAATCGTGAAGGTGGGAACGGGGCTTTATTGGGTACAGGTGCTCTTGAGTTTGACTTTTCAAGGTCACTCACGGTCTAAGGTTATGATATAATTTTAAGAGGTCGTCCATGTGATTAACTTCCTAAAGCCCAATGGCCCCTCATGGAAATGTCAGCATAACAGGATTTTTTTGTGGCGTGTCTTCAGCCTCTGACCCTTAAATTACTTTCAAGCTGTTCCTGTTTAAGATCGCTTGATTAATAATCACGCAATTTATTCACAGAATAATCAAGGCGAATATATAAGCCAGTAATTATTAAGAAACTATCAAGCGATCACCAATGGGCTACGTTGACAACGTGCTTAATAGTGATATTGTAGGGATGGGAAAAAACAGTATTCAACTCTGGTCCTGGCAGCTGGTGAAAAACTGGCATAGAAATCTGTCTCTGCCGGTATAATCAGATTTTACACATGCAGAAAAATTGAGCCTGGCATGTCCTGGTCTATATTAATATTCCAATGCAAAGTCATGTGCAGATTGGTCAGCTTCTGGTTTTGAACCATAGTGGCAATTATGATTATTAAAGCTAAAAACCAAAATCCTCACTTAATTGTACACTGAATGACTGAAAGCCTGATAATTAAATGTACTCTAATATGCAACAGTCCTGGGACCCTAGATTTTGATAACAGTGTAGCAGGGGAAGGAAAGCTTAAAGTTCAAAACCATGGTACTGGGACAATGAAAGGTGTTCAAAAGCTTGACTATGCTAAAGATCAATGAACCAACTAATCTTCATTGTTTTCAAGGGGTGGTGTGACTATGGATTTGAATTTGCTTCTTCGCATTCAATTTCAAGATTCCAGTACCCCAGCACCTGGAAGATTCCCAAAGTATACTTACGTGCACAGATTGTTTTTGAGTAGGGTGTGCTCAGGTAGCCAGGCTTGCATGTGCATGTTGCTATACCATCTTCACCAAAGTTGCAGTTTGTTGTTGTCACATCACAAGGGGCAGGATCTTGGCTGCACAAGTCTGTACCTGCAAGCAAGAGAGGCAAGCACAACTCACTGGGTGCATCTCAAAGCGTAGGCTGCAGCCTTCGAAGGCTGTATTTTTAGGGGTTGTCACTTAATTCCAGCCACCAAACTGACATGGCGTCATTTCATCTCTGTTAAATAGCTTTAATTTATGTGAGCCATCTCTGGTTTCCCTAATCCTTTCCTTTTTTTTTTTTTTTTTATAACATATTGAGTCTGCACCTATTTAATATATCATTGTTGCTAATAAGAACTAATGCCCTCTTAAAAGAGGCTCATTATTTATTTATTTAGTTTTTCTCTACACTTTCTGTTGCGACTGCTGCTCGGAGCTCCTTAGGTTTATAAATAGTGGTTTCTGTGCCACTGTCTCGGCAGTAAAAATTTTTATTGCTATATAGGCAGTAATCGGGCAATAGGTAGGGGTCAAAATACGGCCAGCACTATGTGACAGTTGCAGCATGATCGCACTGCTGGAAAGAGATTTCCAGAGTGAGTTCTTCTGCCATGGCTGCCAGCTTTTTGAGCATCTAGAGTGCAAGATTCTTGGTCTTGAGAGCCAATTAGTGGCACTACATAATTCACAATTTGTAGGGTTCCAGGAGGAACTAAGTAGAATCTCGAAAAAGGGAGATGAGGGGCATGCCACAGCTGGGATGGGGGACCCCAGAGCAAGCAGGGAGATTAAGTTGGGTAACAGTACAATGTCAGCGGAGGAAAGGGCGTGCATGCCGCATAGCGGCAGTTTCTCCAGAGGTTGAGGTGTCCAATTGATTCCAGCCCTAGCAGGAACTCGACTTAGCTCCTGACCCTGAGAGTGGTAGGACTGATGAGCCTCAGGGCACCCTGACGGCCTTGTCCCCCTAATTAAGGAACTTTGTTATAGTGGGGGATTCAGTTATGAGAGGGGTAGATAGCATAGTCTGTTCGCGTGACAAGGAGTCTCGTACGGTGTGTTGCCTGTCTAGTGCCCAGGTAAGAGACCTGCTGGAGTGTGCAGACATAGGTAAAGGTAAATTACCGGTCAAAAGTTTTAGAACACCCCAATTCTTCCAGTTTTTTATTGAAAATTATGCAGTTTAATGTCTCATTGTACTCTAGAATAAAAGCATAGACATTATAGAACGAAAAAACAATTGAAGTTAAAAAGTGAATCATGGAATCAATTTATAAACCAAAATGTATTCTAAACTTTTGACTCAAAGTAGCCACCTTTGGCAGATATAACAGTTGAACACACTCGTGGCATTCTTTCTACAATGGAAATCAATTATTCTTCAGAAAGTTCTTCCCAATTCTGTTGCAGAAGTTCCCATAAATGTATGGCACTTGTAGGTTGCTTTCCTTTAACTCTTCTGTCCAGTTCATCCCAAACCATCTCGATGGGGTTTAAGTCTGGAGACTGTGCTGGCCGCTCCATGTTTTCAAGCTTACCATCTTGTGCTTTTTTCATAAGGTAGTTCTGACAGAGCTTGGACTTATGTTTTGGGTCATTATCTTGCTTAGTAGGATGAACCCCTGACCAACTAGATGCATACCAGAGGGTATTGCATGGCGCTGCAGAATGCTGTGGTAGCCGTTTTGGTTCAGGGTGCCTTTCACTCTGTACAAGTCACTGACCCTGGATCCACCCTGAAAAAATTGAGACTTTGGATCAAAGTAAAAAAATTGCATCAACTTGTTACAGCTAATTTTTTAGTTTTTCTCAATTGAAAAAAATTACCTTTTTAAATTTTTTTTTTCAATTGAGAAAAACTAAAAAATTAGCTGTAACAAACAACTTTTTACTTTGATCAAAGTCTCAATTTTTTTTCAGTGAAAACAACCCCAGACCATCACACTTCCTCCTCCATGTTTGACAGTTGATGTCACACACTGAGGAACCATCCTTTCACTTACTCGACGGCGTACAAAAAACCTGGGTGAGCTTACCTTTTGTTTAAAATTTCTGACAGTTCACCACTTACCCTTGTACCATTTCAAGGTATTCATTGGACTGGAACTGCATAATTTTCAATAAAAACCTGGAAAAATTGGGGTGTTCTAAAACTTTTGACCAGTAGTATAGGTTTGTGGAATTAGCAGAAAAGATTAAGGGCAGATCCTTCACGGTAGTGTTCCTCAGGATTCTACCTGTACCACATGCAAGCAGAGGAAGTCCGAATTTTTTTTGGAGGATTAACACATGGCTACGAACCTAGTGTAGGAAAGAGGGGTACAGGCTTATGGGCCAGTGAGACTATGTTTTGCACAGACACAGACCAGCTGTGACCAGCAACAGACTGAAGCAATGACCAACTAGAAAAGTGAAAAAAATGACATTAATCCATCCTAGAAACCCCACTATTTTTTGCTGGATTTTTCTCAGATTGGGAAACAGACTGTGTAAACACTATGGACGAAGCTACTGTGATGTCAGCCATTAACTTTCCATGAGCTTGGGAAAATTTGAGCACACCAATGTTCAGTTCTCTTGCACCGCTATGTTGCACAATGTGCAGTCAGTGTCTGCAAAGTGCAACTAATAAGTCTAAGTCATCCTCTTAGCATGTTACAGGCAGTGACATAACCAGCTCCTGCTTCATTCACAAAACATTTCTCTGTTGTCCACAAAACATAGAGACGACTGAAGAACAGGTAACTTTTGACTAGCCCAGCGTGACCCTGGTGAGCCATGTCTCTGAATGACACTTGGAAATGAGCCTCAAAAACACTCACTGAGACTGGTTGGAGGAACCTCTATCAAAAATCACAATTTGCTATGTTCTATCATGTAGACACATACATACCATTGAATGCTGCTCCTGTCAGCAAATCACAATTAGCTGCACAGTTTTGGATGGCCCGCGTTATGGCTGCACTTGCCATCTCCTTGGTGATGTTTGAGTTCCGGGAAAACACATTGTTCACAGTGGCCACTACGCTCCCTTGCCTGGACAAACATTATTAAAAACAGTCATTTTAGTTAAAACTACGGTCCAAATGCATGAGGACTTGGAGTAAGGTAATAAGATTGTACAAGCTGCTGGATGAAAATCTGAGGATACTTTGAAAGCAGCTTGATTTATTGTTTACCATTTCAACAGTATATGAAGGATAGATGTCACCTGAGCTCCAACACGACTGAGCGGACATAACCTGGTTCGCCTTTCAGAGCTTCATTTAGCTGTAAGATTGTGAACAAAGGATAATCAAACACTGCCACAAACATCTCCCATGGGGCCAGGTAGCATTTTCAAAATCTACATTTGCAAGTATTGCACACATGAAATTAAATCAAAGAGGATAGTTGCATTACCTCTCTTGAACTTGAAACTCAATTAATTTGATTATACTCGCACAGTACTTAAGCAAGTTGTATGTGCAAGCATTGTGACGTACCGTTTTTGAGATATTATTTGCAATTTCCAGAAATATTCTGGATGACGAGTTAGTCATTTCATCTTGAAACGGTCTTGAAGTAAGACGAAGCTGTCCTGGAAAGACTTTTGCTGGAAAGGACATACATTGGAAAATGTGTGTGGGTCTGTAATAAAGTCAGTATACACTACTGAAAATGCCTGTTTTAACTACATAGATGATTATACTTGATTTTTTAGCAAAAGAAAATGTGTGATGGCAAATTTTTTGTCATCTTGTCCATCTGGTTACAGACAGGAGACAAATAAAATGCATAAAAGGTGCTGGGCCATCATATATATAGTGCTGTGACAAGGTAGTTGCCCCCTTCCCAAATTTTTATATTTTTGCTAATTTGTCATATTTAAATATTTCATATTGTCCAACTAATTTGCATATAAGACAAGGACAATGTGACGTAACAAAAAAAAAATCAGTTTTAAAGATGATAGACGCAAGATTGATGAGATTCAGAATGTTTTACCCCCATCTAGAGTGACTGAGGAGAGCTGCAGTCAAGAGCTTTTTGAAGCTCACTCTCTCTCTACAAGTTGCAAGGAATGTTAGTTGATTATTGGTGATGAGTTTCCTTTATAAACCATCTAGGCTATGTCCTGGGCTATAAACATAAACATACCTGAGCAATTAAGAAAGTTTATCATGTCTGAGCATCGTTTTCTTGCAACTGTTAGCTAACACTCATTCCACTATGTTAGGCTACAGGCTACCAAAAAGTATAACAACCTTTCAGTGGCTTAAAAAAGTTAGCTACGATGTTCCAGGAATGAAATCCTTGTGTGTTTTCTCCATAAAATGTTCTACTATTGCTGAAATTCAAGTAGTCAACAACCAGTGGCGGAAACATCAGGGTAGAAGCTGCACTTGGGCCCGCATGTAATGGGGATCTGCCGACAAGTTATCCCCACTGAGGCCAAATGATAATTGTGGCAGTAATAAGTTAAAGAGAATATAATGTACCTTGTCTATATGTGATGCGGTTTGCAGAAAGCAGAGAAATTACATTACATTAAGTATTTGGAATAGTTGTTCTTCAGCTTTATGAAGAACAGCAAACCAAACAAATCTCGGCCGTGGGAAGTAGCATTTTTTACATTTCAATCCTTCAATGTTTAATAATAATTTAAACATGTATTTAACATGGGGCCTTCGTTAGACCTACTTCAGTTAATTTAATTTTTTTATTGAAATTGACGGCAGCTAGGCTGCATATTTTGTGTTTATTGATGGAAAATATCCTCTTGCTTTCTTTTTGTAGATATTTATGGGAAATATGACAACCAATGAAATGTCCAAGTAAACTATTTTGATAAGCTAGCTAACTTTTCTCAGCAACTTCACTGAAAATGGACTCTTAGAACAAAACAAAAATGGGAGAAAAAAGAAAATAGTGCGGAAGTTGAGGCGAGGGTGAAACTGCAAAGATTCCTATTTTTGTCTCAGTGTGTGATGTGCAGCAGTAGAGCACCTGAAGAAAAACAGACAGCGTTACCTTAGCTAGCCAGGGTGTTATCTTGCTAGCTAATTAACTGGCTAGCGAGACCGACCCTGTCCTCAGACTTTCTTTTACATGCCAATGGTTTAATGTTTCTAGCTTGACCATTTCCCCTATGTAAGACAGTCAGCAACTGGATGTGAGTAACTGGCTCATCCAGTATTTCTTTGTCGTTTAAGTAGACGGTTAATTGGAAATTCAACATTAACAAGAATGTGTTAGCTAAATAATGAAAAATTTGAGTTTTGCTCTGCTTTTAAATTGAGAGGGGTTTGAAAATTCCTAGTGTTAAAAGTCAGACCTAAACAGTTTTTTGTTTGAACACTGTTCAATGTAAAGATGTAAAATTGCATTTAACTATGGGGACTTCCACTGTCTTACCACGCCACCCTGCCAAGACCCCTTGCCCCCACCCTTCACCACCCCATGTAAAATTTTCTAGATCCACCTCTGGCAAGGGCACAAATCTGCGATGAATACCTGAGATTTTTAATCACTTAAATGCCACTGCATCAAGAATAGTGATTTATCTATAAATGATATAAGCACATGGGCTCAGGATTACTTTGGCAAACTCTAGTCAAGTTCCTCAATATGTAGTTATATCCACAAATGGAAGTTCACACCGAACTATGCAAAAAGGAAGCTTCATGATAACAGAGTCCAGAAGTGCCGTAAACTTCCTTGGGCTCAGAGACATCCGTGATGGCCCAATGCCCAGTAGAACCATGTATTGTGGTTGCAGTAATCAATATTTGAGGCCTTTTTTGGTGCCCTGGACCAAAGAAGAAAAGGACCATTTAGACTGTTTGCAGCATCAAGTCCTAAGGCCATGCTCTTTCACGGTACATGACTGTCAGCGCCCTTGGAAGGGGTAACTTGCACTTTCGTCAAGGCATCATTTTGGAACAATATCTTTTCCAGGGATGCCCAAGCATATGTCCGCAAGACAATGCAATTCCGCATTCTGCATGCATTACAAAGGCATGGCTGTGGGATGTTGGACTGGCCTGCCAGCAGCCCTGACATGTCCCAAATAAAAAAACACCTCACCTCTTGAAATGCAAAGTGAGAAAACAAAGACATGTTTGCTGGAAAAATGGGGGATAAATTAAGCCTGAATCATGTAAGCATTTGGTGTCTTCAGTCCCTAAGCATTTATTAAGTGTTGAGAAAAGGAATGGCAACATTGCAAAGTGGTAAATACTTTACTGTCTCAACCTTTCAAAAAATGTTGCAAGAATGAAAATTGAAATGTGTTTATTATGAGAAATGAATAAAATGTCACGTGATGAAACATTACATAATGTGCTGTTCTATTCTTTTTCACACAATACAGGTAAAAGATATTTTAAATATTACTGTTTTCAGTTTTCATTTTAATTTAACATACTTTTCCCAACTTTTTATGATTTGGGGGTGTATTTTTAAAATTAATTTAATAATTTTGTTATTTAAGGTTGTAGTTCAGTTTTTTAATTATCATTGGATCAAATTAACTCAGCATCTTTGAATAGTTTGATAAATAGTTTGTAAATGAATGGTTATGACTTGCTGACTCCTACCTGGGACACATGACATCTCATTGACATTGAAGAAAAATCCAGGCAGGCAAACGCATCTGAAGGACATGAACAGTTCCTCACAAATGCCGTCAAAAGGACAAGGGTTTGAAAAACAGGACCCTGAAGAAAGAGAAATATAAAACACTCCAGTAAACTAAAGTCAGAGCGAGTATCATCAGTTCACAGAAGAATTTTTAAAGGATTCTTTTGGCCCATTTTCTAATTAAAAATGGTTTCTGACGAAGAACCTCTCTTCATTCTGAATCTATGGGTGGATCTCAAAGCCTAGGCTGCAGTCTTCGAAGGCTGCATTTTTAGGGGTTGTCACTTAATTCCATCCGCCAAACTGACATGACATCATGTCATCTCTGTTGAACAGCAAGTCGTCTTTGGTTTCCCTAACCCTAACCTTAACTCTAACCCCTAACCCTGAACCTAGCCCCAAACATAACCCTAAGCCTAAATTTAACCTTATCCCTAACCCTAGAAGTCAGTTTGACAGATGAAAGTAAGTGATGACCCCTGAAAATGCAGCCTTCGATGGATGCAGCCCACTCTTTGAGATGCACCCCAAGTTAATGGAACCTCCAAGCTAAGTCATTTTCCTGCATTGCTGACTGCTGTGCATCTGAATGAAAATGTCCTGCTAATACTTAGTAAGTATCAGTGAGGAAATAACCGCTTTCATGCATAAGCTGACAGCCGTCAGCTACTCACTTGATTGAATGCAAAATCAGCCGCAATTAATGGCCATCAAATAAGGATTAGTCGTGTAAAACAATATTCTGTCCTCAGTATCCAAGGAAACAGAGGATACCCCAACAACTCCCAGAACCTACACCATTGGCGGCTGGTGAACTGGCAATAGGGGAGGCTCAAACCCTTCCCTTGAAAATAATGATTTTATATAAAATCATTGAAAATAATGAAAATAAGTCCGGAGTCATAACGCAGGTGAAACTGATAAACCTCCATGCACAAGGACTTCAATTCTGTGCGAGAATCTCTGACACATGCGTTGATTGAATAATTGCTGACTACAGGGGAACGTAAATATGCCACTAAAACTCACGCGGAATGCGTGAGAGTGTTTCAATCACAGGTGTAAATTACCATTAATGAAAACTGACCACACCTGTTAATGCTGAGAGTTTTCTGAGTTTCTGTAATGGTAATTTAAATGAATGATTGAAAACATGTCATGACCAATCATTATTTTCGAGGGAAGGGTTTGAGCCTCCCCTATCGCCAGTTCACCAGCCGCCAATGGTGTAGGTTCTGGGAGTTGTTGGGGTATCCTCTGTTTCCTTGGATACTGAGGACAGAATATTGTTTTACAATAGCCTCTTATTTGATGGCCATTAATTGCGGCTGATTTTGCATTCAATCAAGTGAGTAGCTGACGGCTGTCAGCTTATGCATGAAAGCGGTTATTTCCTCACTGATACTTAATTTAAATGAATGATTGAAAACAGGTCATGACCAATCATTATTTTCAAGGGACGGGTTTGAGCCTCCCCTATCGTCAGTTCACCAGCCGCCACTGACCTACACCCCGACTGCACCCACTCATTTCCTCTCACCAAAAACTGTTGTCTCTGAATTCTGTAAAAAGCTAAAAAAAAAAAACCAGACTTTTACGCTTTATTCTTCAGCAGCCACATACGGCCAAAAATAGAAAGGATAACTATATTAGTAACCAACAGTGATATAAACATTATTGGCACCCTTATCTGGAAATTCACTAAGAATTCTACTAAAAAACAACATTATAGAGATGAATTCAAACTGCAGACAGGTGAGAAATATAATTCTTTATGAATGCTTCAATGGAACCAGCAAAAATCATGTTCATTTAATCAAAAAACTATTTCCTCCAAATTAAGGTTTCGCAAATAATGGCAAAGATTACTGCAAATAGAACCTACCTGTCAATGTTCGGGATCTGTATTAATTATTTTTCATATCAGTTTATGCACTTGTTGCCATTTCAGTTATGATTTGTATTGCCTATTTGTTTTCTCACGCCCTGTTCAGTTCCCACGTGCTTTTGTTTTCTCCATCACTCCCGCACTCGGCCACCCCATTCTGTTTATCAATTAGTTCTCCCAGTTCCCCTGTGTGTAACCATGCCCCCAGCGACATTTCACTCCACACGCACACCTGTAATCACTTCCCCATCTCCCTTGGTTTTGCCCTAATATAGCCCTCAGTATGTTTAGTTATTTGCAAGTCTTCTTTTTTTTGCGGAACACATATGCCCCATGAGCCTTTGTATTTTCTGTGAGCTTTTCTGATTTAGATTTTGTTTTGTTTCCACATTTCTCATGATTGCCTTGCCTCTTGTGCACTGAGATTTTTGGTTTGGATTTCATCTTATCTTTTGGATTTATGATTCTGTTCTTCTCTGGACTTGGCAATTTCACTGTTTGGCTTTCGATCTGTAGACTGTTCTGTAACTACGATTTAGATGATTCCTTTAGTGCTGAATTCCTATTGATTGGTCATGAACCTGACTGATTGCCCAAGAGTAAGCTCATAAATAAACTTACGGGACTGATTTCCGATCTGCGCTTGAGTTCTTAGTCTGAGTCCAGTCATGACCAAACTTAAACCAGGACTGAAAATCATTTGATTTCAGTTCATCTAGGTTTTATTGTGTCATTGCGTCGCCACCTGTATCACTAGGGCGTAAAATTGAAAGAACATGCAGGGAAAATCCTTTTGTCATCCAGAGTCATGAAGAGAACAAAAGAACTGGCATTTCAAGAGAGACATAAGGCCACAGACCTTCATAAATATGGTAATGGAAACAGTAAAAGCCACAAAAGATTAAATATAGTAATAGACCCCAAAATGGAGAAGCAAGCGATTACAATTAGCCAGTGCTCTTTTGTATTATGTCGGGACAAACATGCTGAGGTCAGATGAGAATAAATTGAGCGTTTTGGTCAGATACAGCATCACCACATGTGACGTAGACACAAAGATGAATACAAGGAAAAGTGCATCATTCCCATGGTAAAACATGGCAGTGATTTGTTGAGGTTTTTGGGCTGTTTCAGTCATTCCTTAGGAACAGGGGTTCTGAAGATGCCAAATCAATCCCATCCTTGCCTATGTGCACGTGACCCTGAGGAACTGAGTGCCATCCAGACTGAAAAAAATTTCAGTGAAGCAAGACACTTGCATCAATTGGAATTAAACTATATTTCCATTTATTTATATAATTTTGGGACAAAAGTTTCAAGAGAATTTGGCACTGAGGGTCATTCCGTGTCAAAACAGCCGATATTGAGGCACCTTGTACAACGTACATGACACCTCTCAGATTTTGCTCAAACTTAAACAAAACACTCAACTCAAGCAAAAATACTTTATGTTACCAAACTAAAGAATCCAAAATTTCATGTCAATGTCTCTAACGCTTTTTGTGTGGCAGCCTCTTGAAATTTGGGTGCCACACCCCGTTTTGACTTGATGTGAATTGGTTAATCCATTTCATACCATTTTGTAAGGACCATAACTTCTCATGTAATAGAGATATGAAGCTAAAATTTGATATGCTGGTGTATTCTAGCCCATGTATCAGGATTCTGCAGCCAGAATCACCATGAGACATCAGAGGGGTGAGAGGAGAGCCCCCAAAATCCTAACTTTTTTTTTAAGGCGGCAAGTGATTTTTCAATTTTTGGGGGTCCCTAGGACTTGGTTAAGTGAATGACACTGTTGGAAATGTGGGTTTTCCTCATATGTAACTTTCCCACCACCAAACTAAGTTTTAGGATATTAGTACCATTGGTGGGGGACTTGTGGGGATCTGCAAACCATTTGGGGGCCAAAAGGACCTTCTGCATGAATGTGCTTATTGAAAAAAGGCACTCTGAGACCCTTATTTGGCAGAAATTTCAGTAACACTTTACTTGAAGGTGTCGTCATAAGAGTGACATAACACTGTCATAACTGTTACATGACACAGTCATGCACGTGTCATGAAAATTATGTCAATGTCATAAACGTTTATGACTCAAGACAACCTAAACAATGCCAACTTCTCATTACAAAAACCGAATGACACCTAATGACAACAGTCATAAATGTTTATGACATTGACATAATGTTTATGACACATTCATGACTATGTCATGTAACAGTTATGACAATGTCATGTCACTCTTATGACGATACCTTCAAGTAAAGTGTAACCGAAATTTCTAAGTCCGGAAACTAGGTCAAACAGGATTTCATGGAAACTGAAACTGACTAAACTGTCTAAAATCAGTTATAACTAGAGGCACTCGTAGAGTGCAAACCTCCAACAAGGCAGCACAATCCAAATGTGCATGAGTGGGAGCAAAGTTTACTTATTGCCTGTGATAGGATTTCAAGATGGCTGCCATATTGTTTCACTGATCGTGGTGAAAATCAATATGGTCTATTCTTGATGTAATAGCAATCCACCCACAAAATTTCAGACAAATCCGTGCATTACTTTTTGAGTTATCGTGTGTGATAGGATTTCAACATGGCTGCCCTGGTGGCCATATTGTTTCAGTGATCGCAGTGAAAATCAATAGGGTCCATTCTTGATGTAATAGCAATCCACCCACAAAATTTCAGACAAATCCGTGCATGACTTTTTGAGTTATGTTGTTCACAAATAGACAGACAAACAAACAAACAGGGGCGAAAACATAACCTCCGCCCCAAATTCGTTGATGGAGGTAATTACATTATTACAGGTGTTCATCAATGAAAACCTGAGGTGAGCATCCAAAATTATGCAGAAAGGGGCTTTAACCCCTTGTACACCATAACATGAACATGACCTAATGTAGTGGTAAACCAGGTTACAACATACTGTTAAAATGGTCAAGGTTGATCACTACATGCAAGATCAGGCGTCTCATGTTATACTACCATGTGTCCCAATAAATTATGTTGGTTTTGATTTCTTCCAAATGAAATATAGCTAAGGGTTAAAATAAGGGCCCAAGAATGTCTTAAGCAAGGATAGTGCCAATTTGCTGGAACCCAATCAGAACTAAAGGCACTCCTCCGCCAAACCTCCTCCAAGGCAGCACAGTCCAAATCTTGTTGAGTGGGAACAAAGTTCAGTTATCGCGTGTCACAGGATTTCAAGATGGCGGATTTCAAGATGGCTGCCGTGGCAGTCATATTGTTTGACTGATCTCAGTGAAAATCAATAGGGTCCATCCCTGATATAATAGCGACCCACCCACAAAATTTCAGACATATCCGTTCATTGCTTTTTGAATTATCTTGTTCACAAACAAACAAACTAGAGGCACCCCTAGAGTGCAAACCTCGGCCAAGGCAGCACAGTCCAAATCTTGGTGAGTGGGTGCAAAGTTCAGTTATCGCGTGTCATAGGATTTCAAGATGGCTGAAGTGGCGGCCATATTGTTTGACTGATTGCGGTCAAAATCAATAGGGTCCATCCCTGATGCAATAGTCACCCACCCACAAAATTTCAGACAGATCCGTTCATTACTTTTTGAGTTATCTTGTTCACAAACAACCAAACAAACGGCACCGATTACATAACCTCCTGCCAACTTCGTTTGGCGGAGGTAACAAAGAAACGGCACTGGTCACATAACCTCCTGCCAACTTTGTTTGGCGGAGGTAATAAATTTGCAAGGATTCCAAGTGATGCAATACACGTGAGGAAGAAGAAACATGGTAGCGTCTATGTGAAATTCATGAAACGTGCCAACAATATCCTTTCTTGGCCATCTGACCAGGAACAGGTTCCATGCTGGGTGCCATTGCAGCATATTATCTGCTGTTTAGATGCACCTAAAATTCATGGACGCAGTGTGCGGCAGTACAAACTTGCGGAATATGACAAAAAAAAAATCATGTTGCTTCATCCTCAATTTGTCGGACAAAAGATCAGAAGGAATCTGAATCAATGGTATTCCTTTTTCCTGGTAACAATAGAATCCTACCAAGTGTCCCAACAAATTATGTTGTATACGTGCTGAAATCACATCTTAACCCATTGTTGACAGTATATTGTAACATGGTTCCCCACTACATTAGGTCAAGGTCATGTTATGGTGTACAAGGGGTTAAAGTCCCTTTTTGCATAATTTTGGATACTTACCAGGGTTTTCATTGATGAACACCTGTATTAATGTAATTATAACTGATTTTAGACAGTTTGGTCAACTCTTTCTATGTAATGCTGTTTGACCAAGTTTCCAGACTGCCAAAAAAAAGGATCTCAGAGTGCCTCGTTTTCATAATGTATGTTCATATCAAAGAAGGTAGATAATCAAAATTTTTATTTCATTAAATAAATGTTTAAATATTTATATTTTTCTGGTATAAATGCCATTACCATCAAAGTCCAGGGTCTGAAAGGGTCATTTTAGCCCGAAGTGGTTTTCAGACCCCCACAAGTCCCCCATCAATGGTACTATTATCCTAAAACTTATTTTGGTGGTGGGAAAGTTCCCAAATATGAGGGAAAACCACATTTCCAACTGACATTCACTGGACTGAATCCTAAGGACTCCCCAATAAGTGAAAAATCACTTGCCGCCTTAAAAAAATTAGGATTTTGGGGGCCCTCCTTTCCCCCCTCTGATGCCTCATGGTGATTCTGCCAGCAGAATCCTGATATATGGGCCAGAATACACCAGCACATCAAATCTTTGCATCTATCCTATCTCTATTACATGAGAAGTTCTGGTCCTTCCAAAATGCTACAAAATGAAATGACCAATTCACGTAAGTCAAAAAGGGGCGTGGCACCCAAATTTCAAGAGGGCACCACAGGAAAACAGTCAGATGTTGACACAAAACTTGGGATTCTTTTGTTTGGTACCACAAAGTATTTTTGAACAAAGTTTGAGCAAAATCTGAGAGGTGTCATGTTTATGGGTGGCTGAGTGGACATGGAATGACTCCTGATGTTGTTTCACAATTAAATGCTGAGAATTAAACTATATTTAATCCTATACTGGAATTAAACTGTACTTCCATTTATTTTCATAATTTTAGGAGAAAGAAATGCGGCAAACACAAAGAAATTTCATAAAAATTTGGCTCTGATGGTAATTCACAATGAAATACTGAGGATCAAAAAATAGCTAAGAGGTAAAGCAATACTTTTCCTCATATTACTCATTGACCAGAGGTGTGCTACATCTGTGGCTGACACTCAGAACAACTGATTATCCGTGAGGCCAAATATAAGCTGCACCCGCCCCCCACCCCCCCCCCAAACTGCTAAATATTAAGAGATTTTTGCTTTGATGTGAGTTCTGAACAATGCAATGTTTTACTACCAACCAACTGTTTTGATGCATGATTCAAACTTTCACATCAAACACAAGTGGATGTTATTTTTTATAATTTTTGACAGATGAAATGGGGGGGTGTGTAAAGTGCCTATCCATTCAGTCCCCAAACAAAACATAAAACTAAACTTTTTTGCCCACTGAACACTTATATAATTGTCCCTTTTGAAGACATATTGATGACAAAATAAAAACGTATCCAACAAAAAACCATGAATCAAAAAACCATGGCTAAATCACGACTTCGTCCGTACAAATGTAAAGGCAAAAAAACTGAAAACGTTTGAAATAAAGACAGACTTACACAATATGGGATGGAGTCTCACTGAGTCAAGAAATCATAGAAAATTTGCTATGGGTTTTCATAAAAATCGCCACTTCCACTCAGTGACCTTTCAAGCAATAAAGTGCAAACCAATGAAGCTTTAGTATAAGGAAAATGGGTTTACAAAAGATGGAAAGTTGATGTGCAGTCTTCAGGGCGATCTGCCTTGCATCTGCCAGTTACCTTCCAATCATATCAAATAAATGGGGAAAAGATTTTTAAAAATCAGTTTTTCTTGAAGCCCACATGCTTAGCAATTTTTTGAAGCCAGGTTTTGTAGATGATTGTTATCCTGGGCTGTTTACCAGGGCATGTATTAGTAAGAGGCAGCAACCTGCAATAAATTAAAATGAGTGAACCCCTTATCAAGAAGGGATGTCACCAAAGGATTGATAATATTGATGTGTTTTGCTAGTTATACCTTAGTAAATTATTAAATTGAC
Organism: Gymnothorax javanicus; assembly: GCA_029692085.1. Taxonomy (NCBI): domain Eukaryota; kingdom Metazoa; phylum Chordata; class Actinopteri; order Anguilliformes; family Muraenidae; genus Gymnothorax; species Gymnothorax javanicus. The sequence continues at coordinate 23,346,131 of CM056206.1, read as the reverse complement.
TGACTTATGTCAATCCTGTAGCACTGGAGCTGCCGCTGGGGGACACTCAGGTTTAAGAGGGTAATGGAGAGCTTTTATTCATACAACATTGATAAAACTGTTTCAGACGTTAAAAAACATCAGCATTCGAATCCTTCTAGGGCACCACCTCCTCATGAATATTCAATATCCTGTATTCCACATACAGGTACAATTACTGTGTCATTTAGATGCCTGTGACCAGGTTTACAGCTCCTCCACAGCAGAGGGCTAATAGAGTATCAGGTATCGGTTAACAAGTATCAAGCAGTTTTGACTGAAAACCTGGTTGCCTTTGACAGAGGATGAAGAATTGGCTGTGGGGGACTTTCCATCAAAATAATGACCCGATGCAAACCCCACAATCCATACAGAAATAGTTCTGGGAGAACGAAATCAATGTTCTGCATTGGCAGCTTAGTCACTGTATACCTGTGGGCTAAACTGAGGAGGGGAATTGATAACCACAAACTCATAAATAAACTAAAATATTTTAGCATCTTAGAATTTTGAGTTTATTTCAATAAAGTTATTCCATATTTTTCTCGTATTTTTGTGCATTTCCACTCTAGGGTGCTGATACCTCTAGAGCCTACTATATTTAATTGGATTCAGCTATTTTTAATAGCTTAATTATGTAGTTCTTATATACAGAAGAATAAGCCAGTCATTACTCTAGAGGCACTTTTTCTAGAGGTACCTACCTTCAAGCATGGCAGACGTAGATGTAGCACTCGGGGACTTCGTCATTAGGGTACTAGAGCTCATACTGTTCAGTGTGCTGTTGGTCATACCATTCAGGGTGCTGATACTAATATCGTTTATGGTCTTGGTAGTCATCTTGCTGAAGGAGCTTGTTGTCACATCGTTCAGGGTGTTGATGCTCATACTGTTCAGGGTGCTGAATGTCACATCATTCGTGGTGTCGGTTGACATGTTGCTCGAGGTGCTAGTGGTCATACTGTTCAGGGTGCTGGTGGTGACATCGTTCAGGATGCTGGTGGTAATACTGTTCAGGCTGCTTGTGGTCATATCGCTAATAATATCGGTGGTCATATCACTCAGGGTGCTGCTAATCGTGCTGCTTGGGCTGCCCTGCAGGGTGCTGGTGGTCATATCATTCACATTGTTGGTAGTCCTATAATTTAGGTTTTCAGTTGTCATACTGTTTGGGGTATTGGTGATTATGTCATTTAGGGTGCTGGTGGGTGTAGTAGTTGGGGTGCTGATAGTCATATCATTCAGGGTGCCAGTAGTCATACTGTCAAGGGTGCTGATGAGCACATCATTCAAGCTGCTGGTTGTCATATCATTCAGCATGCTGGTGGACATATTGTTCAGGTTCCTGATCGTGGTATCACTCAGGGTGCTGGTGGTCATATTTCTCAGGGTGCTGGTGGTCATATCATTCAAGGTGTTGGTGGTGATGTTGTTCGGGGCACTGGCAGTCATGTTGTTCGGAGAGCTAGTGCTCATATGGTTCAAGTTGTTGGTGGTCATCTTATTCAAGATTCTGGTGGACATATTGTTCCAGGCGCTAGTGGTCATTACATTAGCGTTGCTTGTGATCATATTGTCCTGGGTACTGGTGATCATACTGTTTAGGGTGTTAGCGGCCAGACTTTTTGTGGTCATAGCGTTCACATTGGTAGTAGTCAAGCTGTTTGTGTTGTTGCTGTTTGTGTTCGTGCTGCTCAAGGTGTTAATGGCTTTACTTTCTGGGGTGTCCGTGGTTATACTGTTTGGGCTGCTGTTGATCATATTGTTCAGTGTGCTTGCGGTTATACCATGTAGGACGTTAGTGGTCTTATTATTTGGGGTGCTTGAGAACATACGTTGGCTGTTTGTAGTCATACCATTTGGGGTGTTCGTGGACATACCGTTTGGTATGCTGGTAGCCATACTATTCTGGGTGCTACTAGTTATCCCATTTGAGGTGTTTGTGATCATACTATTTGGAGTGTTAGTGATTATTTTGTTTGGGGCACTAGTGGTCATATTTTTTGGGATGCCGCTGGTGATATCATGCTGGTTGCTGGTGGTCACATCATTCAGGATCCTGTCAGTCATACCATTCGGGGTGCCACTGGTCATGACGTTTTGGATGCTTTTAGTCATATCAGTCTGGATGCTGGTGGTTATGCCATTGGGGGTGCTGAAAGTGATATTGTTTGCCGTGTCAAAGGTCATACTGTTCAGGGTACTGGTGGTCACACTATTCTGGCTGCTGGTCTTTACATCATTTTGGGTGTTGGTGGTCATACTGTTTGGGGTGTTAGAAGTCATACTGTTTGGGGTAATGGTTGTCCTTCTGTTTGGGGTGTTCATAGTCATACCATTTTGGGAAGTAGTGGTTATATTGCTCGGGGTGCTAGCAGTCATTCTATTTTGGGTGGTAGTGGTCATATCATTTAGGGTGTTTATGGTCATATCATTTAAGGTGTTAGTGTTCATGCTACTTGGGGTAGTGGTGATCATACCATTCAAACTGCTCGAAGTCATAACCTTTGGGATACTACCAGTGAAATTATGTAGGATGTTAGACATCATACTATTCCAGGTGCTGGTGCTTATGTCATTTAGGGTGGAAGAAGTCTTGCCAGTTGGGCTGGTTCTGGTCATAGCATTTTGGGTGCTGGTGGTCATAACGTTCGGGGTGCTAGTAGTCAAACCTTTTGGGATATTACCCGTGATATCATTTCTCATATTAGTCATCCTAGTTTTCCAGGTGGTAGTGCTTATTTCATTTTGAGGAGTAGTGGTCATACCAGTGGTCATTTGGTTTGTGGCACTTGTGATCATATCGCTTAAGGTGTTGGTGATTATTCCTTCTTCGGCTCTCGTGGTCATACCAATTTGGGTGCTTGTGGTCATCAAATAAGGAGAACTCTGGGTTATGCCATTTGGAGTAGTAGTAGTCCTCCTGTTTGGCATGTTAGTCATCATTCCATTTGGAGTGCTAGTGGCTGTACTATTTGCAGTCATCATTCCATTCGGAGCACTAGTGGCTGTACTATTTGCAGTCATCATTCCATTCGGAGCACTAGTGGCTGTACTATTTTCAGTCATCATTCCATTCGGAGCACTAGTGGCTGTACTATTTGCAGTCATCATTCCATTCGGAGCACTAGTGGCTGTACTATTTGCAGTCATCATTCCATTCGAGCACTAGTGGCTGTACTATTTGCAGTCATCATTCCATTCAGAGCACTAATGGCTGTACTATTTGCAGTCATCATTCCATTCGGGCGCTAGTGGCTGTACTATTTGCAGTCATCATTCCATTCATGCACTAGTGGCTGTACTATTTGCAGTCATCATTCCATTCGGGCGCTAGTGGCTGCACTATTTTCAGTCATCATTCCATTCGAGCACTAGTGGCTGTACTATTTGTCATCATCCATTTCATTCTGTACTATTTGCAGTCATCATTCCATTCGAGTAGTGGCTGTACTATTTGCAGTCATCATTCCATTCGAGTGGCTGTAGTGGCTCATTCCATTCTAGTGGCTGTACTATTTGCAGTCATCATTCCATTCGGAGCGCTAGTGGCTGTACTATTTGCAGTCATCATTCCATTCGGTTTGCACTAGTGGCTGTACTATTTTGCAGTCATCATTCCATTCGAGCACTAGTGGCTGTACTATTTGCAGTCATCATTCCATTCAGAGCACTAGTGGCTGTACTATTTGCAGTCATCATTCCATTCGGTGCGCTAGTGGCTGTACTATTTGCAGTCATCATTCCATTCGGAGCACTAGTGGCTGTACTATTTGCAGTCATCATTCCATTCGGAGCGCTAGTGACTGTACTATTTTCAGTCATCATTCCATTCGGAGCACTAGTGGCTGTACTATTTGCAGTCATCATTCCATTCGGAGCGCTAGTGGCTGTAATATTTGCAGTCATCATTCCATTCGGAGCGCTAGTGGCTGTACTATTTGCAGTCATCATTCCATTCGGTGCGCTAGTGGCTGTACTATTTGCAGTCATCATTCCATTCGGAGCGCTAGTGGCTGTACTATTTGCAGTAATCATTCCATTAATTGCACTAGTGGCTGTACTATTTGCAGCTGTCATTCCATTTGCAGTGGCTGTACTATTTTCATTCATCATTCCATTCGGAGCACTAGTGGCTGTACTATTTGCAGTCATCATTCCATTCGAGCGCTTAGTGGCTGTACTATTTGCAGTCATCATTCCATTCAGAGCGCTAGTGGCTGTACTATTTGCAGTCATCATTCCATTCGGTGCGCTAGTGGCTGTACTATTTGCAGTAATCATTCCATTCGAGCACTAGTGGCTGTACTATTTTCAGTCATCATTCCATTCGATTGCACTAGTGGCTGTACTATTTGCAGTCATCATTCCATTCGGAGCACTAGTGGCTGTACTATTTTCAGTCATCATTCCATTCGGAGCACTAGTGGCTGTACTATTTGCAGTCATCATTCCATTCGGAGCGCTAGTGGCTGTACTATTTGCAGTCATCATTCCATTCGGAGCGCTAGTGGCTGTACTATTTGCAGTCATCATTCCATTCGGTGCGCTAGTGGCTGTACTATTTGCAGTAATCATTCCATTCGGAGCGCTAGTGGCTGTACTATTTGCAGTCATCATTCCATTCGGAGCGCTAGTGGCTGTACTATTTGCAGTCATCATTCCATTCGGAGCGCTAGTGGCTGTACTATTTGCAGTCATCATTCCATTCGGAGCGCTAGTGGCTGTACTATTTGTGTTGCTGTTAGTTGAAGGAGCAAGGTTTTGGTTTGTGACTGTTTCTTTAGTGGTGACATCTGGGTTTCTGGTAGAAGTAGGCATAGAGGTAATGTTCTCCACAGCTGCAGGTAATGAACATGGAAAAGGATGATCAGATGAAGAAATTTTTGAAATTCATTCATTACTGACAATTTATTACCAAAATGATTGATGTTTTTATGTTTTTATGCTTACGCATGTTTACAGTTTTTCTCAGTTGCTTTGGTGCATTTCTCTGATCAGAATTAAAATTCTCATAACTATTAGTTCAACCTCCACAACATTTAGTCAATTGTGCACATCATAGTAGCAATTTCTCATTACTTTGAACAAATTGTGAATGCTTTTGGACATGCATCAATTGCTTCCATACAATTCTCTGCTGTTTTATAACATTATGATTTGCTTATATCATGTCAGTCAAAATTAACTATACTTATGAATGCTGAATAGTCATTCCCTATAAAACTAATAGTCCTCATTTCATTGCTTGAGTCATTACATACAAAACTGTTGAACTAGTTGTCAAAATCTGTCAAGCTAATTTTAAACATTTCTTTATCATTTTTTCTTGGAGATATCTCCCTCCCTACTCCCCATTCCTGAATCCAATAGAGGAGTTTTTCTGCCTGGAGGTGGAAGGTATGTGACCGGTGTCCGTACACCCAAATGGCCCTGCTAGCAGCCATGGATGCAGCATGTGATGATATCACAGCAGAGTCCTGCAGAGGGTGCATTCGCCACTCGAGGAGATACTTTCCTCAGTGCAGTGCAGGGGATGATATTCTCTGTGATGTAGATGAAAATATATGGCCAGAAAGACAGGAGCGTCTGGATGTGCAGGAATGATTTACAGTACTCTGTATGTCCAGTTACAATATGCACTGCAATATCGTTTACAGTTGTGCACAGCTCTACCCAGAGGGTTTTTCTTATGTTTGTTGTAAATACGTGACTGTAGTTATTTTTCTTTTGCACAATGCTGTGAACAAATTAGAACTGCAAAGAGCATATGCAGTAAAAATGTGAAATACACATATTCAGTGTCTTGTACTCAATCACCCCACGAAATTCAGTAATGTGTAACTTTACTGTAGTTTTCAAATGGCTATACAAATAGTGTATAGTACTGTCTTGAGCATTTTCAGGTATTGTCACCAAGATTTGACTTTTTTGCACTGGAAAACAGAGTAAACTGTCATAATGAAAACATGACAAAGGCATTTGACTATCTTGTTCATAAACAATGGTGTCAGTACTTATTATTTTGATGACACTGACAGTTTCATTGACATGAATACTTGCTTTTGAGGAATAAACTATGCATTTTGAGCAAGTGACACGCTTTTGCAGGTTATCAACTAAGTTTTGCAGTTTGCACTAATTGTCTTGAGAAATGCACTAACTGTTGTGCAAATGTTAATAGTGATGTGAGAAATGCACCAAAGCCACTGAGAAAAACTGTATTAGTGCATACATGTATTCCCCGTCACCTCTCCTAAACTCAGTCACAAATGCACAGTCACTATTTTCATCATTTTGCCTCTGTATACCACCACAATAGATACAAAATTAAAAATCAAATCGTGCTTTGAAGTGTATTGTAAAAATTTATTGCATTAATGTAAATAATATAGTCTGAACTGGGTAGTGATTAAAACCACGCATAACCTCCAATTTTAGGAGCTCAAATGAAGCTCTAGTGAAAGTGCAGTCAGGGAAACTCCTCTTTTGCATGCTTAGCCAGTAGTTCATTTTCACTCGCCCTGCTTTCGCTCCTCTAACGCATGCTCACTCTACCTGCCATCATTGCCTGGGGCTATCAATTGAGTCATCAGAGGCTCTATCAGCTGACCATATCTATCCAATAGCTAACAAATGCTCCCGCATCACTAACCTGCTGTTTTGTAGCTGTCTTATTAAATTTGTTCACACTGTACTTTAAAGGGGACCTATTATACTGATCCTTCTTTTAATACACATTAGTAATGTTATAATGTTGGTTGGCCATGCTCAACCTCTGAAAAGTTTCTAAACATAAGATACAGGGGTTTTGCCGTAATCCAAGAACGTGATTTCGTGAGCGTGATTTCCTCTCTGAACAGCTCCTCCCGAGATCTTCACGAAATCTGGGCAAAACCTGACATCAGGTTGTGCCGTCCAATAGGTACAGACCTAGCCAGAGCCAACCACTCGCTGGACCTGCCCACACCGGAAACTATTCTAGCAGGCACTAACAACGGCAGATCATACCATGCCTTAGTAGCGTCGACACTTTTGGAAATACAAAAGAAGAACCGCAGATCATTTGAGGTGCAATTTTGTCAGTATCTCTCCCAAAGCTGCTTGTCCGTTTACTTTTGGACGCAAAGAAAAACAACTATTTCTCTTCCAAAAGACGAAGCCACCAGAAATCAGTGGGTAGCTTTTTTTGTTTGCTGGCAACAAACAGCCACGGCCAAAGGGAACGTTAGTTGATTGTGCTCAGCAGTTCACCAAAGACAGCTTTGTTAATAAAGGATAATTCAACACAGGATAAGCATTTCAGCTGCTTCTCAAACCTGAAGCAGTTGTATCGATCAAGCGCTCGGAGCCACAAGCTGTAAGTAACGATATAACAGCAAATAATGTAAGTGAAGCTAAAGTGTTATGGGTGGCTACTGGCTAGCAGGACCGCTAACGATAATTAGCACTAACAACTGGCCTCAAGCACAGGCTTTCTAAAATATCTGAAGATAAAGCCTGGATCTGTCGCGACTGTCCGTGACTCACAGACACAGAAGCTGCAAGTTGCTTTTAATGCATAAGCCAACCTGACGTGATAGCCAGTTGATTGTGGCTGTAGCACTGCGGCTAACATAGCCAAGTTACTGTTGCTAATTTTTGTGTCCCAAATATGCAAGAGTGATATCAGGGGAAATTCTACAGAAGGTGTGTGAACATAAACCTCCTTTGAAGCTAACTTTTTATACTTGTTTGTAATTTGGATGCTTGGTACAACTGTCCACGGTAACGGAACTTGCTGTCTGTAAAACCTGTATTGCAAGGGTTTGTCTCTGTGGTTGTTATGACCGCTCGGTTACCAGCTACTGCATGTTAGTTCGCGTGCCGTGCTAATTAAAAATTCTCCTGGTTAACTTAAGCTGAACCGTGTCTGGTATAACAAATGATTTCTCTGCACTACCGTGACATAATTTCATCCCTCTTTAGAAGTTGTTATGGCTAATAAAAAGCCGAAAAAGGCAGAGATTAAATAGGAAATTCTTTCCTGTAGAAGTGATTGATTCGCTAGCTCCACATAAGCAACTTGTCCGCGCTAACGGAACTTACGGTCTGTAAAACCCGTATTATGTTCATAACATAACCGAGCTCTGTCTAGCTGTCGCGTACTATCCATAAAGCTGCTTTCACATCGGACGCAAATTGAATTTTTCGCGGGACAGATTAGCCTACATTCAAAGTCAATGCAAAGACGCGAATACACGCGTTATGGGCACGTTAAGCAGCTTTCACACCGGACACGAAACTAATTTTTCGCGCTGCAGGTTTCATTCAAAGTCAATGCAAAGAGGCGAATTAACGCGTTATGGGCGCGTTAAGCAGCTTTCACACCGGACGCGAAACTAATTTTTCGCGCAACAGATTACATTCAAAGTCAATGCAAAGACGCAAATACGGGCATGTCAAGCCGCTTTCACCGGACGCGAAACAAATTTTTCGCGCGACAGATTACATTCAAAGTCATGACTGCTTATCAGGTACTGCATGTTAGTTCCCATGCTCTGCTAATTAAAAATGCTCCTGGTTAACTTATATGCAGCGATTCTGATCAGTATGCTTGTGTTACTTCAGTAAGCATCAATGTGGCAGTTTCACCATAACGTTGCCTGATTGTAGCCCCTGCAGTTGAAGCTAATCGGAGAGGTGCAGTTAGACCAGACGTAGGTTTTGCAAAGCTTGGGGTGAGTTTTTGGGTGCTTGTGAAACGATCGCTTTACTTATCCATGACCGGGGTCAGCCTGATACTTCTCCAATGTCTGGGCAAGCTCTCTGATGCTACCGGTGAAAGCAATAGGGAAAAGCACAGGCTATAACGTGTCTGGTATCACAAACGATTTCTCTGCATTGCTGTCGACTGAATATTAAATCGGCGACTGAATATTAAATTCTTTCCTGTAAAAGTGATCGATTTGCTTGCTCCACATAAGCAACGGTTCACGCAAACGGAACTTACGGTCTGTAAAACCTGTATTATGCTCATAACATAACCGGAGCTCTAGCTGGCTCTCGCACACTATCCATAACTCTCCCATTCTCCGCGAGGAAAGGCTTGTCATTCCGATGCAAACCATTACCACGGGCAATTTCCGAAAAGGCCATTTAGCCTGGAGCTTTCACCCCTCCGTCATATACCAGCGCAGAAGCTGTTCGTTTCTCCACGCTAAGGACACACCACAGCGATGCACACGAACCAGCAGGTCCTAATACACACCGAAGCAGTCCATAAGCTGTTGGTCCACTTTTAGCTGCTCCTCACTGTCTATGTTCCCCTCTAAACTCAGACCCACCGGATTTCTACGGTCTCTGGTCTACACGTGGGTATGTCGACCCATTCTACAAATGTCTCTATATGGGGTGGATTCTAGCTTTCCCTGCATCCTAGCTATAAAGTAGAAAAACCACTGTACTCACCACTGTCACTGTAGCAAACTGTAGCCGATAGCAAATTTCAGCTTGAGCTGCCAGATTTTCGCACTGCGTCCTCCACTTTCGCCGCTGCGTTTGTTAGAACAAGTTCATTTTATTAGATCTATATTCAAGTATAAGGTTAGATTGTGGAACTTGCCCGCCGCTTCCTTATCAGATTGCAGACATGTCTCGCGTTTCACTCTGGCGAGCCAGACCCGGAAAACTGCGTTCTGCAGCCTCGTCCCGCCCAACCCTGCCCTCCACAGAGCTGGCCAGTCAGAAGAAAGTGGGTACACGGGGAGTGGGGGCCATAGCGGAAGAGCCACCCCAATGAGGCATTTCAGGCAGAGACTACAATGGACTACAAATTGGGTTTTTTGAGGATGGCAGTATGAGCTAAATAAGAACCCTGTTTGGGCTTTGAATGATCAGGAGTACTCTAGGGGAGTCCAAGATCAAAATATAACCTTGGAAATATAGCATCCTAGGTCCCCTTTAATGCGTCTTAGCTGCCATTAATGCATGTCAGTCACCATGCAGGTTCGTATGGTGGCTTTACGTTTGGCTTCCCTGCCAATTCCGGGGCTATTTTCAGCTTCAGAAATTAAAAATCTCAATTCTCACTAATTTGCACTCTGACCATCAGTAAATTGGTGATTGCTACTCTTCAAAGGTAATCAAATTCAGGAATTCAGCGTTAGAAATGTTTTTATTAAAGTGTGGGTTATCACACCAACTCCAGGTAGCAAGCTCTCTCAGCCTTTAACAGCACTAATAAAGCATTTTGGGAAACACCAGCCAATAGCGAGATTCAGCCTTAAAGCAGCAACATTAAAATTTGCATCAACTCCTTAAGTCAAACGTAAACTTTTCATTGTTTGCAAATGGCATCTTTTCCGTTTTATGAAGGAATCTAAATTGTAATCAATGAGTCTCGTATTTGGCTAATAAGAGCAGTCCTTTCATTTATTAAATTACTGAAGGCTTATTGTGGATACTTTTAAACTGGGTCTGAGTCCTGCCTCCCCTTTGTCAAACATCTGTTTTCAGAAGAGCATTGCAAATAGATTTCCAGTCTTCGATCATACTCATTCTGCACAATATGATTCAGGTCATCCTTCTCAACTGCAAAAAAACATAAAATTAAAAATTCAGATGCCATGCCCTCCGTGAGTTTGGGAGTATTTTTAAAGGTCATTAGTTTGCCAACAAATGGCCCCGTTAACTTCCAAGCTGATTACCAATCCACGCCGTATGAAATTTTTCCCATTGCAGTAGTTCCGTACAATATGTACTGGCATGGAGGTTTTGCTTATCAATGAAGCAGTTATGGGATTGGTCAAAAAAGTCTTCATCTATCATAAAATCATGCCAGGCATGCGCCAGGCAATGTCATTGTCATTGCTGATTCTTTTTCTGTCTTAATTGTCAGGTATTTTAGAGTCCATATTCAGAGCCAGACTAGCACCGATGGCAATTCATTCCCCTTTTAGAATCATTAGCACTATACTAAACCTGTTCTCCCTGCACCCACATTGTGAGCCTCCCAGATTTCATGTGAGAATGGGTTTAATGGTCTCTACCGTTAAATCCTATGATTTTGGTTTGAAATGACCCTGAATATTATTCAGGTAATTCTTTATGAGTCCACTAATCTGCGGGTGCAGTTAGGTTTATTAGCAGCTTCCTTTTACATCTGGGCCATCAGTTATTCTCGGTCTATGCATGCTATGAGTGTCCTGATGCTGCTGCCATCATAAAAGTCAAAGATTGCTGAAGCCATGACAACATTAGGAAAGCAATTGCATATAACTGGTGATCGGTGGCTATGCTTTGTCAATCCTGTTATTTAGCTGCCCTCTCTAATTTCTCATTTTCAGGATTTTTCACCACTTTTGCCTGACCACTTTTTCTTTTTTCCTGGCCCCATTTGGGTCGACTTGTCCCCTTAAAAGGAGGAGGAGCCACAGCAAATCGATGCAGAGCTATGCTATATGATCACCTTTATGTTTTTTATAAAGCATTCAGTGGTGTAGTGGTCCCTGGAGAAGTGGGTATATTCTATTTGGTAGATCCAAGAGCGTAGGTTGGATCTGAGAGTGGGTAGTGATATTTGTAGAGCGAGGTCGAAAAATGTTTTGCAATAATTTGAATGCAAATATTGCCTTTTCCTTCAACAGAGATTACTGAGTGTTTCTTTGATGTTTTCTATGATGCTTAGCAAGATGCCGCTTTAATTGTAGCCTCCGGACGAAGTCGGGTGGCTACTATGGATTCACGTGTGTGGTCTCCACCGCCGCCACGTCCATAGACACTTTCTTGTGGACGTTCTACAGGCTATAATTTTTGACCGATTACTTTCATATTTGGTATGTACATGTGGTATACTTCACTTACAACACCTATCAATTTTGGTTGCCATGGCAACAGTATTGGCCAAATAATGCGCAAAAAAGGGGAGAAGCAGGCTTTCGGGGGCTACACCCATGCGGTCGCAGCCGACCGGACTGTTTAGTTTTAATAGATAGATGCCATATTTATGCACTTTTTTGTATTTCGTTTGCAAATACTTTTGATTAGTTTTCTGAATAAAGCTTAAAAACTGCTATTTATGTTTCTAACATTTCTTATGAAACTTAACAATACTGAATAATTGGTAAAACTTTTAACAATTTAAAAGTAACTTAATTACATGATATTATGTTGCATTATTAGGGACTGTTACAATCATGCTACGGTATTAGCTAACTTGATAGCTCGCTAAGTAGTGATCCAACTAACTTTACGGTCTGATGCCAGTCAAACAATTACCGGCTGTATAAATCAGACTTGGAAATGACTCACTTAATTTCTATGAAGCCTAATATCCCGCCAAGCTCCCACATAAGTTAGACAACAGTTAACACTAAGAATTTTAGAAGTTTTCTGACCCTTCCCAAATTTATAGCACAGCAAAACTCTTATTTTTCCATTATTAAACACTTTCCTATAAATGTAAAATCTGCAAGTCAGGGTCCACTCTGTCTTCAAACAAAAACTGGGTGCTAGCTAGATATTCACACCCAGTTATGGACAGTCTTGCGTTAGCAAAATGGTTGATCTGGAAACAATAAATCAGTGGCATGTAGCCCAAAAAAGTCATTGTGCTGCACATCGCACAATGAAACAAAAATAGTCCTCAACTTCAGGCAGTTTTACCCTCGCCTCATGTTCTTCTCAAATTTTTCTCCCATTTGTGTGCATTTTCTTTGACTGCATTTTCAGTGATGTTAAAACACTGAGAAAGGCTGCTATAGTTAATTAAAATAGCCTACTTGGACATTTGATTGAGCATAATTTTTCCGATAAATTGCGACAAAAAAGAAACCAAGATATTTTCCATCACATTAAGAGAAAGTAAGGAGCCTAACCACCAATTACAATAAAAAATTCAATTATCGAACGAAGGTTTAACGAAGGCCCGACATATTTATTTGATTATTAAACATGGATAAATTATCATATACAGAATGTTACTTCCCATGACTGAGATTTGTCTGGTTTTACTTTCGTTTACATCACCAAAAAACTTTCCCATTCACCGTGCAAAGGACAGCGCTAAATTAATTCCTTAACCTTTACCCGATTATAATTGTATTTCTTTCTTCAGATTTAAATAACTGCACTGATCATTTCACCACAGCCTCAGATGCAATTTGACCACGAATACCCATCACACACGTGCTCCAGTGCAACTGCTCCCTCTGTGTTTCAACCACTAGTGGGCAAGTTTTTCAATATCAGCCAATGTTTGAAATTTGTTCTCTATCAACAACCTTCACTGACCAAAGCAAATCACCTCTGCACACTCACAAAACCCGCTCAGTCCTGGTAGACTGGACAGTGTAACTAACTGCGTGGATATTGCTGCGTTATACCCTGTTTACACCGAACCGCGACCCTGAACGACCCCGATACGACCAGCGCGATCGTGACCTTTTGGTCACTCGCACAAGTCGCGGCCGTTCCCTACTTTGATCGCTTATTTGCGGTTACACCAAACCTCAATTGCGACCGAATCGTGACTTTCATTACACCTCGAACCATGATGCGGTCGCGATACTCGTACTTGTCGCGTGTACTCGTAGAAAGCGTGTCAGCGAGTGATGGAGAGAGTGGTGGCCCTGTGTTTATATAGACAACGTGGTCGTAAGTTGCGTCGCCACCGGTCGCGGGAAGCCTCGCCATTTGTCGGATTTTGATCCCTTTAATCGCACATGCGGTCTCAGCGTGCTCGCAAATTCGGTCGCAATTAAAACGTGTACATTTGTTGGTCGTTATGGGGTTGCAATAGGCTCGCATTAAGCTCGTCATAATGCTCGCAATAGTTTGCGAGTGAAAAATTCCTAAAAATTTGCAATCATTGACGCAACCGCATGCCGAGCCGCTTGCGAGTCTATTACGACCTGTGATACCGAGTTGAGAGTGAGTTGAGACTTGTGCGAGCTTATTACGACCGATTATGATACCCTCTTGTGTTTTTCACTGGTCGCACAACCTTTGTGAGTGTTTTGAGCAGTTCCATGCACTTGCAAACCTCTGTGAGACCGATGGAGAGTGATGGAGACCAATAGAGATGGTTTTGGAGACCATGGAGACTGCATAGAGACCAGCTTGCAACCCCAGTGCGAGTCAGTGCCAGTGAGGGCGAGCAGAGGCCATTTTTCGGTCGCAACTCGGTCCTAAGCCTGGTGTAAACGGGGTGTTGGCAAGCTAGCCAGTTCGCAATCTTGACTGTACTCTGTGCGCTGTGCTGTTTTCTGGAAACACTGTTAGTTACATGACTGCAGCCGAGATAAGCACTTTAGATTTAACCCTTTACTGTTTATGAATTGGACAAAGCCACCAACCACGGATGCACTGACATTACATTGGACTGGGGCATGTTGCATTTACAATGTCGCGTTTCTTCCGTTTTCCCTATTGATCGAAAGTTGGTCGGGATATTCTTGTCTTGTTCGAAAGTCGGTGGGGACATATCCTGACCATCCCTACCCAAATCTATGCCTATGGGTAGATCCCTTTGGAGTATACTCTCCCATGTGCAAGTGTATGGCAATGAAGGCTCTGTACAATTGTGTCCCTGTAGTCCTGCATAATGGAGGAATGGGGGGAAATTCTGCTTGCTAGACACCAACTGCTGTCTTTAGCACCCAAACACTTAATGAGTGTGAGTACAAGACATGGTGATGCTACAAAGCTGGTAAATATGCGACTATGCAAACTTCTTCAGACCCCACTGCAGTCATGAAACTGCACATTTTTAATAAGCAATGAAATTTACAAGTTAGAACATCAAATATTGCATAGTACTTTTTCAACTCTGCAAATCAGTTCTTTTTCATTTCACTTTTTCATTTGGATTTTGCATGATGTGCAAATTGGGGTTCTGGATGTGGACTACTGACTTGAGGCCAGTTTAATCTTTTAGCTTGCAATGGGATACATTTGTCTATGTAGCAGGGAAAATTTATCCTAAACCACCGCTCCTCTCAGCAAGGTGTTACGAAAATGGGCCAATGTGTCCAGTCCTTAAATTAGTTGATGACTCTGATCATCACAAGTCATTTCAAGCAACTGGCACTCCAGTCACTTGTTTTTATCATTTATCATTTATCATTCAGTACTAAAGCTCAGCAGTTTTGCGGCCAAAATAATAACACTGCCAGACATTGGGAGCATGAAGTGGAGACACATGTTATGCAGCCGTTAATGGTAGTGATAGGCAAGCCTGGCCCTGCATTAAAAAAAAAAAAACCATAATAATAATAATAATGCTGACATTTCCTTTTCAACAAGAATCATATGTAAATTGTAAAAAGAAGAAGTATGGACACTTTACTATCCCACTCTGCAGCTGAAAATAAAAATGAAGAAAATTTTATAGATGTGTTTTTAACATTACAGCTGCCTCCAAATGACCTTATTTCAAAGTTCAATGCAAATATTATTCAAACCAAGACTATGTTCAACTCCAAATGTATGACAAGGGTGTCGTTGTCATAAGTGTTCTGCCAAAACCAAAACAAATAAGCGGTGCCAGGCACAATAAACCCCGCCACTCGCACATGTTGTAGCTTATTTGAACTCTGACCTACTTTTCCTAAATTCAATAGGCATCTATTCTGGGTCAGTGGCAATTCCTAAACCAAATTTGGGGTGAATCTGGCCATTAGTTTTGCTGCTAAAGTGTTAACAAACAAAGAAGCAAACAAACCGAACCAAAAACAATACCCTTGCCCTTCTCCTTTGGGGGGTAATAACGGACGAGTTCTAAGGCTAAATCTTACTCTTAGGTTAACCCTTAGAGTGCTGAAATAATAAAAAAAAATACAAATCTAATTACCTATATCTTGTGCTGTTGAAAACCTATCATGTGGTGACTTGTTTAAAAGCGCTCCCGGAGCGCTTTTAAACAAGTTGCCGCATGATAGGTTTTCAACAGCTTTAATTTTGATATCTTACATCATTGAGCGCTGTATTTAGCGCCCTAAGGGTTAACAAGTTAGTATTATCTGTGGGAACAGAAACACAGTTGGGCCTTTTTTTTCTGTGACCAATCACATGAAAACTGTCATACCTCGTTTGCATTATGAATTGCATTATAACTTCTTCCTCTGTCAGTCAGTTTTCAATGGGCCCCTTATCTTTGATCTGAAATACAGCAGAAGTCTTCTCTCTGGTTAGTTCCCTTGAAATTAGCGGTCAGTATCCAAAAGGAAGTCCACGGGATAGTTAGATCCTCCCCTTGGACATATGCCAAGCACAAACTGCAAAAAAACTCTATGTTTTTCTATTGGTTAACATCTGGTCCTCCACAGGTCAGTTCACGTGCTGTCCTGTGGTCAGTAAAGGGCTGTATACTATATCGTAAGCTTGGGTAGACAGGATCCTTGCCTTTGAAATGCACAACCTGTCTCAAGCTGTTACTGTTCACCTTGTGGTTCAGCTCTCAAGCAGTTGATTGATTCAATTACAAAGATTACTCAATTGAATGACTCATTTGATACAGTTGCATTGCATCAATGCTCATTGCTTCTGTATGTTAAATGTTCAGGCATCAGCACAGACTTGCATGAATTTGTTTACGAGGCTTACAGGAGGCCAGAGTAAAGTAACGTGAAGTGCTCTTTTAGAATTCAATTGCTAGGACAGCCCTAAAACACCCTTTTTAAATTTATGTGTTGCTTAATATCTTTATATCACCATGATGAAAATTAAAATACGCTATAAAATGTTTCAATATTCAAACTTGCTATGGTGATTAACCATCTTCACAAATGCGATTTTGAATGTTTTAGTCACTGCCATATTCTACTATGGCCATTTTCCATTTTTTTCATGCTTTATTCTCTTTTATTTGATTGATTCACATAAGGGTAAAAACGGTATCAGTTGTGGCAACAACTGATGAAATTTGATGCCAACAAGCCATGGCACAATAGAAGTATCATGAATTTCCAAGAATTAAAATTTCGCCTCCATTAGACCGAAGAACACTTCAGTTAGGAAAACTCTGTATATGTATATATATATACTTGGGTCATCTTTGTCTAATATTAAAATTTGTTTGATGTTCTGAAACATTTCAGTGACAAATATGCAAAAAATAAGAAAACAGGAAGGGGGCAAATACTTTTTCACAGCACTGTGTATATATATATATATATATATATATATATACACAGTACCAGTCAAAAGTTTGGACATACCCATATTTTTCTTTCAAGACATGTTAAATAAAGAAATAGTTTTAAATAGTTTAAAGAAATTTAATTCTTAAATCAATCAAACTAACCAGCATTTGCAGTCATATTTGCAGAGCATACTCACATTTTTTTTTTTTTTTTTTTTTTTTTTTACTAGAGCAGTTATATGGCCATAATGAGTTTGCTGCTGAGCGGCCAGGTCCCAAAGATGTGCTGCACTTGTGGTTTGCTCTTCATCAACTTTTTTGCCCAATAAATTTCAAAACAGCTTATCTTTAATTTGGCTGTTGGAAAATGGAAAGAGCTTGTTTGTCTGCTTACTTTGCAAAATATGGCTTCTTTGAGAATTCTAAATTTTTGGACATTATTCAAACAAGTGAATTATTCTCTTTTAACTTCTGACTGTTTAACTCTTACCAGATTCCATTTGAGATTATAAAGAAAAGTTCAGCTGGTAAAATTTTTCTAAAAACAGAGTGCTGTGACATTAGCAAAGTGTGACCAAACTTTTGACTGGTACTGTATATCTGCAACATATCAGCTATTTACAAGCATACTCGTATGTGACTCATGCTGCCTTCTCGGAAGAGTGCAAACAATACAAGGTTCTCCTCTGAAACACACGCCTGTCAACCACTGCTTCATTTACACTTGTAGCTTGGGATCTTGCAAGCTCAGAAAGAGGGCGGAAGAAAGCCGAACATGGGCCTGCTCAGAGTTTTTTGCTGACGAGCGCCGAACGTGGAGGCATAACTTCATTAGTGTGTCATTCAACAAAGTGATTGAACAAAGACAATGTATTCAATAGTAGAACTCAAACATTGTTTCCTCTAGTGTATAATTGATTTGAAAAAAGGGTCCGAGTGCAAGTCCAAACTATTTTCTGTCATCAGTGATAATCTTTTTTTCATCAGCCCACTTAGAAAAGTGTGGATTTCTTTATACTTCTCACCTTTCTTCCCTCTCCCTTCCTACTCGAGCTTCAGAAACACTGAATATCTTGAATGTGTTTAAACTCACCAGCAGCCTCTCCAAGGAGGTTAGGAAGTTATGTTTTTACACCTGTTTGTCTGTCTGTCCGTCCGTGTCTGTCTGTCTGTCTGTTAACAGGATAAGTCAAATAGTTACGAACGATTTGACATGAAATTTGATAGGATGATTGGTGGTAGTCCAAGGAAGAGTTGATTTAATTTTGTAAGTAAGAGTAAGAGTAAGTCAGTTCCAAGCCTAGTGGCCCATCAGGCCGGTGCTTTACCCCGGTTTATTGCTACTCCCCCTGGATGAGATGCCAGTCCATCGCAGGTACTCCCCCAGCTCTTAGTCAGGTTTCCCTCACAATTTGCTGGTACCCATTTATACACCTGGGTGGAGTGAGGCAGTGTGGGAGTGAAGTGTTTTGCCCAAGAACACACCATGAAGGCCGTGGCAAGGACTTTTAGGACCTCTTGATTCCAAGTCAAGCCTACTTAACCACTGCGCTACAGCGTCCCCACAGAATTATGGAAGTGATCCGGAACATATTTTGTAACCAAAAGAAAAGATATACGGCGTGGCAGAGGTATGCACCCTACTGAGTGCCTTCCAGTTTGTACTGTGCTTTTAAACGAAATTCAATCCCAAAGCCAATTTACAATGCCCCTTTGCGTAAAATTTGTAATAAAACTGTGGAAGCAAATCGAAGTCAGACTGTTTACAGATAGTTGTTGACTGTTGGGTCAAATTTTTAAAGGAAGTCAAGTAACTGAGTGATTTCTGTTGCATGATGTCTGCTGGGACGTTTAGGCACTTGGTCACACAGTTTTTGCTCCATGTTACTTATATTGATCATTCAATTAAGAAGGTGTTCCTTTCAAAAAAAAAGAGTTTCCTTGTAACTCTATGGTTACAAATCGACCTCACATCAAGTCAATGAGTGAGAGCCTTATTGTGGGGTAGACATTGGGGTAGAGAGCTTAATAACAGGACTTACACTGGTGAGAGAAAATGAGATTCATCAGAATTGTGCAGTCACATGACTGCATGTTCTGAGCTCTGTGGTGACAGATCCTGCTTAACCCCTTTGTGCAGAAGCCAAATCTGGCTATTTACACATGTGTTACTGTATTTAAGGCTTTATAATTCAAGATTGCAGCTTCACAGTGATGAAAGGAATGGCTCAAGTGAGTCAAGACACTTGGATTATTTAGAATTCCATTGTATTTCAGTTTATTTTCATGATTTTGGTAGAGAAAAAGGGCTGCAAACATAAAAAAATCTTCATGAAAATTCAGCATTGAAATGGTAAGTAAATAAATAAGACTGAGAATTGAAAAATGGCTGGAGGTTAAAACTGTACATTTCTGGGACCATAAACTGCTGAACCACAAGTATTTATCATCTCAGCATGAAATTCTAAATTATCTAATCTTTAGGAGCCAAACAAGGCAGCTCTCCAGGTGGCTCCCCAAACTCTCACATCCCTCAAAACAGTGCACTGTCAAATCATAAAATAATCATATATTTCACACATGTCAACTTTTGTCGCATTTTATTAATTATTATCTGGTTGAATTCAGCATGAATTCATCAATATAGGTGCAGCTGGACATCAATGGTCGCCAGTAACCTCTCCAAACCCAAAACAATACCATTGGCTCACTATAGCTGAAGTGGTTGCTACAAAGGGCAACATTTTTTTTTTCTGTCACAAAAGATCTTTTTTTTTTTAACTGCTGGATATATAGGGGCAAGCATATTGAGCAGTTTGCACATCAGGCTTAGCTGAGGAATTTAATTCATGCAACTCCTAAGAAACAGGGATGGGACTGAACTCGTCCATATTGTAAACTGTGTTCGAGCTCGGCTTGCTAGTAAATATTCAATAACTGATCTGGGTGTGCCGTCTAGTAATAAAATAGTGTAACTGAGTGCATAAACAGAGCAGTTTCATGTCCGCTGGCATCTACATCTGCGCAGAGGCGCCAATCTTGATCTTAATGATTGAGTTTGGAGATTCAGGGAAAAAATTGAATATTCTGGCATCAGACTGTTCCAAGGATGGCACAGAAGCAGGAATTACTCAGTGGCCACACAGACCAGCAACAAGCTCAACAAGCTTGAGCCAAAGCATGTACCTATGCAGAGGAAGAAATCAGACCTGTTCCACTACCAGAGTGCACTGGAAGAGGACAACAGAAGAGAAGGCAGGACTACCAGGTTAGCTGGATAACAGCACAGATTAAAACCCAGATCCATCCAAATCTGCAACACAACAGGAAATATTGAGTCCACAAGGTTTTACTCAATGTAATCATGCTTTGTGAGATAGGGTTTCTGTTCACCTGCTGTACCAAGGCCTAATAAACCTGCCCGCTTTCAGCTTTTACAAGGGTCCTTAATACTAGGGTAACAGATGGCTCCGACAAGCAGTGATTGCGCAGTGGGCCTATGCCTTTATATCCAATTAAACCTCCCATCCACCTACATGGGCTTTCCAATTACAGCATGAGATTACTGCTCCACAGACTGACTGTAATCCTGTCATATATGACAAGAGCTGCCTGTCTAACACAGAAACTCAGCCACAGCTCAGACAGGCGAGCCTCACAAGAGGATACTGTAACAAGTCCAGGGGCAATTCAGACGGTGTACATATGAGTCCAATTAAAGTCATATGCACACTACTCTATATGAATTTACTGAACACGTGAAATTTTACTTTGTAGCTACATTAACTGTTTTGCATACAAAGTTATTGAGAAAAGTCACTGCCCATTCACGGAAGGTCCGCAGGCATGGACAGCGACAAAATGGATTTCAAACTAGCCTGTGCCTTAACATGAATTGCCCCCTCTACAATCACCTTCAATTTAAGCAAATCCCATAGCAAACGCATTCAAAGTTTCCTTTCATTACTTCTTTCTTCATGGGTACATCAGCATCACAATATGATTTTCAAAACTATATGCAGTTTCAACAGATGAGATCTGGGCACATCGTAGCTGTCCACTGCAAAACCATGTGATTTCAGGCCAAATGCTTTAAAAAATTTACAGCCATTCAAAGCTGCCACAAGGACTTGAATGAGCCTGACTAAAACTACATTACAAGCTTCCCCTGCTCAATCAAACACAACCTCAGGGATAGCCATCAAGTTTGCCAGATATTACAGTACTAGCTGGAGAGGCTCCTGGTTCTTCTAAAACTCATGACAGCCTGGATCTGTCCCCCTCACCCCACCCCCCATCCCCCCCAACAGCAAGTCCTTCCCCCAAACCCATGATCCAAATCCCCGAGCCAGACTGCTTAGGTCAGGTAAGTTCGTTTCTTGGGGATCAGACCTCTGTGAGCTATATTTTAGCACACTTCTGTACATTGGAAAGGTTCAATACAGGGTTTTTCTGGCAGCCTGGTGGAGGCTGTGAGCATCAAGTCACTGCCTGGACTCTGGCAATTAAAGTGCTGGTTCTGCTGGGGGTGGAGTCAGGGGCGGAATCATCACTCAGTGGGTAGGATAGGCAGCATTCAGTGACCATGTGGTCTCGTTCGCTCTAAGCATGCCAACATCAGGGTAGGGGGCACAGAATGTGTAGTCAGTGATTACTTTCATACAGTTAAATATGGCTTTTCATAAAAGACAAAGTTAAAGGCTTGCCCAAATATGGCTATTTTGAAAAATATCAAGTATGAAAAGAACTCCACACCCCTAACTCCATAATCAGAAAAAAAAAAAAAAAATGTTGCCTACACTTCAGAAAATCTTACTTGGGCCCACATTTTCAAATAACCTCAAGTTGTGTTTTTGGAACTAATGATCAGACTGTAAACACAATTTAATGAGCACAGCCAGATCGCTGCACAGCACACCCAAGTGAGGCCGTGGAGAGCTGGTAAAATCAGAACTGTAGCCACTTGTACATTTTCACTCTGAGTCTGAACACAGCTCGACACTGAGTAGGAAATGCCATTGCTGCTACTGATATCCTCGTGTGATTTTAAATAGTCGTCAAAACCATGAGGCAACTCTACTATGCATACAGCAATGCAGCTTGGCATATGATAATAAAATAAACATATAAGAAAAAAACCATTGCGTTTGTGTTCACTTTGAAGAGGGTTGTCACACAAGCAGGTCACATTTAACACTGTTGATAATAATAATAATAACAACAATAACAAGCAACACACAATATGACAGAATTGCACAGGAATTGCACCCTGTGATACGGCCAGCATAATTTGATGTCTACAGTAGCCAGCTGCAAAAAAAAGTTCTATTGGACTTCTATGGAATTCTATAGAACATCAATGGAACTCTTTAGAACATTTTAATAGAACGGCATGTTCTATAGGATTTTCTGTGTGTTCTATAGGAATTTGCTATAGAAACCAAAAGAACACCTCTATGGAAAAGAAAGTCCTATAATATTATTGCTGTTCTATAAGACCTTCCTATAGAACACCCAAGTTGAAAAACCTGTTCTATATGACTTTGATGGTCTTTAGGACCTTCTAATAGAACTTAATGGAAAAGACATCCTATGACTCCTTGCAATGCTCCGTTGAAGGGTCAATTTACCTTATGTGTACCCGGGTTCTAGAAGTGAAAGATCGGACAAATAGTATGAAAATGTGCAATATGCAGTGATATCCACTATACTGAAGTAGCAAGGAAATCTTGTCCCTTTTAACTTTAAGGTGTGCTTAAGCACATGGGGTACCAGGCAGATACTAACTCATTGATTCTCTGATCAGACAATTGATTGACTGACTGGCTACACAACTTAGCAGTATTTCAGTTACGGTATATGAAGACCTCTTTCCATTTCCTCGGCAGCAATTCAAAAATATAAATGTAAGGCATTACAACTTTATTATGCTATAATGGAAAACTTGTGTTCCTCTTTTGCTTACAAAGACATACAATGGGCCATCTGTTGGGTTCAGCAAAGCAATTCAAATTGATCAGGATCAAGTAAAATCAGCATTTTTCCATAGAAATTTCCTGTAGAACCCACTCTAAAGGTTATTTCTAACAGTGAGTGTTCAATCTGCCGGATAGCTCACTCGGTTAAAGCACTGTATTGCAGAACAAAAGTGTCAATCACGGTGTGAGTTTGAGCCCCGGTCGTATCAACCGGTAGTGGACGGCAGCTTTTTCAGAGTAGCGCACAGTTGGCCATTGCGCTACAGGGATGCAAATTGGGAAGGGTCTGCCAGCAAAAAAGAAAAAAGTTCTATGGAGACTGTTGGAACTGTTTCCTACAGAAATTTTCTATAGGACTTGAGGTACTAAAGTTCTATAGAAATTCTGTTGAACTGTCCTATAGGATTCTTATAGAACATTTTTTGCAGGGTAGCAACAGAACTACATGAAAAATAGGCGGCTCAACACCACAGTTTTCATGTAGCTCTGCAGCTAGCTAGCTGGCCACTGTAGACACCAAATTAGGTATACTCAAGTAACGTTAGTGCAGTACACTTCAAGTGAGCTAGTAACACAAAAAAAAAAAAAAAAACACCACAAGCAAAGCTATAGGTGAAATCGGGCCTTTATCAGGCTTTAACTGAATCGCTAATAATTATTTTATCAGGCTGACTAGCCTGGTTAGCAAGCTGACTGATAGAAGCAACGTGCATTCCAAGTGGATTGTACAGGACTGAGCGATGCAGTGCATTTTTTCATATTAATTTATGATGCAACTTCACAGATTCAACCAAATTTTAATAAGCTTGTCTGGTTCACCATATCTGTTCATGTGCCAAGTTAGAAGGTTACAGCTAGCACCATTCCTGAGATATTGAGTTTGAAATCATCGTGACTCACTCACTCACTCACTTCCACAATGGCCATCCCTGCAAAAAATGTTCTATAAGAATCCTATAGGACAGTTCAATAGAATTTCTATAGAACTTTAGTACCTCGAGTCCTATAGAAAAAAGTTCTATAGAAAATTTCTATAGGAAACTGTTCCATAGAAAATCTCTATAGAATAGCTCTTGCAGAAAATTTTTATTTTCTAATTTGGCATCTTCAATCCCACCCGAATCTGGAAGGCGACAAACAAAGCAATCATGTTATATTACCCTTCCCGGCAAACCTTTCCCAATTTGCATCCCTGTAGCGCAATGGCCAATAGTGCGCTACTCTGTCCGGGGTTCGAACCCGATAACTTCTGCTCCGCAACGTGGTGCTTTAACCGAGTGAGCTATTGGGCAACTGGGACATAAAACGCAATGCTAAAGTACCCTTGGCCGTATGGGCATAAGACAAGGAATTACAACATATAAGGGGTTTTTTAATGTATGCCTATATAACACAATGTGTTTAATACTTTCGGGCTTGAGAGAAGTTTCAAGAGTCAAAAGGAAGACAGAGGTAATTGTCCAATTTCATCTAGGACCTGGCAGGTTATATGGAAAGTGTGAAACAGGACAGCTTGGACTTAACATCGTTTGACACTCAGAATATGAAGTCTGACATGATGCGCAGTCATCAAAATTCGATGTTATGTTGAAGGTGACTGAACAGTTTGGTTGATAATGTTGCTACATCAAATTGTTATTAGAAGGTATTTAAAGTAGGTGAAGGCCATGTAGCTTCCATGTCCTCCAACTTGACTATCCAGTGAGAACACCTTATGAATTTGACATAGCTACACCAAAAAATGTCATGGTAGTGCAAAGGCGTAATGAAAGTAACACTGTTCAGAAACAATGTGACCTTTTGACCCCCATTAACCAGGTGAAGGTCATCCACCTTTAATGTTCTGCAAGCTGATTATCCAGAACATACACACTGTAAATTTTATGCAGCTACAACAAAAATAGTGGATGTAATCAAGGAAACAGTATTTACAAAGAATGTGACCTTTTGACCCCTTAAAGTAGGTCAAGGTTACCCATCTTCAAACTTGTCCAAGCTATATATCCCAAGAACAGTCCCAGGAACGCCATGTTAGTAATCCTGTTAGGTGACCATGATACATGTATAAAGATGGTGGGAATAAGTCTTAGCAGAGAACAAATTGTATCAAATAAATTCTAAATCTGTATATAATCTGCAATCACATGCATGTAAATGGAAAGGAATAATTTGATTGAATTTTTAAAATTAAGGGAAAAGTTCAAAAGCTCAAACTTCTGTCTTCGTAAGCAAAAGAGGAACACAAGTTTTCCATTATAGCATAATAAAGTTGTAATGCCTTACATTTATATTTTTGAATTGCTGTTGAGGAAATGGAAAGAGGTCTTCATATACCGTAACTGAAATACTGCTACGTTGTGTGGTCAGTCAGTCAATCAATCATCTGATCAGAGAATCAATGAGTAGGTATGTGCCTGGTACCCCATGTGCTTAAGCACACCTTAAAGTTAAAAGGGACAAGATTTCCTTGCTACTTCAGTAGTGGATATCACTGCATATTTCACATTTTCATACCATTAGTCTGGTCTCTCACGTCTAGAACCCAGGTACATATAAGGTAAACTGACCCTTCGACAGAGCATTGCAAGGAGTCATAAGATGTCTTTTTTTTCCATGAAGCTTTTGTTCTATTAGACGGTCCTAAAGACCATCAAAGTCCTATAGAACAGGTTTTTAAACTAGGGTGTTCGATAGGAAGGTCTTATAGAACAGCAATAATATTATAGGACTTTCTTCTCCATAGAGGTGCTCTATAGGTTTTTATAGCAAATTCCTATAGAACACACAGAAAATCCTATAGAACATGCTGTTCTATTAAAATGTTCTATGGAGTTCCATTGATGTTCTATAGAATTCCATAGAAGTCCTATAGAACATTTTTTGCAGGGATATTAGCCCGCTCGTATAGGGAATAATAATAGTAACAATAACAACATTATTATTATTATTATTGTTATTATTACCGCTGCTGCTTGACTACTACTATTACTGATGGTGCTGTGCGGGTTAATTTAAGCCACTTTCAAACGTCAAGTAATCAGAAAAAGGGTTATCATCTCAAAATTTAAAAATTTAGAAAAGGGTTCTTTATTGACAGTATTATTTTAATGTAATAATTATTGAGACAAAATGTTTGGCTGACAACACTTGAAAAATACAAACCAATTTCGTTTACTTAAAAATGTTACAAGTCGTGCTTTAACCAAATATCTGAAAACAGCCGAAGTCTGCGCTTGTTGCTGAAAACACGTGGCCAGCAACAAACGCAATAGGCTATTTACCAACTTGCCAGAGGCAAGTGGCTCATTTTACCTTTTCTATCGCATCATGCCAATTACATTGCTGTATAGTATTTCTGTTGTCATAAAACTAGAACATGCAGGCTAATCACGTCGCTGGACTGACCCGAATCAACTGGAAACCCAAATGATTTTCCATGCGCGTCACATTTAATTTTTTGCTTGTTAAATGTTCATGTCAATAGGGCAGTGTTTTTCTATCGCTTGACTTCAGTTCAAATACTGAGCCATTTACTGTTGTAAAGCAGATTACACAGAAATAAAATATCACTGCGCTGACAGCTGGCATTTCCAATGTTTTAAGAAACGGGCCTGATAAATAGCCTAATATTCTAATAAATACTTTTAGGACATACTCTAAAATAGATTAAATAGATGTCGCTTATTATTCACTCACCAGCTGTAAAAATCGTGGCCACAAAACAGCAGAAGATAAGTTCATGCATCATCCTAACAACTAGCTATAAATAAAAACGCGATGTTCGCGCTCCAAGATCTAATCAATTTAACGAAACGTCACAAAGTCTCGTGAAATCTCCCTACAGTAGCCCGTACGAAGCCCTATAGCCCCATTAAATTACTTTTGCATAGTTGATCTGTTTTCTATTCTTTGCTCGAAATCTGGCTCAGATGTTTCCAAAAGTAAGCTTTAGAGGACTCGAGTAAGATGTCAAGCCACTCCTCACTTGGGAGGGATTAGCATTGAGCAGCACCGAAGCAGTTATTAATTCACACAGGGAATAGTAGGGAGGAAAAACCTCGCTTTCCCCTCTCAGTTAGCTCAAGATAGACCGGACTTGGTTGACACAAAGGGTTAGTTGGCCCAGGGTGAATATCCAGGTCCGTTCGGGAAGCTTTCACAAAAAAATAAGAATAAAATAAAAAATTATTTACCTTCTGGTCGATTCATTAATATTGTTATGCTACTGAAAAGTCAATATTTCAAGGCGAGGATAAATTAAACATTTTTTTCTGGGCCAAGAAAAAAAAAAAAAAAAAAAGGCTCCGGGAGCTGAAAACATAGAAATATGAAAAGGAGGTCTTAACATGTATTTTAGTCAATCAACAAGGGGGATATTTTGATTGGCCTACATGTTTGAAAACCTGCGATGAAATAGACTATAAACATCATTTGAGAATTGAGTACGAGTTGGGTCAGTTGTTTAAAGTCATGAAATAGTATAATAATTATGGAGTCATATATTTGTACTTTCTTATAGGATTAGTAGATATTTGAAACCCTGAGATGAAATAGACTATAACCATCATTTGAGAATTGAATATAAATTGGGTCAGTTGATCAAAGTCATGAAATAGAATGTAATAGATATGTGGTAATAGGCCTATATTTCTACTTTCTTATACGATTAATAGATAATCAACTTCGGAGAGACTTACCTCAGGAAATAAGCCTTGCAAGATCAGTAACTTCCTTTAAATCACTTCTTATAACCCACTTTTATAGACTCGCCATTATATGAAGGCACCCTTTTTTCTAATTTAATCCTTACTCTTTTACCTTTCTTAATCTATTAATCGGATCATTATTCCTATGTGCTGTTGTATTCTTGCTGTCCATTATTTCTCTTATTTTTAAAATTTCTTAAAATTCTTTTTACTGATCCTAATCTATGTTAATTCCTCTTGTGATGTCCTCTTCTTCTTACCCTTCTTTATTGCTGTTATTTGCTTTTTTTTATTGTTCTGAATCCTTTATTGCTTTTATTTTTATTCTTGCTTTACTTGTATTGCCTTCACGTGACTTTACCTTTTAATTGCTTGTATTCCTTTTACTTAAATTCACTCATTTTGAGACCTCGTGTTTTGCATTTTGTGTTCGCCGTCTTGTTTTAAATTTCCCATATTCTAGATTTCTTTGTGTTTAGCTGGACTGTCGAGAATTTATTCTGCCACATTGTGTTTCCTGAATATGCTTTGTGAACTGTTTTTAATGGTGCTATATAAATAGTTATTATTATTATTGAATAATTAATGTGCCAGAAATGAAAAGCATATGCAATGTCACATAACTATAATCAAACAGTGTTATGGCCTTTATTGCAACCCAATCTTGGAAATACTCTGAAATTGACAGCAGTTATTTCTAAATTTACTTTGACTTGTATGTGAATTATATGTGTACATATAACACAAGGCCGAGACCAAACCGAAACTCATTCTCTCCCATGGGTCTGCACACCCTAATGGAAATGAGATGAAATAAAATATAAATTTCAACTTTTTTTCAAAATAGCCTATGACTCCATGAATATAACGCACAACAATAAAACATAAAAAACATATGAGATGTGTCGAATGTATCTCAGGCCCTTGATGCTCAATGTAATCATATGAGCTTTTTACATTTTTTTTTTAATACGATGTTGCCACATCCCTTGGCTCCCTTAATTACTTTTCCCCACTTTCTGGCTGTCCACGTCAGGCTTGATGTTTTGTTGCTAAAGTTCAATCATTGTCTCAGTACTTCCCCATTCGCTGCGTTCGTTCCCAATACCTCTCTCGCGTTGGGACTCCCACTGACACAAGCGCGTTGTCTCTGTGCATTTAGGTTCCCGTTTTTATCATTCTTATTGCCAAATAGTTATATGTGCCCTTACGTCCAGTCTTACCCTCTAATGTTTCCTCTTGCGCCTTGGTTATCTCAGTTCCTACCTCTGTCCAGTGTCTGTGGTCACCCTGTCTTTTGTCTCTACCTGCCCCAGCCCGAGGATTCCTCGCCTTGTTTGGAAGTGCTCATATGGTGCAAACACTGGCCCATTTACGTGAATGCGCTCATAGTGAGATTGGGACAAACCTGTGCTGCTTAAGGTAGCTGGTGACCTTTGTCATGTGACTGCTTAGCTCAGGGGTCCCCAATCTTTCCCAGAAAGGGCCAGTGTGGGTGCAGGCTTTCATTGCAACCAAGCAGCTACACACCTGACGCAACTAATCAAGCTTATTAGCAAAGAGTCCAGGAGTTGATTAATAGTATCAGATGTGTAATTACTTGCAATGAAAGCCTGCACCCACACTGGCCCTTTCTGGGAAAGATTGGGGACCCCTGGCTTAGCTTGATCGTCGCTGTTAGGCTAAGAGTAGACGAATAAGGAAAAGATATCGGGGTGTGTTGAACGTGCTTCGTAACACGGGCTAAGTTTGATGCCATGCTGAGTTCTGTACCTTGTAGGCTGATTGTAGGGAGATCAAATTCCAGTTTACAGGAGAGAGATGCTAATTAGAATTTTTTTTTAATAATTTTTTTTTCTCATCATTTATCAATTCATTTAAATGCATATCCTCTCACAAGAACCAGAACAAAATAAAAAAAAAATAAGACATAGGACATTTGCTACAGGATTGGTGTGGCGGTGACAACCAATAAAAATGCATGAAACTATTCATATCGAGCGGATTGGAGCCCAAATAGGAGAAAAAAACCAATAAAAAACACATTAGTGTTTTTTAAACATTTTTTGTAAACATCGTTA
Organism: Gymnothorax javanicus; assembly: GCA_029692085.1. Classification (NCBI taxonomy): domain Eukaryota; kingdom Metazoa; phylum Chordata; class Actinopteri; order Anguilliformes; family Muraenidae; genus Gymnothorax; species Gymnothorax javanicus. The sequence continues at coordinate 23,316,226 of CM056206.1, read as the reverse complement.
CGGTCGTTAACACAATATGGCAATTCAAATGAAAGTAAAAACATATAAACAAGAAAATTCATGGTGGTACTCATAGCCAGAAACACTGTTTGGCAATAATGCTTTAAAGCCAAAAGCTATTATATTACTTTTAAAATGAACCCATTTTCCTTCCGCAATTGTAAACCCTGTTTACAGTCAATATGTTAACACAATACGTTTCATGTCATCGAAAATATACCACAGTACTTTGCGCTACATTACATAAAAACCAGTCCCTGGTCATGCCGAAACAATGATATGAGGTATATAAAGGTCAATTTCATCCATTTTTTTCTCATGTCATTAAAACATAGGGCTTGATTTGCATGATCAGTGTTGAGATCAGTCTCAACTATATTTCGGGGTTCAGTCAGTCAGCGACGTTAGAGGAGGTGCACTGAGAAAATAAAACCCAGGACCCCGCCACCGGAGACCAGCAGCAGTGGAAGACAAAGCAACCATTATTCGGTTTTCAAATCTCAGAATAACCATAAAAAGTAGCACTATCCTTCATAATGCATGCACAATGGGGTTTCCTCTTGTATTTAAATACATTGACTCCCACCTACCCCCCCCCATCCCACAAAATCAACAAATTCCATTTTTTGGCTATCTGAACGAACAGAAAGCAGAATCTGAAAAAAAAAAAAAAAACCTTAAATTGCATCCATTTAGGCACAAAGCATCAGTTTTCTGGCCAATACTTTCACATTTGACTGATTAGATTGCTAAGACTTAGAAATGGGTCCTTATCTCGTACAAATTTGACAACATCCAGGGGAGAACAAAAAGAAACACCCCTCCCACCAAAAATGACCAGCCCCATCCCTAGAGTGCCTCATTTGGCCATTCTTAAACTGCAAGTCGCCCTCTATGCTCCCACCCTGTACCACCCAAACCCTGTCCGACCCAACACCAATTGCCTGACATTAACCTTAAATAAACAGCAGCCTACGCCAGAATCTCTTTTTAAAAGTGAGTCAGGTTTCTAAGTTCTGTATTAATATCTTCTATATGAAAGGACCGTTTCCTTTTGAATAAAAAAAAAACTGAGGAGGAAAAAGTGCTCATTAAAAAAATGTAGAGGAAAAAAGAACAGGAGTCGTTGATAAAAGCAACATTCCAACGGACATCGCTAAGCAATTCTGACTGACCGCCACAGGAGGGCAGCACCCGTGCAGGTAAGAGTTCATGACGAAAACTCCTTCCACCAGTCCGCGCACCGCAGTAAGTCCTTTCGCTCTTTTCTAATGCCGCTCTGCATGCCGCAAATCCAATGGGATGCCACCATTTTATTTCTTTAAACTAAGCAAAGGATCTCAGTTTCAAATTTCCTCCTTCCATGAATTTTCACAATCCCCTTCTCATATCACCTTATAAATAGATATGACCCTTAATGAAAGAAACATGGATGTTTCACATTGACAAAACAAACCATAAGTTCTTAGTGAGGCTGCTTGTTGGGTCACACACGATTCTAAAAGAATACCGGGAAAACAATCGTCTTGGTTGCACTTCCGAACATACAGCTCTTAAAAATGAAGTAATTAAAACAGACTACGCCTACTGCTTCTCACAAGAAAATTGTCCTTTCTACTTCTTTTTCCTGAGTTATACTTGAAATTCTTGTAACAGACCATTGTAATTTTTTTTTGCCATTTCATATCTGGGCTGTTCCCTGCCATCATTAGTTATTTTTCACAACTGACAAGCTGATTGCTAAAACACAAGGTTCATGGGAAAAGACATGACAAACCAGTCCACAGTTAAACTATTTTTCTTTAAAAAGTCCTTGCATCTACAAGTTAATGACCAGACATAATTTTATGGGAGTGAAAAAAACCAAATAAATGAAAAAAAATGAAAAAAAATTACATTGCATTTAAAGGAGGTCAACGGTGACCCATTCCGATACAATTTCATACAAACATTATAATGGCAGTGTATTAATTAAAACATAACGTTATTGAAAAAAAATAATAATAACATAAGGGAAGGAGAGAAAAAAAATATCAAATACATATTCTAAACTAGGTCTACCATCTGACCTCACCTGTAGCTTTGGCTTGTAGGAGTCTTGGATCTTGAACTAACTGGCTCACTGACATCAGCTAACAAACTAGAGTAACCTGAGAATTCTGGCACCAGAGTCCTGATCCTGTGGTCCACCTCAGTGCTAGAGTCAGTGCTGAACCCCAGGGGGACTCGGCTGCTCGCCTTGAACTGGGACCCGAAGGCCTGGGCAAAGTTTTCGATCTGGTAATGGTGGCGGAGGTCCATGCCTTTAGAGGGGTTTATGGCGGCCAGGTCCCGGGAGGGGAGCTGGTAGGCTGAGCTGCTTTTGGGTGGGGCGTCTTTATGCCCGCCCAGGTCTGGGGACGGGATCTGGAAAGCGCCAGGGGAGGGCTGCTTTTCCAGCTGCTCGGTGAGCTCCTGAGACGGGGTGAGCTGTTGGTGGGCGGGATCCAGGCTGCCCAGGTGGTAGCTGGGCTGGGATGAGGACGAGGACGACGGAGAGGGGCCGGCCAGGAGCATCCCGAAGTGAGGCTTCGGCAGGGGCCCGGGCGGGGCAGAGGTAAGCACGTGGCTGAAGCTGCTCTCCAGGCTGGGCGTCGTGTAGACGTGCTTCTCCAGGAAAAGCGGCGGGCTGGTGGCGGAGGCGGAACCTACGAAGGGCCCCGTGGGGGCCGGCAGGAAGCCGCCGCTGTGGCTGGTGCGCTCAAGGGCCTGCAAGAGGAAGCGCGAGTACTCGTGCATGATCACCGCCTTCTCCCCGGCTCGGTCGTCCTCGTCCCCACCCACCGGCGCCTGCTGCGGTGGAGGATGGAGCTCCACGTGCTGGTCTCCTGTCAGGTCGAAGGGTGCATCGTGCGGGCCCTCAGCCTTCTGGGTGTAGTGGTCGAGTAGGCTCTGGAAGACCTCGTCTGGGATACCCGACTTGTCGTGCTTGGACTCTGTAGTGCTCATGGGGGACGAGTCCAGGAGGCCAAGCGGGGTGTGCTCTCCATCCATCCCCCCGCTAACCGCGCCCTGGATAGCCGCTGGCTGCTGGGGTACTTGACCCACCTCGTAGTCGCCCCCGTTGTTGGCGGCCGCGTGCAAGTAGCGACGCTTCTTCAAGAACTGCATTGCGTCGTCGTAGTTGCTGCCGGTGCTGCTACTGCCGGGAGGAACCTGCTTGGCCTCGGGGCCCTGCAAGAGCCCGAAGCCATGCATCCCACCCAAGGACCCCAGCTTGTCCCCAGCATCCTTGTCAAGGCCCTTGCGGTTGATCTTTTTGAAGAGCAGTTTGGGCGTGTGCCCAGGCTGGCCGCTGCTTGATGCCTCGTAGTTCTGCAGGCCCAGGTCACCAGCCCCCTCCAGGCCTTTCCTCCGCTTGCGCTCACTGCTCTCCCCTTTGGGCTTACCCTTCTTTCGCCCAGAGGAGCTGCAGTTTCCCTGAGAGAGCCCGTAGTCCCCTGGCCGCATGACACCCAGTCCCTGCTCCAGTGCCCCCGGCTCTAACCCTTTCTTTACGCCTTCCCCACAGGTCCTCTTGTGCTTCAGCAGTCGATCCGTCCTAGAAAAATACTGAGATAATTTAGGCAAAGGTTAAAATTCATGTTAGGCATTGTTCCTGATAAAATACATCAAAAGACAAAATATACATTATTCGGACAGAGCCAGCAACGAAAAAGCACTCGTAAAAAGTGAGCTGGATAACTGCAGTTTAAGTCAAAGGAGTTTTGTGCAATGCTTCATCCTCCGGGTGATTGACAGTGATACTTAATGCAGCTGTTCAGCTAACTCCATAATCCTGTTTTGTGCGCACATTAACCCTCATTCTGGAGATCTACCGTCCTGTAGGTTTACAATCCAACCCAAACAAAGGAAACCTCATTCAACAGCTAGATGTTCTGCCGAGCTGCCACATGGATAATTAAGGTGCGCCTACGACGGGGTTCTCGAACTACTCCTAAAAGGGCCGGTGCAGGAGCAGGCTTTTGTTTCAACACAGCAGCTACAAACTTTTTTTTTTTTTTAAGATTTTTTTTTGGGATTTTTTCCTTTATTTTGATAGATATCAAGGGCTGACTGCAATAAACAGTTATGTCCAGATGTTTTACATTGGACATAACTGTTTATTGCAGTCAGCCCTCGATATACAGTGGAGAGTGGCAGGAAAGTTGGGGAGAAGAATGGGGGAAGACATGTAGCAAATGACCCAAGCTGGAATCGAACCCGGGCCGCCGCGGGAAGGACATAGGCTTTATGGTGCGCGCGCTTAGACCGATGAGCCACCGGGGCGCCCCAAAGCAGTTACAAACTTAATTCAAGAGATCAACCCCTAGAGTCCTTGCCAAAAATCTTGACTAGTGGAATCAGGTGTGTAACTGACTTGATAGAATGAAAACATGCACCCATATTGCTCTTTTCTGGATTAAGCTCGAAAAACACTAGCCGACAAGAAAGTGACAGCGTGAATGATAATCTGACCGCCGACAAGTTATTCTGAAAATGGTTATTACACCTCAACCACTTTCAAAATTTTATTTTTGGTCTTTTTGGCCATCTCAAGTTTAAACAACCCCTAAACAATCTTAAAAAATAGGTTTAATGGAATGAGACTCTTCCAAATCATCATGTCCCCCAGATCCTACCCCCGCAAGGCTAGCAATGGAGCTCCGGCTTGTTCTTGGCAATCAAACTGAGGACAGATCTAGAAAAGTGTGGTTCCTGAGTAGGCTTGCTGAAAGCTGCTTAGCTCACAATCCCCAAGCGCTAGACATATCAATAAGAATCTCCTCTACTATGCGGTTTGGAAACTAAGATTCATGTGTTGAATGTAACAGTAGCATTGTAGACACCAACAGATGGGAAACTGGACACCTATGGAAGGGGTGATGAGACATAGGTCAAAGGGAGTCATTTGTCAACTAACAGGGTGTTCTGGCAAAGATCACACAGAAAAAGCAAAACAGAGGGTTGACGATCCAAATTGCTGAGCTAAGACACACTCAGATGTAACAGCATGAGGTACCCTGTCTGTTGCTGCTCACTTAGAGGAGACTAACCACTCTCTCCTGAGAATGCTCTGTAAAGACTGAAAAGGTCTCCCTTCCAAAAAGAGGAAAAAAGTTGAACTCAACTGCTCAGGGTATTCAATTTTTTTAATTGAACTGCAACACGATTTAGATGGCTGTATCAGCCATTTAATCTTAGCCAAAAAAAGTCATTGATGGTTCATGAGGGGTAGTTTTTCCAATAGGTAGGACATGATTGAGGCCGAGTCATGGGATATCAGCTCAGTGCCCACATTTTACAGTGAACCTGGACATCTCCAAGCTGCAGAAATCGCACCCACAGAGCGCGTCTTTCAAAATATCTCTACTTCACGCTCCAGCATGAACTGTCTGAGGCAGCAAACGATCTGGCATTTTTAGGTGAACATTGGGAGCTGGCTGGCATATCAGAAAGACAATTCTTTAAAATAAATGAATACATAGACAGCTGTTTGAATAAACTGCATGAACTCCATTGACGTGTTATGTTGTATAAAAAGTGTTATGTTTCCTAACTTATTAAATAATGCATGAATGTGATACCACAGATGTTGGAGGCAGCAGAACTAGCTTAGCTAGCTATCTAACAGTTTTTAGCTAGCTTGCAAGATTTGGTAATAAGTCGCTTTAATTAGCAACGAAAATCGATGATAAAAAAGCTCTTTACACTGAACATAGCATAGCTTTTAACAGTACATTACACCATGTTCTGAGATAGGAGATTTTTAACTCTGATTTCTGTTGCCACCTAAATTATGGTGACCTGTTATAGAATCTTGTTGAATTAGCTTGCTTGCTAACTAGCTAACTGGTTTTACTTTTCAGCATTAGCATTGCTGCTAACACAACATGACACCATGTTCAGAGCAAACACTTTTTAAAAGTCCATTTTTCAAAATCACTAAGGGTTGTATTCAGTTGCATTGAGACCTAGAAACTTATGCATGTGTAATGTTAACATTATATCTCTTCTCAATGATCGCACTCCAGCTCCAAATAACTCCCTAAAACAAGTCAGCAGGCGCCTGCCTCTCCTAGAGTTGCGGTCAATCACGGCTGTCAATCATGACTTTACACCCTGTTTTCACAGTATCAAATAACTAAATAAAACCAACGCTATCAGAATAAATAAACACTTGAACATAGGTCCGCATAGTAAGAAAGACTTAAAATGACAAAATAAAAATCCTCGGAAAAAAATAATTTGACATGTACTTAAATTGGTGAGGCCCATGTCCCATCCAGTAACATGGAGGGAGCAGGTTTGTAATCTGTACTGGAGCAGGCCACTAAATGTCAATCAAGATGTTTTGGCCACACTTTTGGGGAGCTGTTAGGTCATCTATCTTCACACACAGTCAATGGTCAGGCCCATGAGACAAACGTGCACCATATAAGATCCAAATCTTACAAGCGGATTTGAAGATGATGTCAAAAATGCGTCAGCCAATCAGGGACCAGGGCGGGCATACTGGATTTCGAACTGAGCTGAAAAATAGCAACAGCTGGTCTGGGCCATGAAACAGACAAATCTACCACGCCCGATCAAAATCTGACCACTGGAGCTGGAGAAGTCGGAATTAAGTCAGCGAATCAGAGTCCAATGTGGCCATATTGGATTCCGAATCAACCATAAAAATGTCACTAGATCAGGGGCTATGAGAGGAAACGCTTGTTTTAAGTGTGGTGCAAATCTGCCCCGAAGAACTTGAGAAGTCGACATTAAAAGAAAATGTTTATGGACAAAAGGACGTCGGCAACAGACGACTGGCAGACAGTGGACATACGGACATCAGACGGACACATGGCTGACGGTGAGCGGACAGACAGACGACGGATGGTGCGCAATCGCAATCGGTCACCCTTGGACCAGGGGAGCTTTTAAAAAAAAAAAAAATCATATTGCTTCAAATTTAACATTTCTGGAGGCAGCAGATGAAGGGGAATATTTTGATCATTAATATGTGCTGCGTATTTCAAATAATTTAAATATCAACACTTTCAAAAGGTTCCAAGTGCTGAGAGCACTGATCCCAAATATGTGTGTGGGGAATGAGAGAGCCGGGGTCACGCGACATGCTCTAAAACAGTGGTGTCCAATCACGTGCCACGGACGGCCAAGCTTATGCGGGTTTTCATTCAAACTAGTCATAACACCTGCTGATCACACCAATTAGTTCCCTTAAAAAAAGCTTCTCATAACCCCCATCATTTTAACACTCAAACACATTAAAATTTAATTGTATAATAACAACATTCATAATATACATTTGCAAATGATGCACAAGAAAGTGTTAGGGGTCAAAATTGTTGCTTGGGGGTTAAAGCAAGATTTTACAATTTGCATCAATGCACATATATCTCCATTTTAATGTACTTGGAGACATGGTGGGGGGGTCATCTTATATTAGGCCACGCAGATAATTGTATCGCCATCAGATGAAGCACAGTTCTGCTCACCAAGCTCAGGATCTGGGGAATGTATCATTTCACCTCCCATCCATTTTATGATTCATAGTACATCAAAGCTGAGTTCAAAGTTGCATTTTCATGGATTCACTGCATTTACACCACTTGATTTCTCAAAATAATGAAAATAAACCAAAATAAGTTCAACTTGTAAAAAGTATGTCTTCTGCTTCATTGAAGCCATTTTTCCAGTCCCTGAAATGCACAAATCCTGAGTTATACACCCTTAAATAGGAGTCACACATCATCGGACAGGATTGGCTTGATTTGGCATCTGCATGATGAGGTATACCTGGCAGATGTGCCAAACCAGGCCCCTCCACAACCCACCTGTTGGCAACTGTCACATTTGTATGGCTTTTCTCCGCTGTGTGTCCTCTTGTGCCTCTCCATGTGGTATTTCTGAATGAAGCGCATGTTACACTGGTCACAGCTGAAGGGCTTCTCACCTGCACCAGAGCGCAAAAAACAACCGTGGTCACTGGGGCAAACAGACGACCAAAAAGGGTACTGTCACTGAAATAGCCTCAAGAAAAAACATAACTGAAATAGTACAAGGCAAATCAACCACGTTTACTAGAATACTTCCCAACTGAATCAACCATAGTCACTGGCACAAGTCCAATCAAATAAGCCATGGTAAACAGAACAGCTGAACTAGAAGAACCATGGACACAAGAACACACCGCCACAAACACAACAATGGAAACTGCAGAGGCTGTATCCAGAGGGACTTCAGTCCAGTCCCCAAGCTCGTCCTCATACTTTCCTAATGTAGCCTCTATGAAGTTTTGCATGCTGGTGTATCCGAATTTCCAGCTAGTCCTCTGCTATGGTTTTTATGAGCAAGAAGATACGGCTAAAATCTTTATAAAGCATGGCCGCTCTTAGCCAATCAGGAAACAGCTGCTATCTGACAGGCTTTCCAATGACCAATCAATGCAGAATAGTAACCTTTTTAATTATTCTGGTAGGGAGATCATCCAGGACTGCAGCAACTGTTAATCCAGACTTATGTTTTTTTCATAATGATGATGGGAGGGGATATTCCAGAAATCAGGCAAGCGACTTATTTCCATATTGGAGTGATAAGAATTATCAATTATGCACATAAAGCAGGCCTAGAAAACCCAATCAAATCTACAAGGAACACAACTGCTTTTTTAAACTCTCAAAACTCACCACTGTGTATCTTCTCGTGCCGCTGCAGAAGGTACTTCTGGATGAAGCTCATGTTACACTGACTGCATCTGAAAGGGCGCTCTCCTGAGACCAGAAAAACACAGCAGGGAATTTAGGGACGAGTACAAATCTTTGCCCAGTACTGACCACCTCAAATCAGCTGCAGGTTGCACATTTTCTTGTTAAGTTTTTAAAAAGGCAGCATTGGCTGCACCTACACCATCTGTCTGTGGTTTATAAAGTTTCTTTTCTTTTTTTTTTTTTTTTTTTTTACTGAATTCATGTCTACAAGAGTTTCCCAGATCCAATATCTGAAACCTTTAGAATGTATTCACATTCATAAAGCACAAAAGTAACTTTCTGAAAGAACTCCAAATGCAATATCAATAGTGATGTTCAAAAATGATTGAGTAAACTACACGCAAGTTTGTGTACGTCACCAGAACAGAGCCGCATTCATTGTGAGTAACACATGGAGGAATTGTTTTCTGCTGGCAATTCGCAAATCATTAACTGCACAGACCTGTGCGTCTTTTCACACGGCAGTGATAACCCTTAGAGCCCTGAAAAAATTTTTTTTAAATATAAATTTAATTATCTTGTGCTGTTGAAAACCTATCATGTGCCAACTTGTTAAAAAGAGCTTTAACCCTCTATTAACCACCGTAGCATATCTGCTACATAAAGTGAAAGGGTTAACAGCCTGGACACCCTGCTGGTTTTGTTTCTTATTGCCAAATAAACATTTGAGAATAACTTGAATGGTCCGTCACTTTAATTTTTCCATTCGCATTATTACCCAATGTAGCAGATCTGCTACATTTTGGAAAGGTGGGCCAAAGGGTCGAATTTTTTTTTTTTTAACTATTTTTTCAAATATTGGCCCATAATCAACATATTTGCCTAAGGAAATGATTTTTACACAGTTGGAAAGGTACTTGGTTAACAGAGGGTTAAACAAGTCGCCACGTGATAAGTTTTTAACAGCTTTGATTTTGATATCGTAATTATTGAGCGACAGCAGCTGCATTTAGCGCTCTAAGGGCTAATGTGTCGGAGGACCACAGAGGAAAGAAGCCACTGGACTCCCTTGTGTCTAAAACAGCAACCATAGTAATACTCAACAGATGGCCATGGCCTATTTAAATTGGCAAATAAATTCATTGATTCATTCATGCAAGGAATAAACATGATGAACTCAGAAACCAAATGACAGTATATGGAGAGCGGAAATCTCGGGCAGGCCGGCAGGACCTCGTACCCGTGTGGATGAGCACGTGTCGGCGCAGGTGGTAGGAGCTCCGGAAGGCTGCATTGCAGTGCTCACAGATGTGCGGCTTAGAGCCAGGCGACAGGCTGCCCAGGTCGCCGTCCAGCATGATCGACTGTGGAGAGAGGAGGAGTTACTTTTTACCATCTCCTATTCTCCCACAACAATGCTTGAGCCTCTCCGCCTCTGCTACAGTCTGCAGCAGACGATGCCACTTCACCTCCCACACTCACCATCACTTCATCCTCTTACATTAAAGGAGCCGTATGTAAGTTTGTGGCCAAAACTGGTACTGCAATCACATTCAAAATAGTGCAGAGCGCAGTATCCCCTCCTCCTCTCCCCCAGACGAGAGGCTGCCAGCTAGGTTGCCGGATCCATCAAGAACGTCTACTACAAGGACTCATTTGACCGATGTACTGTCTCAATTACATTTTATATTACCATAATGGCTGTGCTAATGTTGGAACGGTTTCCACAGCGTCTCAGCATAATGCCAGAGAAACGGACTCTAATAATGCATTGCTAATGTCAGCAATGACGAGCCGTGGTTTTTATTTCTCAAACAATTTGTTACCTAGTCAATTCGCTGACCCCCCTGCATACGCACTAACCTACCATGAACGAACATACACAACGTTATTTGACTGTAGAGGGTATTTGAAATGTCCGTGCCTACATTAAATAGAATTAAGTTAACCAAACTTAGCTGAATCTTACCTGTCCAGGAGAAAATTAGCAACTTTAGTCGGTCTTCAAATTCTTCTCTGCTTTCAGCCATCTCCATCTTTCAAAGGCATGTCCTATACAGATCCTTGTTCAGTTTCTGACTTTGTCACAACGTATTTTGGAATCATAACGAGGCCTTTTAGGTTTAGTAACGTCAGACATTTGTGCTCCGAAACGCTGGTAGCTGCAGCTCAGTGGTAACTGGCAACCTGGATGCCGAAATGCTACTGGCTTCGTGATTGGGAGATAGGTGGAGGGCGGCGCAACAGGCCAAAACACAAAATGACAACATCAACATTAGTTGTGGGCTGCAACTTCACTTTTGTAATGAGAATATTCTGGCTGGACTACTGTTGTCAGTGATATAAGTATTTGAAATTAACATCATTCCTTAATGTCTGGCGATAGATCAGGGCCATTTTATGATTAATCTACAAACATTTCTTACATACAGCTCCTTTAATACAAACTCTTACCTCTGAAGGTTTCCAGGAATAGACACACTGATGACAGAACAAGTGCAAGATCAAGCCCTTTCAACACCAACTGGAGACAGTATAACGAGTTACAACAATATACTGCAGCTTATCTGCTACAGGAAACAAATCAGCAAAATGACTCATGAACTAAAATACTCAGAATGGCAATAAGTTAGCATAGTAAAGCATGAATATAGCCCTCTGCAGTGCAGCAATTGCAGTTCACAAAGCTGGACTGCATAATTGAATGTGCGTACGTGCCGTAGAAATTTGAATATTTCCCTCGCAAACAACATGGGTTGCTAAGGGACAGCACATTATTTGGAATGAGGGCTAACTGGAGGATTTTAGAGAGCTCTGAAAGAAAAAGCTGTAACCATCTCTTACAGCGAAATATGTTTTTCCTTAACCCACTCCAAGTGATCGGGAAAAAAATGATTGAACCTCTCCCACCAAACGTTTTACGATTTTCGCTGGTGAAACAATGTTGAGTGTCGGGTGCATAGCACAATCACTATACCCTTTTGGGGTAGGCAGATTAATAGTATTCTTTGGGTTCAAAACCTCTTACACCGAAAGGAGAAAATGGGCAAAATTCCGCCTGTTTTGACTACTGTTAAAAAAAGGTTCTGCATCTTAAAAACTATAAATGCCAGACATGTGGTTCAAAGCTTAGGCTAAACTGAAGAACTGCATCTATATGACCAAATAGTCATTTTCCACCCGAGTACAGTTTCTAATACTTAAAGGTCCCCTATTATGCCACCAGGTGCACAGCTAATTAGCCATTATGAGCCAGTTCAAAGTCTCCCCTTCCTGACATCACAAGGGGGAGTGACCACCCAGAATAATGAAATCTGATTGACTGCTTGGCTGAAGGTGATCAGTTATTCTTGCCTTTGGTTGGTTACTTCCCCATGTGAATTCAAGAGGGAAAAGATTTTGAAGTGTCTTGTAATAACTAATTAGCTGTGGACCTGGTGACATAATAGGGGGCCTTTAATTTCATCCACTTATGTACAGAGAACATCTAAAAATCAAATTTAAATTTCTGAGATTTTTTGTTGAAAAGAGCAACAGCAGGTGTGACAGAAATTACACCAATCTGGAGTGCGTACATATCTTCAAAATATTTCAGAAAAAGAAGTATGTTGAAATCTTTAATACATCAAATTTTAGAGCAGTTTTTCAAAAACAGAAAAAAGCTAATTTTAGTCTGTTTTTGTCTATCATCACAAAAAGCCCAGTATCTCAAACACTGCAGGCTCTATCTTACACCAGGCACACAGTGGAGCAAAGAATGATTCAAGTGTCTTCGTTAATTTATGTACCGAGGCAGTTGTCATTATCCTATCCAGCACCCAGGTGGTATTAATAGCAAATGTACTCGCACAAAACTGTGCGCCCATGGGTGTGTTGATCTTATAATAAGGTGTGATCAGGCGCAATGATGGCACATGGCTGCCCTGAGACAGCTGAAAGTGATTGTGCGATTGACCAACAAAATCTGGTCAAATCTGTGAGTGAAGGTAGAAGAAGTTGAAACAAATAAAGCGACAAGCAAGACAGCTTTCCAAACGACACATACAGGTCTACATGACACAGGAACTTATTGGGGATAAAATGCAGAAAAAAATATAGGACTAAAAAACAATCATCTATCATCCTTCCTTTGTAACTGGTTATGATTTATTTACTTGGCAAGTGCTTGCTAATTGAAATGCTCGTTTGTACCCCTAAAGGAGATAGTGCTGGGAAAGCACACTGAATCATTTCCATGTGCTTTTGGGTTACTTTGGCAGATAGATCGGACCACAAGTAACGCTACACAATTTCAGACGGGCAGTATCATAGATTTGTGAAGAAAGCCATTGACAAACTGCAGCAGATGGTTAGCAATAACCTATCTTTGGTGCATTTTCCCTCAGATCGAAGGTCTGTCATTGCTGTCTACAAGGAAGTGATCACAGCACACTTATGTTGACAAACCAGTTCACAGACAAGTCTTTTGAGTGTATTTTGGGTTTCTGATGGCCCGTAACCACTCAAATGCAGGTTGCCTGACACATGGTAAGAAGTGGAAAAATAATCACATTCGCCTCAGTGCTATTGTGGCCAGTTGACCCAGACAGACAGCACTGCTAGACATGTAAGGCCCTCTACAAAAATGGTCACCATCAGTTGCGTGGGGAGGTCTGATTCTCATGGCAGCATATTGAGCTGTGGTACTTATTACAATGCCAAGGGAAGCTGAATGTGGTTGGACAAGTGAAAGACTTGATAAATGAGGGCTCACCTTTGAGGGGTCCCCACGTTTCCTGCGGGGCTTCTCTTCCTGGCTGTCGTCATTTGACCTCCGACCTCTCTTCCCCGAGGAGTCTTTCACCAATCTCTGCGAGAGCTGTGAGGATGACAGAGAGAGGGGAAATGAATGTAAGAGAGAGGGAGGGAGGGGTAGAGGAAGAGTGAGAGAGAAACGTGGGAGACAAAAGCAGGATCTGTCCCACTGACCAAGGAACAGCTCGTAGAGGAGCTGAGCTGGAGATCGGGAACCTAAATATTTCCCCATCCCGCTGCCACTGAGGTCACGGCTGCAATGAGGCAGCAGAAAAGCACACTTTCCATTCACAACCCCAAACTCAACCAACACACAAATCTGCATTCACAGTGAACACATGTTACACAAACGCATCACAAGGAGCAGGACATTTTACCACGTCGCCTACAAATGAGAGCAATAACTTTCTTAAATCACACCATCTGGAAATAAAAGAAGCCAACTTCAGTACTGAAGTCTTAAAGGAGAAGTACGTAACTCTAATAAAATTAACTTCTTTTCATATTTGCTGAAACTGCTACTCTATGCTGGCAGTACTACATGAGATAAGTAATCTGTTAAAAAAAAACAAAAAAAAAAGGTCGATTTGGCTCCTACCAGTGCTTCTAATGGCACTGCTAAGAACCCACCGCGCTCAAACAAAATTAACCACTCAGATACAGTTACGTACACATACAGTTCAGCCATTCTCTTCCACGCATACCCCAGGAGTCTCTAGACCATAATTGACTGTGCCAGGCTTCTAGAGGGGCTAAATGCTACAGTTGGCAACTTTTTTGTGTTTTATTTGGTAAAAATGCCTTTCAGCTATTTCAGTTCTTGAAGTGGTGTGAATGTAAATATGGATCTCTGTGTGGTGGACCTAGACAGTGAAATTCCATAGACTTCAATTCTCTCTGTCAACTCTTCCAGTTCCTCCATTGTAGACGACTGCATAACTGTTATAGCTAATGTTACTAGCAGAAAAAAGACCAGATACGCTTACAGAAAAGCAGTACTGCTGTGGACAGGCCAGCAGCAAAATCCTATTTTAACCACCTAAGAAGACCTACCTAAAAAAAAAAAAAATCAATATCAGTTTAACTATACATTATATTTTGACTATTTTTAATCGCTTTACCTTGCCATCAGACAGTCCTATTCTTCGGTACAAATGTTTCACTTTCTCGACCACAGAGCTTAAGTAGACTATACCTATTCCTTACGTGTTGTGTGCTTGTGAAATTTCTCAGTCAAATGACAGTGTAACAGACATAAAATTACCATAAAACAAACCATATAATTGCAGTCAAAGGCAGAGAAAACCATGTATGAAAGGATTATAGTTCCACGTGGCGAGAGACTGCCAAAAATACAACAGAATGCTTCTAAAGAAGAGGGTGAAATGTATTACATCACTCCTGCTCATTGTTCATTTTTTCCACTTTCTCTTTTCTCACGTCCGATCATTTTCCCATCTTCTGCTTGTCGACACCAGTGCTGGCTGGTTTACTGCTTTTCCCTTTGAAATTGATGTTTCCCGACTGAGAAAGGGAAAAAAATTCAATGATTTCTGTTGCGCGAAAGAGCTGGGTTTCGATGAATACAAAATGGCTCCTATTCTTGAGTTGTCACTACTCCCTCCATAGGGACTGTAATTCCCTCGTTATGAGTCCCTATTGCTGGCGTGTCTCATGGACATAAACCAAGTAGAAGACAAATCCCCCATACAGACAATTTGAGTTTTCAATTTCCTCTTAAAAAATATCCTTGTGCTGTTTGCTGGTTAGAATGACCACACAATTTTACTTGCAATATCTGTTCCTAGGATAGTAATCTCAACAAAATTCAAAAATGTAGGTACTGATCATTACTGCAAACACCATATGCCTAACCAAGGCCCCCACACATTGAAGCCAGAACACTGTGTGAAAGAGCTGAGGATGCAACAGCTGGCCTAAGTTTTTACAAGATGTCAGGCAGGAAAGAACGGCCGCGTGTCTCGTCGGGATTCTTTTGTGCTGACAAATACACAATGACATCATACTTTCTAACAGAGATTCAGATTTCTGGAGCAGCAAATTCAAATATTATCTTTATTCCTGAACTACTAATACAGATCTGATGATGGAATGCGAACAAGCACACCTCCCATGTGACCTGGACGTTGGTCAGATCCACTTTGGTCTCCTCACTCCTTTACCATGGCAGACCAGCCTAAACAACCCAATTAAGTAACTCCTGCATGCCGTGCTAAATATGTTCCAGGTGTACCTTTTTAAAATAAAACCCCACTCTGCTTCCACAGTCATGGGATTCTTTTCAAAGCCCAACATGAGGCCTTATGAAAACTGCAACTTTGCAGCTGTTGAATGTTTTCATTAATCAACTGTAAATGCGAGATAGAAATATCCATATGCAGAACACACACAGAATGGTTTAGTGAGTGAGGAAAATAAAAAAATATGTGAAAACTATGCCTGAAAGATCAAAGGTTGTAATCAAAGCAAAGTGTGGCCACACTAGATACTGATTTTTTCTCTCAAAAAGACATTTTTTTTTGTTTTTACAATATATTGTTATCTGTTTACTTATTTTCATCTGTATGATCCAATGCTTTACGTGAAATAAATACTTGAATACTACTTGGTTTATGATTCATCTTCATTTTGTAAAGTGTATAATCATCACTGCACACTACTGTACATAATTAAATAATACCCGTTAGCTTCTGTAGCCACATATGCCAGACAGGTAGCCAATCAGCCTTCATGGGGAGATAGGATTCACGCATCATTTGACCATTTTTGACATGGTTCCAGGAAACCACCTCCTCATGATCATTCAATCAACATTTATATGCTTTAGGAGCAATTACAATTATGACATCATTTAGACGCTGGCATCTATGGTTCTGCGCCTTAAGAGCTTAATGGCCTTTCTATTAAAGCATCTATGTAACAACATGCTAGTGCAGAACAAAGTGTCACATTCAGAAAATAAGTTCTCTAAAAAACAACAAGTTTGTTCCTTCTGAAAGCTTTATTACATAACTACCCCGAACTGAAACAAGAACTGTGGAATTCTCACCGAAATTTGAGAAAACCACACGTTTGCGAACTACCAGTCTGCATAGTGTTCGTCACATGGTGCCCATTAAAAGTTGCCACTACCTCAGGTAATAACTCTCTCAATTTTTATCTTTTACAAGTGTGTCTTTACTATACAACAGAGGCAACCATATACAGATATCAGAAAAAAAAATCTAAGTAAATACGCAATTTGATTGGTTTTAAATCTGGACACTGTGCGCTACGTTACACTATCCATTCAGCACTAGCATATTTTTTCATTTCTGGAAGTAAATCTAATGCAACTTAACCATTACAACAAGCCTGTAACATTCATTAATAATATTTTGCAGGGACTGCATTAAGGTCTAGTGTGACATTGCCATCTGTAGGCCAGGGCTATTCAACCTTATCCAGAAAGGGCCGGTGTGGGTGCAGGCTTTCATTCCAACCATGCACTTACACACCTGACACCACTAATCAACCCCAAGAGTCTTTGCTAAAGAGCTTGATTAGTAGTATCAGGTGTGTAAATGCTGGGTTGGAATGAAAGCCTGCACGCACACCAGCCCTTTCTGGATAAGGCTGAATAGCCCTGCTGCAGGCCAATGTGAGAGTGAGTGAGTGAGAGAGAGAGAGAAAGAGAGAGAGTGTGAACATTTACAAAACACTTGAATATTATCAGGGTTCCAGCTGCCGGTCGCCACTGTCGCCAATCAGCGAATCTTTAAGAAACTGGCGATAAAAAATATCCAAATGGTGCATAAGTGCATAATTCTGTTCAATACAGCAGTTCACCGGCGGAGCCGGAACTGGGAATTGGGGGGTGGCACAGACAATGGCAACAATTAGTCCTGGCTAGTTCTCAATCATTTTCCTTTATTGACGCGTTTTCCAATTATCGTAATAATCCAATGGCAATCGAAGACAGGGCTTCTCTCAAAATGTGATCTAACAACGATGAAATAATAGGCTAAATTCAGTACAGAAAAATAATTTACTTATTAATAGGCCCATGCTTTACGAAAGACAAACTGCTCTTAAACGTCTGCGCTACCTTTTCCGCACATCAGGCAATTTAACTCGCGCTTCATAATTGTTTAAATTCGTTGTTTAAAAACTGAAAAACCTCCAGATACTTCAATTCCAGGTGAGAATCTCTTAAATACACGTTGATTGAATAATGACTGATTCGCGTTCCAATGAAATATCACATTTCACTCACGGTACAGCGAGCTGATGGAAAAGTGGCACTCGGCAATTAAATATAAAAAGCGTGCGACTCAAACCATGTGCGTGAGAGTTGGCTGGAATGCAATTTTGAATAACGCCAATTTAAATGCAGCAAATACGCGTCCAAATGAATGACTGTTGTCTTACCAAAATCGGGGAGAACTAACAGCAGCTGATAGTGTGGAGTGCTCTCGGGGTGAATCTATTGATAATTATGAAAATGAGTGAGAACAGGAGGGGCGGCGTTAGACCTGGGCTAATATCCATCCCTTTATTGACAACAATTAGTCTTGGCAAATTCTAGATTGTTTTCCTTTATTAACACGTTTTCCAATTCAAGAATAATCAAGTGGCAATTGAAGACACGGCTTCTCTCCCCCATGCGATGTAAAAGCGACAAAATAATGAGCTACATTCAGTACAGAAAAATAATTTAATTATAATTAGGTCTTTGCACCAGCACTCGGCGACGGCATTTCAGAACTCTTCAGCGAATGAAGGTAATTTTGGTGACTAGTCCGTGGTTTCGTCCGTGTACATTTTTCAATCAGACAGCTGTCTATTTTTTACAGCGAGTTGCGTGACTGTGCTGCAAAAACAGGTGTACGTACTTGTCGCCAAAATTACCTTCATTCGCCTATGAGTTCTGAAATATCGTCGCTGAGTGCCGGTGCATATTGAAGCACTACAGGGTGCTTCAATAAAAATGTCAAACGATCCCCCAATGGTCAGAGCCAGGGCACTACCATTGATTTCTAGATTTAAACCTGGACCCCATCATTCATTCAGAGACATTTTTATTGAAACACATGAGGTTATTTCACAGAATAACCTGAAAAATAGGGCAAGGACTGCGCCTGACTTCCAGGCTATAAATCACCAAAAAAAGGAATTGGCTACAACATTGGCAATTATTTTAAATTTTCCAGCTGGAACCCTGATTATATTGGTAGGATTTAATGTGGAAACCACCAGCCAGTGTACTCACATTGCCCAAGCTCAGGTCATGCACCAGCAGGCTCTGGTGGTGGCGATTCCCGAGAGAAGCCTCCATCAGCAGGTCAGTGTTCTTCTGAGGGCAGCCAGGGTACAGCGGCAGGCGGTAGTCCAGCTCGCTCAGCTTCTCCTGCTTGATGGAGGCGCCGTGGGCGTAGTCAGCAGCACCGCCGCAGTCGGGCGAGTCCCGCTCCTTCTTCAGTACCATGTCCTGAGGCAGCGGCGCCAACTCCTGCAGCACCGACTGAGCCGCCGCCATGCGCGACGTAAAGCTGGTGACCGGTGGCAGGTGGCTAAACATCAGCATGCCCGCCGGGGCGAAGTTGGGCTCCATCACCCCGTTGCGCAGGAACTCGTTGCCAAGCTTGTCTTGGATTAAGCTCATGGTGAATCTTCAAACAGGGCAGGAGAAGGGGAGGGCAAACTTTAACTGAAGCCAACTGCAAACACACTGGGAGACCAATGCAAAATGAGTGCAGGAAATTGATTTATCGGAATGTCATCACATGCTCCAGACAGTGCAAAGAAGAAGCACTCTGGATGGTACGTGGCTGATAGGTATGACTAAGCAGCTACTCGTTTTCATGTCGAGTCTCAATTACACATGGAATGGCAACCAAGGTCATGTAATTAAACTGTTTAAGGGCAGGCCAAGATCAACTTCAACAAACATCTAAACAGGGAATCAAAATTTAAGTAGGCAGTGACAGTTAAAGATACCGACTTGGACTGCATGAGGATTTTCGTATGCCTTATGGACTACTTGAGGATACTATGCACGCAGAGTACTTAAAGCCTACGAAATCTTTCACACCTGAGTCCAGCAGGGCAAGCCTGCCAGTGCACATAGGTCTCCACACGCAGCGTTCAAGACCTGGAAGTACCCATATAGTTTTGATTTGATTTGTTCATGATGGCACACTGGTAACACATTCTGCTCCATCAAAACCACAGCTTACTGAACCAACTACAAATAGGCATTTTAATGTGGCCGTGGATTAATCTTTTTAAAACAATATTTTTACAACTTTGAACATAAAAGGGGCTTGCAGTTACCAATGTGTACATTTCGCACCAAGATTCCACGCCTCTGAGATGAACAGGAGGTGTTTAAAATTTATATGGCCATTAACTTGCATTGCGCTGATGACTATCGCAGAATATACAATTTGTACACATCAAAGAACGTATCCAATTCTAGGAGTTTGTTATATGATTTTTTTCCCTCGGAATAGTCTTTTAAAAGTTGTTCTTCTAAAGACTCATCTCTTCTGGCTATACCTCTCCCCACCCCTCAGCCTCAGCAGCTTGTATGCTCTTTAAAATTTCTCACTATTAATGGCAGAATTGCTATGTAATTCAAGTTTTGTGGGTGCCACTGGCACTTAAGACTGCAATCACCTTCCAGGATTTTTAGCACTTTTGGTCCTTCTAAAATGCACTTTGTGTTGTGAGTCGCTCTGGATAAGAGCGTCTGCTAAATGCCTGTAATGTAATGTAATGTAAAGACTATTGTCATTGCTTCGTGTCCAGGAATCGGAAAGAGGCCAGTGTATAAGGCCTGTGTTACTCAATACATGGACCACATTGATGACTGTACAGTGGTCAAGAGTTGAATACATAACATAGTTATAATTAGTAATCATTACTTATGAAGTAGCCTAGTTTTGAATGACAGGTTCTCTTCTAGCACATTGTTAATGCATAATATTTAAATTATTTAGATTAAGTAAAGACCGACCAAAGCCATTTTACTGTAATAAAGTATAATCATGTATTAAGCATGCCAGTGATGGCAGTGAGTGACCAACTTACCCTTAATGCTCATCATCAGAGCGAAAACGTCCTAGTTAATTGGTTTAGTTATTAGTCTTTTTTTTGTTATAAACTCCATTAAACACCTTAATAATATCCTTCTATAATTTAATAAGCCCATCTCGGCTCTGTAGCCCATTTCAGTTAAGATACCAATAAATCTTGTCCATCAGTATTGTGTATTTATGTCTCCTCTTGTAGCCCATGGAGGTTTAATGCAATGTTCTCTTTTTTAATTCAACCATGATTGCCCTAGTAATATAGTTACAATGTATGCTACACTCCCTGACCTAAGAAAATGGCTGTTTATGAGTGAATACTTTCCAGCCGATGAATCATTAATGCAGTGATTAATATGTTTCTGCGGGCAACAATTCTTTTGACCCTGACTGAAGCAGTGCATAACTTCTCATTTCTTACTCAACCATATCGGAAGACGTATCCCACGATTGTGGGAACAATGTTACGGTGTTTCAAGAGGGGCAAATTATTGGCCTGCATCAAGTAAAAGAAAAAAAAAAAAACAAGTATGAAGATTGCTGAAATCACTGGAATTTGGTTAAATACTGTCCAACGCATTAATTAAAACTGGAGGGACAGTGGCAAACCATCAAGTTTACAGAAAAAATGGGTCAGAAAATAATCATGAATGGTCAAGATTGGTGATCACTAAAACACTTGGTTAAGTCTTATCAACAGAAATCCACAGAAGAACTCATGGCAATTTTTAATCATGAAAGAGCATTTCCCCACACACACACACACACACACACACACCTTGCAGGATTGGGACCAGTTTGCTAGAAAGCAACATTGGACTGAAAATAATGTAAAAAGGTCATGTGGTCAAGAAACTACTTGCTTGTGAGGCTTGTCAGGAAAAAAAGACTTCAGTTTGCTAGAAAGCGTAAACATTGGACTGAGAAATAATGTAAAAAAGGTCAATTGAGAAATAATGTAAAACTAAACCGGTTGACGCATTAAATAGTATTTTTTTTTTTCCCCACAATTCATGTGGTCTGACTAGTCAAGATCTACCCTATTCCAGAGTAAAAGGGGATCATTTTAGTGTCTGTCACGGTGGGGACACTTGGTTGACATTACCTTGGAATTGCCCAGCTATAAAATGAAGTCGTCAGACTACCTGAATATACGGAACGACTAACCAAGTCATGCCACGAAGGGTTTTTTTTTTTTACATCCCTGATGGTGCACGCATATTCCAGGATGACAATGCCAA
This sequence comes from Gymnothorax javanicus, assembly GCA_029692085.1. NCBI lineage: Eukaryota > Metazoa > Chordata > Actinopteri > Anguilliformes > Muraenidae > Gymnothorax > Gymnothorax javanicus. Next base: position 23,294,362 of record CM056206.1, on the reverse strand, counting down.
GATTCATCGGGCTCAAATTGTGAAGGAGAGGTTCAACGAGCATGAGGAATTATTTTCAAAGAATTGACCACCAGAGTCCTGACCTTAACCCACTGAAAGTCTTTGAAATGTGCTGAAGAAAGCTTTATGAAGAAGATTTGCCCTTCCATCATCAATACAAGATCTTGGCCAACAACAAATGCGACACTGGTCGGAAATCAATGCTGCAACATTGCATAAGATCCTCAAAACAATGTCACGACGAATGCGCATAGTGATCAAAGCTTAAGGCGGCCCAACAAATCATTACAGCACTCGACTTTTATTGGGCCAGGCTAGAGTATTTTTGGTCTAGTTCAGTGTTGCTCAATCATGCCCTGGAGTGTCGCAAATACGCTGGTTTTCATTCGAACCAATCACTACAGCAGATGATTTTACTGATTGATTCCCTCCTCTCTGCCGCAAGGTGTGCTTATCAATGAAATCAGCTGGTGTACCGATTGGTCGGAATGAAAACTCTCGCCCTCCATCATGGCCCACGTTTGAGCACCACTGATCTAGCGTTCCTGTAGCTTCACTCGCTATGATTTCATAGGCCATGCGTGACGTCCCTCGGTTGTTTTACGAATCAAAATTCACAAAACAAGCGAATGAATGCGCTAAAAGAGGTAGCTAGCTTACTACACGTACGCAGTTGAACCGTTAGCTATACTTATTGCTAGCTAACGTTATCCATTAATATGACCAAGAAACTATCCCCTGATTTGGCAGAGGGCCAAATATACCAACGGCGCTACCAAGTAACGTTAAACCATAGGAGAAGGAGCATATTTTACCCAAGCACGTTAACGTCAGAGATAAGCGAGTAGTTGAGGCAGCACAGTCACTCTCGCTATATTGGTGAAGAGAAAGATCAAATATTCCACCGATTACAAAACCCATTTAACATTAATGTACTAAACTAAACCGTAATTTCCACAATCATCGTCGGTTGAAAAACAAAATACGTGAGAGATTAAACAGCCACAATGGTAGACTACAGCGAGGCAAGCAGTAACGTTAACCCCATTATAAATAGCCCCAGCAGGACTAACGAACAATTGATGCTCGGCGCTTGGCACGTCTACTGTTAACGACAACTAGCTAGCTAGCAGGAGTACTGCTCTGTTCCCTGCTTAATTTCAAGATAATGGCGCGTCACAGTTTCGCTCACCAGTGCATGACCACTGCCAGCCGATTTTCAGCTTCAGATTTTCACTGTGGATAGATGCTTTCGCTCTTCAAAGCCTAAACATTGTTCTACGGCAGCTGCTATCCTCCTCCATCTTGTCTGGGGCGCAAGGAACTCTGGGTAGAGCGGACGGGTCCTGCGAGGAGACAGGCGAGCGTCAGGATCAGGATCCAGGACAGGGGAGCAGAGTATTTTTTTTCATCTCTCCGTTATTTTTTTGCGGGGGGGATTTAGCTATCCCGCTGTCTGTCTGTTTTTCCGTCTGTAAACATTTTTGCCCGGAGCATAACTGGAAAACCGTTGGATTTTTTTTCAAAGTGCTTGGCAAACACGTCAAATATATGCTGTTGCAGTGCCTTTTGCTGTTTTGGATTTTTTTTTTTTTTTTTTACGTTCCGATGGCATAAACTTTATTGCGACTTAACTGAATTTGAGTATGGATTGTCTGTCCGGAGTATAACTTGAAAGCAGTTGATTTTTTTTCCACAAAACTTGGCGGACACGTCGAACTTAATGCTGTAGTACCTTTTGCTACTGGGATTTTTTTATTTATTTATATTTTCGTTTTCATGGCATGAACTTGGACGTTCTTTGAAACTTAACTGAATTTGAGAGTAGGTTGTTTGTGGGGGGCATAACTTGAAATGAAGTGGCTATTCGCAAGGCAGCCCTGCGGAAAATTTCCAATCGGTTTGGCACTACCGCAATGGAGACGGAGACCTGAATTGACTTGTCGTCATCAATTTACACGGTCACGGCGAAGCAGACTGGCATAGTCCATCTGCAGAGGCTGCGAAGGTGGTGTCTAGAAATCAGCTCAGGTGACCAAATCGGCTGCTCCTGATGGCGGGGCGGAGCTCAGAGGCAAGGCGGCCAATCCAACTGACTCTCTTGGAGGCAAGCAATGTCCCTGATAGCAAGATCCATCAGCTCTTCGAAGTCAGGCGGTCGCAGACAGCTCATCTTGGATCCTGTCAGTGAGATCATAGAGGAAGGTGATGTAGAGGGCCTGGAGATTCCTGTGAGCAGAGGCTGCTAGTGTGCAGAACTCAATAGAATGGTCGAAAACCAACAGGTTACCCTTGTGGAGCAGGAGGAGCTCTCATGCAGCAGCGTGTCTGGAGGGGGGATGGAGTGAACAGCAGGATTCCCAGCCTCCCAGCATATGGGAGACCAGTTGCAGGCACACTCAGTCATGCGGGTGATGGTGAACACAACTCCGGAATACTCCATGGGAAAAGACAATGTCTGGAGGTTGAACACTATAGAACGCTGTTATGGGAAAATGCGGCAGGTGGGTGGATTGCCATTGTACTGCTCCAACAAAGCAATGCTGGGCTCCTGGGGTCTGGAGGACTGGGCTTCAGCTTGGAGCTGGAGTGACCTGGCAGCCTTAGAAGGAGTGGCAGAGTCCTGGCAAATTGCAGTGATGGAAGCAAGCTGAGTGGAGAGGACCCTGACAGACTGACGCAGCTGGCACAATTCTGCCTCATGCTACCGTAGAAGAATTCTCTGGAAGGGGTTTGCTTCTGCAGGATGAGAGTAATTTGCGGGCTCCATTAATGGCCAGACTGTTCTGTCACGAATTCTGAACACAGGAGCCACACACAGATCACAGACAAGCCGCTAGGGTATCTTTAACAAACAGAAGATAAGGAGTTTCAATGAACATGAATTAAGAGGATAGTCAGAGGACAATCCGAGCTCAGGTGGAAGCAAACAGAAACACTGGAGGTCCGGCTAGGTGTAGTACGATTGACTGGTCTGAGGTTGGTTACCAGGGTGTCAATCCTAATGGATTAGGCCACGCAGGGCAGATGCACACTCTCTGTCGTGGATGAAGAAGAAACTGGGAGAAGCGCCACTAACCAGGACTGCAGACACAAAGGAACAAATTGTGTAATAATGAGATACTTTGGAGCTAGACTTTAAATTCCTAAAGCCCAACGTCCCCCTAGCAGTAACGCCAGCGTTACAGGATTTTCAATGGCATGCTGCGAGCTTCTGATCCTTAAATGCATAATTGCTTTTGAGCTGTTCCTGTTTAAGATCGCTTGATTAATAATCACACAATTTTACTGAATAATCAAAACCAATGTCTAAGCTTGTAATCATCACCGAAAGGCTACATTGGCAATGTACTTAACAATGATATTTTAAGGGTGAAAAAAATAAAAAGGCAATTAATTAGTCCAGTACTTTCCCTGAATTCCATCTCCTGACCTAGCTTTTTTTTCAGCAATGCAACCTAATTTATTTTAAGATTGCACTTAAAACGTTTTCAGTGTTCAAAAGAATAGGCTACATTTGCGGGGAAGCACAGTTGCGCAGTTGTTGCTGCAATTCAATTATAATTTATTTATTAAATTACCAATGCTTCTCACGTCAAAGCAAATAAATAAATTGAATAAATTGATTATTAGTGCATTGTGAAAGCTTGACGCATGGCATACACTTCAAATCATTTCATGGTAGCAAAATCATTGATGAGCTCTTTATAGTCCAGCTTCTGGGAAAGTTGTTGGAAGGCTACAATATGAGATTGTATTAACAGCCATAATCTAATTAATTAATTAGGAACAAAATCTAAACCTTATCTAAATACCATCTTCAGCAGCATTTACCACTTAACATTCTACTTCAAAATGGAGTTTTGAGCAATTTCATTTAATTTTTGTCCATGCAATCTTATATTGTAGTATTCCTCTTTGACACAACGCTATGCCTTATTCATTACTGGCAACGCAGCTTATTGGTGGCCTATTTGGTCAGTAAATTAATTCAGTTAATTAGCTATCTGATTCTTAATTGGAAACAGGTTGAGAGTTAACCTGCTTTATGGCAATATCACTGGTTGTAGACAAAGCTTTATTTTTACCTAAACGAATTAACACGCAGACCTGAGTCGGCAAAACCATCCATCCATCCATTATCTTCCGCTTACCCGAGGCCGGGTCGCGGGGGTAGCAGACTAAGCAGCGAGGCCCAGCCACTTCCTCCAATTCTACCTGGGGGACCCCAAGCCGTTCCCAGGCCAGATGGGAGACATAGTCCCTCCAGCGTGTCCTGGGCCTGCCTTGGGGCCTCCTGCCTGTTGGACATGCCCGGAAAACTTCGAAAGGGAGGCATCCAGGGGGCATCCGGACTAGATCCAAACCACCTCAACTGACTCCTCTCGACGCGGAGGAGCAGCGGTTCTACTCTGAGCCTCTCCCGGATGTCTGAGCTCCTCACCCTATCTCTAAGGGTCAGCCCAGCTACCCTGCGGAGAAAGCTCATTTCGGCCGTTTGTATTCGCGATCTTATTCGGTCACTACCAAAAGCTTGTGACCATAGGTGGGGGTTGGAATGTATATTGACCGGTGAATCGAGAGCTTTGCTTTTATGCTCAGCTCCTTCTTTACCACAACGGACCGGTACAATGCCCGGTTCACTGCAGACGCTTCACTGCATCGGCAAAACCGCATTTTTAAAAACATTTTTCATTGGTGCATCAAACCGATCAGACACTGATGCAGAAAAAAAATATTTATCATTTTGTGAGCTACAGGAATTCAGAAGCTTCAAAAGACATTGATGTTTTATGTCATCATTAATGTGCATAGGAAAATGCTTGAGAATTATTACAATGAACAATAATGCATGCTGAGGGGAAATGGACTATAATTCTACAGATTGATCCTTGCAGCTGAACAAATTAACATTTAGTTGCTAATTAGGATACGTAAATGGGAATGGGTTTGGAGAAGTAATGCATTTTAAGGCGAGGTGAGTGCAGGGCTATATCCCTTTGATAGCTAATCCCAGGTGGGAGAGGTTAAACTCCGAAGACAGAGGACAACAGTCAAACAAAGGGGAGACGAAAACCAGGAACTTATAAACAAAGGTGACAGTTAACAATGTGGGACTGAGTGTGCAGAACACCGGGTGGAAACACAAGCGGGGTGTTTGGATTGGAACAAGACAATAATTGAATACCCAGAAACAATTAATAAAATGAAACCAAAACCGACAAAGACAGCTTGACTGCGGACAAAAACAATCAAGGAAACATTCAGGTCATGACATTGGGCAGGAACCAAAGGGAAGAGGCCGTCATTACCCACCTCAGGGTTGGACATGCTGGACTTAATCAGACACTTCATTAAATAGGTAAACTTTCAACTGGTAGGTTCTTATATCGTGATCGGCCTGAGTCTATTCTTCGTATGGTAATGGAATGAAGGAGTAATGAGGTGGAAAGGAGGAAATTTATATCGGCATTAAAGAAACCGATGTTTCATTATAGGGAACCTCCTTGAAGGTGCGTCGGGGGAATATGCAGTCACCTCATGATGTGCCTGAAGGAAACAGGCTTACTACTGTTTTTTGTTTTTCTTTCCCGGTCTTCCAATCTATTGTTACACACCCATGTCCAGTAGGTGGCGGTAATGTACCTGTAACGTTGTTGTCCATACAGTCAAACAAGGAGAGGAAGTAGAAGACGAAGAATTTGCCGTTGCGCGATCTTGCATAAGTACTGAAGAGGTTAGTTGCTCTAACTCCTGTGACAGCTCGATCCTGGTAGTAATTCTGGGAAAGTCGTACGGTACCGCAGTAACAGTTTTCATAGAAATATGCTGAACAGCTTTATTTGCCTTACAGTTTTAAGCCTAATTAAACCATTGCATATGGCTTGCATTTGCTGTATTGCGACGTTTGACAGCTGGCCAAGTCATGTTCAGTTAGCTAGCGACAAACTGGGATCTGAGATGGATACATTTAACGGTTTTTTCGTGTCAGCCAGTTACAACAGCCAAAAGTTAGTTTCATGCCTTGCATTCCGCGAACTACCGGCAACTCAACGTCGCAAACATGATGTACACCGTACATGATCTCCCTCTAGTTTCTTCACTTTGGCTGTCTTGGTTGTGGATCGCTGAGTTAGTCCAAGACTGAAAGTACATCTAGCATCAGAACTACACCATGAAACTCGCGGAGATTTTAGTCGTGATAGCGCCCTCAATGTAGATGCCCCGGCTCCAATTCTGCGTTTTCCTTTCGTAACCTATATATTTCTACCATTGAGTCGCGCCGTGAAAACGCTTCAGGGCTGTATGCAAACTATTTTTTTTTTTTTTGCACAAAGCGTTGGTGCGACAGCCTCCATTACGGGCGTCTTACGTGGTACGCTTCTCGCACACAGTCACTAACGTCTGCGCACTCGAGCCGGGTTTTGGGTTCCGTGACGTAATGGCATTGCGCGAAATAAGCAAAGCAGAATGCTTACTAAATGATCGTCCTTTTGGGTTTCCCAGTCAAATGTTAATACACAAAAACAGTGTATACAGAAACTCCTGAAAACTCGTTGGTGTTGACATTTGACATAATGACATTTGTTTTGTATGTAAAATAAGAATTGCATCAAAGAAAGCGAAAAGACGCGTGTATAGAAAAAGCCAACTCGATGTTCCTTCAGTTATTTATGGGGTTGTGTTACAGACATCTACAAATCTACATACGAACTTTCATTTGATGAAATTCAACTTGACTGTCGTGACCTTCGAAGGTCAAACGATATAATGAAATATAAATAAATAAATGGGCACAGATGGAGGCAAGGTTTGTATTAGAGACATTTAGAAAGTCGTGTATGAAGTCCATTTGGTGATCTCAACTCCACCCTCTGTGACCTTTAAAGTTTGCAATTAGCATATTGAATTTTCAATGACTTGTATCACCAAAACTTATTCTGAGCTTAGGATTGTATTACAAACATATAGGTCATAAAAATGTGTGTGAACTTTTATTTAGCGGCCTTGACATTGACCTTGAATAATTTGAAAGTCGAACTTCACATGAAATTTTCATAACTTGTATCATCACTATAAGATTGCTTGCCGGTAAGCTAAAGGACCCTTGGTCTTATTTCATAATAGTTATAGATGTTTCTTTTTACGAATATATTTGGGGATGCTTAATGTGTCAATCCTCTTTAATATACCATATTAATTTTTAATACTTAAGATGTAGTTTCCAGAGGCTTTAAAATATGCCTTCATTTTGGCAGATATGTGGTGCTTAAGATGAGGATGGACATGGATGTGATCACCCTCTGCAGTAACACAGTGCTGTCAGATGTCCATCTGCTGCTTCCAAATGCTCGCCACCTCATGACTCGTCTCAATGCTGTTGGACAGCCAGGTATGGGCTGCAAGAGCCACAGGCCATGACATACCCCAGAATATCCCAAACACTTTTTACAGCCTCAATTCCAGAAGAATTTGGACTGTGTGAAAAATGTAAACACAAAAAAAATGGAAATAGCAATAGTAATTTGCGAATCAATGAAACTACAAAAAGAAAGAAGGGTCATTACGTCATAGTGACAGCATTCCAGTTTTGCACTGGTGCCAGACTTTCGCGCCTCTTCTATTGACGTTAATAGGACTGGCATGACGAGTCTTATTAAGACTCGTCATGTCTGTGTTGTTTTCACCTTTGACTGAAAAGTCCTTCTGTAAAATAAAAAAACAACAGATAACACAATGTGGACTTTGTTTTTTATATAAATGTATTTTCGCGGTTTCTGTGTTATGGCCTCAAAACAGATCATTGCTCTGTCCAGCAGCTGAATGTTTATGCAGGTAAATTTGGTGCAAAAGTACCGAGCTCCTGTGAAAGTGGAATTACTGCTTGTAACAAATAGTTGTACATGTGTGTCAGTAAATCTGAAGTCACAGACAAAAAGTTTCAAACTTATAGAATTTTTTTTCCACCCCACAAATGCTACAATACACCTACACCTTCTCAAATTCCTACTGCAAGTGCACTAAACTTACTCTACAAGTCACAAATTAAGGAACTTATTTGCTCATTTTTGCCACAGTTGTTGCAGTAAATATGGGGCAAAACCACTCAGCACCCGTGAAAGTGGAATTTGTCGTTATAAAAATATAGCTGTATGTGTATCAGTAAATCTGAAACAAATGAATTTGAGACCTTTTCTTTGCATCAGTAAATGTGAAACGCAAAGAAAAGGTTTCAAACTTGCTGAATTTTTTTTTTTTTACCCACAAACATGACAGAACGCTTACACCCTCTCAAATCCTCATTGCAGATGCACAAATCTAACTCTACAAGTCACAAATTAAGGAACTCATCTGCTCACGTTTTGCAACAGTTGCCCTGCTAAATCTGATGCAAAACTGTTTTGCACACCTGTATCCAAGAATATAATTTGTAAAGTTTTTTTTTTTTTTTTTTTTATACACTGCCCGGCCAAAAAAAAAGTCGCACACTCAAATATTTAGTTGGAACCCCTGTAGCTTTGATTACAGTGCGTATTTGTCCTGTCATTGTTTTGACAACTACATGCAATGCTAGAACATTTATTTTCGATCAGAAATGCCATAATTTTTGGCCGAGATTTTGTCTTCTCGACATAATGGTTGAACCACTCGGTGGTCTTTCTTGAGCACATCCCAATAACTTTTAATGTGTTTAAGGTCAGGACTTTGTGGTGGCAAAATTTGTTTGTGAAAATGATTCCTCATACTTGTTTTTGTCATTCATGGTTTTCTTTTGCTAAATACAGGCCAATAACTTGCCCGTTCTGAAATACTGTAACATCTTTTTCCACCATCAGGGGATGTGTCTTCCGACATGATTTTTAAGAAATGAGTTGCTACGCTTCATCAGTCAGGGTTAAAATGATTATTGCCAGCTGAAACATATTAATAACCGCAATAATGATCCAATTATAGAATTTGTTAATTAATTTCCAAACGGTGACACTTTTTTTTTTGGCCGGGCAGTGTATATATTTATTGGAAAATATTATTAAAGATGAGAATATTACTATAAATCTTTTTGACCATTGAAATGATAGGCTTCGAAAGTACCTCTGCGTTCAATCTTCAAGCTAAACAGAAATTTAACTGAAAGTTGTATGTTCATTTAATAGTGTATTGAATGTCGGTTGCCATGAGTAGTGACACTAAGATTAAAAATAATGGAAACTCGTCTTCACAGGCTCTCAGCTTCTCATACCTGTTCATGAAATCATTTACTGTTAATCATTATTCTGTCCTTGTATATTACTATTCATTGCATGCAATTCGATGACGATTTATAAATGTCACCATCTCCGATCAATTCTTGAATAATTAAACATTCTTGTTGCACATCACATGATTAAGTAGCGTTTCTTTGCTGACACCTGCAATTAGCCTTATGTTCAATCATATGGGAAAATGCAATTACAGAATAACCTGTGAGCTGTTTATTTTAATTCGTAGGGAACACATATGGAATGCAACCTATTGCAAAGAATTTAAATCTCACTGGCAGTATAACATACTAGTAAAACATTTGCCTCAGTGAAATGGATATTATCTGGGCTTTATTATTGCTTCTGTAATCCGTTTTAAATACACGATAATATAAATGGGAAATTTGACTGCATAATAGTTATGAGGTGCCGTTTGTAAAATAGGGTGTGTTTTATACCGTACAGTTTTTGCACATTTAGCATCACAAACTGAGAAAAGAGTGTTGCAATTTTAAAACGTCTCTTTTTCACGCATTTACACACACATATGTGTAAATTGGTATAGAAATGGTGATATCGTTTTTTATAGGATAACTTTTTGTAGAAGGAAAAAGAGGACATTAGATTTATATTTAACATTTAGATTTAGCATTTAATTGCTAAATATAAATCTAAATATATATATATATATATATATATATATATATATATATGTTAAATCCTAAATGTTTTATCATTTAGATTTATGTTAAAAAATGTTAAATATATGTTAAATAAATGTTAAATATAAATCTAATTGCTAAATATAAATCTAAAATATATATATGTGTGTGTGTGTGTGTATAAATCCTAAATGTTATACATAATTTAGATTTATATTTAACATTTAGATTTAGCATTTAATGTCCTCTTTTTCCTTCTACAAAAAGTTATCCAACAAAAAATGATATCACCATTTCTACACCAATTTACACACATTTGTGTGTATATGTGTGGAAAAGAGACGGTTTAAAATTGCAACACTTTTTTTCCCAGTTTGTGGCGCTAAATGTGCAAGAACTGTATGGTATAAAACAACACACCCTATTTTACAAACGGCGCCCCGTAAATAGTTTGCTAAATGGTGATATGGCGGAGCTTTCCGTATCTTACCTAAATTATTTTCTCAATTCTGTTATGTGGGCATGGAGCAAAATGCACAAAGCAAAGTCCCTTTACGAGTTTAATTAATTAAATTACAACCTCTCAAGAACGATATTCTAATTGTAGCCCCCAGAGGAAGTCGGGCGGCTGCTATGGATTAATGCTTGTCGTCTCTGCCGCCTCTGCGTCCGTAGACACTTCCTTGTGGACGCTGCACAGGCTGAAATTTTTTGACTGTTTACTTTCATATTTGGTATGGACATGTTGTACTTCAGTTATGACACCTATCGATTTTGGTTGGGGCGACAGTTTTGGCCGAATAATGCGCAAAAAAGGGGAGAAGCAGGCTTTCGGGGGCTACACCCATGTGGTTGCAGGCGACCGGACTGTCTAGTTAAAACGATGCACCATTTGAAAGCAAATGTTTTCTCATATTGGAATAAATAGCTATAACTCTTACCAGAGTCGTGAGAAAGATTTAAAGGGATGCTTCTCTCATTTATCTTAGGGGAAAAGGTTCAACCATTTTCAACCATCGTTAACCATTTTTTTATTGGCCATCAGTCTGCATTTATGAGTGCCGCCATTCTTACCGATTCACACGATCCCGCAAAGGGAAATGACGCCATCAGTGCTGTAAACAGCCGGCCAGCATGTTTGGCCTAGAGACTTTTAGGATCGCATAAACCTAAACACGTATTACATGATTTCATACTGTAACACTGCCATGTTAGTTACAAAATACTGTCGCTATTGCACTTGCTCTACAAGAGACGTCATTTTCGCCCCGCTGGCTTGGGTTTTCTTTTTCTAGTTTCTTGACACACAGCATAGTAAATAAAAATGTCAAAATTTTTCGAGTTGAAAACACAAGATGAAAATGAGCTAATAGTTTCCATGAAATGGTAAAATGTCTCACTTTCAACATCTGATATGTTGTCTGTGTTCTATTGTGAATAAAATGTGAGTTTATGAGATTTGCAAATCATTGCATTCTGTTTTTATTTACAATTTTCACAGCATCCCAGCTTTTTTGGAATTGAGGTTGTAAATACAAGGAATGACCTCTTGAAACCAAGTCAGTTCAGAAATGTTTTTCAAAATGACTGTGGAAAGTGAGATGTGTTTTGCTGTGTCTTTCTGCATGTGGATTTTTTATCAGTCATGCGAAAAATTAAAGGAGGAGACTGCATTTCGGCAAAGTATATTTCAGCGGAAAGTAGAATTCCTGAAGTGTCTAAAACGCATATTTTAATTTGATAATAATCCAGTGCGATGCATTTTTAAACCAGCGAGTCTTCAAATTGGCTTCAATATCAGGGGGCAGACATTTTTACTTGGGGAATCTTTTGATTCTGAATTTGATCTTCGGAAACCTCACCTTTTAAATGCTTAATAACCTAAACCTCTCGCAGTTTACATCTCCTGATTAGCCACAGTTGCTCAGACTAATTGGTAAAAACCAACGACAGTCTAATTTACTTTTGAGAGCATTGTTATGCGTTGCACCACAAAATTATGAGGTGTCTTCTGCGCATAAATTATGACGTAAAGTATCAATATGTCTTTATAATTTCAGTGCTTGTGTTGCTCGTTAAGCAGCACAGATTTGCGTTAATTAGTTTGCAAGGCTGCGAGAATCCATTCTGTATTCTGAATGTTGTTACGGCTTAAGGGCACTGTAAGGCAAGTTGCACGGCTGTGTGACAATCCCAAGGACGGCGAAAGTAAATGCTGCCAAGTCAGCGAAAGTTTTGGATTTACAATGTCATATCAATTATATAAATGTCGGCAATAGGAATTTACCTTTTCATTATAATTTCTAATTATAGGTCATGTATTGGTCTTGGTCAGTCAGTCGATAAATTGTTTGATTGTTAATCAGACCAGCTTAAATAAAAACAGCTTCCGGGCAGTCAAGCCGTAAAGGGTGAGCTTACTGAAGGCCCTCTGAGCAACTACATGGCCTGGATGAAAGGAAAGAGAACAACTGACGTCACTAAAGAGAATAACGGACACCACAGGCACCGCGGCACTGGCGTTTGATGTACACTCTCCCACCATATAGGGCACTATGTAGTGAATGTTTTACATTGAAAACAATATAAAGAGAGTGAGTGAGCGAGTGGACAAGTGTACATTCCGAACGCAGCCTTAGATTCCCCAAGTAAAAATGTCTGCCCCCTGGTATTGACGCCGATTTGAAGACTCGCCGGTTTTAAAATGCGTTGCACTGGATCATTACCAAATGAAAATTTATAAAACTATGTGTTTTAAATACTTCAAAAATTCTACTTTCCACTGAAATATACGTTGCCGAGGTGCGGTCTCCTCCTTTAACTGAATAGCTTGATAAATAATGTGTACAAAATCAGAACTCTAAGAATAATTATACAAACATATCTACAAAGTAAACATTCATCTGATTGGTAATTGTTTGCAATAATTTAAACATTTTATTGCCAGTGCTTACAAGAACTTTGCAAAAGTATTGCAACCCTCCTGGTTGTAATGTTTTTGTCAGTTTTCATTTCTCGGTTTAAGATCCTGCGAGACTGTGCAGAACAAGTCGATGCTGGTGACAGCGTCTCTGTAGCGGATGGCGTCGAGAAAACTGGAAGGGTTGGAGGAGGAGAAGAGGACAAGGAACAAAGGAGGAGGAGGGAGTGCAGGAGTGGGACCGGCCCCTTCTTGGATGAGGATGGAGATCTGGATGTGCTGAGAAGACCTCGGGACCCCTCCGCCCAGGGACGTGGTGCCATCTGCCCAGTCATTCTGACCCATGGAGGGGGCATGCCAGCTGATGCCGAAGAGGAGTGGGAGGAGCCCGGGGAGGAGGCGGAGCTCAGCCAAGATGTGCTTATTATCGGTGAGATAAACGTCCTTGTTTGGAAAGATGTTGTTTACATTTAAAAGCTTTGCTGAGTTGGGGAATGTGACCCCAAAACTCAACGTCTCAAAAACCCATCCCAATCCTGTCCCTTGAGTTGAACTTGTTTCCTTGAAATTCAGTCAATTTATGCATGCAGCTTCGTAAAAAAGGATAATTATGAACTAGGATGTAACTGACTCATCTAGAATCCATGATAGGACGGTTATTAGAAGGATTACGTAGATTATTAATGCATATGAATGCATATATGATTAGATTTACCATATTGTTGAAACTTTGTAAACTGAAAAATTATATATCTATTAAATCATACTGATCTAACAGTTTTGGTCTCCATCTCCTCAAAGCTCACTTAAATTAGCTAAATTCTGACTCCTGGAGAGACAAACACAACATTATTGTTTTTACTTGGGGAGGGTATTTAATATCTCGCAGTCGTGAAATAGCTTCAGATCCTCTGTTCGAGCTCGGCCGTCTCAGCCCAGCAAACAGCGGTGTGTAGGACTAACATTTTGCTTTTCATACTTTTTTGTTGGAATAGAGTAATTCTGAGAATGATTATGCACGATACTATGAAGCAGAACATACATGAAAATCAGTTGCCCCGTTTATTTTATATACACTGTTTATAGTGGGTACAGGTATGAGAAAATATGAAAATGATCACCTGTGATGGTGTGCAGTGCTTGTATCAACTGCGTTTGTTTTTATGAATATCTGTTTTTTTTTTTACCTCACAATTGTTTTTTTACAGAACATACAATGGCAACACCCCTAGAAGATGTTGGAAAACAGGTATGTGTTTGAAACTTACTATTTTTGTGGTGCCTGTGTGTTTGTGTTTGTGTTTGTAGGTGTGGCTATGTGTGTGTGTATCTTAGCGTCTTCATTCGTTTGTGTCATAAATCAAAATGGGAAAGTTGAGATGATGATGATGTTGTCTTGTTTAGGTTTGGCGCGGTGCGTTCCTATTGGCCGATTTCATTCTCTCCCAGCCACTGCTGTTCCATGGAGCCACTGTGCTTGAACTTGGAGCCGGAACTGGACTTACCAGCATTGTTGCAGCAACGCTGGCAAAAAGAGTTTACTGCACAGGTGAGCTATACCTTGTACATGCTAATTCCTGGGAGGAACTAGAAATTGACTCCTTGTGACAACATACTGGCAGTATAGAGGCACGGCACAGTGCTTGCTGTTTTTCACACACTTTATTGTATTGGTTCTTGCTGAGGATGAACCAGCGATGCGCCCTTGCGTTATTTGCGTGTAAAAAAAAAAAAAATAGCAAGCCACAAAAAATACACAGCCCTACCCATGCCACATGCAAGAAAATAAGCAGTGACGCAGATTTATAATATATGTGCACCTTTACTAAAATTCTGTAGAACAGTCATAGAATGGTGAACCCTGAGTGACTCGCCATGGTGAATGTCATGTGACTACTGAAGCAGCACGCAATGTGGAAATTGTACGTCTTGGCGACTAGCGGTTTGACTCCGCCCTGGATTCTCCTCTCAAGTCTCGTACAGAGACGTCTCTAAAGGCGGCCTTTGCATCGGCGATAGTAACTGCCAGTGTTTTGCTTTAGGATTGCTATACATTGGTTCTGTTCATGAAGCGTTGTGTTTAAAGCATTGCTTTATAAACTTTGTTACCAGCAGTGAACAACAGGTTTCATGCAGGTCTATTTTCTTTTGTGTTTGCAGCATAATTCTACAGAAAACCAGTCAATCCCATGACTATTCAACTGACAATGCCGCTAAGCTGATTAAAAACATTTCGCATGCAGGATACATGTATTGATGTTATACGACTTTGTATTGACTATTATAATTAGGCCTAATTAAACGGGTTTAATGCTTGGAATGCTTTACGCGCGAAGAATACATGGACTATGCGAAATGATACTTCGTGTGTCTAGTGTTGCTATCCTCGTGGCAGCCATTTTCTGTATTATATGCCATAACGATTCCCTCTCTCCTGATTGGTCGAGGCGAGCTCCGCTGGTCACTGTAAACTGTAATATTCACCACGCGAAAGTGTGCGAGAGGTGAATATCACAATCCGACGACATTCTGTTAAAAGTAGATTTGGCTCCCCCGTAGGAGCTCCTGACAGTGACCGTATTTCGTGTCGCTTCATCCCTGTGAGGACCTTTATGTTAGAGTTGTCGCCCTTCTCAGATGACTCCCTACACGAGACAATGAAGATCATGTAATTTATATTTTCAAGTCGGGTCATATGATATAACAGTTATTCACTTCTGTTATCGGTGAATCCAATTATTTATCCAAGTAATATTAACCGAGGAGTAGGCTCGATGCATTTCACTTGTGAAAGGTGGATAAATTATTGGATTCACCGCAACTGAAGTCAATAATTGTACATTATAGCCCCGGAAAAGCTACCCTACAAATTACTTACAATAAGATAAGATGTATGAGTAGCCTACTTTTAGTCTACGTTTGATCAAGAAGGCCAAGGTAGACTTTCACAAATTACGAACTTACACGCCTACTTTACCTCAAGTGGAAATTTGACATGAGTTGGCGGTTTGTAATTTTACCCTCATTTCATGAATTTATATAGTTGTGGCTACTGCCAAGTGTGTTTGTTAGTTTTTGAAGTTGTGTTAATCAGTAAAATTACCTGGTGTACAGTTAACAATATGGATTAGTACAGCTCAAAAATCGGATGACGTTCATATCAGTTTGAGTGCATTATATGAATGCTCCAAAATAATGTATTTGTATTTGGTGATATCCCAACTAGATGTTGTTACCTCTTTTAGGGTTTTATGGAGGTTTTATTATTAATCTGGAGGGAATCAAATTAAGAATGTGAAATACAGTGTAAATTGGGAGGAAAACTGTATTCTTTTATTGACAGCTGACACTACACAGCATTGCTGGCTTGAATTTGAGTAAAACTGAATAAATTATGTCCCCCCCCCCCGGAGGGAGAGGGGAGACATATTGTTTTAGGCTCGGTTTGCATTCGTGTTTGCATCGGCGTTCCCACTTCGTTCCTGAGCGTAACTCCAAGACTGTTTGCATGATATAAACAAAACTTTGCATACTTACTACTCAGGTCCTGAAGTGGTGCCTTTTGGTATGTGCCTGTCTGTCCATCCGTCTGTCTATCCATCCTGACGTCATAAACTTTTGTCAGGAGTGTAACTCCAAATCTGTTTGCATAATCTTCATGAAACTTTGCATACTTACTACTCAGGTTCTGCAGTGCTGCCTTTTGGTATGTGCCCGTCAGTCTGTCCGCCTGGTGGTTTAGGCAGGGAAGGGGGGCGGGAGGGAGACGTCCATTTTTACGAGTGAAAACACATTCTAGTTTGAATAGTTTTGAAAGGATGCAACAGTGGAATGATCAACAGAATGTACGTAGGAAGAGTAGAAGAGGTGGGAAAGGGACGAAGGATGCAAACATAGTGCAAACTCAGAGGTGTACGACATGGCTATATTGCTCACTGTAGAAAGGCTAACACTAAACTGGATTGCTAGGATGCTTCTAGGTGATTGCAAGGGTGTTTTTAGGTCATCGCTAGGTTGTACTGGGTGGTTGCTAGGGTGTTAGTAGGTGGTAGCCACTTGCCGGGGTGAACGGGGTGGTTGCTAGGGCATTTTCTGGTGGATGTTAGCATGCCCATGGTGGCTGCTAGAGTGTGCAGCGTGTTTACTAGGGTGTTTTAGGTGGTAGGTAGGATGCATAGGGTTGTTGCGTTTGCGTTTCTAAATGGTTGCTTTGGTTTATAGGGTGGTTAGTTGGGGGTTTCAAGATGTTTGCTAGGGTGTTTCAAAATGGTTGCTAGCGTGAGTAGAGTGGTTGCTAGGATGTACAGGGTGGTTGCTAGAGTGTTTCTAAATACTGGCTAGGGTTTATAGAGTGGTTCGTAGGATGTTTCTTTGTTGTTGCATTTATATGCTAATGAGTAGAAAGGTGTAATGGAAAAAGTTTTTGAAGATATTTGATGATATACTAGTTTGTTTGATCAGTTTTGGTTGCTGTCCGGATTCTGTCACGTACAGGCTATAACCAGATGTGGCGCTCTTGAGCTGCCATCGTCACTCGTGGCTGCCCTAAGCGGGGTCGGTCAGTGACAGTGCCTGTGTTCCATTCTCGGATAGACAGCCAACTGATTGTTGAACGGTGACAGTGCAAATGACGCACCACCTCTTGGCGGCTGAGATCTGCCCGTAACATGCCAAAGGCTCTTTTTCTCTCTCCTGTGTCACAAGCTGTTCCATTTTCTTGATGCAGTAGCATTTTTCGTTTTTTTTGTTGGCTTTCTGTAGGCTATTGACCACACCAAAAAGAACAAGTCAAGTGTCACTGTGCACATCACGAACACCTCAATGTTTGTTATTACTGAAGTGCTTGGCGCGTCCATGTGGTGCGCGTCAGGATTACAATACCACGCGCTTTCTTTATTTCCTCTAGTGCCTCACTGGAAAAGCAATAAAAATCAATCGATTCTTCAATTTGCCGCAAATACAGTACGTACCTCACCTGTGCGTTTTTAATGGCGCTGAGTATATATCTAAATTGTTGCATTTGTTATACTTTGTGTACAAATTATTAATTGAAGTGCTAAATATCCATCTCACGTCCTATAGGCATAGGCCTATTTTAACACCAACCCCCCCCACCCGATTAAGAGCGGATTTATTTCCACATATGATGGAGGCCTGAAATGAATCCGAGGATATCTGATTCGGAATATTTTTTTTCCCCTCTTTACACATTCAGAATACCTATCAAATCTGTGCCACATGTGAGGAAAAAATGTAATTGGGTCACTTTCACCAGACAATAAGAAGAGCTAAGAACCATTTTTTTTTTGATGGTTTCACTCCCACATACCAAAATGGGAAACTGAAAGGAGTGAGAAAATGACATGAGTACTCGCATGGAAATATGTGCCCTACTACTTGCTTGTTCTATTGATATTTTTATCATCTTTCTTTGTTTGCAATTGTGTTTCAGATGTGGGGCTGGATCTTCTAAGCATGTGTCAGCGCAATGTGACCTTAAACTCACACCTGCTGGGAACTGCAAGTAAGCACTCAATGCTTTTCTGTTCAGACTGACCTCTGACCTCTGTTTTAAAAAAAGCAGCTGCCTCTGAATGATTATTCATTTTCTGTGGGTTTATGGTGCCAGCTCACTCTTTTGCATTTGAGTGCCTGCTTTTTACCGACAGTTTTCATCTGCATCGACTCAAATTTTAGGTGTTGACTGTTTTTACAGACTTACTGACTTTTTAGTGGCTGGGACCCAGAAATTTGGGATTTATGGTGTAGTAAAAGAAACAACACATGCAAAAGTTGCACACGCAAATATTTAGTTTGAACTCCATATTCGTTGTGTCTTCGTTTTGACAAACATATGCAACGTCAGAACATTTATTTTCAATCAGAGTCGCATTAATTTTTGGCTTGAGATCTTGTCTTGTCAATGAGATAGTTGAACCAATCTGTAGTCTTCTCCAGTACGTCCCAATAACTTTCAGTGTGGTTAAGGTCGGGACTTATCGTTAGTGAAAATGATTCCTCATGCTTGTTGTTCTCATTCATTGTTTTCTTTGCTAGATCCGGGCTAATGACTTGCCCCTTCTGAAATACTGCAACATCTTCTCCGTCACCAAGGGATATGTTTTCTGACATTATTTTTTTGAGGAATGAGAAGCTACGCATTTAATCAGTTAGGGCTAAAGTAATTATCGCCAGCTAAAACGTATTAATCGCTGCAATAATGATCCAGTCATAGTATTTGTTCATTTATATTCAAACAGTGACTTTTTTTTGGCTGGGAGTGTATGTTACAGTGAAATTCTGGCCAAAAGGAGGAAAAAGAACTCTGAAAAGTGAATTCTTTAAATTCTTTTAGCTACCTTGGACACTTAAACTACACCACAGTTTTAAGAACTATTCCTGCTGTCATGTATACTTTTTAACAACTTCAAATTCAATGATGTCAATTTCTCAAGCTGAAGCAATCACACACATTTCTTTAGAAAATTTAGCATTTTTTAGTCTCCTTTGGTCTTGTAACCATTTTCATCAGGAATGCACAACATTTGTTGATAGTTTTGGAAAATTACATTTGCACACCCTGTCACAAACGGATGTGTAAATTAAGTTCAAAGATGATTGCTCCCAGTTTTGAGTGACGATCTGTGGCAATGGCACATCATCATCCATCATTTGAATAAAGGGACTGGGTTCTATTGCACCGTAGAAAGATTTTGTGGATGTCGATTTGGTAAATGTACAGCTAGATTTGGCGATGTGAACATAAATTCAGATAGTAATCATTATGTCATTTTGAGGCCAGGTAATCTCCTGGTTTCTTACCACTTGCACTTTGACATATTGTCTTCTAACAAAAGTTCTGTCTCATCCTTGAACCAGCCTCTTTTCTCCTTTTCACAGCTGATAAAGTACGAGTACGGGAACTTGACTGGCTTGCAGACACGTTAAACACAGGTGGGGGTGAATGTTCATGTTGGAAGCCCTTACACTTCTGTTAATTATCACTAATTGCTACTGATCTTATCACGGTTTTCATATGGAGCCTGTGAGAGCTGTATGACTATTAAGTCAAATGCTGGAAAAATTATATTTTGAGCCAACTTGCTGGGGCAAATGAACAATGACACCTGATTTTCGTTCTTTTCTTTTTTTTCAATGTTTCTAATTTCTTGTGCATTATTTCAGTAAATTACTCATTCTGGGAATCTGGCTCATCACAGTAATAAGTCAAATAGATTACTAAATAAGAAAGTAGAATAAAGCAGACGTGGTATGAAATGGTATGAAATTTCTGGTTTGAAGCAAATTGGTGAGGCGTTGTCCTTCTCCCGTATCTCCTGATTGGGGACGAATGGGTTCCATGCAAAAGTAATAAGCCAAATGTGAGGTGACTGTGAGACGTGTGGTTTCTATTTAGTACTTAAATTCACATTTGTGTTGAAAAAGCCATTTGCATTGATCAAATAGGAGTTTGTATAGCTTTTGCTTTTTTTACACCATTCAATCAATTGGCACCCTGTCTTGATATGTTGTGAGTCTATTCATATTTATCTCAGAACTTAGAAGTTGCTCTGTCGGATATTTTATTAGAGGGCACACTGAGCTTTACTCCACTTCATTGCTCATGAAGCATGCATATTTTCTCTCGCTTCTGATTTACACATAGGTAATGATTTTACTTGTTTGTATTCTTTTTTTTAAGAAACTGAGAGCGAGTTCAGCTGGACAGAGGAAGAAGTGGCTGACCTTCATGACAACACTACCTTGCTGATAGCAGCTGATGGTAGGCACTGTACGCTGAGGGCAGCTAGCTTCACATCGGAGGTTTTATCAGAATTTTCAGTGAAAATGGCAACATAATTCCCATTAACATTTCTGTGTTAATGTACTCATATTCTTTAACTCGGAACGAAGAGTCCTGAATAATGTAATTAAGTCATTTACATGATGAAATTTAGATCCGACCTTATGCATTTTGAGATTAACCCTTAGAGCTCTTAATTCAGCTATTGTTAGTTAAAGATGTATGATATCAAAATTAAAGCTGTTGAAAACCTACCATGTGGCGACTTACTTAAACAAGTCGCCATGTGATAGGTTTTCAACAGCACAAGACAATTAAATTCTTATTTATATTATACCCCTGACCCATAAGGGGCGGGAGTATATAGTACATACCAAAGAATTCCTTCCCTCCATCTGCACGAGTTTGTACGACCGATTTCTCAAAAACTGCGCATCAGGTTGTTTTCAAATTGCAGTCATGCATTCTGCACTTCCTGGAGAGCTGCAGTGCCAAGGTTCATGAAAATGTGATGATTTTTTTCAAAATTACTTTTGTTGTTTTTCATATTTTGAACTTAGAAAATTTACCACTACAAATGTTGTCTGACCAATTTCTCGAAAACTGCTTATCAGATTGTTTTTAAATTTCAGTTGTGCGTTCTATTCTTTATGCAGTGATGCAGTGCCAATTTATATGAAAATATGCCAAAATCTCTTCAGTGCAGAAGGGTCAGGGGTATTGGTGAGCTGTGCTCAGTTTTTAACTTGCTTTATTTTAAAATTTATTTCAGCGGTCTAAGGGTTAGAAAAGCAGAAGTGGAACACATACAGACGTATAGATTTGGGAACTATGCTTGTACATCTGAATTTGAAGTTATTAAAGGTCATTGTTTCCCTAGTTGTCAGAAGTCTTAAGGCTATATTTTGAAGTTAAAGCCGTAGAGATGACTTGATGTAGGCAAACCACACTTGTGTTCCTGTAACGGCTCCTCTGTGATTGCGTGTGGCTGTCCTAGGGGAACGAAAATGGCTCCTTCCATGAATTTTTTGTTGGTGTAAAGGAGAAAAAGATAATTTGTATTTGTCATTTGTAATGAGCTAACTTGTTTTTTTCATACATAGACCTCTCAGCTTTGGAGATAGAAGAGAATTTCGCATTCTAGACTTGACCAGGTGGTGTCTTCAGTGCCCACAGCTTTAAAAATTGTAATTAAATGGACATGGTAATGTTTCACAGTAGTAAATGGTCAACTGTGCCAACTTTTTTGTCTTAAGTCATATTGTATATTTACAGTAAGCAATTAAATTCACATTAGGCACTCAAATGTTGTATAGTACCGTTTTCCATATAGTGGAGGTTGGATGGACTTTTCAAATCAGCCATTCGAATCAAAGGTTTAGATTTTATTTGCATCTTCCATGATGTGCTAACTTTATTGAAATTGGGGTTTTATTCTCTTGCTATGTTTGAGTTGTAAAAGTCTCAGATGGTCTGTACAAGAACTTTTTCCTTTCATTTTTCTCCCACATCGCTATGAAACAGTTTGCTACGATGAGGAGCTGACCAACGCCCTCTTTCAAACGATATATCGGCTTATGAGCCATTGCCGCTGTGTAAACACCTTATACCTGTCCATTGAGAAAAGGTTTGTACACAATTTCCTCGTATCCATGTGATGCGAATCAAATTTTTATCCTGTACAATAGTGAGACTGTATATTTAACAGTTTATGGAACATCTGACCCTTCACTACATCAAGGCGTAAATGAATTGAATGTATAATAATTTTTTATCTTGCTAATAGCAGATTTTCATAGTGATGCTTCAGTGCTGAAGATGATGATGTAAATCATAGTGGAAGCAATATATCCAATATCCAATTATAATAGTCCATTTCTTAATGTAACGTGTATTGATCTCTTCAAGGTGCTAAGACTTTTAGAATCTCCATATTTATACTGGTGCATTTTTATGTGTGTGAAAGAAAGCTTGAGCATAGTCAGGTTTGTATAATAATTTCTAGATTTTACAACAAGAAAGCAGTGTTCGTTTTTCGATCAGTTTTTAAAGTTTTTAAATTTCTTTGTTAAATATCCTGGTAAAGTAAGCCCTGATGTAAAATTTGTCATGTTCTTTCTTGTTTGTCTTACACTTTTTCCAAGCTTTTATATTTCTTTTTTGGTAAATACAGTGTAGAATGGTAAATACAGTTTAGGATGAGTACAAACTGGTGCTTTTTGAAACCTGGTGACCCCAAAATGCCACCAAGGCCAGCAATTCCTTCACAGTGATTCTCGGGGATTTTGTTGCTTCTCTCACCATCCTCCTCAGTATCCTGGGGGGTAAAATGCAGTTGCATCCTCTGTCCTTGGGGCTTTCAACAGTTCTATATCTTTGGAATTTTAAAATAATTGCCCTGACTGTGCTCAGTGGCTTTTTCAATGGTTTGTGGATCTTCTTGGAGCCATTGTCAGTTATATGAAGGTCTATGACCATCTGCCTCTTTAATTGAGCCCCTAAGAACCATACCGGGCCATCCCGCACTTTTGCCGAAATTGAGTTGTGGTAGTCAGCATGTGCAGAAAACTGAGATCTACATTTCCTACCAGCCCAACCCAATCTGCCCACATGGATTGTTAATACAAGCAAATGTCTTCTCTGCCCCTGTATATATGCACTGCACTGCCTTAGCCATAATACGCCATCCAACAACCTTCCCATAATTCATTGTAAACATGGCAGCTCGGTATCTCACTGATGAGGAGTTGCTTATTGTGATTGATGATGATGGTGAAGTGGAAGATGACAGAGACCCAAAGTTTGTCCCAAATGAATCAGAAGATTATGCTTCCTCCTCAGAAGGAGGTTGGTTTCAATTTAATGCAGCAGAAGGGCACCCAAAACCTGCACAAGAAGTGCATGTGCATGATTTTACATATCTTGAGTTTGTACCAAATGCAGTGTTTAAACTAGATGACTCTAGGTGCAGTGTTTACTCTGGCAACTTTGAGTCCCATTTTCTCAAAAGTAACCCAACATGGGTTGGCCCAGTATGGTTCTTAGGGGCTCAATTGACAGTTGTTTTGTTTTCTTCATGGTTTTGGATGACAAAGGGGTATTACATGTGGGTTACCTCATTTTTATACCCTAGTAAAAAAGGAAGTGATTTAATGGCTCCATATAGTTCCTTAACACTTAGACAAAACTGAAATAAGTGGAATTTTATACCTGGTTTAATTTTGATAGATGTTATTTACAATAATCTTTAAGGGTGCCATCAATTGTGAAACCTTGATTTGGGGGAAATTGATTTTTAATTAAATCAGGAAATTATTTTATTGGTTCCATCCATGTTATTTAGAATTTCTGTGTAAATATATTTTTTTAGAATATTTTTTTGAAGTATCGTTTGTGCATTGCCAGTCAGTGGTGCCGATAATTTTGGAGCTCAGTGTATATTGCATTCTGACTGCAGTCTGACCAAGGAGAGCTGGCAACCCTGTCCTTCTCAGTCAGCCGCATTAGGCTCGGCACGCGTTGCAGCTACCTCCTTTGTTTGCGCTCCAACAGAGAATCAAAATTTCAACCTCTGAAGTCAGAGCCCCATTTCTGTTACCTTTACATTGGACTGTCATCTGTTCTAGTGCACAATACTGGTCTATACTGTGTGGGATTCTGACGTCCCCTCATGCCCCCTGTTCCTTACGCCAACCTCTTACCACCCTTCCCAGACTGAATTTCACCCTTCGGCATATGGACGTAACCTGCGAGGCCTATGACCACTTCTGCCGTTGCCTGAACGACCTGGGGAGCATAACTGATGGCAAGACTAGGTTCACGGTGGAGCAGGTTATCCCTCGGTTTCAGCAGTTCTTCTACTACGAGCGCATTGAGCAGCTTGTAAGTAACCCTCTTCACTGAATGACTGTTGTACTAGAGTTTTCTATTTCAGCCCGGCCGGACTGGACCGGAAAATGCCCTTCAGGTGGGGCCGGACTCGTGCTGACAATTTCAGCTAATTCGATTCGTCGTGTTGGGCTTAGGCTTTCCAAAAAAACAAAAAAATAAGTGAAATAAATTTTTTAATTCCCCTTACGTGTAATTACAGAAGGCTAATCTGTATTTTTCTGTGAGCGCTCAGCACTATCCTGCGTGTTGATTACTAATTATGGAGTCAATCGAATGTCAAGACTGTCTTCACACTTGTTTGTCTCCTGCCACTCGATGGGTGGTCAGGGGAATATTTATTTAGGCTCCGTGCGTACGTCCATGTGGGCATCCGTCCAGGGGTGCGTGCCCTGAAAGCACAGATGCTAACTTACATAGTTGGAACCACTGACTGTGAATGGACGAACTATGTAAGTTGCTAACTTAGTTAGCAACTACGCTTTAGGGAAATGCCCCCCAGATCGTTTCCAGAGCAGATCTCTGACACTGTTCATGGCGGCCTTTGGAAACTGCTTGTGAACTCTTGACTTATCCTCTCATTGTGCCTTCTGAATGTTTAATGTTCCTCTGTCCTCAGTGCTTGTGTCCATCTGATCTTTGGAGGGGGACTTTCGCGGTGTCTGACTGGCTTGTTAAAATGTAGTTATTCATTTTAGTAATCTAACATCTCACTTAGTCCCGTTTACTGTAACTATGCAGCAAATGTAGGCTACCAAAATGTTTTTGATCAATGGCCAGTAAGCTGTGATTAAGAAAATGGAAATTTATTTCTCTCATGTTTATAAGGCAAATTGTATATTTATTACTTAATCATTGATTGAATGTTTCATTATCAATTCCATCCAAATACATACGTTCATTGTCCTGAAGAAGAAAATATGAAGCTGACCCAGCATTTCGTTTTGAGTCAAGGAAACGGAATGAGTGTGTTATTAAATTTTTCATTAAATTTATTTAATTATTGATTTAACCTTTAATTTTGCAAGTTTGAAGGCTTTGATTGTTAATGATATCTATTTTTAATCAAGAGTTTTAGTTGAAGTATCGTCTGCTGTGTGATAAATGAGCGTGGCAATAATAAAGCAATGAAAATGCAAAAGTTGAAACTGCTCTGATGAAAAAAACAATAAAATTCTGTTAAGGCAAGGCAAACAATACAACATTATTACAAAAAAAATTGTTCGCAAAATTGGTTTATTCTGCTGCGCCCTCAATTAATAAGTCTGTCAAAAACTCATAAACAGTTCGCTGAAAACGCAGCTAGTTTGTGGCGTGACTGCTTGCTTGCTCCCTCTCTGTCTCCTGCTGTCTCTCTCTGTTCCTCAGTGTGATTTGAGCTGCCGCCTACTGTAATTGTGGAGCCTTTTCTGGCATTGACCGACTCCTGTTTTTTTTTTTTTGGTTTTTTGGGGGGGTTTGGCTGGTCTCGGCTCAGTATTGTGGGATGAATTCACACAAGTTGGGCTCGAACTCACTTGGTTAGGTTTGGGTTTGAATTTTTAAGCAGGTTGAGGAATACAGAAACCCTCTCTAATTAATGAATGTCACATGTTTATGGTCTTATCATTGCTCATTTTTGTACTAATGTCTTAACTTTTGTTGCTTCTCAAATGCAAAAAAAATTACATTAAGGACCCTGACACCATAAATAGACTAAATTATTAATAACTGCATTTCCTACCTATATAACAGGTCATATGTAGTAATAAAATAAATTATTTAACTGTTGTTTTTTTAATGATTGATTCTCAGGAGCTGTGGAAAGTAATGGCATCACCCCTCTAAGTCGGTACCGTGGGATGGCTTCAGCGAAGGCCTTTTATGCAAAGGGGATCCAAAAGAAAGGACTGGGAGAGGATTTTCTGTGCACACATACCAACACGAAAACACCAGTAAAATGCCATGTGCTTTGTATATTTAGGATACTTTTTTAAATATTGCAATACAAAAAGGGTGCACAAACCCAAATGTTTACTGTAACTACAGTCAGAAAGGACCTGTGGTTTCTCATTTTAAAGTTTTCAGCCATGATTTTCATGATTGATTTAATTGATATGCTGGTGCCCCTGTGCAGCCAGTAGCAGTGTTCGAGCTGCAAGTGTATGTATCGTATACAACATCCTTTGGAAGATGGAATTGAAGCAGTAATTATTCCTTATCCTCAAATTGTTTGAAACAGGCTGAGGATGTTCTTTTAATGAATTCAGTCAGATCGGGTCTTCAAATCCTTACTCCTGTCCTTGTTTGGATTGGTATTTCCCTCCATCAGATCATTTTAGCAGGGAACTGAAGTTTTCTCCTGTAAAAGGTTGATTTGTTCAACAAATGTAGCTTTTTTTTCATCTGAATGTGAAGAGATTTTGTGAATAAATTTTAGGAATTGCCACAAGGTTTTGGTATAAACTGTGTGAAACCTCATTTTACATTGATTTACATTCTCTGGCTGTAGAATAATGATGAATTAACTCAGTACTGCAACTCTGTGCAATTGTTACAACTGTTTTGAAGATTACTAACATGATGCACATATTCAATCGGTTATATTTACCCATGCATGGGTGTTATGAACCACGACGGGTCCTGTGGTGCACTCACGTACATCTCACTTTGAAAATTTAAAATTGACATCTGATTATGTTGAGTGCCTGCTCTTGATTGTCAGGTCCCCATTTCTGTGTATGGTGTGGATATAGGGTCAAAATTTTTGTACACTTTATGCTCTACAAGCAGCTATCTAAATTTTGATGGTTCATCAAAGTGGCCATCTTTTGCTGTAATGATAACTTTGTTTATTTTGCCAAATACAAATTTTTATGATGAATTAACATTGCATTTATATAGCGCCTTCTCAGAGACACTCAAAGCGCTTTGAAGTCATAAGGGGGAATCTTATCTCACCATCACAGGGCTTGACGCTGACTTTTTTCCCAAGTAGCTTATGTTCTAGCAAATTAAAAAATTTTGTTGCACATCAAGAATTTGAGTAGCACAATGAAAATGTATGATTTTTTTTGTGTAAAGGGATACAAGGAGACAACTTTGAAATATGATTTAAATACAGAGAATTCATTCAAGTTTTTAATAATTTCTGTTTCAAGCCTTTACAAGCAACTATTACATGCTGCTTGGTTGCTTCAGAGCTGAATTTTGTCTCCTCATGCAACAAACAAGTAACTGTCAACTGAACAACTTTATCACTTGAAACCTGCAATGAAAACAGGCCTTAATGTATAGTTGTCTGAACAGTGATTTTCAGGTGTGTAAAAACATCAAGCGACATCCAGTCAAGAGAATTTAGAGTTTAATTTCTAGCACTGCTAGACGTGGAAATGGCATATAACGGCGGCAGCCATGATACTGATGACACACCAGGTTGCTAGGGCATACGCAGCAAATGCATTCGCGATGTTAAATATTAATGCTAAATTCTAAACCCCCTTCTCACTAATAAAACCCCCCTAAATACTTTGGTGCCTACTTGTCAAATCGTTCTGCCAAATGAATGGCCGAAAAAGTGGAGGTTGTATTCGGAATTCTGTCCCAGTTAATAGCTAAGCTAATGTCATCGATAATGGTAACGTTAGTTAGCAATGAAAGCGGAGACTGAGAAACATTTTGATATTTATGCCTGTTGTAATAATTAGGCAGTAAAACAATTAAGTTTTGGTGTTCCTATCATCCTTCTTGATTGGTAAAAGAAGAATGAGCTTTTCAAAATACCCGCCACTGCAAGCTGTGATCTGCCATTGGCTTCCTCAGGCGGAAGTCCATGTCTGTTATGTAACTGGTTGGAGAGCCTGCCTTGTAGTGAATGGAAACCCATGATTTCTATTAAATGCCTCCATGTCCGGAGCTATTTTCAATTCGGTGCATCACAAAATAACTCACAGTGTCGTAAACTGAGTAGGTTATTCAGGCCGTTCTCTAGTTAGCTCACAAGTTCACCAAGTTGTAGGCAGTGGCAGCCTGTGAACTGCCAGTAGAGGACGCACAAACCATCCCTTAAAAATAATGATTGGTCATGACCTCTTCTCAATCTTAATAAAATTGACTTTCCTTGACTCCAGAAATCCTAAGGACCATCAGGTGTTGCCAGTTCTTGTTAAGTTAAAATGAGCACAAATGGCCCAATTCTTGACCTGTTTTCAATCATTCATTTAAATTACCATTACAGAAACTCCGAAAACTCTCAACAGTTTTCATTAATAACGCATACCTGTTAACTCACATGCATTTGGAGTGAGTTTTAGTGGCATATTTACGTTCCCCTGTTGTAGTCAGCAATTATTTAATCAACACCTATGTGAGAAATTCTCGCATGGAAATGAAGTCCTTGTGCATGAAGGTTTATCAGTTTCATGTGCGTTAAGGTGGATTTCACCACTACTAATATGGAAACGGATTATGATTCCAGGCTTCTCAAGCTTTTCTTTACTCGGGTTGGAAGCAATGCATGTGTTTCATGATTGTTTAAATTGTTTAAATGAAATAAGATCATTTGAAAAATTTATGCAAGAACACAGTGGCCAGGCAGGTGTGCATGGGATTATTATCTCTTGCAGATAGGAAGGGGCTGTCTTGTTTGCTGCAGCATAGGCCAGAGTCAGGACTTTGAATCTAACTCTGGCCACAACTGGCAGCCAGTGCAGGGATCTCAGCGGGGGAGTCACATGGGAGAACTTTGGGAGGTTGAAGACCAGATGAGCAGCTGCATTCTGGAGGAGCTGCCGGGGTTGAAGGGCACTGGATGGTAGCCCAGCAAGCAAGGAGTTGCAGTAGTCTAGACGGGAGATTACTGTGGCTTGGATAAGGAGGTGGGCTTAGTTGGTGGTCAGGTAAGGCCGAATCCTTCTGATGTTGTTCAGAAGAAATCTGCAGGACCGTGTTACAGCTGTGACGTGCTTCCAGGTTCTTTGCAGAGCAGGTAACAGCTACTGCAGTGCCATCAACGGTGATGGCAAGCTGTTGTGGATGGGAGGTTTGGTGCGGGATGAAAAGGAGCTCCGTCTTCTCAGGGTTGAACTTCAGATGATGTCTGGCCATCCATGTGGAGATGTTGGCCAGGCATGCTGATATTCTTCCCTGAATCTGTGTGTTAGTAGGAAAAGAGAGGAAAAGTTGGGTGTCATCAGCATAGCCGTGGTAAGAGAAACCAAGGGACAGTGGACTTGCTTGGCTTGTTCCAAAAATGTTAAATTTTTATTTCCTGAAAGGACACAGCTGTAGTCTAGGGCATACTGCTGTCAAGTTTACCTGTAATATTTTAGTGTATAGCCTGTGCTTAAGCTGCCCAAGTCATTTTGGTCAAGTGTATGCGCTAAATGCCTGCAATGCAAATAGTGCTTGGACACCTCTGATTTAGAGTACCTGCTGACTTGCATGTGCAGTCATTACACCTGAAACACGGTTTTCCTGGTTGACCTGTTGACATTCTTCTTCGACAGAAGATGGCAGTGTTTTGCCACATATGGACATTGAATCTCAAACCACCGTTTGGAGTTGCACCTATTAAGCTCTGCTTTCAATATTACAAGTATGTTTTTCTATTAATTAAAATATTATTTTGCGCAATTTGCCATTTTAAAAATGTCCACAATTACAAAATGCATTTTTTTTCAAAACACATGCGAAAAAGAAAATAACTTGTTAAATAGTTGAAATGTGGTTAATTCAAGTCAGACTTTGACTTTTGCTGCATCATAGGCATAGATTAATTATATCTCAAGAATTTCTCCTGTATCTGTCAATGACCAAAGGCTACAACACAGTTTTGCATTATTATACCTCCCTGTTAGCAGGCACTAGTTTCAAAATTGTAGTCCGCTTCCAATGTGCAATCGTCGGATTTTATTTTGTATGGTCTCCTTGCCTGCATGCATCCCAGCGATGTCGCTTGTTTCTTCTAAAAGTGTGGTGCTGGGGCCCAAATCCAGCCCAGCAAACTTTGCCGACCGGTGTGGCACAGGTGCAAAAATTTATTGAATATTACATTATTTGACTGTATGTAGTACAGTGACATTTTGCAGT
The DNA here is from genome assembly GCA_029692085.1 of Gymnothorax javanicus. NCBI lineage: Eukaryota > Metazoa > Chordata > Actinopteri > Anguilliformes > Muraenidae > Gymnothorax > Gymnothorax javanicus. The sequence continues at coordinate 23,263,777 of CM056206.1, read as the reverse complement.
CATACGTTTGCAAGATATTTTGATACAGCTTGGATAGCAATTGTGGCAATCGTGAATTTACGATTACACATCAACCATTAGGGATGTATGCCAATAATCCTACAGGAAGACTTGAGCATTTATGTGGGAGCTCCCTATTCCACTGCTATCCTTCCCCAGCTCCACCCAGTCAGCATCACCACGATTGAGTCACTACTGTCTCCTCCAAACTGCTCCCATCTCCGTCACCACTCAGTCCTACTGCTTTGAGCCACTGCAAACTCTAAATCCTCACACCCTCCTCGCTGTTGGCCGAAATCATGGCCTAACTGCTCTCATCTATCAACTGATGCTGAGACAGACTTCCATGTGCTTCCATGCTCAGGCCTGGATGTCCTGTCTTGTTCCTAGAACTTCATAGCAATGTTTCCCCCAGCTGATTGGCTATTTGACTTACTGGCTATGGGCTTCTGACAGCTGAAGGTGGAATATCTCTGGGAAATCCTCTGTATGTTTTTTCACTGGCATCCTGTTCAGTGGCTGTTTTCCCTCAATCTACATGCCACTTAGTGTTACCTTCTCGTTGAGGGAAACCCACTGCTGACCCTTCTGCCAGCCCACAGCCACCAACCAATTTTCTTCTTTGAGCCACGAAACAGCGGAGTCTGCTTGCTCGCTAGTCTGGATTTATTGCTTGCAATTGAGAGACTTGCAGTTCTTTCCAGGCTAAGGCTCCTGACTGTGAGTGCACCCTGTTCAGGTCATTTGGAGTAGCAGTGTCAACACCCTATTAGCGTCTCTGTGAGTGTCCTGCAGGGCTTTGTTTGTGGTCCCTCTCTCTTTCCCTCCACAGCGAATGTCTATGGGCACTGGGCAGTCATCGTTGTTCGCATCTCATCATCTCATTGCAATGTTGATAGCACTCAACTGTCAACACCCAGTCAGATACCCTGCAGGTCTCTGCACATATCATGTCATGCCCCAATGACATCTCGTGCTGGATCTAAGTGAACATCTTTAAATGATGACCCTGGTGCGAAAATTTGTCCACTAAAGTCACAAAATGTCTATTATAAGAAAATAGAATCCGACAACATAAATCCATAAAATGTGCCAGTGAAAAGTCACGTTTTGGTGCAACAATCAATAAGCCTTAATATTGAAAATTACTCTTACAGGTTTTCAGCATTTGAAACCACAGAAATTATGAGTTTGGGCCATTTTTGTCTTTAGACTTCAGTGTTTTTGCACCTCGCTGGGACCTGGATTCATCTGGCAGAAAACCTCAGAAAGAACTTGGCCAGAGGAAGTGTTTTCAGACAAAATTTTCAAAATGAGTTAATTTATTCCACTTCTGAAAAACAAGGATTTCAGAAACGGTGAAAGCTTTGCAGGTTAAAGGCATTTGATCATGGGGTCATAAGCATTATTATAGGTCGGTCGTAAGCAGAACAAGCAAACACACTGGGGCGCGTTTCCCAAAAGCGTAGTTGCTAAGTTAGCAACTTACGTAGTTTGTCCACTCACAGTCAATGGGCCCAACTATGTAAGTTAGCATCTGTGATTTCGGGAAACGCACCCCAGGTCGATTGGGATGTGTTACGGTCCAGACCAGGAATCAGGTGCGGAGGCAGTGTACAATCCAACAGGTTGTTTATTGACAGCTTATATGGCAGTGAAACAGACGGAACCTCCGAGGAGGAGGCAGGATCGAAACCTCGGATGTGATAGCATAATTCAGCACAGATGTATAGACAAAGCTGAGCTGTCAGTCGCTGGCCAGTGGCTTTTGGGATCACAGCTCTTTGGGGTACAGACTTCACCTGTACCAAATTGTCCCACAGGAGGATGGAGTAGCTAGAGGGGAACTCAGTTCCAATCCTGATGACCGTAGAAGGATTGGAAGCTTGTTCCTAACAAACTGGACAGAAGAAGACCCTAAGGACCCTGCTAAGGCTTGGGAGCTTATTCTTATGAACTGGAACTGACGAACTGACTATTGCTGGGTTAACATGAACACGGTCCCAATCCTGGACCCTAATTAGGGTTGGAAGCTTGTTTGAATTAACTGTTATAAGAATGGTTTTCAGGAACTGTTGTCATTAAAATACGAGGCGCATTTAACGTAGACGAAGAGTTTACATTAACAATAGTGACTAGTTTTAAGCACAGGTGGCACATTACAATTCAGCAACTTGCAACAATGAGCAGTGGGCTTAAATACCCGCCACCTGGCTATCAGAGGATAACCGAGTAACGAGATGCAGCTGGGGCTGGGAAGACGCGCACAATGTTAACCAATCACACTAGACATGCACCTGATTTACGCACAAGTTGTTGTATTGGAAGAGACACGAAAAGGATTCGCACCAGGATTGTGACAGGGATGCGAAGAATAAAACTAGATGGTGACTTTTTTTAATCACAGAAAGACATTATCGTAGCCCCGGACGGAGTGTCCGGGGGTACTATGGGTTTGCGGTGGTTGCGCGTTTGCGTCCTGGCCCAGAAGTACCTCTGCATGAGGGAAACGATAGAAGATAAATGATAGTGATAGAAGAATAACAGTATGAATATCATGTCAAATTTTTTGCCTCAGAAGACCGATTTTTCTTAACTACTAATTTGAATACCACTGGCTCAGTATAGATGAAGTGGTTGCTACGGAGGACAACAATTTTTTCAGTCACAAGAGAGCATTTTTGGAATTGCTGGATCGATACTATGGGCAAGTATATTGAGCAGTTTGCACAGGAGGCTTAGCTGAGGAGTTTCATTTATGCAAGTCTTGAAAAACAGGGTTGAGACTGAACTCGCCAATATAGTGAACTGTGTTCGAGGTCGGCTTGCTGGTGAATATTCAATAACTGGTCCGGGTGTGCCATCTAGTGAGAGAATAGTGTAACTGCGTGCATAAATAGAGCAGCTCCATGTCCGCTGGCATCAATATCTGCACTGACGGGTCATAGGTCGGACCGGAACATATATACTCGCACTCGCACGTACGAACTGAAGACATAAAAACCATCGTTGAAACCAGTGACCACAAAAATGGTCAAATGCTATTTCAAACAGTACAAATGTTACTTCAATTGTATTTCATTGTGATTCCACATTAGTTCTTTGTAAATTTTTTGATGCAAATGGAATTACTTCAGTTCATTTATTCATGCACTCATTATTCTTTGTAAATTATGTACGGCATGACAGGCTGAGCCATGAAGTTATCTATACGCGAATATTCCTCGGAGGTTTAGCTTATCTTAATGGTAACGCTGGCAGACAGATGCTGATGACCTAGCGAGCCTGTTTTGTAATTAGTGAAGACATAACGTTTGCTAATGAACCTTGCATAAGGCAAACAATAGCTCTGCTAAGCAGTAATTCCATTTAAGGTAGACTGGAAACAATAGCATATCGCATTCATGAACATACGTTTCTCTTTTTAATGTTACATTTCTATCGAATGCTTCTTTGTGTTTGATAGTTTGACAAAGAGAGCAACGTTTTAAAATAGTGCCGAATTAGCTTAGACCTGGCAGTGACAATACACAGCCTGGAAAATGAGGTTGGTTACCTTTTCTAAGATTGAGAATTCGTAGGATCAGGTGAATTTCAATAAGCCCAAAATCGCTGGCTAGTTTAACTTTGTTCTGATGATGACACACGGAATGCACACTTGTCCACTCGCTCACTCACTGTCTTTATATTGTTTTCAATGTAGAACATTCACATCATAATGCGGGTGAGTGTATATTTCGAACGCCCTATTCTAACCAAATCATCTCCATGGAAACTCAGCTGAGCTTTTGGATATCAAATCAGCCAATCAAAGAGGGCCATGGCAGGTCTGGTTCGCCACGCACAGAGAATCGCTGAGTCACTTAGTGAAAGAAATCCTTGCTGGGCGCACACCTCAAACTCCTGCTTCTCACGCAAAAAACGTTTATCCTGTCACAAATGTAACCACATCATTCAAGGCACGAGACTTTGCTGAGTGTGCGGATGTCTATTTTATTTCCTCTGAGTGATGTAATGTTGGAATTACAGTGATCTAAAAACTCTGTGTGTTTGCTGTTCTCCCAAAAAATTTTGGGTGATTTTTGAGTGGGAAAGACAGAGAAATTAGACGTGCCTCATGTCCTTTGACTGCTCCCTGAGGCAAAACTATGTACTTCTGTGACTATGGTACTGTGACAACAACAAATTTTCCTACGTTTTTGGGAAATTTCATGAAGAGGGATTCAAATTTGTGGAAGTTATAGTGATATGAAAAGTATTTTTTGCAGCCTCTGTGCTCCCAGCTCCCACTCTAGGTGTGACATCACGCACTCTAGCAATGAGAACCCAACTCCCATTCTTTCCAATGGGAAAATTTTTGTTGGTTTTTTTGGGAATATTTCGGACACCGCATGACGAAACTCAACCAAAATCGATAGGCTTCATCGTCTAACCACTATCAACGTGCATGTGAAATATCAAAAGGATCGGAGAAGAATTGTAGTCTTCAGAGCATTCACAAGAAAATCTCTACGGACGCGGACGCGCGACGACCGCAAATCCATAGTATCCCCGACACTCCGTCCTGGGCTACAATAAGGTTAGCTCTTCCATCCTATTGAGTAGTATTTACAGCAGCACCCAACAATGTGCTGGAATCTGCCTGGAATGTCCTTGTAATTGTAGGTTATGCTGAGGAAGGGAAAACACTTCTGGATCTGAGCTTACAGAGCATTGTATTTGAGAATGTATTCAAAAATTACACTGAACAAAAATATAAATGCCCCATGTCAAATTTTTGAGTTTTTACTAATATTAGGGTTATGCAATATATGAAGCGAATCAAAATTCATTTTTGTTAATGACTAATTGTCCATGACATCTTGATATTGGCATCTGCAAAGGAGTGACAATCCTTTGAACACGTTGGGGGTCAGGTTGAAGAAATTGAATGTTCAATATCTTGTGTGTCCACCATTTGCGTCTCTCAGAGCAACACATCTCCTTCGCATGGAGTTGATCAGGTTGTCTATCGTGGCCTGTGGAATGTTATTCCATTCTTCCCGGAGGGCCACACAGAGCTGGCGCACATTATCCGGAACTGGAACACGGTCGCGGACACGTCGATCCAGAACATCCCAAAGATGCTCTATGGGCGACATGTCTGGTGAATACGCAGGCCAGTCCAGAACTGGAATGTGCTCTGCTTTAAGGAACTGCATGCCAACCACTCTGGTGGACATCCCTGCATCCAGCATGCCAATGGTACGTTCCCGCATGACCTGAGACATCTGAGGCATGATGACTTTTGAAAAAATTTGACATTTTGGGGTGGCCTTTTATTGTCCCCAGTATAAGGAGTGTCTGAGTACTGCTCATCCTGTCTGATCACTGTCTGGAAATGCCACACCCATGTACTGAGTGAAATCACTGCATCACTGAGCAAATTCTCACTGACAGAGAGATGGATTAAAAAATGGTACACAAATCAAGAGAAATATCCCTATTGTACAAGTAAAAGTCAGCATATGCTCACTTAGAGTGGTTAACTCCATGCGGCATCAATATTTGACATGGGGCGTTTATATTTTTGTTCAGTGTATATTGCTGAACAACTGCCAAACAATGTGGTCTTCAGCACACTGATACTGCAACAACTGCTATCCATATAATACATTCAGTATTCTGTTCCAAAAGACGTGCGTACACCGAAGCAAAAAAAATTACACAGATATCACTGCACTAACTGTAAACTGGAATCAAAATGCCTCTTGTCTTTTTCATTTTTAAATGTTTCCTTAGGGCCATTAGGAAATATATTGACTTTTGTTGTGGGGCCAAATCGGGATAAAAGTAAGTAGAAGGCGTCTGTAAATCGCGGCATCGTCATGTCAACTAAATTAGACGCGTCGCCTATTTTTTATGGACTTTTGGATTGCTTACATCATTACGACCACTGTCACTTTTGTTGTGGGTGGGGGACTGTGGTGGGCTTTCCCTAACGACTTGTTTGCCGCCACCCTATTGGTTAGCAAAGGCATAGTTCATTCTTAAACCCCTCCTTTATAGGAAAATGAGTTTTTCATCGATACAGTAAAACACGGAGACCAGCGGGACCGACTGAGGTTGGGCTATTTTGCCTTCAACTGGCAAACTGCTTCTTAATCCCGTTATACCAAAGAGGCACAGGGGCGAAGCGGTGAGTAAGGTATTTACTCTGAGCTTAGCTTAGTACTGAGCTCGGCGTCTTGCAGATGCGCCCTGGCGAACGCCTGGCAGATATACCGTAACCTACTTGTGATCAGTGTATAGATACCTTGTATCTAGTTCTGACAGCTGTCCCTATCAGATGCAATCTACCCTGACAGTCTTTACTGTGTTCAGTAGCATGCATCCTTGAAACGCTATTTTCTGTTGTGCGCAGTAGTCACATCATTACCTTAATTTTTACATGGCGAAATGGAGAAAACTGGTCTAATTTTGCCAACTTAACGACCGAGCTAAGACCATTTGCTAACGTTACGTTGCTGCGTGTGATGTCTGATCATCAGGCGGCATGGCCAGGCAAGCTGTCCTTACTAGGAAGCTTCTTGCATTCCAAGAAATTTGCCCAAAATGAGTCTGCATAGGCTAGCCAGATCCAGTCGGAACCGGTTCCTTTTTCTGCATGTGTCACAGCGGTCTGGTTTCCAGTGCTACGCTTTTTCGCCACAGTTACAGCGGAGGCTAGCTAAAGTGACGCCTAAGGTAGCGAGTATTGGGTAATGGATTTAGATAATCCAGACGTTACTAAACCAGAAGGTAATGTTACCAAGTATTGGAAAACAAATAGCATTTTGTAATTACTTAGCTGGTCTATCAGTTAACATAATCAGTTATGTGTTGCCGCGCACAGTTGGTGATTCTTGATTCTTAGATGTAGTACTATACTAAAAGAGCTAGATGGTCGTGGAATTGTAGTCCATCTTTCACAGAAAACGAACTTGACTTTATCTCCTCCTGGCCATAATGGTGAATGCGAACTTGAAATGTATTTGAGGTCGGCAGAATGCAATTAACGTTAATTTCATGCCAGTGCTCTATCAATCTTTGGTACCTATCAAAATATGCTACCTCGCGGTTCTGCGCTTGCGCAGACTTAAAATCTTGGGCTCAGTTTTTTGCTCACATCTGAAGTATCTTCAAAAATCATAAAAATACATTTTTTCAGTGCGCCTTTCTATCCATAAGCGTATTTCTGCATTTTCAGGAAAACCCACCGTGTACATGCAAATATATATCGAGGGCTGACTGCAATAAACAGTTATGTCCAGATGTTATATATTGGACATAACTGTTTATTGCAGTCAGCCCTCGATATATATTTGCATGTACACGGTGGGTTTTCCTGAAAATGCAGAGTTCAGATGATAATAGCGAGCGGCATATAGGCCTACCTTTAAACAAACTTATCCAACTCATTATAACATCTGCTTATGTTACAATAAGCTAACAAATAACGAAGTACTATTGTAGATTGATTCGTATTGCAATATTAAGGCGAAAACAAAGACTTTACGATCGCTTTGCATTACGGTAGCATTTTTTGATAAGGCAGTACAAATTGTCAGAGTGTTCTGTACATGCAAATGCAACCCCAATTCCAAAATACTTGGGACAAAGTGTAAATTGTGAATAAAATCAAAACGCAATGACTTTCAAATCACACCAGCCAGTATTTTATTCACAATAGAACAGAGATAACATAGCAAATGTTGAAACTGAGAAATTTTACAATCTTATCCACAAAATGAGCTCATTTCATATTTGATGGCTGCTACAGGTCTCAAAAAAGTTGGGACAGGGGCCTGTTTACTATGGTGTAGCATCCCCTCTTCTTTTTAACACAGAGTTTGTGCATTGAGGAGACAAGTTTCTTGAGTTTAGCCATTGGAATTTGATCCCACTCTTGTTTAATACTGGCTTCCAGCTGCTGGAGAGTTTTGGGTCTCCTTTGACGGACTTTTCGTTTAATTATGTGCCAAATGTTCTCAATCGGTGAAAGATCAGGACTGCAGGCAGGCCAGTTCAGCACACGGACTCTTGTACTACGAAGCCATGCTGTTGTAATAGCTGTAGTATGTGGTTTTGCATTGTCCTGCTGAAATACTCAAGGCCTTCCCTGGAATAGATGTTGTCAGGAGGGGAGCATATGTTGCTCTAAAACCTTTATATACCTTTCAGCATTCATGGTGCTTTTTAAAACATGCAAGTATCCCACACCATTTGCACTAATACATCCCCATACCATCAGAGATGCTGGCTTTTGAACTGAACGCTGATAACAGGAGGGGTGGTCTATCTCCTCTTTAGCCAGGAGGACACGACGCCCATGATTTCCAACAAGAATGTCAAATTTGGACTCATCTGACCACAGGACACTTTGCCGCTTTGCTACAGTCCATTTTAAATGAGCCTTGGCCCACAGAACACGGCGGTGCTTCTGGATCATGCTCAACAATGGCTTCCTTTTTGTATGATAGAGTTTTAGGTGGCATCTGTGGATGGCATGGCAGACTGTGTTTACAGACAGTGGTTTCTTGAAGTATTCCTGGGCCCATTTAGTAATGTCAATGACGGAATCATGCCGGTGAGTGATGCAGTGGCGTCTGAGCGCCCGAAGATCTCGGGCATCCAGTACAGGTCTTTGGCCTTGTCCCTTACGCACAGAGATTTTTCCAGTTTCTCTGAATCTTTTGATGATATTGTGCACTGTCGATGATGAGATCTTCAAAGACTTTGCAATTTGACGTTGAGGAACATTGTTTTTAATGTATTCCAGAATTTTTTTACGCAGGCCTTCACGGGTTGGAGAGCCTCTGGCCATCTTTACTTCTGAGAGACTCAGCCTCCCTGAGACATCCCTTTTATAGCCAATCATGTTACACACCTGATGCCAGTTAACTTAATTACTTGCTAAATGTTCTTTCAGCTGATTCTCTTATATATTAATTGCCGTTTCAGCCCTTTTTTGCCTGTGTCCCAACTTTTTTGAGACCTGTTGCAGCCAGAAAATTTGAAATAAGCTCATTTTGCGGATAAAAATGTAAAATGTCTCAGTTTCAACATTTTAAATGTTATCTATGTTCCATCGTAAATAACATATTGGCTCATGTGATCTGAAAGTCATTGCATTTTGATTTTATTCACAATTTACACTTCGTCTCAACTATTTCGGAATTGGGGTTGTATATACGCTTACAGGTCGCACTGGAAACAAAATGTATTTTTACGATTTTTGAAGATATTTAAGACGTGAGCGAAGAAACTGACCCAAGATTTTAGGTCTGTGCAAGCACAGAACCGCAAGGTAGCATATTTTGATAGGTGGGCGATTCCGATGTGTTTTAACAAAATGTCCCCTCCGCGACACGACACGAAACCCTCCCCCAAACCAAATTCTGTCGATGTATTAAAATTTTTTTTTTTTTTTTTTTTTTTTACAATTTATGGGTATAATAGTGGTCTACTGTATTTGGGAGAAAAAGTTCCATTTTTTCCTCCATTTCCATTTGAGGATCATTTTAGTGTTTCTGTCACGGAGGGGACATCTGGTTGACAATACCTCGGAATTGCCCAGGTAGCAAAACTTGACAGAACACTGGCGGCATTGTTTGTCGATGCTAGCTTCAAAGGCTGGGTCAGACTGGGGAAGCTCATATTGTTACTTGACGTATTGGAAGTGCTGGACAGATATGAAATAGTGGTAGACTTTCAGAGCTGTTTATGAGAGCACACTGTAGATGACTTCTGATTGGCTGTTTTTTTTTTTTTTTTTTCATTGTAAAGTTTAACTTTGTTATTATTTCGAGTCGCTGATTTTGAATTTCCTGATGATCCTTGGCTTGACTGCACATGTACTCTTCAATTGGCATATGCTTGACACATGCTCTTAGATTGTGCTGGCTACATGCTTGACTTGAGGTAATGGGGATTACGTTTTTTTTTTTTTTTTCTGTCTCTTTTGGAAGCATCTGGACGATGTAGCTCTCCCATAATAAATAAACCTCTAGTCAAAAATGATGCCTTCGTGTGCCATTTGTGGAGTAGACAACCCAGGTTAGTTCGCCTACTGTGATATATTGACAGAAAATACCTCTCTGACATATTTTGATACTTGTTAACAGACGAGTGATCAAGAGATCTATGATTTTGCTGGTAGGATAGCTCATGATGGCAACAGTCAGTCACTTTCATGGGTTGCTATGGTGTCACACAAATGATCTCCACAGCATCTAGATCACATTGACTTGAAGTCCAAAGAGATGGTAAACCACTGCCAGAGAGGATGTCTAAGCTCCAGTCTCCCTGTTGTCAAAGCACCCAGTGAGGGGGTTTACACAAATCAGATATTTACAGCTACTGAACACACGCTTGTGCATTTCTCCCATGATGGTAGCGGTATTGCTCCTTGTAGCCTACCATTGGAAATTTTGAAGGTTGACCCTGTATGGTCTGCAGTCTTGAAATTATGAATGCTGACCCTGAAATGCATACACACTGGATATGCCTACTGGTCTTGTTATTGCCAAATATTCACATTTCTCAGAAATGTATGCAGAGTTTATTTCGGTGGCAGCTCATGTTGTGTGATAGTTCACTGGTGATGTATGTGATCAAGTGGGTGTGCAGGGTATTTCTGTGGTGAAAGTCAACGAGTCTTTTGACTTTTTAAAGGACGTTTCTTTATATTACAGTAAATATTACTGAAGTCTGGGTTGATGGGCATTGGTTTATAAAGGTTTTCTGGTATGTTTAAAGGTATCTGCTGATGGTTTGTTAGACATTGTCGGTCTAATTTATAAAATGAACTGGTACAGAACACAAACAGTAAAATGTCTTCCCGATTGATTAGGCCTAGTAATTGGGTTTACTCAGTCTTGCTTACCATACTGCAATTCCAAGCTTGGGTGAATAGATAATACTCAGTTCACTACAGCCCTCTGCGCACCAACATCGTGTTCTGATGTGCATTGTCCTTTTGCTAGTTTTACATTGCATTTGCACACTGTGATGTGTCACTGACTGGGAGCATTATGGGGGGAAAATATATACAGTGCCGTGAAAAAGTATTTACCCCCTTCCTGATTTCTTACTTTTTTGCATATTTTTCACACTTAAATGTTTCAGATCATTAAACAAATTTTAATATAAGAAAAAGATAACCCGAGTAAGTACAAAATGCAGTTTTTAAATGATGATTTCATTTATTAAGGGGATAAAGCTATCCAAACCTACCTGGCCCGATGTGAAAAAGTAATTGCCCCCCCACGTTAAATCATGAATTAACTGTAATTAACCACATTTTTTGAGTTTAGTTTCACTAGCCACACCCAGGCCGGATTACTGCCAGACCTGTTGAATCAAGAAATCACTTCAATAGAACTTGTCTGACAAAGGGAAGTAGGCTAAAAGATCTCAGAAAGCAACATGTCATGCCGCGAACTAAAGAGATTCAAGAACAGATGAGAAACAAAGAAATTGACATACATCAGTCTGGAAAGGGTTGCAAAGCCATTTCTAAGGCTTTGGGACTCCGGCGAATCATGGTGAGAGCCATTATCCACAAATGGAGAAAACTTGGAACAGTGGTGAACCTTCCCAGGAGTGGTCGGCCTACCAAAATTACTCCAAGAGCGCATCAACCTCTCATCCAGGTGGTCACAAAAAACCCATAACAACATCTAAAGGACTGCAGGCCTCAGTTAAAGTCAGTATACATGATTCAACAATAAGATAGAGACTGGGCAAAAATGGTATCCATGGTAGAGTTCCAAGGCGAAAACCACTGCTGACCAAAAAGAACACGAAGACTCATCTCACATTTGCCAAAATACATCTTGATGATCCCCAAGACTTTTGGGAAAATATTCTGTGGAATGACAAGACATAAGTTGAACTTTTTGGAAGGTGTGCGTCCCATTACATCAGGCGTAAAACTAACACTGCATTTCATAAAAAGAACATCATACCTTAAGTCAAACATGGTGGTGGTCGTGTGATGGTTTGGGGCTACTTTGCTGCTTCAGGACCTGGACGACTTGTCATAATTGATGGAACTATGAATTCTGCTCTCTACCGGACAATCCTGAAGGAGAATGTCCAACCCTCAGATTGTGATCTCAAGCTTAAGCGCACTTGGGTTATGCAGCAGGACAATGATCTGAAACACATCAGCAAGTCCACCTCTGAATGGCTTAAAAAAAACAAAATGAAGATTTTGGAGTAGCCTTGTCAAAGTCCGGGCTTAAATCCTATTGAGGTGCAGTGGCATGACCTTAAACAGGCCGTTCATGCTCAAAACCCCTCCAATGTGGCCGAATTAAAATAATTCTGCAAAGAAGAGTAGGCTAAAATTCTTCCACAGTGATGTGAAAGACTCATTGCCAGTTTTTGCAAACGTTTGATTGCAGTTGTTGTCGCCGAGGGTGGCACAACCAGTTATTAGGATTTAGGGGGAAATTACTTTTTCACATTGGGCCAAGTAGGTATGGATAGCTTTTTTCCCTTAATAAATGAACTCATCATTTAAAAACTGTATTTTGTCTTTACTCGGGTTGTCTTTGTCTAATATAAAAATTTGTTTGATGATCTGAAACATTTAAGCGTGACAAATTAGCAAAAAAAGAAGAAATCAGGAAGGGGGCAAATACTTTTTCATGGCAGTGTATGTGCTTTAACTCTGTTCCCCCTTATGACTACAGTATGACTCCTATATGGACCTTTTCAATTTGGTCTAATGAAGACGCAACACAAATAGTGGGCTAATTTGCTAATTAGCTGGCTATTTCGCGAACTAGACCAAGATTTATTGGGAAAATTTCCCAATCAAATTAGCGGGCTATTTGCGTCTTCACTACAAAATAGCCAGCTAATTTCGCATTGGGCTAATTTCAAAACCGCAAAATATCTTGCTTATTTGAAACTTCGTTCTAATGAAGACAGGCCTAATGAGACATGGAAAATAGCTGAAATGAAGCAAGACTCTTGCACCAGTTAGAATACCACCATCTCAGTTTATAATTAGAAAAATTACTATTTAAAATAATTTTTAAAATTCCTCAAATATACGGTGACTTCTACCGCACAGTAACTATGGAAAATTCAACATTGAAATTGTGCTCTGTTGTAGGAAACTTTGTCTGAGCAAGTGACTAAGTGTTCCACTGACCCTTGTAAATCTAGCTCCAAAAAATGGACCCATTCCAGGGTTCTCCACTATCGTTAATGACCGGGCGGGCCGCCCGTTCATTCTGAGTGATTGCGCAATCGCCGCCTGTTCATAAGTTATGGGCTCGTTGAGAATCCTCGGCCGCCCGGTAAAAAAAAAAAACGGAGAATTTAAAGAGCACTTGAAGACGCGTGATTGAGTGCGCAATATCAATGAAATAAAATGCATTCTCTCCCCCCCAAACAAAATAGAATGCGTCCCCCCCGCTCAACAAAACGAACCTGCTCGCAAAAGAATGCCACCCACCACCCGGTCATTGAAAATTTTAGTGGAGAACTCTGCATTCTCCAGAGTCTGATGTGATTGGGTTTATTGTAAGTCAATCCAGGTGAAACACAAAAACCCAGGCTGGTCTGTGCAAACCACATAGCATTCACTGTTCATCAATCACCCACGCCGACTGACCACCAATTGTCCGAACCCCCCTATTTATTGGCCTTTTGGCACATTCCTTTAGGTGGATTTAACATGACTCTTTCTACTTTGTCCAACATTATGAATTCTGATTGGTTCATTGTCATATATAGCAACCCTTCACCCTTAGTAACAAGTTTGCCATTACATCATAGTGTAAATTCATTTTAGGCCTCCAGGAACGCTCGAAGACCACATATGAACCTCCCAAACCTTGGGAACACCTGAAGTTCAGTAAGTTATCTTGGGCCATGGATGGTTCTAGAACACTCGAGTGTGCATGCTCTGGTCTTGGGCACCAGGTTTACTACCGATATGGTCATTCCAGGAGATTCGCTCATCAAGCCGGCCTTGAGCATTCTGCAGGAGTTTCTTCATCAGGTTTTTTTGACAGATTTATGAGTTTTTGCCTCTTCTCAGCTCCAAACTCCCTCTCAGTAATTTTAAAGGGCCATATGAACCTGGCTGAGTTCGCTCTGTTGAACTGTGATTATAGTAATACTTTGATTTTATAGTATTTAAGATTATTTTCCTACCACATCTCCTTTGGTTCACACTGAAATAAAAAAAAATTGACCAGGATGTAAAATAATACATTTCTGTGTCAAAGTAGAGCAGAACACAGTATAAAAGCACGCTGTTTCATTCAGAAGTTGAATCATTATAATGGCAAGGATCTCGAGTGGATGCTCGCGGGAGCTCTTTTAAGCAAGTTGCCACATGATAGCTTTTCGACGGCTTTTAATTTGATATCTTTAATCATTGCGCAACACTATTTGTATTTAGGGCTCTAAGGTTAACTTTGTGCCTATAGTCACTCTCATTGCAGACAGTATGACGATGTGAAATTGTATGTTTTGTCTGGTCAATTTCATTTTATTTGTAAAAAATGAATCAATTCTTGCCAATCAGGCCTGCTACACATTACAAAAATGTTGTGACAGGGAAATTCAGCACTAGTAATGAGACAAAAAACTGAATAATGATCTGATTTATAACACCTGATGTCAGCGAGTGATTATCATGATTTAGCACAAAACCACATCAAAAAACCCTAGTCCTTCTTCAGCAAAGATGGGCGGAGCAGCGCTAGTTTGCCCACGATTGTGTTAGAAAATCATTGAAAGATTTAAAAAGTATGGTCCTTAAGGAAAAATACAAAGGGATTTAAATATTTCAATATCTAGGGTGTATAACCTAATTAAAAGTTTCAAGTAATCTGGAGGAATATCCAAGATTTCTGATCACTTAGGCAGCACTGCATCAAGAACTTCCATTTATCTGTAAGTAATATTACCATAGCATCAGTATTACTTTGGCAAACCTTTGCAAGTACCTCCCAAATGCTAAAACTTAAGCCGACAACTTCTCTGGGCTCGTTGGCATCGGCGATGGACCATTGCACAGAAGAAACTTGTATTGTGGTAGGACAAATCAGTATTTCAAGTCTTTTTACAAAGAAATGGACATGATGTTTTCTGGACCAAATAAGAAAAGCACCATCCAGACTGTTACCAGCAAAAAGTCCAAAAGTCATGAGCTGTCGTGTGGTTGTGTCAGTGCCCTTTGCAAGAACAACTTTAACTTCTGTGAAGGCTCCATTAATGCTGAAAAGTTGGCTGAGATTTTGGGGCAACATATGCTGCCTTCAAGACAACTATGAGTGGCCATGCATATTTCAGGAAGACCACACTCTGCACACATTACAAAGGCATTGCTGTGTTGAGATGCTGAGCTGGCTGACATATGCAAAATGCGACAGCAAAGACCCAATGTTGTACACATTAAGACATATTTGCTAGGAAAACGGGACTACATTACACCTGAAACACTTAATTACTTGGTGTCCTTAGTCCCTAAACATTTATTAAGTGTTGTGAAAAAGAAAGGACAACATTACCAAGTCATAAATGCTTTATTGTCCCAACCTTTTTCGAAGTATGTTGGAAGAATTAAAAGTGAAATGTGTAGAGGCATCCCGTTGGTACATTGATTAAAGTGTGTGCACCACCGACATGGCTGAGTCCTTAAGTGTGTGCACCACTGACATGGCTGAGTCCTTAAGTGTGTGCACCACTGACATGGCTGAGTCCTTAAATGTGTGCACCACTGACATGGCTGAGTCCTTAAATGTGTGCACCACCGACATGGCTGAGTCCTTAAGTGTGTGCACCACCGACATGGCTGAGTCCTTAAGTGTGTGCACCACCGACATGGCTGAGTCCTTAAGTGTGTGCACCACCGACATGGCTGAGTCCTTAAGTGTGTGCACCACCGACATGGCTGAGTCCTTAAGTGTGTGCACCACTGACATGGCTGAGTCCTTAAGTGTGTGCACCACTGACATGGCTGAGTCCTTAAGTGTGTGCACCACTGACATGGCTGAGTCCTTAAGTGTGTGCACCACTGACATGGCTGAGTCCTTAAGTGTGTGCACCACTGACATGGCTGAGTCCTTAAGTGTGTGCACCACTGACATGGCTGAGTCCTTAAGTGTGTGCGCCACCGACATGGCTGAGTCCTTAAGTGTGTGCACCACCGACATGGCTGAGTCCTTAAATGTGTGCACCACTGACATGGCTGAGTCCTTAAATGTGTGCACCACTGACATGGCTGAGTCCTTAAATGTGTGCACCACTGACATGGCTGAGTCCTTAAATGTGTGCACCACTGACATGGCTGAGTCCTTAAATGTGTGCACCACTGACATGGCTGAGTCCTTAAGTGTGCGCACCACTTACATGGCTGAGTCCTTAAATGTGTGCACCACTGACATGGCTGAGTCCTTTTTTGCAGTGGCCTGAGTTTGCTGCATTTCATCCCCACTCTTTTCTCCCCATCCTTCCTGTCTGTCTTTACTGTACTACCTAATAAAGGAGAAAAACTCCCCCAAAAATCTTTAAAAAAAGTGAAATGTGTTTATTTTGAGAAATCAATTAAATTCATCTTGTGAAAAGTCAAATAATGTGCTGCTGTATTGTTTTCCCACATAATTCAGGTCAAAGATAATTTGCAAATCACTGTTCTTAGTTTTATGTTTAATTTAACATACTGTCCCCACTTTTTCTTATTTTAGATTATCTATATGGATGTAATGTTAATGTATTGCACTCACAGTGCAGGTCGAACTCCACCAGGATGTCAACCATCCATCAACGGCATTCAAATTGGCATTAACCGCCTGAACTCTTACTTTTCAGCTAAGTTTTCCCTTGAATTGGTTCAAAGTCAGAAAAAAACTTTTTTTTTAAAATTTCTGTATCCGCTGGTTACAGCTCTTAATTGACGCAACATCACACTTGTATCGAGAGAAATATTCAAATCCAGGTTGCCATGTTTTTACATCAGATAAAAAATATGTATATCTTTTCTGTTAATCACATGGACATATTTGGAATCGTTGGAAACCTCGTGATCTCTCCACTAGAATTTAAAATAGGCCTGAAGTTCCACAGGTTTGAATACAGCAGCTGCATTTTACGGACCTATAAGGGTCCGTAGGTTTAATGGGGTTAAAAGGTGTCGTCTGATAATCAAATATTCCCATAATGGTATCAGTTAGAGTGAAACATCTTGCCACAACAAACAGGCTATTTTGTTCTTTTACCTATAAAATTATAGACGAATCTCCGAATGCACCTTCCTGTCAGTGTTGTTCCAGTGAATGATTGTACTGTATTTGGGGGAAAAAAAAAACAGTTTGTCAAAATGGCCTCCTTTATTTCAGCTGTCCACAAAGCACGTTGCATAATGCTGAAGCGATTAGCATTTTAATTGCCCCTCTGAAATGGAAATGGTTTTGAGAGAGAGAGAGAGAAAAGAGAGGGGGGGCTGGTGCGTTTCTCAGTCACTTTTTACAGTAATTGCTTGACTTCTTATTAATAAAAACTAAGCTGTTAGATGTGACCCAGAATACCTTAATTAAGTTATCGAAGCGGGAGGCAAAGGAACTTCTACTTGCCCGCCACTTGGTAGCCTATTTGATCTGAAAAGCCGCGGTTCCTCTCGGAGTAATGTTTGCTGGCTCCGTGAAGATGTACCCCCATCGAATACCGAGTGGCTTGGTTTTGTAACTTTCTGAGGAGCCGTTTTATAACGACGGAGAGAGGCAGCGTGTAAAAGGGAGATGTGATGAATGACGCTGCTGAACTGCTCTTTTGTGTACTTTCGTAAGAAACTGATCAAAAACGATAATTTAAAATGGGGTTTATTGTTCATAATTGCATCATCAATGCGTCGTCGAGGTGGGACATTTGATAACCTCCATGGCAAGTTGCAGTCCGTAGGTTATAATGTCGTAAATACCAAAGTGGTTTTTGCAATTATTTAATGCTGCACACCAATGAACTCCCATAGCCTACCGAATATTATCAGTCCTGGTGGTGGGAAAATGGCTCCCTCAGTGAGGTCTTCTTTTAGCCACTTATATCGTATCCATCATATGCATGGACATCGTTAATGCCAGCAATTGTTTGAGGAGCTGGCGAAGCTGAAGCCGGAATCTCTTATAAGCTGTGCAAATTCTGTTTCAACAGCTTATTGAATTTGTATATTCCAACAAAATAAAATGTTCGTGAAATAAGTTAATGGTATGTTTTGACATATAGCCTACTGATGTTTCCCTAAAGTCTTACTGTACGGCGCTTGATTGGGCTCATAATCCAATGAGGTTTATGAATCTATTCCATTGCTCGTTGAAAGTCCAACGCATTCATGTATGGTAACCTTTACTTGTCTGTATTCGTTCTATCACCAATGATTGACCAATTTAACAGTACTCTGGGTTTTCTGAGGATCGGGCTTGCGTAATGCGCCTTTGGAGAGAACCAGTTTGATCCAGTTAGGCAGATGTCTGCATTCCGGGGAGGGGGGGTTAAGAGTTTTCTGCAGACGTAGCCTGGCATGTTCCTACTCTCACCGCCCGGATTACATAAAAACTGCTTCTAACCGGAGCAAAAGGGCAGCGGTGCTGTTATTTCCGCTTCGCGCACGCTAAGTACACTGTGACCGTTGTTACCTTGGTCAACAAGGTTTACCTGATTTCATCAGACAGCAAGATCGAACAAAGATTTTGCAATGATAGGCATCCTTCATTGCTCGTGCGTTTTGCCGCTGGTGTTGGGGGAAAAAAATCATCGCGATTTCTTTGTCGTGCCTCTCATTATTTTCCACAAGACTGGAAAACGTATGTAGTCAGTGTGTGCTGTATACTCTTATACAAAGTTTTATGCAAGCTGAGGCTTTTGAAGTATGAATCTTTTAAGTGGTATCACTGGGGTTGCTTTTGCTTTAGAGCTGGGATTGAATGTTCTATTGTGTAATGCTTTATTAATCATTATTGACCTTCTTCTGTTACTAACAGCCTTTACTACAACCATAACAAGTGAGAGGTGGCAGAAGTTAATAGAAGTGATGGGTTGCCCTTCTTAAATGAACAGACCTGCGCACGCCAACACTCACCAGTTTTCTATGATAACAGACTCCCCCTTCGCAAACCTGCCCCCCATCCCAAAAAAAAAACTATTTCCCAGAAGTGAATGGGATATCTGGCCTGCGCACTCAAAACCACCATCAAAATGGAGTCTTTTTTGCATGTTACAAGTGTCTCCCAGGGTCTTCCTGGCTTCTGAGTTAAAGTTAATCAGCACCCTTCACTTGCTCTGGGGCTGTCCATGGTGCTGGAGTGCAGATCTCCAGGTCCCTGGTTCCTGGGATGGCTTCTGCATTCCTTGTTGACTGCATTATGTCTCGCCCTGAACTGACCTTTTGATCGATATATTGTCCCAGGGAAATTCCACCATTTAGTTCTAGTGGCTGCGCACTAGTGGTTCAGTGCAGTATTTCTCTCTCAGACTCCCTGTGACATGAAGTGATTTATGGTAGTGGTTTCCAAACCCAGTCTTGGAGCACCCCTGTGTATGCTGGTGTGGTTTCAACCACAGGTGCAATTGTAGCTGTTTGTTTAACAAGCTGTTTGTCTTAATTAGCTGTAATAATGATTAGAGCTTTCATTCATCCTCTTAACCCACATTGGAACTGAGATCTATGCTTGCCATGAAGAATAAAAATTCCATATCAGCACTGCAAATTATTTGAAGCAACTGCTTAAAAAGGTTTTCTTCGTGCCTAAATTGATTTGTTTAAAAATTTGTCTGAAATTACTTGCAATGTCGGAAAATAAACGCAGTGCGTTCAAGGGTGTTTTATCACCTCTGCCACAGACGTTTTGTGATCGGTTGTGATTGTTACTTGGTGAAATCGCCAAGTATGTAACATTTTTGCGTGTGTCACTTGGCACAATCAAAGATTTGCCAAATACGCTGCTTTGTTACATTTGTTTGTCACTTGCATAAAATGAGGATTTGTCCAGTGTGTTGCTTCATTTTGATTGTTAGTTTGTTATTATGAGGTGCAATCAAAGATTTGCCAAGTATGTTGCTTCTTTCTGTTGGTTAATTTGCTTGTTAGCTTGCTTGTTTGTCAATCTGTCCACACAATAGCGGCCACAATTTTAGTCCGATTGCGAAAAAAATTTTAGTGTCCATTCCTGCTGCATATGGGACAAACCCTATTGTTTTGTGTGGCTCTATGACCTTTCCTGTAGTGTAAACTTCTTATTTTCAAATGCAATAACTCAAAGAATTCTGATGGAAATCGTGTCACACTATTTGTGATTGTTTCGGGGGCAGAGAGAAGGCATGTTATTATTGTTTGTCACTGTATCACCTTTGCTATAGCGCCACCATCAGGCCAAACGTTTGATTTTTAAAACTGCAGTAACTTCACAGGTTTGATGGGAATTGCATGAAAAGTGCATTCCTGGTGTTTACAGATCAAACCCTATTGTTTTGTGTGACCTTATGATTTTTAAAGCAGCACCACCACTAGGCCAAACTTTACAATTACAAGTGAAATAACTAAAACAATTTTGCTGGGATCAAGTCACATTTGTTGTGAATGTGTTTAGTATGTAGAAAAGTGGTGTTATTGATGTTGGTCACCCTATGACCTTTACAGTAATGTCAGTATCTGGCCAAAGTGTTCATTTTTAAAAAATTTCATTGACTCAAACAGCTTTAATGGGAATCATGGCAAATGTGTTTTCAACATTCCTGGTGCATAGGGGAGTAGGTTAATCATTGTGGTGGCTCTGTCATGTTACCTGTAGCACCACAACTTGGGCAACTTCAACATGGGTCATTCTGCAATTAAGAGGAACCAAACCTTAAAATTATTTGACAGCATAAATAATAAAGGATTATTAAGTCAAACGCTATGTTAATATTTAATATTATCCATAACTCTCTGGAAATAACGGGGAAAAAATGATCCCTTTCCTCCAAAGCATCTGTGATACTGAGCTATTTGAATGTGACATTGATGTAAATATTTGGTCATAATTTTGTGACAAAAGTTATTTACCAATTTTAGCTGTCTCTATAATAAACAAGAGCAGTGGTTTTGTAGATTGCAAGCTGAATTATACGCTCTTCAAAAACAAACAAGAAGTTTCACCGCAAAAATCTGCTTGATGAGTTGTTTTGGCTGATCTAGCCTGTCGTTTGTAAAAAATGTGACAATGTCTGTCAGTCGTTCTTCAACAGGTCATTTGAAGATGAGTAACAATAAAACCTGAATTCAAACATCCTTCTGAGTGAGTTCATCTAATACACTAGCGTAGTTACACAAATAAATTATTTCTGCATGACTCTTGAGATAAATAAATTTGCCAAGGTGCGTCAAATTTCCCTAGTCCAACATCTTTCTGCAGTGCTGCATTTACAGCACAGTTGCTTCTTGTGCAGCCCTCTGTTCATTTGACGCTGGCGCGAGGAATGATAAACTGAGGTTTCCAACGAATAATTTGAGGACAGATGTTCAGATTTTGCCAAGTTGTTGCTTTCCAAGTGATTTTTTTGGTTTGTTTGTTTGTTAGTTGGCAAGAGTACGGAAATCGGTGGATTTGCATGAGAATTTTCCCAGAGTTGGATCTTTGCCAACTTAGAGGTGATTAGATTTTTGGAATGATCCGAATCTGGATCCAGGATTTTAGTAAGGGATTCGTCACCAGTGTGAGATGGGGCAAAATTTGACATTTTGAGCCATATCTTCACAAATACAAATAATTTGAAATGAGTGTAATTGGGGACCATTATCTTAATGACGCCAATAAGATGTGACAAACTGATGGTTTGCAAAAGGGGGATTGTTCAGCCTTGATGGAGGTTTGCAATGTTGTATTGGTCTTATTCTCCATGGTACACATGCATATCTCTGTCAAAATATGATCATACGTTTTTCAACGTGATGTGCACCAAATTCGGACAAGTCTGCAGATCATTAAAATCGTAAGGGTACAGTTGTGAGACGGAGAAAAATCAGCATACACAGGGGTGACACATCACTGAGTTTGGGAATCACTGAAGTCTTTATAATGTATTTTGGAATGGTTTTTGTTAAAGTTCTCAGGCAGTGTTCTAGAGCACTGTTGCTTAAGGTCACCAGCAGCGATTGTTACATCTCTGTTTCAAAGTTCAGCTTAGATCACTGTATCTTAAAGGATTAATCTGATCCTGTCAGCGGTGAAAGATAAAATACAAACTTTCGTTTGTCCCATAAATCTGTAATCCAGTGTCAGTGCTCCACATTCTCTGAGTTGGATAGCTAAGGTGAAAGTATCAGTAGGCTGCACAGAGAGTGTTCTGGAGAACTGAGTTGCGTTTTTGGTGGAGGGTGACTCTGCCATGCACGGCAGTCAGTCTGGTGTAAGGGGACCCAGCAACCTCTGCCAACTTGGCTGCCCCTGGGATATGAGGGTTTGACTCCTACCTTTTTTGAATGTTCTGTTCTTCGTTAGGGAAGTCACTCAGGCTGATGTAAAATGAGTTCAGTGCAATAAATTTGACTCGTCAGGTGCACACATGGAGTCATTATATCTGTAGCAATTAGATTCCTCAGGAAAATACTGTATTCTGGCCAGCTGTGATCATGCCGTGAAATGGTCCTGCATTTTGGCTTTTATTTTCCTGCTACATTTTCTTTGCAAATGATTGAATAATTTTAATAATTTTCAGTAAAGGAGCAGCCATTAGAGACGGTATCGAGTTCAGACAGGTTGATTTTAGGGATGATGTGAATGATATGATAAATAATATGTGTACTTGTTATTTTTTTGTTTAAAGATGTATGTTGTTTGTCTAATTACCGATCATGTGTGTGAGTTTGTATATTGATGTGAATGTGCAACGAGCATGAATAATATATGAATGACATATAATATTATATACATTAACATACTACATTATATACAGTAACTCCAACCTAAATAACCACGTTTGAAATATATGTATATATTTCAAATATATATTTTATTTCAAACATGGTTATTTAGGTTTGAGTTGTTGTTGTCTTTGCCTTCACTGAAGTACACAGACAGATTTGAAGGAACCCCCAGGTAACTGCTGCAGCTCCTGAAGGCAATGTTAATACGGCAGGGGCTGACTTTTTCTGGGAAGCGAACAGATCCAGTTTCATAACAGCTATTTATGCTTCATTGACCCCTTCACCACGCCACTTTTATACATGTTGTGATTGCTGTACTGTGGTAGTCTTGTTGTATCCCACAGAAGACGAGTCGGGGATACTGCCTTGTTGAAAATGTGAACAGTTCATGATTGAAGTTCATGAATTATTCATGAACTGGTCCTGAACAATAAATGGCTGTTCATGAACTTTGTTCGTGAAAAACATTCATGAACCGTTCAGAAACTTATTCCTGAACTATTCGCCAACAGTTCATAAACATTCATGAACATTTACATGCATGAAAATGAGATCATGAACTTTTTGAGAACATTGTTCATGACTTGAAGAACATGTTAGGAACTTTTTTTGGTAAATGGTGATCTGTCCATGAACTATTCATGAACTAAAAACGATTTGTAAACTATTTTCGCTTGGGTATGGATAGCGCTCACCATGCCGTGTCCATAGAGATTTGCTTGTCATGCTCTACAGGCCACACATTTCTGCTGATTTGTTTCATAGTTGGCCTGGGCCTTGTGCGTGGTCAGGTCGCACAGCCTATCATTTTTGGGAGTGATTGCATTAGGGGGTCCGGGGATACATGGCGACCTGTGGGCGACCGATTGCCTAGTATTAATTATGTTTCTCAGTATTATTCGTGACCTTAATGAATTGAGTTGTCATGTTGAGCCCCCTGGCACACACACAGCTACAGCCTCCACCTGAACTGCAGTGCATTCATAAGGGACTGAATTGGTTTCTCTTTTCAAACCAAAGTTAGTGGAATGGTCCAGTTCTTAAAGATTGTTAATTTCAATCCTTTTCTACTACTTTTTCAGTGTTGAGACCCCCCTTAGGACAGTGGTTGACCATTTTCCTGAGGTCATAATATTGGATTAATGATTGCATGATTACTTCGCCTCTGCTCCAAAGGGCGATGAGGAGTCTTTAAAATTGTCCTGCTCTCTCCCCATCCTCACAGGTGAAGTGCTGACAGCTGTTGAAGACTGTCTCTTTCCCTCTCGCACGGCGTCTTATCTCTCCGTCCCTCTCCTCGGCTCTCTCTGAAAGGCGAGCATGGCCTCTACGTTGCTGAGTCGGCAGCTGGCTCTCTCCCTGCAACAGAACCTTCGCATTGCAGCCCCCGGTGAGTTCAGTTGATCAGTTCTGTGAACGGAGTTTTGCAATCTTTTCCAGGTTCAGAGGCACTGTCTTGAGTGCCATCACCTTCAATTTAAACCAGTAGTTATTCATACATCAGCACTGGAATGTCCAGTCAAAAACATTCCAGTCACATTATTTGTAGTCTCACCTTATGTACCCTCTAGAGGTGCAAGAGCACGGATGTAAATTGTGTGCTGATTTGAGTAGAACTGGACCCACTAGACACGCTAGGGCAGTTTTAAGGAGCGCATTCCGACAAAAGAGAAACTTCTGTACTACACTATATTCTACCATTCATTCCAGCACATTCTGCATTTTGATTGGTTAACACCAGGTATCTATTCACCATTAAACGACCTCGCACTGGGTCAAGACCTCGCGCTGCGTGAAGAGCTCTTGCTTGATTATCGAACTGCTTCAGACAACCTCCAAACTCTCCCCAGTGGTTGATCCCAACTTTGCTATAAAAAATATTTTCGTAGGGGTGTTGACAAGAGTCATGGTAGAATGGAGATAAACCTACCGTTTTTTTCGAGCACTCGGTACTTATCGTAGGCTAGATACCTGGAAATTTACCTTTGAAACCTCGCGCAAGCGCTCAGTTTCAAATTTAATTACCAGGTATCTATCCTACGATAAATACCTCGTGTTCGAAAAAAACTGTAGGTTTATCTCCTAATTGGATGCATTTTACTACACTTAATATCCTTATTAAAAGCTATAAGAGCAGTTGTCATTATGAAGACAATATCAAAAACAGCTTATGTGCATTTATTGTTCATACTGTAGCCTATGGCTTACAGGGTCAATTTAGAGGAAAAGAAAACCTATGGTGAACTTGCATCGCCAAATAAAGTACATGATCTCTGCTGTCCAAAACAATAAGCAATTTTTGCATTTTTTTTGTATCATGCAAACTGTATTTAAATGTTAAATGTATGACACAGCGCAAGAAAATCTTTTACTTTGGCTGCAGGATGATGCTTACATCACCCGGGCTGGAAGCTCTTTTGTCTTAAAGGTAAAATGGTGAAAGGTCACATCAGTCAGGTTCGGATCACCCGTTTCGTTAGAATACCCAACAACCGCGCATTGCGGCATTGTTGAGGATTAAATATAGATTTCCAGCCAACAATCGTTATAATTCAGTCATCTGTTATCTCTCAAAACACTCTTGATTTTCAAGGCAACTTTCAATACTTATACTGTGACTATGCACCCTCGAAAGACATATCCAGCCCTCTTGACGTCACGCACCGGTCTGGGCAGAATATTTCCCATTGTTTGATTGGTCGATCATTTTTTATGGCGGCGATAGCAGATTATGAAATTTGTAGGATTCTGTGATGTTTGAACACAGATAACATGGTGTAAAAAATGTAAATAAAATAATGGCTTATCATTTTGGACAGGAGACATTGCTTTACTGACGGCTGGCGTTTTTAAAATTTTAAGATAAATATGGCATGTGACACACATTTAAAATAAAAATGGCAGGAAAAAGTAAAGAAGAAGACAAAAATGAAGAAGGAAGTGGTACAGTGTAACAACAGAGAATCAATAATACTAAGCCTGTTTCAGTTATTTTATGATGAGAGCGAATGAAATCCCAGGGTCTGTCAAGTCTCTTGGATCATTGAAGCAGCCTGTTCCATTGTTAGCAAGTCCATCAAGTCATTACACCAGTTCTCCACACTGAAACAGTTTGGTTTATTTTATTTCCAGTTCATTAAAATTACCTACTTTACTGACTGGAAGGCCACTGCAATAATGTTTACAATTTGTGAGTGCCCAATTTCCATTTTCACACTTTGTATACAAGTTACTAGACATGGTTTATTATCTATATTAAGAACTTCAGACAAGTTTTTGTTAATACTCTGCAAAAAAATGAAAGATAAAAATACTAGGTAAGATGAATTTACTGACTTAAATTGACTTAAAACACTTATTTCTATCACCATTTTTCTTAGTAAGACAAAAAAAATTTCTTGTTTTGAGGTAATTTTGACTAGCTTGCCAGTGGGGTAAGTAAATTTCACTTGTCAAGTCAAATAATAACTTGTTTTAAGTTTTTTTTTTCTAAAAACAAGTTACTAGTCGCTGTGAGGGGTTGCAGAACGTGACAAGCCATACAACCTAAATGAGGGAAATTAAGAAACATGACATGGATTTACAGCACCGTTGCGGATTCCTGAGGAGACCCATGTCGATGGGGCAGACTTTATACAGTTAGTTTTAACAGTCGCTTCTGATTGCTGGCGAAGTGCCTTTACTCATTTCATAAAAATCAGTTGAAATCCATGCTCGGAAAGCGCATATAACAACTTTTGCCACTCGATTTTAATGAAGGCTTACTCAGCATCAAGCAATACTTTTATCGCTGGATACTGATAGGTCTCCGCCCTCATCATAACAGGAAGTAGCCTCCTCATATTTTTTAGATGACAAAACCTTGTATGAAGTGTGCTTGATTAATGTGTATCAAGAAGTTACTACATTTTCCATTCACCTTACAAGGATTTTTGTAAACAGCTTGAAGTTGTCATTTAGAATGCTCGAACGCCGAAAGTTACTCATTTCCAGAGTTATCGTTGCCTGGTTTTAGATTTCATGAAATATTACCTTGGTGCGTGATTTGTGGAGTAGATTGATTAAGCATTGTTAAACAACAACGTTAGAAGTGGTGTAAGAGTGTCTTGAAACATCTAAAGGATTCATTTATACAGCTATCATCACCTCGCGCTTTACCGGTTAAAAGGGATTTGATAGAGAATATTATTTTGTTTTCTTGGACAAGTGCCCCCTATGACTCTCTTCCTTCTTCATTTAGGGCTGGGAGAGATATGTCTCTGAAATAGTCCACCATTTCATTTGCACTCCAACAACATTCTGATTCATATCAGTGTTAGAGGATTTGAGGCCAGACCTTGGCCTCAGAATGCCATGACTCGGACTAAGCCTCGCGCCGTCTGGCCTCAGTCATTCTGTGTAATGTTGTCCTATTTTCGAGTACATTGTAACAGTAAAGTAGTAATAATACTGATTATTAGGATAAAATTAATAAAAAGGAAGGAAATATGGACGGGTGCTTACAGTAGTGCCGGTGTAAATGTGCCTTGCTCTTCTCATGCATTATTGATTGTGTATTTTGCCTGTACAGACCATGGCACAAGTTTCCCTCTGATAGTATATTCTGTGCATTTCCTTTTAATCTCTGTTGGTTAATCCTGATTTACCTGGAATGGTTATCTTCTCCAATACAACTGCCTTTTCGTCACCCTGACGCTGCAGATCTTTGTCTCTCACTGCACCTCGGCGTTTGCATAAGATACAGGCGTGGTAGCTCTGTTGGTGCCATGTGAGGACGCTGGCTGTGGTGCTGCCTTTCAACCTGTGGTACAGGCTCAACAGCTTTAACCCCTTAACTGTCACCTGCATTTTCTCACATTTGGCCTGGCCCTAATTAGGGCCCAGTGACAGTTAAGGGGTTTTAAAACCAGGATATATCTCCGCATGTCACCCATCATCTTGTCTGGGATACCTGTCTCCAGTCCTTCTTCCAGACCTACAAAGACCAGATTGTTTCTCCTACTTTGTGCCTTCAGGGCAGTAAACTGTTTTTGAAGTATTTTACCTCTTTGGTTAAAGGAATAGTTCACTTTTTTTGAAGTGGGGTTGTATGAGCTACAAATTGCCACTACTTACATTAGATGCAGTAGAAATCTCTCTGATCTCCTCCAGGTAGCCGCACCAGCGCATAGTGCTGGGTGGAGATGTGGGCGATACGCTGTTGTGAACGGGACCAGGGAAACCATGTATTTTTGCGGCCTAAAAGAGGTCCTACCTGAAAATAATACACTATTTCAATTGTACGCTATATTAAAAAAAATTACAGCGCTTTACCTGCTCGGAAAAAAACACACTTGCTCTTGAACTAACCAACTGACGTATTCCATCGGAGTAAACTGCGCGCTGTAGCGGCTACCTGGAGGAGATCAGAGAGCTTTCTACTGCATCTTATGTAAGTAGTGGCAATTTGTAGCTCATACAACCCCATTTCAAAAAAAGTGAACTATCCCTTTAAGTCTTTCAAGGGTTTATTATCAACGATGTTCAGATCTTTCAAGTCTCCAGTTCTTTTTTCTGCATTTTAAACTCCACTCAGGATGTCCCGTTTCTTTTTTCAAGTCTTTCTCTGAGTAGCCTAGCTCATGCAGTCTTTGATCAGATGATTGATTGTTTTCGGCCTCCTCAGATAGAAATTGCCCTGCCCTGCTAGGTGTCTCCTTGTTTGCCATAGTCTGTTTGCTTGTCGCAGGCCACTTAAGGTCTTCTTTCATCTTGGCTCTTAGCTCTAGTTTCATGACGATAACCAGTACTAGACATGCAGGCAACTATGCTATAGATGCACAACACTAATGCTTTAGTGAACACGAATTGTCATTTTGAGGCCATATATCAATTTCTAAGGTCTGACTAGAGTGAGAGAGGTTAGCACACCATTCCTCTCAGTCACATGACCCCCACTCCCTCACATCCACTGACGGCCAGTCATGAAATTTCACTTGTTTGGCCAGGCTGCCAGGCCATTGATTTCTGTTACCCTTGTGCATCTGTACAGATGGCTGCTCATGCTTTGTACTCTCCACATTCCTAAGTGGTGATATTTGGTTGGCTTCACAATTCCAAAGATTTAGCTAGCTTAAGAGGCCGTGCAGCTAACAACGATTATATATACTATTGTGTTTGGCATCGTCTCTGGACAACGCTGCAAGGGTGGACAAAGAGCGCACGTAATTGTTCCTAAGGGCTGAATTTGAGTGCTTACATAGTCTGTGTATGGTCCTGATACCTCTTCAAGCCTTGAAGAGGTATCAGGGCCATACACAGACTATGTACCCTTGAAGTTCAAGTTTAACCTTGTTTTTTTCTGTGGACTCGTATATGTGTCCCATTTGTAAAGGGGCAATATAGGTATAGTTTTTCCCTCCCTTTGATCTTTAACCCTGAGATGTTGCATCACACAGCAGTCACCTTTGACAACATGTGGCACTTTTATATTGGATTGTACAGAGAGATAAGATATACTAGCGAAACTCAAAGTACCCGGTTTTCAATTAGGTACAGTTCCTCATCTGTACTGCAAGCTCTCAAAAAGAAGTTTATGCTTCGTTCTGGACTAAATTTAGCTTTGTATGGAGAATCTCCATTTAAATTGGAATTTTTATCGGAGTAGGCTTAATTTTTGTCCGTGAAACTAACCCCAAGTTTAGTTTAATTTTCCCCTAATTTAATTTTTTGTGATTATTTCATGTCTAATTCCCAATTTTAAATGTATAGATGACCATAAAAAACACAGCACCTCTAAATTTATCAAAATTTTGAAATATTTAATTTCATTTGGACTCTGAAATTATGCAACAGCTTTGTGTTGAGGAGACTGAAATCTGAACAATTGATGCATAAAGAAAAGAACAGGAAAATATCAACACCCACAGGGTGTTGCGTTTTTTATGGTCATGAGAAAACTTGCTCAAGGTCTGTTAAACAATACTATTGTAAAAACAAGGCTGTCATCTCTTAAAAAATAATAGTCCTCGTGAAAAAAAAATAATCTCCCCCATAAAACTAGGTGGCAGCAACTGCAATCAAAGGTTTTAGTCTTGTACATCACTATGTGTGAATTTTGTCCACTCTTCTTTGTGGAATTGTTTTAATTCAGCCACATTTGTGGGTTTTCAAGCATGAACTGCCTGTTTTATATCATGCCACGGCATTTCAATTGGCTTCAAGTCAGGACTTTGAGTGTTCCACTCTAAAATCGCCATTTTGTTTTTTTTAGCCATTCAGTTGGTTGTGTATTTCAGATCATTATCCTGCCGTGTAATACAGCTGCGCTTGAGCTTAAGGTCACTAATTGGTGGCTGGATATTCTCCTTCAGGATTCTCTGGTTGACAGCCATATTTATGGTTCTGTCAATTATGACAAATCGCCCAGGTCCTGAAGTAGCAAAGCATCATCATCACACTTCTGCCACTGTGTTTCACTGTTGGTATGTTGTTCTTATTATGGAATGTTATGTTTGCTTAATGCCAAATATAACAGGACCCATGTCTTTCAATTCACAGAATATCTTGGGTGTCATCAAGGTGTTCTTTTGGCAAATGTAAGAAGAGCCTTCGGGTTCTTTTTGATCAGCAGGGGTTTTGCCTTGCAGTTTTCTCATGGATGCTATTTTTTTTCCAAACTTTTTCTTATAATCATGAGCACTGACCTCAACGAGTAGAGGTCAGTTGATTAATTTGATTTTCTCTTTCTCTTTCTCGGATAGGTAGCGAGGTAACATTATTCCGATAAGTAACGCTATACTTTTATTAAGGTGAATAATCATTATGCAACAATTTGTGGTTCTGAAACCAAACATAAGCGCAGTACCAACACTGCTTTTACAGAGTTGTTAGCTCTCATTCAGAAGCTCTGCAGCCGACTCCTTTGCCTCAAGTTCCCCCTTCAGTTGGCGCGGTTTCGCCGCCCACTTTGCATGAAGTGCTGCATCTGACTTCCGATGTAAATAATTGTGCATCATCAGGTTACATTAGCATGTGTGGTTACGGATACTTGGCCGTACGATACCGAGCGTCAACAACTATTAAGCTTTCAGCTGCAGAACGATCATTTCCTCGAAGTTTCGAGAAGGGCCTTCCATGGCAATATTCAGGTGATTGATATAATTTTTAGTATAATTTTGGCATTTCCGTCAACAATCACAGATGATGTAGATCAATCCTCTCCTGGAGTACCACCTCTCCCGCATGTTTTAGATCTCTCCCCACCAGCACGGATGATTTTAATGATTTGCTCATTATCAAGCATCCTCACGGGTAACGAGCTGATCATGTGACTCACCTGTGCTGGAGCAGGCAGAGGTCTGAAGCATGCAGGAGGAGTGGTTCTCCAGGAGGCGTTTGAAAAGCGCTGATGTAGACGATAAGATTGCTATCGTTCAATGTTTTTATGCGCATGCACTAGACCTAAGCACTAGCAAGCTGCGCACCGAAGTGTGGTAGTCTCAGAAGTGTAAGAAATTTAGGCAAAAAAGCTAGATCCGGCAATTTTTTTTTTGTAATGACGATAGCTCGAATTTGGTAAATACACCAAACAGACTTCTTGAGCAGAAAGCTCCTACTGCGGTATGGTGTCATTTTACACGACTGTATACAGAACTAGATAAAGGCCTACACCCAGGCGAAAGTCACAGAGCAATGCACACACACCTAGTAAGCTCTGAACAGTTGTGATTCTGAATTTTTCATTTAACCCTTATTTAGCCAGGGAAACCCATTGAGACCGAGGTCTCATTTTCAATGGTGCCTTGGTTGCATACAATACATTTTACAATCATAGAACAATACGACAATAAAGCAAATGAAAATAATTTTAAGAAAATCAACAATAAGAAGACAGTAGAACATCAGTACTTAAAACATTCACAAACCTCAGCATCAAGCTCATGAAACAAATTTTTTAATGTACTCAATGAGACTAGGGCATTTAGTTTAGCAGTCTCCTGGAACTTATTCCAGGCGCTAGGTACACAATAGGTAAATGCAGTTTTTCCCAGTTCAGATTTGACTTGTGGCACCCCAAGGACTAACCAGTCTTGAGATCTTGTCTGATAGTGATTGGAACACCATGCAATGAGGGATGTTAAGTAATTGGGTAGCTTTAAAATGATAGCTTTATATGCATGCAAAAGCAAATGCTTCCTTCTCCTAGCAGCCAGGGATGGCCAACCCGCTGCCCGGTAAAGGTTAGAATGATGCGTTCTTAAGTGATCACCCGTAATAAAATGGAGTGCTGAATGATAAACAGTATCAAGCTGTTTCAAGGTGGTAGAAGTGGCATGCATATAAAGAATATCACCATAATCAAGTACAGGCAGGAAGGTAGATTGTACTAACAGGTCTTTATTTTCAGCCGAAAAACACGATCCGTTTCTATTAAAGAACCCAAGTTTCATCCATAAGCTTTTTGCTAGCTCATCAACATGAGGTTTAAAGGTGAGCTTTCATCAATAAAAACTCCAAGATACTTATATGAGGATACCTTCCTATTTCAGCGCCGTCCAAAGTGCTAATTTTGAAAGGGAACGACCGCTGGTCTTTGATGCTTTTAAAAGCAGACTATCCAGTGAAGCATCATACATACCTTTTGCCTCCACCCATGAATTTCCATGCTGACGTGATCCGCAAAAATTTCTGACTTGCAAGCATCCACTGAATTCACATACAAACAAGCATTCAGAGAATTCATAGTCTCGCCCAGCAACCCGAAATTTATGTCATGCCAGAGGTCAGCCCAAGGTGTTTACATGTGAAAGATGATTGAAATCGGTCAAGTGGTTCTGGAGATATCTGCCCGGAAACACACCTACACACACAGACAGACAGACTCACAAGGTGATTACAGTAGTCTCGCAAAATAAACTCAGAGTGCGGAAGGAAAAACGTGGCAGACAATTTATCTTTTCAGAGCAAAAAAGTTTAGTGTTTAACTACTGTAAGTAATATTTGATGTCAGAACTAGTTTTTTTTTCCTCTCAAATATATGCATTTTTAATTGCATATAAATTTTTCTGGTTGAGCAATAAATATGCATAATTAGCTCAAACACATACTGCTGCACAAAGGTCATCTCTACTCCAAAAAAAGTGAAATGGTAGATTTACTTAAATACTTTACGTCAATTAGTTGCACACAACTGAACGTGACCTCTTATTTATTTGATTCATTAAATTGTCTCAAACTTTTGGGGTTGGCGGATCCTCGGGGCTGTTTTGTGGAACCCATTATTATGCACCTGAAATTAAATTAAATGTCCTATTGCCATGATTTTGTTGTCAATCACAGAGTCTCGCAAGAAAGTTGGTTTGATTATGGATTTGCTCTTTTACAGGATATCGTTATGTCAGCAAAACTGCCACAAAGACGCTTGAGGAGTTTGAGTATGATGGTCCATCGATGAAGACCGAAGTCCCTGGGCCGAGATCCAGAGTAAGGCTCATGGCCCGTGCGGCGCACTGCATTGCACAGACAATGAAGCAAATGAATACATGAGTAAGATAAAGGGCTTCGGCACACCCAGATCTCACTCAGTCACATTGGCAGGCATGTGTTACGAGTTATGTACAGCAGTGAATGTATACATGGGCAACGGAAAAAAAGAAAAAAATAGGAATCCTAACCCTTAGAGCGCTAAATACAAATAGTGTTGCTCAATGATGTAAGATATCAAATTCAGAGCTGTTGAAAACCTACCGTGAGGCAACTTCTTAAGAGCTTCCCTGTGGGAGCTCTTTTAAACAAGCTGCCACATGATAGCTTTTCAACAGCCCATGATAATTTATTTATTTTGGAATTTTTTGAAAACTTATTTCAGCGCTCTAAGGGTTAAATGATTGAGTATTACATTTACAAATTCTTGTGGCGGAAAATGTAGAATTAGTTTGTGGGCCAATGTGTTTAGATAGCGGATAGTACTGCGTCATTCGTAAAATGCGGTTATAGCTAACTTTGTCAGCAGTATGCTGGTGAAAAAAATATTATGACATTTAAAATTTTACTTTTTTTTTTTTTTTTTTCAAAATGCATCAGCTTTCATCAAATATTGGAAATTGAAAGCATGTTGCCTGCTGTGAAATCAGTGCCCCCATTTAAATAGGACGTTACCTGCAAATGGGCTTTTTTTTTGTTACTAATGAGGGAAATAAGTCCTTCAGTCTTAGTAGAGGCATACACAATATAGTGAACTGCCTGTAATATGCATGAAATTAGCCAGCATTTCTTACATCGTGATGATTGGCGTTTTCTGAAGATGATTAGCATAATTACCTCCTCCTTTTCCCTCCCTTCCTTCTGCAGGAGCTGACCAAGCAGCTGGGTGAAATACAGGTGAGAGAGCAGGACCACAACGGAAGCCATTTTGTGGAAGGGGGTTGTGTTTCCTTGTCATGTCAAAATAACGCACTGTGGTAGATGTACTAGATATATACATTTCCTTGCGCTTATGTCTCTATATGTGCTTATGCGGGGATAATGAGAAAGTGACCAATGAGCCATATCACATATTTGTAATCAATAGATGTCAGAGCTGCAAAATCATGACATGGCTCCTTGGTCCTTATGGCTTATCTGACCCCAGTCTCCCCTATTATTCAAACATCTATTTATTAGCTGCTCAACATCTATGAAATTTAATAGTGGTTACAACTATTGCTACTTTTGTAAGTTCCACCAGGAGGCTAGTGCCAGCCTCTTCTAAGTGTGAGCGATGTTTTCATTATTGTGTTCCAATCACCTGCACTCTTTTCTATCTGATGGAACTGTGAATTCCATTGACTCCAGGGGTATAGGAGGTGAGGGATGGTGAAATTGCTCTAATACAGGTATACAGTGCCACGCTGTTCAGTTTACATCACTGTAGATCCCCCTGTAGATAAATACATTCTCACACACACACACACACACACACACACACACACACACACACACACACACACACACACAAATGCACACATATTGGGTTTTCATGTCTTATCGGGACATTCCATCAACTTGCATTCATTCCCTGACCCCTTTTCCTGACCTTAACCCTCAACAGTACATACCTAACCCAAACCTTATCTCAACCCTAACCTTCAAGGGATACGCCACTCATTTATCATATTTGGAAAGGCACAATTATTCACTAGATTATCATAATCCCTACCAATCATGAAATTTTGTGGATTTCCGTGGTCGTTTACTATTTTAAATCAATTTTTATTGCATTTATGATGAGCGCCGCCATTTTTGATTCCGCAAAGGGAAATGATGACAACAGTGCTGTAAACGACCGAGCAGGGCGACTAATGTTCGGCTAAACAGTTAGGATCGCAATAAATCAAAGCGCGTATTGCATGATTTCATATTGTAACACTGCCATGTTAGTTACAAAACACTGCCGCTGTAGCACTTACTCTTCAAGAGACGTCATTTTCGCCCCGCTGGCTAAGTTTTTTTTTTTTTCTAGTTTCTATTCGGGATCCAGCAGTATGCTAAGAATGTGGTAGAACAATCGGTACTTCGTTCAACTTCCAGAGAGCCAGAAGCTGTGCACCATATTTTTACTGAGATGGCGATTTGCGTAATTTCACACATCTCCTCCGAAACCACTGTGAATAATAAATCTGTTTTTCGCATGCACCGGTTTTACTGTGTGACAAAGACGATGCGCCAGGTTTCGAACTTAGCTATGAAGTGGAAACTGCATTTTGAAGCCGTTTTTGCAAGTAAAACCGGCTAATTCAATCAGCTGTTATCGTGCCCGCGCATATAGCCCGTGCATAGCACGGGTATCGGCTAGTATGATATAAAATGCGTCAGCAGGCAGTTTTTGGCTAATAAACAGAAAATTCTAGGTCCAGGTAACGTTGACGAAAGTTAATGGTGGCTTTAGCATACACTGATCACATTGTAATAATACAATGCCGGCTGAAAATCGGTAAAGTATCCGTAAGAAAAGCTTTCTTATGGGATGCGTTTCCCTAAAGCACATTTGATAACTAGGTTACCAACCTACATAGTTCGTCCGTTCAGTCAATGATTTCACTATGAAAGTTAGCATCTCTGTTTTCGGGAAAGGTACCCCAGTCTGCTGCAAACCCGAGCTTGCTTGTCATTCCGTCCAGGGCGGTGCTCTGCCAAAAACGGTCTGCTGATGCATTTTAGATCATCTGGTGCACAGTCTCTGGCTCTCGGGCAGTTGAACGAAGTACAGACTGTACTACCACGTTCTTAGCATGCTGCTGGGGAAAAAAACCTAAGCCAGCGGGGCGAAAATGACGTCCCTTGAAGAGTAAGTGCTACAGCGACAGTGTTTTGTGACGAACATGGCAGTGTTACAATATGAAATCATGCAATACGGGTTTTGATTGATTGCAGTTCTAACAGTTTAGCCAAACATTAGTCGCCCTGCCCGGTTGTTTACAGCACTGTTGTCGTCACTTCCCTTTGAGGAATCAAGAATGGCGGCGCTCATCATAAATGCAATAAAAATCGATTCAAGATGGTAAACGACCCCAGAAATCAACGAAAAATTTAGGGATTGGTAGAGATTATGATAATCTAGTCATTTAGCGAATAATTGTGCCTTTTCAAATATGATAAACGAAAGGAGTATCCCTTTAATCCCTAACCATAAAATAGCTCAATTTGCTCATGAGGGCCTGATAATGTCCCCATTAGGATAAAGAAATCTGGAATTCCATGTATTATGGAGATATTTTGTCCCCACAAGGGTTGGTAAACACGGACCACACACACACACACTCTCTCTCTCTCTCTCTCTCCTCTCCTCCCTCCCTCCCACTGAAATACACACACTTTCATTATATCTAACAAATGCACACGCATATTGAGGGGCACATTCATAAACAGCTGTTGCTTGCTGTCTGGTTGCTGTCCAGATTCTGTTATTGATGGCGAAGGGGGGGTGCACCTTTGCTCTCCTCAATGAAGCAAAGCGGCCTTTTTACTTTTATTTATCATAATTCCAAAGTATAGCTATGGATATATATTTTTTTTTTCAAATGCATATTTATTTCTCTCCTATTGCTTTTCTCTTTTCAGGCTTTAAACCCATTAACTGGGCAGAAACTGTTACGTTTCTGTTTATGGCCTGCATGAATTGCAGCTGAAATGTAGGCCCTATTTACTGAGCGGGGTGTGCAGTAGTGTGTGCAGAATATGGGCCCTGTGCCATTTATTCTTCACTCTCCTCTCAGCTGTATTGCTTTGCTCAGCTGGCCCTCGGGGCTTTTCGCATGCATGAGTGGCTCGTCCATTTTAAAAGCTCAGGCTTTCCTGAAAGAACGGCTCTCACTTGTCTGAACAAACAGCTTCACCGAAAGCTTGAAGGCAGCTCTGGGGCCCATACCTCTGGCTGAGTCTCGCATAGCTTACAGCCTGCCCTCATCAAGCGCTATATCCGCCTGGTTATTTCGGTCAGGCATCCGCTAGACAGCCTCCAGAGGAGAAACAGGGCTTGGCAGGGGTGGGGGTGGGGTGGCAGCTGTATTATTTATCCAAATAATTTTGCAGCCTAATTTACTTTGGCTCCTATTGAGGGGTTTCACCGTCAGGTGATCTTCAGAGTTTGCGTGTGCAACCATACTGGCTGTCAGCAACATGGACAACCCCATTGCAAGCAATGTTTTATCAGATAGTAAATTCTTTTGGCAAAGGATCATGAGAAGAGGTATATGGAAGAACTGGACCATATACAGGGCATCTGACAGGATGCCTAGGTGCAGAACCACATAATTCACTAACCTTCGCATCTTTCCGCATAAAACTGAAAAAAATTGCCCACCATTGGCGATTAAGCTCCCAAATTTGAATATTAATTGAGTATTCCCGGTAATTTCATGCGGGGAGTCGAGTTCATGCAGGCAAAGGTAATTTCCTTTCCTGTCCCAACCT
This sequence comes from Gymnothorax javanicus, assembly GCA_029692085.1. Lineage (NCBI taxonomy): Eukaryota > Metazoa > Chordata > Actinopteri > Anguilliformes > Muraenidae > Gymnothorax > Gymnothorax javanicus. The sequence continues at coordinate 23,225,901 of CM056206.1, read as the reverse complement.
TCTTCTTCCGTCATGTCCATAGATTAAAATTGGTTTTGGCCGGGTACAACTTCTGTGACGCACTTAAGTCTATTCTGAAAGGCAGCCTGTAGCAATGGCTAAGTTCACGCGAAGAATAAATAATAAAACCAGATAACATTAGATCAAAACCTAGTATACGACTGGACCGTTAATACAATCACGATAATTCCCATTAATGCCTTAAAGGTGACCTAGAATGGTTGAAAGGGGTATTTATCCTTGTTCAGTGATGTGACATATACACAACAAAATTTTGGTTGGGTCTGTAATGCCTCAGAAGCTTCCTAAAAACCTCTCTCAAAAAGCTGTGTTAGGGTGGGGGATTTTGAATGTGTTGTTTTGCACCTATTTGGCGACCTTTCGGGCTTAACTGGCAACCTCATTATGAAATGCAAGCACTTGGCGCTGATTGGCTGGCTTTGTTGCCTAAAGCAAAGCAAGTCATATCGCTTTCCATGTTACTTGCGGTGAAATTCACCTTTACGCAAGTGAAACTGAAACTTCAAGGCACAAAGATTTTAATTCCACGTGAGAATCTCATTAATAAGCATTCACTGAATAATTGCGGACTACGGCGAATAATCCTAAAAAATGCGCCAGACCCACGCCGAATGCGTGAGACTTGGCATCTCTGATACTTTCATGTTTTAGTGTCGACGTACCAGGCGAAACATTTTCACAAACTAAAGGCGCAGATGCCGACCTCCCACCGTCTTAATGTGAGCATGACAGGATCATTGGCAACAACAATCTTCCCGGATTTATTTCAGATCTCGTTTCAAAGCTGTTGTTGAGTGATAATCACGTCATACGACATTGGCTAGACAAGCAAAACGAATATATTCTATTTTTAACGTTTTAAAAACTATCTAACAACAACGTGATACTTACACTTTGTACCGGTTGTTGAGGTAGATGCAAAGTCGGAACTGCTCCGCTACGTAGCACCAAACGCTGCGAGAAGCCGCTTGAAATTGTGCCAGGTTAGTAAAACTGTCAGAGGTGAAATGGGCTGAGCAAAGTAACACTCTGTGGTTGAATGTAGTGGGAATCCGATTAAAAATGAACAGCAGCCACGCATCTCATGCATTTCTTTCGTTTGGAAGGTTGTGGAACGTTTGCACACTGCTTTCACAGCCTGGAAGAGCACACCTAGGTACCCCACTCGCCATTTTGCCTTGACCTTCACAAACACTGCTGCAATTTACTTTCCGTAGGGGGCGGGAAAGCAGGTGAATGCAAATTATTTTGAAGGGGAGGAAAGGGAATGAGAGTGGGGGGGGGCAGAGAGATACATATGACATCGTATGTATGCATTGTTCAGATTGGCCCGTTTTCTGGCGGTCATTTTTAACAGAAGAATTTCTATGAAACGGAGATGTTCAGAATGTCTAGCACTTTTCGTATGTTCTTGAATGCGGGTAGACTACCGTTATTCAACATAGACAAGGTAAAAACGGTTTTTGATTCTATGTCACCTTTAGTGGTTATTCCCATTATGTGTTAGCATTAAGCAAATGCCATCACACAGCTACTCACTAAGTCACGGACAGTCGCGTTTGTGGGGGTGGTTCGCCGTTGTGTTGGAGCAGGCAATACATTTAAAGGTTTTGAGGCTCATAATTAAATTAGTAACGTCAATTTTGCGGGATGCCCTCTCCATCCATTGCAATAAACTGTAAGATTGCTGATCGTTAATGTTAGCTGTGGAAATACAGTGAGCTCTTCTTTGGTCCTCAAACAAGTCCCTATTTATTGATTATAAATCCATGGTGATTATAATTAGCCTTGTCAAGTTTCATGTCAAATAATATTCACTGTAAAGATATAGGCTGTCAGAGTTGGGTTCATGGCTGTTCTTAAACAGCTTATCAGCCCTAGGTGCTCTGAGCAGGACTAGTAGCCTACATAGAAGTGTTTCTTGAATGCTAGAATAAATGCAACTACAGTGTTGCGGTGACGGAGGGCTCTATTTACTAAACAAAAACGTCTCCTGTGTAGATAGCTAAACGGTCGTTTTATTCTAACTTCACGTAAGGTAATTGATAACATAATTGTATACATGGCCTAGTTGCATAATTACATACACGGAAGGTCTACCAGTACTTTAATTTAGTCCGGTAGCTGATGCCTTCTTAGCTTACACTGGTAACAACGTGTTGCAACTCAGTACTTTGATTCCCTTCACACTTCACTATAGTTAATGTTAGTATGATAGTGGTTTAAAGTTGGAACTTATTTGCAAAGCGCGGAGAGGACTCGGAGATACTGTTAACGTAATAACCTCAGAATCCAAAGCAGGATGCAATGAGAGAGGAGGGATATGTGGCTGACCAAGAATTGTGTCCAAAAAATGGGGAGACAATACAAGGTTACGTTGGTCTCCTACCCTGTGCATCATGGCACAGCACACTGAAAGGTGGATTGGTATTACTAGATATGTAATTACTTAAAAACTGAAACTGTTTAAAAATAATAAAATAATAATAATTAAATAAAGCAAATATAAATCAAAGTGGAAATTGAATCCATCGTTCTGATTGGTACAAGGAATTACCTGATGTCACGTTTTTGATTTAACTCCAACCATTTCAAAACAACAACCAAAAAAGAAAAAACATGGATATCTCCTTAACCCTTTAAGGCCTAATGCAAAAATCCCAGCAGAGAATCATGCTGCCATGTTTACCATAGTAACCTGTATTTGGGCTGAAGCACAGCTTCTCAGCTTTCAGGAACAGTTGGAATTTTTTTTCTATTGCGCAAAACTTACAGTAATTACGGTACTTTCAAAATTACGCGCATATCCGTGCCGGCAACGACACGTTCTTAAAATGTGCACATGCTGTCCCGGTTTAAATGGGTGAAAGCCAGGATCAAAGCCTGAACATCTTGGCATCATTACAGCTAATTTATCTCTGGAGCTATGGCAAAGAGTGAAATGCAAATTGTGAAAATAAGTTGGCTGTGCCTTTTATAGGCACTGCCAACTTATTTTCATGATTAGCTTTTCATTGATCAGAATTCCAGTGTTATGTAAGTGTTGGCAGGCACAAAGTTCAAACAAGGTAACTTGCTGTCCATCAATGCCCAGTTAACATTTTTCTCACTGAATGGTCTCTGGAGCCTTTGAAATGGTTTTAAGATGCCGTTCCTTAATTTCACTGTTCAGTTTGGTCTGTTCATTTACATTCACTAACAGTCAAGCGTTTTACATCAGTCGCCGATTCTGATCACTTCAGCACATACAAGCCAGACTCATACTCATTCACTGTGGCAAGTGATTACCGTGGTTCAATTTCCTGGGTACTACAGCCAAGAGAAATCTCCCCTGCCTTGGCTGTCACTGTGAGAAATTATGCCAATTGTACCAATTCCGCCGTACAGATTTGGCACAGCACAGCTCATCCACACGTGATGGTTGTGCCTAACCGACATTTTGTGCTTTTCCCTCAGAATGTTGGTGCTGTGAACTTCTTTTGTAACTACGAGGACAGTCGTGGGAATTACCTGGTCGACGTGGATGGGAACCGTATGCTGGATGTGTACACCCAGATCTCATCCATCCCCATAGGTTGGTGAGACTTACCCGACGTACGGGCCAAGATCCGGATAAGACTCATTTAACTTTTACACAAGGAGAAAGAAGAGGCTTGAGGTTGTTTGGCGGTCAAGAATAACTCCAGTTACTCTAATTTTACTCTAGCACAGTGGTTCTCAAACTCGTTCCTGGCGCCCCACTGTGTATGCTGGTTTTTGTTACAACCACAACTGCAATCTTATACTTTTAACAAGGTGTTGATTTGTCTTAATTAGCTGCATTCCATGTTTAGAGCAGTTATTTACCACCTTTAGCTGCATTTTTACGGACATATCCACTGTGCCATGAAGAGTAAAAACCCTCAAACATGTTATGGTTATTTTTCCATATTGTGAGGATTTGCAGGTAAAAAACATTTCTAAACAGATCAAACTAGACTCTGAGAAAATCAGTAAGCTCCAAATTGGGTTGCTGAACACAAGTGTTTTGAATTCTTTCAAAATAATTTTCCTGAACTTAATAAAATGAACATGAAACGAAACCGGTGTGACTTCACTGTTTGCCAAATAAACTGTTGGTTTTTGCAACCATGTGTTGACAGTTTCACCAATGAGGAACCTATTGATTGTTCACGTTGATTAAGGGTTCGGTCAAATTGTTTCCCTCTGCAGTTATTTATACTGGTTTCTAACATATCTCATTGTGGATATGAAATTTTAACTCTTCATGGCATGTGTAGATTTGTCAAATGTGGCTTAAGAGGACAAATAACCGCTCTAAACATGAATGCACCTAATTAAGGCAAATCAACAGCTTGTTAAAATCCTAAGATTGCAACTGTGGTCAGAACAAAAACAAGCACACGCAGCGGGGCGCCAGGACCGAGTTTGAGAACCACTGCACTAGCACCTTAAGATCTTTTGTTACGCTGAGTCTGCTGCATACCCTCAAGTCAATGTTTTTCCTTTTCAGATGTGGTTTGGCAGCATTTCATTTTACACCTGAAAGGAAACAAGCGCAATAACTTAAATGAGGAAACAACTGCACTTGTATAGTTTCACAACCAGGTCTCACAGAAAACTTCAGTAGGTGTATATTACAGTTCCAAAATGTCTTCAACAGCAAAATTGCTCTTCTCAAATGGTGATTTCACTAGTTTTATTCCCAAATCCCATTTTGTCATGTTTGAATTGTCCTGGTGGTTTAGCTATTATAGTTGGACTATGGACATAATGAGTTGGTTTATATGTGAGTTATTTAAACCAAGATAAAGTAAGGATGGTGTACACATTATTTTAACTGTTTTCTTGGAAAAAGTGTTTATTGAATTGGAAAATGGATCACTAGTTTAATCTCGTTCTTATCTGGCATGGACTCTTTAATGCGGAATGCTGTACTCCTAGTGCTCTGTTGGGTTGTATTGGGGTTAGACCAACGGACTGGCTTAACTAGCGCAGCAAAGTTTGATTTGGGCTTTGAAAGGTTATCTGGGTAAACAGCTTTTTTTTTTCTATGCATGTCTCCTCCGATGAAACTCTGCGCGGGTTCTGATAGCCCATGACGTCAAGCTAGCTGATCAGTTGTAGATCAGCTGTTTTCAGCTCGTCAGAATCACCTGAAAACACCGGGCTCACCTTAAACGGCCTCATCAGACGACTGCTTGATAACCAATTCACAGTCTCATTTAAGCTCTCTATTTGAAGTAGCGGTCTCTCGCCACCCTCACTTCACAAACCCTCGACCTCCCCAGCTCCACCCATCTAGTATAACATTCTTTAATTGTGTTTTGTGACTGAGTTACACCCATGTATCACAATGTCTCTTCTTTGAGGTCATTGTTGCTGTAGACTGTGTTCCATGGGTGGTAGGGAGGGTGGGGATTGGTTAGCTGCTGCTTCCTCCATTTGGCTCCTCACTTTGACGGGCAGTAGTCTCCCAGAACTGAGCCATGCCGTAAAACTCAGTGTATGCGCGCATGCATTTCAAATAACTTCTTAACAATGCGGTCCTGTCAGAATTGAGGTATAACAGCAGCCTTTTGAGGGTCATAGAGGAGTTGAGTTGGGCTGTGTGAGGTGACCTTCGGAAAGAATCTACAGAAGAGATCAATACGCCTCAAACACAGTGGTGTGAACTTGTGCCATGTGTTTAAGGACTGTTTTGTTCAGCAGGGGTTGGAATGGCATATATCCGTATCTCTCCATGAATAGTGTTGCACTACCATGACCGTTAAGCTGAGCTAATCCCAAGCTTGATCCTTGTATTGAAGTTAGTATGGTCATTCGAAGCTCAATTTGAGATGATTACATGAGTGCGGTGAATCCAGGAAGCATCTCTTAATGAAAATGCATGCTACTACAAAAATAATCAACCTAAATGTATATGCATTTCATTAAATGCTAAATATTTACTATTACTGTGCATCATACATTGTCTTGGAGGGTTTTCATATAGTCGGGATTTATTTGCCTGGGACTTAACACTGGCATTTTTACTTCACCGGCTGATAGGCAGGCTGAGCTATTGGGATCAGGTGGTGTTCGGCGTTGTCGTTATGGTCGTAGTCGTGATTGTGTTCTGTTAGCGAAATCTTTCACAATCTTCTCCAAAACCGCTGCTAAATTCACTTCATATATGGTATGGAGCTTCCTTGGGACCATGCCTGTAAAGTTTGTTCAGTTTTTTTTATTTTCGTTTTTGGATTTTTTACAAATTTTTTGCCACTGAAAATTTCCCCAGTTGTGTTGTTCCACAAGTGTGTAGTTAAAATATGGCTAAAAGTGATGCAACTAAGCCTTCTTGTAGCCACTTGGTATGCTGTGAAATGGTGGCATTAACTACGGTTTTGCTCAGATACTACTATAAGGGGCCGCTCACAGCAAATGCGCTTTATCAGAGTGGAAACCCACAGCGCATCTGTCCTGATTTAATGAAGCCTGCATTGTACAATGCGCTGGATGCGCCTTTTCCTCGGTTACCAAGTAATGCTCCTGTCCCTCACTCTGCGAGCATTCTGAACAATGTTAACAGCTGTGGCAAACAAATTCCACCACAAAGTCTGGTGTTTTGTTTGATTTTTTTAAATAACAGGCAAGCGGTTGGCACTCGCTTTTTCTATAATGGAGATTCAGAAATCGAATTTGTAGAATAATTGAAGAACTTTTGTTAAATTGTTTGTTGTTGTGCCAAGACAGTGCTGATGGTGTAAAAAACATTAGTCCGCCATCAATGGAACCTGCCGTAAATTAAAACTCTACCAATACTTTGTATTTATTGGACAGCGGGGAAAAAACTGATAAACATTTGAAGCGCTTTTTTATTACGGTGCCTCAAAATAGGAATGAAGTGCACCTAAAAACAGCGAGACACCAGAGCTGCATGAATGCGAGGTTCCTGGTGCTCAAAAACAGGCTTTAAAACGCCTCAAATCATTAAACCTTTTTACAAAAATGGCGCCCCAAGCTGATTAAGTGCGTTTGGTGTGATTGGCCCCTAATGCTATCGGGTAACTTTTCGGGAAGTCCGGGATAAATAATTATTTTGTTTCATGCAAGTGCTTTTATCTCTTGGGCAATTCCGAGGTATTGTCAACCAAATGTCCCCTCCATGACAGACACTAAAATGATCCCCAAATGGAAATGGAGGTAAAAAATGAGGTTTTTCCTCCCGAATATGGTAGTGCACTGTTATACCCATAAATTGTAAAAAATACTTTTTAATTCATCAAAAGAATTTTGTTTGGGTGACGGTTTAGTGTCTCCTCACGGAAGGGACGTTTTGTTAAAATACTTCGGAATTGCCCTGTTATTTTGTTGTGCAGTGTACTCATAATGATATAAGCTCACCAATTTGAGTTCAGTCAATTATTTATCTTGCCCTTAAAATGATGTTTTAGAAACTTGGTTAGAAGCACATGTATACTTAGCGTCATTAAAAACGTGACAGTGAGGTATGTACTGTATTTGCGGCAAACTGAAGAATCGATTGATTTTTATTGCTTTTCCAGTGAGGCACGAGAGGAAATAAAGAAAAGCGCGTGGTATTGTAATCCTGACGTGTGCCACGTAAACGGGCAAAGCACTTCAGTAATAACAAACATTGAGTTTGTGATGTGTATAATGACACTTGACGTGTTCTTTTTGGTGTGGTCAATAGCTTACATAAAGCCAACAAAAAAAATGAAAAATGCTACTGAGTCAAGAAAATGGAACGGCTTGTGGCACAGGAGAGAGAAAAAGAGCCTTTGGCATGTTACGGGCAGGTCTCAGCCACCGAGAGGTAGTGCATCATTTGCACTGTCACCGTTCAACAATCAGTGGGCTGTCTATCCGAGAATGGAACACAGGCACTGTCACTGACCGACCCCGCTTAGGGTAGCCACGAGTGACTATGGTAGCTCAAGAGCGCCACATCTGGTTACAGCCTGTATGTGACTGATTCCGGACAGCAACCCAAACTGATCATGAGACTAGGGGTCCGAGACGATTGAGGGTGAGCGCAAGTTCTGTTCAACGCCGCCTACGTGAGCAAAATGTGTGCACACGGCCCCCACAGAAAACCCATTTTTTGCCCATCAACAGGAACTCTTCACTTCTGACTGGGGGCACCTGCTTCTGTGTCATTTTTTGGCACTTTATTTCCCTATTTCTGTCTGAGAATGGAAAACAGGGACTGTCGCTGACCGACCCCGCTAAGGGCTGCCATGCATAAATGGGCAAAAACTGGGTTTTCTGTAGGGGCCGTGCGCACGCATGTGTTGCTCGCATAGACGGCATCGAACAGAACTTGTGCTCGCCCTCAGATGTCTCGGACCCCTCGTTTCATGATCAGTTTGGGTTGCTGTCCGGAATCTGTCACGTACAGGCTGTAACCAGATGTGGCGCTCTTGAGCTACCATAGTGCTTTTCTTTATTTCCACTCGCACCTCACTGGAAAAGCAATAAAAATCAATCGATTCTTCAATTTGCCGCAATTACAGTACATACTTCACCGTTGCGTTTTTATTGGCGCTAATTATATATGGAACTACTATGCTAATTCTTCACCGTTTGCCTCCTATGTAGACTATGTCATCCCGAGACCTACTCTGTAATTCCATCATCCAAACTTGTCATATTACGTATCGGGCATTATTATTATAATGGCCTAGTGTTCGTTTCCATGATGTTTCATCATATTTGCTGTATTTTTTTACATCTGTGCAAGCTGGTTTAATAGCTGCTCGACTAAGTAGCTTGCTCTCGATTGCCTAGATGGTCGCCGAGTGCAGGAGCCTGTACCTACACTATGTACAAGTGCATAGTATGTGCATGCCAACAGGAAATGGTTCCTTATCCATGATAACCACAATTCATATTTTAGATATATTAATGGCGAGTGAGCTACAGGGCCATTGGTCTGTTTTTTTCTCGTAAGTATGTGCTCCAAAGTCACCAAAATTAGCAGCACACTCGTAATGCATTTCATTTGGTAAATGCACTCTAAAGTTATATAGTTAGCTAATGGCATTGTTTTCAAGTACAAGTGCTCCTCAGATTCGATCACTGTAGAAACTGGAGTAAAACATAAGAATAGGTAACCAAGAAGCATGGTCATCAGGTCTGCAATTTGAAATATGAGGAGTAGAGAGATGTTCCTGCTGATGACCTAGATTTGCAGCTTTCCCATGGCGTGAAGCCTTGGTTACGTAACCCGAGAAGAAAGGGGGTCCCTACAGTGAGCAGAAAAATCCCTTTCAGAATGAATGCGAGAATCGCAGAAAAACTGCAGATGTGATAAAATTAGCCCAACTGCCACAGAATTGTTGAAAATGGCAACAGCCTCCCTTACAGATGGCCTTGACGTGAAAGGGCTGGCGCAGCCCTGCTGTTGGCTAACAGTTCTGATAGGGAAAAAGAAACACTGTACTCCTTGTTATTTGACTTACCGCTCTAGCTCCTGAAAGTGGTATCTTGGCCCGGTTTTTTTGGCCTGGGATGACTACTATATTGAGCAGGTTTAAGAATATAAGGGGGCAGGCAGTGAATGTGGCTCAAAAGGTCATTTGAATTGACCTGAAAGATGACTTGGTTTACCATCTTGCAGTTTGGGGAAAGAGGACAGGACTTGTTGTGATAATGGAAATGAGGTTTCTTGGGACCAGGAAATTAGGGAGTTAGACATCATCATCAGTTGGTTGACATTAGTGACTGAATGGTTGTGTATACTCCACCCTTTATCAATATTGTGTTTGTGTGTGTGTGTGTGTGTGTGTGCAGTGCCTCAGGCTAGCCTTTATAACAGGAATTAACTGTGCTTTGAGCCTCAGCACCGTTCGCAACTCCAGGAAACTAGAATAACTGGAAAACAGCATTGTGGGAATTTGCGTGTTCTTCCTGCGTTCATTTGGATTTCCTCCAGATACTCCCATGTTCATCCACGATTCACCTGGGGTGACGGAGCCTTCTCCATAGCTGCCCCTCTCTCTGGAACTCTCTCCCCAAACACATCAGCGACTGCACCGATCTGTGCATGTCCTAATCATTAATCAAGGCTCTCCTTTTCAGAACTGCTTTTAATGTGCAATATGTAATTGTGCTATGTGTGATGTTTGTTAATCTGCTATTTTTGAATTTGTAAAGCATCTTTGAGTATCTCAAAAAGCGCTCTATAAGTAAAATGTACCATTTTTATTAATTATTATTATTATTATTATTGGCAGTGGCGGCCTTAAGCATCTGGGGGCCCATTTCAAAAGCAAATGTGGGACCCTATACAACATAAGAGCTTCATCATTTTGCTGGATGAAAGCAAAGACCTTAGCCTATCCCGTGAAATTTTAACTTTTCTGGCTGAAACTCAATGTTTATTTGTGCTGATAATTTATGAAAATATTGGCAATAAAAATACAGGCTATGCATGTATAAATGTGATAAATTTCTCAAAAACTGAAATGTGCAACTCAGCCCAACAAGCTAGCTGCACTGCAAACTGCACTGCAAGCTTATTCTTTGTTTTCTTCTTAGGGGATGGGGTAACTGGATAGCTCTACAATATAATCAGTGGGATAATGATATGGTAAAATTTGGATGTAATTCAAACTTCGACATCCTACCAATAATTTCATGTCTCTGGAGTGGACTAGGTTTAGAAGCACTAGGTGACTCGTATTGCCTGACCTTAATTCAAATTTGCATTGTAGCTATCCACATAGGAAATGGCTATTCGCCCCGCAGCGGGGTGAATCGGGGGAAAGAGAGCAGCTATCTGCCCCACAACGGGGCTGACAAGAGAGGCAGTTCTGCTATTCGCACTGCTGTAGGACGGATAAGAGAAGCACTTCTGCTATTTTCCCCGCAGTTGGGCCAATAACAGATTTGATTTTATAATCTGCCCAGCGCTTTGATCTTTCGCACTGAACCGCTGCGGGGCAAATAGCCTCTTCCATAAACATTACACGGCACTCGGTGACGGGATATCCCTCCGCTTTGTCAGAGAATGAGGCTGCCTTTGCCATAGCCATGATTATAATGATGGACACAAAACCATCAATACTTTTTCAGCGTGTTCACCATATTAATGTTTTCATTCAGTTGCGATGCAATGTGAATGAAAGAGCATGTTTTTTTCGCCCAAAGAACATTTAGCTAACGTTATATTAAAACGCGGCACAGTGTGTAACGTTAATGTTATGCACTGATAACAGATATGCGAAAATCGAACAGGTCCAGCGGCTGCACTGGTAATTTTCTGCCCGATTGCTTTCTGCGCAGATGCCTGAACTGCAGCTTGTCCCAGAAAACTGGCTTCTCGTTGGCTTTGGTTGGGTCATGTCCCGAAACTCCTTGGGTATAGAGTAGCTGGAGGTTACCTGATAGCCATAACTTATAATTTTAGAAACTTGCGCACAGTATGCGTTTCGATGAAAGGTTGGAAGCGTACACATTCGTTTTCAAGGTGCCCAGTTTCCATCAAATAGGCTACTGAACAGACACCAATAAAAGACGAGTACTTTAATTTTGCGAATTATCAACGCATCTTATCAATCAGAAACTATTTTGACTGGGCCGGTTCCGGAGGCTACCGGACTGTGACCTGGCCCGAATCCAGATATCTCTACAATGTTCATTGAAAATTTAATGCGTAAAAAACGCATAAAATTGTTAGATAATGCTTTAAAATGTATACAGCAAAGCTCACCGTTATATTAATTATTAAATACCTCCAGAATGGAGCAAGCAAATTACTTTTTTTTTTGTTCACCTACCAACTGATAAGTGCGAGGCGCTAGCGGCATTGGCTAAGGTTCACGACTGCATTTCCGAAATTTTCAGAGTATCAGCGAGCATAGCGCTTTAGCTGCCATCATTTGTAGATGATGAATAATTACTACACTTCTTAGCCTGCCCAGTCTTCATGCAACTAATATATCTGACGGAGAAAAACTCCGACCATGGAAAGCCGTGCATTCTGCCCATTCGCCACAACACCGAGGAGTATCGGCGGGGGGTGCGCATGCGGTTTTTAGAAGTCATCACAAAATATGCCAATTTGAGTGGCTATTGGGGATCCCAAACATTTCCCTTTCTCGGGGGCCTCAAAAATTTGCCTGGTTTGCCTCTCCTGGCGGTGCGCCTCTGCATGTTTTCATACATACCCATAGGCGGCCTTACGTAGGTTTCAACCGGTTTCAGCCGTTTCAGTTGAAACGGGCCCCGCCCTCTAGGGGGCCCCCAACTGCCAGGCAAGAATTAACATCCTAAACTTTGACTGTATGAAAACAAGCAGAGGCGCACCGCAAGGAGAGGCAAACTGGGCTGATGTTTGGGATCCCCAACCTTATCAGTCAAGGTTTAGGATGTTAATTCTTGCCTGGCAGTTGGGGGCCCCCTAGAGGGTGGGGCCCGTTTCAGCTGAAACGGTTGAAACATATGTAAGGCCGCCTATGATTATTGGAAGACATGCAATTGAAGCAAATTGGGGACTCTAAAATGCTCCCAGGTGTGAGTGACGGAAATGGTGTGTGATCCCTTTGATGGTTTGGCGAATATCCAGGGCGTGTCCTCGCCTCTCGTTCATTGTATGAATGTAGCTTGTCAGTTTCATCAGCATAAATACATGCAGGCAGCAGGCTATTTAACTTCATGTAATAATGATGGAATAGCCAACAATCGCGCCCCTGGGGATCATCATCAGCATTCTTAAAATACTTCCAAACCGAGGACTTCTTTGACGTGTCCACAGCGGTCGAAGGTATGAATGTTACCTTGCAATGGAGCACCGAGCACCAAGCAAGTGCAGATACGTAATATGATCTTTTTGGAAGGACTTCAGTGATTAATTATAATAGTGCTACAGCTGAAATGGTGAAATCTTTTGTTACTGTGAGTATGTGCATGAAATTTACGGTGCAGTTAAATTGTGGCTAGTCCACCCCATTAATACATCTGCATGTGTTAGGCTAGTATGGCAAGTACTCGATAATTTGGGTACTCTTTTGTGCCCCTAGTAAACAACATTGCAGCCTCCTTGCATTCAAAAATTGGACGCGTGTTTGTTCGCGCTATACCAAAAACAATTCATTGAAAACTCATGGCTGACGTTACACTGGCAAGTCGATGAAAGAAAAAACATTCCAGGGACCTGATTTTTGAGGTTCTTCAGCGCTGCGCTATGAATTCTGAGTGCAGGGGTCACCCCACTGGCGCCAGTCCTGGCTAGAACACTACGTGATACATCGCTTGTGCAGTAGAATGAAGTTACGGATTCACTAGCTCCACATATCCAACGCATGCACGATTTGTTCATTTTTGCTATAAGCTCATTTAGTCGCTTGGTTTTGGAATTGTTTTGTTTAGGTAAAAATGGTTATCATGAGCTTTTAGCCGAGTTTATTCCCATTAAGTGGGTGTATAGCTTGACTATACCGCCACACGGTTACCATGTCCATGTATGGTGTTTGAAGTGATGTTCGACACTGCTCCCGATATCGGGGACATTCGGATTCAAGAGGTTAAACGGCATGAGTTCTGCTGTCAATTTTTTAAGATGAGGCTTCACCATGCGTTTTGGTGATCTTCTATCGCGATCATTCGTGATTTTTTTCTGACAATTACAATAATTGACAACGAGTCTTTACAACACTGTGGAGGAATTTTAGCCCATTCTTCTTTGCAGAAATGTTTTTAATTCAGCGGGTTTTCTAGCATGAACTGCTTGTGTGAGGTCATGTCATAGCATTTCAAATCAAGACTTTGACTAGGCCTCCCCGAAACATTCATTTTATTTCTTTCAGAACCATTTAGAGGTGGACCTGCTTGTGTGCTGTGGGTCATTGTCCTGCTGCCGACTGGGCTTGAGCTTTAGGTCTCCAAATGATGGCCGGACAATCGCCTTCAGGATTTTCTGGTAGAGGGCAGAATTAATGTTTATTTTATACCGTGGGCTATTTCTGTTTAAACTGTGTGAAAGCCAGCAGATGGTGGTGACCTGGGAGATTATGATTGGTGGAGAAGGCTGGGAGTTGGGAAGTCTGTCAGCTGTAAGGGGAAGACTGGGGCCGGGCCATCCCTTTGTCCCCTCACCTTTTTGGTTCGGAGCTGAGGATGTATAATAACCACTCTGAACCGGGACTTAGAGCCTGGTACTTTACCCCATAGCTGCCTAAACATGCTGGCAGTTATACACTGAGAAATGCATAAACTATTGCTGACTGGACTAAATTTAGTTTGGACAACAATATTATGCCTGCACAACTCAGAGACTCACATTGGTTAATGACAAGGGGGTAAATGCTTTTTTACTGCACTGAACATGCAAAAATGCACTGACACCTTGAGCTTTTTTTTGACGTATTTCCAAATGGTTGCAATGGTGTGGTTGGGGAGGTGTTTAGGGCGAAAGTAGAAAATGTGTATATGCACTGCATTCTAATCCTCGCTCACGTGCAGCATCAAATAAGAAATGTCAATGTCCCCAGGGCAAGCCAGTGAACGATATCCAGTTTTTTTAAGGAACAGGTCTTCTGACTTTGTTGATTGAATCACTTGTTCATTTTTTGTGGTTTTAAAAAAACAGTATACTACTACTCCCATGAACATTAATTAACCCTTAGAGCGCTAAATGCAACCGTTGTTACTCAGTGGTGTAAGATCTAAAAATTAAAGCTGTTGAAAACTTGTATAAAAAGTTGCCACATGATAGGTTTTTAACAGCACAAGATAGTTAAATTGTGTATTTTTTAAATTTATGTCAGCGTTCTTAAGCTAAGGGTTTAGATATTATCAGGGTAAGTTATGATGCAGAGCTTGACTGCATGAGCTCCATCTCTCTCCCGCCACACCTAATGCCGCGCCGCAATTATAGAGGCCCCGCGGCATCGTGCAGCTTGGCGTTTGTATAGGTGCAACCTTCCCTTTTCTGAAAGTTTGGCAGTGCAGCAAGGGTGCAGGCCCTGGGCCTTCTGCCAGCAGTATAAGGGTGTGAATCCAGAATGTGACATCACTCTTACAAGCTTACTCCTCTGCACATTCATCTTATTCTATGGGCTATATCTGTTTAAACAGTGTAAAAGCAAATAGATGACCTAGTGAAGACCTGGGAGATTATGATTGGTTGAAAAGGTTGGGAGTTGCCGAGCCTGTCAGCTGTAAGGGAAAGAAAATCCCAGACAGGGTCAGACTGGGGCAGAGGGCAGTCCTTTTGTCACCTCCCCCAGGATGTGTAATAACCACACCGACTGGGACCTTGACTGCGGTACTTTACCCCATAGCTGTTTCAGCATGTTGGCAGTTGTACTCCGGCTAATGTTTAAGCTATTATGGACTGGACTGGTAAATTTAGCTGAATTGATTGTCTTTTTTTGGATGAACCTGTAATTGTTTAAAGTATACAGTCACAATATCATATTGGCTTTTTTTTTTTTTTCGATCATTGGTGTTTCAACTCAGCTGTGGCAGTTTTGTATGAAGTTAACTGAAAACAATACATTTTGATTGTTTGTAGTTATCCGAGTGCTGCTTGTAACTACCACTTATCAGTGAAAAGACTGAGTTTAGGTTGCTATTCATGTGGAAAAAAGCTGTATCTGTCAGCAACTATTTTGTAAGATTTATTCCTGAACTAAATCCCATTTTCTATCAGTTCTGGACAGTCAACTTCTGGTATGTGTGTGTATGTGTGTACATCTGTGCGTACATGTGTGTTAGTGAGAAGACCAGCAGTTTGAAGTCTTGTTGGAACTTTAAGGAACTCGGAACAAACATCTTGGCCAATACCTGTGTTTCTCTCAGTGATAGGGAAATGTGCTGCACATCTTGCATAGTACAGATTTTTTTTTTTTTTTTACTAGTACATTCCTGTTTATATTGGTTCCACATGATGCAGGCTCAATGTTCCAAGATTCTGTTCGAAGAAGGTTCAGGGAAAAATGCTTTGGACCTGTTTTACTGAGACCTTAGCCATAAAACCATAATATAACTAGAAAGTCAACATTTGCAAGCAAATGCAGGATATTTCACTCCCCATCCCTCACCCGAGCGGAAATGGACTCGTCTAAAATTGCCCCCATGCAAAAAAGGACTATTACGAAATCACCCCGCATCTCTTGTAAAGTAGACTTTTTTGTGAAAATAACGGACATGAAAAAACATTAAATATAACATTTTTAATCAAAGCAAAGTGTTTGCCTTCAAATGGTAAGGTTATAGCGTAACTGTGTTACTATCTAATAATTTCCCACCGTGCAGGAGCCTGAATTAGATTTTTTTTTGGGAAAGGAAACAAAAACTGAAAAAAGAAAGAAACAAAACAAAATTTAAATCGCCTAATTAAAATGATTTAAACCTTGGAAAATGGTGGGAAAATCTTACTCATTCGGACTCAAATAATAAGGGGTTCATTTTAATGATATAGTGCGCTTCGCAATGAATTGAGCTAGACTTTTTTTCAACTGTATGAGTCGCCAAAATGTTAGTCTAATTATTGTACGCTTTAAAAAGAAAAAACTGATATTGTAGAATTTAATTCACCTGCAAGTGAATTATTTCAAATTCATTAACACAGCAGTGATTGTAGGTGTGATCTGCCGTGGAATGTGACATGCAGTAACAAGATGACATTGCAATGCCAGCCATACTGATTGTAAATTATGCAATGTGTGAGCTTTTAGTGAAAGGAAAACAAAAAAGTACTAGTTATCTCCATGCCAAATTTCAGGTCATTTGGCCTGACCATTATGGCACAGGAGGAAAAAATATACATTTTTGGCCATTATTACCCAAAAAAAGCTTATTTAAATCATTTCTAAGGCCAGCATCCAAAAAATGAAAAAAAAAAAACAACTGGGCGTATGTTGCTAAGCTACCCCTGGCCTTAAAATGAAAGCGTGGCGCCTATTTGATCAAAAAGCCAGGAGGAGAAGAACAAGAAACGGAGTTAAATCAGTATATTTCTCTCCCCCTATAGGGGAGGGAAATATTAATAGAAATAGAAATAGAAATTTCTTTATTGTCTCCCTTAGGAGAAAATTGTCTTGGGCAATCAAGAGAACAGGCATGTAACAGATAACGCATAAATGCATGCAATGCATACCACAAACATATATAAACACCATTATACGAACCAAACCTACCTCACGGCCAGAATCATTCATATACACTGATGCACGTACCTGGCATGTTCACTCCACACACACACCTCTTACACCTCGCTCTCTACATACAAGAACCAATGCACTTACCTAAGCTATAGCCCTCACCCTATTCCCTGGCTATTGCACTGTCCCTATGCAATTGCACCTGCCCCTGTACAAAACGCTTGATTGCACTTACGTACGTACACATGCAAGCACGCGAAAACACACTAGTTAGTACTTGGATGGGAGACCCCCTGAGAAAACCAAGTTGCTGCTGGAAGAGGTGTTGGTGGCCAGTAGGTTGCGATCTTCCCCTTGGTGGAATAATTCCCAATGCCCCAGTGCAGTGAGGGGGACTGGAGACGCCGTCTTTCGGATGAGACGTTAAACCGAGGTTCTGACTCATTGAGGTCATTAAAGATCCTATGACACCTTTCGATAAGAGTAGGGGGTTCCCCGGCGTCATGGCTAAAGTCCCAACCTGGCTCTTTTTTCACCTGCCACCTAATCATCCCCTGATCTTATTGGCTGTGCAAATTGTCCTCTCCATCTCCACCTCAACCCCCAGGGCTCCCTTGAAAAAAAGATTTCAATCTCAACGGGATTTCCCTGGTTAAATAAGGGTTAAATTAAAAAAAAAAAAAAAAAACACCCGCTATCTCTCACTGTTCAGCAGTTTGATTGACAAGGGTATAAAAAAAATCTGGACCTATTTAACTTGCATTCTGATAGCCTATACCCTCTGCCTGAAGGCAACAACTCTTATTCTCCATGAAGAATGTGATCTTGGTCACAGGTTATTCTGCGGCCTTGCTTCCTCACCGTCTCCTCAAATATCTCTTGAAAAGAGGATGGGGGCAGCATGCCAATTATTTTTCCAGCCCTCTTAATCAAACTTTGGAGTTTTGATTGAAATTTTAATGGACAGGTTACCAAACAAAGTTGTGATACCATAACGAATGATAGATTCAATTGATAAACCCTATAATACAGTAGCATAATGCTTTTATTCTCACCATGTAACCTTAATCTACGCAGGAAATTCAAACGCTGGTGCATTTGTGAACGTACATGCTCCACCTGTTGAGCCCATCTCAACTGAGAGTCAGAGTAAAGTCCTAAGTTCTTGAAAGTTGCTACCTGTTCAACTACCTCTCTGTTAATAAGCATAGGGCTGTGATCATCTACTGACCTGGGATCAAAGATCATCTTTTTTATTTTTTTTTTAACGTTTAACAACGGGTTTTGCTCCTCACACCATTTCACAGCCTCTTCCTTTTCTGATTTGTAGATCGAAATATCCATGTTCTGGGTCCGTAGACTAAGCAAGGCTGTATCATCAGAGTACTTTACAATATAGTTAATTGAATGCTGACTCGGACAGGTCTTAGTGTATATCGTAAAAAGAAGAGAAGAACTTACACAGCCTTGCGGAAGCCCTGTACTTATTTCCAGTGTGTCAGAGAGAGTTGAAAACGCTGAACTTTTAGCACAATCAACCACATACACACTAAAAACACATTCATCTAGATATTGGTGAATTGGTTTTCATGTAGAAAAACATACAGGTCTGAGTAGGCTAGCTCAGATCGTGGATGTGTGTGTTTGAGAGTATATTTTTCTTTGGAGTCATGATATGAGGTTGAGGATTTTTAATCATACAAAATGCGCATTCATAGGAAAAAAATAAAAGCAAATTAATGTTCTGACCTTTACTTGATCTGCTTTTGTTGGTTGGCATGCAACTGTGCAATAGTATGACGTTGTATTACCGTGGTACTACCGTAATAGTATTGTAACAAATAGTAATAAATCATGCAGTAATGCCAGTGCAGACTTTTCAGCAGAAAATGCTAGAGCGTTATTGATAAGTTCCATACTGCACAGTTTAGTTTCTTCTTAGTCTTTAAAATTCTCTCATTTTATCGTCTAATGGCTGAGGTCAGGATTGTAGAGACATCTTGTAAAAAAGCCCCACTCTTGTACAGAAAAATCAGTCTGCTCCTTGGCTGTGCTGAGCTTTGAGGATTTAGCAGATTTTTTTTTATTTGTGGTAGATGCACCTGTATCTTATCTGGTATCATGATAGCTAGCATTTATCAGTGCTATGATGGTGACTTTGGGCAAGGTTCCCCACTGAAGAAGATCTATTGCAGATGTGCTTACGTTTCCTTGGCGGCAGATCTCTTTTATGATGTTACAGTTATCATTCTTTATATGAATGAAAAGTCGTTGATTCCTACTGAAGTACAGTTGGAACTAGGTTGTGCCTGGAACGAAGGTGTAGTGACGACTTTATTTGATCCAATTAAAAGTTCTGTTTACAACGGAACACGCATTTGGCTCAACTCAAGCCTCTGTTGGCATGCAGTAGCTTCTCTGTCTTGGACTGGAGAAGTGGCTTCTCCTACGATTACCGTAGTTGTTTACAAAAATTCTTTCTCCAGTTAAAAACACACAATATGGCGTCCCATAAATGGAACAGGGAGGTAGCTGCTGCCTCACTGTGGCTATTCATTTTCGTCTTCTGTTGTTCGGACTTTTTGCTTAAGCCATTTAGTTATTCGGCATTCAAAGTCAATGCAAAGACGCGAATACACGCGAAACGCGTGTATTCGCGTCTTTGCATTGACTTTGAATGTAATCTGTCGTGCAAAAAATTCGTTCCGCGTCCGGTGTGAAAGCAGCTTTAGTCAGGTATGCTGGTTGAGACTTCATTTTCAAAGGTGTTGATTTAAATGAAGTCAGTTAATTAAAGTTTCCATTTTTTTTCCCCCTAGCAATCGGTTCTGTTTGATGTTGTAATTTGTTCATTTGTTCTTCCCTTTCAGGCTACAACCATCCAGCACTCATGAAAGTAATGTCCAACCCAAACAACATGGTAAGTCCCTTTGACAGGCTCACTGACAGTGGGAACATGCAAGTCCATCTGATGAGTCCTGAACCTTCTTTATAACGCTAAGATATTATTTATGCATTTATTAATGGTTCTTTTCAGCAGACGGCTACATATTTAGTTTTACTGTCAGTTGGGAACTGTTGATTTCCTGTATTCACTCTGGTGCCTACCTCTCCATTTTCTTTATTTTGACGCATCAAATAAAGTATCATGCCATGGTGGTGCAGTAAGTAGCGTTGTTGCCTCATGGTAAAGAGGTCCTGGGTTTGAGTCCTGGCCAGCCAGGGCCTCTCGGCGTCGATTTGTTTGCAAGTTTTCCCCATATTTGTAAGGGTTTATTCCCAGCCTGGCCAAGGCTCTGGCTTCAGAGCTAGGTTTGGTCCTTGACCTGCTCCTAGGTAGCAAGTAGTTAATTATGATGGGTCAAATGAAGAGGACAGATTGTCTTTCTCAAGTGGAAAAAACAAATAAAACATAAAGCCAATCTGGCTCATACTATCTTGACTCCACGGAATGACTCTTTACATGCCATGCCACATTTTGGCTCATGCTTATTATGCAGCTATAGCCAGCACTAATGCAGACTGGAGTTAATACTAGGCAGTGTGGCTCATCCACCCACTTGAATAGACCTTAGCTGAAAAGAGCCATTTTGGCCCCTCCACCACGAAATAAAATTCATCTGGAGCCGCAAACCTATTTTACCCTTGAAATGAAGATAACAGTGTATTATAGAGTTTTATATATAGGCCTACTTATACTGTACAGAAGGATTGGAACTTATTCAAAAGAATCTGTTGTTATTTTTCATTTTTATTATTTTTCTGACATTTTAATTTCCATTTTTTGTCACCCACTGTAAAGAACTACAGTTTGTTGGCATTTATGAAATTATAAAACAACAATAACATTTTTGACATTTTATTGCTGTTTTTAAGCTACCTTATAACAAAGGAAAACCTCAAACCCTTATGAAAAGCACTGGCATACGCAGACCTACTTTGAAATAAAAAAACAGAACCAAGAAGGTCTATTTGAGTCCTTCCCTTGTTTGTGGAAAATTACTAAAAAAGTAGCCCACTTTGAAATAACAGCTAAAACAGCCCACTGTGATAACCCAGCTAAAGTCATTTTCTGGTGATGTACAGTTTTTTACACAAAGTCATTTAAAGAATATTCTGTGAAAGAATCTAACTGATATCTCTAATATTGACTGAGTAAGGTCATTTCAAAGTTTTGGCAGGCATGACATGTCTTCAAACTAGGCTGGTTAGCTTCACAAGACGTTAATCTATAAATGCAAAGCCTCATTTCTGAAATTTCCGTGGTGATACGACGCAATCCGTGGAGAAATCCGCACCCGGCTTTAATCGCAACTCTTCTGCCGTACCCTTGACTGACCTGCTTTACGGTAGTGCGCATTATGGTCTACATTCATTTTCAATGGTAGAAAAGAAGTTCCTAAACCGAATGACACCCAAACTATCAGGCGTTTATCCGCCAAAGGTAAACTATAAACCGATTGAAAACCAGGCTTGTGGAAACCAACTTCCGCTATTTCTTCGTAACTTGTAAACGAAGTGTCAATAAATTCATGAATTTTAATATGTATAATGATAGAAATTAATTTTTGAACACTATATTTCGAAACTCCAGTATGTAACCTATCATTCACAGCAATAAACTCACATCTCATATTTTTGTAATTTTTTATCACAGGGACTACTTGACGGTCTTTATCTCAAAATTAGATCAGGTGAGTTTAGCCGGGTTTTCATGGACGGGGTCACAAATATTAAACACTTTTTTTTCAGTGTCACAGTATCACCCCGATCTCCAAAATAAGAGATGTTTTATTTTAAAGAAAGAATAAAAATAAGTCTAAGAAGCCGTTATTCATTTATTTTTTTCAAAGCTACAGGGAGCCACTGTAGAGGGGCTGAAGAGCCACCTGTGGCTCCAGAGCCGCGGGTTGCTGACCCCTGGCTTAGGTAATAGTTCTTTCTAGATTATTTGTTCACCTTTCTCTGAAAAATCCATCCATACTGGGATGAAAAAATCGACTCGGATGTTCATAGGACCTTTGTGGGTAGAACGTAGAAAAAGACACTATTTTCCAACTGGCTGTTTCTTTAGTATTTTGCTCACCTAGTCGGTCATTGTTTGTTCGTAAACATCTTCTTCTCCAAAACCGGTTGGCAGATCAACTTGAAACTTTAGATGCATGTTCCTACCCATGAGGACACCAAAATTCATTCGAGGCATTCCAAACCGATTTCAAATGTGGCCACTAGGCCACCGTCTTTAAAATGCCTATTTCTGTCATGTTTACGGCATTTTTGCACCGATGAGGCTGAAATTTGGTGTGTAGGAGCTGAGTAGCAAGACTTGTAACTTATATTACGGGTTATGTCATGCAGCAAATTATGACCTTGATTTCACCTTTGTCATTGTGCTGCGCCGATAAATACTTCTATCGTCAGCAAATATCTTCTTCTTCAAAACCTTAAGGCCAGTGAAGCTGATATTTGGCATAGATATGGTCTCTGGAGGTTTATTGTCCAGATGAGCTACTGTGCCTCTGCCACTATTTTTTTACGATGTGTCACAAACCCCTGGCTCCGGTTCATCTGCTGTGGTACGTTGGGAATCTCTTGTGCTCGGTAATAATTTAGGCTAGTAATCACATTTCTTTGTTCTCATCCCTCCAGAGCACATTTGTGAACCGGCCTGCCCTTGGGATCCTTCCCCCTGAGAGCTTTCCAGACAAGCTGGGAGAGAGCCTCCTCTCAGTAGGTCTCCACTGCAAATCCTCACTTACTCAAAACTGTTGCAACACATTTACATCAATATACCAGCATATTTTTTTGTATAAAGCTCAAGGTCATATTCAGATTCTGTTTCGTATAGATAACACACATTAGCTGTCAAGAAATATATATGCTTGCAAAGTGCATGTAAGTGACATCCCTAAAACGTAATCTGCTTGATAAAGGGATTTTTAATTATGACTTCTTCATGCAGCAGTGCAGTCCTGACTCTTGAGATTTCTGTATTTTTTATTGTTAGGGCTTTTCATGTATTAATTGTGCTAGCAATGCTGTCCTGTTATCTGTATCTTATCACTAAATGGTAGTATCCCTCCCTTTAGATATTGGCTACGAGCACGAAAAGGTCATTGAGTCTATTATGAAATCTCGGTCATGGGTGCCGCACATTGTAGAAGTTCAAACTCTGTTTGGTGTAACTGTTGAATAATAGTTGGCCGCCAGTGTGCTTGGTTGTATTCTTGAGCTTGTGACACCGGCTTAGATAAGCCGCTGTGGTTGATGACCAGTTTAATTGAAAGAGTCATATAAGGGTTTTTGGCTCTTCCAGCAGAAGCCGGCCTACACGTCATACATTGGCAAAAGATAATGATGATGAAATGAGATGTAAACTTATGCAATTTATCGTGTTGGGTAATAAAGTTCTCAGCGGTGGCTTTATTCCCGCACTATCCGTGCAAGTTGAGCAACTGAATGCCAGCCCTCAACCTCCTGGTTACTGCTCTTCACGCACTGAGACACGCACAGCTGGAGACGTGATCATCCCTCTACTATGTTTGGATGGCAATACTTGCACATACTCTAGTGTTTATGGCCATGGAAGAAAGCAGGGAACACAAGTGAATGCTTCAATATTCAAAACGCTGATTCTCCCCTCTCCACCTCCCCCAGGTGGCTCCCAGCGGCATGAGTCGCGTTCAGACCATGGCCTGTGGGTCCTGCTCCAATGAGAATGCCTATAAAGCCATGTTCATCTGGTACAGGGTGAGTTCTAACATTAAACATGGTTGTGTTTTTACCCAGTTACACAGCATGATCACAATGCTTCCTTTCATTTTGCAAAGTTGATGTGAAACAAGGATTCTTGATTCCACCAAAAACATGATTGAAATGTTAGCCTAGCCCTCTGAGTCATTAAAATTCGAATACAGTTTTCTGACTACAAATGATAAAGTGTATTGTGTTCTAACTTGTAAACTCCTTGTTAGAAACATGAGTGCTAGGGGGCACTTTTATGCTGCATTTCCACCAAACACAAAACAAATCATTTGCGCGACCAGATTGTATGCAAAGTCAATACAAAGACACGAATACACGCGACAAGGCGCAAATTCACGTCTATTTGCGTCTTTGCATTGACTTGGAATGTAATCTGGCCGCACGAATAATTCGTTTCGCGTTTGGTGGAAATGCTGCTTGGGAAATGCCAAGGTCCAAGTTGTTAAATACGTCCAATGATGAGGTATGTGAGGTCGACCAATGGGCGAATGAGGCTGCCGTGAACCCCTGAATGTGTGGAGCTGCCTGGTGCTGTCAGTCAGACACTGATATAATCAGATATAATCAGGGGACGCCCAAATCCCAATCACACCTCCATGTGTGGATGAACATCTACACCACATAAGGCCCTACCCTTGTTTGAATTTTATGAAGCTTGTAATTATGCCATGACTGCTGCTAACGAGCTGCCTGGTAAACCTGGGTCTGATCTTTGTTGGCACCTACTGAGATATTTTGATTTCAGATGACCATTCAGACAGATCTAGACTCAAGCCCCTCGTAGTGCCCTGATCTATGTATATGAAGTGTTAGATCCAGTTTAGTTATAGGTAAATGGCGAGCCTAGTTGGGCTGAATGGCCTGTTCTTGCCATTCATGTTATGTTATGTAATGTTATGTTCCCATAAACCAATAATTTTCGTCATTTTGGTTTCCCCTAACAGGGAAGCTCTAGATAGCTGTATATGTTAGTTTATTTCATAAACTTCACAAACTTCTTCATTCGCTCCTGCTTGTCATACCCTCATGCTTTACCCATGTTATCTGGAGAAGCACAGCACACTACTATATTGAATGTGTTCTTCATTCCCCCCAGAACAAGGAGAGAGGCCACAACATACCCTCTCAGGAGGAGGTCACCTCCTGTATGATCAACCAGGTATGAGGATGCATGTGACTCACCAAAATATAAAGGATTTAGCGATTTTACTGAAAAGTGGTTCTGGGCAAGTACATGGGACCCTGTCATAGTCTTTGGGTAGAGAGCTTTTTAACGAGTCACAGGCTTCTGTATTGCATCAGCTCCTGTGTAATGACTTATCTCGCATATTTTTCTGTATCAGATGTATAGTTCTCTTCCATTGTTGAAATTCAGTGGACACCATAGGGCACCATTTTTTTAATAAAACTATTAAGAAATGATTTTTGAGGGAAATATACCAAGAGCAAAAACTGGCCTGACAGCCTATGTTCGCTCTGGATCATGTCATTTCTTCTGAGACTTTCTTCCTGTGGGGTGTGGCTTTTGTGGTAATTTTTTAGCCGGTTACCTTCAACCCCAACCGTTGGGTATATAGTGTCTCCAGTGTTAATCTCCCAACCACTTTCAATATGTGATGGGTTATTGCAGGACCGTTGAAAATAACCAAAGGATTAATTTGACTTCTGATCTCCGCATCATGAATAGTTGGGGCAATAACAGTTCTTGTGCACAATATTATCCCAACAGTTGGGGAAATGGCCTCTTTTGCTTGTTAGACGCTCAAATATCACGGTAAACATTTTGATTTCTGACTGCACCAATGTGGCTCTGTTCCTCCTGTAGGTACCTGGCTGCCCAGATCTCAGCATTCTGTCCTTCATGGGAGGGTTCCACGGGAGAACTCTGGGTAAATGACCACGGTCTCTGTGGCTCTTCCTCTGTATCCCCTTCTTCTGTGCAGGGGATAAACCCACCTCTTTCCTACATGTACACTACTGGCCAGAAGTTTGGAAGCAAGGCCAATACAGGTCAAAAGCATTCTTCCCTTAGGACCCTAAGCATTCTTCCAAGCTCTGGCAGGGTTACCTAGACAAAAAAGAAGAGGAAGGTGTTCTTCGAAAGATGGTTTGGCCCCCTCAGTCTCCAGACCTCTCTCCAATTGAGCTTGTGTGGGACAAATTGAATCGATCTATCAGAAAAGTGCGTCCCACGAATCGGCAGTCTCTCATTGATGAACTGAAGAAAGCTTGGAATGCAGTTCCTGGCACATACCTTAAAAAACTTGTGGAACAAATGCCTCGTATATGCCATGCTGTTGTTAAAGCAAGAGGAGGTTACTTTGAAGAAAGCAAAGTCTAAGCAAAAAAAAAAAAGAAATACCTGATAATTTGAGTAAAAATGTATTCTGATGAGTGACTCTTCATACACTAATCATGTTTATTTTGTTGCAAAGTATGCCAATGAAACTATGATCTTTTTTTGTACAAATTTGATCTTGCTTCCAAACTTTTCGCCTGTAGTGTAAATAGGAAAAGGTCGCAGATAAAGAAATCAAAAACGGTGCTGATGATTAATCGTTCACTGACTAAAAATGAAACATGAAAATCACTCACTGTTATCACGTTTTATTTAAAATTTGCTTGTTTCAATAGGTTGTATTTTTCTGGGTGCAGTGACCCTGATGCAGGTATACTCCCAATATGTCTGTGATTATCAGATAAAAATTTTAATTGCAATGATGGAAGTTTGGATTTTAAATTTTTCACATTTCCTCCACCTGCTTTCAAGTCCATACTTATTTGACTGGTGACATCATTTCTACAATGGATTCGAAGTGAGCAGATCATAATGTGCTTGAAGTGTTTTCAGCTTTAATTTTAGGTTTTTATTCAAATATATTTTATGAGTCCTTGTGGGACTGCAGTCATTTTTACACACCCCCCAGTTTGTGTGGCTCAAAAGTAGTTGGACAAACAGTTGCAGTCCTTAAAGTGGACGGGCATATTGTACTGAATGTTGTCCTTTTGCGTGCCTGTCCATCTGTCCACCCTTCCTTCTGTCCGGCACACTTCTTCTCCTGGCCAGAACTCCTAAACCGTTCAATATGTCTCTGCGAAATCTAAAATATGGGTATATCTTATGGTGTAGATGTGCCTTTTCATACTTTTTTCTGTCCTCCTGTCCGTCTGTCTGTCTGTCTGTCTGTCTGTCTGTCACGCCTCCGTATTTTGTGTCCAGGCCTGTTATCAGCCTTCTTGTTCTTTTCTGGGCCAGAACTACTAGACCACTCAATCTCTCAACAAAATGTTATTCATTGATACATTTTGTCATGTAGATGTGCCGTTTCTTACTTCTGTCTGTACTCTTGTCCGTCTGTACATCCCTCCACTGTGTTTTGTTTCCAGGGCAGATATCAGCCATCCCGTGGCAGGGGATCTGAGCATTTCTTGCTTGTTAGTTTTTGGTTGCAAATCCCTTGCAGTCAGTGACTGTCTGAAGCCTGAAACATCGCCAGACGCTGGGTTTTTTTCCCTGGTGCGGCCAGAAATTCTACTGTGGCGGTCTTCAGTTCCTGCTTGTTCCCATGGCAGTTTTCCTTCAGCAAGTGAAACGCAGGCTCAGTTAGATTGAGGGGTGCTCACTGACTTGGACATTGTAGATTATACTACATCTTTGGCTTAAAAATACTTGGAAAGCTTTCTCAGTGAGTTATGAGTTATTGTCCATAAAGTATTCAGCTGAGTAAAGTGAAGTATTGAACTGAGTCTGAACAGATAATATAGCCCTATACGGTTCTGAATTCATCCTGCTGCTTTTGTCAATGTCATTAATACACACAAGGGAGCCAGTTCCACTGGCAGCCATATGGCCATGGAATGACACCACCTCCACCAGGGTTCACTGATTAGGTGGTGGGTTTTGTCATGAACAGTACCTTCCCATTGCTCTGGTTCAAGTTGATCTTTGTCTCATCTGTCCATGTTGTTAAAGAACTGCACCAGCTTTTTTAAAGATGTTTTTCTGTTTTTTAGGCTTATTGTTTATATCTTGAGGTAAACCCTCTGTCTTTACACTGATTAATCCTTCTCTTCATTCTTGACTGTGGCGCAAGAACGCCTTTCTGGAGGTTGTTTTTGATCTGGCCAAATGTTGTGATGGGGCTCGTCCTTGCCTGGGAAAAACATATTTTGCCATCCTCCTCTGTTATTATCTGTGGTCTTCAGGGTCAGTGTCTTGGGTTCCTCGTATTTTTCTGCCTAATTAGTCCTTCATATAAATAATAACAGATTCTCAGTATAAATGCCACACTAGAAACCATCTCAAGAACTTTCATCTGCTGGCTCGTTGATGAAGTAACGAGGGAATAATAGATACCAGGTCATTAAAGCGCTAAGCAGCCAGTCGTCCAAATAATTTTGGCCCCTTAAATGAGGGGGGACTATCTTTAAAAAGGGACGTAATCCCTACACTGTTCACCCAAATTGGATGAACATAACCTCAAATTATAGCTGAAAGCCTGCTCTTTCAACTCGTACTCATGATTTAATTTGAATTCCAATATGCTGTTGTAAACAGCCAAACTAACAACAACTTGGTAGGTGTCCAAATATTTGAGGTACTGTCTGTGTTATTGTATCCCCAGATGATGAGTCGGGGATAGTGTGGTTTAGCAGTTGTTACGCCGTGTCCGCCGCTGCGTCTGTAGAAATTTCTTATGAGCGCTCTTCAAGTCACAGTACTTCAAGGATTAATTTCATATTTGGCGTGGACCTTGAGTGTGGTAAGGTCACGAAGCCTATCGATTTTGGGAGCGATTGCTTTAGGGCATTCTGGGATACACGTTGACCTGCAGGCAACCGACCGTTTCTCCATTACTGCGCAAATACCCGGTCTTTTTTTTCCTGTTTAAACACTCTCCCCCTCTCTTTAGGATGCCTGGCAACCACACACTCCAAGGCCATTCACAAGCTGGACGTGCCATCCTTCGATTGGCCCATTGCCCCCTTCCCAAAACTGCGCTACCCTCTGGAGGAGTTCACCCGTGAGAACGCCCAGGAGGAGGCCCGCTGCCTGGAGGAGGTGAATGAGATTCTGCCTTCATGAATACTCAAACGGCATCAGAGCGCTTTGTGACTTTACAATGACTGACTTAACTACCAGTGTAAAGAATATTGAGCTAAATATTAGATCATACATATGAATATATGATCTTGTGAGTGTATAGATGACCTGTGTATGTAATACACAGCCATGATCTTGTGAGTGTATAGATGACCTGTGTATGTAATACACTGCCAGACGTGGTAAATCCAGGTTCAGAAAGTACAAGTCCTCCAAACAATTCGGTTCCAATCACCTGACTCTCGATACACAGAATCACAAGCGAAATACTTCATCTGAGAAGTAAAACTAATTGGTGAAATCGGGTGGCTGAGTTTAAGGGTAGTAGAAACACGAGTCAGGACAATCATACACGTTCCATGCATTTCCATGACCCAAAGGTGGATCAATAGTGTGCTGGTAGCAGTTGTAGTTTGCTGACTGGGGGCAGTTTGACCGATAAGGAAACCCCCGCTGGTGTGAGGCCCTGCTGATTGGGTTTTTCGGTGCAGACGGAGGACCTGATCGTGAAGTGGCGGCAGAAGGGCAAGCCGGTGGCCGGCATTGTGATCGAGCCGATCCAGGCCGAGGGAGGGGACAACCACGCCTCGCCCGATTTCTTCCGCAGACTCAGAAACATCGCCAGGAAGGTAAGGATAGAATCTCCGTGGCATCGGAGCGGGATCTCCCATTTCCCCGTTAAATCCAAATCATTGCAGAAGTGTTTTTCATACTTCTATTTAACCAACAATTTAGGATCCAAAGGCAGAGAACTTGACTACAAGAAACAAACCCATCAGAGAAATAACAAAAACATTAAGGGCCTGATCTACTAAAGCTTTGCGTGTATAGAAACGCGTGCGAATGCCATATCACCCGCACATTAACCTGCAATCCCATCTACTGAGGGTTTGCACTGAGGATTGCGTCTTTGAAGTGTGCAAATTTGCACATTCTATGCAGTTAGCACTTTTGGCCCTAATGTATATGTAATAAGGGGCGTGCCCATCCAAGCGTGCAAAATATGGGAGGAGAAAATGCAAATACAAAATTTTAGCACATGCATAGTGACTTATTAAGCCTGAAAGCAATTTCTGTGATGGTGATTGCATTTGCTATTTAATACCTTCGAAGGGTTGGTACTAATTGGCTCCACGTAATTACGCACAGGCATGACTGCCATTATTGCCACAAGGAGAAGACACAGGCAGCGAGTGCGCCGAGATGGGTGTTCTCCATCCGTGTGACAATGTTTGGGATGTCAGAGGAGAGAATAATCCAGACATATGGCCTATCCAGCAATGCCATTTTGGAGCTGTTAGATGAAATAAGGGCTGATTTGGAGCCAGTGGCAAGAAGAAGCCATGCCATACCTGCAATGACAAAACTTCTTGCTACCGTCCATTTTCTCGCAACTGGTTCATTCCAGCGTACAGTAGCTCTCACTGCTGGGATCTCCCAAAACAGTTTCTCATGTGTACTGTCTCAAATACAAGATGCCATGTTGCGCAGGATGGGCTGGTACATAAAGTTTCCATCCACACAGGAAGCACTGAATGAAACCAAACATGAGCTTTATGCAGTTGTTCGCTTCTCAAGAGTAATCGGAGCGAGTGACTGTACTCGTGCAAATTGTTCTCCCCTCAAACACTGAGCATGCACTGTTATAAACTTGCACCTTTTTGCCAGTTATTTTAACTGTAATTTTACAAACAGGTTATAACACAGGTTCCATGTATGTTAACTGTAAACCACACTTAAATGCCCGCAGGACTTTTCTTACAGTCAAAATAACAAGTAGACAATGTGTTAATTTAACTGTAAAATTCAGTCCATTTATAACAGTGTATTTGCTTCCTCCACAAGCACCTCCAGCTCCATCGAGTCAAATTTAATTTTGCGTTTACATTCGTCCTTTTCCTCCAAACTGTCCATGGTGGAAATGGCTTCAGCACGCGAAGTCCTCATTTAAATAATGCTGTTTGCACCAGCAGTTATTTAGGCAATTACTCTTAGTAGATCACCCACAAAATAGAAGCAAACCAAATGCGCAAAATGTTACCACAAGCACGCACTTTAGGGCTGTTTATCTGGGATCTTAGTAGATCAGGCCCTAGGTGTAGCCAACTCAGGTATTTGATAGATTCTGAAAAAGTAAAAATTCACTGATGAGCTCAGGAGCACGATTGAAATAACAGTGGTGGATGACAGAAAAATAGTTTCCCTTCTGAAGACAAGCCCCTTAGTAGGCCAGAGCAAGAACAGGAGGTAGGCATATCTGTGTCAGTCAACAATCGGGAGAAAATTTCACCAGAGGGTTTATCACAATATGGAAGCCATTTATAAGGCTCAAAATCAGAAGGACCAGATTAGAGCTGGCAAAAAAAAAAAAAAAAAAAAAAAATCTAAACATCTCACATCTAGTTCTGGAAGGACATGCTATGGAAAGATGAGAAAAAAATGAACTTATACCAAAATGATTGGAAGAGAAGAATATTGATCAGGAAAGGATCAGCTCATGATTCAAAACTTGCCACCTCATGTGTGAAGCTGATTGAGGTTATGGCCAGGGCATTTATGACTGCTATTATTACTGGGTCCTTGTATTCTTGATGATGTGATGGTTGACAAAGGCGGACGTTGATTTCTGAATTGCATAGGGCTACGTTATTAAAGTGCCGACAGGCATTGATCCATAGCATTCTGCAGAAGCAACCCAGCAATTTAAGACAAAAAAACCATGGTGTTCCACATTGGCCTAACCGATCACCTGATGGCCTGTAACACACAGGGAATGCCTGGAGGTAATTTCTTAAGGGTGCTGAACCAAATTCCACAGTGGAAGAATATTCTTTACTTGCATAACTAGCTGCTAAATTGATTGTAATTACGACTCCCTCCAGAGTAGACACCGACCTTTCATTCATGGTTTTACTTTTGTTGATTTCCTTTGTCAAAAAAAAGACATTATTGTGAGTGAGGATCTATCTTTCGCGAGAAAACACTTGCCATTTTTTTTTTTCATAAAAGCTGTCTGCACAGTGAAATGGGATGCTATTCTCAGACGGTGAACTAAATGAGTGCCTGAGAAGTTTCTGGAAACAAAAGTCATTGCAACATTTGGATTAAAGCACACCAGTGAACCGCCCAGATTTAGGCTGTCGTATCCAACCACACAGTGTTCTATTCTCCTTGTTTTTTTTGTCAGTCCATAAATGCATTTAAAGCTAGCCCTGAATTATATGCAAAGCTGCCAGCAGCAAAAGCTGAAAGGCAGTGACCTAATCTTCTTTCATTTGTTTACTTCTTTTCTGAACTCATATTGAAAAACCAGAAACTAATTTTACTAATAGAAACGGA
This sequence comes from Gymnothorax javanicus, assembly GCA_029692085.1. Taxonomy (NCBI): domain Eukaryota; kingdom Metazoa; phylum Chordata; class Actinopteri; order Anguilliformes; family Muraenidae; genus Gymnothorax; species Gymnothorax javanicus. The sequence continues at coordinate 23,193,558 of CM056206.1, read as the reverse complement.
AGAGTGAACAGTGTCCAGCTGACTCTTATTTCTGGCACAGTTACATCTGTTCAACATTGCTATTGATCTATGTGAAGCTAAATTGCTGAGGGGAAAAAGTAATTAAACTCATTTGACAACTTATTAGACTGGAACTGAAAAGCAAGCTTGGCACAGCTTTTCAGAATTCAGCACAACTCCAAACTGCCTGCAAGGTATGTTCATAATTTTTATTTCAATGTGACAAGCAAAGTAGCGGACAATTCCTCCGTAAATGCAACCAATGTAGGTTTATTTTTATGGACTTGTAATTATTGTGCCTTTATGTTATCTTGCACCACATTTACAGTCAATGCTGTAAGTGCATTGAGTGTTTTACGCTTTAAACTGAAGAGTCTTAGCAAGTTTGCTTAGTGTGTCTGGATTAAGGCGCTGTTGCACTGTATTTTTACTGGTCCTATTTTAATTTAACCAAAAAGACTATTAAATCCTTTCCCCAGATAAGCAGTAACCTTAGATGCTGATGTGTAAATGATGCCATTAATTGTACAGGAAATATGAGGAGATGGTGCCATAGAACTTTTCAAAAGATGGGAGTTCTTAAGCCTGAAATGGTGGTATAGACGTTGCATGAATCATACCTCCTCGTAAAACCTGGTTTACTACCAACCTGGGATGTTTGGCTATGGAAGCAACCAGGGAATATTTCATAATATGTTTTGATCATGAAAGAACTATCTAAACTCATAGCAACAACATTAAGCCATGCATGTTCCAGTGAACGCAAATACAGAAATTGAATGCTGCTTGGGGAATGACAAAATATAGATGATAAATTCCTATGTTGTCAGTCAACTGTCAAAGCATTCCATTTTGTATTGATAAAAATACTCAATGTTATCATTTCTAATGTGTTAAGTGATTACTTTCAAAATTCAGCTTTCATTTTTTAAAATCATTCTTGAGCCCTCCAGAAAAAGGACGTAAAATAGAAAGTAGAGCCGAGTCCGAACATTCTCTCTCACTGCACATCTCTGTCCCTTTAGATCTTAAAGTCTTTCTCACAGCTTTGGTAAGAGTCTTACCTGTTTAATCCAGTAGCTTCTAAATAGTGTATCACCTTCACAAGAAGCTCATTCTTGCCAAGTTGAAATCTAGTTACGAGATTCTAACGTGTGAAGTGACATTAGTTTGTATGCTCTTATCCAGCGCATTATTACACCCTGATAATGGAATTCTGAAGAGAGTTTAGGCCCTCATCTCTTTGCCATTTAGCCAAGTATTCTGTTGTTAAATTTCCCATTTTTATGGAGTATTGTAACCTACTGCATGAGGAATTACAAAGCCTGGATAAGGAGCATATGACGGGCAAAATATATGCTTGCACTGCTTGCTGGAATGAAATTGTCTGCGTTATATATTCCTCATGTACTATTATAGAAGACAATTTGTAACTTTTGCTAAAATAGCCAATTTTTCCAACACAACCTAAGCTGCACAAGTAGTACCACAGAAATACTACAATTTCATGTCTTGTCCAAAATGAACTTTCATTTGCTTGTGGATTGATCTGAAATAGTGACATGTGTAAAACGCCAAACCATAACACTGGAATTAATGCTAATATACTGTGGAGTATAGTATGATTTCATCAGCATGTGAAAGATTGTCTGCTAGGATGAGTTTTCATTATTTTTCATTGATGAATGAAAGGAAAGGGAAGGGTGATGGAGGTGTGAATTTTCTCGAGGCCAGTCAAATGAAAGTTGGCTAGAAATTACTGAATGCACCTCTAACCTTTTACTGAATGCACCTTTCTTTCTCCCTGAAGCATGGCTGTGCATTCCATGTGGATGAGGTTCAGACGGGGGGCGGATCTACAGGGAAGTTCTGGGCGCACGAACATTGGGAGATGGACGACCCGGGTGACATCGTCTCCTTCAGCAAGAAACTCCTGACTGGCGGCTACTTTCACAGAAACGAGCTTAGCGCTGACAAGGTGTGCTCCACCCCCTCCCTCCCAATGTTATACTATTGAGCTCCCCCCTCTCCCAATATTATGCTATTGAGCTCCACCCCCTCCCTCCCAATGTTATACTAATGAGCTCCACCCCTCCCTCCCAATGTTATACTAATGAGCTCCACCCCCTCCCTCCCAATGTCATACTAATGAGCTCCACCCCCTCTCTCCCAATGTTATACTAATGAGCTCCACCCCCTCCCTCCCAATGTCATACTAATGAGCTCCACCCCTCTCTCCCAATGTTATACTATTGAGCTCCACCCCCTCCCTCTCTATGTTATACTATTGAGCTCCACCCCCTCTCTCCCTAATGTTATACTATTGAGCCCCACCCCCTCCCTCCCAATGTTATACTAATAAGCTCCACCCCCTCTCTCCCAATGTTATACTAATGAGCTTCACCCCCTCTCTCCCAATGTTATACTAATGAGCTCCACTCCCTCTCTCCCAGTGTCATACTAATGAGCTCCACTCCCTCTCTCCCAATGTTATACTAATGAGCTCCACCTCCTCTCTCCCAATGTTATACTATTGAGCTCCACCCCCTCCCTCCCTATGTTATACTATTGAGCTCCACCCCCTCCCTCCCTATGTTATACTATTGCGCTCCACCCCCTCTCTCCCAATGTTATACTATTGAGCTCCACCCCCTCCCTCCCAATGTCATACTAATGAGCTCCACCCCCTCTCTCCCAATGTTATACTATTGAGCTCCACCCCCTCCCTCTCTGTTATACTATTGAGCTCCACCCCTCTCTCCTAATGTTATACTATTGAGCCCCACCCCCTCCCTCCCAATGTTATACTAATAAGCTCCACCCCCTCTCTCCCAATGTTCTACTAATGAGCTTCACCCCCTCTCTCCCAATGTTATACTATTGAGCTCCACCCCCTCCCTCCCAATGTTATACTAATAAGCTCCACCCGTCTCTCCCAATGTTATACTAATGAGCTCCACCCCCTCTCTCCCAATGTTGTACTAATGAGCTCCACCCCCTCTCTCTCAATGTCATACTAATGAGCTCCACCCCCTCTCTCCCAATGTTATACTAATGAGCTCCACCCCCTCTCTCCCAATGTTATACCAATGAGCTCCACCTCCTCTCTCTCAATGTCATACTAATGAGCTCCACCTCCTCTATCCCAATGTTATTCTAATGAGCTCCACCCCATCTCTCCCAATGTTATGCTAATGAACTCCACCCCCTCTCTCCCAATGTTATGCCAATGAACTCCACCCCCTCTCTCCCAATGTTATGCTAATGAGCTACACCCCCTCTCTCACAATGTTATACTAATGAGCTCCACCCCCCTCTCCCAATGTTATGCTAATGAGCTCCACCCCCTCTCCCAATGTTATGCTAATGAGCCATCTGTTACAAAAGCCTGTCCACCCCAAGAATAATCAGGATAAAGTAAAATGTATTGTTTCAAAAATTGTTCTTGTACATATGGATGACGAAATCCACACGGTAGCTATTACGAGAAGGGCAGTTATGAAAATCAAAAAGGTTGTAATTCCTGCACCCTGCATATTTTTGGTGAAACCCAGAAAACCTAAAGCTGGAAGTCTACACTTAAATCACATCTTGATTTTTTTTATTTTAAATTTATTGTGGTGGCATACAGAGCCATGGTGATTTAAATTGTTCAAATTCTGGTGTACCTGACTGTATGTTCTCATTACATGAAGAATGTAATGAAGGACAGTTCATTACAGTGCATATTGAGGGACTGCCAGGTCTGGAACCTCTATTTCAGAGAAAAGCTGCTGTGATGCACGCATTGCCTCTGGAATAACAGATTAGGCCAAATTTAAGACTGACCTCTGATCTCTGTTGGAAATAGTAAAGGCAAGAGTTCATGATGTCAGATTTCAAGTGAGGCTCTGTTCCTCCGAAATTTAATACTGCCTGTGTGATGTCAAACATTGCCCCATGCTGAATGCCTGCAGGCAACACATCTTATCCCCTTTCCTATCTTATGACCCAAATGGCATGTTTTTGTCTTTCTCTTCTGTTTATTTTTGTCTGAACACAGGTGACATGTTTGCAGATCAGATTTCTAATTATTTCTGAGAATTTATTATTCCATGATGGGCTATATTGTAGCGACTGTGGACCTGGCGGCCTGATGCACTGCCTGCACTGAGGTTGGAGGAGAAATATATAACTACAGGCTAATATATTGCTTTGCCCTGCGTAGCCATACAGGATCTTCAACACCTGGATGGGAGACCCTACTAAGAATTTATTCCTGTGTGAGGTCCTGAATGTGATTAAGAGGGAGAGGCTGCTGGAGGAGGTGACGCGCTCTGGGAAAGCGCTGCTGAATGGCTTGTATGAGCTCCAGGTGCAGTACCGCCGTTCCCCTGCGCTGTGCGGCCTTCAGTACCGCCGTTCACCTACACTGTGCGGCCTTTTTGGCTCACTGCATCCACATCACAACAATGCAGTTTCCTATGACTTACAGGATAGGTTATCTTTCACACTTCCTAGATAATGGCTCTGCTTGTTAATTGTACCCCGCCACTGCAAAGCGCGGAGCGGGGTATATAGTATTCAGCTCCATCCGTCTGTTCGTAAGTAGGTCAATGACAAATAAGCCTTTTAAAAATGTTTTTTTTTAATAAATCTTTAAAAATGTACAGAATACATTTATTTGAAGTTGGAAGAGTGTGTTTAAACAAGTCTTAATGGTTGCACAACATTTACAGGGTTTTAGTATAGTTTTAGACTGAATTTGCATTTTTAGACTGTAATTTCACCAGCCAAAAAATGTCAGGTGGCGCAACCAAAAGTTTCTTGAAAAAAACACACTTCCCTCTTTTTTTTTCTAAATGATATTTTTAATAAGTATACCTGAGAGTGTCTACTTTGCCTAAAACATTACCATTTTGTAATTGAGCCGGGTATTAAAAATAACTTATGGATTCTTTATTGTAGGGGGCGGGTATTTTGGTTTTCCAAACAATTCAAGAACAATTAAACTATTGAACTTTGTTTATTTGAAAGATTTTCAATATAAAATTATGCCCCCATATTAATATTATATTAATTCATATTTTAAATTACATATGCAATACATTTCACTTAGTGTTAACTTGCTCGGACGGTTGCGCCACCTGACATTTTGAGGGTTTGAGATGGCAAAACATAAAACATATATAATTTTTATGATTAACTGGAAATATATTCAAATTACAAGTTTTATAGAATAAAATGCTTATTATGAATCATTTAAAATTATTTTAAACCAAAGTAGTGCACTCGGACAATGTCACGTCATTGACCCATGTACGTTCGTATGTACGTACGTCCGTGATATCTCAAGAACCAGTGAACCGATTTTGCTCACATTTACCACCAACATGTACTTGGGGGGTCCCACGACACCCATCCATTTTGGTGACCTTGAGGTCATTTTCAAGGTCACAGGGCAATTACATAGATTTTGCCTTTGTAAACCTTGTTTATGCAATATCTCACAAACCAGTTGACCAATTTTGCTCATATTTAGCACTGACATGTACATGTGGTGGGGAACACAGTCACGTTAGTGACAATTACTTGTTCTTCTTTGTATTTATTGCCACTCTTGAGCACCTGGGTTGAATGCATGATTTAAAATGTCATAAGCGTTTTGCGGAGTTCACCTGCCGACATGTGATGTAATGTACTCGGGGAGAGTCACGCGTGTTGCAGTGTAATGTACTGTGTTTGGTATGTAAGTGGAGTGTGACTGAGGAACTCCCGTGTGTGTGTGTGTGTGTGTGTGTGTGTGTAACCAGGCCTTCTCTCCCCCAGACTCAGTACCCTCACCTCCTGAGTGCTGCCAGAGGTAAGGGCACCTTCTGCGCCATCGACGTCTGTGACGACCCCACACGCAACAACCTCATCGCCAAGGCCCGAAACAAGGGTACGTGCATCTGTGTGAGTGGATGTGTGTGTGCGTGCGTGTAGTGAAGGATATGTTAGATGGATATTGTGATAGGCCTGGGTGATGAAACAATAAGGATGATTATTGAAATAACATCAACTGCAATGAATAAAATGTTTGATGCAGAATTCGGTAAGTTTTCCCAGCTGACTCAAATACAAGTGTCATTAAGCTGTCACTCAGGGAATCAGAGAAGTTCAGTTGTACAATGTCCCATACTCAAATCATACTGCTGGAAAAAAAAACACAGAAACAGATGGCAAAAGTGGCATGCAAACTACCAATCAGATAGCAGCTCAAATGGTTGGTTACGCAGTGCATGTTGGGAAACTGACAGTGGGGCTGAAGGCAGGATGAGTGTAGAGGAAGAAATTACTGATAAACTAGAAAATTTGTGTCCGTGGGACACTGGTGCCCCGGCGACTGGGAGAGTCAACAAAATTTTCCTAAATTCATACACCTGAAAAATCATCAAAATCTTTGAAAATTCAGAGAAAGTATGAGATGCACACCTTTAGTGTCCCTACAAAGCACATGTTTAAGCTTAACCCTTAAATGCCCCCTGTGACAAATTTGTCACACAATTTTGGGGGTTGTCAAAACCACTGACCCCACATAAATTTTGCAACCTAATGCCCATAGTGACATATTTAGACCATCAGTGCTGCTATCTGATGCCTAAAAGTGGAACTGACACTACACTGGCTGCACCAGCTAACCTTTCCAATATGGCCGCCCCCATGGTGGAATCCACACGATAGATCAGCACCCATTCATCACTGGATAAAGTAGACAAATAGGTAAGCTAATGAAAAATAAGCTATGCCTAATACTTCAGTTATATGTCAACTACCAAAACAATGATGGATAAAAGTTCTCTTTATATCCTAGAAACATAGGAGTGACATATATGTTACAAAACTAAAATGAGGTCAAAGGTCACCAAAAATTAAAAATTGCTATTGGGTTGTTATTAGCCCCTCCCCAGGACATATTAACAGAATACATAGATTTTTCTTTCAACTTTTACTGTAGTTGGGAATTTAAGGGTTAATGAATTCAGATGAAATTTTCTTTGTTTTGTAATGTTACAACCTAGGAATTGACTTAGCCAATTATGAAGCAGCATATGCGTCACATGGTAGGTCAGGTCAGTCCCCATGCAGAACACTGGTTGTGCAGGACATAGATGAAAAAGAAGAGACCATCAGGAGTTGTTGAATGACCTTTTGGGTGTTGAACTCGATAGGTTTAGATTGTCACACCATGAGTGTTTGCCGATGATTTAAATTTAGAAGTCTTTAAACATAATTGCTACGTTTAGATGGGAAGCCCAGTAAGTCATATTGCTATGGATACTGACAAAAAAAGGTCCTCTTGAAATATTGCTTATTATGTAATGATGTCAGTTCCATTGTCAGACAAGAGCTTAATCCCAGAGGGATACAATTTTCTGTCTTTTTCTCAAAATCTGCTTTTTGTTACTAGCTAGGTTTTTTCATAACACTCAAGATAACTGTGGTGCGTTTCGTGACGGCAGCGCCGTATATCACGGCGACCAGACACTTTTAGGACATTACACAGGCACCGGCCTTTCATGGTGCCAAAGATACACTCCCATGTAGTACTAGGGTCTGAAAATAACACCCAACTGCCCATCAAGTGGGGGTAGATTGTGCCACTGCTGGGAAAGCAGAACAACTTTACGAGACGCGAGGTCAGGTACCATCTGGCCACACATATTTCATGTCCAGTGCATTACATAATCGGTTAGTCCTGCATGCGATTAAGTTGTGAGGTAAAAAAGAAGTCAGGCAGGCCTACATGATTGACTGGAAAAACAGAAGTTCACATAATTTTTGTGACATGACCAACATCATAAAGCTGCTCTGATTGTGTATGCTGGCTGTCAGAGCAATTTCTTGAATAGATTTGAAATCTTCTCTCAGTAACTTAATATCAAGCAAAACAGCAACAACATGTCATTAGCTGGATTAAATGTGCGACACATAGGTGGTGCTGAAAGCCCAAGAGTGAAGTGTACAGAAAAGAAGAGGAATACCGCAGTGAGACAGGCAATGCGACATACATGAGAGGAAACATGCTTTCGAGCAGCAGAGTTTGTGAGGCATTTTCAAGAATAAGAGGTGTCTGATGAAGAAGTGTCTGGTAAATTTATTAATTTAACAGACACAGGGTCTGGTTCAGCAAAAAGTTTGTTTCAGACCCTGTAGTCTGGTCTAGAAACCTGGGTTCAATCAGCTCCTGGGCTTCAGTGACCCTCGTTATGTCATCCCTTGATGCAAATATTTCTTAAAATTTAACGTACTAGTACAGAAAATGCACTGTTACTCTACCACTGCCTTATTATGAGGAGCAAGTGTTGCCTTGAAATATTTTGTTAAAAATATGAAGTAATTGTTATCAGTTTTAGATAAATTTATTGCGGTGAGGATTTTGGTCATATTGCCTAGCCCTTGATTCTGATATAGTGGGATGGTCATTCTAACCTGTGGGTGATTTTAAGTGGCCTCCAGGGCTTGCTGGTGGTGTTCAGGTGAATGTTCTATTCCATATTGTCAGGAATTTCAGGAAGTCAATTGAATATAAATTTGCCAGTCGAAAAATCCTCTTTCCTGTTTGATCTATTGCCCAAACCGTCTCTCGGCTGTGGTTCTGTGCAGGAGTGATCCTGGGAGGATGCGGCGATCGCTCAATCCGCTTCAGACCGGCTCTGGTCTTCAAGGAGTACCACGTCCACCTCTTCCTCAACATCTTCAACGATGTCTTGGCTGAGTACAAGTAGGGCGAGAGTGGGGAAACCACACCTTCTGAAGCACAAGGGTCCAATCAAACTAGAGATTCACGCATGGCATACTGCAAAAAATTTTTTTAAATCAATCCAAGAGCCATTCAGATCCACTTCGTCCTCCATGAGTGGTTGGGGAGGTCAAACGCACCTGGATTTAAATCGTCCGTCATGTATCTCCATGGCAACCAAGGACCTGACGCTACCTTGGCAACCCCCCCTCAAACACACTTTTTTTTTTTTTGCCAGAAGCACAGGAATGCCTTTTTCTTTGTTTTTTTTTTTACATTGAGATTTGTGTGCATCATCTTAAATGAAACATGCACTGTTTCATAAATACGCAGATCAATTGGTATTTGATGGCTGAAGATGCTGGAAATGTTTGGCGTTTTTTTTTTTGTTTGTTATTCTGTTTAAGAAAAAAAAAACAGAGTGTTTTACAGGTGCTACGATAGAGTAATACATTCGAAGGACGAGCATGTTGAAAGTGCAGTAGAGTGTTTGTATTGTGGAGGTGCGAGGTGCAGCAGGGTGCGGAGGTTTCTGGAAAGGTCATTTTAATTGGCATGTACCCACCAGCATGTACCCATCGTGATCAGCTGGATCTGTAACCCCATGATCATGAACTGAGAAGGCAGCAGAGCTTTGAATCTTTAGCCTGTTAACTCAAGGAGAAAAAAAAAAAGAAAGTCCTCCACTGTGTGTGGTTGAGCCCTGCCGTTTTAATGAAGCACAGAAACTGTGTGTCACCTCCATTACCACTTTCTTTCATTAGATGGAGCATAACTGTGATTTCTGTCCATAAACACTGGAATATTGCAGTTAGTGTGAAAGGATTTATCCAGTAATGAAAGATGAAAATGTGTTTCACAAGCCCAGCTCTTATAGCAATGTTATCTTCAATTATTCTTTTTTTTTAAATAAAATTAATATATTGTAAATAGTCATTTTTCAGACAAATAATAATATTCTTTTCCTTCTAATATAACATTATGACTACTCCCTGCAGTCAAAGACAGGAGGGAGATAAATGGATTTATTTTTTTAGAGACTATTTTGGAGTTTTACAGAAGCTGCTTTTGGTTTTCCCCTGACAAGAACACTGGTCTTCATGGGCAACCTGTCTCATAGAGCTGTCATCTTGGTGAAATAAATATATTCACTGTCCTCATCCAAAAGATTTTTCAGAACTGGGTATTTGAGTTGGTCAGTTTCATTGCAACCAGTCTCGGCTGAACACACACTTCTGCGCACTTCCCAGCTTTGCAGTTTTTGTTTGTTTTGAATGCGTTTAACCGTCCTGGAACATAGCTGGTACAGATGGGTTTCAGCTCAGGTGTGTGCATGTAAGCGCGTAATGCGTGTGTGTGTGTGTGTGTGTGTGTGTGTGTACGCGAGTGTGTGTGTGTGTGTGAGAGAGAGGTCAGTAAAATCCAGTATACATCAGTTGCTTGCACAGAAAACTGGAGTGAATGGTCTCGGCAGCGAATCTTTAAAGTCTTAAATCTGAAGCACCAATAATGACTTGCTGTGCTTCTTAATATCACATGTTAGGATCTTGACAGAAATGCATCAGATAAGGTGCATAAAATTGCTTTTTGGTAATCAAGACTACAGAGCAGGCACTGGCAATTTTCACTGAGTTTTAACTCTAGCAACATTACAGTATTTTCATTTAAAAGCGAGCCAAACGTTGTACATATATTCAATTTTCATGTCTAAATTTAGTTTGCTGTAAAAGGTGTCAGATGTACTCATTGACCTGTGAATCCCATGTAATGCGCACGTTGTGAAATGGTATTTTTCCAAGAAGTGGCCAAATCCATTGTTTGCACCGCTTGTTTTTTGATTCCCTCTGTATATGTGTTAGCTGTTGTGGACAGCAAGTAGGGACAAATAAAAATTTTGTTAGCCTCTCTCAGAGCTAGGGTAATAGAATTTGATCATGTGGCAAACAATGAAGTTAAAATTATAATTAAAATCTGTGTTAAGAATGTGCAAGTCAGTGCTGTATAAAAATGTTTTGTCTACAAATGTTTTTGTCTACAGCCTTGTTTAAAAAAGGAAGGGAAACCAGTGCTGTGTTTTAACTGTTCTGTGAAGGATTGCCAGTTATTGTTGTAATTAATTCAGCTAGGTCTAACTCTGTTGTCATTCTAAATCTATATTGAAAATAAACCTTGCAGACATTTTGATTACTACAAGCAGAATGTCCCTTAATTTCTAGTGTGTTCACCTAATTCGGAGTTAAATGACCTCACACTAATGCAGGAAGTCTGAGCTCATTATTTAACGTCAACCCCAATATGCTACAGAAGACAGCCTAAATACCCTTTTTTCTGTGTTCTAATAATTATGGACTGGATTTTATATTTTTTTTTTTTTTTTTTTTTTTAAATCAAGCAAGGATTACTTACCAAGGCCTTCAGCCCAGCAGAGGGCAGTAAAGGCGAACATTTGTGAGAATAGTTCATTCACTCTCCAGCATCAATGAGAAGTTTCATGCAAATCGCTACTGTTCCTATATTTTCTGAACCCACTTCTGTGAGTCAGGCATGAAGCAGATTCAGAGCCAACATGGCTATCAGTTTTCCTCAGACTGAGATAGATTCATGACTCTTTCACCATGCCACCGGTGGTTATGAGGAGTCTGCTTACAGTTGGCACAGAAGCCTTTTGCTCCGGTCCCTCACTAACCTTCAAGCCAGACATGCAATCTGCAGTTGAGCAGCAGACAAAATGTAATGAATTGTATTTCAAGACAAAACTGAAAACACTAATAATGATTGTGCATCATCAAACATACTTTATCCAGCAAGAAATCATTACTCCAGGTACAGAATAAACTGTTGGCAGTCAGACAGGCACAAGTGTGAATAAATGTGTTTTTATAAGACTGGACCTGATCATTAAGAACCGCACTGCCCAGATGTGCCAAATGTTGAATCAAGAAAATACATTTAAGTCGGACTCTGATTTTTTTTACCAAAATAGATTTTGGTCAGACAGTAATATTATTGTCAAATATCAGCTTGAAATCAAATGATTTCCCAAGTCCTGGTTTGAGTGCATCCAAAACAATTTGAAATAACCAATATGAAGAATTTTAGAAAACCCCAACTTATTTGTGTCCTGAATATTGCACAATGTGGTAACTTTCCAGATTGCATCAATCCTCCATGTGAATGATCTGTAATAATGGGCAGTAATGCATATTACCCTTCTCGACTGCTTCACTGGCTAACAAAATATGGTCTAATAATGGTGGTTAGACAAAATGAACCCAACACCACTGAGGTATTAGGATGTAAAAGCTTAAAAAAACTGAAAATTCACATTATGATGAGTATTTGTTACCAGAGGGGCTTCGAAACTAAAGCAATTTTACCCAGTTCCAGACATGGTATAGTATGTGAGGGGGAAAAAAGACAATTACTGTAACCACCTCCACTGGAATGGAATTGGAGAAAGAGACAGTAGGCAGAGCTTCCATGTGGCTTTGGTGACACTTCATTAGTTTGAACCAATATTTGCGAATTTGCTAAGCAGAGTGAGCAGTTTGATAAGGCCAGGTGAAACACAACTAGCACTCAATTCCCCCGAACACAAAGGAAACCCACCTTTCCAGTTACAAATCACCAAAAACCGACCCTCAATCATGACCCCACTAAAGAGAAAGGATTTTAAAGAAGTGTTTGGGGGCTGTGCGCAGTGACGTGTTCTTGTACGGGGATCTTCTCTCTCCCCCTCCCCAAATCATGATCCCAAACGTCCGTGTGCCTGGCTGCGCTCCTCGAGTTTATAGTCTGTTCCCTCTGAGTCCCCACATCTCCGTCTCCCCGGTAACCAGCTGAGGAGTTAGTGCCCTGACCAGGTCTCGTGTTTGGACCCTGGAGCCAGGTGAGTGATGGTCACCTCCACTGCCTGCACCTTCTCGTTTTTGGGTGGAATGGAACAGATCTTGTAGCTGACCTCGTCCCCAGCCACTGGCACATACTCTCCCTCGATGCTGCAGATAAGATTTTAAAAAAAGAAAGGAAAATCGCTAAGTTAACATCAACTACATTTATTAGCACCCTGCAACCCGAAGGGTAGGTCAGGGGACAAGTGATTTAGGCCGAGTCCGTCCATCCGTCTGTCTGTGTGTGCATACGAGCATCCGATCTTTAGCGGAGAGCTCCTGCAGTCTCTGACCAGCTCCTGAAGTTCATATTACACTTTGGCTTATGAGCAGAATTACAGAACTACAAAGGCAGGCTGATCAAAAGAGCTTTCATCTTGCCATTTCTTTTCAAACCAGACGTGAATAAATGTTGAGGATCATAAATTGCCCTTACAAAGCAGAGGTTGCCCATTTCTGGAGTGCTGCTGTAAGCACTCCTTTGTTCTTGGTGTGATTCTGTTATATTTACATGATTAATACTTAAAACACATCCTGACTGTCTAAGGCTCCTTGATTACCAATGACATTTGGGATGACAAATACCAGCATCACTGCCCCTTGAAGCCCAGAATTCAGAAAATCTAGTTAGGATAGATTAAGGCTGCAGGGTGGTTAATTCGGTGAGGGAAATTACACTGTAACCTGAAAGGCTTGTAAAGCGGAGCAGCCAGGGGCAACATGTTTCATGAGAATGTGTCTTTATACAGCTGGGGTTCACAACAAAAACTCTTTCATTAAAGGGAAAGACAACCTTCACTCAAAACCAGCATTAAATAAAAGAATCGCCCATATGAACTCAAGTCATTATACCTTAGAATTATACAATGATTGGAGCTTGCCATCTTTTCATCCCTCAAGACGGTTCAACCAATGAGAGAACGAGGAACACTTTGGCAGTCACGTGACAGAAGCATAGATGAACTATATATATATATATATATATATATATATATATATATATATACATATATATATGTGTGTGTGTGTGTGTGTGTGTCTGATGAACGACCGCTTAACTAAAGTCTGCATAGGCTTAAGTGATTTTGTGACCTTAAATTGGTTTTTGCACGAACTAATGCTCCCCCCACTTTCTGCGTTGGTTGTAAAGCAATAGGAGATTCATTGCTGATTTTTTTCCCCCTTTCACTGTTAACTTTCCTATTTTCTGTATGTGCGGTGATATATTTGCAGTGTGCGGTAAAGGACACTGGAGGGCACTCCAACATTACTTACTGTACTACGCAGCCATCAGTTATCAGCCTTTTAATCTTTGTCAGAATCCACTAATTGAACAAAAGTACGACAGTATACCCGAGTGAAACGCGAGTTGTCTTTTTTATTAATTATATTGAGCGGACACAAACATTAGCGCAGTTAATACCGTTACTAATCCCTTACAAAAAAGAAGTTAATTTGAGTATACTAATAGTATACTTCAATTAAACTGAAGATGGGAATGTATACTTTGAGTTTACTTTTTATTAACTAATCAAAGATATATTTAACAAAATTATACTCGGCATAAACTGAAAAGTATATAGCTACCCTTACAATAAGTATACTTCTAGTTTAAGCAAAGTAAAGTTAAAGTACACATCTAGTTTACATCTAAGTTTTATTTTGTACTGCAAGTATGCTACAAGTGAAAATTTAAGTATACTGAGACTTAACTAGTTGTATACTTCTAGCATACTAGATATATACTGCTAGTTTATTAATTATATACAGTGCTTAACAAATTTTGAGAAAACAAATATTTAAAAATTTGTAAACACTTGTTTAAAACTAAAAATTATTTTGTTATTTCTTTGGCAAGTAACGAACTGACACCACTAAATAGTACTTATTCACACATAAACACCCCCCCCCAAAAAAAAAACTACATTTTGTATGGCCTCCTTTGGCCTTGATAACAGCTTGCATTCTTGCATTCAACCATTAAAACTAATTTTTATGTTCAGGAATGCAAGAAAATAACTGTTATTTGGCAAGTTAATCAAAAAATAATTATGTGTTCCACTATTTTTTTCTGCTTTTTTGCAAAACAGTAAATTCGAAAATTCATGGATAACAACAATAATTATATTTGAGCATTAAACATATCATTTCAGTTAAAGAGCTTGCGCATACTGGTGGATTAACCATTACAGAAACATATAAATGATTTTGCTAATTACCAACACTGTTAAATTAGGGCAGCTGTGGCATAAACCTTACATTGGGCGGTAGTCTAAAAAATTTGTTGAGCATTGTACTTCCAGTAAATTTTTCAGTTCATGAAAGTATACTGTCAAGTATACTGCTAGTAAACTTAAAGATTAACTGTTAGAGTTCACTAGTTATATAATTCTAGCACAATTTCTAGTTTATAAAAGTATACTTTGAAGTATACTGCAAGTAAATTCAGATAAACTACAACTTTACAAGTTATATACTTCAAGCCAACGTCTTAGTTTATGAAAGCAGACTTTAAAGTATACTGCAAGTCAACTAGTTCTATACAAGCCCTTTATAGTTTAAATTTAGTTTTACACTTTCAGGGAGCTAAAAGTTTTTAGTTTTTAAACTGCAAGTATACTTCAAAGTCTTCTTTAAGTTAACTGAACATCATACTCACAGCTTATAATTACTGCACTCTAAAATATATTACTGTTGCTATTCAGATATTATTTAACATAAGTAGACGAGAGGTTAACTCGTATTCTACTCGTAGACAAAACTTAAGTGCATTCTGCTTTAATTTACAGATAAAGGAACTTATAAGAATTCACAACGAAACACATACTCAGGATTGAGAACAAAATTGATTCCTTCATAAATGAAATTGTCGAACACAATATTGTATTGGATACCAAAGTATAAGAACAAAGCAGTGACAACTCTTATCGAAATCCCATTTCAAAAACAAAAAAACTGCCTCTTTCTCTCATATGGAACTAGAAATATGCATAAAGTGAATTAGCAATGCCTTCAGCCTGACAAGTAGGCTGGAGAACTCGGCACAGCCTGATGAAATATTCCAAATGAGTACACCGATGAGCCATTTTTTGGTTAAAGGAGTTCTGTATCACAGTCAAAAATATGACCCACTAAAGGAAAGATACAACTGCGCTGTATACTTGAAAGATCGTACATTCTGTTTAATAAATTATTTAATCATTTTTAAACAAGAGTGTAGACATCAAAGCCCTGCATATTGTACCTGTGCCAAACACTGCTGTGTTTTAATTGAGATACTAGTTAAATTTAGCTGGCCATTATGTGCAGATTCACAGATAAATGTACACAGTACTTTCATTCATGAGGTTAAGAAGACTGGAAACTTCAGTGCTATCTGGCCTGATATAATGACAATGAAATGTGTATACTAGTTTTACAACTAGCAGCCATACCACCACCTGATATGCACCAGTTGTGTGGCTGAAGCTAAGCAGATGTGGGCTTGGTTAGTGCTTGGATGGGAGACCTCCTGGGAAAACCAAGTTGCTGCTGGAAGAGGTGTTGGTGGCTCAGTAGATTGTGATCTTCCCTCTGGCGGAATAATGCTCAATAACCCAGTGCAGTGATGGCAACGCTGCTCCTCAGATGAGAGGTTAAACTGCAGTTCTGATTCACTGTGGTCATTAAAGATCCTATGACACTAAGTTTACTAGCAGTATACTTTCATGAATTGAAAAGTTTACTAGAAGTATACAACTAATAAACTAGCGTATATCTGTAAGTTTACTTGGCGTATACTTAAAAGTATACTTTCATAAACTGAAAAGTATGCTAAAAGTATACAACTAGTTCACTCATAGTATACTTAAAAATTCACTTGTCATGTACCTGCACTACAAAATAAAACTTAAAGTACACATCTAGTTTACATCTAAGTTTACTTTGCTTAAACTTGAAGTATACTTAAAAGTATACTTTTATAAACTTAAAGTGGGCCAATTTAGTCCCAAGAAGTATTTAATTAGACCACTTACAAGTATATACTACTAGTATAGTGACACTAGTACATTTGCTACATAAAGTATACTTGGAAAATATAGTTGACATTAACTTAAGTTTACTTGAAAAAATGAACTTAAAGTATACTTCTTTTTTTGTAAGGGACTGTATGTCGCTCAGTTTATAGTTCTGGGATTTGGGAAGTTCGCCACAAATTTGATAATTGAACACATTTTATCATTGCACGCTGCTCGCATATTTAGCAAACGAATTTATGCTTTACCTTACAAGGTTTGATTAGCTAAAGCCCGTATCTCACTGGGCTGCGACTGTTGGTGTCAAATTGCGAACAGCATTCGCGAGGGAGTTTCCAAAATGTCTGGAAACGTCGCGGGGGTTCTCAATTTCCTCGCCTGAGTCGCAGGGCCTCGCTCTTGTGTCGCTGGAATTTTTAACATGTTCAAACAATTTGCGCGACAAAGTTTCTCTCAAAATAGTCACAGAGTCGTCGCGGGTGTCTCGAACCCGTCTCAACCTATTCTCAATTTAGTTTCCCTGAGCCAGAAAGCGCGAGAAATGTGAGACAACTTTGTGTGGAGTTGGGGACCTATGAAACTAAATTGTGAATGATTGGCGATAACATAGAGAATCTGACATTACGGGCGCGAGACAGGCGCGAACTGCCCTGGGACCAGGGCCGGTGCCAGAACTGAAAATTTGGGGCAAAGATACACTGTGATAACAATTAGTCCTAGCTAGTTCTCAATCGTTTTCCTTTATTAACACGTTTTCCAATTATAGTAATAATCAAGTGGCAATTGAAGACACGGCTTCTCGCCCCCATGCGATCTAACAGCGACAAAATAATGGGCTAAATTCAGTACAGAAAAATAATTTAATCATCATTAGGTCTATGCACTGGTACTCAACGGCAATTTTTTTTCCAGTGAGAGTGGCATTTCAGAACTCTTCAGCGAATGAAGGTAATTTCGGTGACAAGTCAGTGCACCTGTTTTTGCCGGTCACCGCAACTTGCTGTAAAGAAGGAAAAAAAAAAAAAACAGCTGTCCGATTGGACACCGTAAACGGACGACACCACGTATCGTAAGTACCAATTCAGTGTGATTCCAAGTGAAAATTGTTGCTAATTCGCGTATTTTCTGGCAATTTTGTGTCTCCAAAGTCGCGTGCTGTCGCATCCCAGTGAGATACTACCTTAGCTGACAATACTGTTCAATTACAATGCATGCGTAATCGGTTACTGAGAACCTCATTCTTGTTTGTTTGGTTACATAGCAGCACATTCGTTGCATTGGTGGATAAGAGTTTTATCAGATCATTAAATTAATGGTGCGTTGGCCGGTTGGGTTTCTCACGGGAAACCAGACACTTCCGATAAAAACGCAGGAGGTCCTCTGACGTCATGGCGGACTCAGTGTTTCGATTTGGATGTTTGAGTATTCATTATTTCGTACAGCTTTTTCCTATCACCAGAATTACCAGAAACATTAAGTAACATCTAAGGGGCAATTCTTTCATCAGCAGTCCCTTGCAGATAGCAGAGTTATCTGCACCTTAACACTGCTCAGGCTCTGTTCTTGCTTTTTGGCCTCCTGAAATCGATCGAGCCCCCCTTCTCCTATCACCTGCTCCCTTATATCTGTTTTTTCCTGAATTGATCGAGGAGGAAATGGTGGCAGGAATCTCGTCCTCCACACTGTCCTGGAGAGTGACTCATTGTAGCCCCCATTCACTCAAGGCCCTACACACCCGAAGGTTTGATTCCATTCTCGTCATATCTGCCTCACAGGCGCGTTCAGTGAAGGGCTTGTGCCCTGTCATGTGACTGGGTTGGAATGTCAGCACACGCGTGATACGTCAGGAGGGCCAGGTAGGCAAACAAATGGCCATTGTTATCACCAAAGGGGATTTAGGGGCCTGCTCTCCACCATTCACAGCAGGGTTAGTCAAACTTACAGTGCTGGCTCCATTAGGTATGAAAATCAATTAATTTAAAACATACCACCGAATACATGATGTAAGTGAAATATGATAAGCTGCCTGGCCAAAAAAAAAGGTCGCAAATAAGCAAAAACTCAATAGCCTATGACTGAATCATTATTGCAGTGATTAATGTGTTATAGCCAGGAGTAATTCCACTAAACCTGACTGATGCAGCAAGTAGCTTCTCATTTCTTAAACAACCATGTTGGAACTTGGAATAGGTATCCCATGGTCATGGAAAGGATGTTACTTTGCTTTGAACTGGGCATATTATTGGCCAGCATTAAGCACAGAAAACAACACAGGAGATTACTGTAATCACTGGAATTGGGTTAAGGACTACCCAACGCATTCCTAAAACCTGGAAGGATAGTGGTGAACACCCAACCTCGTGGAAGAAATGAACTGGAAGAAAATCATAAATTATCGTGATCGGAGATCACTTAAAACACTTGGTGAAGTCTCAGTGTAAAAAAAAAATTGACAGTAGAAATCGTGGCAAAATTTAATTGTGCTAGTAAGAGTATTTCCACATGCACAATGCAATAAGAACTTGGAAGGACTGGGACTAAACAGCTGCCAGGCCACAAGAAAGCCACTTGTTAGGGGGATAATCACAAAGAATCACTTAAATTTGCCAGGAGACAAAGATTGGACTGAGGAGCAACGGAAAAAGTTCATTTGGTCTAATGAGTCCAGATTTACCCAATTCCAGAGTGATGGGCACATCAGACTAAGAAAGGAAGCCTGCGAAGCGATGCGTCCGTCATGTATGGTGCCTATTGTACAAGCCTATGTGGACAGTGTTATGATTTGGGGCTGCTTCAATTCGTCAGGTCTAGGCCCAGTAACTTTCACAGCAATAAAATAAAGTCAACAGACTACCAGAATGTGCTGAGTGACAAAGTAATCCCATCAATGCATTTTTAATCCCTGACAGCATAGGCATATTCCACGAGGACTATGCCAAGATTCACCGGGCTCAAAATTGTGCAAGAGTTATTCAGCGAGCATGAGGATTCATTTTCACACATGTATTGGCCACCAGATAGACCTCACCCTAACCAATAGAAAGTCTTCAGGATGTGCTGGAGAAAGCTTTATGGAATGCAAGATCTTGGCCAAAAAGTTATACAACTCTGGTTGGAAATAAATGCTAACATTTCATGAGATTATCGCAACAATGCCACAAGGAATCCGCACCGCAGTCAAACGTAAAAGACACCGACGGAATCAGACAGGGATTTTAAACGCGAGACATCGGGAAGTTAGTGTTTTTATGGGGTTTTCGAAATATGGGACAGAAAAAGATTTTTGGTGAGGACATATGACACAGGACTAAAATAGCTGGCTGTCCAAAGAAACACAGTATGGTCAGCTATTTCTGTTCCTGTATTACTGGCCAATAAGACACTTGACACAGTTTCATTTTGTTATCAAAAGGTAGAAGAAAGGCTGCAAGTAAGTCATGGCTTGGCTATCAGGATATTATTTAATCTGCGATCAGACCTTTAAGAGGCCCAGAGAATACGAGAGAAATGAAGTCCAAACTTGATCATGGTCCTTCTTCACTCACTCTGAGATGTGCACAAAGATGTCGATGCCGCCATCGGCTGGAGTGATGAATCCGTGGCCTTTAGACCGAGAGAAACACTTGCAGACTCCACTGAAGGTGGGCCCTTGCGACGCTCGAGCAGTTCTGTACACAAAAGAAAGTTTTTAGTTTGTTTCCGACTTCAGTTGTCAGCTTTGAAACAGCAACGCCATGACAAGTCATTTAATGGAACATACATTTTCAAGAAGTCTTACTGTGTGCTCAATGTGACCAAAGGAACACAATTAAGGTTAGAGCAGTAACATTTATTTCCTTAAGGATTTTGGTAAAGGATTTGGTTAGTTCTCAGAGGTTAGGCTGTGTTGGAAATGGCTCACTATTCACACTTTAGCGCCCTTATGGTACGTCAGCCATTTATTGTAGTGTCTGAATTCCTGAAGGTGAATTTCATTCACTGTATGGTCCTCTGGAAAATACCCGAAATGCACCTCAAAGTGAAGTGAACAACTGTTCTAATGTGTACCACAGTGCAGTGTGATGGCATCTTAACCAGCATTCAGGCGCATTCCTTTGATGCAATGATTCCCCAGCTATTGTCCGAAACTTCCTTTATTCATTCCCCTAACAGTTCTCCATATGACAAGTACATTATAGTGAATATTAAATGAGTGAATGAGCGAGCATTTTTGAACAGCCTTTGTAATATAATTTACGGTCAAGAGTAATTTTGCTGAAAATTTTGTTTAAACACCTATGTATCCAGGATTGTGTTCACAAAAAATAGGTCTACACTCTCATAACAATTAGTTGTACAGTCAAAAAAGCCTACTTCCTATACCATTACTGGAAACTACAACTCCCTATACATTACATTTGATGTACAGTAAAGGAAATTCAGCTGATATTTATAAATAACATAAATTGATAGACCTGAAAATCACAGGGCTAATTAAGTAGTTATATTACAGAATAAATGCATTATATTCCAAGTTAGGAAATTAAGGTCTCAGGCTGTATTTCTTGGCTTCGTAAGCAGTTCCATGGATTAACGACCCCTGATAGAACAGTGAAAATACTAGGCGTTCTGTGCCACAGAACGCCAGCTCCGCCAGTGTTTGAACTCTGCTGAGCCTGTAGCGTTCAGTGAGATGAATTGAGCCGATTTGCTTAAGGCAGTGGCAAGTAGCATCCACGATGTAGATCATGGATCTGAGACCAGGACCGATGTGGGGGGACAATGCAATGAAGTGTAGTACATCTGGAGTCACTGAGCCAGGGAAAAGGGGCCAACTTTGAATTTTGTGTTTACAAATGGAAACTGAGAAATCCTACTCAGTATACTTTTAATTATTATGTAAATTATTCTCTGACTTCGATCAAAATCAATTTGCACCGAGACCACACCACAACCAATGTCTACACCAAATATGGACAAAATCCGGTCATAATTGTGACCTGCAGATCATTCTAAAAAAAGTTCTACAGATGAGGAGGCGGCTGCAGCGAAACAAATGTAAATCCATTGCATCCCTGATTTTGTCCGGGGAAACAATACATTTCCATATGCATACGGACTGATCAGAAAAAAACTGGTTAATGAGGCTGTCTGCCTGAAAATGATCTTGAGCATGTATTTAACGATAAATGAGCTCAGCAGATTCTGTAATAATGACACTTTAACCAGTCCAATAATGACCTCATACAGACTGTAATAATGATTTTCCAAGCATAAATGGGATGAAGGAACAGTCCCTAAAATGCTAGTATATAAGAATAGTACAAAGCTTTTAATTAGTTTAATTAATACAAATGATACTTTTTTTGGGCATCAACAGTCCAAAATAGTTTCATTACTAGCTTCGTTTTTAAAAAACTAGCAGGCATAGCTTAGGGGCAGAATTGCACCACCGTCTCACAACAAAAAGTCCCGGGTCCAAATTTTGGCTAGGAACTTTCTGTGAGAGTTTACACATGTTCACCGCGACCATATGGGTGTCCTCCCGCGGGTCAAGGACACGCAGGTTAGGTAAACTGAAGTGTGTTTGCACATAGGAAGTTTGAGAGAATAGTGAGAGAGCACTGCCAAGTGAGCAACCTGTAGCCCAGAGCACATGAGCATATATTCCATCTGAACCCTGTTCCAGGTCAAAAGTATCCTGCATCTCCAGCATTTACTGTCCCTTGCAGACCCACCAGAGCTGTGTTTTTGTGATCGAGCACACTTAAGGCAGAAGCGGAGGACGCTACTGAAGGGAGGGTACTCACGCAGAACAGGTGCGGGTTCGGCGAGTGGGCAGGGGGCTGGGGACCAGGAAGTCCCTCATGGGCGACGGAGAGCGATCCCGCGCACGGCACTTGGGCGGAATGAGGGAGGTGGGCGAGACGGGGGAGTTTGGGGACGCCAGGGTCTCAGACGCCCCCTGCTGGATGGGAGGAGTGGCTTCTGAGGACATGACTCTGTTGCTAATGCCCTGACAAACCCGTCCTGTGAGCAATTATGAAAGATGGAGAAGAAGAAGGGAAAAGAGGCGGGGGGAGGGAAAGATTGGGGATGGAGAGAGCAGAGTATGGGCTTAGGAGATACAGGGACCAGCTGTTCATGGGTGCCCTGTGTGGAGCTTCTGTACTCAAATCATGCATGGAAGTGTCAGTGGCTTGTTAGTGCCAACCACCAGCTCATCCAGAGTATGTCCACGGACCACCTACCACTGACATGAAGCAGAAAACTTGGTTTCTCATCAGAATACAGCTGAATGTTTAAAATTATGTAAACCAATAGGAGCTCAGTCTCCTTGGTCGAAGAGCATAAAATAGGTTGAAGTTCAATGGTTAGTGAGCAGAAATTTCATATCATTTCACCAGTAAACATACATGTAATCTGAGGTAGGAGAGGGTACCAACCCATCACTGACAGGAGAACTACTGAAGGGTGGACATTCAACGATACGGCACATACAGAGAATCTTACGGTAAAATAACCTGAGAATTCTAATTTAAATAAACATCTAGCAGATTTATCCCAAAATTTGAATTTTTTAAAAATTCCTTTCCTTTTAAATGTCAAGATTGAAATGTTCTTTTTAAGTGGGGAAGGGTGACAGGGGAATGGATATTCAGTTTGTCCACATATCATATAGCATCATATTCATTCTCCACAGTGTGCAGTGGGATCAACATCTGTCATCAGGGTCCTATTAAACAGATGATCGCACTCCTGACTGTAATTTCAATGACCAATCAGAGCACAAAAAATGCCTGAACCATCTTAACCATAAAACAACGGGGACAAGCGAGGCAGGTTTAAAAATACCAACTGCTTGATACTTGGATCAATGTTGTTCAACCTGTAGCCCAAGAACCCATCATAGGTTATCACTTATTATCTAGGGACACCATAACTGAAAATTTATTGAAAACCTCTGGCCATATGTGTGACACTCGTGCTTGGTCATACCAATGCCTAACAATGGCATAATATATAACTGCGATTCAATGAAGAAAGCATCTTTAACTTAGGCCTCGATCCACAGTCATAACTACACACAAATAAAACCCCTGGCAAAAATAAACAAATCGCAGATATGACGCAAAACAAATTTTGTTCTTAAGTTTAACATTCTAGCCGCATGAAACACATCTCAAACACATTAGCATTAAAGAAGGCCTTCTCGCCTCCTGTAGACCGGCACTTCAAAAATATGAACCTGATCATGACTTTCTATTATTCTATAACATCCTAAAAATGCATTAAAAAAAACTTGGGGATGATTTGTGTGGACAGACACCACACCCCTCCTCCTCAAGAAAGGAGGGGGAAAAAAAAAAAATCGGAGCAGATGCTGATTCATCTTGACAAATTATGAAAACAAAACTATTTTCAAAATTCGGCACATGGGGAAAAGATAATAATGCT
Organism: Gymnothorax javanicus; assembly: GCA_029692085.1. NCBI lineage: Eukaryota > Metazoa > Chordata > Actinopteri > Anguilliformes > Muraenidae > Gymnothorax > Gymnothorax javanicus. The sequence goes on along the minus strand of CM056206.1, from coordinate 23,169,454 downwards.
TAGACCATGACTGGGGAATTAACTATTAAGAGATGATGTCTGAGTGTTATATGGTGAAATCCAGAACATCATTGACCATAGGCTGCATATTTTTAGCCCCGTGTTAAACGCCTCTGGATAACACTGCTGAAATATTTCTGGAATGTGAGAGAGACTGCACAAGAACGTGACCTTTAGCCTCTATTGCTGGTGTAAACACACCCTCAAATACCCACCTGTATTAGACAGAAACAAATGAGGCTGTACACACATCAGGTGAGTGTAAGGTCCAAAACTAAGACACTGCATGATATTACTGAGTGTATTTCAGATCTTATCAAATCCCCTGAAATTTAGAATTAGCATATGTAAAACTGCATTATTTTTGAGCAGAGCAGAAAAAAATGTACTTAAATTAATATCTATATTTAGATATCATAATACATGTATAAAACTAGATTCACATAATTTATCAATTTTATTTTCTTCTTAATCCATAAAGATAGAAACATGAACATAAAACACTAGTGTGATATACTATAGTGCCAGTGCAATAATCACCAGGAAAAATGTTTGACATGATTTAAAAAAATACATACCATTTATTCATATTTGGTATAACTTCATTTGATACATAGATTTAGAATTTTCACATTTTTGAATTTATGAAATAAGAATATACACTCACTAAATGTTTTATTAGGAATACATTCACACCTGCTTTGTTATCAAATGATCCGATCCCCTGGTAGCCGTGTAATGTAAATATAAAGGTCATGAGCTTCAGCTGCTGTTCACATCAGACAAGATAATAAGGAGAGAATGTGATCTAAATGGCTTAGACCATGGCATGGCTGCCGCTGCCAGATGGGCTGGTGTGAGTGTTTCTAAAATTGCTGAACTCCTGAGATTTGCATGTGCAACGCTCAGTGGCTTTTTCACAGTATGGTGTGAAAAACAAACAAACAAAAAAAATCCAGTGAGCTGTAGTGCTGTGAACAGAAGAGCATTATAGAAGAGAGAGATCGGGGAATGGCCAGACTGGATTGAGCTAACAGCAATGTTGTAGAAAACAAATGCATTAGATCATACTGTATTCAGTGTATCTCTTCATATTCATCATATGTCATGATAAAAGGCCCTACAACCCTGGCTGTATGGGTATCCTTTATTACTATGCTATGTAGCAAACTAACTTCACTTGATCCATGGGTCTGAAAAGCATACAAATTTTTTGGAACTCTCCAGGACCATAACCACATGATCACCATTTCATGAACTGACATTTCAAGGCCACAATGAGAGCAAAGAGAGATTCAATCAGAACTTCAACAAAGAGTGATTCATCAAGGGACCCAGAGACTGGGAGTAGACAGCCTTTGTGCCCTACTTGCAACCAGTCCTTGGTGAAAAACATACCAGTAATATAATATTAACTCCTAAGCTTCAAGTAAATATGGATTTGCTAGAAGTCAATGCCCGCGGAGGGTGGGCGCTGAATTTATCACGATAATTTTAAGCGCAATAATAGTAACTCCCACCATGGGGCGAACAGACGAGCTTGCTCCTTTTGTTTTCCACGAATCATACTTGGTGCTGTTGCAAAAGAATCAAAGGCCATAATAAATGCTCCCGGAAAAGAACTTTACTTACTTCAGTACTTCTCAGCGACGTGCTTCACAGAGCAATGTTAGGGTCTGCGGAATCATCACCTTTTAACCAGGAATTGCTCTCATCCACTTCGCTCAATTAGTAACATTGAAAATTACTAAAATCAGAAAAAAGCTTGATTGCATTTTTGCTCGTTGCATTTTGAAAATTTAAGTGACCATGAAACATTCGTGACTGTAGTTCTTTTTGATATGACCACTTCATGTGAAACTGAAATTCATCATTTGATAAATTTTTATCTCAAAAGGGATAGACTCTGAATTTAAAAATATAAAATGGCCTCTGATGTTTGATTGCCATTTGACCGCATCTCGCATGAGTCAACTGGTCTTTTTATGCAAATTCAAATTTTTCCCTAAAAAGCCTGAATGGTCCAATTCAAATTTTTCCCTTAAAAAGCCTGAATGGCTCTGCTGTAGTGAAGACAGAAATAAGAAGGAAGGCTCACAAAAATAAGCTGTGCATTCTGGGGGAAATGGTGACGTACATAAAATACTGTAATTTTTTTATTTTTTTTGTAGCATTACTACAATGACGACTTAGTAAACACACAGGTAGAAGATGAAAAAACTAAATGAAAATGAAGTGACCTGCGGCCGTTCCATGGAAAATCTATTTGTGCCTCCCACATGACCCCCTTGGAATCAGATGATTGTTTATGCAATAACTTAAGGGGTGATCTGGGGCTAAATGGGCAAAATTTGATTATTTTTCCAAAAAGTTTTTTTTGAATAAAAATATTCTTTAATAACCCACCTTTAATAATCACTAATTGCTACAAGGATTAAAAACTGAACTCAACTTTTCAATGCGGTCTAATGCATTTTCCATTGATTTCCTAAGGTATTACTTTTTCCATATTTCTCATGTTTGTGGCAGCCATAACTTATCATTGAAAATCAATGAAATTTGGGCTGCTGGTACTTTACTTCATTAGAAATGCAATGACATAGGGAAATTTTGCCTATCTGTTACATACTTTGAATATTTTGAGTATTCGTCAGATTTTGAGCAAAATAATTTCAAAATTTGAATAAAATGCCCCAAAATCACAAAACTGATAAATTGGGCAAAGAATGGCGAAAAAAAAAAAATTTCAACCCACTCCGATGTCCAATGAGAAAACATTCATAGTATGGAGGTAAAATGTTTCTTAGCTTTATTAAATATGCTAAAGTTTTTGAAAAAAAAAAAAAAAATTCTCTTTTCAGAATTGATTGATTTTATGTGGAATGACCTTTTGGGCTTCTAAATACATCAAACTGAGGAAAAATATTTACTGCTCAAAGGTTGTCGCACTGTCAACTGAAAAAATATCTTAAATCTTGAAAATAGATGAGTGAATCCATTTTATGTCCCGCCGTGTCTTGCAAAACTGCTAAGGAAACGCTGTCATAATTGCTCCACATGAGAACTGTGTTTCCTAAGTAGCAATCAGACAGTTCTACTTCCTACACTTCCTGTCAAAAACAAGCTTTCTTTACTGAGGTTATTCAACGGATAAATGTCTGCCTGTTTTTACCACTGTCTTGTATCTTGAAAAAGTATAAATGCCAGAAATATGGTTCAAAGCTTTTTTGAACTGGAGAAATGCACATCTATGACCAAACTGTCATTTTCCACTTAATTTCAGTTTCTAATACTCATTTTCACCAACTTACATGAAAAGAATGTCTAAAGGTCAAAGATCAAATTGAAATGTTTGAGATCTTTTTGTTGATAAGCAATAGCAGGTATGGAGGAAAGTACATCAATCTGGAAAACATGTATGATCTCAAAATATTGTTAAAAAAATGATGTTGAACCACTCAAATTTTAGAGTAGGTCTTTAAGAAGAGTTGTCAGAAGACAACACAGCTCGCCAGAAAACTTTAACCTTGCTGTCCACGGACGCAGACGCTGACACTGACGCAGAGGGTATGGCAATAGCTCTCCAAGGACATTCGTCCCGGCGAGCTAAAAACAGAAAAGAGCCCAGAAGAAAACAGAAAAGCGTCTGTTTTTTATCAGGTGTCACAGCAAGTCCAGTTTCAAAAACACTATTAAGGCCAGGAATATAGTTCAATGCTTTTTGAAAACTAGGCAAGTGTACCTCTACCACCAAACAGTTTAACCCAAATTCTGGTATCTGATATTTTGGATCAACAATGTATGCACAAAAAAACATAAACAAAAAAAAAAAATAAGAGTGGCTGCTTGCAATCAGGCTGTAGAATTTTCCCCTAATATGGTCCAGCAATTATGAATAAAATGACAATTCTTTGGGGTTCCTGTATGGCTAACTGCTTGCGTAAATAGCAACAACAATATTTCTAACCGATGAGATTGGGTACTTTTCCAGTGAGCCCCTTTTGGTTTAGTTACCAAAGTCACTTCACTAGAGCACGAGAAGACAGCATGTTTTTAAAATAACAATGATCATTCATTGTAAATTGATAGTATGACAAATGATACATTTAAAAATGGTCAAATAAACTAATGGCTAATATTCAGTTTGAGCCTCTTAAACGTCATTTTTAAATGTCCTGGTCTAGCACTGTGCTGAGTTTGAAATGACCCTCTGGCTAATGAGCAAACAGTCAGTACGCTTATGCACAGTTAAGTCGAGCTACGGTTATAGCTCGATTAGGCCATGCAATTGGACTACTGTCCTTGTCCCAGAATACATGTGCAGGACGAAATTCGACTTACTGACCGAACATGTCTGTCTCCGCTACGATAGGAGGCGATATGCCTTTCAGCTTGATCGTATAGCATCTTTTTCTGATTGACCAATTACGTCGCAGACCAAACATTTGACAAACAAGTTAGCTGGCGGCTAGCTAGTAGCATGTGGAATGCATTGACTGTATAAGATCGAGTGGCGAGAACTTGGACAAATTTACAGCTCTGTAAGTTTAATACAGGCTGTTCGCTATTTTTTGGTACAACTGAGATGCATGCTATCCCTGTATGGCGTTAGCCATGGCGTTGTGCCCCTTCCACTACCCCGGATTGCGTTTCCCAGAGGAGTAGTTGCTAGCAAATAACATAGTTTGTCCATGCACAGTCTGTGGTTCCAACTATGCAAGTTAGCATCTGTGCTTTCGGGAAACGCTTTCCGTGCATGTTGGATGTAGGTCAGGGGTAATGACTGGTGGGAGAGTGTCATTTTTCCGATAGCAAGTCATTCCATAAATCATGCGAATTAAGGGTAGAAGTTAAGAGACCCCAAGACGTTATTGTTCAAGCACCAATACCCTTGCAGACGAGAATTGCTAATGTTCAGTACAGACTTACTAGCTAGTCAGAGCTCAAGAGTTCTCGCTAAGCAGTTTGGCGTTTACATTTCCACCTGACTTTCGGGTCAAGGCCCTTCACGAAGAATGTGGAGCATGCTCAGAGCACATGGTCCAGTTCGGTTCAATCCAAGCATATACATGCAGGCATGATGCGACTATTAACCGCATTATCTGGGCGTGTTAGTCGGACTATGAGAAATTCGATTTAGCGAGATTCCAGTCAGACTAACATGTTTAGATACATTTTAAAAGTCCGGAGATAGTCCAACTAACACAATAATTCCATTTTCTCTAACATATAAACGCACTGATTTAGTCATAAATAAAGAATACTATTCTTGTATTCCTGGACACCGATTTGGGGATACAATGGATCAGCGATTTTCACGACATAAGATTCTCTTGTGAGCGCTCCACTGGCCACAAATTTCAACGAATTCGTTTTATTATTGGCATCAGCCTTGTGTGTGGTGAGGTAACAGAGCCTATATCGATTTTGGGAGTGACTGCTTAAGGGATTCTGGGGATACGTGTCGACCAGCGGGCGACTAAATGTCTAGTTTTAAAACATATTGCAGAGTGTCAAAATCAAGATAATTCACTTCCACCAACAAGGAGAGGGCTAGAAAAAACTCTTGCAACGTTTCAAACTACCCATTTCTACTGTCAGAAACATCAAAATAAAGAAAATGGAAAATAAATGGAACAATTGAAGTCAAGGCAAGATCTGGAAGACCAAGAAAAATTTCAGATACAATGGCCCGAGATCTGGTGAGAAATGCTAAGAAGAACCCGCACATCACTGCAAAAGAGCTGCAAAGAAGAGTAGCAGACACAGGTCTAGTTGTTCACAGGACAACAATACAGCGTACCTTAAACAACAAAGACTTACATGGCAGAGTTGCAAGAAAGAAGCCTTTCCTACGACCTCAATACAAAATTAAGCGTCTAAAGTATGCAAAAGAAAACCTTGAGAAACCTCAAGCCTATTGGAACAATGTGCTTTGGACTGACGAATCCAAAATTGAACTTTTTGGCCACAACCAAAGAAGGTATGTTAGGAGAAAAAAGGGTGAAGCATTTGTAGAGAAGAACATGTTGCCAACTGTTAAGCATGGAGGTGGATCCATTATGCTTTGTGGTTGTGTAGCAGCTGGGGGCATAGGCAATATTGTGCGGGTGGAAGGAAGAATGGATTCCACCAAATATCAAGACATTCTAGAGGCTAATGTTCAAAGCTCAGTCCAGAAATTGAAGGTGAAGAGACGTTGGGTATTCCAGCAAGACAATGACCCGAAGCATACCTCAATATCCACCATGAAGTACCTCCAGGAAAGACGGATGAAGGTTCCAGAATGGCCATCACAGTCCCCAGACTTGAATATTATTGAAAATCTGTGGAGAGACCTCAAACATGCCATGCATGCAAGAAGGCCAAAGAATATTTCTGAGCTAGAGGTGTTCTGTCAGGAAGAATGGGGAAAAATTCCAAAGACAAGAATAGAAAGACTCTCAGCTGGCTACAGGAAGCGTTTGCAAGCTGTTATAGCTGCCTGGGGAGGAGTTACAAAGTACTAGCTGACAGGGTTTCCAAACTTTTGCACAAGGCCTTTTTCCTTGTTTTATTATTTTGAAACTGTAAGAAGTTCAAAATGAAAATTATTCTTGCTTTAAAATGTGATGAAATGTGTCATGTTTAACTTTGTAGCATTTAGTGTTCAGGTTTGCTTTCAAATCACTTGGAGATGAACTGTAACAGACATTTAAACCAGGGGTGCCCAAATTTTTGCACCCCACTGTAGATAAGATACACCAGGGGTCTCCAACCCTGTTCCTGGAGAGCTACCATCCTGTAGGTTTCTACTTCAACCCTAATTCAACATACCTGATTTAGCTCATTAGCAGCTCATCAAGATCTCTAACTGGGAAAGCAGGTGTGGTTTGCTTTGGTTAGAGTGATAACCTTCAGGATGGTAGATCTCCAGGAACAGGGTTGGAGACCTCTGAGATACACTTTATTGAACCCCATTGGGTAATGTGTCCTCTGCATTTGACCCATCCTATAGTTAGGAGCAGTGGGCAGCCACAGAGCAGCACCCGGGGACCAACTCCAGTTCTAAAGCCAGTTCCTTAGACAGGGGTACTGGCAGGAGTGTTTCGTAAAGCATGTTTTTCGCGGTGGGGGAAACCGGAGTACCCGGAGGAAACCCACGCGAACACGGGGAGAACATGCAAACTCCAAAAAGAAAGGCCCCAGGATGGATTCGAACCCTCGACCTTCTTGCTTTGAGGTGGCAGTACTATTGACGTTTTGTTGATTATATGTATAGAAATAAATAATTGAATATTTTGCCTGAAGTAATTCCAGGTGCACCAGCGTTACCACTTGGGGGCGTTTGGTAGATACAAACTGCTCGACAGGGCAAATTCAAATAAAAAATAAGAACAAAATTACATAATTCCCTCCTCAGCCAATGTGTTTACTAATTCACCTGCACCCTGCTGACATTCCTGCAGTCTCTAAATGCACTTTACAGTCTCTTAAATGACTCTGCATTAACAGCCAGAAACAGGAAGTCAGGACCACATAAAAGTCACAAGGGGAGCACCAAAAGGGTGGCTCAAAGTTGCAATTTGAGCAGCAAGTACAGACCAGAGGGGATATGCATCACTGAGGATGACTGTTTTGAAACCACAGTACAGAAAACTCACAATACAGCACCGGAGGCTTGCAGGAAAAAATGCATATGAGCAAAATGCACACTGCCATACTGATAAGGAAGGGTAAAAAACAGCAAATCATGGAAATGCAAAGAATTAGTTACCCTCCTGACCAACATTTGGGTCAATGACGTGACATGCAGATTTTTGTGTCCGAGTGCACTAGGCTCATTCCATGTCAAGTGTACACAGTTTCAAGGCAAATTTGAAATAATTTCTTCATATTTTGCACAACGATTGACCGAATGAAGAACTCAGAAATATCAAATTTTTCTATCTGGACCATTTTATGGATGATCCATTTTTGGAAAAACCGTTTGACCCAAAAACCTATCAACAATATCTCAGCTACCCATGGACCAATTTTACAAACTTGGTATCAAAAATCAGGAGATCCTCTTTCAAATGATGCTAAATGTCAGTTGTGGAGCAATATTTCATAAAATGGGATTTGACCTTGACCTTTGACCTTTGACCTTTACTGCTTCGCCACTTCTGATTGGTCCAAATTTTCTTGTATATGATCCTCGATCCCACCCAATAATCAAACAAAAAACTGGAGGGATCTTCATGGGATCCGTAGTGATGGGCGATCGAACCTTGGCGGTGTACCACTGTATCAGAACTCATTAGACTGCCTGGCCATACACTTCACGTTTCTACCTTTCACATGTCACATTTCGCATGCCTCGCGTGAAATCATTTTCAAACAGTATGGTTTCAATGTAAACGACCCTAGAGTTCACGTTTCATCTGTCAAATCACGTGAAACGAGTATAGAGTACGTGAAGCCGTGAAACCAAGACTAAAACTGGAATTCCCACTGTCATGTTTCAGTAAGCCGGTAGACTGACCAGTCAGTCTCTCAGGGCCAGACCCTCAGGCTAGTGAGCCGGGAGAACGCACATTGAAACACTGATGGACTGAGGTCAACGTCAATTTCCTGCTACCAGCTGGACCTTCCAACAGTTTTTATTTTCCAGAAATACCGGAAACTTGTTTATTACATCGTAGCATCTCTTGATATCAGTGGAGCCCAGAACAGCCACTGGTAACATACACACTAACTAGGAGGGAAATGAATGACTCAAACAAGGCCTTGATTGTTAGCAACACGTAAAAAAACGTTTGAAGTAATAAAAAATACATGGTATGACTGTCAGTTCGTCATTTTTAATATTTTTGTCCCACTGAAATAGCAATCTGCTGTGACGTGTGATCTCTGAATTCTCTGAGAAAATGATGACAAAGTCAACAATCCTCCGTGATGTCACAAGCTTGTGGTTGGACATCAATTATGATGGCACCAAAAGCGACCCATGTCAGCGGCTAAAATAGTTTGATCGGCTGTAATTTTGGATCCTACAGAGATCCCACTCCAGTTTTGGCTAGGATTATTGGGTGGGATACGAGGTTCATATACAGGAAAATTTGGACCAATCTGAAGTGGCAAGAGGTCAAAGGTCAAAGGTTAGGGTCAACTGCCATTTAATGAAATATTGCTCCAGCAACGTCGTGCTTCCCGTCATTTTAAAGAGCTTGATCTCCTAATTATTTTGATACCAAGTTTGTGAAAATCGGTCTGTGGGCAGCTGAGATACAGCCAGTCCAAGTTTTCAGGACCATAGTTGGCCCCAAATTGGACAGTCCATAACATGGTCCAAAATGATCCATTTGGTCCAAAAGTTTCTGCATATTTCGCTAGGGTCTACCTCTATGCAAAATATGAAGAAAATCTGTGACATCAATGTGAATATGGTGTGTACACTTGACGTGGAATGAGCCACTACTTTGGTTTAAAATAATTTTAAATGATTTATAATAAGCATCATTTTATTCTATAAAACCTGTTTAATTTGAACATATTTCCAGTTTATCATAAAATGATATATATTTTATGTTTTGCCATCTCAAACCCTCAAAATGTCAGGTGGCCCAATTGTCCGAAGCAAGTTAACACTATGTAAAATGTATTAAATGTCATTTAAAATTTGAATTAATATAATATTAATATGGGGACATAATTTTATATTGAAACCTTGCAAATAAACAAAGTTTAATAGTTTAATTGGTTTTCCAAACAATTTAAGAACAAAGTACCCGCCCCCTACAATGAAGAATCCATAAGTTACTTTTAATAACCAGCTCAATTACAAAATAGTAATGTTTTAGGCAGAGTAGACACTCTCAGGTATACTTACTAAAAAAATCACTTAGAAAAAAATGAGGGAAGTGTGTTTTTTTTTCAAGAAACGTTTGGTTGCGCCAACTGACATTTTTTGGCTGGTGAAATTGCAAATACAGTCTAAAACTGTACTAAAATCCTGTAAATGTTGTGCAACCATGAAGACTTGTTTAAACACACTCTTCCAACTTCAAATAAATGTATTCTGTGCATTTTTAAAGATTTATATTAAAAAACATTTTTAAAAGGCATATTTGTCATTGACCCATTTACATTGATACAGTCAATGTTCAAAAAGAATGGTGAAATAAGGCTTCAAGTGTATGTAACACAAAAATTTTTTTTCCCTGTTTTCGGTTCTTTGAAATATGCACAACAAATTTTTTTTTTTAGTCTGCCACCTGAAATACACTGACTTTCCCTCAAAAATTGCCCTGAGACTAAGCCCGAGAATGCCCAACTCGTGACGTCAGTGTAATTGATAGCAATCTCAGCATGGTTCTACTTTGAATCATTTCAATAACATTTGCTCGCCAAACTCCATGCAGTGCCACTGCGCGAATTTGACCCATTTTGCCCTCAAAGTAGGATCAGTGGGAAATCCATGCATCGATATGCCCGGTGTGTAAAACATATTTATACAACTCTGGTTGTTCAGCACTCCAGCCACACAATAATCAGCCACCTTCCTTCACTGCCTTCCTCTTGCTTTGTGCCAGGTTTTGTTGCAAGTCAAATTAACTGACCCCACAAGAGTAAATCTCAGGCTGCGCATCTTTGCGAAAAATTTCGAGTCAAAATAACAGTATTTTTGAATGCAAAACACTGGCTCAATTACATTTCCGAAGTGTTTTAATGTCAGAATGCTTTTTTACACATATCAAAAAACCAAATACCAGAAGACAAAGTGTCATATACACTTAAAACATTCCCAGCCAACAAGAAACATTCTCACCATGATGCAGCGGCAATATTAACTAAACAATAACATGGTGTTTCAGCTGGATTCCATCAGGAGACATTCCAACAATCTGCACTCCACTTGGGCCTTACATCCTACGCAACACGAGGTGATAAATGAGAACAACACCCGGTGTTTACACTCACCCTCAACATACGCACCAGAGATGGAAAGAGCACTGCAAACGCAAAACAGGGGCTCTACATCTCACTGACAGCAAAGGGAGATCGTAATAATTGACCTTTCCCAATTTAAGCCATTAGCCAGCACACCAACCATAGAACTGAGTTCAACGACTACCATTTCCATCCCTGGAAGATAAACAGAGTGTGAAAAATAGGAATGAGTAAATGAGGAACCACAAGTATATGCAAAGCAGACCCAACCACACAAGAGAGGCTCAGTCTATAAAGCAGATAATTACCCAACTTGTAAACATCTCAACACGTCACATATGAATCTTGTGAACAAGCGTACTAGAAACTTAAAGGCCCAATATGTAAAATTTCCCAATTCAAAGATCTATAAAATATATAGATATGTTATATATGTTTTGGTGTTGTGTACTTACATTATCCGTGATGTATTCAATGATTATCAAAGACAGAGATATCTGTATTATCAATGTAGGGACACGGGCCGTTTCTTTTCGTCGCATATTTGACGTCACTCCCAACACAAAGAGTGCACGAGACCCAAAAAATCACCCTCCGCGCACGCATGCTTCGCCGTTGCCATAGAGTTTCAAGCCAAGATGGTAACATAAACGTAACGTTACTCCACTTTAAAACATTTTTCTTGTGATGCCTCATGACAAACAGACAGCTGATGTGTACAGCACATCGTTTGTGCGTTACGATAAGTCAGTGCTCCGTTAGCTAAATTACTTTCAGTTAGAACACGGCTCCCTTAAATACTCGATTCAGTTTGGTCTATCAGCGTGTCTCGACAGATAACCGCTGGCCAGCTGGTCTGTTGAGCACATCGTTGCTAAGGAAGCTATAGCAATAGCGGCAGGAGCAACTGAAAGCGTACACTGCCAGCTGACAGTGGCATTTCCTGGATATCTGTTACCTTTAGCATTTGCATTCAGCAACACAGTGTTCACATCTGTTATTATTCTCTACAAAGATGGGCAACATGAGGCGGCCCCACCCCCTTATCTCAGCCTCTGACCTGCAGCACATCATAAGCGCTGTAAATGGCCGACTTATCATTATCGCTTACATTTTTTTTATTTGAGTGAAATAAGATGAAGTTATATAAAAGTAAAGAAATATAACCATACCTCGTCCATGTACATGGTTTCGCCGCTCCTGTTTGAGTCGCGTCGGAGAATTTAGCTGTCAGCGGTGCGTGTAAATTGATGAAGACAACAACTCCCATGATTCTACGCGATCCCATTGCGTCATCAAACTCGGCCTCTTGTTATTGTTTGGTTAAGCGCCCTCTAGCGGCAGAGAATTACATATTGGGCCTTTAAAGCAAACCAGCTAGAAGGGATATTCATTTGGGAAAAGTGAAACAAGAAACACACTCCTCCTTCCACTGGAATGTTCCGAAAATCGTGTCAGTTTGAGATAACTGACGATTCTATCAGCAAACATTTTATCAGCCAGTGCTCTGGTGCACAAAGCCATCGCAAAACAAATTATTCACCTCATCAACCCCACCCCTCAAGATGACTGATGCACAGAGCAGCCAGATGGGCAGTCCTCCTATTCCCTTACTATTTCAGTGAAGACCATCCATTATTAGATCATTATGACCAACTAAACCCCTTCATGAATATTTAGACAATAAATCAAATTGGAATGTTGGAACCTCACTGAACAGCAGACAGAATTCTAAATTTCAAGTAGAGGGAACCAAGCACACAGTGAGTGCATTTACATTACGATAGAAAAATAAAATCGATTTATTGTGTTAGTCCGACTATAACAGGACTTTAAAAACACATGTAAACGCGTGAGTCCGATTGGAATGGTACTAAATTGAATTTCTCAAAGTAGGATGAACACATCCAGATAATGCAGTTACAATTCAAATTACTCTTCCTTGAATACGCTTGAATCGAACCGAACTGGACTATGCGCTCTGCACATGCTTCATAGTTCATTGTGCAGGGCATTGACCTGGAAGTCTTGAGGACTTGTGAACAGCAAACTGATTGACAACAACTCTGTACTCTGCACAACTACCAAGTTTGTACAGAACAGTCGCAATTCTCATCTGCAATGGTATTGGTCCTCGAAGAGTCACGTCTTGGGGGCTCCTAACTTCGTCCTTTAATCCGCATAATTTACCGAATGAGCTGCGCGTCATCCAAAAATTTTCCTTCCACTCGCCATTGGAAAACTATCAAAACGACTCTCTCCCACCAGTCTATGCTCCTGACCCACATCAAACATGCACGAGAAGCCCAGGGATGCTTTTCCAGGAAGCACAGATGCTAACTTACATAGTTGGAACCACTAACTGCGTGGACAAACTATGTAAGTGAGCAACTTAACTTTTGGGAAACGCACCCCAGAGTAGAAGAGAGGGCACAACGTGGAGCATAGCGGAGGTCGCGCTGTTGGAGCACAGCTACTCGCCCCCACCTCAATACACATTCAGGCAGTAAAACAAAAAGCATACGAGCCACGAGCCTCTCTTTCAACTCTGTACAACGCAAACACCCCTGGTCAAATAAAGCACATAAAAATCAACTGATGCAACTTTGAGTTGGTGACTTCTGGCTGTATCGGTGATCAACATCCCCATGACAGCATGAGTTTGAGGTTCAGAAAAAACACGGGATTGATGAAAGAACAATCAAAAGAGGAAGAGATAAGTTTGTGTAAAAACGGAGCCTCTAAATTGCGCAGAATATTCGCACAAGTAAACAAATCACGGCAATGTTTGGGTATCACTCACTAAGAACAGAGAGAACAATTCACTTCAACACAAACAGCTTTATACTTTGGGAGGATAATGAGAAGGGATGGGTAATGCTGAGATTTTAATGCTTTCACCGATACTACTTATTGATCCAATACTTTAAAGGTACTGTTATCAGTTCTTTTGTCATTCTTAAGGGAAAAAAAATCAGAGCAGATATAAATGAAACAATGGCGCATGGACACAGACTAACCTTAGACAGTCAGCGAACACTTGGTTTTTGTAGTCTACATGTTGGATGTAGGAGAAATGGTCAGAGCATCTTCAAACCCGCAAGGGTTCTGCGGTGCTCCCAGTCAGCAGATACGAGCGCCGACTGACAGTGGTCCAAGGAGGGACAAATCATGACCCTAAAGCAGGGTGTTGGGCGCCCAAGGCTCATGGGGGCACAAGGGCAGTGACAGCTATCCCGTCTGATCCAAACTGACAAAAGGGCAACTGTAGCACAAGTCACCAAGAATTTTAATGCTACGTATGCAAGGAATGTGTCAAACCACACAGTGCATTGGACCCAGGTGCGCATAGGGTTTTGTAGCTGCTGAACTGTCAGAGGGCCTACTCTAACCTTAGTCCACCACCAAAAGCACCTACAATCGGTACATGAGCATCAGAACTGGAGCTGGGAGCCAGGTGCAGCAGAAGGTCGCCTGGTCCAGCGAGTCCTGTTAACATCTTTAACATCATGTGCACTGGCCCGGCACATGAGCACAATTTACCTAAGGAAGAGATGGCACCAGGATGCACTGTGGGAAGATGACAAGTTGGTGGAGGAAGTGTGACACTATGGAAAATGTTGTGCTGGGAAACCCAGAGACCCAGAGAATTCAAGTGGACATCAGTTTGGAGGGCCCATTTCGGCAGCACAAGGGGGACCTACACAATATTAAGAAGCTAGTTTTAATGTTACGGCTGATCGGCGCATGTGAGTATATGTTGCATTTCTTAATAAATGTAACGACCATCTTTGCCTAGCCTGCAGACGTTACCTTTCCATATTCATTGTGTGACAAGTTTACTAGCTACCTACGTAGCTAGCTACTTAATCAATCATCTGTATTTAGAGACTTTCGAGTCACCAGAAGATGTTGACATTGATGCGGTGCTCTGCTCGCTGGCCAGGCAGAACAAAGCTCATTTCATAGAGGGGACGCCCTCTCAGAACAGCCAGTTTTCAGAGGGTTAGGAATGACAGGAATCAAATTGCACAGAAATGCTGGAATTTTTTTTTTTTTTTTTTTTAAAAAGATTATTAACCTCCCTTCAAGACATCCAAGAATATTGCAACTTGTTTATAAAAACAGTATCATAGGTCCCCTTTAAATAAATATCTGCACATCTCTACCAGAAAGCATAAACTTAACTGACGTCGGATCAGTACCCCAATCTAAACCAAATAGAAAACTAGTGGGATGAGCTGAGGAGGAGAATCCATAATTGTGAACCAAAAAACTAAAAAAAATCCTACATGGAAGAATGGACTCAGACCCCAGGCCATGCCTTTTTACACACTTTGTTCACTAAGAGCTGTAACCTTGGCTAAGGGAGGCCGTAGAAAGTATTATCAGCAGGGGATCCAATAATTGTGCCACACATGCTCTTGAGGAAAATATTTATTACACAAGAATTATTTTCTTTCAGTCATTATACATATTTTAAATCAAGGCCATATATTTGTTAATATTTGAATCATATATCAAAATGATAAAGGCATTAATTCATGACCACTTTTTTTCATATTTACCGAAGGTACCAATTTTAGCAGAGAGCATTGTACGTTGTAAATGCGTATAGTGTGACGCATACAAGAATTTCAATGTTCATATGCTTTCAACTTAATTGCCGCCCATTTGCCAGAGTGATGAGAATAGTAGTTGCTTCAGCGGAAGAGCTACGGTTGCATGTGGTGGAATTTATATGCAACCACAAGAAAAGGTAAACCTGTTGCACTGCTCTTACCCAGCTCCTGCGCAACTCTTCTAATTCTGGAGTGCCGAATGCAATGTTACCAAAACATTTCGCAAATGTAATTCCTTCATGCAAGGGCCAAACCAGTAACTCAACGCACGATAAGTCAAGGTATTTGTTTTGAACTAATGACTGGATGCGTTTGGTTATGTTATTAGTTTTCCGCATGAAAAAAGGGTTTTGCTCGATTTAAACATCTTAGCAAATCAGGCCAAATAAGGTTTCTGCCGCTGACAGGTTTGGTTGCTTACTTCCCCTCGGGCTTTTGATGAATTCCTGGGCTAACAAAGCACTGAAACTATACACCCGATTCAGTGGTGGCTGGCCGGTGAATAGAAATGGATGGCTCAGTTTTTAAAATCTGTAAGGAAGCCAAATGAATTCAGTTTTGAGGGATAAACATTACAGGCATCCAGCAAAGCCCTTCACAAACACCCCCACCCCCACATTTAGAGAGCACTTCACACTCAGGCTGGAAACAATATTTGCTTGTGTGAGATTAGGCCACATGATGCAATTTTTTCATGTAGCAGAATAAGCAAGGTTTCTTAGCTCATGTCAATGTGATAGAACTGTTTAAATAGTAACACATGTGCATTTACTGCCACCAAAAACAGATAAAAACAGCAATAAATGTCACAGCTTCCTCTTGGCAGTTGGGCGTACAGCTACAGTTCGTTTTAGGCCTGTAGGGCATACGCACACCACGAATGAGCAGTATATGCCAGAAAAAGTGAATATGGTAACCTTTAAATCCACAGTCATGTGATTATGTGGTTTACAGTACACAGAACTCCAGACTAAAGGTTTGCATGAGATGTGTATGCAAACCAAATGGTCGAGAAGAAAAAAAAAAACATCATTCATGGTCTGGTAAACACATGCTGCAGAGAGAGCCATCTTTCAGTACATTAAGGGATCCTTTGGAGGCAAAAAAAAAAAAAGTTCTTGCTGCAGTTCCAACGCATTAGCAAAAGTGGCAAAAGCGACACTTCATTCTCAACAGTATTTAAAAACATCAAGTCAGCTCTAGTGTGCTTTTTGATGGATTCCATGTTGGCTGCACAAAGCAAAGATCAAGTGCTTTCATTTTTCATTGTACATTGTTTATTGACAGGGAGTGGATCAACATAGTAATAACAGTTGATCCACACCTACTCATAAAAACTACTCAAAATGATAGTACTGCAGTGAGAAATCTGGCTGAACTTCAGTCTCCAGCACTGGACGAGTACTTGTTGGTGAGCGGCTTTCATTGTTTGGCCACACGATTATTACTTCCTGCATAGCCAAACATAGTTGTTTTTTTTTTTAATCCACATTGTGCATTAGTATTGCCATTTGCCAGCTTCTAATTTTAATAAGTGATCAAAGCATGTCAAATGCAATTTTTATTAAGTTAGTATATGTTGTTTTCCTGAGTTATTAGTTGCTGTAATAGGTGGCTAGCTAGCTGCATTTTAAATAGCCCAAGCATTTGTGCTTTAAACGGAACTGCTTCACAGTACTGCTAACATACGTTTGCTGCTTGTTATCGATAAAAGGCACTTGAGGTGTATTAAGTGTGGTAAACAAGGACCTTGACACCTCGTAGGCAGTCAACAGATCGTCTAACTGCCTCTGGTTATGTCATAAACCTGCTAAGCACCAGGTCCTCAGCCTGCTTTACATTCAGCGAAGTTGTAAGCAATTGACCCCTTTCAGCAGAACTTCTTATTGACCTCAGCTCATTTACTGCGACAGTAGCAAAGTGGCAGCATCACCTCACTCAGCCTCGCAGCACAACGACTCGATTGCACAAAGACAATGGAGTCTATCTGCAGTCTGTCGAGGTAGGGCAGTGGAAGTCTGCATCACTTTGTGGCAACTTTGTGGTGTCAGGACAACAGCGGCAAGAATGGGACTAAATAAAACACTAAAAAAAAATAGACTTTCATTGTAATGTCATTCACAACATCGTCTAAAAGATGTCCTCTTCCCTGTCCACTTATCTGAAGCACTGATTATTCAAGGTGACTGTGCTATTGTTCACTGATAGCTGCACGATATTACAACGATGATAAATCATCACAGCCACATAAAACAAGCACATAGGATGTTACAGGCTCGAACCGCTGGTTGAGAGACTGCACATCAACACTTCAGAGAGACAAATTGATTTACGCAAGTAACGTTAATTGCAGCATAGACAAATGATTCACAACAAGTGTATTATGTAATCAACAGTGGATACCATTATGTACAGAGCTCTCCCTAGAAATAAAAGCAAACGCTTGACTACCAAGAGCTGCGCAAGAACAGACTATCCATCCATGTGCGAAAACACAGAGCCCTCCCAATCAATGATTAAATTGTATATGCGCGAGTATTCCTTGCATTAAGGTGACCTAAGTAATTCATGGCCCACTGGGCTCAGAAAGCCACCAGGATGATAAAACGAGGGAATGGGAGTGATTCATCACCTGTGCCATGAGACCGCCTCATCCTGAGGACCCAGGTCACCCACACAATAGATACTCCCCCACCCTCCCAACTGCGAAGTGCAGTGTGAACTACTGTGAGTGCTTGCACCTTCAGACAAATGCAGAAGAGCAGCTGCATATATTAAAGGCCAACTCAGATTACTAATGCTCTTCCAACCACCTCAAGCCATCTTTACACTAACCAGAGTGAGGACAAGTTTTATCCTTTGGACCGCTTGCTGCTTCACACCTGGTTCAGGTTCATCCATGATCCGAATGACCATAGCCCACCTGGACCCGGAGACGGCAGTGGTGCAGCCCACAGGTTAAATATCTACATCACTCCACTCAGGAAATGTGAATTTCAACCATGTTGGGTTCAGGATTTGACAAATACTTCAAAGATCTTAGATTGCAATCGAAGATCCTAAAACACATTGAGAATACTCACTGCTAAAAATGTTATTCTGTTGCAAGTCAGATGATGCTATTGATGTCAATTTAGCCAGACAACTTGCAGAGCTTAAAAAAAGCAGTCAATATAATCTGAGAGCACTTGACATTAGACCAGACAGAATTAATTTTCTTTGCAGACACCGATACTCAAGATGCCTCCACTTAGTTTTTGATACAGAGGCAGTTGAAAATGCTTACAAACGGGTTATAGAGGGTTAATGCGGACACGCCCTTTTTCAAACCCCTATAAAACCGAACGGAGTGAGTTGTTGAGACCATGAAGCTGGGAGGTCTGGTGATTTCATATGGAATGACCCTATTCACACGCTGATATTCCATGGCATGATTCAGAGAAGAGGATTTTAATCAGTTTTCCAGGCTACGACCCTGCAACTTTCCAATATAAATCTTTATATAGGTTAACCACAGTTGCAAATGCCAGCTCAAAGACAATGCTAGTGGACGTATTCAAAGAAGCGATGTGACTCCTTTTAGATGAAAGTATCAAAAGGCACCTTGAAAACGAAGGATTTTATTTAATCGTAATCAAAGAAAATTAACAATGCTTGAAGTCCTCTCATCTGTAACATAAGATTTTTCTAAGATATTCCACAGGTTTCAAAAACATAACACTTTGCCCTGATAGCCGAGAAAATCTGTAACCAGCTATTTTTTTCAAAAGTTACAGTCACCAATGTAAACAGCATACTTCCGCTGTCTAGGTTAACCTGATTATATGGTCAATTCCAGCATTATGGATGTGACATTAGGAAACAAAATGACAAAACAAACGGCTTGGAAAAATTAATCTTTGGACACAACTATTGAATATTCTCATTGCATTCACTGGGATAAATGGAAGGGCAAAGAAAATTAAATCCGCAGCAGAGCAGAGAGTCAAGGCTGGGCATTTTGAGGAGGAAGAGTAAGATAAGAAAAGGAAGGATGAGGACAAAAGGGAAATACGGGAGGGTCAGCAGAACTGTCCAGACCAAAATTTCCATTAAACCTTGAAGTCAAATCTCCCCAATTCCATTCAGCACAATGCCTGAGTAGGCATTAGCAATATTTATTCTGCATCTTCAAACGCTCTAACACACAACCCTGGTTGAACATACACCCAATGAAAATGGAGCATCTTTAAACATCAATTGTCACTTATTATGGAGCAATCAGCCTTTGTAGAAATAAAGTGCAGCCATCTCAGTGATGTCGAGATGAAGTACACAAATTCTCAGCTGAATTCTTGGTGCTAGATTGTAATCTGCCTTTACTATAAGCCCGGTGATTGCCCAAGTCACTGCGTGAAGCCATCTACGGTTTCTTACTTGGCAGGTAGCTAAATAAGATCATGAATTGCCCAGACTGGGAGAAGGACTGTGCGTCAGCTAGACCACCCAGCCACAGGAAGGAGCACGCCACAAATTAACTCACATCCTATATAAAAAATAAGGCCTACGCTGTCACCCCCGGCAAAAGCCTGCAAGCAAAAGCTCCCCAAAAAGAGGTGTTCTGGGAAATTAATTAGTTAATTAATTATTATTAATAATACAAAGCCCAAAACTATCTTGATAAGATCTAAAGGCACATAAAACGTGCTAAGGATCAATACAATAGTTTTTGAGAAATCACGTAAATACAATCGACCTGCAGCGAACGCAAATGCGGGGACGATGATTTCATAATATTAATGAAACCTAGTTTCTCTGATATAATAATAATTTCAAGTCAATAACTGAAGACCTGTGAATGCTAGAGGGAGCGCAGAGACAGACAGATGGGCAGACAGGTGAAAGCACTCATAGAGCGACACGTGCAAAAGCACTAAATCATGAGACAAGAATTTTACATGGCAGTAGATCTAATCAAGATGGAGAACTGAATTGATTTTGTATCATAAATAATAAATTAACTAATAATTATGTTAACATATGACCATGAAAATTCCATTCTTTGACATGCGCTGCATACCCATTTCTGACAAGAAATCCAGAACAACAACGAAACACCCCTCACCAAGCATCTGAAGCCCACAAGCCCCTCATGATTCATATCAATCAATAATATTGAGTATTGATCACTCAGAGTAAATTAGCATGCTGAATGATTGTATGACATTTGTTAGACATTTTTGCATGAACTTAACATCACCCCAGCAGTGATACTTCTAGCAGTTAGATTGCAGCATGACAAATCTGTTGCTTATGCAACGTTTTTGTGTATCCCGTACGCAATTTGGTTTTAATGAGCTCAATCCCTAATTAGGGGCCAAATGAAAATCCCATTTGGCCAGATAGTAGAGCAACTGTCCAATATCCAAATGAGTATTAATGTGACGGGTTCTTTCCCAGAGCAACAGTCTTCAAATTAAAAGAAGCTCCAGAAATCCATGTCGCAGAGTGTCCCGTACACAATGTTGATAATTTAAGCCAAGGCTATTCAACATGAATATGAAACCTTCACCAAGGAGGTAACAATATTTTTGAATTCCATTGTTCAATTGGGCTAATTAGCCTAAAGCAGGGCTATTTAACATTATCCAGAAAGGGCCGGTGTGGGTGCAGGCTTACATTCCAACCAAGCACTTACACACCTGATACCACTAATCAACCCCAGGAGTCTTTAACCCTTTCATTACCATTGTCACATTTCCGCGACAGCGCCGATCCCGCATCACTTACCATTGTCGCTATTTTGCGCCTAGAGAAAGTCCCTCACAAAAACTGTCAAAGCTCCGCAACAAAACACCCCTTTGGACGAGTCTGGTACCGCACAACACGTCAGTGATGTCATCAGGCTTCCCGTAGTTCCCAATCCTCCGGTTATGCACAGTTTTATTTTATTTTATACAGGTTATTGCAGGCAGTGCGTGTTGCAGCATGTGTATCTCCGTTTGTACACAAATGCACGTGTATCTCCCTTTGTACATAAATCCCATAGAGGAGAAATCGTCTTGTCTTGACAAACCGAAATACGGTTTTTATCCTCATTTTCTGTTTTTACTTTTGGAAAAACTAAGCAAAGATATGTGTCAATGGAAAGGTAAATGTATTTTGGACATGTTTTCTGTACATAAAATTGTCCATTTCTGGCGTTTTTAGTTCGAAAAAGGGGGTGAAAATCCACATGCAGACTGATTAGTGGAATCAGGTGTGTAAGTGCATCGGCCCTTGCAGGATAATGCTAAATAGCCCTGCTTTAAGCTAATAAGCCCAATTCAACAATGGAATTCAAAAATATTGTTACCTCCTAGGTGAAGGTTTCATAGGCCAACCCAACTGACAGAAAACTCTGCTGACATTGTTTGTCAGTGTCACATACGCAAGGAGTTGAATACCGTGAAATGGCCTTTCATGGTTTTCTCAGCCATTATGCTTTGACATCACATATTGTCTCTTGGCGACCTGGTAGTTCAGAAAACATACCAGAGCTCCTGAGTGCGAATTTCGACTAGGAGAAGCATACGAGAACACTTTTCCTACTGGGACTAGGGACTTTGATTTTTTTTTTTTTTTTTTTTTTTTAATCCAGGGGAGTTCCATTGAGAAAGACAGGATGGACAGTAACAAGCATAAAGCCCCTGGAGTGGATTGGGGTTAAGGGCCTTGCTCAACAAGGACCCATGGCCGAGCTTTCACCAACTTTGTTTCTCTAGATCAGGGGTTCCCAAACTCGGTCCTGGGGCCTCCCTGTGTACGCTGGTTTTTGCCCCACCTTGGTTTGCAATCATAGGATTTTAACAAGCTGTTAATTTGTCTTAATTAGGTGAATTTTTGTTCAGAGCAGCAATTTATCCTCTCTTGACCGACAGTATTTTGAAAGATATGCATACAAACAGTGAGGAATAGATTCCGCATCCACATTGCAATATATGAGTAACAACTGCATAAAAAGATGGAAAAAATGTACCCAATCAAAGGGAAAAAAATCAATGGGTTCCTAATTGGTGAAACTGTGGGTACATGGTTGCAAAAACTAACAATTTACTAAACAAGCAAATGACAGAGTCAAACCTGTTTTATGTTATGTTTTTGTGATTGAGTGCAAGCACATTATTTTGAAAGAACTCTAATCACCTGTCTTCGGCAACCTAATTTGGAGGTTACTGATTTTCTCAGTGCCTGATTTGATCTGTTTAAAAATGTTATTACCTGAAATTGCTTGCCACACAGGAAAAAAAACTTTATATGCAAGGGTCTTTTATTCAGTCTTTTATTCTTCGTGGCACAAATGGATATCTCTATTAAAATTTGGCTTAAAACAGCAAATAACATATTTAAACACAAAATGCACCCAATTTGGACAAATTAACAGCTTGTTAAAGTCCTATGACGGCAATTATGATTGGGACAAAAACCAGCACACACAGGGAGGCCCCAGAGCCGGGTTTGGGAACGCCTGCTCTAGATGCAAGTCAGAATCCAAACCCTATTTGGGGCACAAACCAGCAACTCCAGTTACCAGTCAAACAACCTACTACCAGGCAACTCTACCACCCCAATAGGCATAATTGATGACTGTTTACAGCTATTAATTTTAAAAAACAATGGCCAACAGGGAAACTCCTAAACTCAACTGACCGATGGAGTAACTTCATCACTCAAACTCACTCAGTCACAGACTTCCGCAGTTAATGGGCTGGCCCCCACTCTGCAGCAGTCCAGCCAAAAATCCAAACTTCCTCAGGATTCCGTCTCCCACCACAGAATTTTTTCAACAGAGATTGCAATAGAGAGGTACAATAAGATTGTTCTCGTGCTTCTATGCATTTAAAAAGATGCATCTAAAGTGGAAAACTTCTTCAGCACACAGAATGCAGCCTACAAATGATTTTCATATTTGTACAAAAAAGACAAACGTACAGCAGGCTTGGCAAAAACATTCAGGCATTTGTAGCTTTATAAGCAGTTAAAGGGACATTACCGTGGCTGAGTATGTGCAGTAAACCAGGAAAAAATTGGTAATTTTTTAAGTTTGTCACAGGTGGAAATCACCAATTTAACATAACACAGCGGTAAATCTGCTAATTATGTTCTCATTCCAACAATTAATTTTGTACTTTTGAGCATTCATAGTATATTATGTTTCAGTTTTTTAACAACCATTTTGCGAGCACAAACTTTGAGACGTTTGTTTGCATACTGCTTTGTTTAGCCACGGAAACTACAACCCCAATTCCAAAAAAGTTGGGATGCTGTGTAAATTGTAAATAAAAACAATGCAATGATTTGCAGATATCATAAACCCACATTTTATTCACAATAGAACATAGACAACATATCAGATGTTGAAAGTGAGACATTTTACCATTTCATGAAAAATGTTAGCTCGTTTTGAATTAACCTCTCTTAACCCTCTATTAACCACCGTAGCATATCTGCTACATAAAGTGAAAGGGTTAACAGCCTGGACACCCTGCTGGTTTTGTTTCTTATTGCCAAATAAACATTTGAGAATAACTTGAATAGTCCGTCAGTTTAATGTTTCCATTCGTATTATTACCCAATGAAGCAGATCTGCTACGTTTTGGAAAGGTGGGCCAAAGGGTCGAATTTTTTTTTTTTTTACTATTTTTCCAAATATAGCCCATAATCAACATATTTGCCTAAGGAAATGATTTTTACACAGTTGGAAAGGTACTTGGTTAACAGAGGGTTAAAGTTCATTCTTAGGCCACGTGGATATCTCCACTTCCTTATTTAGATATTATTAATGATGTTACGCTGTATCAGCCTTTCCATGCCACAATCTTTGTAAAACAGCGTGATTATTTTTGGCCTCTGGCCTTATAAAACATCTGTATCTGCGAATAAAATGTCAGTTTATGAGATTTGCAAATCATTGCATTCTGTTTTTATTTACATTTTACGCAGCATCCCAACTTTTTGGGAATTGGGGTTGTAGAATGAAACGTACCCTTGTGACATCTCAACTAATTTCACAGTCTATAATACTGGCTTACACAAAGTATGTTTGAAAATAAACAAAAGGGTAGCTAAAACATAAAAAATTGCAGGTATTCAAAGACATTATTCTCAGTTATATTGCGAGAGATCAAAGTCACATGCTAATCCCAATATCGCGGAGAGCTCAGTGATCTCTCTGACACCTGCTGAGCATCTGCCGCATATCCTCGGCCATGACAGTGCCCCTTTAAAGTCTGAAACACAATGAACCATAAGATAATATAAATGGGTCATTCCATGTCAGCTCACCTCAAGGTCCTCAGGTGAGCCTGTCAAAATGAAGTGAAAAAACTATATACACAGATCAGCCACAAGATTAAAACCACCTGTCTAATAGTGAAGGTCCCCCTTGTGCTGCCAAAACAACTCCATCAAACTGATGTCACTTGAATTCCCAAACTCAGGGTTATGCTGCAGAACATTTCCCAGAGTATCACACTCCTTCCAAGAGCTTGTCTTCTTCCCACAGCGCATCCTGATGCCATCTATTCCCACGTAAATGATGCTCGCATACCCCGCTGAAGCACATGATGTTCAAGAACATAAAACTCACTGGACCAGGCGACCTTCTTCAACTGCTCCAAGATCCACTTCTGAAGCTCAGGTGCCCACTGGGGGGCACTTTTAGTGGTGGACCAGGGTTATAGTGGGCACTTTGACTGGTCTGCAAGCTATAAAGTGTAATGCACAGCAGGGTATGATGCACTGTGTGTTCTGACACATTCCTTACGTAAATATTATTGAAATTCTCAGCGACTTGTGGCACAGCTGCCCTTCTGTCAGTTTGGACCAGATGGGATAGCCTTTATAGCCCCTATGCATCAATGAGCCTTGGGCACCCAAAATCCCATGGCCAGTTCATAGTTTGTCCCTCCTTGGACCACTGTCATTAGGTACTCACATCTACATGTACGGAACATCCCGGAAGCCTGGCCACTTCAGAGATGCACTAACCCACTCATCAGGCCATGATGATTTGGCCCTTGCGAAAGTCCTTCAGCTCCCATTTCTCCCACATCCAACACGTTGAATACGAGAACCGATTGTTTGCTTACCGTAGATGATCTGTCTGCAGACCATTTGTCGTTGTAATGAGACAATCCATACTGTTTGCTGCTTCTGTGAGTGGTTTTAATGTTTTGGCTCATTGGCATATGTTAATCTCTATCAGAATAAAGACATTAATTTTTTACGTTTTGCAGCATTGGGTAGCAGACTCCCTCCAGCAGTTGTAAGAGCAAATTTGCACTATTGCCCAATTTATTAGCCTATGAATCAGTGATGGAGCTGTATAGGAACTTCAATCAACCAAAGTGGATTATTTTATAAAGACCTTTTCAAACTTTAGCATCAAATTCAATAAGTAGTGCTTAGTTTTTTACTTCTAGCTTCCTAAAAACAGTTTATTGGCTAAAATCACCCTAAAATGACACTTAACCTTGCCTCTTTGGAAATTGTCTCATTTGTCACCACCAATTTAAAGTAAATCTGCATGGTTGACTGATTATTATAGCTAGCAAAAGCTGGACTGCAAAACACTTTCAAAATCCCTTCAAACACAAAGCTCAAAATGTCCACAAGATTTTCCCAGTAAATCTTGGGGTCACTGATTGTAGCGAATTTTCAGCACATAATTTGCGCGTGCGTTTGCGCATGCATATGTCATGAGCGTACCTCTTTAAATCTATCACGATTCAAGTGATCATGCAGCCCTAGAATGACGCAAATTTCAATTGGCCTGCCATATTACCATATTCTTCCATCTAGGGGTGTATTTTGATAACCCAAACACAGTCGACAAACAAGCGCCATCAGTATCACAGATCAAAACTGGGCATGTCTAACAGCATCCCAATAAATTTGTGACAGGAGGCAATAGCGTGGATGTAGCGGCGTGGTGCTGTAGTCAAAAGGGGTGGACAAAGATTAATTGATTACCTGTGGTGGCGGATGGGGTTTGGTTCTTTTAAGGCCAGTCAGATTGGCTGCAGCCATTCAATTTAAAACCAACATGTTAATGGCATTGCAAATCAACAAGTTGGTCAAGTAAGCAAGCACTTAACTTGCGTTACTGCCCCCTCCCTTGGTTCTCAGAGAACCGCGCTCCAATGTAGTGACAAGTGGAGCCGTATGGGCTGGATAAAGGTCGACTCACCAGGAAATACATTTTGTATGAAAAGATGTGGGTTATTTAAACCGTATACAAAACAGCGCTCATAGTATTAAAACAAGGGCAAGACTGAAGTTGATAATTCATATTTCCCCTACACAAAGAAAATATTGACATACAAAAATACTCCTTCACCCTCCCTTTCCCATTTGACCCCACAACAATTTTGAATATTTTAAGGGTACATAACGTAAACAATAATGGCAAGGCAATTGTATGCGTTTACTTGCAAACAGCTCTGCTGGCTTCGATTCAACCCCATGAAACTGCGTCAGAGCAACGGTGTTTGCATTAAAAACTGGTCTCGATGAGTCAAAGCGCAAATGAGGGCAATTGCCCAGCGCATTCATTAACACACCCTCTACTGCGCAGTTCAACCCATGGTGTCACAAACACACTTATGGCAGAGCAAGCAAATTCGAACTAAACTGGGCAAAGGCAATAAATACGTTGCTTGCGACGGACAAAATTGTGAATAACATTACCGCCACATGCATTTTTGTTTGTGAAGGCACAAAAATAGTGCCCTCAGACTTAGTTACTGAGTGAATCAATCATTGAATTACCATTCAGGCACAGTAAACAGGAACCGGTTGAGAATGACTGTTCGTCAAAAGGTGAAGATTCTGGCAAATCTAATGCAACTCAGTCAGCACATCACTGATGTCCAATTTATGCTTAGATGAATGAACAAGACCGGCCCTGCTCTCTTTGCTTACATACAACGGCCAAACACGTCTTACACATAAAAACCTGCTAGGGAAAGGTTTGAGCCCGCATGAACTGCAGATCAACACCAGTTACACAAAGCCAGCTAAACTGAATTTTCCCTGCATAAGCAACACTCCCAAATGGCGCAACAAAACTCCTTCAAACATTCATGAAAAATTAATATCAGTGGACATACAATCTTTAGAGCAATAAATTATATTAACCACCAAAGCTCATCCCCATCCATTTCAGACACCAAACCCCAGCAATTTTCCCTATCCACTAATGTTTATAATGACTGAAATCTGAGCGAAGCCCAGCATGGGACACCCAATGAAAAGCAATTCTCTTGCCACCATCTTGGAACACAAATGGAAACAGGTCCAAAAACACCATGCAAAACTGGGACAGCCACATATTCTACCCTTTAATCACACAATGAAATAACAGAAGCCAGTCCACGCCCCCCCAGACAACATTTTTAATGCATCACCAGTCACAAGATCCAAACGAATCCTACCAGCATAGTCATAGTCCTAAACCCTTTGTTGCATAGTGGTTACTGAAGTAACCAAACCCGCCCACCATCCTTCATGGCGAAAGACAAAAAGAGTCATGTACAAAGGGTTAATTTCAGTCAATGACCACAAAATGAAAAATACTGACATATAAAAAAATTAGATCAAGCATGCAAACAAATAGCCCAGTGATCACAGAGAGGATGTGAAAGCATAGGGTTTTCCTGGCACCATCAGAGGCAGGCTACTTCCTGTAACAGACAGGTAATTAGTTCTGATTGGGTTTTTTGTGGCCACTACAGTATGGAAGTTCTCTTCTCCCAGGAGACGGCACGAGGGAGGATATGTCTGCTTCCTATTGAAATCTTAATCTGATTACTGCCTCCAGGCCCACCAAGCACTCCGGCAAAATGGCTGAGGAACAGTGGGGAGAGCTACTGGGTGAATGCAGGAGAACAGGCATAAACAGACATGCCCACTTTACATGCACAGCAGGCAACAAACAAGACCTGAACTGAAGGCACTGCTTCATGTTTTGATTTCGAATTGCATGACTGATCAGTGTTGCGGACTGAAAGCACTGCTTCGTGTTTTGATTTTGTATTGCATGACTAATCAAGTGTTGCAGACTGAAAGCACGTTGCTTCATGTTTTGATTTTGTAATACATGACTGATCAGTGTTGCAGACTGAAAGCATTGCTTTGTGTTTTGATTTAATATTGCATGACTGATCAGTGTTGCAGACTGAAAGCACTGTTTTGTTCTTGTATAGCATGACTGATCAGTGTTGCAGACTGAAAGCACTGCTTCATGTTTTGATTTTGTATTGCATGACAGATCAGCATTACAGACTGAAAGCACTGCTTCATGTTTTGATTTTGTATTGCATGACTGATCAGTGTTGCAGACTGAAAGCACAGTGCTTCATGTTTTGATTTTGTATTGCATGACTGATCAGTGTTGCAGATTGAAAGCACTGCTTCGTGTTATGATTTTGTATTGCAGGACTGATCAGCGTTGCAGACTGAAGGCACAGCTTCGTGTTTTGATTTCATATTGCATGACTGATCAGTGTTGCAGAATGAAAGCATTGCTTTGTGTTTTGATTTAATATTGTATGACTGATCAGTGTTGCAGACTGAAAGCACTGCTTCGCCTTTTTGTTCTTGTATAGCATGACTGATCAGTGTTGCAGACTGAAAGCATGGCGCTTCATGTTTTGATTTTGT
The DNA here is from genome assembly GCA_029692085.1 of Gymnothorax javanicus. Classification (NCBI taxonomy): domain Eukaryota; kingdom Metazoa; phylum Chordata; class Actinopteri; order Anguilliformes; family Muraenidae; genus Gymnothorax; species Gymnothorax javanicus. Next base: position 23,140,235 of record CM056206.1, on the reverse strand, counting down.
ATTACATGACTGATCAGTGTTGCAGACTGAAAGTACTGCTTCGTGCTTTGATTTCATACTGCATGACTGATCAGTGTTGCAGACGGAAAGCACTCCTTCATGTTTTGATTTTGTATTGTATGACTAATCAGTGTTGCAGACTGAATGCACTGCTTCATGTTTTGATTTTGTATTGCAGGACTGATCAGCGTTGCGGACTGAAAGCACTGCTTCATGTTTTGATTTTGTATTGCATGACTGATCAGTGTTGCAGACTGAAAGCACTGCTTCATGTTTTGTTCTTGTATCGCATGACTGATCAATGTTGCAGACTGAAAGCACGGTGCTTCATGTTTTGACTTTGTGTTACATGGCTGATCAGTGTTGCAGACTGAAAGCACTGCTTCAAGTTTTGATTTTGTATTACATGACTGATCAGTGTTGCAGACTGAAAGCACTGCTTCGTGTTTTAATTTCATATTGCATGACTGATCAGTGTTGCAGACTAAAAGCACTGCTTCATGTTTTGATTTTGTATTGCATGACCGATCAGTGCTGCAGACTGAAGGCACTGCTTTGTGTTTTGATTTTGTATTGCATGACTAATCAGTGCTGCAGACTGAAAGCACGGTGCTTCATGTTTTGATTTTGTATTACATGACTGATCAGTGTTGCAGACTGAAAGCACTGCTTCGTGTTTTGATTTCATATTGCATGACTGATCAGTGTTGCAGACTGAAAGCACTGCTCATGTTTTGATTTTATATTGCATGACTGATCAGTGTTGGACTACTATCATGAACCAAATAGTGGGGAATAAAAGCAATTTTCGAAACTAGACAGTCTGTCGCCCGCAGGTCGACATGTAGCCCTAGGCGCCCTATAGCAATCACTCCCAAAATCGATAGGCTTCATGACCTTACTACACTCAAGGCAGATGCCAAATATGAAATAAAGCCATAAAGAACTGCGACCTGTAGAGCGCTCATAAGAAATCTCTGAGGATGCGGCAGTGGCAGACGCAGCGTAACGATCACTGATCCATAGTATCCCCACCTCGTCATCCGGGGATGCAATTAAAATGACTGCATTCATTCATTATTCTGGATGGTTTGTCCCCCTTGTGATGTTAGAAAGGATAGATTTTGAAATGACTACTAAATGGCTAATTGGCTGTGTACCTAGTGGCATTTATGTCAAATCAAGAGAGGCTTCCCAGCTGCACACTTTGGATTTGCTTCAAAAGTTATGTAAATAATGTCATTCTACCAAATATCTCATGCAAAATTTTTGTCTCGTTTCTTCTTTAGTCTGAGATAAATGGAGACTAAAAAAAGGCTTTGTGGCCCTAATAAATGAGTGTTGCTAAAAAATTGCAGTGTTCCAGAAGTCCTTACTTTAAACTACTCATGCTACATACTTGAAATTTGATGTCTTTAACTTCACTCAAATAGTTGGCTTTAGTTAAATCGTAGAACTGTTTTTTTTTTTAACAAAATATCCGTTTGTAGTAAAACAGGCCCAGTTCAATACTGTTATATAGTTCATAATTTTTAGGGGTAACTTTGTCATACCTGGCCAATATGTTAAATTTTTTTTTTTCATTTTTAATACCTCCTAAATCAGAAATTTTGTTTTGCTTCAGACAAGTACTAGTTGCTGAGAAAATGCCAAAAAGTGTACTATAATTTTAAAAATCTGATAAAGTTCAGTGTGACAATATAACGGGCTCAAAAGCATGAAAAAAATTTTGCCTACAGTTTTCAGCGAGCCATAACTTAGCAAATATTCAACTGTGGACCAACCACTTTAGAAACTCAAGAATAGTTCTGAAGTAATGACATGGAACTTAGGAACTTTAGCTTCACTTTATTACAACAGTCAGGACGCCTTTTTTCAAGCCTCCATATCACAGAAACTAAAGAAGATATAGACCAAAAAAATTTTTGCACACTAGATGCTGGATACCATGACATTATTTACATAAAGTATGAAACAAATCCAAGGTGGTCAGTTGGGGAAATTTTCACAGATCTGTTGATTTGACAAGGAATTACTCAAATGCCTGATCTATTAAGTGACTCTAAACAAATTTTACGTCCCAATTTTCACACATCGCGCACAACACTCCAACATTCGACAACAGTCGAGTAAATTTCCCAAATTCAAGAGAGCATCAATTGTCCATACCTGTCCACTCATCCAAACATCCTGATATAGCTGTCCTCTAACCAATGTAGCGCTGCGCATTTTAGGACACAACAGAATACTGAGTGCCTGTTCAAAGTGCTTGAAATATGCTCCACTCCCTTTTCGTAAAACTGTAATGATGATTTCTGCTTATGAAACGAAGTGTCCCATAGGCATTAGCACAGAAATTAGTCCACAACAGTAGTTCTAAAACTCAGTTCTGGGGTCCCCCTCTGAATGCTGATTTTCATTCCTACCACAATTGCAACTTTAAGATTTTAACATGTCGTTGATTGGTCTTAATTAGGTGTATTTATGTTGAGAGCAGTTCTTTATCCTCTTGAGCCACAATTTGAATTTCCTATACATGCCATGAAGGAGAAAAATTTCATACCCACATTGTGACACATTGCAAAAACACTGCGTAAAAAACTGCTGAGGAAAAAATCATTTAACCGCAAATGTGATCAAAATAAACAATGAATATGCTCCTTATTGGCAAAACTGGACACTTGGTTGTGAAAACAATTTATTAGGCAAACAAATAATCAAGCCACACCTGCGTTGAGTCATCTTTGTTATTAAGTTGAGGCAAATTATTCTGAAAGAACTCTAAACACCTGTGTTAAGCAACCTAATTTGGAGCTTACTGATTTGTTTGGTGTCCAGTTTGACTTGCTTAAAAATAGTTTTTACCTGAAATTCCCAACAATACAGAAAAATAAACACCATATGTTCAAGAGTCTAATTTTTTTATAAGACACATTGATATTCCCATAAAAATGCGGCTTACAACGGTGAATGATCAATTTAAATTTGAAATGCAGCCAATTACGACTACTAAACAGCTTATTAAAATCCTACTGTTGTAACCGAGATTGGGGAAAAGAAATAGCAAACGGGGGGCGGACCGAGTTTGAAAGCCACAAGTCCATGGAGTCTATACAAGATTCGTTAAGCTTTTCAACACCTATCATCTTCAAAGTCCATACTTTCCATTATAACCTACCTTTCCATATTATCAACAATAAGGCAGAACACTACGGCAAAATAAGCGAGTTATCGTTTCTGTTCCATATAAAGACAGAGCTATATGCAAATAACAAAGGAAGCTGCGATGAGCGCATGTGGCAGGCTGTACCTGGCAAGCAGGTTTCAATAAGTTTCAAAAGCCATCCTCGGATCTAAACAGTAAGCAAGCCATCAAATCACTTCCTTTACGTGGGACACCTTTCTATATACAGCTTTAGTTCCGCATGCAAACTACATTAAGCTACCTCTGTATACCTAAATGTTTAAGCCGCAAATTCTTCACTTTTAAGTACGGGCATAAAATCGTTACATTTTTTCCTTTAAAAAGAACTGACCAGACACCAGAATTATAGCCAATCTTTTCAACGTAAAGACCTTTTCACTACAGTGAAATGCTTTAAAAAATATTTTAAAAACGAAAACAAGAACGAAACTTTGCTTGCTCAGTATAAATTTCAACTGGACGGGCGAACTAGGGCAACTCGGTCGCAATTCCTTTTCCTGTGAGCGAAAAAGCAACAAGCTGTCGGTACTCACTTACCTCTCAATAACTTTGATGACGAACAGACGGAGAGTAGAACAATTCAAGTATGTTCTACGACTGTAATACAAATTAATCAACAGTATTGTAGTCTGACATCCACGCATTCAGTATTTTATCCCCAAAAAAAGATCATTCGAATGTTGGCGTTCACCTCGAGCGGGTCCCCCAGCGACAGCAAAGGGACAATACGGTATTAATTACACAGAGGAATACGATTGAAACGGTTTCGACTAACAATGACATCATGAAGAGTATGTTACCGTAATCTCTCTAGTAGGTAAAAGTAAAAATGCAAAACAGACTATGGAGAGCAAGGTGCCAAAACTAGAACAAGACCCATTTACACGAGACTCGCACCAAAACGAGAGGGGGAGAAAAACATATTCCGTTTTAAGAACAGCTTGCTCTATTTTTCTATGAAGTAGGCTACACGTCAGGTAAAGTAGCGTTAATTACAAATGCAATCTGGTCCACAGATCATTTCCAGAGATATTTGCCGCGTGTCTTACACAAGTCTTCACCCTTCATGTCATATGACATCGAACGAATATGTTTACACTTCTGATAGATGAAGGCCTCTGTGCTACAGCCCTACAGTATCTGCTGTACATTATTAATATGCTGCATATTTCAACAAATACAGAGCTTTGTCAGTTGAGAGATGAGATGACAAACAAACATATTTCGTACACATATAGATGCTTCCTAGCAGAAACACAAAATATGCTGAAGCCTACATACTTCTGCAGCAGGAGCAGGAAAAGCTACATGTCAAGTTCACCGTGAGACAACCAATCAGCGCCAACATTCACTCAATATGTAAATCTGTTAATCTTATTCACCAATCAACATAGTCAACGAGGTGGGAAGACACTAACCATTACTTTTTCCCCACATTTTCCAAATTAAAAGCCAGCCCAGAGGAATCACAATGACACAAGAACAACAAGCAGACAAGGACAAAAAGAGGACATTGTATACAAGCCAATGAGAATTCGGATTGCGATAGAAAATGTGGTTTATAATAACATGACTTTGCCAATTCACTTAAAAATATCATGACCTCACCTTCAACTTTGTAAGAACCATCAATATTTCAAAGGCCTGTACTACTGTACTTTTTTTGTGCAGCTTTTGGTTTCTAATAATTAGGGGAGAGCCGCCTTGAATGTAACGCGTCACGGTTGTAATGTGCACGTTTTCTCTTGATTGGTCAATGCGGTTGTGATGTCATCACGTCAGCATGTGACGAGTACCGTAATACACGTGCCCGGGAAGTTGCAATTCTTTTCATCCATGCTGCAGGGAGATATCGGCAGAGAAGTTGGTTTTCCACAAGTAAGTAAAAATTCACTCCCACAGTATTTTTTGACTACAGATTTTTTTCTTTAATGTTACAGAGCTAAAATCCGCTTGGGTGTCTGTATGCATATGTTCGTCACTAGTTTGCATCATTTTAACACATTATGATTGTTAGGTCCGTTCTGTAAACAACGCCAAATGAACGGTGTGCTGAGCGACGCAGTTGTAACACATTACATTTGAGACAACGGCAGACATTTGCAAGCACAGCTCGAATAATTTTGCTCTTTGTTTGCTTTTTTGTTTGTTTTACAGAATGTCCCCACAAAAATGCACATTTTAAAAAATGCACTCTATGCTGAATGGCACATATTATGCTCTTTGCACTGAGATGTAGGCTTAGTCCTACCTTGAAATTTAATAAGCTAACCTATTTGGTTCTGTCAGTAGGCAAATGTTATTGTGGCCTATTTTGGATTTTTGCAATAAAACTGTTTTTCTATAGCATAGACTGTAAAAAAAAAAAAAAAAAAAAATTTGGGGTGTTGCTACATATTTGACCCTGCAGGGGTACCAGTGCAGGTATGAATGGGACTTGTACAAAACTCATGTGTCATATTTGCCAATATTCTGTGTTCAGTCAGCTGTCATTCAATTATATTCTAAATCAAATTAGGGTTGTATAACATTTTTACAACTCCATCAGTCAAAGTCGCTAACTTTGTATGCACAATCAGTGCATTTTCCTATCAAGGAACTCACACAAATGCTCCAACTGGTACATCTGATAAGTTTTAATAATATACAATATTTTTGATAGGACATTCTTATCATATTATTGGTGTTAAAGAAATGTTAAACAGTTGCCTGAATGAAATATAATTGATTTGACCTGAAAACAATGAGTTTAATGCTACTTTTTAGCAGTGTTACAATTGTAACTCCTGCAACAACTGCAACGCGCTTCAGTTGTAACATCGGACAGTCCGCTTTCAGTTATATTACTCAAGACCTGTTTTATCAATTGAAAAACTTTAAGGATTTTATGATAGCAGACGTGATGGTGCTTTGCCTGAAAATATTACATATGTAGGTAAAACAATCTCTTAGTAATAGAGTGAAAAGTGAAAAACGTTACAATTGTGGCAGCTCTCCCCTACCCCTTGTGCAATTAATGGCATATACTAGAGCTAGTTATTCAGCTACCATTTAATATATATTTCAAAATGCACAACAAAATCTTTTATGGTCATTCCTAATTCCCCAGTATGGTCCTGAAAATCAGTGACACTTTACAACATTCAAATGAACATCAACAGAAGAAACTGAGGCTATTTCTGAGGATAGCTTAAGTGCAATGCAAGGAGCAACAGAATTTTCTATTGATGCAAATGGAAAAAGGACAAGATTTGAAGTTTTGACACCGATCAATTTTTGTATCTATACTAGCCCCAAGCAAACAATCAGATTAAAAAATAAACCCAAATTTACAATAGCTGCAACCATGTATTCACATGCATCTACGTGTGTATGCATGCATTCACACACACCTTCGTGAACACTTGGTTTGTTTGTCTGTCGATAAAGTTTGGACGTGTTATGTGAATCCGTTTTGATGTTACTTGCCTTTTTGTTATGATCCACTCCCATTACCAGACTTCCTCTTTGCCAATAGACGCGAACAGATAATTGGCTCGTTCGACATGAGCCAGGCCAGTGCAGACCTGTGCCATGGTCTCATGCAATGGACAACGATAACCTCAAGAGATCGAGGCGGCTGCAGTTGCTCTCCACCAACTGCAAGGATCAAGGCATCATGGGAAACGGCAGGCTGTCCCCTGATCAAAATGCACATTGGCTTTTACTTTTGATGACAAACGTTTTATAAAAACCCTAATTTTCTGTGTAACTGTAATATGTACCGACAGATTGTATAGGCTAAGTCCCATGTTGCACAATGTTTAACCTCTTTACAAACAAATCATGTGCAGTTGATAATGATAAACGTGTGGCATTTTCAGCCAAACAGCTCTGTACTAAGTCTACAAGCTACAGGTGGGCAACAAATGAATCTAACAAGAAATACAATAGCCCTGTGACAACTCATATATTCTGTGAGAGGTGCTGGGAACTGCTCCTGACCAGCCTTTCAACCAAATCTCGTGCAAGTCTGTGAATCCATTTGGAAGGTTTTTTTTTTTTTTTGCAACAGGCCACTCCCACTGCTATGCAGGTTTAGTAAATTGTCATTTACACAAATGCTCGCCTTCAAACAGGCAACAGACTTGACCACCATGCCAACTGACTGACTGACAGAGCAAGCCATGGAGCTGCTGATCACAGCAAAAAAAACAGCTGCATGATGACAATAGGCTTGGGAAAGAGAGGCTTCTGCCACAAAGAGAACCTTCCAAATTGGTGATGTCATAACGGATCATCAGTTAGTCACAGAGCTGAACCAATCATGATGGTCTGCTACGGAGAGCAGTGTCATCAGCACAAACAGTGCGGCACATCTCCACAAGCACCGCGACTACATTGCCCAAGAGAAAGGCCAGTGTCTCTCCAGCAGTCTCATGAGAAACTACTGAGAGCTGGTTCTCCTTTCAGCCACTTCAAGCATTTTATTTGCAACGTGTTTCTCCCAGCAGGTGACTCCATATGACAACTTATCATAACAACTTTCATCCTAAAGTAGAAAAACACACTAACAGAAAGTCTGAATCAACAAAGTTAAAAATATCCAATTTGGATGATAATTACTTAAATAATGTTTGTATTCTCATATTCCTTCTATTCCTTATAAATTTAAACTTATATTTATGATACCAAATGCAATTTGCTTTCTATTTTAACATAATCTTCATTACTATGACTATTATCATTACAAGTACAACAATTGCTACTTCAAGCACTCAGAGAAAATTGCAAAACAAACTTGCCAAGAAACTTACAGATACTGTTTCAATCTTGATTCCATCACTCTCCTAAACACTAAATATTCAACTTACTTGTTTAATTAAGTATAAATAACTTGAGTACATAGCAAGTAAATTGAAAGGAGATGTCATCTGTAAATATTAATACACCCAGAAAAGTCCTTTTCCCCCCCCTCAAAAGGCAATATGAAGTTCAATACAGAAACGGTCGAGTGATGTGGAGTTCAGTAAAGTCAGATTGGAGTTAACAGATCAATTAAATTTTATTAAGAATACAGCAGATAAAATAAAAACTGCTGACAGAGTGCATTTCCAGGTCAGGGATTGGGGTAAAGTGGTAAACTAACAGATAGTTACGCACATCACTGCTTTTTAATGCTTCTCAGAAGCAGCAGTTTGATAGGACACTTCCACTGGTGAAAAGAGGGCACCAAAAATTAGATCAATAATTTCCAGATGCGCTCCAAAAGCATTCAATTTACTGTCCTCTACAAAGGAACAGACACAGAAATAGCTCAGTAGTAGTTCTCTCTTTTCAACACAGGGTAATTGATTAATGCAGGGTTATACACTAGCCATTAAAAAGGTTAAACTTGTTTGAAGTTTTGTTTTTTTTTTTTTAGCAAAAGCAAATTACAAGACATTTTCCAACTCAAATAAAAATGCAACAAATGTGTCATCTTTCATAAGTAAAAATTCTTAACACTCGAGAATTTCTATCCCCATCCTAAGCATTGCTTACCCTCTCAACCAACTGGCATGGCAGGTTCTCACACAGTCAACACATGAAGTGTACTTTAAAGAACATTCTGCAAATAAATGGCATCATGTATCTGGTTACAATCATAAATATAAGATAAAAGTATGCCTAAATTATTCATTAAGCTATTGAAAAAAATCTGTTATATTCATATTTACATTAACTACACTGAAATAAAAGGTAGTCAAAAGTTGCTAAATTCACAAACATTAAAAAAAACTGGCCCCCTATTCCACCACTTCATATGTTCTCCAACATAGCACTCCCAAAATCCAATCTCAGATTTCCCCGAAATCCCAGTCCCTGGTGTCAAAGTGTATCGAGTATCACTGCTTAGTTTCCAAAAACAACATTGTTGAGTGTCTTCCTTTTACTCATGCATTTTAAAATCTGGATAAACTTATAATACAATAAAGAGCACAGTAATGAGGTTGTTTGAATTGGGTAGGAAAAAAAAAAAAAAAAACCGTATGGACCAGCATGTTTTCATCCACCTGGGAGCTTGCTGAAATTGATAATGGATGATTTTTGGATTGCCACAATTCCTCAATAGACAAAAGTACATTCAGGCTTCCCAAATGTTCTTGAACATTACAACAACATATAGATGTCTTAAATGCAAACAAAAACAGGGACACTTTGGGGGTGAAAATAACAAAAATAAAGAAAAATGTCTTCAATCTTAAAGTCCTAACAACAGCCCAACAGGATAAAGCGAAAGATAATGGAGACAAAAATGCATTTCAAGTCGTTTCATCCTTACTCGTGGCTCCAAACGTGTCTGCATACAATTGCTGAGTGTATAACGTACAATGTGTCTTGAGGACAGAAATGCTGCTACCACTAAAATGTAAAACAAATATAAATATGGACATGTGTTTAAAAAAAAAAAAAAAAAAAAAAAAAATCCACTGGTAAGCTTTTAAAAATTCGAATGAGACCAACTTCTAAACAGCAGCAAATTACAGGCATGGGGCAGACAGGATAGGCTGCATTAATTTTGCAGCCCACATATAGACGATGATGTCGTTCATATATATTAGCATATATACTGTACATATAATACATTTCCAGACACTGCATCATGGAGGTGAAATGGTGCCTTTGTTCATTGCCTTTGTCAGAGTGTGGCTCCTTGTACTGGGTGCCGGGGACAGGAAATTACATCAGAGACTCCATTCCTGAAAGCAGGCAGAAGAAAAGAACAAGTGAAAAGAGTAAATACAAAGCGTAAAATGGGAGAAAAGCTACAGTAGATTACATTATACATTGTGGGCGCGTGTCAGAGAGTTCTTTGTTTTATTTTTTTCCCCCCCAGAATAAAACAAACCTTCCATTCTCACTCGCACTGATGTATATTTACAACACCAAATCAACTGCAGTGACTGGCATGGTCAGCTTCCAGCCATTTGCACTCATACCCCCTACTGCCAACCATTTTCCAATCAGACCTCATAAGAGCAAATTTATCCTGGCGCAAACAGAAGGCACATTACAGTACAACGTCATTGAACACACAAAAGCAGAGGCATGAGACAATTAGTAGGTCTCTGAGTGGTCGGTACATCTATTTATCTCCTATACATCATAGTCCTAAAAGAGGACAGGGCTCAGAAAAGCAGAATGAGATGACATCTGCTTTTGGAGAGATTTTATTTATTTTTATTTTGGTTAACCTTCGGTTTACCAGGAATAAATCCCATTGAGATACAAAATCTCCTTTTCACGGGAGTCCTGGCCAAGACAGCAGCAAAAAAGTTTCACACGGAAAACAGTAACAGACAATGACAAGCAAAAACTACAAGAACTAGAGGCACTCCGAGCGTGCAAACCTACGCCAAGGCAGCACAGTCAAAATCTTGCCAAGTGTACATGGCTCATAAGGAATTTAAGGTTTATCACATAGCTGCAGTACTGTTCCCATAACCCAGCTCATGACATATTTTTGATATTACCCTAGGGTAATATCACTTTTGCGAAAATCTCATTGGCTGAGAGCATGAGAGAAAAAGGAAAAAAGAAAGAAAGGGAAAAAAAAAATCACTGTGTTACGTCTCGCCGTTTATACTTAGCCAAACTGAATACCGAGTGTAACTCTGGTTGAATCGGTAAGGCTCAGCGCTGTAGCAGGCTAGTTAAGCGCCACTCACATCACTAAGTTCACGTTACTTAGCTAGGTAGTGTGCACGCAATACTTTTTCAAAACCATTATGTAACATTAGTTTGTTAGCTAGAGTGCTAACGTTAGCTAGCTACTCAGTTGACAGAATTCGCAAACCTTTGCTCATTCAGCCGTGAATGTCTGACTCAGAGACTGACTAAGCAGAGCGATGTAGTCAGCACAGTGCTAACATACAATGGGCGCTGACGAAAATTATATTTGCTTTCCATTAAATTACGCAATTCAGTTATGTGATAAACAGAATCATATGCTCTTAGTCACGTCATGAGAAACGTTATGAAACTCGAGTAAATTTTGCGTTTAAAAAGCACAATTTAATCAAGTCGTTTCATAACTCTCATATGACACACCCACTCCAGTAAGATCTTCCATATCTGCAACATAGGATTTCAAGATGGTTGCTGTGGTGGCCCTATTATTTGACCGATCGCGGTCAAAATCAATGGGATCCATCCCTGATGTAATAACAACCCACCCACAAAATTTCAGAGATATCCATTCATTACTTTTTGAGTTATCTTGTACACAGACAGACAGACACACCAACGTCAGCAAGAACATAACCTGCTTGGCGGTGGTAATAATACATTAACAGGTTTTAGCAGTAAAACATGTGCATGCGCTGGTTTAATAAGTCTTAATTCTGGTTTAAAAAAAACATGTAAACTTATGTGATGATCCAGTTTAAGGTAATTCTGTAGCGCAAACCAAGACGAGGGAGCAAAAACAGAAAAAGTTTGATTTCCAAAAAACAGATCGAGTTCAAGGAATGGCAAACATGATGACAAGGTTGAGACAAAATGATGAAGCAGGCAAAAAGCAGCACATGATGTTGAACAGATCAGAAACAATGTGGCTGACATCTATAAGTCTGCAAACGATTAGTGGGCCATTAATAAGGCTCTGGGACTCCAGCAAACCGCAGTGAGAGCCATTATCTACAAATGGAAAAAACATTTAAAGTGGTGAAACTTCCCAGGACTGGCACTCCTGACTTGAATCTAATCTAGATGCCCAAGTATGACCTTCAGCAGGCAGTTCATTCTCGAAAACCCTCCAATGAGGCCGAATTAAAACAATTCTGCACAGAAGAGTGGGCCAAATTTCCTCCACAGTGATGCGGAAGATTCATTGCCAGTTATTGCAAACGTGCAGTTGTTGCCGCCAGGGGAGGCACAACCGGTTATTGTGTTTCGGGGGACATGGGTCGTACAGGTTTTCAATAACTCTTTACCATCAGTAAATGAAATTAACTTCTAAAATATTGCATTGTGTTTTCTCACGTTATCTTTGTCTCATATAAAAATTTGAGGGATGATCTAAAGCATTTAAAAATGACAAATAGACAAATACATGAGAAATCAGGAAGGGGACAAATACTTTTTCACAGCACTGTAGCCACTACTGCAGCCTACTGCTATAGGGTCCCCAAATTAAAAGAAAAACAACACCAAGACAATTACTTACCTTTGCAAAGCCAAATTGAAACCCACCACAGCTAATTAGTCTTGTGCAAATTAATTGGATAAAGGAGCTTGTCAACTGAATGAGCTGAATGGAGTGCAAATAGCCGTGCCAAGTGATGGACGTTTTACATAACCACCTCAACGATCACTATAGTACCTTTTAGCCATGTGTCATTAATTTCCTTGACTTGTATGACGCACCTAATGTGATTGCATCATCAATGCAGTACTGTAACCGTGTTGGACTGGCCTGCTAATTCACCTGACCTCAATCCCATTGAGAGTCTCTGGTCCATCATCAAGTCAAGGCTGCAGCAAAAGGATTGCACCACAAAAGCCGAAGTCATTGATGCAGTTGTCCAGGTGGGCATCAGGACAAAGAAATCAAGGCAACCTGCAAAAACCTGCTCAGCTCCATGCCAAAACAGGTGGAACAGCATATCAAGAGCCGTGGAGGGGACAGCTTGTACTGAGTGCTGAATATAGATGCTATTAAAGGAATAAAAAGCCAGAAAACCTTTGTTGTTTGGTTTTTACCTCTCCAGCCTGCTTTATCAAATTAATTTGCACAGGACTGTACAAACGACAGTTCAAAAAAAAAAAAAAAAGAAGAAGAAAAAAAAAAAAAAAGACTGCTCGGGAATAATATCTAGCGCCGATTCCCGCTTTCATCGTCAATCAGAACAAGGCCTGGTACACTCTGCACAGCAGTTATATTTAGAAGCCTAATGCACTCTGTTCAGCAGTTACAAAAAGGGGAAAAAATAATTAAACTGAAAAAACTACAAGCTCATAAAATCTATACAGTAGTGCAGGTAAGCAGTGCTCACCACCATCTGTGTGCCTCTCTGCTCCCCACATTTTCCTCGTGATTTCCATCACATGGTCCTGCTGTACTCGATCCCACTCTTGGAGGAGATGCCCGACCAGGGAAGGAGGCTCCGCAGCAGGCTCTGGGCCTGCCGGTATATGCGCTGTGGGATGGAGCACGGGCTAAGGCTGGCCAGGGTGGAGCCGATGTGCTGGATATAGTCAGTGGGGAAAGGAGTCAAGGGCCAGAGTTCACACGAGGACAGCACAGAGCACACGACAATGGGAAGGACATGCATTCTGAAACCTAGCGGTGAAGAGTTCCATTCACAGACAGGGCTGCACTGTCGTACGTAGTATGCGGTTATCCAAAACTGCCACAACACAGTAGAATTCAACACAAAGCGTTGATGGCTTGCCTCCTCTTTGCCATAGCTTCATACGCCCTGAAAGTCTATCTTTGGACTTTACCCGGCCTTCCCCAATGATCTCATGTCCTCCAAAATCAAATCAATTCAGCTATCCTGGCAGCAACAGAGAAGCAGGTCACGACATGAGCCCACCAGACCTCAGGTCCAAGTGAGCTAAAAATATACACATATTGGCCCAAGAACGACCTGTAAGGCACCAGAGAGACGCGTTGTAAAGGCATAAATTCCAACTACATGAAAAAAAACAAACTTACTCCAATAGTAATCTAGCCTGGACACAAGACATGATTGAGGGACAGACGGATGGATGGAAGTATGAAAAGGCACATCTGCACGAAAGGATGTGAAATTATATTGAATTTTGTTGAGAAATTGAATGGTTTTAGAGTTCTGTCCTGGAAAAGGAGGAGATGGCCGATATCTGGCCTGGAAACAACATTGGGGGTGCAGATGGACAGACAGGAAGACAGACGGAAGTATGACAAAGCACATCTACATAATGAGACGCATCCTTCGAATCAACAAGACAGACTGCTAATAGTAGAAAAGATTTTTTTGCTCGTGACAGTCAGTACAAACTCGTTTAAATTGGAACACTCATCCATAATCTTAACAACACGTGCTCCACAGCCAGTCTGGAAAAGACAAAGGATATAAGATGGTCCAGGGCGGGTGTCCGCCGTTGATGTAGAGAACGTATGTGAAGCCATCCTTGAGCACGCCCCTGATGGAATAGTAATAGGGCAGATAGTGGTGCTGCTTAAAGTCTCTGTTCTCGTAAAAATGGATAGCTGTGTTGTTGGTGGTCAGCACGTGCAGGTAAATGGCCTTGCAGTGGTCCTGCGCTGTGGTGGATATGTGCTCCTTCAGGCTGTCTAGTAAGAGAGAACCTAAAAACAGAGGAGGAGAAAGGGTTAAAATAGAGGGGAAGTGTCACCAATTTGCACAGGCTCACAGCCAGTCCCCAACCGGAAGCCATCTTCAGTTGCAGAAAAACCTAGACAGCCAGGGAAGACACTCATTTGCAATATGCCAGTATTGCGAATGAGATATTTCTAGCTACTGGCTCCTTGATTGAATAAAGGTCCCCTATTATGCTACCAGGTGCACAGCTAATTAGCCATTAAAAGCCAGTTCAAAGTCTCCCCTTCCTGACATCACAAGGGGGAGTGACCACCCAGAATGATGAAATCTGACTGCTTGGCTGAAGTTGATCAGCTCTTCTTGCCTGTGGCTGGTTACTTCCTCCTCTGATGTCAAGAGGGGAAAGATTTTGAAATGGCTTGTAATAACTAATTGGCTGTGCACCTGGTGACATAATGGGCCTTTCATGATGCCGAGGTTCCGTTCACCTGGGCCCTAATTTATCATTGTAGTTAGCGTTAACCATCTTTTAAATATGCGGGAAATTGGTGTAAAGAGTAAAACCGCCAGGATGGAGGATCTCCAGGAAGCCTGGGTCACAGCATTTCAAAAGCTCATTTGACCCAGTCTTGCTCGGCGGCTGGTGTGTGCAATGCGGGGTCTGGCTCCAGGCGTAAAGTACCTATTCCATGTTTCCTGAACTCCTTCACCACTCCCAGGCTCAGGATATACGCAACCTGCGTGTCAACAGGAAAGCTGGAGGCCAGGATGTCGCCATCCTGCAGGGGGAAGAATAACAGACAGCAGCTTTAGGAGTCAGGCTCAGTGCTGCCCCAAACCACCAAACTCCATCACAATCCTGCTGAATGTTACTTTTACATTTCGTTCAATTTCGCTATTTAGCCAAGCTAGCACTCCAGTCAGGGCTAACTTCCATATTTATTTTAACATTCAATCTGTACTCCGTACATTTAAAACTTTAACTCAGCCATTCAGGATAAGTTGATTTCTCAATACTGTGACAGTTGTGCCACACAGGGCAGGGAAACAAACCCAGTGACATCATACTGCAGTCACAAGACTAGCTCCGTTAGTACTGTACAGCCCTGCTACTCCGAGGCACATCAGAAGGAAAACATTCCTCAATCTCTGGATTTGCTGAGTAATTTTTGTAGCAACCTCATTTTTACTGGAGAATTCCACACTCAACTCGACAACTAGGAAACCGCAACGGTGATCCTCCAATTTATTTATTTATTTATTTATTTGTTTGTTTGTTTATTTGTCAGGGACAGTGCATATAAATGAACAGTATAAAATCCGCAAATTTAAAAAAACAGTATCACATGCTACCTGTAACGTAGATTGAGTCTAGGTCCACCGTTTTGTCTGTCTGTCTGCCTGACAGTCTATCCATCATCTACATCAAGAACTGGAAACTAGATAATTTGGTCGCCACAGGGACCGAGTCGTGTATCTCCCCGATCCCCAAATTTCGGACAAAATGGCCACCGGCAGCCATATTGGACGTCCGAAATTCGCGAAAATCGATCTTGAGCATTGTCAAATAAATATCTTCGCCTGTGTGAAATTTGGAAAAATTCCTGTAATAACTGTGGCTTCCAGAGCCCGGAACAGAAAATCTCTGCGGCGGCGGTGGCCCCAGAACTAAACCATAGTATCTCCCGACTATCGTCGTCGAGGAGATACAATTACCCAGAAGTGTTTGGGTATCGCAAGGCTATGCATGCGATCACTACCCATTTCCATCCAGGTTAAGGGCAGCCTAAGTGTGTGCCTACCTGGCGTCCAGCTTCATTTGCTTTAAAATATTATTACCAGAGATTAATATCAATATAAGAAAGCATTATATTTAAGGGGCTTTTGATTATTTCAGGGCATGAATGAATATTTCTGTCAAAATGTGGCTTAAGAGAGTAAGTAACAGCTCTAGACAAGACATGTAATCAAGGCAAATTGACAGTTGCTGGATCAAATTCAGCATTCAAAGTGGGCCACCAGGAGAGACGTTGATAGCCTCTGGTCGAGCGCGCATGACAATGCTCCTCACAGAGAGGAGGCTCGTGTGGCACGGCTCCAGTAGCCTTCCTAAACAATTAACCCTTAGAGCGCTGAATACATTTTTAAAGAATTAAAAATGTAATTATCCTGAGCGGTTGAAAACCTATCATGCGGCAACTTTTAGACAAGTTGTCACATGCTAGGTTTTCAACAGCATCTGATTTTGATATCTTACATCATTGGGCAAATATAGTTGCTTATAGCGCTCTAAGGGTTAAGAATCTGCCCATGAGCAGATAGCTGTCCCAGACCAAGTCTGCACCATTCATTATTAATTACAGCTTGCATGTGTGACACCAAAATGACAGCCATCAGCTTGGCAGCTCTGGCGTGACCACTTCTGCATCAACGTG
Organism: Gymnothorax javanicus; assembly: GCA_029692085.1. NCBI lineage: Eukaryota > Metazoa > Chordata > Actinopteri > Anguilliformes > Muraenidae > Gymnothorax > Gymnothorax javanicus. Next base: position 23,123,301 of record CM056206.1, on the reverse strand, counting down.
TGACGAAGCTTTCCCAGCAAAAATCAGGCAGAGACAAACACTAGCGCAGCTGTGGGCAAAACCACACCCACCTCTTTATGTACTTTAGTTCTACTTTTGATTTCAGCCACTATCATACCCACGATGCCCTCTTTGAAGGTGGCCGCGAGGGAGAAGAACTTCCTGTTTGAAGTGATGTCGTGATACCATGAGTCTGGGTACCTGCGTGGGGGGGGAAGGACTGTTATTTTCATCACATTGTTAATGAACTTTTTTAAAATACAACTCTGCTGAATATTTTTTTCTCAGATTTCTAACAGGCTATTGCGTAGACTTTGCTGCTGAAAGTGCCCGCAAACCAATTACTGTTTTTCCAGAGCTTGCACAAACAAAAGGAGAGGTAATGCATTTTATCAAAAACATTACTGGTTGCCACTGCCACCCTACAACAAGAATGGGTGCGTCTGAGGAAAATTCTAGACAAGCAAAATCTAAATGCCATTTGGTACCAGCACTGATAACCATTCATAAATGCAGAATGAGTCCATTAACGTAATATTTATGCATTTGCGCACTTGGTTGGGATTTTGAATTGGAATTTTCCGTTTGACACAACATCCACAGAACTCGAGGTTCACAGAAGTCTTCAGCGGAGCCCGATGTTAATATGAAGCAGAGCAGGATGTTAGAGCCCGATCCCCAGGAGTGGAATCAGTGCATTTTACTGTCCAGCCTATTTTAAGACCTGGAACAGCTCAATCTACAATACTATGTAGAAGCTATTCCAGGAGCGGCCATCTGAACTGAGTGATGCTTTTTCCTCCAACCAAAGATCATGTTTACTTCACCTCTGTAAACTGTGCCGTTTGGCTCCTGCACATGAGTATAATAAATCTTCAGGAGTCTGTAGAGCAGCCAGCAGGAGCTTATTCAAATGTTAGAGTGAAACAACTGCCCTTCCGTAAAAAAAAGGCCACAACAATGTTCATAAGTGTCCAAGACTGTGGTTTTCAGCCATCACAACCTGTGTTAAAACATTCATTTATAACAGCACCACTTAGTGGAGTCCATGATCAGGGGTGAGCAGTGCATTGGTCAAAACAATATACTGCAAAATGAATGAGCCGGGATATGTTTGACTTTGCCATCCAAATCAGCAGAGATAAAATCTCTGATGTTTACATTAATTAACCCTTTGACATCCAGCTTTTACAAAACCAAACAAGACTGCTCTGCCCAAGTTAATTAAAACCAGATATCAGATATGTTGAAAGTTTTTAATACATCCCGTGTTAATCATAGCATTTCACGGTATGAAATGGCAAAATTGAATGTTGCTCATACATTTCAGCACAAGTTGGATGCATTGATTTACAGCAAAATGTAGCAGATTTTACATATCGAGAGCAGATATTCAGAGATGTGTGATCAGTTTGAATTTGAATCTTTGTTGAAGATCATGATTAGTAGAATCAGGTGTGTAACTGCTTAGTTGGAATGAAAGTCTGCACCCACACCAGCCCTTTCTGGATAAGATTGAAGACCCAAGGCAATCAAACAACACGGAAAAATCCATCTTCAAGCAGAGGAGTCAATTAGCATACTATGGAAATTTCTGTATGCAGGCGGAAAGGGTTAAAACATTGGTGCAAAAATCAAAACTGCCAAGAAAACATGCAGGACATGTACGTAAGGTTGTTGGAACAATGCCACGACGAATGCATGCCGTAATCAAAGCTTAAGGCAGTGCAACAGAATTCTTAAAGTAAAGAGAAAGCCTGTTCCGAGCCTAATGGCCCATCAGGCCTGTGCTTAACCCCGGTTTCTGTGGCATGAAGCGACTAGGAGTATTACTACTCCCCCTGGATGGGATGCCAGTCCATCGCAGGTACTCCCCCAGCTCTTAGTCAAGTTTCCCTGACTATTTGCTGGTACCAATTTGTACACCTGGGTGGAGTGAGGCAGTGTGGGAGTGAAGTGTTTTTGCCCAAGAACACAACGCACAGACTGTCGCAAGGACTTGAACTCAGGACCTTTTGATCCCAAGTCAAGCCTACTTCACCACTGAGCACACAGCGTCTCCCCGAAAATTCTTAAAGGCGCAACTTTTTTGTGGCCAGGCAGTGTGTATCACGCACCACTGAGGGCAGCCGTACTCACTCAATGGGGAACCAGTCACCGCAGAGCAACTTGACGCTTTCTATGTCATCGTGACAGAGTAGGCGGAGCTTAATCTCGCTGAGCGCAGTGGAGGGCACCACGTCGGTCATTCACACCTGAGCAAGGGGAGACACAGGACAATGTTAATGTGGGACTTTCAAATACAGCACAAAAAAAGAGCAAAATGGAACTGTAAATGTGCAACGTATTTAAAAGCCATATTTTCTCCCAAAGTCTGCTAGGAGAGAATCACAGGACAATGCATCTGCTGTGCTAAAACACATTATGGCCCCAACTGCCTGTTATTTTATCCAATGTGCTACCATACAATGCGCAACTAATGCACTCCTAATGGAGTAGAAACCCCAATCCTATGTCGTACGCGCTCCGCCCTCTAACGTGCTTCGCAGTGAGCTTACACCTCAGCGCCTGATCATTGCACTCACCGCCCAATCAGGGGCAACATCCACGCAGCAACTTCCCTCTATAAAACCCCAGCACCCTCGCAGCTCATCTCCCTTTTTCCCTGAGCCACCTTCGAGAGCGGATCATCGCCTGAAAACTTCACTCATCATTCAGTGAACAGAAGAATTCACCTTCACTCCTCATGTCTGCTAGCAAGTCCTGCTTCACCTGGCTTCGCCTACGCCGCCAAAAGACCCTCGTTCGCGCTCTGCCGAGAAGAACGCCAACTCAAGTGCATTCTTAGCATACAAGGAAACTGTAGTTTTCATTTTCATGGTATCAGTCCCACACTATGACATAAATTATGACTTCTAATCCGTGTGCAGTTGCTCACACCGTGTACGACTAAGATTGACTTTTTACTTGCATGATAGTTTTTAATTGCATATTCAAGTGAAATACGTGCACTGTAGAGCCCTACTGGTGACTGACCAGATCGCAGTTAAGGAGAACGTCCAGTGCCCTTTCTGGTCCTCCCAGAGTTCAACCAACTCCCCACACTATTAGCCCATGGTGTTTGGACCCCCTGCCTGCTGTATACCTCCCTGCCCTTGTGACTGATGGGGCAGCTACCCCACAAGGTCAGGGTGCAGCATCTATCTGCAGTAGTCGTGGCACCAGAGAGTCTCAGAGCTAGGTTGTTCGCTGACCTGGTTCAACTGCTGACAGGACTGTGGCCGATGCTCGACCTGCCCACAGGCGTAACTCCAGCAGGGGGCGCCATGTCATCGCGTCCAAATCTAGGACAATGCCTCATGGCCTGGAGGTTGAGGAGGTGAGACCGAATGGCTTGGGTCTCCCACTCAGATTGATGGAGCCCATTCAATTTCAGGGCCTACATAGCTTTTTGGCAGGTAGTGGACAAGTGCAAAGCCAAGACCTTCAATCCACATTGCTGCCCCAGACAAGGCATTCTGGATTACCAGCAGGGCTTATTTCAGAGCAGTCGCGCTGCACCCACTTCAGGAGTGGTTGCTGAAGCAAGTATGGCGGCCATGATGGTTTGTCTGCTTCCCAGCCAGGAGCCGTCCACTGGGAAAAGACTTCCTTCTTTGGGCCAATGGGCTCAGGCCCCCCACTCAATGCTCGATGGGTCCTTCAGATGGTGCCGGACATTCTAGCATGTCTGCTTTTGGAGCCGCTGGGTCAGAAGGACCTGGAGGCGCCGGACACTCAAGACAGTGTTCTTCTTAGCCCCTGGCATCATCTAAGAAGGTGGAGTGTCCCTCTTGTTTTGTCTAAAGTAATGACTGGGGATTGGTCCAACTACATCCAAATCCACCATTCCAGCCCAAGGTAATCATCTACTCATTAAGGTTGCAGGTCATTCACCCGAGTACTCCCCTTCCTCATGCCGAAGTATTACTCTGCTGTAATATGGAGCTCACGGCGGCTTCCAGAAAGTCCGAGCGGCTGTTCGTCGACCACGGAGGTTGGGCTCAGGGGGCCACTCTGTTGGGACAATGGCTCACTCACTGCATCTGTGATGTAAACCACAGAAGTTATGAGGCGACGGGATGCCCTAACCCAGTGGGTCTCAGGAGCAGACTGCAGTGTTTTTTCTATAACATCCAGCGTACGTCAGCATTTTTGACATCTGTTTCAACACCCTTAGGCAAGCGGACCCTTCAGGGCCTCGTTGGGAGTAAATCTCATCACTAAAGCCTTTGCCTTAGGGCTTTCAGAGTGAGGGCAGAGCATGTACGACATAGAAATAGTAGGTACCTGGATGTAACTCCAGTTCTATGAGTACACGGATAGCCCTCCAACCACAAGCCCAGCTTGCCCCAACTGATAGCAGCGGAGTCTCAAAGGAAGAGCCCTGGGGCTTTATAACAGGGGTAGGGTGCCACGCAGATGCACCCCCCGGCTACACTGCACTGCGAGAGCAAAAATCTTTTCTCAGGTGCAGAGACAGAGCCTTACGGGGGTGCAAAAATAGTCCCCAGTTTGAGGGCTGTGCACGTACTCATAGAACTGGAGTGACATCCAGGCAACCACCATTTTCAACTTCCATCCATATGTAAAGAAGGAGTTTGTTTTTGGTGTAATATCTCATTGGAGTATCTGTAGCCTACTTCAACTCAAGCGCAGGCTTTCTGCAGGCTACTTTGTCCACACAGAATGGGTAAATATACTTTGTGACTTGGCAGTATAACACCTCTTGTCCTCCTCCGGGAATACATCACGGCAATTTTTGTAATTGCGTGCAGGGCTCCGAGCCGATCCACGATCCCAGATCCCATAGGTTTGCCCAGATTTCGACTTTTATGTAGCCTACTCAGTAAAAGGGAGTTTTATTTTTTATCAGATAGGTCGAGAAAGTTAATCTATGCAATTTCTGAACGAGTAACAAGTGGGACATAACTGCCTTGGTCAACCGGCTAAAGTAGCATGATTTAAAATCTTTGAAACATTTCGTGTCAGATTCATTCATCTTGACCTGACAATGATATCTGACTATGCTTACACACGACACAGTGCCTGAGCCAACTAAACTTAAGCTCATTATATCTGTAAAGTCAGCCATTTCATTTACACTGTATAACGTCTACTAAATGGCAAATTGTTATAATCTCGCTTCTGTTATGCATTTCACTTAAATGCGTGCTCGCCATTATAATCAGTGCAACGCTTCTGGAATCCGAGAGTTGGCAGGCTAGCTTTAAATGCTATGAATTGGCCTATTCATTTCCAGAATACTTCGTTACTAAGAAAATGAATGAGATGACTCAAATTAGCGATCTAACGCAATCTAACCCAAATTGACGCGCATTATGCGCCAAAGTCACGCGGGGGGCCAGATTTAACACGACACTGGCGGCTATGAGCATCAACGAATTTGAATGGCGCCACAGCACTGTATTACAACTGTACCGTTGTAATGTCATAACGTCACGTTCGCTGAAGTTGCGAAGGTTGTGAAATTGGGTCTACCCTTCCTCCCTCAGCATCCAAAGCTGAGACGCGTTCTATCCCGGTGAGAGGGACTTACCCTGCTCTCACAACTATAACATTGAGATACAGTGGTATTTAAAGGGCGGGTTCCGCTGACTGTTCTCAGTCACGGCAACCCTCAGAATCAGACTATAAAATATTTTTACGCTCCGGGCATTCTTTTTTCTGATCAGCTGGCAAACCAAGCTAGCTCATTAAAAATCTTACCGACTCAGTCAAAGCTTAATGAGGGCTCGATGTCACCAATAATTACCCAAGCGATGTTTGTTTTGTATCTCTGACTCAGCTGAAGTGTACCGTACCGACATTACTAGCGCATACCTTCTTTTCACATCTGCTGTAGCCAGCTAACTCGCAAGCTACTTAGCTACATAAAAACGATAGCGCTGAGCAGCACGTTATTCATGTAGCACCTAGCTAGCTACTGTAGACGTAAAATTATTCTGGCTGGGTAGGAATAATTTGGGCATTGTCGCCACAAGCTAGCGAAGTTACATTCTCTGGATAGATCCTTACTTTATAAGCGGCACTTCAGCCGCATTGCATCATACTTGATTAATATGCAAAAAGACACCGCATCACAGGGTTGTCTACAATCCAGTGAGATTCTAAGTTGCTGTTTGTACAAACGAGATGAAATGGAGTCTTAGGCAAATGAGTATCAGTGTGTGCATTAAACTACATGACAACAACTACAATGAACATTTTCAGTACGGTATCTTGGCACAAGTGTAGCATGACTCCTTATGGTGATCCCTTCAGGCCAAAGAAAATTATAGGAATGCAACGCCCATGGCGCCACACCCTAACCAAGCCAGTAGATAAAGTCAGGTACACTTGAGCGCAGTTTAAAAGTGGAAGTTGCCGACGACAGACGGCCCTCAACCGTTTAACATTTACCATTCATAAACGGAGATCATAATTTGCTTATTGTTGTATTTGGGTTTTGCCTCTTTAATGTTTTGTAAAGGCCTGTTTGTTAAATTAGCTTTGGTACAATCGTTTTGAGAAACTGCTCTAGTAGTTCGATTTTGAGCCAATCTTGTAAGCAATGTCACTTCAACTGTGAGTAAAACTTATCAAATAATTTGACAGTTAAGGTGTTGAGCATATCTGAATTGATCAGTCGTCTAAACATGTCGTTAAAGACCATATTGATCGCCTGTGTTCAGTTTATATAGCCTACCTGAAATAAAGGTAGTCGTAATTGGCGAAGTCAATTTCTTTCCGTTTCACAGCCAAGATAGATGAAGTAAATTGGACTGCATTTTCTGATTAAGCAGTATAACATTAGCTTAGATGCAAAGTTTCAAAGCTATAGGTGAAATAATAAAAAGTTATGCCATGTTAAATACAAGAAAAATGTCAATTGACAAAAAAACTGACAGACAGTACCCTTAGAAAGTAATTCACCAAAAATTCATTTTTGGTCCGAATGAGCTGAAATTTTGGATTTATCTGATATTTATACAACTGCATATAAAAAATTAGCAAAATTGAGAAGGTGGTGGTGAGACCCATTTGATGATCTGACATGGAATGACCCTGTAGCAAAGTGGCAAAGTGTCCTGTGGTCAGACGAGTCCAAATTTGACATTCTTGTTGGAAATCATAGGCATCGTGTCCTCCGGGCTAAAGAGGAGAAAGACCACCCTCCTGTCATCAGGGTTCAGTTCAAAAGCCAGCATCTTGGATGGTATAGGGATGCATTAGTGCATATGGTGTGGGACACTTGCATGTTTTAAAAAGCACCATGAATGCTGACAGGTATATAAAGGTTTTAGAGCAACATATGCTCCCCTCCAGACGACATCTATTCCAGGGAAGGCCTTGCGTATTTCAGCAGGACAATGCAAAACCACATACTGCAGCTATTACAACAGCATGGCTTCGTAGTAGAAGAGTCCGTGTGCTGAACTGGCCTGCCAGCAGTCTGATCTTTCACCGATTGAGAACATTTGGCACATAATTAAACAAAAGTCCGTCAAAGGAGACCCAAAACTCTCCAGCAGCTGGAAGCCTTATTAAACAAGAGTGGGATCAAATTCCAATGGCTAAACTCAAGAAACTTGTCTCCTCAATGCCCCAGACGCCTCCACTTTGTGTTAAAAAGAAGAGGGGATGCTACGCCATGGTAAACAGGCCACTGTCCCAATTTTTTTGAGACCTGTAGCTGCCATCAAATTTGAAATGAGCTCATTTTGTGGATAAAATTGTGAAGTTTCTTAGTTTCAACATTTGCCATGTTATCTCTGTTCTATTGTGAATCAAATACTGGCTGGTGTGATTTGAAAGTCTTTGCGTTTTGATTTTATTCACAATTTACACTTTGTCCCAACAATTTCAGAATTGGGGTTGTACAATGGACGCCATATTGGTCTCTGCAACTATTCCCTCCGACAGCCTCTACTTCCCATATACACTCAATGATATCCAATGTTTCCCAAACCTCTCCTGGAGTACCCCTTGTCCTGCATGCTTTAGATCTCTCCCTGCTCCAGCACAGGAGATTCAAGTGATCAGGTCGTTATTAACTCCTGAAGCTGCTTGACAATAAGCGAATCATTTGAAACACCTGTGCCGGAGCAGGGAGAGATCTAAAGTATACAGTACGAGAGGTACGCCAGGAGAGGTTTGAGAAACACTGATATAGACCCAGCTCAGATCCCCTCTTATCGTCACCCCGGGCCAGCGTGATCACTGATAGAACATGGTTGCCCGCCGGGACATAAGAAGAGAAACTGCATTTGCCAGACTGAAATTTCTTGTTGCCCCAGGACGTCGGGCAGGCGATTTTGCGAGCCCTGAAAAGCTTTTGCTTCTTAATACCCTCTAAATCAGGGCTATTCAATAAGGGCTGGTGTTGGTGCAGGCTTTCATTCCTACCAAGCACTTACACACCTGATACTACTACTCAACCTCTTTAGCCAAGACTCCTGGGGTTGATTAGTGGTGTCAGGTGTGTAAGTGCTGGGTTGGAATGAAAGCCTGCACCCACACCGGCCCTTGCAGGATAATGTTGAACAGCCCTGCTCTAAACAGACTTCAGACTGGCTTCAATCTCTAGAAAAACAGGGTGCACTTTCACAGATAACCAAGTGGTGATGTTCAAACGGACCAACATTGGATGGCTTTCAAACTGGACAGTGACAGGTGCCATTTCAATTGTTAACTGAGTCCAACTATTTTTGCGTCACTGATCAGTATTATCACGGAAGATGGCAAATGTATTGTGTTAGAGAAACGATTCAAGGCGCTGTGGGCTAGCAGACTGTCAGTGTTACAGATCAACTGGTGTACCTGTTAACTAATGACCTTTGTTTGTAAATGTAGGGGCTTCTGCAGATGTTCCAAGCACGGACAAGAAGCGTAGCTGACAGTGCAAATGCCTAAATGACTATCATTCTGTACCACACATAATTAACTAGGCTGTCCATTCAATTCCTAAAGTTTCTTACTGGTGCATCGAGTTTAGTAAAACTGTGATGATGGAAATTCTGAATGACATTTTTTAAAAATACTGCCCGTAGAAACCTATAGAACAGCGTACATGTGCACTAAGCCATTGCATCTCACCGAATCTTTATAACGCCCAAATACACATCTACATAGTCTAAAAATAACAACCAGACATTGACTGGAGGTGGCCACTGATACCACTGATCAGGCATATTTTCCCCCATATGCCACTTCCCCCAGACATTTGTCAGAACTTGAGTCCAAGCCAAAACATGATAAGAGAAAACGAGTCATCAAAAGAATAACTCATTATATATCTTGTATTTATTTTGGATAGTTAATTAAAGGATTGAAATATATCCAAAAAAAGATAACCCAACAACGCCGTCTTATCAGCTGAAACCGAAATTGTTTGTTAGAGGCGTAGCAAACTCAGGTGGGCTGCTATCACGGCAGTATCCGCCGTCTCAAGTGAACGCAGCGGATGCATTTTAAACCGGGAAAGCAGTATCCCGTTATTTTTCTTGACCTATACAAGTACCTGTCTGGACCACAAATAACTGGCAGTTGTTGCAATGGCTTAGAGGTCCAGGACACTTTAGAGACAGGTATGTGTCTTGTAGATTTCCTCCCTGGTGTCGAATCCCAGTGGGGATTTTTCTTCATTAAGATAAAAAAATGTTATCGCGAAATTCTGTCATCACGCAGTTTTCCTGAGCTCCATCAACCAACAAAACTTAATTAATCCAATGTCTTGCCAAGTTACTCATGGGTAATAACTATCCTGAAGGCATTTTGCACGGTAAGCTACACTTCCTCTTTGTGGTGGAACATTTGCAAACACCCCCGACGTTCATAAAAGGTCACCAGTTAACGGGAAAACCAGTTGATTCGTATCACCAGAGGAAAACATTAGCTACTTAATAGTCAGCGGAAAAAAACAAAGCCAGACAGCTAGATGATGATGTATAACTTGTTAGCTAGTAAGTCAATTGACCTAATACAAGTGGACAAGGTTTTGAACAATTACCCTAAACCACAAGAAAAGCGTAATGATATTTCGCCAATACTGTATCGGCAGCCTTCGAGACTAAAGCCGCTTTCACACCGGACGCAAAACGAATTTTTCGCACGACAGATTACATTCAAAGTCAATGCAAAGACGCGAATATTCGCGTCTTTGCATTGACTTAGAATGTAATCTGTCGTGCGAAAAATTCGTTTCGCGTCCAGTGTGAAAGCGGCTTAACAGCCAGCAAGCCAGCTACGCGACTTTAGCGTCACATCTAAACATATAACGTTAGGTCTAAATAGCAATCAAAGTAGTTTTAGTCAAACCGTGACGTTTAACATCTAACCAGCTAACTGGCCAGCATCACTTGTGTAGTTAAGCAAGCTAGCGAGCGATTCAGATGGTCTCTGCCTTGGCCAACACCTAAATTAAGCATTAGGGACCAGTAGGAAGACTACGTTGGCAGCAGCCAAATATAGATACGGTGTAATGAAAAAGAACCATCAATTTCAAGATAATTATTTAATAAGTTAGGCGACTTAATATTAACCTTACAGCTTCAGCCATCTAATATTAGCCAACGTAGCAAGCCAGCTACCCATTCACAAGTAAATTTTACTCATCGTGTAACTAGCTAGCTACGAGCCAGCAAAGTTATCACCAATTTGTTTCAAAACTTCCCCAGTAAAAGCTCGCAAGCGGGGTTAACCGCGACCCTCACCAGCCGCTAGCCGGTGGGTAAGTTAATATAAACATTACGGACTTGCTTTAGGCGGCGGTTGATAATGACAGATTATCAGCTAAGAACAATAAGATTAATTAACGTCACTTCAGCAGTATAAAGATCACTCTTTTTCACAGCCAAACAACTGTTCGCTAGCTAATTTTAGCTTGTTTCAAAACGTGAAGTTTATGTTCTTAAAAATGACTACAGCCAGATGGCTAACGGTAGCGTGCTAGCTTGTGTCATTTGTTAGCAGCTAACTGGCTGAGGGGCTCCTCTTTGGCTAACGTCAGTTTTGCAGCTAACCTACCTTGTTTCTGCGCTTAAAGCGAGAGGAATGTAGACGACTGGTTTCCTTGGGAATCCGTATGGTGTTCAATGTAGCGGCAGTACCATGATAAATGCTATAAAGCAACAAAAATATAAATTCAGCTAAGAACAAAGCTAGCCAGCCACAGCACCATCAGCTCCGCTTACATTTACTACTGCTGCTCTGCTCATTTTCTTCCGGTGTATTTTGTGCGCGGCACCCGGCCTCGTTCTGATTCGCTGCGCGTGCCCGAAAATTTGAACAGTACGCAAGCATTAACGAAATGCACTATTCGCTTGCTGAGCGAGAGACCGCCAGCAAGCTCAAATTGTGGCAGCGGCAGCTAGCAATGGCACTTCTCATGGCATGCTCAGCTGCCACTGACCTGGCATGGCAGGGGAGAAGAGATGCTTAGAAAATGCCATAGCAAATACGGTACTCAAGAGCCTATGATTGAACCATTATTGCAGCGATGAGCATGTTTCAGTTGGCAATAATTATTTTAATCCTGACAAATTCAGTGCGTAACTCCTCATTTCTTAAATAATCATGCCTGAAGACGTGTCTCATGGTCGATGGAGGATGTTACAGTGTTTCAAGAGGGGCAAAATATTGGCCTGCATGAAGCAAAGAAAACAGCTTAGGAGACTGCTGAAATCGCTAGAATTGGAACATGAAGTGTCCATCAATTTATTGAAACCTAGAAGGATCGTGGTTTATTGTCAACTTTTCGGAAGAAATGGGTTGGTGAAAAATCATGACTGATCCTGATCAGGGATCACTAAATTGCTCAGTGAAGTCTCATAATAAAATAATCAACAGTAGAACTCATGGCTATGTATAATTATAAAGGTTTGAGCATTTCCACATGCACAATCCAACAAGAACTTGGAGGATTGGGACTAAACAGTTGTGTGGCCACAGGAAAGCCACTTGCTAGTAAGGCTAAATGGGGGAAAAAAACTAGTTCAGTTTCCAGGGGAGCATAAAGATTGAACTGAGGAGCAATGGAAAAAGGTCATGTGGTCTAATCAGTCCAGATTTACTCTATTCCAGAATGATGGGCATGTTCGGGTAAGAAAGGAAGCCCATGAAGTGATGCACCCATCATGCCTAGTGCCTACTGTACAAGCCTCTGGAGGCAGTGTAATGACCTGGGGTTGCTTCAGTTGGTCATATCTTGGCTCAGCACTGTTTTACAGCAATAAAAATAATTCAACATTCAACCTGAACATACTAAATGACCAGTAACCCATCAGTGGGCTTTTTAATCCCTGATGGCACAGGCATATCACAGGATGAGTACACAAAGATTCATTGGGCTCAAATCGTGAAAGAGTGGCTCACTGAGCATGAGGAGTCATTTTCACACGTGAACTGGCCACCTCAGAGTCTAGACCTTCACCAATTGAAGGTCTTTGGGATGTGCTGGAGAAGGCTTCATGGAGTGCTTTTACTCATCCATTGTCAGTTCAATATTCTGGCAAAAAAATCAACGTTGTTACATTGTATAAGATTGTCAAAACAATACCAATGTGTAACGAATGTGCAACGTGATCAAAGCTAAAGGCGACTCAAAAAATATGATGGTGTGCAACTTCTTTTTTTTTTTTTTTGACGTACAGTGCAGTTTATTATTTTTAACCATCATTGATGTTGTATTCGACTCACTAGAAGTAGCATTTCCATAACGTGATTTTTGCATTCATTTGCGAGGTTACCTTGATCTCTCTTTTTCTGGTGGTGAAGTATTCGGCGTTCTTTTTTTTTTTTTGAAGCAACCATTCATATAGTTACATTTGTCTGTAGTTTAAAATTGTTGACAGTCGTCAATGTTGTATTAAACTTGTTAAACGCAGCATTTCCACGACACAATTTCTGCATTTATTCTCAATCTTTCTGAAGATAAACAATTTAATATTCTTTATCTGAGTTTCTTTAGCAAGGCATTCATACACTTATATTACACTGTTGTTCTAAAATTTGGTTTTGGAAAGGGAAGTCAATGAATGTCAGATCAAAGTCAACAAGAAGACAAAGTCATCGATATCCCCAGCCACCCCCCCTCCACATTACTTGAGACACTCAGTCCCAATACATTTCCATGGTAACTAGAAAAAATTTAAAGTGTCAAACTCTGTAATATGAAAAGACACAACTGCATCCCCTAGAGGAACATGCATGCCAAGTTTCAAGGCAATAACTTTCATACTTTCAGAGTTCTGCTCCAGAAACACAGTCTACAACTGATCAGGACGGACACATACATCCACGGATGGACAGACAAACGGACGGAGCCCATTTCAATATCCCCCGTCAACTTTGTTGTGGTGGAGGATAATCAAAAACAGTGTGCACTGATAAATGATTCATGTAACATTTTTATGTTGCTTTGCTGAGGAAATAAGTATGTACGGGTTGATATCTTTTTTATAAGAATGCAATGTAATGTGACTGTGATTATGCCTGCTTGTCATCAAAATGCTATAATTTTTCAGAGTTTAAAGAATGATCACATTTGGGAATCTATATGAAGAGTTTCATTGCAAAACGTAAATTTTTGTAATGGGAAAAATAAGCATAGAAGAGCTTGCCTATTTGTTAATATGTCTTGCTAAATAAGTTTGAACACTATATCATGATGCAATTTAACCTAAGATTAATGAATTTTGCAGGAAAAGTGAACTTTGTTGTGATTATTTGGCAAAATGCAACATATCCAACAGTAGTGCTATTTGAAGTCAATACATAGCCGTAAACATTTCCATGTGTCCGTAATAATTCGTAATACTCCTCTGTGTGTAGTACTCTGCCCTTTTTGTGACTGTGCTGCTCAATGCAGCCAAAAACTCTGTTAGGGGGGAGAAAACCAGTTCCACGGATGGGAAATGAATTCCTGATGGATAAATGAGAACATTTTTTCTCTGCAGAGCTTGCAGCATATAAATGACACTCAGATTTTTGTTTCGCCCAAAACAAGAAATGGCTAAATAATCTGTTTGCAGCATGAGATTCTCATTCACTGATTGGCTACGTGGATATATTGCAAAAGGTGGAAAAACTAGCGTGGCGTTTATTGCGTGTCGGAGTGAAAGCTGATGTTCATGCGTGCTAAACACTGGAATATATAGCGTGTTGCAAAGGACTACATTTTGGATGACTACTGGCCCGCCAGTGAAGATGATCTTGAGGTGGTGGTTCAAAAATTTTCAATGTGGCATTTATTGCATTTTGTTATGAAACTCTTCATATTAATGCTATGGCCCTTATTTTTTTTCCAATTTTCATATCATTATTACCTTCGCCAGGAGGCACTGTGATCACTGGCATGCGCGCGATGTTTGTCAGCAAGATTTCTCAAAAATTATTCAACTCATTGCCACATCATTTATGGAAAGTTGGACTGTATGAATGGGAAGAGCTGATTAAATTTCTTGACCAATCTGGACACATATCTGGATTTTGCAGCTGATTAAGCGGTAGTGGATCATAATCTGCTGCTGGAGGTATGCGCTCTCTGAACGCCCTCTAGTTAATTCATTTTTTTTCAGAGCCAGGACAGAGCGCAAGCAGGTTTCGGGCCACAGTTTGTCCTGCACCACCATCTACAGGAACATTTTCTGCAGTGTGGAAGATGGCAGGGTGTGAAAGGCTTAAAGTTTTGTGGCTGTAACGCAGAGTATTTTACAGATTGAATGAAACAGAACTGTATTTTTTGAGTAATAAAGCAGCAAAAACAGACTGCTCCCAGTTAACTGCAGATAAAGAAATTGGTTGTCATCAGCGACCACGTTGTCATTTGCATATAAACCATTTCCAGTTTAATTTGATATTGGAAAGTAGATTTGGGCCCAGGTAATTTCCTTTTGACAGAATTTCATTAGAATTTTCCAGGGCATCCCAGTTAAACAGCATTTTAACAGTTTGAAGAACAGAGAAAAAAATGACTTACTTCCCTAGTTAATGAAATGCACTTGCATTCATTTTTGCCTGGTAAGGCTCAAACTAATAAATCTTTCCATGACCAGCTCTCGAGATCCATTCCCATATGTAACTCCTCATTTATCCAGAGCAAAAGCCTAAAAATCTTGAGGGTATGAACTTACAGTGCTATGTTTGAGGAAGGAACAAATCTGTAAAGTTGGAACCAAGAAAAGTGGGTGCCTTCACTCTCTACGTGAATTCACTAAACTCACCATGACTCCATGGAATGCAATATTGATACTAGGAGGATTATCCTGTTCAAGTAAATTAAGTCGTTCTGACATTGAAGTGATTATCAAAACTGCGATTAACCATTTTGTGCTTCTTTGGCTAATCAGTTAACTGATTAATTTTTTGCAATAATTTCAAGTAGGTCTCGAAGAGTATTTTTCTTGTAGAGACCTCAGATCCTGAGAGTTCCTGCTAACAATGGCAATCCATCAGACCAAGAGGGAACCTGCCCTCCGAATTTTGGACTTGATCATATAATCCCACTAAAACTGAAGACAAAAATATCAATTTAGATTTTTTAACACTGGTTTAAACTCAAACAAAAACTTTCAAAAACTTTTAACCCATAATATATGTACATAACTCCCACTGTAGTAAGAGAACTCAGAGCAAAATTTCAAAAATACTATGACTCAGTAGTTTTTTTGTAAAATGACCATCTTTTAAATATTGGTATACCTCCACCATAAAATTATTTTCATTTTTTGCAGTAAAACTTCATTCTACTGTAAAAGAATATAACTTTCTATAGCTACTGGTTTCGTTTTACTATGCAGATCAACCAGCGCCCACTTGTGGCAGTTTGCTGATGTGTAGGCATCTGCTGACAGTAAATAAAACTATTAATGAATTTCACAAGGCTTAAAAAGCGTACATAGCTGAATATCTTCTCAGTAAGCGCAAGACCAATGACTAAATTCATCAATGAGCATCCAGTGACTTATCAGAGTACATATACTGAGAGGCATTAAAAACACATAATAAAATATACTGTTTTAAGTGGTGGTAAATGGTTTCTTTCATCGTTGCAAAACACGGCCTCGGGAAACTGTGCTTTTGGTAGTGAGACTTGCCCTCACTGTTATTGTTACATTGGCAGTCAGTTCAGAAGTTCTTATGCATTATCTGACATGGCAGAAGACGTTTTATGGAATGTGTTTTTGTGGCGTCACAGATGATGCACTTTGTCGGGGACGACAGCTGACACATCTGGTCATTCTGTGTCATCCCTGCAGTCTGGATACAGTCATTTAATGGACATTAATGCGTCCAGAATCTTTTCTTTCAGACTGGCCATCATTCAACATTCAAAATGTTTGATTCTTCCGAGATTCATTTGTTTGTGGTATTTGAAGTGGGAATGATGTGACTTTGTTTATGCGTTTTTTTATTGGCCCTGATCGTCAACTTTTCATGTGCAAAAAGATTTCTCCCAATGTGATTCACGACCATGATCCAGGGAACTGTGCTGCATTTAGATAATCATAATGAGGTGTTAAACCAAGAAAGGATTCGAACCCAGACACTTGACATTTTGCAATGCTTACCAAACCTGATGGTCATCATGTCAATCAGCAAAAGGAAAAACTATCAGTTTTCAAATTAGACGATAAAAACCACTTTGCGTTTTTAATGCCTCTCAGTATACATGACAAAAACCACCAACACTAGTAGAAAATTACTTTAACATACTGTATTGTTAATGCCGTGAAATTATTAAGTACAATACAGAACGATTATTAAACAGCCTTGTGGCTACACTTTGGCCATCTCTGACAGCATGTTTCCTTTGACGTCGTAGTCACAGGAAAAGTGGGTACCTGGTGTCAGAAAAATCTTAGCCCACTCCACTGGTGTCTGCACTTCCTACGTGAAAACTAACCACTTCACAATCATGCACATGCAACAAAATCAACATTCAAATATGAAATATTACCCTCTAGATAGACATGCATGTCTGTATGTATCTCAATGTATTTTTATTTTGGTCTACACTGTATTGATGTGTCCGAGTGTGCTTTTTGATGCTTGTTGGTTATGTATCACATTCAATGAGTCCCAACCCTCGTGCGAATGCCTTCCGTTTCTCATCCCATTCAGCAACTTGCGTGTCCATTAGAAGTATATCTCCTTTAATTAGTTCCTGTCTAACATGTGCCCTCATCCCCAGATGTGACTTGTTTTATTGTTACTCACTAAAGTACCTGTGAGGTGTATTTAAACCCCCTGCTTTGAGTTGCCATTTAAGATGGACCCACGAATTCAAATTGAGCTGGCGAATAAGGATCTAAATTCAGCCTCCTTCCCCAGTGCCCAATGTACATTTGCGTTATAATGCATCAGCATAAGCAAGGTCTTGCTTACTTAAAATGTTCTTCTTACTTTCAATTTCCCTGAAAACATTGCAATTATAATGAAATTGTGCAGATAATGACCTTTTCTGGAAAGAACTTGTCACACAAGGCTCTCCTAGATTTACAATGTCAAACTAATGATCAAGTCTAAATTTTCATATTCCTTTTTTCATGTAAAGAAAGATTTATGAAAGTATGACCAAGTATATTTAAAGTTTCATGGAACATAATGCTGGAGACCAACGACTGTTCTAACAAAATATTCCACAAATCCTACGCTGTCGCCTCCATCAGTAAAGGGTATACTGGTGAAACCCCCAAGCGAAAGCTGCCCAAAACGAATTCCTAGTTACAGTATTACCCAAATTTATCTCATAAATCCTCAGATTGTCTATGTTTTCTCATTATTAATAAAAATACAGTTTACTATTCTTCATATGAGGTCAGTAATTTAACTACTTATAACTTAATCTATTGATATTTTTGGTGTCGTGTTCAGTAGTAATTTATCATGACAAAAAGAATCAAATGGCAAAATTTCAAGGTTATAATGCAACATACCAGGCACTGTCATGGAACTCAGGTGTTCCAGGAAATTAATTAGTTAATTAATTAATGTTTATTATCAATAAAACAAAGCCCAAATCAATCAGGTTCTCCATCTTGATGACATATTAAGGCATGTAAAATTTGAAAATGACTTCTAAAATAGTTTGAGTTATCCTGTTAACACAAAGAATCTGTGGCAGACATGAACACAGCCGATCCCCCATTGTTGACTTACATGACTGAAAGAATCAAATGGAAAAATTTAAAGCTGATGTTGCTCACGTACCAGGCAATATGACTGAACTTAGGTGTTCCAGGAAATTAATGGGTTGATTTATTTTTTATTGCCTATAGTACAAAGCCCAAAATCAATCTAGTTCTCCGTCTTCATAAGATCTAAAGGCATATACAATTTGAAAAGGATCTATAAAATAGTTTTTGAGTTACCACGTTAACACGAAGGATCTGCGGTGGCGATGCTGATTCCATAATGTCAGCAAAACCGTTTTGCCGATATAATTATCATCTGGACTAATATTTGTCAAATTACATTTAAAAATAGAAAAAAATGTAGCTGTTGACAAATTGCTAACTCTGAAGACTTAAAACCAAGTACGTCCAAGTAGTAATTGTGAATTCGCAAAAAAATTAAAATGCTTTTCTTTATTTGGCATATATACAAACCGTACAATGCTCTGCTTTCATAGAAAAAAAACAAATTAATAATTAATATAAAAGGACTTGTGGAAAAAAACCCAAATCATGGCAATCCAAAGAGAATGCTGTGTTTGCACAACAGGTCTGCAGAAAGAGTAAACCGATTTCCTTCAACAGTCTGTAAGTGCAGTAAAGACTTAAGGCACAGGTCAAATGTATGCATATCAGGCAGTGTGAACAGGCTAGTCACCCACTGGCACTAAGGAAGCCCGGAGACTGGGATATGAGCAAATTCTGAGGGGGAAAGAAGGGTGTGCTATGAGCAGCACATAGTTAACATGGCAGAAAAAAAGGGTATAATATTAACAAAAAGGAGTCTTTCAGGAGAGAGGTGCACATTTTTAGCAGAAGAAGCAGGCCTCAACACTGTGTTATGAGACAGACTTGGAAGGATAGTCCAGCAAGGGTGTGCTGAAAGAAGGCTATGTCTCCATCTGCAATCCGAGCTGTGAAGGCTGCAGAAAGGGGCCTGATTTCACCAGCTTCAGCAGGCTGTAGGGAAGGGAAAACAGGAAGATAAAGCTGTGACAGTTTCACATGAACAAGTTTCAATAAAGTACAAATGTACAGCCATTGGAAACCAAAAAGGTCACGAGTATTCCCTTTAACATCTAGCTTGTCCAAAACCAAACATGAACGCTCTGCCCAAGTTAATGAAGACCTCATATCCAATTCAGATATGCTCAGAGCTTTTATTAACCCCTTGTTTACGGTTTTGTATTTGACTGTATGCTCAAGTGACCCATGTATGTGCAATACATACAAGCCAGTCAGGCGGGACCCTCATATGTGCGAGCAGGCGATCTGTTCCTGTGGCCGGGAAACACGTGTTTGCGGATGGGTATGCTGGATGGTGTGCGGTATCAATATGCAACTGCTGTGAGGCGATTGCCGTGAATGATTTTGTACCAATATTGGGTCAAACCAGGGTTGAAGTGCTATTTTAAGAAGTGGGGGAGCGCGCCACGGAAGCCCCCCTTGAAAAGCGCAGTGAAGTTATATTAATTAACACGTAACAACACAAACAAATTTAATCTGTTGTGTTCATGTATGCACTCTAAATAAACCCAGTGGGCACTCGACGTTATTTTAACGTTGAAATTAAATTGACATCGCACAACATTGATTCAACATTGAACCAAGGTAACACCATTCAACTTCCGACATTTCTAACGTTGAATCAAAGTTTTTTTTTTTTAAAAGATTTTTTTTTTCAATTTTTCCTTTATTTGACAGTTACACAGAGAGATAAGAAGGTTGGGGAACATTGAACCAAAAATGACCTGTGCTAACACCAGGTCAAACTTCAACCTTTATGGTATGCGCCAAAACCGATGAGCCACCGGGAGGCACATTGAATCAATGTTGATTAAACATTGGCTCCTTCAATGTTATTTATTGGTTGAAAATACAACGTGTCAATGTCGAGTAATAGTTGTGCTTTCAACATTTTGGATGTAGGTCTGGGCGCCAATGTTGATGCAACGTCAGATTGCCAACGTCCATTCAACTTTCAAATCCAACCTTATTTCAACGTTGTTCCAACATTTGGACATGATGTCATTTCAACGCTTCAACGTTGTTGTGCCCACTGGGAGGCTTATTTGTCACGTTTACTGCGTTTTATAATTTAAGATAAATACAAATTACATTTACGAGAGCAAATATTCAGAGACAAGGATCAGTTTGAATTTTGCGGCACTAGTCATTAAGTGCGCCTACAGTTGTCTGTGAACCCCTTAAAGAAACGGCCCCAAATTGAGGCAATTACAGTGTAATTAGTTAAGATATTTAATGTACATTTATTATCTGCCATTAATGGTTTAGAAATGTTCTACAGTCTTCGTTGAAGACCTTGATTAGCGGAATCAGGTGTGTAACTGCTTAGCTGGAATGAAAGCCTGCAGCCACACCAGCCCTTTCTGGACAAGATTGAGGACCCCTGCACCAAGGCTATTGAAAAACACGGAAAAAACTGTATTCAGGTAAAGGAGTTAATTAGCAATTAGCAAATTTCCGTTTGCGAGCGCAAAAGTGTTAAACAGAACAGTCCCCACTGGCTCTGACCAGGAAAAGTCACTGCATCCAAGTATGAACAGAAATCATCCAAACCCAGATTAGTTAAACTACCAGAGGTTCAATGACAATCAAAACTCCTCCATTTTTTCTCCATCCAATCCTCAGAATAACACCTAGCAAAAATATATGGTCTTCCCTTTGGAATCCATCAATCTTGATGAAAAATAGGGACTCTTACCTATTGTATGGCAGTCTGGAGCAAAGGCACCTCACGTCCTCTGTGGATCAGAACAAAACATGAGGCAGAGACAAGCAGTAGCACTGGAGAAGAGGGATTCCATGGGAGAGGCGCAGGTAACACCAGATGGGTAAAGTCCAGAGGTCAGAAAGCTGAAGCACTTCCCGTGAACTCAGCTAGCTGATCTCACATAGTTCCCAATTTCATAAATAGTTCCACCCTCTCGCTGAAGAACTGTGCAAGCTAGAAAATCCTAGAATACTGGAGACTGTGATTTCAGAACCTGGATTTTACACCTCTGCTGAAAACACCTCTCCCGCGGGCAACTCCAGTCCCTGAGGATGGCAGCATCTGCAGGATTTTATGGTCTCCTTATAATCAGCAGGCAATTAATGTCTTGGAAACAAGGGGTTTGGGCTCTTCAGCCAATCACTGACTGAATCAGTTGTGTAGAAACAAATAAAAAACCTGCATGCGCTGAGGGCCTTAATTTAACATAATTAAATAGAGCCTGCCCATTTTTCAACTTCATTCAAAGATGTTCTCTTTATATATATATATATATATATATATATATATATATATTAGATTCTTTAATATAAACAACATACAGTAAAACAAGTAAACTTTAAAATAAGGGTACATTAATTAACATTAGCAAATGCAGTAAGAAGCCTTAACTATCTGCTAATTAACAGCAAACTAATGGGTCTACTAATCATTTGCGAATGGTGTTCATGTTAACTAAGGTATTAATTTATACATTACTGAATAGATTAATAATTTGAGGTATTACTTAAGGGACTTAAGGGATGTTTTCAATGTCATAATAAGGATATCAAGGAGCATTAATAAATGGTAAGTTGAGGTTACCTAATGCTAAGTTAGCTCTCTGATGCGTTAGTTATCTGCTAATTAATTGGTAGTTAATGCTTATTACTGCATTAACTAATGTACCCTTATTGCAAAGTGTTACCCAACATACATTTCCCACATCAACAAAACAAAACAAAGACCTATAATTTTAATGACAAGCAGAACAAAGCCAAGAAAAAAAAAAAAAAAAAGTAAAATAAATAAATCACTAAATGAATAACTATTAAATAAAATATAAATAACTCTCCAGAAGAATTGCTACTCGGTTGCAGTTGGAGAGTCTTGTGTGTCTCTGTAATCCCTACAGCTATGCCAGCTGGAGCTTAGGCCCCAGGTAGGGTCACCCAAGCCGGACAGGCCGAAGGGCAGAGACCAGACAAAGTGCAATCAACTGATCCTCCAGTTTTGGGGTTTGGGCACAGGACTAACCCTGTCCCTTAAAAACCATGTTACAAAACAGCAACAAAGGAAAAAACCACAACTGTGTGTGACAGTCTATGTACAGTACTGTGCAAAAGTCTTAGGCACCCCACATTTTTTAAAACTTAAATCTGGCTTTAGATGTTTATTTTTTGTTTTTTTCCACATTTGCATCCCTGAAGACAAACAGTATATTTAAATTCCAAAAGCTAAATAAAAAACAGTTTCTCAAATAAATGTTTGTATTCCATTAAAAACAGTCGATACAGATATTATAGTCTTGACAGAGCCCTGATGTCAACATCACCATGGCTGTTTGTAATTTCTTGGAGGAAGAAACACAAGTGAGACAGATAGTCTGCAGAAGAATGGTGGAAAGTTTTCCTCTCTGTTTGGAACAAGCCAAAATGCCAATCATCTTATAAAACTGCAGCAGAACAGGACAGTGTCCCAGATTTTTTGGCAAAGGGTAGTCACACTAAATATTGATTTCATTTAGTTTTTAACTGTTTACAGCTCTGTTTAGTCCATTTCTCAGTTATTAGAAACTTTTAATTTCATCATTTTTGCAAGCATATTTGTCCTAAGAAATTGCTTTACATGTGCCTCAGACTTTTGCATAGTACTGAATATACACACACAGAGGCACAGACACATACTTATACACTCCAGTGTTTCAGTCCCTACCTCTGGAGCACAGCAAGGACCCCGATGCCATAGCGACCTGCAGGGCTTGTGCCAGCCTGTTCAGGGAGAGCTCAGTTTCGGCGGTGGCATCTCTCGGGTTCAGCCCGTCCAGCATGTGGGCCAGCTCTCCCACGAGCTTGGCCACACCCTCCAGCGTCAGCACCCCCATCCTGCCATACAGGCGGCGCTCGGTGAGGTCGGCTCGCAGGGACACCAGGATCTGCAAGGACGCTGAGATGGAGCATGGAGTAGAGGGACCCTGTGGCCCTGCCCTCCTCTCCCGGCGAGGGCTCCCTGTGCTTCCTGTAGGCCACGGGCGACTTTACACACCAGCGCATGAGCCCCAGCAGAGGAGTTAACTCCAGGGACCCAGGGGAGCGGCTGGGCGGGAGGGGTGAGCTCAGAAAGGTCAGCAGGGTGAGTCGGGGATTATCGTGGACCCATGTGACCACCATCTCCAGCAGGTCAACCGAGGGGATCAGGCCGTCTATATATTGAGCAAGGCCATATCATGAGAGGCAGGCTTTAGAGGCATACTATTGTTTATTATGTGTTATTAATGGCTTATTTCCGTATTGCCTTGGTATTAGCCTGAGGGTTGCCGTATTGGCCCGAGGCCGCAGGACGAGGGCTAATACCGCGACCCAAAGGACAATACCAAGGCAATGTAAAAATAAGCAATTTATAATATTTTTATTAATTGATTAAGTATGTTGTGCTATCATGAACATAATTTTTTAGGAATTAAATTTCGAAATTTACGGACGCCGGCGTCTATATCTGCGCAAAGGGATTAATATTAACACTCAAAAAGTACATAAATTCTGTATTGAATTAGGGCAGATATTCCCAAATGTCTTCTGAAGCACCCAAGTTTAGAACCAGGTATATGATGTGTTCCACTTCAAGCACAATGGATAACTAATTTAGGATTTGCTTAAATTATTTTTCAGGAGTGGTCAAAATGGAAAGCATTAAAAAACATGCACAAAACATGTTATAATGTTGAGTATCAAGTGCAGACCACACAGTGCAAATTTGATAAAACTATGTTTGTCACACAATTCCAATTGCCACTAGGTGGCACAATTGATCTGAATCAGTTTTTCTAGAGGCTGAGAGGCTGGGACTCTCGTCAAACTTGCGAAGTTTGGGGCACATCTGACCATGCACAGTCAAGTTAAACAACTTCCTGTTTTGGGAGAAAACACGGAAATTCGACGCTTTCCCTCACCATTCGACGAAAACTCAAAATTTTTAAAATTTTTCATCTTTAATGTCTCTTCTAATACGATTAACAAGCTTGAGGTGGATCTGATTAGCCCCCAAGAAGGAGTTTTTTGAAGTATGACCCCTGTAAATCACAGATAATACACAAAAATTTCACAATAAATTTAACAGGCTGACTTGCTGTGCGGTACAGGTCATGGCACCGAGAGACTTTTTTAAGTCTGGGGATTTTACATGGGCCAACAAAATTTCATACATCCAGGTGAAACATAACGCAGGGGGTATTTCATTGAAATTTTGTAGGGGGCAGAACAGAGTTTAAAGTTTCAAGTTTCTGAGCACCTTCAGCCCCTAAAAAATTTGAATCATTTGGGGGAAAAAGAAAAATTGTAGCAATTTCCTGCATTACACTCGGGCCTTTACACCAGGCAGTGCTCGGGACCAAATAATTCTTTGCATTACAACAGTCTGATTATCGGGTGAAAATCAACAAACTAACAGCCAAAAATAATGAGATCTCCCAGATGACACAATTCAATTGCAGAAAATAAAGATCATGCAGATCAATGAAAAAGCAAAAGGAAATTAACCAAAAATTCTTCTGTGCTTATCATTTTAGAGTGAAAGCAACCCTTAAAGGAAAAGTTCACCCAAAAATGAAAATTTACTCATCATCTACTCACCCCAAGGCTAATCAAAGGGTCTATGAATTTCTTTCTTCCTCAAAACATTTTTGGAGTTACAAAGAAAAACAGCATTGAAAACAAATCCAAATCAACTGAAGTCATTGGAGACCACTTTTTTAAGCGTAAAAAACAACATTAAACATAAAACGCAATGCTAAAGTACCCTCGGCCGTATGGGCATAACACAAGGAATTACAACATATAAAGGGTTTTTTAATGTATGTCTATGTAACACAATGTGTTTAATACTTTTGGGCTTGAGAGAAGTTTCTATGGAGAGACATTTGTCTCTTTATTATTCAATCAAATAGAATAGATTTGCATCCAAAAAGAGATTTGAGAGCAGTAGAGTATAAGTGGCAATCAAAAAAAATAATTTTTGAGCAAAACAGAATGATCATTTTGCTGAAAAATCAGTCCTCTTTGCTTGCAAGTAAAAAACTTTTGCTTGAAAATCAGTCCTCTTTGCTAGCGAATTCAAAAGTTTTGCTTGCGAATTCAGCTGCACTTAATGGGCGGGGCCTACGCTGATGGATGAGAGAAGAGTTTCTATTGGTGGGTTTGACCTGGCTCCAGCGCGGGCTACACCTTCCGCGTTACACCCACTTCTCCTTTGTGTTATGCTACCGGGAGGTTGATGGCAACGAGATATATCAACTAGAGGCGCTACTTGTCGTTCCAGATCAGCCAATTTGTGCAGAGCTGACTGCCAGCTTATAACGGGCGTACCTCCCGCTGGAACTAATGTAAACAAATACGCTCTGGATAATATTTCGGTAAATATCAGTAATAATTATTCAGCAGCGTGTTGATTTCCGGCCTTTTCCTAACCGATAACAAGAGTCAGCTTGAAGCGCCATTTCTGTCCATTACCGCCAACTGAGTTCACCAAAAGCGTAGTTGCTAACTAAGTAAGCAGTTTACACAGTTCGTCCATTCATTGTCAATGGTTCCTACGACGCAAGTCAGCATCGGTGATTTAGAGAAACGCAGCCCTAAGCGATTGATATTTTTCTATTGGGTCTGTTTGGAAAAACAGTGGCACTCATCCAGTCTATCTTAAAACCCCTTCGGTACGTTAATATTATGACCGATCTCGTTCTGTCAGGTTGAGTTTATTTTCTCTAGCAGTACGATATAGGGCGGGGCACTTGTTCATTTATCATCGCAAGTGCCGGGAACCTTGATAACGAGTGTCTTATTGTAACCGCTGCCAAGTGGGGAAACCCGTTTACAAGGAAACTCTCGCTGAAGAAATGCCTTTTTTTAGGGAAAAAAAACACTGGTTTGATATTGGATCTTTTTTATTGAATCTGGATATTTTTTATTTGATAGAAATACTGCTGCAAGGTGAAGTCAGGACTGATTCAAAGTACCGCGGTACTTTGCTCAGGCTACTCTGCTCAGGCCGTGACTAGCGAAGCGGAGAGGGGCAACCATGTTGCTCCTAATCAGCGTGCTTGAAGCAGCAGGGCATTATAATTCATTACTTCCTCTTCTTCTTCTTCTTCTTCTTGTGAATACACGGCAGGCTGTAGCCTACGCTATTTAGCGTAATTCATTACTTATGTGGAACATTTCAATTTCAAAGAGCATAGACTATGAACTTACCTCCCGGTAGCATAACATAAAGGAGAAGTGGGTGTAACGCGGAAGGTGTAGCCCGCGCTGGAGCCAGGTCAAACCCACCAATAGAAACTCTTCTCTCATCCATCAGCGTAGGCCCAGCTGAATTCGCAAGCAAAACTTTTGAATTCACAAGCAAAGAGGACTGATTCGCAAGCAAAACTTTTGAACTCGCAAGCAAAGAGGACTGATTTTCAAGCAAAAGTTTTTTACTTGCAAGCAAAGAGGACTGATTTATAAGCAAAATTATCATACTGTTTTGCTCTCAAAAAATTTTTTGATTGCCACTTATTCTCTTTTGCTCTCAAATCCCTTTTTGGTTGCAAATCTATTCTAGTTGATTGAATAATAAAGAGACAAATGTCTCTCCATAAGTTTCAAGAGTCAAAAAGGAAGACAGGTAATTGTCCAATTTCATCTAGGACCTGGCAGGTTATATGGAAAGTGTAAAACAGGACAGCTGGGACTTTACATCATTTGGCATTCAGAATATGAAGTCTGACATGATGCGCAGTCATCAAAATTCGATGTTATGTTGAAGGTGACTGCACAGTTTGGTTGATAATGTTGCTACATCAAATTATTAGAAGGTATTTAAAGTAGGTGAAGGGCATGTAGGTTCCATGTCCTCCAACTTGATTATCCAGTGAGTACACCCTAAGAATTTGACATAGCTACACCAAAAAATGTCATGGTAGTGCAAAGGCGTAATAAAAGTAACACTGTTCAGAAACAATGTGACCTTTTGACCCCATTAACCAGGTGAAGGTCATCCACCTTTAATGTTCTGCAAGCTGATTATCCAGAACATACACGCTGTAAATTTTATGCGGCTGCAACAAAAACAGTGGATGTAATCAAGGAAACAGTGTTTACAAAGAATGTGACCTTTTGACCCCTTAAAGTAGGTCAAGGTTACCCATCTTTGAAACTTGTCCAAAATATATGTCCCAAGAACAGTCCCTGTGAATTTCATGACCCTGACATTAATAGGAAAGGAGTTATTGTCCACGCAGATGGACGGGCAGACGGATGCAAGGTCTTCGCAATACCCAATGGCCGTATTTTGGCCTCGGGTAAAAACCACAAAATGCCTTCATACTGTTTGTGCGGCGTAATCCAAATGTCCGTAAGCCCTGACATTCAAATTTGACTCGTAAAGATGTCTTTTCACTATATTTTTAGCCTAATTGTCCAATGTAGCCACTTAGCTAAGAACCCTGTTTATTTTCGCGGAAGATGTTGACCTCGCCAAGTTGGCCGACCATAAAAATACACTGTACAGTCATAGAATACTAACATTCAAAACTGCAGCGCATTTCTCCAATTGAAGATGTTTAGGGCCGTTGCAGCATTATTTCCCCTCGTTGGCCACCATAGCCAGAGGTCTTGAATTTTAAACTTCTTCCGTGAAAATGAACAAGGCTGCTAGCTAAGTGGCTACATTGGACATTGAGGCTAAAAATATCGTGAAAAGACATCTTTACGAGTCATATTTCAATGTCGCGGCTTACGGACACTTGGATTACGCAGCACGAGCAGCATGGAGGCATTTTGTGGTTTTTAAATATTGTTTTTTACGCTTGAAAAAGTGGTCTCCAATGACTTCAATTGATTTGGATTTGTATTCAATGCTGTTTTTCTTTGAAACTCCAAAAGTGTTTTGAGGAACAAAGAAATTCATGGACCCTTCGATAAGCCTTGGGGTGAGTAGATGATGAGTGAATTTTCATTTTTGGGTGAATTTTTCCTTTAAGAACCTCAGCTGTAACAAATACCACTAATTATTTTCGATTGCTGGTCCCCAAGCCTAAATTTGAGGGACCCTGCTCTGAAGCCTTGGTTCCTCTTGGATGTGAGAAAAGTGGGCTCCCTGTTGATCCATCAGCAAGTCCAGTCCCTAACTTTGCCGCGGCAGAGCTTTGAAAAAGGGCCAACTCAGCACCCCTTCAGCTCTAAGACACAGCGCCCCCACTCCCCCCATAAAAGACCCAGGGGAGAGGACTCAAACAGGACACAACACTTGAGAATTTTGTAAATTCAGAAAACTGAGTAGCTAGCCATCATTTGCTTCCTAGCAAACAAACTAATGTTACATTATGGTTATGAAAACGTACAACGTACATGCTAGCTGGCTAGCTAAGTAACGTGAATTTAGCTTTGTGAGCGGATCCAAGCGAGCTTGCAACAGCACTGAGCCATTCTGATATAACCAACATACGTTACTCTGGGTGCTCAGTTTGGCTAAATATAAACAGAGTAACGTAATGCGGAGTGATTTTTTCCCCCTCGCTCTAAGCAAATGAAATTTTTGCAAAAGTGATATTACCTTTGGTAATATCAAAAATTTGTCATCTGCTGGGGTGTGGGAAAAGTACTGCATTATGTGATTATTTGTATTTAAAAATGTTTATCTATGTATGTCAAGAAGTTTTTAGTAGTGTCAACACACTTTTGGCTATATAGTGTACACTTACCAATTACCGATGTCTTGTAAGTTAAAAGCATGTATTCTCAGTGGATCAACTGGTTATCGGGCACCAATACATTGTACAAGACCTTTGATACAGTGCAAATATAGAAAATACACGAACTAGAAACAAACTCCAGATACCTGTGGAGAGGTCATACACGGCTGTAACTGCAATGATAAACTGACAACAGAATCGGGGACTGACAGTCACAATGTCCCTGAGGGCACGGGCTGGACTCGGTGCTGAGCCACAGTAGTCATCCACCAGGCCTCTGGCAAGCCGCAAGCAATGGGTGGCAGGAGTTCTCTGTAACGTACAGGTAATACAGGAGATAGAGGAAGCACATGGTGGAGATATAAGGCTTTATAAAAGCTTTCCTTCAGAAAAGCACCAGCTTTCAGGTTCACATAAACACCAGGCCGTTCTCTATCAGAGGCTTCACCTGTTACATTCTCAGAGCCTGCTGTATACACAATCTCTGAAAACACCTGCGGTCTGGCCTCTAGGGTGCCAGAGTTGCACCAGGTATGTCACGTAAATGAGAAGACCTGAACTGAGAGAGAATGTTACTATGTTAGAGGAGTCCCTGAACTGGGGCCGGGGGGTGGAGATGTTTTGATGATTCCTCATACAAACAATAAAAACAGCACCTTTATGAGGGCCTTTCATTTAATTCTTTATAATTTGTTAAAATACATGAGTATCTTTACAGAGTAACTTTGATGCCTGAATTATTTTCCGACCAACCTGAAGCCAAGATGCGGCACACTCTAGAACAGGCACTCTGCATACAGCAACAGCCATGGACACCAGTTTGCCCAGCAGGGCCATTCTGCGTTGGTCAGCCATGTTGTTCTGGGGGCAGAAGAGGGTGGTGAAGATGATCTGGCGAAGTGAGTCTTTGCCCTGCTCCTGGAAGTAGCTGCAGATGATCTCCAGCAGTTGCAGCTCCTGCAGTGATGTCATCTTCTAAGAGGATGCAGAAAAGCAGACACAACTGAAGCCGAACACAAAATAGTTTAGCTTACAAAATACGTCATTTTATTTTACAAGCTAGAGTGCATACAGAAATAGAAAAAAGCAAAATAACATAGAAATTCATCATGACTCTGTCCCTAACGAAGGCTTGATGCTGAATCACGTCAGTTGGTCAAATATGACCTTGCCATAAAAATAAAGGCATTTAAATTGTTTTATAAAGCAAGTGCCTCAGAGTTATTCTTGTATTTACATGTATCCCTTTCCAACAAGCACCTCAAACAAACTCAATTTGAGTCCAGGAAGCACTCCTACGCGAACATTTTCCAACTAAGGATTCTGTTTTCTCTCATCGAATGATATAACTGAAAGATTATTATCACAATCATGTCACAATTATACAATTATTGTCACTATAGCATTAAAAACAATATATTTACTTGCTATGAATATTTGATGACTTTTTGTACCAGCTTTGTTGGCACAGCCAGTCTTATCATCAAGGCCTTCAGTCCACCAACATAAAGAAATACAACATATTACAGTGAGCCAACAGGCTGCTCATTGTGTACAGTATGTTTAGTTTGGTGACTATTTACAGTTTCCAATTCTGTTCTCTGCTAATGTACTGCTAAATCCACAAAGCATTTATGTTTATCACCGTACCTGAACCTGACTGTTCCAAAACCATGTTTAACAAATAGCTTTAAGACACAGAAGATAGACCAATAATAAAAATTCAAAATTCTGCTTGACATAAAAACCCCATACACAGTTCAGGTAGCCATACAGTATAATTCACAGGTGCAATCAGCCCACGCCCAGACTCATCGAAGTTACCTACTTTTTGTTGCATACACCTGTCCTTCGGCATGTTGAACACAAACTCCTCCACCAACTCAACACGTCCGCTGTCGACCACTGGAGTGGAGGTGTTCTGGAGCTGGTTGCTGAAATGGATGTCCAGGTGGTAGAGAACCTCTTTGGCGGCACTTAGGGAATCCCGCCGCAGTAGTGAACGGCGAATATCAGTCATGGTTGCCTGAAGAATGAAAATTACCCACTAGGTACAAGGGACAGCAAAAAGGGGGGGAGGGGGAGGTGGTGCAGGTGTATTTATGATCATTCATAATTCTGAGGGTCATGACTGACAGTCGGCCAAAATAAAACTTATAAATGTTGGATTTTCAGGAGTGTGGGACAGAGAGTGAGAACTTTTCATTGGGCCTAAAATCCCTATTTGTGATTGATTATGCACTACAAACTGGAAGATAGGAAAATCCTTAGCTGAATGACCTCAGCCAGTCCGTGTTTCAATGTTTTTATCCAGGCTACAAAACTGAATCTACAAGTCTAGTGAAAGCTGCTATCCAAAACTGACTGAAAACGTGGCAGCACCATACACGGCACAGGGCTAGAGCTTCCAGCTGGCCAGATCAGGGGCTGGGTTTCCCTCAGAATGTTTTTTCGAGCTTCAGTTTGACACTTCTCCACCATGCGTGGAGGCTGCTCTTTGCGAGGGGGGGGTTAATGCCACTAGACAGGAGTGAAACCAAGAATACTACACATGTATCAAGAGATTCCAAGGCTGCAGGCTGGAAACTGCGGCCAGGCATCCGCACAAATTGACACACAAACCTTCGAGGCAGTTGGCAGGCTTGCAGCAGCATGCCCAATGTAATGCTGCAGTGACTCGCACATATACCCCTTACTTGCAGTGCAAGCTCTGCAACAGCTGCTACAGTTGCATCTTGGAGGGGTGAACTTGGTGCATAGTGCACTGCCTCAATAATGTGGGCTAGCACTACTACTATTTGTGCTACTATATTTATAATTATCTATATATTAATTCTCAGTCTGCCCGGCGACGTATCTCCTCCCAAACCGCCCAACGGATCCCTGCGCCCTCTGGCGTATGTCTTCCAAATGAGCCTGCCTCTGTCTTCCGCCATGTGGGATCAAACCAACTCACCCCGTTACTGAAATTTGGGCCATTTTATCTGTTTTTGCCTTTCGTTACCATGACAACGGGTGACATCGCTATTCGTTAGGATTATTGGTCAAAATCAACCCCCTACGGAGCACGGGTATGGCTAGTTGTAATTATTATTATTTCTAATATTATTAGCCTAATGCATCTGAAAACAACCAATATAATAATAACAAGACAACGTAGTCATCAATATCCCTCGCCACCATGTAATCGCATTTTTGAACCCAGTCAAGGTCATGACGAGTAGCATAAACACACACACACACAAAAACAAAATGTCATTCGTCAAGGATATGTAGTTTCTGAGAAAACTTGTCCCCACACTTATTCGAACAGATGGATGGACGGACAGCAAGATGGGCTGGCTCAATTTCAATATTCCCCCGCTCCACTTTGTGTCGAGGTCGGGTATAATAACCTGGTAATAATATCAGTTGGCTTAATAATGTGTGTGGCTCATAACAAACATTCTATTTATATTAATTTGTTATTTTTTTTATTTTACTCATTTCAAATGACCATCGATCAATATTTTGGGAAGTGTCAGAACTTACAAAGCAATGCCCTGAAAATGAACAACAATAATATAATGAATGATTATGCCAACATGTTATGTGAGGGCAGCGAAGATATTGTCAGGCCTACAGTTTGCTAATATGTCCTCAGCTTCGCGCGTGGAACCGGCACATATAAGAACTTGTGCGAGATCATTGGCTAGGAATAAAGCCAATACAATAAAAACAGACCAATATTTAATATTTGGCCTTGGAGTAGGAAAAAAAAACTGATGTAAAGGACATTAATAGGCACGGCTAAGATATACTAGAACCCTAATTTGCTTCCGGGAAGTGTTTTATTTGACCAGCTTCAATGAATGTTTTATAATGCAACAGAGGAACGTGACACTGAATCAGGGATGACCAGCGCTGGCAACCTTTGGCCCTGGTCCAATTGTGGGACCAGGGATTGTGGGAATCCCCTCTTCTACACTGGCCATAAGGAGGGCTGCCCTATCCACTGCACATGCAAGTGAAGAACGCAATATCAGCCCCTCAACCCTATACTTGGTTCACAAGGGAACGAGTCTAGCAGACTTGAAGCAATGAAACTGCCTACTATGCAAGGAAAATTATGCTGTCGCGTGACTAGTTAAAATAATCAGAAAATCAGAATGCCAAGAAAGAATGCATATACTGGTTAGTTAAATGTACATTTTAATCGAAATCTCTCGGTTGATTTTGATAGATTAAGTACACGATAATCCACACGTTTGCTTCATTAAATAGCCTATATCATTTGCTGCACTGTTCCAAACGTTTTCCTGTGACATTTTAAAAAATGAACATCTCTTGAGGTTCTATTTCCATTATTATGAAAATAACTTCACCAATTTCGGAATGAGGACTTCAGAAAGCTGTGTAAATTCCACGTCAATATCTCCTTCCTCCAAGCAGGGCAGCGGTTCGAAAACTTCATGCCTGGTCCGATTCTTCAAGTAAAATAACGGTGAAATGAAACCACCTCAACGTATGAACTGCTCAATAAAAAAGAGAG
This sequence comes from Gymnothorax javanicus, assembly GCA_029692085.1. Lineage (NCBI taxonomy): Eukaryota > Metazoa > Chordata > Actinopteri > Anguilliformes > Muraenidae > Gymnothorax > Gymnothorax javanicus. Next base: position 23,089,837 of record CM056206.1, on the reverse strand, counting down.
TTCGGTACCTGACTTTACGGGTACATGGTTTGAAACTAAAATAACAGTCAATTTAACTGGGTTTTAAGGTGCACGATGTGAGAGTCCGCAAATTTCAATTAAGTAAAATAAACAAATTAGCATAATTGTTTATTTTTGTGAATGCAATTATCATTCAAGTTGTGCAATACTTGTAGAAACGTTGTTTCTAAAAATTTCGGAACAGAGGTGGTTTCAAAAGTTTAGAAACCGCTTCAAACATTTGAAAGCCATCTCACTAAGACCACAACAAAGACTTTGCTACACCAAGGCTAGATAACGATAACTTATAATCATGGAGTAATGTCTCATAGTAGGGTTACGTACCAGTTTAACGATGTGATGTTCATTTTCGAGACACCTAGCACGGTCTTAAGACAAATTCATTTGCTTTACTTTTCTCTCATCATGTACCGTGTGGATGATTTTGCGAACTGGTCAATAGTCTAGTTGGGTAACCTAGCGACCCAGCTAGCTAATAATATCTACTGCTGGCAGTCTGGACTGAAAATTCAAACTTATGCTCAGCCAACCATGACAAGCGCCAAGGCGTTAGCCTTCATTATCATGGCCACCGGACAGTATTCGCAGAATTCATTATAGATTACCTTTGGTTTATAACCCGTCGATAACCGACATTTCTCTGTTGTGCATTAACAGTCTATAAATATTAGCTGGCAAGGGAACCAACAGGTATCAGACAAGCAACGCTCACCGAGCCTCTACAGCCGAATATTTCATATGTGCTACGGTGGCCTTTTCAGGACAAATTTGCCCTCGCTGACGGAGAAAATAAATTCACATGTATCATTACGCTCAGTAGGGGTTTTTTTTGTGACGTCATCGGCCAAACCACTGAGGGTATTTAGCAATTTTTCTTCCCTCGCTTATATTTCTCTCATTGAAAATATAAATAGTCTTTGTAGTATCAGGGGTGATCAAAAGCCGTCGTTATTTTGGGGAGGTAAAGCAGAAACAACATCAAATGCCTCTTCTGGTATACTGCTAGATGCTATGCTAACGTATTTCAGCAAAGACGGAAAAAGCAATGACTCTATGTTGCACTGAAACGTCTTGTAACTGCAGTTTTCAATGGCTTAAAATCATTAGCATGGGACCAATATGCCGCTTATCCTTTCATATTTTTTTATATTGAAGTTATGAGCGCACTTTCAGATTTGTGTTCCAAACTCTAGAATTACAATGCAATGATCTATGTTTTTTGACCTGCTTGGGCATGTACAAAAACAATCAAGTTCAACGGTATTTTCCCTCCATGAGCTTTACATCGGCTATTAATGACAGTGGATAGCTCGGCTTGACCAAGGTTATGAGTTGAATGAAACATTGTGCATTATAGTAAGATAATAAGAAATACTGAAATGTTTTATCTGTGTCCTGTCTTGTTCCATTAAAAGAAAAAATAAACCCTCAGATGCGATTGTATTTATCTGTAACTTACAAGAAACAGCCCCTATCTTTTTTCTGTTGGGACACCCTGGTTCCTGAGAGAGAGAGATGAAGCAACAAACCATGTGAATATTGGCGAGCTCCATTAAAGAACTATGTATTCTGGGACCAATTGTTTGCATGGTGTCACAAAAATCAAAGTAAGCTGATCCATATTCAAAAATGCAAAGTGCTAAAATGCAGCCAGAAGCCGAAGGGTAAACACTAGCAAATAATTTCCTGTGTTTACTTGCTGTTGCAGTGACAATGTGTTGTTTGACACTGCAACAGTACAGAGGCATAGGGCAGAATTATGGTGGCGTTGCCATACATTTTGGGAAAGAAGGATATGATATCTGATATTTGTTAATACACTGAACAAAACTATAAACGCCCCATGTCAAATTTTTGAGTTTTTATAAACAAAATACTGGAAGCGGGATTCGTCTGTGAATAGCACTCTTCTCCAGCATGCCAAGGGCCATCGAACGTGTGCGTTTGCCCATGCGAAGGTTCCGCGCGCGGACAGCGGTGAGATCCAGACCACGGTGAGGACGCCGAGCATGCAAGTTGGCTACTCGCAGGCGGTTACGGACTGTCTGTGGCGTGATGCGTCTGTTGTGCAGACCAACGGTCTCATCCGCTGTGCGTGTCGCTAATCTGAGCCGATCCCGCAGGTGGACAAGCCGGATGTAGCGGTCTTGTGCTGGTGTGGTCACAGGTGGCCGACGTGGATGAGGTCGATTTGCAGTACTGCCCGTCTGTCGGAAACAAACTCTCAAATGGCCTATTATCCGATAGTTAACATTCAGCTGCACAGCGACCGCTCTGGTGGACATCCCTGCATCCAGCATGCCAATGGCACGTTCCCGCATGACCTGAGACATCTGAGGCATGATGAGTTCTGACAAAATTTGACATTTTGGGGTGGCCTTTTATTGTCCCCAGTATAAGGAGTGTCTGGGTACTGCTCATTCTGTCTGATCACTGTCTGGAAATGCCACACCCATGTACTGAGTGAAATCACTGCATCACTGAGCAAATGCTCACTGACAGAGAGATGGATTAAAAAATGGTACACAAATCAAGAGACATATCCCTATTGTACAAGTAAAAGTCAGCATATGCTTACTTAGAGTTGTTAACTCCATGTGGCATCAATATTTGACATGGGGCTTTTATATTTTTGTTCAGTGTACAACCCACATGTTCGGAATATTTTTCATGATTTGGCTCCGTACTTTTAGATTCAAAATCAAACAGCGCACATTAACCAATATTTAATAGTCGGATTTTTTAATTATTTTTTTTAAAGATTATTTTTCTGGGATTTTTTACCTTTATTTGACAGTTACAGAGTGGAGAGAGACAGGAAGGTTGGGGAGAAGAATGGGGATGGCATGCGGCAAATGACCCGAGCTGGAATCGAGCCCAGGTCACGGTGAGAGGGACACAGCCTTTATGGTGCGCACGCTCAGACCGATGTGCCACCGGGGTGCCCCCTACAATTGGAGCTTTTATTAATGGATCAATTTATAGCATTTATAGTTTTTGCGGGAAAAGGAAGCACTGCTCTTCATATAGACAGTTTACTTATAGCTACACTTAGTAATATTACATGTATTTTTTTTTTCAGTCAAATGACCCCTTACAATGAGAGAGTTGTCATTTGTAGACTTCTTTCCAGCATACAGCCTATAACAAGCCTGCTGCTGTTACCTGTTTTGTGTTTTTTTGTAAATTTCTGTGCCGGCCTACCAGCCAACTCCTTCTCTGCTCGCTCCAAAGTTGTTTTTCATAATACTGGAACTAAAGCTCCAAGAGCTGTTCATGTTTTGAATGTCCTTTTGGACCAGTGCAGCAATGGATAAGCTATTTAAACATTTGGTGAAATCAGATTGTAAAAAATCAACAACAGAACTCACGGCTATGTTTAATAGCGAAAGTAAGAGCATTTCCACAAGTAAAATGTGCAGAGAACTCAAGGATTTGAGCCTAAACAGCTGTGTAGCCTTAAAGAAACCACTTATCAGTGAGGCTAATGGGGGGAAAGGTTTCAGTTTGTTGGGAGGCAGAAAGATTGGACTCTGGAGCAGTGTAAAAATGTCATGTGGATTGATGTAAATGAATTTACCCTGTTCCAGAGTGATGAGCGCATCAGGGTAAGAAGAGAGGTGGATGAAGCAATGCACACATCATGCCTAGTGCCCAGCATACAAGCCTGTGGGGAAAGTAGCTTCAGTTGGTCAGCGACTATATGCACCCAAAAATGAGGTCAGCTGACAACATTAATATACAGAATGACCAGGTTTTTCAAAAATTAATGGATTTTTTTCTTCCCTGATTGGATGGGCACATTCCAAGATGACTATGTCAGGATTTATCAAGCTCAAATTGTGAGAGAGAGGGAGCATGAGATATCATTTTCACACATGGATTGGCTGCGTCAGAGTCAGACCTTAACCCCACTGAGAATCTGTGGGATGTGCAGGAGAAAACTTCATGCCGAGGTTAGACTCTCCCATCATTAATACAAGATCTGGGCAAAAAATTAATACAACTCTGGACAGAAATAAATGTTGTGACACTGCATAAACTCATCAAAATGATGCCACAACAAATGTGTGCCATTGCCAAAAATAAAAAGGCGGTCCAACAAAATACTAAAGTGTATGACTTTTTTTTTTTGGCCGGGCAGTATTTATTGACATGTAGATGGACTAAACGTCATCCAACTAAAAAAACACTCATATAGGAACTGTATTTTGATATGCACTGGGTTAACAAGAGCGTGGTCCCAATCCTGGACCCTGGTTAGGCTTGGGAGCTTGTTCCTATTAAACTGGACAGAGGACCTGACTTTAGCTGGGAAGACTTGAACTCAGTCCCAATCCTCGACCCTGAATAGGCTGAGAGGCTCATTTGAGTTAACTGAGTAAGCAGGACAGCTTCCACAAATAGCTATCATTAAAGATTGCATTACCCTTAATAGAGACAAAGACATAACACAATAAAGATGAAGAGTTTCTAATCAGAATAGTGACTAGTTTGAAGCACAAATAGCAAATTTCAATCCAGCAATTTGCAAATCACAGCAAGGGGCTTAAATATAAGTATGTCACATAGAAAATTAAGAAATTACCATGGAACGAGACACAGACAAGAAGGGGAAAATGTACAAGACGTAAACCAATGAAAGGAGACATATTTCTAATAGACACGCAAGTTGCTAAATAGGAAGGGAAATGAAAGGCATTCACATGAGGGTTGTGACAGTGACCTATTTATAACCCCTCTCTGAGTTTCAAGTTGCTGGATTGTAATTTGCACAAGCACTTCGAATCAGTCAGCGTTTACAGGCAAAACTCTTGTCTTTTGAAAGTAAAATGCTATCTTTTATGGTTGTAATTTACGGTAGCTTCCTTCCTCGTCTAGTCATTAGGAACAAGCTCCCAAGCCTTTCTCAAGGTCTCCAGGATTGGAACTGCGGTCCTTTTAATCCTTTCCATTCTGTTCCTCTGTCCAGTGTATTAGGAACAAGCACCCAATCACTCATGAGGATTGGAATTACATTCCTCCTAAGGTACTCCACCCTGCCTTCAGACAGTTCAGATCTGGTAAAGTGCAGACCCCACCTGGCAGTCATCTCGGAAAGCCACTGACCGGAGACTAGCATGCCTACACTGCTTTGCCCGTAACATCTGAATTGAACTCTGCTATTCTCCTTTGGGCTCCGTACCACTGACTACTATATTACTTAAAACCAACTATTGGACTGTACTCTGCCTCCGCACTTGATTCCTGGTCTGGATTCTAACAGATATTGTGATCATCACATTCTGAAATGTGAAATACTTGGACATTTTGATTTGGCATGCATCAAAAAATTATGTGGTTTAACTCCAAAGATTCAAAGATTTTAATAATCTGGTTTAGAAGTGCTTAACAAAGAATATTTTTTTTTACCCCTTAAGCCCTGAGTCCTTTTTTGAAAATGGCAAGCTCAAAATGAAATGAGTATATCTCGGCAACTATTTGATCCATTTGAATAATCTTGGTATCATAATAAAGGTAAAACCATTTGGGATTTCTGCCACAGTGTAAAAATCAGTGTATATGTCACTTAGTCAGAGTAAATGAAGATGGAACACAATATAAATCAAAGACCTCATTTTGCACCAAACAAAGTTTTGCTTTGATCCCTTGTAAAATTAATCAGTTGCAGTCCGAAACCTCTAAAAATTTACAGCACAAAATCTCACCATTATCTGTGCCAAAGTTTATTCCAATCAAGTAAATCAGAACACAATTAGAGAGGAATGTCTAGGTGGCTTGTCCAAATTGGCAATTCAGGTACCTTGCGTGCCAAATCAGATTTCTCAGATATTAAACAGTAAAACTCATCTAATTTCACTTATATGTCACTACAGGAATACATTCAACCCAAATACAGCCAGTTTTTCAATTTTTTGAATTCAGAAATATTTTTTAAATTATTATTTCTGCCAGTCCTATAGCCTATACCATTCCATTCAAAGGCAATAAATACAAAGAAAATGAAATTTGGCTCCTCTGGAGCAGATTTATTTATTTATTTATTTATTTATTTTTTTAAAAAGCAAATTAATAAGATTATGAATACAACGGAAAGGTTAAAAATGGGAAAAAAAGTAAAAAGAACAAAAACCCCATCAATCATTTGTACATGAAAAAAAGGCTACCTACATCCACTATGACCGGGGATCGTACCCGGGTCGTAATCCGATGTTTCAACCCCTAAACTACATCAACGAACTCAGTAACAATGCTCAAATTGCTAATATAAAAAATGAGTCGAGAAAACAAGCTACTCATTTTGTTTGTGCTGTTGTGCCCTCAATATTCACGCGTTTCTGTCAGAAAACGACTTTCAAAACGACGGTTGAATATTTAGCGAATAATTATACCGAAAATACCACCAACAAACCTGTCAAGCGTTTATATTGTCGCGCTATTTAAGTACATTGGATTGGCCCATGGACTCGGTTTGACGCACTGGGAACGCAAGGCTGTAGCTTAGGCTAGCTTTGTGCCATAAAGCTGGTTCAGGGCTCGTTGGAAACTAAGAAGCCATATAATCAAATGGCTTGCGGCAAAGTTTTACTGACAGCATCACAAGCCGATCACAGGGAGGAAAATACATTGCAAGCAGGCTGAATGCTGAGGAGCCGAGATTTTTGCAGCAATGCTCCAGAAGAAAAACATGCTTTCAGACTCGCAGATGTAGTTTCCTTATAACACGGACACGTTGGGCTAACAATAGCAAGCGCAGATTTACCCTCGAGCAGTTTTTTTATTACAAAATATCAAAGGTAAGAAATTTCTTTGCTCATCTCTGTAGACTGTAAAGTGCATGCCTGCTGTTCTTTGAGTGTGGTGTCGGTTTAAAATGACAGGGCATACATCGTTGGATTCTGTGGACTTTCCTCTTTCATTTGAGGTATGGTTTGTATGCATAGGATTAATTCAAGAGAAATTCTGGCGACTCAGCGCTGATATGATTTTATCCTATGTTTTGCTACATGCTTGTTTACTTGCTTGGTGCTTGAATTGCGTTCGGTTGAGGTAAAAATAGTCGACATGAGCGTTTTGCCTAGTTTCTTCGTGAAATGTGGATATGCCGCATTACAATGTTAGGATTTGGAAACATGCTGTATTTATTATGCGTAAGCACTGCCCCCGGTACCGGGGCGTCAGGCTTAAGGGGTTAAAAATTGTAAATCGTTGATGATTAGTTTTCATGGAAATTTTTTTCCAAACTTGTTTTTCTGCATGTTTTGTTTGACCCACATTATCATCAAGGTCATTGGTTTTATCCTAAATTTAGTTTTGTAAGCACAGACAAATTAACCCATTTAATCCCCAATTTTTCTTAGCAATGTAAGTGCCTGCATTTTACTCCTTATACCTCCATAACACATAAACTGTATGTATTTTTTGATTTCATGATGGTTAAGTTTAAGCCAACAATGACACTTTTAGAGCTTCTAGAAGTACAAAAAAAAAAAAAAAAAAACTCACAAATGTGACCATGGGATTAAACGGGTTAAGCTATCGCCCTTTCAGTTCTCTAAAATCCAACAATAAAATGTGTTCACATGAGAGGTTTTCACACATTTTTATGGTTAATAATTACAAAAAGAAACAAGCTTGTCCAGTCGAACGAGGGTATATAAACAAATCCAGAGAGAGCATATAAAAAACAGGTGCATGGTACCTTTTCTTCTCCTGGGATGAGAGCACTCTACAGTCAAGAACCAGACACAGCTCCAGGTACAGAGTATTTTACTCGCCATATGGTCTACACGCACAACACCTTGCCAAGTGTAGCACTGCAATAATAATTAAAATAAGGAAATTGTGAACGCAGTATGCTTGAGGAGGCTATCTTGTGCTTTAAAAATGATCAGAATGAAAGTGAATTTTGACTTGAATACCTAAAAATTGTACCCTAAAGGGACAATTGGGAGGTGTTCTATGTTTCATCAGAACATAAATATAAATCATGAGGACTGTTATTGCAAACTAAGTGAAGTCTAAATTGGGTGATTGATGAAACTGCTTTGTTCAGAGATGCCTGACATCTGTGCTTGACAGCCCTTGTGACTTTCCTGAAACTTTGTCGATAGATATATTTTGATGACAGTCTCATTTTGATTCTGCAATCTTCAGTTATCCATTTTTGTTTCTTGCTTCACTCCCAACATAAGAATGAAGATAATCTGTGCTTTCCTGCTGATCCTGGCCTTTGTGGAGCTGTCCACAGGATCCCTGCTGATTGGCGCCTTCAACATAAAATCATTTGGTGACAAAAAAGCATCAAACTCCACCTTGATTGACCTTATAGCCAAAGTGAGCCAGTCATATCCGGAGCATTTAAGTATCCTGATATTTTGAAGGTCTACGAGCCAGTTTCAGACATTGATTAAGCTTAGTCCTATAGAATAAAATCACATTTTAATTGAGTTTAAAAAAACTCGGGACAAACGTTAATTTGTGTCTGTGAAAAGATCCCAACAAAATGCCTACTTCATTAGAATGATCAATATACATGGACATTCACTCACCGAGCACTTCATTAGGCACACCTGTTCAACTGCCTCAGCCAATCACATGGCAGCAACTCAATGCATTTAGGCATGTAGACATGGTCTAAACGACCTGCTGAAGTTCAAACCGAGCATCAGAAAGGGGAAGAAAAGTGATTTAAGTGACTCTGAACATGGCATGGTCGTTGGTGCCAAATGGGCTGGTCTGAGTATTTCAGCGCAACCATCTCTAGGGTTTAACAGAGAATGGTCTGAAAAAGAGAAAATATCCAGTGAACGGTAGTTGTTTGGGCTAAAATGCCTTGTTGATGTCAGAGGTGAATGGCCAGACTGGTTCGAGCAGATAGAAAGGCTACAGTGACTCAAATAACCACTCGTTTACAGCTGAGGTATGCAGAAGAGCATCTCTGAATGCACAACGCGTTGAATCTTGAAACAGATGGGCTACAGCAGCAGAAGACCACACCGGGTGCCGCTCCTGTCAGCTAAGAACAGGAAACTAAAGCTACAGTTTGCACGGGCTCACCAAAATTGGGCAGTAGAAGATTGGAAAAATATTGCCTGGCCTCAAGAGTCTCTATTTTCGCTGCAACAGAAAGCGTAAATCCATCCTGCTTTGTATCAACAGTTCGGGCCGGTGGTGGTGGTGTAATGGTGTGGGGGATATTTTCTTGGCACACTGTGGGTACCAACTGAGCATCATTACCTGAGTATTGTTGCTGACCACGTCTGCCCCTTCATGACCACAGTGTACCCAACTTTTGATGGCTATTTCCTGCATGACAATGCACCATGTCACAAGGCTCAAATCACCTTATTATTTCAATTTTATTGCCCTGGTGACCAATGCAATTGATGCACTGTACCATGTCTTTTTAGAAATATTTACGGTATATTATAGGTTCTTATTGTCTGGCATCAATAAGAAAAAAGGGTAGACTATATTATGGGGGTCAACAGTGCCCAATGAAATTTGAGATGTTTTCTTTTCTCGAACAGATTGTCCACAGGTATGACATCATATTGATTCAAGAGGTGAGAGATAGTGATCTGTCTGCTACCAAAAAACTGATGCAGCAAGTCAATGGGTAAGAGGCTGTTTCCCCGGGGACACAAAGAAATCTCAGTATTGGTGTCGCATTTTATACAATTTATTAACAGAGTAATCAACTCAATTTCGTGGTTTGCATGTCAAGAGACAAACAGAAAAGAGGCAGTTGCACAGCGTATCCCTCATACTGCCATTAGTCGTCGCAACTACAATTTAAACCTCAATTTTGTTTCAGGAGCTCAATTTAAATTTTTTTTTTTTTTTAATCAGAGCACTCCATCTATTACTCTGTCTATTTTGGATCAAAGAGGATTTTGAACATATGTTTTTTTTATCCAGGAATTCATCACCTGACACATACAAGCATATAGTCAGTGAGCCTCTCGGGAGAAGTACTTACAAGGAGAGGTACCTGTATCTCTACAGGTAAAATATTATTGATATTCCTTTGTCAAATGTATAAAAAAAACCTACTTTTCATATGCTATTTGAGCACATCATTCAGTGGCCACATCTTATTCCTGTTACTCCACCTAAAATGCAATGACTCCCCACAAATAGAGCGAAGACGGTGTCCGTGGCCAAGAACTTCACATTTGACGATGGGTGCGAGCCCTGTGGTACAGATACCTTCAATAGGGAGCCCTTTGTGGTGATGTTCTCATCTCATTATACAGGTGCATTAAGTGTTTCTGAGAGGAACATTATCATCTGGATGTGAAAGTAGCCAATACTTACCTCCGCCATGTTTTTCCGCCATGTTTTTTGGTTTGTCCGTCTGTCTGTTTGTGTACAAGATAACTCAAAAAGTAATGAATGGATATCTCTGAAATTCTGCGGGTGGGTTACATCAGGGATGGACCCTATTGATTTTGACCGCGATAGGTCAAACAATATGGCCACCATGGCAGCCATCTTGAAATCCTACAACACGCAATAATTGAACTTCGCTCCCACTGATATCACTCAAATTTTGTGGGTTGATTGGTCTCACATCAGGGATGGAACCTATCGTTAAATTTCTTATGAGCCATGTTCACTCAGCAAGATATCGACTGTGCTGCCATGGCGGAGGTTGGCACTCTTGGAGTGCCTCTAGTTACATGTTTACTTTTAATGCAGCTAAGAGTAGATTATGTCCTCAACAATATGTATCAGTCATTTCCATTAATTGCAAAATTTCTGTTAAGCTCATAACTGGTATCTTGTTGAGAATGCAACAACAGAATGGTTAAGGATATTTCACATTCGATCCTTCCAATGCTCATGGAAAAGTCTGTAAAACCAATGAAAATTTTCACTAAACTCGCACTTCATTTCTGTGCTCACCCTTTCAGCTGACCTCAAATTCGCCCTCATCCCTCAGCACACTTCTCCAGACTATGCAGTGACAGAAATCGACGCTCTTTACGATGTTGTTCTTGATACCAGAGCTCGATGGAATACCGATGTAAGTACATGGTATGACTTACAACCCACCAAGAAAAAGAATACATTAAAATAAATTTGAAATAAAGTGCCTATTTGCAACCCAAAATGGGAAAAAGTTTGGACGGGAAAAAATGCACATAACTGAAAGCATTGATCATTTAATATAGCTTGACTTTTATTTTATTGTAGACAGTATGAAGACAAGACATTTCTCACTTTAAAGGGCTGACTGCATTTTATTTATAAATACAGATCCATTCCTGCCATTCAGGCATGCAAAGCATTCCAAAAACAGTTGGGACATGGGCAATTTAAGGCCAGTGATGAGGTAAAATATTGCGCGATTTGAAAACAGCTGATGTTAGCAGGTGATTATAATCTTGATTTAGAACAAAAGCAGCATTTAGGAAACTCCTTGTCCATCAGGAGCAAGGATGGGCTAAGGATCTAAATTTTCCCAGAAATATGTGAGAAAATCATTAAAAGGTTTAAAAATAATGTCCTCAAAGAACAATAGAGAGGGATTTTGATGATTTACCCTCTACAGAGTATAAGATAATTTCGAGTCAAGAATCCTGGGGGAGTTTCTGTGCATGAAGGCCAAGGGCGCAAACCTACAAAACCCAAAACCAGTGAAGTTGGCACATTGTGTAAATCGTAAATAAAAACAGAATACAATGATTTGCAAATCCTTTTCAACCTATATTTAATTGAATACACTGCAAAGACAAGTTACTTAATGTTCGAACAGGTAAACTTTGTAATTTTTTGTAAATATTAGCTCATTTGGAATTTGATGCCTGCAACATGTTTCAAAAAAGCTGGCACAAGTGGCAAAAAAGACTGAGAGAGTTGAGGAATGCTCATCAAACACTTATTTGGAACATCCCACAGGTGAACGGGCTAATTGAGAACAGGTGGGTGCCATGATTGGGTATAAAAGCAGCTTCCCTGAAATGCTCAGTCATTCACAAACAAGGATGGGGCGAGGGTCACCACTTAGTGAACAAATGCGTGAGCTGATTGTTGAACAGTTTAAAAACAACATTCCTCAACGAGCTATTGCAAGAAATTTAGGGATTTCATCATCTACGGTCCGTAATATCGTCAAAAGGTTCAGAGAATCTGGAGAAATCACTGCACGTAGTTTACAAGGCCGAAAACCAACATTGAATGCCCGTGACCTTCGATCCCTCAGGCGGTACTGCATCAAAACCGACATCAGTGTGTAAAGGACATCACCACATGGGCTCAGGAACACTTCAGAAAACCACTGTCAGTAACTACAGTTCGTCGCTACATCTGCAAGTGCAAGTTAAAACTCTACAATGCAAAGCGAAAGCCATTTATCAACAGCACCCAGAAACGCCCCGGCCGCTGGGCCCAAGCTCATCTAAGATGGACTGATGCAAAGTGGAAAAGTGTTCTGTGGTCTGACGAGTCCACATTTCAAATTGTTTTTGGAAACTGTGGGACGCCGTGTGTCCTCCGGACCAAAGAGGAAAAGAACCATCCGGACTGTTACAGGCGCAAAGTTCAAAAGCCAGCATCTGTGATGGTATGGGGGTGTATTAGTGCCCAAGGCATGGGCAACTCACACATATGGGAAGGCACCATTAATGCTGAAAGGTACATACAGGTTTTGGAGCAACATATGTTGCCATCCAAGCAACGTCTTTTTTCATGGACGCCCCTGCTTATTTCAGCAAGACAATGCCAAGCCACATTCTGCACGTGTTACAACAGCATGGCTCCGTAGTAAAAGAGTGCGGGTACTAGACTGGCCTGCCTGTAGTCCAGACCTGTCTCCCATTGAAAATGTGTGGCGCATTATGAAGCGTAAAATACGACAACGGAGACCCCGGACTGTTGAACAACTTAAGCTGTACATCAAGCAAGAATGGGAAAAGAGTTCCACCTGAAAAGCTTCAAAATTGGTCTCCTCAGTTCCCAAACGTTTACTGAGTGTCGTTTAAAGGAAAGGTGATGTAACACAGTGGTAAAAAGGCCCTGTGCCAACTTTTTTTGCAATGTGTTGCTGCCTTTAAATTCTAAGTTAATGATTATTTGCAAAAAAAAAAAAAGTTTCTCAGTTTGAACATTAAACATCTTGTCTTTGCAGTGTATTCAATTGAATATAAGTGGAAAAGGATTTGCAAATCATTGTATTCTGTTTTTATCTACGATTTACATAACGTGCCAACTTCACTGGTTTTGGGTTTTGTACGTTGATTGCCCCTCCTCCAATGCTTCAGAAAGGAAGCTTTATGTTCTCAGTGTCCAGACGGGCAGTCGACTTCTCTGGGATCGGAGGCATCTGCGATGGACTATCACACAGTGGAAATGTGTTTTGTAGCAAGAATATCAATATTTCGGGTGTTTTTTGGAAGAAATGAACACCATATGCTCTAGACCGAGGAGGAAAAGTACCAACCTGACTGTTATTAACAACGAGTCCAGAAGCCATGCTCTGTCAGTGCCCTTAGCAATGGTGACCTACACTTCTGTAAAGGCAACATCAATGCCGAGAAGTACATTGACGAGCTAGAACAACATAATGCCTTTGACGTCTTTTCCAAGGACGCCAATGTCCAATTGAAAAAGGTAATGCAAATATTACACATATTACAATGGCTTGGTTGCATAAGAAGAGGATATAGTTGCCAGACTGGTCTGCCTGCAGTCCCGACTTGTCGCCAAAAGAGAATGTGTGGCATATTTTGAATCTCTTTGAAACTGTTGCACCCCCAAAAATTGTTTGCAGGAAGAATGTGACAGAATTCCAACCTTGAAACTTGATCATTTGGAGTCATCACTTACTGAATGTTTATTTAGTGTTGAGAAAAGGAAGGTCAACATTACTAAGTGGTGAAGACTTCACTGTTCCAACCTTTTTTTAATGAAATACACTGCAGAATCAAAATTGAAATGTGTTTATTTTGAAAAATCATAAACTGCATGGGGTGCATGCTATGATCCAGACCAGGAGTCAAGTGCGTAGGCAGAGTACGATAGTAAGGTTTATTGGTGTATTGATAGTAATATAATAAGAGTGGAACAGAGCCTAGAAAGAGAAGGCACAGTTCTGCTCAAATATTGTGGGTGAAGTAGGGCCTTGCCAATCTCTGGCCAGTGGCTTTCCACGTGACTGTCAGACGGCATGCACACTTTTCCAAAGCCGAACTGTCCTGGAGGTAGGATGGTGGGGCTTGAGAGGAACTCAGTCCCAATCCTGATGACTGTAAAAGGATTGGGAGATTTGCTCCTAACAAACTGGACAGAGAAACAGAATTAGACAAAATGAACAACGTGTCCTAACCCAGAACCCTGAATTAAGCTTCGTAGCATGTTCCTATTAAAATGGAGAAAATAGCAGAGAAGAGCTGGGTTAACTTGAATGTGGTCCCAATCCTGAACCCTGAATTAGGGTTGGAAGCTTGCTTGATTTAACTTGGCAAGGAAGAGGGTTTTTCGTAAATTATAATCGTTGAAGGTTATGTGAAATGTTCTAAAGGCAAAGAGTTTCTCCCAGGAAATACTGACTGGTCAGAAGTACAAATAGCGAATTACAATCCAGCAACTTGCAGCTCAAAGCAGGGGTTTAAATACATGACACAGGTACATCAGAAAGTAACAATGAAACATGACACAGCTGGGGATGGGGCACACACAAGACATAAACCAATCAAAGGAAACTTTCTTCAAATAGACATGCAAATTGCCGAATGGGAGGAGACACAGAAGGCGTTCACATGTGGGTTGTGACAATGAAACATTTAATAATTTGCTGTTGTATTGCTTCCAACAAAATACAGGTAAAAGAATTTAAATCACTGCTTTCAGTTTTAATTTCGTCCCAAATTTTTCCTGATTTGAGATTGTATAATGTATGCATGTCCATTTATTAAACATGTTTTTCTATGTGGGAAAAGGCAAGGAGAAAAAGTAATACCCCCGTTCCACAGAGCTTTCTGGCTCATCGGTCACTCGTCGGAAGCAAAGTTTATTTTTTTGATCTGATGAGGCGAAATTGTCCGATGAAGGAACTAAGCTCAGAGCTTAGTTCCTTCATCGGACGATTTCGCCTCATCGGATCACTCCCGACATGTCGGACACTGACCTGATGGTGGACAAACATGAGTCGGATTCATCGGCCTGTGATACGATAGTCTTCCGTGGGTGACCGGAAGAAATAAACTTTGCTTCCGACGAGTGACCGATGAGCCAGAAAGCTCTGTGGAACGGGGATATAAGCAGTTATTCAACACATAATTTTGCCTTTTCTGAGAGAGCCAAATAAGCAAACGAAGGTCTACTGCGTACCACATATAGTCGTTGGGCTCAAACACTGGCTGTGTCAGTCCAAACTATTGTTGGCTGCTGTTTATGTCAATTTGATCAAATGGGGTTGAGTGCATTTCGTCCTCTTAACTGCATACTGATGAAATATGGGCCCGGAGAGCTCAACCTGTGGACAACTATGAACAAAAAAGCAGACTACCTTGCCATGAAATAAAACTGCTGTAAAGCACACATGCACTGATTGATAGAAGAGACTGTGAGGACTGGAAACCATGAAATGGCATTCCAAATTTTGAGAATTTGCTTAAAAAATTATAACATTGTGCGGTCAGTTTTGAACACAACAAGTAATGACACTTACTTTACTATAAAATTAATGCCAGTTATATGTGAATCCATTCACTCTTAGATCTTGTGCGTGTGTGTATGTGGGAGGAGGGTGGCAAGGACAGTTTTGTTTGACTTTGGCAAAAATTTATGGGGTCAGATTCTTTCAATTTGTGCCATAAATGCTTTTAACGAGGAAGAAATGTATTTCTCAAAAGAATTTTGACAGAGGCAGTTAGCTATATTTAAGTTTTATACTGTATACTTCAGTTCCCAGACTGTCATCATGGGTAAATAATTTCTACTTTATGCAGGAAACAACTACTCTGCAACATCCTTATTGCATCAATGTCTTATATGAAGAGCATTTATTGGTGAATTTACTCAATAAAATATTTCACTACATTTTCCCAGAACATCATTCTCTTGGGAGACTTCAACGCCGGATGTAACTACGTGGTTGGTCCTGAGTGGCAGCAGATTCGGCTGCACACGGACAAGAGTTTTCACTGGCTGATTCCAGACAGTGCCGACACCACGGTCTCACACACCAAATGTCCTTATGATCGGTGAGCACCGCAGGGGAAAAAAGATACTTCGATCAGCCACAACATTAAAACCATTGACAACTGAAGTGAGTAACATTGATTAGCTGGTTAGTTTAGGTCCAATAAAACAGGTACATTAGCTCAAATTGCAGAAAAACTCAATGCTGGCTATGAAAGAAAGGTGCAGAAGAGCTTTGTAGATGCAGGTTAACACGTTGACTGCCAACTACGAGATAACTCGTAATGGCGGGTCCAGTCCAGCGCTAGACTTGAAAATTCGGGGGAAATTATCCATCCCTTTATTGACAACAATTAATCCTGGCTAATTCTAGATGGTTTTCCAATTCAAGAATAATCAAGTGGCAATTGAAGACACGGCTTCTCTCCCCCATGCGATCTAACAGCAAATAATGGGCTACATTCAGTAGAGAAAATAATTTAATTATAATTAGGTCTATGCACTGACACTCAGCAACGGTAATTTTTTTTTTCCAGCGAGAGCGGCATTTCAGAACTCTTCAGCGAATGAAGGTAATTCTGATGACAAGTATACGTGGTTTCCTCCGTTTACATTTTCCAGTCTGACAGCTGTCTATTTTTTACAGCAAGTTGCGTGACCGTGCTGCAAAAACAGGTGTAGGTACTTGCCGAAATTACCTTCATTCGCAAAAGAGTTCTGAAATGCCGCTCTCGCTGGAAAAAAAAATTAATGTTGCTAAGTGCCAGTGCATAGACCTAATTATAATTAAATTATTTTCTCATCTGAATGTAGCCCATTATTTGCTGTTAGATCGCATGGGGGAGAGAGGCCGTGTCTTCAATTAACACTTGATTATTCTTGAATTGGAAAACGTGTTTATAAAGGAAAACCATCTAGAATTAGCCAGGATTAATTGTTGTCAATAACGGGATGGATAATTTTCCCCGAATTTTCAAGTCTTGCGCTGGACTGGACCCGCCATTACGAGTTATCTCGTAGTTGGCAGTCAACGTGTTAATCACACAGTGCTTATGCTGACCCCTCTACCACCACAGTGCCCCTAGTGGACAAGTACACATCAGAACTGGACCATTGAGCAATGGAAGAAGGTAGCCTGGTCTGATGAATCACATTTTCTTTTACATCATGTGGATGGTTGGGTGCTGTTTTCCATGGGGAAGGGACGGCACCAGCATGCACTATAGGAAGAAGGCAAGCTGGCAGAGGTAGCATGAGGCTAAGGGCATTGTTCAGCTGGGAAACCTTAGGTCCTGCCATTCATACAGATATTATTTGGACACACACCACCTACCTGAATAGGCGAGGAAGTACACCCCTTCATAACGCCAGTATTCCTCCTCAAAAGCAACATCAAAGCTGGAAATAGTTTATCATGCATCACATGCCCTATTCAGCAGTGGATTGACGAACATTTGTGGCTAAATGGTAACTATATTGATAGCTTAAACCCCGAAATGCCTCCACAAACATGATCAGCGATATCATCCAAATTAAAATAGCACTTAATGGATCGCTTCTCGGCCTTTTGGCTAAGATCAAGTGTAGTAAGACTGCTCCATCAGTAGAGAGCGGTCCTACGCATTGCACAGTGATCGAGGCCAGCCGGGGATTAGTGAGAGCAAATGTGTATGAATGTCGTAAGTCTTGTGTGAATGTGGTGTGAATGGGAAAAAAAAAAAAAAAATAGCACTTAATGCTATTTGGAAGGCAAAATGAAGGGCAGGATTACCACGGATTGCTGCCACTTCTTGAAAATCGTAATTGTTGAAATTTTTCTTTCTTGACCTGATGGCACACATGTGAAGACCATTGTTTCCCATTGGTAAAACATAAAGCACTTTCTTTGCCAGCAGCCAAGTGAAATTGAGGGGTCATGCCAGTTTGGTTACTTCCTCTAAAAAGCACATGCAATGGCGTTGTGATACTGTCGGAAAGTTGTCTTTCAACCGATGGCGCAGCACTGCACAAATCTACACAAATCATAGAAATGGCATGGTCCCTGGGGAAATGGAAATACACAAAACCGAGAAAAACCTGAAAAATCTCATCCCTGCTTTCAGTCGGATAATGTAACCTGCCACCCCGCAAAAATTATTCAAGAGTGGTTTGAGAAACATGACTAAAGGTTCACGATGTTGATTTGGCTTCCAAATTCCCCAGATCTAAATCCTATCCAGTGGGATGGGCTGGAAAAATAAGTTCGATCCATGGAGGCCCCTCCTCGCAACTTACAGGACTCACAGGATCTGCTGCTAATGTACTGGTGTCCGATACCACTGGACAAATACAGAGGTCCAGTGGAGTTCATGTCTTAATGGGTCCGAACCATTTTGGCAGCATAAATGGCACCTGCACAATTTTAGACAAGTGGTTTTAATGTTTTGGCTGATCAGTGCATACAACCCCAAACCTGATTTTTCCGACCTTTCCCTTTACCTTCCCTGAGCTTCTGTTGTCATCATGCGTAAACACTGAGGGATTTCTCAAACAGGATTGTTGCCACTACAACCATGATGAAGGCAGTGGTCCCTGGTTCTGCTGTAGTCTATGACTATATGGTTGACCTAAACCTCAAACACAACATGGTGAGTTTATACTGTTAGCCATGTAAATCTGTGATTGCTAATTACAATGACCATGACACCAAGCTGTGCAAATATATAGCAATTGCAGTTCTCTACAGGGTGCATTGATCGTGCACAAACACTGCAGCTATACAGTCTATCCCAGCTGGAATTTCCACGTCTTATTCCCTGACTGGTCTCTTCTCAACCCAGGCTCTGGCAGTCAGTGATCATTTTCCTGTTGAGGTCAAGCTCTTTGGCTAATAAGTGACCCCTGCATCCTCAAGCAATCCTCGCATTTACTTGCAAAAGCAATCATCAAACCAGCGGGCAACAGGACATCCATATCCATCGGTGGTTCTCAATGACATCAAATAAAGTTTTGAGATAAATCTAATGACTTGTCAATCATTTTTACCAGATCAAAAACTAGTTCCTCAAAAAGAAAAGCCAAAACACTTTCAACTTTCTATTTACGGTTTACTATAATTCCAATGCATTTTCAAACTGCTTTCCCTATATGCATATAAGCTTCAAGGAACCCCATACAAGTGACCATTTATATTTTCTGAGTAATAACCCTGCTGTATTTCAGTGGAGAAAAAAAAATGAAAAGCCCAAGTCAAAATGTTTGTTTTTACTGGCAAACAATAAAATTGAAATAAAACATTAATAAATGCATTTCGGTTCAGGAGTACAAATACAAATGAGCGTCAACTTCAAATAGGAATTAGCTATTTTCACAGATTGTTAACAGTTCCAACATGCCTGAAGTAAGTTTGACAGTCCAGTTAGGAGTGGCGTATTCTACACCGTTGACAGAAGAAAAGGTATCTCTATAATAATCGTTGCCTCCTCACATTCTATTCTCATGCCCTCCTCTTCTTCAGACTTTCCATGTACATTCTGAGAGATTTCTGAATAGGGTCTCTGGTGATGAAGCTGACAAAGTTCTTGATGTCAGGCTCCCTTTGGGACAGCAACTTGTCGATGGTTGGCTTCCTCATCATGGATTTGGTGATCTGACGGGCGTGTTCTAGGGGGTAGGGGGGGTGAGGGAGAACCCAGGGGAGTAGAGTGATGAGAGTGGTCAAAATCCAAATCTCACAATGGATTTTATTTATGCAAGTCTATGATTTACGTGGGATTGACTTTGGTAGATTAAAAGGCAAGATTTGCAAGCAATGTTCCCTGTATTGTGCAAATGTACAAATGAATTGCAGTCCCAACAATCGTCAGCAAAAAAGAAACATGGCCTTTGCAATTTTTTCGCTACTTTTGCCCCATCCAAACACATTTCCCTCATTCTTCTCGACTGTAACCACAAGCCCAGCCCATTCCGTACCATCCCTAAACACTTGCAGCCAGGGAACAGCACATAAAAAAACACAGTGTTTGTACCTGGGATGGCAAACCACTTGGCCATGGTTTCTGTGGCTGTGCTCATGACCTTGTCCTCTGGCACCAGCTGGTCCACCAGGCCGATTCGCAAAGCATCCTGGGAGCTGTACAGGAGTCCCAGCTGCAGTGCCAACTCCGAGGCCCGGAGTCCAATTGTGTTCACGAACGTGTCCTTAAACCTGCATCCAAACGCAGACTAACCTTAACCAACGTGTCCTTAAACCTGCATCCAAACGCAGACTAACCTTAACCAACGTGTCCTTAAACCTGCATCCAAACGTGCCCTTAAACCTGCATCCAAACGTGTACTCGAGGTTCCAAATGTATGTGTCCTTAAACCTGCATCCAAACGTGTACTCGAGGTTCCAAACGCAAGTGTCCTTAAACCTGCATCCAAACGCACACTAACATCCTTAAACCTGCATCCAAACGTGTCCTTAAACCTGCATCCAAACGCACACTAACGTCCTTAAACCTCGTCCAGACGTGTCCTTAAACCTGCATCCAAATGTGTCCTTAAACCTGCATCCAAACGCACACTAACATCCTTAAACCTGCATCCAAACGTGTCCTTAAACCCGCATCCAAACGCACACTAACGTCCTTAAACCTCGTCCAGACGTGTCCTTAAACCTGCATCCTAAGTCAGACCAACCTTTAAAAAGTTCAAGAAGTCCACGAATTGTGCCCGTAGCTGGATATTGCATTTCTTACAAGGGAGAAAATGCTCTCTGAATATTCAATAACTGGATATAACCCACCCTTCTCATCTCGTGGTCTCCTAAAATAAAAGTGGGGTCAGATGCCAGGCCTGGGACGAAAACATTCGCCCTTTCGTGCATTTCAGCTCCACAGTGAACAACAGAGGTCAGTGAAGGCTACAAGGGTCCATATTTCTGGTTTCCTAAACTGCCTAAACTGACCGCCAATTCAGGAGGAATGAGAAGAACATGAAGGAACTGAAGTGATCCAAGGAAGTTGACACGTCTCTCTGCACACACACAAGTCAGAATGCAGTGAAAATGTAACAGGCTGAGTGAAAGAGACACATCAGGATTTATGGGAGAAATACATTTAAAAAATATCCCACACTTATGAATTTCTCGACTCAAGTTTGTGCCAGTAGGAATAGAAATCCTTTAGGTACATTAAGCAGGACTAGCTGCCTTCTCACCAGAAGGGTGCCACAATACCCAGCTGAGTTTCGTTGAGGCCGATACTGTAGCGTGGATTTTCAGCCATGATTCTGTAGTCACAGCTTATTGCCATCAGGCAGCCTCCCGCTGGACTGTTACCCTAAAAGGATGGAGGGATTCAAAAACAAGAGATTGAGCAAAACCATGTATTAACTTACCAAATACAATATTAATTCCGCAAGAAGGAGAAATAAAACAAGAATGATGGGATTTGTAAATGATATACCTACATTTATTTGAAAAGCATGCAATAGAAAAAAATAGGACCAAGGGTCCTGTAGCTTACGAGCAAGCAGTCTTACAGCGATGATACAAGTTATGAAAATTTCATGTGAAGTTTGACATTTGAATCAATGAAAATCAATGTCAAGGTCACTAAATAAAAGTTCACATACATTTATAAGACCTTCTGTAATACAATCCTAAGCTCTGAAGCAGTTTTGGTGATACAAGTCACTATAATACGTCAGTATGTATTCAATATGTCAATTGTGAACTTTAAAGGTCACAGAATGTCAAGTTGTGGTCAGCAAATGGACTTCATATACCACTTTCTAAATATCTCTATTCAAACCTTGGCTCCGTCTGTGACCATTTTGGTGATAAAAGTCAGGGTAATTTCACTGCCGAGTTTGACCCTCAAAGGTCACTGACCGTCAAGTTGAATGTCACCAAATGAAAGTTCACATGTGACTTCCTAGATGTCAGTTACACAAACCTAGGCTCCATCTGTGACCGTTTTAGTGATACAAGTCACTGAATTTTCACTAGGTCACATTTGACCTTTGAAGGTCAATACGAAGGTCACCAAATGAAAGTTCATATATGACTTCCTATATGTCTTTAATAGAAACCTAGACTCCATCTGTGACCGTTTTGGCAAGACAAGTCATTGTAATTGTATTATGTCAAGTTTGACCTTCAAATGCCATCAACAGTCAAGCTGAATGTCACCAAATGAAAGTTCATATGTGACTTCCTATGTCAGTAACACAAACCTAGGCTCCATCTGTGACCTTTTCAGCGACAGAGGTCATTAAATTTTCTCTATTCCTTCGAAGGTCAATATGAAGGTCACCGAATGAAAGTTCATACATGACTTCCTATACGTCTCCAATACAAACCTACACTCAATCTGTAACGATTTTGCTGATATAAGTCATTGAAATTTCACTGTATAGTTTGGCCGTTCAAGGTCACTGAAGGTCAAGTTCAAGGTCACCCAATGAAACTTCATACATGACTTCCCTTACGGCCACAATACAAACCTAAGCTCTATCTGTAATAGTTTTGGTGATAGAAGTCATTGAAATTTCACTATGTGAAGTTTGGGCATTCAAGGTCACTGAAGGTCAAGTTCAAATTTCACCAAATGAAAGTTCATGTATGACTTCCTCTACATCTCCAATACAAACCGAAACTATCTGTAACCATTTTGCTGATATAAGTAATTGAAATTTCACTGTGAAGTTTGGGCAATCAAGGTCACTGAAGGTCAAATTCAATGTCACCAAATGAAACTTCATACATGAGTTCCTATATGCCCGCAATACAAACCTAAGCTCCATCTGTCATAGTTTTGGTGATAGAAGTCATTGAAATTTCACAATGTGAGGTTTGACCTTCGAAGGTCGCCGAAGGTCAAGTTCAAGGCCACCAAATGAAAGTTCATACATGACTTCCTATAAGTGTTCAATGCACATATGTTCCCAATCTTCAATATTTTCAAGCCTAGAAACCTTTGAAAATTGCAACATTTTGCTTGACCTCAAGTTTGACCTTTCAAGGTCATCTGAGGTCAACTTTAACGCAGCCAAAATATAGGTCATATTTTACTTCCCATATGTCAGTAATACAAACTTAATCTCTACCTGCAACCAGTGACCTTCCACAGGCGATTTGGCCCATTTTCCATAAGACCCAATGTTAAAGTACAGCGCCCCCACTAGACCCACTTCCGTCGATTCAATCAAAATGGCACTCGCACTGTACATAAAGTGTATCAAGGTGAGTTGATTGCCAGATTTAGAAAAAAGTTATCAGACAGCTTTTGAGAAATCATTTTTTGAAATTTCAAGTCATATCTTTTAACATTGTTAATATACTCCCTGACCTCGAATTTGACCTTTCAAAGTCATCTGTGGTCAAATTTAATATTGCCAAAATATAAGTCATATATGACTTCCCATATGTCGATAATACAAACTTAATCTCTATCTGCAACCATTTGGCCTCCACAGGCCATCTTGCATATTCATAAAGTACAGCGCCCCCAATAGACCCACTTCCGTCGATTCAATCAAAATGGCGCTCGCAACGTACATTGACGGTACCAAGGTAAGTTGATTGCCTGATTTAGAAAAAAAACTTATCACGCAGTTTTTGAGAAATAATTTTTTTCAAATTTCTCAGTCCTATCTTTAACATTGGTGCCAAAATTTCAAGGGCCCATAAAACGGACAAAAATGATTCAATCAAAAATCCGAGAAAACGCCTGGAGATATGGTCTACTAGTATGTTATTGCAAATTTACACGAAAATTCAACGGGCCAAAAAAAAAAGATAAAAAATGTTCCGGACGACGGACGCCACACCACGACAATAGCTTATCCGCCCATAGGGCCGGTAAGCTAAAAAATATTTATATACAGTGGCGATCTGTCGGCAGAAACACAGGGCCAGCAATAACCTCACTTTTCACTGCTTAATGACCTAAACCTCTCGCAGTCCATCTCTCCCGATTAGCAACAGTTGCTCAGACTAATTGGTAGTACCGACGAGAGTCTAATATACTTTTGAAAGCCTTGTTATACAATGCACCATGAAATTATACAGTGTTGTCTTTCGCACATGAATGACTACATAAAATATCAATATGTCTTCATAATTTCTGCCCTTGTGTAGCTCATGAAACAGCACAGATTTGCGTAAATAAGTTTGCGAGGCTCATTGAGCAATAAGCCACGAAAATCCGTTCTATAGTCCGAACGTAGTGACAGCTAAAGGGCGTTATTAGGTACGATGCACAGCTGAGTGATGGCGAAAATAATTGCTGCAAAGTCAGCGAAAGTTTGGGATTTTTTGCATTTATGTTTCCATCCTAACAATGTTGTATCAATTATATAAATGTTGGCAATAGCCATTCATTTTTTCATTATCATTTCTTATTTTGGGAAATGGATTGGTCTTGGTCGTTCAGTCGATAAATTGTTTGATTGTTAATCAGGCGAACTTGAATGAGAACGGCAAGAGGACAATCCAGTGGTAAAGGGTAAGGTTACTGAAGCCCCTCTGAGCATGTGACTGCACGCCGCTGTTTTTATATATATATATATATATATATATATATATATAGACACACACACACACACACACACACACACACCAGTAGCGGCTGGTGAACTGGCGATAGGGGAGGCTGAAACCCTTTCCTTAAAAATAATGATTGGTCATGACCCGTTTTCAATCATTCACTTCAATTACCCTAACAGAAAATCCGAAAACTCACTACATTATCAGGTGTGGCCGGTTTTCATTAATAACGTATACCTGTTAACTCTCACGCATTCGGTGTCAGTTTTAGTGGCATATTTACATTCCCCTGCTGTAGTCAGCAATTACTCAATCAACACATATGTAAGAGATTCTTGCACGGAATCAAAGTCCTTGTGCATGGAGGTTTATCAGTTTCACCTGCATTATGACTCCGGACTTCTCACGCTTTTCTTCACTCAGGGGTTGGAAGCAATGCATGCGTTTCATGATTGTTTAAATTGTTTAAATGAAATAAGATCATTGGAAGAAAGACGTTTCAAATTATCTTATTTCATTTAAAGAATTTAAACGATAATGAAGCACATGCATTGCTTCCAGCCCCCGAGTAAAGAAAAGCGTGAGAAGTCCGGAATCATAATCGCACATGAAACTGATAAACCTCCATGCGCAAGGACCTCAGTTTCGTGCAAGAATCTTTCACGTATGCGTTGAAAAATTGCTGACTACAGCAGAGGAACGTGAGTATACCGCTAAAACTCACACCGAATGCGTGAGAGTTGACTGGTATGAGTTATTAATGAAAACTGACCACACCTGATAATGTTGAGAGTTTTTGGAGTTTCTGTAATGGTAATTCAAATGAATGATTGAAAACAGGTCATGACCAATCATTATTTTTAAGGGATGGGTTTAAACCTCCCCTATCGCCAGTTCACCAGTCGCCACTGATACACACACACACAAACACACACACACAGTACTATGCTAAAGTTTTAGGCACATTTAATGCAATTGCGTGAAGCGAAGAGGCTTCCAAAAAATCATTAAATGAATGGCTTCTGAATATTGAAAAATGTACAACAAAGTGCTGTGAACTATTAAAAACAAACTAAAATCAATATTTGGTCTGACTACCCTTTTCCTAAAAACCTGGGACGCTGGTATGCAGTCTTGTAGTTGTATAAGATTGCTGACTGTTCGGTTGTTCTTAGCGTACTGGAGAATATGCCACGGTTCCTCTGCAGGTTCACAGTCTCACTCGAGTCCGTCTCCCCAGGTATTCCCAGACAGCCTTTCTGATGTTGAGATCAGAGCTCTGTCATGGCGTATTATTTGTATCAACTGTATTTAGTTAAATACAAAGTTCTTTTCAATTTTTTTTTTTAAATAAACATGCAGTGCTTCAAATGTGCTTTTTATCTGCAGCACCACTAATATGGAAAAGAAAATTAAACATCCAACATCAAATTTAAATAGAAGTAAATTAGGGTGCTTAAGACTTTTGCACAGTACTTTTTTATATTTTAAGTTTCACCTTATCGCCTGTATCGATTTTTGCAAATGCACACGCATTAAGAATTTGATGCCTGCAACACGTTCCAAATCAACTGGGAGAGGGGAATAGAAAGACTGGAAAAGTTGAAGGGTCCAGAAAGACACCCATTGGGAAAATTCCAGAGGCAAACACGTGGATGGTAAAAAGGCAATTCACTTATGATCAGGTATAAAATGAGCTGTCAGAAAAGGCACGGTCGTTTATCAGCAAGCTGGTTTGAGGTTCGCAACTTCGTAAGAAGCTATGTGAATCAAACGGAACAACATGAACAAGCTGACGCTGAGCGCCGAGAGAGCCACACAGCCCTTAACTAATTATTAATAAATAGTAGCATACAACTATGGCAAGGCACAGGTCACTGTGTGTGTCAAGGTCAAAAGTCAAATCCACTAATGACCCTTACAATGCACACCTACCTCTCACACAGAATCTGCAAACCAAATTTTAAGCTGCTGTGGTCAGTACTTTTGTAAATCTGGCCCAGATAAAATTTTTAAGTTCAAGGTCACCGTGCCATGGTCAAAGGTCAAATCCACTGATGACCCTTGTGTTGCACACCTATCCCTCACAAAGAACCTGCAAACTAAATTTGAAGCTCTGCTGGTTAACACTATCAGAGATATGAGCCAAACAATTTACAGACCCGCCGCCTGCCTGCCCAGATGCCACAGCGTATAATAGTACCCCATCAATCCATAATGGGCTGTGGGGTAAAAGCTGTACTAAAAATAATTGCAATGCGAGTTTTTGTACAGGGATCATCTCCTCATAAAATGAAAGGTCTCAAAGGCATCATCATGAGAATTCTGTAACAACGTCGCATCTGTCCACCATCATTACCTCTGCCAAGATGGTTATGTTTTCACCATAGCCTGTACAAAAAGATGGACGCAGCACCCGGGTCTGAGAAGTGAAGCCCATGCGGAAATCTCTGAAAATAGCATTCTATTTAATCACCAGCAGATGGCAACGTCGGTGGTTGCAGAATGAAGTACAATGCTATAGAAGTCTATGAGAAAATGACCCTACTTTCCCACCTGATTTACTTTTTCAATAATGATTTTGCAAATTAATTTATAGTATCTATCGTAAGTTTCAAGTCCCCTTCGATATATCATGATGCTCATTTTTGTAAATTATGGTCACAAATAGACTAGAATAAAGGATAAAGCCAGAATATGCTTTAGGGGGCGTGGCAATCCTCTGGTCCTCGTCAGATACGGTCAGATCCACACATAGACCCACCCCTAGCTCCTCCCTGGATCTTCAATTCATGCTCTTGTCCAATAGAAATCGCATCCGGTTTCAAAATGACAAAATGGCACTATTCAAATTGCCAAAATCGAGGCTTCCTAAATGGTATGCTGAAACCAATGAGTGATGTCACGGTTGCTTCGTCCATCTTTTTATACAATCTATGGTTTTCACCCATGTTTGTCTGTTTGTCTGTCTGTCAACAGGATAACTCAAACAGTTATAAATGGATTAGAATAAGATATTGAACCGTAAGTCTGGTTCGAAGTGGTCAATCGCCTGTCGCCACCATGAAAATTACAACCCCAATACCGAAATAGTTGGGACAAAGTGTAAATTGTGAATAAAACCAAAACGCAATGACTTTCAAATCACACCAGCCAGTATTTTATTCACAATAGAACAGAGATAACATAGCAAATGTTGAAACTGAAAAATTTTACTATTTTATCCACAAAATGAGCTCATTTCAAATTTGATGGCTGCTACAATTCTCAAAGAAGTTGAGACAGGGGCCTGTTTACCATGGTGTAGCATCCCCTCTTCTTTTTAACATAGAGTGGAGGCGTCTGGGCATTGAGGAGACAAGTTTCTTGAGTTAGCCATTGGAATTTGATCCCACTCTTATTTAATACAGGCTTCCAGCTGCTGGAGAGTTTTGGGTCTACTTTGACGGACTTTTCGTTTAATTACGTGCCAAATGTTCTGAATCGGTGAAAGATCAGGACTGCAGGCAGGCCAGTTCAGCACTCGGACTCTTCTACTACGAAGCCATGCTGTTGTAATAGCTGCAGTATGTGGTTTTGCATTGTCCTGCTGAAATACACAAGGCCTTCCCTGGAATAGATGTCATCTGGAGGGAAGCATATGTTGCTCCAAGACCTTTATATACCTTTCAGCATTCATGGTGCTTTTTAAAACATGCAAGTGTCCCACACCATGTGCACTAATGCATCCCCATACCATCAGAGATGCTGGCTTTTGAACTGATAACAGGAGGGGTGGTCTTTCTCCTCTTTAGCCCGGAGGACACGACGCCCATGATTTCCAACAAGAATGTCAAATTTGGACTCGTCTGACCACAGAACACTTTGCTACAGTCCATTTTAAATGAGCCTTGGCCCACAGAAAACAGCGGGGCTTCTGGATCATGCTAAACAATGGCTTCCTTTCTGCATGATAGAGTTTTAGGTGGCATCTGTGGATGGCATGGCGGACTGCGTTTACAGACAGTGGTTTCTTGAAGTATTCCTGGGCGCATTTAGTAATGTCAATGATAGAATCATGCCAGTGAGTGATGCAGTGGCGTCTGAGGGCCCGAAGATCACGGGCGTCCAGTAAAGGTCTTCGGCCTTGTCCCTTACGCACAGAGATTTTTCCACTTTCTCCGAATGTTTCGATGATGTTGTGCACTGTCGACGATGAGACCTTCAAAGCCTTTGCAATCTGACGTTGAGGAACATTGTTTATAAAGTATTCCACAATTTTTTTACACAAGCCTTCACAGGTTAGATAGCCTCTGGCCATCTTTACTTCTGAAAGACTCAGCCTGTCTAAGACATCCCTTTTATAGCCAATTATGTTACACACCTGATGCCAGTTAACTTAATTACTTGCTAAATGTTCTTTCAGCTGATTCTCCTATATATTAATTGCTTTTTCAGCCCTTTTTTGCCCGTGTCCCAACTTCTTTGAGACCTGTTGCAGCCAGAAAATTTGAAATAAGCTCATTTTGTGGATAAAAATGTAAAATGTCTCAGTTTCAACATTTGAAATGTTATCTATGTTCTATTGTAAATAACATATTGGCTCATGTGATCTGAAAGTCACTGCATTTTACACACAAATGCACTGTTTATTGAATCAGGGCTGTTAAAATTTAAAGATTTAATTGAACTGCAGACTTTATTAGTTGTGTACCGGGCAAAAAACCGAACACTACCAGAAAATATACAGAAATTATTTGTTTTACATTTAGGAGATGAGCAACATAGAAGGAAATTTAACATTAAGCATCCGTTTGCACGGACTACGATGAAGCAGATGTGTATCTCTGTAACTGGGGCATTTTGATTTTATTCACAATTTTCACTTTGTCCCAACTATTTCGGAATTGGGGTTGTAGATCAAGGTAACAAATATTGACTGGGGTCTGCGAATTCCCCAAACACACCTTGCTACCAAATTTATAGAAATTCCATAAACTGTTTCTTGAGATATCGCGCCAATGAGAGCTGGATGGACAGATAGACGGACGGACAGACGGAGCTAAATACCATTTACCTCACCGACAATTAAGTCAAGGTCACCATAATTCATTGGCATCTGCATATCATCAATGTAAAGCATATCATATAAAAAGCATTAAAACTTTATCGAGATACTGCACCATAAGTCTGGTTATAAATAGTGAATCGCCTGTCGTGACCTCGATAAGTTGGTGAGAGTCACAAAAATGTATTTGTGTCTGTGCATACCCCAAACACACCTCACTGCCAAATTTGAAGAAATTCTATCAACCAGTTCTTGAGATATCGCATTAACAACAGAATGAGACAGACGAACAGACACCGCTAGCTAGGTCACAAAAATCGACTGGTGTCTGGGCATTCCCCTCACACATCTTGCTATCAGATCTGAAGAAATTCCATCAACTGCTTCTTGAGATTTTGCGTTAAGAGAGCAAGATTCAGCTGAATAATATGATGGAGCAATAGGGAATCTTAGAAATAATGGCTAGATTTGCATTGCGATAAACCGACAAAACAGTATTACTTTTTTTTTCATGAAGTCCATCCCTAAATCCTAACCTTCTGAAAGTCTCCCATCCTTGTGTAGACTTGAACAGTGCTTAGTGTGCCAGCTAACAACAGTAATTACAAAAATGCGTCAGATTTGATCCCAGACAATGAGGCATATGCACCAGGCCAGATTTAACAAGATCGGTATGCACTTACATTTATAGCTGCTATTGTCAGCTTGTTGGAGCCATACAGCTTCAGCCACATCTCCTGGACAGCTTTCCAGAATTCTCTGCAGTGTTCAGGGCTCTTGCCACACATTTCTGTGATGTCCAGGCCTGCGGAGAAGATCTTTGGCAGAGCCTGTGAAATACAAAGTGCAAAGACTGCAGCAAGAAATCAAAACACAAGCACTGGAAGAAAAACTACAACATGAAAGGACAGGAATAAGACAACAAAATGCAGGCACTGAGGAAAAGAAAAAAGTACAATATGCAAGGAGCAGAACATGAAAACAACAAGCTGGCTCAACAAATGCGTAACCACACTCACTGGTGCTCACTCAGGTACACCTTTGTAATACTGAGCTAGAGTCCAACTTGCCCCTGCAAACAGCCCGAGTTCTTAGTGGCAAGGATTAAACAAGGCGCTCGAAACATTCCTGAGAGATTTAGGTCCATGTTAAGATGACTACACCATCCACTTGCTGCCATTTAGTCAGCTGCACACTGTGGAAAATCTCTCGTCCCAGTACATCCCAAAGGCGCTCAACTGGATTACGATATAGTGACTGTGGAGGCCAATACATTACACTGAACTTACTGTCATGTAAACTGGAGCCAACTTGTGAGTGCTTTGGTGCATTATCCTGCTTGAAATAAATCAATAAATAAATAAATTAAATCAATCATTGAGCACAATTTTAAGAGATACACCCAGGCATGATCGCTGCCAGCCATTACTGAATCTAAATATCAATTAAATTGAAAATGTCTGGCAATGCGAAATAGGCAAAAAGTGAGGACATGGTGAGAAACGCAAGGATGGCAAAAGCGGTAGCAGTCACTCCCGTGTCTGCTTCTGCAGTTCTCTTCAAAATTATCAGTGTAAGCAGACAAGCTTAGAACGTACATCTTTGCTACTCATTTGGGCATTGGAGCAGAATGACTTTGCCTCGCGGCACGCATCATAATGGTCCATTTTAATTTCTCTCGAGTAGGCAAAAAGTTTAGAGGGGTTTGTAATACAATTAAGCTCATCACCAGACCGTGCAATAACTGACTTTCACAAGTTTCCTGTGTTATGAGTGGAGGTTTAAAGACACAGGCGGCTATTGGAAACCACATATCTTCCTTTCCAGTAGTAGGTCATCTCGTACGATCAGATGACCGCTTATCTCGGCCACTGGACATGACTGATGTTCGATTGGGTGATCAAGTCTATGGTGTTAAAACAGACTTGCCACGTGACCCAACTTTGTAGGAACGGTTTTCCTCAATTCCTTCGTTCGCACTCATCTTGCCTTCGGCCACTGCGGTCAATGTTTTGGTGCATGGCCAGGTGCGTGCACAAAGCAACAAAGTAACCTTTAAAACTGCTAACTGAACGGCTGTTCGGTGTCACCTTTGAATGCTGCATTTTTCTGTGGTATTTAGGCTCTTTGAGTAGGGGAGGAAATTTTGTTGATGCACTTGAACTTGTTTGATTTGTCATGCAACAGCTTGAAGAAGCTTTGCATTCATAAGGGTGATATGATATGGGAGTTAGAAAACTGATCTCGTTGGGGCACTCTTGACTTGCCTCAGAAATGCCTCAGAACTGACCTAAAGAAATAATGGTGGCTAATCCCCAAACATTCTGAGGTACAGAATAAAATGGTCAACTTGTTTGTTAAAATAAGCAAAAGAAATGCATGAGCTTTTACTTTTGGAATCTTCTTGATAGTCAAAGTTCATGCGAGCAAGGTCAGACAAAAATTCCTTCGTGCAAGGTATAAATCAAACTATATGTTCCAAATTGCAGTGACAAACTCTGTAGCTCATGTCATTTTTTATTTTCAAAATGCATTGCAAACTAAACCCAAGTTTTATAGCAAAGCAGAACAGCCACCTCTAAATACAACTATGTTGCATCCTAAACTCCTCAGATAACACATGCAAGCAAAATCTACACACAGGGTGAAATCAATGCAGACCTTTTCATGGCTACAAACATAAATGAGCTCATTAAAGACAAATCAAATGTAAAAATGAGGTTGTCATAAATGCAAAACACAACAGTGTGGGAATGGGGGGGGCGGGGACCTGCTCAGATGAGCCAAGGAGAAAGTCGGAGACTCACTGAGGTAAGGATCAAACCCCTGCAGCTCTGGTCTTGCTCCAGTTTCTCCATGTTGGTGGCAAACTCAGTCAGGAAATCTAAACTCATACTATTCACGGGCGGACTCTGGAACCTCATCACTGCAATCCCTGCATAACACAAACAGTCATAACACACATGAGCTCGGTGTAGCCTCTAACTAGACTTCAACTGCACGAGAGTCGTTCAGGAATGCATTCCAGACTGGCTTAAACCCGAATTTAGTTTAGAATAGGTTTAAATAGTTTGACAACCTCGGACAATACTATAGGGAGCACTGATCACTGCCTGCGTGTTAACCTCCAGTAGTTCACCAACAGTGCCTCTTTATTCAGAATCCTCCCTTGTATATCACCTTATTTTTGTGCAACAGCAGTTATGTGTGTACATATAAATCACATGCCTGCTATTTCATGAACTTCATGCCAGCGCCGCTAATCCTGCTGCGAGGGATGTTGCAGTGAAATCATTTCAAAAGTGAAAAGGGTGCACTCAATTTTGTGAGTAACTGTACATGCACACTTTTTACTGGGGTCAGGGTCGGTAGCAGACACAGGTAAGGACTGTGCGACTTCTTACCTGAGTTGCTGTCCAAGTCCACATGTATTTTAGTGCCGGACGACGAATGCCTCTGATTTGACAGGAGGAAGGGCAGGGCGGTGCGACCGATTCCATGTCGACCGTGCAGTGATGCCAATCTCCCTGGGAATTAATGAATATAACTCAACGTAAATGTTGGTCAATACAATAAAATTTCCGAGAGGAGTCTGTGCTAGCTCGCAGGACTAGGTTGTCTGCTAGCGAACAATCTAAGCTAAAGTTAGTCAGCTCAATGCGCCCTGATGTGTACATGAGCTCGCTATCGTTCGCTACCAAGCAGGTGAACAACCTTGCCATTCATTTGGAATGACGATGAAGCACTAGCTACAGAAGTGGGAGGTAAACGGTGCAAGCAAGCTAGCTAGCAACGAAGACGGAGAGCAATAGTTATTTTCCTTAGTTATCCAAGCTTGTAAAGCAGAACATCTGCTGAAAAGCATTGAGCTAGCTATTGTTTGTTCTTCCGACCTTAAACCAGCAGGTTTTCCGAAGAAAAATCTTTTCCCTCAGTTAGCAACTAGATAGCCAACGACCCAGCGCTCTCTCGTAACAATAAGACAACTTCTTTCTGATTGGAACAGCCAGGCCCATGTTCACCGCTTACATAATAAACAGTCAACATTCGCTAACGTTAACGTTAGCTCAGCTGTGAGCATATTAGATGGATTTCCAACTTATGCGAACACGTTACGAGCTAGCCGTCAGATATGAACTTTGTCCTAGTTTTCATTAGAGTTAGCGTTACACTCATCTTCGAGAAAAGACTGATATGGGCAAAATAGAAGGTAAATCCTACAGGTGTTTGCTGCAGCGATGGTGATACAAGCACGGGTGCACATTACGAACCCAATAAACCGTACTTCAAGGACTGTCTTATAACAATTGCTGCCATCCTTCTCAGTTGAAATAGTGGTAGCGACTGTTCTGACACCTGGGCAAAGATCTTCCTTACTAACAAGATAGAGTAAAAGAGCACACTTCCTGATGGGAGAATTAACGACCTCTAGTGGCGACAAAAAACATTTAGGAGTACAGGCAGCTGTTCCAATGTATTGATGACGATCAATGGTAGACTGAGAAGACAGAGCAAAATATCTGATTTATTTTGTGCCCCGCATCATATGGCACCCAGACAATTTTCAGTTAGCTAAAAGTCTTGCAATTGTTTTCATGCCACACTTGAAGTGACTGTGATTAACATTTTTTCACAATAACCTTTATTGAAGCCTTGACAGGTTTTCCCTCTTGCGTTGCCAGTTAACAACGGATAGACAACAACCACTGCTCTCTTCTTGACCTAAGTACGCCATCATTATTGTGCTGGCTTGCTCAAAGAGAAAACTGAAGATAATATGAATAAAAAAATAAAACAAGTGTTTGCTAATTTAACAGTTCCATGTTTGTCTTCAGATTTTTTTAGCAGAATGGTTTGTGTTCCTTTCTGTGTCCCAATAACCAATTTGCGGCTATTTAGCTAGCAGGCTAAGCTAGCCACACTGCTAATTTTGTAAAAAGAGCTACAACCAGTGGCGGGCGGTGGACCGAGAACAGGGAGGGCGATAAACATGTCTTTAAACTGCTTATTAGTCTTGATCTGTTTTCAGTCAATTTCCTGGTAAAAGACACTTTAACCCCCCCAGGTGTAGCTAATTGTCTTCCTTAAGACGAGAAATCAAACGCACCAGTTGAACGCATAAAAGAGCGCATTTCAATCTTTTTCAATTAAACAATCATTACGCGCAGCTTTGACGACTTGCTTAGGATGTGACAAAATTTAACGCGGAAAATCCACAGTGTTTTTTTTTTTCGGGAAGAGTTGCCTATTAAGGCATGTGAATCAAACATTTTATAGAATTTATTGTTCACTAGCCTAAACATTTCATTATAAGGGAAACTATCATGTTGACCAAGAACAATGATTGAAATCGGGTCACTAATCTCATCCGTTTCAAGGGATGTTTTCCACCCCCCTCAGTTTTCCGTCCACCGCCCGCCACTGGCGGCAACTGAGTGCTTATAGCAAGCTAGCGATTCAGTTGACTGTGAATTAAGAAATTGTCGCTCTAAACAGAATGACCATGCCGTAATGATTGAATAGCAGAACGATTGAGTTATCTCAGTGCTAGGACATAATGGGAATCGCCATTGAGGCGCTAATGGAAATTAGCAATGCGCACGCATAGTGGGGACTACCATTAAGGTGCTAACGGAACTTAGCATTGCGATAGGGAAATTATTAACAGTCAACCCAGGAACCAGCTTGGTTTAGTTTAGCCAGAGGAAATGAAGGAGACTTGTTGACAAGAACAAACTGATTGGATGAATACAGTTCGGGAGAATAGTGCCGCCATTCCAATAAATTGAATTTTAGCTAGCTAACGGCTGCTACCACACAGATGCTAGCCACAGATCAGTTTAAATGTTAGAGACTGAAATGTGTGAATGCCTGACGATTTTCAGAATGTAACCGCCGTCCTTGCTTAGCCAGCAGACGTAACTTTTCCATACTCATTAAGTAGTTTAATTGTTAGCTCGATACTTCTTCAGTCATCAGTACTTTTAAACTTGACAGCAAAGATGGAAAAACATATCTTCCATCTAACCAACTATTGCTAACCAACTAAGTGGTTGCCGATAATATTAAGTACAGAAACCATGCGCTAAGGGCAACGCCCACTTTGGGAGACTGGAACAACGACCAAAAAATCCCATTCATTTTTCACTGGCCGTATTTCATTCCATAGGGTCAATCCCCACGCCCGAGGCCCTGCAAAGTCAGTTCCCTTCGTAGTGAAAACTCTGAAGGGCTGCAGGGAGTAGGGCTGCGTCCGAATAGTCTTTTTTTTGCCTCGGAAAGTTCCTAACTCCCAAAAAATGATCCGGAAATAATTACGTTAGGGCTGCGTCCGAATAGTCAAAAATTACGTTCTATCCACAAATTCCTAAGCACTTTTCTTTAACCTTTGTGGAAAACGTCATTAGGTAAAGGAAAGGCGTAAAAGGGAATTTCTAACGGCTTAGAAAGACAACCGTGCTAATCAGAGGATCCGAATGCACTTACATTTGGCAACGTGATCATGAGTCCCTTGCCCATCATATTCCTCGTGTGCACGTGACGTCACGCATGTTTAGCAAAGCCGAAGTCCGCCATGTTGGATGATAACCACAACCAAGATTACGGTTCTTCACGGTGCTTCCAATACCCAATTCTGTGTCCCCCGCTGTTGTAGAACGAGACAGTTCACAGTGCCATTAAAGCGCTTATTTCTAATGACATAAGATCATTGGAAGAAAGACGTTTTAAATGATCTTATTTCATTTAAACGATAATGGAAC
Organism: Gymnothorax javanicus; assembly: GCA_029692085.1. Classification (NCBI taxonomy): domain Eukaryota; kingdom Metazoa; phylum Chordata; class Actinopteri; order Anguilliformes; family Muraenidae; genus Gymnothorax; species Gymnothorax javanicus. Next base: position 23,053,341 of record CM056206.1, on the reverse strand, counting down.
ACACACATTGTTTCCAACCCCTGCGTAAGAAGTTTGGAGTCATAATCGCACGTGAAAATGATAAATCTCCATGCATAAGGACTTCAGTTCTGCGTGAGAATCTCTTAGGGCCGGTTCATACTCTACGCAAGGTACGCGAGCGCGAGCGCAAGGCAACGCATCGACCAACGCAGGGTAGCCATCCTGCGTCCTTGCGTAGCAAAGTGTGTCGTCCAAATTTTTGTAACGCGACGCATCGACGCGTGTATTTCCGTGAGATTCCAATAGGGGTGATAAAGCAAATAATGCACCATGAGCTCTGTTCAACACACCAAAAAGAAAAAAAGAGGGAAGAGGAGAAGGAGAAGACTTTGCTACCCCCTATTGCATGAGCAGTGTACTGCTTTTTAACGAGGCACAGCGCAACAAGGGACGCGCGTTCAGGCTTCTCTGTGAACGGAATGGAACGGACCTGCGCTCGCGTTCGCCCGCCTATCTTGCGTAGAGTATGAACCGGCCCTTACATAGCTATGCGTTGATTGAGTAATTGCTGACTACAGCAGGGGAACGCAATTATGCCACAAAAACTAACGCCAAATGCGTGGGAGTTAACAGGTACGCGTTATTCATGAAAACTGGCCACACTTGATAATGTTTAGAGTTCTCGGGGTTTCTGAAATGGTAATTTAAATGAATGATTAAAAACAGGTAATGATCAATCATTATTTTTAAGGGGATTTCAGCCACCCCTATCGCCAGTTCACCAACCGCCACTGGAGACGGCATCGTGGATTTGATTTGGATGCTTACGTCTCACTATTTTGCCACGTTGCACACCAAGAATACGTTTCTTTATGTGATTGGCCGGATGAATGGTCTCTGCTCTAAATGTTGCTGCTGCGCAGAATTGTGAGATAGCATTATCTCTTTTCTTCTCGAAAAGAATGGTCCTGAGTACCCTATGCTAAAAGAGATAAATTAGAAAGCGCTAAGATACCTTTGCTTAAAATTTACAGAATTCGAATCCATTTATCATGGCTGCCACGTAATTATTTCCGGATCATTTTTTAGGAGTTCTGATTTTTCCTAAGCAAAAAAGACTATTCGGACGCAGCCCAAGATTCCCAAATAACAGTCGTTTGGAATGCCCTTCGACGCATTTGGGTGCTGCCGCGTTCAGTTTAAGGAAATGTAAACAAAGGCAGTTTGTTCAGGGAACTGCTTTCACTGGCCATTTATCGGTTTCGCAGTAGCTTTACTAGCAACTGCATTGCTTTCAAAACGCAGCAAACTGCCTCCAGTAAAAAATAACAATGTCCGTATATAGCTAGTGTTAGCCAGTTGATGTTAGTAAGCAATCTGGCTAGATTTGTTTGCTTTCTGTATGTCGCAGAGTCAATAAATGTCACTGGGCTCGGGTCGTCACACGGCATTATGGGAGCAAAGTGACCACCGCTTGCTCACTTCAGAAATGACTGTTTTGTAGGACACTTTGGCCGGATGAGTTTTACACACTTTGGATCAGAATGCCTTTCAATATGGCTCTGGTGGGCGTAGCCTTCTTTACGTTCGCATTGAGGTGAACAACCCTAGCTTTTGAAATAGGGGATGGGGACGTGACGTCACGGTTGCAGCGCCACAAGAGTTGATGGAAGAGATCACCATACTGTGAGGCCACTTGTTGTTGTTGTGCGCCGAGAAGTTACAGCCGTGGGAAGCACCTGCTGTGTGGTCGGATGTAGCCAGCTAGGCTTGACTTAACCTATACCGCATACCGATTACGACTCCGGACGCTTTTCTTTACTCAGGGGATTGGAATCAATGCATGCGTTTCATGATCGTTTAATGAAATAAAATAATTTGAGACGTCTTTAAGCAATTCCATTGCTTCCAACCCCTCCACGCACAAGGACTTCAGTTCCGCATGAGAATCTCTTAGATACGCGCTGATTGAATATTTGCTGACTATAGCAGAGGAGCGTAAATATGCCGCTTAACACGTTGACTGCCAACTACGAGATAACTCGTAATGGCGGGTCAGGGCCAGCGCCAGAAAAATTCGGGGGAAATTATCCATCCCTTTATTGACAACAATTGGTCCTGGCTAATTCTAGATGGTTTTCCTTTATAAGCACGTTTGCTAATTCAAGAATAATCAAGTGGCAATTGAAGACGCCGCTTCTCCCCCATGCGATCTAACAGCAAATAATGGGCTACATTCAGTGCAGAAAAATAATTTAATTATAATTAGGTCAATGCACTGGCACTCAGCAATGGTAATTTTTTTTTCCAGCGAGAGCGAATTTCAGAACTCTTCGCGAATGAAGGTAATTCTGGTGACAAGTATACGTGGTTCCATCCGTTTTCATTTTCCAGTCTAACAGCTGGCTATTTTTTACAGCAAGTTGCGTGACCGTGCTGCAAAAACAGGTGTAGGTACTTGCAGTAATTACCTTCATTCGCAAATGAGTTCTGAAATGCCGCTCTTGCTGGAAAAAAAAAATTAACGTTGCTGAGTGCCTGTGCATAGACCTAATTATAATTAAATTATTTTTCTGCACTGAATGTAGCCCATTATTTGCTGTTAGATCGCATTGGGGAGAGAAGCCGTGTCTTCAATTGCCACTTGATTATTCTTGAATTAGAAAACGTGCTTATAAAGGAAAACCATCTAGAATTAGCCAGGACCAATTGTTGTCAATAAAGGGATGGATAATTTCCCCCGAATTTTCAAGTCTGGCGCTGGCCCTGACCCGCCATTAGCTGGCAGTCAACGTGTTAAACACTCCGAATGCGTGAGAGTTGACAGGTTTGCGTTATAAATGAAAACTGGCCACATCAGTGTTGCGTTTTCGGGGTTTCTGTAATGATAATTTGAATGAATGACTGAAAACAGGTTGTGACCAATCATTAATTTATAGGGATTGTTTGAGCTTCCCCTGTGCCAGTTCACGAGCCGCCACTCAGTAGCCTAATAATGTATGTCTTACTAATCACAGGTAGGTAAGCAAATAGGATGATACACACCTTTGTGCGAACGACGCTGTTTTCACAGCTCGGTGGTTTACAGACCTCCAAATCATGGACCCAGCCATTTGTGAATTGTACATAGGCTTCCATAGATTTATAATTCCGAAATTCATCCTCGGTATATACTGACGCCACGGACTAGGTACACAAAAATATCGGGAAATGTCAAAGGGGATAAGGCGGGTTTCGACTCTAGTTTCTCGCAGGCACCTCATACAGATCCAAATTTCCGATCAACGCGATCTTTTCTATATACCGTTTTCTTGCGTTCGGTAGAAGTTTGTCTCTGTATAGTACATTTCTTTCGTTTAGTCGACTTCTTGGCATCGCTTAATCAGAGATGCCAAGTCTCACGCATTAGGCATGAGTCTCTCCTCTTAGTGGCATTCACGTTCCCGTGCCGTGGTCAGCACTTAGTCAATCGAAGCGCACTGAGGAGGTTCACTCGCGGAATTTAAGTCATTGTGCATCAAGTTAATCAGTTTCGCGTTTATTATGGTGGATTTAGCTACTGTTGACACGGAAATCGATTGTGACTCGGGAATTCTCAGACTTGTCTTTGCTGAGGGATTGAAGGCAACGAAATTGCATAAAGACGTTTCAAATGGTCTTATTGCATTAAAACAATTTAAACGATTATGAAACACATGCATCGTTTCCAATCCCTGAATAAAGAGAAACACAGGAAGTCCGCAGTCGTGGTCGCTTTCCGTTTTACTTGTGGTGAGGTCCACCTTTACGTAAGTGAAACTGAAACTTCAGTGCACAGGGATTTTAATACCGCGTGGGAATCTCATTAAACGTTCAATGAATAATTGCAGACTACGGTGAATAAGCCTGAAAATGCGTGAGACCTTCGCCGAATGCATGAGACTTGGCATCTCTGCTCTTTCGACAAGTTTTCACCTAGTTACTGTATCTCTTTGGCTCTGTTTTAATTTAGTCTCGCTCGACATGGCCTCACAATATGGCGGCGCGCTATTGTTTACGTCCCAGAATGCATTGCGCAGTGACGTCGGTTGCTAAGCCCTATTAAATACAAATCACAAACGTGTTTCTTATTACTTCATGGTACCACTTAGAAATTATCCAATAGAACAAACCGCACATCGATATTGCAAGTTCTAAGGCAATGATTCTCACTGAAATCAAGTGTACACAATTACAGGATCAACCATAACAAAAATAAAAAACAGAAAAAAATAAACAATTTAACTCAAAAAACAAACTCTTATAAGAAACAAGTCAAAGAAAAGTCTTCATTCAAACTATGTGGCGCAACAGAATTCAAAGTAAATATATACCAAGCCTCTCTTTGGAGGAGGCAATTCTCACATTACACCCCCCCACCATGATTTACATCATGGTCAATTCATTGAGATTCATGACCTTGGAAATTGTCAATCAGACCCCGAGGGGGAGGGGTGGTAATCGTGAGTTTGTTTTTTGAGTTCAATTGTTTATGGTAGTTCTTGGTTTTTATCTTTGTTATGGTTGATCCTGTGATTGTGCACACTTGATTTCAATGAGAATCATTGCCTTAGAACTTGTATTATCAATGTGCGGTTTGATCTATTGGATAATTTCTAAGTGGCACCATAAAGTAATAAGAAACACGTTTGTGATTTGTATTTAATTATCAGTCTATATTACACACAGGTGGTCAGGATGATTTGAGTACGCTCAGGAAGGTCTGCGAGCCGAAACGCGGCCGTTCTTGTCCTTTGTACGATTAAAAAGATTCACTAAGCAAGTGCTATCCAACGTCTTCAAATCGTCAGGGACTGATTCCACAGTGAGTACTTTTCCTTTTGATACTTTGAGTAAAGTTTGCTCATAAAACAATCATACTTTTACGCTAACAAAGTTTTTGAACACACTGGAGTATTTTCTGAGTCTGATTTTGCTCCTTCTGAGTAAATTATCTGAATACTTCTTCCGCCACTGACAGGATATACGCATTCATATTTCTCCAGTGCTTCTACGATCATAATGGCTCATTATGTTAAGACATTTACTTACGCAAGCACAACAAGTGAAAATCAATAAATATACGTTACTAATAAATTTGAACAAAGAGAGAAGTATGGTCAATTCTGCAAAATAAAGCAACAAAATGCATTTGATAAACCCGTTTTATTCAATAACATGGCTATCCATTATCCAGGAAGAGGGCAGATAAGTTTTTCATTAAATGGCCAATCTAAAATAAAAAAATTAGTTAATTAATTAAACAACTTCGTTGACAGCTGGCTCACTAGGGAATCACTTTCAGTCTCCCATGATTTCACGTGAGCTCTTCCACAGAAATATAAGAAATTAAATGTCCGCAGTTACACTTTTCTTGACGGTGATCTGCATGCTCTTGATCTAATCAGCCGTCACTACCAAACGATATGAAATGTGAATTACTCGAGGAACAACTTTGTTAGACGCAGACTAGCAGTGTTATCCAGGTGAGCAATCCACCATTCACTGTAACAGGTGCACTAAAACGGTCGTAACTTAGTGTACCTAACTTTAGCAATACATGGAATAACCGAAGATAAACTTCATATGTCAACGAATACCAATAACTGCAGTGAAATTACGGTGAATGTAGCAAGGCCAAAAGACACGTGGTCATGGTAGCTAGTAAAGTGCTGTTCACATTACTTAACGTTGACTGGATTTAAGACCTAACTGGCTATAATCGAACAACAAACAACTAAAGCTGGCTACATAAGATAATACTATCGACATCATTCATGAGTGGTCAACTAATAGTCTAAAATATCGAAAAATGCGGTCATTTCATGGACTTACAACGAGCGTGCAGGAAAGAGAAAATTAATAGCGTTCAAACGCTGGAGCTATTCTTCATTTAAACTTGCCTCGCAAAACGCTTTCCTTCCGCATTTTCCGATTCCAGCAGAGATCCAAGACAGTGGCGTAATTCTCATTTTCAACGGCTCTGTCTGTGACGAAATTGATTCGACCAATCCGACAAAACTATGCTTAGTATGCAAATATATGCTGGGGCATTGTGGGATTGTAAAAACGAATAGGATACTAAAATTATTTGATGAAAAGCAAATAAATAATTTCGTATGAAAGTGTTTTCTATCTCAGATTACACACTAAATGGCAGCAGTAAAGGAAGCTGTGACAGTCCTGTCTTCGCACAACAAAACTAGCGGTTTGCAAATTGAACGACTATATGCGCAACGACGCAGTCAGTAGTTTTATAGTAAAATTCAAAATAAGAGCACGATTCGAAGTATCACGTTAAACTCGTCAAGAGTCGTCTATTGCACTTCAGGAGATAGCGAGTCAGAGCATGAATTGTACGGCAAGTAAATCGCTTATCATTCGCTCGCGGTTGAACTTGGCAGAACCGACCCGCTTCGATCAAGAGAACCGTAGATGATACTAGTTGCTACTCCAAAGGCATGCCGCCGAGCGATGATTTTACAGTAAGACTATACTTTCAGGGATCATTTCTATAGTACTTAACTGAGAAATGCGTTTCGAAAGTGTTTGGTCTCGCTAACCACGATGACGAGCCGTATCATTCTCTTCTGAGCGCGAAGCGGGTGAAGTTTCTGAGTCATTCAGTAAATATCACCATTGATGACCGTTCCTCTTCGGTATCGAATGAGGAGGAAGAGAATGATTGCTGAGTGGTTTCATGAGGTTTCAAAATAATTTTGTCAAAATTATCAATCAGAAAGAAAGTGTATAACAGAGCGTCGATAATTTCAGATAATTACCTGCAATATCAAAAGTATTGAGAACAGACTGTTGACCGCACAGTGTAATACTTTTAGTAAGTACTATAATTCATTGGTAATTAAAAGATACAAAAGAACTACAGGAAGGTTTTTGCTGGATTGACCTATGAAGGGGCCTTCCTCCCATAATTTCTTTGGCCGCCATTGTTTTTTTAAATATTGCGTTATATCCCCGAGTAACAGACAGTGCATTTTGTCTTTCTGGACAGCAGTCAACTGCAATTTTCAGTGATGTTTATTTAGGGATTCAGTGCTGTTCTTGGAGTTTGGTGCTTTGGTCTGAATATGTGAGCCAACCACGGCCCGTTTGTTTTCCTTATTACAGATTTTCCCTGAAATAAATAAATGTTGAACTTATTAATTGAAGTCCCTGAAATTGATAAAAATAGTCTTTTGAAAATAAAGATAAACTATTTTATTTAACTATACTGGCTTATTTATATATTTATGAATTTGCCTCAATATGTTATAGGATTTATTTCAAACCATATTTATTTATTTATTTATTTATATCTTTTTATTGAGCCTTTGTGAATTATCACAGTTAAAACATTGTGCACATGTGATTATTATTGCTTTGATCTGTGCACTTGCGATGGCTGTTCACTGGTAGTGCGTACGTGAAATAACAACGATGATTCGCCTTTTCTGTTTTCGCTTTTTGTGTCGATGTTCGGCATGGACACATTTACCACTGAATTAGTTCTTTCGAAAAACGAATTGGATTCTAAAAAATACATTTTTGGTGATGAAAATAAATAATATCGCATGAAAGTGTTTTCTATTTCAGATGACATTCTAAATGAAAGAAATAAAGGAAAATGTGACAGCCCTGTCCCCAAAAACAAAATGAGCAGTTTCTAAATTAATCGACTAAATGCGCAGCAATTGAGTAATTGCCTTTATGATAAAATTCAAAATAAGAGCACTAACGAAGTTTCACGATAAACTTTTGAAGAGTCGTCTATTGTACCGCGTGGGATTTAGCGAGTCCGAGCAAGAATCGTACGGCGCGTGAATCGCCTATCGTTCGCACGCGGTTCAATCTCGGTTGAATTGAAATGCTTCGACCAAGATAACCGTAAATGATATCAGTTACTACCTCTAAGAGACGCCACCGAGTAATATGTGGAGAAAAACACTGCAAGGAGGCTTAGAGATCATTTTATTGTTTATGATTGAGAAATGCGTTTCAAAAGTAACCGATTTTGTTCACCACGATGATGAGTAAAATTTTTTTTTTTCTGTGTGTGCAGTAGCTGAATAATTATACCCCCCGATGACAAAATGTCGGGGGTATATAGTTATATACCAAGAATTCCGTCTGTCCGTTATTCCGTCCGAAGACATTATTTGTCCGATTGATATCTCGAATATTATTCATTGGATTCTTTTCAAATTTGCCACACATATTCTCTACGACAGGGAGAGGTACAGTGCAAAGTCTCGGCCATCTGGGATGATTTTTCACAAAAATATCGCCGCTTTCCTGTTTTTGGACTTAGAAATTTTCAAGTAGGTTCAATGTCAATTTGTCCGATCGATATCGCAAATATTATACATTGGAATCTTTTCAAATTTGGCACACATATTCTCTGCCACAAGGAGAGGTGCAGTGCAAAGTGTCGGCCATCTGGGATGATTTCTCACAAAAATATTGCCGTTTTCCTGTTTTTGGACTTAGAAATTTTCAAGTGGGTTCAATGTCAATTTGTCTGATTGATATCTCTATTATTATTTAATGGATTCTTTTCAAATTTGCCGCACATATTTTCTAACATATGGAGAGGTGCAGTGCTAAGTGTCACAGATGCGTTGTCATTTTAGTCAAAATTGATTTTCGGAATGTGATAATTTCTATAATCATCAATGGAAAAAGCATGATTGGGGACGTCGGGGTTATTAGTAAGCTCTGCTTACTTTTTCACTTGTTAAGTGTACTTTGCCATTGATGACCGGTCTTCTTCTTCATTGAAGCAGAGGGGAATAGAATGTATACTAAGTGGTTGTAAAGTAAATGATTAATATGAGATTACGTAGAGCCTTAGTTATAACCGCGTGTTTAATAAGCTGTGCCTATTCATGCACGAAAACTGGGGAACATGATTGTAGATCACTATTTACGCATGGCCAAACATTTTAGTGCAGTACTGAGATCACTACAATTGAATGATGTCTGAATTGGAAACTCAAATTAATTCATGTCAAGGACATTTTTTTAAAATTCACATATGAAGGAACCTACTTCCCAGAATTTCTTAGGCCCCCTTTTTTCTCTAGATTTTTGCGATATATTCCCAAATAACAGTGCATGTTGTTTTTCTTGACTACAGTTGACTGTAATTTGCTGTAGTAACCGCACATTAGCTTAACTATACAGTACAAGGATTTTTTTTTTCTCGAAAAAAGGCTGATAAATCTGTAATCCTGATTTCCCTATCTCCAAATGGTCTAAAATATGAGTTTTGAAGACAAAACGGCAGAAGGCTGTGACTGAAAACAGGATTTAGGTTAAGTCAATGTTTGGTTTCCATACAGCACTGCAATTATGAAATGAAGGTATTGTCGAAGACTGAGTGGAGTAGCAAGACATTCCATAAGAGCCTACTTCCTGGTCGGAGAATTAAGACATCTAAGGGCAAAAAAAAAAGAAAAAACATTTAGGAGTACAGGCAGCTTATGCAGTGGCGGTTCCAACCATAACCGCAGGAAGTGAGAGGGGTTTGTCTGCAGACCTCCACTGTCATGCCTTTTCCGTTGGAGACCTCCACTGTCAGGCCCCCTCCACTGTGAGGACCAGAAGTGACGTTTTTCTCATTCATCCCAAGAGGCAATCTGTAGTTTGGAGCATGGACCTTTCAACATCCTTGGCTTGGAGACGGTAAGTTAAGTGACTACTTTTCGTCATACACAACAGCAGAAACAGTCTGTATTTATTAAAACGTTGCATTGCCCACTATCAGTTGCCATCAGCAAATGTATTTTTTGTTGTTATCGTATTTAGTTTAATGGTGGCTAGCACTAGCTAGACTAACCCTTTTCATTTTTTTCTTCATCTATTTGTTGTTGAAGCCGTTTTGTACAGGCGAAAGTGGTCACTTAACATTAAATGTGCAAATTTCCTACTCAAACAGCATGAAATCTAAGCAATATCAATTAAGTTTGTTTCATTAAATACCACACAGTGTGCAATTATTGTTATCTGTCTCTTACAGATGTATATATTGATCTTGCCCTCCGGCACTAAACCCACAGTTGAGCATTCATGCTGCAAGCTAAATCACTGCCCTCTGTGCCCAATACTCAAACCATTAACCCTCTCCAGGCTCATGTTGTAAATGTGCAACAATAAATCAATTGATGACTGATTATAACAGGGGTCCCCCAATCTTTCCCAGAGAGGGCCAGTGTGGGTGCAGTCTTTCATTGCAAGCAAGCAATTACACACCTGATACTACTAATCAACCCCTGGACTCCTTGCTAATAAGCTTAATTAGTAGCATTAGGTGTGTAGCTGCTTGGCTGCAATGAAAGCCTGCACCCACACTCGCCCTTTCTGGGAAAGATTGGGGACCCCTAGATTATTGGGGCGAGCGCGCGAGTCCCTTATTAGTCAACTCAATTTCTCCCGCTGTATGTCATCACCCGACCGGCTGCTCTGCTCGAAATTGCCAGCAGAGGGTACATTGAGCTGGCCAATGACCTGACCAAGAAGGGACTCGCGACGCTTGCGCCACACATGCTCTGCATGCTGCTAGTAAAATATGAAAACCATGTGGGAAATGGTTTGATGAAGTTACCCTTCCAGCTCAGTATCGCAAAAATACAACGTTAGTTCCACCTGCAGCCACTAGAAGTCACCACTATCTCATTGCAAAATGGAAGCGAGAGTAGGTCTGCATTTTTGAGGTATCACGGATATTTTATTAAGATCGAAAAAATAGTTGGTGGAATGAAAAAGTAATGCTTGTAGATGATAATAAACTGCAAATGACAAAGATAACTGGTAGTCTGAGTGAGACAGAATTTCTTGTTGTAGTGTGTTGCAGATTTGCAACAATGGACCACATGGGCCATTTTGTGAATCAAAAGCAAATGAGACTGTAGATCTATAATCCATATTTCTCAGCATGGTTAGCATAGTAATTCACAGTAAATATATACTTTTTTTTTTTACAAGAAAATAATTTATAGGTTTCTATCATGTATAGTTTGAAAATAATTGAATAGGCAATAGTTATTCAGCTGGCCTCTTTCCTTCAAGGTTTCTTTCAAGATAGCAAATCGTAAACAGTTCACCCTAAGTGAAGTTCTAAAATTGGTCCTAATTCCTCATGGTGACACATCTGAAGATGAAGATGACCCGGTACCTAGTGATGATGACAACGATGATAGTTATGAACCAGCCAACAATCCTGATGATACAGCTGAAGGTAGCGATACTGATCCTGATTCAGACATCGAAATGGATGTCTCCTTAGCACAGATGAATGGTAGAGGGCTGAATGTTGAAATACAGATGCCAACATGCATCACTGACGCAGGTGATGAACCCCAACCAAGTACCTCGACTGGTAAAACTGTTCCACCTGGAGACGACGTGCAACATATGAGAACCCGAATACACAATTCCAGGGTCAGCCATTTGATCCACCCTCTGATGAAGATGAAACAGCTGTATGGTATTTCTACAAAATGATGGACAAATCCATTTTTGAGGATATTGCTACTCAGACCAATATCTATGCCCATCACAAAGAAGGAGAGATACTCAACACAAATGCTGGTGAAATAGAAATGTTCATTGGCATGCATGTGCTCATGTCAATAGAAAAGATGCCGTCATACTGTCTCTATTGGGCAAAGGCAACCCAGTATGAGCCTGTAGCAAGTGTTATGTCTCGGAGTCAATTTGACAAGCTGAGATCCCTTATCCATATGAATGACAATAATAACCAGGTAAGAAAGGCCAAGTTGGTTACGACCCTCTCTTCAAAGTCCACCCAACATTAGATAAAGTGCGTGAAAACTGTACCAAGTTACAACTGGAAGAAAACTTTTCTATTGATGAGCAAATGATACCTTTCAAGGGCAGAATTGGTATGAAGCAATATGTGAAAAACAAACCCCACAAGTGGGGAATAAAGGTATTTACCATGGCTGTTGTATCTGGCCTTGTTTATGATTTCAACATCTATACAGGGAAAGGCTCAGTCATTGATACAGAAGGTATCGGTATTGGGGGCTCAGTTGTCCTCAAGTTGACAGAACAGATTCCACTGGGACTAAATTACAAAGTTTACTTTGACAACTGGTTCACCTCAATTGAACAGATAGAGAAGCTGAAAGAACGAGGCATATGGGCAACAGGTACCTTTGGAAAGCAAAGACTTCGTGGATGTGTTATGGCTAGTGATAATGATCTCAAGAAAAAGGGAAGGGGTTCATATGACGTCCTACATGAACAGCAGACAGGTGTAAAAATTGTCAAGTGGTATGACGATAAGTCTTTGTTGTTAGCTTCATCACATCAGGATTTAACAACAATTGAGAAGTGTCGCCGTTGGTGCAAAACCAAAAAGGAGTATATTGAGGTTGATTGTCCTACCCTTGTAAGCTCATACAATAGTAACATGGGTGGAGTGGACCTATCCGACATGCTCATGTCACTATACCGTATAAACATCCGTCCCAAAAGATGGTACATTCGTATCTTGTACTTTCTCATTGGCCCTGGCCATTGTGAATGCTTGATTACTGTATCGACGGCATATGAACAAACGTCAGATTACCAAAGTTATGTCTCTTGTTCAATTCCGAGCTGAGATTGGCGACTCACTCATCAGAGCTGGCAAACCTAGACAGATTCGAAAACGAGGCCGTCCTTCTCTGGAGCAGGATGACCAATAACAGCGAAGACATTTTGTTGTTCCTGCTCCCCCAAAAGCTGTACGATTTGATGGTGTTGGCCATTTACCAGAGTTTGTAGAGAAACAGGGAAGATGCAGACTTTGCAGTGATGGCTACACTGAACTCAAATGCCTGAAGTGTAACGTACTGTTATGCATGAAGAAGAAAATGAACTGTTTCCGACATTACCATCAGAGATAAATGGCATTGGACTGGACAATACTATAAGAAACATAAATATAGTGCTCATTATTGTTTGAAAGCAAGTTGCATTTGTAAACGTTTGTTGGTCTACTTGGAGACCTGTTTCGAAATCTAGAATATTTTTTCATTTTGGATTACCTGTCTCATGATGAGTGTGTCTAAACTCTCAATATATTGATTTTTCTTTGTTAATGGGATAATTTATATATTATTTTGAGGTACAAGATCAGTTTGTTATTTGTTTTCTCAGAATTTTGTTCACTATGCTTACTTAGACTTACATTAAATATATTACCTTACCGGCCCAACGTTGCAAATATGCAACAACCTCAAAATCCTTCAAAATGTGAGATATCTAATTCTGACCAATTCTGCTAGTTATGTTAGTGTATGAGAACTATTCTCCATGAATGAAAGATTTTTCATATCTCAAAATAATAAATTGGGCTGGAGAGGGTTAAAATTAGACTCATGTCAAATGTGCCATTTTATCTAAAGGTAATGTACTTGTGTGTTTGTATTCATGTTTTTATGTTATAGACAGTATGAGCCAATGCTACTGACTCCTGGCAGGTTGTGGTTTGGCTGGTGATAGGGGAGAGGGAAAATTGAGGGGAACGTAAGTTGCCATGTACTCCACTTTTCTGTATTTTATTGTTCTGAAATCATGTTTATGAAGTAAGTTAAGCTTTGACAGTTGATACCCGCTTTCAAAAAAGAAGAAAAGAATCAATGTGTCAAAATATGGATGGAAAAATCCAAACATGATTTCAGAAATGTAACCCCGCCCATGAAAACCCGGCTAAACTCGCCTCGTCTAATTTTGAGATAAAGACCGTCAGGTAGTCCCTGTGATAAAAAATGACAAAAATATGAGATGTGAGTTTATTGCTGTAAATGATAGGTTACATTTTGGGGTTTCGAAATATAGTGTTCAAAAATTAATTTCTAACATCATAGCTACATATTAAAATTAATGAATTTATTGACACTTCGTTTACAAGTTACGGAGAAATAGCGGAAGTTGGTTTCCACAAGCCTGGTTTTCAATCGGTTTATAGTTTACCTTTGGCGGATAAATGCCTGATAGTTTGGGTGTCATTCGGTTTAGGAACTTCTTTTCTACCATTGAAAATGAATGTAGACCATAATGCGCACCACCGTAAAGCAGGTCAGTCAAGGGTACAGCAGAAGAGTTGCGATTAAAGACGGGTGCGGATTTCTCCACGGATTGCGTCGTATCATCATGGAAATTTCAGAAATGAAACGTTTGTATTCATAGATTAACGTCTTGTGAAGCTAACCAGCCTAGTTTGAAGACATGTCATGCCTGCCAAAACTTTGAAATGACCTTACTCAGGTAAATTTAGCACTGATATTCGGAAATATTTCTTCACCCAAAGAGTAATTTCGGTGTGGAACAGCTTGCCTGACCATATTGTTGAGGCAGAGACCTTGGGAGTTTTCAAGAGCAGACTTGACTTAAAGCTAGATACCATTGAGTCATTGAGTATCTGAAGTGATATATTCACAATGGTACAAAGAAACTGGCGAGCCTAGTTGGGCTGAACGGCCTGTTCTCGCCATTCATGTTATGTTATGTTAGTCAATATTAGAGATATCAGTTAGATTTTTCCACAGAATATTCCTTACATGATGTAGACTGACTTTGTGTAAAAAAACTGTACATCACCAGAAAATGACTTTAGCTGGGTTATCACAGGCAGGGTCACAAATGAAAAATTAAAATTCACACAATTTACGAATCAAATGCTCCACAAATAAAAATTCACTTGAGTTTTTCCTCAACAGCCAAATCATTAGCTGCTTGGTGCTGCTTTGCTGTATGAGCATGTGTTTATGTGCGTGTGTGGGCCCTAGAAAGAGAGTATAAACAGTAGGCCTATGTATACTTATTAGTCATTGGTCACTGACTAATACTGTATTTTTCTGTATTTTATCCTAGATAAAATTAAATGCAGATGCAATTTGAACTGCAGAGATGAGGGACATTATCATTGCCCTATTTGTGGATAAACTATTCTCAAAAGAAAAGCCCTTCTGTGAGGAGGGGTGCCACCAGTTCTTTGATTGAAGAAGCAGAAGTTGGATGACATGACAGGTCAGTTTGCAATCAATTTTTCTCGAGCTTTATTTGTTTTCATGAAATCTTATGTCAAGTTTTGGTTTCCCCTCTGGAGCATGGTTCAAGAACTGACTTTGTGACCTTTGCTTGTATTTAATTTTTAAAAATACTTTTTTTTAGGTGCAAGAGAAGCTACAACAATTTCTGCAAACTGCTGCTCCAGAGGGGTTGGCCAGTGGAGGCTGCTGAAGAAGAGTTTGGGTTGATCTCCAGTTCCATGTAATTTAATTGTGAGGGATGCCCTTTCGCTATTCTGACAAAAAGCTGATTGTCATTGGGATATGTGCTAAATCCAAATAACCCTTCTTTTATTCTTTAGACCAGTGTGGTGGACCGGGTGATACATGTCTGCAAAAAAGCAGCGGGGTGGGTGCAGGCAAACCAGAATGTGTTTGAAGCCAAAGTGGAGTCGCTTAATGCTTTGCAAATGGATGACGAAGAGCTTCAGGGGGCTGTGCTGCAATTTTCAAAGCTTTGTGATGACACAGCAAGTCAATACATTGAGGAAGATGAAAAAGAATCCCTTTTGGAGCCTTTTAAGTTTGTCTCCTCAGAAATTGAAGACGTGGAAGTTCTGTGAAGAACTTATGGACAGCAGTGGGTACCTGATATATTGTGAATACAAAGAGGAGGAAAAATAAAAATAAGAAACTTAATAAAGTGTGTAACTGAATGTTTTATCTGTTTTATCTTATTACATGGTTTTGTTGCTTTTATGAGGTACTCAGTAATTCACTTTGAATACATAAAGCTAAGTTAATTTAAATTCAACAACCCCCACCCCCTCCATTAACAAATCCAGGTGGTCCAACAGCAGAAGAAAAGAAAACAGCACAACCAAAATGACGCAAATATTAAATGCATGATGCTGAGGTGTAAGAATTGTAAACATGCACAAGGTATGCAATAAAACATTAAAGTGAATCAATGCATATAAATTAGTCCAAAGCGCAGTACATTGTCAAGGATAAATAATAGTATATAGAAGCAATGAAGTCAGCAATAGGTTGGAGTTTAGAAACATGCCATCACACATATCAAGGTGTTGGAACTGATACTTGGTGTTCTATGCCAATTTGTAGTAGAAAAAAAGCTCCGCACATCTATAACATAGAACAGGTGCGTAAAAGAGGCATAAACCGATAAAAAAAACTCAAACTCCCGCACACAGTCCTACTTGCAAAAATATTTAATGGTGAATAGCAACGTTCGGTCAAAAAACCTTCATCAGGCAAACAATTCATTCAAAAGGACAGGGCATTATAAAGGGTTGTAGCTGCAAGCCTACAACCAATCTACATTCTAATAACAGATCTGAGTCAATAAACGAGTATACAAAAGAAAAAAAAACTTCAAATACCTGACTCAGAGATCAGAGATTAAAATGTAATTATACAATCACTATTCTAATATTGTCAATTAGTAGTTGCCCCACCCCCAGTGAAGAAAAATCCCAGAGGCCCCCCTCCCCCCCAAAAAGAAGTCAAAAAATGCACAGCTATAGTAAACAAAAAATCTTTGTACAAGATTCCCTAAGTACAGAATTAAAATTCCATTTAATGAATACACCCAGATAAGCACACAAAGATGGCCACTTGAATATAAAAATAAACTCACAGAAAAATATTAAAGACAAATTCATCGTAAAGCCCTTTGGGAGCCAGAGTTTGGAGAGTATAAATCCAATAGGCTTCATGTTGTTTGAGCAATTTATCAACATCTCCGCCTCTAAAAGGAAGGGTGACTTGTTCAATACCACAAAATGCTTAATTCCCACTGTCGTGCACTCCATTACAAACGCCAAGATTGGCCATTCGTAGCTGATCATGGAACTTCTCTTAAATTTCAGGTTTGGATACGAGGTGATGCGACGACCATGATTGACAATCAATTGTGTTGATCGTAAGAAATTTTTGAACCATCCAAAACTTTTCTACGATTGCCACGACTGACCTCAAGATGTGATAGGATCACCACGATTACTCCACGATTAAGACCACGATTACAATCGTGCTGCGAATCGTGATAGTGGGAACCTAGCAAAACCGTAACGAGGAGATGTCATGATGTAAATCATTGAAATGTACAGCAACAGGGTAATCCAGGTCATTCCTGCGAATAGTGCTTTTATGCTCACTAATTCTCTGTTTGAGTTTTCTGCTTGTTTTCCCCACATAAGCTAACCCACAGGGGCAGGGTATGATATGTTTTCCCTACATAAGCTAACCCAGAGGGGCAGCGTATAATATAAATAACATGCCTGGATGCACACGTGATGACACTGTTGATGGAAAATCTTTTACCTGTATGAGGATGAGAAAAATGATCAGTTTTCCTTGTATTATTACACTGAGCACAACTGCCACAGGGATAATTTCCATTTGGAAGAGGATGCAAGCGTGTTTGTGTCTCCCGACTGGACTTCTAATAATGAAAAGTGGCCCGAACCAAATGGTCTTTAATATTTTTCCCTCTTTTATTAACAAACAAAGGAGGATCTGAAAAAAATGGTCGAAAGTTCACTGTCAGACTTCAAGAAATGCCAATGTTTTTTGAAAACAGATTGTATTGTATTAGAATGGATTGAATGTTGAGTGATACATGTCACAGAAATTTCTTTTTCTTTTTAACACATTTTTTGAGTAAATCCAATTGCGTTTTTTTGAGGGCCTTTTCATATGCATGATCCATCCAGGATGATGGATACCCCCGCTGTGCAAATCTATTTTTCATATCCTCAGCCTTTTCCTTAAAATCCTCTGTAGAATGACAGACCCTCCTCAAATGAAAAAACTGATTAATTGGAAGACCCTTTTTAAGGGGAGTGGGGTGAAAACTTGTGGCCAACAACAAGGTGTTTTTGTCTGTATCCTTTCGAAACAGAGTGGTGATAATAGAACTTTTGTCTTTCATAACCCACATATCCAAAAAACTTACTTTTTCATAACTGAAATTGGAAGTAAACTCTCAGTAATTATCAAAACTATTCAAAAGAGTAATAAAATTTACCACCTCTTCACAACTTCCCTTATAAAGACAAAAGATGTCATCTACAAATCTATATCATTTGATAATCTTAGATAAATGTGAATTCTTAGCTGGATTGAAAACAATTTTTTTCAAAAAATCCAAATAATAAATTTGCATAATTTGGTGCACACATGGTACCCATACTTGTGCCTGAAACCTGCAAATAAAACTCCTTTTCAAAACTGAAAAAATTATACTTCACAACTCATCTAGCCAAATCAAGAATCATTTGGTTAGTTAGATTACATGTGCTATTGCGGTCTTGCAAATAAAAAGCTAGAGCCTCCAACCCACATTCATGGGGATATGTTTGTATAGAGGCTTGTAATGTCAAGAGTAAATAAATTGACATTTTCTGGTAAATCACTAAGATCAAAGACTTTATTAATGAAATAAGTGGAATTCTTAATATAAGCTGGTAATGCTTGGACATAGGGCTTAATGAAAAAATTAACAAACTGTGACAATGGGGACCAAAGGGAATCTGTCTGTGCCACTATTAGACGGCCTGGTGGATTGGTTAAAGATTTATATATCTTAGGCAAAGTATACATTACTGGTCATATAGGGTTCTTACAGTATAAAAAATCAAATTCTGATTGAGAATTCCAACGCTTTTTTATTGGCATCTCCCAAATAACAATATATTTCCTTTTGAAAAGGGATTGTAGGATCATGAGCTATTTTTTGTAAAATCTTGTATTGGACAATTGAGAAAGAATTTCATGTCTATATTTCTCAGAATCTTGTATGCAAATGCCTCCACCCTTATCAGCCGGTTTAATGACGATATCACTATCATTCATTAATTCATATAAGGCAGTTCTTTCATTCTTGGTTAAATTAGGAAAATTACTACGTGGGGTAGCAGTTATCTGCATAATGCCCTGCTCAACAAGTCTACAAAAGGTATTAATGGATGCATTATTAGTATTAGGACAGAAATACTTTTTGCTATAAAGATTGAACCATTAGTATCAGTTACTGTATTTGTGTGCCTAGAAGAAAAAAAATGACGCAATTTGATTTGTCTAAAGCACTTTAAAAGATCAACTTTTAAACCAAAGGCATTGAGTCCACTGGTGGGCACAAAAGACAATCCTTTAGACAGAAGCGTTATTTGATCACTGGATAAAGTCTTTGAAAAAATGTTAATTACCGTGTCCTTGAGTTGCTGCGCGTCCACGGTCGCTGTTCGGTACTGTGATGCGCGTTTACAGATATAATATCTGTAGGGTCACATCACACTGTATACTATTCTGAAAGTGATTCAGATTAAATATAGAAACCTGAATTTTCATGTGTACATGGACATGATGTTCATCTGAGAGCAATATATTGTACTTTAAAACAACAGCTCCGTTGAATGTTAGCAGCCGGTAGTAACACTATATATTACGTATGATGCATATGGGACTATTTACAATAAAACTTTTGTAGATGAATTACAATAAATGTAAGCAACCGAGTGTTGATTACATTTGGTTTTGCATCCGTTACGCTTCCCATGTTGCTGCTGGGGCCGAACCACACCCCTGCCCACAGCCGCCAGAGAGCACAAGTTGCAGATGTGTTGTAATCCGCTGCAATACAAAATACATAACTTCTTGGCATAAAACCATTAGGTATATTATATATCAAGGTCTTACATAATAAAATCTATAAGGGATTCCTATTAAATTTAATATTTTCATTACACCAGCTTTCAATATGGATGTGACAATTGCAGTTTCTGTTAAACTAGAGAAGACCTTTGAAATGTTATATTTCTTCTTCTAAATTTGGTATCTCCATAATATTGGTACCAAAATGAAAGTAAGACTCTGCACCAGCACTTGGTGTTGCTACAGAAGGGATAAGGGCACAACAGTGTGCTCAGAATTAAAGAAAACTTAAAATAAAACTAATTTCTCTTCATGGAAATGTATGTACGTAGGGTAGGCATAAAAAAGGAAACATAAAATCCTCAATTTTAATGATAGCACCATAAAACTTTATTTTTCTTATAGAAATAACCATGAGCTTTTATTTGGTATATTGCATGGCAAAGTATCATGTTAGACTGTACTAGATGCTATCTAACAAAAGATCAGAATTCATGTTTCATGCGGAGCAGTGCCATACAATTTTAGGGTACCTTGTGTTTAGTAGTCAAAACATGGATTGCATCCCTATATTTTCAATGTTAACATTCAAATTCATGTTTACCATATTCATGTTTACCATACACATTCAAAAAACCTGTTTTCATTGAATTGTGTGTGTGTGTGTGAGTGTGTGTGTGTGTGTGGGGGGGGTGCTTGGAACCCATCACTGGCCCATAGCCTAGGGGAACATAAGTGGTGGATCATGCCCTTGATAGCAGGCACTGAGACCAGAAAAGAGTCAAATGGCGAGCTTTCTGGGAGTCAAGAGAAAATTCTGTCGCGGGGGGGTTAAATATGCCATAGGCATCAGAAAATACATGGTCGGCTTCCAATCCTTTTACATCTACTATGCCTTCATTGCCACCACGTTTTCCTTCTCCCTCCTCATGTTCAATTCCACTTTATCTCTTTTTATTTCCTCCCTCTGCCACATCGTGGAACTGAATTTCATTCATAGTCAAGCGAATACTTCTTTATGAATATCAAATCCGGCAGATCTTTCTTCTCAGATATTTCCACATGGAGTTATTCAGAAATGATAACTTTATTTTCCACTTTTTTTTGTATGATTTAATTTCTGTTGTCTCATTTCTGAAAAAAAAAACATATCTTCCTCTCCATTTATTAATTTAGTTAAATATATTTTACACACGTGACAGACTTTCTTCTTTCATCATACTACAACAGCAAAAATCATAATGTCCCATTATGACAGAAAAATGGATTGACCAGCTGAAGTCACAAGCTGGGTAATACTGATCAACTGCCAGTGAAGACGAAGCAAGGCTGGTTTTTATTGTGGTCAATCTGGTGGACCCTTTTGTTCAAGCTCATATTGCAAATAGCTGTGCTGGTGACAACTGGTCAGGATGGTGGAGCAACACAGGACAGTCAAACAAGCTGGTTCCAGTGTGCAAGTCCATAGCATCACCATCATTGCTAGTCTTGTTCTAAGCTTGGCTTTATCTATCAAGAACATCCCTACTCTGTGTTCTGGGAAAATACATCTTGACAGCTGCAAAATATACAAACGCTCCAGTTGGTGTAGATTAACCAGGATTCCCTCATTAACCCCTTTGTGCAGATGTGCCCGCCAGCAGACATGGAGCTGCAAATTTATGCACACAGTTACAATATTCTATCACTAGATGGCACACCCGGATCAGTTACTGAATATTTACAAGCAAGCTGAGCTTGAACACGGTTTAGAATATGGATGAGTTCAGTCCCATCCCTGTTTTCCAGTACTTGCATGAATTAAACTCCTCAGCTAAGCCTGATGTGCAAACTGCTCTATATACTTGCCCATAGTATCTTTCCAGCAGTTAAAAAAAAAAAAAAGATCTCTTGCGACAGGAAAAATCGTTGTCCTCTGTAGCAAGCACACAGCTACAGTGAGCCAATGGTATCCCAATTAGTAGTTCGGAAAAATAAGTTTGCTGCAGCAAAAATTCAACATGGTATTGATAGTATGTCATTCTAATATCAATCATAGTCATCACATATCAAAAACGCATAGTTCCCCACCGTGTATTTACATGTAGATTCCTCCATCGACAAATTCAACACTCCTTTATATCCTTTTAAGTACTCATGTTGATAGCCAATCATTCAATTATTTACTTAGGCTCACCTGTGTAACTGCACACTTATAGTTCATGCCCTCTAGAAGGTTCCCCAGTAATAATGTATAGATTGACTTATCCAATGCCAAGAGTGTATAAACTTTCCACAGTAACTGAAAGACACTGATTGGACAATCAGAAGAGCATATAAGCCGCTGCGTGAGAGCAAGGTAGGTTGTATTCTCGTTTTACGTTGGACATAGTTGCCCAGCTGAAAATGACGCGATTTAAAGAAAAAAAGACTTCCAAAACCAACTTGAAGTGTTAAGTTACATTTATGGAATTTAAATGAGGTAAGGACATGGTCAATGGGAATTATTCTGAATGAAACAGGACTGGAGGGTTCCTTCTACCAGATACATAAGTCTCCGGAGGAGGGAGTCAATGAAGAAATACTGCTACTGTGGTTGCATTTTTTTCAATGTGGCTTTTTGTTTTGGAATTTATACCGTATTCAATGTAATCGAATAACGATGTTTTGGCTTGTTTATTATGCCAACAGCTTAAGGACTTTGGTAGACTTCCTGGTACGTTTATGGCACCATTCTGTTCAATCTAGGGTAGAATATTGCCTGATTTTTCCTGATTGTGAAATGTCTGTTCTGTTATAATAAGGTATATTTCAGATATTACTGAGTTTTTGAGTTATACTTGTTCCTTATAAGGTGTGGAAAGTGTTTATGTAAGTTTGCAAGCTCAGAAGTGGGAACTGCTGGCTTTTTATTGCGGGATGAGTGTTCTATGTAGGTTTGGATAGCTTTTTTCCCTTAATAAATGAAATCATCATTTAAATACTGCATTTTGGATGTACTCGGGTTATCTTTGTCTAATATTAAAATTTAAATAACATTTAAGTTGACAAATATGCAAAAAAATAAGAAATCAGGAAGGGGGCAAATAGTTTTTCAAAGCACTGTACATGGCCTTTAGGGGTAAATGAAGTTAGTAGCTCAAGGACAAGTACAGACATTGACATGCATTGGCTGCAAGTTTTCACTGCACTGCAAATATCCCTGCATTCACAAGAGGTGTTGCGCAGTCACCATACCCAAACTGAAGCAGAAATAGCAAACGGTTTAAAAAGGAAGGATTTTTTTGAGGAAATTGCATCCTCTAGCCTCGGAACCAGATAAATCTGCCAGCTTGAATTTTATTCACTTTGGCTGATGCATGTGGCCACGGTCCCATTCTCTCAGATTTCCATCTCACCAAGGTCTGGTTCGGCCAATTACAACTGTTCATCCAATATGGGGCGGATTGGATACAATGACATTTAGCTAAGTATTTTTGTAAATAATCAAGCTAGTGCTACCATTGGATGGTGTGTTGAATCTACAATCAGGACAATATTAGACAAACTGAATGGGGCATTATTCGGACTATCTGTAAGGTAGCTTGAGTCTTGGTCCACCGGGTCATTTGTCTATCCATCCTCCATCTACCCCGAGAATTGAAAACTATCCACAAGTGTTTGGGTAATGCATCATGAAAACAAGGCCACATATGCAATGAAATCATGTGTCTGAGTTGACTGACTGAGTTTTGTTCTGCAGTTCTTCATCTAGGTGTGGGGTGTCCAATCTGATCCATAAAGGGCCAGTGTGGTTGCTGGTGTTTGTGACAACCCAACACTAATACACCTGCTTCCAATGATCAAGTCTTGATTGATCCCCCGATCACTTAATTAGTTGAATCAGGTGCTGTCGCCCTGGGCTGTAATAAAGACCTGCACCCACATGAGCCTTCATGAATAAGATTGGACACCCCTGATCTAGGTCAAGGGTAGCCCAACTGTGCGCCTACTTGGTGTTTTGTTTTCTCCATTCGAGGGCAGTTCAAGCTTTAGTGGATAAAAAGATACTTTAGCTGCTTTTTGGACAAAATTTAGTAAAAGTTTAATTTACCAACCAGCCCCGTTCATCGCCAGAGAGAAAAAGAATAGTGACAGTGGTAGAAATGGTAACTTTAAGTTTTGGCTACTAAATCATGTCATGCCAAATGTGAGTGAATTCTGTTGAACCAGAATAGAAACAAATTGGATGTTGGAACTAGCTACCTAGCCATGTAACAATTTAGCCTACCGATAGTTACGAAAACTAGCTTGCTAAACTTCGTAGTGAGAAGTTTTGAGTTGACTTCGATAATATGCATGCCAATACAAACAAAGCAGCCGGTGGCGATACACGCTGCTCTTTGTATTAATGCTGATAGGGTCACTCTCAAGCCTCGACCAATGAGGTAAACAGGCCCATTTACCTCATTGCTCTCAACCAGGGTACCATCGAAATGTGCCCAGGGTACAATCAGATATACTGTATCTAAATGTACCCATATTTCTGTAACAATATTATTTTGTACCGAGGCAGATCTCGTGGAGCAAGCGACAATATATTGTGGGCACATGCGTATCAATACTGGCTGGGTACAGAACGATATTGTTACAGAAATGTGGGTACATTTCAAGATATCTCATTGTACCCTAGGCACATTTCGATGATACCCTGGTCCAGAGTGACCCTATCCACAAGTGTTATCAGCTGTATTAATTTTAGCAGTAGCCTGCTAGCTTCCCCAAACTACAATTCAGTGGGAGGTAACAAGCATACATTTGGTAATTTTGGTCTTAGCTTGCTGATAATGCCCCTTGGGAATCTAGAGGGCTGAGACGTCCCAGACCAATTCGCAAATGCAAATTGGCGATGCCAGGCTAGATATCCTCTAGACCAAAAATGAAACATGAACAGACATAAACACACTGTGCCATTGCTTCCATTACTTTACAGAAGGTTACTCAGATCTGCTGGCAAGGGGAGTGATTGCCTGTCTTTCTATACCCAGTGATGATGATAGTTTTCAGAAGCTCCGATCAAAGGCAAACATCCAGCAGATTGTCCTAATTTCAAAGGTTTCCAAGTATTCTGAAATAAGGGGGAAGGAGCTTAAGCAAAGAGACTTCAAAGAAATGGAAACTGATCAAATTTTGGCTTTATTTAAAATATAAACATAAAAGGCAATGATATTGAAAAAAGCAATAATCATTCAGTGCTTTTTGTGCAAAGTCTAACGGAATCTTAACTACTTTACCACACTTTGGACTTAAAAAACAGAGGCGGAAGTATTCATCTTCAGACAAACTTTTAATTTGCACAGTTCACCAGCATTTTTGAAAAAACATTTCATTATTGTAAACTTGTTTAAAAAAGGAATTCTTCATATTCATGCAGTGCACAACACAGTATCACCAACATTTTAATCTTCCAACTTACTCTGAATGACATTTAGATGTACATCAACACCGACAATATTTATTCCTGTAAAAAATAAACGTATACCTTGAATGTCAGAGAAGACTTGAAGGCGACCTTCTATTTCTATTTTACATGTAATTCTACGGAACTCAAGATAATAGCAAAAAGAGGACCGAAGATTTTATTTGCGCGACATTGCAAAAATCTTCGCCTGCTGTTTTGTTTAAATCGTCTCAGCTCTGCCACATTCATTGCTGAAATGAAGATGCCACACAAATTCAATGTTGAGCGTACCAAAGAGACTCCAGTTCACCATCTCAAGTACAAGTCGTCTCTATCTGCAAAATACACTGCTTATGCATGCATATCTTACTTTTCGCAAAGGCATTCTTCTATATTGTATAAGCATGAAAAAAAAACAAATATCTTTGAGCATTCCAACTTTTTTTGGTACATTACACATTAAGTGTCGGAAAAAATACATTTCGGTGCAGATTTTACCTGGAATATAATGTGCCTGGTTATCACTGGGTTTATCATAGAATTATGGAATTTAAAATACCTCTTTGAGTAAATGACCGTCATAGCATAACATAGGCAAATAAAAATATGCGTCAATATGCTTTGAGTGGATAAATCAGCACAAATGAGTACAGAGACCATTTAGACAGTAAGTGGTACATCTCTCCTACACAATCCCTCCTTTAAAACTTTTTTTTGTTATTTTTTATTTTTTGCCTTTGCAGTTTTTTTCTGTTGATAAACTGATTTACGTTCAGGGATTAAAATAATTGGTAATTTAAGAGCAAGAAACTGGAATCGGGAAATGCGGAAAACCGGCTGAGGATAGGGAACATCAGGATGCAAGCCATCTACAAAGCTTTTTTTTTTTTTTTTTTTACCTTGTGGGGTCTTTGCAGTGAGAGCTTCATAATATTAAATAATATTTAAATTACTCTACTAAGGACCTTGGAGATTCTGCACTAATATACTTTCATTTTTCTATTTCAGTTCTGTAAATAATTTCTCATCCAGAGCCCTGTAGGGTAGGTATATCATCACTACCTTTGATGTGGGTTTCATTAGATTATGTGCCCACAGAAGCTCAAATTACAAAAGGCTCTCAAACTAATTTCATCTCTGTATTGAAAGCATGCATTAGGATGGACACTAGACTACAGCAGACAGTACTTCAAATAAAGGTTATCTAAAGGTATCTACTACTGGGGGTGTGTTCAGTATGGAATGTGTCAGTCACAGGATATGGGTCTAAAAGGGCCACCTCAATGTTTATCTTTGTGCAATTCCCACACTCGTCTCTGATTGGCCTAGACAAGTCACTTAAGGTCCACTATATACAAGTGCAAGGATTTCAACTGACATTGTGTAGTCCACTGGTAACCAACCCTATTCCCAAAGGTCTATGGTCCAGTAGGTTTGAAGTCCAACCCTAATGATGCACACCTCACTCAACAGTTACAGAGCCTCTTGAGCTGATAATTGGTAGACTCACGAATACCAGTTAAATGCAGGACTGAAAACCTACAGGATGGTAGATCTCGAGGAGCAGGATTGATTACCACTTAAGTACTCAAACATTTTTACACCATTTCATAGATGTTTAATTGGATTCTGTCCTCTAAAACTGCTCTGCATGTCCACTATCCAAACCAAGTTCACTCTCCCAGCTAAATAAACTGCCTGACCCACTTTGCCAACTTAAGCCCCAGATTAATACATATATTAGTTACACCTGCCTGTGCTTTTTTCATCTATGCGCAACCTGACTTCCTCTTTATCCGTTAGTTTATTTTGCTTTGTTTTTTTAGGGATGTTTGTGTGTGTGTTTACGTCACACGTGGTGGGGGACTGGGGGAGGGGGGCAGTGGAGCCCCCTCTACTGCTCATCCCAGCTCTTCTTGATCAGCAGGTTCCACTCCCAGGACAGGTGGTCAGTCTTGTCGTCGTCGGTGAAGTGGGACTTGATTTGGTAGCTGCCCCGCGCCAGCACACCCTTGGGAACCTCCTCCAAGCCGGACAAAAACTCGTGCTCCTCTTGCCGAGGCCCGTAGCTGCCCACCATGTACACGGTTTTATCCACTGCAGGGAAGAACGAGGGTGCTCAGTGTGAGCAGGCTTATGGTGTTTAGTGTCCCTTCGGACAGAAATAGGACATTGCCTCAAAAGGGTTGCAAAAGGAACTCTTTGCCCCCTCGGAATTTTCATCCCCGGACTTTTTGTCCCCACACTTTTTGTCCCAGCCATGTGCACACAGGGCTAAATGCATTTATACAGGACTACTATAACATCAAATCGCCACCAATACTTCACATCTTGGAATTGTGAGGTATATATTAACAAACCATCTGAACCACTCCCACTGTCTCTTGCACATTTTCACATTATAAACTGGGTTTACAAGGAATTGTGCTGTGGCCAAAATGCACAAACAGTAACCACACATGCATAAGTATACACTGCACATTTTAAGGCTGTAGGTTCATATCCCATGTGTATGGTAGTCAAGCACAGTTGCTTCCGTTGAAATGTCAAGCAATTAAAATGGATAGCATGTCAAATGAATACAAACTATGCAATTCAGCCTGAATGAGAACATCTCCTAAATGCCTAAAATGTAGAATGGATACACAACGAAAAGTGAACTCACCTCTAATGCCTTTCCTGTAGGTCAGGTGAACATACTTCAGACCAGACACGATTTCCTTATTCACCTGTAGGATGCAGAAGGGATGGGGAAATAAACTTTAGTTCGTTTCCAAACGCTGCAACCTTCCAGAGGTTTCTGAAGCCCGCACGCTCACCTTTACCATTGCAAGGTACTCTGTTAAACCCCAGACTGCCACAAGGTGGCGCATCGTCAGCATACATATCACCAAATGCTCTCATTTTGTTACAGCAAGAGTTGGGAACTGAAACTGCTTCACATGGACACAATATAAAGGCCAAAACTATTTAAGCCTCCATAGAATACACACGTTCTGCAGGTTTTTTTCCTGCATCATTTCAGCTTCCAATGCCAGTCAATGAACCGGGAGAAGCATTTATTTGTATTTTCCTTCAGGAAACTTCCACAGAAACCTCTCCGTGACTCAGAGTCCAAATGTCATCAGCACCAGCTTTTTCTCAGCAACCCTGTGTCACAACTTACTAGATTAATTCATTTCCGGTTCAAATCCAAAATAAAATGCCTCCATAAAATGCACCACAGAAGCCATTTTTAGTTCCTGTTTATGTTTTTTTTTTTTTTTTCCAAGGAAGGAGTTTTTGATCCAGATCATTTTTGGTGATTTTAAGGGCTTCTTCTCAGGCAGCTTGGGAAACTGCTTTTGCATAAACACAGGCCTTAAATAGCACGCTCCTTTGGGCTACAACACACTGGGACAGGAACTGCTTTGGATGGGCTACATCCAGCCAGGTGGAGCTTTTTTTGGAGTGTCCATACACTCTGGACTGCTCTCAGTTTGATAACGACAGATGTGAAGCCCAATGGTGTGCACAGACAGGTAAAAAACAAAACAAACCGTCGATTCTTTCATCACAGATGTATTATAATAATAATAATAATTAGTACACAAATGGAAGTAAATATTTCCATCAGTTGGAAAGACTTATGCCTGTTTCCTAGTCTTGATAATAAGCTCCGTCTCATTGAACTTCAGATTTCACTGTATGGACCTACTTCGTGAAAATGAGCAATGTCTCATCATCATTGAAATGGTCAGAATTATGATAAAGCACAAAGTACGCTGCCCGGCCAAAACGAAAGTTGCCGTTTGGATTTAAACAAGCGAATACTTAAATATTATTGAATCATCATTGGAGTGATTAATAGATTTTAGTCGGCAGCAATTCTTTTAACCCTGAATGATGCAGTGTGTAGCTTCTCATTTATTAAACAACCATGTCAGAAGACGCATCTCATGGTTGGGGAAAAGATGTTACTGTGTTTCAAGAGGGGCAAATTATTGGCCAGCATCAAGCAAAGAAAATGGCAAAGTAGATAACTGAAATCACTGGAATTGGGTTGAGAACTGTCCAACACATAATTACAACATGAACACGAGTGGTGAACCATCAACTTCGCTGAAGAAATGGATGAGCATTTCCACTTGCACACTGGGGCAAGAACTTGCAGGATTGGGACTAAACAGCTCCGAGGCCACAAGAAAGCCAATTGTTTGTGAGGCTGATCGGAAAAAACAAACAGCTTCAGTTTGCTTGGGAGAATGAAGATAAGACTGTGGAGCAATGGAAAAAGGTCACGTGGTTTGTTGCATTTCTTTCTTTCCTCCATTCCAGAGTGATGGGCACATCAGGGTAAGAAGGGAAGCCCATGAAGTGATGTACCCGTCATGCATAGCGCCCACTGTACGAGCCTCTGGAGGCAGTGTTATGATCTGGGGTTGCTTCAGTTAGTCAAATTTAGGCTCAGCAATGTTATGTAGAAATGAAATGAAGTCCACAGAATACCTGAATGTGCTGAATGACCAGGTTGTCCCAGAAATTGATTTTTTTTTTTAATCCCAGACAGCACAGGCATATTCCTGGATGACAATGCTATGATTCATCAAGCTCAAAATAGGACAGAGTGGTTCATCGAGTATGAGTAATCATTTTCACACATGAATTGGCCACCACAGAGTCCTGACCTTCATCAGTTGAAAGTCTTTGGGATGTGCTGGAGAAGGCTTTACGGAGTGGTTTGACTCCCCTGTCGTACATACAAGATCTTGGCCAAATTTAATGCAAATCTGGTCGGAAATAAATGTTGCAACATGTATTGATGTAATTGTCGAAACAATGCCGTGACAAATGTGCTCCATGATCAAACCTTAAGGTGGTCCAATATATTTGGGTGTGCACTTTTTTCATTCAGGCAGTTTAGCACATTGCTTTCTACTAGCACAAACTACAGGGAAATTGGAAACTGAAATGTAATCAACACTTACAAGCCACTTTAAAAAAAAAAAATAAGTATTTACACTCTATTTACACTTCATATAATAATTTAATTACACTTCATATTAATTCTCAGTTTGCCCGGCCTTTGCGACGTATCTCCTCCCAAACCGCCCAACGGATTCCTGCACCCTCTGGCGTATGTGTTCCAAATGAGCCTGCCTTTGTCTTCCGCCATGTGGGATCCAACCAACTTGCCCCGTTACTGAAATTTAGTCCATTTTATCCGTTTTGCCATTTTTACCATGAAGACGGGTGACATCACTATTTGTTAGGATTATTGGTCACAATCAACCCCGAGCAGAGCACGGGTATGGCTCATAGACTGTATAAAAAGATGGACGAAGCAACCATGACGTCATCCACTGGTTTTAGCATACCATGTAGGAAGCCTCGATTTTGGCTATTTGAAAAATGCTGTTTTGTCATTTTGAAACTGGATGTGATTCCTATTGGACGAGAGCGTGAATCGAAGATCCAGGGAGGAGCCAGGGGTATATCTACGGGTGGATCTGACCTTATTGGATGAGGACCAGAGGATAGCCACGCCCCTAAAGCATATTCTGGCTTTATTCTTTATTCTAGTCTATTTGGGACCAAAATATACAAAAATGAACATCATGATATATCGAACGAGACTTGAAACCATTAAATAATCTGAAAAATCATTATTGAAATAATAAATCAGGTGGGAAAGTAGGGTCATTTTCTCATAGACTACTATAGCATTGAACTTCTTTCTGCAACCACTGACGTCGCCATCTGCTGGCCATTAAATAGAATGCAATTTTCAGAGATTTCCGCATCGGTCTCACTTTTCAGACCCGGGTGCTGCGTCCATCTTATTACACAGTCTATGGTATGGCTAGTTTATTGTAAAAGGCATATGTAACAGGTGGCAGATCTGCTGCAAATCCACATTCCCCCAGCAGAGGGTACAAAGTTAAACATTTTTGATAATTTTAATATGCAGTCCCAGCCTGAAAAGCTTCTTGGGGATTTTCAATGACTTCAACATGCCATCACAAAGATAGCTGACTGCAGCTACAAATCTAACAAACGTGCTGTATCGGTAGTTAAACTGAATGACTGATCAGCGTAGCAGACAAGTGCATTCATGCACTGTTAAATTCCTTCTTGAGATTGTCCATATAAGGCCAGATAATTGCTTGAGCAGATCAGGACAAAAAGCTTATGAAAAAGGCACAATGCCAGCATAAGTCTCAACACATTTCTCCATCACACAGGCTGCACGATTGAAAAGATACACTAAGGGCAGTACACCCATCCATACTGAGTGAGTGAAATTCTGAGGCCTCCATGGTCCCAATCCCATTGCTATTATTGAACTAGAAGTGCTATAATTTGGTTCATTTTTTAAAAAAGGGTACTGGTGGTTTTGCTCAGCAAAGCGAGGAAGGCAATTCTATCATGTTTACAGTAATACTGTAAGCAGGCTCTAAACCAAACCTGCAGGCAAACCAGCCCGATTTTTTTCAAAACATTCTAAATATTCCAGATTGTAGTGCTTGGTGGCCCAAACAGGTCTTTTGTAGAGGGATCAACAGTCAGAAAGATGGGATTTGAAGCAAGAGAAAGCTTTTCACAATTTATTTTTAAATCCTCTGAGTTTGCCTTTTATTTTAATGTGTCTTTATTTGACCTGTTTGTTTTACTTCCGGCTTCGTGAAATACTTTAGTCATACTGTTACATCCAGTTATGCCAAATAAGCAAAACTGAACTGGACTGAAATGCGTGGCAGGGAAGGACAGGAGAAAATGGCTGCCAGCCAATCAGCTAAGCAGCCAGAGTCTGGTACTCACTTTGAAATGGATCTTGACCTTGTAGTCCACACCCTCCTTAAGGGTGAAGTTCTCCTTCTTCAGTGCTTTCAGGTCACCTGCAGGAGGACAGGAAGTCAGTGACAAATGGCAGCTCTGCTATGCCTCTCTTTCACTTCCCTCCTTCACAAATGTACTCTAAAGTGAGCGCTGGCTGCAATAAAATACATGAAGCAAGATGTGTTTTGGGACACTGAACAGACGACCCTTTATACAGCCTGGCCCCTAAATATTTGGACAGCAAAAGAATTTGATAATCTTGTTCGGAGAGAATGTATTATTTATCATAAAGATTTGAAATGAAATAAGTTGTGCCTGAAGAGCGGACTTTTAGCTTTAAGGAAAAAAGAAAGGTATGAACCATACAGGAAATACAACCAATACAACCTTTAATGTGACATAGCCCTGGCAATACTGGCTATCAAACATAGTAATTTATGGATTAAGAACGCAACCAATGACTGTCTGAAGTCTGAAAGCTGTGACGCAGTGTCCGGCCCTCACTGTGGCTGCGCCCACTTCCTCCTTATTCTTGGGGCATTTTGTATAGGAAATAATACCAGTCAGCTTCCCAATTACTCTCCAGCCCTTAAAAATATGAAGGGAAGGGACCACAAATGTATGCAAATCCTACACCAGTCAACAGATTTGGATGCAAATACCCACAAATAAAAGCGGAATTAAAGCTGAAAATCTGCAAATGTAAGTGATTGTATTTCGACTATAATATTCTCTGATAGAGAGCTGAAGTAACAATAGCTTCATTAATGTCCAAATATTTTTGTGCTGTAGAAAAATATTTGTCCTGAAGGTTTACTCATGCATCAGACACCATAGGGGATTTATTCATTTGTAGACTCCCACAGAAGGTACACTGACTTAGGCATGTAAAAATAATGATAAGGTTGTTAGTCCAGTACAGATGCCTCATGGCTGGCTATCAAAACTGGACTCGCTGAGTCTTATGGGAAAGCAGCAAAAAACGGTAACGCAGGCTAACAGCCACCTAGAGATCAAACAGATGTAACAGCCTGAATGATTACGTCTCCAAGAAAACCAGAGGTATAGTCAATCAAATGCACACCTCTGAGAAGTCAACCCCTTACACTATACATAAACGGGTGTCTTTGTAACTCATGTCTTTGCAAGTCCTGACATTATGCACATTGGAGACAAATGTACACTTGTTTGGACTCTCAAACCTACTGCATGGCTTGTGTACACCACTGTCCTCAACTGTAGGAAAAGGGAAACATACTGTGAAGAAGGCGTGCCAGGTACAACATACCCTGTATGAGGGAGCCACCTTAGTGCTTCAGATGTTGAATAACCCGGGACACCCTGACATTTGACCCCTACTATAAACGTGCCCAATGACTTCACACTATAGCGCAGCGTATGGTTGGAAGCTCAGTTGAGAAATGCGTGCTTTGAGTTCAGTAAGATATTGATCAAAGCACATTTTAGATGTGAAAAAAAACTATTTTTGGTTTTTCAGTGACCTTGAACTTGACCCCATTCGATCCGAAATATAAGCAGGTGATTGTTAGACGTTTGCGCACCTTTCCTGAAAATGTTGCACAATTTGAGCAAATTCCTTCTGCGCAACACAGAAAAGCAAAAAAACTAGCAAACAGTCCAATGCTATGAAAAAACAATACCCCACCCCATTCGAGCCGGGTATTTAAGCTGGAAGCAGCATTTGAGGGGCCAAGCACAGGCCTCTGTCTGCAGCCTGAGTGACAACAGAAAAGTTAATTCTCCACATAAGAGTTAATCCTCAAGGTAGTTCTCAACATATGTGCAAAATTATGCTGTGTGAACTTAAAAAAACTGCAGCATTTGCCTGTGTCTTGCAGCTTAGCAACACTGTGAAATATTACCATACCCAAAAAAAAAAAAAAAAATCCTTGACAAGAGGAATTCCGTGTTTTCAGAAAATCCATTCACTTCTTCTCAGCAACAGTGAAGACACCTGTTTTTGTGGTACCCTTCATGGATAATCGGCCTTTTTGGACCTGCGCACTCTTCCAGCCAGTGTGTTACATTTCAATGAGCAACTCCCAAGGTGAAGCCACCAGCCATGTCCCCCCCGCAGTGACAAACCACACCACTGCAAACTGACAAGCCCTTGATCCAGCACCGGTGAAGGGAAACCACTATACAGAGCTCCCCAATCCTTTTATGTTTTTAATGCTGTAACGGGAACGAACTTCAAAGTGACATCAGAGCGAACACACCAGGATATTTGCATATTCCCAAAGAGAGCTCATTTGAGCTGTGCCAACAGAAGCACCTCCCATGGCATGCCTTTTGATGGCAAGGAAATATACACAGTTCGTACCAAAGACAATATGCACAACTTACTCATTAAACACAATCACAGTCAGCGAACAGGATATGGACGGAGATCATCACAGACAATGCACAGACAGTGTGATGCACATTATCCCTAACAAGCATTTTCAACTTCTTGTATCAAACGCTGCAGTACAAAGGATAGAGTTTTTCCTTTCGTTTTTTTAATATTCTTTTTTTCTCTGCAAAATCTAACCTCAAACGATACCCACGTGGAATTTTGTTAGAATGAGAGTCTGACATCAGGAAATCTGCAGCAAGCAACAGGAGTGAGGACTGTTTCTGACTCTTGTGATCCACACATTCCCAAAAACTCCAGAAAAAAAAAACCCAAATTAAAAAAGTAAGAATTTATTGAAAATGTCATTGTTTCCAAAATTCACAACATTTTTATCTGACAAATATTTTGCTTCCATTCATGAAGTACCACCATGTTACTATGAATTTGGTTAATCCTTTGAAAATTGCGTTCTTTGAATTTTCTATGCTTCACTTACGTTAAATACAATAACGTTAACTCAGTTGGTTACCTTAAAAGCGATGATTCATACATAACTCACTGAAGATTTTGAGGAAAGAGTAGTATAGCAAAAGATATTACACATAACAATGCCCTTCATAGTTCATATATGCCACATTTGTCCCAACCATTCTTGGTGTGTATATTAGGGAACATTGAGTTGCATCCCTAGCAATGGACTGCATCGGCCGCAACACCTAATCCCCATGTCCTTTGCACAACGACAGTGCAGGTTACAGTAAACTTCTGCACCTGGCTGTCCAAATTCTGAGTAAAAATAAAGCAAAAAATTCAATTTTAAATGTTCTGATGTCTTTTATTACAATTTCTGTCATAGCATAATATAGCTTTAGGCTCAAGGGTGCAATTATCTGCCAGCATGTATTTATGTTGACGAAACTAACTAGTTACATTCATTAAAAAAAGTTGAAGCAATACAAAAAGAATAACCCATTTAATGTAATGAATCACTTCATTCACATTCAGGAGTTAGTCTGAGGATTTTTAAACTATTTTTTGGGGTGACAATGTCCTAGAGCTCATTAAACGGAACGTATTTGTTAGCTAGGCTAGTAAATGACAACATTCTGCGCCAATGTTCCATGAGGTTTGATACACCCAAGAACACGTTTCCTGTTTTAAGCATACCAAAATAGTTAAATGGGAAATAGAGAAAGTTTTGGATTAATTATTTTTATAATTGTCACCCTTAGAATATCACGCTTATTATAGGTCTGCATTCAACATAGCCTGTCAGTTGTCTCTTGGTCAGTTCCGGATTGATAAATTTTTCATAATTTTATGCTTTTTATTGGTCTTGGTTATTCTGTAAATAGACTGCGTGATTGTTACTGTAGCAATTGTAAATGGGAATGGGTTGAGATCAATCATGCATAAAAGGTGAGAGGCATCTACAGAGTGTTTCCAAAAAGGTATACCCAACTTTAATCATCGATTATACTGAACAAAAACTACTGAATTGTATTTTAAGTGCAATATGTCATGAGAAAGAGCTGGTTTTACTCTTTTAAATGATAGCTTAACCTCGCATTTATTTTCAGTAGTTTTTGTACAGTATAATCGATGATTAAAGTTGGGTTTACTTTTTTTTGAAACACCCGGTATGCCCCCGATGACACAAAACTGACAATCCTGTTACGCTGGGGTTGCCAGGGGTTTGGGTTGAAGAAGCCATTGCTTGGCCCCTCAAACACTGCTTGCAGCTTTAATTTTTTGTATATTGACCAGTATGGTGTTGTTTATTGTGCTTGTACCACAGTTACCACACTCTCGTGCCTAGCTTAAGACCTAATTTTTGGTTTTTTTTGCCCAAAGTGATTTTTATTCAAACTATTTGCTTCTGCCGCTATTAACCCTTTGAGCGCCGAATACATTTTCAAGGAATTAAAAATGTAGTTATCCTGACCTGTTGAAAACCTATCATGTGGCAACTTGTTTAAACAAGTTGCCACATGATAGGTTTTCAACAGCATCTGACTTTGATATCTTACATCATTGGGCAACTATAGTTGCCCACGGCGCTGAAAGGGTTAACTCATAATGCTTGGAGACAGCCAGGACTTCCTCTGCTATGAGCAGATGTTTTCCATTTCATTTCTTTCCAATTCTTTCCCATCATCCTCTTTTGCGATAGAAAAGCAGCTTCAACAGTAGTGGTAGTGTAAACCACAGAGATTTAGAACGTAAGCAGTCAAAGGTAGTGCATTTCCTATTAAATTATTACTAGCATATGATTACTTCAGATTTAACTGAATGTTACACAAGTCATAATTACATAATAAACAACAGGGTTTTTGGCTTCTTTGAGGATTCAAAGAAATCTTTTAAAAATGGTGCGCCATTTTTGCTGCTCCGGCAAACCCAGATAAAATTTGACCCAGGAGAGAGCTACCCTATCGGATTGCATGGTTACCAGGTAGAGGTACCCAATCAGATTAAACTGAGACCTCTGACATACATGGAGGAAGATTAGTATTTCATTTCACTTTAAATGCCCATCGGAATCCCGTTTGCTTTGGTTAAGTGTTTCATTCCTACATCCTCAGTCTCTCAGGCTCATCTCTCTCCCAATATCTCAACGCTTGGAAGCAAGAGAGGCTGCCAAGTTACATACACTTTTCTTCACCTAGGTGGCATTAAATTGACCAAAGAAACAAATGGCTTTTTATAGACACTTTTCAATTGATGTTTTTTTTTTTGTTAGATGAAAGTTACCCAATGTATGATACTGACAAGAAACTGACGATTTCAGGAAAAGAATGTGCAGTATTGAAAGAACAGCTAAAATTATAAGCAGTGTGGAAATGACAAGAGCAGCAAGAAGGAAGTCGACTGAGGAAAAAAACAGAAGCTGACAGCAACTCTGCAGCTCTCTTTCATGTACATGTGACACCACTCTGAGCATGTGGAAAGAGAAATGCAACGGTTTCCTGCAGGTCGGGAGGAGGAGGGGTTTGGGAGTGGCACTTTGTGCCGCGCATCGCAGTTCAGGACCTGCAACCATGCCAGAGAAAGGCCAATGAACAAACTAGGCAGAGGATCTCTTTATCGCTCAGCAACAAGCTGACCTCTGGTGACCCCAAGAGCTGTTTGAGAGGCAACTGCTATCCTTATGTCAGATGAAGGGGGGGATCATTTTTTTGTGTGTGCTTGCACAAGAAAATGTGTGTATGCTTGCATTTGCGTTTGCATGCAAAAGTGTGCGTGGGTGTGCATCCGCACATGTGCCTGCAGGCGCTGGTGTCACACAAACTTTGTAAATAGATTTAAATTTTTAAAAACCCGGGCACCTTTCACTAAAATGCGATGATCTCACCACTGACCCTTTCACTGCAAGATGTAATTCGCAGTGACACTATTCACACTATTCCAGTCCCTTTGTGCCTGAAATCAAAACCCTACATTCTGCAAGAATGCTGTATGTCCACCATGTTCCGCTGTTGCCTGGAGACAGAAACTCAAACACTGAATCATCTGGATGGATACGTCTCATGCTCTACACACCTGATTTCCAGTCCATCAGGATAGGGATAAGGATCAGCTCATCTTAACAGCCACTGCACCCCCAGCCCGCCCCCTTGATCAATGTCACTCGAATGATGCGGAAAGTCACTGATCTCGGCCGTATCGAAGCCATCGGATGTAATGGCCTTGGGGAACAGCAAGATCCATACAGATGACTTAAGGGCCACAACATCCATGCAGCATCGATAAAACAACAACAACAACAAGACATGAGGACTCCGAGGATTTAAGGCCTGAAATAAAGCAGAGATGCCAGCTTTAAAAGGTAAAGGCGAGAGCGCCGCATCAGACGAAGATCTTTCATCTCAGTCAGCCCATTTAATGGTCGCCCGTCATCGCTATTCTCAGCCGTCGCCTGGCCAGAGATGACATCATTGGTTTTCAGAGAGAACTGTTGAGTCATTGTGATGCAGTGTGTAATGTTATTGTCAATACCTGGGCCCTAAGAGCCATGGCTCCCTTCACCCAGCCTGTATTAACCACAGCTACTCTTTGGTTTTGTTTTGATCGTCACGGCTAAAAAATAGAACATTTTTGTCATTGTTTGTTAGCGTGCAATGACATAAAGAAGAGAATCAAAATGGTGGCCAGGGGATGCACAATCTATTCAGTGCCAGAGATGACTACTTAAAAATGTTTTGCATTTATTTAATCTTGCAGATGTTGCAACCAATGTATGCTCAGGGAGTATGGTAATAATCCATTGTATTCCAAAGCATGATTCATATACTAAAATTATAATAAATACCTTTTTTATAATTCCGTCTCAATCCTTAAAATCAGCCATTCATGGATCACGGCACTGTAGGGTAATACACCATAGACACATCACAGTTTTTATCCTAAAATATAGAATCTTGAGACAAGATATGAAAATGGATACATACACTTTCTTTAAAGATGAACCTCAACAGATATCATTTTAACTGAAGAGCCAAATTGCTTGACTGACAGGGGGCAATTACCTGGCCATGGGCAATGGACGTCAACATCGTAGAGATGATGTCAATTAACAAAGAGAAGGAATGCTGAAAGACATGCTCTTTTTTATACCAGAAGTTTTCCTCACAGACGAGAGTAATTCTGAAATCTTAGTATTGCTGTCCTGTCAAGCCGATTATTGCATCTACTGCACCCGGGGTGCTTCCTTCGAAAATCCCATGTATTCACTTTCTTATTGAATTTTCAGTGTTCAAGAACCCGCAAGATTGAAATGAGCATTTATTCTTTGCAGATTCATAAACGAGAAAACAACGGCATTCTCATTTCACACGACATGAATTTGTAAACATGGCAGCCTTGCATTGCAAGTTCACTTAAGATGCAGCCCAATTAATGAACACACGGTAAACCAGCCGTAAATCTGTCAACACAGTAAATTACTGTATTTAAGCACCATGGTCCTTAGATGACCAATATAACACCTGCTGAAGTGGGCATGCAGGGATCTTGCTGTTTTAAGAATTAAAAAATCTAGATAAGAGAGGCCACCATTTGTTTACCTTGGTATGATAGTTGAAGTGATGAAACATGATGAATTTTGGTTGCAATGGGCACTTTAAGTGTCTCAAACCTGCAGTCGCAGTACACCGCCCCCAGCAACCCGCCCAGAGCACAGGAGCATTCCTTTTTTGTGCCCTTTCGGCAATGAGCAATTTGACCCACACAAATTAATGCACCAGGGGCTTCACAATGCTCTCTACATTCACACAAGGGGTAAACCATTTTTGATGCAAATGTACAGGTCTGGAGAGGGGAGGAGACAGTGAGTCAGAAATGCGATCCTTTTGCAAACCTCACCTTACGGTGTTCTTTAAAACCCATGCCCTGCCTCAGTAGATGCCGGTGACATTAAATGGATGCTCTAGCACAAGTTGGTAAGCAGCAAAATAGAGTAAAAAATAAATGAGGTAAAATGTGGTAATACTGCAATGCTAACTTAACATTAGCAACGCTTCTCCACCTCATAATCCTAAGGTAACGGCAGGGAACACAGAATAAGCTGCATTTAAATCCAAACACTCGAGAGCTGTAAAATCTGTGGCAGTTTTTTTTTTTTTTAATTTATTTAAGAGTGGTTGCCATAGTGCTGGGGTTAGGCAGGGTATGTCAGAGGTCAGATTACCTGTGAGATCCATAGTAATATCTTTCGGGGCTGCATCACAAATAAGCGTCAGCCTGGTCACCTGAACATTCGGGACAGTGGGATCTGCAAAACAAACAAAAAACAGGAGAGACTTCACAAACTAAGTCACAAAAATTCACATATCCCGTTTTTTAATACTTAAACTAAGAGTGCCGTTTTTCAGCTAATTTATAAGACTCTAAAACTGAATGAATGTTGAATTGGTTGGCAGATCACTGCACTGGCATGTCTAGGCAGGACGCTTGATCTGCATAGCAGGTCTCCATCGGCATAATCGGGCAAAAAATGGGTATTTAAATGCGAGCAATGTGATTTTCAATGGATGATGAAATCTGCATATCAAACAAATACTGCCTCCAGAATCTCGAGGAATCCCCTGCTAGCTGGTAATCTCATGCACAATAAAACTTTATAAACAGTCAGGCTGAGAAGGACCAAGCAGATGGTATTCCGTACGTGCAGGCAGGCTACAGCCCTCGTCTAAGAGACAAAGGGCAGTATTGGCAGCAGGGATAACACAATTGCAACAGAATTAATTCCACCCTGCTGTGCAATTGAATCTGAGCTAATGCATGGCAACAAGTATATAAGGAAAGGCTGGACAAAAAAGATTGGTTACAGCATATCATTTGCGGCCAAACATATTTCCGAGAGGTTTCAATTTAATTTAGCAAAATAAGGAGCAGTCTAATTTCAAGAAACAATCAGCATTTTCTGATAAATGGATAAACATTCAGTTTTGGTTCAGACTGTAGCTGCATTCCAGTTGTTGTTTTTTTTTTTTTAGCTTAGGAAAATTTCTAACCCCTTGGAAATGACCTGGAAGTGTCTACCTGGCAGCTATGATGAGTAGTGTTTGAATTCTCTGAAAGCTAAGAGAGGTGCTTCAGTGCTTTACCACTTATCTCCTTTAGCAAAGGGTACACTGGACCATCCCTTACAAGAAGTAAGGAGAAAACACTGTACCACAATTCCTTGCGTCAAGTTCAAGGTCATTTAATGAAAGTTCACATATATGCATAAGACCTCCTATATGTCTCTAATACAGGCCTAAGCTATGAAGCAGTTTTGGAGATACAAGTCATTGAAAATTCACTATACAGTATGTCAGTTTGACCTTGAAAGCTAACTGAGGGTCAAGTTGAGGTCACCAAATGGACTTCATATACGACTTTCTACAGGTCTCTAATACAAACTTTGGCTCTATCTGCAACTGTTTTAGAGATTCAAGTCATTGTATGTCAAGTTTGACCTTCGAAAGTCACTGACAGTCAAGTTGATTGTCACAAAATAGAAGTCTATATGTGACTTCCTATAAATATCTCTAATACAAACCTAAGCTCTATCTGTGACCATGTTAGTGATACAAGTAATTGAATTTTCACCAGTTCAAGTCTGACCTTCGAAGGGCAATATGTACGTCACCGAATGAAAGTTCAAATATGACTTCCTACAAGTCTCCAATACAAACCTAGATTTTATCTGTGACAGTTCTGTAGATAAGTGTCATTGTAATTTCAATATGTGAAGTTTGACATTTGAAGGTCACTGAACGTCAAGCTGAAGGTCATCGAATGAAAGTTCATATATGACTTCCCATATGTCTGTAAAACAAACTTAGGTTCTATCTGTGAATATTTTGGTGATAAGCACCATTGAAATGTCCTGAAACATGGTCCAGTAGTATGCCAAGGCAATTTACCGGACATTCATCGGGCAAAAAAAACAAAAAAGATGAAAACTGCGCCGGACGACAAAAGAAAAACCACAACAATAGCTTATCGCCTAATAAGGCCATGAGTTGACAGGAACAGAAGAATCAGTAAACTACATAAAATTGTCTTTTTGTTCAGCAGTTGTGATATATTTGCATAAGTTCAAACTGATCTTTGAAAAAGCCATCATGCCATCATGCCCTCCTGAGGAGCCGTGGTATACCACATGATACCGAATTTCACACACCAAGCACCTTAATCTCCTCCTCAGCGGCGTGGCGAGGTGAACATTTTTGAGGACGCCAAGTAAAACAAGCTCCCCTTTTTTTTTTTTTTTTTTGGGGCATAAAGGACATAGAACGATGCCGCTTTTAGAGCCAATGTAACGTGAGCAGATGCGCTATTAGCGCCTCCAGTATCATTTTACATAAAAATGTATCATGGAGATGCAGAACTTGTGCACATCTGTAATCGATGTCTGTTATCTGACATACGCTTGTGACAGCGACATGCACATTCACAAAGACACACAGACACACACAAATGCACAGGCGCCAATCTCTTTGTCCTGCTCCTGGGCACTTAGAGTAGTTGGAACGTTCTGCCTCCATAATCTGCATTGTAAAAACACAGAACAGTGCTCACTTTCTGAAGTAATTTTTAAACATGACACCGTATTTAGAGTTTCCATTTATGTTAGCTATTTCATGTTACGTGGATGTGTTTAAAATGTAAACAACGTGTAACCTGAACGGCAAGTGGCGTTTTAAGGAAAGGCAACATGTTTCCACTGCAGTCTTTTTGGCACCATATGAAATAGGCCTGGAGAGGAGATGCGACAGAGGGACGAACAGGCAAACAGACAGAATCATGAAAAGGCACATCTACACAATTAAATGTACCAATTAGGGCTGGGCGGTATGGCCCAAAATTTATATTGCGGTATATTTTGCAGCATAGACGGTAACAACATATATTACGATATATTCTTCAGTATATATATATTTCAATATAACTGTTTCTGAACAGCAGATACATTGCAGCAGAAAGCTGCATTCTTAAATATAAACTCTCTTCAAAATAGTATAGGTGTGCAGGACTAGGAAAAGGGGTCACTTGGGTCATTTTATGAAAATTGAGATTTTCCAACAAAATCAAAGAGTGATCCAAGTTTTTCATTTGACCCCGTTAATCTCAGAATGGAAAAAAAAATCCCAAGTGACCCCTTTTCCTAGTCCTGCACACATAGAATGCCATTTTAAGAGCATTTATTGTGCAAAACTTTTTTAAAAAATCTTTGATATATGTTGTACATATTTATCATATCTAAAATGTATTTCAAGCAATAGAATCCTATAAGAGGGCAAGGTCGATGTTTTTAACTTTGAAAGTGCATGATGAAGTGACTTCTGTACGCTGCTGTTAACTGTATCTAGGTCAGAGGTCATGTAATAAAATGAGATACTCTTGCCTATTTTTCATTGTTTATTATGTGTAGATATTGCCATATGAGTTTTGGATATGTTATTGCAATAATAGGTAAGAAAATTCTAATGAGGTTTTTTTGGAGAGTTTCAACTGACATGAGATCTGCTAAAAAGGGGTGTCTTTCACTGTCTTTCATTCTTTATCAACACTTTGTAAGCGACAAAAAAAGTCACAATATGATCTTCCAACATGTATTGCTCATTCTAACTCAAAATTGGTAGAACTTTGGGCAAGTTTATGAAAGTGGGCTGGAATGATAGGAAAACAGGACATATCCTTTCCCCACTGACTGTGCATGGACAGAAACACATAATCATATCCTGTTTTGCTTCATCAGGCGAGTCATTTTAGTGAGCAAGAGCATGAAGTAACAAATATGCTTCTGCCACATTTTGTTACATTAAGACAGAGCTAACTATACCCTACACAACGAGTGAATGATGTTCTCGCTTCTGACAGCTTAATAGCACGCAACAGTCAGCCAGGGCAGTGAGATCTCAACCAATAATGACAGTATCTCAATAAGCGGAATTTCCTCCCCGCGTAATTAGCAGCGCAAAAAAGCAGTAACTCATCAGGCTCTGACAACTCTTGCCTTACGGGTCATTAAATTAAACGAGTGGCTATTACTAACGAGACAATTAGAGGGAAAAGATATGGATGAGCCGCTACTGAACAGATGAAGGAGCAAGGAGGGGGGGTCAACGTGCGCAAGACAAAACATGGCCGAGGCTGGCTCACCTTGAGCTCAAGGATGTGTTTGCAGGTCTCAGTTCTGAATAATTGTTATTCCCTTCACATTTCCACAAGTCCTAGTTTCAGAAGAAATTTTTTCATTTGAAAACAGCTTGTCAAATGTATTGTATTTTTCTGTTCATCCCCTCACCTTTTTATAAGCAAACTCCCATCTTAGAGAAAGGTAGGGAAATTAAATCACAAAAAGAAAAGAACAGGGAAATGCCTAAAATTTGCGGAAA
Source organism: Gymnothorax javanicus (assembly GCA_029692085.1). Taxonomy (NCBI): domain Eukaryota; kingdom Metazoa; phylum Chordata; class Actinopteri; order Anguilliformes; family Muraenidae; genus Gymnothorax; species Gymnothorax javanicus. Next base: position 23,009,178 of record CM056206.1, on the reverse strand, counting down.
TCCTCAAAAGACTGGACTTTTCAGCCTGAACACCAACATCAGATACCTCCATCGATTATATAAATATGCCAGTGGATATAAGTGTACGCACCCTTATAGAAATCGCATGTCTCAATACAGTAGGTGTCAAGACACAATCACTACATACACAGCAAGATAAATGTCAGAAATTTTCCCATCTGTTTTTTAAACTTATTCCTCCATTTGGTTATTTCTCACAAGCCCCTTTACATCAAGAAAAAAAAAATCAACATAAATTGACATTTGACTTACAAAGGGTAACAATATTTACAAGAGTTTATACTTGTATATCACAACAATTCAGCATTTAAACAAAATAAACAAAAAAAAAAAAAAGAATGAAATTGCTCATAAAGTGATACTTGCAAAAACTGGAAAATGCAACACAAGACTCCAGATGCTCAAATCATCAACAGCTATTTCCAATAGCACCTAATAATTTGTTCATTTCAATCTAAATACTTTCCTGTTTGTTGAACCAATCACTTGACAGATCGACTACTGGATGATAGTGGCATTGGATTCAAAGAGGTTTAGTTGAAATGGAAGATTTCACCAAGTAATAACGTGTGCCATCATAGGAGACAGGGATTTTCATTGGCATGGAATTTTTACAAAATTTTGGGAATTTACTTAGGGCTCCAATATCGTTCATCTCAGAAAAATGGAACAAAACTGGTTACTAAATAAAGAAGTCAAAATTTGATGTTGAATTTTGACCTTTCGACATCAATTTTCTATCAAATACTGTCATCTAAGGTGAAAATGACTCCTAACTGCAAGAAAGGGCCAACCCGCCACAACATATAGGTGTTGGTCCCATGTTCCCAGCCTGTCTCGTTCAGAAGGTATTCACCAAAATATGATTTTCACCTTTTAAATGAACTTGACCTTTGAACTATTTAAACAAAAGTGGACGAATTGGTAGAACCCACAGTGAATGAAGTAGTGCTCAGCAAAACTCATTGCTGTGGATGCTTGAGATATACTGCCATGAAAATAGGCAAAATAAGCCCAATTAAAAGAGATAGGGATTTTTATTTAGATGGAAATGACCGTAGCATCAAAATGGCTGCTCAAATATACTGCTCAAATAAAATGGCTGCTCAAATAAAAGGCCATCCCAAAAGTTCTAATTCAGATGACTCAAGCCTTTGGGGAGCATGCCATTGGCATGCTCAACACAGGAATGTCACTCAGGGCCATCGCAAGGGCTCTTAATGCCCATATTTCAACAATAAGTCCCCGAGAACCCCTCTTTCAACCTGCCACCTGCCATCATCCCCCGATCGAATTGGCTATGGAACTTGTCCTCTCCCTCTTCCTCTCACCCTCAATCGCCCCCCCACGGCTCCCTTACAAAAGATTTCCATCTCAACGGGACTTCCCTGGTTAAATAAAGGTTAAAATAAATAAATAAAATAAAAAAAAATAAAATACAGGGCGTTGAATCTGAAAAAAAAAAGTTCCAGTTTTGACCCATCGGTCCACAGAATATAATGTCAAAAATCTTAGGTGGTCATCAAGATATTTTTTGGCAAATGTGAGACAAGCCTCTATATTCTTTTTGATCAGCAGTGGTTATCTCCTCACAGCTCTCCCATGGATTCTTATTGTCGAATCATGAATACTGACCTTAACTGAGGCAAGTGAGGCCTGCAGTTCTGTAGATGTTAGTCTTGAGTTCTATTGTTACCTCCTTGACATTGATGCACTCTTGGAGGAATTTTGTTTGGCCAGTTACTCATGGGAAGTTTCACCACTGTTCCAAGTTTTCTCAATATGTGGATAATGGCTCTCACTGTGGTTCGCTGGAGTCCCAGAGCCATAGAAATGGCTTTGTAACCCATTCCAGATGAATAAATGTCAACAACTCTCTCATCTGTTCTTGAATTTAACTATATCGCAGGATCATGTGCTGCTTTTGCCTACTTCAAATTGCCAGGCAGGTTGATGTTTATATTCACAGGGCTGGCAGTAATTATAGTAATTATGCCTGGGTATGTTGAGTGAAATTGTACCCAAGTATCAATTAAACTTGTTTAACTGGTTTAAATACTTTATTACAGATGTAAATAAAATAAAGGGATCACCACACTTGGCCAAGGAACAGCTGGTGCAGCCAATTGTCCAATTACTTTTGGTACCTTAAAAAAAAGGGGGGCGGACCACATATAAAAACTGCTGTGACTCCTTACCGATTTGGATGCAAATATACAAAATAAATTAAAGCTCCAAAGCAGCAATTTGAAGTCATATTCATTATTCAATTTAATCTCCAATATGCTGTGGGAGACAGATAATTACAACTTACTTACTGTCAACATATTTCAGGACCTGATATGTATGTTTGTCACAAAGACAGAAAAGATCATCATCCATGTCTGAAAGAAAATTTGACGGAGAAGATGACTGGAGTGAAAGTGAACTGCAACAGGAGCAACGGTCATAACGGTCTCCCTCACGCCATATTGTTTCCACATTCATTACTAAAGAACTTAAAACTTTGGGATGCCAGTCTGAACAACAAGTTAGCGTTCATCTCAGCATGTAATGTCATCTGGAAATTTCATTGTCAAAAAGTTCAATTTCGAATTCTTATTAAATTCAATAAAACTCTCAGGCATGAAAGTTAAAAAAGCTCACGTCTCAAAATGACCGACAGAATTGGAGGTCTCATGACAGAAACCACTAAAAGTAAATTGGGATATTTTTGCACAAAATAGACTTTGTTTTTAGGGGTATCTATTACATAGTGACAGCATAAACTAATTATACCGCATTCAGTATTTGCTGAACCAGTGGCAATTGCGGTCCATCTACAAGATTGTAAAGTTCACATACAGCAGGGATATCAAGGTCCAAAAAAATCACTGTTTTACATGAATGAGCAAACCAAAGTGAACATTAACTGGTGATGTCAACCCAGAACAATGAATGGCCAAAATCTACTGAAACAGAATTGGGAGAAGTACCACCACGAAGGTCAAATTTCCATTTGGTACCATTATTGATTCGCTATACAGTACAGGGAATTCAGCACTGTGCACATTTTTTTTCCACAAGCGTGTGCATGTGGAGGAGGGAGGCAGACTAAAAAAGCAACAACTATTGAATTTCCCTTTTGATTTCCTGTTTACGTATTCATTTTATGCTCTGCTCAATGTGCACATCAACACAATTCAGAGATCAGATGGGTGCAAGTCCCACGACTCCGAGTGACACGGTGGTCCCAGAATCCCCAGGCCTCAGAACCCTGACTCTCTTTTCGTCTCGATTTAACAAAGCAGAGCTGGATCACACCAAGGACCCTCCACCACACCCCACCCCCAACATCAAAGGGAACAAACCACAAATAAATAAAGGCTCTTTGTGTGAGATAAAATGTCAGTCATGGAGCTCAGCACAGATAAATACAGCACATTGCATGGTTAAAACACAAGTTCCTCCCAAAGACGTCCATGAAAGCAGAGCATCGAGCATAAATAAGAAATCTTGCTCATGGAGCTACTTTTTCCTTCACATTGGCCACTCACAGTCACACCACAGGATTAAGTCCAGGGAAAATTTTTGAGGACTGTGCACTTCGCTAGTGCATATGACTGACGGAATGACCAGTTACCAAGGAGCTGTAAGCATTCTCAGTAGGGGCAGATAACACCTTTCTTTGTCTTTAATTTTATTGCATGTGCTTTTAATATAGAAGCCCCAATTCCAATGAAGCTGGGACATTGTGTAAAACATGAATAAAAACAGAATACAATTATTTGCAAATCTCATAAACCCACATTTTATTCACAATAGAACATGGACAACATATCAGATGTTGAAAGTGAGACATTTTACCATTTCATGAAAAATATTAGCTCATTTTGAACTTGATGGCAGCAACACATCTCAGAAAAGTTGGGACAGGGCCATGTTTACCATTGTGTAGCATCTCCTATTCTTTGAACAACAGTCTGTAAACATCTGGGAAGTGAGGAGACCAGTTGCAAGAGTTTCGGGAGGGATATGTTGGCCCACTGTTGTCAGATGTAGGATTCTAGCTGTTCAACAGTCCTGGGTCTTCTTTGCCGGATTTTTCGTTCTATGATGCACCAAATGTTTTCTGTCGTTGAAAGGTCTGGACTGCACGAAGGTCAGTTCAGCACCCAGACTCTTCTACTGCAAAGCCATGCTGTTGTGATGAATCCAGTATGTGGTTTAGCATTGTCTTGCTGAAACATGCAAGGCCTTCCCTGAAAGAAACGTTGTCCGGATGGGACCATATTTCATTGTAAGACCTCTCTATAGTTTTCAGCATTGATTGTACCTTTCCAGATGTGTAAGCTGCTCACGCCATAGGCACTAATGCAACCCCAGACCATCAGAGATGCAGCATTTTGAACTGTACGCTGATAGCAATTTGGATGGTCCCTCTCTTCTTTAGTCCGCACAACACGGCGTCCGTGGTTTCCAAAAAGAATGTCAAATTTTGATTCATCTGACCACAGAACAGTTTTTTCATTTTGCCTCAGTCCATTTTAAATGAGCTTTGGCCCAGAGAAGACGGTGGCGTTTCTGGATCGTGTTCACATATGGCTTCTTCTTTGCATGATACAGCTATAGCTTGCATTTGAACAGATTGCACGGCGAACAGTGTTCGCAGACAATGATTTCTGTAAGTGCTCCTGAGCCCATGCAGTGAATTCCAGTGCAGAATCATGCCTGTTTTAACGCAGTGCCGCCTGAGGGCCTGAAGATTACGAGCATCCAACATTGACCTTCGGCCTTGTCCCTTGCGCACAGAGATTTCTCCAGATTCTCTGAATCTTTTGAGGATATTATGTACTGTAGATGGTGGAAGCTTCAAAGTCTTCGCAATTTTACATTGAGGAACAATTTCTGAAATTGGTCCACAATTTTTAGATGCAGTTTTTCGCAGATTGGTGAACCTCTGCCCATCCTTACTTCTGAGAGACTCTGCCTCTCAAAAATGCTCTTTTTATACCCAGTCATGTTTCTGACCTGATGCCAATTAACCTAATTGGTTGCAAAATGCTCCTCCAGTTGTTCTTCATTAGTACCACTTACTTTTCCAGCCTTTTGTTGCCTCGTCCCAACTTTTTTGAAATGTGTTGCTGCCATCAAATTCAAAATGAGCTAATATTTTTAATGAAATGGTAAAATGTCTCACTCTCAACATCAGATATGTTGTCTATGTTCCGTTGTGAATAAAATGTGGGTTATGAGATTTGCAAATCATTGTATTCTGTTTTTATTCACTTTTTACATAATGTCCCAACTTCATCGGAACTGGGGTTTGTATTAATCATAAGTCCCATTTTTATATACCGCCATTGCTGTTCTGATCCCATTCAAAATCTTCCCCATGAAACCCAGCCTGTGGCAACAATATCCTCAGTATTTTTAAGGTGGGGAGAACATAAGGACACTCATCAGCTGAAGCACGAGGAGATCTAAAAGACCAGTCATAGGCCCCATTTACATTTTGCATTAACATGCGATCTCTATATCAAGATACACTGGGTACAGAGATCTGGTGTCGGGACCTGCATTAAACATGCATTCTCGTTATCTGGATTTTACAGCATTGTGATTGGATCTCAGTAGGCAGGTCATTAGGCTGGCTGTTGTTAGGTGGTTATAACTAATCGCTGCAACTAAAATAGCTAAAAAGAATAACTAATAGCTAGTAAAGTGAGAAAATAAAACTGAACTTGAGTACGCTTTCGCCCCGTATGACGCAGTCTTGCAGATCGGGTTGCATTCCGATCACGATGTATTCTGCGTGCATTTACAACCTTGTAATAACATGCATTTTTCATTATCTGGGTAGTGGATTCAGACACAGATTGCTTGAGAATACAAGGTGTTCATGAGGCGAAAAAAGACCGTCCAGAGATGGGTGGAGCGGTCCACCAGTCAGAGATTCACAGATTTAAATCGGTCATCTTCTTTTGACTGTGCCATGAAGAAACTTTGAATGATTCATAAGCATTGCAGAAACTGCAAGCATCACGCAGAGAAAAGTGACTGTGAAACCCTATAGAGTCCCATCTCCATTTCAGGCTTCAGATATCTGGCATACTAATCAGAGAATGTGGCTTCCAATTGTCCAAATTCTTTTTTATTTAATTGTAAATCAAAATTTTGTCAATCATGGTTATTCTTTTCTCGAGGCCCCATATTACGATGACTGTTTCATGTTATTATGTTCCAAGGCTTTTTTAGCGTGGCATCGCAAACGGAAACACACACGACGGTAACCTTATGCTAATTTTCGTCCTTTGCAAAGGCATATTTATCACCTTCGCCTACTTTGGTGCTCCGAAATAAAAGAGTTTGTGATATGGTGGGTCGGCCCATGCATTAGAGCGTGTGCCAATGCATAAAGATGGCGCTGTGCAATTTTCATGGCCAAGAACTTAAGTTTCGAATCACCCAGACCACCTTTTAAGGCAAAACCTGTTGCTCCACCCTAATTGACCTATGGCTAAGCCCAGCCCTCAAATGTGATGAGCCAATCACAGTGCGTATTCTCTCCCCATACACTCAGACATTCTGACCCTGAACTTCCATTGAAATGCATTACGGAAACTCCATGTCGTTCGCTTTAATGGGATTTTAAAATGTTTCTGAGTTAAATAAAAATGGTCAAATGCTGTGCTCGGGGTAAATGTAACTCCAGTACGAGGTATCCCGAGAGGCTGGCCAATGGGGTGTATTTTATACCCTTCCCAAAGCCACATCATAACCGAGAGAAGTGTCTCCTCTGGATAAAGCTTTGTGGAAGACCCCACTATCAGCTTAACGTAACAAAGATTAGTTAAATTCGGTAGCAATAATACGTAAATTAAATTTCTTACCCTGCAGCGCACAAACTAGTTGGCACCCCATCCACTCTCGCCAAATCAAACAGTTTTTCTATCTCCATCAATAACACTCCTATTCCTCCCTCCCCCCAGGTAAAGAGTCTGGGTGTCATCCTTGACAGTACCCTCTCCTTCCACTCACACATCAACAACATTACCCGCTCAGCATATTTCCACCTTCGCAATATCTCTCGCCTCGCCCGCCTCTCTCCCCTCACACCACTGCCATTCTTGTTCACAGCCTAATTACCTCCCGCATTGATTATTGTAACTCACTCCTTTTTTTGGCCTCCCCAACAAATCCCTCCACAAACTTCAACTCCTCCAAAACTCTGCAGCTCGTGTCATCTCAAAACCCCTGTCTCTCACCACATCACCCCCATCCTTCAACAACTCCACTGGCTCCCCCATAAAAAGAGCGAATCCATTATAAACTTCTCCTCCTCACTTTCAAAGCCCTGCACAACCTTGCCCCAACTTACATTTCTGACCTCCTTCACGCCGCCACTCCTGCCCGTTCACTCCGTTCCTCATCCAGCCTCCAACTCCTTGTTCCCCGTGCCCGCCTCACCACTATGGGATGCAGAGCATTCAGCCACTCTGCTCCCAAGCTCTGGAACTCCCTCCCTCCTGATCTCCGCGTCATCCACACCCTCCCACTCTTCAAATCTCGACTCAAAACTCATCTTTTCAGACTGTCCTACCCCACCTAGCTGCAACTAAACCATCCCAATCCCATGATCTATTTATTATTACTATGTTTATTGATTTTTACATTGTTTCTGTGTTTTTATGTTTTTGTACAGTGACCTTGAGTGTCTTGAAAGGCGCTTATAAATAAAATTTATTATTATTATTATTATTAAACAATGCTGATCCTCTATCTTGTTGTGTGAGAGGGTGATGGAAACGAGATGCGGTTGATCGCGTTTGCACTGAGACCTGAAAATTTTAGCTTCTAATTTAAATTTTACGTTGACCTTCTCCACTCTAAATTCATTAATGTATCCCTCCAATGCATCGTGTAACCCTTTTTGCTGACTTCTTGATGATAGTTGAGTCTTCTGGCGCCAAAAATCACCGATAGCATACTGAAAAATATCTCCGACTGTGATACCCGCCATTAGCGCATGTTCAAAAATGTTGATTGTTTGTACGAGTCAGTGGAGGGGGCGGGGCTTAGCCATAGGTCAATTTCATGGGAATTTCTGGAGGAAGGAAGCATTCTGGACCATCCCTCCCCCATTTCTACCTGTCTTCACCCACTACCCCCCTTCCATTGTTATCATTTGAATTTCCCTCCAAAACCCCTAAAGAACTGTAAAGAACTTTGTTCTGGTATAAATCTGTAAGTGTGCATTCTATAGGTCTCTTTTCTGGTACCTCGGGGGCCACAGATAAGCAGTTTTCATTTGTAACTGTTGCTTAATTATTTCCGCACAATTCAACCAGCATAATAAATGTGATAAATTACTACCAGCGTCTTCATTTGGTTTGATGACAGAATGAATCCCAGCCAGTGGAGCTGTTTGCAAATAAACACATTTTGTTCATGTCATTTTCTTTCCCTTCTTAATTATCCCTTTCATTATGTAGGTCTGCCCTACAAAAAAGGCTAATGCCAACAAAATTTTGGCGAGGTCTAAGGGGAGGGAGGGGTTAATGGGTTCTTTCACAGGCGCGATTGTTTTCTCTGTGTAGGGGGGAATAAAACTAATTAACTTACGTCTCGCCCTTGTTTAAAAACCATGAGTGCTGTTTTGTACACGGTGTAAATGGCCCTCACCTTTTCATATAAAACGAATCACTGAGTGAACTGAGCTTATAAGTGATCCGTGCAGATTCCGTGCGTGCTCGAGGTCTCAGATGCCCACAGGTAATGCCAAGCACCCACGGGGAAAAGCCAAACAATCATGAGAAAGTCCTTGATTTAATTTGATTGTTTACATTAGCATACGTGACGCAACTTCCAGTTCAAAGTCTTTAACAGCTAATGTGAGGCAGGTAATTTGTTTATTAACAAGTATTGCCGGCAAACAAAACAAACTGTGAAAAGACAAATTTGTCATTTGAAAACAAATAACCCCTCACAATCAACAATCAAACATATCTGTGATCCACAATGGGACAAGGAAGGCTAAATGGTGCTGTTATATTGAACTGTCACAAGAAAACGTCAAGGAAAGAGAGCCTGGATCACTGCTGAATTCATTAGTCACTCAGCGGTGAGAGGAAACACTGTGCTTCTGTAGAAATAATGCTGACCATGTTAAGTGAAAAATCTAATTTTTTGAAATATTTTGTTACTGTGGGCCAAAGTGCGGATAGTTGACTGACGCATTTTACCTTGTGCACTTCCATGTGTTCCTTGGATATGTGATTAATTTTATAGCAAGAGTTGCGGTGTCTCACACTTTCGTATCAGATTATGCACTAAGCCCGTGATTGTTCATGTTTATGCAAACAGTTTTGCTAAATTATTACTGTAGCATTGTTTACTTCATGTTTCTGAACAAATCATTAGCTGAATCTTTGATCTCCACAGTACAAAGTCTGTATTATTGTCATTAATTCATTACTTAAGAAAATATAATTTAGTTTTGATCAGTTGCCATTAATTTTGTTATCGCTGAGATGACTGTGGTAGTAAACCACTTCATGCTCTGCTGTGGAGGCAGCCATGTCCTCCACTGATGTGCATCTTCTTAAATTGATAATATTGTTAGTTTGCTATTTGTTAATGCACTGATTTTAAAGGTAATGACAGTGGCTGGTCTGATTGGCCTCAATGGAAACCCTAACCACACCCACGGGTAATTAATTTTTCCTTGTCCAACCCTTTTGATAACAGCACCACAGCTGCTCCATTGCCTTGTGTCACAAAATTACCAAAACTTAAATAAAATTAGTAAATTAGTACAGTAAAAAAATTACTAAGAGTTGGACGCACCCAGTCTAGATTTGCAATGTAGTTATCACTTCTGCTTCCTGATTGCATTTAAGTCATCAAAATAGGGCCCCTAGTGTCCTAAAGGGAGGTTCATTTAGTCTGTAGCAAAAAAACCCCATAAGAATCCAAAATTTGCAAGCTATTCCCTGCCTGTCAGGATTTTCTAAATGGTTTCCTCATACTGTGATCATGGAGACCGTTACCCACTGCAATGCAAATTTAAATAGACTGAACTGTTTTACGTTTGGGTGCTGTAGCATATCGAAAAGATATGGGTGCTGTAGCATATCGAAAAGATTAGCAGAGTGCAGACCACATATTCTGCCGACCAGATATTCACAGAAATCAATCCTTTTGATCACCATCCTCCATCACACCTCAGTCTTCCGCCCCTGTGGCCATATCTGGTAGAGAGGACTCACCAGTCACTACGGGGGTCGCTCCCAGCAGGGTCTGTTTGTACTTGTTGAGACTCTCGTCGTCCTTGTCCAACTCTTGAATCTCCTCCAGTGATTTCTGCGCCGGGGGCTGGTAGTTCAGATCGGTCTCGTCATCCTCAACCTCAGCTTGCTCCTTGTCCTTGTTGTCCATGATATCTGCAAAAAGCGAAATGGCACAAAACATCCAATTTGCTAGATGCATAAAACTTTTAGCAAGGAGAATTAATTTTCAAATTTAAGAGTGCAAAGTGGATTAACTTATTAGTCGACGTAATCTTTGACTGCAAAGATAGATTTAATTGTGTGCTCACGGGCCAACTGTGCGCTGTCAGTCACCTGCTGCTCGGCAACTGGCATGCAATTTTTACAGAGATTAAATCTTTAACCGCTGTTTACAACTCAATGATTCCTAAGCAAGTTTACCACTGCATCGAGGTGAACTGCCAACTTTCATAATCTGAGGCAACTTGGGTTTACCAAAAAAGGAACTCCACTAAATTACAGAGGAACAGGAAGAACCACGCGGCTTTCAACTGCTTCAATCTACAGAAACTTCAAGAACTGTTACCCCACTACATTCTGTTTAGTGTTTCTTCTTCAAGGATTACAAAACGTCAGAATGCGAGATGTTGAGTGATGAAATTTCCTGTCGACGTGGCAAGGTGCAGGCGGCCCAGAGTTTCAGCAAAGGCATAGAGCAACTCAATGTACAGGGTGTGGGAACATAACATCATAGCGGTTTCAATTCTGCAAACCCAGTTACTGGACCTCTTATCCACACATCCTCATACGCACAACTTCGTCATTTTTTATCTTTAAACAGACCAGTTAAGCAGTTTGCAAATGTTACAGGTTCCACATTTCAAGACACAGGCTTTAGAATTACAATTTTGAATTATACATTTACACCTCTCCGCCATCTTTACTCATACATGACAATTTTGGTAGTCGGTATGATTTATTTGGTGAAAAACAAGCCCCTTGCTTAGCCTATTGAAGGCTTGAAAACTGACGAATCTGTCAGTACACCTGGATATGCAAAAATGTCTATGTTTGTAAATCAACTGAGGATTAACAGTAATGTATTAGTGCCTCTCACTGTAAAAAAAAAAAAAAAAAAATACTGCTGCGAAACAGCATGAGAGCAAGGAGCTCACAGTGGCCCTAAGCCATTTGGTTGGCTTTACTTCCAATAGCACAAGGAGGAAAGACGGAGGGTCCATCCATCAACTTAATTAACCAAACGAGACTCTTCCACAAAAAAGGGACCATTTGTTTATATCATGCCCCAAGAGTTTTTTCGGGAGAACAGACCAGGCTGTAAGCCCCTTGCCATCTCTATAAATAATGGCATCACGCCCAGTGCCCTGTCTAGACAAAGACAATTTAATGTCCTATTGTGAGCTAATATCCGTGGTTACAGGGACAGGCTGAAGCCGGTGAGGGCAACATTGGAGCCATCTGTACCCCGAGCACATCCCCATTTTAACATGGGATTACCGTTATTTACAAGGTGGATCATGCGGACAAGGTCAACCCGTAAAGCATGGGACCTTTGATCGCATGCCATTCATTTTTTTTTTAACGACCTTACTCCGTTTGACGGTTACATTTTCACCTCGGCCTCATTAAAAAAAAATGGCCACGTACACAAAACGTAAATGCCCCCCTGCCCCCACGCAGTGGCACACTGTGACCCTTTTAAAAGCGTACGTAACTGGTCGAGAAGGTGGGGCAAATGCATGTAGGCCATTTTAATTCAATTTGAAGCCAAATAAGATTATTTCTCGTCAGCGAGAGGACTGATAACTGAGCTAACAGAAGTCCAGTCGAGATAATGAATTAATCCATCTCTTCTCTGTTCCTCATCCCCCCCGCCCCAGTCTGACATTTATCCCCTGACTTCTGCCTTCAGTGTACTTCCTGGTCACAAAATTCAACCCAAAAAGGTCGCCAGACTTTTTTCATAGCACAACCAGATACGAAAGGAGCTTTTGCATTGGCTCCGAGCTGAAGAATATGGAAGAGAAAAGCTGCAAGGTCTTTCCAAACTATCCATCAATCGCTATCGCAAACAACTGGACGGCGTGATTCACAAAGCGATTTCAAGCGGCAAAACAAAATAGTCAAATCTCAGCAAACGCACTGTAAGCACCACGATTTTCTCCATCTTTTTCTTTAAGATTATGCCTAATGATAATTTACAGGAATAGGAAAAGGGTGCCCAAGTGGTGCCTTCAGCAATAGACCTTATTCTAAGAGCACCATCAGCTCCACATGACCTAGCCAAGCACCATCCACATCATAAATGAGCCTTTTCATACATGAATTATATATTAAATGCCTCTGACCAGCTACAAATCGTTTCAACAATTTTGCCCGTCAAAACACAAAGCACTGAAAAGGAATGCTGGGTCATGGCGCATGAGTCATAAATAACATCTAAGCGAAGTGTGTGGGCGGTGTACTCTCTTGACCCCTAAACATACGGTTCACTTAAATACTCTCCTTTACACATCAAATAGGCTATCATTACAAGGCCAGCTCTTCATGGACATACAGTTGACTCACAGGCTGCTTGAATATCGAGATGCAGAAGTTAATGAGGCGAGGCTTGGCATATTGCCCATAAAACATCTACTGGGTGGCTGGTTCATTCCAGTGCCCCGATATATTACTTAACTGAAGCATAAAGGCTAATTGATAAAAGGATTTGGTACCATTTTCCCCAGGGCTCTCAATCAGTTGTGGCCACACAGAGGCTTAGTTCATAAAGCTGTTACATGAGCAGAAGTATCTCTTCTTCTCTAGTGCCGTGTGGAAAACATGCTTTTAAACAGTCACTAGTTCTCCTGCAGCGCTATAGGTTGAGCACAGCAAAATGAGCCTGTCTTAACAAGTAATTTAATCTTATAATGAGACTTAAGTTCATATTTTCTCTCCCAAGTGGATCATATTTCATTATTTTTAGTTACCATGTGCTTGAGAAATGAAATTTTCTCAAATTTAAAAATGAGTCAAAGTTCTCGCATCAGTGGCAGTATTTTTGTTTTACTCTGAAAAAAAAGGTCATTGAAATATTTGTTTTAATTATAAATACAATTTTAAAATGCTTGGTAGGGGTTTTTTTTTTTTTTTGCAGTGCGAAATAGTCACAATCTCACCTGTACTGCTATGTGGACTATAGGGTGTAAAGCTGGTTCCTTTCTTCCACTGTGAGGATTAGAGGGCGTAAAATAGTCTCTGGTTCAACTGTGGCACCATATTGACTGTAGGGTGCAGAATAGTCACTGGTTCTCCTTTAACACTACGTAGACTATAGGGGGTAAAGAAGTCATAAGTTCTCATGTAATACTGTGCGGAATATCAGATGCAAAACAATCACTGGATTTCCTCTCGTACTACGAGAAATATAGGAGGTAAAATAGTCACAAATTCCCACACAGCGATTCTCTTGTCGGACTGTGTGGACAACATGGTGTGAAATCGTCACTGCCTCCATGCAGTCTGGAAAGCACACACCCCAGCTGTAATCCTCCTTGTGTTCGGTTGGCACAGAGACAATCCCTGATGCCAAAGGAGTTTTCCCGTCAACGATAAAGAACACTGAATATGCTGCGCTATAACAACCTCATCATCATCATCATCCTCCACCATCATATTAATCAGCATTCAATTTGCTCTCTGAGGGCTGGAGTTCTCACACAGCCTCGGCAGAGCCCGGCCCTGCCAAGCCTTATGAATACAGCAGCCCAATCACAGTACAGACAGCACTCAGCATGCTGAAATTAATGTGGGAGCCAGCACAGCACTTCCAGGGGAAGAAATGGTCAATTACAGGAAAATAAACACTGTGCATATTAGGCTGCAGGGAAGGGACGGGATAGATGGTGGGCGGCTCCATAAAAGCCCGTATAGATTTTTCCATTCTGCTCTTCTGCCTGCTGTCTATATAAAACAGCACATTAATAATGCAAATAATAGCTCTCCTGGGTGGTGCATCCAGCTAAAGCGCTGATTCTCAGGGCAATGATGCACCCTCACTGAGGGGAATTTAATTTCAGCCGCTAGGACTACGCTGGATCATGAAGTTAAAATGGCCGCTGCATCTCCTGTAATAATCTTCGGATCACGGGGTGGAGAGGGCAACAGATTTTCCTACAGTGCTGTGTGGACTATAGGATGGAAAACAGTCGCTGGTGTTCTGAAACAGCTGAGTAGATTCTAAGGTGTAAAACTGCTCTCCTACAGAGGACTGTAGGGTGTAAAAGTATCAGTAGCAGCAGAAGCGGAAGGCATGTGATTGGCCACAGCTTCACAGGAGATAATGGGCGCTTGTCTGCTCTTTCTTGAATCAATGGAGGATGTCAAAGGTAATAGGGCTGGAACACAAAATCAACTGAGCAATCAAAATAGAGGAAATGAGCAACTAACAGAAAATTGGAAAAAAATAAACCACTAATACAACTGTGACCAATCAATTGGCACCTCTATCTTCACAGTCAGTACTTTTTACTTGGGAGATAAGGAGTTTTTCCAAACTGAGGGTAAAAATATCCTTACTTAACTGCATTTGGAACAAAAAGCATGAAATCTAATCACTACCCTTCGTCTGCTTTGGCGTCAGACCATGTGTGCGTGTGTGTGGTGGGTGGGCTTTTGGAAGTTAAAGAACCTGCTTGGCACAAGCGTGTACAGCCCCTCACAAATCCATCTGCTTAAGGGTCCTAATAATTACTGAAGTAGCATTAAGTGATGTTAATTACAGGAGGCTTAGCAGCAATAAACTAAATGCAAATTACAGCAATGTTCCGTCGACAGGCTTAGCATACCCAGTGTAAGGCCATTCACTCCGCTTCGATGCCCACAAACGACATTACATGAGGATTTATATCCATTAAAAGCTCAATACACTGTATGCATTCATCAGCTGCTGATCAGTCATTAGAGATCATTCTACAACAAACTACCCCGTACAAATACATTCAACAAATAACAAACTACAGTCTGTACATTAGAGCTTCCACCGACAATATGCTTTATTTTTATGACCAGAAGGACCAAGTGATGCTGTGGGTCTACGCAGTTTAAAAACCAACGAACAATCCCCCAAAACTATATCACCATAAATGCCTGAAGAGCAATTAAAACCTATACAAAGTGTATTTTCTAGTGCATAAATCCCAAGGGATACCATGAAATTTTAACCTGTTGCCAATTTTCTAACTTGGGGAATCTCCTACTATTGTTTTGCCATTAAAAGTTGGAAAAACACGAGGCCCCCAAATTTGTAAAAAGTATTCTCCGCATACAGCCAAAACATCTAAACCACCACAAAATGCGCACACTCAGAACGGATTCGCTTTGTGCCTTGAGTAATTAGTGTTCACTGACTACACAGTGATATAGGACAGTAAATCTGATCACCATCTAGTTTACTGGACTACAGTGGCAGCAGCTGAGCAGAAAACAGGGGGCGGAAAACATCCCTTAAAAAGAGTGATTATTGACCTGTTTTCAATCAGTGTTCTTGAATAACACGTTTTGCAGCGATAAGCATAATCAATTGGCAGTTAAACACACAACTTCCTTTTTCATAAATTGTTAAGGCAATTAAATAAATTCAATAAAAATTGAATTTTTATATACTGATACATATAATTTTTATATACTTTTATATACGGATATACTGTCCTATTATGGCGAGTTTTATTCTCTTGCCATAATAGGCTACCCTTCATGAAAAAACATTACTCCGTATTTTCTGCATTAACTTTTGACATATCCTGCAAGGCAGGCCATCACGCCTACGCTTCATTAGCCTGGTAAAACCAGACTCTGCTACTTCGCTTTGCTTCGTACACAGAGTCTGGGCAGTCGCCATTGACAAGTGTTTATTTCCTGGTGGGTGGGGGCTTGTCCGAAGTTTAAAATCATTGGTGTACCCGTAAACTAATCGCTAACGTTTGGCGATGACGTATGTTATGCGCCAGCTCAGCCGCCTAGTACTTCCGCTGTAAACACAGTCCTTCATACCAGGAATGCAGCGAAAACAAACTGATCAGTACATTAAAGTTAATACTGTACCCATACATATGCCCATCGACCAAATTTTAGCCTTCACTCATTCACTTAAAAGAACCAAAGGTGCTCTTTCTGTTCTCCTTACAAGAAACAAACTGTTGAGCTATCGTTTTTCCTGCAGATACTGCTGCTGTTAAAAAAAAACGTAAGAGACCCGAAACCAACAGCAGAATCGGCGAAAATAACGCATTATTTACTTCCGGACAAAATCTGCGTTGACACGAAAATTGAACCGTTAACCATACTTGCGCTAACATCATACCGAGCTCGCTATCTAACTTTATAGCAACATAGTTTGGCTCTAAGCATTTGGCTGTCTCAAACAGCCATTTCATTCATGGATAATGACAACATAACACTGAGACAGCGAATAGGTCTTGTGACATGAACAAAAACACAGCTTTTAAAAAGTTTGCTGCTAACTTAAATAGTGTGAAATTCGCGGGCAATGTAACACTAGAAGCTACAAGCTAGCTGAGGTGGTTCAGCTGTCTCACAGAGATGAACAGAGTGCCTATTTGAGCCCCTAAGAACCATACCGGGCCATCCCGCACTTTTGGCGAAATTGAGTTGAGGTAGTCAGCATGTGCAGAAAACTGAGATCTACATTTCCTAAATGAGCCAACCCAATCTACCCACATGGATTGCTCATATAAGCAAACGTCCTCTCTGCCACTGTAAATATGCAATGCGCTGCCTTAGCCATAGTGGACCATCCCACAACTTTTCCATAATTCAATGTAAACATGGCGGCTAGGTATCGCACTGATGAGGAATTGCTTGCTATGATTGATGATGATGGTGAAGTGGAAGATAATGGAGACCCAGAGTTTGACCCAAATGAATCAGAAGATGATGGTTCCTCTTCAGAAGGAGGTAGGTTTCACTTTAAATGAAACAGAAGGGCATCCAAAACCTGCATAAGAAGTGCACTACGTAACTGTACATATCTTGAGTTTTTAACAGAAGCAGTGTTTCTAGTTCCCAGATACTCTAAATGACGCAGGAAGCTGGCAACTTTGAGTCCCATTTTCTCAAAAGTTCCCCAACATGGGTTGGCCCAGTATGGCTCTTAGGGGCTCATTTCATCTGTTTCATGATGGCTATTAAGTAGATATGACAATCTGTAGGGAGTAGTGTCACAACATCATTTCCATTCAAAAAACTAACCAAACATTCATCTTGTTGTGGCTATAAGTCGCTGATACCCGGGATTTTCTCCACGACAGAGCAAATGGCCTCCCATGTATCTATGTCCGTGGCCATTGTTGATTTCGGAGACTACAATTTCAAACTCGGCGCAGCTGCTACATCATGGCTCTCGGCCACGCCTTCTATTCGTTGGTTGGTCCGGCGTACTTTCTGCCGAGGTAAACGAGGCAGAGCTCCGAGTGACCAGACTGAGTACTGAAGCGAAATGAAATTAAGCGGAAGTACGAAGGCTGGCGGAGTCAGGCTAACGCTTCATAGTTGTTTAAATGAAAACAAAGGTTGAAATGTGCACATTTTTTGCATCCAAATGATGCGTTTTATTTCTCGTCTTAACAAAGAAAATTGGCCACACCTGAAAGAGTTGAGTTAAAGTATCTTTAATCAGGAAAATGACTGAAAACAGATCAAGACAAAATGTCAGTTATAAGGAATGTTTTCTGTCCATTGACTGCCACTGCTGAACACACCCAAATCCCAGGGCCAATTTTTTTGTACTATTAATTTGATAACATTTCATGGTACATTTCAGAAATAAAGTACATTAAATATCCGTCATTTTGCAAGGATTTCAAGCATTTTGTTACATGCCCTGACTGGTTATCCAGCTGCTATTCGTCAGGGAAACAGACAAAAAATCCAACATTGCGGTAAAATTGACCATACTTACAAATGATTTGAAAATTGCACAAAAACGAGGCTGTAGAGCTAGCATTCAGCCAGAGTTGGTTATATTTTCTGCCTCAGTTTCACACACAGTTTATTTTATCGAGGATTTGGCCAGGGCAGGTACGGAGCTCGCGAACGGCGCTGCTATGCACAACGTTATTAACGACTCTCATCCCAGATATTGATCCAGGTAGGCCTGAAGTGCTGATGCTAGGCTATTATAGTATGACAAACATTATCTAATGGTGGCTACATAAAATATTGTTCTCGAATAAATTCATGAGAGGTCAGCTAAAGCATTAAAATGTCGAAAAATACAGTCATTTTTTGAACTTACATGCAAGCGCACATGGAAAACAAATGAATGGGGTTCAGAGCTGGAACTGTTCATTGTTTGGAACCATTACTTACCCCATGACATGCATTACTTCCGTATTCTCCAATTCCAACAGAAGTGTATGGAACTGTCGTAACTGAACAAACTAATGTATAACCCACTATTGTAAAATAACAAATATGTTTGCCTAAGTGACTGTTTTAACCTATGTAGTCTTGCTAGCTAACTACCCGGTAAATTAATGTGTATAACGAGTACGCTAAGTTGCTTCTTCATAGGAGTAGTTCAATTGGGTTGGCATAGGGAATATTAGCTGTCTAGCTAGATCATTCCTGCATAAGGGAATACTGCTAACATTGTGAAGGACTTCAAGAAAGCCAATAACTTCACTATCTCCATATTGCCAGCTAGCAAGTTAGCTTATAAATTAACCAGTACATACAACAATAGCTCTGCCTTTAGGCTACTTTACAGACTGGGTGTTATGACTAGAAAATCACAAATTGATGGCTGAAATTAACCAGCAAACTACATTATGAAAATGACTGTTAACTGAAATTATGCAGAGTGATTTATTTCAAAAAGGTAAAAAATGAATACATTCTTGCGACGTGAATTACTCAGCTACATTTGCAGAAAGTCTCAGGTGAGGCTCCACTCAACTTGCACCTCTGTCGGAGGCCAATGACAATTTAACTCCCATGTGTTAAGGGCTCTGATGACGTGATTCCCAAAGGTTCCTGGGTAATTTCTAATTCTCAAAATGGACGACAGATAGACAAAACAGTAGACCTTAGCTGAATTTCATTCCATAGGGTAAATCCCTATGCCCTACAACCTGCGAAGTCACTTCACTTCATAGTAAAAGCTCTGAAGGTCAGCAGGGAGTAGGGTTCCCGAGTAACAGTCGTTTGGAATGCCCTTCGGCACAATATTTTGGGGCTGTCACATTCTGTGAATGTAAGTGTAAACAAAGACAGCGTGTCCACAAAGGGGAAAATTTTACTTTATGACAGTATAGGTAGTCATGTTTAAATATGAATTTATCTTGACCATATTTAACAACAGAATGTAACGCAACATAATTTTAGGAGGAGTCAAGGACTGGAGAACTTTATTATTTAATGAAAACATATTCAAAAACAATTTAAAAAAAACGCCACGCGCAAAATTTACCCCATGACGTTTCCGGTGTTAAAGAGCAACAGCGGCAGTAAAACTATTTCAAATTATAATATAAAATCTTGTAGTTAATCTGCGGTTCACTTGCGTGCCACTCCATAAGGATCACATTGCACCAGATCCAACTAAGAGCCGTCATCAGAAACGAACATCACTTCATGCGACGCTTCAGAGGAACCAGGTCTCATTTCTCTATAAATATGTCCTCGATTATTCTCTCCTTGTATGGTTTCCTTGCATCTTGCAACTCCCCAAGCATCCTCGGTGGGAGGGACTAAGATGCAGTAAAATGACACAGGTGAGGGAAACGAGGATCAAATTTAAAAGGATTGAGATGCACCCACTCAGTGCACTGGTAAGAAATGACTATCATCTCCTGATAATTGCTGGAAATACCAATGTTTAAAGGTCGCTGAACGTATTAACCCTCACCCAAATGTCAAGGAAATGTGTTTCAATATGTATTAAATTGTGTCCTGCAATTTGTTTAGAATTTTAATGAATTTCCAGACTTTATTTAATTTAATGCGTGTTGATCTTGCCTGGAGGCAATTTTGGTACAGTCCCTCGGAGGGAAATCTGAAATTTCTCTGTCTATATAAGCAATGGGTTTTAGGACAAATGGGGGCACACACAGAATAAAAAAAGTGTAATGTGCAAGTTAGAGCTGCTGAAGTGCAGCTTTTTTGAACTGTCTAGCTTTATGTGTAGCCAATGTTAAGAAAGTTGGGCTGTTTAGCCTGCCATTTCCTTGAATTTGTTTTTTGTTTATTATTTTTTATTTTGTTTTGTCATTTTGGGAACACGAAAATAAACCTGGCACTCTCCAACTGGATTCTTGTTGATGACCTGTGCTTTCCCTATCACCCACTTGGCCACTCAACGACATCACTTCTTTCATTTGGGTATGCAATCTGATAGTTTCAGCTACATCTGAGATGGTAGGTGTCAGGCCAAGGTGATTCAACACAGAATTACCCCTAGCATTTGTGGCTTGCGTGGCCATTTTTATCATTTCTAGGGAAAAGAGCTAGCATCTCTTCCTTTTTACCCCTCAGCGCCGACTAAGGGGCAGATGGGTATTGTTGTCACGTGCCATGTCCGTTCATCTCTCTGTCCGTCTGTCCCGTAACTTTTATATTCTGCACGATAACTTGAAAACGCCATCGTCAATCTATGCCATTTTTGCTCTGCGGCTTGGTCTTGTGTACTTATAGAAGCCTATCGAATTGGATGGCACTCGGATGTCCAGTACGGCCGCTACAGCCGCCATCTTGAATTTTGTATTCAGCAGGATAACTTGAAAATGTCTTTGTCAATTTAAATTCATTCCAAACAATCCAGGGGCTAAGGAGTCATGCCCGCTTTGCGAGGCTATTTTCTATCCTTGCCTTTGTTAAGGGGATGGGGCTGGGGTATATTAGCACAAGAAAAAGACCGGTTCTCCTACCTAACACCAAATTGTTCTGTCTGGAAGGTGTGGTTCACGTGGGGGTAGGGGCTGAGCGCATGAGCACGGGAGAGGGATGGGGGGTGGATGCCAATGTGGGGGGCGAGGGACTGTAGTTGAGGATGTGTGGGTGTTTGTATCAGGATGTTTTCTATCCATTTGTTAGGTGAAAATAATATTGTCTTGCCCATTAATCTCCTATGGTGGTCATTTTTAGACTGAGAACACCTTAGGTGCTACAAAGTTGAATAAACCGCTCAAAATTCAGTGAACGTGGCAATCAGAAATTGTATACATTCAAATAGCAGGTGTGGAGGAAGTCTTACGTCTTGAGGTAATCAGATGGAAAACACGACAGTTATGATTTAGCAAAGTTGTAAATGGGTAAAATTTTACCCGGACACTGGAGGAAGGTCAGGGTAACTTTGTGGAATGTTTGGCAAAACAATGCAATTTCATGTGATATCTCTTTTAGTTTTTGGCTCACATATTGACTATGATATGTATTCTTATATCGCATTCAATTTTTTTCTTTTTACTTTGTGTGGAGAGGACAATCTATTATAACTGGGACCATTGAACATGATCAATGAGATCAAGGAGAAGCAGGCAGAACCTGGGTGCACTACAGCAGTGTTTCTTCAGGGTCCATGGTTCACCCTCATATGCACTGACCATTCTTAACACTGACTAGGTGTGGATAGTCTCATTATGCTGCTGTGAAGTACATACAAGCATATCCTGTACATGCAAACATATGTGCAAACACATCATCTATTCACAAAATACACCATGTATACATACAGCCACACAATATTCACAGCACCATGCATGCACACTAGCCCACAAAACACACTCACGCAGAGCAAATACATCCACATAATCAGTCTGCAACACATCATAGTAATCCCTGGATTCAAATTACTCTGTCAGAAATCACAACACAGCCTCCTGAAAAAGTAATGAGACAGTGTGTTTGTCATACATTCTATATGTGACAAAATGTATTGCACCAATACACACTGTCCGTCCAAAAAAAACTTCTTGTTTGGATCTGAATTAGCAAATATTCAAGAGCCAGAGATTGAATCATTTTCGCAGCGATGAATATGTTTCAGCCGGCAATAATTCTTTCAATCCTGACTAATTCAGCGTGTAACTTCTCATTTCTTAAACACCCATGTCTATCTCATGGTCATTGAAAATATGTTTCTGTGTTTCAAGAGGGGCAAATTATTGGCCAGCAGCAAGCAAAGAACGCAGCTAAGCTGAAATGACTAGAATTGGGTCATGAACTGTCCAACAATTTATTAAAACCTAGAAAGATAGTAGTGAACTGCTGACTTCCTGGAAGAAATGCATTGGAGGAAAATCATGACTGATCTTGATAAGAGATCACTAAAAAGCTTTGGGGAGTCTCATCATAAAACAATCAACAGTAGAGCTCATGGCTGTTTAATTGTGAAGGTAACTGCATTTCCATATGCATGATGCAACAAGAACTTGGGAGGATTGAGACTAAACAGCTGCATGGCCACAGGAAAGCCACTTGTTAGTGAGGTTAATTGGGGAAAAATGAGTTTAATTTGCAAGGAAGCATAAAGATTGGACTGAGGAGCAATGGAAAAAGGCATGTGGGCTAATGAGTTCAGATTTACTCCATTCCCAAGTGATGAATTCAGCATACTACCTGAATACACTGAATGGCCAGTAACCAATCAACAGATTTTTCAATCCTTGATGGCACAGACACGTTCCAGGATGACGATGCTAAGATTCATTGAGCTCAAATTGTGAACTCGATGTGAGTGGTTCATCGAGCATGAGGAATCATTTTTATACGTGAGTATGAGGTCACCTCAGAGCCCGGACCTTAACCAATTGAAAGTCTTTGGGATGTGCTGGAGAAGGCTTAACAGAGTGATTTGACTTACCCATCGTAAATACAATATCTTGGCCACAAATTAAAGCAAATCTGGTCGGAAATAAATATTGTAACATTGTATAAGGTTTTCAAAACAATATCTCGATGAATGTGCTCTGTGATAAAAGCTAAAGGTCGCCCAACAAAATTTTATAGTGTGCAACTTTTGTTTTTTTTTTAAATATATAACCACTATTGGATTTGATATTGAAAAATATGGTATAATGCCTAGATATTTTAACTAATCAATTGCTTAAGAGCCTCTAACTGAATCATTACTGCAGAGCTTTATATGTGCCAGCTGGCAACAGTTCTTTTAAGCCTGACCGATGCATGGTGAAGCTTCTCATTTCTTAAACAACCATGTTGGAAGATGTATCCCATTGTCATGGAAAAGATAATACTGTGTTTCAGGGAGGGCTAATTATTAACCTGCATCAAGGAAAGAAAACAACAAAGGAGGCAGCTGAAATCATTATGTTAATAACTGTCCAGTGCATTACTGTATCCCCAGATGAAGTCGGGGATACTATGGATCGGTAATCGTCACGCCGCCTCCGCAGCGTCCAATGAGATTTGCTTGCGAGCACTGTACAGACCACAAACTTCAACTGATTCGTTTCATAATATATAGGTATCGGCCTTTTATGTAGTGAGGTCACAAAGCCCATCAATTTTGGGAGCGATTGCTTCAGGGAGTCCGGGGAAACACGTCGACCAGCGGGAGACTGACTGTCTAGTTAAAACCTGGAATAATAGTAGTGAACTATCGACATTGTGGGAGAAGTGGGTTGGAAGAAAATCATCAATGATTGTGACTGGAGATCACTTAAATGTTTGGTGAAGTCTCATCATAAAAAAAATTGAAAGTAAAATCATGACTATGTTTAATTATGAAAATAAGAGTATTTCCATATGCACAACTTGACCAGAACTTGCAGGATGCAGGCTAAACAGCTGCATGGCCACAAGAAAGCCACTTGTTAGTGAGGCCAATTGGGAAGAAGTTACTTCAGTTTGCTAGGGATTGTAAAGATTGGACTGAGGAGCAATGGAAAAAGGTCATGTGGTCTGATGAGTCCAGATTTACCCTGTTCCAGAAGGATGAGCACATCAGGGTAAGAAAGGAAGCCCATGTAACGATGCACCCATCATGCATACAGTACTATGAAAGAGTATTTTGCAATAACCATGTCTCGGTGTGTCAGTAAAATTGAACCGAATTATCAATTTGTTCAATTCCCTGATTTAGAAACCAAGGATGCAGTTACTTTTTCCACATAGGGCCTGGTAGGGTTGGACAGCGTTTAAAAACTGCATTTTGTATTTACTCAGGTTATCTTTGTCAAATGTTAAAGTTAGTTTGATGATCTGAAACATTTAAGGGTGATAAATATGCAAAAGTAGAAGAAATCGGGACAGAGGCAAATACCTTTCCACAGCACTGTAGTAGCCCCTACACAAGTCGCTGCTGGCAGTTTTATGATCAGGGTTTGCTTCAGTTAGCCAGACCTAGGCTCAACAACGTTACGCAGCGATAAAATAAAATCAGCAGACGACCTGAATATACAAAATGACCAGGTTATCCCATTAAAGGATTTTCAATCCCTGACAGCACAGGCATATTCCAAGATGATAATGCTGAGGTTCATCTAGCTAAAATTGTGAAAGAGTGGTTCAGGGAGCACGAGGAATCATTTTCAGATATGAATGGGCCGCATTATCCTGACCTTAACCGAGTGAAAGTCTTTGGAATAAGCAGGAGAAGGCTTTACGGAGTAGTTTGACTCTCCCGTTCTCAAAAGAAGATCTTGGCCAAAAATTACTGCAAATTATGTTGGTCATAAATGTAGTAACATTGCATAACATTGTCAAAACAATGCCAGGACAAATGCACGCAGTGATCAAAGCTTAAGGCAGTCCAAAATATTAGAGTGTGACTTTTTTTTTTTTTTTTTGGCCAGGCAGTGTATTCACTGTATAATTCACTTTCCTTTAATTTTCAAGAGCTGCCAGCATTAAGAGGAGCTCTTAGCATCTTGCAGAGCACAGCAACATGACCCCCACCCTTGATCCAACTGAAGATACGACCACGCGCAATTACAGAGCACAGGAGCGGCCACGCCGCTCAATGCTGCAACGGGGGGAACAAAACGGCAGATCGATACCCATCCATTGCCGTGGCAACAGTCCTTCCAGCTCCACATTATGTCAGACACAAAACAGACCCCCCCCCCCCCCCACCCCTCAGCCACCCCCCCTCCATTCAGATCAGCGGTACAAATTAAATGCTCCCCTGGTGACTCTTCCGAGCCAAAGCCCTGGAAGTCAGGCGCGTCGGGAAGACCGACGGAATAACTCAACGTAGAAACCACCCGCGTGGTGGTGGGTTTCCTAGACCAGCAGCCACCGCACACAAGAATGCAATCTGTGCCGGTACACATGCATGAGGTCGTCAGCATGATGCCTCAAAAATGCTGTCGTGGCTTCAGGTAATGCAGCATGTTACAACGTTACAGCAGCCAGGCTTAAGATTAGCATCATGATGTAAATGTGTATGGGTGTGGAGCGGATGGAGGAAGGACTGGTGTGAGAGTTGTACAATACATGGGAGTGCCTCGTAAGCAGTCATCATGTCTTACCAACCACTAAATGCAACTTGAGGTGTTAGAGCTGAAGAAACTAAAGAAACTACGATAACCATCCTCCTTTTCTCTCAGTCATGATTTGATGACATCACACAAAAAAATTTAAAAACTCTAAAAAATATACAAATGACTGAAAGGGGGGAAAGAATCATACAGCGTCTCACCTCTGTAGCAAACTGTCAACCAGAGCAGCTGGAAAAACTGCCCACCCAACTCGCACACGTCCCAACCCAACATCTTGCCCCCTCGTCCACTTCCAGATCCGTTCCGAAAGGGGGGGGAAAAAGCACAAAACAAAAACAAACAAACAAAAAAGAACTACCAGAGTGTCTGGGAATCCTTCTGGTGCGTAAACATTAAGAGTGGGATCGGTCTTGCATTCCCTCTGTCGCTGCCACTGAGAGAGGTGGAGAGACTGAGAGAAAGAGAGAATCCGGGCAGGAAGGGGGTGGCAGCAGTGAGGCTGGAGGTATGGGGGGAGAATGATGCTAAGATAGAGCGAGAGACAGAAAGAGAGAGAGAGAGAGAGACTAAACGGACTGATGATCTGTACGTAATCCGCGCTGATAGCCACGTGCGGTGCACTGGTCTCCGCAATAAGGGATGGTGATGTGGATATCGTATTTCAGCTCACAGACGCTATTGATTCACCAGCAGAAAGGAGGAAGATGGGGAGGCAGAGAGAGTAAAAAAGAGCAACTCACTGAAAATAAAAGAAAAGCGAGAGAGAGAGAGAGAGAGAGAGAAACTAGCCCCTCTCTCCCACACCCCAGCCTGACAGCCTCCCCCATCACTCATTAGCCTGGAGACTGTGATGATCTCATCCCTCTACCCCTCCCTTTCTCATGCTCACACTCCCCCCTCCTTTGTATCTCTCTCTCCCTCCTTCTCTTTATCTCTCTCTCAGCAAGCACAATGTGGAATATAAAAGGGAACTCCCTTTGGTACTGCAGTGAAACCCCTCGTGCTCCCCCCTCTCTCTCTTTCTCTCTCAGTCTAAATCTTTCTCCCTCCCTCAAACACGACTCCTCATATTTGTCATCCCCCACTCTTAAGTACGGACCCCCGTTCGTCAGTCAGCAGCTCTAACATGACCCCACCCCACAACCAGCCCTGAATTCAAAATCAACCAAAAGAGGGGGGGTCTCTCTTTTGTCAACAAGCCAGGCAAGTTCTTCCCTCTCCATCTTCTCTTTCTGCCACTCTCCTTCCCTCTCTCATCTATCCATCTCATCCCTTTCCTGTTCCACACCCCTCTCCTCCCATCTCATCTCTCATCTCTCTCGTCTCTCCTCCTCTTAGCTTATCAGTCTCTGTCTCTTCCTGCACTCCAAACGCCAGGTTGCATCATGAGTGGTGTACGGCACAGAATGCAGGAGAGCCTTCCTCGGCTGCTATCTTTTCATTCTCTCATTCTCTGATATCCATTAATGAGTGATCAACTCTCAGCTCATAGAACTGCACAGGCAAACCCCAGCAGTGTAGTATGGGTTCACACAGTTACAGGAAGCACTGAGTGAGAAGAAGCAGTAAACCAAAATGATCCTTTTCATACTTAAGCAAGAAAACTCTCAAATGACAGAGTCTGGATTCAACATAAATGCAGTGTGCTCAATCCATAATTGCAAGTATCATAATATTTCTAGGCTGGTGTCCCTTTTCTAATTTTTTTCCAGTGGACATTTACATTTTCATAAATCAAGCCCTGATCACTGCAAACAGTAACCCTATTACTGATCACTTATGGACAGCGTGAAGCCCTCCTTCAAAGATTCACATCGAAAGTGAAACTGCAATTCACCCCTTACTACTCCAAACAGTACTGCATTATAAAAAAAAAAAAAAACTCATGGTCATGGGCAGGCTGCTCGTTTACAGACGATAGGTTTTCAAACCTATAACAGGAAGTGTGCAGCAGCCGAAGAGCTCCTTGAGACGGTGAATCTTCCTGTGTGAGTCACTTAACATTGTTAAAGACTTCTTCCTGAGTGTCACTGAAGAACACTGGAACACGACTGAACAAGGCTAACTACTCGTTACAAATTCATATTAAGTCCATAGAACTGAATCCATGCAATAGCAGCTAATCTCTCTGATAAATATTATAGCTGGCTCACTCAACCGGCTCTTCACCACAAATCACTGAATTTTTTTCAAGCTTTAGTGGTATGGTTCTCTCACTTTTTTTCTAAATTCTAAGTTAATGCTCCAAAGCTCCATTGTTCTCTGCAACCAAAAGTGACAAAAACATCAGAAATGGAATCTGTAGGTAATCACATTCTCATCTTATATTTATGGTCGTATACAATTAAATGTAGTTAAATGTGGCTCGACATTCAATAATTGCTACCTGTGGCTTTGATTAGGTGATAAGACTGCAGACAGGGCAATACTTTTCAATGAAGCCGTTGCCAAAAGGAAAAATAAAATAGGATTAAGTGTAATCAATCTGAATAAGAATATACTGCAGCTCGTGAAATATTAAGGTTACATTGAGAGATATTGATATTAGGTGAATTTATATAATTCACTGAAAATATTGACTATGGTCTTACCTACAGTATATTTAAATAATACAATATCTAACATAGTTAAATCATAAATCATAAAAAGGTAAAACACATTAACTCTCGCTTAAGCACAGAAACCAGTGATTTTTTTAAATTTGGCTTGTATTTCATTGCTGACAGTATGAAGACAAGATATTTAATGTTTTGAAGGGTTGACTTCATTTTATTAATAAATATCAGTCCATTTCTGCCATTCAGGTCGGCAATATATTCCAAAAAACTTGGGACGGGGCAATTTAAGACCAGCAATGAGGTAAAATAAAAAAAAAATTGAATAATGATGTGACTGGAAACAGCTAATGTCAGCTGGTGATTGTAATCATGATTTGGTACAAAGTGGCATCCAAAGGCAAATGTGTGAGAAAACCATTAAGGGTTAAAAGCGATGTTCCTCAAAGAAAGATAGATGATTTGGATATTTCACCCTCTACAGTGCAAAGCATAATTAAAAATTTCTGAGGAATCTGGATGTTCGGTGCATGATGTGCAAGGGCGCAAGCCTTCACTGAATACTCCTGATCTCCAATCACTCAGAGGGCACTGCATTAAGAACGGTCATTCATGAGTGATATAATTTCATGGCTCAGAATTACTTTTGAAAATACTTGTCAAGAACTAAAATACACAGTTACATTCACAAATTCAAATAAAAATTTCACTGTTTAAAAAGGAAGTCTTCGGTTAACACTTACAAGTGTCAACAAGCGCTTTTGATTTCTCTGGGCTTGGTCGAATCATCACACAGTGTGAACATGTATTGTGGTCAGATGATCAATCTTTTCCTGAAAAAAACGTGTACTTTGCACGCACCAGATCAAAGAAGAAACGCACCATCCAGACTGTTACCAGCAACAAGTCCAAAAGCCAAGCTCTGTCATGGTGTGGGGTTGTATCAGTGCCCCCTGCAAGGGTAACTTACACTTCTATGAAGGCACCATTAATGCTGAAAAGTACACTGAGATTTTGGAGCAATATGCTGCCTTCAACATCTTTTAAAGGTCAAATGTACAGGTTCCCAACTTTCTCAAGATTATGCTTCCAGGTGAAAGCATACACATCTATCAAGCTGCCAAAAAAGTTATTTCAGTTATTTGGAGCAAAGAAAACGAGTAAATAAATAACCAATGCCGAGGCTTTTCCAATCTCTGCCAAATTTTGGGTTTTGCTACATTCAACCACCAGTGGCAACACCCCTGTCTTCATTCGTGTGAAATGTTTGCCAAGCCAGCTCCCATGAGAATGCAATTACACAGTCATCTCTATCTTGCGGTAGGGTGGATCTGTTGTATACAGAAACCCTCATGAAGTGGATGTATGTACACATAAATCCACCTGGCATATTGTTCATATTACTCCCAAACCTATTATATTGCATTGGCTGCCCGTCAAGTATTAATTAGATTTTAAGATTTGCCTGTTTACTTTTAAAACCTTGCATGACGCGCCTGCTTATCTGAGTAATTTAATTTCAGTTAAGGTAAATACTTTCAATCTCTGGTCATCCAACCAACTAGTGGCGTGGCGAGAACTGAAAATTTGGTGGGGCACAGAACGTCCCTTTAAAACAATTATTAGTCCTGGCTTGTTCTCAGTCATTTTAACAATAGATACATCCCTAGAACACTCCACATTATCATGTGTTGCTAGTTCTCCCCGTTTAGGTAAGACGACAATCCTTCATTTGGACACGAAATTTGGCACATTTAAATCAGTGTTATTCAAAATTGTACACCTGTCAACCCTACGCATATGGCGTGTGTCTCACGCTTTTTAGTGACATATCACGTTCTCACGCCATAGTCAACAATCTTATGTACACTGAAAAAGGAAAGTGAAGATTGAAAATTTTAATTCCGCAAACAAAATTATATTAATCGCCAAGTCCAACTTTGTAATCAATCCACACTGTACCAAGAGTGAAAGGCAATATTTCATTGGAACGCGGATCAGTCATTCAATCAACGTGTATTTCAGCGATTCTCACGTCCTTGAAGTCCTTGTGCATTGAAGTTTTTCAGTTTCAGATGCATTACAGTAGATTTTACCACTAGTAACATGGAAACCGATTATGACTCTGGACTTCTCATGTTTTTCTTTTCTCAGGGGTTGGAAGCAATGAAACTGCATAAAGACCTTTCAGATGGTCTTTCATTTCATTTAAACGATCGTGATGCGCATGTTAAATCACCTGATGTGCGGAAAAAGTAGCACGGAAGTTTCAGAGCAGTTTGTCTTTCGTAAAGCATAGGCCTATTGTTGAGTGAATTATTTTTCTGTTCTGAATTTATCCAATTATTTAGTTTCCAATAGGTCGCATGGGGAGAGAAGCCGCGACTTTGATTGCCAATGGATTATAATTGGACAAGAGAACAAGCCAGGAATAATAAATTGTTGTAAAGGGATGTTCAGTTCTGGCTATGCCACTGAAAGTCTATGCACTGAAAGTTAACCAATTGAGTTATCGGAAAGAGGACTGGACAATTTAAGTTAAGTCTGCAGAACTGTGTTTGTGAAATTCTCATGAAACACCACAGATTTGTGTTTACAAGCTTGACTGTTCTAAAAGCGGTAGCCTAAAGCCTGTATTGCATTCAACAGAAATTTGAAAAAAAAAATAAATAAATACGGGAGATGGACTTCAGAGAAATTTAGATTTTTTTAAATGAAAGATGTGGATAAAAACCTTTGCTTTTTGGTTTTATCAAAGTGTGACACAAGACTCAGAGTAAGAAGCTCTGTTCAGTTTGTTGTTATCAAGTCACAGTTTGATGCACGTGACGTCAGGCAGCGATTGTTTCCGAGTGGGTCCGGGAGAAAGGTTGAACTTTTGGAGCTGTGAAAAATATGCAAAAAAATATGCCAAATTACCTCTTTACCTGAATGTATTAGAGTGAAATTTCATGCTTAACGTTCAGAATGCACCGCTCTGCATCAAAATTTTGTTGTGGCTAAAACCCGTACATTTGACCTTAAAGTAATTTCAACATACAAGTACTTGCATTCATACTTGCAGGCAGGGCCTGAAATTAATAGCCAACCACATGCCAAATGCAGGTAAAATTTTGCAATTGGAGGGTGAAACTGACACACCCTCGCGCGTCAGTGCGCATGCGCAGTGGGTTCATCTCTGGGTTTGTTACAGGCCGTGCGATTTAAATGAGTTTGGTTCTGGTGAAAATGTATCAACCATAAAGTGTTGTGCAAAGTTTTGCGGGAATGTGGCATGTTTTCGATATCATGTTGCTGGTTATTTGAAAAGGTAGACATCTGACAAACTTTTGTTTCAGCTTGGCTGTTTTCTTTGGTCGGCCTGCAGTTGGTACATCATTTTCAGCACGAAAATATCATCTACGCAAGGAAGTCGGCAACTGGATGTGAGTACTTAGCAAGCACTCAGATTTTGATTAAGTTCAAATGGACACTGAATAGGACATTTAAGAACTAGGCTCCAAGAATGCATTTATTAAAGAAAATTTTGAGTTTTGTACTTTAGGCAATTAAGTTCAAGGGATGGTCTGAGAATGCCAAATTATGGTTCTTCAAAAAGATTCCAGGGGCTCTAAATTCGTAGACCAGGCGCAGGCGCGGCGCAGGCGCGTCGAATGGGGGGAGTGCCGTGCCAACGGGGTGTGTCCAGGCGTATGTTGCAATTTCGTGCCCGGTGCAGCCTGGCACAAGTACTCCTCTGTCCCGCCTCGGTCCCTCCTGCCGGCGCAAGTGGCAAAGCGGGAGGAGAGAAGGCGTTTTTGGGTATAACACAGACGAGTCAAATCTTCACCAATCAACTGAGCTCCTCTCCTCGCCTTTAATGTGTTGGAATATAGAAGCCTCTGTCCTATATCTGCATGATGCGTTAATGTTGCATTTTACTTTGCTGCTTCAGGCATGTTTTCTGCACCGCTTACGTCTATATTAAGCATTACGAATATGAGTTAGCTGGCTAGCTAGGGTGTTCGCGAATTATTATCATTAGGGAACTTGAATGGAATTACTACGAAACTACGTCAGATCATTCAAACTTATGAAGTTGGAATGAAATATGACGGTTGCTCATTAATTTTTTCTGCCTGCATCATTGGGAAGAGAAACGATGGATAGCGTGTTCCTATTATTACACCGTGTTGCCGCTTAAAATTTTGGGATTAACATGCATGGACAACAATGCAAGATTCGTTACACATTTATTTTCAATGTGATCTTAACTCAGTACGAGATCATAGCAATCAGGCTGTATTCCTTTCCCCCACTAAAAACGATAAAACCTAAGTGACAATAATAGTTTTAAGCTGCTTGCACACTGGACGCGAATTTTTTTTTACTCGACAGATTACATTCAAAGTCAATGCAAAGACGCGAATACACGCGTGTATTTGCGTCTTTGCATTGACTTTGAATGTAATCAGTCGTCTGTAAATGTTCGCTTTCGGCCCCGTGTGAAAAGCAGCTGAAGGGCACATACCCATATAGCCTATACACGCACTCACGCGCCCATATGTACACATCTCTCTCTCTCTCTCTTTGATCTGACATCAGGACAGTCGATATAGATACTATAATTTATGTGCTGATTCAAATAGTTACATTTAATAGTGGTTGCTGTAATTATTTATTGCATTGAAATGTGCCTGACATTCTGGAAACCTGCCTTTGAGGTTTCGGTGACGTGTGCGCACTGTGCGCCGGTCAACCAAATTACCACTGCACAGAAAGTAAACCAGGTTGGAGCTGGCAAGCTTTCTGTGCAACTGCAGCATAGACTTTTTCTACGAAATTGTCACTGCGTCTTGATGAATATGTGACTCCTCCCCCTACTACGCCGCCACACCCATCTCGGCACACTTTCGCCTACCAAAGTCTGCGCACGGTGTTGCACCTCACGAAATTACCACTGCGCGGGCTGCGCCGAACGAAATTACCACTCCGTGGGCTGCGTCAAGCTACGCCACGCTGCGCCACCCTGCGCTGCGCCAAGAAATTAGAGCCCCAGGTGTGCAAAGCATTTCCAAGTCTGATTTGTACAGCCGTTAACTGTAAGGCTGTATGATTGTAACATTCACCAATAATACCCCTGCTGGAAAAACCAGCCTGATTTCCAGTAGTCTTTCCAATATTTTGGACTTGGACTGCAGTACCGATTTCAACGCTTGCTATCAAGGTTATACATTGTTCCATTAATTTTGATTTAACATACCTTCCCAAAGTTTTCAGACTTTGGGTTGTAGTATACCATACACAGACACAATCACAAAGAAATTTTACAATGAAAGTACAAATTAAAAAAAAACCAGACCTAAAAAAGTACACATCCTGAGCTAAAAGGGTGAAAAAACTTGACACAGAGAAGCAAAACACTGAAGTATGAAAGGAGGGTAAAATGTCCTTCTGCAATGCATGAGTGGTAAACCACATCTCAATGCAAAATGGACATGCATGTTGACTTGGCCTCTTCACCCTTTAAGAACAACAATCTGAATAAATATTTCAACTGAAATTGCTATTAAAATCAGAAAAAAACAAGTAATTGTCACTAACTTTACAGTGTCCCCCGCTGCATAGACATGTTGATGCTAACTACGAGCAAAATTGGTCAGCTGGATCTTCAAATATTGAGTAAACAAGATTTACACAGGCAAAATGTATGTTATCACGCTGTAACCTTAAAAATGATCTCAAGGTCACCAAAATTGACAGGTGTTGCGGGACCGCCACAAGTACATGTTGTTGCTAAATATGAGCAAAATTGGTCCACTGGTTTTTGAGATATTACGCTAACACCAATGGGACGTACGTACGAACATACAGAGCTGAATACTGTGTCCCCCGCTCCACGCTTTGCGACGGTGGAGGACAAAACATACCTCGGTGACAATACTGCTCATGGAATCAACTGTTGATGCCAAAATCAAATAAAGTACTGACAGGCTTTGAGTTTTAAAAAATTATTTTCTAACTAAAAGACTGTCAGACTGTTCCTGTGAATACTATTCCTCACTCCTTAAACGGTATAGAGCACAATCCATCACAAATTCTTCTGGAATTTTTTCAAGTATAGTATGTCTCCCCTCCCCCAAGCTGATATGAGCATATGTCGACAATTTTCTAAGGCATCTCATGGCGGTTCAGAGACTGGAATAAATGTCAAGCTCTATTCTCTCCAGAGAAAAGATTTGCAGCTTGCCAAATGAAACCTGTAGTACATAAAATGTGGTCACGGCAGTGTTAAGTGACAGCCAATCTGATACTCTAAACAATGTATCGCCTAACTGCAGTCATGTCATAAATATCTTGACACTGGTTGAAGGTACAGCTTACGCCTCTAAGTTAAAGCACCAAATACCTGTGAAGCGCACATTGCCACACTGTGTGTTGGACGCGTTCACTGTACCCAAAAATTAACAAAAATATCTGGATTTTTTGGAGTGCTACTGCTACTTGACTGAAAAAAAAAACCTTGCTCTTCCTTTACAGCATTTCTCTTTGCAATTTTTTGCTTGTTTCCCTGTCCTTACTGTTTGCTTGAATTTTGGTGAGGTATGCCTATGGTTTAGTTACTAGTGCAAGATCGAAGCTGACTGATGCTCTATGCGGGTTGCACCTAGTCTGATCTGTTGTGTAACTGTTTCAATGACCTGATTGCTGTGCGTCGTTTTCAATAAAAGTGTGTCAAATAAATGTAATGTAAAGTAAACAAGATGACACGGTCATCACTATCCCTCGCCACGATCAAGGGCCACAAGTCCGTAAATAAATACGCATTGACATCCATTTTCGAATTCAACGTAGATCATGACTAGCTTATTAAGCATACAAAAATTTGACCCACACACTGTAACTGTCATAGTTTTTGAGGCGACTTGTCTCCAATTGAAAGTGTGACAGACGGACGGGCGGACAGATGGACAGACAGACGAAACCCAATCCTATATCCCCCACAGTTGTTCACCCACAGAGTGTGGTGAGCTCAGCAGCAGCTGAAATGGAAAGTTTATGAAAGCAAACGAAGCCACACATCAGCAGAGATAGAACTGCAGACAGTAGCAATGAGGGAACTGGGATTATTACCCACAAGGATAGTTTCATGTGCACAGATACAACACAGTCCTACATCAACAATATTGAACAGAGATTGTCTATCAAAATGAAACTTGGTCAAGGATGGAGCTTTATTAATTCATAAATACAGCCCAGAGATTGCAAGTTCTGTTCCGTCTAAGCACTGCCTTTCCACAATGGAGCAAGTAAACCAAAATGAATTACTTCAATACATACCCAGGCATTCAATGTGATGTCCAAGCTAAGTGAATCCACTAACTACATAAACAGAACTTCATGTACGGAAATAGTAAAATGACTGGTTAAATATAAATCCAGCAGTAAATCAAAACTTATATTGTGTGTGCAAGGGGAAGAGAGAAAACTGATAACAGGAAGCCGATTGCGCGCTCTATCACTAAGCAGCATTGTTTCAGTTAGGGTACATTTATAGTCTACAAGCATAAGGTGCTCATGCTGAGCAGATGGACAGTCCAAAGTAGTTTGTCCGTTCAGAATCCAGTCGTACCAACGCTTACCAAAGGCCTACATTTCCCACAATCTTTGTGTGTTGTTTTCCTTTCCTGTTGGAAGTTACTGACTGTAAACTACATGGCCTCGTCCACAGACGAGGAAGAAGAGCTATTATAAAAAGAAAAACTTTACCGAGATGGTATGTTTCACCACTAAATGCAGGGAGGGACAGAGGACTCCAGCATGCGTATACGTGGATTACGCCTCTTTCTCCAAGCAAGCAGCGTGTGAAATGCATATGAATGCAAAACAGGTTCATGCCAAGTCACGTTTTTTGAGACGCCGGCATGTGAGTGCTAGGTATTTGCAGTTACAAAAACAGCTTCGTGCCAACATGCCCAGTTTGGTCCGTGTATACTAGTCTGAAGTGGCCTTTATGAGAGCAGACACATCACAAAAGTTTAAATCACTTGTCATAAGTGACTTATAATTCAAGTATGAATATGACACAGATGGGGAAAGTGTATGGTTTCATGGCCAGGGAGTTGGTTAGAGTCACCATTGACAGCAAGCTAACCGAAAAACTGAGATTTGCACTGCTGTGCCATGTAATTTAATCAGCTTAAAGAATCGCCAAGCTTGTGGCTACGCAAATCAAACCAGATCACGGG
Organism: Gymnothorax javanicus; assembly: GCA_029692085.1. Classification (NCBI taxonomy): domain Eukaryota; kingdom Metazoa; phylum Chordata; class Actinopteri; order Anguilliformes; family Muraenidae; genus Gymnothorax; species Gymnothorax javanicus. The sequence continues at coordinate 22,972,639 of CM056206.1, read as the reverse complement.
TGGCCATTTTAAGAACTAGCCAGCAGTAGGCAACTCAGTTTGGCTTCAGATGAACAGGAGGAAAGCTAATCAGGTACACCAAAAGGAGGAACATGCAGAGAGGGACTCTGTATTTTGGGAGAGCAAGTTTTGAGACGTTTTGTTTGACCTGCGGTCATTGGATTCGGAAACAAGAAGTAACAAATGAAACAGGTGGACGCTAGCGAAAGTTCAGCTGCTTTAACGACACTAAAGCACATTATGGTCCCTATCCACTTTTCTGTACAAGGAATATATATTTTTTTAAATATATATATTTTAAACAGCCAAGCTAAAAGCCATGAACTAATTTCCTCCACCTGTTGTTCACTGGATGTGAAGCGGGAGCAAGCCTCTCTCAGTGGGTCTGCTCATTAGCTTCGTCTTACCACCAAATAGCCTGCATTTGCATAAGGTGAGCATTTTTCCTCAGAGCAACATAGATATGGTTTTTAAAAAAACAAACAAATTTATCTCATAGAATCTTTAGCGGACATGAAGACAGAAGCGCATTGAACATAGACATGCACAATAAGGAAATCCTGGGGTTGATATAAATAACCCATGATTGACAGCCAATGTTGGCCTATGCCAGCATTTCTCATTTTTACATTATGGGTCTAAAAAAAGACAACAGCTAAGTTTCCATGCTAATCAAAGAAATATTTAAGCTCAAACATCAGCATTTTATTTCTGTTGCAGGATATTCTCATGCTCTTGGTAGAGAACAAGCCAGGCTCCAACTAACCACTGTGCCAACCACAGGACTAAAGATACACTCCTCGTTCACAGGGAACTTTTGCAGCTTCAGCAGGGAGTCACTACACCATTTAAACATACCTCCGGTATACTATTATTTAACAGGCCACGGAAGATGGCTGTCTGTGATGACTTTCTTGAGAATTTGGCTGGTGAGTACATTCAATTGAAAATACATAATAAAAGATGACAGCAATGAGACTTCTTTTTGAACTTGACATTCAAGCTTAACTTACAATAATTAGCGCCAGGATTTTGGCAAGACGACCAAGTCCCATCCCAAAGCAACAAGTGTGCTTCTTCACAGACGGCTAACGTTAATGCTAGCTATATTGGGTCCCAACAAATCTTGAACTGGGTCCACGATTTTTCTCATTCACCTAAACAATCTCAAGGTGACCTTTTAAAATGTCATTGTGGAGAAGTGTCCAGGAAAGAGCAACAGACGTAGTGTTGCCATGACTCCATGCTCCGCCCCCCCATTTCACTTCTCGTTCTGTGCAATGGGGGTAAGGGAAGTAAGCCAAATGCCTGAAACCATTTTCTGGCAAGGGTGCGTGCACAACTTCAAAAAGGAACAGAAAATATTGACTTCACCAACAGTCACAGCTTTGTTTATGCCCTTCCAATGACCCAACTCCATCCCATTATACAGGAAGTTTCTCAAGGGAATGCATTAGGCTATTGAAGGCAACAATGAATTTGGATAGCAAGTTCAGTGCAGGGCCAGGAATAAAATCTTTAAAAATCAGTCTGTTGTGAAACTAATCCCATTGCCCCAACCAGCAGGATTTTAGGAAGCATATCACTCATTTTTGACACCCGCAGGGGTGCGTTCATGCAATGTCCTACTTTTCTTCCTAAAATCCCACAGACGAGATCTGAAATGGCTTTTATGCACCTTTCATAACCAGACTGATGCTCCTATGCACTGACATCTGTCACAGTCAGTGTCTGTCAATCAACAGTGGCAGCCTAACTGAAAAATACTATTTATAGATAGGCTTTTTGAGCAGTAAGAGAGTGTGTGTGTGTCCTCATGTAACGGCATTCGTGTGTGTCCTTGCGTGTGTGCATGCTTGCATGTGTGTGTGTGTGTGTCTCTGTGTGTGCATCACTCAGAATACCTTTGGTTGTGGCAGTGAGTCTGTGTGAGGAACAGAATGATGCACTATTAAATGAAGGCTTGTGAAACCAGTGCGGAGCCAGTGACATGTATACTGATAAAGGTTAACGGTATTTTAACAGTGCGACTCTGTGTACAGCCTTTTATGTACAGTGCTCCCCTGGGAGGGGCAGGTTCCCCTTTCTGTATCTTTTTTATAGTCAATCGTCCATAGAACCAATTTACCCTCCCTCTCTCCCACTCCCTGCCTCCAGCCTCTGAACACAGTACGCTTTTCCAGGCCGAGGCATTTACACGGCCGCTTCATCTTATTGCGGACGATTGAGTTAGTTTCATCCCTGGCTCAGGTAATGGGTTTTTCACAGAAACAGAGCCGCATAAATCTCCCCCAAGAGCTTGAGGAGGGAAAATGCAGATTGTAATATTCTTTTAGCAAAAAAAAAAAAATATTTAAAAAAAATCTTAGTGGCCTCCCACATTATGTTATTCATCCATCTCAGAACATCGACTTCATTTCAGCACAAACTATTTTGATTGAAGGATAACTGCACATTCAGCTTCAGCCAAGGCACCAAAAGGAAGGTGTAATGAGTAGGAATTTACTCCACTCCCCAAAAGCCCAGGTCAAGCATACGTCCAGTCAAGGAAATTTAGAGTTTAGTATCAAGTGCCGCTATTCGTTTAAGTAGCCAGTCAACTGGAGGAGCACACTCCTGACCTCACTCTCAAAGTGCCTTATAGAGCTTGTTTCCACAGTTTGCCACTAAAATAGATACTTGCTGCAGAGTCCTATTCACTAAGCTGTTGAGAACCTATCACAGGGCGACATGTTTAAAAGAGCTCCCGCAAGGGAGGGTTTTTAGCAGCACAGTATATTTTATATTTATATATATTTTTTTTATTTCAGCAATTTAAGGGTTAAATGCATAAATTGCAGAGGAGTTAAAATCATGTAGTATTTCAGAAGAGAAGAGCTAGTTTCAGCCTACTATCACACATCAGTGTTGAACAGGCGCAAAGCCCTGACTCCATTCTCGAGGAAACGAAACTCATAAATGACACTGGGGTGCCTTCATTATGCCCTTTTTGAAAAAAAAAAAAGTTTTTTTCATTTTCCACAAGGCAGTACATAAGCACAACAGTGATATGCAGAAATGCGAAATAAAAAAAAAAACCAACTAAGAAATATTAAAGCAATGCAGAGCATCTTTCAAGTGGTTGTGGTTAGCTGGAAAATATGTGGTCAAGCAGCTTTGAGATTGTTCTTCAATTTTATTTTTATGCTGATGAGAAAAAGGAAAAAATTTGCATCTATAAGCCGCGCTGTCACAAGCAGCCAATGGCGTCCTGACAACAGTTCGGTTTTGGCCGGCTCATCTTGACGAGTAACCAACTTCATCTGACACTGGTAGAGCATTATGTCAATTTATTCTTAATGCCAATGAGCAGCCATTACTGTACATTTAGAATTTATGATGCCCATATTGACCAGGGTGCAAATGTTGCACGGCATAGTTAATATACTGCTCACAAAAAGTAGGGGATATTTACATTCGACTAACTGTGGTAAGCACCTGAATTTAGATGTTAGTGAGATTTTTGAGTATGTTTGTGGTTAGCCATTGGCACTTCTCAGTACATATCCCATAAACCGCAAGGTTACAAAGTTTGCAGAAACAAGGCGCCCAAACGCACCAGGGGTGCATGTGAAAAGTGCCATCATGCCTTCACGGTGCAAATGCTGTCATGCACATGCTTTATGTGCACATATGAGTGTAAAAGCTGCCTAGAACCACACTCCTCCATCATTTCACCACTTTTGACAATGAGGAGACTCTGGGAAGAAGAAAGATTGTGGGCTACAGGGATGCTCCAGGCCGGAAGAACCCAGGCTTACACAGCCACACAACTGCGTGTCTAGCAGTCCGTCAACAGCTGACTGTGGGCATGCTATGTTGCCACTGGTAGAGTCCAGGACAGACCTCAAAGAGGATGTCCAAGATGCACAACTAGGCGAAATGACTACCAGACCGTCAACAGACCCTTTCAGTTTAAGGCCGTGAAAAAGCGAGATTTGGAGCGCGCATGCTCTTTGCAGACTATGTGGGGCAGAAGATGCACAAATCGCATTGAAAAGGGGAGGAATTATAAGTTCTTTCGCTTTCCCCGTGGTAAAAGGCAGCCTACAGCGTGGATTCGGACTATAAACAGGAATATTTTTTGTTCAGGAACATTCTAGGGTGTGCAGTGTACATTTTGTGTCCAGATGGCGAGATTAAGAATTCTGTATTCAACCTACACCAATATCGATTGATGTTTGGAGTACCTAGAGAAACATTAGGATATGTGAACGCGTCAAGCGTATGTCCAGTCAAGGAAATTTAGTTTAGTTTCAAGTGCTGCTATTCGTTTAAGTAGCATATCGTAACGGCGACTGCCAAGTTACTGATGACACACCGGGTTGCTAGGGCAGGCGCAGAATATGCGTTTGCAATATTAAATATTAATATCAAATTCTAAACCCCCTTCTCATTGATAAAAACCTCCTAAAATATCTTGGCGCCCCCCTTTTAAAATCGTTCTGGCAAATAAAAAGCCAGAGAAAGAGGAGGTTGGATACGAAATTCTTTTCCCCCCTGACGATATAGCTAGACTACACTCCATTAGTTTTCTCCCAAAAACTGAAAGCATTGACCCCTGCAACGCAACGTAGACTTGAAAGACTATATCGGCAAGGTACTGTCAAGGTAAGTCCTCGACATTATTTTCAGCACAAATTAAAATCCGAAATCAAATGTGTAGCGTTCAGCCAAACAGTAATGACATGGGCTTGTAGCTGCGCACTTATCCATGTTGAGAGGAGATTAGGATCATCTGTGCTTGCTGGTTGTTTTGAGCAATGCGAATTTGTCGCAAGAAACTGTAGTTATTAGCTGACTTATGGCATGGGACCCAATCATAGTGGTGTTAATGACAATATTTCATGTCCACAAAACTAACTGGCAAGCAAATTCAACTTTGTTGGCTATATATAGATAATAATTATGAGATCGAAATCACAATGAAACCAAATGATTATTTCAAGCAGTGAAATGAAAACCACACCTACACTTTGCTCAGAGAGGCTAAGTTCTACAATGTAAGCCCCTCAGAGCTGACCTAGACTGTAAACGTCGTATGGCACTAACATACCCCCTTTGGCTTGATATTTGTTTGCGTAGAATTTAACATCTACTTAACGTAGTATACAGCCTATAGGATCGAACAAAGTCAGTCCCTTTTCAAAATGTGGATACAAAAACTGGACACTGCAACAACAATAACAGCTTGAAACGACAACAGATGAAATAATTCTTCGTCAATTAGTGGGCCAACTTAAATAATTTAATATCAACCAGTACCTTAACTATATTTCTCCAATCAGATCGCTCTTTACTTTTAGCTTGTGTGGGTGTGAACTCTTTTCGTTTGTAGGGAAACACAGATGGAGCGAAGTCAACATCATTTGGGTCAACGAAGTCGGGCCAGCCGCTGACAAAATGAGCACTGCAGACTCTAGTGTGATCATTTGGGACAAAGTCCTTCCGATTTATAGTTCGAATCCACGCCTGTCGTTGTCTCTTGCCACGGGGAACACGAAAAAACCTTATGCCCCCATCTTTTTGATACTGGTTTGTGCACCCCACTACGCATCAAGTAGCCACCAGATTTCCTTTTGCCCCACATCAGCTCTACTGCGCATGCGCGCGCAGACTTCCGGCCTTAAACTGAACTCATCTATAGAGCCCTGCGTGACAGGCGACTGAATGCAGCACAGCTGCAACAAGGGCATCTACAGGCTACAGGAAGCCTCATCTCAACGCAGACCACAGGAATCTGTCGGTGTCAACAATGACCCAATGGTCATGTGTAATGTTCAGCGATGATTCACAGTTCAATCTGGACTTCAGTGATGGTCGTCTTCATCAGCAAGCCATTATGATTCCACATGATCGGCATGGGAGAGTGTCAGTAATGGTGTGGGGTGCTCGTTGCAGTATACTATGTGACTTTTAGGGTACCGCCCCATGTAACAGTTTGTACCTCCAGAAATAATTCTCAATAACTTAAGTGATGATAAAATGTCATGAACTTCATCTTGAATTGCTCTCCAATTGAATAACTGTTTCAAAATTCAAAATAAATATATTTTCATAGTTATTTGTCTTTCCTTTTCATTACCCCTAACTTTTTGTGAGCAGTATAAGCCTGAACACCAAGATTCAATATAAATCTTATATTGATATTGAACAGTGTTTTGATCCATAGTGAATTTGCATTAGGTCTAACTGAAGATTTTTTCATATTAAGAAATTACACTTAAGCACTTCAGTTTCCCTTCCTTCGACTTGATGGGGACTGAAATTGAAAGGGAAAATCCACAGTATTGGTGTTAAATAGAATTCACAATCGCTCAGACATGCATATGTGAATCTGGGCGCATAAACACCATGTTAACTCATCAGAACCTAGGTAGATACTGGAATATGAACATACAAATACCATACAAATCACAGATGTAAGCACATGCACACACACATGCACGCGCAGACACACACACAAGTTTGCGCAGCTATCCTTATGAGGACATTGCATTGACTTCTATTCATTATGGACAGCCTAATCCTGACCCTAACCTTCACCAAATCATACCTAACCCTAACCTTAACCTAAGCTCAATTTACACCTGACCCCTAACCTTAATCATGACCTCAGAAATGAAGTTTTGCCATATTAAGACTGGGCTTTGGTCCCCATGTAGACTACTGGCCCCGACTAGGTCAGTGTTTATACTGGAAAAGGTCCCCAATGGGAAACAAAAACGTGAACACATACAATTACACTAGCGTATGAAAAACAGGCAGCTTTACAAGGATGCAAAATGAACAAGCCATGCTTTTGCAAATTCGTGGAGGATGTTGCAGCTGCAAAGGGCGAGATTCTGCGGCTAGCAGAGGGATTTCTCACTTTTTCAGCTTACCTTCAGTGGTTTACAATCATACTAACTGGAGAATTCAACAATAAATCTTAACATTTTAGTCTTCATGCAGAGTCAGGCGTGTCCTTAACCAGCTTGTGATCCACACAATTACAGCTTGATTAACAATGGATTTATAACAATATTTCATTACAAGAAATTCATGTGCCTACTGAGTTATTCTTTCAACTCGTTCCGTTTTATAATTCATAGTGAGAAAACACTTTCATAATTATTTATTAGCCAATACGTCTCATGCGTAAAACACAGCGTGCACTACATTATCTAGGCACATTTTCACCCTAGGCACAAGATATACTCCATAAGAGCTCGAACAGTTTGCGCACCCGGCGATTTCAATTCATGCTGGGACGACAAATAAGTCAACTGGCGCCCTGCATTAGGTAACACCTCGGTAGAATATACAACGCGTGGTATTTATTTATTGGCGAATTCATAGTTGCATGTATTAGCCAAGTGTTTTACGCAAGCCAAAGAAGCTATAACACCTAGTTCGAAAACTAACAGATAGCCCGCAGCTGTAAGGTTGCGGGAGAAGTATGCGTTCCTCGTATGTACGCAACTTTTTTTTAATCCACGATGAAAGCCTACTTATTTCGAGTTGAATTTAAAGTCCTTTCAACTTTGAGCGCAGGCATTGCTCATACCCAATCCAATAGGCCTATATATTGCATAATTTTTACCACAATTGGTAACTCCCCCCGATTTCCAATACTGACAGCAACGATCTCAAGACGAGCTATTTCGTCATTCCAGTCTATACCGAGATAGCTTACACCTACACTTTCGTGCTGAACTAACCCACTCGAGGGAAACTTCGTGGTGCAGAAAAACAGGTTTCATCAGGAATGCCACTTGCGACCTTTTGTTATTCATGGCACGGATTATGGTCTCATTCCATTTAGGTGTTTCGGGACCATACTGCCCTTGCGCTGTGGTTCCTGTCTCACTGGAATAGTTGTGGCACGCCAATACGGAATCGAACCATGATCAATCTTCTTAGCCAATCACACATTTGCTTGCCCTGCTTTGTCTTGTAAAATGGCAACTTTGAAAACGACCAAAAGCCTGCACCTGTCTTGCACGTCAATAGACATCCAAAAAAATACCATATATTGACGTATGAGTGTAGAACCACATATCAGTTGTGTCATCTGAGTAGACACTGCAAGGTGTTTTAATGAAGAGAATATACGTTGAGCTACAGGAAGTGGTGGGTTTTGTATTGTGGAGACAGGACTATGGGGATGTTCATGCTCTTAAACAGCGATACAAACCGTTGAATGCGATTTTAAAAATTGCCGACATGATCTGCACATCAGGCAGACGATCTTCTGAGGTTCAGTCTAAGGTTCAACCTTGAACCTTATTTGTGCGTCGTATTGACATACAGATATGGTCCTGGACCGACCGACGCGATATAGACATGATCTGCACGTCGGGTGGACGTCTCATGTTTGCTGGAAATATATAATATAGGCTTAAGGCTTATATCACGTATTAGCCATTTAAGTCATCACTATATCATTTAGTTGCATTTGTAGGCTATGCTCTCATCCACAACATCACGGCATTAATTCATTTCAGACGTCTTTGGGATTTTTTTTTTTTTTTCAAAAGACAAGATGATCAATCTTTGAGTGAGCCGTTAGTAGCAAGCAAATATTTCGATACTAATCAGAATATCCGCTCGAGAATCTTAAGAACATGCCTGCAAAAAGAATACATAGCCCAATGTGTGTCATCACATATTGCACAGATGAACTCTATATAATGCAAAACACAATGCTCATGTTTTCCTCAGCAATTTCCTGCAACGGAAGGCAAGTGGTTCACTCGCATGAAGTTTGCCAGCTAACGGCGATTCTCCCTCCCACCTCAGGCAAAGAAAGTAATGATCTAAATGACAAAATAATTTAAAATAAAATTCTGCTCTCAAATTTCAATCAACGACAGAATTTGCGTTCTGCGCCTCTTATTAAACTATCACACATTTCTCTTTACGATATAACCATAACAAATAAATGACATTACCTCTTAAGTTCCGGGGGAGCGACTTGACCAAAGTTTCGAGATGCTATGTGCGCTTCAGTCGCTTGATCCAGGAACAAGAGATAACCAATGAGAGGGTTGGTTGAACACAACACGAAAACGCGTTTCAGCCTCAATTCAAATTTCCAGACGTGGATAATTGGAGGGGGAAATCTCAGCTTTAATCACTGTTGCATTCTGAAGTGAAAGCAATTTGTAATGGATAATATTCAAGCAATACTTCATTCAGTTCCGTTTTGAGGATGCACCGCATTTGCTTGGTTGGTTGAACCCCACGTTTCTCCCTTGAGCGCACTTCGACTATTACATCGTCAGAACATAATTTTTTATTTAGGCCAACATTAATTTAGAAGGATGGCTAAATATAATCCAGAGGGAAATTAACTGTTAAGTTAGCAGTGAGTCGCAAATCGTCAATAAAGCGCGTACAGCCTTATGCGAATTGCGAAATAGAATGCAACATCACACCAAATTTTGGGGTTGGACGCGAAGTTTGAAGCTATCTCGGGGACCTCAAAACAACCGCGTAGTTCACCTGTTGGGTATTTTCAGTGATCGTTGTGGTGTTCTCGAGCTCGACTAATTGCGCCATCTAGGGGCGTATTTTTAAACGGTCGTAGATGATCACGCTGAGCTTTAACACCTCTTAGGTAAAAAAAAAAAAAAAAAAATTCTACAAGGAATTTTTAGTAAAAAATGTGTTGTCTTTACGTAGCTGATTAACATGGTGAAAAAAAAAATTCTGTTTGGAATTTTTTGAGAAAATTAGATTTTTTTTTAATTTTTTATTTTACCATGTTGACATATTGCGAAGTAACTGATGGTCAAAGAATTTAACAGAAAATTCCTCTTTGGCACCACACTGCTCTTTCATGCCGATAAAAAGCTGTTTGTATCTTATTTGCCAAAGTATTGCCAACATAATGGTCGCCATGGCAACGAATTACCTTTTTTTTTCAAATTTAAGTAAATACGAGCATATTGCAATGACAACAAAGTAAAATTAATCCAGTTTTAAATTTAAAGAGGCTAAATCTTTTCACTCTAAGATTGCCATGAACTTAAACTGACTCTGGATTCTTGTCCAGTAACTAGCTGATTTCCAAAAAGTCTCATTCACTTATGGAGTTCAATGAAAAATTCATAAATGCGAGGCACTCTTTTACAGTTTGTCTTAGTCGCTGACCGCAGAGTTTGTTTCCTTTGTTCTTAACATAGTGATGGCTCCAAAACCTGGCAAAGTCAGCATGTACCACTTCAAAAGCTTGTTCTAACAACCATGCTAGACCACAGTTGTGCTGATGACAGAAGGCTCTCAGGTGGTCTCTGATGATATGAAATTTTGAGGTTATACTGATGGACAGCTGCATGTAAGCATCGCAGAACCTAAGGACATGATCCTCCCACGGGGAGTAATTATAAGTGAATGAGACATCTTTACCCATTTTCAAATGCAAATTGATGTCATAAATTGATTATATTTAGGAAAGTTTCTATTATAACTTTACATTCCAAACTATTATGTTATTTACTTCATTTTCTTTCTCCACTGAACAGTTCCTTTAAAACAGACATTTGTAAAATACATTACTTACGGGACGCGTGTCCCAAGCACCTCAAAAGGTTCAATGGAATGACTATGTGCTGGTAACACAATATAACCGACTTTATCATATCTCCATATTGCATGACAAATCATACTAATTAGGCAAATTTGAATATCTAAATGGTATGACATGCATGTAATGCAGTAAAACTGGAAGAATTTATGCGTACTTGCAGGGCCCAACTATGTTACGACCTCTGTCATAGCATACCCATGCGGTTTTTAGATCTTTGTTTTGCGTGTGGTTATCTTGGGATGGTGCCAGTTTGTTTCCACTTCTGGGTGTGGTGCTTTTAAGGTCACCGCTTGCAATTACCAGTTGGAGACTAGCTCTTCGGCCTTGTGCTTAGCATTTGTAGACAGTGAGTATTTTGTTGTTTTTCGCATTTGACCGGCTTTCCTTAGACTCACAATTTTCGCCTTGACCTGGAAAAGAAGTGCAAACAAATGCTAGCTCATCAACAAACAACCCCAAGTCTCAGAACATGGGCATAGCTGAATATAGCACAAAATGTCCCATAAGTAAAGGTGCAGAGAAATTGGTTATTCTTCATTACTTCATGGGATGGGAGTTCATCAATCAAGTGCATTGCAAAATAGATAAGCATCACATACAGTGAGAGTAAAAAGTATTTGATCCCTTGCTGATTTTGTTGGTTTGCCCACTAATAAAGACATGATCATTCTATACTTTTAATGGTAGATGTATTCTAACATGGAGAGACAGAATATCAAAACGAAAATCCAGAAAATAACTTTAAAGAATTTATTTTAATTCATTTGTTTTTCATTGAGGGAAATAAGTATTTGATCCCCTAGTATGCATTAGGAGTTCTGGCTTTCACAGACCAGTTAGACACTCCCAATCAACTTGTTACCTGAATTGAAGACACCTGTTCTAACTAATCACCTGTATGAAAGACACCTGTTCACAGAATCAGACAATCAGACAGATTCCAAACTCTCCAACATGGGTAAGACCAAAGAACTCTCTCAGGACCTCAGAGACAGGATTGTTGACCTGCACAAATCTGGAATGGGCTACAAAAACATTAGCAAGATGCTGGGTATTAAAGTAACAACCACTGGTGCAATTTTGAGAAAATTTAAGAAGTATAACATGACCATCAATAGACCTCGGTCTGGTGCTCCACAGAAGATTTCACCTCGTGGGGTGGCAATGATCATGAGAACAGTAAGAAATCGGCCTGCAACCACACAGCGGGAGTTAGTGAATGACCTCAAGGCAGCTGGGACCACAGTCACCAGGAAAACAATTGGCAACACTTTGCGCCGCAATGGATTAAAATCCTGCAGTGCCCGAAAGGTACCCCTGCTTAAGAAGGCACATGTGGAGGCTCGCCTAAAGTATGCTAATGATCACCTCAAAGATGCACAAAGTGATTGGGAGAAGGTTCTGTGGTCAGACGAGACCAAAATTGAACTATTTGGCCTAAACTCTACTCGTCATGTGTGGAGGAAGAAAAATGCTGCCTATGATCCCAGGAACAATGTGCCCACCGTCAAGCATGGAGATGGAAACATTATGTTTTGGGGGTGTTTCTCTGCCAAGGGCACAGGGCTACTTCACCGCATCAGTGGGAAGATGGATGGAGCCATGTACCGTGCAGTCCTCAGGGACAACCTCCTCCCCTCTGCTAGGAAGCTGAAAATGGGCCGTGGCTGGGTCTTCCAACATGACAACAACCCGAAGCATACAGCAAAGGCAACAAAGGAGTGGCTCAAGAAGAACCATATTAAGGTCATGGAGTGGCCCAGCCAGTCTCCGGACCTCAATCCAATCGAAAATCTATGGAGAGAGCTGAAGGTCCGAGTTGCTGCCGACAGCCCACCAACCTTAATGATTTAGAGAGGATCTGCAAAGAAGAGTGGGCCAAAATTCCCCGATATGTGTGCTAACCTTGTGGTTAACTACAACAAACGTTTGACCGCTGTGCTTGCAAACAAAGGCTTTGCCACCAAGTATTAAGTGCTTTTGGATAGAGGGATCAAATACTTATTTCCCTCAATGAAAAACAAATGAATTAAAATAAATTCTTTAAAGTTATTTTCTGGATTTTCGTTTTGATATTCTGTCTCTCCATGTTAGAATACATCTACCATTAAAAGTATAGAATGATCATGTCTTTATTAGTGGGCAAACCAACAAAATCAGAAAGGGATCAAATACTTTTTACTCTCACTGTAAGAGTAAAACATGCATGAATATAATGAGCCTTAATGAAGGTGTTAACATAAAAAGTTTAAACACTGCAATCGTATGGAACTAGAAGCAGAACAATGAAATATAAACCATTGTTGTCCCTGAATTAGACTGTGTACAAGACTGTATAGAAGTACTTTTGCAGGATATTTAGGGTTCAAATGTGCAAGCTGATTTATTAATATTGTGGTACTCCGTTGTAGAAAAGTGAACTTCAGGTTTATTACCTTTTACTTTTTGTAAATTTACGTATGTTGTAAACTTTGTGATGATAACGTGACATGAAAAAATTACAATTCATGAGTGATGAGTCTCAGTCAACCAAGTAAGTATCAGACATCACAGACCAGATTTCAGAAGTCAGATAAAATCTTAGATTATAAATGATGAAAAAAGAAAATAAACAAATATCCCTTGTTTTTCTTCATCATCTCAATGAAAAAAATTATATCTTTATCAGTCATTGTGTCACAAAAATACCTTGAAACTCATCAAAATGTGGACATTTTGATGATGCGTAACTTTTTTTTGTTTGACAAGATATGTGCATGAAATTTTAGATATAGCCAGTGATGTTACATCATGTCCAAAAAGTTGCACATCACCACTTATTTCATGCATATCCCTTTGTAACATGTTCTTCCATATTTACTATGTATATGACTCACTATATAGTGTAACAGGCCACTGATGCCATTGTACCAAAATTGGCTGCAATCCAACTTGAGGGCATTCAAGAGACAGTCCTAAATGAATGGAAGTTAATGGAACTAAAAGGCTAAAATAATTATTTACACCTGCATATAGATGAAAAGGCCAAAATTTTATTTCAGTTTAATTAGAATTGAAATGAAAAAAAAAATGAATATGAATCTCCTTTCATTTTTCTTACAGGGAGGGCAATTTGCAAATACCTGCTATTGCGTTACTTCAAGACTGCTTGCAATCCAGCATCCTCTCTTGGCGGCAGTCTTCAGTTACCAAGCAACGTCACCTTGGTCTAACTTACCTCACAACAATTACATGAGCACAATTAAAATAATTATGGTTTCAGACAACCATTATTATGCCTTGTGATCTACTGTGATCAAGTAGCAAGGTGAATATGCCACAAAGTGGCTTGTGGTGAGTGACGTATTGTACCACAATTTTAAAAATCTAAAAATAGAAGTTTATCCATTGTCTGCGCCCCTTATAATGAAAATTACCAGAAAAAATATTTTCCCAAATGGCCATAACATTCTGGGGCTACAAATCCATCTCGCCGAACAGGAAGTTCTGTGAGTGGGAGTTTTCCCCTCTGGTCATTTCTCGTAGGCAGCGTTCAAATATTCAAAAAAATACGTCCTATCGTCCAATTCCCAGCCAACTTTCCGAAAGCTTATTGGATAATGTCATGAGGTAATGGAAAGATGTAAATGAGAATTCATAAAAACTTGAGACAAGACAGTTGTGGCCCTACCTCACCCTGTTTCACTCCATACATGCCCAAGTCATATCAATACCTCCACCATGCTTCCCAGATGAGGTGGTATGTTTCAGATCAGGGAAAGCTCCTTCCCTTCTCCATGCTCTTCTTTTCCATCACTCTGTTATAATTTGCTCTTTGTCTCATCTGTCCATAGGATTTTGTTCATTAGCAGGATTTTTCTGATGTTTTACGCTAAATTCTTATCTGGTCTTCCCCATTTGCTGCTTATTGCGGTAAACTCATTGTATCCAATGTACTAAAGTCTTCTCTTGAAGTCTTCTCTCCCCCAGTGCGCTTATACATGGCTTTACTGGTGAACAGAATTTCAAACAGTGGAGTGAAGAGAAATCGATAATTTTGATATTCAAGAATTTGAAGAGTCAAATGCCTAACAGCAAGTAAAGTAACAAACACTCTACTGTAAAAAAATAAATAAATAAATAAATAATAAACTAAAATAACTTCATACTTGTAATGACCTTCACCAGAGACTTGCTGGTACATTTCCTAAGCAAGACACTTAAGACCAAATTCACCCTACAAACTATGCCTAATTTCCTTGACCATACAGATTACAACTAATCCATTTCTATTTTTGTAATTCTTTGTCCATCGAAGTCAGCAATGGCCAGTTTCATAATTTGTGAATAAATAAAGTAGCATTAATTCTGTTCAGTACAGATGAGGATTAAGTGAATTGCATTCTGATTGAAGCCAGTCTGCAGGTAGGGGGCAGGCTACACATGTGAATTAGTTCAGACTAAAAGGAAATTTTAGCCGCTAACGCATCAGAGAGAACAAAAAGTTAAAATAATCTCAGAAAAACTACGTTGGCGATGAAGAGAGATGATCAAATTCAAAACAACAGTATAAAATAACCATATAAAAGTGGAGGGATAATGTGAAAATGGTTGTAGAACATTACAGTTCAAGATAAATATTTTCACTGGATAGCAGTTTTTATTCTATTCTTAGAGGAAGGCATACACTTCCCATCTTATTTCCAAACATTTAATGAACTTGAAAATTAAATACTGTAATACAAGGATCATTAATTAAAAATGCTCACCAAATAAAATCAAAATTCATATTAAGAAAACAATAATGTTCGCATGAGATAGTTCCGCTACATCAATTTCCAGATTCCTTAAACATTGTCCTGCATCAGGGGAACGAAAGAATGTTTTAGGCTAACTACTACTAATCTTATTAATGCTTTACAAAGCAAAGTTTATCATTATGTGCAATTTTGGGACCAAGCCAAGTGTATATTTTTACATTTGAGTATTTTGCACATTTCCAGTATACAAATTTTCCCCTAAATCATCCTTCTGCAATCATTGAAATGACTCAAAGACAGGTTGACCAAAGGTCGCTATAAGAATTTGCAATAGGACTGTAAAGATGTCTTCAGCACACTGCTGTTGGCATGCCCACTGATGTGATCCGGAATCCCTCTGGGAAGAACTGACGTCACATTATAAACACTATGGTCTGAAATATACTATGAAGTAACCAATTCGTCCAAAAAATATTGCAATCGATTCAACAAGATTCCATGCCTCTGCGACGAAGAGGAGGTGTTTGACTTTTTACCTCCTCATTCACTAGCATTGCACCTACAAACATCGCAGAATACATTATTTGTAAACTTTGAAGAACCTATTCGAAACTTGGTGTTTGTTGCCTGAATTTTTTCCAGGATGGGGTCAGTCAAATTTTGACAGGAAAGTGTTTTATTAGTTTGGACCCATTTTTCTTTTGCAGAAGCATAACATGACTCAGAGCTAGCATTCGGCTGACATCACAGACTAGTGTGCCGTGATGCACTGGTGCTCTGTGTAAACAAGCAGGACTTTAAGTGAGACAAGAGTAACAGCAGTACTCTATTTTCTATGGTAGAGCAGAATATAGTTGTTAAGTAACATTTTGAACTATAAGTCATTTAAAAAATGGCGGTGGAATGAAACGATGATTATTCCATCAATACAACCCATGTATATCTTCATCGGTTACCTATTTGAGATCCGGAGTTGCCAAGCTGTGGTTGTTGGGTATAAGACATCCAAACCATACACCTGGCCAAAAGTTAAGCACCACCCTATTCTCAAAACAAGTTCCACTTCATCAAAGGACATAATTAATAATATCAACAAAAATTGCCCAATTCTTGGAATTATATCTTGGACACATCTTTCCTGGCATCCATGAGTGTATATTGTGATCACCCCTGTCCGTCTGTGGGTCCGTCCACAATTTATTGGTCTCAGTCTACAGAGTAAGATTTTCGTTGGATTCTTTTCTTTTTTTTTGTGGGTCAATGGTGATATGAAGAGGATCCCAACTGAGTTTGGTGATGATTGGAAAATTTAGTCAAACAACATGCCATTAATAAGGCTGCCAGGTAGACGCATTACCATGCTTTGCACGGTTATATTTGAATGTATAAATATCAGACTTCAGATCTGAAAGGCATTATATGAATGCCAGTTTGTAACTGTGTGATTTTTTTTAATGGAAGTGATTGAGGTGGTAAAATTTAAACCCCTCCTCTTCCTCAGAGACATGGAATCTCAAATCAATTAAACTATGTATTGGACACATTGGTGACTGCATATTAAGTACGACATTCAAAATGAATATATTGCTTCAAAATAGTTAAACATCATACAGAACTCATGAGAACTCAAAAAATTGAAAATACTGAATATGTATAATCCCAGCAACAAACCAGGGAGGAAGTGCTTATGAAGAAAAACAACAACAAAAAAAACCTCAGTAATTTCAACACAACTGAAAGGAATCCTAAATTTTTGGAAACACAGACTTATTCCCTACAGATGAGAGAAACATCTCTCAATAAGAATCGAGAGGGATCAAACACAGCGTAAGTATGAGCAGCACAATAAGAAGTCACTAAAAAGCTCAATACTCATAAATCTGAAGAGAATTCAGCCAAAGATCCATCATATGGACATGTCAGTTGCTGTAGGATTCAGCAAGAGCCGGTGACATTTCTCTCGCCATTTAAGCCCAGTCTTATAATGAACTCACACCCATGCAGTCACTCTACACCATGTACGAAATCAGAACTGTGGTACAGGTAAGGGATGAGAGAATAGTCCACATAGTCGAGCATGAAGACGATTCAGACATCCAATGGCTGGCGACAAAATGTGCAAATTTTTTAAAAAAGCTGGCATGAATCAACAAAGACATGTACATTTCAACAGTTTTACAAGAAACTCCTCCACCCTACTCCCCAGTCTCACCACACAGTTCAATTGCATGCATTCATGAAAAGACACAGACATACACGCTCATTCACGCACAGATACCCACTCTTGCATTCACAAACTTACTCATACGCAGCCGCACAACTATGAACATGCAAATATACACGACAGATCCTTCAGCCACAGGACCCTGTACAGACAGTGTACAGATGGCGCTACAGAAGCAGACCTAACAAAGACCTCAGCAAGACCAGATCGATATAAGACCAACCAGCTGTAATTCTCAACCATTCTCAAACAACCAACCTCCCAAGCAAGTGAACCCAGTGGCGACACTGAAATGCAGACGGTGCTGCCGCCTCTGCTAATGGTTCCTCTCAATGTCACCAAGGCAACTCCGTGTCTCCTGTGCAGTATGGTGCAGATTCTACTGCCTGCACTCAGTCCGGACAGCCGTCTGCGCATCAGGTCTGCTCCAGCTGCAGCTCCTCCAGGCCATATTTTCCCAGGTGGTAACAGGCCAAGTCCTTCCTCGTCACCAGCCCAACCTGACGGTGAAGCGCACAGTCCATTTAAAGACCCTTTAAATTATGAGTTCATGATCTTTATATTTACATACATGTCTTTTTGTCTGTATTCCTGATTTGAATAGTATACACAGAAGGTAAAAATAATTAATACTATCCATTCAAGAAAATAACTATCAAAAATCTGTTGCATTGAGAGCCTCATCTAATTTTTATTCAGATAAAAATTTCACAGAAAAACATTCTACACTCCACGACTTCATTGCAGAGGAGTTTTTACATTCATGACAAATAGTGACATTTTTTTACTTGTTAAACTGATCAAGCAGATCTCGCCTAAATGGCAAGAATTAACCATATATTGTGTTAATATCAGAAAAAAAGATTAAGATTATACATATTCAATATTTTTCACTTTTTGCATGAATGCATTTGTAGATTGCTTTACGATCCCAATAACGTCCTGGGTGTTATGTGACCAAGGCTATCAGGCTATCAGTGAACAGGTCAATGAGAAGTAACAGCTAAAGGCAAAAGTTGCGCGTTGTAGTGGTATTGTTCGCTAATATAGCTGAAGGTCACGGATTAGTAGTGATGGCGAGATGAAGCCTCATGGAGCATTGAAGCTTTCTCCCAAAGTGGTTCACTAATGGGCGACGCTTCTTGAGGCTTTTTCTGCTCACTACGCCATCTACTGGGCAAAAATGGTAATATAGGCAAAAATATCGCGGATTATACTATCACAGTGGCGTTGCAAAAGTGATTGAAGTGAAAACAAGAGCAACGATAGCCTGAGAGCAATACTCTTCGCTACTAAAACTACAAGACAAACGTTACACTAATCATTGTAAACAGCTACTTGATATATATACCACTGCAACTGCACTTATTTCTCAGTCATGGTCCTGGCAAGTAGATGTCATCATGGTACATTATTGATCATTTTAATTGAACATAAGTCGTTATAACATGAAATAACTTAGATTTTTTTTTTGGAAAATGCTTCATAAAACAAACAATGATAATTTTATTCAGCTGTTGATATCGTCATTGAGACAGCAAGTGTTTCTGGGTAATGTCCAACATTCCATGGACCACTCACGTGAGAAATCGCGCGCCAAATTGGGAACCACTTCATGAACCGGTCACGAGGTACGGCCGGCTGGCGAGGCTTCCGATGTGATCGCATACGTCATCAATACACGCCTGGATACGCGCTTCACAAAATAATTCCTGAATTACTCGGCACACGCCTCGAAGCAAAGGCACAGAACGTCACATCACTACAGATTAGCTGGGCAGCTGATGAAATACCCATGGTTTAGCTTTGGAGTTGGACGCCCAGCTGTGTTAGCATTGATAACCCATGCGTATGCTGGCCACAGTAACCAATTAATTCAGCATTCACCAAAGTCAAAGTGTAGGATGATAATACTTCATATCAAAATGTGCGAGTGTGAGGTAGGAAAATAAAGGTCCATCAGGTTCGTTAGTAAGGTTATGTGATGCAATGTTATGGTTTGACTGGCCATACCACCGTTAATGGGACCTGGCGGTGCGTCAGAGAGCTAAACCGAGCACCCGCTCGCACTCCCAGGGGGATATTGATACACACTGAGCCAGCTGCCACAACTTCCCAGCAGCGTACAGCATTTGTCTCGCAATTGCTTCACGGATATAAACAGCATTCGACTCGCCGCCGCAAGCAACTCATCAGCTCCATTCCTTTACTGAGAGATATGATCCAGCATCTCGGCCATAGCAAACTCAAGCTAAATTAGCTTCTTGGCCTCGTGTAAGCAGTAGCTGACTTGGAAGCTTTGAACTTGGAGCCCATGGTTCCGCAGCCAGGCTCCATTTGGCCGGCCTCAGCTCCAGCCACGGCTGCCTTTCTGCTCATTTTTGGATTAGTCGAGAGGTAAGCGAGTGAATAGCGATCAAATGAGCTTCAGAGTGGATATTCAGTAATCTATGGGTGACGTCACGGAGGCTACAGCCATGTTTTATACAGTCTATGTGGAAAACGTGGTCACATTTAGCTTATTAATTTGGTTAATGTAGCTGGCTAGTTGTGGATGATGAACTTTATGAAGAAACACATTTAGCGACCGCTAACTAGCTTGCTAGATAATGTGGGATAGGCTTAATTAGCTATTTAGCTAGCTTGCCTCTCTATATACAATAATACCATATCTGTAATTGCACTGAAAATAGAACAAATCCATTTGTGGCAGTTGTCACACTGTAAACTCTTGCTGTGTGTATCTATTGACTGTCCGGAGAGCTCTCCAATGCAGTGCGGGATCAGCCGAGAGGGACCCCGTTATCTGGTAGTGCGCTTTGGTAGTTGGAATGCAGTCACTAACTAGCTACCCAGCTAATAACTGGCAGGCGCACACTCCCTTTGGCACAGCTGGACATTTTGGGCAAAAGCGAACTAAGGGATTAGTGTATTCATTCTCTGGCTAGTTGGCTAGTTGATGAGCTTATTCTGAGACTTGCAACTACATGCCAACATGCAACGTTATATGAAATAATGTTTGAATTTCATTCACTTTAGAAAATAGACTATAGACTCCTAGCCATATAGCAAGACTTTATTTTCCCGATATTTCGATGAAAACTTCTCCAGTCACAAACGCAGCCCAAGGTTCAAGCTCCGTGAATCCAATTAGCCTATCTGGCGTAACGCCACACAGACTGCGGGGTTAGCCCATGGACCTTGGGTTAGCCCCAGGGGTTAGCGGCTAAACTAGCCGAACTGAGGTAACATCTTCACTAGTGACTAACTAGCATAGACTGTATAAAAAGATGGACGCATCACCCAGGTCTGAAAAGAAAAGCTAATGCGGAACTCTATTAAAATTGTATTCTATTTAATGGCCAGCAGATGGCGACGTCTGAGGTTGCAGAAAGAAGTTCAATGAGAAAATGACCCCACTTTCCTTCCTGATTTATCATTTCAATAATGATTTTCCACATCATTTAATGGTATCTATCCCAAGTTTCAAGTCTCCTTTGATATATCATGATGCTCATTCCTGTAAATTATGGTCCCAAATAGAATAGAATAAAGGATAAAGCCAGATATGCTTTGGGGGCGTGGCTAAACTCTGATCCTCATCAGATACGGTCAGAGTCTGAGCTTCACAAGTGACTGGAGATGGTGCTTATGAAAAAAAAAGATGATGTCATAGGTGTAAAGACACATGACTTAAAAAATCCCGCCCCCCTGTCTGGTGATCTCTGGATCTGCCACTGGCATCCCGGAAATCTCTCAGCTGGAGCTGCTGCTGCTGCAGCCAAGAATGTGGCCTCTCCACACCTGACAGGTGCACGAATAAACACATGCGAACCGGTAACTAGAATCTAACCTTTCTTCTATAACACCCGCCTGCAAACCCCAAACTACTGTACCCCACACAAGCATCTACATAAGTAGAGGGAGGTGCACTATGATCTGAGTGACAATCCCTCCTCTACTGTGATCTCGCCATTGTAATGCCGCTCTCTATATGAGACCTCAGAATTACATGGTTCTAACTAACATTTACAAAGTTTTGAGGAATTTGCTTGCAAAGTTTGGCTGCTCAGTGTACACTTAGGGAACTGGAACTTAGTAATTCTGATCTGACCCCAATTTAACAAATGAATTGAATACCCATACTTAATCATTAGATGGAACAATTTATTACCAATTATGTGCAATAGTTAACTCAATTTTGACCAAAATGTCAGTTAGAACCCAGTAATTCTAAGGTCGGGTATAGTCACTATAAAGAAAATATACCTTAAACACAGTATTTAAATTCATTACAACCAATACCCCAGTGGGCTCCCCTTAGGTACTGGATTCACCAAGTCATTGAACTAAACTGACATTTAGCAGTGAATTGATTCAATCTGTCATTTTTCTCTGGGAGTTTACCAGGCAGGCCACTCCTCTCTCAACTTATGCTTCAGAAGGACGATGAGCTAGGAGTGCAGGATCAGGCCACAGATTCTCCCCGACTGCAAAGAGCAGAGACGTTTCTGATGCAGCGACATCCAAAGCATGTAGCTCACGCTCAAGCGCACTGGTATGCGATATGCCTCGACACGCAACACACACTGCTGAGCGCAACAAGATGCAGTCATCACTTTTCAACACTTCATCACTCATGAAAAATAGCTTTGCAGAGAAGGTCTGAGTTAGTGTCGACAGACTGTAAATGGTTGGACTAAACCATTTTCCGGATTTTTCCTCCATCTTTGCTCTTGGTTGGACACACCCAAACTTCACAAATAAGTATATTATGAGATTATGCAAGCAAGAATGAGTGTTATATACATCAAACTGAAAAGGTTTTTTGCTTGGGTGGATGTGATAAATGTTGAGCAAGAACACAGCAAGGAATAATGGTCGGGCAGTTATTTACTGCATCTTCAGTTTTCTCATACACACAACTGGCTCATACACGGTCAAAGCTCTTGAAGAAAGCGTTTCATCGTCTGTTTATATTGACATAGATAACTGAGTAATAGAGTCTGTTTCCCTGTGAGGATAGAGGAGGAGCCAATGAGGGTGTGGCAAACCTTATTATTGTCGCTAACACTGGGCACCACAGGGAGGCCGTTGTGATTGGTGGACTTGTTGCTGAGGATGTCCACAATGGTCCCCACCTTCTCCATCTGGCTAAAGCATGTGACTAGAGAGCTCATTATCTCCCTGACAGGGAAAGAGATGGTGGAGGGTTAGCCTGTATTTCACTGCTTCCACATAAGACCCTGATAGGCCCTGTTTCACAAAGCCAGAATATCAATATCTGTTCTGCCTGCAGTAGTTAATGAGGGGGGGTAGAGGAATCATTCTCTATCACAGAGCATTCAGTGAAGGGAGAAAATGAGAATGGCGATGAAGGCACTACCTGGCAGTCAGGGAATGCGAGGTGGCTGGGGCCTCCTAGCGTAGGAAGGGCAAACAAACCCTGCAAAGAAATAAAGTGGCCTGAAAACTACAACCCCTACAATGCTGTGCAGTACATCATCCCCTTAGGTCAGTATAAAAGACCTAGAGTTGCGCCTCAGCAATGCTGTCAGAAACTCCCTCGGATTTACCCTGGCACATGCAGCATTAACTATTAATGCTCAGCTGACATCTCTGGCAGTGCCGGGTGGAAAAAATAAGTGCTGTCATGAATAACAAAACACTTGCCCCAGGCAAAGTACTGTCAAATACACCAGCCTATCAAAGAAAAAAGGAAGATGGTTTCTGAGCAAGACAACGAGGAAGTGCGGGCAAAGGAGAGAAAGAATGCACGTGTTTGGCCCTGTCCCATAAAGCAGTGCTGCACTAACCTTCACAGAGGTAATCTCATACAATCTTTGCAGTCATTAGTATGAGAATAATGGGAAGGACCAAGGTGACATTTCCAGCGGCCTCCACCATGATGGCCGTCAGACTCAGAGTCATGCGTCCGATTCCACCAGGTTAGCAAAAAAAGTTGTGACATAATTCTTATTGTTCTACTGCAATGAGATATATTTTCAGAGGAGCCAGCCAGCGGTGTCCTTAGTTTCACTGACAAGACGGTGGGAACTCACCTAGCTGGGCTGCGGCACCAATCAAAGCATACTTCCCAGGATCCGCCCAGATCTGTCACGAAAAAACAAGTTCCACCCTTTTATATTAATATTCCTCACGCGTCAAAATGTATACACCATCCGTTCTGCACAATACACAAGGCAAATTCCAAAAAAAGAATACAAGGTTAAAATATAACCAGCCGGAAAAAACCTGGCAGTCAAATGGAAAGCACAGGCGTGTCACAAGGAAGTTAAATTCCAAGTCACAGTTTGTTAAAAGAAGGCTCTTATTCGCCACTGAAGACTGACTGGCATCAGCAGCCCAGAAGAGAAGTGTTCTGAACTGATGTTTACATGAAAATTCTGCCAGATTTTTAAGTTACCGGAAAAAAAAAAAACATTTATACAAGCAGACCAAGTGGAGGACTTTGCTGAGGTTAAGAAGCAAATCTTTTAGGATCACAGACAATTTTCAAAACAATTGGTGGGAGTGAAATGCACTGCATGTCAGATTGATTTAACAGTTGTGAGTTGGCAATGTTTTATGCGGGTAGGACTGTGTAAGCAGTAGTCATGCATGAACAGTTCCTTTCAGGTGAACTTGTACAATTACAAAGGCTCAAAGTTGATAGCAATCACTCTTTTTTCCAAAAGTGAAGTCCATAAATATTTGGACTATAACAATGTTATTATCATTTTAGCTGTCAACCATTGAAAACTGGAGCTGAAACTAAATCACAAATATGAGTTTAAAGTGAGGACATTCTGCTTCAGGTTGAGGGTTAACACATCAGAAATTGGGTGGATAGTGTAGGAATTACAGCATATAAGAGGTCCTCCCTTTTTTAGAGACCAAAAGTATTTTGACAATTGGATGTTCAGCTGTTTCATGGCCAGGAATGTTTTACTCCCTAATAATTTTTGTGAACACATAAGAGGTCCACAGTTGATTTCAAGAGTTACATTTTCATTTGGAATCTGTTGCTCTTAACTCTCAAAATAAAATCCAAAAGCTGTCAGAGATAGTAAAGCATGTCATTATTTGGCTGAAAAATTTAAATAAACCCACCAGAGAAAAAGAGAAACCATTAGGTGCGGCCGACTGAACATTTTGGTATATTCTTGGAAAGAGAGCAAGCACTGGTGACTTCAAGAATACAAAAATGCCCTGAAAACCACAGATAACTGTGGGGGATGACAGAGGAATTCTTCTTCTGGTTCAGAAAAACCCCTTCACAACAGTCAGCCAGATTTAAAACATTCTCCGGGAGGTAGGTGTAACACTGTAAAAGTCAGCAATAAAGGGAGGACTTTACCAGAGTAAATACAGAGGGTTGATCTTAGGGTTGAAATTCCAGTCTGGTTTCAGAGCACCACGCAGCACAGAATCTGATCTCCTTAGTGATACGGTAACCTCTTGTTGGCCATCAACTCTGGGTCTTCTGCAGTCCTGGTTTTGATTTATCTTAGTGCTGCATTCAATATAATTGACCGTAGGATTCTGTTAAACCGCCTTAGCATTGGAGTAGGCATTCAGGGTGTTGGTTTAAAGTGGTTTGCTGCCTACTTTGAAGACAGACACTTTTCTGTCAAATTTGGTAGTACCCCCTTGCCGTGGGCTCCCTTCTCATGTGGTGTTCCCCATGGCTCTGTATTAGCCCCCCTGTTATTTTCGCAGTACAAGCTCCCTCTTGGCTCTGTTTTTCAAAAGTACAGAATCTCCTTTCATTGCTTTCCTGATGACATGCAGCTTTACCTAGCAGTCAAACCCAATAGCAGTGGTTCATTGATGTCACTTTTTTTATTAAATTGATAACATTGAGTATTGGTTGGCCAATAACTTCCGTCAAGTTAACAAAGACAAGAGTGATGTTATCATTTTTAGACCTCCTGCCTCTGTATCTAGGGCTGGTAATCAGTTAGGCCCTCTGTCGGCCAACTTGAATGACCACGTAAAAAATCTTGCCATAATTTTTAAGTTCTCACAGAAATTCGACAAGCAAATTAGCGCTGTCGTGAAAGGTAGCTTCTTTCAGCTTTGTACGGTTGCCCAAGGACTTGGAGGCGGTAATCCATGTCCTGATTACATCTTGATTGAATAACTGCAATGCCCTTTATATAGGCGAGGCACAAACCTCCCTGTCTTGGATCCAGGTTGGGCAGAATGCAGCAGCATGGATTTTAACTGGTGTAAAGAGAAAAGATGACATAACTCCAGTTGTGACTTCACTCCTCTGGCTGCCAGTTAGATTCAGAATTGATTTTAAAGTTTCACCTTTTGCTAATAAGGCACTTTCCAGTCTTGGACCTGCGTATATTTGAGACCTCCTCAAACCATATTCCGCCCCATGGTCCCTCAGATCATCTAATCAGTCCCGGGATCACAGCTGAAGCTCAAGGGTGATCGGGTCTTTTCTGTCGCCACTCCTTGGCTTTGGAATAGTCTCCCTCTCCACATTCAGTCTTCCTCCACTACTGTCACTTAATTCTCATTTAAAATCCCATTTTTAAGCATTAGCATTTCAGGCTGCTTGCATTTATTTCATTAATTTATTTATTTGTTGGAGCTATTCGTTGTCAGCCACTTTTATTTGTCTTATTTCTTATTGTATTGTATTGTTTAGCACTTTGGATCTACTTCTGTCCTGTTTAAATGTGCTGTAGAAATGAAGTTGACTTGATCATAAATATAAACTACTAGTAAGGTTATAAATAAGGTATAAATTTAAACTAGTAAGTTCTGGAACAACATCCAGAAGACAAACTAGACAGAGATCAACTTATACCAGAAATATAGGAAAAGATGTATAAGGAGAAGGGAAGGAACAGCTTATGAGAAGAGACATACCACCTCATCTGTGAAGAGTGGTTTTGTATGGGCATGTATGGCTGCTAATTGAGCTAGTTCCACTGTATCAACTGATGAGACTTCTGATAAAAGCTAGGGGATGACTTCTGAATATAGGGCTACATAATATGCTTAGATTCAGCCAAATGTGTCAAAACTAATGGAAAACACTTTAAAGTGTGGATGGATGGTGACTAGGGAGCATACTGCAAAAACAACCCAAGATTTTTAAAGACACAGAAGAGGAATGTTCTACCATGGGCAAGTCAATCCAATGACCCGAATCCAACTGAGCATTTATTTCACTTGCTCAGTACAAAACACCCCAACAACAAGGCAGGAACTGAAGACAGCTGTGGTGAAGGCTGGGCGGAGCATCACCAGGGAAAGAATCCCCATGTCTGTAGATGCCTATGGGTTGCAGGCATCAAACAGTTAATTGGCTACACAGGGTTTGCCACCGAGTATTAAAAATAACAATTAAATTATTATGACAGTTTGTCAAATTACTTTTCAGCCCCTAAAACTAAAGGGACTGTGAATAAAATGGGTGTAATTCGTACATGGTTCAGAGAATATCATTAAAAAAAACTTTTAAAATGAAGGAGAAAGTCTGCATTGCAAACACATCTTGATTGTTTCTTTTGAAATCCATCACGGCAACGTACAAAACTAAAATAATAAAAATTGTGTCTGTGTCCAAATATTTTTGGACCCAGCTGTATTTTCTTCAAAAAGATATTATTTGGGGGAAATTAAAATCAGCAGTTTAAAGCGTACAGAGGAAAGTTAAAAAAACAGGTGTTTTAGCCTGGAGTTTCCCATGCGGCAATATAAATAAAAAGAAGCTATCTGAAAGCTATCAATCCTGAAATTACCCACCTGACCTCCCAAACCCACCCGGACTCGCCGATGCCCACGTTGCAGCAAACTGCCTGAATTTCCTGCCACTGACAGAGCTGCTGGAGGTGATGGCAGCCAGGAAGATGCCGAAGAGTCGACCCCGGGTTGCCCTGATGAGGAGGGAAAGGATGAAGACTGCAGCAGACACCGTCAGGCTATACGTCCAGCAGGCCAGGAGGAAGTAGCTGAGTGTGAACACTCCTTGGGTCAGGGGATCATACGTCCCTGTGGGGAGAGAGCAAAGGTGAAGTGCTGTGATAAGGCAAGGGAAGGCTCCTGAGAAAAGTGATTGATGGAACACAGGTTTGCCAACCATTCAGAGGATCAAAGGACCTCACTCTGAACATTACAAGTGAGGAGGACTGACCAGGAGAATCATGCACTAGCTGGAGGAGGTGTTACAAGGACTTGTACGGGGCAGCCTTCCCTCTGGAGATGATCAACTGAAGAGTTTGTTTCCAAAACGCAATATATCCATTTTATTCATTTTGAGTAAATCTGTTTTTTCAATGTTGACGTCTATAGCATTTTGTCAAAAAACACAAACTTTGACCGTGAAAAAATATACCTTATAGTATGAATTTCTAAAAACGGATTTTTGCATCATATGTAAGAGGCACAGGGCTATCGTTCTATGATATTATCTCAATTTTTGTAATTTTGGCACTTATTGCGTTTTGGAAACAAACTCTTCAAATCTGTCACAGTGCAGCACTGAAGCCAAAATGTTTCAGAATATGTACTGACAAAAGAACACATTAAATCCCATTTCCCGACTCTCCATGCTAAACTGAGTTAAAGTGGTATCCAGCCTGAACCAAATCTGAAAGCCTATATGCACTGTCAATTCAAACATCCCAAAAGCAGCCATTTACCACTCTAGGTTGCTCAGTACGCGCAGATCACGGTCTAAAGATGATAGTTTACTTAACTACACAAAGTTTGGAATAAATCACATTGAGAGCAGAGTTATTTTCTGTTGTACAAGCAAAAATGGTTTTTTCAGCATTCCCTAGATGGTTAAAAATTCAGGACCACATACCAAACAATCAGTAAAAACAGAATGGAAAAACAGACTGCACTGGACGGCTGCTGAGCAAATTTACTGCCGCTGTGGGGAGAGAAAAACCAAAGCCTTAATTCAGGGCCAATATGAAAAAGATACAAGCAACAAGTCTAGGAAAATATGGAATAATTAAATCTCTTGAAATGATGTGCAAGTTGATCAGGTAAGCAAGCCCGGTTGACTAAAAAACAACACGGAAAGTGAAAAAACAAAGTGATGGCAGTCACAGCTGAACTAGCTTTTGTTAAACGCACCATTTCACGCACCATGGCTCTGCTGCTTCTGAAGTTGTGGCTACTGCTATAGCAGCATGTTGGTGATGTGATGCTCTAATTGTTTTACGACTTGTACTTCTTTTGGTCAATGAGTGGACTGGCGACCGAGAATTTAATTGTTTGAAAATGTGTGGTTTCATCATATAACTGTTGTGATTTTGCTCTGTTTGTCTGCCTGTCTAGTGCATTTTTAGTTCCTGCCATGTTCCTGCCATAGCCATGCCCATAGTTCTTCCATGTGTCCTTAATGTGTCTTTCTATTTTCTAGCTCCGGTCCGGTCTGCCATTTGGGATTCACCTCTCCAGTCCGCGCTCCATGCCATGTTTTGTTCCTGCATGCTGCACCTTTCATTGCTTTGGTTTGGCTGGTGGTGTTTCCACTTCCTTCACAGCTGTTCTGAATGCGGGGCTGTTCTAAGCTTGATTGCCTCTTGATTATTTTTACTCATTGCTAACATTAACCCTTTCGCAGGCACAGCGACATTTTTGTCGTTTTAACCAACGTGTTTTATAAAGTCTTCTCTCATTGGCCGATTGCGGGAATTCCCTTGTTAGTTACACTCATTACCATTGGCTGTCTCTCAGGTCACCCAGCACTGTATTTTTAGCCGTGAACGAGGCATGGGATTTCCTAAAAACGCTAAATACGAGACTACTTCCGGGTCAAATTGTGGGACATGTGAACATGGCATCGACGAGTACAAACAGCCGGCATTCTAGCCGTGTTTCTAAACGTAAATACAACGTGGATGAAGTTTTTGCTTTATTGAATGACTCTGACGATGAGTTTGAATATCCAGAGAGCGGGAGTGACTTGGATCCAAACGATTTTAGCGATTCTGGAGAGGATTAAAACATAAAAACATCAGTTATGGGAAACTTATTATGAGATTTGGTGTTATTTTATTGTTATTTTGAATAACAATCATATTTTGGTAAAAACCCAAAATTAATCCGTCCGTGGGGGTATGCATCTGGGCCAAAATTTGCCTGCGAAAGGGTTAACTAACTCACACGGGAGGTGTTTCTTTAGACAGGCACACACTAATCCTTACTAATTTAGATAGAGTATCGATTGGCATGATTTCCCACATTTGCTATTTTCTCGATCTCGTTTGCTTTTCAGTTAACAATCTCACCCTTCCTTCTCTGCTGCATCTTACATTGGTACTTAAGCTGAACACGCCCATTCTCTTCATGGGCTCGTTAAGTCTTACCGCTTGTCCCATGTTTCATGGTTCTGTGCCTTGCCCCTCTCGTTTTGCCCACGTGTTCCTTCTTTCCCTTATCCCGCCCCAAGCCCATATATTCTGAGGTGGAGCTCCAATCTGGCAGACGGATCCTTGTTTCGCCCATGTGTTGTTCAGTGCTTATCAGCTTCTCGTTCTTTGCCATAGTCTCTATGTCTAGTCCTCGCCATTTTATTATTAGCTTTGTTATTCCCTCCATTTTTATCAGCTCTTTGAGTTTAGTTTTTCGTTGGCCTTTGTGCCCCCTTATGTTCCCCGATTTAATTTCTGTTCAAATTCTCAGCTCCTTGAGTGAAGCTTTTTGTTGGCCCTTGTGCCGTGTTTTATTTGTTATTTAATAAAACACCTTTATTTTGGATTTACGCCTTGCGTCTGGTGTTTCCCATCGCCGCGCCTAACAATAACTATAAAAAGCAAACTTAATTGCAAAGCCTGCTAGCCTCTGGTAACTTCTGCAAGTATCAAAATATAATCTGGTGCACATAAAAGCTATCCATGTCCAATAAAAACCGACATTAAACCTTAAGTACCAAGACAAACAAAAAAAGCAAAGTGAACTGTCTCTTTTAAATACCACATAGCCCCCTCATTAGAACACTCCAATTTAGGAAAACAGCTTTGCAGCCATTCAAATCAGCCACACACACAAAGAAGAACACTTTATGGCAGAGCAGACTTCCTCCAAGATGCAATGACCCACTCAAGACAATATAGAAAGCTGCAGTACCTCCATATTCATTTCACTCAGGGTTTTCATTCACGGACATTAAGTTATATAGGGGAAATGCTATCGGGATAATGTGAGATTTATGGTATTGCATCAAACGTTCCTTGGGGAGCAGTAGGTTCTCAGGAGTGCAGGTCAGGAGTACAGAGTGATTGTGCACGAATAAGAGCATTTGTACGTGCGTGTGTGGGTGTGTGCGTGCACACGTGTGTTTGTGTGTGCGTGCGAGAGCATTTGTGTGTGTGTGTGTGCGTATGAGACAGGCACTAGAGCAGAATAGCCCTCTGCAATGCTTGTTTAACTCGAGATTTCAGGGTGCATTGGGTGTCAGGGGTTCTGGGAAAGCCATCACTCTGAGTTGCATGTAAGATGAGGCAGATGCGGAGGCCGGCTGAGTGCTTCAGCAGCTGCTGCGTATCCGGCCCTTAACCTCGCTAACGCCAACACCCTCTCTCTATCCAAGCCCCTCTAATTTATCCCTCCTCTCAGGTCTGGGCTGCATCTGAAACCGAGAAAAGGCCTTCCAGCATAGTGGGAGAGCCGCACTGGATAACCTTTGATCAGTTCCCAAATATCTTCCCCTGTAATACCCCCCCATCCCCACTCCGGGGAGTAGCAGAGAGGAAATGCCCTTCTCTTGACATCCGCCATTTTCATTTTCCATGCTGGCCATTACCCAGTGCTGGAGGAAAAGGCTACATTAATTTGGAAAGCATAAGTGCGTGGGGTGGTGTGCTGTGGCGCCAGTTACCCGGTGGGTTGTGAAACAGGCTTCATATGCTCCTCTCAGGCGAACTGAAGAATGCTGTCGCCATGGAATTATACTCTCCGTCATCACGAAAGAGCTACGAAACATCAGAGAGTGGAGTAGATTTAGTCACTGACATGGCTCGATGTAAATTCTCAGGATTCAGCAGGAACATTTTTAATTGTCACCAACGACTCATCAAGCACCCACATCGAGCCAATTGTAATTCATTTTTTATTAGTTCTTAATTTACTGACACAGACTGCAGAATAAAACAGCTCTCTTTGGCTTTCAGGTTTATTGGGTGTAAATTAGTCACAATGTCAGTTAGCAAGTTTCAAGCAGCAACTAGTCAGCAGTTGGCGCATGAAAATGTATTCAGCCTCAACAAGGGGATGTAGGGTTTCAGGTGGCCTGCTTTACCGCCACCATGAAATGGAAGTTCTACCAGGACAAATTTCTGTGATTGGATGTACATCCAAGTAAAATAGGGGTTTTGGCCTGATTTTCTATTGGAGACAATTTGATTAACGCGGAATGTGGATGCACACTCTGCATTGCGTAGGATTTGAAAATTCATAAAAGGACGTTAATTTCAGAGTAATGAAAGATTGATGGACGGATAACTAATAATAATTGACGGATAGTTCATCATGGTCAGACCAAACTGGAAACAGTCTATGGAGTGAAAATGCAGTCTCGCAATTAAGTTTTTTTTTTTTTTTTTTACAAATACATGCATTCCCAATGTTTATATTCAGTTATTTGGAATCGACTATACTGAGGGAAAAGTGAGTTTTGTTTGCAGCTCATCAGTAACAGAAGCTCATTAGAGGCTCTGGCCTGCAAGGGTATTTCTCACTCTGGTCTGGGCCCAGGGGTTTGCGGTCACTGGAGAAGTAGATCATGGTGAATGAGACCGCAGCTGTCACTTCCGCCACCAGCATGGCTTCCATCACCTGAAGGCAGGGCCAATGGATGTACCTGATACAGAGCATCAGCCAATTAAAGGACATCTTATTCACACGTTACTTTCCTTACACCACAACACCAAACCTGCTGTGTAACACGTGATTTCAGTAATTGCAGAGTTGCATATGTCATGAAATAGAAGGACAAATTTAGGAGGATCTATGAAACTAAACACATTATTTGCATCAGCATATTTGTAACTGAGCGACTGTGGTAACTAATTGAAGAACATTCCATCGGCAAATAGGGAGATCAGGTGTCCCGCTTTGCATTGCACCACAGCATTTTCGTCTCTTTTCCAGCATCCTGCAAACTGAGACTGTCCCGCATTTTTATCGCCTGGACACACTGTTCTAAAATTGTGCGCTTTTTCAGTAGCTGATCGTTTAATACCAGTCTGGATCTTAGGCGTTGTGCGCCAAAAATACGGTTATTTTAATGACATTTTCTATTGGAGCTTGTGCAGTACAAATACAACTGAAACACGATATTCGATTGGTGCTTTAAAGTGATACAAAAGCTGATAAGTAATATATTAAATTCTGAACATACTCATTAACGGATTTAATGCAGCTGACAAGTTGGCTACTGCTGCTTAACGGCTACATCAGATTTTATAGGGGCACTTACACGGCTAAGGATGGGTAGTGGTTATGATAGATTTTAAAGCTATGTACGATCTTGGTATTTACAAGTGAATTTGATCTCTTGCAATATAACTGAGAAAATAATTCCTGAGAATACCCGTGATTTTTAACATTTTTGTTCAAAGCAGAGATTACACGAGGGCAACATTACGTTTCTTTCCAGTATCAATGGCCACACAGCTGCAGCTAACGTTAAGTAAAGAAACCTAGCTGAAGGATTAGAAATTATGCCTTGCCGTACTTGATCGTTTGGTCTAATGAGACTGTGCTTATTAGACAGCTACTCTTATGTCTAGTCCACTTAGTTTAGCTTAGCTAGTTAGATATCAAGTTTTGCAACAAGTACCAATTTACATTAATAGCCAAAATTCTTTGGCCAACGCTAGTTAACGTAAAAACTTTGTAGCTGATGAACGAGCTAATCAGCCTTGTCAATACGTAACTGACCCAGCTACACAGCTAATTCATGACTACTTGGCTAATTTAACATTAAATAAATAAAAATATATTTTGTTTCAAAATAATACTGTTTTATGGATTTGTAGCACCACAAATAGCTAACTGAGCAGGCGAACTAGCTTGCTAGCCTTGTGT
Organism: Gymnothorax javanicus; assembly: GCA_029692085.1. NCBI lineage: Eukaryota > Metazoa > Chordata > Actinopteri > Anguilliformes > Muraenidae > Gymnothorax > Gymnothorax javanicus. The sequence continues at coordinate 22,938,987 of CM056206.1, read as the reverse complement.
GCGAGCTAGATTGTTGGAGTCTTTAGTCAACGTTAGCTGGAAAACTTTATATTTGGTGCATTTTAATGCCAGCTAGCAAGCAAAATGCTCGCGGTTCAACTTTAGCTAAGTTATGGCTATTCTCTTATTTTCTATTGACTTACATGCACCAAATATAACTGTTAGCTAGCTCAGCTAGTGAAGCAGCTAGCTAAGCAAGCAAACTAACGTTAGCAGGCTAGCTAGCTATAAAGCCTTTTTGCTGACTTAGCTAGTTATATTTGGTTCATGTATATGCTAACTAGCTAAATAAATGGCAAAGTTGTTGTAATTATTCAGTGTTATCCATTGATAACATACCTGTCAACTCTCACGCATTCAGCGTGAGATTTAGTGGCATATTCACGTTCCCGTGCCGTAGTCAGCAATTATTCAATCAACGCAATGCATGTGTTTCACGATCGTTCAAATTGTTTAAGCATGCCTCCTTTTGACAATTTAAAATGCTGCAGACTGTTATTCTGTGACCAGTTAACAATTTCTCGGTTGATTAAGAAGTAAGCTTGTTGCGACACATGCTGCACAAACCAATTAGCTACAATTTTTATTTTGGTCAAATTGCTTCCCCCACAAAAAAAAATACTTTTCAAAATTATTTATTGATTTATTTTATTTATTTACCTTGCTATACAGACCTGAGGTAAACTTCCCATATACTATATTGCCACAACCTTTGCATAAATCCCTTTCGTGTCTTCTCCCATCCAGCCTGCTTGCGTGTCTTCCAGATAAATTGTCTCCTTTGATTGGTTAACATCTCATGTGCCTCCCCCGTCAGCTGTTATGCATTTGGGTCCCCCATTCTCGTACCTGTATGTGTGGCATATATATATACCTCTCAGTTTGAGAGTGCAAGTTTCTGGATTGTCACTTGCTTTATGCCCTCTTGCAACCAGTCAGTATCCTCCGAGATAAAGTTTATCGTCTTCTGAAATTGTAATAATTAATCATTTTCGGGAATTGTAGTAGTTTATTGTCTTCAGAAATGATTTGTAACCTTGAATGATAGTTTAATACGGATCTGCTCTTCTTAGCCTTACTAATTGGAGCAAGCTCCTGAGCCCTCCTCTCAGTCTCCAGGATTGGGACCACAATCCTATTAATCAATCCTCAGTTTGCTCCTCTGCCGAGTGTATTTGGAACACCTCCCAAGCCTTCTGTAGTCATCAGGATTGAGACTGCGTTCCTGCTAAACTCCCTGCTCCAGCCATCTGACAGTTCTGCTCTAGCCAGTGTATACTCCATCTGACTGCTGTCCCGGGACGCCACTGGTCAGGCGTGGACACGCCCCCACACTGAAGCTTGTACCATCTGTATTGAACTGCGCCATTCTACTTTCGGCTCCTTCCCTCTGTCATTACTGTATTACTGTCAGTATACCCTTCAATTAGATTGTACTCAGGCTCCGCATTTGGCTCCTGGTTTGGATCATAATGCTGCACTCCATTATAAGCAAATGTAACATAAAGACCTGCACCAAAACCGCAATCAATTCATGTCAATTTACCACATTGGCACACAAATTATTCTTATCGCACCTGTGGGAACATGGCTAAAGCATGCGCTGCTCATAATAGGTTGATTAAAAATAAAACTAACCAAAAGCTCATAACTTCAAGTTGTATTATAGCCAGACATTGTATTTCTATAACTTCAGAAGAAGAATTTATGGTTATAAAGGGCACAGAAAACAAAAAATGATTGGAAACCTTTTGCCCATATACAGAATATTTTTTGGTTTGATTAGTGATTTTATTACAATAGAATAATGATTTTTCCTAATTGATTGTTACATAATTAATAACACCAAATGTGACAGACATTGATTGTGAAGTTTTTATTTTAAATTTACACATAAATACCCATTTGAAAATCTGCATCCTCCACAATAGCATTTCCCATTTTAACTGCTTTTGACGATATGGAAAAGAAGAATGCTATACAGCAAACTATGAATGTTTTCTTATCAATATTAAAAGTCCTTCTTTTCAATATGACTTTCATGCTTTATAAGTGAGTGGGTATTGTTAAGTAGCAGCATTTTATCGCTTTAAGAATATTTCATAAAGAACTGAATATTTTCTGATAGACAAACGGCATACTTAAAGTTGCATCAGTATTCATGGTAAAAGTAAGTCTGATATAAAAACATGTTCAGGACTCTTCTTCACAAACATTTATAGTAGAATAAAAAAGGCTCCTCAACCGCAGGCACTGAATCAATTGGATGTTTTCCAACAAAAATAAAAAATACACACACACACACACACACACACAAATTTCTCTAAAAACAGAGTGCTGTGACATTAGCGTGTCCAAACTTTTGACTGGTACTGTATACAGCATGAAAATAAGTATTGACTGTGTCAGCATTTTTCTCAGTAAATATATTCCTAATGGGGCTTTTGACTTGAAATTTTCTCCAGATGTCGGTAACAACCCAAGTAATCCACACATACAAAGAAATCAAAACAAATAAATCCATAAATTTATGGACTAATTTGTTTTGATTTCTTTGTTTGTGTGGAATAATTGGGTTGTTACTGACATCTGGTGAAAATTTCATGTCAAAAGCCCCATTAGAAATACATCGTATATTTACTGAGAAAAATGTTGACGCGTTCAATACTTATTTTCCCCACTGTATATAATGTATGATAACAATCAAATAAAACTTTTTAAAAATCAATTATAAAAGGTCTTCGCTTGGATTCAGTCCTGCCGTCCAAAGGTTAACCGCAGTGACTACATTTCTGGTCGAAATTGTGTTTTTATAAAAAATGAACTTCTTGATGTGTGCTTTATCTTGTGACACAATTTCAGTGTTCAGTTTTTCTTTGTTTCAATGAATATGATGCATGAAGATTGCAGTAACTACAAAATCCAACTCAAAACCAACACAGACCGCAGTAACTGCTTCAGGATTCAGCTGGCCAATTTCGCGCTCAACCCATTTCGTGTGTCTGTTTTGTAACTCAACCCACCAAGCCTCACACAAATCAGTTTGAGATGTCACTATCCTGGGCTTTGAAGTAACAATGCCACTTACCATCGAGAAACTTTCAATTACATCATAAAGTACCTAACAGCCTTTCTATATAGGCTTCGCTGATTGGCAGATGTATAACTTCTCATTATTCTATCACTGAAAGCATTTATGCAGCAACACCGTTGGTTCATGTTTGCAACAAAACTAGATTGTACAAGTGCTGAAGTTTTTACAGAGTAACATCGAGCTGTTTATAAAACCTTGCATAATTTATTCCTGCAAAATGATACAGGGCAGTTAGAAATGAGAACAAAAAAAGTTGCCTTCTGGCGGGCCTCGTGGTTGAATTTTCCATCGAGCAGCAAAGACGCAGTTCAGTCTTGTCAGTCAACTGGTGAAATAAAATCAAATTTATGACACTTCCGTCACAATTTAGAATTTAATTTGTTTTTAGACAACAGCAGGATGACTGTGCCAGCGCATCTTAATAGGCTATTAAAATGTTAAAATATGGTCAGTAAGACCAATACGCTGTCAAACAACACTCTAGAAAATGATAGCCCCATTAAGTTATTGTATGTGAACTTATTTCTTCTCTTTAACTCCACTTTTCATTACAAGTTTTAGATATTAACTCAAGATCATGAATTTTCAAACTTTAAGCTGAGAATTGAGCCCCTAAGAACCATACCATGCCATCCCACACTTTTGGCGAAATTGAGTTGAGGCAGTCAGCATGTGCAGAAAACTGAGATCTACATTTCCTAAATGGGCCAACTCAATCAGCCCACATGGATTGTTAATACAAGGACCTGTCTTCTCTGCCACTATATATATATACATTGCACTGCCTAAGCCATAGTGGGCCATCCCACAATTTTCCCATAATTCATTGTAAACATGGCGGCGAGGTATCTCACTGATGAGGAATTGCTCGCTATGATTGATGATGATGGTGAAATGGAAGATAATGGAGACCCAGAGTTTGTCCAAAATGAATCAGAAGATGATGGTTCCTCTTCAGAAAGAGGTAGGTTTCACTGTAAATGATGATTATGCCTCTAAAGCCTGCATAAGAAGTGCATGTACATAATAGTACATATCTTGAGTTTGTCACATATGCAGTGTTTTCTGTTGCCAGTTACTCTAGATGACACAGGAGGCTGGCAACTTTAAGTCCCATTTTCTCAAAAGTACCCCAGCATAGGTTGGCCTGGTATGGTTCTAGGGCTCAATAATCAATTGTCTTGACTAATTGTGAGTTGAAACAAAGCTTATCTTTAAGTTGAGGTAACTCACACTCAGCTGAGTTCACTCACCTTTTTAAGGAATTGGGTGATATTTCATGAAGTTTAAACAGCTTGAAATGTATTACTGTGAATCTGACATGAAATGGAACTGAGCATGTTTCCTTTACAAAGAAATTATTCTGCTCTCAACTAAACTACTGTATCCTAAACTTAGTTGTCGCTGAAATACATAATACCTGTGTATCATCTGATATGAAATGTTACCATATTTTTTAAAAGAAATAAACTGGATTTAAAGTAAAATCAAAAGTCAAAATAAAATTTTGCCGTAATTAAAGTAGATACATGTAATGTAAGAAGATTTTATCGTGATTGAGTGTTGCACTGTATTTATCCATTTTGTAGAATAGCTTAGTGAGGACAAAATGATAATGGAAATTATAATGTGACGTCATCAATTTAAAAAGTGGCGACAGTGATGATGACAATGTAAATGAGGTTGAGGATTCTGCAAAGTTTATACAAACAGCATTATAGTTACCGTTACTGCAGTTTGCTTTTGAGTTGCTATAAGAACCATTTAAGGCGATGCAAAGGCAGAGTGCAGTAACTGCATTTTTGGGGTCAAAGGTCATATGAGCTGTCATGGTTTTTGGGCACAAAAATTTCTTCGTGAATAGGTATAAAATTAGTGCAATATCAGTTATCTACTGGTAACCCACTTGCCTGGCCAATGAACAAACTTCAAAGCCATTTTCTCAGTTTCACTCATTTTGTAGTTACTCCACTTAGCCATGGTAGGGCAGTGTTGCTTTCATATATCTGCTATTATGTGACTCTTAAGCATGTTATGAGAGAGATTGGAAAAAATGAATTGGCAAAGACTGTATCTTGGAAAAATTCTCCCAGTTTTTACAGGCAGAATGTGGGAGAGGTATGACCACATACACGCGCAAAATGCAAGAACTTGTACACGTGTGCTCACACACAAATTCACACAAAGCTTCTGCTACGATCACCTAACAAGGTGTTCTACGCATTGTTCAGATTCTTTTAGAGTCTGATGCAGCTCTCCAAGCAGTTGCAGCGTACGAGCCGCACGTCCCCGTTTGGCTGATTAATGTCATCCAAGGTGAGGATGGCTCCTCTGGGCAGGCTTCGCCCTGTGGCTATATCTGAGACCTCCCCAGGGCTCAGCGCCCTATCCCATGCAGCGAATCCGGCAAGCGAGCCCACGAAAGCCTCCGCTTCATCGAACCCTCCGCCCATCGAGTCTTGCTCCTGCCCGAGCACGACCACGCCCCCTGATGGGATCTCGTAGCCCTTCCTGAACCTGGAGCCCGTGGAAGTCAGCCGTCGGTCTGTGTAGTGCCAAAACCGGCCCTCAATGGACGACCACACCACGCACAGGTTGTGCCAGTCCCCATCCAGCATGCCCCCGACGGGGAGCTCGCGGTACACAGGGTCTCCGATCACAAAATCCAGAGTGCCCTGGCGGGTGGAGTTGCGACCGTAGAGGACCAGCTTATTGTCATTGTCCTCAGTAGCGTAGGAGAGGAGCGTGCCAATGTACCTCGCCCCCTGTTCTATCTTCAGCCAGGTGCAGACCGACAGCTCGTGAACACCCCTGGCAAACCCCCTCCTGAACGTGACATAGTTCTCAGTGGAGGCGGACGGGAAGATCAGAGCTGATTTTATGTTGCAGACTGTGTCAAGACAACAAAACAACAAAGAAACAATGAAAAAAGGCCCGTGAACTGTCAGTGATACAAAAGACATCCAGAATGCCTCTGAAGATTTGTGAAATGAAATGCCATTGAATTTTATTGAAAACGAATAGTATCAGATAGACCAGGATCATGTGCATTTTTGAACTTTCTGAAAATGAAATTCTCCTTTTGATACCCACTCCAAACAAACTGGAATATTTTAATTGCTTTTTATTCTGTGGTTAATTAGTCACTCAGAAAAGAATAATGCAGTTGAAACCTCTTAAGGTTTGGAGCATTACTCATAAATAATTCCTATAATTCCTTCTTGTAGGAATGCAACACATTCACTGTAGTGTCGCATTTCAAGCCAAATAAAGACTAAGGTTCTGACCATGAAATTCTACCCCCAAAAGCCAATCGTGGAGGCTAATTTTGGCTTGAATCACTGTTACTTTGTGGTCAACAGCCGCATCATTAAAAGCCATGAAAGCCCTGAGACTACTGAACAATGAATGCAGTTAACCTGCGACAACCTGGGTGGAACAGATTTTTGACTGCAGATGGTGATTTTATTAAAGCCATGGCACAGATGAGTAAGCTGAGACATTCTTTAACTTCCGGTGGTGCCAAAAAAAAAAAAAAAACTGAAGCTGTCCTCTGTCCAATACAATGAGTCAGTGAAACGAATGTTAGTTTGGGCTTTAGGTACCAATGGTCTGAATAAATGTATTACATTCCATTTATATTCCAAATAAGTGCAAATGTAGCAGGTGGGCAATGCTAAAATGAATCTTTCCCTGCCAGGGTGCTGATGTTTTCTTTTTACAATGAAACTCATGAGTTATAGATTCTCTTAGTCAACATAAACAAGGAAACCGTCAAGTTTTTTATGCCAGAAAAGGAAAATGTTCAGTTGCTTAAGCCAAACAAGAACTTTGCAAACAAAAAAAAAAAAAAATAGAGTAATTATTTGCAATAGCTCATTGGATCTCTTCCATATTAATATGTTTCTCAGGTGCGACCACATTCACCCAGTGTACCGGCGAGACCATATTTTATCCCTTCACAAGTTACAGCTATTGATTGTTTTTGGTCGGTGAATGAAGACGGCATGTTGCATGGAATTTCAATCATGCGAGCTTTAACCATTTCAGCAATCTTGCCATCTGCTTTTACGTTCAATAAATGTAGCTATTGGTGGAATTTTTTAGTCTTGTCTTTGGTCTTATATAACTGCTCTGTTTTGGTGATCTTCTACAGTCCCAGAGGTCTTCGATCATCTCTACTGTTAGAAAAAGAGAGCATGAGTAGGTGTTTGTCAAATGAATATTGGTTTCTCAACTGCTATCCAGCAATTCAATATATTTACTTGACTGATAAATAGATTTGTTATAACTTCAGTAATCATCCCCCAATGACTAAAATGTATGTAAGAAAACAAAAAAAATCTTTAAAAAAAACAGTTTTTGTCAGTAAAAATGACATGGCTCCCACTCAAAGATGGATGTCCCTAATTTTGACATTCACATCACACCATTTTGTGAAATTTTCACTTGAATTTGAATTCAGTGCCAAAACATTTGAGCAAAATGTGTATGCAACATTTACAATGAATTACCGAAACCGTGGCTTGACAAATCCATCTGTGAGGACAAATCATTTGTGTTTATTTTGTACAGATTGAAGAAAGGGTGTGGGGATTTTTACTTCATTTTTCAGGACTCAATCATTTGGTTGGTATATTTGAAAATCTGTCTTTTTTTGTTGCCAATAATAGATAACTTATATGTTGGTTAAGCGATGTAGGACAAAATAATATGCCTGAAAACATGCATTCAAAATGTAGTTTAAGCTTGTGTATCAGAAGGTAAGTTATAGGTTTAATGGGTTGAATACTTGTGCCTGCATTCTTGGGGTAATGCTGATGTTGAGGGATCTTGTGTCGCATAGGAAGCTGTAGTAAATCCAGCACATCTCTCAACTCCTCCTGCTGGTGAGGCATTTCCCATAGTTCCACTGGTTTCTCTTGAGCATGGGGCTCGGGCTGCTCCCAAATATCTAATGGTTCCTCTTGTGGGTGGGGCAGTGACTGCTCCCAGATTTCCATTGATTCCTCTTGTGGACGGGACTGTGATTCCATTGAAATCTCCAGTGGCTCCCCTGGTGGGTGGGTTCGTGAGTGCTCCAAAAGTGATATTGGTTTTTCTTGCCGATGGGTCTGTACCTGCTCCCAAATTTCTTTTTGCTCCTCCTGGGGGTAGGGATCAAACATCTTCCTGATTTCCTCTGGTTCCTCTTCTGGATGGGGCTGCAAATTCTCCCAAATTTTCTCTGGTTCCTTTTGGGTGTGGGGCTGTGATTGTTCCCAAATTTTCACTGGTTGTTCTTGTCGGCGCGTTTGGCCTGAGTCTGGTAACTCAGTTGGTTCATTTTGGTGATGGGGCTCTGCCTGATCCCACAGCTCTATTGGTTCCTCTTCGAGGTGGGCATGAGGATGGAGTTCAGTCTTTGGTTGAGGTGCTCCAGGGTGCAACCTCCAGTCCTCCTTCACTTTCTTCCCCCTAGAATGCTTCAGCTGGAGCTTGGCTTTGATCTTGGGGCTCATGTACCCCTGTTCTGTCATCATGGCCCTGGGGCCCAGGTCTTGGGGGGTCAAATTACGATCCCCAGAGAGGTTGGCGCGTATCTGCTCCAGTGAACTCCTCACTTGCTCTTCTAGTTGCACCATCCTGGACTCCTGCTTCCCTATGGAGTCCCCAAGCTCCCGAAGTCCCCCTCGAACCTCGTATCGGTCGGCCGAGATGGCATCGAGACGGGCTCTGTGCTCCTGTAGCTCCTGCGTGATGTTGGAGATCCTCCCTTCCAAGACCTGGGGACTCTCCCCTGGAGGGAGCACTTTTTTGGAGGTCTCCTCCAAGCTCCGTTCCAGATCGCTCATCCTCAGGTCCAGCCTCTCCGTCTTCTTCTGCAGCTTCTTGGTCCACTGCTTCAGGCTGCTCAGATCAGTGGCGGCTGAGGCCTGGAAGGCCATCAGAGAGTCGGAGAGATTCTGCTGTTGCTCAGCCAGCTGCTGGAAGCGGGCGTCGATGTTGTATGAGATGTTGTAGTTCTCGGCTATGCCCTGGAGCTGAGTGAGGGTCACCTCCTGGAACCTCCTGAACTGTGGAGCAGACGCGGAATGAAAAACACAAGCACATCCACGCCTCTGACAAGTGGCTTCTCCACTGGCTTGGACAGGGGTCTACAACCACGGTCCACTTCACCTAAAAATCAGCATCTAATTCAGACACAAGGAAACTGAATTAACTGTGGAAGTTATAATTCTAATTGATGAATTTTAGTGCAGAGTAACAATGAAAACCGACAGTCTTCCTCATATCAGGACCAAAGTTGCAGAGTCAGTCCCAGCTACTGGAGAGGCAGACCCTGGGGCAGAGATATTATTACTGCTGATGGGAGGGCAAGATTTCATGAAGCCTACAAAGGCTCCATCTTCATCATAATGTCAATCATGGACCTGTTTGTGTAATAGAACAAGTTCTGGAGAGTAGCGCACCAGTGTGCACATCTCAAAACAGTAAGTCCATCGAGACATTTTATGGCCCTGCTCTTTCATGACACAACTCATGGTGACATCATTAATTTATCGACTACACAATGATAGCAGCCATCGCAACAATTAAAATTATTATTTTTTATTTATCAAGATTCTGTTTACACTGGAGGCCTCAGACAGTGTTTTTTTATGGCATTGGCTGTGGAACTGCTACTCCCATCTGAACTTTCCTTGGTAAGAAAAACAAATGCTTTCAAGAATGAAAGGCTGTCAAACCACTTCACCAGATATTTCTTTGACAATGCAGTGGAAGATTTTTGAGGTTGGCCTTGGCATATACTCAGTGTGTTGAGAAACATTTATTTCGCATTGAAAAGGACAACTGAATGCTTAAGACAGTGGTGTGCAATTTCTGAAATCCTGAATAAACAACATAAAAATTAAGTCAAAATGAAAAAAAAAAGAATCTGTGAAGCAACAAAGATAAATAATAGCCATAGTACTACATAATATTATTTGGAAATTCAATTAATTTACTGAAAAGACTTCATCAAACATGACTGGCACTTCATAATTCCGTAAATAAATTGCAAGCCATTTGCTGCATTGGCTGAAATGAAATGGAATTGAAGCCAACCCTATGTGAAATCTGTGATTCCGCAAAAAACCTAACCTCTTTGTACTTACATGCATTCCAAAGACATTCCATATATATTCCAAATTAATTCTCTACTTGTTCACTCTGTAATATCACTGCACCCCCAATGTATTGTCCTTGTTTTTTTTTTTTTTCTTTTTTTTTTACCTGTATTCGAACGGTATTCTCAACCTATTCCCTCATATCCCCATTATACTCTCTTTATTGCCTGCTCTTTGTATTGCCTTAATAGTAGAGTTCAGGACTAACCTGTTCATCTAGCCTCCTCAGCCTCTCGAAGAAAGGCTTCCTGACGACTGCGGGTCCCTGGCCATCGATGGTCGGAGCGCAGAGGCTCACGGTGAGGAAGAGGAGGGCAGCCCATGCGTGGGAGACAATCATGTTGGAGAACCTCTGTCCTGTCTTGGGGTGCAGCAGAAGTTTACAGGAAGCTGGTGAGATGGGCCTTTTATATTTAGCTTCTCTCCCTTGCTACGAGGGGTGGTGCTCCCCACTTTACTAAGCTTGAAAAAGGGGTGTGTTCAGGTCACCCAAGGGGTGGGGGTTAGGGGAGACGGTAAGGCAACAGTCCCTCTGATGCTTTTAATGTTTTTACCAGGCACTTCACATATTCACAGATATACGTACAATAACAGATGTCCATTCACGTAGAAGCCTTCCTTCCTTACATGTGCTGTGTGTCAATGGAACATCCTGAAAGAAGTTAAATTCATTTGAAAATAATATATACCAAAAATATAATATACAGACACCATGAAGTTATTTCTTCTTTTTAACACAGTTGAGAAGAACAGAGCTTTGAAACTAAAATACAACTCTGTCCAAGACTATTACAAATAATAGAGGTGCAACATATTTCAAAAGCTTCTTTGCAATAGGAATTGGGAATCGATTGGTTGTTCAAATAACAGTATAAACCACACACAAACCAGTGATGGTTGCTAAGATGAAAACAGCAGGCACAGCAGGCCCTTAAGACTAATTATTAGTTGTGACTTGTTTTTTTTTTTTTTTTTTTCAAATTAGCAATGTGTGAACTCTAAAAACACTCAACGCACTCAGAAGAAGCCAGTTTTCCAAGTTAAGGAAAGGACATGAAAGGAGATTGTCACGCCCTGACACCCCAGGATGTTAAGGAGGGTGCCGGGGCAAGGAGTGGAGAGGAGGACCCAGTTGCAGGGACGTAGCCTGGGTAATGGAATGCCACAGGGGAGAGGTATTACAGTACCCCCCCTAAGGCTCAGCTTCCAGACAAGCATGGTCCAACCGGACTGGAGCCGGGCCGGACTGATGCAGGGACCAGGGCTGGGCTGCAGGCAGATGGCATCAGGCTGATGGCTGGTGCAAGAAAGACTGCTTGCGCCAGACTTACTGCTGGTGCCGCTGGAACCACAGACTGCTGGGGCCTCAAGGGGCGGCACCAGACTAACAGCTGCGGTCGAAAGGAGGGACGGACCACTGGATCATTGGAGCATACTGGTGCACTGATGCCGGAACGAATTGGCCTTCAATGCCAGGGCGAACTGGCCTTCAGTCCCATGGTGAACTGGCCTTCCTGGTGCCGGGGCGAGCTCGACTCTCTCTGGCACCGGAGTGAATTAGCCTTTTCAGTGCCGGGGCGAGCTGGCCTCTCTGATTCCGGGGCGAGCTGGCCTCTCTGATTCCGGGGCGAGCTGGCCTCTCTGATTCTGGGGCAACTGGCCTCTCTGACTCCAGGGCGAGCTGGCCTCTCTGATTCCGGGGCGAGCTGGCCTCTCTGATTCCGGGGCGAGCTGGTCTTTCTGATTCTGGGGCGAGCTGGCCTCTCTGATTCCGGGGCGAGCTGGCCTCTCTGATTCCGGGGTGAGCTGGCCTCTCTGATTCCGGGGCGAGCTGGCCTCTTTTTTTTTTTTTTTTTTTAGATTATAATTTTGGGAATTTTTTCCTTTATTTGACAGTTATACAGTGTAGAGAGACAGGAAGGTTGGGAGAAGAATGGGGGAAGACATGCAGCAAATGACCTGAGCCGGAATCGAACCCAGGTCGCTGCGGGAAGGACACAGCCTTTATGGTGCACACGCTTAGACCGATGAGCCACCGGGGCACCCGACCTCTCTGATTCCGCGGCGAGCTGACCTCTCTGATTCCGGGGTGAGCTGGTCTCTCTGATTCTGGGGCGAGCTGGTCTCTCTGATTCCGGGGCGAGCTGGTCTTTCTGATTCTGGGGCGAGCTGGCCTCTCCGATTCGGGGAGCTGGTCTCTCTGATTCCGGGGCGAGCTGGTCTTTCTGATTCTGGGGCGAGCTGGCCTCTCCGATTCCGGGGGGAGCTGGCCTCTCTGATTCCGGGGTGAGTTGGTCTCTCTGATTCTGGGGCGAGCTGGTCTCTCTGATTCTAGGGCGCGCTGGTCTCTCTGATTCCGGGGCGAGCTGGCCTCTCTGATTCCGGGGCGAGCTGGTCTCTCTGATTCCGGGGCGAGCTGGCCTCTCTGATTCCGGGCGAGCTGGCCTCTCTGATTCTAGGGCGAGCTGGCCTCTGATTCCGGGGCGAGCTGGTCTCTCTGATTCCGGGGCGAGCTGGCCTCTCTGATTCCGGGGCGAGCTGGTCTCGCTGATTCTGGGGCGAGCTGGCCTCTCTGATTCCGGGGCAAGCTGGTCTCTCTGATTCCGGGGCGAGCTGGCCTCTCTGATTCCGAGGTGAGCTGGTCTCTCTGATTCCGGGGCGAGCTGGCCTCTCTGATTCCGGGGCGAGCTGGCCTCTCTGATTCCGCGGCGAGCTGGCCTCTCTGATTCCGGGATGAGCTGGTCTTTCTGATTCTGGGGCGAGCTGGCCTCTCCGATTCTGGGGCGAGCTGGCCTCTCTGATTCCGGGGTGAGCTGGCCTCTCTGATTCCGTGGTGAGTTGGTCTCTCTGATTCTAGGGCGGGCTAGTCTCTCTGATTCTAGGGCGAGCTGGCCTCTGATTCCGGGGCGAGCTGGTCTCTCTGATTCCGGGGCGAGCTGGCCTCTCTGATTCAGGGCCAGCTGGTCTCGCTGATTCCGGGGCGAGCTGGCCTCTCTGATTCCGGGGCGAGCTGGTCTCTCCGATTCCGGGGCGAGCTGGCCTCTCTGATTCCGGGGCGAGCTGGCCTCTCTGATTCCGGGGCGAGCTGGTCTCTCTGATTGTAGGGCGAGCTGGTCTCTCTGATTCTGGGGCGAGCTGGTCTCTCTGATTCCGGGGAGAGCTGGTCTCTCTGATTCTAGGGCGAGCTGGTCTCTCTGATTCCAGGGCGACCTGGCCTCTCTGATTCTGGGGCGAGCTGGTCTCTATGATTCTGGGGCGAGCTGGTCTCTCTGATACTGGGGCGAGCTGGTCTCTCTGATTCCGGTGCGAGCTGGTCTCTCTAATTCTAGGGTGAGCTGGTCTCTCTGGGGCACTGGGGTGAACAGGAGCAGGGCGTTGGACGTGAAATTGCATTTTGGTCAATGTTATTCAAAATTGTGGGTATATGTTGCTAATCTTCATTTTTTGTTGTTGTTATTCAAGTAATCATGACGTGCAGGCATTAGCAGATGAGCTAAAAGCAAGCGTGGAAGTTAATAGAGTTGTTCATCTTCTTTGTATAGTGTACTTAGTGAATAAAACATTTTTCTGAATTAAGTTTACTTTCAATTGCCATAACATTGCATTAAGAAGGAAGCTGTGTATTTTACTGCTGGTGGATCATTCTATCCAGCCCATGCCTTGGGACTGCACACATCGCAATGATATGCAGATTTCAAGAGATACATGCATCATAACTCTGCGCAGATTTCCCTAAAATGCTCGTACGCACATTAAATTCACTTAAAAACAGCTTAATTTTGAGGGGGAAAAAATCTGCTTCATCATTTCCAGTTTATGCCAATGCTCAATTCCCAGTGCTGTTTCAGATTAATTGGGCAACCAGTTGAGGGAAAAAAATGGATTTAGGCTGTAGGATGGATGGACAAAGTTTTCCTCATTGTATAGTAGGATAACTGGAAAACTTATTAGTCAGGGAAATTATCTGAAATGGGTCATGACTGCTCATTAGTTTAAAGAGATGTTTGGTCGCCTCCTCTAATTTCAGATGTGCAGCTGTCATTGACGTGCACAAGTCATGAGAGCTGGCCTAGTCTTTCCACATTTAAATTCACTCATTTAAATCACATTGCAGAGAACTCTATTACCCCATGTCCAAAAAAGTTGAGATGCTGTGTAAAATGCAAAAAAAAAAAAAAAACTGAATGACATACATTAAATTCAAAATGAGCAGATATGTTTCAAAAACAATAAAATGTCTTATTTCAACGCCTGATATGTTGTCTTTGCACTATTTTCAGTTAAATATAGGGCTTAAATGATTAGCAAATCTTTACATACTACTTTTATTAACATTTTACACACTTACCCAACTTTGTTTTTTTTTTAAATAGGCTTGTACTTTGGACACTGTAAGTAGCCTAGTGACTCTAGTCTGGACTGACCACCCATGCTAGTCCAGGCTTTGATCGTGGAGATATTTTGGAGGGTTGGGGTTTGGAGTTGGGGAGTAAGGGTGAAGAGGTGGTATTTTTATTTGACCAGCTGGACCCTCAGTGCAGACAGCTACACAGACCAACACAGGAAGCCACTCTCAAACCTCAACCATACAAAGTCTACATTGAAACACACTCATCAATTATATTGGCTTATTGCATGGGCTACTTTAACAAAAAGAAGGTCACGTGGAGACATATGATTCAAATTCCAAATAAGCCAAAGGCCAGCAATAGTTAGTGTTCTCAACTGTACACTATAGTATAGTATAGTATTTTACTATACAAGAGAGAGTAAAAAAAGAATTTAAAAAAGCTTGACTAAAACCAATGCGCTTAGCTTATTTCATGAAATAACCAGGAATTTCTGGGAAACAAACACTTTAATGTGTAGGATCATTAATATGTAAGTAGATATGCATTTTCTGAGGGAACCACATGCTTGTAAAGAGTAGAAAGAATACATACCTTTATTGAAAAAGCGGTCTTACAAGTTTGGAAGTCAAAGATTTAAATATATTCATCAAGGTTGTAAGATGGACTGACTGAAAGGACGACTAAAATACTAAAGTGGGATGAATTTTTCTTAACTTCTACACAACAAAAACAACAGAATTCCAATTAATAAAACATGAACAACTCTGAATTGCAATGGATTAATGTAAACCCTTACCAGCAGCAATTAAAGATAAAAATGTCAAAGCATGAACTACCTTTTGGTACAGGAATCCTAATACAAATCCAATAATTTGGCATTATACTCATTTTTTTAAACTTTTACACAATAAAAAAAGAGGAATTCTAATACATAATACATGCACAAATCTGACTTGCAATGGATTAGAATTAATGTAAACCCTTACTACCAGCAATTATAGATAAAAATAGCAGAGTGAGAACTACCTTGTGGTCCAGGAGTCCTAATACATATCCCATAATTTGGCACAATAGTCAGTGGACAGGCTAGCAGAAGTTCTTAAATGTAAATTGCTACCATGGGACAATGAAGTTTGCTTCAGTCATGTCACACTTTGCTTAATTGATTTTTGACAGTGGATCACTGGAGTAATTCATTCATACATCTATATTGTAAAAGATTATACAACCCCATTTCCAAAAAAAGTTGGTACACTGTGTAGAATGTAAATAAAAATAAAATCCAATTATTTTCAAATCAAAAATTCTATATTTTATAATTTGCAAAAAACTATATTCAATTGAAAATAGTACAAAGACATATCAAATGTTGGTATTGAGAAATTTTATTGTTTTTTTTAAATATATGCTCCTTTTGAATTTTATGCTAGGAACACATTTCAGAAAAGTTGGGCCAGGGGCATGTTTATCACTGCGTTGCATCACCTCTTCTTTTATCAACACCTTGTGCTTGTGAACTGAGGTGACCAACTGCTATAGTTTTGAAAGCAAAATGTTTTCCCATTCTTGCTTGATGTACAATTTCAGCTGCTCAACACTTTGCAACCTCCTTTGTCAAATTTTTTTGTTTCATAGTGCGACAAATGTTTTTGCTGGTTGACATTTCTGGACTACAGGCAAGCTAGTTTAGTAGCCATACTCTTTCTACTGAGCCATGTTGAAATACATGCAGAATGTGCGTTTGGCATTGTCTAGCTGAAATAAGCAAGGCCTTCCCCTAAAAAGGCGTCTGGATGGCAGAATATGTTGCTCCAAAACCTATGTATATTGTTCAGCATTCAGATGTGCAAGTTACCCATGCCATGTGCACTAATGTGCCCCCATACAATCATGAATGTTGGCTTTTGAGCGATGCACTGACAACAAGTTGGACGGTCCCTCTCTTCTTAAGCCCGAGGGGCGCGGCATACATGATTTCCCAAAATAATTTCACATTTGGACTGGTCAGATACCTTGATAGAGTCGCAACAACTCAAGAATTGAAGCCATTTTTTTCATCGTGCAAAATGGCACAATTTGCACCATGTAAATTGCAGAATTTTTTCTCAGAAGGGAAACAAATAAATATCACGGGAAAAACAATAAGCCAGTCAGCAATGGTATCGACAATCACAAGAGGAGAAAATGAGTGGGCATGAGAGAAAAGAAAATGGAACAAAAGATCACTGAACAGGAGTACTGTAATACATTTCACTCTCTTCTTTAAAAGCATTTTGCTGTATTTTAGACAGTTTCTCACCATATAACCCTTTACACATTTTCTCTGCCTTTGTTTACAATTATTTAATTGTTCAAACTGAAAAAAATCAAAGTACAAATCAAATAATTTTTTCCCAAATATGGTTTCTGTCATTTTGGGTAGTTCTTACTAAGCTGAAGTAATTTTTTACTTTTACGGGGAATGTAGCCATCTCAAAAAAGACCCACCAAAAAAATTCTATATCTGTTAAAGTGAACACTATATTTAGAATATTTTCACTGCTTTACCTTGCCATAAAACAACCCTTTCCTTTGACACTTTGTTTCCTCAAATGTATAGGAGTACTGTAGTTCAAAGTTAAAATTCAGAAATGGTAACAATAGTGCCAGAGGCGTGGACTGTCTGGTGGCATACTAAAGTGGGGAATATTCTGAATGTAGCATGCACTTAGACTGATACAGAATTTTTTAGGTAGCTACATCATGTTTTGCTGCTGGATGTATTCCATTTGCTATATTCAGGTAAACACTGACTACGGATAAGTCGTTACATAAAACAACCCCACTTCAAAAAATCCAAACTAACCCTTTAAAATCCTTCAGTCGTAGAACTGACTCACTCATTTTGTGCTTTGTATGGTTTCTGTGTACAATCAGCGGTGAAGACTGGCCGTATTCAAGCAGCCGACCTCAAAAGTTCAGCATGGTAAGCACGCAGGTGTATGTGCAGGACCTCGATACCGCAGCTCAACTCCCCATTTACTGCTGGGCAGACTCTGGCTCCAAATGATATCACCAGCGCAAGATGGCAGCATTCGAATCCGGGATATTTTGGCAGCATTTTTATAAAGTGGGAGGAAGTGAAGACATGTCGTCCATGTTTAAACACAGTCGTTTGTGCTGAGTGGTCATGCTAGCCAGACAGTTTATTTCAGCAAGTCGGGCCTTCTGCATGGGTGTAGCCTGCTGTTTGTTTGTCTAGTCGCCTTTGTTTTGGTTATGGTAATTATTGCATCATCATCCCTATATATTTTGCTCCAGTTCTGGGTTTGGAGCACGTCTCCCGTAAATGAACCTGAGTGAAAAGTGAGGTTTGTGTCTTGCCACTCCTTTGCTGCCAGTCATCCACACACCGCCATTAGAAAAGATTACTCACAAAAATTATACAATTTTCTACAAGGGAGAAGCATACGGTTGAAATTAATGGAGAAATTTTAAAAGTGCATTTCTTTTTAATTCAAAGTTTAGAAATCTGTAAAATACATAGACATCTTCAGATAGAAGTCAAAGTTTAAATAGAGTCTGTGGGTGAAGTAGATCGATTGTTATTAAGAGTGGAATGATAATAACAGTAAGAAGAAAAGTAATCAGAGAAATAACATTACTGTGCTTGCTCTGTTGACACACTAATGAAAATGTCCTTGACTGCATTTTCTCAGACAAATGTAGGAGTGACAAGTTAAAATTGAAAGCAGTGAAATCTTAGAATACTGACCAAGATTTTGGAAAAAAAATGATGAAAAACTAACTCCTCAAAGGGTTGTGGGTTGTTTCTTGTACCCACAAGACTAAAGGCTCCAATGCCAGGGTCCTGATCTTGTAGGTTGCCATTGTTTGACTGCAGTTTTCCCACACTGCTTCAAGGAAATAGTCGGTTGCATCAAGATAAATTATGCTAGGAAAAAGAAAGTAATTGACTGACTAAAAACCATAACCCATATGATAAGGTAAAACTAACTACAACCCCAATTCTGAAATAGTTGGGACGAAGTGTAAATTGTAAATAAAATCAAAATGCAATGACTTTCAGATCACTTGAGCCAATATTTTATTTACAATAGAACCTAGATAACATTTCAAATGTTGAAAGAGACATTTTACATTTTTATCCACAAAATGAGCTCATTTCAAATTTTCTGGCTGCAATAGGTCTCAAAAAAGTTGGGACAGGGCAAAAAAGGGCTGAAAAAGCAATTAATATATAAGAGAATCAGCTGAAAGAACATTTAGCAAGTAATTACATTAACTGGCATCAGGTGTGTAACATGATTGGCTATGAAAGGGATGTCTTAGAGAGGCTGAGTCTCTCAGAAGTAAAGATAGCCAGAGGCTCTCCAACCTGTGAAGGCTTGTGTAAAAAAAAATTGTGGAATACTTTAAAAACAATGTTCCTCAATGTCAAATTGCAAAGGCTTTGAAGGTCTCATCATCGACAGTGCATAACATCATCAAAAGATTCAGAGAAACTGGAAAAATCTCTGAGCGTAAAGGACAAGGCCGAAGACCTTTACTGGATGCCCGTGATCTTCGGGCCCTCAGACGCCACTGCATCACTCACCGGCATGATTCTGTCATTGACATTACTAAATGGGCCCAGGAATACTTCAAGAAACCGCTGTCCGTAAACACAGTCCGCCGTACCATCCACAGATGCCACCTAAAACTTTATCATGCAAAAAGGAAGCCATTGTTGAGCATGATCCAGAAGCGCCGCTGTGTTCTGTGGGCCAAGGCTCATTTAAAATGGACAATGCAAAACACATACTGCAGCTATTACAACAGCATGGCTTCGCAGTAGAAGAGTCTGTGTGCTGAACTGGCCTGCCTGAAGTCCTGATCTTTCACCGATTGAGAAGATTTGGTGCATAATTAAAAGAAAAGTTTGTCAAAGGAGACCCAAAACTCTCCAGCAGCTGGAAGCCTGTATTAAACAAGAGTGGGATCAAATTCCAATGACTAAACTCAAGAAACTTGTCTCTTCAATGCCCAGATGCCTCCACTCTCTGTTAAAAAGAAGAGGGGATGCTACACCATGGTAAACAGGCCCCTGTCCCAACTTTTTTGAGACCTGTAGCAGCCATCAAATTTGAAAAGAGGTCATTTTGTGGATAAAATAGTAAAATTTTTCAGTTTCAACATTTGCTATGTTATGTCTGTTCTATTGTGAATAAAATACTGGCTGGTGTGATTTGGAAGTCATTGCCTTTTGATTTTATTCACAATTTACCCTTTGTCCCAAATATTTTGGAGTTGGGGTCATATAAATTTATGGTTTAAGAGGGGTTTTGATCAAAATTTGCAAAACTGTAGGCTTTTTGTTGGCTACTCATCTAGGAACCACCCTCGAACTGATGAGCAAAACGCCAACAAAATGCCGGATCTGCCCCTAGTGGAACAACAACAGTCCACTGGCCTCTTACCTTGTGGGAGGTCACAATTTTTAAGCTTACACAATTCTATTTTTGCTATGTTGATTGAATTATTTCATATTGTTTGGGTGAATGGTTTAATACTCTGGTTTCTGAATGGGGTTTTGGGAAATCTTCAAAAAAAAAAAAAAAAAAAGAATGCTCACAGTAGTAAAGTAACTGCTTGAGAGAACCTGCTTTCGATCATTCGATTATGGTCAATAAAATGCAGGTGTATGTTGTCTCTGAATAGACTGAAGACCTATTATATTATAATGTGTCTGTTGCTGTCCCCTTGCTAACATAGGAGACTAACGGACAACAAATCAAGTCACTTAGGTAATACATCACCAATTTCATAAGGCAAACAGAGCCTGATCATGGTTAGCTTTATCGATTGGAGATCAAAAGTGTTCTGACAACAACTACACAGTTAACTTCAGTCATCAACAAACAAATTTTAATATTAGACAAAGATAACCCGAGTAAATATAAAATGCAATTTTTAAATGATGATTTCATTTATTAAGAGGAAAAAAGCGATCCAAACCTACCTGGCCCTATGTGAAAAAGTAATTGCCCCCCCTTGTTAAATCATGAATTAACTATAATTAACCACATTTTTTTAGTTCAATTTCACTAGCCACACCCAGGCCTGATTACTGTCAGACCTGTTGAATCAAGAAATCACTTAAATAGAACCTGTCTGATAAAGTGAAGTAGGCTAAAAGATCTCAAAAAGCAATGCATCATGCCACGATCTAAAGACATTCAAGAACAGATGAGGAGTAAAGTCATTGACATCTATCAGTCTGGGAAGGGTTAAAAAGCCATTTCTAAAGCTTTAGGACTCCAGCGAACTACGGTGAGAGCCATTATCCACAAATGGAGAAAACTTGGAACAGTGATGAACCTTCCCAGGAGTTGCTAGCCTTCCAAAATTACTCCAAGAGCACATCAATCACTCATCCAGGAGGTCACAAAAGAGCCCAGAACAACATCTAAAGAACTGCAGGCCTCACTTGCCTCAGTTAAAGTCAGTGTTCATGATTCAACAATAAGAAAGAGACTGGGCAAAAATGGCATCCATGGGAGAGCTCTTTAAAAAAAAAAAAAAACAAAATGAAGGTTTTGGTATGGCATAGTCCAGATTTAAATGCGATTGAGATGCTGTGGCATCGCCTTAAACTGGCTGTTCATGCTCGAAAACCCTCTAAAGTGGCTGAATTAAAATAATTTCTGCAAAGAGTGGGCCAAAATTCCTCCACAGTGATGTGAAAGACTCATGCCAGTAATCGCAAACGCTTGATTGCAGTTGTTGTCGCCAATGGTGGCACAACCAGTTATTTGGTTTAGGGGGCAATTACTTTTTCACATAGGGCCAGGTAGGTTTGGATAGCTTTTTCCCTCAATAAATTAAATAATCATTTAAAAATTGCATTTTGTATTTTCTCGGGTTATCTTTGTCTAATATCAAAGTTTGTTTGATGATCTGAAACATTTCAGCGTGACAAATATGCAAAAAAATAAGAAATCGAGAAGGGGGCGAATACTTTTTCACAGTGCTGTAGATGCTTGAGATATAATTTTATGTTTTCTACCTATGTTTTCTACTGCCGCTGTTTCACTCATATTCCACGTTTTGGCCGATTTTTGCAAAAGCCCATTAATTTTTTTAAAGAACGTTAAAAACTACACACTTCCAGGTGACTCCCCTACTCTAAAAGGAATACATGCCCAGAGGTAATTTGAGATAGATTATGCGTCTTGTCACAAAAAGAGATAAGATGAGATACACTTTATTGAACCCCGTCGGGTAATTTGTCCTCTGCATTTGACCCATCCTATAGTTAGGAGCAGTGGGCAGCCACAGAGCAGCACCTGGGGACCAACTCCAGTTCTAAAGCCAGTACCTTGGTCAGGGGTACTGGTAGGAGCATTCCTATGATGCATGTTTTTGTGTGTGGGGGAAACCAAAGTACCCGGAGCAAACCCACGCGAACACGGGGAGAACATGCAAACTCCACACAGAAAGGGCCCCAGGCCAGATTCAGACCCACGACCTTCTGGCTGTGAGGCGGCAGTGCTACCCACTACGCCACCATGATAGGCAGCAAGTGAAAATGAGTTGAGAATTAGCATTGTAGTTGACATTAGTAGTTGATTGATAGCCTACACATTTTGTTGAACGTTTCAAACCGGGTATACAGGAGACGGTCTACAGAAGTGAGAAGTTAAGCATGTGATGGTTGTTAAAGTAGACAAGATTACGTATCAAACATTGTAGATATGCTACTGTTCCTAGCAGAACGAAAGTGAGACTGTATGGAGCTCAGGAAGTACAATGACATGAAAAAAGAATATTTCGTGGCCATGAGATATAAGTCGTTCACACAATTTAGTTAATTTGAGGCCATGAGTTATATCGCGTTCCCAAAATTTAATTCACTCGTTCCCACAATTTATCTTGCTCATGGCCACAAGATACCAGCAGCCATGCCATGATTCGATCTGCTCAGCTGTGTGGCTAAAGTTAAGCAGGTGTGGGCTTGGTTAGTACTTGGATGGGAGGCCACCTGGGAACACTTAGTTGGTGTTGGTGGGTCAGAAGGTTGCTATCTTCCCTCTGGTGGAATAATCCCCAATGCCCCAGTGCAGTGATAGGGACATTGTGCTGAAAGAGACGCGGTCTTTTGGATGAAACCTTAAACCAAGGTCATGACTCACTGTGGTAATTAAACATCCCTTGATGCTTCTCAACAAGAGTAGGGGGTTCCCCGGTGTCATGGCTAAATTCCCAACCTGGCTCTTTCGACCTGCCACCTAATCATCCCCTGATCTAATTGGCTGTGCAATTCGTCCTCTCCCTCTCTAGCTCTACCCTCAGGACTCCCTTGAAAAAGAGATTTCCATCTCAATGGGACTTCCCTGGTTAAATAAATAAAATAAATTTAAAAAAAAAACGATACAACTCGTTTCCATGATTTACTTAACTCGTTGAAACGAGATGTAACTCATTCTCTTAATTTAATTACTCATTCCCTCAATTTCGTCAACTTGAATTGCAGGAACAAGTTTGTGTGGCCACAAAATAGCTAATTCATGGGAATGACTTGTTTCGCATAGTTACGAGATAGCCAGGCTGTGGGAATGAGATAGCTAAATCATGAGAATTACTTATATGTCATGGCTACAAAATATATTTTTGCACGTCTTTGCACTTCCTGAGTTCCGTAGGATTGTGTCATCTGTTGAAATAGCTCTGGTTAGTGGAGAGGCGTAGAGCCCAGGAATTGCAATGACATGAAAAAAATACATTTTGTGGCCATGGGATATAAGTTGTGCCTATGATTTAGCTATCCCGTGGCTGCAAGATATAAGTTGTTCCCACGATTTAGCTATCTCGCGGCCACAAGATATAAGTTTTTCCCGCAATTTGAATTAACAAAATTACGGAGCTCGAGAAGTACAATGACACGAAATAAATAAATTTTGTAACAAGATATAAGTTCTTCCCACAATTTAGCTGTCTTGTTCCCACGATTTAGCTATTTCCTGCCACGAGATATAAGTTGTTCCCATGATTTAGCTTTCACGTGGCCATGAGATATAACTTGTTCCCTCGATTTAAGTTTATGAAATGTAGGTCACGAGTTAATCAAATTGAGGGAACAAGTTATATCTTGTGGCCACAAGTTAACTAAATGGTGACAAACGAGTTGTATGTCGTGGCCGCAAGTTACTAAATCGTGGGAATGAGTTAATTAAATTGAGGGAACGCGTTATAACTCGTGGCCACAAATTAACTAAATCCTGGGAACAACTTATATCACGTGGCCACGAAATATTTTTTTCCATGTTATTGCACTACCCCGGCTCTGTACGAAATCGTGGGGAACAAGTTAATTAAATTGAGGGAACGACCATTATCTCGTGGTCACGAGTTAACTAAATCATGGGAACGAGTTATATCTTGTGGCCATGACTTAGCTAATTGCGGGAACCTGTTAATTTAATAGAGGGAAAACATTGTATCTTGTGGCCACAAATTAGCTAAAACATGGGTATGACTTACATCTCATGGCCACAATTTTTTTTTTTTTTTTTTTTTTTGTCATGTCATTGCATTTCCCAGGATCCGTAGAGATGTGATGCTGTTAGTCAAAAGTTTTATTTCGCGTGGTCTATAGTATTTTTTTTCCTTCTCTAAAATTGGGGGATGGATTGCTGTCTCTTCAAAACTGTGCAGGATAAATCCCCGTACATTTTGTTCCCCTTTCATTGGAATGAGATTCAAATTTCGCATTATTATTATTATTATTATTTTTTTAATTTGGCATCTCAAATCCCACCCGAATCTGGAATGCCCAATCCGAGAACTAAGTACAAGGCTTGCCCGTTTGCGACTCCATGTTCCCAACTCGGGAGAGTAAAGACAGTTCGTGGCTCTCCTCCGAAGCACACGCCTGTCAGCCGCTGCTTCTTTACACTCATAGGTCACAACTTCGCAAGTTCAGAAAGAGGGTGGAGGATACCCGAACATGAGCAAGCTTAGAATCTAACTGACGAGTGCCCGGCTGGCCAACAAAGCAATTACTTTAGTATCCCATCCCAGCAGTCCCTTCCCAATTTGTTTTTCCTGCAGCGCAGAAGCCAGTTGTGCACTGCTCTGAAAAAGCTGCCAACCACTGCTGGTTGGTACGACCGGGGATTGAACCCGCACCATGGTAGTCACTACTGATTTCTACTGTGGCACCTTAACCAAGTGAACTAACCCGGCAGCTAACTTTTGCAGTGTTCTTGCTTCATTATTGCCCTATTATTATTTATCAAACAGCAGACCATAGGCTCACTTCAACTTCAACTTAAGCACGCTGCTAAAAACAGATATAAATGACGATTATGGTCTTAAAACTTGAATAATTAAATATTAGCCTTGGTTAAATAAGTAATGGAATAAACCAATCAGACAAATAAAATGAAATTCTCATCTCTAATTCTGTTTTCTTGACTAATAATAACAAGCTGGACCGCATCAAAAAAATTTTCTTTTTGATAAATTTATAACACGTGCTTTTCAATTTCACCCATACATTTTTTGTAATGATGTCTCATTTATATCATCATCAAGCTTTCCCAATGGAACTCATACAAACGATTTGAAGAAAGTTTCTTAAATTGCAATATAATAAAATTCAACTCCTTGCAAATTGTATATTTAGGATACCACAAAAATTGCCTAGAAATAAAATGCCTATTTCTCCAGCGTGAATGCCTTCATGACCTAAGAGGCAGAATGTTGTTGCAAACTAGAAGGGTCAGATCGACTCAGTGAACACTCCTTATCGGTGGCAGTCAGTTTTTGAAAGACTTTAAGTATTAATGTGCATGTTTGAATAACTATGAACTTATCCAACAAAATGGCATTGGATAAATTAAACAGAACCATAACGGGCATAAACAATAGGGGTGGTTTATAGACACTCAGCTATATTGTGATTAAAACTCTTCATGACTGTCATAAATCTCTATGATTTTATGTTGTGATGTTTAAATCGTAGTGTAAAGAGACACTCAGCTCTGTTATAAATCTTTATGATATCTTACCCAAATCAAACTGTTTTTCTGGGAGTTGGGGCGGGACTTCACAATATGTGTTGTGTTGAAATTGTCATGGAATGACTTACAATCATGCCGAAATGAAAAAAACTGCTGAAGGGTCACAACACCTGCAAACTCAGAAAACATCTGCAAATTCAGAAAACACTGTCATCGATTTCACAACACATGAACTGCAAATGCCAAAACACCCTGCGGTGCTATTCAGAAAACATCTGCAAATTCAGCAAACACTTTCATCAATTTCACAACACATGAACTGCAAATGCAAAACACCTGCATATTCAGAAAACATCTGCAAATTCAGAAAACACTTTCATCGATTTCACAACACATGAACTGCAAATTAAAACACCTGCATATTCAGAAAACATCTGCAAATTCACAAAACACATGCAAACTGTGAACTAATGACAAAACACCTGCATATTCAGAAAACACATGCAAACTCAAAAACACATAAACTCACAACGAAATGTTTCCGGGGATTTCCTTTTAACGGACTTAGCGATTATAAGTGGTTTTGTTTAATTTAAACATATTAAGGCAGTGTCCCCAAAACGTATTGGTCCACTTAGATAACTGTTAAACGTTCTGCAAACTTTGTTAGCTGTAAACTAGCTGGCTAGCGTTTCTACATTGCTGTCCCAAGAAGCTCATGCACCACTATTTTTTGAAATTATCACTGTCACATATTATGTATGTCAATTCTGATTTCACAGTGCAATTTCGTGCAGATCGAACACTTTGCCCATTCTTTAAATAATTCCCTCTCCTGCTAGGACTCTACTACCATTTTTTTTTAAATCGAATCAGCTTAGAAATGACCACAGAGAGACCTATTTCAGAACTCTTCAAATGAAGGTAATTCTGGTGACAAGTATACATGGTTTCCTCCGCTTTACATTTTCCAGTCTGACACATGTCTATTTTTTTTACAGCTAGTTGCGTGACCATGCTGCAAAAACAGGTGTAGGTACTTGCAAAATTACCTTCATTCGGAGTTCTGAAATGCCGCTCTCTGGAAAAAAAAAAAAAAAAAATTATGTTGCTAAGTGCCAGTGCATAGACCTAAATAATTAAATTATTTTCTCTACTGAATGTAGCCCATTATTTGCTGTTAGATCTCATGGGGAGAGAAGCCGTGTCTTCAATTGCCACTTGATTATTCTTGAATTGGAAAATGTGTTTATAAAGGAAAACCATCTAGAATTAGCCAGGATTAATTGTTGTCAATAAAGGGATTGATAATTTCCCCAAATTTTCAAGTCTAGCGCTGGACTGGACCCGCCATTAAGTTATCTCGTAGTTGGCAGTCAACGTGTTAAAAGAACTCGTAGCTACCTCTTCGAAACAGTTTTCTTTGCATGGATCGCTTGATTGATTTTGGTTCCTTGTCAACAATTTGCAGATGTTTTCTGAATATGCAGGTGTTTTGGCATCTGCAGTTCATTTGGGCAATATGCACAGTTCATGTGTTGTGAAATCGATGAAAGTGTTTTCTGAATTTGCAGATGTTTTCTGAATATGCTGGTGTTTTGGCATTTGCAGTTCAAAATCGATGAAAGTGTTTTCTGAATTTACAGATGAAGATTTGTGACCCTTCAGCCTAAAAAAAATAAAAAAAGCTTTGAAGAGTTTCATTGCAAAATGCAATCTATCCCATAATTGATTAAAAATTAGTGAAATACAGCCATGTCATACAGGTTTGATATTACAACGTACACATGTGTAATACAGCTTTCTCACCTCATGTTTGCTCAGATTCCGCTCATTATCAAACTTAAACTAATATCTTCACAATAGTAATGTTACCTATCCTGCTGGAAACCGTTAACCATCGCAAGGGTTACCTTTTAGTTGGCGGTCTGTTCGAGCCAGTTGGATTAATAATTCACTAATTAGCATGCGAATGCTTTTCGCCATTAAAGTAATAAGTTACACCTGTGACTGTTATCATAGAAACTTGAATTTATTGATTAAATGGCAAAAGCGAGACTTTCAATACACCGAAACTGCTGGTTTACCCAATCTTTAATAATTAAATAATAAAAGAGTAATTAGCTTGAAGAAACAGGAGAGATATAAAATTATAGACAGCTAGCTTGCATTTAGGTTTCTTTAACACGGCTTACTTGCAATTGGTCAAAAGCACTATCTAAAGCTGTGGTAGCTGACATTCTCCGTTATGGTTATATCAAAAAAGGACTAAGGATCAATAAACAAAATTAGCTCAATTTTAACAAGTTTAAAAGTTAATTACCCAGGGCTTATGCGCTGCGGAAGATTTAGAGAGACTTTTTTGGCATTCCCTGACCATTCCAATTAGCCTAAATCACAATTCCGCAAATTACAGTCCTTTTGGGCTGAGAATTGCTGGTTTCCCAGCCTTCCATTACTTGGTAGTTAGGTGTAAAGCCGGTTTGGCCGATCAATATTGCTAATTATTTAGTTAATTACCCAGGGCTGGATTTAGAGGATCCCTGGCTTAAACTATTAACTTGAGCCCAAGTGGAAACTGAGAAATGTATTTGAGTGCTTTCATAGTAACGTTGGTTCGACCCTGCTGTCATTATGTGGGAACAGAACAAAAGATATCTCTGGCCATTTGACCTCATTGAAATGACATCTTGCCAAAAAAGGAGAATAGGTTGTTATCTTGATCAAAAGACTTCTGAGCTCCACAGTGCTATGCTAAGATGACCATTATTCATCTGAATTAAAATATTTAAGACAAAAGCCGTTTTGCTAACTACTGTAAGTAATAACCAGTGACTCTGTAGGCCAACATTCATGCCCGTGTTTGGATTTATACTTGAGCGCTTTTAGCACTGCAGGCAAGACAACTGACTCGGAGGGTGTGGGTGGAGCTATGACCTCAGACTGTAGTGACACGTGAGGCATCTTGTCATCTAGGGTAAGAATCAGCCACGTGAATCAGTATAAGTGTTTACATAGAGAACAACTGCCAGAGGATTGTGTCGATTGAACCTTAGATCAATAATGCACAAGGTATAAGTCACAAATTATGATAAAAGAGTTGACTAGCAGCCTTGCAATGAAGTTAGAGACCCCTTCAGTTTTTCATGAAATCCTTTTAAATGTTAACCAGGTTTTGCATGACAAGATACGTATATTCTAACATAAACGACAGCATCGTGCAGATTTTTATTGCGGCTGATGTCTGAAGTATTGGGCTGAAATTTCTCTTGGTTGAGAAAATGACCAGCATCACTGTTTGATAGATGATCACCCTTATCATTCCCATGAAACTGAGGGTGAGGCCATATTGCTGAGGATTTGTCACTCTCACTTCCGGAAAACTGGTATCTTGTGCTCTGAGGTTTGAATGGAATGGTGCTGAACTTGTCTATAAATAAACTAAATGAGATTTTTTTTCCCCCCTCATGACTTTTCTTTTGGCCTTTCTCAATGCCTCACAGTAATCCTCCATTAATGGGTGTGCTTTTACGGAAAAGCAGTCCGAAGTCTGCCAGCAGTTAAACCGGGTAGGTCATGCATGCAAGCTGCAAAATTGAGCTATGTTTACATTTCAGAGACAAATGCTCTACAGCGACTGTAGTGATTTTGAGCACAGCAAAGGAGGAAATGAGATGACATCAAAATATAGCGAGGAAGTCTGAAAGGTTGGAGGTCAATTAACTTTCCCCCTGGAAATTGATGTTTATTCTTGCAAGTTTAGCATTTCAAAGTGAGAGCCCAGCTGTGGATTTTAAAAGGCTCAAAGATCTTTTATAGAACCACAATCGCCTTTCCCTAATCATGCACCCTAAGCTTAACATTTAAAAACTAGTAACTTTATCTGAAGCTACAATGTTTTTCTAACAATTTTTGAAAGTGCAATGGCTACTGCCACTAACAATAATTGCGGAAACAGTACTCCTATGGTTTTCGAAATGCTGTCATAGGTAAAACAACCTATGTGGTCCTATGGGTCAGAGGTAATGTTGGCCAGCTGACATTTTGTAGCTATTAGCGCAGGAATCCTCTCTGTAGTTCACGTTAAACCAGGGTACTTAGACTAGATGTTATCCCTGAATATTTTAAGCATGGATATACAGCATGCAGCCATCTCTTACCCTCTATCACTGCAAAACTCAATTAAATCAACACCCCTTCCCTTCCTGCTGGACAATATTATTCAAAAACCAGAAATAATCGTGGGTTATTCTGTTGGGGACTCTTCGTGTGCAGAAATGAGCCCCAATGTTTGGTCCTGAATCATGCCGGTGCTGACTGTGACTGGTATATTCACAAGGTGATGCAACATTAGCTCAGGTGTCAGCACAAAATGGAGGTTCTCTACCAGTTGGGATGATGACCATGGTGTTTCATTGGAGCACAAGTAACTCTTGTTGCTTGATCAGGCACCACACCGTTTAGCCATACAAGGAAGAAGTAAAGAAGAGGAGCAGCATTCCTTCATTAGGTAAAATAGGGACATAATGTTATGATACTGTTAAACTGTATGGATAAGGATGGTCTGGATTGTGTCAAAGTTGACTGAGGCAAGGAGCTCGACAGGGCGATGCTGTCAGTAATGAGTCACTCATAGAGAGTGAGAGACTCAGAAGACCATGTCAATTTGTTCAGCAGCTACCCATCCCCCATCTGCTTTATATAGCAGATGGCTAAATCTGAGCGGATGAACTAGCCCGACACAAATCAGAATTAATCTAGGTGTTTTAGTTAGCAGTCACATCAACAATAAGTGCAAGTGCCTTTCATTGGCCACCATAACACTACCTCCACTATGCTTTACAGATGTGCTGGTATGTTTCACATCATGAACTGCTCATTCCCTTCTAAATAATCCTGTCTTCTCATCATTCTGGCCCAAGTTGATCTTTATCTCATTTGTGTATAGGATGCCGTTCCAGAAGTGCAGGCTTTTTTAGGTGATCTTCCTGTTTTTTAGGCTTACCTGCAGTTTGCATCTAATGGTGAACCCTTTATTAAATTTAATGTGGTGAAGTTTTTTTTATTTTTTATTTTATTTATCTCAGACTTTAAAAATAAACAAACAACCAAGTCAATACCAAAATAAGACATGTACATCACAAAACTGCACATGTCCATCAAGCAAATGTAAACATATGAGAACATACACATTTATGTCAAAACAGACAACCAGTCCTTTCTTCATTTTTGGCATTGACACAAATATACCTACCTCCTGGTGGGTGTGCTTGATCTGACCACCTGTTGTGAAAGGGTTTCTCCTCAACATAATCATTGTCCTTGGTATTTTTTATGTTCCTGAGCTCAAAAGTGTGCTCTTTCTCTTTAAGAATGTTGCAATAAGTTTATTTGGCCACACCTCATGTTTTGCTGACTCTCTGTCAGGTTTATTAGATTTTCCAGTCTAATAATGGCTTGCCTTACTGGCAGCGACTGTTCTTTGTACTTCATTATTAGGTTAATCAGCTACAGATTTCAAATGTTTTGAGTCTTCTTGAGTAAGTCTCGATACGCTTTGCACAGCTGGATTTTGGATTCATTCAGGCAAGTCCAATCAACCTCAATCAAATTTAATGGACAGTGTCGGTGAACTACCATCTCCTAGTTTCGCCACAAATGTTCTATAGGGTTCTAGTCTGTGACTGGTTCACTCACAGACATTCAAAGACATACCCTGAAGCCACTCCAGTGTTGGCTTAGCTTGTTGTGCTGGGTTAAACTTCACCTCAGTCTGAGGTTATGTGCACTCTGAAGTAGGTATTCCTCACGAACCTCTCTGTATTTGGCAGTATTCATCTTTCCCTCAATTCTGACCATCCTCCTCGTCCCTGCTATTGAGGGACACCCCCGATTCATGATGCTGCTACCATCATGCTTAACCAAAGGGATGAAATTTGTCAGTTGATGGCTAGTGGTCATACACAGCTCTTGTAGATCAGCCCAAAGAGATTTTGTCCCATCTAACCAAAATATTTTTTTCCTCGTGCTGTGAGGGTTCTTTAAGTGTTATTTTGCAAAGGCCAGGTGGGCTGTCATATTTTATTTACTCTGGGGCGGCATTTGTGATTTTTGTCTATATAGCAGGCTCTTCCATCCCTGTGGAGGATTTATAAAGCTCCATTTCAGTGGCTCTTGGGATATTGGTTACCTCTCTGACCAAAAGCCCTTCCAACCTGTTAAGTTGGGTAGTTCCAGGTAGAGTCCTGATAGTCCCAAACTTAATTCACAGTTCCACAATGATGGAACCCAATGTGCTCCTGAGAACATTATAAGGTTTAGAAATGGCTTTATTGTGTGAATAAAGGACATGTATGTCTTAACACATGAACGCCTTGGTTCATGGAGAGCTCCTTGGACTTCATGGCTTGGTTTTTGGTCTGACATTCACTGTCAATTCTCGCTATCGCCAATACAAAAAAAAAAAAAAAAACCTGGAATTTGCAATCAAGCCCCGTTTTTGGTGCATTATGGGATAGTTCGGTAGCCAACTCCCTTTCGATCTCACTTGGAAAGAAATCCGTCAAAAAAGCTTTCAGCTGCGGAATGGTCATTTTCTCGACGTTTCGAGAAGGGCCTTCCATGGCAATATTCAGGTGATTGATATAACTTCTGGTATAATTTTTGCCGTTGCCATTGCCAATGTAGATCACTGCTTCTCAAACCTCTCCTGGAGTACCATCTCTCTCTCACGTTTTAGATCGCTCCCTGCTTCTGACCAGGTGATTCACCTGATTCGCTCATTATCAAGCATCTTCACGGTTTATGACAAGCTGATCACTTGACTCACCTGTACGGAGCAGGAAAAGATGTACAACAGGCAGGACAAGTGGTACTCCACGAGAGTTTTGAGAAGCACTGTTGTAGAAGATGAGATCGCTATCGTTCACTGTTATTATGCACATGCAGTTGGCCAAATGCTAGCGCACAAAGCACGCTGCTATGCAAGCTGTGCAGTGGAAGTGTGGCAGTCCCAGAAGTGTAAGAAATTTCAGCGAAAAAGCCACATCTGGGCATTTTTTGCATATTGGCGGTAGTGAGAATTGTGGGACCTTATACTCAGAAGTTCGAGCCTTTTCAAATCGTTTAAATCAATTGAATTTGCCATACATGGACTCCAGACAAGTTCAAAAGACATCTGAAGATAATAAAAGCAGAATGCTCCTGTGGAGTGTCTCAGCAAAACGTATGAGTTAAATCTATGACATTAAATCTATATGAAAAAAGGGGGTAAAGTAAATCGTGCAATCTTTTTCTCAAAAAAGTTGGAACAGCATGGTAAATAAGAATGAAAAAAAAATTAAAGATTTATAAGTTATCCGTTACCTGTATTAAATTCACAACAGTAAGTAGACAAAACATTTAACGGCATGAAAATGACAGACTCATAGAAGAGTCTGTTAAATGCAGCCACTGTATTCAAATCTGTGGACTTTCAGGCCTATTTTAAATTCTAGTGGAGATCCCAAGGTTTCAAACGATCCCAAATATGTCCTGCTGAATAAAGGTTGAACGTGTATAAAACAATGTAGGTATTTTCCATTTGATGTAATCCTGTGGCCATAAAAGTTTGAGTTTGAATATTTCTCTCAAAATGTGTGATGTAGCTTCAGTGAAGTGCTGCAACCAGCGAATACAGAACATGTCTGTGATATTGTTCTTTGAATATGAAAAAAAAACTTTTTCTGACTTTGAACCTTCTTAAGGGAGAACTTAGGGGTTTTTTGTGTTGCCATTTGAACCTTAATTTTCTTTTCGAAAGTATGCCCTTATTCCAAATTTGATGTCTGCAAAAAACCTCTCAAAAAAGCTGGGACAAGGGTTTGTTTGTCGCAGTGTCACATCACCTTTCCTTTCAAGAACACAGCAATCATTGAGGGAAATGAGGACACCAAATCATCTTGTTTTGAAGGCTGAATTTTTTTCTCATTTTCCCTTGATATAACTCTTCAGCTGCTCAAACAGCTGGGGTCTTAGATTTTGCACCATAATATGCCGCAGGTGTTCAAAGAGGGACAGGTACTCACACTCTCCAATTACTGTAACAAATGCAGAATGTGGTTTGGTATTTTCTTGTTGAAATAAGCGGGGACATCCATGAAAAGGTTGGTTGCCCCACAGTGCTTATATGTACACTCATGAGCAAAAAATGGGCCACGCCCAAAATGGCAAAATGTGAAGCTTT
This sequence comes from Gymnothorax javanicus, assembly GCA_029692085.1. Taxonomy (NCBI): domain Eukaryota; kingdom Metazoa; phylum Chordata; class Actinopteri; order Anguilliformes; family Muraenidae; genus Gymnothorax; species Gymnothorax javanicus. The sequence continues at coordinate 22,905,160 of CM056206.1, read as the reverse complement.
TAACGTCATATAAACAAACAACTGTTGAGGACATTTGCACAAATTAAACAAATAGATCAAGTAACATAGCATGGGATAGCTTTGTGAGCAAACTGGCGGACAGTGTTTTACAGAAAGGGCTTTTCAATAGTGGGCGGCAAGCCTCTCTGCTATATTTTCCTGTACTCCATTCATCCGTCCATTTTCTATACCGCCTCTTCCTCACTAGGGTCACAGGGGAGCTGCAGCGTATCCCAGCTGACTCTGGGCAAAAGGCAGCGACCCTCCCAGCTCACCAATCCATCGCAGGGTGCATGCACCATTCACACACCATTCACTATCACACTCACACCTCCTGGCAATTTAGCGTCTCCAATGAGCCTGATGTGCATGTCTTTGGACTGTCGGAGGAAACTGGAGTACACGGAGCAAACCCACACGAACATCAAAACTCCACCCAGTAAGGCCCCAGCTCAGATTTAAACCCACAACCATCTTGCTGTGAGGCAGCAAAGCTGACCACTGTAACACCGTGCCACCCTTCACTTCATTTCACCTCAGCAATGGTTAGTTGGTAAATGGTGGCACACAAGGTATCTGGAGTATATTTGTTTTATCTTAATTTTATGACCAATTACGTCAAGACCATTGCTACTTAGTATTTTGCCACTTTGGACTGGCCCTTCTTTTGCCCAGGAGTGTACGTCCTTCAGCATGAATGATGCCAAAACGGCTCTGCTAGTTTCTCATGCCATGGGCATATGGGCACTAACACACTCCATACATGACAGAAGCTGGCTTTTAAGATTTTCATTTCTCAATGCAGTGCCATCTGAGAAATGAATGATCACTGGCAATCTGTATTGGTATTCCTCTGTGTCCTTTACTCAGAGATTTCCTCTGACTCACTGAATCTCTTCAAAATATTGTGCACTGCAGAGGGTAAAATCTGTAGAATCCTGGCCATACCATCTTGAGAAATATTTTTGAACAGTTGGATTATTTGATCGTGCTGCTTTTCATTGTATTGTGAAATTAGCAAACCATGAGTAATGCTTGATTGTGATCGACTGGGTCTTTTATGGTCGCTCCTTTTATTCCTGAGCAAGAAAGAATCACCTGTTTAAAATCTCCTCACCCATTTTTTTTTTTTTTTTTTTTTACATTTTACCTTTTTTCTAGCCTTATATTGCCCCTGTCACAAATTTTTTTCTGGGAGGTATTGGAGGCATCAAACTCATAATGAGTTTTTGGATGGAGCTATCACATCATATGATACAATTTGCAGTTTAATGCAGGTGAAAGATGGTTTACAAATGACTGCGTACTTGTGTATTTGCAGTTTTCCATACCGCCACAACAATTGGGAAATCAGGTTATTTCTCAGTACCCTATGGGCCAGAAGTTTGGAAGCAAGGCCAATACAGGTCAAAATTTTGGAAACAACTTCAAGTTTCTGTTCACAATGCCTTTCTTAAAAACCTGCATGAAATCTATGGATTTTGGGATGTATTGACTGCATGATTAGACTTTTCTTTCATTGATATGCACCATTCTCCTCTATTTACCTTTAGGTACTGTATACATTGATGTTACCAGACCATTGCTGAATAAATGTTAACAAAAGAAAGGAGGAGCTTAGTTTTTGGATTGAGAAGATTTGCAAGAGTCACAACTTCAGTGAAAAAGTAAAAAACAAATCAGTTTGCATCATTCACTTTATGTCATGGTTTACAGCCCACCGGATGCCAAAGGCAGTCCGGCGGGCAGTAGGACCATGGGCCTTGTAATATGGGCCTGATAATTTGAGTAAAAATGTATTCTGATAAGTGACTCTTTATATAATAATCACGTTTATTTTGTTGCAAAGTATGCCAATCAAACTATGATCTTTTTTTTTGTACAAATTCAATCTTGCTTCCAAACTTTTGGCCTGTGGTGTAGATGCCATGATTTTCACTTCCACTTTACAAAAGAAGCAGTTGAACAATGTGTGTTTTTGGGGAAACGTTTTTGCTCATTCCGCTATTTATTCGTCAGAACAGCTGGTGAATAAGACAAAAAAAATTCCAATCTGAGAGAAAATGGGACAATATCATCCAAATGCATTGGCTGGACATCCTCTGTGTTATGCACGGAGTATGACAGTATTTTTATTTTGGCACTGTAGTGACCAGTAAATATGGTATCACGAGACAAAAATGGGTGTTGCTCCCAGCATGCGTTCACCAAGTCACAGATTTCAGAAAAGCATTGTACTTTGTTTTGAGAAGAACCTGTTTGATTGCTTTATAAGTCAGTAATTGATGTCTAATTGTAGCAACAATATTTTTTTTGGGTCGTGACACATCATTCTCTTGTGACTGCCACCATTGTTGTGTACAGTGCCATTTAGGTTGCAACTATCATTACTTTGTTACTAATAACTAAATATTTACTGTGAAGTTAACGCTTGCCATAATAACATCACAAAATTGATTAACCATTACATTTTATCCACATTCCAATCCTTACACTAAAAACTCATTTGTAGATCAGATATAAGTAAGTTTCTTTTTTTTGGGAGAGAAGAATGGGGGAAAACATGCAGCAAATGACCTGAGCCGGAATAGAACCTAGGTCGCTGTGGGATGGACACAGCCTTTATGGAGCGCGCGCTTAGACCAATGAGCCATCAGGGCACATAAGTAAGTTTCATTGATCAAAACTTGACGAACACTGAATGAAAGTTTCAAGGAAATTTCACAGAACTCGAAAAACATCCATTTAATCAAAGGGAACAATAACAGAGTGAAGTGCTGCTACTGGAAGAAAATTGGAGCAAGATGAAGATGCTGACAAAGATGAAATGGCAAAAGTAGCAGTAATAGAAGAAGAAGAGGGTGGAAGTTCATTGCAGGTGTTTAACTGCAAAAGGAGAAAAGGGGAATTAGTGCTGTTTTTCGAAACAGATACGGAAGTCATCATCCAGTGTGGCAACAGGAAACTGCAGCTTCATTTCTGGAATGCCAGGATGAAAAAAAAACAACATGAAGGTTTGGGGAATGTGCCCTTACAGGCCTGACAGCAGTCTTTGTGGATCCCCTGGCAAACACGCAAGTCACCATCTTAGACTGCTCACGCCCTCAATGAAAGCAGCTCAATCTGTGTTCACGGACACACCCTATCTCACCCTTCACCCCCTGCAAACTCCACACCATTTCCACCAATGAGAAGTTTGGAAGTGCCCTGTCAATCTCATGTGTCCAGCACTAGCTTGTATCTGAGGCCCAACTAGTGACATTAATATAACTGTCCCATCACAAGCAAATTTTGCATTCGAAAATTCTATAAATGACTGTCTCTATCTCAAAATTTATTTCAAAATTCCTCCATACTTTTATATAATTAAGATTTTCAATTAAAAAAACAAAAATGAAGAATATAAATACGCCACAGCCTGTTCAAATGCTGGCGCATATTGCTGTATATGTCTATGTTGAATATTATACTTTTTAATAATATACTGATATACTGTAGCATATTTCCATATTTTATGTTCATATGTTCCACATGCTGTTGGCATATTTACAAATTTCTTGTTCTTGTGCCTTTATTCAATATATCCTAGATATATTTAATTAATTTTATTTCTTTATTGCAAATTTTATATATATATATATATATATATATATATATATATAAACTTTCTGAAACTTTAAACCAGGTTATTTTTATTTGGGGACTGGTAAATACTCTTGTGTCAAATAATAATCAACCTTCGAAATTTAAGCTTTTCAAAAAGTGACTAAGGATCATGTAAAGGCCTCTGAGAGTTATTGCGAGTTCAAACCTTGGATGACCCACAGCTCATCACAGCTGAGCAGATTGGGGCCACCATACTTCATGTATTGGCAGCTCGAAATGACAAATCACTGCAACATTTTATTGTTTTAAGAAAACACATGAAAACTACTTGAATATTTGCGAGAATTTTTTTGTAATTGACAGTTAATTTAAAATGAACAAAGCACTTCATCATTTGTGTGACACAAGTTGGATCAGCAATAGATTAACTACTGGCTGAATAAAACAGAATTTTCTCCTTAATTTTTTTTTTTATTATTGTTATTATTATTATTATTCTTCTTTTTAGATTTATGTACTCCTTAAATTTCCAAAAGAAAAAAAAAACCCTGAAGTAACATCTTAAACATAGATAAATCAGTTTCGGGCTCACACCTTAACGTTTTAAGGGACAAATTCAATTATGGAATCTGTCTGTGTCACAAATTAAAGGCCACTTTATTCAAATGAAGCAGTTCGCGATAATTTCATGGGTAAATTAAGGTAAGTTTTGAAAGGTATCATGTCGGTCTTTTTTAATCCAATGCAATAACTGTTTTGAGACAATTCAGGGCCAAAAACGGGCCGGAAATTAAGAACTTAAAGGCAATGGAAGCCTTCCTGCTTTTTTGGTGACCCGCCAAAGATGGCACTGATTGTCAAACAGGTTATTCAAAACCACATGTCGAAATGAAGACAATCAGCGAGAAACAAAGAATAAAATGATAAATTTTCTGTTACGCCACGCCCTTTCCCTGAACACCTTCCATTATAACCCGAATAAGCATGTTGCAACGACATTTATGATAATTAGAAGGGTGGGTGGCTGGAAGCAAGCAAAAGTACTCCACTTTTTCGCTCTTCCTCACTCTCCTGTTAAGCCGCGGTGGTGTCACAACTGGTAAGAATGATCAATCTTTGTCACATTATTGATGGATTATGCTACTGCATAGCTTTTTCTTTTCCACGTTAAGGTTCCTCTTAACCATTAACACTGCGTCTATGAAAAAGGGTTCATTCGATTTTTAAAAGTTGACAGTTCAATTGGGGTAGTAATGTCCCAAATGTATATATGTGGCATTTGTTAGCTATAATTGGAAATGTTTTACACTGCAGTCGAGCCAAATGTGATTGTTCACATTTAAGCGTGTGAAGCCAAATCCTACGAATCTTTTTTTTTATCAGAGAAATCTCATTTTTGCCGTTTTTCTGAAGCCTGTGGCAGAGGCTTTGTCGAGAACTTAGCTCTCCTATAAATAATAACCAGAATTGGTTGCTAAATAATTTACCAAGCCAATCAAATCGATTGTTCCTGCTGAAACTAGTGTTATTGACAGATTGAATGCGAATGCATGTATGCGACAGTGTCTTTTCCCCCATACCTGTCGTCTGGCGCTCACCTGTCTAAGGTGAGCGACTTGGGAATCTTCGTACCACACCTTGACCCGATAAGAAAACCTGGGAAGTGTCTGCCCTCTGTAGCTTTCAGACGGCTGAGAACACCAATTTTTATTTAGCTCTAAACCGCCTGACGCGAATTTGACCAAAACTGGCCGCAGTTTTTAAAGAGACGGTTCAGAACGATAGGTTGCCTTCGAATTGACAGTTTCTGCTATTTCGCTGTCCTGGTGTTGACATTAGATGAAATGAAAACGTTTTGTCGAATTTCGCGGGGTGCTCAATGTTAATAATCAGAGACATTTTACGCAATGTTGCGTAATTTTCGGCGGTTAAACTTGACTGGAAGGAAACCAATTTAGGGCCTCTAAGAATGGTGTATAATTCATAATGAATTTGGACTCAATTCATAATGAATTTGCCTAGCGTGCTGTGTGGGATTCACATAATTATAAATTAAAATTGATAGACTTAACTTTCGCAATTTGATGCAATGGTTTTTGTTACTAATCTTTTTCAATAAAAATTGAAATAAATGGCCTAGAAAATGCTTGGAAGATCGTAAAAGGTTGTTCAGTGAATGCAGGATCTGCCCAATAAAATATGAGGATATTGTTTTCACACAGCCATTGTTGGTATCACTGAACAAATATTGAGAGGGCACAGGAGGCCCTGCCACTCACTGGTTGTATGCATCATACCGGCATTGAAGAAAGGGGGTCACTGGCTCTCTCTGTCTCGGGGAATTCTCTTTAGTTCTGTATGGAATTATTTATTATTTTCCCCATCAAGGACCCCTTGAACTTGATGGCATTATATGGATGGACAGGATTCCCGTTCCACTTTTTCCGAGAGTTACCTAATACAGACATGAAATTAAAGAATATTTATGACCCAGCAGAATATTCCCTTTGTGTAACTATTGTTCCGGTGTTTATTCTGAAGAAGGGGAGCAGTGAGAGCAGAGCATGATAAAAATATGTGACCGAGCAGGATTCCTGTTTATGATTTGGGAGTGTTCACCACCATGAGAGAGACCGTTTTAAGGTTGAATATTTTTTAGATGAATAAGAAGCAGATTTGTTCATACCTGACTCCTGTTCCTGTGATTTTTCATTTTCATAAGCTTGGTTTGATTTTGAGCTCTCTCTCTCTCTCTCTCTCTCTCTCTCTCACACACACACACACACACACGCGCGCGCGCACACACACACAAACACACCCATCAGCAGCTGAACTCAAAAACATCTTCCCAACTGCAAAACTTATTCCTTTATAACATTACTTGTAGTCAATATATTGGTGTGACAGCCCAAAGTATACCCCCAGCCCAAAGTATACACAGGGTTAAAGTGGGCTGGCCTGCTCTATACCCCGGGTGTAATCTGGGCTATCCCAGTGTACAGGGTATAAACCAAGCTGGGCCATTTTATACCCCGGGGTATGTTTTGGCCGAGGCCAGACTATAGTCGGGTATAGTCCGGAAGGGAGGTTAATCTGGGCTGCTACACCTGTATTCATTGTGAATTTGGCTGCACTGAAAAAAGTGATCATGGCTTCTACTTGTGTGAAGAGAGAATTATTTTTAATTTAATCAAATGAAATTATGTTTCTGTGCCTTCTAAAAAAGTTTGTTTATTCAAAACAAAAAAAAAAAAATTCGGCTGAGAAAATGTAAAACAATAAGATGTAAAAATTGACGTAATATTTAGAAGTCTCATTTTTTACAGTTCATAGTATATATCTGGAGGATGAAAATATGGCCTCAATATTATGTCTTACACTGTTGTCACTCTGGAAATTATTAAACCAAGAAAACTGCCCTCAGTGGGATGATTTGTGAGAGGAATTAGGGTAAGTAAGAGGATTTAAATGTCATCCAGGGCTGTCTTTACACTTGGAAAGAACTCACTGTCTTAGGAAGAACTTATTAATCACATCTGAAGACATGCAGAAGTACACTGATGAGAACGTGTTTATGATTTCTTTGGTCTAGTGCAGAGTTTCATCTGAAATCAATGGCATCCACTGCACCATATTAATATTTTAAAATATGACTTCATATAGTCTCTTAAAGTGTGGCCAGAAGTCTACCTTTCAAGCATGCCTAGCAATCTTTGGCCCATGTTTCGGAGCTGAACTAGAAATGGGTCAAATCTGTGCTTAGCCACACAACTTGACAGGGAAAATCACATTTAAAATAGACTGTAGAGTCCTTGCTGTAGCTTATCAAGGGAACTGTTAGTTTATAATTGTCAAGGACAAAAATGATGTACCTGATGGGCCAGTAAGAACCAAATTCACACACAGAGAAGGCATGTTCTTTTTTAAAGAGATTTTTACATGTCGTACAGGTGATGGGAAAACCAGAAAAGACAAAAAGAAAATAACTAGTTTTGATGGTTAGAACAAGGAATGATTTTTTTTTTGATTATCATTTTTTTTTTTTTTTTAAAAAGCAAACCTTACTTTGCGGATGTTGGCATTATTTAAAAGGTCTGGAATGTAAATCCTCAGCTGGCTGGAAATGCCATCCATTTTAAACAATTTTCCCCCTTTATTAATTTGTGTGGCATTAAGCAGAAACCACAAATAAGTAATGAATGTTTCAGAAAATATTAAAATATTATTTTAAATATTATTTTATATATCTTGATAAAATATTATCCAAGACTGTTCATGTCACTAAACGGATGGAGTTAAGAAGTGGATCAAAAAAAACGAGAACAAAAAATAGTTGTAAGATTAAATATTAATTAGTCAAATGCAAGAGTTTTTTTTGGAAAGAAAATGAGGTGGTACAATGGACGATGCATTCTGTTCAAGAAGTCTGTTTGGTGTATTTTTTGAATTTATCATCAATTTGGTTGGCTTGCTAGCCAATGCCTTTTCTCATATTTTGCATAAAAATAAATTATAATGTAGTCTAGAAAATAGCCAGTGTCTCGGGAATTAAGGCGCGTGACTTGATTGCGGTAGCTGTATGATTGTCAGTGTGCTTAAAGTATGTGCCAAACCTGTCCTAGCTAATGTATGTTATCCAGAGTCGTGTTCGTATATTCCGCATCAACAAGACGTAGACTTCTAAGAGGAGGTGGTCACTTCATGGCGAAATTAACATTATTCATTTGAATTTATTTATTTATTTATTTATTGTTTGTTTAATAAAGACACAAAATTATCTCCATCGAAAGGGTGTACTTTATCTGAAAGGTTTATATACATCATTTTGGAACCATCCGTAATACCCTCACGGACCTTTAGGATTCTGACTTTAACTGATATATTACATTGCTTTTTCTTGCTCTTTCTCTATGAGAAGGTTTCGAGATATATGTGTACCGTGACAGATGATGATGACCTGCATTGGTCACAATTCTGGATAGTTTTATTTCTCACAATTGATTTTTTTTTTCGCTTTTTCCAGAGAATTATCAGAAGACAACAATGACCTCTGAAAGCTCAGGTGGCAAGGCTCCTCCTCCATATCTCATAGGAAGTAAGAAATGTTACCGTCCCCTTTACTTTAAAGCAGCTAAACATGCTTATCTACAAACCTGACATCAGCAGGTCCCTATCATGTCATCAGCTGTGCACAAGCCATTTAAAAATCTGTCCTTTGTGACATCACAAGAGAGAGAGACACCATCTAGCATAATAAAGGAACTGATTAACAAGTTGGCTGTAGTTGATCAGTTCTTCTTGGCCCTGGCTTGTCACTTCCCCATGTGATGTCACTGAGGAACTGATTTTTAAGTGGCTCATAATGACTGATTGACAGTGCACTTGGTGACATTATGGGGGACTTTAAACAGATAAATCCATTATTGAAACCAGATAAGTACATAACTGAACACCCATACATAAAATGAAGGAAAACTCATGTACTTACCTCACCTTAAACCAGATGAACATCCTACTGCACTTACTGTGACTTAGACCAATCAAGCACGTAAATGCCACCTTACCTTAAATCCGACAATTACTGGAGCCCATTTCCTGAAGCCAGGTATACTTACTATTGTACTTACCTCACCATTTAATAGGTAAATCACCATCCTTCAACATTTACCATATCATCTACAAATGATTTGTTATTTTCATTAAATCAAATTCTAATTGTGTCAGACTAAGCATTTAATCTTCAAATTATGCGTTACAACAAAAACTGATTCTCTACTTATCGATATAGCTTTATGGTCAAATGGTTTCATATTACCTTGAATATGCAGAGGGGTGAAATATTAATGGAAATATTAGCATAAGCAGTTTTTGTAAAGTGTTGGGCCTCCATACGATGCCAAATCAGATTAACAAGCCGTGGCATAAAGTTTACAAGTGTAAAACTTCACTGAAATGATTGAGTAACTTTCTTCTTGGAGATTTTCCTTCACTTAATGAATGGATGATGGTGATGGAGAGTGCTGTTAAACGCGACGTTCCGAAATCTCCCATACGTGCTCAGCTGGTTTGAGGTCTGGTGACTGTGAAGGTGCGGCATATGTTTGGGATCATTTTCATGAGCGGCAAGTCTTTCAGAACTTCTCACTGTCTGGTGCTCAACTTCCTTTAGCGACTAAGACAGGGGATGGCCAAGGCGGAGACGTAACGATGTACCATGTGCATACCCCCTTCCCTAATGTGGACTCCACTCTGAAGAACCCCAGTTACCAAGTGCAAACGGCTGGCAACGGTGAGCAGCACGAAACACCTACACCAGGGAGGGATCACCATATAATGAACCTCAGGGTTCAAGAACTGTTACTTTCCTCCCTCCCTTCCCCTGGGGGTCAGGTCCAAAGGCAGTCTGGCCAATCAGAAGCACTAATTGTTCAGGTCATTAGTTGTTTATCTGGGAGGAAAGAAAACCAGGGCTGGATTTGGATTTGGAACAGGGGTGGTTACCCCTAGAGATCCCTAATATGGACAGTTGCAGCATGAGGACCACAGAAAAATCTGGTCATGTGACATACGGAGCCATGCATTTTTCATTGTATAATCGGAAATTTTAATGTACATGAGTTCATATCCATTGTACTGTTTCTGAATTTCATGATGACAAATTGCTCCACCTATTTGTGCAGAAATAGGCCAAAGAATGGAGACAAAATGTACAGGTTCTCCATTAATCCAGAAAAACGAAAAATGTGGGCGATTAACATCTGTCGGGAAGGATGCACCCTCATAATTTCTTTGTGATAATGAATTAAAGGTGATTGAAGGTTATATTAGTTTAGGTAATCAAGAAAAACACCCAATTTCATAAACCCAATAAAATTTGGCAAACTGATGATATGATGAAATAGAAAGCTTAGTAAAAGCTGTTTGTCTGTCAAATGATTGTCTAATAGACAAGAAATAACAATAAAACAAACAAAATGATAATTAATTAAGCAGAGGAAAATATATTCGAAGAGATCCTTGTTCCACGCAGAAACTGCCTGAAATACAGCAGAATGCTCTTCAAAGAGTGAATGAAATGTATTGTATCGCTCCAGCTAATTGATCGATTTTTCTATTTTCTCTTTTCTCACGTCTGAAAATTTTACAACTCTGCTTCCAAAAAAGGCGTAAAGCTGTGTAAAATGTAGATAAGCACTGAATGCAAAGATTGGTAAATTATTTAAATTGTATTTTATTGATAATAGTATTCATTAACTACATATCAGATGCTGAAACTGAGAATTTTATTGGTTTTTTGAAAAATATGTGCTCATTTGAATTTAATGCCAGCAATACGTCTCAAAAAAGCTGGACCAGGGGCATATTTGCCACTGTGTTGCATCACCTCTTCTTGCAACATCACTCTGCAAGAATTTGGGAACTAAGGAGACCAACTCCTGTAGCTTTAAAGTGCGATGTTTTCCAATGTGTGGCCCAATACAGCCCCATGAATTGTATTACAATTTGAATACTTACAGACGTCTCTATGGTATGCTTTGGCTAAACAGTTCACACAACATTGCAGAGCTGGTTGACTAGAGTTGCGTCAGTAGATGATTGGATCATTAATGAGGAAATCTTTCCCTCTCCTCCTCGTTTTCAGCATACTCTGAATCCAAGCAGAAGTTCACCAGCTATGACAATGAGCTGGGCCGAACACCAGGCATGACCACCTGCACTGCCTGCCAGCAACAAGTTATGACCAACGTAACCTACAAAGTTGGGACCTACGCTTGGCTGATGTGCCTGCTCTTCATATGCTGCGGGTGAGAAGGGCCACTGACTATTTTATGCAGATCAGAAATCACGTCTCAGGGATTGACCATCTCAAGAGTGGGCAAAGAGGCCAGCCATATTTTTGGATTTCATTCCTCTTTCATACCTGGATTCTGTTTTCTTAATGTGAATTTTGGATTTTCAACCCCTCTCCTGAGTAATCCAATTTTCGAAATGTCATCCGTGATTGGTACTTTCAAGCTCTGAAATTGCTGTTGATAATATTTATCTGTTTTCCTGAATGGAGTATTATATTGTGGTCCGGTTAACAAATTAATCAGCATTGGTATCCTCCACTTACTGAGCCAAAGTAATCGGCGAAAAACCCGCAAATGCACACCCACCACAGTCATTTACTCTTTATTTTTGATTTTTTGGTTGCAATCTGCACATCATTTCGATCAACCAGTGAAGTATTTGAATGACAATTCAATTAACAATATAGCACCACAAAACACAACATCGCTGTCACGAAAACGAATATGTGAATGTGCTAATTGGCTCACGTTTGAGAATACTGGACCAAATTAATCTTGACCTTTTCCAGCCAGCACCAAGTGGCAATATGCCAACATTGCTGAAAATATTCAGAGATAATTTTGAGTTTACTGGGTCATATCACAGTGAAATATTCAATTCTCCATGTCTTAACATATTACAAAGCACAGTATATCTTCTACCCAGATGAGGGATAACCTTCGAGGTAGGCGTGCAAATGATGCCATAATTGTGATTTTTCCTGGAGTACGTAATTTTTTAATTTGAACGTTCATGAGGAGGTAGTGCCCTAGAACAACTCAAAAGACCAGAGATCTTCAGTCTGAAACAGTAGAATAGATGTTGCATGAATCATGCCTCCACAAAACCTGATCTGCTACCTGTCTGGCATATCTGGCTGCAAAAGCAACCAGAGAATATTTTATAATATATGGATTAAAAAAAAAAACAAACATTGTCTAACCTCATAGCAACAACATAAAGCCATACATACTCAAATGAAAATGAATACAGTAGTGAAATGCTGCATAAGGAATAATAAAATATACAAAATAAATTCCTACAGTGTTATTCAACCATCAAAATGTCCTATTCTATAATAATGTAAATACACAATGTTACTGTTCCTAATGCATAGAGAGGTCCCTTTCAAAATTCAGCATTCATTTTTTCCATCTCTTGCGAGCCCTCTTGAAAAAATACATTAAGTGTCGAGCAGAATAAAAAAATTCACTCTGACTACGACTTGGCATTTTAAATCTTTCGCACGAATCTGGTAAAAATGATAGCTATTCAATACAATAGGAGACAATATTTGCTTTCAAATAGTGTGTCCCTTTAATTAGAATCTCATTCTTGTGTTTGATGGAGACGTTTGTACTACGTGTCAAAACCGGTGGTTGGCAGTAAAACATTGCAGAATTTATAATTCACACTTAAGCAAAAATTTCTCCTTTTTTAGCTATTTGGGGAGGTAGGGGGGCAGCTTATATTTGGCTTCACAGACAATCATTGTTCTGAGTGTCACCCTCAGATGTAGCACACTTCCGGTCAATGAGTTAATGATCCAGGAAATGTATTATCTCCCTGCAGAATTTTTTTTCTCAGTATTTCATTGCAAAACAACTACACCGTGGAATTTTCAGGAATTTTCTTTGTATGCGCTGCAATTTTTGACAAAAAAATCATGAAAATCACTCCAATCCTAAGTTATAAAGCCTCAAGTAGGCGTCATGCACACAAAGGAGAGGGCTGGCTGGATTTGGCGTCCGCATAAAGGGGTTAAACAAGTTTCAGTGAGCACTAATAGCTAGCGTGTATCACCCAAAAGGTGTGTCTGTTGCGAAACAACAAAACAATCTTATCCAAGAATCTGTGTTATTTCTCAGACTCGTGATTGGCTGCTGTCTCATCCCCTTCTTCGTAAAGTACTTCAAAGATGCCTACCACACCTGCCCCAGGTGTAATAGAGTACTGCATGTGGAAAAGAAGAAATGCTGCTGACCAGCCATTTGAAACACCTCTATCTCCTGCTTTGTCCTGGGAAGGTAATGGCTGCTGCTCGACTGCTATGATCTCCTCACTTGGCTCGGCTGCTTTTGTCGACTTGCTTTTTGACTGTCTGTCAAAAGAGGAACATTGGGAAAGGGGGAGTGGAACTGGACTGCCTCCTCTATGAAATATTATTGTTAATTACAAAATGGATCCATCTTAATTGGTTTTGTTTGAAAAAGCAAATGAAGCAAACAGCCTGTCATCAAACTTGGCCAAACTGGCCGTAAGTATTCTCGTTATTTTGATTAAAAAAATACTAATGATTTTGAAGTATACCACTCAATGAATTCATTCAAATGTCTTTGTATTCCCTTGTGTTGCTACTAGCTCCATATTGGGTTTTTCTCCATTCTATAAATATTCAGATTTATGTACATAACCAAATTTACATTCTATGCATTTTGAGCAAAAAATGAAATTTGATAAAATTCTGTATTCAGCTACTAAAACTTGTATTGCACATGTATTCTGGTACACATCTGTAAGTGTAATAAAATATTAAAGATGAGAGAAGAATGAATGGTGCAGTGTTGTATTCCATGTTTATTTTTTGTTTTTGAAAGTTAAAGTGGGGTCAATTCTTCAGAGCGCAATGGAGCAGACATCAACAACATTTTCATCTGTAATGGGTCATCAACAGGTCAAACAGTTTGACCAGCCAAAGATCCATCATGGATCAGACTGTTGATAAGCTAGCTGATGAGATTCCAGTGAGTTCTGGAGTGTAGGCTTAGCTTCAATTTCACCTTGCACCCTATTCAAAGTACAGATCTCCATACTAATCTTTTCTGTAATCATGAATTCTGGCATCTCAAGTGTGAAATTTTCAATTGTACCACTACAATCATTCAGCGGAATCTGATCTAGAGCAATATACAGACGTCAATATATAGAAGAGACGACACAGGTCCATTGCGCTGTAAATCTCTATAGAGAGCCGGTTTCGCCGACACAATAAGCATGGCCTTAGAGATCATTTCAGGAGAGGGATGAATAACTTCTTAGTTATATGTACCATGTTACAAACCTGGGAGTGTTCTAGATTTTACGCAGTGCAATAATTCAGCTTACCGACTAATGCCATTTTGTGTAATAAAGCTCCGGATTAAAATGAGTTTAGCACAAGGAATTTTAATTCAAAGCCAGATCAAGTCTAAGACGAGATTGTTTGTGAAACTGGCCTGGACCGCTGTACAAAATTAACAAATTGTTCTGTCACAGGAAAATCTTAACAAGAGCACCAATGCATTTAAAGGCCCTACATCAAATTGTTCATTTCTTATTCTCTTTACTAAAGAAGCAAATCACTGCATTTTACCTGCTAGTTTGAAGTTCACATATAGCTGAAGCTAGCAGATGACGAGCAGCTCATAAACCTAAGGTGCAAGTTTTCCGTACAGTGAGCTGAATGCTGTTTGATACCCAAGCCTATGGTTCTGAAAGTAGGCCGAGGAGAAGTGTGCTGGTCTTTACTCCAAACCCAAAACTAAGAAGCTGTGATTTGTATATTTACCTTCTTAAGGCACAGTATGTAAGAAATAGCAACATGCCATGTTTATATAATGCTCATTGTGCCAAATACAGAAGAAGTGTAGAATTTTTTGACTGAAATCACTGAGGTTATTAAGGTGACAAGATGCTAACTCGATTCGTGATGAACTTTCACGTTGAATTTATCACCAGAAAGGCAGGTTTGGCTCATTGATTATCCAGTAGTTTTTGTATGATTATTTTGTTAGTTCTTCAGGCCAGGAGTCAACATTGCAACCTATAAAGAGTCTACTGAACGACTGAATTTTTAAATTAGTTAGAAAATATAATCACTAAGTTTTTTTTGCAGTATAGCACTAGAGGCACATGGAAAATCACATCATGTTTTGGCATTTCTGATAGAACATGACGGGTCTACAATCCCTCCATACCCAAAGAACGCATTTACAAAAATTGTCATTGTGTCGGAGTTCTGGGGTTGCAGCTGTGACTGCGACAAAAGCCAGCGCACACAGCAGGGCTTGCGGCCGAATTTGTGAATCACTGTCTTAGCCCATCCTCACCAAGCAGGACTCCAAGCCAGGGATAACCGTATTAGTCAAGGTCCAAGAGCTGCTGGTTTCCCACCCTCCCTATCCGTGGGAGTCAGGTACGACAGTCCGGCCAATCAGAAGCACCAATTGTTCATTTTAATAGCCGTGAGATAAGACAACATTTGGAATGAAGGTCCAGATCTGGCCATACCTGCTCGAAACCAGTGGGCAGATGATGATCAATTTTAAAACACCATAGCATGCGGCATGTTGGAGCACTCAACATCTCTTCATTCAAGCGAGTTACTGCAGTCAGCGAGCAGGTGTTCCCACAGATAAAAAAATCACTGGATTGGGCGGAGGCTCATGGATCAGTCAGAGCAGACATGTTGAGCGAGTTGTTCATTATACGTTGGTCGCAGAAGGGCGGGTTTGCTTACTCTTTCACTTGCGTCACAAAACCACAACTGGTTTCTAGTCAGTCTCCATTTTTTCGCTCGAAAGATCAAATGAAGCCTCAACTCAGTATCTGTCAAAGAAAAGGCACTCCTCATTTTAGATCACATGACCATTTTGTGAATTGGCATGCGCTAGAAAATGCTTCTGCAGTATTTAAGCCCTGCGTAGCATTCATGATCTTTAACCCTTTATCCCTTTAAAGTGCAGAATGGCACTCTCATAATGCCTTTGTATGCCAAGGAGATCCACATGGCACTCCTTGTTGCCATGTTTGGACAAATGGAAACATTTTTGTGTGCCAGTTGGTTGCTATCCTGTCTTAACCAATCCGAACAAGCCTTAAATGATATTTACATTTATCATCAAAATGGCTGAATGCATATGTGACAGCAATTCAAATGCATCTGACTTCCAAGGATTCTCACCTGAGGATTTACAGTCCAGAAGAGAAGACTGTGAAAGCGGCATTGGTGTTTCTTCTGTTAATACGGATGATTTATCAGACTTCTCTTGACCAAAATCAAATCAGAGAAACATCATGCAAGATCGTAACAATGATGTTCAACTAACATTTTTTTTTGCTGTACAGAGCTTTCTGCGAGGATATAAAAAATTGTTACCCAGCTGAAACTACTTCAGGAGGGTGGGACCTAGTATGTCTTTCACTCCTACAAGGTAAAGGTTCAAAAAAGGATCATGAAAACAATAGTTTCACCGGCTCAGATATTTTAAGTGACATTTTGCAATACTCATTTTTAGAACCATATGGACCTCATGAGTTCTTATGATCGACTAATGCACGACGTTTTATAGAAAATTTTTATTCAACATACATTTCCCAGCAAAAAAGGCAATATACAGGTAATAGTAATACACAGCTGCTACACGGAGGAATTAGATGGGAGAGAGAAAACAGAAAATAAACGATTTGCAGGCCATCTTTGTACTGCACTTAAACTAGACAGACCATTGCAATTAGTTGAAAGAAAACAAAGTATATATGACGGAAGTAAGTCAGGAACCAAAATTAAAAACTACACACAATGAATATGCACATCTGAATGGTTTTGTACCCAACAAAATTTGTGTTTAATTTTACATGTTTATTCTTTAAATATACAATTTTTTGATTTTTTTTTTCTTTACAAAGCCAACTCTACGCTAGGGAGCATTCCTTCTGTGCTTAAAGAAAAAGAAAGGGGGGGGGGGGTCTGCATTTCGGTTTTTATTTATGCTGGTTTCTACATCCTCAACCAGTCAGCTATGAGTTCGCAGCTTCTTGCAAATGCACAGTACAGTAAAAATCACTTTACCCATCAGACAATCCGATGGCTTTGCAATTTTTAAATCCACAGCAAAAGTGACTACAAAAGCGCGAAGAGATTGGAGCGGATTCCAAAGAAAGATAAAGGAATCAAGAAGGTGTACTAGAAAAAAAAAAAATGAAACCCAAAGACTGCATTAACCAGGTGCAGATAAAGGTTCTAATCTTTGATATTAAGTGCCAACGTGCAAGATGAAGTACAGACGCTTGGTTCCTTAATTTTTCAAATATTTTTCCAAACGGATGCCGTGGATTTCAGATATTATACAATCTACCGGAAAACAAAGACGATAAGCTCAAACAAAACAGAAAACAAGCGGAATTCCTCCGACTGAACTAAGAGATCTCCGTAAACATGAAATTATCGACTAGTTGCACTAAGGGATAGGGAAATTTGTGACGATCAGGTCAGGCAGCTAGCTAAGGGCTCCTGGCCTGACATCACAACATGAACACCTTTTTCTGCAAATGGCAGTCCCCGTCTATCCTCTTCTCCGCCCTCATCCCCTTCCTGTAGCCCCTCCCCCATCCATTCAACTCCCTCCAAAATGCAGCAGCTCTCTCGCTATAACAATTCTTAAAAATAAAAAACAAAAATTAACACAAAAAAGAAACAAAAATAAAAATAAAAAAAATACGGGGAAAAAAAAAAAAAAAAAAAGGAGGGGAAAAAATCCAAACACCTATTAAGTTCATGCCAGCCTCTCGCCCCGTTTCTAAAATCCAATTTCATTCTTCGGACCTGAAGTAGGCAGTCTATAGTTAAGCCAAACTCAACAGCCCCCCAAAATTAAAGGAGAACAAAACAAAACAAAAACCCTAAAGAAAGAGGGATGAGCAGCAAACCCAATTGCTCTTCATTCGCAGTGTGCACCAGAGGGCTCTGCGCTGTTAGAAGCAGGGCACACAGGGGGTTTGGTTAAAGTCTTTAGTTAAGTTGGTTAGGATTTCTGTCCCCAGAGCGTCAGTTGTGGATTTTGATGGCTTTCTCCAGGTACGTGTAGCGACCTCTCTTAGGAGCCTTGTTGAAATGATCCAGCCCCAACCAAGGCCTAGGGTGGGACATGTTAGCTGCGGAGCAACGAAAACAGAAGCATTAAATCCACGAGGAAGAGAGATGTTGAGTTTCATCCAATCCCTTTTCCCACCTCTGCACACAATTTAAATTCTCTTCATAAAACCCTTTAAAGAGTACGTTTTCAACTCCAATACTCTCAATAAATCAGAAGTGACTGTTACAGCTACACATTTTTTTCTCATGAATTTGCGCCTTGAGTCACGGACATTTACCTGGCTGTGGCTCGAAGTCTTTCAGATTAACTTCATATTCTTCTTCATTGATGTACTGATGACGACCCATCATCACAATTGCAAACTTGAACTACAGCAGGTTAGAGACACAAAGGTGAAACATGTGACTGAATAAACAATAACAAAGCAGAAGTTCCTGTCCGACCAGTTGAGGCCGTTTTAGGGAAAGCACCTCTGGTATGCAGTCGCTGTCAATTTCAAGAAACAAAAGCCAAGCTCCTCCTGATTTCAACTTATGATCCAAGATGAAGGTCATAAGTGGCAAATAATGTCTGAGAAATTTGACAAATGCTAGTTTAACAGCAAAATTATGGAATTATAATTCCCCGAAGAGACCAAAACGGGACCCAATTTACACTCTGACAATCATGGACAGGAGTGAAAGGTCCAGCTTAACACAAATGACGACCTTACTGCTATGGTGCAGTAGTACAATAAGGAATAAATCTTCGTCCTCACTGGACTCAATACCCAGTAAGTGATAGGAAACCGGTACCACACCTTCAAACCAGCAAATGATCCAATCCCTTCCCTGAAAAGCTCTAAGGTCATGAGTCATGAGGTGGGGGGAATTTGCGTCACAGGGTCAAAAATGACCATTTTTCATTTTTTGAATATGTTATTGTACAGAATAAACTGCATAGAAAAATGACATGGGTGGTCTATTTTTTCAATATTAACCCTTGTGTCGCCATTTATAAGATGAACTTTTAATAGAAAATGCATTATGGCCAGAACACTTTTTTGCCGTTTTCTCCAAAGTGATCCTTTTTTTTTTTTTTTTTCCCAAAACCTCATAAAATTGTTAATATTGGTCAAAACAAGACCTGGTCTGGATCAAAATGATCCTCACATAAAATGCTATTCAATAAACTAAAAAGAAATTCTGTTTGATTTATACTATGTATTCAAAAATTTGATGGAAATACAGGATTTTTATTACGATGAAGTTGGTGGTTTTTGACAAAGCGAGACATCTTTCTCATAAAATTTGGATGATGGGTGCATCAAAACTACGCACAAATGCTTTTTGACTTATAAGAACTGCTCACATAATAGATTACTGGTTCTAAAATACTAATTATTAGGTTCTCATACAAACAGTACACAGTATGTCTTCATGATCAGAATTTGAGAGACAGTATGTATCCGGTAGCTTCTCATGGCTTTTCAGTTCAACTCCTACATACAAGATGCAATCTTTGTGCACAATTGCCAGTTTCTTCTCTCTTTTGTACAAGTGACTGCCCTTAGTAGGCTTTTGGAATTTGTTACCCAAAATTACTTCAGACCCCTTAGGATATGATTGGCCATAGCCAGACTTCATAGTTTCGTCAAGCATTATAACTCCATCTGAAGAAGCGACGAGCAAGTAGCAGTCATCCAAAGACTGAGCCGATGGCATAATAGCTACAACCGTACCCTTACAAATCAATGACGAGATCTTCACCACCCTCTGAAACATTCATGCCATCTGCTTCATTAACAACATCCTCTACTTCAAGTGCACCCCTCGAACCATCTGAGAAGGCAACCTTCTTAAAAGCATTGACATATTCTCCATTTTCACAGGCACTGTAATCCTCCGTAATACAGGGAGTGCAGTAACATGACAATTCCCTTGATTTTACCGCCCCATCTACACCTACTGACATCAAGGAATGAAGTTTCCTAGTATTTGGAACTGTGTTGCACATACTGTCATTGCATTTGTGATTCACTGAATAGAAATAAAGTTTACATACCTTCCATGACTGAAATGTACCAAAAAATTGTGGTGAAATCTTTCCACTCCACGAAACAAAAGATAGCTTCTCCAGAGCACATGGAACTTAATTGACACCAACTGACAGCCGACTGACACTGATTGCCAATTAAGGGATTCAGTAGAGACACCTGCCATGATTTTTAGGAACTACAAAGAGCAATGGGAATGGTTTTATGCATTAGCTTTCAGTTCAGTGTATTTGTCCTCCACCTCCGCCACATTCTGCCACAAAAAATCCACCCCTGACTTTTTTGCTTCATCAACCTGTAACTGTAACATAACAAACTGAAGGCAAATGTGTCTAATACCATCTGAAAGCAGAGATCCAAAGCTACAAAATGACACCTTATTTGCTATTATAGCCCTGGTTTTTTGTTATGAATTTTTAATTTTTTGGCCGAAAAAAATTTCAGGTGTGACAAATCCACCTTTTTTGGGTACCCACCTCATGACGCATGACCCCAAATTAACTTCGTCCAGCTAAATCAATTAAAAATTCACTGTGAGGGCAAAATAAATAACTTCATTGTGCCGACACAGGTCTATCAATAACCATAATATCAGATCTTAGAAGGTGCTCACCTTCTCAAACTCCTTCTCCTGGATGTCAAGCATGGTTTGGATTCTTCTCATCACCTCCCTGAAGGGCTCTCCCTATACAAGGACAGACATTTCCAGGCAGTCAGTAAAAGCTGCTGTGGTGTCTACTTTAAAGTGGAGCACAGAGACACCTTGTGGATTTATCACACAAGACAAAGGACTCAAAGACCATGCATTTTCATTGTTCAGAATCGACATAACATTTCTGAACATGAGGGCTGTGGCACTGTTCGGATTGTAATCAACACACAACTTACCTGGGGGGTGGCGTGCGCCTCAGCCCTAAGTTTTGCCGTAATTACCCTTTTGATATTTGCGAGAGCTCACCCTGACTCAATTAACATCAATGGGTCCGTATTTTCATGGTGCTAAGTGTGCCAAAGATTTATGACACAAAAAGGCAACAGCTAGGTTTCATTATCGACAGAAGGCCATGGTTCCTCACAAAAATTCGTAGGGCTCAAAGTGCACCAACCATAGCAGTTTGAGTTTTCCCAAATGTAAAATCTTGGCACACCGTGCACCACAAAAGCATGGACCTCTTAAGGATTGTTGCACAAAGATCAGCCAAAGCACAAACCTGGAACAAGAGTCATCAGAAAATGACATATCCCCCCGGCCCCTGATTATTTGCGAAAGTCATGTCAATCCTACACCTTCAAAGAAATTCAAACAAGAATGTTGAGGTGATTTTCCTCTGGAATGATCTGGAAGTATGTACTGGCAACATCTACCAAAGACTATGAAGCACACGTTGACAAAGGCAATAAAAAACCAAGGGTCATTAATGAACAGTGTTTTAGTTCTGCTACGGAAACAAACCCAGCCCTGCGACTGAGTCCAAATCCATGTCGCTTCCATGGAAAGGAAAAAAAAAAAAAAAATTTCAGAAATTTTAAAATATGAAAAGGTACCACCTTCAGTACTTGGGTAATGCACATACAAAGTTTCAGAAAGATATAATGAACGGTTTTTGAGTTCTGCTCCAGAAATGAACCCATCTCTGTACAGAGTCCAAATCCAACTTGTTTCCAGGGGGGGAAAAAAAAAAAAATTTTTCAGCAATCTGAAAATATCAAAAGGCACCACTTCAGTATGTGGGTAATACACATGCAAAGTTTCAGAAAGATATAATGAACGGTTTTTGAGTTGTGCTCCAGAAATGAACCTCTATCTGTACAGAGTCCAAATGCAACTCGTTACCATGGAAATGAAAAAAATAAGATTTTCAGAAATCTGAAAATATCAAAAGGCACCACTTCAGTATGTGGGTAATGCACATACAAAGTTTCAGAAAGATACAATGAACGGTTTTTGAGTTCTGCTCCAGAAATGAACCCATCTCTGTACAGAGTCCAAATCCAACTTGTTTCCAGGGGGGGGGGGAAAAAAATTTTTCAGCAATCTGAAAATATCAAAATGCACCACTTCAGTATGTGGGTAATACACATGCAAAGTTTCAGAAAGATATAATGAACGGTTTTTGAGTTGTGCTCCAGAAATGAACCTCTATCTGTACAGAGTCCAAATGCAACTCGTTACCATGGAAATGAAAAAAATAAGATTTTCAGAAATCTGAAAATATCAAAAGGCACCACTTCAGTATGTAGGTAATACACATGCAAAGTTTCAGTAAGATATATTGAACGGTTTTTGAGTTCTGCTCCGGAAACGAACTAGGCCTGATGTGCACTAAGTCCAGATTCGTTTCAATGGAAACGGCGAAAATAGTAATCCTGAAGTTTCCAAGGTAGCAAAAGGCACATCTAGACTATAAATAAAATACATGTACAAAGTTTGGTGCTGATATCTTACATAGTTTTTCAGTTCTGCTCAGGAAACGAACACAGTGGAATTCGCACTAAGTCCAGATTTGTTTCCATGGAAACGACAAAAATAGGAATCCCAAAATTTCCAAAGTAGCAAAAGGCACATCTAGACTATACATAGAATACATGCACCAAGTTTGGTGCTGATATCTTGCATAGTTTCAGAGTTCTGCTCCGGAAACAAAATGATTACGGACGGACGGACGGATGAGGCGATGCCTATATCCCCCCGCATTCTATGCCAGGGGGATAAAAAAGCACAAATCTCAGTGGAACTGTCCAAATAGATGGAAGCACTCTAAGAAAGGAAGCATTTCAGGAAAAATTAGTAATGCTGAGTGTTTTGAAGGCAGCATATATCGCTCCAAGATATCAGTGTACTTTTCAGCATTAATGGAGCCTCCACAGAAGTACAAGTTGGGCCATTCCATGTCACGCCAGGCAAGATTCCCAGCTTGACTAACTCAAATTTTCTTCACACTTAGTTCATACTTTTGCAGAGCAACCATTTTCCGGATGTTTTGCAAAATATTAGGTTCCCTGGATCATAGATTCAGGATTTATTGCCCCAACACCTTGAACTCTGGGCCATTTCCAAAGCTCCACAAAAGCTTAAGGGGCTGTTCACACTGAACCTGCTTTATCGACATGGAAACGCAAGCCGCGCAAGTCCTGATTTTTTTTAAGCCTACATTGTAAAAGGTGCTGGATGCGTCTTCTGCGATAGCCAAGTAATGCTCCCGTCATTCTATTTGCGAACATCCTGAACAACGTTAACAGCTGTGGCAAACTAGTTCCACCGCAAAGTCTGGTGTTTAGTCTGTTTTTTGAAGTAGCAGACCAGTGGTTGGCACACGCTTTAGCTCTAAAGGAGAGTGACAAATAAAATGTCGGAAAATATGACAACTTTTGTGAAATCACCGTTTTAGGGGCAAGACAGCGGTGACTGTCACGACAGATTTCTCTGCCATCTTCGTTTACAATGGAACCTAATGTAAAATAAAACTCCGCCCCTGCTTTCAAGTGACTGGACAGCAAGGTGCCTAAAAGTAGGATTTTTATTTTTTTTTTTTTTAGCTGGAAGTGCACCTAAAAACAAAGATGCCTGGGGTGCATAAACGACTTTGAATATCTGAATAACAAATCACAACACCGTAACATTATTAATTTTATATATAATATGTTAGCTAGCCAGTGAGCTATATAAGTGGCACTGCATTTGGGGCAAAGTATAAACTTACATGATTGCAAAACGAAACACAGCCTGGCATGGACAACATTATGGGCGGGCGGACTGTGGGCATGGGCACACCTTTAGGCAAGTTTGAGAATGAATGAAATGTTGACGCCGTTCAGCTAGCAAGCAGTGTCTGATCTCCAAGAAATAGGTAACTTAACATAGATCCAATGATAAACCTAAACTCCCGTCTTCACAAATAAAGAACAAGAGTAATGACATAAAGCAAAAGACATGCATTACTTGTGTTGAAATATAGCAATTCAATAACTACAGGCACTGCTCCGTAAAGTTAAGTTGAATCTTGAATCTGGTAAAGACAGTAAAATTTGCAAGGCAACAAACTGGCACAGAATGTAGCCAACTATCTATCTACCACTGTCCATAAATTTATGCGTGTGGAAAACACAAAAATGGTCAATACCAGGAGTCAACAGGTTTGCTGACGTTATTTCCGCGACATAATACATACTGTAACCATTTCCAACTAGCATCTTAAGCCTTTACTATGTTCACTTGAGCCATTTACTGCTTGGATTTCGCATAACTTCGCAGGGGCCATTAGTTTTGGACATTTGGCCATGCGCAGGGAGATGGGAAAGCCACAGGCGCAGGCCGTTGCTAGGTTACCACTAACAGCAGTGTCTTCATGCGGGAACAAACTAATCATGTGCGAGATAAATACCACATACCGCATGTGCGCGTGGCTCCGGAAAAAAGGTGCCATATTGGCAGTCTTGCCCCAGAGAGCAATTTCCACTGAACTGAACGGGCAGCCGTTTTTGAATACCGTAAAAATTAGCATTACATGGTATCAGATCGGTGCAGGTACTCAAGTACTAGCCGGTATCGATGCTGGCGTTTTCGGCAGCAGTGCCGATTCCAGTATCAGAACTGGAACAACTCTATATATGATTGTTCAATACACGAAAAGCCCAGGGCCACTGCTCTGCAGAAGTGGTCTCAGCATCCGTGGAATTTCATTTTTGAATCAATATCATAATTATGTTGTAAAATGAGATCTGGGTTTTCCCCAAGTGACTTCGCATGATGTAGACGTAACCTACGAGTTAAGACAACGGCGAAATCAGAAAATTTAAAGACGCAAAAAAGATTCCTTCGACATGAAGATCTATGGGAAGCTAATATTTAAGAGTATATCAATTAATTTTGGGTGGTTTCTGTATTTGGATACGACTGTTGTCTGAATGTAACCCAATGGGACACGAACAGTTATGCCTATAACGCCAAGTTCTTGAGCGGGCGGTGAAAAAAATTTCTGGGGAAAATACTGAAGGTACCAGACTACAAAACTTTACCACTCTCTCCAAAGGTTCACATGGGTAGAATTTTTTTCATGAAACATTTCTGTGTAAGGGGATGTAAAAGTATGCGTCTTTTTATGTGTAATAATTTCAGGACTTCTGTGAAGCCTTATTTGGCTTGAATATGTTTTTTTTTCAGCCACATTTCCATTGACAGGGTGAGTTTTATTTTATGTACGTCTCAAACAGAATATGAGAGGACAGCAGTTAAGAGGAAAATGTTCTGTTTCGGTTCGTTTTTGAGGATTTATTTGTGTCAATTGCAACTGTCCCATTTAGTGATCCATCTCTAACACCGTCCTGCATCATTGTTGCTGAATAAAATCTAGTACTCGTTTCTTACTAATTTTGGGGTGTTTTTATTTTTCTGTTTTTATTTGCATTTTCCATAACGTCCCAAAACTTACCCTGGCTCCCCGAGTTGGGATTGTAGATCAGTAGTATCAGGTGGGCAAAAGCATGGCCGGAACAAAAGCATGCACCCACACCGGCCTTTTCGGGATAAGATGGTTAACAGGAAAACAAATTTAGCCTGAGGAAGTGGCCGAGTACATGTTGGTTTTAAAGGTAGCACAGTCTGCCGCCCACAAATCTGCTTTTGCCTGTTCAGGAACCCACCTGTCGGATCTTCAGCAGGAACGGGATACCAAAAGTCCCAAAGACTTCCTTGTGGAAATGCGCAACGGGGATCAGCATCTCGCTGTCCTTGTCCAGGTCTACCTGGTCCAGAGGGATTTCCTACAGAAAAGGAAGAATGCACACAAACACACATAAAAACCAGAAATCATCCACATACACAAATTTAACCAATCAACACCTCATGTCAGGTAGGGACTTGGACTGATTATGTTTTAATGTGTTTTAACAGCACTTTCTGGACTTTCAAAGCTATATCGTGACGGTTTCCATGTGATTTGTAAGATAGAGTTGGCACACTCACACAAGGAATTTAGAGTCTCCAGTTAGACTGGCATGCGTGTCTTTGGACCATGGGAGCAAACAGAAGAACCCAGAAGAAAGCCACACAATCATGCAGAGAACATGCAAACTCCACACAGAAAGGTCCTGGGCTGGAGTCAAATCCGCAATCTTCTTGTTTCGACCAATTATTGGAATCAGCAAGCAGAGTGAGGCCAAATTTAAAAAATACTGTTTCCGGTAATGTAAAAAATTTGGGGTAGGGTCAGTGGGTAGCAGGGTGCGCACCTATTTTTCCTAATCAAGTTGTGGTACCGCTTCCACTCTGAGCCACACTTCAGCCAATCAGATTGTACCTAACTGGAATTGTAAACCAATCAGATTGCATGTAACTGGAATTTTTCCCTAACTTAGTTATGAAAAATGATTCGGCTAGCAGGGCTTTATCCTGCCACCCATTCACCCGTCTGTCAGAAAGGCAATTTCAAATCCAACCAAATCAAAACCATAAAAAAAAAAAATTTTTATGGGCGGGGAAAAGGGGCGGCATGGCTCAGGAGGTAGAGCGGCTAGGCTAGGAATCGGAAGGTTCCTGGTTCGATCCCCGGCTCCTCCAGAGAATGTGACGAAGTGTCCTTGAGCAAGACACTGAACCCTGATGTGCAGGTTGGCACCTTGCGCGGCAGCCTCCGTCATCAGGGTGAATGGGAGGCATAATTGTAAAGTGCTTTGTGTCATCTGATTAGAAAGGCACTATATAAATGCAGTCCATTTACCATTTACCATTTAAAATGCATAATCTTCACGTTATCAGAGTTTTCAACATGTCCTGTATAACCAACAAATCTGCTACCCTCATTTGCCATCGTAGTGGTCTTTCCCCATTGAAATTAGATATTTTCAATTCTGAAAGTTGTCGAATGAAGTAACACACTAAAGCTAATCAGCCCTAATGAGAGAGGCCCTCCAGTTAATAATGTTATACAGACTGAAAGTTGAACAGCAGCACAATCGATCAGACCGTTTTCACACAGGCGTCTGGAAAAAGTAGATCTGGATACTTTCATCTCTTAACTTCTGGCGCTATTAGTACGATCGTGCTTTCAACCACTGATTTATTATTTTTTTTTTAACTTGTCATACACAGATGAACATCAGAGGCACTTAACTTCTATTTTGCACCTCTATTGCCACTAGTTTCAAGAAAAGCGGTCGCTTTGAAACGCTTGTTGGCGTTTCTTATAGTGCCATGGCAGTTTTTAACGTCTTCAGTATGATGTATGGTAACAATACTGCTATGAACTATCACAGAGAGCTCCTTTCGTCGTGCCATCATGTTTAACACTGACACTGCTCAAAGTTCATGTCACCTTATATACTGGAACAACTGACCATCAGAGGTAATTTTGCATTATAATATTGCCTCAAACCTTTTTTTTTTTTTTTTTTTTTTTTTTTTTTTTTTTTACGTCAATAATCACGGAATGAGCTTTCAAACATGCATTCATGCTATGCAAGAGTCAAAAAAAAAGTTTGCAACTGTTCAACTGTTACAAAAGATTGATGTTTTCAGTGTTTTTGTTTATTATCCACATTTTTACCTCAGTATACCTGTGGGAATGTTTTATTTTTTTGTTCTCATTGCCTACAATAGCATTTTTTAATACTTTTCATTAAAAAAATGATAGAGAAGTACTATATAAGGACCCCTTTCATATGAAAGTGGTGGTGTATAATCATCACTACATGCAACTGTATATATGCGCTGCACAAAGAGGAATAGGGTCAAATCAGTATAAGTAAATTTTATTTTTCAAATGTGGTCCAAAAACAGCATATATAATGGAGATTCAGTTGAGTTACCAGAGACTGGATTTTGTTTGTTACCCCTGTTCAACAGGAACATGCATCTCTCAGGGATGGGCAGCAATAATTAATTGCAAAGCACATGCAGAACGGCTTCAGTAATGAATAGAGAAGGCAAATTTGGGTTGGGTGGGAGACTGGGCCCAACTATCATGATATCACAGGATTGCTGATTCTAGAGGCCACCAGACACTCCGGCTGGATGGAGGGCTGACACTGATTGGGGAGATAGACTGGCTCACCTCTATCCTGAAGGTACGGCTTGCAGCAGGTGACAGGGACTCCAACAGCTCATCCTCTTGGTGAACGACGATTATTTTATAGCTAACAATTTCTAACAGCCTGGGGGGAGAGGAAAAGGGCACAATGATGAGCCACACTAGCTTGACGTATCCTAGTGGTTGCCAAACTTGGTCCTGGGGCCCTTGCACACGCAGGGTTTTGTTCTAACCACAATTGCCATCATAAGGCTCTAAAAAGCTGTCAATTTGTCAAACTTGCTGCATTTTATGTTCAAAGCAGCTTTTCACCATCTTATACCCACATTTTTACCAAAAAAAAAAAAAAAAAAATCCATGTGCGCCATGAAGAATAAAAGACCCTTAAACGTAGTGTTTATTTTTCCATAAAGCAAGCAATTTCAGGCAGCAATACTTTTAAACAGATCCAATCAAATGCTGAGAGAATCCATGAGCTCCGAAATAGGTTGCTGAACACTAGTGTTCAGAGTTCTTTCAGAATAATTTGCTTGAAAGTAATAACAAACATGAAAAGAAACAGGTTCTAGCTCTGAAGAGGCCAGAGAGACTGAATACCATAGACATATACCCAAGCTCTATGCTTCAGCATGAGGACACACGAGCAAGGTCTAGCTCACAGCGCCATCTCTTGGGTACACACTGGAACATGCTTCTTTACCTCTTGCAGCATTTCACTGGTGTATAGGATGTACCGGTTTATAAGACGCAATGCATTTTTAAGTGAAAAATGTTGAACTAAAGGTGCATCTTATTTACCAGTTTTCACGGTAAGCAAGGCAAGCCACTTTAGAAGATGGACGAAGAGAGATGTAACATCAGCGGATTTTAATGCGGACGCTGGAGCCGCATGTTAATACCAGGTGTAAATGCATGTGATCAAACGCTATCCGATTGAAATCAGATCACAAAAATGCATTTTAATACCAGGTGTAAAGGGGGCCCTTCATTTGTGGTAAATTGATGAGATTTTTGGTATAACTAAACTTCTGCCAGATCCCTGAGCAGTGTTTTGGCAAAGTCTGGAGGCGATCGGAACAATGATGTGCCTTGCAAACCCAGACAAGAAGAGAGACCTCACTAATTATATTATTAGGATACAGATATTAAGTTATCAGAATAAGGTTCATGCCTGTCGTACAGTAGAACAGCTAATTGTTCTGAGATGCTGCGAGTACCACTACAAACCTGGAGTATTTGGCAGGGGTAATAATCACCTCAGTGGACAAAACACTCAAACCTCTGATGCAAGCTATTACTATTGCTTGCTGTCTATTCAAAATCAGAACTTGGGTAAAATTTTAGCAAGTGAGCTAATATTAGCGCATAACTGAGGATGGTTAACTAGCTGCAGTGTGTATATAAAAATAACATTACAAGGACAGTGTACAGAATATCATCTATTCAAATGACGAGTGCATCAACAGCAGCAAGGGGGGGAAAAAAAAAAAAAAAACAAAAAGAACCTCACATAAGAGATTTCCCTTATCCTACTTTCTTTCACAGCCATGAAGAGATTAAGCGAAAATAACATCCCATTTGACGTCCCTGTCCGATCTCTTAACTACGACCCTCGTCAGCAACTTCCATCATCGGCTCAGTGAAAACTACATGCGTTTAGTTCAGAATGTTGTTTTAATGGTTTTTTCATTGTTACTCACTTGCCCTACCAGCCACTTTACTTATCTCGGGCAATCTTTATCGTTGGACCACAAGTTTAGAACAACTAATAACAGCATATGTAATGGAAGCATCCATTAAAATGAAGGGGCCCGCAGTACATGCTACACAACCAGAGCTGTTGCAGGGTCACCGCTGAACTCAGCCTGTACTGGGGTATGTAAAAACAAGTCTTTTCTATGGAAGAGGGGTCTTCAGATCCATCACATTCATCCCTCCAGACGCAGGAATTCTATCACTGCAGACGAAGGTTTAAAGCCCATCACTCACCTGAGCTTCTCTGAGCCTTTGTCAGAAAGCTCCACAGCCTTTTTGCATTCCTCCAGCAGGTCGCCCACACAGCCGTGCTTATCCGGGTATAGTGTTATCTCCTGTGGACAACAGCACGCCCCCGACATTTATATTCACGCATTTACTTTGAAAAAGGTGCGATGACAGATCATGATGTTAGCATAACAAGGTTCTATCTGCCCCAGAAAGACACGTGTAATAGAACTTTATAACACTGACATCACGCGTGGTCAACAAATTATATGCCTTTTTACATGCCACTGTTACGCAGAGTTCGATATTTACCATGAAAACTCAGATTCAAGGACTCTGCAACCTCAATTCTGAAAAAGTTTTCAAAATGACTGAAAATGAAAAGGCGTGACTTGAGAAGTCTAGTCACCTCAACTATACTGAAAACACCTCAACACAGTATTTGATGCTACAATCTGTGAGTTCAATTATATGCTGATTTCAATTCATATGATTTCCATATGACTTAAGAATAGTCATACGCAGACTGAGCAGACAGATATGAACTTCTACTTTGCTGATTCACGCCTCACTATTCTAACAGGTAAGCTATAAACAAATTGGAACGCCAGGTCTAATACACATCGACTAAATGACGGCTGCTGTTGGAAAGAAAACCAGGCAAAGATAAACCGATTGCTACCTCTTCCCGAAAATGGCTGTTCAGCCATATGGACTTGAAACTTCGCCGGTTCTCGAAGTCTGTAATCTTCATCTTCAGCTGCAAGGAGGGGGAAGTCGTACAACAGATCACTCTCGGTGCAAAATTTTTTTCTACTTTTTTTTTGGTTTTGATAGACTCACATGTTGTGGCGCGTATGATTTTACGAGGCATTAAATGGATACTGAGGGGAACCCGAAGCCAGACTGGGTCAGTAGTTACCTGCTGGTAGTACAGCTTCTTGGGCTGCCGGGGCTTAAAGAACTGCAGCAGGTCTCGGAGAGTGCCCTCATAGTTGTGCCTGAGAGGGTTCCCTGGTCCGTCTCTGTACCTAGCCAAAACAAATTCTTATTAACACGCGTATATGACGCCAGAAAGTAACACAGACTAGTCAGCTATAACTGAATAGACCATACCCTTGTGACTTGAAGAACTGCAGTAGCATGGGATCAGTGTTTAGCCGCTGCGCCACAGTCTTCGCCACCTATGGGAGAAGACACAAAATGGCAGACCAACACCGCTACGACCCTGAGGAAGGCGTAAGCCCTCATCTACAACGCCCAACAGTGGAGACATCCATACTAGGCCCTAGAGCCCCCAACGACCCCATTTCCTGCACACAGATTAGCGTCACTGACTAACCTGGTATTTCAAATTTAAACCAACCTCCAGTTAGCAGGCATGAAGGAAAACCGTAAAAACAATTTAGCTCTTCGGGCTGATCTGCGCATCTCTGACCTCCAAGAATGGCAGCTGCTTAACAGTCAATTACTAAAAATTAGTAAGTGAAAGTACTGGCAGGGGGCAGTGGGTCGTTTTCCTCACCTGGAAGTAGTTCATTCTGTTGGAAAGGGTCACCACAAAACCGGGGTCATTGTGGATGGTTTTGTCGCAGAAGATGACGTCCACGCGATGGTACAGGTCTCTGAAGTAATCCTTCGCGGTTGGTAGCTCACTGGTGTCGTTTTCAGGGTCGTCCCTGAAACACGGAAAAAAGCATTGAGTGAGGTCATGACGCCCTTGCTTGCAGTGATTGGCTCTGTGCGTGGGGGGAGGGCCGGGCGGGCGTGCTTACTTCTGGAAGACTATAATGTCCCCGTCCATAAGCTCCTCCAGAGCCTTGTCCAGGGAGACGTCATAGTCTTGAATCCGCTCTGTTAAATTCGGTTTAACTTCCTAAAAGCGAGAAAAACCATAAGGAGACAACAGTGCAGGCGAGAAATTTATTGCGATAAGTGTTTCATAATAAAACATTTAAATTAATTCAATTTAGCCAATTTATCACATGTAAACAAGGACTGTGCTCCATTCGGATCTAGGTTTGTCATTCGGAACAGAGGATTGAGAAGCACCGATTCACTAAATTACTGCAAGTTAATACATTTTTTACTGGCTCATTCGCTAAACGCGAGCTATATTTAACGGTAAGAAACTACCATTCTGTAATAAGACAAACGGACCGTGCTGAGCGCCGTGAGAAAAATTTGAGGCTTTATTAACTCAAAGAGCCAGACTGCAGTTTCGTGTGCCTACGGCATGTGGCCAATGCAGAGGCTCAGTGGCTGTGCGGAAAACGACTCGCGCCCTTACAGATGATTGACAGCACACCGAACAGGAAAAGCATACCTCATAGAGGATAAGGCTAGTTCCTTGCTGAAATCCTGCTCTTTCACACATGACAGGCAGCAAGTCTCCTGCTCGGAAGGAAAACATGACACTCATGAGCCCATCCAGAGAATTCACCCAACAAACAAGCAGGAACAAAGGCAAAAAAAAAAAAAAAAAAAGGGCTGCCAAATACTCACGTATTTTACAGGAAATGGGGGTATAGATATGCCCACAATAATTTAAACTTCTTGTTTTGGGATCGTACATCTTCAAGAACAGCATCACATCGTCTGCAATGAGATGAAAGTTTTCTGCTGTAAGAGATTGTGCATTTATCAGGTTTGGCACAATTATAGTCATACCAACATCTGTTTGACATAATATTGATGCATAAAGACACAACAGGAGACTGTATTCCATTACTGGAAATAACTTAACATAACATACATAACATAACATGAATGGCGAGAACAGGCCGTTCAGCCCAACTAGGCTCGCCAGTTTCTTTGTACTATCGTGAATATATCACTTCAGATACTCAATGACTCAATGGTATCTAACTTTAAGTCAAGCCTGCTCAATTGTGGAATTGCGACAGAAAACTGCCGTTTGGAGAGAGGACATGAACACCTGAGATGCACAGTCACTTCCT
The DNA here is from genome assembly GCA_029692085.1 of Gymnothorax javanicus. Classification (NCBI taxonomy): domain Eukaryota; kingdom Metazoa; phylum Chordata; class Actinopteri; order Anguilliformes; family Muraenidae; genus Gymnothorax; species Gymnothorax javanicus. The sequence goes on along the minus strand of CM056206.1, from coordinate 22,871,865 downwards.
CTACAGCCTGACACTGAGCCAAAGGGTCAAACCCATGAACTCCAGAAAACCACAGCCATTTCAGCGCAGCCGAAACTAAACACCCTGAAAAATCCCCCAAATTGCAGCAGCTACAACAATAATTCACTAAAGCTCACTAATGAAAACAGCACTCAATTTAGACCACTTCTGAAACTTTTTTAAAAATAATGCATGAAAATCCTTGCCATAAAAAGGTCTGGGATCATGTTAGATAAGAAATTGTATGCAATAATTCGAATCTAAGTTTGAGGGTTGGGGAGGGGGGGGGCAGTGTGATGTCATAAAGGGCCGTCTACGGCAGTAAGAAAAAAACCCACAGCGAGAGAGAGCAGGGACACTCACGGTCTTTGTCAAACTTCGGTAATGTTGCCCCGCTGGCCGCCATCTCCGGATCCACCGTTTCCAGGAATATTGTCCAAGGGTTCTCATTATCGCTCAAGTCAATCATCTGTTGGGGAAACCGTTAGGATTTAAAAAAAACAAGCTATGCCACTTGGTCTGAGACTCGTCCAATCACTAACAACAAAGACTATAACAACGGGCAAGAGCAAGTCAATAAATTCAAACATAAGTGGACTCTTCTTCAAACATCCAATGAGAATAAAGAACAGGGACTAGATTAATGTGGAGGACGCCATGGCCACTGCAGAGTTTATGGGGAGGATTACGAGGTGCATGCAGACTTTGTGCTTGCTATACTGCATGCAGTCAGTAGAGGGCAGCACCACTGAGCAGTGGCGGCAGCCCCACACTTACAGACTTGCTGCAGTCGGCCTCGTAGTCCATCATAGCCGGTCTCTTTGTACCGTTACTCCTGGCCTGCATGGGCCACAGCCGGATCTGATCCTGTGGGAAACCCTGCAGCAAATCAATACAAAAACTGGATAAAACTTTACCACTCATGCGCATGTCAAACCTGGCTCCAGATGAACGTGGCTCTGTGCAACTCACTGGTCACTCACAGACACACACAGACAGAGACAGAGACACAGACACACACACACAAGCATCCGATCCAGATCACACATGCATTCCAGTGGAGGGCGGGATAATCCGAGTTGGCCAATCAGCTTATGAGTAAGTGCTTCAGCTGAAACTGCTCCACTGCCTTCAGCCATGACTATGGTTTCCCTACTGTTCTCCATCCCTCCCCCCACCCCTCTGTATGCGTTCAGGCACTTCATTAACCATCTCCGCTGACCCACTGACTTCACTCCACAGATTTAGCCTCCGAAAGTTAATAAAACCCACTCATATTCAATTCAGATATGCTGAGTTTTTAAAATTACTGAGTTAACCTTAGCATTTCACGGTATGAAATGCTAAGATGAAAAGTTGCGTATACATTTCAGCATGAGTTTGATGTATATATTTGAAGAAAAATGTAGCAGATTTTGTATATCCAGAGCAAATATTCAGAGATACATAATCAGTTTGAATTTGAATCTTTTCTGAAGATCTTGATTAGTAGAATCCAGTGCGTAACTGCTTAGTTGGAATGAAAGCCTGCACCCACACCGGCCCTTTCTGGACAAGACTGAGGACCACAAGGCACTCTAAAAACAGAAAAATCCGTATTCGGGCAGAGGAGTCAATTAGCATGATACAGAAACTTCCGTATGTGGGCGAGAAAGGGTTAAACAGAACAGAGCCGAAGAGGCCGGGCCCGGAGGCGGCCCAAGAGCCTTCATCTACCCTGTTCTCTCCTGCAGACTCACTTCCACAATGGCTCATTTACGACTTTGCCTCATTCGCAAAAGCCCCAAAGAACGAGCCTTTGCTTCACTCGCAGGCCTGGATTACGCAGTGCAGAATTTCACTCGGTTATTATCTTGTGTTTTTATGTAGGGGCTAGATTCAGGAAGTCCTGGCTGCAATGGCCAGAAAATAACACCGAATTTATCACCAGCGCTTGACTACAACATTTTAGTTAAACGAAGTAGCTATGCCAGTCCAGTAAATACATGTTACAGTTGCCGTAAAGCGAGGCTGGAGGTCTAACCCTGCGAGACCCTGTGGGAGCTGAATAACAACGGGACCGAGCGGAAGAGCAGGGACTCACCATGGTCTGAGACAGGTTCTGGACGAACTCAGCCAGCGTGGAGCTCTTCAGCACCTTGAACACCGTGTACTTAACCTTCTCCTCATCGTACATGTCGTTGCCCTGGTGACCGCAGAACTGGTCTTCCGTAACGATCTAGAAAAAGTGGGCAAGGGTTCAGAAAATATAACGAGCCTTCCCGTTTCCCCCGCCCAGGTTTCCTGTTGCTTTGGGAGCAGAGATGGCGCACAAGTGCCCTTATGCCTTTAGCTACTGTTCCAGAGACATCGATCAAGAAACTACTGGCATTCACGTAAGGTCGCATGTCATAAGTTGGGACACTCAAAAGGGGTGGATCCGCGACACTCCACCAAAAACAGCCATCAATTCAAATCCACTTCTCTCAAAGGTTAGAGAGTCAGTGTCATTGATTTTGGTAGCACTTTGAAGTGATTGAAGTTTTCTTTAATTTCATTCTCATTACTGTTGATTCGCTGCAATAGTTTGGGTTTAGCAGCCTTCTGAAGATAAAACCTCGGGGCTGGATTGGCGGCAATGGAGGGAGTAGAGACAGCGACCAGAACTACAGCAGTAGAAACGTCCGGAACTGCAGTGCTAGAGTATCTGAACTGTAAAATAACACTCTTGCGTGAATGGACCGATGGCTACGCAAGCCAGTGCAAATGTGCAAACGGTTTTGGAGACATTTCCAGCAGTGAGACCAATCTTGGTGCGAAAGCGGTCGTGGAAAAGGGGAGGCGGACTCTGCGACGGGCTTTTTTTAAAAACGGAGGCTCGGTAGGCTGTAATTCATAATGCAGACCTATCCATAAACAATGTGCTGGGTCTGTTCAACTGGACAGTCTCAAATTTGTCAGACAAGCCAGTCATTGAAAGGAACTCAATTCTTCACGGAAGAAGGTTTTTCTGTGTTGAGGAGTCAGATGTCAACTGTAATCGTGATTGAATCACCTTCTTCACTATAAAGGGGGCCCATAAGCTACGCTCGATAGCATCAGTTGGTAGTGAAGGGAACAAAATTACCAGGCTTCTGTCATGCTACTGTTTCAATTGTATTGCCGGTTCTAACAATAGCTGTGAAAATGCAGATTACGTGGAACCTTTAAGGCCTGTGTTCCTCTGAAATTATATCTGACAAGAGCGATGACAAAGATGAGACTGGAAGTGTTCCTGAGGCTGAAGCTAATTTCAAAGACCCAGCTCTTTGTGCTGTAAGTGGTGTGTGTGACATGATTTGCAAGGACAGTGTCACTTGCAGTGAGACTGAACATGGAATCCAAATGTGACGATGTCCTTTTCCACATCTTGTCTAATGGTCCATATTACCTAAATGAAGACATTTGCAGATTCTGGCCATCTCTGTCTGAAGGTACAAGAGTTCTGTCTGGGTATTATTACAATTTTCAAAGAACCAATAGAAAATGATGCATCTAAAAGAACTGCACTGAAAATGAGAGTGATCCTGTTGGTTGTTTTATGTATGTAGGAATAGTCCTTGCACGTACCATAGACAAGGACCTGATCAGACTCAGTATTGAGGACCCATGTACTAAATGAACTGATAATCCTTCACTACCTCTATAATGTCAGCTAAGCATGCGAATTAAATGTTCTTTCACAAAAAAGGACATTTTGAGCCCATAAGAGGGTGGAATTTCAAAGTGATCAGCTCATAGACAAAATTCTTGCGAAAAATTGAAGGGTACTTTTCAGATTCAGTTTCTGACCCCTTGCATTACAATGGCCATTACAATGAAGTGGGGTTTTTTTCACTTCATTTTGTAGCTCCTGCTGTTACCAACAAAATAAAACAAACCTGGAGAAATCTGGTTGAGAAACAAAAAGATTATGCTAGTTTCGGGGAAAAGAAAGTCCGTTTGGAGAAAATTGCAATTTTGTCATTGGATTCCAGTGCATTATCCTTACAAGTTGGCTGGCGTAACGGTCATCGTCTTCGGCATGGAATGAGGTAATCCATTTCTGTTTTTTTGTTTTTGATGGGACGTAAGCCACACAATAAATGGAGCGATTACTGAAAAATGGTCAATTTTGACCATGTCTCACTTTTTTGGGCCACCTTATGACTAGCGAATAAGAGCACTACAGGGCTCAGGATGACAGGGGTCTGTCATGTAGACAAAAACACCCAGCGGACAGATGCCCACGGGCATTTCTCTTCCCTCGTCACAGAGGCAGCACAGGCTCGGAAACAGCGGTCTTGCCTCGGGGGCCCTCACTGGCAGTGGTACCAGCTCACCTTCACCAGCAGCCACACTGATCTGCACTTTTCAAGTACCTGTTCAACAGCTCTGCTTGCCTGGAGCATAACACTTCTCATCAGTACATGTACTTCTAACTACCAACTTGAGTCTTCGCTCAACTGCGGGAATGAGAACTTTCATAACGGCTCCCCGGCAGCAGCTGTAATCGAATACATCTCCGCCTGTGCTCACCTCCACCTGTGCCTGTGCTCACCTCCGCCTGTGCCTGTGCTCACCTCTGCCTGTGCCTGTGCTCACCTCCGCCTGTGCCTGTGCTCACCTGTACTTGCATGTAGAGATGTGCCTCCTGGCGTTCCTTCCTCTTCTGCGCCTCCACCCTCTTCTCCTCCTGCAGCCGCTCCACCAGCTGCTGAGGGATGTCCAGGTCCGTGACCGGCTGCAGCACCTCACCTGCTCGAGGAACACGAACACGAGCTTCGCTGAAACAGCCATGCCACAAACACCAGCTCTGCTAACAGCCGCAGAAAACACGCCAGCCTGCTGAACAGTAATGCCAAACACGCAAGTTCTGAAAACAGCCGTAACAAACACATCGAGGGGTTAGGAGCACAATGGTTATATGTTCATTTTAGAGGTTCTGAGAAAAATTGATTTTCAGGTTTTGCAAATGTTCTATTAAATCAGGTACATCATTTTTATGTCAGTCACTGTTTTACTGCATGGTTCAGAAGTATACTGTAAATGTGAGTTTTCATAAGTGTGGTACTGCGACATCATGGCCAAAATTGCCAGAATGGACATGTCACCTCCGTGCTCCAACAATTCTAGCACTTGATGTGACATAACACAATGGTGATAGATTGAAGTTAAGTTTGTTTGCAATGGAAGACAGATGATTCTGTAATACTATTCATGTTTATTCATCAAAATATCAATGTTTAATTCATATAAGCAGATTTTGTTGGACATACCAGAAAATGAAAATGTTAATTCTGTTTTAAAACTGAGGCGCATGGACATATAATTATTGTGCTCCAAGAAGTAGCTGACAGAAATGTGTGACAGGAGGTAAAAATCTCAAAATCACAAAATTTGGACATATCACCATTGTGCTCCAAACCCTCGACATCTGCTGTAAGAACCAAACACGCCTTTGCCATAAACTGCCTCGGGCTGTTCACGTCAAGTCCACCAGATGAAACCAGGCTTTGACACCCACTATCCCTGATGTTGCCGGAACTCTATCAGATGGTGTATTCTTGCAAAAGACATGTTCTCTAAATGTCTTTTGTAAAAGTGTTTATCGATTTTATTCAAAAAAAAAAAAAAAAAAACTGCATATGGCAATATTGGTATGAAAAATTGCAATTCATTTATTTTCCCAAATCATTCAAAACAAGACGTGCAGCTTCTCAAATTAATTTCTGTAGACCTCATGGCCTGTTCTTGTTGAAATATTGGGCATGGTTACTCTTTTCCTGTCAGCAGAGTTAAATCTCAGAAATACGGTATTTTTGGTCACTACCACTGCAGAACCTACGCAGTCTATAAGACGTCCCATGTGGACCCTGCAGATGCTGCAATGATAATGGTCACAAAGTCCAAATTTGGAGATTTTCTTCTCCTGGCAGAAAAAATTAACCATCACAATTTTCATCAAGAACAAGCCAAGGTGTCCGACACGGAATAACCCCCTTACCAAAACACCAGCTCAGGACATGACCTCAAATGCTCCCGTGCCGAAAACCGCCCCACTGAAAAACACTACAAGCTAAACACCCATGCCAAAAACCCCTCTACCAAAAACTGAAAAATGGCATTAGTAAAAAAATACCCACATTTTCAACAGCCTCACAAAAATATCCAGGCTGAATACAGCCTTAAAAAGCGCACCTGCCCATGAAACAGGCTGACCAAGAACAACCTCATTGTAAAAAGCCACAGGAAAAATGTCCAGACTCAATTCAACCAATCAAAAACAGCTGCACTGAAAACAGCCAAAGCAAAAACGGAAAAAACTCCATCAATAGAAACATCCACACTGTAAGCAACTATGCAAAAAAAAAACAAAAAAAAACTCTAAGACAGAAAACAGGCTCGCCAAACACACCAGCACTGAGCACCTACAAATCACCTCACAAAGAGGAAATGCTTCATTCGCATGAAACACCCAAAATGAAGTCGCGCTTCAGCCAGCTCTAAACATGAGTTGATTAAAAATTTCTCCCACGGACTATTTTTTTTTTTTAAATTAATTAAAAAATTAATCTAAATGCAACATTTTACGCAGCAAATACTGCAATCTGAGCTTGCTTTTTTTTTTTTTTTTTTTTTTTTTTTTTAGGAGGCATAATAAAATTATGACAAACGTTTCAAGTCATCGTGAATCAGCAAATTACACCGAAAACTTAAGAGATTTTTCTAAGATAAGCACAGTTTTGGCAGAAGGCGGAAACTCAACATCACCAAATTTGTTCATATTTCACAGTTTTGAAGTTGTATACCTGGAATAGAAAATATCACCCATGTCTGTTCCCATTAACCCCTCCACTGCCGTGTGGGCCACGCCTATTTTTTTGGGTAGTTCAACAACCCCAGCTGTTTGAGAGCATTTATTTTTGAACAGAACTGTTGGCTCATGGTTTTCACTGTTACAGGGCACTACCATGGCCAGAGTGTACTGAAATATGGAATACCACAGCCCTTTTTTTTTTTTTTTTTTTTTTTTTTTTTTTTAACTGTCTTCTCAGGTCACATAGCAACAATTTTTTTTGCCTTTCTAGTGCATGCACAGCCAAGTTTTTATGGAAAGACCATTCTTTCCAGCAGTGGAATACTACTTTCAATGATACAGTGGAATCTTATTGTACTGTACAGCAAACCAAACGGTATTATTGTGCATTGTAAAAATCATTAAAAAGAATGTTACATTGCTATTAAATGTGCATTCAAAGTAAGAATTTCTTTACTATATTGAAATAAATTACTGGTTAAACAGCACTGAACCATTCAAACTGCAAGAATGTTCAAGTGTTTGCGGGGCAATCTGACCCAAATCTCTCACACTGATACTGATGACATTTTTCCAACGCGTTTTAAGGCACCATTGGTCCCTCTAAATTAAAAAAAAAAAAAAAAAAAAAAAAGACTGGAAAATGAAGTTTAATGCACTTAAATTGCAGATTTTGAGAAATATTTAGTCTGGGGTAGACATACCAATAATAAATGGAGCGAACTGAACCTGGACTCAAAGCTTTTTATGTTTTTTGTGTCTGTCTGTGTGTGTGGTGGGGGTTTAATTCAGGTAGATTTTTTTGTCTGTATAAGGGAGAATAAATGCGCTTTGCATTCAGAGTGCGCTTGTGCACTGTCAGTGTGCTTCTTGAGGGTGCATGCAACATACTGAGCTAAACTGATATTCAATCGCAGCTTGTAACTCAATATTCAAGAAAAAACTCACATAATTACATAATTATGTGTACATAATTTCAGAGCATCCATTTATCCATAAAATTGATCATTTTAATTCACTAGCGATGATGGTCATATAATAAAAATGACACATAAAATGTTAAAAATGGATTAAAAATAGGCTGTTTGGATACAACAGCCAACTCTTTGTATTCACCTACAACAGCCGGCTCAAAGAGCTAACTTGTTTGCAAACGACATATCAACTTGCACAAATACAAATACGCAAAAACTTTAACGGGAAGGAGCCCGTGATGTTGCCTTTTTGGTTTATATGAACATATTTTGGAGGCTCAACTTGGAGATCTTGCAGTCGAAGCGTTTAGTAAGGTAGGACAATTTGGGGCACTCAGTACTGACGACACAAGGAGACGCTTCCATCAAATAATTAAATTTAAAACATCATATTCCTCACCAACGTCGGCGAAGGATATGAAACAATCATCAATCGGGAATACATCGCCACAAGTTCCGACATCACTAATACGAAAACCCGCGACAAAAACAACTCGCTACAGACACCTGCTCCGTCAAAAACATACAACGAATGCAAAATTATAACGGTGCAGCGTTAACACCCCCAAAGGGTACAGCCGATTTTCCAGAAACATTACAGGTAATCTAGCGAACTGGCCACCAAACACCAGCACTTCTCCAGGAAACCGTCAGCGTCAATCCAAACCAGTTTGCAAAAAAAAATAAAGAAAACCACCATAAAAACTTATGGGATAAAAAGCATTCAAACGTTACGCTGTTTCATGGCACCAACCAAAACAACTTCAACATCACAGTGCAGCTACCAAAACACTCGCATTGGTACCGAACAACCGCAAAACACCAGCGGTGACTTCAGAAGAGTACCCACTGACCAAACTGCATGGCATCTTGCCTGTCCCACTGCAACCCTTAAAATCTCCCACCCCTGTCCCATTTCAGAGTGATCCATAGCCACCCAAATGTGAAGGCTGGCTGCAGGAGACAGACTTACTGAGCTTGGATTCGCGAATGTACACCAGCATGTACGCGTTAGTGCAGTGGCGCACAGATAGGTCATCGTCGTGACCGCCGTAGTTGTGTTCTATCGCCTCCTCCTTCGTACATCGGGACACAACATCGTCATCGAATTTACACCACTGAAACAAGGGGAGAGAGACAAACAAACAGAGTTACACATCTCCAAGTGTCCATTTTACTTGACAGAAATTTCATAGAGAAAAGTTCAAATAACAGAGGCAGATCAGGAATGAATCTTTGAACATTAATTTATCACATCATGGTCATGATTATTCACCTTGCCAGTCACACCATAGAAAAATACAGCATCATTGCTAGGGTTAGGCATTGTTCGTTGTTTCTTTTTAAAAATCGGAAGAAAGAGGACTCCTGGAATCACATTAGTTCGTGCGCTTGGTTACTAGTTTTAATTCTACAACTACGTTGTAAATGAGAAGTCAACACCGTCAAATGTTTGTATTATTTGACCTAAACATATTCAGATTCATTACAGGATTCAAAAAAATAAGTGGCGAGTTCTCGTTAATGCCATTATAAATTAGCCTGTTTTAGTACTCTGTGTGTAGTCAGATGTTACGACCTTGGCCGACACAACAGCCAGGATTGTCCAGCAAGGAAAAGAAACTTAGCTCCCACATCTGTCCTCGCTATTTTCACAAAAAAAAAAAAAAAAATCAGGACGTAACCTTGTAGGAAATCTCAAAGACTGATGGTGGGATCACAGTAATAATTACTTAGCAATATTCTGTAGCTGCGCCATCCCAGAGCACACTGGCATTAAAATTAGTTGCTTAGAAACTAGCATGCTCTGATGATAATAGCACTAAACCAAAAATGGTCACCAAGTTACCCCAAAAAAAAAAAAAACATTGTTATTGATCTTTTAAGTTGACGGTCAGTCATTCTAAGCAACAAAAGCCTTTAGTCCCCTTTAGATTGTAATCACTTGCATGTTTAATTTAATTAAACAAAACAATCATAGGGCTTAAAGTTCTCCGGCACTGACCCATATTTCCAGCATACGGCCATTAGATTCACAAACCATACTCACAGAAAAATTAGAATCTTGCTCATGTGGGGTTTCGTTTTGGATGCGTTTTATCCAATGTTCAGAGAAGCAAAACGATATTTCAGAACAATCAATGATATGAGAGTAATGCACGCCTCAGCCAATGAACAGTAACTACTGAGAAACATTGCGCTGACACCCTTATCTGTGAAGCCGTATAAACAAAGCTGAAGTCAGCATGCTACCCACACAGTTCAAAAATCGAAACGAAGACTCACGGAAACTGGCAAAGATATTGTTGAGAAAACAGTCAAAAACAAATGGCGCTGGCCATGGATAGAGGAAACTGGACAGGAGACGGGAAACTGTTCAGTAATTGGTGCCACAAAATAAGGGAGCCTGGCATTTGTGTTTGTACTGCCTGCTCGAAAAGGGTCCAGTGCACACCAGGGGAAACAAAGCGCTCTGTTCGCTGAAAACATGTCAAACACTTTCATACAGTGTATCACTATGGCACTATTTTAGCACTTTTCAGATTTTCTCACAGATGGAACAAGACTGTCAGTCAAATGCCTTCCTCTCACAATCTGAACACTATCTTCTCAAAAATGCGCCGATGCACATTTTCTCACAAAATGAAATTGTTTGAACATATAAGATGGTTATCTTGCACTTCCTCAAAAATGGCCTTTTGTATTCACACAGTAATTTCTGTTCGACAGTCAGGTTTATATTCGAAAAGCATATTATATTTGTTTTCAAACAGAAATGAATTTGTTAAAAATGCTCAGTTTGTTTGAATGGTTTTGGCACTAGTTGAACTCCATGGTCCTGGACGAGTCATCGTATGCTCTTGGAGGAATTTTGGTAATTAGACTTCTCCAGGGAAGGTTCACCACTGTTCCACTGTTTTCTCCATTAGCAGATAATGGCTCTCACCATGGTGGGCTCGAGACCCAGAGCCTAAGAATTTTTTTAGATTGCGACTTCATGCACCGTTTTTGCCCACTTAACGTTGCCAAATCGGTACTATTGCAGTGATGTTTAAATTAAACAAGGCTGGCCGTAATCATGCCCAAGTGTGAAATTGAGCCCAATAATCAATTAAAAGCGTTTAATCGGTTGAATTAGTAATTAAGGAGAAAATTATTTTTTCACATAGGGCCAGGTAGAGTTGGATAGCTTTTCTCCTTCAATAAATGAAATCATCACTTAAGATGCAACATCTTGTGTTTATTTGGGTAATCTTTATCAAATACTAAAATTAATTTGATTACCTAAAACATTTAAAGCATGACAAATAGGCAAAAATTGAAATCATGAAAAGGGGCACATACTTTTCACAGCACCATATACGCTATGGTTGCTCTTCGTTTTTTTAGAAGTTATTTATTAATTTTCCATGGTTCTATAATCGGATTCGTAGAAGGAAGCACTTCAATGCACTTCATTCAGGAAAAAATGTAGCAACTGCCTTTGTTGCTGTCATGTTGTGGCAACAATGACAAATGATGATGTATGGTGAATATTCATTTTACTTCTTTCACTTTTATATTTGTACTGAATAGCATTACTATAAAGAAATGAGAAATACGGCCACTCTGTGGAGAGCAACACCCCCAAATTAAGATTTCAGGCTCACAATGTATTATTGCTTCAAGCCCTTTAAATAATTACAAAGAGAACTTCTATTTATCATCATCTAAGCCTGTACATAAACCTTCAAAAACTCTGGCATCGTTTTTGGAATCGTTTCGAATCAGAAACATAACATGGTATGTGGCAAGTGGCAACAGAACCGGCAAATTTCAAACAACAATGCCCAAGCCTATCCTTCACATTAAAAGACAAATCAATTAAAAGCATGCAGTGTCAAACTGTCACATTTATTATGCAATTAAATATACTGAGAGGCATTAAAAATGCAATATGCTGTTTTACAGAAGTGGTAAATGGTTTCTTTTGTAGTTGCAAAACATGGTCTTGGGAAATTGTGCTTTTGGTAGTGAGAACGACGCTCACTGCTATCGTTACATTGGCAGTCAGTTCAGCAGATCTTATGCATTATCTGACATGGCAGAACACGTTTTATGGAATGTGTTTTTGCGGCGTCACTTTGTCGGGGATGACAGCTGACACATCTGGTCATTCTGTGTCGTCCCTGCAGTCTGGATACAGTCATTTAATGGACACTAATGCGTCCAGAATCTTTTCTTTAAGACTGGCCATCATTCAACATTCAAAATGCTTGGTTCTTCCAAGATTTATTGGTTTGTGGCATTTGAAATGTGAACGATGCGGCAGTCTTAAAAGGCATCTACAGTCGATTCTAAGACGGGACGTTGAACGTCCAATGTTTACAAACAAATCACTTGCTTTTGTTGACATCTTGCATTGTGACATGACCAATTTCATTCATCAACCAATGTTTTGTGTACATGCGTAGATAATCCTACTTTGGTTCGTTTGCGCAGGTGCGGCTCGCTGATTGGCCGATAAACAAAAACAATGGGAATGGACTTTAGATGCCCTTTAATGTGTGTTTTCAATGGCCCTAACCTTGAACTTTCTCACAATTTCTCACAGTTTGTGATTCACAACCATGATCCAGGGAATTTTGTTGCATTTGGGTAATCATAATCAGGTGTTCAACCAAGAAGGGATTTGAACCCAGACACCTGACATTTTGCAATGTTTACCATACCTGATGGTCATCACATGAATCAGCAAAAGGAACAACTATCAGTTGTCAGCTTAGACCAAAGAAACCACTACATGTTTGTAAGGCCTCTCAGTATATTACAGTTGAATACGCTCTGACAGCAAGAAGCAGAATTCCCATTCATGTGCCACACGACACCAACACCAGTTTTACAACAATGAAAAATGAACACATTAAAAAAAAACAAAAAAAAAAAAAAAAAAAACACAAATTTGAGGAGATTCTTCACAGACACCAGAGGAGTGCGCTGACAGCATATCGTTAGCCTCATAGCATAATTGCCCAAGTCATTTTTTGGCTTACTGTTGCAATATCAAAAAAAACAATACCAATGTGCTTGCTAAAAATTGTGTTTTTGCTTGTTTTGCGAAAACGTTCAAGTATGACTAAGGCAACTATGCTATTAGGCTAACGATATGGAAATAAGGGCACAGGCTTCCCTAAGCAGTTAAACAAAGCTAAAAGCACAGCATTAAACGAATGAGAGCACAGACCAGGACAGGTAGGGCAGAAAAGCGGTGGGCCACCCAGGCCTTGCAGAGATGAGACGATACCCAACAACACTGTCTCTCAGGAGTGATCTTTCATTCAATCATTATCACTGTCATTTATTTTGTCACTCGGTCAGGTAGGAAGAGATGCATAATCTCCAATCTCGAAAATGTGACAGTCCTCCTTCCTGCATATGGAATTCCACATTTACAATAATTTTGCATTTCATCTGGAATCAGAGCAGAAAATTCCCATCCTTGCAGTTACGCTGACTGCACTGAGGGAGTGACATCAGCAGGACTGGCACAGCCATAAGTTTTAAGTTGAATTCTTTCCAGGACACAAGGTGCAAAATTTCTCCCTAATGCTACAATATGTCCAATAAAGGCTAATTTTAAAGCAAACTGCCGGCAACTTTGGTATCAAATATTTTCCAAAAAGCAGATCTTCCACAATAACAGCATCAATCTTATCCTCGTCACACTACGGACTAAATTCACACAGATATTCGCCAAGTTTATATAAACAACTAGAGTTTCCTCATTTTGTCTGTTAACATGTCATTGATGCACTGCCCTGTATTTTTATTTCTTTTTTAAAATCTTATTTCTTCTTAATAACGAGTAGCCACACTAACCAAACAACCTGCAATCCATACGCATGAAAACAAGGCACAGATTGCAATGTTAAAGTGCTGTACTTCAAGCATCTGTCAGCTTGTATCGCCTCATCTCCACAGACTGGTGAAAAAGGACACAGCGATGAATAAATGACAGCAGTAGCATCCCCCCCTCCCCCCCCCCCCCCCCCCCCACCACCACCCCAAAAAATAGGAAAGGTTTTCTCACTATTGGCTCCTTGACACTCACTTTGCCGTCTCCTTTGGGGTTGAGATAGACGACGTAGTGACCGCCATGGTTGTCGCCGCTGTGGACCAGCACGGCGTGGAGTATGTAGTTAGCAGGGTCCTTGGCATCTGGCTTCTGCAGAAACTCATCCAGAGGCAACTGCTCTGGGAACTCAAACCTGTAGGAGGAGTGGGGGTGAAAAAAGGCTCTCAGGGGCCAGTCCTGTTTGCCTGACCCAGCAAAGGTCCACAAGCTTACACCAAAACTAAAGGGCTGCTATTGTCAGACATTTGTTTCACATGGCATTGACTTCAAACATGCCTACCCAGTACCAGGAAGAAGGTTTGTCGATGATGACCATATTCATTATGATGAAATAGTGACCACTGGCCAATAACCTGATTGCTACTGGATTTATATTGGCTCATGAAGGCCCAGGCCAATGGGTTTCTGAAAGATCACAGCCAATGGGCTTGTACTGCATCTTTCAATACTTAACCCTTTCATTACCACTGTCGCATTTCTGCGACAGCGCCGATCCCGCATCACTTACCACTGTCGCCATTTTGTGCCTAGAGAAAGTCCCTCACAAAAACTGTCAAAGCTCCGCAACAAAACACCCCTTTGGACGAGTCTGGTATCGCACAACACGTCAGTGATGTCATCAGGCTTCCCACAGTTCCCAATCCTCCGGGTTTTATTTTACACAGGTTATCGCAGGCAGTGCGTGCTGCAGCACGTGTATCTCCGTTTGTACACAAATGCACGTGTATCTCAGTTTGTACAGACATGTGCATGTATCTCCGTTTGTACATAAATCCCATAGAGGAGAAATCGTCTTGTCTTGACAAACCGAAATACGGTTTTTATCCTTATATTCTGTTTACTTTTGGAAAAACTAAGCAAAGATATGTGTCAATGGAAAGGTAAATGTATTTTGAACATGTTTTCTGTACATAAAATTGTCCATTTCTGGCGTTTTTAGTTCGAAAAAGGGGGTGAAAATCCACATGCAATATTATGCTGCAATAGCACAAAAATTTACAGTAAGCAAGGGTTGTCTTATTTCCAGTAAGCGGTAGCGAAAGGGTTAAAGCTATTTCTTCAGGGAAGCAAGTGAGGGTAACACACCTGCCACAGCACCGTAACTGGCACTCAATCGACTAACATCCTGAGTCAGTATAAACAAACACTGATCAGAATCGAACACCCTAGCCCACCCCGATTTGATTATTGAGCAGCTCAACAAGACCATAACTATTGAACGCGGTGTAGTTTCCAGGTATGGAGTGAAAAGCTACAGGAAAGAGAAGAAAAACTTCACTTCCACAAACAAGATTGGCTACGCGGCTCTAAATGCTTCATGAAGCAACTGCAAACTGTAACCATGATGCAGATGAAATCTAAAACGTAACCCATGGAACATCAACGATTTTCGAAACCAAACTCAGGGTTTGAAATATAGATTGCGTTATCTCGCCGCGAGACCATATTTTGTTTGGGGCAACTTGTTCACAAACTCAGGTAGCACAGCGCGCAAGTTAGTTTTGAGCGCATGCCTCATGCGAGCGGTCCGTCTGTTGCCTTGTGCGGGACAGACTCCGCCCCCACTTGACTGATAGGTCTATCCTCTTGTTAAGTCTGACGTAATGCATCATAATACTGTTTCCGGGTCCAAACATAACAAAATCACATGCAGTACACTGTAGACATGGCCGAGCCAGTTGCCATGTTCACGCAGGCAAATTTCATTTCTGAAGTCTTTGAACGGGTCAAAAAGGAATTAGTATCCTATCATTCAAACCGTGTGGGGTCCATGCTCGTGAGAACAGGGGAAATGTGCTGGTCAGTAAAGTGGAGCTGAGCCCAAGCCAAATGGATCTTGCGCCTGGGAAGTGAAAGTATTTACTCGGCGAACACCGATGTAAACTGGGCTTGCTAAAAGGCCCACTCAGAGCAAGGGGCATCAGGGCTCGCAGAATTCCTGGTTGACCGAAAAGTTCTATCCTTGCCCGAGACCTCGCCGAATTCGGCCTTAATGCCTCATTTCCACTATGTGGTACCGGCTCTACTCTACTCTACCTGCCTTGGTGCCGGGTACTTTTCTGGGGGATCATTTTCCATTAGAGGATAGTACTGCCTCAGTGTAGCTGGTCATCATAGCGACGCAGCACAAAACTATTTAAAATATCTGTATGCCCCTTTTTGGATGCAGTTGATTCTTCACCACTCAGACAAACGTGCCATGCCATCGCAGTGATTTTTTTGAAGTGGTGTTTTCACGCATTATATTAATGGTAATCATCATGCATTTGAGCGCTGTGAGCTTTACCAACCACGTAACCAACAAACCCGTTACCGTTTGAAAAGGTTTTACAACTTTTGCTGTTCATTGTGAACAGAGAAAAAAAAAAAAAAATCATCAGCGCTCTTGTAATTGGTTGTGTTCTTCTTGAAAAACCATTTTCAACCTTATGGGTTTCTGTTTTGGAATGGCATTAAAAATTATTTTTTAATTCGGTCGTTGGATACACTGACATATGTTACAGTCTTTTGACTCTAGATGAAGGAAGAAAAAAAACAATTATGGATGCTTCATTATCCCTTTTGACAGAGATTAAGCGGCAGGATAAGCAGCACGTATACTACTCTAAAAACAAAATCAGACATATTTTAGTGCCCGGATTGTAGCGATTTAGGTGATGTATTTATGAAAGCTACATTTAACTCCTAATTAATGAATGAATGAGCACCAGGCGCGCAATCGGAGGTGCGCAGTGAGTGGTTTAAACCAGCACGCTTAAGTCCTCGGACTCATGTCGTGAAGTGAAATGACAACAAAGAATTTCTTACAGGTTGTCTTGTTTTGCTAGATATTTTGACATGGTGCGCGTTCTCTAACGAACATGAACACCTTCCGTGTAATATTTATTAAGCTTCATGTAGGAGTTTCTCCCATTTTCCAGGCTATTTTGCTGATTGGTAAGCAAGGCACAACCAAGAATGTGATTATCAATAGCCTATTGTTTGCAATAAATGCATACTTCTACTTGGGGGCTTGTGTGTTTAATAGTTTAATGTTGCTTTTTATATAATCCTTGTCAGCTGGTGAAAATATGCAGAAATGATGGCCTTAAAACCGGGGCAACCTGAAATATTGATGGGCAACACAGCTTTTGGCCTAAGTTGCCCCCTGGGCAACCTGGCTTGAAAAAGTATTTCGAACCCTGAAACTCCAATGAACTGGGCTCACCTGTCGTTGATCTTGATATTTTGGTCAGTCTGGGGGTCGTACATGAACCTCATCAGCTGCAGGTGTAAGATGGGTGGAAATGTCAGGAACTTCACACCCTTCTCTGCTTCCTGTACAAAAACACGACAGCCACAAAACAAAACCATTAAAGAGTTTTTGTACATTGCAGGAACGACACGCAGAAAGCACTTCACCAGGAAAAGCACGTTAACACAGGGTGCAGCCTCCCCTCGCTTGCAGAATAGCCTCAGTATTCCGGAGTATGAATTGCATAGGTTGTTGGAAACATTCCTTTAACCCTTTAAGTCCCGGGGGTAATGCTATGGTATTACATCCAAATCCCATGGGCTTGATACAGAAACAATATGAATTATGTATGGTTAACAATTTACTCTTTATCTTTTTATTTAGGCAATATCAAGTCTTGAAATATAGAGAAAAGTTATTTGCCTAATAACAAGGAACATTTTGGCTGATAAATCACAGTGATTAATAAAATATTTAAGGACTACAGCGCTTTCAGTCTGAGACAATAAAACATTTCCTCATTTACAACAAATGAAACACTCATTTAACTATAAAGGTTGAATTTTTTCCTACATATTTCGATCGTTGAATACTGAATAAAGTTCTATGGACGCATGGCATGATTTTAGAGTCAAAACAAACCTGAGGTCCTCTCCCATTGGTTAAAATACAATAGAAGGCACTAGGATTAATATAACAATGCTTTTGATTGGTATGAATCACACAAGGTTGAGAGTGCCTTATAGCACTCTTGGGATTTTAATGCAGTCAGGCCTTGGCAGTCTTGGGACTTAAAGGGTTTAAATCCTTGGCCATGTTGGCATGATTACAGTGGGGGGAAATTTGGGCAACCCTGGTTTAAATGTCTGTTTCAATTAATCTCCAAGTGATTGAAAGCAAAACTGAACACTAAATGCTACAAAGTTAAACATGACATATTTCATCACATTTTAAAGCAAGAATAATTTTTATTTTTAACTTTTTACAGTTTCAAAATAATAAAACAAGGAAAAAGACCTTGTGCAAAAGTTTGGGAACCCTGTCAGCCAGTACGTTGTAACTCCTTCTCGGGCAGCTATAACAGCCTGCAAATGCTTGCTGTAGCCAGCTAAGAGTCTTTCAATTCTGGTCTTTGGAATTTTTCCCCATTCTTCCTGACAGAACACCTCTACCTCAGAAATGTTCCTCGGCCTTCTTGCATGCACAGCATGTTTGAGATCTCTCCACAGATTTTCAATTATATTCAAGTCTGGGGACTGTGATGGCCATTCCAAAACCTTCATCCGTCTGTCCTGGAGGTAACTTCATGGTGGATTTTGAGGTATGCTTCGGGTCATTGTCTTGCTGGAATACCAAACGTCTCTTCAACTTCAATTTCTGGACTGAGCTTTGAACATTTGCCTCTATTATTTCTTGATATTTGGTGGAATCCATTCTTCCTTCCACCCGCACAATATTGCCTGCGCCCCCAGCTGCTACACAACCCCAAAGCATAATGGATGCACCGCCATGCTTAACAGTTGGCAACGTGTTCTTCTCTACTGATGCTTCACCCTTTTTTCTCCTAACATACCTTCTTTGGTTGTGGCCAAAAAGTTCAATATTGGTTTTGTCAGTCCAAAGCAGATTGTTCCAATAGGCTTGAGGTTTCTCAAGGTTTTTTTGCATACTTCAGACGCTTAATTTTGTGTTGAGGTCGTAGGTAAGGCTTCTTTCCTGCAACTCTGCCATGTAGGTCTTTGTTGTTTAAGGTATGCTGTGTTGTTGTCCTGTGAACAACTAGACCTGTGTCTGCTACTCTTTTTTGCAGCTCATTTGCAGTGATGTGTGGGTTCTTCTGAGCATTTCTCACCAGATCTCCTGCCATTCTATCTGAAATTTTTCTTGGTCTTCCAGATCTTGCTTGACTTCAATTGTTCCATTCATTTTCCATTTTCTTACAATGTTTCTGACAGTAGAAATGGGTAGTTTGAAACGTTGCGAGAGTTTTTTGTAGCCCTCTCCTTGTTGGCGGAAGTGAATTATCTTGATTTTGACATCCTTGGACAACTGTTTAGAGGAAAACATGGTTTTAACACCAGACAACAGCCACCACAGTCGGATACTTTAGAAGGCATGGAGTTACTTCAGAATATATAGTTCAACCCTGGAATTATATTCACCTGACTCACTGAAGCCCTAACGAGTAAATCACCTGGGTCTGGGCCTTAGTAATTATCTTCTTAAAAGGAAACAAAGAATAATCCAAAAGGGTTTCCAAACTTTTGCACAGGGCCCTTTTTCCTTTCTTATCATTTAAAAACTCAGAAAAATTCAAATAAAAAGAAACCTTGCTTTTAAATTTGCAGAAAGGTGTCATGTTTAACTTTGTAGCATTTAGTGTTCAGGTTTGCTTTCAATCACTTAGAGATTAATTGTAACATACATTTAAACCAGGGGTGCCAAGATTTTTGCATCCCACTGTATGTCACATAATTTATGCAGACTTGTCAGCTGCACATTCATACTGGAAATCACCCAAACTACCACATCCCATATGTGCTCTAATGGATTCAACCCTGTGACTCGGGAGGCCACTGGAGAACAATGAACTCATTATGATGTTCAGGAAACTAGTTTAAGACTAATTCTGCATCATCATGCTGGAAATGGCCATCAGGCAAAATTGTGGCCCTGAAGCGACGCACATGGTCAGAAAGAATGCCAAGATTGAATATCAAGAAATATCATTTGAAAGCAAAAACGATGATTAATTGGTATTGGGGGGCCCAAAGCATGTCCAGGGAACGTCCTCACATTACACTACCAGCCTGAACTGTGGACACAAGGCAGGTCAAGTGCATATACTCTAGGACTGTCCTCACGTAAAACAAATCTTGGCCGACCAACAGTCAGCCATTTCTTCCCCAACTGGCTGAAATTTTTTCCAGCTGTGTTCATGCTGCCCTTGCAGATTCTGCCATTGCACTTGTGAAGTTGAGGTATCAGCACACAGTAGGTGGATGCCTTTATATGGCCTAGCTATAACAAATTGTAATGCATGGGCTGCTATATTTAATTAACAACCCTGGTTGGTCTCATTAGGATTTAAAATCCCCCTGTGAAGTTCAGGTTTGACCACACAGTCAGTAGATGCCTTAATATGACCCAACTATAACAAATTCTACTGTACAGGTTATGTTTCATTTCATAAACCTGCTTGGTCTCATTGGGATTTAAAATCTCTTTTGCAAAAATAACTTCATATCAGAGTCCATGTGAAATTCATACTCATTTCCATGAAGTGAAATTATCTTCAAATTTTCTTGCTGTATGGAAAACTAGCTTAATGCATGGGATCAATCGAGTGTATTTTACAATTGGAAATTTAGCGAAAAAGAAGCTGTTCTGCCACGGAGTAAGACAACTTTAGCTAAAATGACAACATGCAGGACCAGGAGAGCGAATGACGTTAAAAGTGAAAGCCATTGAAAATAGTCAGCAAACACAAGAAGGCAAATGTCCCTTATTCAGGTGATCTCAGTACTTGTCGATAAAAAGAGCCGCAATGCACAGCGAGAGTGATGCGCTCACAGGAGAGCTTCCTCAGGTTTGCTGCTGCGTCAGCCGCAGTTCAGTGGGACTAAATTAAACAACCAGGCAACCAGATCCTTCACAACAGGTCATAACAGGTGAGTTGAAGAGTTCAGTGCAATAACGTGATAAATGCCAATCTCATGTTTCATGGTATTACAAAGAATATACTTTCACCATGTACCAATATTGTGTACTGGCCAGAAATCTTCATTTCTCATGATATGTTTCTGAATCTACCTATGGGGAAATTCAACTAAAATATTATCTTTTCATCCCCCTCTTTCATATGAAACATGAGATTGGCATTTGTCAAGTTATTGCATTGAACCCTTCAGTTGAATTTTTCGCTCAGCACAGCTCACACATATGAGTGACAGAAATACGGAATAGGAATAGTTAGGCAGGTTTATCACTCACCCATATCCTCCACCAAGAGGAGGAACAAAAATAAACTCTCCAGATCTGGACGATTTGCACAAGTTACCCAAACATGTCGTGAAAAAAGCAACATTTGGCAAGGAGTTGTTTGCATCCCTGTGCCTCTACAGCTCTGATGCAAAATTTCCATGTGTCACAGAAGCTAATGCCATCTACAGGTGTTCCGTAGAAGTGCAGGCTGTGCTGCTTGAGAGAGGTCTCACCTGAAGGCCGTGCTCTCCTGCATCATACTTGTTGTCGCCATCGAGCTGCTCCACAGCCACATAGTCCTTGAAAGACTCGAAAACTGCAGAGGACAGAGCCAATTACTCACATGAGAACATGGCAAGGACTGGCAGAACAGCATTTACATTACCCAGATTCTCAACCCTGCGCTTCATCAAAATCTATGCTTCTTAAATTACAGGTGTCTGGTTAACTGCAGTGGCAAGTGTTAGATGAGAGTTTAGACTAACCCCTGTTGCACTTCGCCAATTCTTTCAAAAACTTTGGAAGATCACGATCGCAACACTGATGGCATCAACTTTTCAAAAATACAGAGTTGACCATCTAACTGGTGGCTCTAAGAAAGACTGTGCTGAGATGTTTGCAACTTTCTCAAAATGAACACGGAGTTACAACAAAGGAACTGCACTCACACTGCCAAGCAAGAGCCACTGAAGTGCTGACAGTTGTTCTTAAAGTTGGCAAAGTTTTCCCCTCGTGAAATCATAAACAGAAAAAAGGCCAGGCGCACACAGTTAATCAAATGAAAAAAAAATTAAGCTGATGTTTTGCATTCGGAGGAATGATTCGCACTGCGAACGAAATTCAAAAGAAAAAAAAGAGAAAAACTGTAGGTAAATGAAACTGCGCTGTGGAAACCCGTCGATCGAGAATAACTGAACAAGGCCAACGAGAATACTTACTGTTTTTCTTTCCTTTTATGCTGAGCTGGATGTCGTAGTAATCTTCTATTCGCTCAGATCTATAGTCTACATGTTTACACTGGATATAGGACTGCAAGGAAATAAAAAAATGGAACACAACTTAATAGAAACAACTCATAAGGAAAAGGAACTTAAACACACAAACCACGAATAAAAAGGAACGAAAACCACAATGAGAAGAACAGCAGGTCCAGACGGTTTGACACTGACCACCATCTTCCCTCTGAAGAGCTTGGGGATGGTGCCCTCCACGCACGTCCCCTTCATCTTGTTCTCCACGTTGTCCAGAAGCTACAAGAGAGAAATGCTCCTTTAGGCCTGGCTTCTAGCGTTTTCTCATGACTTATGGGATAGCAACTACAGAAACTCTGAAAATGGAGTTTGGTATTGTGCAACCCAGGAAGCATTCACACGTAATACTAATGTTCAACACTTTAGGACAAAACGTTTTTAGTATCCAACATTACGGCGTAACTGTAGTCTCCAGCTCAAAGCACATATTTTGCATGCCATTTCACTTCATTTCCAAAACATCGTAACCCACAAAACATAAGCTGACCACCAAATCTACTAAACAGACTAATCCCAATAAATGCATAGACATATATATATACACACACATATATACATATATATATATATATATATATATATATATATATATATGTATATGTGTGTGTTACAGTCAGATTGTGAAACCAGCCATTTTCAATCGTTTCTTGAAATGATTGGTTTCACAATCTGCCTGTAACATATACACACAGTAAAAAGACTATTTCCTATTCAGATAAAAGCAAAATGAAGGTCCAGAAAAAATTAAATATGAACACTCACCACCCTGCAGAGCTCC
Source organism: Gymnothorax javanicus (assembly GCA_029692085.1). NCBI lineage: Eukaryota > Metazoa > Chordata > Actinopteri > Anguilliformes > Muraenidae > Gymnothorax > Gymnothorax javanicus. Next base: position 22,848,931 of record CM056206.1, on the reverse strand, counting down.
TGCACATCATGTTGCATGAAGCTGTCCAGTGTTTCCCACCTTTAAAAGAGTGCAGTACTAACATAAGTCCCACAACACTACTGCAAAAGAGGTTTCAGCAGTTACCCAACAGAGTTTTGTTTAGCCAATATATGGAATGACAAGGTAACTACTTAAGACATCAACATCCATCCTCTTGAACACATAGCATTATCCACCTGCTTGTTTTCAGACCATAAACTACAGCCAAGCTTGCACAGACCATAACTGGAGGATGACATCTTCAATGTAGCACTAGATAAAGGGAGTCACCAGTGACAACCAATTACACATGCCCCCATAGGAAAATTTGGTACAGTCGGTACAGGCAGGGGCCGAATTCAATGAGACCGACTGAACTCATCCAGGCACCACAGCAGGACCGCCGTTTGAACCCTTCCCAGGTTTTCAATCCAACCCTACCTAGACACACCATATTATCTCAAATATCAGTTCAAGAAGATCTCTGCAGCTCTTGAATGAGGTGTGCTTTACTGGTTTCTACCCAACAGGATCTCCAGAAACAGAGAAGGGCAGCCCAGCACCGCAGGACGGTGACCCAGCAACCTAAGGTAAAATCCCAGCTGAGGGGAGGAATCCCGGCCCTGCAGTGTCTCAGGACCAGAGAGAAAATGCCGGAAAGAGGAGAACACACCCGAAGGACTTTGTGAGCTTCTTGGTCCCGACGGGTTTGTCGCTGTGCTGGAGCTCGTAGAAGACCCTCTGCAGGGCCAGGGGCACACTCTTCGAGGAGTCGTCACCCTCCGTGGGCATCATATACACCGCCTGTGCGAGAGAAAAAGAGTGCGTGTGAGAGAGACAGAGGCAAAGAGTGAGAGAGAGGGAGGAAACAGACAGGTAGGCGAGAGCCAGAATGAGTGACAATGGGAGGGAAGAGAGAGTGAGATGAGTGGAAGAGGGTACAACACGAGGAGTACCATGTGAACATTAAGACAGAGCTGTGTTATCCCCAGGACCCCAGCTTATGCACTCACCCGGCGGAGCTGATTTGTGAAGAACAGAGTCTGCAACAAGCTGTTCATGTAACAAGTGGCCCCTTGGTTCTTCAATCCGACGTAGCCAGTGTGTTTCTTTGAGTCCCACCTGCAATCAACGGTCACACACACTGAAATCCTTCACGCAGCAAATAGTAAACATCACGCAGCACAGCAATACTCGAGGCGTAACCAAAACCTCATTTCAGAGACAGATTTAAGAGAGAAGTTCTTCCAAAATGTACAGTCAAGTATGTATCCACCAACCTAGATAATCTATCCTGATGCCAAAAATGTGAAAATCAATAACATGACTTTCTACATTCAATGCCATGGTTACAACCAATATCCAGAGCACAATTTGTGCATTATGTTGTGAAGAACTATCTTTTCTATCAAGTATGCCAACTGTGTATAAGTGTTAAGTCACAGCCAAAGCACAACATTATTACAGTTACGACAACTTTGTGTAGGCTAACGTGAAACCTTCAGTCAACAGGTTCCATTGACTGATAAATGTGATTTGTCTTGGAGCAAAATGAGAAACTTATTAGGGTCGTCACCAACCGAACATGTATGTTTCTGCACATGAAAACATCTGACAATTGGGGTGGGGGGGCACTGAACATCTGCCCATGGAACCCAAAGCTCCAAAAACACAAACTGTTCACTGGGTTTTAGAGCAAACCTGTCACTATATACTGGTGTGATTTGTTTCAGAATTCACATGCATACATACAGCTGGCATACTTCAGTAGAAGCACTTCTTAAAGAGGCAAATTTGGAACGGCAAATATCCAGAAGTAAAGTGGTGATATATTCAAAGAACGCGTGTAACGTTGAGGCTTCTCCAAAATCGGCAAACTTTTGGCAGGGTCTCCATTTTCACAGCAAATGCGGTACCCTGCCGTGCTAAAGTAGCTAATGCCGAGCAGGGAAAAAATTGAAGCAGCATTTTATTACCACGGTTGTCCCCTCATCATGGTTGCGGTAGTGCAGCCAGAGGGTTACTGAATGGTGATGATTTCGAGGTAGCCTGTAATACTGGTCGAATTTCAACAACAAAACATTTCTCTTAGACTGCATGTCGACGTAAAACGTGTTCAATTGAAGATATAAAATGCAGTCAATGAACTCGTCACAAACAACACGAGTGTTCAAAGTCGACTTCATGAAACTTCACGGTGATGCTAAGTTCATGTCAATCCATGCATCCAACTCCGGCAAAGAAACATCTCTGATTTCCGATATAGCCTTTTGCGTAGCAGCTTCAACCTGCCATCAAGCCAAGTGAGCGGACCATCAGAGCTGCAGGTGTAGGCCAACGCATGTAACAATATACCAGTTATATAATTAGGCTGCCAAGATGAAGAGGCGGTGATATCGCGCCTTTTTGGAGCAGCTACCATCCAGAAAGGAAAAGAGAAAAAAATTTGAGTCAGTGATTTCTAGAGATTTCTCTGAGAAACCACACATGACCACAATGAACATATGTCCCAGGGCAAAATAAAAAAAATTTAAAAATGACGGCTCCAGGGAGACACTTACGCTACGCCGTGTGGGGCGTCAGCCTGGACGTACACCTCGAAGGAGACCTTATCGTCTTCGATGAATCCCCTTTCTGGATCAGTCACATCCTGAAAGTCCAAAGCCAAGTCACTCAAGCAGCCACTGGCATTGTTCAAGGGTGTTTAAAGGACAGTTGCCATTAACTATCAGAAATTCAACAGCCTACCATCGTTTTTTTTTTTTTTTTAATCAGTGATCAGTGGTGAAGTCTTGTGAAAATAAACAAATCCATAATAAACAAATGCTTTCCAAAGATCAGCCCTCTTACTACTCACTCTAACCAGCACCCAGGATTAGGGTAAAGCCTTTATAAAGGCTGAACAAACCTTTTACAGATAAGCAACAAAACTTATCACTGAATAGCTTTCGCTTTGAAGAATTTACTGTAATAATGCTAAATTTTAAGACCTGAGGTGGGTGGGAACCAAAGAAAGCCACAGTACAGTGCATTAGAGAACCAGCACCATGAAGGCACCTCGAATTGGCCCAGGAACAGATTTACCAAAGCTAGTTATGACCTGTTCAACTGAAAGACATTTCAAGATGTCTGCCCTGTTAAGGAGCTGCAAAACAGTTACCATTTCAGTCCGTCGTGAGATCAATACCAATTTGAATTTTCAAAGGTTATTTTACACAATTTACAAATTGCTGCAGCTCAAAAACCTTCTCAGGTTTATTGCCAAAGGGTTTAATGCCAGGGAATTTGAATGCACAAACTTCTGCCCGAAAGGGTTCGGTTTTTAAATCCTGAGCCATCTTAAATATTACACTTTTGTGAAAACTCTTCTTTAACTCTTCTCGACAGCATTCAAAACAGGCTACTCACACTCCAAGACATGAAGTTGGAGAAGCCCCAGTCGTTCTCCTTGTGGAAGAAAAGGTGGCTGATCCTTCGGCTGAAAGACTTCTCATCATCTTTGTAGTTGATGATTTTCAACATTGCCTGAGCGTGGCAAGACCATGACCTGCAGACACCAATGGACACATTAGTCTACACAGCACTGTTCACAGAAGTCAGTTGGCTCGTGTAACGCCCGCAACTCATCATTCTCTGGAGGCGAGGAACCCCTGGTCAGGGGGTGGAGGGGAGATTTTGTTTGGGAAGAGCTTACGTGGAGTCGGACTCGGCGTTGCACTGCAGGAAGAAGCCAACGCTCTTCTGGTGGGGCCGGTCAGGGTAGAAGCGTGGCATCACCATGATCTTCCAGGGCAGGTTCCTCACGAAGCAAGACGGACTCAGCACCGACTCACCCAGCCGGCTGAAGCGCTCCACCACGAAGCGGAATGTAGCCTCTGACCTCCAACTCGTGTCTAAAATTGCAAAAAACAAAAACCAATAACAGACAAGAGGATCTTTAAACCACCAACAGGTACGAGATCCACTTTTTTAGAAGGAGGAGTATCAAGTTTGATAACAGCCATGAAATACACGGATCTATTATTAAGGCTATTATCTGGCCAGGTAAACAAAGCACGGTGGAAGGACAGACTGATCGACAGGAGGATGGATGGAAGTATGAAAAGGCACAGCTAAATGATAAGCTGTATAAATATACGACGTTTCGTTGAGAAATATTGAACAGTTTAACTTCTTAAAATCTGGGTAAAGTGGGGGGAAAAAAAAAAGTACGTGTTCTGACTTTGTCACACTACAAAGAAATGTGTTTTTAAGCACCCAGCCAAATTTTAATGATTGAAAATATTGCTAAGTAAATAAAATCACGTGTCGAAATTGCAAAAAAGCAATCCCTATTCTCAGCTGTAAAAGGCTGAAGGCGCTGAAACCGCGCCCAATCGCAAGGAGCAGCCTCCCAGCTCTGTCTCAAATGTTCCACGGCCAGAGAAATGGATGCTCCGTCAAACAATTTATTGGAATAATATAGCCGTTACATGTTTGAGCCACCGAGGCAAGAATCCAGCTCAGAGCCAGAGGAGGCGAGGGCCCGCAGGGTGCGTTTACGAGCTTGGAAGGTGGTGGCATGTATAGTTCAAACCAAGTCAAAGTTCAATTCCACAACAAATATGCTGCCACATTAATTCTTCTCATTTGTGTTCTAATAAACAGTAACTTGATTAACTTGATCAAATTCAAACTTATCACTATTTTTCTAGCTACTGTAACCTCAGTATTGAGATTCTAGCCAATTCACTGGAGGCAAAACCTTTTTTTTCCTGTTCCACATATACCACGCACCAGTTAATGTTCTATATAAAAAAAGATTCATTGAAATGGCTTGAGAACTGTACACCTTCTAGCGCCTTTTTATTCAAAAAAGGTACACCCCAGTTTACTGGCTAGCAAGCATTTTTCACGTCAGTATAGCTGTAGCTTAGCTGTAGCTAAGGCAGATAAGTTGAAGATTCGGAGCAAAGGGCCGAAGCCGTCAACGCGTCTACATCTACGGGACTACACAATTTAAAATCATGTTAACAGGTAGCTCATCCTGCACAATTTCGTGCAGTTATGGTGGACTACCTACAGAGCTAGCAACCGTAATAAAAACATATGGGCACAAGGCAACTTACCAGTTAACTCACTGGCCACATAGCTAATGTTACAGCTGACAAGGGTGCCACATGAATGAATGAATGAATGAATGAATGAACCCTGCATTTATAAAGTGCCTGCTCATAGAAACTCCAAGTGCTTTACAGTCATATGAGGTGATCTCATCTCTCCATCACCAATAAGCAGCGCCCACCTGGATGCTGAGACGGCAGCCATTCTGTGCCAGAACACTAACCACACATCAGCTTGAGGTGGGGAGGGAGAGGACAAATTGCGTAGCCTATAAGATCAGGGGATGATTAGGTGGCAGGTTGGGAATTTAGCCATGACACCGGGGAACCCCCTACTCTTCCTGAGAGTGTTGTGGGATCTTCAATCACCACAGCGAGTCAAGACCTCAGATTAACGTCTCATCTGAAAGACGATAGTCAGAGGTCAGCGGGCGAGGAGGATGAAGGCTGGGTGGGGAGATAGTCAGTTCGGCTCCATTCACCAATAACAACAGATGACCCCTGAATTCCAGTCATCTCCGACGAAAGTTTGTGAAAGTACCTGGTGTAAACTGTTCACTGCGGAGCCGAGTATTGGTGGTGATCCTCAGCTCTCCATTAACGAGATTGTTCACAAATTAATCTCCCTGTTCTTCATGTCTTCATTTTGGAAACTGAAACAGGGTGGCTGAGGCTTTAATTCCCACGTTCAGGGAAGATGCACTTTCAGGATGTTGAAGGCACATAGCCAACTATCTAGCTAGAAAACTGAACGCTGGAAACGTAAACACAAAATGTGGGTTTTTAATTGATGATTGAGCGGGTAACCACAGATGCAATACACTCCAGGTTTTACATAGTGCTTGGGGCACGATTATGCCAAGGATGGCTTCATGCATCATCAAGCCATGGTTTTAGCCCGACCCAAAAAATCCAGAAAAATTATTGATGCTTTATCGTTTAACCACACTTTCACACCTGGAGGAAACCCATGCGAACAGGGGGAGAACATGTCAACTCCACACAGAAAGGCCCCAGGCCAGTTTCAAACTCGCAACCTTCTTGCTGTGAGGCAGCGGTGCTGACCACTGCGCCACCGGTACGTACCGCCTCCCAAAATCTCGGGTTTCACTTTACCTGGACTTTAACTTAGTACTTAATGTATTGATTCTGCTGTAGTATTTAGCAATAATTGATCATGACTGAAAGACTCAATTGGCAACATTTCAAGGTGATGTTGCTTATATATCAGGCAATATAATGGAATTCCGGTGTTCTAGGAAATCAAATAGTTAATTCATTATTATTAATGATACATAGCCCAAAATCAATCCAGTCTTGATCATATCTAAAGGCATGTAAATTTTTAAAAGGATCAATAAAATAGTCTTTGAGTAATTGTGTTAACCTGAAGGATGGGCGGCAGATGCGTCAGTGATGGCGATTTCATGATATAGACAAAACGCAGTTTCGCCAATAAAATTAATTACTATGATTAGAGTAAGTTTGAAATGTATGAGGGCATCCTGAGGGGGGACAAAGCAGCACCCAGTTTCAGCTTAGGGTTTCAACCTATGGTCAACTCAGTGTGGTGAGAAGAATTAGCTAGATGACCCACCCCTGTGTTGTGAAGCAAACAAAATGATGGCAAGATGTCATTCCTCTCCATAGCAGGACCAAGCTCTTCAAGATTACAACACAGGCATGATTTTACATTTTTTAGTAAGAGATAGAGGAAATGCCCACCATCCTCCATGTCTTCCTCTGTGTTGTTATGTCCGTCGCTTATGGCCATGTTCCCATTGATGACCGGATTTGGAGTGATTCTGGGGGGATCATCTGTTTCACCCGCTGAAAAACAAACAAAATAAAAAACTGTAAAATGACATTTCCAGGAACACAGCTGTTTGCCAGTGGAACAATCCAAAGGTGAAGAGTCTGAGTGGACATGGCCAAATTTTAGAGATCATGATTCTTTGGAGCCATTTAGGCCGACGTTATTTTCACGAGTAAATTTTCAAACATGCCAGAGTAATTCCCAGACATGGATCAAGTCTTGGCTGAATTCTGCTTTGAACTTTTGCAGAGACAAACAAGGGGAAAAACACTGAAATTTTGGGGCACAGACCCACCTGTGCTCCACAGCTTATAATGTTCAATCTTGATCAATATTACCAAGTCTTAAGATTAAGGACGGTTGCCTTGTGGCGCTGTTAACAACGCTGCAGAGTAATTTTACATAGCTGAAACAGGATTGCACATTCTTACAGTCATCGAAATCAGTCCCACATTGACCAGCATCAAACGATTTGAAAATGTCCTAACTGTTAATCCAAATATCAGCAAATGCAAACAGCAATCTGAAAAGAACCTCCTAAATTACCATACTGCCACTGCATGGGACATGGGACTGATCCTTTATGTGGATTGGAGCGAGAAATTCTCCCTCCTCAGGGAGCAGCTATTTAGACACAAGGACAGACAAGTAAACTGTGGCAGAATCACTCCAAGCACTCCAGGTTATTGAAAAACTCCACAGTCATCATTGCTAGGCAGTTCTAAGGGCTAAAACTGTCCAGAGTAACAACAACAGTACAGACCTTGTCACCATGAAACCTAAAGAACAAAATGACCCACGTTTTCCTAGAAGATTAAGGGTGCTTTCATACCTGCATTTCATTCCGATTCGGGGAGTAATACATTGCAAAATTTTACAATGTTGCACTTCACCTTGGTTCGATTCGTGTTCACACAACAGTCTAGACTCGATACGCCCCCAACACTACGTGCATTTTGGGATTGGTCAGAATTATGCAGAAAATTTGGATTTCAGGAAATCCCTCCGAGTTTTCTGAAGCCGGATACCTGTTTGAAAATGGAGCATCATCAGTCTCGTATTTTCGTATACTGTTGTCGAAGTTTCTTCGCTTTAACGCGACATTGCTCAATAGAACGATGAAAGCCTCTTTCCTTCATGCGCTCGCTAAACAGCTTGTACACTTCGGTGTTCTTGTGTGTGTTTTCTGGCATTTCAGATACATGATCATCTTCCCAAATGCCAATGAGGCATTGTATTTCCTCCTCCGTCCAGATAGATCCACGACTCATTTCCACTTGCTTCCACTATAACGTTCGCTTATGCAATAGCACCTAGCCTATTCTGTCTGTTTACATCTGGCAGTGGCACTGTTGCGACAGTGCAGCTCTGCTTTATGGTAATGTTTGCGACAGCGCAGCGCTGTCATACCGTTTCAGTGTTCACACTGCAAACGGACCGCTCCACGGAGCGATTCCAACTGGGCTGAGACCACCTCCTCCAAGAGATCTCGGCTCGGTTGTTTTGTTCCGATACGGAGCGCGGTTGCTGCTTTCACAAATGTTTAAACGAACCGAGCCAAGTCTTCTTTCGGAACAACGCCTCCGATCGATCCAGGTGTGAAAGCATCCTAAAAGACATACTGTATATCAAGCTGACTGGGCCTCTTCACAGCCTTTCCCCAAAACAGCTTTCAGATTTGATGACATCTCCCTGAAAACCATCTGACAATGCAAAAACCACCAAAGTAGTTTTATAAATCAGGTCAAAAGTTCTTAACTGCATAGAAGCAGCAACCCCAGAACCGCCACTTCCCGCAGTTATCTTGACAGGCCTAACATTAGTTATGATTGTGCTTCTTTGTCTCCCAATTTGCATGTGTTTGTGCTTGTGTGAAAACGTGTAGCTAGCGAGGCGATACATTTTGTGGGCCTCAGGTGAAACATTGTTTACTACCCTGAAGAAACACCAGAAATTATTGCTTGCATTTGTTGATATGAGCTTGAGAGCTGGCTAATGGTTAAATCTTGAAGGTTAATATGATGTGCTTAAATAAACTGATAAATAACCCCAAGTTTTAATAAATGTTTTTTGGGTGGTGTTTTTAATACAGTTGGGTGGATTTTGAATCCGTTTTTGGCAGGAAACCGTAAGTAATGAAGACAATGCGGAATTCATTTGAACTTCTGAAATATGTATAAAGATCCTTAATACAGTAGGATTGTACGAATATTCAAGTAAGATCATGCAGAATTTGAACTTGCCAGCCAGGCGAGGAGTCTGAGCTTATATGATCGCCCGAACGGATTTTCAGTGGTCATGGATTCGGGGCGAGTGCCAAGACTGAGCCCTGCTGATGTCATTCAATCACTTTCTTGGCTGATATACAGTCTTGTTTCTCCTGGCTTCGTAGCCAATGCCAACGTCACGTAGGCAATGTTAGTTCGCTCACTTGCTTGGCTGATATACAGCTTAGCTTCTCTCGGTTCAGTAGCCAATACTCATGTCATTCACTCATTTGCTTGGTTGATATACCTCATTTCTCTTGGGTCAGTAGTGAATGCTAGCATCATGTAGGTTAAGTTAGCTCCCTCACTTGCTTAGATCATATGCAGCTTTGCTTCTTTCCGTTCTGTAGCCAATACCAACATGGTTTGTTCACTTGCTTGGCTGATATATAGCAGTTTTTCTCTGTTTGGTAGTTGATGCTGACATCACGTAGGTAATGTTAGTTCACTCACTTGCCCGGCAGATATACAGCCTCGCTTCTCTCAGTTCAAGCACTAATGCTAGCATTGTGTAGGTAGCTAAAGTTAACCAACAAATAAATTCTAATTTCTTTGGATAACACTGCTGTTTGTCACATTTTGATCGTTACAATGCTACAAATTTGTGGCACAGATTTGCCTGTACACATCTGCCAGGTCTTTGGTGCATTTGACCATCTCGTGCAATGTGAAAATTTGATATGCCTCACAACATGTATTCCACTTTATGTTTATTTTTAGATGCTTAAAAACCAGGACAATCTTAAAATTAATTTACTTTTCATGTATCTTTAATCATACGTAAAAAATTTACAATTAGAGGTGGAATTCGGAGGATTTTTTTTCAGTAATTATTCAGATTATTGGCATTCTTTCAATCTAACAGGTTAGTCTGGTTAAGTCCGTCTGTTTCTCATTTTCACTTTATCATTTTTAACATTTTGGTTTTGATAAGTCAGTTGGCTAAATAAATGACTTGACCGTTAATTAGGCAAAGTATACAGGAATAGATTTAAGGTAGGCTAATCATGCCAAGGTGAAGGAAGCTGTCTAACCTCGCAGGTAATTAGCAAACTTAGCAAACAAAAAAAAAAAAAAAAACCCACAATTTTCTTCCCGAAAGCATTTCATATGGCCTCTCATGTTTGATTGCAGTTTGTCCAACACCGCACCAGGTATGAGTCACCAAATAAAAACCAAGCTTGTCAGTCTGCCCCATGGCAGCAGTTACATTTATTGCATTTAAAATTGATAAATTCATCTCCCAGCCCTATACTGGAGCTCTTGTTTCTGTCGGCTATGTAGCTTTTGAAGTGAACTCATAAACACATTTTAAAAGAGGGAATTCAGGAAAGAAAGATGGAGCAGATGGAGAGGGGCAGTGGTGTTTATGAACAAATTGCGCTTTCTCACTCTTTTCTCCAAAGTTACAGACTGCAGCTTTAAACCTGGCCTTTGAAACATCCAGTAAACCACCACCATTGTAACACACATGCCACTTAGCCTGCCTGCTCAATTTCTGCTATCAATGACACGGAAATCACCCACCAATCAAAAAACATCCCACATTTACATGTAATGGTCAGGAAAACCCTTCGCATTGAGAAATTCAAACTTTTAACATGGTCAAACTCCTGGAAACGTGACCTGTTAATGTTAGTGAATGGACTGTGATATCATTCAGAGTCAAATTTCTAAGATATTAAACTGATTATTTTATCTTGAAGACGACGGTGATGAAACCACTGCATAAAATTTTTTGTTCCATTCCATTTTTTAAAAGATGTATTTTTGAGCTTTTGTTGCAATTGATTTTTTTCAGGACAAGACGAAGACACAACGTTAATCTAATAATGGCTCGATTTAAGCCAACAGTTCTGTGACTATGTAGCACTAAGGCTTGCTTGTACACTGAAAAGCTAGTGAACACAGTGCAACTGAGTCTCAGAATGTCATCAGGTGTTCTCTTACACGATCGCGCTTTTTGGATTTCTGACGATGTAGTCACAGAAAAAAAGTGCCTCTAAAAATGCATTTCTCACCCACATCTCTCAAACTGATTTTTAAAAATTATTTAATCCATAATCTACCACTTAAACACAAAAATATCGAAAGTTCAAAACCTTTTTAGTTCACCTTTAACACACACTCTTAACGAAGCAGTTTATTCTGCATTACATGTTCCTGTATTTATGAATCCTGGACAATCACAAAAACCAGACACGTAATACATTGGTGACAAGTCAATAAATTTCAAACATTAGCGGACGTTAAAGTAATTGTTGACAACTATAACTAATAACTTTGCTGCGTTTTAATATTAGTTCACCGTCCATCTAACCAACTGAGGTCACCCATGACCAAATCTTGCTAGCAAAGTGAGATCAATGCTCAATGTCATCTTTGCAGCTAAAACTCGTAATAGAATGTTCAGTTGGCTGCATTTTAACAGTCAGCTATAGTTCATTTAGCAGTTGGTTCTTATTGGACATTCAAAATCACTTGTAAATTACACCCATTTTTACTGGGTCCTGATAACTTAAGCATGTGTTCTTTGGGAGAAAGACGACTCTTTCCTCCAGTTCAATTTAAAAAAAAAAAAAAAAAAAAAACATGCTCCAATCAATGTAAAACTCGGAGAAAATTCATTAATTCCCTGTTGTCGTCTTCCTCAGCCTGCAGGGCGGGGAGAGTTTAAGCTTTTGTTTTACATGTTCCATGTGTTGCACTGTATGTTTTATAGCCTGCTAGAGATCCCATTCATGCTATTGTTGTTAAGTCTCCATCTACATGCATGAACATCTGTCCTATATTCTCAGCAACCGTTAATTCGATCGACTTCACCCATGGTGGGTGTATTGCAGAGGCCCCAAGCCAGTGCAGAGTGGAGTGCAAAGTTGTGTCAAGAAAGTTGCAAGCAGGAATATCAGAGGCAAAGCAACCGGTCCACTCCGAACAGGCACACTTTGAACATGCAATATAATAGTTAGGTTTAACCAATTCACTGGGTTAGGGAAAGTTTCAATATTTTGATATTTAAGAACGGATACAAGCTCAGCCGTTCCAAATTTTCATGACAACTCAAAACAGGTACAGAGCAGAACATGGTGCCACTTTTCTAAGAATAAATTGACAAACAAATAAACAACCACAACATACTCAGATCCCTCGCCACAATTACGGCGTTCTGGCCTGGAAACAAGATACGATGCAAAGACAGACGTATTAAAAGGCACATCTACATCTGATTTCCATGTCTCCCTTACACTTTGTGGCAGGATATAAATAAATCAGCCACCTCAAATGATGAAGTGCTGAAATTTTTGAAGATATAATCTAAAATACGGTTATTGCATTTAAAGGCGAAAATCGGGCCATTTTCAGCTTGCCCAGGGGTTGGGAAGGACATGCGCCATGTGCAAATGGCGCATAAATTAAAAATATGGCGCATTATAGAGCCACTAAGCGGGCCAAGGATGCGCCCATGTCTCAAGTCTAAATATTTTTTTTTTCCTATTATACAATACCAAAATTCTTTGAACGAACTCTACTGATCGCAGTTGATCGAGTATGTTCTGATGCTCGATCAATTCTAGTCCCAAGCCCACGCATGGCCCATTACCATTGCGAGGCTGTGAAAATCTCCATCGCATGAAACACTGATTTGGAGTTTATTTTCTCAGCGGAATGAGTTCGTGAGAAAGTTCTTTGATGTCACTTCATGTTTATATCAATATGCAGTATTGAATGACAGTCTCGGAACAGAGCGTTGTAATACTAATTGGGTATGTATTTAAAAACTATTTCTTAATTGTTTTCCAAGTCAGAGATGGTTTACTTTGTTGTCAAATTCTCAGTTGCTGACGGAAAAGGTTCAGGGTTCACTTTCAATCATCATGTACGGTTTTCTGATGGAAGAAAGTAGGTCAGATTCATTCTGGATCAAACAAACGAACAGTAACCTTTTATTTAGAAAAACCACGAAGGCTGTTTTGTTTTGGCAGAGCAATCGCAAATAACACGATAGAATAATCCATTCGGGACGCGGCGGGTATTGCCGTGACAGTCCTTCATTCTCAGCCCAGGCCTGTGTTTACTCTGAATAATTTATCTTTAAATTAAATTACTCTGCATTAATAATTATTATGAAATTGAAATTAGGTAATATTACTGTGTATAATTCATTTGAACTAATAAACACAACATTTCATAGTCAGCCTAATTAGTTTTACATATATATATATATATATATATTAAAAAAAAAAAAAAAAAAAAACTGTAACACCTCCTCTCATAGCCACATTATGCCCTTCTTAAATAGCACACAAATGTCAGTTTTAATTGTGGTTTCTGGTTTGTTTTAAGCCACAGTTAAGATTAGTGATATAGGCATAGGCCTAATTTAATTGCTCATTTCGATATAGCCTTGAAACTGAATGTTAAACAGAAAAAGCTTGCAGCATTTCTTTTTCAGTCGCAGACTATCGAATAAAACTGGAATTATTTTGCAAGCGAAGTTTTGCTTACCCAGTTAAACAACAAACATGACAGGCTACCATTGAAAACGGCAGATGAGCGAGTTTACTGAATATTCTTTCCGCACATTAATGCATTTTATGTCCTTGATCGGATCGGTGAACATTAAGACTGAGTTGTTATATGTTATCTATAATAATGCGAACCACGCCATTTATAGGCTACTTAATTTGAAACTGTATTTATAGGTGTATGCATCTTCATTATATCACAAGCAATCCAAATGCAACTTGAAGTTAACAGTCATAAAAATAGCCACCGTCTTAACGCGAACTTGGAGCTGAAGCCCGCCGGTGTTATGCCGAATTCAGCCTTCAAAGCGCAGTTACAGATGCTGGTCACTGCAGTCTGACTAGCCGAATCCATTTGATAAATTTAGAGCCAATTAACAAAATAAAACTTGCATCTTTCGTATGGGGGCTATCATTTATTTGTATAATGCGATGAAACTATATAAAACTTCACGTAGCGGAACATTCACCGGGCAGGTATAGCATTTTTAGCGCAATTTAATTGTTTATTAATGTGGCGATGCTTTAAAACGGTAGGTGGCTGCAGAGGGTACGTTTTTACGATAGGGACCCATTTATATTCGCTCAGGATTATAATTAATTAGCCATTTGAGGTATTATGCGTGAATTTCCTTGAGAATACTTATTTCTTTGGTAATTTCTTTGTTATTCATAACAAATTGCGTCATTCCATATAAAATCTACAAGTGCTTCCCACCTGACCCCCTCAGAATCAGCTGATTATTTTAATAACGTAAATATATTTAATGAATCCTTACCCAATATTACCTTGATCTTGTGAAGATTTTTTGCGCTACAGGCCCTAAAAGTACATGGGAGTAGGTCGAAATTTTGTGCTTTCTAACTTGCGTCATTTTTTCTAGCATTTTTGAGCCCTCATAACTTCATTTGTATTGAAGATGGCTAAATGAAATTTTCACAGCTGAAAGACATATCAGAGCCCTGTTAAAAACTGCAATTATATCAATTGTATGCCAATTCTAGGAGTCCCAATCTTAAGCCAAAATCTGTATTTTCTTCAACAAGATTTGTTCTGAAACCAACTTCAAGCTTCAATATCATGGGAAGTATGGAAGTTTTAATAGAAACACTGCACCAGTTTAATAACGATGATATACAAATAAGTACTGGAACCATGGATGTGTTGTGTGTTTTCTGGTAATTCACCAGAGAAAACTTGAAAAACGTGCGTTAGGAAAACTTCACGGGGTCGTATCACCGTGTGGGATAGGCTCATCCTCAAGCGATGAATACTTTTGTGTCAAAAAAATTCACACTTGTCAATGTAGAAGAGCTGCAGCCAGTACTGCTACAAGATTTTAGTTAACTGTAAGGATAAAGTAAAAAACTATTAACTTAGAGTTACTTACTAGTGTATCGGCAGACTAATGCCACAGCCAGTAGTTTTACTGAAGGATTGAAACGGAAACGGCAGATTTCCCTCTTGTGTATTTGAGTACATAATCTTGTCTTATGTATTAAGTAACAATTCCTTTTGTTTTAAGCAATATTCTAAATGCTGAACATTAAAAACAAAATGTATGTATGTGCAGTATACATTTTGATTAAAAGTATGTTATGGATGAAATTATTGGAGCATTGAATTTTGGGAAAGGCCCATACATTTTGAAAATGGCCCATTGATTTTCCATGACACGGGCCACTGGCCCATGGGCCGTGCTGTCCTTCCCAACCCCTGCTTACCTACCATCCAGTTTATATCAAAATATCTCCTGAATGGTGGCTTTAGTAGCCGAGAATTGGCAAATTTCCCATCGCTTATAATGGGAAAGCTTGCCTTCATAAAAACCTCAAGTGAATGATTTCTGCCATATTTTGCAGACATCAAGACATTCCTGATAAAATGTCATAAATCAAGTTTTTGATAATCTAATTGACATCTAAGTCATATTTTATGGACATTTAAAACTCCACCTCCCCTGTGACTTTTCCCCCCTCCCACTAAGAACGAGGCAAGAACCCCAATAAGTTTTGCATCACATGGTGCACCATTGAGAGGACGACAGCATGACTATTTTCAAACCAATTAGACCATTTTATGGAAGTTACTGCAAGCAAAAAGCAATTTCAGCATCTAGGCCCATCTTTATTGAACTTCCCAATAGATTTCTATTCTGGACCAAGGGCAGATCAGGTCCACTTGTGTGTCAAGTTTTTTGAGGATTAGTAGTGAACCAAAAGCTATAAAGTGGATACAAGTAAACCAAACTATCAAAATCAACCAACCCATATCTATCAATCCTTTATTGAAAAGAACAAACATTTCTAGTATGAGTGTTGTAGCCAAAAGTCCAAATTCCAAAAGTGAAAATTCATTGGAAAAAGATCAGGTAATCATTTCTAATATCAATAACATGTTTTTGTCCAATTTATTTTTCGCTTCAATATGTATTTAATGGTGATTATGATTCAAAGCAGAATTTTTCACTTTGGTCAGTAACGGCTCGCTCGCCTCTCACACAGGTGTAGGAAAGAGGCGGAAAGCTGAAATCTACCAGCATCATTAATTACTTCTATATAACCATAGGAACAAAAATTTAGGCAGTGACACTATTATCATAAATTACTAAAGTCCTAACAAAAGAGATCATATTAGTCTTATGTATCTGTATTCGTATGGCGTGGTGCTCCATCGCGAAGTCATTTTCATACCAATAAGCAATCTGGAAAGACGTCAAAGAATGCAGATGATAATCCCTAAGGGCACAATTATTAGGTGATCATTATTTTATGCCTTTTATTGGATTAGCTTGCTGCCTGCATGTGTTTCTGTTGACGAAACTTTCAAGCTACTTCCATTGCAGAAAGTACTTTTACTTTTTTATATGCCATACTTTAAATGCACATTTCGGTATAACCTTGGATCATAATGTTAAGGAAAAAAAATACGGTGCATGGCAGCATTTAGTTTTATTAACACACTTTCGAAGAAAAACTAGTATGTGGACTTGGCAAGCAACGTTACACTTACCTCTGTTCAACAACAAATACAAACCTACCACTTGAAAATGGTAAATCAGCTTAGTTTATATTCCTTCTGTGCATTAGGCTCAATGACGTGACGCTCATTTTTTAGTGTCCATAAGGTTTGGTCAAATCTAAAGGGTTTAAAATTTGAAAATAAATGTACAAATGACTTGCATACATTTTTTTTTTTAAGGACCTAGTCTAAGATTTCTGATTTTAATGAATTTTGAGAGAATATCTGGGGTATGAAGGCAAAAATGTCAATGTGGTGTAACCGTAAAAACTTTGTACCAAGTAATTAAACTTGCTGAAAAATGTTAAATTTTCAATAAAACACCCTATCAACTAGTTTGGCATAATCTTACATTTGAACTATCTAATGATAAATGAAAGTAACAAAGTACCATTGTTCTCAATGTTATAATTAATTTCGGGAAGTCGGGTCACCAAGTCAACTTCCTGAAGAGTCAACATGCTGTAACCACCATTCAAGGAGCCATTTTGTGAATATTATGCAACATATAATGTGATGGGAAATGATATTGCTAGGAAGGACCCCTGATGAGCCTAACTACTGCAGGCCAAGGTTAGCAACTCCCTTAAAATGTCAAATTATCTCATTTTTTAAAGAGCCTGGTCAGGTGTGCCTAGGTTTACATGTCAAATGGTATGACCTCAGAAAAACACTGATCATTCATGATAATTACAAAAATTAATATTTACTTTAAAAATTACAATTGAAATGCTCCCAATAAGGGTATGTTTTTATTCAAGTGTCCATGATAATGCCTGTCAAATTTGATTTTAAGATGAAATATCAAATGGCGTAACCGGATACACCATTTGACATCTATTACAAGCCTTTCTGTTAGATGCCAATTTTGTCAAATATCAGCAGTTTGTTATGCTGATTAAAGATGCAATATGAACTAATTTATGATGTGGAACTATTTTCACGTGTCCAGTGTTCCATTTTTTGAAAAAGTGATGATTTATCCACTTGATTTATCAACTTTATTATCAAAAGCCTGTAAGATTAGGTTTTCTGAACATTTTAGTTTTAAATAGAATATTTCTACTCAATTCACTGACAATGTTAAGCAATATAAAATGTAATATATGTATGCAATTTTATACCGTATCAGAATTGATGATGTGAAAGTTGATAGCAGCTGTTGAACACGGAAAGTAGCTTCAAACACCGAGAACTGCAATAATTCACAGGAGGAGTGTTACAAAGTTTAAAATTTACAACTGTTAAATACAATTAATTAAATTTATGCTATTTCATAATTAAGACAATATAAAAGAGCCTTTTTTCTATCATTAGATGCCACTTTCAAGCAAAGAAAAGGTGGCTCGTCACAGAGCACAAGTGAATGCAGATCAAAGGCCAATTACCTTGCAAAAAGACGAGAATGGTAGTTCTCACACACGCACATACATGCAAGCACATGCACACACAGACACAATTTTTTTTTTCCCCGGCAAAAGACTGAATGAATGTCAGGTTAAAGTCAGAGTAATGTAGTGATTTAGTAATGATAATTTATAAAAATAATAATTCATAGCTGCTGGGAGCAGAGCGGAGCAGTATTGACTACTATGGCGCGGGTTCGATCCCCGGTCGTACTAACCGGCAGTGGTCGGCAGCTTTTTCAGGGCAGCGCATGATTGGCTATAGCGCTCTGGCTACGCAAATGGAAAGAGACTGCCGGGAAGGGATATTAAAAATGGTTCCCTTGTTCGTTGCTCAAGCGCCTCCTGTTGGCCAGCCAGGCGCTCGTCAGGGAGATTCTATGCTTGCACGTGTTCGGGCATCCCCCGCCCTCGTTCTGAACTTGCGAAAGCTGACAGGCGCATGCTTCGGATGAGAGCCGTGAACTGCCTCTCTCTCCTGATCTGGCAACAAGGGGTCGCATACTAGCAAGCCTTGTACATAGTTCTCGAATTGGGCAGTCCAGATTCGGGTGGGATTGGAGATGCCAAAAAAAAGTAAATAATTCATAATTTAATGTCTATCTCCTCGTAGATGGTGCAATCAATTTGCACAAAATTTGGTACACAGCATCTTCAGACTAGAGTCTAAAATCCCAGCATGAAGTTAAAGGGTGTAGCCACAGTAAAATAATGAAATATGAGGGCGTGGCCTCTATAGATATGAGCTGTAAATCCTGAATCCATTGTCCAATCCTCACCAAACTTAAGATTTATCATCCACAGGCGACTCAAACACGCCAAATTTTGTGTAAATCTGTCCATAGGTGACGCTATAGCATGGTTAAAATTGAAACCAACAGTCCAATCAACTTGAAATTTTGCAGGCTTCATGTTGGTCAGGGTTGCAATTAAAATCAATAAGAACAAAGTGCAGCTGAAACAGCATGGCCAACATCAGCCAATCAAAATTCAGTAGCCCTCATACTCACTTTAGCTGTAAGATTTCAATGTGAAACTTTTCTGTCTTGATAAGGATGTGGAACACAGCATCCTATATAACAATTACTTTGATTAGCTCGGTGCTATAGAGAGGTACAACATGTCTTGAGGAATAACTTCTGAGCTGTAGGTTGTCGAAACTCAATTCTTTTTCTCTTGGATTTCGTGGATCCATACAAAACGATCCATGTAAGCCACACACATTTTTAATATGAACTTTCTGCCATTTTCAATTATTTGTGAAACCTTTAATTTCTATCTTTGACAATTCTGTCCAGTGTTGTTTTTTTACATGGGTTTACCCTGATGATTTCTCTCATGTTTTTATGAATTAAAATCACAACTGAAGAAATGAATTCACTTTGACAATTGCAGTCAGATGTATTTAACATTAGTTTACCCTAATGATTGCTCTAATTTTTTCTGCAATAAATAAAATGAAACAGTTCAGAAGACCTTGTTGACTGTTATGCTTGATTTGCAATGTCAATGTCTTCGATTTTGATGGTAGAGGCATCATGGTCAGTTGGTGTAGCTACTTTGCGTCAACTGGTTTAACCAGTATTTCTCATAAAAATAAAAAACATACAGGTTAATTAATGTGAAATAAATGTCCTTCTCTATTGCAGTATAATTGCACGCTTTTTCACAATTTTTGCATAATTTGTCAAAGATTGTTTAGAAAACGAATGTATTTTTAGCGTTGTGTCCTGCTCAGTACTGAAAAAATGCAAAAAATTTAAATGAATGGATAATCATAATAAAATCTATTGTCATGCGATATTTTAAAATGAAGTAATTACTTTTATAAGTACACTTATATACACTCTAGATGTATAAAATATTCAATATTCCTCATTTTTTTTGTGGTTACACCACCTGACATTTTCAGGTGCATTCAAGCTTTCTTTTTGTGGAAAATAGTGTAAATGTTACTTCAATTGACATGAAACCAACATGAATACAAAATATACATTTCACCAAACCTGGAGCAAGCTTTCAAAAAATGTTTTTGAAAGATTTTTGAATTGGTCATCTGGTCAACCCTTATTTGTCACTGACCCATAAACATGTTTTATGTGCTTTACAAATTAACATTTGAGACCGAGTCGTTACATCTATTAGTAATGCGTACAGAGTTTTTTTTATAGGCCACTCAATTTGAAATTGTATTTAAAGGAGCATTCCCATTACATAGCGAGCAGTCTAGTTACAACTACAGATTTAATGCAAACTTACAGCTGAGGCCCGCCACCATCTCTGAGAAATCAGAGATAACCGTCAGTCACCCGTTTGATTTGCTTAATCCATAAGTGAAATATAGAACCAACTAACCAAATACGACTTGATTCTTTTGCATGTTAATTAGTAGAACGCAACTGCATCACATAAAACTTCACGTCGCAGAACATTAACCAGGCATATTTATCGGCATTTTTAGCACAAATTAATTGGTAATTATGTAACACTACTTTGAATAATGATTAGTTGGCGCGGTCGCAGAGTAGGGTACATTCTTTCCCCGTTTTTAGCATTTCTGATCACGAGCATTGAATTCTTAAGTAGCAATTTTATCTTTTTTTGAATAATTTCCTTAACCAGTCATTTTGTTATTAATAATATATACTTAATATTGTTTGGCTTAAGCCATACTTCTACTGGTTAAACTGGTATTACAGTTTCAACTAATGCGGAATAACAAAGCATCTATTACGGTAGGGTGTTGGAATGGTCTGTAACGTCAGCTGTTTTAATTAAGCATGACTCAAAACTCAATGAATTAAACCATAAATAATTGATAGCCTAAATAAATATAAGACCTTTTTGAACCAACCACATTATTTCCATTTTGCATCCATTTGAGACACGCTGTCAGAGTTCATGAGAATTTTAGACTTCCTGATTGCAACTTACAGCCCATGTTAAAAAGATGTTTTTGCTGAAGAGATGTTAAACCCCAATGAGACAAACCAGGTTTATTAAACAAAACATGGCCAATGCATTACAATGCATTACAGTCGGGTCAAATAAAGGCATCAACCTACTCTGTGTTCATACCACAATTTCTCAAGTGCGACAGCAGAATGAAGAGGAGGTTCCAGAGTTCAAAGATTTCAGCCACTCGAACAATCGGAAAAAACGGCCGACTGTTAGTCAACCAAGACTTCTTTTAGTTGGGGACAGCCCTTGTCTTTTATAGCCAACAAGAACCAAAACGTGAGACTTAACCCTATTATAACCCCAACTTGGAAAAAAGATGGGACGGTGTGAAAACTGTGCATAAAAACAGGAAACAGAGATTTATAAAGATTTATAAATTAATTTTCAATTCTCATTGCAGATAGTATGAAGACAAGATGTTTAATGTTTAGTCCGGTCAATCTTATTTGTCAATATAAAATCAATTCTAGCCAATCCAGCCAGCAAGAAATTCCACACAAAAAAAAAAAAAAAAAAAAAAAAAAAACATTGGGACATGGGAAATTTAGGACTAATAATGCAGCAAAACATTGAGTAAAGATCTGACTTGAAACAGCTGATGTCCGCATCTGATTAAGATCACATTGAGAACAAAAGCAGCATCCAGGAATGGCCCAGCCAATCAGAAGCAAAGATGGGCAGAGGATCGCTGATTTGCTCAGGAATGTGAGAAAAATCATGGAAAGGTTTAAAAACAATGATCCTCAAAGAAAATTTATATGGATTTGAATATTTCACCATCCACAATGTCTAACATAATTAATAGTTTCAAGGAATCTGGAGGAATTTCTTTGTGTAAAGGGCGAGGGTATAAGCCCAAGATAAATCCTCAAGATTTCCACTAAGATGACACTGCATCCAGAACCATCATTAACCTATATGACACAACCACAGAGGCGCAGTATCATTTTAGTAAACCTAAATCAAGTACCTCAATGCGTAGTTACATCTAGCAATGCCATTTAAAACTTTACAGAGCAAAAAAGGAAGCTTTAAGCGTCCAAAAGCACCATCAAATTCTCTAGGCTCGGTGGCACCTACAATGGACCAAACACAGTGAAATATTTCAGATCTTTTTTGAAAGAAATCAATGGGATGTGCTTTGGACCAAAGAAGGAAAGGACCATTCGCACTGACACCAACAAGTTCAAAAGCCATGCTGTGTCATGGTGTGTGGTTGTGCCAGTGCCCTTGGCAATGGTAATATACACTTCTATGAAAGCACCATCAATGTTGAAAAGAACACAGATTTTGGAGCAACATATGCTGCCTTCAAAACTACATCTTTTCCTGGGATGCTTATGCATCTCTCAACAAGATAATGCAAAGCTGCATTACAAAGGCATGGCAGCATGCGGACGCTAGACTCGCCTGCTAGCAGTCCTGACTTGTTCTGAATTAAAGGACGTGTGGAATATTTTGAGACACAGAGCCCGTGCTGTTGCACAAATCAAGACATGTTCACAAGAGAAATCACGCCTAGAACACTTCATAGCATGTCTTCAGTCCCTAAACAGTGTTGTGAAAAGCAGTGATAAGATGAAGTGGGAGCCTGAATACATCACAGCCCCAACTTTTTTTGAAATATGTTCTAAGAATCAAATTTGAAATGTGTTCATTTTGGAAAACAATGAAATTCTAGAATTGAAACATCAAATAATGTGTTTTTTTTATTATAATACAGGTCAAAGATAATTTATGAATTATTGTTTTCAGTTTTAATTTAATTGACATCCGGTCCCAACCATTTGAGATTTTGGTTTGTATGTAGGAACATGAGCCTTTAATGTCAATTTACGTCAATTTTCTTCCAGGAATACAGTACCACCAGGTGAATATTTTTACAAATAAACCAAAAATATCAATGACGCAACAATTCCTCTTCAAATCAAATTACTTTTTTTAATTTAACAGTTTGTTAACCACATCTGTGGTTAAAATAAAGATTTCAGCAAGTGTATGAATAATGTTGCTTTACCAGTAGGCCAATGGTAACATGTCTTTTGATCAGTAGAAGGGTTCAGTAAACACACTACATAAATGGACCAATTTATCTTCTTACCGAGCCCTTGCGTGCTTTCTCCAGTCAGTATTTTAAATTTGGATATTTCCTGTGGCGAGAATGTAAAAAAAAAATAAAAAAAAAAATTAAATGAATAATTATAAAATCCTGTGTTTCCTATCGACCCTGGATATTCTCATTGACCCCATCTGTTTTTTTCTTTTTTCACCTTCTCCCGTACACGCCAAAATTTCATTATTCTAATAAAAACTTCTGATTCTTACAAGGAAGCGAGGAAGAAAAGTGCAAAGTTGAGCCAAATAGTAGGCCTATAGCAGCAGTAGGGAGGATGTTTCTCATTGTTCTGTTGAACAAGCAAAAGAAAAGGCAAAGACAGTGATACTGGGTGCATCCTATTCTTTAAGAGACAAGCCTATGTAACTTTATGAACTCATTACTGCATGAATTATATAGCCTACGTATAGAGTAGACAATTTTCAAACTGACCGTCTTGGGTTCCCATTTTATCAGCAGTTGACTTCCATACACGTTCTCTTAGTTCCACTGGTTTCTAGCAGTTATGGGTTTTATCATTAAGCTCTCTACTCTCAGAAACCAAGGAAATCTGCAGTTGTGGTGATGGGATCCGACTTCTGTCATTTGTCTTGTCTCATGTCATTTTCTGTTTATTCTTGCTCTAGCTATAGCAGAAAGCTGTGCAGGAAAGGATGAGCTAGCTCAAAGCGCCATAGTGAGTTTGCTGAAGCTGGCTGGCATTTATTCTCTCATGTTACTTGGTAGTATTATTTATCAGATGTGTCATTGTTCCCATAAATGTGTACCCAGCAACTGTTGCTAGCTAACTAGTTATTTATCGACAGTTAAAGATAAAATTATTAGCCATGATTCTGAATAGAACTTTTAATTTGAATATTAATGTCTACACCAAAATGATCATTGAACATTCTACACCCATTTGTGCGCAGCACTGATTTTTCACAAACGACGGGATTCCTTTGAACTACAACCACCCATACACATGACCTGAAACCTAATCTGATTGTTCAGTTAATTTCCTTTCAACCTCTGAAAAAAAAAATAAATAAAAAAATAATAATTAAAAAAATATATATATTACACACACACATATATATATATATATATATATATATATATTTAAAAAAATTCAAACAGGCATCAAAAAAACAAACTGGCGGTTTTCGCAGTACAAGATTTTGGGGTTCTGTGAAGGGGTTCATGGAGATGTGTTATTTAATTTCAAAATCTTGTTGCTAATGGTTTTTTTTGATGAAAATTCAGACTTGGTGCAAATAAGCCTTATGTATGAGATTAAGAGCACAAAATACTTCTGATTACAAATTACAGTGTTGCACCAAGAACAGTTTTAGGGTTTTATTCAGTCACTGAGGAGGGAATACAACAACTGGGAGGTCTTGTGACATACACCAGTACATGGGAGTTGGGAATGGGGGGGCTGCCACTGTGTTTATAATAGACTGCACAATCAGCATGCAGTTCTACATGTACAGGTGTCTACATGTAAAAGTGAATTTCAGGACTTAAGTTTTAACATCTACTCTCAGTTGTGTTGCTATGTCTGTCATTTGTTCAGAGGCGAGACAATTAAATATACACAAATAAGTGTTGCAATCTCTCTATAAAGTTATCTTGACTGAGTAAGGTGTGGTTTCACATTGCATTCAGCAGTATTCCAGTGCCAGCTCACAACATTGCAAGCATAGCTACTGTAAGCCAGAAATGAGTTCAGGATTGTGTTGCCCTTCCTAAATTCACCAGATTTAACATGGCAGAGCTATAAAGAGCAGTCCCCGACTAAGAAACTTCCATTTCTGGCTGACACTGTCCATGTATGTGTGGAACAGCACTCCCAAAGCTGTACTTTCATCATCTAGCCAACTTTGACCATCTCTAGTATTGACATCGACTCATACCTTTGTCTGTCCAACATTTGTGAACAATATAGGTATGGCCCAACTAGGAATGCAGGATTTTTAAATATGCTAAAAAAAGCAGGAGGAAACTGATCAATGTCTGGTTCAAAAAATAATAATTATTGGCAAGTGAATATTATAAATTTACCGATATCGCATTAACTTTGTTTTCAGTGCAGTGAGTAAAATTTACAGATTACTTGTGAGCTACAACATGTTTGGATTCTGAACAGTCTTTGACAGAAGACAATGAAACAACTCCAACACTTGCACATATACACACATTAATTCATGAACATCATTTAAATAGAGGTTTTTCTGGTTGTGTGGTGTGTACAGCTGAGTGGAGAATTGTGCATCCCATTTACTATTTAAAAAATAAATAAATGCCTGCCAACCAACCCGTTTTTCTGAGGCACGTTACCGGAGACAAGATTTTTTTTATTTTTTAGGCCTTGCAAAGGCACTGGTCCCTCCAACAGAGCCATTTAAAGGTGACATAGAATCAAAAACCGTTTTTACCTTGTCTACGTTGAATAACGGTAGTCTTCCCACATTCAAGAACATACGAAAAGTGCTAGAAATTCTGAACATCTCCATTTCAAAGAAATTCCTCTTAAAAATGACCGCCAGAAAACGGGCCAATCTGAACAACGCATACATATGATGTCATATGTATCTCACTGCCCCCCCCACTCTCATTCCGTTTCCTCCCCTCCAAAATAATTTGCATACACCCGCTCTCCCGCCCCCTACGGAAAGTACTTGCAGCAGTGTTCGTGAAGTTCAAGGCGAAATGGCGAGTGAGGTACCGAGGTGTGCTCTTCCAGGCTGTGGAAGCGGTGTGCAAACGTTCCATAACCTTCCAACCGAAAGAAATGCACGAGATGCGTGGCTGCTGTTCATTTTTAATTGGATTCCCACTACATTCAACCACAGACTGTTACTTGCTCAGCCCATTTCACCTCTGACAGTTTTACTAACCTGGCACAATTTCAAACCGGCTTCTCGCAGCATTTGGTGCTACGTGGCGGAGCAGTTCCGACTTTGCGTCTACCTCAACAACCAGTACAAACTGTAAGTATCACGTTGTTGTTAGATTGTTTTTAAAACGTTAAAAGTAGAATATATTTTATTTTGCTTGTCTAGCCAATGTCGTATGACCTGATTATCACTCAACAACAGCTTTGAAATGAGATCTGAAATAAATCCGTGATGATTGTTGTTGCCAATGATCCTGCCATGCTCACATTAAGACGGTGGGACGTCGGCATCTGCGCCTTTAGTTTGTGAAGATGTTTCGCCTGGTGCGTCAACACCAAAACATGTGGGTCTAGCGCATTTTTTAGGATTATTCGCCGTAGTCCGCAATTATTCAATGAATGCTTATTAATGAGATTCTCAGGCGGAATTAAAATCTTTGTGCCTAAAAGTTTCAGTTTCACTTGCGTAAAGGTGAATTTCACCGCAAGTAACAAGGAAAGCGATAATGACTTGCTTCGCTTTAGGCAGCAAAGCCAGCCAATCAGCGTCAAGTGCTTGCATTTCATAATGAGGTTGCCAGTTAAGCCCGAAAGGTCGCCAAATAGGGGCAAAACAACGCATTCAAAATCCCTCACCCTAACATAGCCTTTTGAGAGAGGTTTTCAGGAAGCTTCTGAGGCATTACAGACCAAACCAAAATTTTGTGGTGTATATGTCACTTCACTGAACAAGGATAAATACCCCTTTCAACCATTCTAGGTCACCTTTAAAGGATTTCCAAGTTCTTGTCTCATACCTTTCGACGGCATGCATCTTCCGAAAATCCGGCCGAAACCCTACTTAGGGCTGTCCCTCACCACACACTCGTCTCCTTTCACTGTCCACACTTCGCCGATAAGGTACGTAAACATCCACATCATAATGACCAGACATTCAAACTGCTCAGCAATATGGCGGTCACTGATGTCACCTGACATCCGGTGGGGGTTGTCCTCCTGTTCAATGGGTCACTGCACATGGCAGACAACCATTCATTTGCATCAACATAGCCAAAAACAATTTTTCAATTTCTTACCATGGTGAGCAGAAAAAAAAAAAAAAGTCTTCTTCCATTATCGCTCAGATTCATACTGCCGTGTGGCTGGAGAAAGACCTAACGAGGGTTTTGGATGGATTTTTGGAGGGTCCATGGCGTTTTAAAGGTATGAGCAGAGAACTAGGAAATCCACCAAATACGCTGTTTTGGAAGGACAAGTGCCTTTGCTAGCCACGGTAAATATCCAAATTTAAAATATTAGCTAGGGAAGGCACACAGGGTCTATGTCTTACCCAAAAGTTAAGAAACTCTGCATATTCTTTCAACCAAATAAAAATGATTATTGGGGAATCGATGCGCCATTAAATAGAGTGTGACCATTAAATAGAGTACACCTGGAAGAAAAACCATTCACCAATTATGTGAGATGCAGCGAGTTCCAGGAAATCCTAAGCGACGTAACGGGAAACATTCAAATATTTAAAACTCCAAAATGAGATGACATTTTACTTGTTTAATGTTACGATGTAAAATAGAAAACTAAAAATGCACCATTGTTAGATCAGTGAGATTCGCAGGGATTTATTTTTAAAAATACAACTAACTGCCAGAGATTAGTACAGACCAAACAAGCGTTAGTAAGGCACGACATAACTACAACCAGTTTACCAAATGCCTGATGTTAAGGCTTAACGGCTTTTGGCCCTACAATGAATTTACCATACAACCGAAAACAGTAGGCCTGAAAACTGACCTGTCTCAATAAATAAATTAGATATCCAGCAGGCAGCGTTCGCATTTAAAAGCCTGGAATGACTTGCACGAAATGAGCGATGTCTCCTCGCTGGGCTAATCAAGTAAAATGCAGCGTTAAGCCGCTTTCACACCGGACGCGAAACGAATTTTTCGCACGACAGATTACATTCAAAGTCAATGCAAAGACGCGAATACACGCGTTTCATGTATTCGCGTCTTTGCATTGACTTTGAATGCAATCTGTTGTGCGAAAAATTCGTCTCGCGTCCGGTGTGAAAGCAGCTTTAGGAAAAAAAAAAAAAAAATTTATGTTACTTTAAAATGTGGGCTACGTCAGCCTTCCAGTCTCAACATTCAGAAAAACACGTAATTCGCAAAATAAAAATGGATAATTAAAAATGGCGTGCTCCACGCGTTGTCTTTATACAATGAAGCAGCAAATCCCCGCGTAGTGTCCGAGGGAGCTCCACATGCGGGCCTTGCCGCAGCCTCATCATAAGCCTAGCTTGGCTATGCCAAATACCTGCGCTAACGATGTCAGCTAGCAAGCCATTTTCCACATGGTCCATGAAAATCATCCACGCGCTTACCGATGAGCCAAATCGCATTGCGTAAAACTAAATAGCAGGCATATCAATATTCAATTCCACTTTGGCTAGCTGGCTAGCTAAATAACATTAATCCGAATTTGTGAAGGCGGATAGCCAGTTAACGTTCGCTGGTTAAATTGTCGCAATCATCTAAGGACATTAGCCAAATCTTAAACGATTAACACAACCAAGATAGCTTGGCAAGCAATATTGACGTGATCCAACAAGCCGCTGTCCAAAAAGGTTGAAAATCGGACCTCAACACTTAAAGCTGTGTCGTAGTTGCACAGGCCTGAATATGTGATTGTTGCAAATTAGCTAGCTATAATCCACCATCTTGAAGAGGAATGGCTGTACACTCCCCCCTTGTATGGCTAGTTAGCAAGCAAGCTACCTACAACGGCTTTAATAGCTGGCTAATCCACTGGGCCTGTAAACAACTACTAAGCAAACTCAGCTAGTCACCGAGTGTCACGTAACTTCACATTAATTACGAAAACCCAAGGATACAGACACGAGCAGCGCTGACTCAGTACATTACAAAATTACAATCGCCTGCACACAATCATCGGGCATTCAGAACCGTAGCTGACTGCTGTTTACAAACAAACAAGTAACGTTAGTTGCATCAAAGAGCAACGAGTCTAAAGCCGCTTTCACACCGGACGCGAAACACGAAACGCGTTTTCGCGTCTTTGCATTGATTCAAAATGTAATGCAAAGTTCGAAAACGAAACGTTATTCGCGTCCGGTGTGAAAGCAGCTTTATAGTCGATGATCAGTTATGACTTATTCCGTCTGTGTGCAAACGCGAGTAACAAACCACACGCCAATTATGCATCACATCATTCGCCGGCTAACGTTAGTTAAATGGCGTAAAGTTGTCCGGCCTCTCTCAGTCTGGTGCTCGATGGCTAGCTGGCTAATTCTGTGTGCATAGCTTTCCTTAACGTCAGCGGCGGATAACCAAAAATATCCCGATTACCTTCGGGTTACTGAATTCAGACAGCATATCTAGCCAAAGTTAATGTCATGGAAACTGAGCGACCATCAGCATTGCTTTCATTAGCTAGCTAGCACGGTGTAGGTCTAATCTGCTGAAAACATTATGCTGAAAAACTACAAACATCTATAGGCTACTTTCCTTCATAATTTACTTAATTTCTCAATATATTGTAATGAAAATTTCACCAGTTATTCTTGAGATGTATGTCTATCAATAAGAAATTATGAAAGCATAGATGGTTGTAGTTTTTCAGCAAAATGTTTTCAGCAGATTAGCCCTACCCGCTAGCACGCACGCAAAATAACGATTACTTAGGCGAGCTTACGCAGTTAGCTAACGTTAAATAGCCAATTCGGAGGCTAACTGGTAACTCTGATTTGACGATGTTGAAAGATGTTCGCAATGGTTTTGCGTTAACGTACACTCTTACTTAAATTACACTGGCGATGGCAACACATGACCAAATTCAAGCCGTCACACCTTGAACTGAGAGGCTAGGTAGCAAAGTCAACGTTAGCTTGCAATCGTGCTAGCTAGCAAGCCAGCTAAAGCTAGGTACAGCAGTAGTCCACGTCTAGCTAACGCTACTAGCCAGGTCAATGGAGATTAGCCAGACCTAATTGTTTAACATACGAATCTAACCAACTTCCGCTGGATCCAACCCATTACTGCAAATCCCCCATTAGCTTGTAAAGTTAGCTAACTGCTAAGTTAGCCACCACCATCGACCGCAGTCTATGATGTAAAATAAAATCGCAATGTTGGCATAAGAGACTGCGTGCTACCTGAACCATGGTGGCTGAAGCTACATGGCTGGAACATGCAAACGTTAGTTATTTTTTCCAACTGTGCAGCTAACTTGGATAACTGTTCATCAATTATCCGGCGAGTCTGGCTAGCTATCCATGTTGGGTAACTTAAAAGCAATAAACAAACACGCGGCCCTAAGGTCAGATGTAATTTGACGTAAGGTTTCGGTGCATTGTTGTTAAATATTTACAATTTGTGCAAGGCTATGATGGTAGCTAGCCATCAAACGTTACGTTATCCACCATCATGTAAGAGGCCTCTGCTTACCTTCCATTTCCATATCCTCGGGCTCGCTAAGCTGCTGCTCGCCGGCTTTCTGCTGTTGTTGCTGGGCGTGATGATGATTGTTCATGTTTGCAGCTGGCGTGGTCTGTTGATGTCTGTAGTCTGGAGTCCCCTCGACCTTTTCCGGCGTAGGTTCCGCAGGGAGCCGAGGTCGGGGAGGCTGATGCGGGGATTGGGAATGTGGAGGTCGGGGAGGCTGATGCGGGGATTGGGAATGCGGAGGTGGAGAACACAGGTCGAGCCTTAGCGGCTGGGCCTGCTCTAAAACGACCTCGGCTTTTTCAGCTGTCAGCGCCGGGGATTGAGGGAGGAAAGTCGGTGGGGGAGCAGGCAAAGAAACGCGCACGTATTTGCTCGCTATTCGCCCAATCTCGGCGCCTTGAAGGGGCTACACCTCGCTAACGATAGTGGACGACTACGGCTCCAAAACCGGAATGCCAGTTGTAAAAAATTAATCAGTTTTTTACCCCAATAAAGATGGGGTAGCTAGCGAGGCAGGAGAAATAACGTATCGTTATCACTCAGTCACACTAGCTACGAGCAGCAGCCGGAGGAAAACAGGGTCCAGCCAGCTAACGCTAGCTCAATCATAAGCAAATTAAACGTATTTTTAAATTCAACAGATCACAAGATGCAATTTAAATTTAAATAAAAATCACCCAGAAATATTCCCAGTCCGTTTGCACCGCTGATTGTCCCTCTTCTGGGGGAAAGCGAAGGAAAAGCCTATCCATTCAAACCCGCTTCTAATTTGGAATCGCAGTAATTTAGCAAGAAGTTTAAGGTGATTGAGATGCCCAAGTGTTTCTCCGTTATCTTTAAACATGAAACCGCCGCATTCATTCATACAATCAGCTACTATTGCAAGCCGAATTTTAAAAAGCTTATTCAGTGCGCAAATTATTTTTAACCCAGTCTCAGCCAGCCTCTCGCCCTCTCCCTCGGTTTGTGATGTTCTGTTTGAGGTAAAACTCAAAATGGCGGTCGCGCTCTTCTATGAAATGTCACATCCTCATGAAGATCTAAACACTGCACACAGCAGAGTCAGCCAGGAATTAGCACGCGTTTTTTTTTTTTTTTTTTCTTTGACCCGTCGGATTTAAGGATTTAATGTGTTATTTTATCTTGGCAGCAACATTTTATATTACATTATATGCGTTTTTGTTGTCGTATTTGAAGGTCTTATTTATACCTCATAGAAAGTGATTCATAAGGTAGGCCTGCGGATTTAGTAAGACACCCCCCAAATAACACCTTACAATGCAGAAAGGTGCAGACGTTCGTTGACTGTCAAACATAAAGCCACACGTGGAAATCAATTATACAGGTTGAACGGTGACCATAATTTAAACGTGTCACAATAATAGGTTCTTCTTAATAAATCATGTTCGATAAAAAGTTTTTTTCTTACATGAATACCATTACCATTTTGAAGCTTGAAAACGTCCACCCTCACAAACTTCACGTTCTTAAAATGTTTTCATGATCGAGTTTTCTTTACTTATCCTGTATATAAAGCAACGCATTACTAATAAACAATCTCAAATCCACTCTTATGCTAGTTATTAGTGTTTAGACGTTAACATAGTTTTCTTAATTTTTGGCAGTGCCTGTCACCACAGTTGATTTCAAATGAGTCAATCAAGATGTGCATGGAGTGTAGACTTTAAGCTTTAATTTTGAAGCTCTTGGTGGTTATATTTGAAGAATCGCATAGGAATTGTGATTTTTTTTTTTTTACATAGTCGCCACATCAATTTTGGGGATTCGACAGTCATTGAACAAATTAACATAACTATAAATTGTTATTTTTAACTCCTGGTTGAAAATATTTTGCAGTCAATGCCTGCCTTAAGTCTGGAGACCATGGACATCACCAGGGCATTGGATTCTTCTCCATTGTTTGTTGTTTCTCTGCCAGACCTTCATTGCAGATTTCTTCTGTTTTTGCTTGTCCTTGGGGTATTTTGCCTTCAGCAAGCGAAAAGCATGCTTGACTGGATTCAGATCAGGTGATTGACTTGGCTCCATACAATTCAGAATTCATCCTGCTGCTTTGGCCAGCTGCCACAATATCAAAACACACAAGAAAACTCGTTACATTGGCGGCCATGCCTCCCCACACATGGCCAGTCTTCACCAGTGAGGTGCTAGGCTCCTGACCATGAACAGTTCTTTCCCTTCTCCATTCCCTTCTCTTCCAATCATTCTGGTACAAGTTAATCTTTGTCTAGCGGTTTTTTTAGAACTGCACTCAATTTTTTTAAGCAATTTTTTTAAGCTTCTGGGGGGTGTTCCTGATCTGACTTGCTGATGTGAAGGGGTTTTTCTTAACCAGGGAAAGAAGTCATTTTTCTTCCACTGCAGTTGTTATCCGTGGCCTTCCGAGGGATTTGGCCCTCCTTAGCTCCAGAGGCGTTGCCAGGATGCCAAGCTTGGGTGGGCATTTGTCCTCTTTGGGGGGGCAAAAAAAACCCTCTAAATCGGCGTAAAATACGACATGCACAACATCATGAAACTTTTTTTATGTCAGTGGCGGCTGGTGAACTGGTGATAGGGGAGGCTCAAACCCATCCCTTGAAAATAATGATTGGTCATGACCTGTTTTCAATCATTCATTTAAATTACCATTAAAAAAGCTCAGAAAACTCTCAGCATTAACAGATGTGGTCAGTTTTCATTAATAACGCACACCTGTCAACTCTCATGTATTCCGCGTGAGTTTTAATGGTATATTTACGTTCTCCTGCTGTAGTCAGCAATTATTCAATCAACGCATGTGTAAGAGATTCTCGAAAGGAATTGAAGTCCTTGTGCATGGAGGTTTATCAGTTTCACCTGCGTTATGACTCCAGACTTCTCACGCTTTTCTTTACTCAGGGTGGAAGCAATGCATGTGTCTCATGATCGTTTAAACTGTTTAAATGAAATAAGATCATTGGAAGCAATGAAATTGCATAAAGACGTTTCAAATTATCTTATTTCATTGAAACTATTTAAACAATAATGAAACACATGCATTGCTTCCAACCCCTGAGTAAAGAAAATCGTGAGAAGTCGGGAGTCATAACGCAGGTGAAACTGACAAACCTCCATGCACAAGGATTTCAATTCCGTGTGAGAATGATGTATATTTGGCATTTTCCAGGACGGATTTTGTGATATCTACGAGTTTGGAATCTTTTTAGAGAGTGTAATCAACGAGCCGAGTAAGCAGTCCCTCCTCATCCATATCCCTGTGATTGTACCCACGCAGAGCAAGTTCACTAACAGTGAGAAACTGAATGACTTCACCCATGCTTTTTATGTAGTATCTGTTCTTTTCTACTTGGGTATGACCCAGCAGATGGACAATATTTTCACCTGTCTCTGACCGGCGCTGGTACTCCTGCCACGCAACCATGGCCCCGGAGTGTGAGATGCTTGTTGCGTGTTTGTACAGTCTTTATCGAGTGCTTTTTTCCCCATTTGTGTAGCTACGTTTAGTAAATATGTCCTCACGATCCGAATTAGAACTAAATTTGCGACAAGCGAAGCAAAAGCTGGCACCGCGCAGTACTGAATATTCAAGCCATGCTATGGTCGAGTTTGATATGCTTAGGATAACTGCTTAAAATGGGCTGTGATGGGCGATCCATATTTAAGTCCGGAGGAGCGGACACAGAACCGGGGTCCTGAACATGGGGAAAACAGACGGTTTGAGCCCCCAGCATGGGTGCAGAGCATGGTGCATCTGCCAGTGATTCACAAGCAGTCCTGGACCCCGGTACGGATGCAACGCTCTGTTCGGTGGTTGCAGGGCTGCTGGTAGAGACAGCACTTGCGGGAGTGGGAGCTGCTTGTTTTTTAATGAGCCGCCTATGCATTTCTTTTGGCAAATGTTTGAAGTGCTTATGAAACAGATGTTCGAAATGTTGAAATGTGCTTATGATACAGAATTATTGTAGCAACAACCCCAGTGAGTGACTAGCAACTCCAGACTAGCTGCTATCTAGCTGCCTGGGCTCACTCGGTAGCCAACTCAGGTTATAACCACACGAGTCGACACACACATAGATGACAAACTAGTACACAAATTACCTTAATGTCAAACAACAAGACTGACAAAATAATCGGTGGAAGAAGTACCAACAAAAGAGATATAGGCGAAGTTTTAATTCCCTGAGAGAAGCATAGGTCCTGTATGAGCAGCGTAGACCTGACCTCACACTGAGTAAAGACGGCAGTCTAAGAGAATGGGAGGGTCCCTAGCAATTCGAGAGTGCCCATTGGTTAGTTTCACATCAGAATAGACTGGCAAAGGAATCCACCAATCACACATAGTGATAGATCGATGTAGCATATGTAAAGCTCTCTCTTAATGGCTGTCTACCTACGGCTGTGAATCTCGTTGGATATCGCGTGTTTGCTGTCAAGTACTGTAGTAGTAAATCAGTTTTTTATATTGAGTTTTCATTGGGTGGGCAGAGCTGCCCCCCCCCTTGGTAACGCCTCTGCTTAGCTCACAGGTGCATTCTTTCCTCTAAGAATGCATTAAATAATTAATTTGCCCACACCTGTTTTGCTGACTCTCTGTAGGGTCCATGTGATTCATTTTTTTCTAATGCCACACTTGAAATCAACTCTAGACCTTTTAACAGCTTTCTTGTAAATCAAATAATAAGGGAATAACACACGTGGAACAATTAGCTCTCATGCAACTAATACACATGGCAACCAATCATCAAATTACTTTTAGTCCCAGAAAAAGAGGGAGATGTATTAAAAGGGATGTAATTGCTGCACTGTTCACTCAATTTCTATGCAAGTGTCCTCAGATTTAAAGCTATTCATTCATATTCAGTCACATCCTGATTATTTTCTTTGTCGTTTTCCCGCGCACTCCAGCCGTCCTTGTCAGTTTCTGTTTGGTTTACTAAATTGATTCTCAGTGTCGCGATTACTATGCGTGCTCAGAACTTGCATCCAAAGAAAGTGAATCTGCGTGATGGCAAATCAGAATCTGATTCCATCCTTGCCAGTCTGTCTTCATTTTGCATTGCTCTTATATATTTAAGTTACTCAGGCATTATGCTTTTTATATTAAGGAGTTTTATATGGACATTTGAGGATTCAAAGCACTATTTTTGCGCTGTAGCCGCAAGATGTGAAAATGCAAGCTTGTTTTCTAACCAAAATAAACGTCATAGAAAAAGAAGAATACTGTATCTCTTCCTCATGGATATCTGTATAGCTAGCTCCATAGCATTGCTGCGATAGCTACGTAACCAATGTTGTCTAGGAATTTGGCTAGTCGTCTGATGAAGGTTTAAATGAAGTAGCTAGCTAAGTCAGTACTTAACCAACAAAATTTGTGTGTGAAATAAAAAGTTATCGTGGATATCTGTATAGCTGGCAATGTAGTGCAGCCACAATAGCTACGTAGCGAATGTTAGCTAGCTATTCGGCTAGTTGTCGGATGATTTTCTTAAAATGAATAAGGGAAGCATTTAGCAAGCTGGCTAGCTTACTTTGCTAACAAAGTTACATGTGAAATAAAAGGGTTGTACAGATATGTGTACCTAACTACACTGCGATAGCCACATAGGGAACGTTAGCTAGTAATTTGGCTAATCGTCTGATGATGCTATTTAAATGAAGCAAGTTAAGTAGCTAGAAACTTAGCTAAGAAAATTTTTGTGTGAAATGAAAGGTTATTGTGGAAGTCTGCGTTTGTCTGCTACTTTAACTTAATATTGGTAGCAGCTTCCAAATCATTCATTCATTCATTCATTCATTCAGCTGCATGCTTCCGGTTGGGTAGACCTGCAAGCCATTTTAACGCAAAAATGGCCGTAAGTGGCTGGTGACTATGAGTGTCAAGTTTCTAAAGTTCTAAGCATGTGCAGTAATCGTGACACAGCTCCTTTACCTCTTGTCTTATTCTTCTCCCCTCCCTCCATATGTCCTCCCCTGTGCCTGCACATTCCTCTCCAATGGCTTAATTATCATCATGTGAATTTTAGTTCCTAGTCTCAATCTTCCCTTTGCTGGATTGTTCTCTTTCATCTCTATGGTAAATCTAAAGAGGTGTTGGTGGGCCAGTAGGTTGCGATCTTCTCTCTGGTGGAATAATCCCCAATACCCCAGTGCAGTGATGGAGACACTGTACTGAAGGAGACGCCGTATTTTGGATGAGACGTTAAACTGAGGTCCTGACTCACTGTGGTCATTAACGATCCAATGACATTCTTCGACAAGAGTAGGGGGTTCCCTGGTGTCATGGCAAAATTCCCAACCTGGTGCTCTCAACCTGCCACCAAGGCTGGACTGGTAATCTGGCATATCGGGCAATCCCCGGTGAACCGATGCACATTTTGGGCCGATGCAATCATAGTTTATAAGATTATGTTTATCAAAAACATGGAAAGTGGCCCATTGGTTCATTTTCTACACTGACACAGGGCTGGCCCAATGAAATCTCTGAGCCCTCCCTTCCCAGGGAAAAAAACACAATTGCGTACTGCCCGTTGGTAGACAGTGGCCCACATTAAGGTGAGTAAACAGCAGGATGATTTTAGCTAATTCGAAGTGAAATTTCATACAGAGAAAATTAATATACAGTTGATGAATACCTCTTCTTGCTCAATGTTATTTAGAGAAGTCTTCCTGAGATTTTCTGCATTCCATGTAGAAGTGACACATAATTTATATACCACTTTTTATTCTTCTACTTCACTATTCCAGTTAGCTTGCATCTTGGCCATTTTTCAGTATTTATTTATATATTTGTTTTATGATATTGGAATTACCGAAAAACTGTATTCTTTCAGATAAAAAAAAAAAACGATGCAAGGGCTGAAGCCATGTACAGTTTATTTAATGTTGTTGTTTTCATCCTAAAAGTTTAAGAAGGCAGGCTTGCCGGGAAATTAGTTTGACCAATGGCCTTGCTTGTCCCCAGTAGCGTTAACAGTCTAAAAACGCGTTTCAACGACTACGAGATCAGACAAAAATGTCAGAAAGCAGTGGAGAGGCGGAAAAGTTTCGAGAATAAAGTAAACAGACATTGGAGCCTCAGGCTTTTCAAACGCTAAAAAAAATTGACCAGCTGTTTGGCCACAATGATCCTCATGTAGCAAGCAGTTTTCATTTGGAGAGGGACACGGAAAGCAGTAAGACTGACGTTAAATTAATAGGCTATCGCAAGTATGTATTTGGTTAAAATTTGCTCGAGCCTCCAAAAGGCCCCCACTGAAGGACTGTTAACTGCAACTGTTAATAACCTACTATTTGATGCATATTGATTCGTTGTTTTATGGTGGCAAATAAAATTTGTCCTGGAATACAGAAAGGAAGACTTTCAAATTTTCCTATTTAAAACCCTGTCTTGACATTCAGAATCAACTGCCAGTAAACTTGCAACCAGCGAGTACTGCGGTTCTGAAGCTGGTGAGCTATTCTATGCCCTGTTGAGTCTGTAAGATATGTAACGTTATTTAAAAAGGTTATGTATGAATCAATCCAAATAGTGCAATGGTCTTAATGAAAAATTATAAATGGCCCCAAAGTCACATTTCTTTTTCACATTCATTCATGTAAATAATAATAATAATAATAATAATAGTAATAACTTCTTTGTCATGGTGGTGCAGTGATTAGCACTGCAACCACACAGCAAGAAGGTTATGGGTTCGAAGGGCATGTAGGCTACGACTGAGCTTAATTTTAACTTATGGTAACAGCAAAGTGTGCACGTATGGCGGGCTGTCACGTCACGATCAGGTTGGACCGCCATGGCCGAAAATGCCAGGGCCGTGTTTTTGTCCCAGTCCAGCCCTGCCTGCCACCTAATCATCCCCTGATCTAATTGGCTCTCCACCTCAACCCCCTAGGGCTCCCTTGAAAAAGCGATTTCAATCTCAATGGGACTTCCCTGGTTAAATAAAAAGGTTAAATAAATAAATAAAAACAAGTAACTATGCATCAGGGATATTCTTCCCAGTGCCTGCTGCCCCATCGGATGGTGGTTCTTCCAGTTCCTTGTTCATACCAGTCTAAGAGCGCGCACCTTCCCAGTGTGTCCTGATTAATTTGGCTGGCCATCTCAGTTACTGACCTTGGACCAGTCCCTTCTACCACGCCTAGCTTAGCCTTCTATGTTCCTGTTTATTCCCGCCTGACCTCAGATCGCCTCCTGATTATCCTTTGTTTTTGCTTGAAAATCTGCAATCTTCTGTTAATTAACTACACCTAATGGCTCATCTGTGATCTGCCTTTGTTTCTTGTGTGCTGAGAATTGTGACAGAGCAATCCAGTGTCATTCATTTCCAAGGGATCTGCCAGGGGAAACCGGAGGCAGAGCATTGCCAGCTTCATCACTCCGTCCGGCCACTTCTGTGCAGTTCACTTTCCTCACTGAGATTTCCCGAGACTCTGCTGCTGCTGTTGCTCAGGCTGCCACTTGCCCCCTCTTTCAAGCCCAATCCCAGTCCTCTGAACCCCTGGGCCCCTTCAATTGGAACCATCCACCAGACCAGCTCTTCATCTGTCTCCTTCGGTGCCCATGCAAGTGAATCAAGCCTGGCAATTCCACCTCAACCCTGCGGACTGACAATGATAGATTCATTCCAGCCTGTGTCTGTTTTGCAGCAGCGCCGACCACCTGATTGCCGAGTGTCTAGTCCTGGGAGTGGAGGTGCTGACTGGGGCTTCTGTTTATTCCTCCCAGTCACAAGGAGTAGCTTGACCTGAAGGGGTTTCCCTTGATCTAACAGGACCTCAGCCAGGCTTTCTGCAAGCCACAAACCACGTTACTCCTGCAACACACACCATCCATATGACTGTGCCATTGATTGCCTCCCTAGAACGTTGCCACCTATGGGTAGGCTGTATTCTCTCTCAGGTGCCGAATCCAGAGCAATGGGTGAATACATCACCGAGGCCCAGGCCTCTGGAATTATCCATCCCTCTTCCTCACTTGCCGCTACCGGTTTCTACTTTGTGTCAGAAAAAGATGGTTCCCTGCATGCATGCATTGATTATAGAGGTATTAATGCCATCACCTGGATTTGCGCAATGTTTACCTGCAATCCACATTAAGGAAGGCAATGAATGGAGACTAAATCCCAGATAGGTTCGGTGGTCCCTTCTCTTTGCCCACTTTAATTTCACAATGATTAATCTCCCAGGGTCCAAGAACCAGAAGCCTGACACCCTATCCTACTTGCACTCCCTCAATCGTCAGGAGGAACCGGTGATGGTGGTTCTAGACTGCCACTGAGTTGCAGGTGGAGCATGCTATGGAGGAGGCCATCAATTCCTGCTCCATTCCCTGGGGGTGTCCTGTGAACCAGCTCTTTGTCCCTCAAGGGAGAGAGCCAGTGTCTTTGCCTGAGCCCACGCCTCCCCATTAGCATGCCATCCCAGGGTTTCCCGCCTCTGCCCCATATATGCCGGCTTTGGTGGCCAACCATCCAGCGAGACACCCAGGAGTATGTGGCTACCTATGATGCCTGCGCCCAGCCAAAGTCCAGTAACCAGCCTCTCAGTGGCCTCCTTTGACCCCCTGAACGTCCCCCATTGGCCGTAGGCATGCATTACGAAGGACTTTGTCATTAGGTTGCTGTAGTCTGGCGGTTTTATGATGGTTTTTACCATTGTTGACCATTTTAATCTGGGCAGCCCACTTTGTCCCTCTGGCGAGGCTGCCTGCGGCGCAGGAGATGGTGGAACTCCTCCTGCAGCATGTGATGCACTTTTAATCACATCCCCAAGGAAGATGTCGATGATCATGGGTCACAATTCTCTAGCTGCTTTTGGAAGACCTTCTGTACCCTCACCTCTCTTCTGGCTTCCATCTTGAAAGCAACAGTCAGGTGGAGAGGCTGAACCTGAGCCGGGCAAGAGCCTCCGCTGTCTTTCATTGGTACCTCCTCCAAGTGATTCTGTCTCCTGCCATGGAAGGAGCTTGCCCATAATTCCCCCCCACCTGTGGTGAACCTCAAGATGTTCCCCCGCGAGTGCTGTCTGGGCTACCAACACCCCCTATTGCAGACCAAGGTGAAAGTGGTGGAGGTCCCTTGGCTCATGTCCTAGAAGGCCACGCCCACCAGGGGTGGAGAAAAGCCCTTGCCCTCCTCCTGAAACCAGCCTCGTCCTTCCAGAACTAGAGCAATCGTTGACACCGCCCGGCCTCCAATTATAGAACTGGACAGAAGGTGCCGCTGGTGACCATCCCCTTAAGGGCGCAATCCAAGATGCTTGCTCCCTAGTCCCTCAGTTTGTTCCCCATATCCCAGGTCTTCCCACCCTTGGCAGTTAGACTGATCTTCCCCCCTCCCCTTGACTGCATTCGCCCTGTATTCTATGTCTCTCGCATTATACCTTGCATTAAACAATGCCAACCCACATTCTGCATGTTACAACAGCGTGACTTCATAGTAAAAGAGTGCGGGTAATGTTAATAGACTGGCCTGCCTGCAGTCCAGAGCTGTCTCCCATTGAAAATGTGTGGCGCATTATGAAGTGCAAAACACGACAATGGAGACCCTGGACTGTTGAGCAACTGAAGTCGTACATCAAGCAAGAATGGGAAAGAGTTCCACCGACAAAGCTTCTACAGTTGGTGTCCCCAGTTCCCGAACGCTTATTGAGTGTTGTTAAGAAGGAAAGGTGATAATCATGATAACAGTGGTAACCATGCCCCTGTCCCAGCTTTTTTGGAACGTGTTGCAGGCATCAAATTCAAATTGAGTGAATATTTCCAAAAAAAAAAAAAAACAATAAAGTTTATCAGTTTGAACATTCAATATCTTGTCCTTGTAGTGTATTCAATTGAATATAGGTTGAAAAGGATTTGCACACCATTGTATTCTGTTTTTATTCACGTTTTACACAATGTCCCAACTTGATTGGAATTGGGGTTTGTACATGTGCAAACATAATGCATGTATATTGACCAATGTATCTTTTCATACAGTTTCTTTAGAATTAGAATATTATTCTGATATTCTTATTCTTAGAATAAGCACTGTACTGTGATTTGAAAGTGGTAAGCGGTAGCATGTTCTGCCTGTGTAATATATTTTTCGGACATTATGATCCATTAAAGTAAACTGTATCAGTAGAGTGTTACACCAAAGGTGTACTGTATGTTTGTTTTGGAAAATGGAATTAATACAATAAAAAAGAAACAGTATGGCCAGCTGATTTAAACTGGTGCATAATGGCAAAATGGTGAAGACCGATATTCAGATGTGGTTGGATGCTGGCAAAGTCCTGAACTTCATCCCTTATACACTCTGTGATGCTTGCTGTTTAATGCACTTTTGCAAACACCCTCAGCATATTCATTAATTGCTTTTTACTTGCCCTGATATCTGTTAACATAAACACTGGGACCGTCAATACAGGTTGACCAGTCCATGACTGACATGATTGACAGCCTCTAGCCCAGTAAGAAGACCAGAAATCTTAAATGAGTAGAATACAAGATAACAGTAAGGCTTAGTTTGATTGTCACCTGCGTACAACGTGATCTATCGGTGTTGCAACCGAACGGTCGTGCTTGCTGCCCGAATGACATTATTTGACAGAGTTTTGCTACCAGAGTTGAAGCATTGGGGGGAGGTGGGTGGAACTCAGGTTTGATATTAAAGTTTGAAATCAGTTAGTTTGTGCATTTCAAACTTTCCATCTTGAAGGATCAGTATGTGAGATCTAGAGCCATCAAGTGGTGAGATTATAGATTGCAACCAAATGATCATTCCCTTTCTCAGAGACGGTGGCCGCAAAACTTGCAAAAACGCGAAAGGCGAGCTCTCGTGTCAGTGCTTTATTTAATTACTTTTTTCCGTTCTGGGCTACCGTGTAAACATGGTGGTGCAAGATGGCGAGCTTCGTCGAAGAGGACCCGCTCTCTCTATGTTGATATAAAGGGCTCATTCTGGATAAAAGAAAACACTGATTCTTATTTTCAGGAAATAATTCACTGATGAAAATGTACTTTTGAATATTATATTCCATTCCTGCTAGTTATTCAGCCAGATTGTCCATCTAAATCTTACACACTGGTCCTTTAATGATATTTAAGAAGCATGAAGCGAATCAAAACTATGCAAAATATATAAAATAATGCATAAAGTACCTCCTTGGCATATTCAAATAGAAATAACTGGCAAATTGTGGAAATTCTGCCTACAAATTGCTATTAATAGGCCTAAGACAAGGCAAAACAAGTAAGGTGGACAATCCACAAGACCTTAGAACTCGTTCCAGCGCAACTCGGATTGAACAGGCGCAGTCGATCCATGTGATGTCATATTCATGAAGTAGAGTTAACGGATCGGACCAAACCTAAATGACAGCAAACATTTCAAGACATCTTATGACACTGATGATTGTAGGATTGGATTATGCGGGTGCAGAAGCAGTTGAAAATGTAAGCTCCCCTTTATCAGAGTACTTTCCATGCTGCACTTGAAATAATTCAGTCCTCCGCTCACATGAGCTTTAGAGATGCATTAAACCCTATTCTCGATATGTTCACACATTTATCATTAGAATTTGCTGCACTCTCCCTCTGATCTGTGTACAAACTGGTTCATAGCTTCTGCTTCTCCATTGCTCTAGTTCTAGATTTGCTGGGCCTTTTTAAGAAGTAATTTTATGCAATGACAGAGTTATAATTGGGATCTCTATTCTATTGAGAGCAGTGTGAGTCAAATATGGAAGCTGTATAAATAATGAATTTGAAACGTACTGTACACAAACATCAGAAAACAAGTTAGTTTTGGGGTCATTTCATGGAAACTCATGCAGAACTCAGAACTTTTCCCAGGTTTCGTTGAGGATTTTCCAAGAAAAAAAAATTGTGCAAAAACTAACTTCTAGATGTGATAAAGCTAAATCAATATGAAACAATTATTTGGTTAAAAAAAAAACTAGTGGAAATATACACTTTTGAAAATGAAAGATTCTGTTAGGCGCGGCGATGGGAAACACCAGACGCGAGATGTAAATCCAAAATAATGGGGTTTTATTATATAACACACAAATAAAACACGGCACGAGGGCCAACAAAAAGCTTCACTCAAGGAGCTGAAAATTTGAACAAAAATGACTAAATCGGGGAACGTAAGGGGGCACAAAAGCCAAAGCAAAACTACACTCAAAGAGCTGATAAAAATGGAGGGAATAACAAAGCTAATGATAAAATGGCAAGGACTAGACCAGAGGTGGGCGACGAGGGCCATATCTGTCCCTGGTTTTCACACCAACTTCTGGCCTTTAATTAGTTGATTGTCTAAATTAGCCAAACCATTTATGAAATCTGACATTTCAGGTGCATTTCTATAAATTATCATGAATGGCCACCAAAGACTGTTCTTGTCTCCCTTCATAAAAAATTTTTCTTTGATCTAATCATTTGACAAATCTATATTTGTGTATGCAACCAATTAGGTCAATTAGTCAGGGTAATTGATAAAAATAAAAACCTGCAAACACACCGGCCCTCCAGGACC
Organism: Gymnothorax javanicus; assembly: GCA_029692085.1. Lineage (NCBI taxonomy): Eukaryota > Metazoa > Chordata > Actinopteri > Anguilliformes > Muraenidae > Gymnothorax > Gymnothorax javanicus. The sequence goes on along the minus strand of CM056206.1, from coordinate 22,804,845 downwards.
GGGATTGCCCGCCCCTGGACTAGACACAGAGACTATGGCAAAGAACGAGAACTTGATAAGCACTGAACAACACATGGGCGAAACAAGGATCCGTCTGCCAGATTGGAGCTCCACCTCAGAATATAAGGGCTCGGGGCGGGATAAGGGAAACAAGAAACACCTGGGCAAAACAAGAGGGGCAAGGCACAGAAGCATGAAACATGGGACAAGCGGTAAAACTTAACGAGCCCATTAAGAGAATGGGCGTGTTCAGCTTAAGAACCAGTGTAAGATGCAGCAGAGAAGGAAGGGTGAGACTGTTTACAGAAAAGCAAACGAGATCTAGAAAATAGTAAATGTGGGAAATCATGCCAATCGATACTCTATCTAAATTAGTAAGGGTTAGGCTGTGCCGGTCTAAAGAAACACCCCCGTGTGAGTTAGTTAATGTTAGCAATGAGTAAAAATAATCAAGAGGCAATCAAGCTTAGAACAGCCCCAGATTCAGAACAGCTGTGAAGGAAGTGGAAACACCACCAGCCAAACCAAAGCAATGAAAGGTGCAGCACGCAGGAACAAAACATGGTATGGAACACGGACCGGAGAGGTGAATCCTAATAGGCAGACCGGACCGGAGCTAGAAAAAGAAAGACACATGAATAAACAAGGACACATGGAAGAACTATGGGCATGGCCATGGCAGGAAGGAACATGGCAGGAACTAAAAATGCACTAGACAGGCAGACTGAGCCAAAACACGACAGATTCTTTGTTTGGATTTAAAAAAAAAAAATTTATTATATTAATTTGAATATTGTAAAACATTCAGCAACAACTACTTTCATGAGTACAAGTTGCAAATTATCCTGAAGGCTTTGTGAATGTTCAGTGCAAATTTTAACATAATCCAGTCAAAATATGGACTTTTCTTCCCATCCCAACTTTTTCTGAGTTGGGGTTGTAAATAAATGAAATTGGAGAACATTTTTGTAATCTTTTTAATTTGATTTTTATACACAATTTTACCCATTTGGAAAGAGTGTTCAATTTCTTCTTCTTCTTCTTCTTCTTCTTCTTCTTATTATTATTATTTTTTTTGCCATAGAGGCTGTCCCTCAGGATTCACTAATCTCCATAATTATGAATTACTGATGATAATCCTGTTATTTAAAAACAATGCCTCTCCTAGGGGCAGTATTGGGGAAGCCACTTTCAAGAAATGTTATCTTATTTATTACAAACCCCAATTCCAATGAAGTTAGGATGTTGTGTAAAACTTGAATAAAAACAGAATTCATTGATTTGCAAATCTTTTTCGACCTGTATTCAATTGAGTACACTACAAAGACAAGATATTTAATGTTCAAACTGATAAACTTAATTGTTTTTTGGAAATATTCACTCATTTGAATGTGATGCCTGCATCATGTTCCAAAAAAGCTGGGACAGGGGCAACAAAAGACTGGGAAAGTTGAGGAATGCTCAAAAAACACCTGTTTGGAACATTCCACAGGTGAACAGGTTACCGGTAATTGGAAACAGGTGAGTGTCATGATTAGGTATAAAAGGAGCATCCCTGAAAGGCTCAGTCGTTCACAAGCAAGGATGGGGTGAGGTTCACCTCACACTGAATTATAGGAGAATGTTTCCATTAGGTAAACAGGCTGGTATCTGCCATTTTCCTGATTTGATAATGGAAAATGATTCTTCTTTCTGGTATTACTTTTCTGATGTGCATCTGGCAACACACCAAAACTGATTTGATGAAATAGAAAAACTTAAAAAGTTCCTGAAGGCTGAGCAATAAATCACTTAATGTCAGCCGAATTATAATTGTAACTTGTTACTTAGTTACTAAAAAGAAACATTACAGTAATAAGTTACGTATTTTATATCTTACCCCCAACACTGCATATGTCACTCCGCTTTATTATTCAAAGCCACTGGCCTGAGTTCCCTGGTCAGAGTCGAAACATGAAGTTAGCGGCAGATGCTCAGAGATAGCAGGGGAAGCTGAGAACCCCTGGCAAAATGAAATCACCACGCATAGGATGTTCATCCAGGTTTTTTTTTTTTTTTTTTACTTCATAGCAAGTAAACAAATCATAGATATAACACAGGACAATTTTTGTTCCTTACCTCAACATGCAGGCTTCATGAAACGCACCTCAAACAAATAAGATTTAATTATTTTCATTAATGCCATTTTTTTTCATAATCATGTAGAGGAAAAATATGGACTTGCAGATATTTAAAAAAGTTCTGAGTTTCAACATCTGATATATTGTCTTTGTGCTATTTTCAATTAAATATAGAATTTAAATGAGTTGCACATCATTGCATTCTGTTTTTATTTACATTTTACTCAATATCCCATCTTTTTTTGGAAATGGGGTTTTTGTGTAAAAATTGTTTAGAGATGCATATTAAGCAAATGTTATCACCGATGAAAGTAGGTTACACATCCACTATTTTTATTTTCATCATTACCCCTCAGCCCTGAAAGAGGCTGTGGGGTATTGTCATCACGCACGGCGTCTATCTGTCAGTCCGTCTGTCCGTCCACATTTGATTCCGTGCGATAACTGAAAAACGCCATCACCGATCATCACGATTTTTGGTGAGAACATTGGGGTACAGTTATTACACAAGCCTATTGATTTCGGTCGTGATACGAAATCAAATATGGCTGCCACAGCCGCCATCTTGAATTTCCATTCTGCACGATAACTCAAAAACACCTCCGTCAATCAAAGCCATTTTTGCTGTGTTGCTTGGTCTTGTGTACCTACAGAGGCCAATCGATTTTGACGGCGCTTTGATGTTCAGTATGGCCCCCACTGCCGCCATCTTGAATTTTGTATTCCACACAATAACTTGAAAATGCCGTCGTCAATCTATGCCATTTTTGCTCTGTTGCTTGGTCTTGTGTACCTACAAAAGCCGATCGAACTTGACAGCACTCGGATGTCCAGTATGGCTGCCACAGCCGCCATCTCATATTTTGTATTTAAAAAAACACTTGAAAACGCCTTCGTCAATTTATATTCATTCCAAATAATCGAGGGGCTGAGGGGTAACGCCCGCTTTGCGGGGCTATTTTTTTATTTAAATTGATTTCCCTGGGGGAAGCTCAGCACCAAAGCTTTTCACCAATTGCCTGTTTGATGTGCAGTATCTACAATTGTACATTATACACGATAGTTCAGTGATGGCAATGAGATTGACTTTGTTCCACTGAAGTTGGCGGTTTTCTACAGGAAATTGATGAACTACAAAATAATGTGGTAGGGAGTAGGTAGGGAGTTATAACATTGTTTCTATTTGCTGGTGAAGTGCCCATGTCCCAAACTGATTCCGTCACAATCATTATACCTTTGAGGTGCGTTATACTGCGTTAGTACTGCAAATTTATTTTTCATAAATGTTCACCCGATGACAAAGCTGGTGCTTGGCCGAAGCCAGTTTTTGTCAGTTGCTCTAGTGACTCAGCAGACCTCTTGACTATTTAGCGAGTCTCAGACTTCAGCGCAACTTTTAGCTCTTTAAAGTCTTTGTGAATAAATCTTAGTGAAAAAAATAGGAGTTCATTTAAATTGCAAGAAGTAGCAACCTAAACAATAAATCAATGTGACTGCTCCAACTGGTGCAATATCCCGTGGTTTTTAAGTCAGATCTCTGCTGGTCAGCTTCATGGTAGCATTTTTCATGTATCACGATGAACACTGTTCTGAAAATCACACTTATTAAATTACATGCATCCTAACTAGTATGCCTAGAAAACAGACACATGGAGGAACTTTATTAGAAGTAAATACCTTGCAAACACAGACCTATTTTAAAGTTTTCTGGCTGACTGGAAGATTTTATTGTAAAGTCAACACAATTTTTCAAGACTGCCAAAATGAAATACAACCCCAATTCCGAAATAGTTGGGACAAAGTGTAGATTGTGAATAAAATCAAAACACAATGACTTTCAAATCACACCAGCCAGTATTTTATTCACAATAGAACAGAGATAACATAGCAAATGTTGGAACTGAGAAATTTCGCAATTTTATCCAAAAAATGAGCTCATTTCAAATTTGATGGCTGCTACAGGTCTCAAAAAAGTTGGGACGGGGGCCTGTTTACCTTGGTGTAGCATCCCCTCTTCCTTTTAACACACAGTGGAGGCGTCTGGGCATTGAGGAGACAAGTTTCTTGAGTTTAGCCATTAGAATTTGATCCCACTCTTGTTTAATGCAGGCTTCCAGCTGAGAGTTTTGGGTCTCCTGTGACGGACTTTTCATTTAATTATGCGCCAAATCTTCTCAATCGGTGAAAGATCAGGACTGCAGGCAGGCCAGTTTAGCACACGGACTCTTCTACTATGAAGCCATGCTGTTGTAATTGCAGCAGTATGTGGTTTTGTATTGTCCTGCTGAAATACACAAGGCCTTCCCTGGAATAGATGTCGTCTGGAGGGGAGCATATGTTGCTCTAAAACTACTATCAGAGATGCTGGCTTTTGAACTGAACACTGATAACAGGAGGGGTGGTGTTTCTCCTCTTTAGCCCGGAGGGCACGACGCCCATGATTTCCAACAAGAATGTCAAATTTGGACTCGTCTGACCACAGGACACTTTGCCACTTTGCTACAGTCCATTTCAAAAGATCCTTGGCCCACAGAACACGACGGTGCTTCTGGATAATGTTCAACAATGGCTTCCTTTTTGCATGATAGAGTTTTAGCTGGCATCTGTGAATGGCACAGCGGACTGTGTTTACAGACAGTGTTTTCTTGAAGTATTCCTGGCCCCATTAAGTAATGACAATGACAGAATCATTGAGTGATGTGATGCAGTGGCGTCTGAGGGCCCGAAGATCACGGGCATCCAGTAAAGGTCTTTGGCCTAGTCCCTTACTCATAGAGATTTTTCCAGTTTCTCTGAATCTTTTGATGATGTTATGCACTGTCGATGATGAGACCTCAAAAGCCTTTGCAATTTGACGTTGAGGAAAGTTGTTTTTAAAGTATTCCACAATTTTTTTTACGCAAGCCTTCACAGGTTGGAGAGCCTCTGGCCATCTTTACTTCTGAGAGACTCAGCCTCTCTAAGACATCCCTTTTATAACCAATCATGTTACACACCTGATGCCAGTTAACTTAATTACTTGCTAAATGTTCTTTCAGCTGATTCTCATATATCAATTGCTTTTTCAGCCCTTTTTTTGCCTTTGTCCCAACTTTTTTGAGACCTGTTGCAGTCAGAAAATTTGAAATAAGCTCATTTTGTGGATAAAAATGTAAAATGTCTCAGTTTCAACATTTGAAATGTTATCTATGTTCTATTGTAAATAACATATTGGCTCGTGATCTGAAAGTCATAGCATTTTGATTTTATTCACAATTTACACTTCGTCCCAACTATTTCGGAATTGGGGTTGTAAAACTTAATGTAAATTTGGCACGAACACTCATGCCTTGTGAGTTTGACAAGATTTTTTTAATGTTTAATTTTTAATTTTAATTTTTTAGTTAATTTTACTAAAAATTTTTAAATCGATTGAGATAAGTTCAAGGCCGATTAACAACGCATGCATTGTGCTCTTAGAATAAACGTTTTCATGGTGGAATAGACAAAGAAAACAAAATTGGAGAAATATGTGCTCAATGTTTGAAGTTCATATAACAGTCACTTTTTTGTTCAATAATATTAAATTTTTTCAGCATTCCTTGGGGTAATGGGCTGTTGCTTTGGCCCGGTACATTGTCATTCAATTTACGTTTTCCTATTGGTTCTAGTGGAATTGAATGCATATTTCTCATCATTTAGTCATTGTGTTGTGTTATTATATCCCCGAAATACGAGTTTCGGGGATATCATGGTTTCTCCCCACCCGCCGCCACCGCGTCCGCAGATTTTAGCTGTTAGCGCGATAACTCACAAAATACTAAACATTTAGCATATGGGTAGATATGGTAGAGAGGATGAACTGATTAGATTTTGGGCAAGTATGCACTCCTACGTTTGCCACCAGGTGGCGCTATATATTGAAAAAATCAGTTTTTTTTACCATATCTCTGGAAAATTACTTACACAGGCCTCAAATTTGCCTCATATTGTAGGTCTAGTCAAGGGGAATCTAATAAAGGGGACTTCGAGGATTGGGGAATTTCGGGGATATACCCTTTGCCTTCGGCCGCCAACAGCGTAGGCCTAGTCAATTCTTGTAATAGTTTTACACTACCTGTTCACCGCGTGTTACTGTGGTTGTAAATGGTGTTCCTCCCTCCTACTACCTATACATTGTTTTCACACTGCGGATTGCTCAATGCAATCAATGAATCTTCACAAAAAGAGGTAAAGTAGATTTGATTGTGGCCAACTGGCGTTAAAATAAATTCAGTTGTAAATACTGAAAAGCATTTCTAAATGACACAAGTCTGTGTTATGTCTATTAGATACTCTCTTCAAATATGACATATACAGTTGTGTGCAGTGATGATTATTCACCACCACTTTCGTCTTAAAGGGGTCTTAATTTTTTACTTCTCTATAATTTTTTTGTGAAAATGTACATTAAAATGTATTGAAAAATACTGTTGTAGGCAATAAGAATTTAAAAAATCATTCCCATAAGTATATTGAGGTAAAAATATGGATAATAAACAAAGAACACTGAAAACATCTTTTTTTTCATAACAATTGAAAGTTGTAGCAATCATAGTTGCATTGTGGCCTTACATGATGCTGGTTGGTCATTTAGAAAAATTTCTTGAGACATTATGTAATTGCTACCTGAAAGAAACACCATCAAGTGTTTCAAAGAGACTGTTTCGCTGAAATCTAGTGGCAATAGAGGTGCAAAACAGAAGTTAAGTAAGTGCCTCTGATGTTCTTTATCTGTGTATGACAAGTAAAAAAAAATAAAAAGGACACCCCACAGACCCCAAGTCAGTTTTCCGACTTACTCAATCAAACGCAGTCAGCATGGGTATGACGTTATTCCCAGCCCCGACTTCCAACTTCCGAGCCAAATCAAACGCAGCATATGTGTAGGAGGACATCATTAATGTGATTCAGGAACACAGTAGGGGCGTTAACGAGCCCATACAGCATCACCAGATATTCATAATAGCCAAAGGGGATGGTAAATGTTGTCTTACTTATCTCCTGTCCGCATGGGGGCAAGGTGGTAAGCATTGCACAGGTCCTGTTTGGGAAATAATGACAGCCCTGGAGGTTGGAGAATGCTGAGTTCATCAGAGAGAGAGGATAACTATTCTTGGCAGTTATTGAGTTAAGTCCCTAATAATCAATGCGGGATGTGGAGACCTATCCTTTATGGCCACAAAGTAGAAACCAGTTCTGAGTGATGACAAAGACGCTCAAATCATTGAGGAAGTCAGGGAATGATTTATGCACTCTTTCATAGCCTGAGACTCCTGTGTGGTTTCAGAGTAAAACAACCTTTGTGGGTAATGTTCATGGTAACAAGTTGATGGCATCATCATAGGGTTTGTTTGGAGGAAGTGATGTAGCTTGGGCTTTACTGAATGCCAGACAGAGATGATAGTAAATAAGATGAACTCTCTTTAGGTCTGATGACTCTTCCTGGCGGTTCCAGGAAGGAGGCACAGTGAGACTGGAAGCTGTGCGAAGGCAGGACTGAGAGCATGATGAACTTTACTCTTGGAAGAATCCTGAGGGTCAGTCCAGTGGAGGGTTGTGACACTGTAGCTAAGGCCTTCCCAACACCACTGAGGTATGCATTGACTCAATCATGAGAAATGTCAATTTTTTGGAGTGGTTACCGGAGGTCAGCATGGGCACCGCGCACCTGCCAGGTTACTTCTGTGACGTCAGAAAGGGCAATCCCTGTGTGACCTTAGGACCAGTGGGTTGCTGGCAGTGGTTCAGTCGGGACCCTCAGGTGGCAAATGAAACCAGGATGGATAAAGCTCCCATCTATCTTCAAGTTGACTACATCCCAGCTGGAGATGGGGAAACCCTGCCAGATCAGGTGAATAGGAAGGAGTGGATGAGAAGATAAGACAGCACCTCTCTCGCTGATGTTACTCGCGTCTACCGAACAGGGTGTTTAGCAATTGCGTGGTAAATACTTCCACTGTAGAGGCATCAATCCTGTTTTATTCAGCACAGCCAATCTTGAAGGGACAGCATCTGAAGCCAGGGCCAGTCAACAGCCATAGGTACTAAAGGAGCCAGGTGGGAAGAGGCTCCAGGTTGCGCATCTTGGGATGCAGGCAGGGCAGGTGCCCGTAACCTCACCTGTCAACCTAGCTGCCTCTCTTGCAGCCAGATATCTATTCTTAGCGCCAACTTGATGAGGCCGTCCAGATCTGGGGGAAGGACACAGGTGGTTAGTTTGTCCTGAACTTGTTGGGCTAAGCTGAACAAATAGGTGTCATAAAGCCCAACAGAGTCCCAGCATGTCAAGACAGCATGAGTTTGGAAGTCAATTAAATATTCCGATACTGACAAACTGCCTTGGAGCAGCTGGAGCAACTTCCGGGCAGCGGTATGGCTGGAGCTGGACCAGTCAAATAGTGTACCTTCCTCATCTCTTCAGCGAAAGCAGCATAGTTTTGCACTGCAGGATCTCCTGCCTCCCAGCAGGTGGGAGCCCAGTCCCAGGCACGTTCAGTGATGACAAAAACCACTCTGGAGCGTTCGATGGGAAATGAATATGGTTGTAATTTAGAAGACTATTGAACACTGGGCCAGGAAACTGCAGCAGGTGGAGGGGTTGCTGTCTTAGCGGTCCAGCTCTGCAAGGTTAGATTCTCGGTGGGCAAACACCTAAGGTAGCGTCTGCTACAGAACAGAGCTGGCTGCCTGCGCGGCTGTGGCAGAGTCCCAGGAAATATCTGCAATAGCCACAAGATGGTTGGAGAGGACTCGACTGGACTATCAAACGGTGGATTTCCTTTTCCTGCTGATTAATTTGCGTACCTTGAAACCTCAGGGTGTCAACCGGGCTGGGCATCTCCGCTGATTCCATTCTTCAGGCTGGATTGCACTCTCGTGATCCAGACCCGGAATTTATTGCGGAGGCATAGTGCAATCCAATGGTGAGGTTTATTTATAGTAATACAAAACCAATTTCAAAAAAGTTGGGATGCTGTGTAAAATATCAATAAAAACAATGCAATAATTTGCTAATCTCATAAACCCACATTTTCACAATTGAACATAGACAACATATCAGATGTTGAAAGTGAAACATTTTCCATTTCATGAAAATTATTAGCTTATTTTGAATTTGGTGACAGCAACACATCTCAAAAAAGTTGGGACAAAGACAACAAAAGGCTGGAAAAGTAAGTGGTACTAATAACAACCAGCTGGAGGAGCATTTTGCAACTAATTTGGTTAATTGGCAACAGGTCAGTAATATGACCACAGACTGCATAAAAAGATGAAGCACCCAGGTCTGAAAAGTCAGGCCAATGCAAAAATCTCTTTTTAAAAATTGCATTCTATTTAATGGCCAGCAGATGGCGACATCGGTTGTTGCAGGAAGAAGTTCAATGCCATAGGAGTCTATGAGAAAATGACCCTACCTTCCCACCCGATTTATTATTTCAATGAAGATTTTCCACATTATTTTATGGTATCTATCGCAAGTTTCAAGTCTTCTTCGATATATCTTGATATTCATTTTTGTAAATTATGGTCCTAAATAGACTAGAATGAAGGATAAAGCCAGAATATGCTTTAGGGGCGTGGCTATCCTCTGGTCCTCGTCAAATACGGTCAAATCCACCCGTAGATCCACCCCTCGCTCCTCCCAGGATCTTCAATTCACGCGCTTATCCAATAGAAATCATATCCGGTTTCAAAATGACAAAATGGTGCTATTCAAATTTCCAAAATCGAAGTTTCCTAAGTGGTATGCTGAAACCAATGAGTGACATCACGATTGCTTTGTCAATCTTTTTATACAGTCTATGACCATGACTGGGCATAAAAAGAGCATTTTAGAGAGGCAGAGTCTCTCAGAAGTAAAGCTAGGCAGAGGTTCACCAATCTATGAAAAAATGCATCTAAAAATTGTGGAACAATTTCACAAAAATATTCTTCAATGTAAAATTGCAAAGACTTTGAATATCCCACCATCTACAGTACATAATGTCATCAAAAGATTCAGAGAATCCAGAGAAATCTCTGTGTGCAAGGGACAAGGCCGAAGGTCAATGTTGGATGCTCGTGATCTTTGGGCCCTCAGGCGGCATCGCATTAAAAACAGGCATGATTCTGCACTGGAATTCACTGCATGGGCTCAGGAACACTTCCAGAAATCACTGTCTATGAACACAGATCGCTGTGCAATCCACAAATGCAAGTTAAAGCTGTATCGTGCAAAGTTCATTTAAAATGGACTGAGGCAAAATGTAAAACTGTTCTGTGGTCAGGTGAATCAAAATTTGAAATATTTTTTGTAAACCACAGACGCCACTGCAGGCTAGAGAGGAGAGGGACCATCCAGCTTGTTATCAGTGCACAGTTCAAAAGATTGCATCTCTGATGGTATGGGGTCGCATTAGTGCCTATGGTGTGGGCAGCTTACACATCTGGAAAGGCACTATCAATGCTGAAAAGTATACAGAGGTTTTACAACAACATGTGCGCTCATCCATACAATGGCTCTTTCAGGGAAGGCCTTGCAGATTTCAGCAAGACAATGCGAAACCACATACTGCATCCATCACAACAGCATGGCTTTGCAGTAGAAGAGTCCGGGTGCTGAACTGGCCTGCCTGCAGTCATGATCTTTCACCAATAGAAAGCATTTGGCACATCATAAAACCAAAAATCCAGCAAAAAAGAGCCAGGACTGTTGAACGGCTAGAATCCTACATCTGACAAAAGTGGCACAACATTCCTCTCCCTTTACTCCAGCAATTGGTCACCTCACTTCCCAGATGTTTACAGACTGTTGTTAAAAGAAGAGGTGATGCAACACAATGGTAAACATGGCCCAGTCCCAACTTTTTTGAGATGTGTTGCTGCCATCAAATTCAAAATGAGCTAATATTTTTCATGAAATGGTAAAATGTCTCACTTTCAACATCTGATATGTTGTCTACATTATATTGTGAAAAAAATGTGGGTTTATAAGATTTGCAAATCATTGCACTCTGTTTTTATTCACATTTTACACAGCATCCCAACTTTTTTGGAATTGGGGTTGTACAATAACAGTGGGACTGAGCCCAGAAGAGAATAGCACAGTGCAGTTCAGATGGGCAAAGCAGTGTAGGCATTGCCAATATCTAGCCAGTGGCTAACTGGGATGATTGCCAGGTGGAGTGCACGTTTCACTAGGGCGGAACTGTCCGAAGGCAGGATTGAATAGCTTAGGAGGAACGTGGTTCCAATTCTGATGACCATAGAAAGATTGGGAACTTGTTCCTTATAAACTGGTCAGAGGAACATGCTGGGTGAGGATTAACAAGAATGCGGTCCCCCTCCTGGCAACCTTGAGAAAGGCTTGGGAGCTCGTTCCTATTACTATGTAAATTACTATCATTGTGTGCTTGCTTCAGTGAAGCAGCACACTCTATTCTCTTACTTCTTCTTCTTCTTCTTCTTTTTTTTCTTCTTCCGCCTAAATTTGGCCGACTAACTTCTACTCCGTTTAAGCTATTGATTCCGTTCAAACTCTAAAAAATTCAGCTCGTTCTGAATTACGTTGCATCTGTACAGATTTTTGATTTTCTTTTTAGTTTTTGAGATATTTAATTTTAAATATCATTTTTTGGGATCCTATTAAATTAAGCCATTTTTGTGCTGATTCAGTAGATTCAGCTATTTTCTGCTATTTTTTTTACTGTCATACTTTTACCTAGAAATGTCATTCAAACTGCAAAATGTTAAGTTAAGCTTGTAAAATTTTTTCACTGTTCAAATTTTTCATAACTTCTAGGCTATAATTTTTTTATTATAACTTTTTAAAATAATTTCTCTTGCAATATATACCGGGAACTTACAGTGTGGAGACATCACTGTTAGAGTGGCGAACAGCTGTAAAACCATAAAGAAGTCTTCTCTTTAACTTGCTCTAACTCCCACAGTTTTCACTCCACATATATCCAAGTTGTAGCAAAAGTTGTGCTGGTCACGAAAATATAAGATATCGGACAGACGTTTTGGCAGTATGAGCCTAAAAGCAACGGGAGCACTAACCGAAACTCCATTAACTCCTATATTAAATCAGACAAGAAAATTCCGGTTGGGAAGCTGAAAGATACAGTTTTATAACTTGCTCATGTTCCCACATTTTTGGCACTACACACACAATTTTGACATATTTTGCTCAGCAGACTCTCCTCTTCAGTATGGTACCTCCATTTTGTAGATTGGACTCACTAGTTTTGAGGTAGAGACAGCAGTATGTAAGAGATGCCTTAGCTAAAATCTCCGTTGGGCCAAATGCTTTAAACATTAATTCAAATGGCTCAGTGAAATTGTGGCATAGCGGTATAGAGTACAAAAGAGTTGACGTCATGCCGGTGTCCGAAGTAAAATTTCCCATTCATTTTACCAAGACTGTTTTTTCAGTTCACTTTCGAATCACTTCCCATTTGTTTTCAAGCCTCCATCTTTTTCGAGATTTCCCATTATATTTCCGACTAAGAACAAATATAATTTTTCTTGACCGGAATCAGCTATATTTCAAATCATTTAAATTTTTCGCTACCATGCTAATCCTCTTTGTAGTCTAAAAACTACACATCCCATTGATCCTCCTGATTCTCGGGCTGAAGGAGTTCAGAACACGTTAGAAGTCTCCCGTCTCGAATTTTCCAGCACCTTGCCATTCCCAAGGACAAATTTGGTTCCCACAATGCATAGCGCTCCCTAGCAACCAGTCCGGAGGGTAAAACAAACCGCTGTCCGCTACTTCTCTGAATGCACATTCATCTAGATGTTCACAGTTTTCAAAGATATTCCTTTTTTAATCATGCCAAAAAACTGCGCTATCGTCGGATGCTTAAACAAAAGTAAATAAAAACTGCTAAATCATGCCGACCTGCCTTCTGGTGGTCATTATGACGTTAATAACATCTTTCATTTTAAACGAACCAAACAACACAGGGGAGGTATACAAATGGACTATTTCATGAACCAAAGTTCTAAATTCTACGATTAAATTTTGCTCAGCATACTGTTTGGGCGTTTATTTTATAAGAAAATTTTACAGAAACCAGAAGAACAAGATCTGGATAATTATTTGTCAGCTGTCAAATCTTTGAAAACACCTTGCTCAGACCCCTAAAAATGTGATAAATCACTGGGGTTGTTCAGCACAGCAATACATATCCACTGTTTGAGTCTGCTATTTTCCACTTTCAATGCACTAAATTAAAAAGACTATTATTTCATTTGCAAGAACATAACATCTTGTATACATAATTTAACTTCTGACTTCCCAGCAATTAACCAAGTACATATGGATGTGTAACATGTTTATTTTTCAACTTAGAAAACAGGCAACATGGGTGTAATAATCATGAAGATTTAAATACCAGGGGACTTGATGAGATAGTTGTAGATGTCTGGATACTCGATTTTGGGCCATTCCTTTGGGTTGTTTTGCCACGAGTTGGCTCGAAGTTGGTATGGGCAAGTTTCCAGTCCTTTGTACGATATCTGGCCAAAGCAGCTGGCGGTAGGCTCTCTAAGTACTGGTAAACCATACCACAGCAATCCATGACGATCCGTTTAAATAACAATGTGTTTTTCTAAATTTTCTGTAAATCTTTGCAATGCACCGACTTTCCCGTTTCGTATGGAAACCCATAGGGGACAATATTAAAATGAAAATGTAATTCCACTATTGCATTATAATTTTTCACTTATGAATGAGTTATTTGAGACAATATTAAATTGAAAATGCATTAATCCAATTATCACTTTCATTTTCACGTACTCATATGGAAAATCTATGACTATATTCAAATGATAATGAAAAGCTGTTTGACATTTAATTTTCAAAGTCGTGCCCCACAATACATTGGACAATATTCAAATGCAATGAGCAAAACAGCAGCCCCAGTCCATTGCATTTACAAATACATGTCACTACGCTGTTCTTGGGACACAATGAAAATTAAAATGCAATCTGTCAGCATCTCATCAAGGCAGGTCTTCCGCTAGAATGTCACTTATTAGGGGCGCAAACTAAAACGAAGTTCCTCCTTTGTATACCAACCAATCAGCTTCTGGATAGCGTATGTATGCACAGAGGCATGAATGTATATAAATAAACGAATGTAAATGTAAATGCAATAGGCTGGGGCTGCTGTTTTGCTCATTGCATTTGAATATTGTCCACTGTATTGCGGAGCATGACTTTGAAAATTAAATTTCAGACAGCCTTTCATTATCATTTGAATATAGTCATAGATTTCCCATATGAGTATGTGAAAATGAAAGCGATAATTGGATTAATGCATTTTCAATTTAATATTGTCTTAAATAACTCATTCATAAGTGGAAAATTATAATGCAATACTGGAATTACATTTCCATTTTAATATTGTCCCCTATGGGCTTCCATAGTTTTGTGAATGATTTGTTTTAAATTTGGCGACGATCGGTTGCTAAGTGTGTCACATAATGGTGACGAAATGCCGTCATCAAGTCTATTCAGATAAATTGGTAAATTCGAAATTGTTAGGGGCAAGGGAGCGACTGAAGAATTCCTGCATTGGGTTAGGGTTAGGGTTAACTAACCTAACTTAATATTTTCATACAGAAATGTTGTAGGAACGTACTAATTGAATTAGAGTGTGGCGGTATGCGTCAGTATCATTTTGAACTTGAATGTGCAGGCCGTATTCTTCAGTCGCTCCGGGGCAAGTTTCCAGTCCAACAAGGGCCAGTTTCATGCGATATCTGGTCAAAGCTGCAGGCGGTTGGTTCTCCATGTAGTGGTAAGCCATACTGTAACATTAGGCACTTGATCGTTTTGTGTTAAAATGGGCAAATCCAACTGTAAAAACATGCAAAAACCTATGCACTCTATACTCATGAATGATTTGTTTACCCTTTGCAGCTCAGTTGCTAAGGAAGTCACATGACTGTGACGCGTCTTTGTCCTCGAGAATAGCCATTTGTTTGCTTAATTAGTAAGCCATTCTACGTTCTACTTGGTCACGCTTTCCTTGCTAGATATCAAGTTTTACAATTAGCGCCAATTTACTTTAATAGCCAGGCATCTTTGGCCAACGTTTGTTTGCTTAAAAACTCGGTCGTCAGCGAACGAGCTAATCAGCCTTGTCAATGCATAACTGACAGCGAACTAGCTGTAAGCAGGCGAACTTAGCCAGCGAGCTAGTTTAACGACTTCGGTAGTTGGCTTACTTCATATTTGGCGCATTTAGTTAAATGCCAGCTTGTGAAATGCTCGCTGCTCAACGCTAGCTAAGTAGCCAAATAATGGGTCTTCACTGCTTTTATTCACTTAGCTAACTCAAACTAGTAGCTAGCGATATTTATTGAATAATCATGCTAGCTAGCTTGCTAAATAATAGTAAGTGATGGTAAACTAACCATTTACTGTTTCTATCGGTTTAGCTATGTGCACAAGATGTAATAAGCTCACTAGCTGGCTAGCTAGGTGGTTTGCTAGCATAGCTAAATGGCAAAATAACTATTCATTGTGATCCATTCATTTCTAGGTATGTAGCTAGCTAATAGTGGCCCGCTATGTAGGAACTGGTGCACAGACATACGGCAATTTAGGGCACTGATCGGCTACCGTCGTGGTACGTTATGAACGTTTGCTGAAACTGAGGTACCTCATTGGCTTGTCGCCCACTTGTGTAGTGGATATGTAGTTTGAAGAAGTGGACTACAAACTAGACTACAAGTGCAAAAGCATATAATTTTTGGCAATAAACTACGAATTTGATGTGATCATTTGTATCTGTATACCCTGTATGCTAATCTTGGAGCGAGGCAGCTCTTAAAATTAGTACGAGTTCAAGCAATGCTGGAAAGTGTCCAAACCCCATTATAAAATCCAATAGGCATTTTACTTTCGACACCAGAAGCTAAGTAGCGATGACGTTATCACTTTAGTACTCTATTCAATTCTGCCCTCTGCTGGACTTTTTCCTGGCCTCAGCATTATCATTGTTCGGATTAAGATTGATACAACTGTTAGACAAATCTCATTCTTCTGCGTCAAACTCAGTGAAACACTTTTCGGTATCGTTGTTTGTACAGTCGCTCAAACCAGCTCCAAGCGAGCTCATTGAGGGCAGCAAAGACCGGTCTTTTTGCAGGGTGGGTCCATGAGAACACATATTACAGTAAAAAATTGCAAAGCAGAAAACAATTGCTTGACCTCCTATTCCAGTATATACAAGAAACTTTTCGCACTAGCTAGACATATTTACAATTGTATCTAAAACAGGCGAAATATTGGTATCAAAATGACCGTAACTGCCATCCTTGCTAAGCCAGCAGACGTAACTTTTCCATACTCATTGAGTAGTTTAATAGTTAACGTTAGCTAGCTATTGATTATGTCATCTGCAGTGATGGCAATTTCAATACTCAAGTTCGACCCCATTTCAAACACGCTCTGTGCACTGTGTGTTCGCTAGCTTACTAGCTAATTATAGCACAGAAATAAAAAGGGAGCCGTGAATAATATCACAACACGTGTTAACAATATCTTGCAGCCTGCTATTATTAGCTATTTAGCTTACGAACACACAGTGCACAGAAATGAACAGAGAGCCGCGAATAATAGCTTTTCACTACTTGGCCAGGTCAGTGTTGTATAGTTAAGGACTGGGGGAGACACTGACAATGAGCTATAAGCAACAACAGCTGCGGCAGTCTGCCAATGGGGCTTGCCATGTTAGCTCTGCTATAAAGCTAATTTCTCAGCATGCACTGCGTTGACCTAGATATGCACAGAGCCATAGAGAGAGATGCATCAGCCTCATTGACTCCAATTGACTTTTTTTTTTTTACTGCTGGGTTGAAGAAGAGTGGACTCGGCCATGATGCAGCTGAAAAGTCACAATTCCTTAAACAATTACTTTCAGCTTTAAAGTCTTGTGTTTACATTTCAGCAGTTTTTCTACATTTCTTCAGCAATTTCCTTTGCCTCTCAGTTTCCAAGCACCTTCATTTTAAAAGCTAAGCTCTTCAACTTTTCTCGCTGAAGCATGCACACAAATTTTCTTCAGAAAATTTAGCCTTTTCTAGTTAGATTATGTTTTACTTTAGAAAGATGAAGAGTTTTACTAGTAAGTACTGATTGGTAGTAAGTATACATAGCAATTACAATCCAGCCACTTGCAATTAAATTACACATCACTCTTGCAAGACGTGAGGTAACCATGAAACAAGACACAGCCGGGGATCAAGGGAGCATGTAGAACACAAACCAATAAAAGGAGACATTACCTCTAACAGACACAAGTTGCTGAATGGGAGGAGACAAAGCATTCACACAAGGGTTGTGACACCACCTTGTGGAATAAAATTACTTGTCATTAGTCATTTTAAAAAATCTGTGAAGTTAACTCGCTATGGTGAAAATTATACCCTACCAGTTGGTCAAACCTTTTTGAACTGGTTGTCAAACCTATCTAGCATGAAACTTTCAACTTCAGAGTTGTAATGAGGGCTATAAATGTAATATTTTACTTACAAGTAGTTCCCACAACGTAGCTATTTTGTGGCCACGAGATACAAGTCGTTCCCACAATTTAAATATTTTGTGGCCACGGGTTACAAGTTGTTCCCATGATTTAGCTTTTGTATGGCCACAAGATACAAGTGGTTCCCTCAATCTGAATTAATGAAATTGAGGGAACGAGTTATATGTTGTGGCCATGAGTTAATTAAATCATGGGAACTACTTGTATTTTGAGGCCACAAAATAACTAAGTTGTGGGAACAAGGTAGCAAAATCGAGGGAATTCTCATGGCCACATCTTATATTTTTTGTGTCATTGCACTTCCCGGGCTCCGTAATAATGCTTTAGTAAAGATGATATTGAAATAAGCCGCACACACCACTCGACCTTCCCACAATTTGACCGGTAACAAGCCTGAGGCCATTATGCATATTTCAGATTCAAGAGCGAAACTGTCTGGTGGGAGAAGTCATGCTTATTGGTTATAAAGCCAATATTTGCACTGCTCTATTCAATCGCTCGCTTCCTCAATTATTCAAGCTTTTGACAAATTTTTACACCAAAACTTGCAGGATGCCTATTCAGCGTGTGGCATACGGCTGCAATAACCTGAAGGGATGAAGTATTTCTTTCCGAAGAATCCAGCAACACGGAAACAACGCATCCATTGCACAAAGGGCTTTTGTGTGAGGTATTGCTCAGGAACCAGTCACGAGAACCAAGCAGTGCAGTAAAACTGGATTTATTATGGAAGGGGGAAAACCCCCGCAGAGCAGGAGGCAACAGTACAGAGTCCACAATCCAAAAACCAAAAATCCAGAGGACGAAATCCGAGTCGTTAACAGGGCAGCAATCACAGTACTCGTAGTCGGACAAAGAGGGTTCGATACACAGATGCAGAAGGTAATCCAAAACAGAGCCAAAATCGTAATCAGGGACGGTCCAGTCAGAAGTGAATCACAAAGAATACGAGGCACAAACAAGCGTAGCACAAGGGAAACGTTCTGACAGGGAACTGCTGTGAAAAGACTGCTTAAATACACACAAGGGAAGTCACATGCTATGATTAGGAACAAGTGAATTGGATCAGACTAATTAACAAGGGAGCAAACACAAGGGAGAACCTAATCACATGAAATTGGCAAAAGCCAAAACGCGGACAGGGATCACGAGACAGCCTATTGACAAACATACAGCTCCGGTTAGGGAGTTCTAACGTGCACAGATAATGAGAGGCAGAACAGAGTTAAACAGGTGCGGAGGATCCGCTGAAACGCAGCCAAGTAGATTGAGTGAAGACAAGAGGCGGAGACTAGAATAGGGCGAGTGCTGAGAGCTTGTTAATCAATTAGTAAAGTGCAGCTATACAATCCCTAGTGCTCGTTAGTAAGTTAGTACTATACAATGTTAATTAGGGTTAGTAGGTTTAACTAAAACAAACTGTTAGTATTGTTAGTAAAGATAGAACAGCAAGGCAAAGGAAGCAAATGAGATTAGAAGGAATGATTGGAAACCCAGAAACCATGAAATCACCTGAAAGCGTGGCACACAATACTGGGGAAAATAAGCTGTCATATAACACAAGACCAGACAGGGGAGACAAAGTGCAAGGCAAGGCAAAATGCAAAACAATGACTGGAATATAACTGAGGGAATGGACTATGGCAGGAAATGCAGGAATAAACAGAAACAAAACATGGCATGGAACAAGGCAATGGCAAAACATGAACAGAACAGAAGCAGAACAGAACAGAATCATAACATTTTGCTGTTTGAGCCGAAATATCACCATGGGCTTTGCAGTAAACACTTTTCAAAGGCAATGTTGGACTATGACCTGCTTGCTCGACTAGGTTATCCTCTCGAACCCAAACGCCCCTAGTCCCAGGGGTAGTGGGGCATCTCACAACCAACACCATCCAGGGGCATGTTAACCGTGCAGCAAACTAGTCATATTATAAAACCACTCAACAGAATGAAACTCTGCTAGCAGCCCATGAAAACCATTTTTAACAAAACAGAACACAATTCCAACGCCAAGCTACTAAATGAGCTTGAAGCAAAAACACAGGACTCTGCATGAGTCGCATATGTGGTGCTAACGCATCTGTAACTTCATTCTACCGCACAAACAATATCATAAAAGCAGGGACCCTACCAATTCTAACCACATAGTTTATTGCTCTACGACCAAAACTCACTGAATTAGCAGCCGAATTGAAGACCTGTGTGCAAGAAGTGCTTAAGTTACATTTTGCAAAAAATGAGCTGAGACTAGTATTAAAAGCCACAATGGCCAGAGCATCATCTGATACCAAAGATTTCTGCAAAGAAGCACTCAAGTCTTATGTACTGGTATTGTCCATTGTCATGACCTGCAACATGTTTTGAAAACTTTGACCCCCAAAATCTCAAAAGTATTATGACTTAGGTACTTCTTGCACACAGGTCTTCAATTAGCAAAAACGTACTGCACTTCGTATGGACATGACCATTTATGGTCTTACCTTAGCTGATTTGCAATCCAAGTTGTATTCATGGGATAAAATACATTTCATATCTGCCCTAAAGTCTTTGCGGCTTTAAAATAATCTCTGACAGTATTCAGCCATTTTCTAGTCCAGGACTAGCTTTATTATAAGGGGTAGGCTAGTGTGTTGATAAAACGTGTTGTTTTTATTTTTATAAAAACATTTCAACAATGATGTTTACTCAAATATGTTTGTTGCAAGTTGCTGCCTCTCCCTAATACATGCCCTGGTAAGTGCTCCAGGATCATCATAATTCACAACACTTGGTTCTTTAAATATCATTGAGCAAATGGGCTTAAAAAAACAGCATTTTTTATTTATTCGCTATACAATTTTTTCAAGATAATCAGCCGATGCAAGCCAAAACACGCTGAGAATTATCATGAACTTTTGGCATTGTATACACCTGCTTTACCTAACCCTAGAGCTTCATTGGTCCACACTTTGTCAGTTAAAAGGTTGCTGAACATAACTGGTGATTTTCCTGAGAATCCATAGCTTATTTGCTGCTCTAGCATGACTCATTGGGACTCTAGCCAATCTCATTATATCCACGGTAGTGGAGGTGCCCTCTATTTACGTCGTTGCATAGTAACGTGAACGAGGCAGTCCTTTTAATCACTTGTCATATTGCCAGATCACGCTTTACTTTGCACCCAGAGTAATCGATTGAGGTTTATTTTCTCTAGGAAACATGGCTGCATTTGGGTGTCTTGCAGTAGCTATGTATGCACGTGAATTTACTCTTTTTACGAGCAGTTGTGTCTTTACTTCAAATGTTTTGCAGTCTTGTTTGCTTACTATGTTTGCCTCTACTTTTTTTATGACTATGTTATGTTATATCCTTTGTTTTATGATTGCTCATTGGATGTGTTTGGGGAACCTCCAGGGAATACAGTTTCGGGAAATCATGAATTTGCTGGGCTGATACAAAGGCCAAAATCAATCCAGTTCTCCTTTTTATTAAGATCTAAAGGCAAGCAGGCAATATGATGTGTTCCAGGAAATTAATTAGTTCATTAATTTATTATTATTAAAAGTGCAAAGCCCAAAATCAATCCAGTTCTCCATCTTTATGAGATCTAAAGGCCTATAAAATTTGAAAAAGATCTATGAAAGTTTTTGATTTATGGTGTTAATCACGCAGGATCTACAGCGGAGGCAGCAAATGCAGACCCGGCGGCAACGGTAATTCCGTCAAAACTATTTTTCAGTAATAATTGGTATTACTTAATTCATGACTTAATGTATTGATATTTTTGCCGTAGTATTCAGCAATAATTGATCACGAGTGAATCAAATTGCAAAATTTCAAGGTGATATTGCTTACATATCAGGCAGTATGATGGAACATTGGTGTTCCAGGAAATTAATTACTTAATTAGCTAATTGATTAATATTAATAATACAAAGGCCAAAGTCAATCCAGTTTTCCATCCTGATAAGATCTAAAGATAAGCAGGCAATATAATGGAACTCAGGTGCCCCAGGAAATTAAATAGTTAATTAATAAATTGTTATTAGTAACACAATGCCAAAAATAAATCCAGTTCTCTGTCATGATAAGCTCTTAAGGCATATAAAATTTGAAGAGGATCTGTAAAATAGTTTTTGAGTCATCATGTAAACACGAAGGATCCGCAGTGGACGCGGACGCAGATGCGGATGTGGCGGCAATCATGATTCCATAATTTCAACAAAACATTACTTCGCTGATGTAAAAAGCTTCGAACCATAGCTGGCATTTATAGTTTTCAAAATACAGAGCTTCTTGAAACAGTAGTCAAAACTCTTGGGATTTCACTCATTTTCCCCTTCATGTGTAAGAGTTACATGCAGAAGGAACCTACAGTTGGAGTTCAATTCACTCTGTCTGAATTCATTTGTTTCTGAGGATTGTGATGTCATGTGCCATAACTTCATGTGATATTACATCATTCTGTCCACCAGATGGTCTATATGTTCTTTACGTTGTGCGTACAATGATCCTCCAGTGAATTTGAGGATTTGCTGATTCATGGCTCATGAAGAAGATTATTGAAATAATTTAATCATCAGCAGCATACTTAGCCTACTCATAAAATTGTATTGAAATGATGTCACATCAAAAATTCTTTTCAGCAATATTTCTGTTTTCTTTGTTTGCATTTTTCATACGTTCGTTCAGTTTCTCAGCACACAGTGCACTCAACTCATTACCATGATTTTATCAAATGAGCATAACCTTCTGAAACAAAGCAGTAATTAGCACTAACTGATTTCTTTGATACAATTTGTAAAACTGCATGATACTGCCAAAAAAATTGGTTTTGTCTTCACTGCCAAGTTTCTTTAGCATGCTGCAATTAAAAAACAGTTCCAGAGATCATGACACTGTTTACATAAACTACTAGTCATACTTAAATGTATGCCCTGCAGGTTCCCAATATTTTACCACTTATATGCATTCTTAATCCAAAAGAACTCAAATTACTGCTGTATATAATCAATCTATAATGACTACGTGTGTGTGTGTGCGTGTGTGTGTGTGTGCATGTGCAGGGTGTTTTTTGAAGGAAGAACTTGTCCTTTGCAAACTTTGTACGGACAGTTATTAGCATTCTACATACGTAATGCCAAGTTCATTGAAATCATGGTTCTTGAGAAGAAGATTTTTAAGTATCATTTTTTGGACTTTGGCAAAGAAAAAATTTTATTGTTTGTGGCAGCCATGCAATTTATGTGATTCTGTTCCACTTTGGTTCATGTCTTTTAGTGCCGTGAAAGCCACCAAGTTTCTCATTGACTGGCTAAAAAATGGCCAAACTAGCCTCATTTGCATATTCATTAATGATTATGCTAATTAATATGCATGTAGCATCATTTTTTGACATGGAATTTTTTTCTGTCAAAAAATTTGTTCCTGACTCTTCTTCATCTGTAAGATCTCGCCTCCAAGCCTCCAGCTCGCCAGTCTATTAGGACCCTGCGGGAGCCCGGATCATCAATTCCACATTCCATTCAATTATTCTATCAGCACTCTACACCCGTATCCCACACCAGCTGATTGAGACTCAGCCTTATTTAAGGACAGAGCAAGCTCTGTCAATTGCGTAGTCTCGTATCCTGGTGCTTGTTTTGACTTGCTGTCTGTATTAGGCTTTATATTTGCATATTTCTCAGTTATCTTGTATATATCTATTTGTGCAGTTCTAGCACTGTTATATTTAAGGAACCTCGATTCTGTTTGCTTGTATCCTACAGCGTTTAGTCTTATTGTCTGACTAGTAGGTTCATTATTGGAATCCCAGTTCCTTTTAATTTCTATCTGCAAAGGTACTATGTGTTGTACTGTCTTACAGCACCTAATAAAACCTAATTTATTTCATCCTGCGCCTGGGTCCAGTCCTCCACTTCCCGTCCTTTGGGCGAACCTTTACATCATCACGTAACTATAGCACTTTTCCCATAGCCAAACTCATGACGTATGTTCGATATTACCTCAGGTACATAATAGTTTTGTGGAAATTTCATTGAGAGCGTGAGAAAGAAAATTGCTCTATGTTAAGTCATGCTGTTAATATTTAGCCAAACTGAATGCTTAGTGTAATGTTGGTTAAATCGGTGTGACTTAGCACTGTAGCAGGATAGCTAAGTGCCACTCTCATAACTAAGTTAATGTTACTTAGCTAGTGTGCTCGCAGTACCTTTCCATAACCATTATATAACATCAGTTTGTCAGCTAGTGAGTAAACGTTAGCTAGCCACTCAGTTGACTGTGGAAGAAAACCGTGATTTGGCATTTGTTCCATAGTTTTCTCATTCACTTAACTGCAGTACTTCTCCCATAGCCCAACTCGTGACATGAAAGTGATCAATATAAACTGTTGCTAATTCAAATGCAAAAGTGATAGCTTGATCGCAGTGTAAGTTAGCAGAATGATGACATTACTTTTCTGGCGCTTATGGAAATTACATTGGTTTTCGATTAAATTGCACAATTCAGTTATGTGATAAACAGCATCTTATACTGTCAGTCATGACCTGATCAGGCCACCGCCAATGCCTCGTTAAACAGAACCACTGGAAACCTGTATCGCGATAATAAAACCTATGTATTTCTGGCCCTTAATGTTTCAGAAAAATATGAAAAATGAGATCAGCGTGCAATGTAATATCCCCAGTACACTGCGGGACACATCAGTGAAATGCTGATTGGGACGCTGCCATTCTTAGTTTTGGTAGTCAAACCTCATTTTGGCATTGGAATTTGTAGTATGCATAGAATTTAAGAGTGGTCAATTGCACCCCCCTCCTAAATTTTTGCATCAAAATTGTTGTAAGGGTGTGGGGTAGGGTCCTCCAAAAGCAAAAAAAAAAACCCCAACATTTGTGAGAGGCCAAACTTTGTAAAACATGGCAACATAGTGCCAATTAATGTGCATGTGACAGTGTAGTTCATTGTTGTAGGAACTTGCCCTTGGTAAACTTTGTAGGGACAGGTACTAGCATACTTTGTACGTTATTTCATATTGGTCAGACAAGCCATTCATGGGAAAAAACATTTAATGTTTTTTTTTTTTTGCATATAAAAAAGTGGAACATTCAATTGTTTGTGGCAGCCATGCTGTTTATTTGATCCTCTGTGAATTTGACATATGGCCACACTGTAGCATTTTCTTGATTGACATCAAACTTTACAATGAATGGCTGTAAAATGGCTGAAATGGCCTCATTTGAATAGTTCATTAATTAAGGTGCAGATAAATTTGCGTATAGCATGGCCATTTTTTTGATGTAGGAACTTGACGTTGTCAAACTTGCTGGCATGTACTTATGTACCAATTTTCATGTCGATCAGACTTGTGGTATACAACCCCATTTCCAGAACAGTTGGGATGCTTGGATAATGTAAATAAAAACAGTGTAATGATTTGTAAATCATTTACACTCTATATATTATTGAAAATAGTGCAAAGATAACATAACAAATGTTGAAACTGAGAAATTTTATTGTTTTTTGAAAAATATTTGCTCATTTTGAATTTTATAGCAGCAAGGTGTTTCAAGAAAGATGGGACAGGGGCAATGTTTACTACTGTGTTGCATCACCTTTTCTTTCAACAATACTCTGAAAGCATTAAGGAACTGAGGTGGCAAACAGCTACTGTTTTGGAAGCAAAATGATTTCCTTTTCTTGCTTGATATAAGCTTTCAGCTGATCAAAACTTTGCAGGCTCCTTTGTCACATTTTTTTTTTATGTGTTAAATGGGTGACAGGTCTGGCCTGCAGGCAGGCCAGTGTAGCACCCAGCCTCTTTTTGTAGTGAGCCATGTTGCTGTAATACATGCAGAATGTTGACTTTGGCATTGTTTTGCCAAAATAAGCAAGGCATTCCCTGTCAAAGATGTCTGGATGGCAGCATACGAAACTCCAAAACCTGCATATATTGTTTGGCATTAATGGTGTCTTCACAGATGTGCAAGTAACCCATGCCATGTGCAATAATGCACCCCCATACTATGATGGATGCTGGCTTTTAAACTGTGCACTGATAACAAGCTGGATGGTCCCTCTCCCCTTTAGCCCAGAGGACGCTGCGTCCATAAGTTCCCAAAATAATTTCACATTTTTGATTGGTCAGACCACAAAACAGTTTCCCACTTCCCCTAAAGCCATCTTAAATGAGCTTGAGCCCAGCAAAGGCCGTAGCATTTCTGGGTCTCGGTTTAATATTTGTATGGCAGAGTTTTAACTTGCATTTGTGGATGCAGTGACAAATAGTGCTCACAAACAATGGCTTACAAAAGTGTTCCTGAGCCAATGCAGTGATTTCAACTTCAGAATCCCATCTGTTTTTAAGGTGGTGCTGTCTGAGGGTCTGAAGATCACGGCCATTCAATATTGGTTTTCAGTCTTGTCCCTTGCATACGGAGATTTCTCTCCAGACTCTGAATCTTTTGATAATATTATGCCCTGTAGAAGATGAAATTGCCAAATTCTTTGCAATTTTACATTGAGAATTGTTATATTAAATTGTTGAACTTTTTGCCCATGCAGTCTTTCCCTGAGTGGTGAAGCCATTGCCATCTTTATGTCTGAAAGACTTTTCATACCCAATCATGTTGCTGACCTGTTGCCAATTAACCTTATTTGCAGTGAGATGTTCCACCAGGTGTATTTTTTTTTTTGCGCACCATTCAACTTTTCCAGTCCTTTGGAGCCCCTGTCCCAACTTTCTTGAAACGTGTTGCTGGAATCAAATTCAGAATGAGCAGATGTTTTTCAAAAAACAATAAAATTTCTCAGTTTCAAGATTTGACATGTTGTGTTTGCACTATTTACAATGAAATATAGGGTTTAAATGATTTGCAAATCATTGCATTCTGTTTTTACTTACATTTTACACACCATCCCAACTTTTCAGGAAATGTCATTTTATGGAGTGCACACACACACAAACACACACACATAACCATGGGCAATTTAAAGTCTCCAACTAACCTGCATGTTTTTGAAAATGTGGGATGAAACTGGTGTACTTGTATGGAGGTAAATCCCTATCTTCATTCGAGAGCGTGGTATTTCGACTTGAGAGCAGACATGACAATTTCATGCGTAGATTTTGAAAAGTTTTTCCCTGAAATTCTGCTCTTGCATTAAAATAGACCCCGCTTGCGCCTAGATCATCTGCTGCGTGGACGGATTTTTTGGTGTGTGAACTTCAACCTTTTCTCCTCGCGCACAAAACTGTCTCTGCGTGCACATTTGTGAGAAATATGTACGCATTTTAGGGAAACATATGTCGCCATCTACAGGTTTTATGTTTTAGCGACTTCCCTGTATTTTCCGGCAAGACGAGGCCAAACCACATTCTGCACAGATTACAAGTGAGTGGCCGCTTGAGAAGATAGTATGGGTGTTAGATTGCCCTGGCTGCAGTCCTGACTTGTCTCCAACTGAAAATTTATGGTGCATTATGAGGCTAAATATATGGCAATGAAGGCCCACTAGTGAGCAGCTGAAGACCAGCATAATAAAGTAATAGGGAAAATTCTGCTTGCAAGACTTGACCACCTGGTGTCTTTAGAGACCGAACGCTTAATAAGTACGATAAAAAGATATGGTGATGTGAAACTGTAGTAAACAGTCAACAGAGCAAACTTTTTTGGACTCATCATATTGTATATTGTCAATAATCAACTAAATTCACATTAAAGCAGCAAATTATATGTTTCACGGACATCAATATAATTGAAGATAAATGTGCTTCTAAAGTCAGTCCTTTCTGATTTTATTTGCATTTTAGGTGAATATGCCAACTTTTTTTGGAATTGGGTAGAATATCTTGAAGTGACACTGCCATATATTAAGTCCAATTTTGATTTTAAAATGCGTGGCAGGAACTTTGTATTTTAAGAGATGAAGGCAAGTCCATTTAAAACTCAGATTACAACTTAAACGAAAGGAACAATACATTACGATCACTAGAATAAGAATTTTCCCATTCTGCCATTAACATATAATGCCAGTGCACACCTTGGCAAAACCTGTAAAACCCTTTGTTCTTGGTCGTTCAATCCAGTCCAACACGTAGAATTACGGCAGTCAGCTGCACCACCCATGTCTTATTCAGTAACATCTGACCTAGATCATCGATAGGAGCTTTTCCGTGCATCCCGAGGCATATGTACAGACTGTCAACTTAAGTACCTCATGCCTGTCAGCGAAAAAGTTCGGACAGTGGCGAACTTACGCTGTGGTCGTCGTTCCGTCAAGCATCTCTGCCTAACTTGCTGCATGAATTTCCTTTGTGGTGGTTGTTGACAAATGTTTATTGCGGCCAATGAAATATCGACATAAAATTTAAAACCCGCACCACACGAGCAGCTCTAGCCAATCACTAATCGGCTTTACTACTAGCAGGTTATGCTACCTTCAATATATTGTCAGGTCAGTAGCGTCAGGGGTTCAGTTTGTTTGGGCAGATAGGGAGAGATTACACCGTACGTACTGTTAAGGAGCAAAATATCATCGACAATATTGATGAATACGTGACGAAAATTACTGCCGCCTGCTGAGGTTATATTCCCCTCTACAATAAACAGCACATTGTCATAAACCGAAAGACTAGTGTACTAATGGAGGATAAGAAGGAGGAGGGGGAAGCGGAGATCCAGGAACACGGCCCCGAACATTGGTTCTCGAAATGGGAGCGGCAGTGTATAGCCGAGGCTGAGCAAGAGGAACCTAGCGAAGAGGAGGCCGATCAGAGCCAACAGAAACTGTGGCATCTCTTCCAGAATTCTGCCACTGCGGTCGCGCAGCTCTACAAAGGTCCGAGTAACTTCGGTAGACTACAAGCTTGAAGTCTTGTCGTCATAGTCTGTATAAGAGTTAGCCAGCTAGCTGACGTTAGCTGTCTCGGCCAACTAACGCTAACGTTAGTGTGGCTAATTGGTTGATATCGCCGTTGCTATGTTGCTGCCTTGCTAGCTGACATGACTCGGGCTGTTCTCCCGGTGTTGTCCGAGTTGCATTTTGGCCTAACTTTCTTGGTCCTGAATGCCTGTCTCCCCTTCAACAGCTGGCCGGTCGAGTGACCCACAACTAGCCAGCAATGTAGCGGACAGCTGACGTGGGGGGTTGTTTTGTACGGTGTAGCTAGCTAGCTAACATTAGTTTCTCCGTTAGGAGCGTACCAGATCGCTAACGTTTGATTGTGGGATAAACAAAATGGCGATTGATGACTACCACAATCACAACATATTGTTTCAGTAACAACCTAACATGGTTAACCTCAACGGGTCACGTTAACCGTTAAACTAGCTATACTCGTTTATCATCCAACTACTTATTTTTCTCGCGTAAATTGTGACTTGGGGCAGGTCCGTTTATGCTGTACCCGAGACTGACGGATCTGGTTAACGGTGCTAAATGTGATGCCCAGCGTTAGCTAGCAAACAGCAAGGCAAATACTAGTGACTTGCCGATGCTGGGTAGGGGCAACTAGCTCTGAAGATGACTGTTTCCAGGACATCGAGTTGTGTAGCTAGCTAGCTTACTAATTCGCGAAGCTATGCAAACTGGTACAAAATGGCGAAGTTCAGAGAGGAGGTTCCCTGGGCAAAAACAACTGACAAATGGCCGTAAACCAGCATAGCCAGCAGCTGGGAACAATTCTGTTCCACACCGCTGTTTGACAGTCTCTTCGCATGAGGACGTTTTAATGTCAAAATTGTAGCACTGCACAGCCAGCTACGATTGCTAGCTATATTATAACAATATTAAAAAGCCGCTTTCACACCGGACGCGAAACGAATTTTTTCGCAAGACGGATTACATTCAAAGTCAATGCAAAGACGCGTTTCGCGTGTATTCGAGTCTTTGCATTGACTTCGAAAACGAATGTAATCTGTCTTGCGAAAAATTCGTTTCGCGTCCGCTGTCAAAGCAGCGTAATTGCTTTGCGAATGAAAATGGCGAATGGAGTTTGTCGGAACACTGCTGTTGAGATC
Organism: Gymnothorax javanicus; assembly: GCA_029692085.1. Lineage (NCBI taxonomy): Eukaryota > Metazoa > Chordata > Actinopteri > Anguilliformes > Muraenidae > Gymnothorax > Gymnothorax javanicus. The sequence continues at coordinate 22,775,151 of CM056206.1, read as the reverse complement.
AGCTGGCTCTATCGCCCCGTAACGTTGGCTAATTTTGAGTAGCTTCGTGCGCAGATGATTCTATAATTGGTGAAATGCAAAATTGCTCTCGCCACCGGACTCCCGAGCATCATATGACTTGTGTTTTACGTTTCGTCATATTTCTCATTCAGCGGTCTGGTGTCAGTTTGGTAAAGTGAGCTAACTAGCTCCGTAAGTCAGCGGTTACCCCAGTTTTACGCACCAGAAGTGTAGGAAATGTTCCTGTGGTTTGCTTTAGCTGCATGGCCAGCTAGTTTTCCCTACTATAAACAAAATGGCGTGTGGGTGTTCCGTTAACTTAAGTAGCTAGCCACTTGATGGGTGATTTGGCCACGCTCGTCGTTCAGAAGGACACGAAGTTGCTAGTTGTGAAGCAATGTGCTGGTCAAGCCAGTAAGCCAGACAGCTAAATTATACACACTTGAACGGCTAGCTAGCTAGCTACATGCCCAGTATGTTTGCTATGTGCCCTTGGGTAACGTTAAGATCTGTCATTGCGCAAATGCGGGTAGGGCTAATCTGCTGAAAAACGACAACCATCTATACTTCATAATTTCTTTATTTCTTAATATATTGTGATGAAAATTTCACTAGTTATTCTTGAGATGCATAACTATCAATAAGAAATTATGAAGGAAAGTATAGATGGTTGTAGTTTTTCATCAGAATGTTTTCAGCGGATTAGCCCTACCCCGCAAATGCTGGGTAGGTTACTGACATTGTCATTCTAAATGGCGAAGTCACATGACTGTTTCTGTTAGTGGTTTTCGACTGTTTTTGTACATTTTATATAATTGCTGTGACTTGTCGTTTTCTTTAGACCGAGTTTGCCAGCAACAGGGACTGTCGCTGTGGGTACCTTTTCAAAATGCTGCAACAGCTGTCACCAATCTCTATAAAGGTAAACACAGATTCGCTCACTCTGGGCTTGTTGTGCTCTGTTGGCTCACGAGTCGGGAAATCTTAACATCAAGTCCAGTGTGAATGGTTCAGTTATAAGGGATTGTAGTTGTCGCATTGGACGTTTCATGATATTTTTTGCTTGATTGCATCAGACTGCCAGAAGTTGAAATGGTTGTTTGACGGTCTGAACCTTTCCTGTCTTGTCAGTTGTGCTTGAGCGTAGATGAGTGAAGATGCATGTTGTTGATTTGCAATTTGCTTGCATTTCGGCTTAAATGAAAATGGTGGTTCTGTGTTTGGTCCACTTGATTTGCAGTTGCAATCTATTTGCTGTATTGTGTGTTAAAATGGTGCGAATACAAGCAGTGTTCCTTTAAAGTAGGAATGCAGTGTTGTAAAACGGCTTTGTGAAAGGGCTTCAGTAATTCTGAGTGCTTGTTTTTTAAGGGCTTTGGTTAAAATGAATGGGGTGCCAGGAGCTTTCTTTCGGTCTCTTGCATTGCTTGATATAAAGCTTCACTTTGTCTTTTATTGTGGCAGCTGCTCTGCAACTACTGTTTTGGTTTCTTTGCGACCTTGTCGCTTTTGACATCTACTAGAAAAGTATTGGGAGTTTTGAGCCTGTACAGCGGACCAGTAAGAAAGCCCCTCTCAATCCAAGGGCTCTCTTACTCTACATGTGCACCATTTGTCCCCTCTGGAAGTATTGCACATGCTACTGGAATGCGGGGATTGGCTTCTTTATGGAGATGAAATTGTGCTCATCTGGGATACATTTATCTTCCCAAAGTGAATTTCTCCCATGTTTTGGGGATGATTTACCTAGCCCTTTAACTCAGCAATGAATGGATATGGCAGTGATTTTTTTTATTTTTTTTTTTTTGAGTGCTGCACTGTTATTTTGGTGCTCAGAAAATTTGCACATGCCTCTGCAACCTTGGGGTCTGTCATGACATTCACTCATGGTGTACAAAGGGTACAGCTTGAATACACAGTCAGCAATGGGGGCTGTAGGAATTGACTTGATGGCTGCCTGTCCAGTAGATGAGCTTGCTTATCGTTCAGTGACGCGCTGAATTTTAGGCCTCGGTCAAATACATAATTGTTCAGATCTCAGGCCACTGGCAAGTCACCGTCCATTTTTGGGGAGACTAGTGTGGCCGCTGTTTTCTCGGGTGCCTTTAGGGGCACATGAATCCAAGGGCTCTGCTCGCTATGAAAACCTCAGCATTTCTCCTTTACATTCTCCTGATTCCAGCTCACCCCGGGAATATGAAATGGGTGGTGTGGGAGATCATTTGCAAGCCTGGCTATTTTGATTTGAGTGTAGCATGCATAAGCACACTTTGAAATGGCTGCTCTGAAATGGCTGCTCCCTGTACAGGATTTTTAGGCTTTCTGTTTTTGTGCCTGTGTGCTATTTTGGGAGGGAACTGGTATACCAGCCTTTTAGCAGCATTTTTAATGGTTTTCATGACAATTTTTTTTCATGTTCTAGAATTGCTTATTCTTTTACTTTTAACTTATTTGGAAAAAATGGCTCCTATACCACTGAGGAAATTTAGACTCTTATTTCAGCACAAAATCCAAGATGACTGCTGTCAGCCATTTTGTGCAACAAATTTGTTACAAGTGCAAACATTAGGGACTTGAGTCATGTTTTGGTATTTTCCCGCTTATTTTCGGTTAAATGTACACCGGTGGCGTTTTCGCATTTAAGCTTCATCTCGGCTGCGTCATCTTGGTCTGTCAGATTTTTCCCAACTGTGAAAACTGCGATGCTGGATTTCAAGAGCAAGGTGGCTCCAAAATACAAAATAAGCACCCAAACACAGAAAAGGACTATCTTATTTTATTGGCTCATCTGGTTCCAGAGGTGAATCTCTTCTTTTTTTTTGTGTATCAGTGATGGCCACAGTCTTGGATTTAAGTGTCATGGTGAATTGGAAATGTAAATTCAACCATATTTCATCTAGAATTGGTGGCAAAAGACATTTAATTGATGTCAATTACCCATCTAGTTCAAAAGGTAGTGAATTTTCTGTTAAAAATGCCTAACAGCTGTCCACTTTGATTTTATGGTCTAGTGGGATATGCTGGAAGTTTCCAGAGCTTTATTTTGGCTTTCGTTAAAATATTTTTTTGTACGGTTCAGTATGACTCCAAAAAATGCGTCATAAATGGCCTCAGCTGAAAAGACTGCTATATTGGGGTGTTGTGGCGGTGAGAATCTGTCTCGGGTTACCTTGACACTACTGGCTGACTGCAGTTTCTTCTGTCCGCCTTACAGAAAGTGTGGAAGCCCACCAAAGGAGCTACGACCTAGGAATTCAAATAGGCTATCAGCGGCGCAATAAGGACGTTCTGGCCTGGGTGAAGAAACGCAGGAGAACCATCCGCAGGGAGGACTTGATTAGTTTCCTTTGCGGAAAGGCCCCTCCTCCACGGACTTCTAAAGCCCCGCCCAAGCTGACTGTCATGTCGCCCAACCGGGCGCCCTCCACAGAAACCAGCTCCTCTGTGGAAACAGACCTGCAGCCCTTCAGAGAAGCCATCGCGCTGCACGGTAAGGGCCTGTGTCCTCGTTACCTCCGCCGAGGAGCTTATGTTTTTGCTTCCATTTGTTTATTTATTGGTTGTGGAAATTGATAACCATGTCACTTAGTTCCATTAGTGGTCTGTTTGTCTGTTTGTTAGCAGGATAACTCAAAAACAGCTGCATAGATTTCAACCAAACATCGCAGGATGTTACAGTAGCACAAGAGGAACAATTGATTAAATTTAGGCATATCTAGGCCAAAGTACAGCTGAGATATAGGCCAAAGTACAAATCCAGCTATGCTGGCGGAGATTAAGTTCAGCTGAGATGTAGGCCAAAGTACAAATCCAGCTATGCTGGTGGAGATTTGAAGTCTCTAGTCAGACACCAGATGATTCGACAACGCTACCGCTAGGCGGGAGTCATTTATTTGTCTGGCTGTTAGCAGGATAATCTCAAAAACGGTCCCACCGATTTTAACCAAACTTTGCAGGATGTTAAAGCAGCACAAGAGGAACAAGTGATTAAATTTTGGCACGTCTAGGCCAAAGTACAGCTGAGATATAGGCCAAAGTTCAAATCCAGCTATGCTGGCGGAGGTATGGGCTCTCGCAGGTCCAGCTCTAGTTAAGTATCAGATGCTAATTTGGGGGGTTTTTCTTGTAGGCTTGTGTGTTGATGACTTTGTTTATGGCAGTGCATGGTGGGATAGAATGGGTGTCACCGGTGTCCAAGACATTACAGCCGTACAGATGTTTTACACACCTTTCCCAATCCTGTTATATGCCATAAAAATAGGAATGACTACCTTCGGCCTAAATTGCTAAGTTTATTGTTCCATGAAAATGCTTGAAAATCTCTGAAAGGCTCTCTTCTTTCACAAAAAAAAAGATGAAGATAATACCAAAATATGCATGATACTTGTGGCATTTTGACTTATGACGTGCAATATTTACAGTTTGCATATTCCAAAAAAACCTGTCTCCGGAATATGTCTTATTACCCCCAGAAGTATGGTCTGAGGGTTGTTTACTTCATTTTTTTTTTTTTTGTGTCCAAAAAGAAAGCATGGGGTGTTTGTGGAGGCAAAAGCAGGGTATATCACCCTGGGTTGCCTACAGTGTGCATGGTGAAAATCTTAGTGACTCGGTCTGAAGTTCTGTTACGTCATTTTTAATACTACAAGATCAAAGATACGGAAATAAAATGATCTTGTGAGCATTTTTAGATCTGCACGGGATTATACGCCCATTGTACTTTGTTTTAGTCTTACAGCTTTTGGGAAAATTAGTTGGCAATGCGCATAATTGTGTAACTGCCTTGAAATAAAGTGAAGTGACCTCTGTGCTTATTTCTGTTTATAGTCAGTGTTTTCTGTAAAATGGTTGCTGAGTTAAAGCTCTTGGTATGAGCATTTACTTGTTTTTGTGTCAGTACGTTTCAATTTTGGCTTACAATTGACAACAATTCTCTGAATCTCTTATTTTTGAACAAGCAGTATTTAGGGAAGGGTATCTCAAAATTATGGATCCTTCTGATGTGTTGTAATGAACTTAATGATTCAGCTTTCAATTTAGTGTTTGTATGTTTATCACTGGGTGTAATCAGTTTGCCCAGGCAAAGGCCCCCCCTTTTTTTTTTTTTTTTTTTTAAATTCAGACGTAATTCTTTTACTGGCAGTGCTGTGCTACTTGTTACACTACTAAATGGCCCATTTTTCTTGTTTCCTTAATTTTCTTAGAGGGTGAATTTTTTTTTTTAAATACAAGCCCTTTTTGCTTGTATAGTAATCAGCAAAGAGTTGCGTTGCTGTGTGCAGAAGCCTGACTTTCGACGTTCTTGCCCTAAATGGGCTTGACGATTGTGTTGCACATCACAATACTAATCCATGATGGTGCAGTGGTTGGCACTCCTGCCTCACAGCAAGAAGGTCGTGGGTTCAAATCCGGCCTGGGGCCTTTCTGTGTGGAGTTTGCATGTTCTCCCCGTGTTCGAGTGGGTTTTCTCTGGGTACTCTGGAAAAACATGCATTATAGGAACACTCCTACCAGTACCCCTGACCAAGGATCTGGCTTTAGAACTGGAGTTGGTCCCCGGGCGCTGCTCTGTGGCTGCCCACTGCTCCTAACTATAGGATGGGTCAAATGCAGAGGACACATTACCTCATGGGGTTCAATAAAGTGTATCTTTAAATAATTGAACGGACCCAACTCTGTTGGCATAAAGCAGTTTGTTTTTTTTTTTTTTATTGTTTGGTACAATTTCCACTCGCAACGCGTTAACCAAACCTTTGTGTGCCGGGATGTGTGTCAATCTCTCGCAAGACACCTGAACTGAAATTCAGTCAGCTTTATTGACTTCACTGTGAGGCTGATTCCCATTCTATCCCATTGTGCACTGCAGTAAACACTACACTACGTCTGCAGTACATATGGCCACTGGGGTCTACAGTATTGGACGTCAAGGTTTAGCATGGAGGTAACTGGCTTGGCTGTCTGATTCTGTTCGTCTTGCGAGTGTATGCTATAAATGTGCGCTGATGAGCCAAAACATTAAAACCATTCACAGATGAAGCAAATAATGTTGATTATCTCATTAAAAGGGGGCTTACAAGGTCTGCCGGCAGACCTAGGATGGCAAGTGAACAGGAAGTTCTCCTAGTCGAAGTGTATGAGAAATGGGAACTGAGAATTTGGCAAGGGCCAAATCGTTAAGGTCAGACCAGTGGCTCAGAGCAACTCCAATGTAGGAAGGCCTCTGGGGTGCTCCCAGTCAACAGTGCTGAGTATCTTTGTATCAGTTGTTTAAGGAGGGACAAACCATGAATTGACAACAGGGTTTTGGGCAGCCAAGGCTCATTGATGTGCAGCATCAAGGAAGGCCATCCAGTCTGGTCCAAACTGACTGAAGGGCTACTGTGGCGTTAGTCACAGAGAATGCTAACTTTCTCCCCTCGGAGCCCTAGCGTTCAGTGCAGGAGAAATACTATGGACAGTACCTGCAGCACGGCAGCATTTTCCACAGAATTCTTTCATTTTTAACCGTGAACGGCCCCTGCAAAAATCGAGAATTCCGTGCACTTTGAGGTGGAAATTAAAAGGCATTGTCTACATCCTTTATGACTCGACAGTTATGCCATTTTAAGTGTCAGATATCAGTTAATCCTGCTCTTTAGCCAGCTCATAAAACAAAATTATGACGGTCATTAGAAATTTAGTCCGAACTCGTTACGAATGTTGGAATCGCTCTGTGGAAGTTGGGTAATGGAGCGAAAGAGCCGCACTGTTGAGGCACTGGGAGGAACTGTAGCCCAGAAGGATTTCTTTGGCAATGAACTCAAAGTTGCGCCCCAGCCCAGACACTTGTTGTAGACAAGCATATTGCACTAGACTATCTTGGACCATAGCTTGACTTTAAAAAAAAAAAAAAGTTGAATATTTTCAGACAGTGAAATGGTTCTTGCATGATTCAGTTGTGACAGCAAAAGGGGCTTTTCTCGACAGTCTCCCAGGAGTGAACAAGGAAATCGGTGTTTAGCCAGGCTACTGCATCGTTTTGCTAAACATAGAGTCAAATGTTTGTCAAAGATTGATTGATTGGATACCTAGAACTGAGCATGCCTAAAGATTGAAGTTAACATTGGTGCACTCAGGTAAATTGTGGATGTGATAAAGGAGCACATTCTATTGTTTATCCTAATGAATCGAATTGCGCTTAGAAACTAATTAAACCATAAACAAGCCATCACATTCTAAAGTTACATCAGTACCTTTACTCACCTATATGGCTGTACTGCACAAAGCTGTCAAACATGTCTTTCTGAGACCTCAGATTACCCTGATGTCAGGTTGATGGACTGAGCCGATTGTCTTGGGTTGTGACATAATAACATTAATATTTACTTCTGCTGCTCGTTTCAATTGAATTATGCTTTTGGTTTGTACCATTTTATGAGCATGACAACTGACAACTATTGCTGGTTGCAAATTTTTAGACGCTCCAATTATGTAACTTTATTACTTTTTGCCATTCCTGTCCTGTAGCTCTCACTCGCTTGCCACTCGCTCGCATGCTTCTATTATGGTCCATGTTTTGTAGATCGGCAATCACGTGAAGAAAATCATTATATGCTGTTCAACAATGGTGTTCGGAAGCTGAAGAAATTGGCATTCTTATTCAATGTCAGACTCATTTGACTGCTGGTATTCAACAGTCAGGGGAGAGAGGCTGGGGGAGAGGTAAGGGAAGTGATGCGGGCAACTGAATCACCAATCTGTGGCGAGTTTAATGCATTCATGGGAAATCCTGCTCTTCCTGGAGTGGGTAGAGCTCCTATTGTCAGTGAGAGGGCCCATAAGAGGCAGAGATGGGGGATCAGAGGAGTAAAGAGGAAGTTTCAGGCTGCACTGCCATTCTATCACACTGTGCTTCTTAATGCCCCATGTTCTTTTCAGAAAGCAGGTATAACTTCTTGATCAGTTACTCCCTGTAATCTGATGATGGCGAGCGTACTCTATTGTTATCGTCTCTTTAATTGGCTGTAATTGCAGTGGACTGACTGCCATGCAGTTCGTGCAGTAAACAGTGCTAAAACCTCACTTTGAAATGCAGAGCTTAAAAAAGAGGAAGAAAATGTTAGAAAAATGCCTTGACTTAAACTTTTTTTGCACTTATAAATTTCAGGAAAATCTATTCTTGAAATGTTTCCCACTAGGGATTATGGAAAATGTAGTCAAGTGTTTTTGCTGCACTGAAGAGGCCAGCGGAAGTTCAGAATACTGTGGGTTTTACAGATCGATCCTGAGTTTAGTTAACCTGGCCCATGATCTCACATGTAAAGCCATGACTGCTGGAGATTTTTTGATTACAGTGATGCTTCATTCAGAGTTTGCATGTTAGATCTTACAGAAACATTGCTGCCTCCCCCGAGCACCACCAAGAAAAACAGTTCTCAAACCTTTTCCTGGAGTACTAGTGTGTTTTATAGTTTATTTTTCAACCACAGTCTCAGTTTTCAGGAGTAGATCATTTTTAGTCCAATAGCCTGAGTGAAGGGCTGGTGGACTACTGGAAAGATGCTTTGTTAGCAGTTTTTTTTTTGATAAGTTTCTCCGAAGCAGTGCCAGAGTGACTTGATATTTATTCTGGAGCAGCCTTGTTATTAGGTCCACCAAGTTTGTTCAAAGAACTTGAAAATATTGATTTAAAAAAAAAAAAAAAAAAAAGTGTTTTTAAAATTGAGTTCTCCCATGTGCTCAATATTGACCATATTTCAGTGGGTTACAACATGGAAACAGTTGGGGATTCTGATATAATTAGCATTGACAACAGATAGGAAGTCATAAAGGCTTTCATTTGGTGTTGTGACCTTTGACCTTGAGTGACCTTGAAGGTCAAAACCAAAGGCACTTGGTGGAAATTTCCAAAAATCTTCTGAAACAGTCAGCCAGAATGACTTCTTTGTTATGAAGCATCATAGAGACAAGGCCACCAAGTTTGTTTGTCAGTTTTTTTTTATTATTTTTTTTTATTTCTGTTCATGTTTGTAATTTCACAATCCACAATTTCTTAAATGTCTGTCAATTGGAAAATAGTGGCATTGCCTTAAGTTTCTGTAATTTATCATGTGGAAATGTTTGCACATTTATATTACCCATTAGTGTTGGAAGTATTCACAATGTAGCTGGTTCCATGACCTTAGACTTTAAAAGTGCCAATTTGTGGCACAAATTCTTTTAAATTTAGTTCTTCTAAATTCTTTCTCTGGCTGTTGGACTGTAAGACCCTTGGTTATGTTTCTTAATTAATTAGTTTTCTTGTTAGGAGTGATGATTTTCCTTCTTACACCACATTTTAACAAAAATGTTCATGAATTTGAGGAACACTAAAAGCCCAATCTTGCATTTTTTCCTAGTGAATACAACAAAAATGACAATCTTCGTTACTGATCAAGTTCAAGACTGTGAAATGAGGAAGTTGCTAATTGGGTTTCTGATCGTGTTTCAGTTCTTTCATGTTTTCCCCTAGAACTTGAAACGGAAGCAACACCGCAGGGCTGATACAGTATGGCTCACTTTGTCTTTGAATTTATTATCCAATAAATCTTCAGTTCTATTGACCAAGTGTTTGCTGTTTCACCAATTAGAAGCTAGTTGATTACAAATTGTCCCACTTTATGCATTAGTGACAATATAGCACAGTATGGAACTCCTCAGGGCTTACAAGGCTATTCCTATCACAATAGAAGTCAAATAATCCTTATGAACATGAATATTGCAATTAAGAAGGCATAAAATTATTCTGAGATTGCAGTTGTCCCACAGAACCTAGTTCTGTGCCCCCGACCTCAACCACAATTGGCTTCCTTGAGTGGGAACCTTTTGTCCTCAGTGGTCCGATTATATTTCTGGTTGTGCATCTTCCCTTTCAGAACGTTTATCTAAAATACATTATTAAGATTTAAGGCTTAAACATGATGTGGGGTAATTTAAAATTATTGCAGGTTGCTGTGAAGTATTGGTGCAAAATGGTTCATTGCCAAAAGTTGATGGCGGTGTATTATTTCGATGGCCTCATGCATCTGCAGGCAAATTTTTCATCAGGTGGTGCTGTGGCAGTTTTTTGGCTCTCCTGTAAAATATGTAAAATGTCACTTAACGCCCGTCTTGCATGAGGCCATTGATTTATTTTTGGTTGTTACCTGTTCATACATTGAAATAAGTGGAGGGTACTCATGCGCTCTGTTGCATTTCAGGCCTGAGCGGAGCGATGGCGAGCATCAGCGTGCGCTCGGGCGCGCCCGGCTCGCCCACCCACGTCAGCGGCAGCTCCAACCCGGGCCGGCGGAGAAACGGGCTGCACGACGTGGACTTGAACACTTTCATCTCGGAGGAGATGGCCCTGCACCTGGACAACGGCAGCTCGCGCAAGCGCGCCTCCGTGCAGTGCGACGTCATCACGGACTCGCCCACTCATAAACGCAACCGAATGATCTGAGCCGGAGGAACCCACCCAACGCAAACCCTTCCTCTCCTCCCGCGCGCCCGGTCCTGCCGCCCGACTCCAACACCGCCCGCCTTTTCCCCGTCAACGCATTGTGCTGCTTAAAATTTAAAGCTCCATTTAACCCATGACTCTTGTCTCTCTCCTCCCCCTCCACCCCCCCCCAAAAAAAACTGAGGGAAGGGGTGTAAAAAAAAAAAATCAGTGAAAAGAGGCCCCCCTCGGTGTTAATGAATTTCATCGATTCGCACATGATATTAGATGCCTCCGGCTAACAATGGCTGTTCCCTGTCCATCTCAGAGGTTGTCTGTTAGTGCAATGATCATCACAGGTGAACATTCGCCAGGTATTGGGCTGAAGTAAGTTGCTGCCATCTTGTTTGATGGGTAAAGGGTCTGACAGGACTTCTTTGTTTGGTTTCTGGGTCCTGATCCTTTGTCTCTGTGCGGAGTGAAGTGCTTCAGCAGTGTTCATCAGTGTCTCCAGCTCTCCAGCCGCGCCTAACTGCCCGTTTACTCTCTGACAGTGCATTTACTCGGAAGGGTAAAGATACCCGCCCTCCATCGAAACGGTAGTGTGCAGAAAAAAAAAATAATTGTGAATTAATATTGGAGTTTTCCCCAAATTTAATATTTTCTCGTTCGATTTGCAGCTGTTAATCGTGTGACATAGCGAATGAGCCTCTGGTCATGCACTTAATACCTAGTACATCCAGTACAATTTTTTTTGTTCTCTCTTTCTGGATTCACTTTGTGTTTCAGAATAATAAATTTCAAATCCTTCCACCGAGCAATCTCATAGAATTACTTTTTTTGTCGGTAGTTAAGAATATCTAATGTATATACTTAACATATAGGTGCTGGTATGATACATGTGGTACATATTGTAAAGAAGAGGAAGAAGGAAAGAAGTACAAACCATTGAATGGTTATTAATGTGTAATAATGATTCTTGCATTAAAGAAACCAAGCTTTTAACATCGGTCGTCTTCAGGTTTCATTTGAAACTTCGGTTTTGGTGTTCTCGGCCGTTGCTGAAGTCCCGCCTCTCAACTTGGTCACTAAAATGTGGTTATGACGACCTGCGTCGCATCAACTTACTGGTGCCGAACTGAATCAGGGTTGGTCCATCTCTGAAAAAAACAATACAGTTCTGGTGATGCACCAGTTAAGGCTAACACTGCCCTCTTTACCTTGTTTGTGGTTGCACCCACTGTAAACTGATGATGTGGAAAGTTGTGCAAAATGTATTTGTGGAGAATTGGTCCAAGTGGCTGTGTACTGATTTGAAGTTAAAATGTAAAATTGCAGAATTGGGTCTAGTAGGAGGTTAGTTTTAAAATGAAATACAGATTTCCAGGAATTATCGCAATTGGTGGTAGCGAATGACTTATCGTTATCTGATGAAACTTTCCATTGCAAGGGTACTCTACCACTCTAGACTTTATCTTCTGCGTAACTCTGCTGGGAAGGAAACTGCACTTGCTGTCATTAAATGGCATGCGACACGCAGTGGTCTTCCCCGGAGCATGAGTCCACGGTTCAGTTTTTGCTATTTATATATATATATTTTTTTACAACTGTCATGTATTGATTATCAAAGCTTTTCAGTTCATTTGCCTACCCTACTGCATAAATCGATCAAAAAATGAGAAGGTGAGATTAATTTTTGCTGTGCAAATCATTATGAATCAGCCAGTTGTTTGCTTGTGATTCTTATCTGACAGGAAACAAGTTGGCAAGTTTAGAAAGCCCCGACATGCCAGCTGCTGAGTTGGGGATTTTGAACACACTTGACAATACACACTATCGCTATCGAGAGCTACAGCTGTGATTTTGTAGTGGGCTAGTTATGTAGTAATGATTATAGTTATGAGTGTTGTTAGCCATTTGGCGGTGGTCTCTTGCCTGGATGGGTAGGCAATGGCTTATGCACTGAAGGACTGCAGGGGGGAGACTGTAATCCTGTATTGCACCTGCCTGCGAAGTTAGTCCTGTGCATGGAGACTTGGCAAGTGATTTTTCTCCATGACTATCTATTGTCTCCGTTTCACTGTATGGCTTTGTACAGCTGTACCATTTTTGTCTCCTCGGATGAACTTGCAGCTGTGAATGAAGTCCTCTTAGTACTCGGACACTGGCTTGGTATTATTAACCTTTGAAGTTTCAGTTCAGAACGGGGGGGCCAACATGGGAATAAATCCGGCTCCTGGTGTACACTCGATTTCTACTGAAAAGGGACTTTGAATCTCCCTTTTAACTATAGGCTCAGAAATGATGCATACAGCAAATATTTTTTTATTTTTATTGCGGATTTTGGATTTATAATGATTGCACACAAGATTATGAACAAGAAATTCCAAGTTAATCTATATAGATAATTGAAAAATTGCGTGCAATATGGCCTTCCTACAGTTTTATAAGTTAGGATATATATATATTTTTTTACTACTCATGTTTTTTCTTTTTTGAGAGTAAACAATATTTAGATTTGAAATCCATGTAAATTTTTATAAGACCGCTGGACCTGAACACTGCACTCCTGGGCAAGAAAAATGGTCCTTATCCGAAATGGCAAAATATTAAGCATTAGTGGTCTGGACGAATCATTGGTCAGAAAATGGGCAAGAATTCAATACACTATTGAGACCCTCTGTGCCGCCATTTGCGCATTATCTTTTGCTGCAGTGAACCCTCTGGGTAAAAGGCTGGGAATGGGGAAATGCACTAATTCTTGTTCACGAAGGGGAAATTCTGATCAGAAATTTTACAAAAAGGACATCTGGGATTAGTCATCATTGGTTAATCTGCCACATCAGATGCAGCTCATTAAAGGCCACTGCTCGTAAATGGAACCAGGAGTGATTGGGTCAGAAGAGCTCTACAATATGCGGTGTGGCCAGAGCCAAGGTAAGGGAGGAGTGGAAGGAGAAAAAAAATTGCTCCAAAAAAGCGAAATTTTATGCAGGGATTGCGGTTAACAACCATATAGCGGCTCTGTCTGGCCAACTGATTTTTAAATTTACTAGATCTTAAAGGCAGAGAAAATCCCCATTTCTCAATCAGCTATTTACAGAATGGGTCACCGCTTTGAAACCGCGGCGCTACATTTAAATTACAAGCCTCATTCTTCAATATAGATTTTTTGCTAGAATCAGATTTCCCTGTCTCGACGGTTCACATTGATTCATTCACCTCTATACACCCCCTGGCAAAAAAAATTATGGAATCACCACATTTGGAGGATGTTCATCCAACTTTACTTCAAATAAATCGCAGATACGACACAATTTCATTAAAATCTTAACATTCTAGCTTCATGAAACACCTCAAACAGATTAGATTAAATTATATTAATGAATTTTTTTTTCCCCCCGTAAGTAGAGAGGAAAAAATCGGGAATTACTCAACGTAAATAATTCAACGTTAGTCAAGTTTTCTAGCATGGGGAAGAAAGTCCACCAAAGTGTAATGAGTAGGTTTGCATGTTTTCTCGTGACCGCAGGTCCACTGCCGCATAAATCTGCGGATCTTTACTGTCACCTGCGGAGCGCTATGGATTAGACCACCATACGTTGGTTTTTGTAAATTTATGCCGGCCAAACTCCTAATGCATAACCTTACTGCTTAGTGGATCTACCCTATCAATCGTATAACGTGCGTTCTTGCGACAAATTTAAAGTCAAAATAGCGATATATCTGTATGAAATAAACGGGCTCAGTCAAATTTTGGAAGTGTTTTAATGTCAGAATGCTGAAAAGAACTGTGTCGTATAGTACACTTAAACTGAGGCCTGGTGTTCTTTCGATGTTAGTCTGGGTTCTAGTAGTGACTTCATGCTTGAATCGTCGATGCATGCTTGGAGGATTTTGGCGGGCCGGCCACTCATGGGAAGGTTTGCCACTGTTCCAAGTTTTCCCAGTTGGCAGACAATGGCTCTCACTATGGTTCGCTGGAGTCCCAGAGCCTTAAAAATGGCTTTGTAATCCTTTAAAGGCTGATAGATGTCAATAGCTTTGTTTCTCACCTGTTCTTGAATTTATTTAGATCACAGCATTTTTGCTGTGCTTCACATTGCCAGACAGAACCTGTTTAAGTGGCCAGAAATTATGCCTGGGTGTGTCTAGTGAAAGTGAATCCAACTATCAATTAAATTTGTTTAATTGGTTGATTTCGTAATTAAAGGAGCAATTACTTTTTTCCACATTGGGCTATTTTGGTTGGAAAGCTTTTTTCTTCAGTAAATGAAATAAAAAAAAACTGCATTTCATGTATACCTGGGTTGTCTTTGTCCATCCATCCATTCTCTATACCGCTTCTTCCTCTCTAGGGTCTAGGGAGCTGGAGTCTATCCCAACTGACTATGAGCAAAATGCAGCGACACACCCTGGACAGCTTGCCAATCCATTGCAGGGCACACACACCATTCACTCACACATTCACACCTCTGGGCAAGTTAGAGTCTCCAGTTAGCCTGATGTGCATGTCTTTGGACTGTGGGAGGAAACCAGCGTACCTGGAGAAAACCCACGCGGCCACGGGGAGAACATGCAAACTCCATACAGAAAGACCCCTGGCCGGATTCGGACCCGTGACCTTCTTTCTGTGAGGCAGCAATAAATCAGGAAGGGGGCAAGCACTTTAAAACAGCACTGCAGTGGTCAACAGCCAACAGATTTTGCCTGTCCCAACACACTTTATCTTGTCAGAAAGCCCCTTTCTGCATGAGTTTTTCATCATCGATGCCATCTTCCAAGAAAGGGAACACCACTGTAAAAGAGGAAATACATGCTAAGAACTTAATATAAAACGTATTGCAGTCATGACTGACTTGATAGAAAACTCCTTTGCAATTTCATCAGCCATTTCTGATCATCTCAACAACTGCAATAATACATTCGTCAAACCTCGTACAACAATAGGCCGAAGAACAGCATTCTACAGAAACACAATACAACAGTAACAATGACAGTCACATAAATAATTATATCCCCGAAATATGTGTTTCGGGGATATCATGGTTTCGTCCCACCCGCCACCGCCGTGTCCGCAGATTTTAGCCATTAGCGCGATAACTCACAAAATACTTTAGATTGGCTTCTCATTTTTAGCATATGGGTAGATATGGTAGAGAGGATGAACTGATTAGATTTTGGGCAAGTATGCACTCCTAGGTTTGCCACCAGGTGGCGCTATATATTGAAAAAAATCAGGTTTTTTTTACCATATATTTGGGACAATTACTTACACAGACCTCAAATTTGCCTCATATTGTAGGTCTAGTAAAGGGGAATCTAATAAAAGAGGCTTCAAGGATTGGGGAATTTCGGGGATATACCCCTTGCTGTCGGCTGCCGACAGCGTAGGCCTAGTTACTATAAATATTAATGGTCACAGTGTTAAAACAATAACAGTTGATAACTGAATGGCAATATGTACCTGTGGTATTTTAATGCCGGCTAGTAAAAATAATGCAAGATACGTGCGTACGAACATGGAGTAAGTGTGAAAATGTTCTGGTGTCCAATCTGAGCAACTGATGACTGAGGAGATAGAGCACAATGAAATTAATCAAGCCTGGCTGTTTGCCTGGTCAGGAGAAGGCTAGCTGCACAGAATAAATTGCCTCGGTAACTGATGTGCCACTGCTTTCATGAAACCTAGTCAGGAGATTCAGCTAGGATGCCTGGATAATCCCGGCTTGACCTACTATCTATTTTTGTGAAATAGCCCTCAGATTTGAACCCTAATATTTGGTCTCAACTCACCAGACTAAACCAGACTAAACGGGGAACATTTTTCCACTGCTCATCAAATGTTTGAAGCCATCAACAGTTAGTGGAACAACATTGACTGTTCTTCCTGTAAAAGGCTGTTAGCAATTTTATTCAGTAGGCTTAAATATTTAAGGAAATCAAAGGCAAAATCTATCCTCTTCTGAGGTACTTGCTAATTTCCAGACCAATCATTTGTTGACCATCAAAAGCTGAATATTTTGCCATTCTGAGCTGGCCCATTTTTCGGCCAGGAATGTACATGGTGTTTTTGGAGAAATTTTGCATACAAAGGTGTGACATAGTGACTGAGCATGACGATGTTGGACCAGAACCGTCAATTTCCATTGCTACATGAATGATGGTGCGCAGAAATGTTGTATTTGCCATCTAGGAAAGGGAAGTTGAGATTCAAGCATTGGTAACCTTTCATTAAAAATTTGAACAAATTTTTCTTGGAAAAGTCAAGCAATCACTAAAACTAACATGTCAAACTGCATATAAGAGGATAAATTGTAATTTTTGAAATATATTGTAATTTATTGGTGTTAAATGAGGCTGGGTTTTCACCTATGTGGCATCGCCAAGGAGTGGGGTTTTGAGAAGTGCGATCTTTTGCACTGTCAATTCTACCACTAGGTGGGAGTAAAGATCCACTAAAAAGCAATAGCTCTTAGCATTCATCCATCTGCAATCAAAACCGCTTATACCTTGTCAGGATTGCAGAGGGGGCTTACAATGGGCGAGAAGCAGAAACACACCCTGGACAGTTTGCCAAACCATAACACTGATCATACACCATTCAATCACTCCTATGGGGAGTTTTGAGTCTCCGAGTTAAACTGACATGGCCATCTTAGGACTGTGGGAGGAAAACCATGCAAGATGGAAAGTGCATCGCACTGTACATGTACAGTACCCCCTGGCACCTTTTCACTGCGCCATCATGCCACCTCACTTTCAACAGCAGCTCAAAAAAAAAAAGGGAAATCTGGTATCAACCTTCTTACGTCCAACATGACTTTGGTATTCCATGCCAACCAAAACACTGGCAGTGCTGGGAAATTTACATTACACCAAGGAAATACAGGGAGTCTTTTGCAGTCCCTTCACTGATGGATACAAATAATGCATTCAACTCATCGCCTTACATTACAGTTGCTCATGTGAGTTGTTATTCTGACTGTTGCCTCCTGGTTATTGCATTGAGCATCATCGATTGCTCACATTCTGCCCTGGTGAAGAAAGTCAAACAAAATCTGGAACTGAAATTTTCTTTCCTTGAAACTTGAGCTGGGGTGATTGACAGCCCTTGCTCACTGGAAAACACCTGAGGAACTGCTCATCAAAACACCTATCTATATACTGCATCCATGTGGCTCTCTCAATTGGCCAATTTCCATTCCCTGACATAAAAATGCTGCAGACAAAAAACTTAAATCCATTGTCAAACATGTTTTCACAACCTTAAATCAAAATAAGCTGGGACAATATGTTAAAGGGGAAATATTATTCAAAAACTCACTTTTTTCGGCACTTGTGTTCATACATTGCAGTATCTGGAGTACTGACCAACCGACAACCTGCAAAATAAGACTGTCAGTTTCTCATGGGCTGCCTTTTTCATAAAACATGGCAGTCAGCATTCCACTACGATTGGCCAAGCTTTCCCATTATCTAAGGCAACATAAATGTGGTTTAAGCATTTAGCAGGTAGTGTAGCTAGCCAATGTTTCTGCCAGTAGCAATGATGCCATTCAGAATGCTGATGTATTCTCACAAATTTTTTGAACAAGTTGAATATTTTCAGCTTGAGAAATATGTGGATTTTGTGTATTTGCGCTGTTCGAACTCCCCTCTTAGCATTATTGCTTTCAACCTGTTCCTATTAAAAGGGATAGTTTGGATTTTTTGCAGTGGGGTTGTATGAGGTACTTTTCCATAGTCAATGTATTACCTGCAGTAGATGGTGGTCGGCAGGCCCACAGTTAGGAGAACCCACCGAGAGAAAAAACATGCACACTAGCTGTGGATGGGGCCAGAAACAGAGCACATTTTAACCATCTAAAAGTAGGCTAACCAAAAAAAAAATCAATATCAGTTCAAGTGTACACTATGTCTCGTTTTTTTTCCACTGCTTTACTTTACCATCAGACAGCCTCCTTTTTTTTTTGCACTATATTTTCCAAACTGTGGCACTTCCGGTATTCCTACGCATTCTGCACACTGTGTTTACACCGCAAATCAGCTGTTTGGGTGAGAGAGAAGCTGTTAGATTGCGAGATCAGACTGTATTTTCACTTTGGAGTATAAAAATGGTACGTGCTTGTACTTTTACAGGCTGTTCTAACAAAGCAGTCGCCTGGTGACCATATAGATTTCACCATATTCCACTGAATGACACTGGCATTAGACAGCTGTGCCTAGTTGCACTAAATATGGACATCAACACTCCACAGGCAGCCTTGGCACAACTCTGTGTTTGCAGTGATCATTTTTCTGAAGATGACTATGTAAAACCACTGCCAAATATGCTGGATCGATGCTTGCTGAAGGGCACTGCTGTGCCCAAATGTCAGGAAAGATGTTGTTAAATGCCTACAATTAACTTAGACGAAAGTATAGTGAATGTGAAGTTACACCATTTTCCAAGCAACAAGCTCGTAGTACTACTTTCAGTGGGCAGATGCTATCAGTAACATTTTGATGGGTTTAAGATTGGCGAGGCACATGGGTACAGTAGTAAGATGTCATGGAAAAGAGTGAATGATGGAAAACACATTTTCTCAGAAATTTAGCGAAAATATTTACCTTTATTGGCAGCAGAAGCAAAAGAACGAGATAATTTATATCTCCGTCAAATATGAACCTACACAATATTGGTTAGCCGTAGCTACTAATAGCATCTGCCTACTGAAAGTAACATATGAGCCCGTTGCTCGGAAAATGATGTAACTTCATGTTCACTATAGTTTCATGTAAGTTATGTGTAGGTGTTACTATCGGTGTCGCGGCCGACACTGCCACGTGATCGCATAAGCTCCTTTTGGTCCGTTTGACAAAGTGAGCTAAAAATGGTTCAGGAATGGTTTGAGGAACATAACAATGAGTTTAAGGTCTTGACTTGGCCTCCAAATTCCCCAGATCTCAATGTAATCGAGCATCTGAGGAATGTGCTGGACAAACCAGTCCAATCCATGGAGGCCCCACCTTACAACCTACAGAACTTAAAGGATCTGCTGCTAATGTCTTGGTGCCAGAAACCACAGCACAGTTTCAGAGGTGTAGTGGAGTCCATGCCTCAACGGATCTGGGCTGTTTTGGCAGCAGAAGGGGGACCTACACAGTAATAGGCAGGTGGTAATTATGTTACGGCTGATTGGTGTATACGTTTTGTAAATTTCAGAAACGCATTCTACGTTATAGAACCAAGGTTCACTGGATGCTACGTACGGGAAAACCACTAGGCCTGTGAAAGTAACAGAGGATGAAAGTAACGTGCCCATTTTCTCCGTGCCCATACAAGTCTGATAAGCCAACACGGTCAACACATACAGCGCGCAACACTTTACCAGAACAACAAAAAATCAGGTGGACACGTCATACTTTTGTGCAGTTTTACCCAAAAATGCTGTTTTGGATCACAGTAAGTAAATTCACTCATGCATTTTTTTTTTTGTGAATGACAAGTTGTGTTTATTGTTTCATGAGTGATAGTCATGATTATTTGACAAATAATTTTGTACTTCGCCACATGCTGAACTTGCCAGGTCAGAGTTTTCAGTATAGAACAATGTCAAGCTTAAGTGTCAGGAGTCTTTGTCAGGATGATAGTGACAGATGTTTCCGTCGACCCTCTGCGGAAACAACAATCGTACCTGTCACAGCAGTGACTGAATAATAAAAAAGGAATTTGTGTTGGTAATACAGCAAATAAAATGTATGAGAAGCCAGCTGGGCCAGAAATGAACACGTCACTTTCCAATGGATGTATATTTACAAATAAAATGAAGTTGATTTGACAAAACATAAAATACCCTGTCCTCATATTGACCTCAGTGAAATACAAGTTGATGTCAACTTAGAGATCACTGCTGTCTGTTTTTGTGTTCATTTTCTGTATTGCCCCAACCTTTCCGTGTTGGGGTTGTACGATCTAACCTTGTCGGGTTTGATCACTGGGTACTCACTCATATACCTACAGTCAAACCACTTACAGAATGATTTTGGAGGATGTAGTTTAATACAAGGGTCAGATCAGGACCCGGAAACTGCTGGCAGAAAAGGTCATTTTTCCTGCCATATTTCTCATGTGGGCATTAGCAGACACTTGTATCCGCAGCAACTTACATTTCTGTTTTATTATTTATTATTATTATTATTATTTTCCCCCAAATGCATCTATTCTCCAAGATGTTATTATTGAAGCAGTTCCACTTAAATGCCTGACTCTAGGGTACAATGGTATCCTACTTGGGAACGGGCCTAGAACCTCTCTGGTATAAACTTATTTCCACTTTGCTATCAGTGCATGGCTGTGCTTGCTTTGAACATAATAATTTCACCCTGCCTGCCATCACATGGCTAATGCTTTAACACTTTACTCTCACATATCCAGCGTGCTTTCATCATTAGCATTTTTTATTACATAGATGTGAATCGAGATCAGGTTCTAAATATCCCCTGGTCGGTGTTATTGTATGTGCTATTAAATAATATGTATACAACACTGTTCAATATTATACTTTTTAGGAACAAACACATACAATGATCAGTTACACTGGAACTTGATGAATTTTCCAGCTGTTTAAATGCCGAGGCAGCGACTTCTAGAAAGCCAGTTTGTACCATTTCACATTGTTATGGAGGGGCATTTCAACATTAACTGATTTCGAATTGTGATTTTCTATATTAAGCAAAAAAAATAGTTGAGTAGTTTTTTGCATACATTAATTATGTTTTTTTTTTTTTCCTGGTTTATTTGCTGGCTATTTTGTGGAGATCCCACCTGAGATGCCATAATTATCGCAATTAGAATCTCTGATGTCCTTCGTTACTGATTTTTCATTTTTTGCCTTAGTTTTTAAATATTTACTTGCTTGAAGGGTTTATAATCAATTTAAAACATCTTAAAGTTCCTGAGTACCTTATGAACATTCCTACCGAGAAATGATGACACGTCTGATAAGGGAACACTTCAGGATATTGCCTTGATTTTGGCATTGAATGGTGTCGCCAAAAATATGTAATGCCCATAGCGGTGTATTTATTAAGAGAAATGCTATGTCTTTTAGTAACTGTAAAACTGTTGTATCTCTGTATGCTGCATGTGTATGAAGTCATCTTGAATACTGCTCCACTGTATGGAACCCGTGGCAGCAAGGCAATACTGACAGACTGGAGCGGGTACAGGGAAAATTTATAAAATCTTTATGCTTTAAATTCGGTCATAGGTATGCTACTGATAGAAACGAGGAACTTTGTTCTCTCTTCAGGCTCCCCACTCTTCAGAACAGGAGGGCATATCTACATGCAGTGTTTTTACATAAAATAGTCAGTGGTTTTTACAACCCAATTTCGAAAAAAGTTGGAACAAAGTGTAAATTGTGAATAAAGTCAAAACGCAATGACTTTGAAATCACACCAGCCAGTATTTTATTCACAATAGAATAGAGATAACATAGCAAATGTTGAAACTGAGAAATCTTAATTTTATCCACAAAATTGGCTCATTTCAAATTTGATGTCTGCTACAGGTCTCAAAAAAGTTGGGACAGGGGCCTGTTTACCATGGTGTAGCATCCCCTCTTCTTTTTAACACAGAGTGGAGGCCTCTGGGCATTGAGGGGACAAGTTTCTTGAGTTTAGCCATTGGAATTTGATCCCACTCTTGTTTAATACTGGCTTCCAGCTGCTGGAGAGTTTTGGGTCTCCTTTGACGGACTTTTCTTTTAATTATGCGCTAAATGTTCTCAATCGGTGAAGGATCAGGACTGCAGGCAGGCCAGTTCAGCACACGGACTCTTCTACTACGAAGCCATGCTGTTGTAATAGCTGCAGTATGTGGTTTTGCATTGTCCTGCTGAAATACACAAGGCCTTCCCTGGAATAGATGTCCTCTGGAGGGGAGCATATGTTGCTCTAAAACCTTTATATACCTTTCAGCATTCATGGTGCTTTTTAAAACATGCAAGTGTCCCACACTATATGCACTAATGCATCCCCATACCATCAGAGATGCTGGCTGTTGAACTGAACGTTGTTAACAGGAGGGGTGGTCTTTCTCCTCTTTAGCCCAGAGGACACAACGCCCATGATTTCCAACAAGAATGTCAAATTTGGACTTGTCTGACCACAGGACACTTTGCCACTTTGCTAAAGTCCATTTTAAATGAGCCTTGGCCAACAGAACACGGCGGCGCTTCTGGATCATGCTCAACAATGGCTTCCTTTTTGCATGATAGAGTTTTAGATGGCATCTGTGGATGGCACGGCAGACTGTGTTTACAGGCAGTGGTTTCTTGAAGTATTCCTGGGCCCATTTAGTAATGTCAATGACAGAATCATGCCGGTGAGTGATGCAGTGGCGTCTGAGGGCCCGAAGATCACGGGCATCCAGTAAAGGTCTTCGGCCTTGTCCCTTACGCACAGAGATTTTTCCAGTTTCTCTGAATCTTTTGATGATGTTATGCACTGTCGATGATGAGACCTTCAAAGCCTTTGCAATTTGACGTTGAGGAACATTGTTTTTAAGGTATTCCACAATTTTTTTACACAAGCCTTCACAGGTTGGAGAGCCTCTGGCCATCTTTACTTCTGAGAGACTCAGCCTCTCCAAGACATCCCTTTTATAGCCAATCATGTTACACACCTGATGCCAGTTAACTTAATTACTTGCTAAATGTTCTTTCAGATGATTCTCTTATATAGTAATTGCTTTGAAATAAGCTCATTTTGTGGATAAAAATGTAAAATGTCTCAGTTTCAACATTTGAAATGTTATCTATGTTCTATTGTAAAAACCATATTGGCTCATGTGATCTGAAAGATCATTGCATTTTAATTTTATTCACAATTTACACTTTGTCCCAACTATTTCGAAATTGGGGTTGTATGACACTCCTGGTATTTTATCACGATTAGATTTTGCTGTTCCTGTTAGACGTTTACGAAATTGTCATGTTTTTTAACCAGTTAGGAGGAGAATAAATGTTCACAAATATTCTCCTTTAATCAGATGCATGCACGATTTTAATTCTTTGGTGTCTTCTAATGTTTCTCTTGACCTTTTTAGTGTAACATCATCTTTTAAAAGCAAACTCTGTGATATTTTGTCTTAAGT